>OV816024.1:75114260-77921347 GCA_929113105.1 Agrypnus murinus
ATATGTTCTTAAAAGGTTTTTTGCCCAAGTACTTAACATTATGCTGGTTGGTATCTTCATACATTGTTTATAAGATTAAGCTTACGTTTACAACACGATGCTTAATTTCCTGAAAGCATTCATGTGTTACATTCAAATGTACCTATTTGGTGCTAGTCTACGTCTTACGTACTATTCAATTTAAGTTGTATTCAAACTCGATAACTTCTCAATAGTACTGGTTACTGTAACAATAACTCATTAAAAATCGTGTTAAAAGTTGCACTAATGAGTTTCTTCTCTAGTTTTTACTCAGGGAAATGGAAATAATTAGTCTGGAGTTTTCTTATTTTACAAGTTTAAATTTAATTGAACAAAATAATATATTTTGTAAAGATCTCAAAATATGTATGAATGTTTCACATTTTCTACAACTTTTAAGCTCAGCTTAGAAAACTACTAATTAGAGTTGTAAAAACCGTTTCTCTCTCTGTAATCTGTAAAATGTCGCCCTAGGTTTAGAAACTATAACACCGTTCTGACTTATGATAGTTCTGCAAAATTTATTTGTATGTATGCGTGTCAGTACAACATATCGGAAGCACATTTTTCTACACACCTATGCACTACTTCAAATAAAATTGCTACTTGAACTGCTTAAAGCACTTTTTACTTCAAGTACTTCAAAAATCAAAATTTTGTACTTGCTACATGCCAAATCTAACAAATCTTTAAATCTTTAACTCTATTGTAAATGTTGCTCTTTCAAGAGATTTATATAAAGTGTTCTAATTAATTAATAAGCATAAATAAAAAGGTTTTGTTTCTAAATAATATTGAAAATAGTTCAGTTTCTTTATTGACAGAAGAAAAATTTAACAAAAGTTTCACTTTTCATAGAAATATTAAATACCTAAAAAAACTAAAAGTGCCCATGAATTGTTAAAGAAATTGTAATTAAATATTTATCTTGTGAAAAGCTTTCTTCTTAAGACCGGAAGTGCAAAAACGTAATAAACGCATCATTAGATCACATTTTTCAGTACTTCTATTGAAAGTCTGAGTATGCTAAAAATCTCGAATTCTCACAACTTGCAGTATTTATATGTACGAGGGTGGTCCCAGAAGTACCCGACCTGACCAAGAGGTGGCGGTAGTTGTTTGAAAATATCACTGTATTGGAAAGTACGCAGTCTATAAAGCATATGTTTCAAGTTTGAAAGCGCCACGTTGTTCAGTATTTGTTTGGCAGCCATCAATAGTGAACGTTGTCAGTGAATTTGTGAAAATGGAGAAAATTGGTCATCGTTATGTGATACAATACTTTTATTTGAAAGGCCTCAGCCCAACCAATATAAAAGCTGAACTAGATTCTACTCTGGGTGAGTCTGCTCCTTCGTTTACAACAGTAACATTTTGGGTAGCTGCGTTTAAACGAAGCCGTACGAGCTGCCAAGACGAGCATCGCAGTGGTCGACCAAATGAGGTGACGACTCCAGAAATGGTGAAGAAAATCCACAAAGCGGTACTTGATGATCGTCGACTGAAAGTGCGCGAGCTAGCAGACATTACGGGCATTTCAAAAAGTGCGGTACATCGCATATTATCTGAAAATCTGGACATGAGAAAGCTGTGTGCAAGATGGGTGCCGCGTTTGCTCACACTCGAGCAAAAACAGTGTCGTGAAAATGTTTCAATTGAGTGTTTAGCGAAGTTTCACAGCAACAAAGCAGAATTTTTGCGCCGTTTCGTAACAATGGATGAAACATGGGTCCATCATTTCACACCCGAGACAAAAGAACAATCGAAACAATGGACTCAAAAGGGAGAACCGGCTCCAAAGAAGGCGAAGACCATTTCATCTGCAGGCAAGGTTATGGCGTCGGTTTTTTGGGATCCGCGTGGAATAATTTTTATTGACTATCTCGAAAAAGGAAAAACTACCAACGGCCAGTATTATGCAAACTTATTGCAACGTTTGAACGAAGAAATCAAACAAAAACGGCCGCATTTGGCTAAAAAGAAAGTGTTGTTTCATCACGACAACGCGCCAGCTCACAAATCCGTTATTGCAATGGCCAAAATTAATCAATTAAAGTTTGAATTGCTACCTCATGCACCATATTCGCCAGATTTAGCCCCCTCGGATTATTTTCTGTTCCCAAACTTGAAAAAATGGCTCAGTGGTCAAAGATCTTCCAACGATGAAGAAGTGATATCAGCAGTTAATGGCTATTTTGAGGAGCAAGACAGTTCTTATTATAAAAAGGGTATCGAACTTTTTGAACACCGCTGGGAAAAGTGTATAGAGCTAAAAGGAGATTACGTTGAAAAATAAATAAATCTTTTTCCAAAATTTTTGTGTTTTCTTTGATGGGTCGGGTACTTCTGGGACCACCCTCGTATAAACAGCAGGTGAGTTTATTTGTATTGATTAATATAATCAAAAAACATACTAAATATTTATAATTCAGCTTTAATACAGTTAAAAGGGAAGATTATTTTCAGATATTAGGTGAACTTTGGCATAAGAAAGTTTATTAACGGAATGTGCTAGTAAGCACATATTGAAGCTTATACCTTCAGTAATATAAATAATAGTACTAACAAATTTCAGGCACACTACTACGATCAATAAATTATGATGAAATTTTGGGTATAGGACACTACCCTGATCGGATACAATACTGTCACTATGCCGACCCTTAGACCCAGCACACGAAGCATTAGCTAACGCGAGTTTTTATAACTATAGGTACATACTCATTCAACTAAAATTTTGCGTTTGAATGTGTACGCGCATATTATGCCATGCTATGTAGTCACAAACGCGCGTTAGCTAATGCTTCATGTGTACTGGGTCTTAAAATAAATTTGGTTGCTGGATAGTTTGCCGACCATTGACTGCACAGACTACAAGCGATAGACCATTCGTCGACCGTGGTCACTACGCCAACCACAAGACACTTTATCTACCAAAATCAATTTTTGTTACGACCAACAAATTTCAGGGACACTGCTACGATAAGATAAGCATGGTGAAGTATTGGGTATAGTACAATATGCCGATCGTACACAACGTCAACCGTGAACACTTCGACCATGGATACAACACCGACCTCAAACTGTGGATACTTTGCCACACCGACCTAAAATAATTTTGTTGGCTGGAAGCTCCGCCGACCGTGGACACAGCTTCAAACGCAAGCAGGGACGCTCTCCCGATTGTAGACACTACGCCGACCTCAAGCAGTGAATACTTTGCCGACCGTGGATACTACGACAACCCTTCAAATAAATTTTGTTGCTAATTTGGCTTTTAGTACTTTGAAAGTTAATAAACTTATTTGAAAGTTTTACTTATTTATAATAACTTTAATGCAAAGCAGCATTTCTTATTCCCTGCTTTTATATTATGCCTAAGAATTTCAAAACTTTTAGTACGAAAACTTGCCTAACGGAAAAGAATTTGGTTTGAAGAGTTTCCGTTTTAGCGAATTTTACTTGTTTTTCTTTAAAATATGTTTTTCTTAGAAAATGTAATTCATTCAGTCATTAGAATTGGGCTGTATTTATTAAGACAGGAAGACTTACAATGCGGGCATGATAGCAGTGGCGAGAATGAGGTAAAGGTTTTTTGGCTATTCGCGAATACCTTTATCGCCAATACCTTTAAATCACAAATAATTTGCTGTTCCTAGACATTTACTCCTGCCAGCATTGACTAAAGACGTCGTGGAATGTACACACGGTGTTTAGGCAAAATATCTTGTCTTGAGATAATGTTTTAGCGTACTACCCCTAACTTCTAAACTAGAAAATATGCTGAAATAATCTATCATTGTAAACTACCTCCTTTCCTTTTATGTTAGCAGTGTTAAAGCCTTAAAAATTTGGCAGTGTTATTTTTGAACATTAAACTACGCGGAGTTTTTTTTTATTTAGGTCATTTCTATGAACCTCTTTTTTTCCAAGACACAACTGAAGTTTTGTACTGTAGACCAAAATAGTAGATGCACTAACAGTTATAAATTGGGGGGTAATTGGATAAAGGTGGCATGCTCTTACGGCTAATATCTAGCTATGAATCTTTGTCTACATAAATGGTCTTTTCGTGCTTTAGATAAAGGGGACCTACATTTTGATGTGGACTTCAAACCATCGGGCTACAAGCGTGGTCAGCGTTTGGTAGCAGTCTACCACACATTCATTTTTAATTTTCATGTTGGTTCCACCGGCAATTAAACCTATTGAGCTAAACCGGTGGCTTTTACAATTTCTTGCTTTGAAGAAATTGACGATAGATTTGTCTTGTGGCATTTTTAGCCTTTTGATAAATTATACAAAAGTTGTAATCAAAAGTATTTAGGTATTTCTAATGTTACTTGTATAGATGTTCTCAATTTGAGTGGTGAGACAAGAACGACTTAATTGAAGACT
This sequence comes from Agrypnus murinus, assembly GCA_929113105.1. Classification (NCBI taxonomy): domain Eukaryota; kingdom Metazoa; phylum Arthropoda; class Insecta; order Coleoptera; family Elateridae; genus Agrypnus; species Agrypnus murinus. Next base: position 75,118,680 of record OV816024.1, read on the forward strand.
TAATTGCTTTTTTCTAAGTTGATTATTTAGGTACTTATGTTGATTTCACGTTACTCTTTTTAAATACTTATGATACAGGCTTGGTCACGTTACGTTCCCATCGAGCCGTATACCTTTTAGAAAATAAATTACACGTTTATCGAACTTCTTCTTTTAGCGATGTCTATCCGGTACGGATGTTGGCGATCAACATAGCTATTCTAACTTTATTGGTTGCAGCTCGAAGAAGTCCGGTAGTTGCTAAGGAGAACCATTGTCTTAGATTCTGTAGCCAGGAATTTCGTCTTCTCCCCGGGCCTCTTCTTCCATATATTTTGCCTTGCAAAATTAGCAGCAGTAAGTTGTATCGTTCTTCGTTTCTTGTGATGTGACCTAAATATTCGAGTTTACGTTGTTTTACTCTGAGAAGGATTTCAAATTCTGTGTTTAATTTTCGTAGAACTTCGGTGTTGGGAACACGGTCTACCCATGATATTCTTAGTATCCGTCTGTAGCACCACATTTCGAAAGCCTCAAGTTTTTTCATTGTTGCTTCAGTTAGTGTCCAAGATTCAACTCCATAAAGAAGGACTGAGAACACATAGCACCGTAATAATCTTATTTTGGTTGCTAATGGTAAGTCATGGCTCCTAAAGACGTTTGCCATTTTACTGAATGATGCTCTAGCTATCTCAATGCGTTGCTTTATCTCTTTTGAGTGGTCCCATTGCTCATTAATATTGGTACCTAGATAAGTATATTTAGTCACTCTTGCTACTGGCTGTTGGTTTATCACTAGTTGTCTAGAGTTAATAAGGTCTTTACTTATCATCATGTACTGTGTTTTCGTAATATTGAATTCAAGGCCGTATTGTTTACTTGTATCTGCTACGCGTTGGACTAATGTTTGTAGACCATCTAGGTTGTCTGCAAGAATGACTGTATCGTCCGTGTATCTGATGTTATTCAGACGTACACCGTTTATGAGAATACCCTCGTTGATGTCTTCCAGGGCTATTTTCATAATTTCTTCTGAATACACGTTAAAGAGCAGGGGAGACAGCACACATCCCTGAATCACTCCTCTTTGTATTGCGACCTCTTCTGTTAACTCATTCCCTAACTTGATATTAGCTGTTTGACTATAGTACATATATAGGTTGTTTATGATTCTAAGGTCTTTATCGTCTAGACCGATATTTTTTTAATATTGTTATTAATTTATCATGTTTAACTTTGTCGAATGCCTTACTATAGTCTATGAAACATATGTGTACTGTACAGTTGACATCTCTGCACCGCTGTAGCAGAACCTGAATTGCGAATAGGGCCTCTCTAGTACCTAGTGAGTCACGGAATCCAAATTGTGTGTGTGTTAGATGTATTTCACATTTGCTGTATATTCTTTTGTGTATTATTTTGAAGAATATTTTTAAAAGGTGACTCATAAGGTTTATTATTCTCTGGTGTTCGCATTTTCTTGCGTTGGGTTTTTTGGGGAGTGTTATAAAGGTCGATCGTAACCAGCTTCTTGGAATTATGCCGCTGTTATAAATTTTATTAAATGTAGAAGTAAGCCATTTTATGCCTTCATCATCCATTAGTTTTAGAAGCTCACCATGTAAGTTGTCTGGTCCCGTTGCTTTGCCATCTTTAATATTTTTTATGGCATGTTTTACTTCGTCGCTTGTTATAGATGGTCCAGTGTTACATTCTGTTGTTAAAGTTGTGATGTTTCTATCATTTTTAAAAGTATTTTTGATGTATTCCATCCAGGCATCTTTCATTTCTGGTTTATCGATAATAACATTCCCGTTGTCATCTGTTAGGCATATTGGTTTCTGTATCTGTATTGTCCTGTCGCCTGTTTAACCTTCTTGTGGAGATTAAAAGAGCCATGCTTATTTTCTAGGTTCTCTATTTCTTGACATTGCTCTTTAAACCATTGATTTTTTGCTTCTCTAATAGCTTTTTTTATATCTTTGTCAATTTTTGACAAGGATATGACAATATGACATAAGATGACATAAGATATAAAGAACACGTACGTCATTACAAAAACAAACATCCTGAAAAATCTAATTATTTATTAGATTTAGAACAAAATCACACGACTCCTCAAAATAATATTAAATTCCTACATTTTTGTAATAACAAACGCAAACTAGACATTTTAGAAGCCTTTGAGATATACAAACACAAACTCAGGGTACCCTTAATGAATGAACAACTTGAGCTCAGTAATTCTCCGTTACTGGAAGTATTAGATATTTAATTCTGATTATTATCATTATTTTATCTAGTTACCTATTTTTGTATCTACCTTAGCGACGTGTTTGTTTATAATTATATTACCTTGATAATGACAGCATAGCTGTCGAAACAATATTGTCAGGTTATATTTTAATAAATACTGTGAAACTTTTACTAATCTTTATTTATTTCATGCACATTATGTAGTCATTTGATTTCTGATTATATTTTTTGGTGTGTTTTGTGGTGACTTCCATGTATATAGTCGCCTCGCGGGTAATTTAAAATAGGTGTTGGTGATTACTAGTTGTTCTTCTACTGCAAATGTATATAGATGGTCTCCGCGTTCATTGCGTTCGCCCAGGCCGTATGGGCCTACTACATCTCCACTTCTGCCGTTCCCGATCTTGGCATTAAGATCTCCCATAACTATTGTTATGTCTTTTTTAGGAATTTTCATTAAAACACTAATTAAGTCGTGATAGAATAATTCAATAGTTTCTTCTGATTTGTCGCTAGTAGGCGCATAGACCTGCATTATATTGGTTCTGACTGGCGTGGAGTTTAGTTGAATAAGGATTATTCTTTCTGATATTGGAACGAAATTCATAACATTTTTAGCTATCTGTATGAATTTTTCCCGCTTCATACAGTGTTTTGACATTCCAGGTACCGATTTTAAACGATATGTTCTTGTTGGTTTTACAATATGTGTTGTTTGTTTTTGCACAGGGATTTCGCTTGATGACTACGTGGGAGGCCCTGTGGTCTTCTGAATTGCTTCCCCTGCCGACTCTTGGTTTCCGAGTACCATGAGTAGTAACTGAGTCAAATTCGCAATTTGAAGCCATACTTATTGTACTAGAGATATCCGTAAATCTTTAATGTAGTGGTTTCTCCTTGCTTTCTACATTCCCCTGCCGTTGGCCTTTTCTGGTTCTTCCGCCTTTAGGGGCTATTTTTACCCCAAGGGGAAGAGAGTGTCCTACCTCATGTTTGCTCCTCTACCCATACTTGGCTGTTCGGCTATCAATGGCTATCGAACTTAGTACACAAGTTTATTTCAAAAGTTTTGCTTACTGCAAAAATGTTTAGAATACCTTTAACACTGTTAATTACTAATTCCTTGATGAAGAAGTGATAGCAAGTTCGTAATTCACATTTTCTCACCTTTTACATCTTTGCTGTCGAGGTGTGTCTTCGAGAGCATAGATGTGTAACCTTCGATTTGTTGTTTACTTGTGATGATAGTTTATCGATTACGACTATAAATAGCAAGGAATATTGGCTCTATTAGTTACGAAGTAATGGAGTTGCTAGGTTACGTTTCCTCTGTCTTACTCTTCTGCAGGTGGTAAATTTATTTGTTTTGTTACGTCCCATGTGGACTATGTTTTCGGTTTCAACATACGAACTTTGTATTACTTTTAACAGTTCAATGTTGTTTTCACATTTTCTCATGATTTTCTAAACATCTTCTCTTGACCATCAATTGTTGATTGACTTTCCCTAAATCAGTTGCACATTAGGAGAGCTTTTCTTCTTCGCTCAATATCTTTTCAGTTGTGGTGGTTGATATCACTAGTCGAAAGCTTACTTGCATGTTCTTTGTCAAATGCTTTCTTAGTACCCTAGTAGTGCCTTAATGCCTTAGTCTCTAGATCTTATATGCCACGTATAAATAGTCAAAGAAATGCATCTGAAGTTATTACAAACCGTGTCTCCTTACTGTGGATTAGCACTACCACTGCTTTCTTTTGCATTTCTTCTCCATAAAATTGATTATTTCCGGTCGAATATAGTCTGTATCAGGAGTTTTCCCTATCTTAAGCTTCTCCACAGTTTTACTGACAGTGCTAACTTTAAGCCTTCTTCTGCGTTAATAGTGTGCTGTGGTTAATAGTGTTTGTTTTTCTTGACATTGAGTCTATCTCTGTGCCTCCAAAACACCATCAAATATTCTCTCCATCTATTCCAAATTTAATTTTCTTTGGTTAAAAACTTTTCCTTCGTTATGTTTAATGTTTCTTAGTAGGTTTTTGGTTTCTTAGTCTCTTTAGTGTGCGGCATAGTATCTTTGCAGTTGACGTCTTGCTCCATCTTTTGCTCAAACTCGTCCTAAGGCAGCTTAAGATTCGTTTAGCATTACGTTGATCTTTTCCCTTAGAATATCTCGGTATTTTACTGATTCCCAAATATTTTTCTATAGGTACTTTTTTCTGTTTTTATTTTAGCTTCTTGTTACACCAGGCAGTTTGTTTCTTTTGGCTTGTGTTTTTAGTTGCCCCGCAAACTTTAGCTATTGTTCCTTTGATTATGACTTTTCTAGTAATTCTTTCCTGGTAAATTTGCTTAACTATTTTTGTTCTTTGTAGATATGATTTTATTTTTACGTGCTTTTCTATTCTATATGACTTACTGTTCTTTTGTTCTGTTTTAGTATTGCACTTAATGATCGCTGACTACCTTTTATCCTGTTTTCACTGTACTATCATTTATTCTTCTTACTTAGCCACGTTCCAAAAACACAAGGTTAATTATTGTTCTTTTCTTTTTGCTGGTCATTTCTCGAGTGTACATGTATGTCTTTGTGTCCCTGTTCATATTATATGTTACCCTTCCATATTGTTTAAAACGCAACAAACTACAATTATTTGACCATTAGATATATGATTAGATATATATCTTTTGATATTTTTTCAAAATTTTCCTACACATCCTAGTGGGCACTCCGAGCCATTCCCCCCTCTTTCATTAAGATTTTCTAACATAACATATATGCCTTTTTTTTGGGTTTCATTCTGCAAAACATAGAAATCTCCTATCACCTATTTATTGCTCCTTCGTTTGACTCGTAGGCTATCAAGAAGGCACAGTCTTCCCTCTCTTATACAAAATCTATTCGAAGGACTATATTAGATACACTTCTCCATCTTTTTATTATATTAATGTTTTCTCTGTTCGCTATATAATCTACATCCGCGTGTAAATTTGTAAGGTAAGTCTACATTAAATATCTACTCTACCGTAAGGTGTGTTTGTAAGGTGGTAGATTTTTTTATGTATAAGATATCTACAAATAGCTCATAGTCGATCAGTCTTTTAATATGGCACCGCAACCTTCGGTGTTGTTGGTCTTGCTTGTGAGTTGGAATAGAGAGAAAAAATATTTATTAACAACGACAATATTAAACAACTAGTCAAAGTTTCGGACTACTTAAACCCCTGATTAACCCCTGAACGGTGATAACATTCTGTGTTTAATTTAATAAAATTGAATACTGCTAATGCACATAATCCAATCCTACATAGTGTGATTCATGATAACTGCAAAGTTTCCATATTTTTATTTATCAGATCACTGGAAGAAACAGCTTTATAAATCAATTCAATTTGTTGTAATTTCGTAATTTCAAGCAAATAACTTTTATGAGCACATTGATGTTGTGTCTTGTAACAAATGCTTGTTGTGGACTTTCGCCAATAGTCGGCAAAGTTGTTTTCTTACACTATGGGGGAACCAACATCTAAGGTCATCTGTCCCCCATCTAACATGCAACATGAATACACACATCCATAGTTGAGGTGACGGAATTTTCCAATTAGAAAAATCCCGCCGCCCCAAGTGGGATTCGAACCCACGACCCTTGGAACACGAGTGATGCACTGACACTACTCGTCCACCGCCGGCCCTAGTTGGTATCTTACTCCGTATATTATGTTTTAATTTAGATATAACCCAAGCAGCATCTAAGTAGCGGTAACTGAGATCGGAACTTTGATTGAGTAGCTGTTACGTAACTACAACTAAATGTATGACTTTATAGGTTTAATTACTTCAATTTGGAATATTTTAGTAATTATGTAGTTACTTCTACTATTTATTAGAACTATGTAGTTACATTACTTCTAAGTAGCTTTTTAAAGTATGTAGAACGGTATTGCTACTTAGTATAATTACCTTAATGTTGTTGCAACTTCAAGTGATATTATGATTGTAGCAGTAACTTGCCCGAAGCTACTTTTAAGTTTTTAATACTTTCAAGTAGCACCGAAAGTTCCTGCCACTGGTCTGAAACCATTGCTTAACCTTTAAAGTAACTGAACTATACAGTAGCATTGAAAGTAAAACTTACGTTTATGCTACCCAGGAGAATCACTTGAAAGTAATTTTAGTTTGGAATTTGAAGGTTAATTGTGTTTTTGCAGTGGTAGTAGTTTTGCAAGTTTTTAATAAAAATATCAAAGGCAAATGCAATAAGAAAAAAAAAGAATTTTAGATATACGTCCACCTTTTATAGAAAATTATAACAGCAGTTAGGTGAAATCAGTGGAAACAAAATCAACTGTTTACAATACAAAATAGAAAAAATAGGGATGAGATCACTGATAAACCATCATGTAGTAAACAAGGGTGAAATATATTCCCCTTTTTTCTTTCGTCGCTACAACTTTAAAATGAGCCATAATTAAATAATAATTGTTATTAAGTAGCAATCAGTATAAAAATATTGGTTGTTTGTTTACGATTGACATTTAAATTTGAGGTTAAGTTCCAATGGGAATTTTGCAGTGACATTAGAGGCTAGAAAGTGGCTACGGAAACCGTATTTTATACTTCGTGGTAACCACAACCTAGAAGTAGAATTTGTTTAGTTCCCGTTACTGTTTATAAAGCGACACAAACTTTAGACACACATTTTACAGTTAATACTACTTTAAGGTGACATTTTCAAAACTACTCCATATTTACTTGTAAAATATTGAAGGCTATTAATCAATTTGCAATTTGTTGCAATTGTTAAAAAGTCTTTTACTATAACTCTCAATAAAGATAACAAATCGATGTCAAATTGTGCCTTATGAATAAAATAAAAATGGTTTCTATCATGTTTATCACTTTATAAATATTTTTGTCATATTTTATTCAAGACATTTTTTATTAAAAAATATATTTAAAGAAGGCGCGTTGTTATTTTTCGATCTATCATCCTCGCATTTAACAGAAAAGTTGCGATGGTTTATAATTTTGGTATACTAGATTGACAAAATAACGAAACATTTCATCTCTTTATGTATTATGTACGTATTACAAATAAAATAGTAATCCATAAACAATATTGTCAGGTTAAGATATTAATAAAACTTGTGAAACTTTAACTAATCTTTGTATTTATATTATATTTTTAATTAGATTAACTAGGGAGCAATATATAAAAAAATGAGATCAGGATTCATTTAAAACTTAATTATTGTTATAAATTTATTTAAGATAGTTTTGTTAGAACAGATTGCATAGTCTTAAATGCACTGACGATGATGTCAGTGAACAAAGACTTATTCCATAACATTTTAACTTTGACGAAAAAGTTATAGAACATTTCATTTCTCAGAAAGACAGAAGACTTCATTTTGGTGTACAAACAATATTTTACTTTTTATTTTATTTTTTTGTGTTATAGTGTTTGAGGTTTTTCCTTCTGTGCATATAACTTTCTCTTCTGTGTTCTACATTATCTAGAAATCATCATTGTACTTAAATGAAAGCAGCGACGAAATGAAGGTGAGTCTTACAATGTTTACGTTGTTTATATTTTGTTAGAAATTAAGAACCCTCCAAATAGAATTATCACCAGCCGCCACTGTGACACAAAGGTTCTTTCTCTCATCACATTGAAATTCAAAGAGCACAACAGTAACGGAATATGTTTTTGTAAATTTCTCGACACACCAGACACGATTGAGTACGTTCAACCAATTAGTCCAAGAGCTGGCGACCAAAAAGTGTAAGAGTTTTGTAAAAGCTAAGATTTTTTTTTATTTTGCACATATCCTACAATATTAACTATGTACAGGATGACTGTTCGATGACTCTCATACTTTTTTAATCTTAGACTAAGCCTTAAGAGATAAGACAAAAGACAACCGGGGTGTAACTGGCCACTTGACCAGTTACTCTCATTCTGATCGTCAGACGAGCACATAGGAAGTTATAGGCTTTGTGACTATCTATGGTATACTGACTTATGCACAGTAATTGTGAGATCGGGAATAATCTCTGCATTAGTGGTGTAGTAGGCGTTCAAAAACACGTCAAACACCAATATCTGGACTCAGCAAGGAGCGTAGACTTGTCTGCTTAGTAATTATAAAAAAAATAAAAAGTATTCTAACTGCAGCAATGGAAACTCTACTATATTTCCTTCCACTTTACCTATAGCTGGGCCATTGCCCGTATAAGGGCGGATGTAAGAATATGGGTCTCTATAAATTTGCAAGTAGAATCAGTGTATTCCTGTTAGAGCAGGACACATTGTATATGTGCATGACGTGGAGAAGAGTATCAACAAATATGAAGACTATTAGCGCATGATAGTAAAATATGTATTTAACTCACTCTTTGCAGTAATTATAACGAATTTAAGTGAGTACAGCCTCCCAGAAGAAAGCTCCGGGAAGAATCCTGGTGCACTGTTAGCACATCTTTCTGATATTGATTCTGGCTTGTATGCCATTTATGGCATTTTAGATGTATACCAGTGACGACTCTTATAAGAATTGAATAAGTCGAAATTACGCAGTCGTAATAGACCGTTGAAGATTTTTCGACCGTAACTGTACAGTACTCTGTACTATGTTGCAAGAACGTATATATGCAACGTTCAGAGGAGGATAACATAAGGGCTTCTTCAAATAATCATAAGTGGTCGAAGTTATGGTCAGTAATGCCAGACTTCCTGTTTTAATAGGAGATCTACTGTTTTTACCCTTAATCTTTTGTTATACTGTTTTCATTCAGAAATCTTCTGTTAAAATTATTGAGTATACAATTAATAAATTGTTCATAACAAATTACAGAATTAAAAGTCGTATGAACATAGGTCTGGAAATGCTTCGTTTTTGAGTTACAGGTATTTATTTTAAATTTATTTTTCATGCAGCATGTACATTTCTAAAGATAATTTATTTAAATTTGGCTCTTAGCTGTAACGTATAGGTAAGTTTGAATTTTTTTAAGCTTCAAATTAGGGAAAAATGATAAAATTGTTATGTTAATGCATTTCGACTGTAAAATTTCCTGTGCATGGATGGACATTCTGGCAAATAACTTTTAAACGGTAGAAAATATCGAATCATAGTAACAGCAAAAAGTTAGAGAACAGAATAACGAGTCGGATTTTCTAAGTGAGAACACCCAGTGACTTCGTAGTAAAAATGCGGGGTGGGGTTAACGGGATTAGGACCCTGAGAAAAGTAACACCCTATAGATTTTTCTAAAATATATTATACCCGTTTCGAAGATATTGGTTACCGTATACCGTGTGCCAAATTTAAATAAATTATCTCTAGAAATGTAACCTATCTTTCTTATTTATTTATTTTTTGTTATATTTTGAGTGCTTTATTAGCAGAATTTAATTTTATTTTTATAGATACATGCGTTTTGTGACCTATATATTTCAATTTTTTTAATTTTTCTTTTATAATTTGTATGTTTTATATAACAAAATACATTTATTATAAATCTACTTTTTAGATGCGCAAATCTACTGTTCGTTTTTATCCTATCCTACTGTTGACAGAAATATCCATCTTGCATCACTGGTTATGATAATAAGTATATCTATGCTTTATAAGATATTATGTTTTGCCTGCTGCTATTGTCTATGCAATACTTCCATAGGCAATACCAACTGATTACATTAGAATATTTGATACTTTGATAATATGTAGTTAATCTAACGGTAGTTGCCCATACAAATGCGTTTGCAGTACAATGGACAATTATTTATTGACAATTACAGTTGTTGGACAATGGGTACGTATTATTGTATTGTAAGTATTGCGTTTGAAATTAAACTTCAAGAAAAACTAAATTAAGTAATAGCAGTCTTTGAAAAAGCTACTTAACTGTAATGGATGCACTGTAGAAACATACACCTAATATACAAATGCTACTAAATCCAGACGTATTTTTGATTGTTCCTTAAAGCATAAAATGTATTATTTTATTGCGATTTACTAACATCGTAATTGTAAATATAAACATCTTTTTTAAACGTCAGAATAAACTTTGAAAAAATTGTTTTATTTTGTATCCTTTTTACAAAGTTTGCACTATAGCAAAGAAACTTGCCGACTTGTAATTTAACTTTTGCAATCAAGTACACAAAATTACATCTTCCCATTTATTTTAGTTTTTATAAAGTAATTTTTTATTAAAGATATTGTCGTCTTTTTCAGAAGAAAAAAAAATTGAAATGTTACATTTTTTTGTTAAGTATTCAGCTTGGGAGAAGATAGAAAGACAGACCGGTGTTACGCACCATAAATGTTCACTTATGTTTCTATTAAAGTTACGGACATGCCATTAACACGGGAACGGCAGAGATATCTGCCAACATCATAAAGGTTCTCCCCGATCTTACAAAACAACGCATGCCAAACGAAACAAGCTTACAAATAACGCGTAGAATGCAGGAAATTTATTTAAGTCTACTTATTTTAAGATTAAATTGAGGAAATTGTACGTTTTTTTCTTATCCTTTCCGAAAGCTTTTCGAATTCATGAACATATGACGTTCCAGATGCATTTTTCTATTGTATTTTATTTGAACGTAAATGTTTACCATGTACAGAAAATAGTAGATGTAAGTAAGATCACTGTTTCTCAATGCTTATTCTATTCGGATGTAGATAGAAACATTGCGGATTCGCATCAGTCGTAAACGGAAAGAAATTCAATTGATCTTGTCCAGCGATGTCGGGTGATCCATCTTCGTCAGAAGCGTCATCAGGACGGGCGCCGGAGTTAGGCGTCGAGATGGGGCCTCTATTGAGATGTTATGAATTTATTATCATAACACTTATTTTAATGGGTTAATGTTCACCGACGTTTAACTAACAAAGTTTTTGTTTGATAAGAAGATGGATATCCCTGATAATTGTTAGGATCGATTCTTGAAATAAAGCAAGATTTAGGATAATTAATCTACTGAGGATACTTGAATTTGAGTAAAGTAATTTAACTATTATTTAGTCAGTTTGCGTAACTGGAGTACTTTACCTTGTTTAACTACGAAAGTTATTTAATAATATTTGTATGAAGATGAATATCCCTGATAAATTGTCAGGATCGATTCTTGAAATAAGGTAGGTAGGCACTAATATAATTATGCTTGATATAAAATAATAAAAGTTTGAAAATTTATTTTCAAACGTTGGACGACTATGCTCTCAAAATTTCAAATTATGTTTGATTTTTTTGGAAGAGCTAATTTACTAATATATTTAAAGTTGGTTTATATCAATTCTTTCTAAATAACATTTATATATTTTTTCTAAACTTGTTTAAGTAGTAATAACAAATGTTTTATTCAAGTGATAATTAATAAGCCACATAAATGTTATAAATTCTAATAGTTAAGTTGTAACGTAACCACCCCCTCATAAGCAATCTTATTGACAGCTATGAATAAAATCATTACATAAGTGAGTACTTAGGTCAACATGAGAAATAATTACTAGTAATTAGGACTGTTGACAGGATTATGTATTGCTATGAGAATTAGGTGCACTCGCACCGCCCTGCGGTGAAACGTTGCATCAATTCCCTGCATGGAAGTTTGTAATATTGCACATACCCATCTAGCGGCAACTTGATATACTTAGAAACCTATAGCTTTCGAAGATAAATTGCACACTTTTGAAATTCCGTATTTCACGTCAAAAAAGTTTCAAATCAGTTATTGATGAATGAATTTGCTTGGACATGTCAGTGCATAATAAAAACTAAAAGTATGAAGGTTTTTACAGTTTTACATTTTACAGCAAACCAAATATTAATATTAAAATGTATATAAAACATTTTGATGATAGATTTTTCGAGTTATTATAAATTCTCTTTATATACAAATTAATGTGTGTTCAATTCTTTTATTACACAAAGTTTCAAAAACGTCTGTTTACTACCTGAACCGAATTATTTAATTTAGTTTTTAATGCAAGTTTTTAATCATATTTTTTATAAAATAATACATAACCATTTTCAGTTTTAAACGAGTTACTAACTCTAAAGGCAAACTATTTAATAATGAATTTTATAATTGAATTAGAATTAATTAAACATGTAATAGATAATTATTTACCATTTATTAGCTATTTATATATCTTAATTAATATGTCTATTCAATTTAAAAATAGTCATTTCAAATTTAATATCAAAGAAACCTTTCATTCTGAAACTTTTCCTTCAGGCAACTGTTTCATTTTCTGATTATCCTATTTTCTTTTGTAAATAAATAATTAACATCACGTTTTGCAATATTTAAAAAGATTATTTCATAAACTTTGGTAGTTTATTTCAAATTAATTATGTAAATATAAGACTTAATTGAAACTGACTTAGAATTAATTTTAATATTAGTACTGTAATTACTTTTATGTATTAGCGATACCTAGATTTTTAATGAGAATTCGATAGCAACTATTATTTTTTTAATTTACTAATACTAGCTTTAAAAAAAGTGAATACAAATTTAACGCTCAATCTTTCTTAATATAAATAAATTAATGTTAATAACGAAATAATTTCTGAACTATAGCTAACTTAACTAAATGAATGAAGTAACTATAATGATAAATTAAAACTTATTAAGTCTGACATTTATTTGTATTGATTATAATAAATTATCAGCAAGTGTAGGACAAATGATACTTCAAAATTTTACTTCCGCATCTTCAACTATCGCGCCATCTATTAAAACTTATTGCAACTCTGAGGGGTATATTTCCCGAGTCGGTAATATTGCCAATATTAGCCTGGAAGAGGGATACGATTCATGTTGAGGGTGAAAACAGATTTTCGCGCTTCCATTCGATTTTATTATCCCGCAGTAAATAAAACGGCTGCCACTTCTAGAAAATAAATTTGGGATCAATCAAATTTTTATCGTGTATTTATTAGAAAATAATCAAATATTTGTGTTGAATATTAATTTAGAAGAACTAGAGTTAAATTTTTAAAATATATCTGCATTAGTTTAATTGGTGTTTTATTTATAGAATCTATTTGAATTCTATTTCAAAAAATAAATAAGTTAATTCCTGATCTTTTAAAAATTATCCATAAATACCAAAGTTAATAAAAATTCCATTTATACCGCTTCTAAAAGTTAGTTCATTATTTAAATTATTATTACGTCATTCAGATAAAAATTTTACATAAAATAATAACTACATAATTTAAATAATTGTACTTTTAAGTTGCTTTATAAATGAGTTATTAGAAATCATATTTTTCTAATTACGTATGTAGTGTTGTTTGGTAAATTACTTAATGACAATCTTCTGCCCTATTCCTTCCTGAATTTTTGTAAATGTTACTTAAAGTTTAAAGGGAGGTACGTAAGATTTCTTTGCACTTCTTTATTCAGTAGATTTTGAGAATTGTAAAAATGTCGAAATACTAATTCGGTTTTCCTGAATTGTTGAAATCGGAATCTCAATTTTACTCGTGTAGTTTCTGTAGATTTTTCATAGAAAGTTTTGATTTTTATTAACATTCTACAAATGTACGTTTGATAAAACTTATGTAATATATCGTATTGAATGTGGATCCAAGAATATCATAAATTGGATCACTAAAGGATATTTAAAAAAGGAAGTCCGATATATGTAAGAATATAAAGATGAAATAAAATCTCATAATGTTTATTATTAAGTCAAGATGTCGTTTATGCTTTTTGAAATAGAATTTCATTATTTTACATCACAACTTACAAAATTTGTTTCACTGAGTGTTAGGCTATTCAGTTCTAAAATTTCCGCAGTTTTTCAAAAGGTAATTTTCTAAAATTACCGTTTCTAACTAAAATTTTTCGAAGTTCTTTGAATGCTTATACAACTTATCGGACTACATTTTTGAAAATTCTACAAAAAAAACCTATTCTTCTCAGTAATGTTGACAGGAATTACATTTCTAATATAACTTTTATATTATTGTTATATCTCATAGGTACTTTCTAATTTTAAGGTTTCAAGAATAAAAAATAAATATCCCATATGTCTGAGACAATGAGTCTCGTTTTCGATATTCGTCTATTCCGTATTCGTCAGCTGTTGAAAAATGTATTATTTCTTTTAAACCTAATTACGCGAAACACTTTTTAGAACATAATCACACAATGACTCCTCAAAATAATATCAAGTTCCTAAATTTTTGTAATGACAAACGTAAATTTTATAACATTTTCGCTTTCGAGATATACAAACATAAATTCAGGGTACCTTTAATAAATGAACAGATTGAGCTCAGTAATTCTGTGTTAGTGGAAGTGTTAGATATTTAATTCTTATTATTTTTATCTTTTTATCTAGTCATATATTTTTTGTATTTACCTTAGCGACTTTGTTTATATTCATATTACCCTTGATAATTAGATGTTACCCTAAACAATTGCCAAGTTACAATTTAATAAATATTGTGAGATTTTTTTATTAATCTGTATTTATTTCATGATTATGAAGGGCTCGAGGCAGTAATCGCAAATATATATCAAATTACCTGTTAGTACAGATTTATTTTTACGGAATTTATAAAGTTCTTCCTGGTTCTGTAGAGAGAATAAACTCTAAATGTAAGACTTTATTATAAGAATAGATGAGTAAGTCGGTGGGAAGTCCGAGGGGGAATTAGATAGAGGTGGTAAGTCAGAGAGCGAGATAAGTCGGGTGGAGTGTAAGCCGGAAGAGGGGAGGTAAGTCTGAGTTGGGGCGGTAAGCTGGAAAAAGGAGTAAGCCGAAGGTAACTAAGGCAGAAAGGAGGTGTCAATCGGGATTTGTGGGGGATATTTGTCGGGGGTGTTAAAACTATTAAAAAACGTGTTCAAAAGTTCGTCTGAGAATGGTAAGCTTAGTATTTTCAACTGTTTTTATTCGATTGCGTTTATTTAATAAAAATTAATATTAAATAATCACTCAAAGTTCAGAAAGCTGGTATATTAAGCATATGGTATATGAATTCAATATATAGACAGCCTTGGTAGTGTAATGTCTGGCGTGCCGGACTTTCACCCAAGCGGTCCGCGATCGATTCCCGGCGCTGGCAGATCTGGTTTTCCTTAGCTGTGACACAAATGTGAGATTTGCGCTGTTCCATCTGTAAGTCGGCTGCAGCCGCACATTGGGCCTACATAATAATAATAATCGCCCCCTCCCTCCCGCACAAGCATATAGCTTCTGGGGCCTTGGTTTAAGGTTATGGGTTGTAGTAGTTATTATTATTATATATTAGTATTATAATATAGAATTTTATGGTAAGAATAGGTGGGTAAATCGGGGGAACCCGATGGGGAGTTAGGCGGAGTGGGTAAGTCAGAGTGGGAGATAAGAAGGTTGGAGTGGTGCAATCCCGGAGAGCGGTGGTAATTCTGTGAAAGAGATAAGTTGGGGATAGAGTTGCCAACTTTTGAAAGTAGGAAGTAAGGACAGTCAAGAATTTTCAGAAACGTTAACTTATTATATTCATTTTTAGTAATAAATATTTTCCAATGCTATTTAAATGAAAACGAAACATTAATGTAGTAAACCGGCCAATGTCGGCAAGGGCTGTGTTGAATGCTCGCGAAGCGTTTCTCTCCACATATACACGAGTTTACCTCTAGTAATAATTCAAGGCATAGTATTACAGAAACCAAAGTTTTTCGTCAAAAAGTAATTAAGAATAATAATAAAAAAGAAATAAGCAAAAAAGGATGATAAATGACATTCATTATAGAAGCCCCGTTCTATTCCCGGTTTGAGTAATGTTTTTCTTAATAGAATATTTAATACATTTTATAAATAAACAATTTTTTATAATTATAATGTTTATAAAAAGAACTAACTTACAATTAAATACTAATAGGGTGTGCGTAATCTATTAGTTTTATTTTTATTTAAGATAAATATATATATTTTAAACAACGATTATAAAATTAAGGGCTAATTCTATGTAATTATTCTTTTTTATAAATATTATATTTGTAAAAAATATTTATTTATAAAATAAACAATTCATTAAAGAAACAACGAAAAAGGGTAATAAATGACATTCATTAAAGAAGATAAAGACTTGAACAGATAGCATGGCCGACTGGAAGGCGCGCTGGAATTACGACTATAGAACTTCAAGTCTATTCCCAGTTCGGCAAATTTCTTCTTCATCGTCCGGTAAAGTATAATCTGTAGCTTCACTCATTTTAATGGCTTTTAACAACAATAATGCACTAAATTACCTAACTTAATACAGCTCATAGCAAGTTTGATTCATTTTGCACAAACGATTTTGGCGGTTAATTTAAAATTTACAACTCTTAATTCTCGAAAGCTAATTTCAGTGATTAAAATAAAATTTAAAATTTTAATTAAAATATTGAATCATTTTCGTTGATTGTTTTAAATAAGGATAAAAACCTGTCCTTTTCTATAACAAGAATGGACGAAGGACACATTCTTAGAAAAGACTGTCCTTCCGAAAAAAGGTCAGTTGGCAACCCTAGTTGGAGGGTATCCGGGAAAACGAGTAAGGCGAGGGTAACTAAGGAAGGAAGGAAGCAAGGGTAAGTCGGGGTTGGTGGTTAGGGGTAAGTCGAGGGTGATGGTTAAATAACGCGTTTAAAAGTTTGTCGGTGAATGGTAAGCTTAGTATTTTCCCGAAGAATTGTAATCACACAACGAACGTACGAAATACTACAATTAATTAGACTTTGATCATCATGCTTTGACGGAATTTCCCTAGTAGTTATTTAAGTTATACGAGGAATGTAAGGAACTTATAGGATTCAAGGAAAATTATATGAGAATAATGTGAAATATAGTTCTAGTTTTTCCGATAGTTTACCACACTTGTTACTTTTGTTATTGTGTTACTTTTTACATTTTCTGTAATACTGGAAGTTATTAATTCATCTATAATAAAAATTTATTTTTTACTTTTGATTAAATTTTAGTTGTAATTTTGATTTATTATAATGAATTTTTGTTGTCATTTTAAATGTCAAAACAATTTACAATAATCATATTTACACAAGTGCTATGAGATATTAGACTTCATATTGTAACTACTTTTAGTGTCAATATGAAAAATTCAAGGAAATTTATTTAGAATAAAAACGTATGGAAATTACAATTTCCTTGACAACCATGTTAGCACCACCCGCCTACTCGTAATGGTAAATGTATCATGCAAAAACAAATGTGAAAACGTTTATTTTCTATTTGTAGGGATGACAATTCACGCTTTGGTATTTTTTAACAGAGCATATTTATATCAAAACAACTTCAGTTTAAAGATAAACAGCATCATCATCAGTACTCAGTCTCAGTAGCCGCTGTTGTAGTGTACGTTGCGAAGAAACGGCTTCGAAGAAATTTACGAAGTCGTTCACTCTTCCATTGTCATAACAATTCAATATTCATAGACCATAGTTAGTGACGTACTATAAAAAGGATTTGGAAAATTATTTGAATAATTTCTTTAATTAGGTATTTTCGAATGAGTACATTCGTATTATTGATTGCCCAGAGTGTCCAGTGGTCGTAAGAGTATTGACCATGCCTTTGGTATGTTGACAATAAAGTTGCGGATTTTTGAAAAACCAATACAATGCTGCTTGTGTTTTGTACAATTTCATTAAGGTCCATGACAGACTTGTTAACGAACAGGCAACCAATTAAAGTGCGTCAATGTTATGTTTTCTTACTGTTCTGAAGATATCGTTTGAGAAAAATGTATCTAATAACGAAACAATTACATCCGCAACTGTCACAACTAGGTAAAGAGTTTAAATATGTGGTGGGTGGAACACATCCAGTTGTCCTGTCTGTAGTATGTATGCTTTATGCAACTGATCATCAACGATCGAATCAACATCATGATTTCAAAAAAGCTAGTCGAAGTGTTCAAAAGCAGGAACTTCCCGCCTTATACATTAATAAGCTGAAAATACAAATAATGATCCTGTGAAAAGTTGCTAAAGAGCGGT
Source organism: Agrypnus murinus (assembly GCA_929113105.1). Lineage (NCBI taxonomy): Eukaryota > Metazoa > Arthropoda > Insecta > Coleoptera > Elateridae > Agrypnus > Agrypnus murinus. Next base: position 75,136,937 of record OV816024.1, read on the forward strand.
TTCTTAATATCCTGTCTGGAACACTATTGTAAGAACATTTTGGAATGTAATTTGAAGATTTGAAAAATAACTGTCAATCTCTGGTATTTTAATTTATTTGTTATTGTTTGTTTTAATTGCATGTTTTAATTAACTTATGTAATTATTTGATATATTAGAGACTTTAAAGAGGGAGTCTTAAAACTTTGAAATTGACAGAGAGGCTTTGAAAAGTTCAAACAAATGAATTAGAACAAAGAGTAATCCATGTTATTGAAATCTTTTTAATAATGATCCTGTAATCACATTATTCTATCAAAAATTGAACAAACAGGTTTTTCAAAGTGTAATCCATGTAATTGAAATTTTTCTAATAATCATCCTATCATCAAACTATTCTCTTAAAACTTGAGCAAACAGAACTTAAACAATGAGCAAATAAACATTGATCCTATATTCCAAATTCAAATATTCTGGTTAGATCTCACTCTGTAAGTTAATTCAAAACACAAAGCACCCAATTAAATTCTTTCTAATTCTCTCAGAAAAAATGATAACTAGTATGTTCTTTTAAGATACGAAAACTGATAATATGTAAAATTGTCAAAGCACTTTAAGAACGAATCCTATTAAAAAATTTGCCTCCTAACAATTTTAAGGACAAGCAGTAGGTACTGTTGGCCCCTCTTCAAATACGGAATTTTTTTATTGTAGGTATGTATTTTGAACGTCTAGACTAAACTTAGAATTGGTAGAAATTTCTAGTGCAACTCATCACACCTTCACAAAAGGTGCTGAAGTTTCTGCAAAAGTAAGAAGGTTAATTCCTTGAAAATTAAAATATTGCCGAAACAGAATTTGACTACATGCTTTCTCAAGGCGTAGAGTTCTCGAACAAGTACTCTACATTTAGTACGCAAAAGCAACGGTGATTAGAGTCCATATGCGATTATACAGACATAAGCTTAAATGTGTGTACGATTCCATATAGATATCCTATTGAAATGCACATTCAGGGTTTTTCATATTTCGTAATAAAAAAATGATCATCAGATTCTCAATAAACCGATGACATTCCTAAAACTGCTATTATAACACCTTTTGGTTTGTTCGAGTTTTCGGTTATGACATTTGGACTGTGTAAAGTGACTCAAACGTGTTAAGACGGAATGGGACATTTCGGATCGGCCGATTCGGCGCGACCGTTTCGGCGCAGGCGGTTCGGCGCAAGGACATTTCGGCGCGGGACGATTCGGCGCGAGGACGTTTCGGCGCGAAATACCCAATCATAAATCTGACGTTACTCTAACATACACCCTTGTGAAGAAACTGTAACTTTTTAAATTTTATAGATTATTTTGTCCGGACGAAAGAGCATTATTTAATTTATGCATGAACGGATTTAGAATAACACTGTAATTAGGTTTATGATATCTGAAAATACGGAGTTAGAAAGTGGATAAGGCAACAATTAGAATTGTTTCAATGTTTTTCTGCAAATTATAATCTTGTTTTCATTAACTCAAATCCGTTTAGAAATACATAGCGACTAAAGCAAAAATTTACGAAGATTTTACTAAGGATTTTATTGCCCGGTCGTAATCTGACAGATAATTGATTTGATCACACAAACAGACGTCTTTGGAAATTTGAACAATTCTGTATATTTTTGTGCATGATAAGATACCAGAAAAAAATTAAATCAACTCCTACTTATAAGAGGCGTCCAAACAAATAAACAATTATGCCTTGTGGGAAGGGATTACTGATTTACAGAGAAATATTCCAATATTTTAATAGTAGATTTTCTAGTAAACACCTGTGTGAATGCAATTATTATTTTCGCATTTTTTCTAACTAATATTAATTAACCTTCCGATATTTTTAGTCCTATTAAAATTTCTGTTTACAAGCTAAAATACCCCAAATTTTACTGTTATGTTCTGAGGCACAGGTTGAAGTTTTCTAATAACTTCATCAATATGTATAATCGCGCCGAAAAGTCCTCGCGCCGAAACGTCTTCGCGCCGAAAGGGCTGCGCCGAATCGGTCGCGCCGAAATGTCCTAGACCGATTTCTAATGTTGTTGCTGATATTCTGTCTAGAGATGATAATTTTATAATTAGACATCTTTTATTAAAGAAATATACAGTATTTGTAACTGCAGTGATCCCAATAGTGTTTTTCAAATGGTGTTTAACACTCGCCACCCATATGCCTCGTAATTAGAAGCATGCGATAGAGTGAAATGCTACATTATTCTGTCAGCTGCCAAAGAATTCCTAATAGTGTCTGACTCTAATTTGAAAAAACTCAAAAATCTTAATTTGGATTGACAAAAGTGGCTGCGTTATCAGAATAAACATTCGATGGTTCTCTCCTCCTGGCTGTAAATTTTTGAAAACATGCCAAAGAAGCCTGTTAGTTAAATCTGTCACCAGCTCAAGCAATGTATTTAGCTACCATGCAAACAAAAATACAATTCTTAGGTTTAATCAATCATGGATTTCTAATTTTACGATCTTTTACTAAGAAAGGACCAGCATAGTCACTTCCAGATCCTGTATTTACAAAAGGCAAAACTTTATTTACGCTATTTGTAGGCAAATTACTCATTTGTGTATTCACATGTTTTAGACTTAGCCCTAAAACATAGGATGTATTGTGAACAATTTGCCTTGACAAATTGCGACCGGAAATAGTCCAGTAAGACTCTTGTTAGAGTAGGTACAATAATTGTTGTGCGCCACTATGCATTAGTCGCTTATGTTCATTGTCCATAATTAACCTAGTCAAGTTAATAATACACAATTTTATACGATTAATAATAATAATAATAGGTTCCATTATTCCCTTAAGGGGCATATAGTCCTTCCAACTCTTCTTGTCTACTGCTATTTGTGCCAGTTCAAAAATTGTCATGTTTGTTTCCTTTTCTATTGTATTTCCCCAGGTACCTTTTGGATGCCCCCACTTTCAGCTTCCTTCAGATTTCCATTTTAGTATCTTTTTACAAATTTTACCTCCATTTTTATACAGTGTTCCTCCTTTTTATCTCCATATTTATATCGATTTGGTTTGTTTTTCTTCATAACTCTTCATTTCTAATGGTTTCTGGCCTACATACCTTCAATATACCTCGCAAACAACGATTTACAAACGCTTGTAGCTTGTATTTTATTGCACCCGTAACCACCCACGATTCTGATCCATATAACAACAGCGGCTTCGTCATAGAATTAAAAATTGGCACTTTGATTTTGATATTTAAATTATTTGCGCGCCACACTTCACTCAGTTTTATTTCGACTATACACATCTTTTCGCGCACCACTGCAACCGACACCACACTTTCCAAATAAACGAAATCATCTACTCGTTCCATTTTCGTACCATTTCTTCATGTTCTTTGGTCGATTCCATTTAGACACAGATACTTGTTTTACTAATATTAATCTTTAATCCTACCTTTGCTGATTCCTCAACTAAATTATTCAACTTTTATATTCTGTAAGCGACATTTCTGAGTTTTGATAACCGATCGAGTCTTATTGGCCTCTACTTTAGTAATTCCAATCGTTTCTAACAATTCATATTTTTCTTTTAAAACCTTATCAATATTTCAACGCGAATAATTTGTCAGTAATTTTGGAATTTTATAAGCTTCCCAATCACGTCTAGTTCTACTGTCAAACTTAGAAGTCAACAAGTGAACAAGCAGACTGGTTTTCGTACCTTTCTACCAATAACGACTATGACGCCATAACTACCACCTGCTTCTACTTGAATATGTACCCACAAATAATAGATCTTTTAATTTCATCAATTGAAGAAATGAATGCGTCTTTAAAGCTATTGGTCAAGCTGGCCAGAAAATGTGGGCTAGCTGAAAGTGGCAAGTTTAGATAACTTTAAAAATTGCATGGCATCAGGAACTTCAGCATAGTTGATCTATCAGAAATTATTGAAGCTTTATCGTCTTTAGCTTCATATGCAGCTATAAGAGTTGCCGCTCGTGCTGTTAAATCAATGAAATAGTTTTCAAAAATGCCTCTTTCTGCAGATTCACCTTGTTTTTTCTCCAGGGGCAGATTATCTTATTTTAAAGTAATTATTTTTATCTGAATGATAATTTTAAAATTCCTCAAAATAGGTTCAATCTTGTTTAGCCGTCTCGTTAATTTATTTATATCCTAGTGAGAATGACTAGCCGGGTCAGTACTTCTTTTGTACAGTACAAGCGCCTTTTGCTTGTCCTCGTTTTAGTCTGGGTGCGTTATATTTTACATAATAATTTTGCTGTTACGGCCATGACCCTGTAGTCGTACGATTGTTTAAAAACTTATGTCAGTGAAACTTTGATTCATTCACTTCTCTTCAATGAATCTTGCCAACAATCCGATTTAATCCAGTTCCATCCGGCTCCATTCGATTATGTTTAGGGTGCTTTGGGGTAATTTTTAGACAAAAAGTAATATTTTGCTCTAATTATTGTGCCTTTAAAAATATATTTAAGTTTTCCCATAGCATACCAATATTCATCAGACAAGTTTCTTAATGTATAAACTTGAACCTGTTTTCTAATATTCAACGAGCAAAAAATATATAAAAACCTGTCTAAGAATTACCCCAGCCACTAAGGTAATTCTTAGAAATGCATAGGGTAATTCTTAGACACTGGTTTTAAAAATTACATTGTGACATGGAAATTTAAACATCGCTTTTTATCTAAGTTGTTAGATTTTGATATCTTAGGCACCAGGCATCGTATAAACATGAAACAACGTCATATTATAACATAAGAATGGGGGCATGTTCTGATATAGTAATTATAAATATCGCAGGTCTTCACTTTCCCCCCACTACTATCAATTTTAAAATCTTAAATATCACCCTATATCGTGTGACATATCAAATGAAAGTTGCTCGAGAGTGCTCTTCAATGACAAAAAAGATCGAGAAAAAAACGGAATCGTTCTTAAATTACGTTAGAAAAATTCAAGAATTAGCAAAAATACATTTTTTAATAATTAACAAACTAATGTATAGGTATTTCAAACAAACTGTACAATTTCTGTATTTCTTAAAGAACAAACTTAACACTAAGTAGATTCGAAGTTCGACGCGAGTACTCATGTTGAACGGTCGTGTATGAACAGTGACCGCAGAGATATCGCGTGCCCGAGCGCTTTATCAGCTATCAGCTGTGTAAGTAAAAATTACACTTAAAAATCTCATATAGTGAAATATTCAATACAAACTCTGAACTATAGTTTAATTTAAATTGCTTCCCCTTAGTGGGGACAACGCTATGTAAGCAACGAAAAGAAACTCGGATCACTTCTCACCTCCTATAAGCGATCTCCAAAAAAATATCAATGGCAACATACAGCGTTGCTAAAAAAACAAATATTATCTACCAAAACATCTTGAACCTTCAGGCGAAAATACATCATCAGGGAACAACGATACAACTACGGAATCAAGTAAAGAGATCAAAGTTAAAATTCCCCCAATATTTTTACATGGGCCAGTTAACAACAAACAAGTAATAGCTGATATCGAAAGCACCGTTAAAGATAAATTTTCAACCAGTCTCAGTGGGACATCACTAAAAATCACACTTTTGACTGAAAACGACTTCAGGGCCTTAGGAAAATTTTACCTAACAAACAAAATCGCATTCGACTCTTTTCAAAATCCCAATAAAAGACCACTCTCAGTTGTGACTAAAAATATTCCCTAACGGAACAAGATCTGGGAGCTGATCCCATAATTAGTATCACAAGATTGCCCAATAAAGATTAAAATCCAATTCCCATATGCGCAATACAACTTACAGCTAACAAAAAAGCGAAGGAAATTTTCAAAATTGACAAACTTTTCTATTCATTAGTCAAGGTAGAACCACGAAAAATATCTAGCAACACACCTCAATGTCACAGGTGCCAACGCTACGGCCATACTAAAAGCTATTGCCACCTACAACCTAGATGCGTGAAGTGTCTGAGTAACCATATGTATACCGACTGCGATAAGGACAGAAACACTCCCCCAATTTGCGTTAGCTGTGGAGATAACCACCCAGCCAACTTCAGAGGCTGCAAACACTTTCAGGACTCAAAAATTTCCAAAAACAGAACACACACTAGAAATCGCCTACTTAACAATAACAATCAAGCAGTCCCAGAAAACTACTGCACCAACTTTCCACACCTTGACAAAAATCCTAAAAGATAAATTAATCATAATCAACCCTGGAAGACTGCAAATAACTTTTCTAACACTGAATCTATAACCAGTACAATCTTTACATCAATTCTAAATCTGATCCAACCATTCCTTGGTCAAATAAAGCAATTCTTGTTAACGAGCCTTTTACCGCTTCTTTTAAATGGACCATAACCGTAACAAAACCCTTATTCATTTCAACATCCTAAACTGGAATGATAATGGTCTTAAGGCCCAACAAACACTATTTACAACTTTTCTTGCATGACATAACATAGACCTGGCATGTATCTCGGAGACACACTAGAATAAAAATGAGAACATCAAAATATCAGGCTATTACTGTTATTGCACAGATAGAAGAGCCAGATTCGCCTCCGGTGGAGTAGCTATTTTTGTAAAACAAAACATTGTTCATCACGAAGAAACAACAATCAACACTACCAATCTCGAAACGGTTGCAGTCAAAATTAAAACACAATAAGGCAATTATATTAAAATAATTAGCGTGTATCGACAACCAAACAAACAGCTTTTTGAAAGTGACATAAACGAAATATTTAATAGCAATGAACCCACTTTACTAATTGGCGACCTCAACTCCAAAAATACCTTATGGTGATGTAGAGCAGGTAAGCCAGCGGGAGCAAAACTCGATTCATTCGCAACAGCACACGTTCTTCAGATACTAGCCCCGAAAGAACCGACATACTACCCATATCGAAATATTCCAAGAAGATCACGCTGAACTTAACTCAGACCGTCTGCCGGTTATAATCTCATTCATAACAGTACCCACTCAAAGGCGAAATGAACAAAGACTAATAAATGTATTAGTAGATTGGAACCTTTTCCAGGAACTTCTATATAAAAACCTTAAATACCCTAACAAATTACGAACCTCAAAAGAAATAGATGAAACAATAACTCATATCACAATATGCATAAAAGAAAGTGTCCAAACAGCCAGATCTCCACGAAATCAGCGAAAACCCACTAACTATAGAACTCCTCCCATGCATATAATAAACTTAATAAAGCAAAAACGTCAGCTGCATAGAGAGTGGCAACGCACCAGAAATCCTGCAACGAAAATAAGAACATAATTCAAGAACGCATTCGATATCGATTTTTTGCCATTGAAGAGTACTCTTGAAGCAGCTTTCATTTGATATGTTACATGATATACCTATTACTATTTCGATTTTAAAATTGATAGTGGTAGGGGAAAGTGGGGACATGTTGTGATATGTATAATTACTATATTAGAACATGTCCCCCTCGCTATGTTATAATGTGAGGTTTATTTCATGTTTATACCATACCTGGTTCCAAAGCTATTAAGATGGATTGTTTCGACGTGACACTCTGTAAGTAATCATGATTTAGAGAACTATAAATGTAATAGAAATTTTTATTATAAGAAAAAAAGTATTGACTATTTAATGACAATGATTTTTCTGTAAACATGCAAGGATGCAAACGGCCGCTGAGTAAGTCATGGCCTATCTAACACCCCGAATTTTCCCCTAAAATCTACTCCAGGGCACCCTATGTTAATTTTAGAGCAGTAGAAAATTATATTTATAGACAATTTTAAACAGATAAAAATTTACTATCTTTGAATTTTACAATAATAAAGACGTTTTAGGAAAAATGGCTTCGATTCATCCGAAATAAAGTCTAAGAGTTCTTTTTCTTTTAAATGGTTGAGATCTTCATTTTTAACAATGTATCGTTTTGGTTGGTTTTCTATGTCGCTGTCTTCTGTAGTCATCGTTTTGGCCGCCATTTCCTTAATGTCTAGTGGAACTTGTTCATCAAAGAATGCGAATTCCGCATTTTCTGGTGACAGATACCATAGATGGTTGGAAAAACTTTTCACAGCAGCACTACCAATTTCCGGATCTACTTCCTTATACTCGATTAATTTTAACAAAAAAATGTAATCATGACAAGCAGCTTTTATAGATGGAAACCAAGCTCGTAAATAAGTCGGACAATAAATATGCATAGCTGCATACCCTCTTCATTGCATTCTTCTCTTTCTTGGTCAATTTAAAGTGATCTTGGAATAAACATATCTTAACGGCATTTAAATAGCCTTTGTCATACATCGAGCATAGCTCACAACTCCAGGATTGCAAAATTGAAATTCTCGGAGACTACCACGAAGGAACATCACGGCCAATTCTAACAATTCGACATAATCATCTCTATGCTGTTTCTGGTATTATTATCCAACTACGATGTTTTGTACTGTCTCTGGTCGGCCAGGCTTCCCTAAATCTTTTAAACTACATTTGGTGCAGAAGTAGCATATAATACTGCGTCAAAACTACTTTTCAAGACTAATTCGAAGGTGTGATGGCAAAACGGAAGGTGAAGTCAATCACGATAACGGATATTTTTAAGATTTGTACACGCAATCTTTACAGGGCCAGTGTTACTTGCAATAGTATCACAGATCTTCTCTTGTATATGTTAGAACTTCAGGTATACCTAATAATTGTTCTTTACCGCAAAAAGTAACAATTATGGCTAGTCTATCAATTTTTTTCCACACCAAATAAAGCTCGAAGTAGTTTGCCATCCCAATGCAACACCAAGGCATCGTATTCCGCTAGATTAAATTTTTCTTTAATTTTTGCTTGCCTTGTTCTCTTAATTCCTTTCGTCGTCATTGAAACAAAGTGCGATTAATAATTAAGCTTTCAAAATTGCAGTCAAAAGCTTCTGCAATAGCCATTAAAATATGAACCACATTTCGATCGTTGGTTTTCCATCTGTAGAAGGCTTCAGATAGACGTGAAGTCAAGAAATGTAATATACCTCACGTGCCAGCCATACCTGGTTCACTCATTCTTATTGTATCACTTGAGACTTATATTTGTTTTCTCCTGGATCATTAAAATGCTGGCTAGCTTCTTCATCTTCACTACCACTGCTTAATAATGGTGGTAACTTAATCTTGACATTTTGTTCCATTTTCTCGTACATTCTCTTTTGCAATAAAAACTGCTTATCCTCTTGACCTCTTCACTCGATATTCAACATATTTTCATGGGCAACATCAAATAAATTATTTAATTTATCGACGATTTTCGTACCTTTATTTGTTTCAAACTACATTCGTAATATTTCTGCAAACAACGCTAAGTTTTAGAGTGCACTTTGATGAAGATGATGCTGATGGCATTATAGCACACAGATAATTAAGTGTAACTGGTAAATAAATGTCCCAAAGACCTAATACTTAAGTTTAAAATACAACGAGAAATAATAGCATAGATATTCACTAAATGAAACAACAAAATAAACTGAAGTGAACTTAAAAGAGCTTCCTTACTAGCGCGAAGACTGAAATGAATGGGGAGATGTTCTTAAAATAAAAAATTAATATAGTGTCGGTTACTTAAAAATGTTAGGGCCTTTGGGGACCACCTTAATATTTTCTGGTTAAGCTGAAATTTTTAGATAGAGCATTTCTATCAGGATTGGAACAACTTTGGGGGTTAGGAGATGAAGAATATTTTATTCTGGAAAATCTCATGCAGCTAACGGCCACCCTAATGTTCATGTGCACAGGATAAGCATAATATTTTATTTAAAAAATATATAAAAAGCATAGGATTTTATATTCCATGTGAACCCTGCCAAACTTTGCTTACCTATAGATCCTGACCTCGTGAACAATGTTGTATATAGCCTCAAAAATAGTTAACTAAGTTTTTCGAAACGCTTAATTCATTTTTTTGCAGAAAAATAAATATGTTGTTTTTGTCCCTGACTTTATTTCCGATCTTTTGATGTACAGTGTTCCTAGGTGTGATTGGGGCATGGTTGGCTGCTTAATGTTAGATCTAGCTAGAGATAGTATTAGATAGATGAATACACATAATGTTTTTGAATGTTTTGTCAGTTCGACAGAATAAGAAACATCCACTTCGTCCGCATTCAAATGTTTAATTATTATTGGAAGGACAATGGTAGTCCTGTCATTAATATGCAGCTGCATATCATTTACTGCAAGTTTTAAAAAGCTCTTCTTTAAAAAGCTTTCTTGTGAATTAAAATTACAGGAAATGTAAATTGAAATGGTTGCTTGTATGTTATCCTCCATTTCATGCTTTATCAAAATTACCATAATTAGATTTCGCTTTGTCACTCAGCAATCTAGAGATAAACAAAAATTATATACTTGTCCGGCTATTTAATGCAGGTGCTGCAATATACACCTACATTAGTTAATTACAAAAATAACTTCCAAAGCGGAATACAAAATGAAGAACCATAAAACTTTTTTATTCCACTATTATTGTAATGAAAATTCCCAGATAGTCACGTGCTAATGCGGCTTTTACGACTTATACTTTAAAACAATGTAACAACGTGTTAAAAACGGAATCAATTTTAATAATGATATGAATCTGGTGCAGTTGTTAAACAGATGAGGACGGTAACAGTAACGAGACTTATAACGAGCAATGAGGGAAAACCTCTAAGACTAATCATTGTAATCTTTCTCATAATGTCTAGCGCTAACAACTTTTGAACCGTTTAAGAAAATCGCGGCCCATTAAAACTGCGACAAGGCTCAACTTGTTTGTGCGGTAGCTGTATCCCGCGCCAATTACCGAGATGTTAACAAAGCCAAACGTTAATCACTTGCAAATCGTGCTTCTTAATTGGTTCTTTAATTGACATTCGCATAGATTTTATTAATAATATGGCGTATGTCTCGACGATAAGTACGGTATAATATATTTCGTTTCTCCCAGACTATAAATATGGACATTTATGGAAGACATAATTTGGAAATATAGTCTAAGAATGTTGAAATGTCCGTTAGTGATTTATTCCAGAGACTATTCTACAAAATTTAACTCTATATGGTATTCAGGTCGAAATGCGGTACCATCAAGGAAGTTCAAGGTGAATCAAACTTAAACTTATATCTGAAGAAATTACAATTATTCCACATTCCTATGCTCAATGGCGAACTGAAAGATAACAATAACGAGGTGCACTTTACACATTCTTGAACGACTACTAAAGGAAATCGGCCAGATTGTATATAGGACACTCTTTTAATGTTGCCCCTAGGAATAGAATCCACCCCTCTAATATAAAATTTTCAATTTCAAAATCACTTTTATCCCAACCGCTTCACACTTAACCTAAAATATAAGTTTAAGAACTGTAATTTAACAATTAGTTTCAGTATTTAATCAAAGGTTCATTTACCCGAAACATTAAAAAAGTCTGGATACTATTTTAGTACTTGTGTTAGAAAGGATGCGAGACGAGAAAGAAAAATGGCGTTAAATTTATCAATGTTAGTTGCAAGAAGATTGAATCTCGGGAAGGAGGCGGAGGCGCCACCATCACTTTCATGGCTAATGTGATTTTAGTTACCTACTCATTAGTTAAAAAACCTGCGAGAATTTGAAAAATGTGCACTTTCTATAATATTATTATTAGTTTACAAAATTCTACCTTTAATGCACGAAAGGACAAATTATTATTTACGAATTATCAATAACGAGTCTTTTATAATCTTCAACTTCGTTGGAATTGGATTTGATGACTATTCCAGAACTCTTACAGCAGAAATCTCTAAACTACTAAAATTTGGCCTCTAAACTACTAAAAATACTAATTCAAAAACTAAAAGTAAGTAGGCAAACTACAACTCATGTTCATCTATTTATTTATTACTGAATTTAAGAACAAGAATTTTTTTACAGGCGAATACATCAGTAATTTTCTCTGACTTCCTAACGTACAACCCTGTTAACCCAATAAACTCAATAATGATTCTAAATAAATCAAAAATCTTGTTTGATTCAAAAGTGTAGCTAGGACCTATAAAGGCGACCAAATAAAACCAATACATCCCAATCTATTCTCGTTTCTACGTCTGTCTACATCATTAAACCGATACTACATTTTTGAACTATAACTCCCAGTTATTTTATTATTTCTACAATATATACCTAACCCAAAAATGCATTATTGTCTACGATGTCACATGGTGAAGAAAAATGCATCTCATAAGTTATAGTCACAGGGTAGTATTTGTACTGGAAAATGAAAGTTTGTGATAAATGTGTTGTTGTAATGTTTTGCATATATAAATATTAGAGTTCAAGCAAACAGGCCATCTCTCCTTGTAAGGCTGTAGCCCATTAATAACACCTTGTGGTTTATGCTTGCAATCTTATTTCCATTTATGAATTTTCAGATTTAGAATGAAAGGTTTGCTCCGACTTTTAGTGCGACTCTTGCAGTTAGAATATTCAATTTAAAACAAACGGTTTAATTAATGAAGAGGAACTGTAAGTAGTTATAATTAACTCAATAAATCTCTAAAGTAGTCAGTTGGACTTGGTAATATTATTTACAAGGGAAATTCTATTTTCAAGTAATGGTTTACATACTTGACGTGTAACATTTATATCAAAGTCTTTTTATGTTTTTGTTACTGCTACTACATATTAATTCTGCAATACATGCATACAGCAGCAAAATATGCACTAACTTGTAGTTCTTATGCTTACATAGTTGAATAATTTAATGTCTGATCTTACTAGTAACTAATTATCAGAACAAAGTTTTTATTACTTAATTTAATTTTACAGTACTCGACAATATATCGTTATTAACATAACCTCTAATATGTTTTTAGCAAATTATTATTTCAGCAATTTAACTACTTATTAAGCATCCATGCGTGATGCGTTAACTCCAAGTGGTATAAAAGGTTCAAAACTTTGCAATCTACTTTCTGCAGCATTCCAAATTTGCTAAAGTCTGTCATGCCCGGTTGAGGCTTTGCAAAATCTACCTTGTAAATCTTTATCAACACAAACATATATCAAAAGAATAGCGAATGTGAAAATCTACAGCTGATCAATAAAATCATACATATTCCTTTGGTTGCTGCAACTAATCTAATAAATCTATCTAAAGACAACGTTTATTACTGTTCCGTTATAAGTCGTCTTTAGTCACCTATCCCAAGTTGTTTAGATTCAGACTCGTTGAAAAATATACTGCATGTTTACTACTTTCGAGTAGATATCTATATATAAAATCAACAAATGCAGAAAAATTATATTACCTGCAATCCTACAGATTTGTCATTGTAACAATACCACCATAAAAACCACTCTTTTTATTAAGAAATAATTTGCTGTAAGTATTTCAAATTGAACCTACATAAGATTGCAGATGACACTGTTCTATCTGTAAATGATGACCGGAATGATCACAACCTATGAGAGAGCTTGAAGAAAAAAAACATAGTCATGATAAAACAAAGGTCATGCTTGTAGATAAAATCGGAATGAAGCAGATTTAACAAAAATAGTACCAGGTGGTGCAATGATAACATATAAAAGAGTTTGTCCTTAACTAAACACTTGTTTTGCATCCTTATGCGAAATCACAAACCGAGGATGACGAGCTTGCAAGAAGAAAATAATCAAACTACTTATATTCTCCATAACACTGTGAAGAGCTATGGAATGCTATACAGACGATATTACTGTTCTTAAATTAAAAAGTTTACAAACACCTCCATAAAATAAGCCACCAATAACCAAGAGATCGAGAAAAACGAAAAGAAACTAATAAATCGAACAACAAATTAGGTAAAAAACAAAGGATGATGACGAGATATGTGTCAAAGCACTTATATTGATAGGGATATGATGATATTGAATATAATATGTCCATGATCAATACTTCTCAAGTTAAGTCATCAGGAAGATATTGTTAAGAGCGTGTTTTTCTGCCTGGGCACCGAGAAGCTCACTATTTAGACAGAACAGGCTGGGGTTCAAGAAGATGCGCAATTTGATAATATAGCATCTCTATCTATTTATTATATGCAATTGGACAAAACTGTTGATGATGGTAGCGTTAGACAAATTTGAATTACTGTTATAGCTTGTCTCTTCTCAAACAGAAGAACAGAAAACCTTCTAGATAAGTCACATCATCAAGTTTTAGATCCAGGAATCGGTAAAGTCGCCAATACAGTTTGCGATTGAAGGGTCTCAGGTAGTGTTGGATTCGCGATACCACCCGCGTATCACGACACTTGCGAATCGAAACCATTAGCCGTGTGAAGTGTCGACTCCTTCACGACTCTTTAACGATACTTCGCATTTACACATCATGCATGCGCTAGTTCATATAATATAATTGAAACGAGCAGTCAAGATTCATAGCTAATACGTAAATCATAAACTAGGGATTAAAAAACAATTAGGTTTATGAGTAAATTCTGTTATGGTTATATATTTATGCATTAAGTGCATTAAAAGACATTAAATTATTTATACACCGCATTCGTTCTAACATTTGCTATAGAAAATTAGTATGGGAAATCTGAAATATGCCAAATAGTTCGTTCTCGAATAAAAGTCGGTGAGATTAATAGTTGCAAAACAATTAAAATAATTTGTTATTATTCTTTTATTCGAAAAACGTACAAGAAATAATACATTACAAATAAAAAATAAAGATACCCAATTAATAAGACAATGTCTTATTAATTGGGTATCTTTATTTTTATTTGTAATGTATTATTTCTTGTACGTTTTTCGAATAAAAGAATAATAACAAATAAAATTTAAAAAAAAGTTATGCTTGTAACGGGGTTCGATCGTGCATTCCACCAGCCCGTATAGTTTAGCAAGCCACGGTTTGCCATCGAACCACGGAGGCGTTGCGTCAACTTTTCAGGTTTCGGCTTTTAAATTAATGTTTTGCAAATAATTCATGAATTTATAATTTTAACTAAAAAATCTACAACAAAATAGTTTTATATGTACGTCTTATTCAATGATTGTTGGCCAGTTCAACAAATCTGCCTTTAATTTCTTTGTAAGAATGATCAAGCAACTTCGAATTACACTCTAATAAGAGCGATACTGTTCGACACGAAGTGTCGCGACACTTCAAGTGTCACGACCACGAACAGTATCACGACACTCGACACCCAAGTTCCCATCACTAGTCTCAGGGTAAACTGTCGTAGACTAGTCATAATCTCGATATTTATTTAAATAATATCTATACATAGTAATGCTGTTTTATAAAATGTACTTAATTGATGATTTACAGTTATCGAATACGAAAGACACAGTATAGGTAATCATAATCACTTCAGAACGAAACTTTTAAATGGAATTAAGAAGATTCACCTAAGCCGCAAAGACCGTGAAAATAATTAATAAGTGGAGGAAGTGAAGAAGAGCCTGAAGTTTGCTTGGATTTAGCTACTTTGACTTTGTTTATACTTTTGAGCGTCACCCCAATAAGCGTTAGGTTTTTACGAGGTGATAATGCTGCGCAAATGTCAAGGTTTGCCTCTGACTTTGGTATGTGCCTTGTAAACGGACTTTTAAAGTATGTGCCTTTTAGAAATTTAAAACGGTCTACGACGTGGCATCTCCAAAAAGTGCAAACTAAAATTTAATTGTTAACCTAAATCTAAAAAAGTAGTTTGTCCAATATTCTCTATAAAAACTTACATACATTTTATAGAGTGAGGAGCAACTGCTCTAGAATCTAGTTAAAATTAATTTACTGTACACGGTGACTCATTGAAATCTGACTAGCGAGCTGCGGTCAAGGTGTGATGAGTGGCATAGAGGTTTCTTATTAAGACGGGATATGCATTACAAATTTTAACAAAATAACAAGAAAGGTTTAAAATATTATTTAACAGCAAAAACACCAAGCCACAGGCAGTATCAACGCTGGAAGATAGATGACCACTAATCAACACACTATATAAAAAAGTTACGTTAAGAATAAATGGCGCGGTTGAGCCACAGCATAAAAAAAATACAACATATTTACTCGATTGTCATCACTTTGAAGTTGTTAACTAGCTTCGAGTATCGCACACACCACGAATCAGTTCACCGAGGCTTGCCGTCATCGTCATTGTCATTGCATGCTGGTAATAACGAACGGTGGATATCACAGCATAACTGTTGTTTCGTAGTCTACCAGCTACGAGTCTACCGTCTACCAGTTCATATTCAACTAAAAGTTGGAATATGAACTGGGCTGGTAAAAACTCGTTTCTACGTGTATTCTTCCTAGACTAACTATATGATTTTTACTAGAACCCATATTTAAAGAAATCGAGCCTCTACAACCATAGTAATATTTCGTTCAGTTTATCATTTTTTAAGTTACGAAGTTTCTTCTTTGCTATAAATAAATTCATAATTATACTAATTTTTTAAATAAAAGATTGTAAAAATCATAGTGTCGTCAGTTGTTCCAAAATAGAGTTCACAGTTATAGATTACCAAAATAGTAGATTTGGTTGTGCACCTAGAACGTTCTTATGTAACTCTTATAGGACTTGAGTATCGTAAGAAAGCATAATCGTGGTTGTATATCGAGCACAAAAATCAGAAGTGTGACTAGCAAATAATAGTCTAGAAAGGTGTTTGTCGTCTCTAAAGATGTATTAAAAAGATATAATAGTTACTATCAAAATATTCATATGTACTCTTAAATGATAAAGTGTTATAAAGTGGTAACAGTAAAATTTATACAACTATTGTTGTAGGAGCTTAAGTAATAAGAGCTGTAGTATGTATAAAGAAGTGATACAGCACTCTATAGAACTTAATCCTATTAAGGTGCTATTACTCCACTGGTATTGTTATTATAAGTGGTTTATAAGAATTTATCAACACCTAATAAGTTCACCAAATGTCCATTGGGCTACTGTTACAGTGACCATTCAGGTCAGCAACGCACATGCAATTTGTTATGAAATTGTTAAATAGATAGGTGATTGGAATGAAGCTTTTCCTTTTTGTGCGTAAGGTACTTGATTTCTGTAGGATGCTAGTTATTAAGTTGGTAAGTTATTTCCTACCCTATTTGACTCGCTTGATTAAATAATTGAATGGAATTTGTTTTCTGAGACGTTGTGGATTATGGGGGTCAAAAGTTGAACGGTGAAAGTTTAAACCAAGGAGAGTTGATCAGCATTCTCAAAATAAGAAACTGTACTAAGAGTCAAAAATCTTGCGGATCATAGAATGTCATAGAAAAAGTAGAATTCATTTCTTGGGACACAATCAAAAGCTTAAGCCAAGAGGGGTTGACTGGTACCTTGGAATTATTAAGCAGCCTAGAGTCAAACATATGGGCGGGTCAAAGTTTAAAATGAAGGACTACAGAAAATTCATTAAAGTCTATGTGCTATTGAATTTAGTTTTATTTACCTAATCTAACCTTTATCTCCACCTAACTACGCCTGTTTAAAAAGCATTGCAGTCTAAACTTAAAAGCTGCCACTTCATACGACTCTTCACGCACTACTCTTGATAAGCACATAGCTTAAAAAGTTATATTCATAAACCAAAAGTAGGCCGTGTAAATTCCCATGCAGTGCAAATTTGACAATTACAAAAATGTCAATATCAACATATTATATGCGGTGTATTTAACTTGATAAATAATATGCCACACGTTCAAGGCAAACATAAAATATATGCGGTGAATTAAAATAAAACAAAATAAAAATACACCCCAAATATTTTTCCTTTTCCCAATCGGCTAACTCAGGGTTTATTCGATAGAGCATGAGTTGTTTGAATTATCAAAATCTTATTGATTCTTATACCTGAAAGAAAAGAAAAACTTATATTGAAGACACTTGGGCTTCTGCAACTGGACAACCACTGGCTAAACTCTAAATATGAAGAGAAAAAGAAATGGATGCTTGTATGTACATCAATTAAACACATGAATAACTAGAAAAACACAATCTTTATTTAATTTAAGAAAATAAATGAAAATTCAAATTAAAAGGAAATAAAAAGAAAAATTATTCAAATTGGAACAATAAATCAATTGAGAACTTAATTCCCAAGCTTGCTCAAGTGTGTTAAATAGTCGTAATAACCTGACATAGGGCTATTACAGTTCTTCACTTGAACAAACTAACACAAATCAAAAATCAGGTAAAAATATTCACAATTGTTCAAATACTTTACTTTATGAAAAATACATTTTAATAAAAGAGAAATTGAAATTGTTTTATTTATGAAAAATAAATTCTCTTAAAAACCTTTAAGGTTAAACAATATGATTCTGAAATTATTCATATAAACTTTATAAATTTTATTATTGGCAAATCAAATTAAAAACTTTTTATTTCGACCAACCTGGTATATAATGTAAACAGAATTTCCTTCAAATTCTATTGCTATCATCTGTCAGATGATTTGTTATTGTGAAAACGTCAATTCAAGAAATCGATAATGGAAAATGAATTCTCCCAGAATTTATTTAAAAATAACACGTTCACACTTCCATATAGTTGTTGAACAATAATAAAATCTTCTTTAACATTTTTTTTAATTGTTCAGGTAAACACTTAGAACTTATTTCAATCTTCTTTATGTTTTGTTTATTGACATGACACACGGTCAAACATATGATAATAACATAACCCAACTTAATTTACTGATTTGCAATCCGGGGTCAAGCATAGATTTGCGAAATGCTCTTGATCGACTGAATTTGTTAAATTTGGCTCCAGCTTTTATAGGTTTTGTAAAAACAAATGCCGACGTTGACGATTTTTATGACGTCACAATTTCCACTGAGCTGTTCATTTTTCTCACGGATTTTAATTTCATAAACACAGAATTATAACTGGTAAAACAAGGATCAAAACAATATAACACACTTATGTCCTAAAATACATCGTAACGAAGATATTAGGCAAAAACGATTGACAATGAACAAATCTCATTATGACCTAATTACATACAAAATTCAATAAATCCAGGTTTATCCTTTACAAAATAGATACATAATTACACAATATAGCTAATACATATTAAATTTCCACAGGAACATCTTTACAATTTAAGAAAAACATAAATTACGATCCATTACAACAATCGGATAAACCAAATGATGCATATGCAAGTTCCACCTTTGACATTGATTCAAATGAAGTCAATTTATAGTCAAATTGTCCAGCATACAGTCCTCCAAGTGTTTGCATTAAAACAATGGCGAGAAAAATAGTATAAGAATCAATATCAACCATACTGAAGCATAGCAACAAAATCAAAACTATCAGTAATAAAAATGCTCAGGATTATTATATAAGAGTTTAAAAGCTTATTATGCTGTATTAGTCATTACAAGATTGACCTAATTTATTTGTTTTTAGTTAACTGGCAGCCCGAATCTAAGTTAGTCTCTTGGAAAACAGAAAAATTCATAATGCGTTAATAATCGTAGACTCTATATTTAAACAAGAAGATTACATCTTCTCTACAAATGAAAAAAAACCATCCCAATATGCAACTTGGGTTGTATAAACATGTATTATCATAAAACAATCTAAATGATTGATATCCTTTTTTAAAAATCAAACCTTTTATTACATATACAAAAATTGAGGTTATGTTTGCATGATCTTAATCTTGATTCCTATTTTAAATATTGATGAGCCTAACTGTGATCCAATATGTAGCCTTTAGATTAATTATGCCTAACACCTAGCATATCCATCTTTTATTTTACTTTGATATGTGAAATAATTGTCTTCACATTTACGATCTTATCGTTCAATAAAATTTTCAATGAGATGGACTTATTACATCTCAATATATATTATGTAATTAGGAGATCAAGCGATATTTAAAGAAGCTTGATCTCCGTATTGCATAAGTTGTTTTATTTTATTTCGTATTTCAATCCTAATTTCTTTCTTTTAAAATTCATCCGAATTTATTGTATAAAGAAGCAAGTTTCCGTGTCTGTGTCGTTATACGCGTAACCAACGAAAAGCAGCATGTCACGTGTGGCTGTTACATCAAATTATTTACGTCGCCGACAACGACGGGGATCAAGAACATCTTGAACTCCGGTGTCCCTGACAACGGAGATAAAGATATACTTTATTTTACTAATTGTGGTATATAAACAATTGTTTGAAATCCGAAATAAAATAAAAATAATTGTGTAATAGGTGTATAATCTACACACTGACGGAATCAATCAAAGCTGTCAAAGTAAATTCTTCATGTTGCAATATTTCATACAGAGCTGAGCAGTATACTCCAGACCCTATAGATTCCAATGCACCTCACATCTACGTCATAACCTCAAATGATGTCATTAATTTAGTATGTTTACATTTTTTAAATAAGTATTTATGCATATGTAACCAATTTAGCACATGCAGTATACATGTATGTATTGTAATGTATTTCCAACAGTCGAATAACACATATGAAAGTCATACGCAGTTAATTCTTTTACAGCTTGCATTTTGACTATATAAACTCAAGATATAATAGATGGAAATAAATAAGATTAAGTTTATACTAGATTACAGTAAGATTAACATGAAAAAATACATGTGAAATAATAATAACTCAAAAAAACCTTTAAAACAAGCACTCTTATATTTATTTTTGACAAGTTTACAAATACCGCCCTTGAAGAATTTGAAAAGATTATTAATGACGTGCATCGGAACTTACATGGTGTTGAGTATAGCTAGCTATTCAGTAACTAAGCTATTAGCTTAACTGATTTTTTCAGCAAAGTAGTTTGTCTTTAGCTACTTTCTAAACAAAGTAGCTTGTAGCTGTAGCTTTTGCCTTGTTTTATAGATTCGGAGGTGTCACGAGATCAATCTTGTTTTAAGTTTGACTAGCTGTCGTCTGGACGTCTTGAGGTCGGACATGAAGGCTGAGACCGACTTCTGTTAATGTAGTTTAGTAAGGCCGTGGATTTTCTTTTTATAAATGGCCTGAAGCTTAAGTTATTATATAACATAAATACTCTGGGAAATCATCATTTGTCCCGTACCCTACACAACGTTTTTGTTGACATGGTCAGATTCTTTTAAACTGTAACCGGATAGTTTCAACGAACTACGGAGTCAATATATCGGCACTGGTTGCATTCAACATTTTCATATTACAGATCTCTGTCCACAACTTTTAATTAATTTAATTGGTTCTTTTAGTCTTTAAATACTAAATATTGTATACAGCCTCGTCTGTAAAACGTTTTAATGTGACTTCTGAAAGAGTTTGGGAAACACTGGGAATTTTGTACCGATTATACAGTTTGCATACATCCATTTCGTAAAGTTTTTTAGGTAACATTACTATAACTGTGTAACAGGGAATACCGGTTGAAAAACACTGGCACAGAGAATCTTATAAGAGGAATCTGAACAACTGAATTGAATGTTAACATTGAATAAGGCTCTCAAATTAATCAAGTCAAAAAAGCACAAATCCTGAAAATGCTCAATTGCTATTATTTTTTTATGTTACAGGTCTTGTATAACAAAATTACAAAACAGTTACAACAATGCTAAAGGCTACTAATGTAATTTCCTTGGCATAATATAGTGGAATCTTTTTTTTTGGAAAATGCATAATCGGAGCTTAAGGCAGTAAATAGTTAAGGTGCAAAATATAATTGCACCTTATGTACTAACTACAATATTTAATTAAATACTCATTTGTCCAGGAATTATGTCAAATTAATATTGATCATGCAATAGTAAACATGATAACATGAATTGTTCTGTAATAATAAGTAAAGAAAATATAGGCTATCTGACCCACACATTTTAGGGTACTCCCTTTTTTTGTCAACATTGGCATCAACTTTTTTAAAAGAAAAACAAAAAACCACAAACACTTATTTTCATAATATTAAAAGTTGTTGCCTAGCCTATTTTACATAAAAAAAAGAAACACCTTCTCGTCATATTCATAAATCAATTAGTTATAAAAAAAGATGAAGACAGACATTTAAAAAGTCCACATTCTTAATAAGGATTACATGAATTAGGTATATTAAAATTATATTTAGTATGCGGAAGAAAAATACTATATCACAAAGATATTAATTAGTAAAATTAGGTAAGCATTTATGTATATGTAGTATGTAAATGTATAAAATTCACGTTTGATTTATTTTATTGTAAATAAAAAAATACTAGACTTTCTAGATAAAAATTTAAATGTTGAATCGTGTACTTATATCTTCTAATCAATTGTTCAGACATAGAGAATTGAATTTATTTATTTAAAAGTACATAGGTATGCTGATTTTTCAGTTGCATGGGAAAATTGCAAGTTAGAAATCTGGAAGTGACATTTCTTGAAGTTGTTTCTTTTTAGTGTCCCGAAAAAAAGGTTTAAATATCTAGCAGAGGACATCCAGAAGATAAAATCTTGAATATATATGAAATTCAAATGTACTATATTCAAGTTCTGTTAGGTGTAGCTGTGTTGATATTTACATGATATTCGTAACCCTTGTTCTTGCTTCTGCATTTATAGCCTGCGAGAAGGGCACTAGCAAAAACTAGGCAACCCAAACTTCAGAATTCATATGCGTCTATTATGTTATGAAAAAGGGTCCAGCTTTAGTTCATTTAAATGGCGTGTATTCATCGACTAAAACGTTCACGGCAATTCACGTAAACTGTATTTAATATTATACGACTTTAAGAATCACATTACCATTGTTACAGAACCAAGAAAACGTGTATTTCCTTTAATTACATTTCATTATTCCCGTGAATAATTGCAAAACGTTTTTTTCATTTTGCGGTCATTTTTAAATTACCCTTAAATTATGAAAATAATATAGTAATAATTATGTGTAATAAAGCAAATGTGCGTAAGACACATTCAAATTTAAATTAAAGCAAACAACGTAAAACGTAATGGCAGGTTAATTACTCAAAATGTTAGAAGTTTTTTTAAGGAGGCACCAATTATTTGGTCATTTACCTAATTACGTGTAAAGCATAGTATAACGTGAGCTGTGGTACATGGTCACAACCATATAGAAAATTATTTATGAGTTAGCCGTAGCTATTGGGTGTACTGTATTATCTAATCTTCATCAAGACTTTGAAGCAAGTAATTTCGCTGGTTATATCATTTTAATTCATGTAATTAAATACCTTTAAGAAAAGTTATTAAAACTGTTATTTAGCGTTAAAAAATGAAAACCCCTTTTTGGAAGGATAAAAATTAATTATTGTAATTATAAATTTTCTAAATACGTGTCTATACAATAAAATGATACTACAATCAATTTACATAAAAGTATTTCTCTTTGTATACTTTCTTTGTTAATTCTTAAACTATTGTGTGTGTTTAGTTAATTTCACTGTTACTTCCATGTTAAACTAACTTTCAGAAGTATTCGTCTATGTCTGACAAGATACAATCAATTTGATTCTATGTAAACGGATTTTTTTCACAATTCAACAGATAAACATACAATCCAAAGAAAAAATACATAGGAAATGTAATATATTATTTTTTCTTTTAAACAAATAATGCTTAACTTTCCTTTATGTTTTTGAACCGAATAACAATACAAAACGTTTAAAATGGGAATTTCTGAGAATATTTTAGTTTCAAAGCACGATCAAGTTATAAAGTTCATTCTTTATTTTAAAATTAATGTAAAAATTTCCCTAATATGCACTGTTTGGTAAAAATGATACAAAAGTGCATTCTAAAAATTATTGCCAAAAATTTCACGTTTCTGACCAAAATGAATTTAATAGCTGACGTCTGGGTTGGCAAAAAAACATGTTTAAAAACAGTTGTTTTTAAATTAAAAACATGTTTTTTATCGGAAATAGGTTTATATAAATTCATAAAAAAACATGTTTAAAACTTGATGTTTTAAACTAATAAAGATTTTGAAATATTTTAATGAAAGCTTTCAAGAACGATATTATTAAATTCAAATACAAATTACCATCATGAATCATGATTATGCGTGCCTGAAACAATAATAAAAATTCTTATTCTTATCATCACTTTTTTAATTTTACGAATTCCTAGTATAGAGTAACTTAAATAAAAAATACACTAATAAAAAATCTACTTTAATCCTCGTCAAAATAAAAGTATTAAATATTGTTAAGTCAACATTTTGCAAATTGTAATTTAGAAATAAAAGGATCATTATTCTATTTAAATGCGTCTTCAGACCTCTTAAAAAGAATGCAGAATTAGTAAATAGGAAATCACTGGAATATTATTTATTCATGATGACGGCTCGACAAAAACGCCCTATATGGCAGCATTTTTTAACAATTTTATTAAAGATGCTGTTGAATTTCATAAAATTCGTGCCAAGTGTAGCCATTGCAACAAGTAAATGTGCGTTTATTTGTTACTAGTTTGATTTATGAAGTATCAAAGACTATTACTAATGTTTATAGAGCTGCATTTTTTCAGGTATCTCGTATACTGTTACTGATCTGCAGATACTGGAAAATAATTAAACATAAGATTTTTACTTTTATAATAATCATTTTAGATTTCAACTTATTGGATTTAAATTTTTTTTGTATATATCTTATTTTATTTCTACGGTTGTATTCATGAATTACACTTATTATCCTAAAAGAAATTCCTCGTGAAAGACGGGGTTCTTTTTTTTCATAAGTGATTATAATTCCAATAACGTTTCTTAAATGAACTTAATGAACAATAATATTAAATTGCTAGCTCAAGTGATTGAAATTGTTTAGATATATTATTTTCTTTATAAATTTTCTATTTAATGGTTCATGTTTTTAGGAGAATTTATGAAACAGTTTGCAATTCACCGGACAAACCTTTTTACCCTTGTAACGTTACGTTTTTTGAAACTAACAAATATTAAAGAAATCCCAGTACGGTCCTGGTAATTTAGTAAAATTCAATTGTGTCGGAACTACAAATATTACATTAAGCTAAATAATGTTTTCCTTCAAGTACAAAAGAGTCACCTCGAAATATAAACGTAAGCAATATTTTATATTTCAGCGGAATTTTTATTGGTGCGAGTGTTTATTTTAAAGCGTTCTCACATTAACTAAATCTTTCTTTTCTGTGAAATAGAATGTTCCAGAACAAAAATTGTTTTTAATTCCGTACTTATAAGGGCTAAAATATAATATTAGCCTTAATAAAGGTTTCCTTATGGTTAAAATGTATGAAAGTTCGAATTTACAGCTTTAAAACATACTGGGTTGAAATCTCTTCTAGTAAACAAAATGCCGTTCAAACAGAATATTCTACAATAAATTCGTCTAGACGACCACCTGTAAATAACACCGTGTTTTCTAGTAGGCAAGTCTGA
Source organism: Agrypnus murinus (assembly GCA_929113105.1). Taxonomy (NCBI): domain Eukaryota; kingdom Metazoa; phylum Arthropoda; class Insecta; order Coleoptera; family Elateridae; genus Agrypnus; species Agrypnus murinus. Next base: position 75,162,353 of record OV816024.1, read on the forward strand.
AAGGGAATCCCCGAAAGTTTTGTTGAAATTGTTCTGGAACAAAATGACGTAAATATACCTCATTGGCTAAAAAGAATCCCGCCATATTTTTATTGGTTTATTTAAAAAATCTGCCCTTCTCAAAACCATACGATTGCTGAAATATTTTCATTTTAGTCGAGTCGAAGATAGTTAAGTGATAAGAACGGACCTAGAGGAGGGTAACCTCCTGCGTTGATCTGGGGCTCCTACCTCGGAGAAGTCTCCAGTGAAATTTTACATTTGTTGGCGTTTCGAAAATTATAAATCCTACGTATAAAGCAACGCTACAGTTTAGAAATAATTAATTAGTAGTGTTATTACAGTCTTGTTTTTTTGTTCAAGTATAGGAAGCTTACTTGCTTCAGTTTACAGTCTCAGTTTCGAGTTAATAAAATTAATTATATAATCCAGTTCCCGTTCGTTAATATCTATAGTGGAAATTCAGTCTGATATTGAATTTTAAAGGTTGTTAGTCTAACGAAGAAAATAATTACCGTTCCAGTTAAGTAAATGCTAATAAAGAATCATTAGTTATTGGAAATTATCGTATGTTGTATGTCGTAATGTTGTAATTATTGTATGTTTTTATGTAGAGTGTATTTGGGATCCTGAAATTTAAATTATGTACTTTTAGTATGATAACTTTTTGATAATGATAACTTTGTATTTTTAATTTTTTTATTATTTCAACTTTTTCTTTTATGTTTTGATATACAGATTTCAAATTAATTTATCGTATGATATGGTTTGTCCCAACAAATTGCTAATATTTTGTTTTGTCTTTTATTAAAATTTAGTAGTATCAATTGATACGTGTTTGATTAAACTAACGTCAATTTTAAAAGAGGAATTTTTCCAAATTGAGATTCCTAGATTCTGTTATCAATTTGGTGGCGCTCAACATGTTTTTTATTTGTTCCTGACTCCATTATTTAATTAGAAGCTTTTGGGTATTTAACACCTGTATTTAAATTTGCATAATCAGAGATCTCAGCCGGAGCATTTAGTTCAGTAAGTATCGTATTATGAGCAATTATAGTAAGTATTAAATATTTTGTGTTTAAAGGAAATTTGAGTGTTATAATTGACGCCTGATCGCTGGGATTTTTTTTTGTTTTTGTGTTAAAATAACGTTAGTACTACTACCTACGCATCCAAAGGGATTATTAGTAAGTAAAATTTCTTCTTTAAAATTTCTCGAATTTTTTTATGAATTCATTGAAGTTTGTCAATATATGTACATTAATCTCTTCACAAATGTGTTTATTACAGTTTTATTACTAATTTCTTATTGGCGAATTTTATAAAGAGTATTTTTTTGGTAAGTTTTGTTCTCTTTTTTTCTGTTATTATATTTTCCGTTACGGGTGACGATTATTACTCTCAACTTACCATCATCTGGTTGTTTTAAAAGATAGTATTGTTGTTAATAATCGTCAGTCTCCATGGTATCCATTTTTACTTTATATATCAACTGACATTTTATACTCATCATTTTAAATTACTAAACTAATACATTTATTTCCGTTTTTTTAGTTCACTGCAAACATAAATGGAGATGTAGAAGTAACATTCATAAAAAAACTTCCTCTGTAAGAAAACTCTTCAATAATAATTATAATTGAACATTTAATATAATATTTATAATACCCTAGCTTATAAAATACAATCACCCCTTTTTATTAAAATTTTGATGTGTCCTTTAATTTTTGATTATCTTTAAACCATTGAATATTTATTTTATTTAAAACATATCATCTCAGTATTTTTGTTTATTTGTTTAGATTTACCATTTACGTCACCAAATAATATCTGTAATTATTATTTCCGTTATTTATAGCAACTCTTTATTAAATGCTCTACATCTAAAAGAAATATTCAACATTAATTAAATGTTGTTGCATCAAAATTAATTGATTTTATGCAATGTAATCTAATCCTCGATCCACTTTTCACAAGTTTCGATCTACGTCATTTTCCAAAATAGATTTATGTAATAAATAATCAATAAGTTGTCTATACTTTTTCATTTTATAATTTATAGTTGTGATACTTATATATAATAATACACGTTATAATACAGTTTTATACAAAATGTTTTAAATATGCCAACATTGAGGTACTCGGCTTTTATTCCTCCATATATCAAAACAGCTGGATATAAATATCGAAAATAATTGAGATGCAATTCTGTAAAATACCAAAACCTACTATTCCTTCACTGAAAGAAATTTCAGTTTTTATAACAAAAATGCTCACTTTGGACGTTCAAATAAATGTATCTACTTTAGAGTTTAAAAAATGCAGGTAAATTTAGTCGAAATGGCTAGATCCTGCTTTTGTTTACTACTTCCAACTGATTCTTTAATTTGAAATCCATTTTAATTTTATATTAATTATAAATTCCATCTTTGAACTGCAAATGCGTTCTTTTACATACTGAATCTTTTAAATGCAGGTATAATCAATTTCAAGATGGGTGGTATTTAAAATAAAAATGTTTTACTTCTGAAACAATGTTTTTACAACAAGGTATGTAGTATTTTAGATCAAGACTTATTAGACATATCTCTCAATTGTAAATTGTCTTGCTTTTGATTTATTTATAAAATTTTTGAATTGAAGTGTACGTGCTCGTTATGCATAGAAATGGTACTTAAATATGGGATTTTAATTCAAATGCGTGTCGTTTTAAATAAAAGTATAAGTTGTTACATGCACAAATAAATGTTTTTATAAAGAGCATTTTTTGATAAATTTTGTTCTTTTTTTTCTGTTATTATTTTCGTTACGGGTGACAATTATTACTCTTAACTTATCATTCTCAGATTGTTTTAAAAAATAGTATCGTTGTGTACAATCGTCAGCCTCCATGGTATCAATTTTTACTTTTGCTTTTTACGATATTTAGCTTTCTTTTGGCAGCAATTCTTTTAGTTTGAGTTAATTCGGCATTTTCATTTATATCGTTAAAACGTGCACACGGTTAAACTAGTTACTCAGGGAAGGAAATTTGCAACAAGTGTTTTATGTTACTGCAATGCTGTTTATACATGTTCTCGATAAGGACGTTTTGAACAAATTCTAAATCCTCCCATTGAAATTATTGCATATAAGGAACTCCAACAAGCCAACAGAGAACCGGGACTATATGGATTTTTAAAAACCTGTTTGTTAATAAATAAGTATTTATGTATAAGCAAACTGTTTATGTTTACTGTCTTCAGCCTTACTTTGTGGAAGTCCATAATCATGAAATATAATATGTTTCACAAGTTTTATTAGTATCTTAACCTTACAATATTGTTTCGACATTAAATGTCATTATCAAAGGTAGATAAGATTGATAAACAAACACGTTGCTAAGGATAAATACATACAGAAAATAGGTAACTAGATACAATACATATAAAACTAAATATCTAACACTTCTAATAAAGGAGAATTACTAAGTTCAGTTTGTTCATTCATTAAAGGTACTGTGCGTTTATGTTTGTATATTTCAAAAGCTGCAAAAATGTTTATAATAACTGTTTATGTTCTGTATTTTTATAAGTTATTGTTTTATTTTAATAATAAAAAATTTTTGCCTTTTATTTTTGTAGTAGGTATGAGGTAATGTCAATAAAGAATTAATAACAGTAAATTGTTTTTTTAGTAAAAAAAATATAAAACATTCAATTCTACAGTGTTCTGCATTTAACGCCATTAATGTTGCATTTAAATGGAAAACAGTATATTACTAAATTAAAAACAACCTGACATTCATATAAAAACACTGCATTTAAAAGTAGATATTGCTACTTCCTGTTTGAAAGCAACATATATTTCAAGTTAATTGCAATCTGCCATTCAAATAACGTTTATTTTACTTTTAAATTAACAATAAAACTATTTAAATCAACCCCCGAAATAAGTAATTAAAAATTCGAAACACTCTCAAAAGTAGTCTAATTTTAAATTTAAAAAATACTTTGTTGTCGCATTTTTTTAAGTGCAGAATTTTGATGTTGCCAGCAATTTTTTAAATTAAAAGCAAAATTTTTCATTGTTATAATAAAGTATATACCAAAAATAGTTTTGTGATAAAAATTATATAAAGGAAGCCACATAATCGTACAACATTTTCTATTTGGGCACTATTTACGATGTGAACTATGTAGGGATATTTGCACTATTAAACTGAATATAATTCGCAGCAGAAAAGTTCAGTACTAGATCGTCTTTAATGATCTTATGTAGTTTGATGTGGTTCAGTATATTAAGTAAACAAGAAAAATAGATTAGCAACACCATCCTCTCGATGACTAAAATGGTTTTAAGAAATAAGAAAAAGAAGAGAAATTAATCTTCATTACCGCCAGAGCTAACTAAATAAGAAGCAGTACAACTAAAATTGAGCTCTTGAAATTTTGTTTCATTGTTCGGTCGCTTACTACATCAATACAAGTGCCTTCAAGATTTTTCACATTTATTTGTAATAAAAGTTTACTTGTTTCTATACGATTATATGATTCTTCCGTTTCAAGGAAACTACATTTATGTAATCAATAAATGGATCATAGATAATTAAGTTATGAAAATTTTATGATATAACAAGAATTCTAAGTGAACTGAAATCACTTTGATCTCATCTACGAAAGCCGATAAGAAAACTTAAATATGGTTTGAACACATTTATAATTTATGTTTGCAGTGGTACTGCACAATTGTAAGAGAGAATCGATTAATGCAAACCACAAGAAAAGAAACATTATGCAGTTTTTGTCCTTATAGTCATAAAAAAATCCTTTTTATGATTTGACATTTAGCTCCACACAGCTATTAATATTATAAAAACTAACGTGCAAAGTATTCATTCCTAATTATGCACAAGACCTCTGCATAGCTAAATATTTAATGATCTGTTGTTCTTCGCACAACATAAAAACGCGCACTTAAAGGATATTAAGAAGTAAAGGTTCTTACAAATGAATTAAAAAATTATGAATTAAAATAATCTGAAGACACAAGAGTGCTTTAACAAAATTATAAGGAAGTAGGAAGAGGTGCTATTTAAGATTGTTCTTGTATTTGTTGTTGTCACTTGTCAGTGCAGACAACCTTTGGTATTGTTTAGAGCTGCTGTTAGGAAATTTGACTTTATTATGTAGCATATCTCAATTACAACAATGTAAACATGCAAAGGGAAATAAGTCACAAAGTGTCCTTTTTCGGCATAGAGTTTTTGTGTTACACTGGTTATTTTTTGCTTTTCTCATATACTACATTATATACATATTGTTTATAGATTATTATTATTATTATTGTCATAATAACTACATGATGTATAAGCATTTCATTTTTTTTAAGTAATAGTAGTATTAACTAATAATTTGACTTATTCCCTTAGTGCATATAAAGTAGCAACGTGTTTTAACAATAAGGATGTAAGTGAATCCACATCGAAAAATTATCACCCCGACTGGGAATCGAACCCAGGACCTTCCGCTTTCCGATCGAGAACTCTACTAACTAAGCGTTTGATTCCCATTCGGGGTTGATATTTTTTTTTATATGCCTCCTTTATAAATTTATACAATAACTGCGTTTTTAAGGTAGCTAGTAACTCACCTTTTTGGATTGATAGATCAATTAATAATTCAGTTAAGCATTTTTGCGGTTATGTTATCACACCCACTAGATTAATTGTGCTGTAAACTGTAAAAAATAAAATTAATTGAATCAAGCACATCCTTACGTAATATTGGACGTAAATTAAATAAATCTGCAAATAACTAAACCGTGATTTAGTATGAGTATATCAACATCAGCTTATGGTATCGGTCTAATAATCGATCTAGGTATTGATCTAAGGGTATTAAATAATTCTGAATCATTCTTATAAAAGGTTAGTTGCATTATCGGTATATTTTATCTGCATTGTTAGTAATATCATTTATATATCGGCCACCGTTTAATTTTAATTAATCTTAATTTTACAAACAGTTTTATAAACGATTTTATTTTATTCACTATTTTAGATTTGTTTAAAACTAATTTAGCTAAATTTCACTTAAATGTTTAATTTTGTACATCCTTTTTTGAATATCGATAGTAGAATTTTTGGTTTTCTTTCATCATTTCTTATGAACGTCATTATAAACTTTAAAACCAGTAGCATGTTTCCATCTTGTAAGGAGTATCTTAACACAGCATCTCAATCCTTATGTAAACAATGACCCCAGACTCCTAAAACTGTCTACTATCAAATGCAAAAGTTCTGAGCTCCGTTTGAATGCCCATACCAAAAAAACTAACAGCTCAAATTTAGTCAAACATTTATTTTTTTAATTATCTGGTTTTTGGTTTTTGCATGTTCGTGAATTATGCTACAAAAAGTTTTCTTCTTTTGCGAGTTTTGACATAAACCGTGCCTTTAAAAATAATATATTATCAACTACTCTACAGAATTGAATGAGGTTTTATATGCAAGTAGCTAATGGTGTTTTATGTATGTGGCATGTTTTGTAAATTGATATGTGGGTTATTTCTTAAGTTATTTTGTGAAATAGAAGCTAATGCATTTTGGAATGCTGGTGCCTTAATCAAAATCTTTTTTTACAAAAGATTGTATTTTTAAATAAAACAACAAATACGTCAAAAGATTTTGAAAATATTCGCAAATTAATTATTAAATAATTCTTTAAAAAATGTGTCCTGTCTCCAATGCAAATTTTTAAAACGTGTGGTGGGATGCGGTAGGAGTAGTAGTAAAAAGCTCATTTAGGCGAGCGGCAAATTCTCGATATCGTTTTATGTTGCGAATATCTTAAATAGTTTATTTTGTTTGTTGTAAGTCTGTGTAACAAGTTACACTGTATTTAAACATAAATATTTTAAGTGGACCGATCTCGACTTGAAATTAAATTAAATTAAATTCTATTCATATTTTCAATAATGCATTTATTGCAAAAAGGTGTTATAGGAACAGGACTGAATGATTATATTAATAATCATCGCTTATTTTGTTTTATGTTATTTTGCATACCTTGCATACCAGTTCAATACAAAAATACCATCTTATTTACGATTTTTTAATAGTATTAACAAGGAAAGGCGTGGTGGTTATGCGCAAAGTTGAGGTTGCCGCACGTATTTCTAATACTTTGGTCTCTATTTTTAGTAGACTAACATAATAAAACTTTGAAAAATTACAAAATAGTAATATACAGTGCGAGTCAAAAGTAAGGAATAAATTCGATAAAAAGAAAATATTGATTTTTGGAAAAACTGCAAAAAAAATCCATTTTCTTTTTAAAGTTTTTTTTGACATAATATACGGATATACAGGGTGATGCGTTTAAGTGTGGTGAGGTCATCGGCATTTTTAAATAACAACTTCCATTTTTTATTTCGTATTCTGACACTTAATGCAATTTTAAATTTGGTAATGTAATAAGTTCGTTACCTTACATAAGGAAATTTTTGAAAAAAATAATTATGAAGACGGGAAAGTGCTATAGTCACCACACTTATGTGCATTCAAACTCAGAGCTCAGAACTTTTGTATAATTGATAGTAGGAATGTGTGCGTTGTCACTCTTTTACTTTGTAAAGCAGTGTTACAAATGCTTACACTATAAAACAATAGCAAGAGATTATGAATAATAAATCAAATTTTAAATTTTAAAGATGTTTTTCTGGATTCGAAATAGTCGCTAAATTAGTTTTCTCATAGCTATGCAGTGCTTCGGAAACTAGTACGTAAAGTTGAAGCAGCAACTATAAAGCACAAGATGCGATCTTTAGAAAAGAAGTAAATCGGAACATCGAGCGGGAACTAGTCATCGAAGTGCCGATGCTCTTTCAAGAAGACCCTGTACAACGGATTGCCGTCATTGCTCTCGTTTGGAAGAGAAGGTTTGCCAAGTATTTAGAACTACCATCGTCAACGACAGTTGGTTGCCGGAAGAATTGCAACAGAAAGCAGGAGGCTGATCCCGAATTAAAAATGGTACTGGAATGGAAGCGCGTGGGAGAAAGGCCTGCCTGGGAGGCCGTCAGCCCTTTCAACAGAACCCTCAAAGCATATTGGGCCCAATGGGAGTCCTTGAAGGTTGAAGACGATCTCCTGAAGCTAGTACTGGAGAGTGAAGATGGCACCACCATTAGGTCTCAGTTCGTGGTTCCAAGGTGCCGACTGGCTACAGTATTGCGACATCTCCATGACGGTGCCGCAGGAGGACACGGACACTTCGGTGTAAAGAAGACTCTGGAGAAAGTTAGGGAGCGTTTTTATTGGGTCAACTGTAAAGAAGACGTGAAGGAGTGGTGCCGGAAATGCGAACTATGTGCCACTGGTAACGGGCCCTTGGGGAAACGAAGAGCACCTATGAGGCAGTACAATGTGGGTAGTCCCCTGGAAAGAATAGCTATAGATATTGCCGGACCATTTCCCGAAACCGACGATAGGAATAAATACATCTTAGTGGCAATGGACTATTTTACCAAATGGCCAGCAGCATATGCCCTACCAAACCAGGAAGCTGCGACTGTTGCTGACGTACTAGTCAAAGAGTTTTTCAGTCGTTTCGGAGTGCCAATGGAGCTGCATTCGGATCAAGGCCGCAATTTTGAGTCTGTACTCTTTGGAGAAGTCTGTCGATTGTTGGGCATTCGCAAGACTCAGACCACACCGTTACATCCACAGTCTGATGGAATGGTAGAACGCATGAATCGGACAATGGGCAAATATTTGGCCAAGGTCGTCTCCGATCATCAACGAGACTGGGACCAATACCTGCATCTGTTCCTGATGGCTTATCGTGCATCGGTCCACGAAACAACCGGTCAGTCACCAGCGTCTGTGATGTTTGGACGCGAGTTACGGTAACCGTGTGATCTGGAATTTGGATTCCCACCTATAGAGCAGGAGGTAACCGGGAATGATTATGATTAAAAGAACGTTACAATAGTAAAAATAAATTAAAACTGGTAAATTGGAAATATCAAGATTGCAATATCTTTAATCTATTATTATTTAGAGAATGATTACCAGAAACTATGCGAAATTATAATCTTCATTGTTGATTGCCTATAAGATTATTTTCCTTTATCAGAACCTGATATCTGTTTTTACATGACTATGCTTCTTTTTTACAAGAAAATGTATAAATATCCTAAAATATATCCTAAAAATAATCCTAAGTGTATGCATTGTTGTGTTAACTGAAAAACATGTTGAAAACATTACATCTTTAACCATATAATTTTAATTAATTTCTATTTTTAAACTTTTTATTTAATTAAATTTTTTTAAACATCCAAAAAATTCGAGTCTTTTATTATTATGTTACCTATTAGAAGAAGTACCCATTCTTCGCAAGGAGTAAGTAAGTTTTAAAGATAAATATATAAATATAAATCCTTGTATTTTTATTCCAAGGGTTAAAATCAGTATACAAGTAAGTTATAAAGAGCGCTGAACGCAGAAACAACACGGTAGAACAAGGAACGTATATCCACATAGGATGCTGCTAGATAAGCGTGGCAACTAACAGCATCCTATGTGAATATAATTTCCTAAGTATCGTATCTAGAAATACAATGATTACACAGACTCACAAAATAAAAAAAAGTCTTGTAGTTGAAAGGTGAGATACCATACCGTATGTCTTTTGGTGTGCTGAAAACGAATCCGGGGTCAGAATTGACCCATCCCCAAGGATTTTTTTAGATGTATTTTTATTAATTCTTTGGGGTGTTTTTTGAGGTTATGTCGAAATCAGGTGGTCTTCGGAATGTCGGTATTCGATGTGGCGCGCTGCAGCTCATTAGGCAAATTAGCCAATCAATGACTAACAGCGCTACTAAGTAAATACATAGATGTAGGTATAGTATGGCACGAAGATTTTTAAGATCGCCCGCGGCTGTTGACAAAGAACCTAACATGTATTAAACGAGTCGTAGTTGCCAATGCTTCGTAAAGCTAGTGGACGGTATTCAAGAATATTTTTGCAGCATGAGAATTAGGTACTTACTTTAAATTGCTAGTTTTGCTTTAACTGATTACCCTTTGAACTTTGTTAATAATAAAATAACTAAATTATTTACATGGCTTCTAACGATGTATAATAAAAGTTGGTTTTATTGGTATATGAAATAAATCTGTATATACGATGATATGGATTATCTATTTGAAAATTTCAGTAGTTTAAGATATATTAAAAATAATCAATAGGCTACGATAATTATTCATGCAATAAATGAAAGGATGTACAATGTACATGCTAGGATAGTAGTTTTATTTATGCTAAAGTCTACATGCTTGATTATAGATAGTTTTATCAAATAAAAATAGTAAAAATAGGACCATAATAAGTGTCGATAATATTTAACCTAATTTTATTAAAAATGATATTTTATAATGAGGAATATCATTTAATTTGATTGTTTTATACTAAACCATGATGTATGTAACCCATGTTACATGTTTAGGATAGCTTGTCCATTTCTTTAGAAGATTTTTATCTTTTCTTAAATTTGATGTGCCGATGTTGGGACCGCAGAGCATTTTCATTATCCTAGTAAGCTGAACCAGTTTAGGGATTCTATTTCGTTGGAAATATGAAAAATAGGTCATTATTATGATGTCTATAATAGTACATTTAACTTACTAATTCCTGTAACTAAAGGATTTGTATTAATTATTAAGGAAAATCAGCTGTTTTGGATATGTTGGAGGTTTTTCAAATTTTGATTTTAATAGAACATTTTCTCCCGTTGTTTGAATACAAGCATTTGAAGGACTGTATGCTAGACAAGTTTGAGTATGATTTGATTTCATTTATGTTGAAATTTGTGTAGGATCTTGTTTAGCATCGTTGAACTCCAAAAACAGTCTTTTCATTTGAGTTTTTCTTTTATTGTAAATATTTTCCTATGTAAATTTTATATGTTTGAGTTACCTAGTGTAGCTATGTGTTCATTTCTTGTAAAGATATAGCTGGAGATCATGTGTATCCATGGTAATTTGAGTTTTAATGAAGTTTTCATCGTTTATCGTTTTTGTTAATTTAAGATTAATGCTAATTTTAAACATGTTTTCGTCCTATGACGTCACGAATGTAGCGAATAGATTTTGTTTGTAGAAATTTGTCATAGTCGTCAATTGTTTTGTGAAAACATATAAAAAGACTAGGAAAAATTAACAAATTCAGTCGACAAAACGTATTTGAAAAATCCACGTCGATTCGTATAAGATTTTCTAAAGAAAATAAAATAAGGTTAAGTTATAACCATATGTTTTGATAAACATACGTCGAAAGTAAACAAAGAATTTATGGAATAGTTACCTGTTTATAAAATAAAAAAGAAATATTTCCACATTTACAACAATTGGATGGCATTGCGAACGATTTATTTATTAAATTAAATCAAGAAGATTTTTGTTTCCATTATTGATTTGGATAATCGAATTGTCTTCATTCTAAAAATCAGCTGTTTGAATAAATGCTGTAGTATCAATTGTAGAAAGATTTTAAAAGGATCCGGACGATTATATACAAGGTATTTCGAAAGTGAAAGATTTTGTTTACATAAAGAACTATAAAGTTATAAAGACAAATTTTATTTAAAATCTAGAACTTGATTTTGATCATTTTGTATTGTTTTTAAATAACAAAGATATAACGATTAAAAAATTTTGAATTTGTTTATTATCAAAGATAATTCAATTTAGTTGAATAAATTCATTTAGTATTTGTAAATAATTATTTTATTGACTGATAAATTTATTTTCTGTTAGTTTGTTGAAGTGGATACCAGTTTCAACCCCCATTGTCAGGTTCCAACTAAGACCTAAAACATTTGAGCAAACTCTAGGAAGATTTTCCTAATTTTGAATTTCTTTTGGTTAAACACTTATGTTGTGTGTTTATTTTGAATTTTGATCTTCGTTTTAACTACAATAAAAATAAAAATCTGTGTTTGAATTTATTCATGTTTTTATTTGATGTTCATACAAGTATCCATTGTTCTTATCTTCATACAGAGTTTCCCAAGCAGAATTTTTAGTCACCGCTACGTACCAGCAACCACCGGTGAAACTATAAAGTTTTTGCCGTTAGTCACAAGAACGTAATTGCTACGATATTGTTACGTGCCTGGAACCAAAATGGGGAACAATTCTCGGGTAGCAGATACGTTGCAGTAACCTCTCCGGAACTTGTCCAGCTACCGTTAGGCTACGTAGCGGGAACGTGGCGGCGTAGTAATTGCCACTTTCGTGGAACTTTCTTTCTCTTTGACACATCGTGTCGCATAGTTGCTCTCTCTTACTCTTGCAACTTAAATATTCTTTCACTTTCTCTACTAATGCTGCCGTCGTGTCACAAAATGGATTACTATTTTATTTGTAAACCGTACATAATACATAAAGAGATGAAATGTTTCGTTATTTTGTCAATCTAGCATACCAAAATTATAAACCATGGCTACATTTCTGTTAAATGCGATGATGATAGATCGAAAAATAACAGGACGCCTTCTTTAAATATATTTTTTAATAAAAAATGTCTTGAATAAAACATGACAAAAATACTTATAAATTGATAAACATGATAGAAACCATTTTATTTTATTCCTCAGGCATAATTTGACATCGATTTGTTATCTTTATTAAGAGTTCTAGTAAAACACTTTTTAACAATTACAACAAATTGCAAATTGATTAATAGCCTTCAACATTTCACAAGTAAATATGGAGTAGTTTTGAAAAAAGCCACTTTAAAGTAGTATTAAATGTAAAATGTGTGTCTAAAGTTTGTGTCACTTTATAAACAGTAACGGGAACTAAACATTCTACTTCTAGGTTGCTGTTACCACGAAGTATAAAATAAGTTAAAAAATTCTGGAACTTTAAAGTGACTCTTACTATAAAACGCCATCAACGTTTCCGTAGCCACTTTCTAGCTCCTAATGTCACTGCAAAATTCCCATTGGAACTTAACCTCAAATTTAAACGTCAATCGTAAACAAACAACCAATATTTTTATATTGATTGCTGCTTAATAACAATTATTATTTAATTATGGCTTATTTTAAAGTTATGGCGACGAAAGAAAAAAGAGGAATATATTTCACCCTTGTTTACTACATGATGGTTTACCAGTGATCTCATCCCTATTTTTTTCTATTTTGTATTGTAAACAGTTGATTTTGTTTCCACTGATTTCACCTAACTGCTTAATTTTTAATTTTAATTTTTTATAAAAGGTGGACGTATATCTAAAATTCTTCTTTTTTCTTATTGCACTTGCCTTTGACATTTTTATTAAAAACTTGCAAAACTACTACCACTGCGAAAACACAATTAACCTCCAAATTCCAAACTAAAATTACTTTCAAGTGATTCCCCTGGGTATCATAAACGTAAGTTTTACTTTCAATACTACTGTATAGTTCAGTTACTTTAAAGGTTAAGCAATGGTTTCAGACCGGTGGCAGGAACTTTCGGTGCTACTTTAAAGTTTTAAAAACTTTAAAGTAGCTTCGGGCAAGTTACTAATACAATCATAATATCACTTAAAGTTGCAACAACATTAAAGTAATTATACTATGTAGCAATACCGTTCCACATCTATAAAAAGCTACTTAGAAGTAATGGAACTACATAGTTCTAATAAATAGTAGAAGTAACTCCATAATTACTAAAATATTGCAAACTGAAGTAATTAAACCTATAAAGTCATAAATTTGGTTGTAGTTACGTAACAGCTACTCAATCAAAGTTCCGATCTCAGTTACCGCTACTTAGATGCTGCTTGGGTTATGTTCCTGTTGTTTAGCTGCAGAAGTCCAAATACTTTGGTAGTAAGTCTCGTTCCAGGTACAGGAATTATTAAAGTTTAATTAAATATTTTTATCTCATGCTCTATTAATATAAACCTGAGTCAGCTTAAAAGGGTAAACGAAATTTACTGTGTAATTTTTAATTTTTCATTTGTGTTGGATTTATCGCAATATATTACATACAAAGTAGTATAGTGTTGTTTGTTTTATTTTTAAATAAATACATTTACAAGATGCGTTGCCTTGCCATCCTATATTTTTTTCAATCTTAAACATATAAATCTTCATTCGAAAGATATGTATGAGTTATATTAGAACCGTTAAAAAGTCAAAATCGAAAATTTAACCATAGGGCCCTTTCTTCGGAGAACGTTACACGTGTAGTTTATGTATACAACAATAATTAAAAAATAACAATAGTAGAACTTCTTTAAAATATGCGTTTTCAATGTTTAGCTTTAAGTGCGACTATGGAACTGGATTTGCACCACAAAGTAAACCGGTAACCTTTATTTAGAAGCTAAGATAAGCAGCGACGTCCCCGTAACTTTAATTAATGATAATGGCATAAGAAAAAAAGCTTTTAGTAACTTTTTAAAAATATATTATAAAGCAAAAATTAACATGGGAATTATTTGACGCTATTAAGTTGGCGCAAATCACGAAATGCTTGGGCGACCCGAGTTCAATTTCCGGAACTGCTGAGAGAATTTCTCTCGTCAATACAGTCTCAGCACACTTCGCGTTCCGTCAGACGGGCACGTTAAGCAGTCGGTCTCGATAATCACATCTTTTTGTGATTGTCGCTAAGAATATCACCGCCCTATACCACGCACAAGTATGTATTTACTTCACTGATTTGGCAATGTTAATTACAATTAACATTTAAATAGATAAGTAATCGTTTTCAGAAATCAATTTTCAACTTCGTATTTTTAAGATTTTTATATTTTTCTTTTTATTAAGCTCCAAAACCTATAACTGTGTGAAATTTCATGTTACATGTCATCTATAGAAGTGGCCGAATATTGTGTTATAAGAAAGCAAAAAACCAAATTTACGTTGAAATTATGACAAGGAGGCTTATATAAGTGCCACCAATAGTGTTGTAGCATAGCATAAGAATAACTAGCAGATTCAATTGGCTGTCGCACTTTGTTGTTTTTCAGTCAGTCTTGTATATCGGACACACGCACGAACAGTTTGCCGAAGTGTGCCGATGTGTTTTATCATAGCGAGCAGATACGTACTTTGTACTGTTATATCGTTGCGGCAAGTAAAGTTTTCTGTTTGTTAAAAACTGAAAACTCTTTGGATTTATTGAAGAAAGGAAATAGAGTTGTTTGTAAGATTACAATTGATTAGCGCCTTTTAACAATTACTTTTTTATTAACGTAAATAGGTACATAGTAATTCAGCATCTATTTATAAAAAAAGTTAGACAACTACAGCGTTGTTAAATATGTTTCCATATATTTTTTTTATTTCCTATCACTGTTTAAAATTTCTATTTATATGTTACAAAAGTGTAATATACTCACAATTGAGTAATAAATGATATGAAAATATCAGTATCGACTAACTCAGTACATGCTAGACACAGTTTTTTATTAAATAACCGCAATCGGATAATTTTTTTCCTAACTCGTCAGTTTGATAATTTTTTTACGACTTTTAATTTTAACGACTGGTATGTACAAACGTGAATTTTTAAAAACATTTTTATGAAGACATTTATTAAGAAATATATACTTACGAAAGAATAACAGTTACCGGTGATTATTCAAAGGAAATCTGAAAAACTAAAGGAAGTATTTCCCAAAGTATTTACACTTTAGTTACACACCGCCTCGCAAAACTCATTTATTACGGGTCCACTAAAAACCGCAAAAGTAAAGTTATACCGATCCGTAGTAATCGATCGTTGCTCTGTTGCTCCATAGTCTGCCAGCAGTCTGTGAATGAATCAAGGTCGCACTCGGCAGCTTAAGATATTAGCAAGAGTGCATCTGCTAATTATTCTTATGTTGTGGTTGTAGTGACCCTAGAATTTTATTTTATTACAGTGTGCTTTGAAACATGAATTAATTTTTTCAACTACTTTTGGTTGTATAATTTTGAAATGCTGCCGTTTATAATACATACAACTCTTAATTGTATTTAAAATAATAAATTAATTGTTGAAAATTGTCATCATCATTATCTATCACGAAATGAGGTATCATATCGCGCTTCCGCAATTAAGTAAGACTATGAATTTTTAAACTGGCATTTAGATTTTTTTTATCTCTACAAATAAAGCAAATGATAGTACACTACAAAAGTAATTATAGCACAAATGTACATTAATCGTTAGATTAGGAAGTTGTACCCAACATCTAGATCTGACTATAACTAAATTAATAAAAAAATTAAATATCTTACGTATTAAAAAATTTTTCAATATTAAGTAAATAATTTGTTAAATTAATAAACAGTAGGATTAAATAAAGTCTAATTTACAGAATCCGATTAGATATAGACCATTAGATGATCTTTAAATTTTCAACACGTTAAGTAAATTATGTTCAAATTAATTATGATTACTATATAAAACTTACATAATTAGCACATCATGTTTTTAAAACAATAACATTAATATTAAAATTCTCAACCATAATGATAATATAAATAATTTTTCTCTATTATGCTACACAAAATATGAAAATGAAATGAATTTTTCATCGCATCGTTGATCTTCTAAACTAATTTTTCCCGCTTCCTAAATTTTCTTTGATCTTTATCTCTGAGTAGTAGAAACAAAAACTATAATTTATTACAATGCTGATTTATTAAAATATATTTTTTTATTAATAATTAGCCTGTTGGTGTATTTTGCATGTGGTCCAAAACTTTTGGAAGTAGTATACAAAATAATTTCTGTGAAGATATATTTTATACACACAGTTAGGCAGGTAATTACTTTTGAGCTACATTAATGTAGTTATGGTTATAGTATGTGAATTATTTAGAACTTTGCTTCTTTTCTTATTATAGGAGTTTACATGTAAATTTGGATAAAAGCTTGAGAACAGAAACGTGGAGAAATTTCCTGAGTACAATTCCCGAAAACATTAATAGGACACGCGAAGTCTTCATTAGCAGCTTGTATTAAATCCAAATACGACAAGACAAATAACTTTACCCTTTGAATACTGCATAAGGATATTACAATTTTCCAATACATTATTATAGTAAATAAAAAAAAATAAAAATTAAGCTACCGTCTTCTGTATTCTATATAAAAACCGATTCTTGAAAGCGACATTTCCCCCTTTTATCAGATAATGGTTTTGTGGTCATCCTTGTTAATAATGACATCAAACAAATGAAGATCCAACATTTATCTGGTTACTATAAGCATAATCCATTAATTTTAGTGGCATAGAAGATAACGTATCCGTGTTTCTTTTAGAGACGCGTACTTTAAAAGTTGTTCTCCTTCAAACTCACGTTTCCACAAAATTTGGGCAAGATACAATCAAGAACCTTGTTTTTTCCTACGTAAAATTACCCGTCATTACCAAAGCACGCTAGATTCAGCCAGCGGACGCGAGCTCTGATTGGTTTTTAAATTGATAGTAGCGCCCTACCTGTAATGAGTGCGAGGCGTGGCACTCACATCATTTACACCAGCCAACCGCGCTGACCGGTCGAAAGCAAACGCCGTTATACGGTATTAATCGGTTCTCAATACACTGGAAGCCATTAGTGTCATTAGTGCTCTATTGTAAGATTTTTGACACTGGAATAGTACACAGCTTTACCGTTCGACTTTTATCTAATAGCTTACATGTCAAACTCTTTTTGCTATAGACATAATTTAGACACTATTTTTATTCTTTTTTTTGGTTAGTTTTTAGAAACTCTTTGCATCCATTATCAGATCATTTTACCAACCTACATATATGTCCTTCATGAGCGTCATCTGTTATTGTATTTTTGTAGTATTAGCCCCATTTACCTCTAATAACAAAAATACGTTGTGTTTGTATACTATTATTTTTATTTCATCCAAGGTTAATTAGTTTTTGATTGCTCTCTTTTAAGAGATCACTCAACTTTAAGATAAACCTGTTCCAAATTTTTACAGGATAATTATAATTTCACTAAAAAATTAATTATTAGTTTAGGTTTTCTATACGTTTGTTTCTGATAAATAGAATTACTCTACACATGCGTGTGGCTCCAACTTAATTTGATACTAAAAATTCTTTTTTTTAGCTTAGGTTAGAAAACATAAATTATATAATATTACAAATCAAGAACATCTACCTATTTAATGTTAACACTTTATTATATATAAATGAGCATAATATAAAAGTTTCTTAACGTTGGTGGAACCATTTTTGCGTATTTTTTGTAGGATTCTCATTCCTCTAGCTTAGTGAAAAAATTAACAAGTGACGTTATATTGACTTAAATAGTTGTAATTGTGGATACCATTTCAATTCTGCTTCAAAATTAAATAAAACCGTTCTATGGTAATTACCTAATTACAGCATGGATTTAAAAATAATACGATGAAGACTGTTGCAATTACCATTGATGAGTTTTTACCTAATACCAACAGTAGGTATTTCTTTAAAAATAAATTGATGTATTCAATATAGCTCAAGGATATAATAAATTTTAATGTTGTTTAATCAATAATCAATACAAACAGGAGTAACCTTGTTAATTAATTATTAATTCAAAAGCAGTTGGAATATTTTATTCCTTTCTATTTTCGACTTCCTTTTTTTAGACACCATTATGTAGTAAAAGGTATTTTGTTTGCATTAACTACATCGTAACTAACGTAAAATGAGTAAAACTAACGTAACAATAACTCTCTAAATATTAATATAAAAGTGTATATTTGCATTTTTTCTAAATGATGGTGACCAATTGATAGCCTTTAAATTAATAATTCAACAGAGTTCAATTTACTGTAGGCATCATATACCTATCAGAGACCACCTGTTCATTTCTCGGTATCGCTTTTCCCCTATACCAACCCTCCCAACAAATTTCTTTGACCTCCCATCCTTCCAAATTACCCATTATAACATGTTTTTTTATCCAATTCTAAATATTTCCGCATGCTAGCATGTCAATATCTTCTGCTAATGACACAATTTTGTTTTCAGACTTTTTAATATTTCTTTTTATTTCTTTCTTTTTATTTACAATATTTCTGTTCTTTATCTATATTGGATAATAACACTTACCTGTGTTTGTCAATACTCTATAATTCATTCCAGAAACTAAATAGATATAACTAAATAAAGATATTTATTTAAAAAATCTAAATAGCATTTATTCTGCTCAGAAATGTTACAATTTCCTTGGCAATAAAAGGCTTTTTACTAAAAGCTCTATTATTTATGGTCCAATTTATTATTTATTCATGGGGAGAAAAACCAAAGATCAGATAAAATAGTTCTATAAGTAACTACTACAAAGCAGTATCCCAGCCAGCACACTGAGGTTATAATGACGTTATTTTTAAGTCATTATTGGTCGACGACGTCATATGACTAATAAATGATAATTGTATAATAATATATAATTGGATAATATATTGTATTGTACGTTTTTTGGACGTACAATACAATACGTACAAGTTTCATTAAAAGGATATTATTTTAACAGGGGCCAAGGAATACTTGTCATATTAAGCAGGTGGGCACAATATAGAGATGTTTTGACTGTAGTATATAATAAATGTTATTTCCAATATTCAACTATTTATTTATAATTCCTGTCTTAGTCCTCGTATAGGACGTCTTATATTGACGTCTTTGGGCTGTGACATAATGATTTCAGTTTTACGACAATTTGACGTTGTTACTGCCGAAAAACGGCGACATTATGACGTCAGTGTGCTGACTGGGCATAAATGTAATTTTTGCTATGCCAACTTTAATGTCGGCGACAGTCGACTTTTTTTAATTTAGTCAGAATTCAGTAGACAGTATTTTTCTAAAATCTAAATTTGAAAGTTGGTTAAACAAAAATAAAAAACTTACAAAAATACTTCAATAAAACTAACAACATGATCTAAAAGTTTAAACAAAAAAAGTAATCTACAAGTATTGTTCAAATTGTCCTTCACCTTGTCGAATACACAACTGACATCTTCTGCTTCGTAGGTCACACTCAAAATAAAGTCTGGAAGCATCTCACGACAAGCATTGATAACCTCCGCTGTCTTAAACTTCGTTTTCTGTTCGAGTTTCATAAACATTATCTTGAAGTTATCTCCAAAACTAAAAATAAAGAGACGTAAGATCGGGTGAACGCGCAAGCCACAGAACTGGTCTAAAGGTTTCTTTTCACCAAATCCATTTTTCACTAAAAGTGGTGTTAACATTTATTCTGGTATTACGTGAGGTAGTTCCATCTTGCTAAACTCTGTTGAGTTCTGCAAGAGGAGATTAATTTAAACAATTTGCAAGATCTTCGGTCAAAAGTTGATGGTATTTATCTTGATTTAGGTACCATATATAAGAAATGGCTCACAATTCACATTTACTCACAAAACGTTCTAGAAGATTGTTTTCAATTTAAACCCTGGGATTTTCCTGGCTCCATTATCGATGGATGTTTTTGTTGAAAACTGCATTCATCTGACCAATAGATTTTCTGTAAAACATCGGGTTTAGTTACATATTCTTTTGACAAAAGGTGAACAACTGTTCTTAAAACGTCAAACTTATTTACGTTGTAAAGAACAATGGTAAAAATCTGCTGATTTTGGTATCGGAGAGGTCAACGGACAAATTATACATCATTTTGTTCGTCTTGATGTGTGGATTCTAATGGTTCCAAAATCAAGAACAGGCTCCAGAGGGAACAGAAGTTATTAACACATTTGTGGGTTAACACGAAAAGGGACCTTACGGAAGTGAGCCATAGGATTCCTTTTCCCGTCACATCTTTTAAATGGCCGATATCAAGTATCAAGTTAATCAAAATAATACGTCATGTGTATAAAATATACTCGTAGTACATAAAGGCTTTTACTATGCATCTCTCTTATTCTTATTAATTAAAAATCACATCTGTTATCTTTTATTAACAGTAGTAAAAGCACAAAAGTATTTGCTACATTTTATTCATATGGCTCGTTATGCTGATTCTGGTAAAATAAACAATTTGTCACATGTATTAAATAAGGCCGTTTAATAAATTGAACCGAATTTGGTGTAAACTGATTCTTAATTAAATTACAAATCATGTTTACAATGTGGATCATAACCTTGTTAAAAATGTGGCAAAATATTTATTTTCCTAGAATCAGCATACCTATTATTTTGATTAATTTAATACATTTGATACTTGATATTGCACCATTTAAAAGATGTGATGGGACAAAAAGTCCTATGGATTACTTCCGTAAGGTTCCTTTTCGTATAAACCCACAAATGTGTTAATAACTTTTGTTCCCTCGGGAGTATGTCCTTGATGTTGATGCCATTAGAATCCACACATCAAGACGAACAAAATGATGTATAATTTGTCCGTTGACCTCACCGATACCAAAATCAGCAGATTTTTACCATTGTTCTTCGAAAAACAAATGCAGAATTATAATTTTCAGTGTTGCCAACTCTCCAAAAACTTAACAAAGTTTCCCTAATAAATTTTATTTAGAAACTAAGTTATTGTTTTTTAAATAATTACAAAATAAAGCAATTTATTTGTCCTTGTCCTTTAGAAAACTCCCCGTTACGTCGTCGTTTTCTAAACTTGGATGCGTGCACTAAAGACGTGTCTTATGAAACTAACACTTAAATATACTATTTTCCATTTGCGAAATTGTAATCATTTAAAAAATGACTTAGTTTTACATAGAGTTTGTTAGGGATACTTTGTTAAGTAGTTTGACAGTAGTTGGCGACACTGGAAATTATAATTCTACATATGTTTTTCAAATTTATAGCGTAAATAAGTTTGACATTTTAAGAACAGCTGTTCAACACTAATATTAATTTTCCAAAATAAAATTTTATTGTTTCCAGTATTTAAATAATTAATCTCTTCTGGGCACACAAATAGAAAAACAACATTTATTATTTTACATACTTAATTATAAGAAAATATGAAAAAATCAAAATCAGTCAAAGAACATAAAACACAAAATAGAAACAGATTATTAAAAACAAAAACACCAGTTCGTCCAAGATGTCTGCAAAACTAGAACGGATTTTCGTGAAACGTTTCCAGCTATGGACAAGCCCCTCCCAGTTTCTACACTGGTAGGTGGTTTGGCGATTAAAAAACCATATACCATTTGTAAGTTTTGTTCACGAAATCCACCCTTTTCAAATAATCTCATTTCCTGAAGAAGAGTTTCATTTAAATTCTGTTTGTTTATGCAGTTTGCACCATACTCTCATTCAGGGTTTTATAACTTTTCTTCTAGACTTTCTTCGCGGGCGGTTTCAAATATTGTTCGTCTAAGATTGGCAATACTAACATCTTCATTATTTTCTTTTCCCTGGTTTTTTGGTGGGTATCTACCGAAATATTTTCAGTGTTTTGTAACCTCTCTATAGAACGAAATAGTATTGCACAAATAGGGGAAGTCCCTCATTTTAAACAAGTAATAATAATAATAAATTACTACGCTGAGTTCGCATGGTTGCCACGTTTAAATGGGAGTCGAAATTGAATTTTTATAATTCCGGGATTTATCATGCATAATCCCGGGATTAGCGGACCTGGAAAATGCTGGGAATCCCGGGATTTTGGGATTTGGGATCCCGGGATTGGATATCCTAGTTACCACGTTTTTCTTACATTCGAAATACACTTGTAACAATAACTGTAACTTGAAATAACTGTATCGGCCAGTTGATTATTATTCATAATAAGTGTATTTAAAAAAAGAAAGAAATTAATATAATAGAAATTAAAATACAAGACAAATTACGATACTAACGCTCAAATGACATTTATCTTTTTGTGTTTTGATTGTTTGCCATATCACACTTAACATTTTATACTCCTATTTTTGTAAATAATGTTATTAATTTTATTTTAAACACCTTTCTAAATAATAGTTTAGTGTTAAAAATTTTGTAGTGTAAAGTTTTTTGTTTAATTATTAAAATACCTAGTTTTTAATTGCAATACACAGTTTCCATTTATTTTTGGTTTCAAAGAAATATTCCAGCAATCATAAGTTGATTGAATGATTGAATGAATTTAGAAAAATACTATCTGCCAGAATAAATTAAAGAAAACTATATACTATGTCTCTATTTAAAAAAAAAAGTTGACTGGCGCTGACATTAAAGTTATCGTAGAAAAAAATTATTCTTATTATACTGTTTTGTAGCACTTATACAACAATTTTTTCTGATTTTTGATTGATCGAAATCGGACCATAAATAATGGAGTTATGAATTGCAGCGTTTTCTTTTTTTAGTAAACAGTAAACATCGTATTAGAACATAAGAATATTTATTTTATTTTCAGTCATTGTGGATAAAAATTGTAAGCAATTAAAAAAAACAAGTGATTATTTGGTCCTAATTTTCCAAATAATTTTTTAATTCTGGGAAGATTTAATATCAGGAAATTCTCTTTCAATTACAATCAACTACACCAATGCTTGGTTTGTAGTTTACTAAACAACTTTAATGCTCGAATATTCTCCCACTAACACAAACCAAGAAGAGCAAAGGCGTGACCCGATATAAACTCTTCTTTATTTTACTAGCGCGTTCTTTATCATACATATGGCTTCGTAGATACTTCCAACTTGATTTTCTATAGCGTATATCCACTATGCTATAGTAATGTTTATTCGCAGCACTAGATTTTTGTAAAAAATACCAATAAATAATCTTAGGCAAGCAGATTAGAGCCTAATTCATACCATGTCTTCACAACTGCACCATACTTCATGTTTAATGTGTCTTCTTGTTTAAGCTCCAAATGTTTGTCCAAAAATTCGCTAAGTTGTTAAAATGTATATAAGCATTTAATAGAATTCAGTTTTATTCACATCCCATCCTACGAGACTTACTTAAAAAAAATAAGTTTAATTCACACTACATGTTGACGATAATGTTCTAACTTAATTTCCATTTTCGTACATACTACTTATACCTAGTAATTATTACCTGAATTTAAAATTTGGAATTAATTACGGATATATGGAAATTTACATAGATTTAGTATATCCCTTAAATGAGTTTCATATTTAGAATTATTATAGAAGAATTAATTTTCTTTGTTTTTTATTCTAATCCACAATAATAACTAATCTCAATATTCTAGTATTATATACATATCTAACGATTTTTTTAATTAGTTCCATTTATTCAAGAATAATAATGCTGAAACTAATTAATATGTATCTATAAAAAAACCTAACCAGCTAACGAAATGTTAAAACGGTACGGTACACTTTCCTAGATATATTTTTTGAGATAAACAACTTCAAAGATTAAATGAAAAATTGAGCTTTTTTTCAAAACATCTCAACATGATAAAGACTTCAGTCACTACCCATCAAACTCACAGCTTGCCAATCAGTCCACGCCAACTGTTTGTTTTCGTTTTTTTTATTTTTGGCGTTCGTTTATTTTCTTTTAGATAATGATAAATGTCTACCGACAGGGTGCATTTTAACCCAGTTGAGATAATATATAATCATTAATAGCGCCATCAAGAATTATTTTAATAAAACATAGCCGTTTTAGCGGAGATAGCCAAAACTATTAAATTTTTTAAAAATATTATAATGTTTATAATTTGTAAGTTGTAGCATCGAAAACTCGTTACAAAAAAGTAATTATAAGTAAATTTGTAGAACTAGTTATTTACCAATGCAGAATTACTAGGTACCTCAGTCGTAATTGCTATATTACTTGAATAGGCGGAACGTTTGTTAATAATAACGTAGGTATTTTCTTTCATGTGCAATTTTGTTATAAATATGGTTGAGAGGAAATTTTTCCACATAAAATATACTGTTAGAATAATAATATATTCAAAGCACAGCGTTGTGTACAAATGCGATACTCTTAATCTTTGATAGTTTGGCCCCAGGTATGTAGATCCACACAGCCAGATTTATCGTAGCAGCTTTTGTGGGGTAATTTTAAAATTGTTTATATACTATTGTTTGAAAGAATAACTGAAATTTCTGAAACTAAAACATCACTTTTAATAGTAGCCATTAATATTTCTGCAGATACTGAATTCCCTTATGCACCCCTTAAGATTCCTTTTTTAATAGCAAAATATTTTATCTCTATTTTCAACAGTTTAAGCAGTGCCGCTGCAAATTAATGCAATAACGAATATATTTAATAAATGCCATACAAAAACAAGGTATTTTGTAAAATGAACTAATTAATAAGTTTGCTGGAATCTGGTAGCAAGTAGCACATAAAATTATAATGCAGACATTCGTCAAGCTGCTACTTGTTTCTTCATTAGACCTGAAGCGGCCTGCTTGATACAGAGGGCATCGAGGCAAAAACGACATGGAATAATGACTACCAACTGGACTGGTCAGTTATGAAAGAAGATAACACTGGAAATGAGATTTAGTTTAATCATGGGATTCATTAAAATCGTTGATTGTTCTTTGTTAATTTTTGTTAATTTTATGCAAGTGCATTCTGTTGATTTGTTTTTTTATTATTAAACGTTCCTGCAAGTTGTTTGCTTATCCTTTTGCTAATTTAATTCGTATCTAAATGAAAACACTTGGTACTCAAGAATTTTTGCTTGCTTTTATTTATGGAATACAGAATGTAAGGAATGCATGTATAAATGTAGTCTGCATAAAGATAAACAAAACTATATACATTCCTAAATTTGAATATTTTTTACACAGGACTATTAAAATTCTATTGAAAGTCAAAACAATACACTACATAAAGCAATATTAAGTGTAGTGCGTATAAATTAAATAACAGCATAAATACCTATCCACACAACATTACAACTTAATTCACTTTTTAAAAATTTTATGCAAATTAATAATGCCATTCAAATTAACATAAAAATATAAACGGCTTTTTTCTACGATCTAGATATTACCAAAATAATTAATGAATTATTAATAAGTGTGTAACCATAATTTGAGTTTACCTTAGGCTATAATCTATATTGATCGGACCTGTGTTGTATTTTTATAACTCCTTTTGTCGGCACTAAATTAATTTCGTAAGCTCTAAAAGGAAAGTTTGCTTATTATTATGTAATGGAATAAAAGATGCGATAGCTATTTTTATTATTTTCATGCATTGATAGTTAACAACATAACATTTATATTTATACATCAGATACAATTATTAACTTACCACTTTTTAATGGATAATTTGTTTTTATTTAAAAAACGAACTGAACATAGTAAATAGATTTATTAGTAATTTATTATTTTTTACGCAAACACCTTCTAGAAATTAAAATAATACTATAATAGTTCACCACTAACATTCACTGCAGTATTCTTTAAATAAAATAGAAATGGTGAAAAGACATGGTCTCCTGTGAAACATTCTTCCTGGTTTATTTCGTCTCTTATCTGTAGTATAAAATTTTCTTTCAGTTGACATGGAATTTCCACAGAACTGACCCTTCAGCTAACTTCGTTTCCATCAATGAGTGTTGAGTTGTAAAAATTTCCTATAAATATAAAATGACAAGCATTAGTATACAGTAATGACAATAATATATTTTTAGAAATTAATCACATGGAATCGGCCATTCAAAGATATAAACACCCAAAATCATTAACATAAATCACATTTCTTATTTAAGTGTAAGATTGTATCTTTTACTGTTTTACTATCACTAAGAGACATTTAAAATATGTTATAGATCATTTAAAAGGTAATTTTAAGAACTTTCCAATGGAATATGAACCGACGACAGACATTGATCATTAAAACAATTAGAAAATGCGAATTAGTACTGTGGAAGCATTTACGCAAGTACATGGTAGTATCTTGGACCCGGAAAAATACTTCGAGATACGGAGCTTTCAATTAAAATTTTACTTTCAATAAAAGTTTTATTTGTTTAAGTTTTTTGAGCAAATTAGTAGTTCTTAACAAGAGCATCTATAACTTATCTAATAGCTGTAATCTATAAGAGTATATTTTAATCATTTTTTTTAAGCAGTAAACAGCTATTTCAAATATATACAAATCATTTACAACCTGACTATGAACAGTCAAGTCAGTTTAGTAAAGGGAAAGGGATTAGTTTCAGTAAGAAACTACCGTTAGATATAATAATAATAATTGCTACAGCCCATAACCTGGAAACTAGGCCCCAGAAGCTATAAGCTTGTGCAGGAGGGAGGGGGCGATTATTATTATTACGTAGACCCTACGTGTGGCTGCAGCCGACTTACAGATGGAACAGCGCAAATCCCACATTTGTGTCACAGCTAAGGAAAACTGCAGAAAACCTTAACCAGATTAAATAAACTTTTATTTTTTATTCAATATATTTAAAAACGTTTTCCATCCGGATTTTTTTAACTGCTTTATAAACAAATACTAATATTTTTAATAGCAGTCTTCCTAAAGACCTAAACAAATTTGTTTTTATTTAAAAATTCATATTGAAGTATGGTGAAGGCAATATGGTGTTACCTTTTATAACTGTTTATAATGTGTTTTTATTACATTTCTGAATTTGCTTCATTTGACTTATCGGTAAGTCCAAAATCAATTTTGTAATTGTTTTAAAAAAGGTCTATTTCAATACTTTTGAAAGAGGGAAAAAATTAGATTATTATACTGCATTTTCGAATTTAAATGACCAATTTCCACCCGAAAGGTGTATATTATAAGTATAACAATTATAAATTATAAAATGAGAAAGTGTAGAAGGTTGATTAAGTATTATTTAAATCTATTTTGGAAAATGACTTCCAACCTGAGAACTAATTCTAATAGTAAATTAGTACCTACTGAGGTGAATAGAGGATTATATTACATTGTATAAAATCAACCAATTTTGCTGCAACAACATATTTTAAATGTTAAATATTCTTTTCAGATGTAGAACATTTAATAAAGACTATAAATAACGGAAAAAATAATTAAAGATGACCTGGTTACGTAAATGGTAAAAAATAAATAAACGAAAATACCTGAAAATGCTTCCCTTCAATATGAACATTAGTCTTTGATACTTCATAAATTAAATTAATTTAATTTGTACATCTCCTTTTTGCAATGGATACACTTGGCACGAATTTTATGAGGTTCAACAGCATCTTAATAGAATTGTTAAAAAATGCTGCCATATAGGAAGTTGTAAAATTAAAAATCGATGATAAGAACTTTTATTATTGTTTCAGGCATGCACAATCATGAATCACGATGGTAATTTGTACCCGAACTTAATAAGAATATCTTTCTTGGAAGATTTTATTAAAATATTTCAAGAGCTCTTGGATTAAAATCGTTTAAATAATGTTTTAAACATGTTTTTTTATATGGGACGTTTTATTTCCGAAAATAACATGTAAACAAATAATTAAAAAATACCTATTTTATGCTTTTGCAAACTCTGTGTATTGGAATCTGCTCCAGTGTAAAAAAGTACAATTCTAAGGATATCCAGCGAGCTAAAAATAGTTTTTGCTGTCATTTTACTGGTTTTTTAAATTTTACAGATTGTTAGTGACATACTTTTTAATAAAAATATCTATTTGCTTTTTATTTATCTTTTTTCTCACCTCCCGGATTTTCGACCGACTAAGTTGGCAAGCCTAGATGTAGAACGCCTGCAAGAATGGCATTTCAAAATAAACATTGAAGAAGATATAGATGTACCTCAAAAAAGTAAAAATAAACAATTAATTTTGAAATTTTGCCTAAATAAAGGAATTTCAGTGAAATTGTATCCCAATAGGCCGCAGAAGATAGTAATATCAATTCGAACTATTGGTAATTATACTTTCATATCCAGGAAAAATGCTTTGTAATAATACAACCAAAACAGGAAAGGTCTTACCATAAAGGTTAGAAATAGTATATTAAGTATCAAGAACAGTAAGGACAGTTTACCCATCGACGACAATGTTTGGCGACTGAGCGAAGCGAAGTCGCCAATATTGGAGGAGATCGGTAAACTCCTTACTGTTTGAGATGCTTATACTATTTTTTGTACGACCATTATGAATACAAAGGTATTAACTAAGGAAATATCCCCGAAAAAAATAGATTTAAGATAATTTATTTTTGCCCTGTATATCCACCAAATATTAAGTAGGTTTTGTCGTTACCATGGATACGTTTGTAATTACTATTATTTTTGAATGTCACGATATTTGTCAAACTCGTGAGAATGAGTGAATCTGAAAACGAATATAATTGGGATATTGAAGAGGCCTGAGCAAATTTACATAAACAACATACATTTTTTTAAATAGTCCAATTATTTAGAAAATAAATGATTTCTCGCGAAAGAGACATCTAAAGATCATGCATTTATTTTATAAATTACATATAATTTACTTACCGTTCTGTTTTTGACAGAACTGAACGGTAAGTAATTACTTACCGACGCGTTTTTGCTTAGCAACCAGTAAATATAACCTACTGTTCTAAAACCAAGTATGGTAAACAATCCGAAATAGCATGGTCGTACAAAAAAGAAATTATGATAGGAGAATTTATTTATGTACTGGTGTACTTTAGTGTAGTTTGAAAGAAAGTGATAAGAGGATTAGTTAAAACGATTTTAAAAACAAATATATGGATTTTTGTGTTAGGCACCTATATGACTAGTACATGGAAGCTGCTAATTCGAAAGTTTCCACTTTGTCTATAGAAAGGATATCACCACAGATCAGCTTAAATCAAAGATTCTTCCCGTTGCGTTTGAACTTAAAGTTTCTCATAGAAAATACATGCAAATTAACCCAATTTCTGGATTGCGAATTGTTCCCATAGTCACAAAAAAGTGCGGTTTTATTTTGGGGTCGTCGCACACATAATCCCAACTACTATCTTGAGTCATCTCCTGTCCGGTTTAATTCCGGAAAATATCAGAAGCCACTCAAAGTAAGCTAAGCATTAAGAGGGTCCGGATATGACTAAAAATCCTATTCAGTTTACCTGTAATCCATGAGAAACAAACCGCACACTTGTAGTAATTGTAGGACCAAGATTCCCATGCATTTCCTAGCAATGAGCTAGCAAAGAGAGGTAGGTCGTCCAGGGGGACCAGAAAAATGGTATATACCCCATAATTTTCATCATTGGTCAGTTGATCATTTGATCTTTTCAAGTTCAGTTCAAACACTGCCAAAGTACCGATTAATACTAACCGACCGTAATATAAGTTAATCAAAACTGAAAACTCACTTTTAGCGTTGAGTGACGCTTTTAGTATGATTGAAGCTAAGTTGAAATATTTAATACCACTATAATTTTCAAATCTGAACTAGAATTTGTTCTTTGGGTAATTCTGGGCTTAATCTGTAGCATGCTTTATATTTACAATGTAGAACTGTCGTAATTGATTTGAGACTTTTATTTAATCATATAGTTAACCGTAGTACAAATGCTCTTCACTAGTAGCCATTTTATACAACGCAAGTATATGCATTCTATTTTTCCTATTTATGTTAATTTCAATATAAATCCACTAACTATTTCGTTCATTATTGTTTATTTTATCGCTTATCCTGGTCAAACCATGACCAAATATTACGAAATTTTCCAAAATATTGTTAAATGTCATCTTTACAATTAGACTCTGCGGACATCAAAATTGCACACTATTAGAATTAGAATAGATCCTAGGTCTGTCATGGAAACACGTTTACTCCCAGGGAATAAAACAGCTACTTTTAAGCAAAGTAAAGCTTTATATATAGTGCAAAACATTCATTATATCATGTACTCAGCTCTACTAATAAAAATTTTGCAATCGGGTTGCATTTGATGCATTTGTTTTAGAAAAAACTGCACATTGTTAGGATTACGCAGATCTTTGTGATGTAGTGTAATGTAATAGTTATTTTGATATTTGGAAGAATATCTAGATAGATTATATGTTCAATCTTCTCCTTCTTCTGCGTGCCGTGCTCTGTTGCAGAGCGTTGGCATTTACCTCTTATACTTGTGTTGTGCGTCTTCAGTGATCACAAGTATAGGGGACCTACAGCTTAAGGTGGACTTCGAACCACCCCAAGTATATAGTACTTGGATTTTTTATAAAATTTCAGGGAGATTTCCTGGGTAAAGTATACCTCGGTGGTTTGCCATTGCCTTTCGAGGGAATATGTTCAATGCAATGCCCAATTATGAAATATATACAAAAAAAGTTAGCAAAGTTGTAGCATCGTGCAAGTTATATACTTACTTCTAAAGCATATATGTTTTTAAGCACCCTATACTGTCACCTAATTTTGTCGATGAGGAATTAAGTCGCGGAACCACATTTACAGACTGGTGTGAAGAGTGTCAGCATTCTAGTGCTTACAATTCCATAACTTTTATAAATATGTATATCTCTCAAATATATATTTCACAAACAAATGCTAAACATTTTTAGCTCCATTGTTGTTCGTTTATTAAAGAATTTAAACACAATGCTCAAGTCATTGCTGGTCGTACATACCTGGCCGTACGCGTATGATGTTTGTACATCATCAGAAGAATTTGTTCCCGATTTTTATTTATGAACTCCTATTTAATCCCTTAACGGCAAGATCAGGTGGAATAGTCTTTAGACAAACAATAGCTTACAATGAGAAAATGCTGAGAACTATAAAACATTAAATACGATGATGCTTATTCTTTTCTCTTTTATTAACACATATCTTTGCCAACAATTTAAATCAGGAATGTTTCTCTTATAATAAAAATGTTCATCCTAAACCTAATCTGAGCCTACTGCCTTTGACAAAAGAGCTAAACGACAGTTTATGCTTAACTTCAAAATAAATGATATCAATAATACTTACTCGTAACTGCCCTAACCAACAAAAAGATTATATTTATCAATCTAGTAAACTCTGTATTTAATGATTCTATATACAGCATATTCACTTAATTGTCGACATTTGGAAGTTGTTAAGCTAGCTTCGAATATCGCACACACCACACCACGATCAGTTCGCCAAGGCTTGCCGATCGTCATCGTCATTGCATGCTGGCAATAACGAGCAGCGTATACACAACATAAATGTTGTTCCGTAATAACCCAAGAATACAACAAGGTAGAATGCGGTCGTCTGAAAATATTTGCGAGAGTGCACCTACTGGTTGTTATTATACTGTGCTATAATCATAGACAATGATCTTCATCTTGCCATGTTACTAAATTGAACGATAAAGAGGAAGCTTCGTTATTTTTGGTATGGTGTTTAGAGGACTGGGAGAAAGAGGAGGAGGTGAGTTGTTGTTGAATATGTTAATAAAAAATTTGAGTGCACAGGTTATTATTTGAAAATTGGAGTTTGTGATTCTAGATAGAACTGAAAACAGTCAATATCATTCGACAGTTCTACTGAGTCTTGATGACATGATTGAGAATTTTTGGAAATTCTTTAAAACGCTACATACTTAGTGATCATGGGTATTCGTGATAATCATCTATAGCTCAAAAATGTTGCAATTTCTTGTTTAAACTTTTAATTTTTTAGATTACTTTTTTATTCTTGACTAAACATTTTTCTAACTAAATCTTGACCAAGTTTTTATTAGCTAGCAAAGATTTGAAACTATTGTTATTGTTATAAAATTAAAAAATATTGTTACCATTATTGGATTTTTGTATGAAGTGTTAGTTAACATTAAAGCAATAGAAAATTTAATTTGCCCTTAAGGGCAACCTAAGTGCTAATCATTAAATTTATTATGAGCAGTAAGCAATAAATTCTGATGTGCCGAAGTAACTTCAGAACAGAATAGACATAAGAACGAAAATATGCAAGTTTAATTTCATTTTTCTAGTAAGGTATTTAACAATCTTGAAAATTGTAATTTAATGAAGTAATTTTGTAAATAATTAGGTACTAAATAAAGTGTAAATTATAAACAGATAATTACACAAATTTATTAGATACTTATTAATGAAAATATAGTTATCCTATCATTGTAAATTATACTCTTTTGAAAATACTGATTTAAATTTACAAAATTAACGATTATAGAATAGAATTAACCGTTAACAAAGAGGATTTATTCATTAAAAACCCTTGAGAGCTTTTTCATTTATAATCCTTTAGATTATTATTAACCCTATCCAAATTGAAGAGGATACAGGTTTTTATTTAGATTTAGACAATTTAGGACAATTACGGGTAATTATTTATTTTAACACAGTTTTATACAGACAGACTCATCATACTCTTTGACATCAGAAATGTAACAAATTGAGGTAATTTCTAGCAGCTTCAACGCCATCTAATCAGCAACTAAGTTGAAAGTGCCTCCCACGGCAACAGTCGCATAATCTGTGATCTCGTATCGCAAGCTGTCTAATCAAAATTGCAGCAACGCGATAACTAACATTGCTGAGCATTCCTAATGGATTTATAATACCTGGGACGAAGTCTTGAGCCGCGATGAGCGCCGAGGCCAGCTGAGGGATGGTAGCGGTGGAAACGCAGACGCGTCGCAGCTCCACAGCATTTATCATTGGAGCTCATTACGTTAGAATCTACTTGCGTTGATCGCGAGGGATTACATTGTGACCCTTTCGGATTCAAGTAGAATTGTAACTAAATATACGTTTCTATTATTATATATGAGAAATTAAAACAAGTTACTTATGGGAAAATAGCAAGAGGTTGTCGATAATGTTTCATTGATTTATTGCAAGCGATAAATGTTTCATTAACGGCTTTTTAGTGGTAGCGCAGTTATGAATATTATCAGTTTAGGTTTTTCTAATTGATGACCAACATAAACTATCATCAAAAGTGCAGTCTTTCGCAGTATTAAAATTACCCTTCCTACAGGTGGCCAATAAAATAGAATGAAGAGTAATTGCGCAACGTTTGGGGTCAAAATTCCAGTTTGCATTCATAGAGGAAATCTATATTCTTTAATATTATTGCATAAATATAGCAATTTCTAAATTTGGATTTTCTAGTTTTACAAGAAATTTTACATCCCTGTTTATAGTGTTATAAGTTCAGAGCTAAAAGAGAATTTTATACTGCATTTGAGAGATTGTGATAGGATGGTATGCTGTTCATGTATCCATGGTAGATATTAAATATTGAAAAATGTAATGTTTGTTCATGACTGCGCAGTCTATGCGGGGCGTCGGCTCTGTAGGCCAAACGCGGTCGGTTGAGTTGGGGGCCAAAGGGGGCAGATAGTACTGCGGCCGACCCGGGAGGATGACAAATACCCTTCAATCCGTCACTGCCAGGCCGCGGCCCGCTTGGAATTGGATGCGATGCAGACTCACAGAAAGCTTTGTAATATCGGTTACTGTTAGACGGTGAATTTTCTATTTAAAGAGAATCGCAACATAAATAAATTGTCACATTCTGAGATGAACCCCAAAGGAGTGGCGCTAGGGAAGAGAAGGGGGCGAACTCTATAGGAAATTACATAAACTCGGCACAGACAAATACAAATGTCCTCTTTGTACGGATCTGGGTACCCACTGTGCTCGGCGCACCAGAAGCGTTCAGTAGGTGCCATTGTAACTGACGGAATCCGCGGAACATTCATTACCCATTCAGTAACCAATGAAACAGATGATTACGAACGTCTCGGACTCCTGAAGACAAATGAAGATGGATTTACTCAAATAATTACTAATCTGGCCGAGCTTTCAATTAAACTTACAAACTCAAGATTTCTGGCTTCAACATTAACAATATATTAGGAAACTTTTAAATTACAAAAGCCGCAAGATTCGAACGCTAGACTTGAAATATGCGTAAATATTAATAGCGGATGTCAGTTTGACAAAATAAGATTCTTCTTTAAACGCAGATAGATGATGATAACGAAGTTTTCTTAAATAATAAGATACGTGGCCGAAAATATCATTGACAATTTTTTTAAGAATTATTGGCCTTCACATAACTAATTCCCATGCGTGTAATAACTAACAAAACTTAGATATAACTATTATTGACACGCGATACTTTCATTAATAAAAACTACTCTAAAAAATTCACTTGCATTACGGTTTAATTTGAAAAGTGCCTTGTTTAATGTGTTTAGAAAATTGAGAAAGGAGATTGTTTACATGACGAGGTTTCTTTACGTAATGACAGTGTGCGAATTTAACATGTTAGAGAAAGAAGACAAATATCACATCTTTAAATTAATATTGCTGTAGTCTTCCATAATTCTTAAATACAGAGTAGAATAACAGACAAAAATAAACTAACGGTACCAGAATGAGAACATCACATCAAAGAGCTTTTTGATTACTTGCGACTATCTTCTGCTTCACTTATGACAAATGCTTTTCCAGACAGATTCATATGGTGGTCTACATATGTTAATCAGAATTTCATTCGCTTTCATTTTGTCAACTACTGCTCAAACTAAGTCTACGTTCTCGTTACAAATAATATAACCAAGAAGATTTGTAATTTGCAAAGAAACTAATTTTAGTTCTAGGCGTTTTATGTGACACATGAAAACTGTATCAATTTTAATTCTCATTACATATTGATCGAGTTTTTTCTTGCAATTACGAAAATGAGCCAAAAAATTGAATTTGGAAAACTTTTAATTTGCTTGCCAGTAATAACAGTTAAATTTAAATAAATATAAAAGAATAAAAATATTACCGTATGACATTTCCAGGTGCAGATATTTACTTTAAAATGATTAATAGGTCCACCGTGAACACTTACTAATGAAGCAGAAAACGAAAACTTGGTTGAGAAACTTTGTCATAAAAATGAGTGTGTCTAGTTTTGTTCCTGAAGTAGACTATGGAACTTTGAAGACTTCATACTCAAAGCAAAAATGTGCAATAGTTTAAGTAAGGATTAATGTGTGCAATATTTTTCGGTTAATTAAAAACGGAAAGCCGAAAATTTTAGAAAAAAGTTCTTCAAATTATGGTTCCATATTAAAATGTTTTCTTTATCAAATTATTAATGTTGAGATATATTTTACAAGCTAGTTAGTTATCAGTAGAAAAAATAAAAATTCGGGTAACTAAACATTCCTGTATTAAAATAAAGATTAATATCTATAAAATAGAGAATAATTAATGAAGGTATACAGAGATTTTTTTTAATTCTAAAATATACGTTACATGTACATTAGCGAATAGCAATTATCACCTTTCTCAACGTCTTTTCAGAGAGACATGAAGTATTAAACGAGAGATAAAAGATGCCGCTTGATGGGAAGGCGTTTGTCCTCGAGCCACATGAAAAATACTATGACAAAACATAAAAGCATGTAGGAAGTACCGTCAACATATATGAATGCCGCTTTTTCCGTTTCAGCCTTTTTCGTGTAGCGTACAAGGCTAAAGACTATCTCTTAATGATGATTCCCTTGTGTAAATGTGGTCCATACACAGTTTTCATTCGGATATATTAAAAGTGTCTCATAAAAAAAGCCGGTGATAAATTCCTTGTTGGAAAACTAAGTATGGTTCACATTTTTAGCTTTGGGTAGTACGGCAGGACCCACTCTATCTTGAGCAAAAAATCCTTTTATATAAGAATGAAAGAAAAATCGCATTTGTTTTGAGGCGGCACGGCGCTTTGATTAAGTGCGTTCTTGGCGGGGCTCGAACTCGGGGCGCCGCGGTGGAAGATGGATCAGCGCGCGAGCTCATTCCGTGTGCTTCATTTAACATATGGATGGATGGAAAACCTATTTCTCTTTATACGCATACACAAACAATGTAAATTCGCCAAAAATTTTCTACAACTCCCAGTCAGCAATAGCTTTTTATTACTCGAGGAAATATATAAAATTTTATTCCCGGCATGTTTTCATATTATTTTAATGAAATATTCTTGAACGTGTTAGTACTTTCCCCTTCTTGTAGTAATCCAAAAAATAGTAGCAATTTCATAACGTTTCAGTCACAAAAGTCTTCAGCATGTATCAATAACATGTTATTTATTCAGGTAGTATTAGTAAAAACATTCCGATATTTCCAACTTTAATAAGACCTCTCTTAGTTACCAAACACTATGGAAAATTTAGCAAAACAAGAAAACTGTCTCAATGAAAAAATAATCTTTATACGCTATAATCCTTTCTGAAGTGTACAATCCTTTCTTGTCGGAACTGCCTTGCTACTCTTAAATTCAATACCTACATAAACTAAAACCAATGAGATTAACAAAAAAATCTTTTGCCTGTATTATAACTGAGTGCTCACGAGTATAATACTTTTGCAAAAAAGGTATTTTACGGTAGTTCGACGAACAGTATTTGTATGAAAAGAATGGTTTCCTTCTTGAATAATTGAAAATCCTTCTCTTCTCATCTCTTCCTCTATCTCTTTTTTCTATTAATTGAGTTTAAAGTGAAGAAAGTTATTCCTCTGGTGAGCTATCGAAATGCAATCTAAGACTAAATAAATAACTAAATTTTAACAATTTTGTAGTAAGCACCAGCAAAAAGTCATGGTCTCTTAAGCGGTGTTCCGTGGAATACTGGTATCCCAAGTGTTCCTGATCGTTTTTAGAAAGAAACAGCGAAAGAACATGCATATTAATGAATTCAATGCCTACATAACAGGAAAAAACTTTTTATTTATGTTTACAAAAATATGTTGTTGATATGCTTTCTTCTTTTAATCTTCTTTTTATAGTATAGCTTCCGTTTTTGAGATCATGGTAACATCTTTTTTGTTCCAATTCCAGGGATTCTGGTTTAACTCTATATAAATCCTCTTTTCAAGATACCCTGACATTACCCCGTTGAATCATTACATCCGTTAAACGTACACGACATTTCCAAATTGTTAGCTATTGTTACCCTACAGCAGTGGTTTCCCAAAACGAGGTCCGCGGACTTTTCAGGGTTCGTGACAAGCTCTAAGGGGGGGGGGGGGATTCCGAGGAATGTAAATGTGTAAACAAATTATAAAATTTTTATTGACAGTTATTGGAAAGTCTTTTAAATACAACATAACACTTGACCTTATTCAATTTATAATGTCAAGGCTTCAAGGGTCCGCAAAATCTGTTAACTTTCTAAGGGGTCCGTGAAATTAAAAGTTTGTGAATCATTGCCCTATAGTAGTACAATAGTTATCGTCTCGACCACTCGAATAAAGTCTTTGACACGTTTCAGTCCCAAACGAAATACAGGCTTATAATCTCAGTTAATGTTGTTTGGCATCCCCTATTTTCTATTTTTTGCCATTTCGATGGTGTATTTGTTAGAACTTGATGATGTCAGTTTAGATTTTCAGCTGCCAAATGTTGAAGATTTCACATAAGACTGACGTGTTTCTCAACAAAGTCTGAAGAAACAATTCCCAAAACGCCATCGAGTATGAATAGCAAGTGAACAGTAACTTTTGGGCAGAGCGTTTTAGGACATAAGACTGCTTCTCCCTCTAAAAATGAACAGTGTCCATTCCGAATCATAGTAGTAGCATTTACAAAAATTTTTGACTATTTTTTTGTAGAAGCAACGTAGTTCTCTTGAATTATTGAGAGCTGACTAGAACGAGAATTCAGCATCAAAAGGTATGCAAACATGTTAAATGATTCTAGTACTACGCTAAACTACGATTAAGTTTTGGCACTGTTCCATAATTTAAAATGACTAGTAAAGAGAGAACATCTTCTTTCTTTTTATTGGAATTTTTATCCCAAAGTTCTCAGTTTATAATCGTGTGTTAACTAACAGCCATAACAAACATGGATGCTGATTGCTAACTTAAAGACAATTCAACAAATCAAGGATATATTTTTTGAACATATAATTACTAGAAATGAAAGCAATACATAACCACACATGAACAATCTTGTAGTGGTTTACCACAATAGAAATGTAATCGATCTTCTAATGAGATATTTCTAAGTAAGGCGCATAGTACAGGAGTGGCCTAAGTGACAAATCTGGAGTTTCATGTTTTATACATTGCTGCATTCTAAATACTTGAAATAATGTCGTGTAACAACGGCCCGACCGAAATTCAGTATCTTCCCAAAAGATGGCATATAGTTTCTGTCTAAACCACGGCCTACTAGATTCATATAGGCTTCGCTTATATACGGCCGTTTCATTTCCAGTTTTTTCATTGTTGAAATTAGGTTCCAAAAATCACAGATCCGTACGTTAAATGACTGACGGTTATTTTGCAACAAAAATGGTTTGTAGTCAGACTGCAGTCATTAATTTTTAGGTTAGACATCAAGCCAGTAATTGTCATTTCCTATTGTGTAATAAATATT
The DNA here is from genome assembly GCA_929113105.1 of Agrypnus murinus. Taxonomy (NCBI): domain Eukaryota; kingdom Metazoa; phylum Arthropoda; class Insecta; order Coleoptera; family Elateridae; genus Agrypnus; species Agrypnus murinus. Next base: position 75,201,603 of record OV816024.1, read on the forward strand.
TTATTAATTTATTGGCATTTGTACATACATTTTTTGATAAAAAGTGCATAAATATGCCAAAAACATGTTACAGTAGGATCTAGGAAACCAAAATATCCTACATATAGTTTAATAAAACTTATAAAATTATACTTAGTTAATGCAATGTTTACTAATGCCCCAATTCTTGGACCAGAAACACTTAATAACTACATGATAGCCACAGTATAAGTAAGTACAACTTCATATTTCGCAAATTACAAATACTCTTTTGGGTTTTGTAGCACTTGAATTACCACAGCATATGATGTGAACACAATGTGAATGCACGATCTACGAACTGAAACTATGATTAGTAGGTATTCATGGAATGATGAAATCTCATTGTGGCAGTCATTACTAAAAATAAATATTTTTAGACATAAGAGCTGATGAAATCTACTTGAGTTTTAAAACCAATCGTTTCAGTAAAAAAAATATAGAACTTACAAAATTTGTCTTATAAGGCGTTACCTTTATATAAGATTTGGTTTATATGATATAAATCAAAAGCGATGTCGGAGAAAGTATTTAGAAATTTTGAAGGGCGGTTAAGAATCTAGGATAACAATAATTAAATAACGATTTTTGTATCATGCCTTAACAGATTTTGTGGTAAGAAGGTAGAGGAAATGTTTCAGGAAGAAGGAGTCTGAAACTTTTCTGAACTAACCGAATGCATGATCTAAACGGTATAGAATCAAGTCAATACTATAAAACTTAAAACTTTTACACACATTCGTATGGAGTGTCGCGCTATATAGGTCTGAAACTTGGACGATAGCAAAGACAAGCTTTTGAGTTGTAGTACTATAGAAAGATGTTAATGGCGAGATGGATTAACACAATATCGAACAATGAAATACTATAAAAAGTACAAGAAGAAAGAAAGTTAATGAAGGAGATCACGAGAAGCAGAGATAGATTAATAGGACATACTTTATGGCATTCGGGTGTTATCTAAAAATGATAATAGAAAGCATGATCGAAGGAAAGAACACTCTAGCTAGACTCCAAGTAAAAGAAAACAGTCTGCTCCAGCTATACAGAATTGACTATAGAGAAAAAGACTGGTAGTATGGCAACATTCCGAAAATAATGGAGATATACAGTGCCGAGATAAACCAATCCACAAGATTGACTACTTATAGAAGAGACAGAGAGTATAGAAATAGGTGTATTTGTAAAGTGGTTGTTAAAGTATGTTTTTTAGTTTTAATGTAGATAATGTTTTAATTTAACCAATTTTATTTGAGGACTAACAGCGTTTTTTATAAAAATAAAGACGTCGAAAGAATAATAAAATAAAACAATAAATAAAATTTTAATGTAACGCTTTGTAATTTGACATATTAGAGGTTTGATCTTTCAGAATAAGGAAAACCTTTTAAAGTAAACGTGGATTTGATTAAATGCAATCAGATACAAATAATGAACAATTTCGTACTTCTTTTCCCCATTATGGCGGCGTTTTGCGGTATTCTGATCGACCAGCCTGACTTAGGTGACTAGATGTAGTGACTGTAGTCTAAACTATAATTTTGGTCACATTTTTTAGGTCAATAGTGGCAAAAACATGGATAAAAAAAATCTTGTCAGTTAGGCCGCTGTTGTACTCTGCGCCTCATTATGTATATCTATATATATGTGTATAATATATTCTAATTTGCATAATAACTGTATAGTGGAAAATAAAAACTGTAAATAAATAATAACACTAACATGTTTATATAATTTTTTTCACTTTGCTAATAAATGGTTTTAATAATAATTACTTTACTGACTGTTAAATTCCGCGCCCTTGTATTCGTACCTGTCCTAGACCGAATCGGATGTATTAGATCAAGGTGTGCAAGCTCCAAAATGATTATTAAAGGTAGTATGTCGGTATTATATCTATTTTTGTCCTATCCTGTTTTAGATAAAAAGCAAATAAGAAGACAGTGTCAAATACTATAATCGAAGAATTACGGAAGACAGACCAGTTACATCGATCTAATTACTTAAGAAGAATGGGAAAATATAGAAATGACAAAATGAAAGAAAAAACAGTCGTTTTCAAGTAGCTTTTTTCAGCAGAATTAAGAAAATGGTTTTAGTTAAAACATGCCCAAGTTTATAAAAGCAAATATATACAAAAATGTGGTGCCACTCATCATAAAACGTGGATCTGAATCTAAAGAAATCGCAAAAATATATTAAAGATAAATTGGAGTGACTACAACGACCTATTTCTACACAAGATTGAAGATAAAATTTTTAAAACTTTGAAAAACTTCTATTTGAATATGATGGAAGAAATACTAAGGCGATTCTTTACCAAGAAGAGGATGAATGAATGAGTGAAGAAAGAACTGAAAAGAAGAATGAGAAAAGCGTAATAAGTAATTTGAAGTAATTTTTGTAGCCTTAGCAGTGTAAAGACTGGTATGCTGGTCTCTCACCCAAGCGCAGTTTTTCCTTAGCTGTAACACAAATTTGTGCTATAACATTTGGCTGCAGCCGCACGATGGGTCTGCATAATAATAAGCTTATGCCTGGTTTCCAGGTTATGAGCAGTAGTCGTTATTATTATATTATTATAAAAAAACAAGGAACAATATAAGTTAGAACATGAGATGAAGAAAGGAGAAAAGAAATAATATAAGAAGAGATGATAGAAACACCTAATAAGAAAGGCTAGAAATTATTATTCTTATTCTTCTTTTTCATGTCTTATCGAAACCAAAGGAAATAAATCGTATGTGCCAGTTTGATAATATTATTATTGCACCGTATCTTCTAGTAAATAACGGGAATGGTTTTAATGTAAGTTCTAATTATTATTTATTTCTTGTTTCTACTACTTGAGTACAGAAATTGTATATTATACTTATTTTGCTAATTTACAGAAACACCTTTAAAATCAATTATCAATTTGTGCAACGTATAAAATATGCATACGGTGTACGTATAGTAATGGAATTTCCCATTTCTCAAGGGTTTAAGTACTAAAATGAAACATCGCAGTATCTTAATTTAGTTATGTCAAACGTTGAGGAGACAGTTTCATGGACAACCCGAATTAAGATAGAAAGAGATGCACCAATGTTTGAGCAAGAAGCTCTGAGACTGCATGTTAATTAAGCAATGTATACAGCTGGCTCTGTCTTGTGTATTCATAAAGAGCTTCAATGATTGATTACTTTTGCACCGTGATCGCAAAACGTAATCATCAACTGGGTTTAACGAACGTGTAATGAATACTTGAACTGGAAACTCCCCTTTCAGTAATTAAGAGAACGATGCAATAATAGGTTTTCCTATCAGTGTTTAAAGAGAGCGTAATAATTTTATAATTTATTTATTTTATGATTTGTTTCGTATATAATCAGTAATTACTGCAAAAATATTTTTTATAACAATTGTCGTTTGTCCACGTTTCATTAGCAGTATTATTCATATAAAAGTTTTTCCATTTTCTTAGTTGTAGAGCAATTTTCAGGCAAGATATCCATCATAACGAGTATATAACGAATATTATAAGTAAGTGTTCACTGTAATTTCGATAAACGTTGCCCATGATTGGATATTGTTAAGGTATGGGTAATTGTACGATTCGTGTAGTATGTTAATAAAAAAACATAAGTAATAAAAAAATACATAAACAGCTAAAGGAACAACAAGTCGACAAACACCTATTATATTCCCATTCCGCCCATAAGTGGTTTAATACCATTAGGCATTAAACCTCTCTCCCCAATGGCTGGACTTGGTTTATTTCGCCTAATGGCGGTTGAAGCAGTGATGGGATTTTAATAGTAGCTACACTTATTAAGCTTGAAGCTTTAACCGCCATGTATGTTTAACTAAGAGAGCTTTAATTGCGTATTTTATTTTATAACCCAGTGCGTGAGATACTGCAGTCCCTAAACCTCAATGTTAGAACATAACAAGCCTATAATACCTGTTCATTTATTTGATGCTAGGCAATTGGAATAAATGGGCCTTCATATATTATAAAATGCTTATGTGAGATTACCGTATCACAGAAGTTTTGCAGATTATTTGAGATAATCCAAATTGGGGAAAGTGAATATTAATATTTTTAACCAAGCTTTATTCGTGTATAAAAATTAAACGCTTTTAAAGCGAGTTATTGTTATCAAGTGTCTACCTGTATCACTCAGGTCGGTGTTTAATAATCGATAACGTACCATCTCGTGCCAACTAAAGCCCACGACATTTCAGCGCCAGAACACGGTAACCATCAACTAAACTTAGAGCCCATGTTATATCTTCATCCCATCCGACAAACACACGCAGGTTCGAGTCCATTTCCAGCAGTTTATCACTTACTTGTTCACACTTGACGCCCGATTAATATTGTGGCATGCCCAACCTTGAATCGACTAGTGCTGATATCTTAGGAAGATTCAAGACACATTTCCACGCCTCATAGATTTACTTTCTCATCACGATCTGTTTTGTTCTCTTTCAAGCACATTATTTTCAGTAAAGCGCTGTAAAAGCATTACGTGTATTGATTTAATCTTTAAAAGATTATATAAATTTCTTAGCTGGATGTTGGGATAAAATAAAATGAAGTTTGCCTGTACATAAGAATTTACAGCTTGTCTTTTTGAAAGTATTATTTATCTTCGCATTGTTAACATCAACTTGTGATTAAGTTGCAAGCGGGTAAATTTCACAGAAAAAACAATCACTTTGATTATATTGTAGAGACATTAGAAAATGTATGTAGGTGTGGGTGTTGATGACATTGCTATTAAGAAATTTAGAAAGCTTTGGTGAACGCCGCTAGAAACCACATAATTTAAAATTAGAATTCAATATGACTATATTTATTAATCACTTAAGTTCGCAAGTGTTTCATTATTCATTTACAGGAAGAGGTCAGTTTCAGAAATTTTAAGTTTTTTTAAGAAGAAGTTTGAAAATGCAATCTTAACTACATTTATCGATGTTCAATCAAATTCATAATTGAAAGATGATTAGGATATGAAAAACTAATTTTTGTGAGTTTTTATAAGAACAATTGTTACCTTTGCTGGTTGAGTATCTAAAACCCAACATACACTATCTTCCGTGACCACAACGCCGACAACATACTAGGACGACGTCCGAGACGTGGTCCAGATAATGACGCAATGTTTAGATTTGCTGTAATTTATTTCATAAACAAATTGGGTTTCGAAATTGTTTGTCTTTGTATGATAACATTATACGTGTTGTATCTCTTTAAAACGTTTTAATCAAAATCAAAGAGATCATTGACTTCATAATAATTAATACTTCTAATTAAAGAAAGAGTCTATAATGATTTCTTTCATTTTGATAAACACGTTTGAAAGAAGTACATACAAACATTACATTATTATACAAACAATCTCAAACCGCAAGTTGTTTACTGCAACAAATTACGGCAAATCTAAATATTGCGTCATTATCCGGAACACGTCTCGGACGTGATCCTACTTGGATTATAGTGTATGTTCAACTTAAGACCACAAATTAGAAAAGTTTATACAATGGTACACTCGTATCTATTATCGCTTTTCAAAGTGACTGTTAACTAATTATTATTATTATTATCTATTATGCAACCAAGTAACAACAAGAATTTACATCTTAAAATCTTGTGCAGGCATATTACAGCAAAATACAATCGTTGCTTGTGAAAAATTCCCAATATTTCAACTAAAGGACAATCTTGAATACTAATTTTTAGTTAAAGATAAATTAACAATGGTACAATTTTCCTCGTTCAAATCTTATTCGGATTCTTCAGAACCATTTGAAACCTAAAACTTATCAATGTGATCAAAAAATTGAATAATGAGTTGTTGGTCAGTGATCAGGCTTTAAACTACATCGAGACGTCAAGAGATAGAATCAAAAAGGTTGACTAGAATGCTGTTGGAGATTACTATAGCAGGTAACGGAATTATAGTACTTTATTGCCATAATCTATCAAAGAAAGAATACCTAATAGATTAACAAACAACTAATGAACCAAATAATAGCTAACCTATTCCCATCTACTAATAAGTTCATTGCAATATTATTTATACCCATATGTCCCCGACAATGACAAGATTTGATGTGCTAATTCAGTTTTAATCATGTCTGATGTTTCAAAAAATGCTACATACTTAGGTAGTAGCTTACTCTGGATCCCGATAGAACCTTCAGTTTAGTAGCAGAATTTTTTCAAAAGGACTTTCATAGATTACGTTGGTTAATAATACAAGTATTGTTTTTGTTTCTTTTCTGTGGTTTGATTTTATGTGGACAAGATTATCAGATTATAAAATACTTTCTAACCTCTTGGCAGCGATTACTGCGACATATAGTCGACCACAGTAGATGTTAACTGAACTCCATTTCATTCCCAATAGGTATTGAGGAATTGATAAGAAAAAAATTATCATATCGAATTACAAGCAAAATTTAATTAACTAATTAATGCAAAGCAATGAGCACATTATATAGCCAGACCTATAAAAATTGTAGAAGGAAGAAAACGGTTTCTATTTCTCTATCAACTGTTTGCCTATAAATAATCAAACGGTCTTATTCTTTATGGACTTTCAATTATAATACAGCAGCCAACCAATAATATAGAGTAGGTAAAAAGTGAATCAAAAGAGCCGCCTCTCACCTCTGACAGGTATAACTAGGTATAACAATTCTTTTTATGTTTGATTTTCTTTCTACTCTCTTCCTAAAATTTCATTAATATTAAAAAGGATTAGTTGTGCAAAATTACGACTCATTTGAAATACTTTACTAGGTGACTCCAAAGGTATACATAATGATAGTATGGTATAAAAATAGCAATGGTGGTGTTCAATTGACCACACGAGTGAAAGCTATAGTACAACCACGAAATCAAGAATCTGGGCCACAGAAATCACGAATGCAAAAATGCAAAATGCATCCAGAATCATGCAGCAATCACGAGATCTTCACGCTATAATTTAACTGATAAGACAAACAGCAGACGAACTAGAATTATTTCTTATTATTTAAGAAGAGCTAACATTAAAGTCGATTAGTAGCTTTTTAAGTTAATTTTCAACGATAGGTACATTAAAAAATTAAAGGGACACCACTATGAGCTATGCACATGGCTGGAGTATATCTATGGAGTATACATCCACTTCTAAGATAGCTTGTTTAATGTTTGTAATTTGCAGTTTTAATTATAACCCGTTATTAGGATGTATATATTCATCGATGACAAACGAAATGCTAAAAAGTAAAATCTTAACGTACGCCGCTAACACTTTAACAGCCGAAGTAACATAAGATCTGCTTACACTCTTATCTTATCGCGTTTACACAGGTGTTGACCACGAGTTGACCTAAATTTTTTATTTTGTTTATTGTTGTTGTTTATTGTTGTACTTTAGTGTCTTTGACTCGGGATACTCCCGGTATTCAAGTTAGATACGACATCTGACCAGGTCATTCATTAAGTAAACTTTCTACTTTCTACCCAGTTACATATATTTAAAACGAGTTTCCATTCGGAATTTGCTATCTCATCAGTCATCTCATGCTATCAGTTATTTTTAAGAAGTAAAGGGTTTCAAAAAAGTTTCGATTGTTTTTGTAAAGACAATACTGTGCTTTTGTAATTGTTTATAGTGTGTTTTTACTACATCTCAATCTATCTAAAATTCGTTTTATTTGATTTAGATATTTATGACCACTCAAGAAACCAGAAATAATAAAAGGTAAAATAGGCAACTAAAAAAACTCAGGATCAGAAAAGTGATTTATCAGAACCTCATTCGAACCTCGTGAATGTAATCTAATTCGTAGTATAATTATGACTCATGAAATGTAAAATATTGTTCGGAAGGTCATACCTTCCTTTGTGAACACTGTAACAGATGATTTGGCTCAAGATAACCAATTATTTGACTAAAAAGGGATCCTAAAATGCTATATGTGGGTGCAATACCAGGTATTCTTTTCTAGGAAATAGCAAAGTGGTCTACAAGGATAAAACAATTTATTTTTAGGAAGAATATTCAATTATTTAAATAGAACGTCCTGTAAACCTTTACGGAATAAAGTTTGCGATGAATTTCTCTTTACAATGATATATCACAAGTGGCTTTTTGCTTTTAAATCACACAGTCCACTGATGCATTTTCAAATTTATTTTATGTCTCACTTGCATATTATTTGTTGGTTTATATCTGTGATACCAACTACATAACAACCAGGGCATTATAAGCGGGCGTTATAATAACGCCCGCTCATGGTTTACTTTACAATCGGAGCCGGCGTTATGTTCAATAGTAATTTGGATCATTAGGTCAAAAACTATATGTTTGCGTATGTTACAACACAACAAATAATGAGTATTTGCACGTAGGTTCTGGGCGCATGATTCATGAATTCTTTTGTGCCGACTTAACTACTGACCAAAGTTTCTTAGCTAAAATTAACTTATTTTTTAGATGTAGTGCTGTTAGGATATTTTTTGTTTTTATGTTAGTAACAACAACAAAAAGCATTTAAATTTAAATTGTCATTTATCGGGTTGACTTATGTAAATTTTGTAAAAGATGTTACCATCCGACAAACATAAAAATTGCTAATTTCATAAATATATAAACAACACCCTTGGCAACGGCAACAATTATAAGTTAAAATTAATTTTCTACTTCTCGTGAAAAATAAGATTTTATATGCACCACGAGCGTTACTATACTCTAACAAACAAATGAAAATCTAGGTCGCCGCGTGATCACCACTTGGTAAACACAAAAAATATAAGATCAGATTTTAAGCAACACTGATATTATTTAAGCTGTTAAGACTGTCGGTGACGTACGTTGCCCGCGTGATTCGCATGCGGTATGCAAGTTAGCCCTTGTGATTTCTGCGACCTAGATTCTTCATTTGATTGTTAGAGTATAGATGATATTACCCATCGGGCGACTTAGATGGCTGCTGCCCTCGTTTCGCTCGGGTATCAAACAACTGCGGGATGCAAATGGTAACTGCCCTTGAAACACAAAATACTACTCTATAAAACTTAATTCCGCAAAAATATACAGGACGTTCAATTAAAAGAAATTTCGGGAAAATAAGAAAAAATTCATTTGTGCTATTTTATAGATAAGGTTATGCTAAACAAGTCTCTCATTTAACTCTTTTTACTGCCTTTAATATTTCAGCACATTTAACCTGGACAATGAAAAATCAGTCACCCTGTATACAATTATACGTAGGTAACTTTTGTTAAAATAAAATATACAATAATTCATAATAGTTCATTACCGTAGAATAGTTCATAGGATGTCTTTTACTTCCCATGCTTGTTTTAAAATTTCTATTCCCAACAAACTAGTTTCACGAAAGCAGCCGGCGCCCTTCGGATGGTTGCGCCCCCCCGCGTCGCAGGGTCTGCGGGGGCGGTAGTTACGCCACTGAATATAGCCTTGGTAGTGTAGAGACTAGGTTGCTATTAGTACCGGCAGATATGGTTAAGGTTTTCTTCAGTTTTCATTATGTGTAACGCAAATGTGGAATTGGCGCTATACCATTTGTTAAGTCGACTGCAGCCGCACCTTGCGCCTCCCTCCGGCACGAGCTTTTTTACTTCGGGAGCCTGGTTTGCCAGCCAATGTGTAGTAGCAGTTTTTATTATTTACGTTTTTGGTTGAAATAAAATAAACTGCTAATGAAGAAGACTTTAGACTTATCAACACACAAAAACATCAAGGCTAACAACATGGTCAAGTTTGAAATGGTAGAATAATTCTAGTCAGTTCAAGTGCGTTATAAAATCTTATTGTATGTATCTTCATTTTCAACATTTGAAGATTAATATGCGTGGAACATGTTTTGCAGTTCTTTTGATATATTCTGCATTCTATACATATTTCAGAAATATTTATGGTACTAACATTCCCTAAATAGTTCCCTAATGGAATAGATGGAATCATTTATGGAACGGTTTATAACAAATACCTCAAGTGGGGTTTCTTTAGAAATGTCTTTAAAAGAACTCTACAAAAATAAGACAACATACTGGAAGTTCGATTTGAAAGTTTTGTTGGAAAAAGTAGGTGCTGCTAGATTGTGATTGTAGGCAAGGTTTTCTTGAATCATGGATACCCTTCAAAATGTCATAGCCCTGGATCTCCGAAACGAATACAAATAGACCTACTACTTTTGTGTTTTTATACTCAGAATTGAACCTAGTTTACATTCCCGAAGACACTTTAAACATTTATTTATTTAGCGTATAGGATTGTTGCTAGGGAGCCTACAGTCCGACGTATGCGGTATTCCAGCCCCTGAATGTGAGAGTTTTCAGGTCGCGCTAGCCCCTCTGACATGACCTAACGACTACCAGTATAACACTGGTAATCGAGACCGACCGCTTAACGTGGCCTCCGAAAGCACGATCAGTTGCGATGTTCGTACCACTATAGGGGTCACCCACCCAACTTCTGTCCCGTGCCAATGTAACTTAACTAGAAATACTGTTTGACCAGTACTCATAGCACTAGGTCATATAATCGATACTTTGAACATAACGTTACGGAACACCTTGTAGGTATTTGTCTTTAATAACATTTTTACCAGGTTATATTTTTCAATATTTTTCTCTCATCTTCTTTTAATATGTTCCATATTATGTCCCATTTCTTGCCAACTTTAATAAAAAAAGGGATTAATATAATTTAACCTAATTATTTGCTAATTACTTTTCTAAAATTATGTAAAATTTTTCCTGTTTTTAAGTTATTTCAACTTCTTGTTTTAGTTTTTGGTAGGTTCCCCATTAAATATAATGATTAGCTGCAAATGAAAGCTGTAGACAATTATGCTAATAAGCTTACTATTAACTTGAATAATGTGGAGGCTACATAATTTCATATTTATAGGAGCTGGACGACGTTTGCCTGCTTGAAGCTTAAAGACAAATTGGAGTAGAGTTATTTAGAGCAATTTGCCTAAACTTGTAAATATGTGTTTGGTGCCTTTTTATATTTAGCTGTTTTTAATTACAAGTTGCGGTTTATGTATTACTTATATATTATCTTTTTAAAGAATTAGAATCTTAATTAAGCAACGTAATATTTGAGCAAATCATAGGTTATAACAGAAGTGCTAAGCTTTTTTTTATTAAATTTTTTAAAACTATGGGTAACATGTAGCTGTTATTATGCATTTTCTTGAAACAAATCATTACTGCTACTTGCTTTAATAGCAGATAATTAAAATAATATAATGTCAACTATTCTATGCATATTTAATCAAATAATTACCACCACTTTATAGGCGCCAACCAGTATTACAAACATCACCTTCAATAATTGTGCTTTTCCTGAGATCGAGTGAAAACTATGTATTAAATGCAATTAAAATATTTCAGGTATTTCTGACCTTGTAATAAACTAATAAAGGATTTATCAAAACTAGTATGAGCGTTTTTTAAATTATTGCCAATTTTAAAATAGTTTTCACATTTTAACCGTTTTAATAATTCAAAACTTTAGTAATAGTTAGGCTTTCCTTGTGGCATTGTGAAAAGTACCTAAAACCTTTTCTTTGACATAGGTGACGAAGTTATAGTATACATTATTTAAAAATATTAATACAGGCTACAAAGTTGTATCTACATTACAGTGTTAGTAGATATATAAACGCATCATATTTAATTTCTTAGGAGACCTGTTGACTATGATGGGTTGCTTAACAATGGATGTTACACAAACCTTATGAAAATAAAAGATCAGTGAAATTAGCTAATTTTTGCACATATGTAGCTCATAACTTCCTGATTGAGATATCCCATGAGCTCACTGTTTTATAACAGTTTCTGTGTTATAGCAAATAGTAGTATATTATAAGAGGCGAAACTTCGCGCGGCGTTTTGATCCCACGTCAACAGTTTCAATGACCTTGGAACGCTTGGCCCTTTAACTCGGTTGGACAGAAGCGCGCGAAATTTAAATATCCACCACGTCTCAACTCAACCAGCTAGCGTCCAGGGTTGTTAATTTCGTATGTATACTAGTTGGGCAGCATATAAGGGATGCTTTTAATAAAACTATACACCAATTGTTGTCTTTATTCAATTTAATTCAAATCTTTATTGTATATAAAGTTTTACAAACATAAAAAGCTTATTACAAGTGATTGGTAGATACATACGAGGGTGGTCTGAAAAGTTTCTGACCTAACAAAGATACAAGACATTTTTTCTTTTAATTTATTTTTATTTTTCTACATAGTCTCCTTGTAAGTCTACACACTTCTCCCAGCGATGCTCCCATCTCTTTAATCCGTCCAAATAGTACTCGGCGTTTTTCTCAGCAAAATAATTGTTCACGAAGGTGATTGCCTCCTCATTTGACGAAAATCTCTGTCCTCCGAACGCAATTTTAAGATGAGGGAACAAAAAGAAGTCGCTTGGGGCTAGATCTGGTGAGTAAGGAGGATGGTCAAGCAGTTCAAACCGTAATTCGTGGATTTTCGCCATGGCAACCGCGGAGGTGTGAGACGGCGCATTGTCTTGGTGAAACAGGATTTTCATTTTCTGCAAATGTGGCCGTTTTTCCGCAATTTCTGCCTTCAGCTTGTCAAGTAATGATGCGTCGTATGCTCCTGTAATGGTTTTTCCTGTTTGAAGATAATCGATTAAGATAACTCCATGACTGTCCCAAAAGACAGTCGCCATGACTTTCCCAGCCGACATAACAGTTTTTGCTTTTTTTGGAGCCGATTCCCCCTTCGCAGTCCACTGTTTTGACTGTATTTTTGTTGCGGGCGTATAATGGTGTATCCAAGTTTCATCTACAGTAGTTAATCGGCGCCGAAACTCTGATTTATTGCGCCTAAACTGCGCCAACAGAGCGTTGGAAATGTTCATTCAAACACGTATTTGATCTAACGTGAGCAAACGCGGCACCCAACGCGCGGACAGTTTTCTCATGCCTAAATCTTGATTCAATATGTGACAAACACGTTCTTTGGACATATTCATAGCCTCTGCTATCTCTCTCACTTTAATTCGAAGGTCGTCTAGCACCATATCGTCAGTGGTGGCAGTTTGTGGACGTCCCGAACGTTTATCGTCTCCCAAGCTGGTACGGCCACGTTTAAATTCAGCTGCCCAAAATTTCACTGTGTTAAATGATGGCGCAGAGTCCCTATACACAGAGTCCAACTCATCTTTGATTTGCGCAGGCGTATTGCCTTTCAAAAACAAATATTTAATAACAGCTCGATACTCGGTTTTTCCCATTTTCACAAAAACACTCACATCGACTCACTCAAACGATTGTCAATAACAACTGCGCGTCCAAAATGGCTGAAATTTTGGTGAGTACCTGTCAAAAGATGCACAACTCCATTCCCTAGCTTTTATTGACGAGTGCTGCCATCTTCACGTTAAGGTCGGAAACTTTTCAGACCATCCTCGTATATGGTATTCTCTCTCAACAATATAAAATATTTAATAATTATCATTATCAATAATTATTATTAATCATCAGTTGATTATAATCAACTAATGATAACATTTCGCATGAATTGCAGTTCATTATAGAATGATATTTAGTATGTATTTAGTATACAAACTATAAATTACTTATTGAATGGTTTTTCACCAGTGTGAGTTAACATGTCCTTTAAACAGTAAACATTTATAATCACATAGATTTCACTCAAATGGTTCTCACCAAACATGTATGTTTTAAGACTAATAATTTGAGTAACTTTTGAAAACATTTGTAGTCACACAAATTTACATTAAAATGGTTTATCGCCACTATGAGTTAACAGGTGTGTTTTACGATTAGATGACATCTACTTTTGAGGTTAAAGAATTTAAAAAAATAATCTTAAACTAATACGGTACGTAAATAACACAATACTTCGTCTTTCGGAAATCGCAAGAAGTGAATGTGTTGTCATCGAAATAAAATGTATTCCTACAGTTCTTGCAAACACCCGCGGTGTTTACGTTTTTCTCCATTGATGTTTTGCTTCACTATAAATGTTCTTGTTTGTTTATTTAACTCTCATAATCACCAAAAACACACTACACATTAACTGTTTGTCGCAATATGGGTACACTTTCACGGAACACATGCGCTATAATTTAGAGGCGTCGTAATTTATCAGGGTTTTATGCAAGAGGGCCAACTATTGACAGGATTTACCTTTTTTGGAACATATATTTCTCAACTATATAATTGGACTTGTTTTATAAAACACCCTATTAAATCTGGATGGCTGTAAATTATAACACGTAATCCCCAATAAACTTCCTCTATAAGATTTTTTAGAATTTTTGAATATAAATGCTACGGCATGCGCACTAAGTCAAATCCAACACCTATATGCAAATTTACAAAACGAACTATACAATAGTAGAATAAATTTTATAAAATATCTTCTACTCTTCGCAAAGTAATTCCACAGTATGAACTCTTCCAAGAACGTATGAACAGTTCAGGTGTAGGGTTTCGTTGTAAATTGCAATTGTCGAACAACCAACTTAAAGAGGCAATATCTAATTATATTGCCTAATGAATAATTATATTGTATTCATATATAGTGATATTTAATAGTTTCAACTTATGTAGAAGAGTTATCATTTCCGTTGGGAATCACCTTAGATAGCCCAGCGTTAGAGCTTCTGCCGTGCAAGCAAGAAAGTCCTGGGTTCGATTCCCAGTCGAGGGTGCTAATTATTCTAAATTATTATAACATTTTAACATTTAAAGTATGAACAGTATTCCTAGAGTATGAATGCTGCAACTTTAACAAGTTCTAACTCAGAAACTGTTCATTATCGAATTTTGGTGAACTAGATGTGAGGTGTTATAATATTAAATAAAGGACTAAGTGGAAGAAATGCCTAAAGATAAGAAACCCGTGCTATCAGAATAATTAGGTGGATGGGGACTGACTAGCTTTTGTTTTCTATTAAACTGTCGGAGCCTAGGAAGGCTCTGGTGCTTCATTGGAAAGATAGTTTTACTAATAAATCTAATTAAGTTAGATTAAATCGATTAACTTTGACATCGATGGTGATTTGACAAAAAGACGTAAGTGACAATTGACTAATTGTACAGGAGACTTGAAAAACTTCTTAGATATTTTACACGTAAACTAGGGACTAATCATTTTTTAATGTATTATTATTATATCAATAACTCATTTTTACCCATTTTGGCGCTTACGTCCTTTTGTCAGATCACCATCGACGTATTCGCCAAAACAAACATCTGTTAAATTCATAACTTATCCTTAAAACAGTGAAATCTATATTCTTACCTCAGAAAATACTACAATCGTCATATCTTATGTTGCTTTGTAGGAAGTGTCTGAAACGTATACGATAGTATACGTAGGTATGCTATGTCAGTATTGAAACTTATGAAAGCTCTGAAACTATAATGATAAAACTAGATATATGCTAAGATTTTACTCCAGAAAATACTACTAAATATTATCATGTTGTATGTTGTTATATAGGACGTATAATATTACTAATAATAATACTTACAAGGCCCGACTTACAGGGCCGAACAGACCACTCTAAAAAATTACCGGTGAATTATCGGTGAACCCATTTTTTGGGGTAAACTTACTTCCAAGTGTAATTTTCATAGGAAGTGGGAAACTTCAATATTAGGTCATTATTAGGTAAAGTTATAACTTTGCGCAGGTGTTTTAAGGTTAAAATGTAAGATTGCATTGAGATCGTAATTTTAATCTGTAAATTTATTTAAAAAGGAAACATGACAATGCAAATTTAACCTAATATTGAAATTTCCCACTTCCTATGAAAATTACACTTTGAAGTAAATTTACCCAAAAAATGGAGGTAACATAGTTGCCTCCATTTTTTAGGGTAAATTGAAGGGGAATTTTTTAGAGTGTAGATCTTGCTGCAAAAATTGCTGCTGTTATCAACTCGTGTTTCCGGTGGCGGTTTTTCTAACGTGGTACCCCCGGTAGGCCTAATCCACACTCCAAACTTACATGCAAGTTTTTTGTTGTTTTGCACTACGCGCAGTCCCTAGATGGCTATGTCACAAACTTCAGAATCCTGTTCGTTTCCCGCTTCCAACATGGATTCAATCCAAAATGGTGTAGGGGGCTGCTTCTGACGTAGCGCGAATATCATCGAGCCCATGTCTCGTTTTCTGCCAGCCATATTGCTCAGGATGGTTTTCACTGTCATAGCACATCGCGACCTGGTGATATGCTCGCTGACAATGCTGCCCTGCAGCATTTCTTCTGAGTGTCAGGGATGCGGGATTAAGTTTGTTCTTGAACATAGACTTTGCAAAATTTTGCGATGTCGCAATGTGGTGTGGTAGTGAAAAAGATCCTTGACAATATGGCTGGCAGAAAACGATGCATTGCTATTCACGCTACGTCAGAAGCAGCCCCCTATACAATTTTAAAATCAATGTCGCGTAAATGTAAAAAAGGTAGTGCAGGAGCTTGTGGATGTCGGAAAACGGGCTGAAAGTGCTCGGTGCTGTGTTTATTGCTACGGGACAGCATGTGAAAACATTTCCAATTTGGTAGTGACGACCATTCGAAGTCTCGTATGGGTCGTCGGGGTGACGTCCGTGATTCGTTGGAATGGGTGTTGGAGGAAACGGGATACGAACAAGACTCTGAAGACGACAAAAATGCGCATATAAGTTTGGAGTGTGGATTAGGTCTACCATGGATACCACGTTAGATAAACGCGCCGCTCAATTCTACCTCATGAGTGGTGGGGGAAACACGAGTTGATAGCAGCATTGATTTTTGCAACAAGTCCTATTGTTTGGCCCTGTAACTAATGGAAAGTATTAATCTGACAAAAAACATGTATAGGGGCAATTTTGTAGCGACTTTTATCCTCACCAACTTTCAATCAGAAACTTTTTCTCTCAAACCTACAGGAACTGAGTTATATGTCAAAAACTGGTCCTGGGCGCACTTTTTTCCAAGATGGCAGCGGTTGCTCTAGGTTGAAAACTTAGGGTCATACTTAGGGTCACAAAGTCTATAACCTTGCGAAGTTTCAAAACTCCTCAACGTTTTGCACCAAAAAAGTACTTAATGACTGCACTAACAGTACTTGTGTGGAAAATTATGAGTAGTGAAGGTGCTCTGAATGATGCACTAAATGAATGATGTATGAAGGTATGATGTTACAGGTATATGTAGTTGTGTTCAGTCTCAGATCATGTTGTTCTATTTTCACTCTTACCTTCCTTATACATACATACATACATAATCATTGCCTCTTATAACTTATAAAGATGTCGAGGTTATAATATTTTACTACATTTATTGTTAACTGCATCTAACTTAACTTATACTATTTCATGGTAAATTTCTTTCACGCTTTTTTGTCCCTGGCTATTTGGGAGGCTTCTCTCCATTTTGTCCCTCTCTTTTGGAGTATTTCCACAATGTCGGAATTCCACGTTTTGCATGGTCTGCCTCTTCTGTTCTTGCCAGTAGTTCTTGATTCCCATACTCGTTTGGTCTGTCGGTTATTATCCATTCTAATCATGTGTCCAAACCATCTTAGTTTCCTTTCTTCTATTACTTCTTCAATGGATTTTATGTATAATTTTCCTCTTATTGTCGTGTTCCTTACTTTCTCTATCCTTTTGGTATTCGTTACTCTTCTTAGATATCTCATTTCAGCGGCTTGGATTCTGCTCTTCTGTCTTTTGCTAAGTATCCAGTTTTCGCAGCCGTAGATAAGCGTTGGTACATACACGGTTTTATTTACTGTCATCTTTGTTTTATTCGATACTTGTTTGTTATTTAAAAATCCTTTGCTAACCATGTTTAGTAATCTCCCTGTTTTTCCTAATCTGTTGTTAATTTCATCTTCTAGATCACCTTTCTTGTTAACCATAGTTCCCAGGTGTTTATATTTATTCGTCTCTTCTATTGATTCTCCATTTATTTGTATATTTATTGTTGTCGTTTCTTTTTCATTCTTCCTATCTTTCTTCTTAGAGATTTCCATTAATTGCGTTTTTTGGATGTTCACGTTTAAACCGTACTTCTTCGCTTCTGTATTCCATATTTGTAGATTATTATTCAGTTTTTCCTTAGTTTCTGCCATGGGAACAATGTCGTCCGCGAAAATGTATAACTCAGCATTAACTGGTTTTAGGTTATTCCAGCCTACATAGTACTTTTTGAACTTTTCTTTGCTTTCTCTGATTATTTCGTCTATTGTATTTATGAATAGTGCCGGGCTTAGACTTCCCCCTTGTCTTACGCCTTCTGTTGTGGTAAACGTTTAAAATGTTCTATTGTTAGTTCTGATCTGATTAGTAGTGTTTTTATATTGGCTTTTAATTGCGTCGATCAACTCTTTATTTACTTTTTTTTGCTTTTAAACTATCCCATACTGCTTGTGGTTTAATTAGGTCAAACGCTTTTTCCATATCAATAAAGCATACGTATATTGTCTTGTTTTTGGCTGTAGCTTTCTCCATTATTTGTTGGAGCGTGAATAAATGGTTTGTATGCTGTGGTTTTTCCGGAATCCACTCTGTGCATCTTGTAGTTTATGTTAAGTTTCCTCTCGTAGTCGTTTCTCTAATATCTTCTAGTACACTTTGGCCATCACGCATAACAATGATATTCCTCTGTAGTTCCTGCAATCCTTGGTATTTACTTTTTTGTGTATTGGGAGTATTATTGCGTTGGTCCATTCTTGGGGAACTTTTTTCTTCCTCCATATTAGATTAATACCTTCCTTAAGTAAAACCTAATTGCGTTTACTATCTCGAGCCTTATTTTGTGAAACTCCATATTCATGAAGAAATGATAAGTTCATAAGTTTCATAATATTTATTAAACCTGACAATTTTTTTTAATAACAAACTAATAAATAATGTAAAATTTTTATAATCTTTGTTTCATAAAACCTAATATGTGTTAGTTATGTATACTTTTCAGAATTTTCAGTAGATCTAAGTAGTAAAAAGATAAAATCTATTAAAATGAAAAATTTGTAAATATTCTAGGCTGGACCTATTTTCTTATATTCTAAAGTTGCAAATGTTTGTTAAGTCAGCTGCTATTTAACTTTTGAACAATCGTGAGTCACATTAATTTTCCGAACAATTTACTTTTGTTTTATTGTTTATCATAAAGGATATATCGTCAGCTAAATACTAGGAGACAAATGATATAGGTATTCAAAACAGTAGGGTAGCTAAATCAAACAATCTAGGAGATAACACGATTAGAAGACAAATAACTTGATAATTTGAAATCATATTTTTGTATGACAGAATCTGTATGATCTCTTGTAAAAATTATTATATTTCTTATCTTGTACCATTTTATAATTATTTTGTATCAACTGTACTCTTTTTAAAGCTACACGTTAATTTACTTCGAAGAAAATCTTTATTTTTGGGTAATTTTTCACGGCTCTTCTTGTAAAATTTATGTATATTTTTATTAACGTGTTAATTTTCAAATTTTATTATCAATAAAATTTTCAAATGTTGCATAATATTCCGAAAATGAGAAGTCATAAATAAAAATAAATAAATTATCCTAAATATAAATTAGATAGAATATTTATTTTGATCCCGCGCAAAGTTAGTCAGTGTTCAACCGAACCTGCTGCTTTTGAAATACCTGAGCAAATGTTATCCTCTGATTTATGATAGAGTATTTTTAACCAAGCCTGCGACATTTTAAATTAATATACACGCCACAAACAGTACGCTTTCAGGTACAATATTTTGTCTGTTTAATTCTTACAAAGGAAACGGTATAGTATTCGATTGATATAAAATATATGCAGTGATTAATATTATGCACACTTTTCTTGTGTACTTTAAGTAGGTAATAAAATAAATTGACAACGTGATGTATGGAAAATGAAACGGAATCATTTACTCAATACAATTAAGCCATTTGCTTACAAATTATTGAACAAAGGGCCCTTGAACTTTCTTTACACTTCATCATCAAAAGAATCTCTAATTTTAACATTTCTTGATTTTAATAAAAAAGGATCTTCGTAATCAAAGGGTTTTAATAGATGAATCTAAAATTTCACTATAGTGTGGACATTTTGTATACCCGTATGCGATTAAGCCATACTATATTATTATGATGCCATCAACCTGCCTTCAAACTATAACCCACCTTGCTATATAATATACCTACCAGTGTGTTTTAACAAAAAGTGCATTTTGGTGATTTCGATCCCTTTTCTCACACCTTTAAAACGGGAAATGCCTTTTTTGTAGCCTGAAACATAAAAAATTGAGATATTATAAAATTACACGTCGGATGCAATAATTCAAAGGCTTGCAATGCAATAAAAAGATAAAGAGGTTTTGCTTCACACTTTTTCCCTATTTCTTATATAGAAATTTATTAAATAATCATTTATACGAAAGGTGTTTTTCGTAAACATATTAGATATAGGTTTGTGCAAAGGAATTGGTAATTTTTGAAAAATTGTTCAAGGATTCATAATAACATGCACGCTTTAAAATAGAAATTAATTGCGCTTCCGTAAACCGTCTATAACCCACCGCAGTAATTTATAATACTTTTATGAAAACCCTGCCCATTTTTTACCTTTTCTTGTTAATGGAATTAAGTCTAACTTACGTGCGTTTAGAATATGCTAGTATTAGTTGTTATACAGTCAATGTATTGAAATGTACCCCTCAACATATTATCCTTTCTCTGTTGTAAAGAATTTAGTCAAGGTTTTCAATAGCAGACATTACCACATTTTAGATTAGTATTTGCAGTACTTATTTAGTAAGTAGATAGAACAAAAAAGTCCATAGAAATGCCTTTAGTTAGTTGTCAAAAACTACCACAATTTTTGTCCACTCAATTGTGTGTTTTTCTAATTTGTTCTAGTTTTTCCTATTCCTAGTATGTATTCTAGCGGTACTTTTCATTACTGAGTTTTTCATAGCACGGTACTTTTCCTAACATGGCATACCTATCACCACAAATTGCAACCCAATTTTTAATATAACCTAATCACTACCTCAACGTATTCTGTCACACACTGCCTCACACTGCCATAACTTAACCAAATTACTACGTAACCAAACCTCTGGCGTACCCTACACACCAAGAATCAGTCCCGTGAACAATTTTTAGAGTACTGGGTAAATTTTTAACAGTTAAAGTTTAGAGTACAAAAACTTTTTTTTTCACCTATTCTTATAACAAAAACAATTCTTCACTACTGAAATCTATATTCTCTCTATATTATTATTTAATTCTATATAAAGATAGAATATTCATATAGGGTGGTCCAACAAAAAAGCAAAGTCGGAAATCTTATGCTCTCACCCCCTAGTATTATTGTATATCGAAAAAGAAAGTACCCCTATTTGTTTATTTTTAAATCGGACGATGTTTAGGGGTGCCTCAAAGCCCTTAAAGTTTCCCATGTATTTTATATGGGAAAAAACACGTTTTCGTAGATTTGGTATAGAATCCTAGAAAATCAATATTATTCAACCGGACAACTCTGTTTCTCTTCAGAAATGTTCAGAGAATGAAATCCAATTAAATTTTTTATATTAACTATTTTTTGCAGACTCACAAAGAACCCCATAAATGAAAGAAACACAGAAAAATCGTTAAAAATATTTATTACTATTTTTTAATATAAAATATTTTGATAAATAAATTATTGGATGTCATTCTCTGAACATTTCTGAAGAGAAACAGAGTAGTCCCGTTGAAAAATATTGATTTTCTAAAATTCTATACCAAATCTATGAAAAAGTGTTTTTTTCCCATATAAAATACATGGGAAACTTTAAGGGCTTTGAGGCACCCCTAAACATTGTCCGATTTCAAAATAAAAAAATAGGGGTATTTTTTCGATATACAATAATCCTAGGGGGTGAGAGCATAAGATCTCCGACTTTGCTTTTTTGTTGGACCACCCTAATATTCAATCTAATGATATTCTACTTTAAAAGTATAAACGAATCTCTAATTTTAATTTTTTTTAAGAGAAGAAAAGGCGTTAAAAAGTAATCTAAATTGATAGAATTTTTTTTGTTAGTGTTAATGTTACTCTAGTTAGAGTAAATAGGTGTGTTTAACACCATCTAGCACTCACTAGTGCTAGAGCCGCTGAATGCAACGTAACTTGTTAGACGACACGCTGCAATTTAGTACGAAAATTTAATACAACATTAATATGAATGCTGCCTATACATTCGTTTATAATTACTAAAATTCTGTCCATAGTCGTAGTTAAATTTAAAATGAGCTTAAACTTTACTATTTCTTGATTGATCTGTTGTTTGAGGTTAGTTTAATTTTCAAATCTCGCGCTTAAAAGCTGCATTCAGCGCAGCGCTAATAACTAAATACGGTTAGACACACCCATTAAAACGAATTGACATCAATATATACTTGACAGTGTATTTTACAAGAGAAGCGAACAAAAAAATGGCGACAATCAGCTACTGTCGTATTCGTCTTTGAATATTTAGTTATAACTGGTGAAACTTTGCAATTTCAAAAATTAATAAAATTGGTGGGAATTTCAAGATTTTACAAATCTTTCAATAACTTAATGTAGCTGTGAAATTTAAAACATACTGAACAACTAAGCAAAATTTAAAGATCAAAGTTATATTGACTAGACCAAAAACAGGTATCTGTATATAAATAAAAAATGTAAAATTTTGAAATTCCCACTAATTTTACTAAATATTAAAATTACACAGTTTTAACAGTTATAACTAGATATTTGTTAGTGCAAATATGTTCTGCCTTTTTAATACGTGTGAATGTGAAACTTCGCACATAAGATAATATATAAGACATATTTAACAGTAAATACTTAATATTAATCAACGGAGCAGTACTTCTGTCAATAATTCATACTCAATGTTTTATTTACAAACAATTAACAAAAATATTTTGAAATTAGGTAATTAAAAGCAATAATAATAATTATATCTAATTCGCAGAACAAAAGAGTAATTATATCATCATTGAAGTAATTTTGAACATTGGCAGAGTTACGGAGCGCAGCAAGCGAATCTCCCAATAGAAACTTCATGATAGTTGGTATGGAACACGAGCAGTAGTTCACTCTAGCAATTAGTAATTAACTACCATACCATGAACCAAGAAAAATAATTTAAAAGTAAAGGTTCCGGGGTGTCCTTTAACCAAAATAGAAGTGTCCCAACTGCGCTCGTATATATTTTTTTCAATACGTTCTTATATTTTATATATATTTATATACTTTTTATGTACGTTTGCATTGCAATAAATAAATCACTTATTTTATTATTGACCTTGGAATACTACACTACTTTCACTATAAATTTCAATATAAATAGAAAACAAACTATAGAAAAGTTTTATAACAATCCACTCTAAATAAGCAATATTTTTCCCATGTAGAGTAAAAGATTCAAAAGTTAAGAGTAAAATGTTACTCCAAAACGATTGGAAATTTGGCTGTTATAATTAAAAATATAATTGTTTTAGAGTGTTGAAACATTGTATTGAAGTTAACTCTATGGTCTACACGAAGGTACAGATTAGATATTTTATTCTAAATGTACTGGACCTAAACACACACTTTTTAGAGTGGACTAGTGTTTAATTTTTACACTAAATTTTTTAATGTGTACCGTGTAGAGTAAACCTATGACTTAACCTAATCTTGCACAGTCTTTAACTTATTCTGGGCTAACATGTAAACTAAGATTTATTTTTAATCAAAGCTAATTTATAACTTCATCTAGCTTAAATTTTAACTAATCCAATTTCTGACCTAATCCACCCTACTCTAACATTTAACCCAAACTAAACATACTACCCAAGTTTATGCATGACATTTTATTCATTCGCTGATTCTTGTCAAAGTATGTTTCTTAGTTGTTTATTTATTGTATTTGTTTCATTGATTTAAGGAATGTATAAATTAACTTAATTAATCGTGACCACAAAGTAAAGCTTGTACACATACGCCCTAGAAAGATTTCCTGCTAGGAAACTACCGGCTAGACTGGTTTCTAAAATTCACTTAGTTACCAGAGTAGAAATGAGGTGTTCCCCAATAGATACAACTATATAAGTATTATTGAAGATGGCTACTTTTAAAACAATTTCATCTTTTGTAGATCAAAGTAGACCATGAAGAAATCTTTAGTCAAGTAAATGTAACTCTTACGAAGTTCCTACTTAGCAATATTGGTAACGGATGATGTGATAAAACACAACTTAATACACTGCATGTAATTAAACAAATACAGAAGTTATAATGTATTTGTTAATACTGGTAAATTTAATAGCTTTGTAATTTTTGCATACTTTACAATTTAATTTTTAGTTCTTAGACTCTACGAAGTTTCTAACCTTGAATTACTCAAATTCAAGATTTAGCAAATTGCAAATATCTGAAGAAGTTGTTAACTTTTAGAAATTAAACGGTAATTTTTATACTCAATACAAGTTCTTTTATTTTCCTTCTAGATATCGTTCTAAATCCTACCACCCGTTTGGTTGCTTCTTGAATTAGTTAATATTTTATTAGTTTCAAGATTTAAAAATCAAGTACGAGGGTGGTTCAAATATAAAACGGAATTTTGCTGTAAAAATTTTTATTATTAAGTTACAGAGCTGAAATGTTTTACAGTTTTTCTAGATAGTCTCCGTCACACTCTACACACTTTTGCCATCTCTCCGGAAGCTTTAGGATGCCTTTTTCGTAAAAATCTTTCGGCTTGTCACGTAACCATTCGCGCACGAAAGATTCTACCTCCGCATTGCTTTTGAATCGCTGTCCGCCAAGTGCCTCTTTCAATGGACCGAATAAATAATAGTAGCATGGCGACAAATCGGAACTATAAGGAGGGTGTTCCAGTGTTTCCCAACTCAATTCGTGCAATGTTTCCATCGTAAGCCGAGCTGTATGCGGTCTGGCGTTGTCTTGCAGCAATATCGCAGTTCGGATTGGAATCTCGCGTCGTTTCGATCTGTAGGCAGGTTTCACCGTGTGTTTTAGAAGGTTACTATAATACTGCGCGTTCACAGTTCGTTGTTCAGTGAGAAAATCGACCGCAATTACTCCTCTCATGTCCCAAAACACGGTACAAAACACCTTTCCCGCTGACAGTGTAACCTTCGCTTTAACTGGCGCGCCTTCCTCTTGCTTCCTCCACTCCATAGACGCGCGTTTACTCTCCGGAGTATAGTAGTGCACCCAAGTCTCGTCTGTGGTGAATATGCGCTGCAATAAATTGTCTCCTTCGTCTGCATATCGCTGCAGGAGACGCGTGCAAACTTCCCAGCGTGTGAATTTCTGGTCAAAATTCAAAAGTCTTGGCACCCATCTGGCTGATATTTTGCGGTAACCGAGTCGTTCATGAATTATTTGCTCAATACTGCCTATGCTGATGCCCACTTGTGCAGCCATATCGCGTACAGTAATGCGTCGGTCTCCCAAAATGAGTTTTTCTACAGCGCGGACGTTCTCATCGGTAACGCTTGTTTTGGGGCGCCGCGCATGTGGCAAGTTTGCCACCACTTCTCGGCCATTTCGAAAAGCGGAACACCAATCATACACTTGAGTCTTGGAGAGGCACTCATTCCCGAACTGCTCGAGCAATTTCCGATAAATTTCCGCGGTTTTTACATTATCTTTGACCAAAAAACGAATAATACTGCGTTGCGCAACAGACACTGGTACGTCCTTCTCACTCATGGCTACAACTACACTGACAAGCGAAATTACGCGGTCCCAGCTGTTCTCTACGCTTTGTAACAGACCAATCTAACATCCAGTACAGCCACTTTAACGACACTAACTTCTTCGCGCGTTTATTCAAAAATTCCGGTTTATATTTGAACCACCCTCGTATAAAACCTTGCTTGCAGTTAACAGAACGTTTATGCCTTGTAACCTGAATCACACAATTCAGGTCCAAAAATGCAGCAGTCTATAGTCCGATACAAAATTTAAGCTCACATGTTTGACTCGAAACTAAAATGGTTAGCTACTGCTAAATAATTACAATTGCTTCTTCTTCGAAGATACTTTTACAGCGTATGCCGGTTTCTTTGTTGTTTTATTAGGGGTTATTTAGCTACTTCTATCCATTT
The DNA here is from genome assembly GCA_929113105.1 of Agrypnus murinus. NCBI lineage: Eukaryota > Metazoa > Arthropoda > Insecta > Coleoptera > Elateridae > Agrypnus > Agrypnus murinus. Next base: position 75,227,793 of record OV816024.1, read on the forward strand.
GACTCTGAAATCAAAGAAGTGAGCTTAGAATTTGTACCAGACTGTACAGCAATGATTTAAGTTGTTTTCGAAAGCGACCACTTGCTAATAGTTATAAACAATTATGGTAGTGGAGGGTGAGTAATTGGGCGGAGGGGCGGGGGCAATACTATACTATAGGTGAAAATTTTAATTTATAATTTTAGTTGGCCTGGGTGCGGCATAGTTGCCTTTTAATTAACCAAACGCAACTTTAAAGCATTTTTAGAAAAACATTAATGTCTTCAGGTTCCGTTTTTCTCCGAAAAATGTAAAAAATCAGATTAAAAATGTTATTTTTCCATGCAGCTCTTTGCTTGTTTTTTCTAAATAAAAGAGAAACAACCCAGAATTCACAACGAGGAGGTTGACTGCAAGTCGGATCCATCCATCCTCCCCACCCTTTCATATGTCTAAAAGCTTACTGGATAAAATTTTTTATTGTAACCATATTTGGTATAAAATCTTTTTTTGTCTCCCTATTTGGTATTACTTTTCTGGAAGAAATTTTCACCCGACTCTAATACATCCCTGACACCGTTACCCATACTGACAAAGATGCTTTGGCTACCATCTTTACGTGGCATACCTAAGATCTGTTTTGGTAATACTTTTGGTCAATGGTGGTTATCTTACGTTAACAGATTGCCAATTAATTAGCTCGGTGTAACCGTTAGCTTCAAAATTTACTTCTGCCACTTTAAAATCGCGAACTTCACATTTTAAAGTTCGAAATTTTAAAATTTGACGCAAGACGAACTCTCGAACATGTTTTCTGTTATCACTAAGCATTCCGATTAAAACAATTTTGAGATGAGCGAAAAAATAACTGATTTGTATTTAATAAGAAACTAGTTAGTAGCATACACTTTAATTACGTACTCCGTTAATAATAGTTTTAATTCATACGGTGGTTCTTCTGTAGCGACGTACAATCTTAGTATTATATTGGCTGTTGTTAACCATCTTGTATGTGACATTTTTTTAGGTTATGTAAATGCCAATTGTGGGGAAACTTTGCCTCCTCCTAATGCCAGGCAAATTTCGTACTTTTGATCCATACGCAGATCGCTAACATTTATTGGAGGCAATTCAACATTATCTCTCATTTTTTGAAACAGCACAACAGGCTGTTCTCGCATTTACTAAGTTGCCTTTCTATAGGACCGGTAAAACCCTTTCCATCATTTGTTTTTCCAGCTACCTCTTGTATTAGATGTCGAAGAGATAGTGCGTTGATATGCAACAGGCATATAAACCAATAAACCGATTTTCCGAAGAACATTTCTAGATATTTTATAACACCATTCTTTAGACCTGTGTTAACTACGGTGCCGTCACAGCCCACAGCAGCAATTTTTTTAAATATTCACCCAACGAATTTTGAAGAAAATTAAAAAGACTTCTCACTGGCGCTGTTTATATTTTTATAGGGAATTGATATATATATATATATTTTTATTAGATTATTCTTGAAGACTGACATATGTACTTTGCTCAAAAAATTAAAATTGTCTTTTTTGCGAAAGGATCATTTTATCCTAGCAGGTAGGGCAAAATGATCCTCGTCTAATTTAAATATAGAATTCAAATTCTTTGAAAATTAAAGAATGGTAAACATTGCATTATTAATACAACACTGATACATTTATTAAATAGAAAGAAATTGTTAAAAACAACTTAATCAGAAACAAAACTCCAAACAGAAATTATAAATTACCTGAATAGGTACGTACTCACATATCTACCTAATAAAACTCAAGTTTCTATAAACTATTTTTACATTTTTAATTCAAAGATTGCAGCTGTAGGAATCGCAGTCATTGTTCTCAATCCCATCACATTCATCAGGTGTCTAGTGCTTGCAATCTTCGTCCTGCTTCTTTATTTTGCTTCCTTTACCTTTTGCTTGGTTTGGTCTCTTGTTTTTGCCTTTTCGATTTTTTGTTCCTACTTACTTATTTTTCATTTTCAAAGCTTACTTTCCTTCCTGTTCTGGCTTCTTCTGTCGTTGATCCATTGATTTCACCAATTGGTTAGAAAGGGTACTTGTCAAATCAACAAGTGTCCGTGTCCGTGTTCCCATACCTGCTTGTCTTTGAAGTTTTCTTTGTGGCATTTTAAGGAGTGGGTGGACATCTTTCAGCTATATATTGAAACCAGTTTAAATCCCAGCTGATTGGTCCTGGAGAAGTTAAAGGAGCTGCTTGTTGTTCCTGCTGAATTGTTTGCCCAGGAGGAACTGAAGGAGCTGCCAGCTGCTCATGATATTTCTACCAAATTACTTTCTCAAGAAAATTAGAAGGAACTGCTATAATATCATTTTGGCAGTAAGCATGATCATTTTGAGGCCAAGTTTCGAGTTCATCTTGCTCGGTGATTTCAGCCGCTGCAGAATCAATGTCGGAAGAACGTCTGGGTTATAAAGAACGATTCCGGTTATATTATACCCATACCCTTACGAAAACCAGTTAACCAGGTTTTAACAAGTCTTGTCTGCTCAGAAAATATAGGCACAACTCCGTTTCTGACTTCTAGCTGATATGCAATAAACCTTACATATTTACAAGATAAGCCATACATACTACTTTGCATGTCGAGAATGGGAGCTGCCAGCTCTTTATCCTGCTCTTCACTGAAAATGTGAACCTTACTTGCATGTTTCGACTAAGTGACGGCCAACTTGTTCTTTTCCTTACAGCGCTTCCTTACACTCATCCAAGGCACTCTAACATTTCTTGTCAGTGTTTTATAAGTCAAACCATTATTCATGTCTTCTATGGCTTGCCGCATCTTACCTTCAGCTCGTTTCTGCCTTAATATTTCGTTTGTATTTTTGGATCATTTTCTAAGTTGCATAATCTGATTTAAGCCATGCTTCCCACATATCGGTATCATGTTTGAATATTTTATTTTTTTATATATGTAGTACACATCAAATTATAGACAAAAGGATACCTTCATAGAAAGTATATTGCAATTTAGCATTCCTGGACTTTCAAAATACTGTTAATTAGGTACAATAGTTTTAATGGACTTACTTTAGATCAGAAAAACACTGTCTCTGACATATTTCCTGGTAACGATGTGCTAACTTTAGCTTTCAGCCTTCATCTGACAGTAGCGACTAACGAATGATGTAATTAAAATTATGATTGAAATTAATTTTTCCGCTGGGGTCATTTTCGGCCACTTTTCTCTACATACAATAAATTTTTGAATGTCCTTATGTTTCGATAATTTTCAAATTTTGACATATCTTCACTGTATTGGGTAAACAAAAACTAACAGATCAACAAGTCGTTGTTTTGAACTCCAACACATGAGTCTGCACTCCTAAAACATCCTTTAACATCCAAAAATCCAGAAATATCTTTGGCCTAGTAATTTAGTGATGAATAATCTTTGACTAAAGTTAGCTATTAAGAAAGTTTAGAACACTGGAAAAGTCAAGTATGCAAGGAGACGCTGCATACTACTGCATAAAAGACAGGCATTATCGTATTTTATGTATTTTCTACCTTGACGAAAACACATGTTGTTGACTAATTTATTGTAACGTACAAGACTTGTTAGGTAGAAGATGGGATGATCTGAAGACGTATTTCTATAAGAAAGTATCAAATAAATTACTTTTAAGTGCTAATATAAGAATAAACTTGAAAATACTAAACGACAGTCGACACGGCTTTCAAAACCTACATGCACCAGAAGAATTAGAAATAAATTAAAAGATTTGTGAAGTCGAAAGAACCTCAGAATCTTCGAAATTAGCCATTGCCATAGTGGACAAGTTGAAGCCACATTAAAGATAGAGAGAGAGGAAGAGATCTTTGCAGTAAATAATCCATGAGAACGCAAAACGAAATTTAGATGAAGGACACGTCACGGTGTAGAAAGTCAATGGAAGAAGTACTACATCTTATTATAATAAAGGAACATGCATTTTTGTAAAAAAGAAGCTGTTTAAATTAAACCTTGTGTTTCTCACATATTTAAGATGGAGTCTAGTGGGCAGCTTATTGATAAAAAGAGATAATAATTTAGAACAGCAATCCTATAGCCAATCCCACATAAGTGATGCCTAGAATTCTAAGAACATCGAAGAATTACTAAATCGAATACCGATCTAAAGTAAAATATAGATTTACTCACTAGTGCTATATGTATATAGTAAGACACACTGTTATTTTTTTGGAATACAAAGTGTAAGCTAGATAACCGGCAGAAGAACAATTAATGGCCACTTTCAATAACTGCATAAACAAACGAAGAAACGAGAAAGACCGAAGTATAAATAGGTAAGTGTTGCAGTGGTTCGTACAGCAAAAGGTCACCTAAAAAATGAGACTACATTCGACTATCAACAAAACGGTATGAAAACGGAGCTAATAATAACAAAAAAAAGTCACCTAAAAGAACATGAACGTACCCGTTCAAGAAATCAAAAAATCGGTGTGCAAATCGGTGTAGCATAGAAGATTGGAAGGTTCGACAGTTTTCCTTACGGAGGTCCCTAGACGCGAGCTTACCTGAGGGCATCAAAAGAACCACGAAATCTTCAGACCTTTTTTAGTTTTTCGCTTATAACTCCAAAGTGGTGCTTTCCAACGAAAGCTTTACTATTACAAGAATTAAAGAGCATTAAATTCTACGTCGGATGAGTATCCAACACTTTAAATTCGGTGCAGTGGTATGGTCGAAGTTGGCGGTCGAAAAACGACAATTTTACAAATTTTCGATTTTTCGTCAGACCGGACGCCCAGAGATCTTCCTTATAAAAAAACCTGTTAGATTCATTCTGATTGTTAATATAAGTCGAGAAATACCTAAGCTTTGATATTGTAGAGGTTGCAGTATTAAACTAATGGCCATTTCTTTGTTATCCCCCATCACAGCAATTAGGATCAATCCATATGAAGTGCTGCAGTACTGATCGCTCGATCATTTCGAAAAAAATTTTTTTTTGTATTATCACAACTAAGTATTGGTAGATCAAAACCACTGTTGTTTTATTTTTATTCCTTTTGATTGAAATATGGCAGCCATATTTGTTTCGTGCTGTACGCAGTTTTTTAATGTAGACGTAAATCTTGATATTACGTATCATAACGAGAACTTCAAAGCCCATAAATACCAAAATAGTAAAGTTTCAGTTTTAAAATATTTTATACATAAACTACCTCTAACCGTGTACTTTTATAAAGAAAATCAGCCCTAAGACTTCATCTTCATCTGGATATATGAAATATGCCCCTCTAAAAAGCGGAGATTTTTGTAAAAACGTTGTTAAACTTCGGAGTTAAATTATACCCTTAAGTAAGCATCCTACGAAAATTATGTATAGATTAAAAGATGTAGTTCGACATGTGAGCAATACAATGGTTTCTACCGCTTATCTCTAGGACCAACCCTTCTTGAGATATCAAGATTTACGTTTAAATCAAGAAACTGCAAGAAACCTCGTGCACCACGAAACAAATATGGCTGCCATATTTCAATCAAAAGGAATAAAAATCAAATAATAGTGGTTTTGATCTACTAATACTTAGCTGCGATAACACACAAAAAGTTATTTTTTTCGAAATGATCGAGCGACCACTACTGCAGCACTTCATATGGATTGATCCAATTGCTGTGAAGGGGGATGACAAAGAAATGGCCATTAGTCTAATCCGGCAATCTCTATTTATTCTGCAAATAAAATTCTCTTAGGCATACGCGCAACCCGCATCTACTTCTTGGGAGGGGGCACAAGTTCGAAATTATGTTAATGGTGTTTCGTTTTTTCTTGGAACATTCTGTAAGAGACCTTCTCCTTTTTACTATGTATAGGTGTTCCGGGATATCAGATTAAAATATTTAAACCTTTTTATTTTAAATGGAACACCCTGTGTATATTTACACTTTTCGATTATTTTGAACAGTTTTCGAGTAAATCCGGTATTTTAAAATCTTCTTTTGAAAATACAACTTTTCTTAAAAAATATATTTAGGTACACACCGCAAATGACATTAATAATTATAATACACGATGCTTATAAATATCTAAATCTTTTCACGAATTTATTGTTGAATGATATTGTAACGTTCATTTTTAAATAATACTAAAGGTGCTGTTTTAATTGTCTATTATTAAGAGAAAGTATTTACACTAACACTATTTACAAACAACTATAATTTATTAATAAACTTAGACTAATTTAAATTACACAAATATTTATTTCAACAAGATTTATATTACACTATGTTATATATACCCATTTATTTTCTACTACCACACGATGCGTGTATTTAACTAACTCGTTGTTAGACTGACCTTCTGGTGCGCTTATACACGGCGTCCCATCAAGACATAGTCTATTGTCTATTAGGAGAAGAGCTTTTCTAAGCTGACCTTTTTTTTTAAAAAACCTCTCAACTCCAGGAACAAATTCTCGATTTATATTAACAATCAGAATGAGTCCAACCGGTGTTTTTATACGGAAAGCCTCTGGGCGTCAGGTCTGACGGAAAATCGAAAATTTGTAAAATTGTCGTTTTTCGACAGTCAATTTCGACCATACTACTAGACCGAATTTAAAGTGTTGGATACTCATCCGACGCAAAATTTAATGCTCTTTATTTCTTGTAATAGAGAAGTTTTCGTTGGAAAGCACCACTTTGGAGTTATAAGCGAAAAACTAAAAAAGGTCCGAAGATTTCGTGGTTCTTTTGATGCCCTCAGGTAAGCTCGCGTCAAGGGACCGTGCAAACCTAGGATACTTATATTTGACGTCGAATGAAGCGATTGAAGCGATCTCCCGCTTTCCAATATTTATTTCCACTAACGGTCCCCACCGGGTTTAATTTTACTGGCCTATATGGAGATGACGTAAACAAGGGTAGTTATTTTCTAGCGGGCCCTAAAAAGTTTTAGAGCCTTAAAGCTGTAATTTAGCAATTTATGATCTAAAAACAGGCCCATGAAGTTGAGATTTGTGAGAAGTAAAAAGACATGAATGGCCATGAAATATGGCCAAATTTAAAAATGTTCCAAATGTCACAGTGGTGGGAATTTTATCATTGTGTATCTTTAAATTATAATTCAGTGATCTTTAGTTTTCATAATCATCAAAATCGAACCAATATTCGAAAGTGTCTTATATCAACGAGACCAAGAGAATTCTTTTGTGTTACTACACAATGTTACTACGCAATACTTTGCAAGATAGGTTGCAATTGGACAGCCCAGATATTTATCATATAAAATTCAAGAAAGTTTCTCCTCCAATATCTTTTATATAATGTAAAGAGTAGTTTTCAAATCACTAAAACGGAGTCTGGATAACTTTTTTAGTAATTGAAGCGGTTCTAGGACTTTCAATTCCCAGATTTTTAGTTCCAGAATTTTGATCTTAAAGGATTTTAACCCAAATACCTTTAATCCCCGTGCTGCATTTGGCCATGCGAAATTTATTCAGTTCTGTATTGAAATGCATTTGCCTTAAAAACTTATATCTTTCAGCGTTTAAAGTGTTATCAAAGGGTAATTGCAAGTAAAACACGTCAATCAACAGGAACAATTTTTTGAACAGGTCATTCTGCAATGTTAAGTTAATCTAAATCTAGTTCCATCAACTATTACATATTTAGCTTTAATCTCGTAATTTGTAGGACATAAAAAACTAAAGAAAGATCATCATCCTTACTTAGCAATTCTACTATTATCAAAATAGAAATTAATTGCTAAAAAATCTGGTTTAAGGTATTCTTTTATGAATAACAAAAAACTGCTTATACAAAATCTGAGGAAACCAGTTGGTAGGATTAATGACTAAATTATGTATTCATACAAACGCCTTTAGGAATCGAATGAGCCTACAGCGAGTCCGTTAAATGCTGTGGAAAGATAACTGATAGCAGAAGAGATTTAAATTTACGCAAAATGCATTCTCTTTTGATTTTTGTGAAGTTAAAGCTATTTATCCCTTATTATAGTATATATCGTGTTTGGGGTATCACAAGTACGTATTACTTTATTCTAATGTAAACAGAGTAGTTATTACCTATAGATACGTTTAATCCACAAAGAATACAAATAGAGGAAATATGCTACTACTATTATTTAATCGTGTCTCTGCTAACAAAGTATGTTTCTATTTTGATTTTTAAATATGCAATAAATATTTAAATACTTGATATTGCAAAACAGTTTAAGAATAAATTTTTACTCCGGTGCTAACTGTTAACTGTACTAAACAAAATAGTTTCTATAATTAATATTGCACCACCTCAAAATAAATTTTAGGTGTTATGCTTTATCCATGGGTGTTGTGTTAGCTGTTTCGGAATGGAATAAATGGAAGACTAAGATATATTACATAGTATTTCTAAGCAATTTCAGATTTCGTATCACAGTATGAGTTCTCATTAGGTAATTTCTAAAGGAATTATGGGCAACTGCAGGGTGTGCTTATGGCACGGTAGCGCTTCGCGGCGTGTGTCCGAACTTATCCGTCTCTGGCGGCAGATCTCAGTATTAGTCTCGGTCCACGCTACAGTGCCATCTTCATTAATCTTCACCTGAATTTATTGTCTTATTACCCATTGTCATTTTTCATTTACCTTTGTACATCTTCATTTTAAATTGTACACGAAAGTATAAAATTACTCGAGTGAGTTACAAGAACCACATTAAGATGCACAAATTTATGTAGATTAATGATAGTGTACATTATGTTAAGCCTTATACTAAGTATGTTTATATGTTTTCCCTGGTTTGTCTTTGAAAGCCTTGTAATGTTGATGTTAATTTGGATCTGTAATTAATTTTTATATAAGACCAGAGTGTTCGTTTTACTTTCGAGTTTAGAAATAAACAAGAGCCGCCGACTAGACCTAATGTATCAAAATGACAGCGTTGACCCCATCTTCTGAAAGTTACATCAGAAAAACCTAACTGCTGTTTTGTTTATAAAAAGATTATTCGAAACTTTTCCCATATTTATATTTGTCAATTCAATTAACAACTTAGAAATTTAGTTTTATCTCGACATTCTTATCGGCATCCCAATCCCAAGTTTTATATTAAAGAACTTTCCAAGTTTTCGGTAAAAATCTAAACAACCACAACTAACAGGTATTTACACGTCTATAATATTAAAAAAACATCTAAACATTCATAATGTAGACGTTTTAAATAAAACATAGTTACATCGTATGTACTTTTACGTCAGTGGAAAAGAAAATAAGAAGTAAAAGCAAGAATTCACAGATTCATTGGGGTATGAGGGAAGTTGTTTGGAGACCTGGGGAACTCCTTGGAGCGGCATCATCATTTTTCTTCGTCCTACGAACAAGTAAGTCCACTTAGTCATCGTCTACGAACGCACTGGCCAAGTGGAATGAGAATCGAATAGGGCGCAAAGTAAGCATTATAATAGAAGGAAATCGCATATTAGCGATAAAAATCTGTTTAGAAAAAACAATATCACAAATCGATTATTAATTTTTTCTCTTGATGACTAACTAGATTAATTGAATATATCTTATTTAATAGTTAAAAAATGACATTCAATATATGAGTATTGTCGTATTGCCTGTTTTACTAACAGTACAAATTAATGATTGTTAACTTTTAACACTAATCTACAAAATGTTGTAGGCGGACATTAACACATCGGGCGTTTTAAGTAACTTAGGTTAAATTAATTGCTAACGTTTAATTGAAACGTTATTGAAAGTTAAAACATTAGATTCAATAGTTATTTATTTTATGCGATTGTATGAAGGCGTAGCCACTTTTTAATTAAAAATTTAGGTCAACTGCTTAACGGAATACTACAGGGTATCGTCAAGAATTTAGTATCACTGAAAATCTACACAGCAAGAATTCCGATAGAAGTGGATACGCTAACGATAAAGTTGAATTAATTATTCTATGGCAAATACAATTGTTATAGAACTGAAAGGGTGTACGCACCAAAACGCAACTAAAATACTATTTCTTCCAATTGCAAATGTTTATAACGAATTCTTCTTAAATGAGGGAAAAGGATCTAATGTGCAAGACGTGCTCGGGAATATCGCAGATCGAGGTGAAGGGCAGAAGTTTTTACTTACCGTTAAAAAAATAAATGTCTTTCTCGATACAATACTGAAAATAATCCTAGATTTTAAATTTGGAGTAAAAATTTAAAAGCTTTATAAACTTTGAAAAAAAAATCTAAATAAGAAACTACATATGACATAACAATAATTAACCAACTGATTAAAAACTTCAGGAAATTAAATATTAGAAATATTTTTACACCATATTCTAAATCAATAGTCACCTAGATCGCCCGATTTGACTAAACTCATCTATCGCTGTAGCTCATTAAAATCACTCTGGCTGAACTCGAGTATAAAATATTCAAAATGCTATAATAAATGAAAACCTCCAGCTGGATTTTATCAAAAAGGACTTGCAGGATATCAAGTATGTAGTTGAAGGACTGAAATCTACATGGTGTTCCATTTAAAGAAATTTTGATGACGTCATTACTCTGTTTGTTGTTGTATGTGTTGTACATTGAAAACAACAGTCAGTGTTGTACCGTTGTTAGTGTATCTAATAAGTGAACATGTTCTTTATAATTCAATTTAATGACCTGAGAAAATTACAATTGAGGGATCCAGTACAAGACTATCAGGTATCTCCACTTTTTTCCAGATTTGGATATCTATACGGTTGTATACTTGTTTACATTCTACATCGTTCGGTGCAAGCACGGTATACCTCCTCTCTAGAATTACTTAGTCGTATTAATTTTTGGCGATACACTAACTATTATGATCTGCAATTTATAACAATGTTTTTTCACTTACTGTAAAATTTGATATAAAGTATAGATACCTGATTTTTGCACTGGGCCCCTCAATTACAGAGCCGTAGCTCTTTGTTTATTATATCCTTTGAATAAAATAATAACAGTTGAGCAACTCCTTAACTATCATAGACAAAGTTTAGTATAATGGTGGATTTTAAAGAAAACAACAAGATGGGCAGGTAGATCCGCCCCACATGGCACATTACATATACAACATTCTTAAAGGACCATGCAGAATCCTCATGGAAAATCGCTTTAACCAGATTTCTTTGAAACTTTGCTGAAAGATAGTTTTCGATGTCTAGATTAAAAGTGTCAAAGTGTTCAAAAACTATAATGTTTTGGACTTTGTGCCCGTTCTCGTTGCTGTAATTCGAAAACTTTGTGTCCATTAACACTTTTAATTCTATCTATCTGCGGAGTCCTTTTGGTTTTGCCTTCAAAACAAGTCGTATGAAATTTCATGGGATTTTCCCGTAGAATACGAACCTGAAAACGAAAATATTCCACCATGTAAGACTATCGAGAAAAATCTGGTTAAAATGTCCAAAAATTGTTTGTGGCCATTCTTGTAGGGACCTAGAAAAATTTACAATCAACCTGTCTCAAGTAATTACAATTGGAAGAGACGTTCATACAGTTATGACTGAATTTCACAATAAGGTAAGCTTGTTTAATTATACTCCTATAATTTTTTAATACATATATAGTCAGCCTCGGTCATTTTTTATAAGAAATTTAACCTTTAACTCGAGTAAAACATCGTGGTATTCGAACTTGATTCAACTCTTGAACTTAAGACACTCATTCAAGGAAAACTCTTTCTTCTTCCGGTAAGGGTTCACCCCACTTGAGTTTATTAACAAAAGTTTACGGTAATATTGTTGTTTTAGAAATGATTGCAGGGCAATCGATTTCCTGGATCAAATACATTCTGGGCTACAGACAACAGCGCTTTCGCATACCTTCAGCATACCTTTCGCGATTTCTTGAATAGTCCGAATTCTGCTCCACATTATTTCTAAGACTTGAATCACATGAGTATCTTGGATCTTCCATTTCATCCTCATTGGACATCCACAGTCTGGTGTCCCTAATTGACTATAAACTGAAATTGAATAAACTCCATTACAGTTCTCTCTCAACTTAGACATTATTTATGTACGTACTATTGATTTCATAATGATCTAGGACAGCAAGGCTAATATGATGCTATTTTTTCAGTGTAAATGCCTAGGATGAAATAATAAAATAAAGCATCATATTAGCCTTGCTGTCCTAGATCATTATGAATCAATAGTTACATCGAAAAAGTAAAAACTCATAAAAGTTTCTGAATTACTTCTGATCTTCCTCTTTCACATTTTCGAGTGGTGCTCCAGTAGTGCTCCTAGTATAAATGGACATCGATTTCGGTACTCCACAGTATTCGGTATTCCACTAGTTCCTGCTTACTACTATCCTTCCATCATAAGAAGCACATTCAGACACGATCTTATTTCTTTACTTGGATAATCTGGACGACCTTACGTGTTGTAGAAATAATTCCAACTTTTGTTTTTGAGTTGGAGTAAGATACCTGGAATTGACTGAAAATAATTACCTCCTTTCTTTAGATAGTGGTTCAGTAACGGAACTTTTCCCAACTTACAAAATGCACCTAACACAGGACGGATTGGAGTGGTACTGCTGTTCAGCTTAATTATTACAGCACCTTGGGGGATGAATGACTTTTTCTACTGTTTTCAATAGCTGGTACAAGTACGTCTTTAATAATTAAACTCCTCATTCTTCAGTCTTCAAATAACTTGGGATATGCATCAAATAATCCATTTTCTTCTAATTTTCTAACAAAGTATCCTTTTCTTGGAAACTTCTGAATTTGAAGAAAGTAAAAGATAATTCTTAAACCATGGTAAAGAAATTACATATCTCCCGTCTTCTTTCCTATTCAGTACTGCAAAAACATTTCTGCAAGGTCTGTCAAGGTCCTATAGTGCTTTGAAATAGAGGAATCCGACTTCAAATTATACATGAATGTCTGAATTCAAGAAGGTGCTATTTATTATGTTTCATTACTTCTATTTGATTCACTGCAAACAATGAATGGGGTATATCTTCTACAGCTTTACCACTATAGTGGTTAAGGGTCGCTTTTTTCGAGCAGGTTTCATTCATCACTCCAGTAAAATTCTTAAGTGGCTTTACTTCATTGGCTTATTAGTCGTAGTATTTTGGATTTCTTGTTTATTATCTCCATGGTTGGGCACATGACAGGATAATGATGTCTGCTACACAGGAAATATTTTATTTATGTTTTATTCTTCTAGGTTCAATGCCTTCAAAGCTCTTAAATTACTAAAAATTACTATTGTATAAGTAATTCCCGTATGTACTTAAATTAGTACATCCCGCAGTCGTATTTCACTATTTTACAATATCCAAAGCGTTATCTCTCTTAGGTCGCTTTTTACCGTATATTCCTTATCAGGGAAAACTTCTGCTATGTGTGATAAGTTGGTGGTATTATATTAGGTAAGTTAGGATTATATTAGATAAGTTGGTAGGCCATTCATCTTATCTTCTATGCACGTTTATGCCTCAGTTAGGTGCTGCGAGTATTTCGCAATGGAATCTTGGTGCCAGCAAATCTGGTTAAAGTTTTCTGCACTTTTCCTTAGCTGTAACACAAATGTGGGATTTGTGCTATACCATATGTAAGTCGGCTGCAGCCGCACGATGAGCCTGCGTAATAATAATATTCTGGAGCCTGATTCGTCAGGCAATAAGTAGTAGTAATTATTATTATTTATTTCTACATGCATTTGAATGACGTTGAAATTTATCGTGTCTTTTGTTAATCGTTCATTTCATTCTCAATATTTGTATTATACAGAACACCTGTGAACCAATAAAGATTTTTTAACTTGTTACTTAGCTGCTTCTTTTGGAAAATATACGTTTTTCAAGTTACTCTTTTGTCTAAATGCATTCCAAGATACTTTACTTCTTTCTTTTGTGGAATTTGTTTACTCTTAAGACATGCAGATCGACCAGTACCTATGCGTGTGGTAAATGTTATATGTGCTGATTCTTCTCGTTTCGTTTTATTTTAGTTTTGTATAACCACTTCTTACGCCAGTAAAATAGAATCCGTTGGTGGAAATAAATGTTGGAAAGTGGGAGATCGTTTCGATCGCTTTGTTTGACGTCAAATATAAGTATCCTAGGTTTGCACGGTCCCTCGACTCAAGCTTACCTGAGGGCATCAAAAGAACCACGAAATCTTCGGACCTTTTTTAGTTTTTCGCTTATAACTCCAAAGCGGTGCTTTCCAACAAAAACCTCACTATTACAAGAATTAAAGAGCATTAAATTCTACGGCGGATGAGTATGCAACACTTCAAAATCGGTCCAGTGGTATGGTCGAAATCGACGGTCGAGAAACAACAATTTTACAAATTTTCGTTTTTGCGGCAGACCGGACTCCCAGAGGCTTTCCGTATAAAAAAAACCCGTTGGACTCATTTTAATTGTTAACATAAGTCGAGAAATATCTATCCTTTGATATTATACAGGTTGCCGGATTAAATCAATGGCTATTTTTCATCATTCCCATCATAGCTATTAGGATCAATACATATGAAGTAGTGCAATACTGGTCGCTCGATCATTTTGAAAACAGATAATTTTTTGTGTGTTAACACCCCTAAGTATTGGTAGATCAAAACCACTGTCATTTTATTTTTATTCCATTTGATGGAAATATGGCAGCCATATTTGTTTCGTGGTGCACGACGTTGCTTGCAGTTCTTGATGTAAACGTAACCCTTGATATCTCAAGAACGGTTGATCCTAGAGACCTGCGGTAAAAATGATTGTATTGCTCACATGTCGGACTACATTTTTTAATCATAAGCATAATTCTTGTAGGACACTTACTTATGGGTGTGATTTAATCCCGAAGATTAAAGTTTTTACAAAGATTTCCGCTTTTATGGGGGCATATTTCATATATCCAGATAAAAATGAAGTCTTAGGGCGGATTTTTTATTTAAACGTACACGGTTAGAGGTAGTCTATACATAAAATATTTTAAATCTGAAATTTTACTATTTTTGTATTTATGGGCTTTGAAGTTCTCGTTATAATACGTCATATCAATATTATGTTTATGATTAAAAAATGTAGTCCGACATGTGAGCAATACAATCATTTTTACCGCAGATCTCTAGGATCAACCGTTCTTCAGATATCAACAGTTACGTTTACATCCAAAAACTGCAAGCAACGTCGTGCACCACGAAACAAATATGGCTGCCATATTTCAATCAAATGGAATAAACATAAAATAACAACGGTTTTGATCTACTAATACTTAAATGTGATAACACAAAAAAAAGTTTTTTTTTTCGAAATGATCGAGCGATCAGTACTGCAGCACTTCATATGGATTGATCCCAATTGCTTTGATGGGGGATGACAAAGAAATGGCCATTAGTCTAATCCGGCAACCTCTACAATATCAAAGCTTAGGTATTTCTCGACTTATATTAACAATCAGAATGAGTCCAACGGGTTTTTTTATACGGAAAGCTTCTGGGCGTCCGGTCTGACGAAAAGTCGAAAATTTGTAAAATTGTCGATTCCGACCATACCAATGGACCGAATTTAAAGTGTTGGATACTCATCCGACGCAGAATGTAATGCTCTTTAATTTTTGTAATAGTGAGGTTTTCGTTGGAAAGCACCGCTTTGGAGTTATAAGCGAAAAACTAAAAAAGGTCCGAAGATTTCGTGGTTCTTTTGATGCCCTCAGGTAAGCTCGAGTCGAGGGACCGTGCAAACCTAAGATACTTATATTTGACCTCAAACGAAGCGATCGAGACGATCTCCCGCTTTCTAACATTTATTTCCACCAACGGTCCAAATTGGGTCTAATTTTACTGGCCTATCTCGACTTGGTACGGATTATTTTGTAAAAGTTCTGAAGCTGTAGTTGGATTTGTGTTGGACATATGATCGCTATATCATCAGCATATGTAGCTGATGTTGTACCAGGTGACGTTGGCAAGTCTGTAATATATAATGAGTACAGAACAGGTCCCAATACATTTCCCTGCGGAACTCCGGTTTGTATAGGTTGGATACTTATAATTTCACCTTCATATTTTACCTTAAAGTGTCTGTCTAAATTGCGGTATTTAGAAACCCTTTTTTCTCTTGCATTTCTGTCACAATTCTTAACGAGTTTATGTGTTATCTAAAATTATTTAGTTAATTTTGTTTTTTATCCTCTTCTAAATTGATGTTTAAACCATTTATGTATTTCAGGTAGTGTATGGTATTGTGATGCTTATTTCATATTTTATTTTATAAATAATAATATATAAATAAATAATAATATATAAATGAATAATAATATATAAATAAAAATAAATTAAATAAATGTTATTTTTCTGGCGTCACTAAAGTAAGAGAAATATACAGTCGCTAAAGTAAAGCAAAATCGCCAATAAAGTAATTCTTGTACAATTTTTGTGTAATATGTAAATTGTTCAGTTTGTAACTGTAGTAAATGTTTCTAACTAATAAATTACACCTAATTTAAAAATTTAATTTAATTAAAAAATTAATTTAATTAAATTATCTGCCTTTGATGCTGACATTTAATGTTGAAACAATTGTCAGGTTAAGAATTTAATAAAACTTGTGAAACTTTTAATTAATCTTTTCATTTTTATTATATTTCATAAATTAAATTACAAGTTTCAAATTCTATATTTATGATTTCAGAAAAAATCTAATCTGCACCTTTTTCATCATCTATATGTATATGGTTATTTACCTCGGTTAGCGCCTCGGCGAGTAATATTATTTGTGATAAAACATTGAAACTACTAATTTTATACACAAAAAAATTATTATTTATCTTTTATTATTTTATTTAATTAATCATTTTTTTCATCTTTTGTTTTACTTATTAATGTAATAATTTCACCCGTTCGAATACTATCTGAAATTTATTTTCAGTTCAATTAAAAATGTGTTGATAAACACTTAGATTTTCTCGTAAACGGGAATACTTTTTGAAGTGCTGCATATTCCAGATTCCAGAATAAACTAGAAAACGAGATAAAAAATCTTTCTCTATCAATATTATTTATATTTTTCTAAGAGTAACTTTTTATGAAATAGCGGTTACTACGATCCAACCTGGATATAAAATGGGAATGACAAGAGCAGTTCTGTTAACAAAAGGGAATAATAAATGAAGGAGACCCCAGAAAACACAAGATAAATGTTTCCCGAATGAGAAAATGCGAATGAAATGAATAGTAATGAATAGGAAATGGTTAAACAGTGAAACGCTTTATTCGCCGCAGCGTCTCTGGCAGATGAATGAGTGATAAGTGAAATGTAATTATATTTTATTGTTTTGTCGAAATGCCGCATCGAGTTTGAATAAAGCGTCATTTAATCAAAAGGGCGAGCTTTCTGTACAATGTGGGCGTTATTTTATTAATTATTTTGTTTATTCGTTATATCATGGTGCCTGGTTTAAACGTTGAGTTTTGTTTAAAACACAACCAACGAACGGTTTGTCCGCGGAAGAGTTTTAAAAAATTACATTTCACTTGATTTTAGTATAATTTTTCTCACACCTACGAAATTAAACCTTTATCTTCAAAGTAAAATTCAGTTCTCTCTGTTACTACCTCCACGCATAAACTACTTGATTATTCAAATAGGTCTTCTCGAACTATCTTAGTAAAGGACACAAGACATTCATTTAGTTGCTCTTCGGAAGCTTTAAAGTATTCTAATTTTAGATCTAATTGTTTCGTCACTATTGTTTAAAGGCCAAGATTAATTATGTGCATTAATTTTTTACACACCATGTGAAAGATAAAACGCACGAAGATAACTTGATAGATGACGGTTTACATTTCATTCTTCTGTATACTTGAAACTTTAGTCAAAGGTTTTATTTATAATTTGAATATATACCCTTTTAGTTAATGTTTTATTTAAAAGCTAATACTACAACGCTTTGAATTGAGAATTATAAATGGTAATGTCAATTGACACTGATAAATATGCAATAAATTGGTAATATAAACATGCTTTTTTGCAATTCGTCCTTGCACATTTTTTATACCATCGTCAAATTTTAATATTTGAAAGTTTATGATTTGTATAGATTTATATGAACTCTGTTAGCAAATAACTATATAAGAAGTTGTTAACTCGAATTACAATTTTATAAGTTGAATTGAAAGGTAATAAAAAATAATATTGAATATTAATATCACAATATTAGAACAAAATCACACAATGACTCCTCAAAATAATATTAAATTCCTACATTTTTGTAATAACAAACGCAAATTAGACATTTTAGAAGCCTTTGAGTTATACAAACACAAACTCAGGGTACCTTTAATGAATGAACAACTTGAGCTCAGTACTTCTCCGTTACTGGAATGTTAAATATTTAATTCAGCTTATTACTATTTTTATATTGTTATCTAGTTACCTATTTTTATATCTACCTTAGCGACGTGTTTGTTTATATTTATATTACCTGTGATAATGACAGCTTAGCTGACGAAACAATATTGTCAGGTTATATTTTAATAAATACTGTGAAACTTTTTACTAATCTTTATTTATTTCAAGATTATAATATTGTTATGTACACATTATATACTTTAGTGGTTATTTATGCTCAATTTATGAAATCACAAATCAGAAGTCCCGTAACTAGAAGGGTTAGATTTCAGATATAAGTTCCAGGGGGATAGGTAGGTGTTTACCTTATCTACCTTTAGATAGATAGATTTAACAGCTGTTTTGCTTCTTAGCACCTTTTCTCTTTCTTATGAAACTTAAAATATTCAATATTATTTTTTTTATTATTATTTTAGAAGCCTTTGAGATATACAAACACAAACTCAGGGTACCTTTAATGAATGAACAACTTGATCTCAGTAATTCTCCGTTACTGGAAGTGTTAAATATTTTATTCTGATTATTATTATTTTTATCTTTTTATCTAGTTACCTATTTTTGTATCTACCTTAGCGACGTGTTTGTTTATATTTATATTACCTTTGATAATGACAGCTTAGCTGTCGAAACAATATTGTCAGATTATATTTTAATAAATACTGTGAAACAAACTTTTTACTAATCTTTATTTATTTCATGATTATGGAGTTTCACAAAGTAAGGCTGGAAACAATAAACAATATTATAATCTGGTTGAATTCGCATTTAAAGATCGTAGGTTCAATTACCACAACACTGTGGTGCTAATTTTCCTTAGCCAACAAATTAAGAGTAAGCTTTCAATATAGGAAATAAAACCGTAAGAGCCTGTCAATGGGACATTTAGCTTCTGGAAATATTTGAGAATTAACTAAACTAAAACTTTAGAACTAAATCAGTTGCAGCTTGCAAGCGTCCACGGGGGAGGGGGATGTTTTTAAGGTCGAATTTATCCCGCACGGCTACGCGACCATCATCCATACAGTACACTGCAGTTGTTTTCATTTTTCTTCCACAAAAACTGCATTGTTTTCAATGCAAAAGCGTACCATGTAGTACCTTGTGGTAAATCTTCGAAAAGAAAATTCGGGATAATTCTTAGACAGGTCATATACTCAGAGGTCATTTGCATGTTTAAAGAAAATTAGCGCTAGTCGATACTTCTTTTTCTTATAGCAAAAATTTCTATTGCGTTCATAGTCCTCGAACTCACGATTAGGTATATGGAACTGAAAAAAGCCCTTAAAAAAATTATATGCTTACTTTTGTTATAAACATTTTAAAATTTTTCTACAGCAGTATTAAACGTTGATTTTCTTTAGATGTTAGCCTTATCTTCATTTTCTCAAATGCTAGGAAAGAAATATCTTCAAAATCAAAATCTAAAAGCTTAGATAAGAATGAGTAAAATGAGTTTTTTTGAAGATGTTTAAATTGTGGTGTCGCAGAGTAATTTTTTAAACTAGTGTCTAAAAATTACCATGCATTTCTAAGAATGACTCAGGTAATTTTTAGAAAGGTTTTTAATCTTTTCTCATTGAATATTACAAAACAGGTTCTTATACATTAAGAAACTTGCCTGATGAATAGCCGTATCCTATGAAAACAACCTAAATATATTTTTACAGCTCCAAAAATTAGATCAAAAGATACTTTTTGTCTAAAAATTATCTAAGCGCACCCTACTACAACTTTTGCATAAGACAATGTTTTATTAAAATGCTTACTTTGCTAAATATAACGAGTTAAATGAATTAATGCTACCTGAGAAAGAATAATTCGTAAGTGCATAAATTGTGCCATAAATTAATTTAACTCGTTTTATCTTGAAGAGTAAGCGTTTTATCAAAAATGCGCGTCATATAAAAGTTGTAGCGTAGATCCTTACGCTTATAATGCAGTTTGAATCTTAGGGAACAGATCGGTCGTTACGGAGAAAAGCGGAAAACAATATTGCAGTGCAAATAATCGCGTAGCCGTGTAAGCTCGCCCTTAAAAACATTTCGTCCTCCTTGCGGATACTTTCAAGCCGGGTCTGAATTAAATTCTAGTAATGTTGAATAATGATTGTAGTAATCGGTACCAAGAAGTAGTAGTATTTCGCTACCCTATGCTTCTCCCATAATAACCAAATAACCAATAACAACAAACATCGTAGGTAGTGGCATAGGTGAGGGATGTCGAACCTATTTTGTTAAGGCGTAGAAAATTACGTATACAATAATTAATGTTAATCTTTTATTACAACTTTGCTTATTTATATTTATGAAGACCCTACCTAACCCATCAAGAAACATTGTTTTACATTTTTACCACGCGAACATACGTTTGCCACCTCTACCCCAGAAGTATGAGCAGTATTTCGCTACCCTACGTTTTTCGTATAATAATTTAACAGCAAACATCGCAGGTAATAGTGATAATAGAAATCAATATTTTTGATCTGGCAGTGCAGAATCTTCGCATTCAAAAAACTTTTGCTTTGTTTGTTACGAATATCTCCAATTAACTAATTTTCGCCACATTTTTGACATAATGCGTAAAGTTTAACTTTAAATAAATTACGTAAGGGTTAAAATCATTCTAGGAATTTTAAAAACTTGACTATAATAAATCTGTAATATAAGAGGATTTCTTCCTGCAATGGAGCATAGTGTTGAACTAATAGACGCAGTTGTCTCTAATTGAGTCTATAATAGAGTAGTCTTGTTCTTAATGTTGTCATTTGGTAATCAAAATTAATAACAAAACAAAACAGGAGTAGTAGCCGAGTTGTTAAGTGAATGAATATCAACCCCCGCATGAAAAAAGATAAAATTAAAACTAATAGACGCTTAGACAAATGGCACTCCTCTGTGAATACGGCCCGAAATATAGTGTGAACATTATTTACAACCACACCTTTTGTGCTACTACCATGATGAGGACAATAAATTATTTTGCTTTTTAAAACTGCCTCATACTTATTAGCTGCAATAAAAATGTGGTAGTATTACGATGACTACCTATTTATACGACGTCGTACCTGACCGAAACCACTTAACTGCATATTAGTCTCACAATTTCAAATACTTTTATTGCTGTTACCTTTTTTTCTTCTTTTGGCGTATTTGTTACGTTTTTATGGGACGTGTACTGTTATAAAACGTCAATGTTTGAAAAAGTAATTGCGTAATAATTATAATTGTTAGATGATTATCTTGTCCTTATAAGTATATAATTTTTTTCTACGACTCATTGTAATTATAGTAACTGAAACATGAAATGACCAAAAACGTAAAATATGTCATTGCTCTCAGAATTGGTTAAACAACCTTCAAGAATCTAAAACATTCTCCTACAAGCTCACTTTTAGAATTTGCAAAAGTTCAATTTAGTCCACGTATTATCTTCAACCCTAAAATCGGAGCTCTAGTGAAGGTGAACGATTTTTGCACAAAGCGTAACAAGGTAAACCTTTTAATTCAAGGTCAATGATACCTTATTTATTACCAGTCAGAGTAACGTTCTTAACTGGGCATCATCTACCTTTGCCTAGGTGTCTAACTTCTGAAAAGAAGCGGTCATTGACTGCATTTAATAGTGAAAGATATTAATGGGACTGAAATTAGTTAGCTGTCCAAAAATCTCTACATCTACCTTAAATGCACGTGCTTGTTATTTGTGCCGTATGACATTTTTAAAAATATTCAGCAAAGTAAAGGGGAGTTATTTTTAAAATTGCAACACCAAGGCAGTTTAGAGAATTGAAAGGTTTTAAAACCTGAAGCTTTGAACGGCATTTTATAAATTTCCCACAACTGCACTCTAAGAAAATTCTCAGCAGATCAATATTAACAGAAATTCTGAAACGAAAAAACAACATTTAATTAAAATAATTTTCTTTTTAATTTATGTTATTAGTTATTTCTAGACATACACATTCTAATCCTGTTTTCACATTTTCAGAACTTGAATGTGTAATTTAAGAAGCAGTCTTATAATAATGAAGTTGTTGTATATAACGAACATACATTTCTCATTAAATGCACAGCAAAAATTTTCAGAATTCAAACTATGAACTCAAGCTCTACTAGTACGAGCACCGAAAAAAAATAATAATTAAAAGTTGTTTCTTTATGCTGTTCATTTACACATGCGTTGAACCATTAACTTTCGCATGAAATGGTAATAAGTCTTGATTTTGTTTACCTACAGTAAATGCAGAACTCTTGTCCATTAATTAGCACTCTGAGTAGCCCAATGTTTCCCACTATATGAAATTTTTTAGTGAAAGAATTTACTGGCAAATCATAGAAGCGAGAAATAAATGGTCATTAAAATGTAAATAGTTAGTTATTATATTTAATTGCTTTTAAAGTAGTAATTTTTTTTGGTCTGTATTGTAATTAATATCTCGTTGTTGTAGATTTGTTAACTAAACATATAAATAATTCAATGCAACTAAAATACTTAACATAAAATAGCAGACAAGGAAAAAAATGATATTCACACACGCAGGAAAACTATTCATTCCAATGCTTTAAAGAATTGTTACACTATTCAACTAAAATTTAATAGAGGAAAGTAGCCTATTATCGCATATGTTCCTAATATCGGACAGGTGCATATCTCAGAAAATAATAATTTCCATATATAGGTTTGTACGGTAATCAACAGTAAGCGGAATTTGTATGTATCTGTCAAAATTACAGAGCCTGGTGACTTTATGTAGCGCGTTACTCTAGGGTTTTCTTTTTAACAGAAGTTCAAATATTTATAATCGTGTAGTCCTCGTCAGTATAGTTTTAAAAGGTCAGTCTAAATAACAACTAATTATACGCCATGAGATTAAGGTTGTTTCAGTCTTCTACTTCATATACATATTATTTAGTGTAATTTGTTTTCTCTTTCATAAAAATTTGAATGAATTTAATTAGGTTATGTGTCCTACTATCGGATAGTCGCGACAGCCTAATATCGCATATCCGATATTAGGAGACTCCTACTTACTTCTTTAACTTCTAGATATAAATCTAATTAATTATTGTGTATTTTTTCTTCAGATGGCAGAAGTAAAAAGACGAAAAACATTGGATGTAAATTCCTATGCAACAAGCTGTAAATGCTGTGAAAAATAAAGAAATGGGTTATTTAAAAGCCGCAAGAACATTTTATTTCGTTCTAGGTATCTATTTTAATTATTATTAATAAAGCTTTTACCTACTTTTATTGTTTCTTTTACCATGTATTCTCAATATCGAACAGTGCGATATTAGGAACACCGACTATACGATATTAGGAAACCCATTTCACAACGACGCGTTATGCACTGTTACGAATTCTTCGAGATTTTTAAAAATTTTGAAAAGTTAGAGATACGTATTTCAACAGTATGGTATATTATTCCACGAGCATTTTCCAGAAGCTAGATGTGATAGGTAGGAATTTAGTATTTTTATAAACCGAAACAGAAAAGTATCCGATAATAGGCTGCTTTCCTCTAATGTTGATAAATAATTTAATTAGAACCGGCTGATTAATATCGTACCTACCTATGTTTTTTGTAAATAGGAAAAAGGTTGACTTCAACACTGTACCATTCTGAATGCTTCTACTCTGACCCAGTATGTGTACATATTGTATTATTAAATGTAAGATAAATACCATTCGTTTTACATCATTTTTACCTAATAAAATCGATAAGAACAGGAATAACGAGATAAACAATATCAGCAAGCATGCTCGACCGTCACACATCGCACACATTTTCCGGCTTGCATGGAATAGTTGACCAGTTGGAGGGATATTCAGTACCCGTCGATCGTCCCATTCTGGCATCACTGCTGTAGTTTCAGCTTTCTCTGTCTGTGCAGAATAACCATTCGTTCATTGGTCTAGTAGTAATGGTCGAATTGTATACTTAGCACATAAAACATCTCATATAATACCTTAAATCTTACCCGACTAGGACATCCTTTTACTGTAAATGCCATCAAAATCATAATATACAATTGAAACTTAAAACTTTTACTGAGATTAACTTTAGATACCGACTATAGTATAAAGCGCACAAACGCATAAAAAACAAATAACGTTCCAATATCTTAGAAGGAATCCTACAAAAATGATTTTCTTTATTTTAAATGACTTATACGCAAACAACAGATCCCTTTGTGCCTAACTAGTAATATAGCTATTTGCTAGCACTCATTCGACCATGCACGCCTGATAAATATAATAATACGCATTATATAAATTTACATAAATACCAAGAGCGTAAAGCGTTTTAATATTCTGTTCGAGTTGTATAGTCTCAGTCACGGCGCGATCAATTTCTTGTTCTTGATGAATAACAGAAAAGTAGCAGAAAGATGATGAGAGTTTTAGAACAAGTAATATAAGAGATTGATATACTTGCAGAAATGATAGTATTAAAGAATGTGTTTGTTTTTCTTTTTCTTAATTCAACATTCCCCAAAACATTCCAATGGGTGCCAATTCTACATAAACTATTGATTTAAATCATAATGTGAAAATTTGGTGGAGTCGTTTAATTGGTTACACTATTTAACTAAAATTTAATAATGTTTATATATAATTTAGTGAGAACCAGCTTATTAATATCGTAACTACCTATGTTTTTTTGTAAATAGGAAAAAGGTTGACTTTAACACTGTACCATTCTGAATGCTTCTACACTGACCCAGTATGTGTACATATTGTATTGTCAAATGTAAGATAACTACCATTCGTTTTACATCATTTTTACTTAATAAAATAGATAAGAACAGGAATAACGAGATAAACAATATCAGCAAGCTTGCTCGACCGTCACACATCACACACATTTTTCGGCTTGCATGTAGTAAGGGATAGGTATGGAGAGGTATCCAGTGTCCGTCAATCATCCCATTCTGGCATCACTGCTGTAGTTTTAGCTTTCTCTGTCTGCGCAGAATAACCATTCGTTCATTGGTCTAGTAGTAATGGCCGAATTGTATACTTAGCACATAAAACATCTCATATAATACCTTAAATCTGACCCGACTAGGACATCCTTGAACTGTAAATACCATCAAAATCATAATATACCGTTGAAACTCAAAACTTTTACTGATATTAATTTTAGGTACCAACTATAGTATAAAGCGTACAAACGCATAAAAAACAAATAACGTTCCAATATCTTAGAAGGAAACCTACAGAAATGATTTTTTTAATGACATATACGCATACAACAGATCCCTTTGTGCCCAAAAAGTAATATAGCTATTTGCTAGCACTTATTCGACCATGTACGCCTGATAGCATAAACAATACCCATTATATAAATTTACATAAATACCAAGAGCGTAAAGCGTTTATATTCTATACGAGTTGTATAGTATGTCAGAGCGAGGTTGACTTTTTGTTCTTGGTGAATAACAGAAATAAGATAAGTAACAGAAAGATGATGAGAATTTTAGAACACGTAATATAAGAGATGGATATACTTGCAAAATTGATAGTAATAAAGAATGTGTTTGTTTTTCTTTTTCTTAATTTTAAAGTGGTACTAGTCTCTGCTTGGAGTCTCATATCTACAATTTGCTTTATGTCTAACGCAAACTCGACCAAAGCAACATTCAGCAAATTTATGTCAAACTGTCTTCAACTATGTTAACGACTTAATAGTTATTCTAAACATACTACACCTATATACTGCACGTTTATGGATCTTTTCTTAATAAATAGAAACATTCCTGGGTGCCAATTCTACTTAAACTGTTGTCTTTGAAAAGTTCGTTCGGACATGGTTGTTATTTTCCATTTCACCATAAAACGCTATATTTAAGACATTTACATTAACCACTTTTTTTAAATCAAACAATGTACTGCATACGACCTCGAAACACTTGCAGTTACAACAATAAATCTCAGTTTCAAACCTAATTCAAATACTTCGAATAGAAGCAAGTAGGCAATCGAATAGGCGAATATGGGCAATAAGACCACCAAACGCTTAAATTTATAACAATATATCTCTGTTTTAAAACTAATTCAAATACTTCGAATAGAATAAATTTGCTATTTGGATGAAACTGAGAAAAATGTTTTTCGAAAATGTCTACCTCCTAACCTTACAAAGACTATCATTAACAATGAACAATCACATAAACAAGACAGTTACTATCTA
Organism: Agrypnus murinus; assembly: GCA_929113105.1. NCBI lineage: Eukaryota > Metazoa > Arthropoda > Insecta > Coleoptera > Elateridae > Agrypnus > Agrypnus murinus. The sequence continues at coordinate 75,254,376 of OV816024.1, forward strand.
AAGAAATTAAAGCATTGCTTTAACCTTCAGTTTGCTAATCGGGCATCTCGAGAAACGTCTTTCTTTTCGAAAAATTTCTTTGACTACCTTGATTGTTGAGACATCTCACATACACGCCTTTCAATGTGTTGCTAGGAAACCGTTGTTATTGCCAACATGTTAATTGTTGAAGTGTATACTTTCAAGAGATATGATATATACATAGATACACTCCTATCGTGTTTATGTGCCAAATGTCTATACATATGCGCAGTGATACCACAAAGGATGTAAAGTTGTGCTGCACAATAACAAAGGACGTCAAACCGAGCGTCGAATTATTTTTTGCCATACTGACATAACTATCCAGAACGCATGGATTAAATAAATAAATAGTTTCAGTTGCGATTTGTATTTGGCGTGTTTTGCAAGGTTATTTTATGAATAACTAGCGGCTTTGCACGGGTGGACATTTATTTTTAAACATTTTGGGATAAACGTAGAGTAAATGTATCTTTATGCAGGACATAAGTAGTTTTTTTCAAATTACTATTTATATTTTTCTTATGAAGTCGAAATACCTATTTCTTATATGTACACGCCCCTCTCCCGCACTTCGGTGCCCCTCCCTCGTCGTGTTGGCCGCTGCTCTGCGTGAGGCCACACCGGCCACGGCGCGGCGGCGTTTATTTTACTATTAGTATTTTGTTTAGATTGACATTTTTAAATTCGTAATATCTTTTGTATGGAATGTCCTATTTGAATGATTAAAAGAGTAATCTACAGGTATTGAAACAGTCTTGAATACGAAATGATTTATTTGGATAAGGATTAATACAAAGGTATGGATAACATGGTCTGATTTTGGTCGGCATTTCTGTCAACTTTTAAAATGTAAAAAAGTAGTTATAGTGACATAACTACAATAGTTGGACATACGGTATCCCCAAGTTTTTTGTAGATATTGATATGCTCCTTAATATTGTACAACATTTTTTCGTTCTATCATCAATAGTTTGCACATGCGCATGCGATGAAAGACATCTCATGGCTAATATGTGTACACCTTGGGTTACATTATTTAAGTTTTAGTAGAGATCCCTAATTTTTTCTAGTAATAAATATTGTATATGTTACTCAGGGATAATGTAGCATTCTAATGGTGAAAGAATTTTTAAAATCGATCCAATAGTTTTTGAGTTTATTCGTTACATACATACAAATCTTTCCTCTTTATAATATTAGTATAGAAGTATAGACTAGTATAGAAGTATAGATACATAATGGAAAACTATTTTAAACGCAAGTTAAATAATTACTACGTTGGTATAAATCCAAAAGTAGTAGCAGCCAACGAGATGATTAAATAATAACTAGGTGCCAACTGCTTACCCTAATGGGTAAGCTTTACTAACTAACGCACTCTTAAAACACTGCTGTTTTTACTGATTGTTGCTTTTGTTGAAATACGAAAAAAGAATTCAAGCTCGGATCCTCACCTCTCTTTTGGTCATCCAGCGCTGGGTAGCGCTGGCTGTAAAAAATATACCGAGACACATGAATGAATGAATGAATGAATGAATGAAAACACAATGCTTGTACTTAAATATTTTTAGATAAGTTCTTATGAAATTCCATTCCCAAAATAATCAACAGTAATAGATTAAGTGTAATACTGTTTGCACTGGTTGCACGACTGCTTGTTGCGATGAAAATTTGTACGATTGTTAGATACAAAATTCGCATACAAATACAAATTTCGCACGACTGCGAAGCAGGAGGTTTGTGTGACAATTGCGCCGAAAAATCACTCGTATGTACGTAACGTCTAATATTAATAGTGCTGCATATAATCTTTGGAGGTTAGTTTAAAATAACAGAATAAAGTAATGTCATTGGTTGTCATTTTGTATGTGACATAGGTGTGCAGTATGCGATTTAATACTCATGTAGGTAGCAACACTGCCTTTTAATTGGTTCTTACTTTAATCATTAAGAATTGTTGGACAAAAACTATACATGGCAAATACGTAAAGAAATACACTTTTAGCTTTAGTCATTATGCGAGTGCCATGCAAATTTTTTGTTGCAGACAGAGTTACACTATGGATATTAAAATATCAACTTTCACTTCGTTACCCTAGTGAATCTAAACAAAAAATTATTTACTTGCAAAACACTCAACCTTTTTGTTTATTTGCTAAGACTGACGATTTAAAAAGGCATTACTAATGAATGGATTAGATTATCAAACTTAAACAGTATCCTCATCTTTTGAAACTTCTGAGGTAAACAATTCCATTTCACGATACTTTGAGCAAAGTCTACATGGCTCTGAATCAGAATTTTTTAGTATATATTTTAGTTTTACACATTTTAATTCCAAGCAAAATATTTAAAGCTTTTGCTGTGACACACGGTACAAAATTTTGAAAATTGTTTTTTGCAATTTGACTCACTTTTCCTGTGAATATAACTACCACAGTATTTCATCGGGTATTTCAAGACTTTCTACAACTATTAACCTCTCAGAAAAGCAACTGATCAAATTTGTAGACGTATTTACTTAACAGTTATGCTCACTTTTTGTCCGTGACTGACGACCAAATTAAACAAATTAATAATATTATGTATAAATGTTAACTGTAATTAACATTGTCAAACCATTGAAGTATGAATATATACTTGTACGTGATATAGGGCCGTGTTATATTTAACGACAACCACAGGTAGGTTACTGTGTGCTTGTCGGAACCGACTGCTTAACGTGCCCATCCGTCAACAAGGCGAACTGTACTGAGGCTTTGTATATCGACGAGAAAAATCTTGATCAATCTATAGTTTACCAATAACACTTTTGATGAAGTCTAACTTTATTTCAACAACATTAATTGATAAAAACGCAGCAGCATTACAGAATTCGTGAATTGGAACCGTTATAACCTTAATAACATTTTTTTGTCTCATAAATATGAAAACTGATTTAACTAACTTCAAAAAAAAACAGTGCCGTTTAAGGAAATTTTTATTTTTATTTTTGCCAAAAAATTTAATTATGAGTGATCAAAGCCATATTGGTTTGTATTTTAGTATATAAAATTGCTCGTTTGTATATACATAATTATGTATGTTCGGGATAAACTTAAGAACCACTGAACTGATTTCCAAAATTCTTTCAATTATCTATCTCATATCTAAAGGAATATACTACCCTATCACGCGCAAAGAATGAATAATGAACATGTATATCACTCATGTTGGAAGAAAAGGTAGCGGAAAGCAAAACTAAAAGAAATGTAGACTCTCAATGTACGGTGTCTAGTTCGCGATCATTCAAAAGACCTTTCTGTCACCATACTCAGACCAAAAGGTGACCTTTCCTACTACTACTAAGATATGCTCTATTCTGTTGTAAGCCCAATCAATTGAAGAACATACATATGTATGTATTCGATTGTCTAAATTCTTAGATTTTAGGAAATATCAGGTACGCCTGGAGAAAACTAGTTTCAGAATTCTATGCAAAAACGGAAACATTATCATTTCAACTATGTAACTTTACCAATGTAAACTGTTAGTTATGCCACTTGTCTAATACACTATTAGCCGTAGAACCGAGTTGGATCAAGAAATAATTTGATAGCGCAATCGTATGATATATGTACATGTATTATTCCTGTTGATTGTATTTTTGATATAAAAATCAGTTCTATTGCTTGTACTCAAGCACACAAAATTTGGGGTACCGAGAGCATTTGGAGCAAGTATGATAAATATTCAACGTTTTTCTATTTCTCGTACTTTATTTAATAATTCCTTCTTCAAGGAAAGCTGATTGAAAGTTATTTCAAAGCGAATACCTACGTTATCCCCTTCTTGGGGATAACGTTTTAAATACTGTGTTAAATACGAACTTTTTGGGCATTGATACTTTACTTCGACGTGAACATTACTTCTATAGCATACATTTATCTGAATCAATAAGTGCTCAATGATTTCCTTGCAGTATTTACACATAAACCCGTTATAGTTCTGTAATATACTAGAGTAAGAATTATCGTCTGCCCTTGAAATGATTGGTTTTGTATAAATAAAATGGCATCCCGGTACTTTCATGTTTTGCTTGGAAATTTAGACATTCATCATATTTAGGCCACAATTAATTGGTGTGAGGGAGATTCATGTTTGAAAGAACACTGTCTTTAATTATTTCTTTTGACTTATTCCAAATATTATGGAAACTATCTCTTCGGTAAATCGTACAGACAATGCATTCGGACAAAAATGAGTTGTGATGTTGATGTTGAAGATGAGTTGCTTTTATTCAATACGATATTATCAAAAATGAATAACAAAATAAATAAAGTAATAAATGGAGAAAAAGCAGTTGTAAATAATTTCGCAATAATAAATATTAATAATGAATAATTTATCAATTGCCTATAGTTATGGTTCATATAGAAGAAAAAGAACTAAGGAGAACAGATTTCTTAAAAAAATCCTATGGTTGCCATAGGCACCGACTATGTGGTGGCTCGAAGGCTGTGGCCCTCATCAAAATAATGTAGCGAGGGCTGAGCCCTCGTTAACATGGATAATATATTTTAGGCAATAAAGATCCTAAATTGAATATCTAAAGAGGGTAGTTTACGCACTTATCTAACTGTGATATTTCTTGGGATGTTTTTTTGCATAAAGGGCAAAACAATATTTACAATTAATTAAAGTTTTGATGGTCATACCTATATCCACATGTAGGGCTGAAACAATCTTTTCTGCTTTACGCAGACTAAAAAGCTATTCGCCTACAAACATTGTTAAAGAATTATACATAGAGCAAATATCTCCAGCTATTATTTTACAATTCAAATATTTTCTGTTTTTTTAATTAGTATTATATTATTGGGACGCGCCGAAGATTGACCTGTATCAGAGTGGAATTTTAGTAAAATGTTGAATGGCGTGAAGGTTATGTTACAACTAAATCATGCGTATGCACCTCATGATGAACTGCCGCATATAGACGTTATTTTGTTTAATTTTGTTGCTGTACAATGCCGTCTATATTAATTGACGCGTCTTAATACCTACATATTCCTAGTTTTCTGTATTTCTGTAACAATATATTTTCTGTTTTTAATACCGTATGTCTCATTTGGAAATCGAATATAAGGATTACCCTGTGCTTTTAAAAAATCAATTATAAGATCTCCTCAAGTCAATGAAGTTATTATCTCTGTTTTATTATATTTTATTAACTTAATTATTTAGTCTCTTTTTAAATTAGTCATCATTTAAATTAGTACAACCTACTTTTAAAATAAGTGTGTTTTAGAATACTTGTAGAATAGTTAGCCAGAGCGGAGTGATAATAACCCTAAGGTACTGTCACCCCAAATTCGTATCTAGCTGGCAGATTTTTTTAAATTTATTATTTTCTTTAAGCTCAATTTAAATTACAGTTTAGTTCATTGTTTATTTTTCATGTGACTGATAGTTTTGCAAAATGTTTTGTTTTACTGTTTAATACAATTTTTCGCATTTTCAGATGCATTTTACTGAACTGCTTAATTTGATAAGATATATATTCAAGTTATATAGTAGGGACAACCCACAACCGGGGTAAGTGTGGAAACAAGAATGAGCATGGCGCTGGTTTTAAAATGTATAATTGAAACAAAATTATAAATGTATATAGTTGGTTATTACAGTTTTATTAAATAAATTAGGTTTACTGGAAGATTTTAAAAATAAAATAAATTGTTTGTTAAGAAATACAATTTTACCTGGCACATTCTCAACATGATTCCATTGTTTTTTAATATAAAAAAATCTATGCAATTTTCAGTAATTGATCATTATTACTCAAAAATTAGAAATTTTTATTAGATTAGCAGGCGGTGCCATATTTACTTCGTTTCCACACTTACCCCGGTTGTCCCTAATTGAATCAGGAGTGTGACACACGACAGAGATATCACAAATTTAATAATTTTCGTTAATTATTAAGTACCTCCTTTGGTTGCCAATGCAAAAAATATAACCATTTCTACTTAATCTGTTTTTTAGTCAAGTGCAAAATGAATATTATTGAAGAATTATGTTAAATTTTATTATTATTTAAGTTTTGCAAAAATATATAAAATGGAGAAGTCATGTGCAAACTGGTATCGAACCTGGGTCAATAGCGACTTGTAATTATTATCACCCCGCTCCGGCTAACTGAACTATAGAATCATTTCGGTTCTTGAGCGCACCACACTTATTTTAAGTTTTCTAAGCACTAATTTAACTGATTTTCTTTAATAAAGGGACTAAATGTTTTTTTTCTATTTTCGAGATTTTAAACTGAAAACAAAATGATACGCAGAAATAATAATTTTATTTACATGGGGAGATCTTACAGACGATTATTTGAAAGCACAGCCATTGTTATTGTACACTGTAAAAAATGAGGTAAAATTACCTTGGGAAAGAGGTAACTTTTCGCTATTATTTGCGGTATTTTTACCCTAAAATTAATTTTACCTATACATTTAGTAGTTTTACTATTTGTGGTAAAATGCCCTGTAATTATGTAAAATTATACAAATATAAGTAATTCTACTACATTGAACTGGTTAAAATCACTATCCATAATATAAATTTACATAACTCAGACAATTTTTTCCTTACAAATGTATAATTGCTCAATAACTTAATTCATTTTTAGTGTAATATTAAAGATAAGATGAACTTGAACAAGAATAGTGTAATTTTACCCTTAATATGTTTTTAACCGTTGAGATGCTATTTCGCTGATCGCACTTGTTTGTGACCTTCGTTTCGTGAAAGAATTCAGGAATCCATTATGAACAGTCCAAATAGGCTTTTTGGGGAATGGTCGGAATGGTGTGTACCATTCTTTTATGATTTCGGCGAGGCGTACTCTATCGATACCGAACGAAGTGTTCATTGCTCATTAATATTTTGTTTTTCGTTGTAGTGTAGTGCGGATTTATTAAAGGCAAATATTTACACGTATGACCGAAGATGGGAAGAATTTTATTTTATAGTAGAAGTTAAAAAATAATAATCGGTAAGTACCTATATGTTAAAATTACAAATTTAAACCAATAAAATAAAAATATTTAATTTAATGTTTTTCTAGGATGAATCAAAAATTGAAGAATTCGAAATAAACTAGCATAACTGTAATTGAGAAAGGTACTCGTGTATAATTGTTTATATAATTTATAATTTTTTAATTTTCTAGGTGGAATCGAAACTTTATCTGAATGTCTTTGAGAGACCAAATATTTCCGAAAGCCCCTGAAAAGAAGTTCTGTTAATGTCTTATATTTTATATAAGTACATACGTTCAATAAAAATTACTTTGATTTTATTTTGTTTCATACAATTCCCAGAGGAACGATTGAATTTGCAAGTACTTTCGCAAGTCATCGTTACATTCAAGAAGTATTTTCACATTTGTATTTTAACCCTGAAAAGTACTATTGCCATGAAATATTAACTTTGTCATGTAACTTTACACAGGTGTTTTAATGTTAAAATGTAAAATTACATTGAGATTGTAATTTTAATCTGTAAATTTACTTAAAAAGGAAACATTACAATGCAAACTTAACCTAATGTTGAAATTTTTCACTTCCTATGAAAATTACACTTTGAAGTAAATTTACCCCAAAAAATGGAGGTAACATAGTTGCCTCCATTTTTTAGGGTATAATTCACCGGTAATTTTTTAGAGTGTAGTTACTATATAAAAGTTTAGTTAATAATTCCTTTGAAATATGTATTTATATAGACAAACTGTGTTTAGTATGGTTGGTAAAACTCTAAACTAGCCAGTCCTCATTAAAATTCTGAAAAGTAGGCGCCTATGATTATTGCAGTTTCTTTTCAGCAGCGTTATAATATTATAAATGAAATTCAAAGAGTTTTAGCACAATATGAAATGTTAAAGGAGATAATAAGAGAGCATTTCTAACAAAAACGAATCTTAAGTCGACCAGATCATTAAATCATAAAAAAGGTAGTAATATTACTTAGTAATAGTAATATTCTTAACTTGTAGCTTTTTACAAGTTGAATGCTCAATGAAAATGAAAAAATATATTTAACATTACATAGTAAATCGCAGTATCATTTACAACTGGTAACCAGTACTACCTACTGAACAATATAAAACTTTATAGCGCTCAAAGGTATCTATTTTACTTGTTTGTTACTATTTTATTGATTAAATCTTTGTTTGATATTTTAATTGCAAAATCATGGATAAATGAAAGTCATAAAGAGTTACCATTTGCTTTCAGAATGTAACTTCTTCAGAAAAAATAACCTATTTTCATTATTTATAGTATTTTTTCATAAACGAGTAACTTTGTTTAATAAACAAGAAATTAAAATTCGTCAAATGTAAATTCCCTACTGCTTTGTTTTGAATACCCCTGGCTTTATAATAATAATTTAATTAGTGTAGTTTGTAATAATTTTACGTACATTACATAATCAGAATTGGAAATATCTATTTTGCTTTTTGTAAATCTCGATGTAAACGGAGAAACTTCTGTGTGAAATTAATTTTAAACCGCATTTATTTCTGTTATTAATTAGTCTTTCATTATACATTTGTAAAATGTTTACAAAGCAAATATGTTAGTTTTTCTATTAATAAATATAAATAGAATATAAATATTTTGTTTTCTGTTCTTTTGTATAAGTCTCCTTAATTATAAGTTGTTAATTAATTAATAGATTTAGACTTAAAACATTTTAAATTTCATAAAATTAGAAGGAAAACAAATTGATTTATAATGTAAAACTATTAGCAGCAATTAAGTAAATTAATGAGTAATAAAAGATAATCAATTTGCTTTGACAGTGGCAAAAAGTAGCTCTACTAAATTTGCAACAGTAGTAAATTTAAACTCAGTTTAAAATTAATTTGCTTTCTCTGATTTTTATGTTAGCTTCCACCGAATTTGATTTGTCATTTTATAATGAAGTTGCAGTTAATAACAATGCGATGATTTAAGTCCTCTTATTTTTTTATAATTATGAGTACCTAAGTAAAACTTTAAGTGTCAAAACTAACAGAAAGTTATGAAAACCCCCATATTGTTATTAAATCTGAAACACACATCAAGGAATACAGAATAATTTACAATTCTAATATATTCCCAACAATATTCCTAAGGTGTAATGGAACAAGGTGGTGTATCATCAATCAGACTCGTGCACTAGCTGTAAGGTAATCATACTTATAGGCATACTCATACATACACAAACATATACCCACATAAATAAATTACAACAATCCATCAATATTTCAAACAAGGCACTCTAACATCATATTCGATTACAGCGTAGAAACAGAAGCCGCTATGATATTCATCCAATCATTAATTACAGAAACGGATCCTAGGGGCCATAAATAAAATTCGACGTTCCATTTGGCAACGTCGCGCGAGGGGTGGGGCGGATGTGACGCGATGATGGAACGAACCTCGGAGAAAAATGATCGCGTCAGGGTACGAGTGAGAAGTTAGAGTGTGGAAGAGAGATGGATAGCTTTTGACCGGGGGTTGTTCCACGCTCGACGGTCTTGATGGATTATGCCCTCTTCTTAGGGTAGGGGGAGTACTGCGACACACGTCTCCCTCATACCAATTAGAATTCCAACGATTGAATCACTGATTGTAGTATCTGGAGTTATGCTTGATTTATGTTTTGTTTTGAATTCTTCAGGTCCAACTAAAAAACGAAAAGTTTTGCATCCCGGCCTTAATCTGATTTTCCAAGAAACTTTTGTTCCTTTCGTTTAGATTTAATTAATAACAGGAAAGCTCGGTTCATTTGTTAAATTTTTTTTAAGGTTAAATGACAACTTAATTTATAGAAAAAAATAAGAAAATTTCTTTGTTTCTTTTACAAAAATAATTCTATTCGTTATTTATCGACCGTCGCATAAATTTCTTAAAATTTACTTTTTTGTCTTTTATACTAAAAACCAAAAAGTAGTTTATTCTTTGAAAGTCTGAAACAGTTATGTAAATTTCAAAGGACGCGTTAATGCTAAGACTTTCAGTAACTGAAATAAAACTTGAAAAAGACCCAACTAGCGCGATGATAAACGGTTTATGTCTAGTTGTTAATTTTACTTCTTATTGACGTCTCGTTTGTAGTACTACAAATTTTGTTTATGTATCAGTTCTGACGATTATTATTGAAGCTGTGTATAAGACTAACAAAACCAGATCAGACAGAGAAATGAATAGATAGGGGTTGAAGTGAATTACAGGGAGCGTGGTATTGTTCGGGCCGGTGCTGCGGACGGGGATTGACGAGAGGGCATTATCACCGACATTCATCACAACGTGTATCAATGCGCTGCTTCCCACAGGAGGCCCAAAAACTTTGGATGTTTGCGAGTTCTGATCCCCACTTCCTCGGTTTTTGTACTTTGTGTTTTTCACTCGCCTTCCCTAGCGTCTTTTCTTCTCATTTTTCATCTTTTCTAGTTGCTACTGTGACGCATGTCATCTTTCAGTCTGACTAATGTTAACACGATCTTTTACCAAGTCACTCATATGATAATGGTAGTCACATTTGACATTTAAAAATGAGCATACGAACTAAAATAGGCTGCTAGAGATTCGGGACTTTTATATTTCGTACGTAATAATTAATTGATGTTTCTTATTAATTTTAGTAACCGTTGTAGAGTTGTTTTAAATTATAATAGAAATGTTTGGGTACCATTGTATATTTTTTTCTAAGTTGGTTTAACCGAAACCATGTCGTTAAAAGGACATAATTACGTATGTTTAGAATCTTACAAAAAGTTTTTTGTACCTTATGTATTTATTTTATTATACTTTATGGGAACTGTCTATGTACCTACTGAAGTAATTTTAAAATATAAATTTAATTAATAGGTACTTGCGTTAGTTACAGACTGTTAAGAGTTGTCCTCAATAATATTTCTTAAAAATGGAGATAATCTTGCTCTGCTGGAATTTATGGAACATTGGGTATTTTATGGGGTAACTATTACATAGTCTAAATAATCATCAACATCAGACCATGTATTTTTTATACAATTTTAATTAAGTAATACAGATAGAATTAATAAGGAAGATTTAACCTTTTTATGTTCATTCATTTGGTTCTACTACCTTTCAAATAATATTTTTACTGATTATAAGTACTTGTTGGAATATTGGAAACCATTTAGATTGCCATAATATAATTACTCGGCTTCGGTCTTTCAGCCAGAATTTATTTCATTATTCTTAAGACTAATTGTTAATATGAGTTAATTAGCAATACATGAAAAAGATGAGTTTAATAACTTACTGACTAAATTTTTGCTCAAGCTGAAAGGACCACAATAAATTTGTGATGGTCTCTTTCACACAACTTTCAAAATGGGCTTTCTCTATACTAGAAAATCTCCGTTAAAACGTATACGTGAATACAATCACATAAGACATATAACACATTATATTATACTTTGCTATAAGAGTTTAGAAACATCAGTAACTGCTTACACGAAAGCGGATTAAAATACGATCATAGTCCATGTCTGACCTACATTAATCGCAAACTTAAGTAATAACAAAAACTTTCTCCTAAGTCGGAAGGAATACATAATATAGTAATATGATCAATTTAAATCACTTGATATGAAGAACGTGGACGCTACTGTGGAGACATTTCATGTGATTCCCCCCTGGGATTTTTCCGACTGCTAGCTTGTAACCAAATATGTGAAAAGGACTATTCGCTGAAGGTGAACTGAACAAACTGTTTCATTATCATCCTAGTGAATAGTACGTTTCGAATTATTTCATTGATCGTTTCACAGATAATCCTAACTAAACTTTGTAGTCACTGTCACTTTTTTATTTTTGCTCCAACACGATTTGTTGCGATTCTTTTTGGGGCCACTCTCGGGAGAAACTGACCGAAAAGCTTAGTAGCACAAAATAACCTACACTTAGTGTCTGTGCAACCAAGTATCCTCAAAGTAGATAATTGTCAAAATTCCCATGCATTTCATGTGGGAAACTTTAAGCAAATGAAGCACTCCAAAAGCAACTGAAAAATTCTTTAATCTAGGAACTTCTGTAGTAAAGTCCTTTGTGTAGACACAAAATAAAACGTTTGATCTAGCAGACGGATATATCCCAGGAGATCAGTCGCGATTCTTTTTGGGGCCACTCTAGGGAGGAACTGGCCGAAAAGCTTAGTAGCACAAAATAACCTACACTTAGTGTCTGTGCAACCAAGTATCCTCAAAGTAGATAATTGTCAAAATTCCCATGCATTTCATGTGGGAAACTTTAAGCAAATGAAGCACTCCAAAAGCAACTGAAAAATTCTTTAATCTAGGAACTTCTGTAGTAATGTCCTTTGTGTAGACACAAAATAAAACGTTTGATCTAGCAGACGGATATATCCCAGGAGATCAGTCGCGATTCTTTTTGGGGCCACTCTAGGGAGGAACTGGCCGAAAAGCTTAGTAGCACAAAATAACCTACACTTAGTGTCTGTGCAACCAAGTATCCTCAAAGTAGATAATTGTAAAAATTCCCATGCATTTCATGTGGGAAACTTTAAGCAAATGAAGCACTCCAAAAGCAACTGAAAAATTCTTTAATCTAGGAACTTCTGTAGTAAAGTCCTTTGTGTAGACACAAAATAAAACGTTTGATCTAGCAGACGGATATATCCCAGGAGATCAGTCGCGATTCTTTTTGGGGTCACTCTAGGGAGGAACTGACCGAAAAGCTTAGTAGCACAAAATAACCTACACTTAGTGTCTGTGCAACCAAGTATCCTCAAAGTAGATAATTGTCAAAATTCCCATGCATTTCATGTGGGAAACTTTAAGCAAATGAAGCACTCCAAAAGCAACTGAAAAATTCTTTAATCTAGGAACTTCTGTAGTAAAGTCCTTTGTGTAGACACAAAATAAAACGTTTGATCTAGCAGACGGATATATCCCAGGAGATCAGTCGCGATTTTTTTTGGGGCCACAACACCATGATAATGTCTAGCTACCAATTGTCATCCCACCTTTGATTACAAAATGCCCTTACGCTTGCTGCTTAAATGCTTTTATAAAAAATATACAATAAATTAATTACAAAATGCTGTGTGAAGATGGAAATAAAACTTTGTACACGGCACGCTTTGTTAATCAGTCTTTACTGGGCTCACTGTATTATAGAGGCTCGCTCCACCAACTTTATAGCTCGCTCCGAAATATTTAATTTACGAAGCTTCCCACGTAAATAAGTAAGTATTACCGATCCCTTGTGCAGCTTTTACGTCTAGCCCAGTAACGATTTATTTCTCAGTCAAAATAATAATCAGCAATAACTAATTTACTAAACAGACGAGGAAAATAAGAAGTACAGGAAATGAGTTAAAAATAACTTAAAATTTAATGAAAAAGTACAGGAAGCACTGAATTAAAAAATTGATTAAATGGGAGGAAACAGTTAGTCATGAGGTATCTACTTAAGTACCTTTTTGAGCCCCGAGAAGTCAATGTCTGTTATACAGGATATAATTAGTATAACTAAAAACTTCGTAATGGGGGTAGCTGTAATTTAAAATATATCTTCTTTTTCAAACACTTAGTGGCTGCCTGCTAGTTTTTGGAGAAAATTGCATTTTTAATTTTAAGGACGCCCATTGCACTCGCATTACATTAAAAATACTAAATAAGCAAAAAATTTTCTTTAATTTTTCAAAATTTTTTAAAAAATTTAAAAAATGTAGAAAATTGCTTTTTAAGTTTTAAATACGCACAGTACGCAATACGCATTGTACCTACATTACTTTAAAAATACTAAACAAACAAAATAAAGTTTTTTAATTTTTTATTGAAAAAATAGAAATTCTTTTTTGCTTGTTTCGCATTTTTAATGTAATACTCGTTATGAGTACAATGGGAGTACTTAAAATTACTCTTACTTAAAAACAAACAGAAAGCAACCACATGTTGGTAAGAAAAATATGTTTTAAATTATTACAGCTACCGCTCCATTACGGAGTGGCCAGTTATATTAGTTACACCCTGTATACCATCTTCGTAATCCTACTTCCGAAACCGTTATAAATCGACCAATAGATAGCTCAACAATATACGATTCATAGAGTATACAGAGTGAGCCAGCATCGATCAAGGTCGGGAAACCTGCACCTCAGGGAACCTGGACCTGGAATATGTGAGATCAGGGGCTATGTGAGCTATGTACAATTCATAGGGTGCCTTTATAGCGGGTAAGTCAGCCTCGAGAAAAACTGTGTTTCCCGAAACTAAATATAAATTTACATAAATAGCCGTTTGTTATCAAAACTAAACTGCTATGCTCGGAGAATATGAACATAAATATAGTTCAATGACAGGTGTCCTTTATACAGGAAGTGTTAACCTCTAGAGCAAAGATCGGTTTCCTAGATATACATAATATAAATTTCCTAGGTGAAGACGAAACAATATTGTCTAGGGGCAATTGTGTTTGAAATTCTTTATTTCGATATTTTTTTCGAACCTATAACCATAATTTACATCTATATATGCAATTATAAATTTAAATATATAGCCGGGCATTATCAAAACAGAAGTGTTTTATACGCACGTGTTGTGAAAAATCAATGGAAATTCCTGAATTAATCAGTAATGGAAATACAGATCACTTAAGTTGGCAGCATATAATCTCATTTTTTAAATGTATAATCAAAGAATACAAGTACTGCAGTCTGGTAAATATTGTGAAGCAATTGTATAATATACTAGCTATTATAATAACGGCCATGAGATAATGGTGGAACTACTGTACAGAAATGTACTAAGTAGCTTTCTGTGACTACACCCTGTGTTATGTGTAGTGAAATCTATGTTTCTCAGTTCAAATGCTTTTTGATGGGAAATTTTAAGTACTGGCATTTACATTAGATACCAGATTTGAATGATTTTCGTACCGCTTGCATCGACTACTGTGACTGGTGAAGCTTATCAAAGTCGAGCTGTTCCGGAAAGAGTTCCAAACAGTCGATTTTTAATTTGCGATGTTTTTGTATCCGTAGTCAGGTGCCTACTCAAGCATCAATCAAAAATGTGTTAATACAATACCTCGGTGCAAACTTCCAGTGATGAAATGCATGAAACTGCTGTGCATATTAACGATAATTTAAATTGAGCAGCAAAATCAAGCCACGTCAAAAACCTCCATAAATAAATTTAGCTGGTCAGATATATCACCACGGTACGTTCTACCTCCTGTTATATTCACCGAAAGAAGGAAAATACAAATCCTTAAAATGTAATATGTATACTTGTAGATTAAGCAGTAGAACACAAAAGCAGAAATTCCTGGGCCAAAAAACAACACCTTTCGACTTATTTCTTTTTGTATATGAACACAGAGTTGTCAAAAAGATAACGAACCCTACCATCAGATCAATGTGCACCAAGAGTAAATCGATAATGTCTTCAATATTAACACGACGTTTTGTAGAAGCCGCAGTCCCTAAAATAGCGCATATAGAGTAATCCATTGAAGTATGGCAAAACCGAAGGTCGATATTCAAGCGAGATAAAAAATAGTGACATTTGCTGTATTTGGCACCACAAAGCTGAAAAATTTATCGATTAAAATCTTTACACGATTTCCTTGCTCATAAGAGTTTATAATAGCGGCACGTTCCATACCTTACCAAAACTTTACGAAATGTCAACAAACTAAGTCGATTTATTAAATTACATTGCAGTTGCACGTATAATAATTTAAAATCAAATGTTCTGGTACAGAGTGTTCAGGGCGGTTTCTGAGAGTTAGTCCGAACATCATTCTGAACCTACATACAACTAAAACAGATATATTGTAATAAGTGTTACTTGTTCTTTCGAATCTTGGAATCAGTCGCCCATGATGCAGATGTAGTATGTCACTTTTGTGTCACACTGAAAGTCACTTTCGTGTCAGGAGCTTTAAGTAACATGATAGTACGTAAGTTATGGAGATTCAGAATAATTTGCGAAACGAATGTATCCACGAAAAAATACATATTATATTTGAACCAATAACTTGAAATAGGAAACGTTTAGCATTCGTATGGGCATAAGACAAGCAGGCCCTTCGGGCTCATACTTATTCAATATTCATTTTAATGCAAGACAATAAAATTAAAAAATAATGAGGAAATAGGGTATAGACCATTTTTGTAAATTAATTCAAGCGAGTACACTATTATCAACTTATATAAATGAAGATATTTTGCAGCATAGCATGCAGGTATTAAAATGAATATATGCTTAGTATTAAATAAAAAGCATTTTGTTAAACGGTAAATGTTGGACGGTAAACGAAGAAAATAATGTATTGATGAGGAATATAGTTTTAAATACTGGAACAGCACAAAAAATTCAGTTTTGGACTGAACAGCCCAACATTCACCGAAATAAGTTTCATAAGTTATGAAGTAAATAAAAATAGATTCTACTTGGAAAAAGCATAAGGGATTTTGTCTTGATCGTATCTTATTACGAGTTAGCAGACTTGACTGGTTGGAAATGCAATAGTTTCTAGAATGAGGTTCCATCAACATGTCTGCTATGATGAAAAAAGTCTTTAAGTCTTAAAAATTAAGTAAGCTAAGCAAGCAAATGTATGAAATTATTGAAGGTAATGTAAGTGTGCATCCAGAATTTTAGTTAAAGAAACATTTTAATAAAATAATAAACTCGACCGCTGTTGTAGGTATATGATATAAACGTTACTTTCATGAAAAAAAAATGGAGGAGTGTAGGTACCAATGATTTCATAATGATAAAGCAGATAAGACAGCAAGGCTACCATGATGCTATTTTATTCTTTTGTTCACTGTAAATGTATAGGATAAAATAATAAAAAAATAACAAATATCATATTAGCCTTGGTATCCTAGATCATTATGAAACCAATAGTACATATATAACGTAGTTGGACAAAAAAATTAAACTATTGTCAAAGAGACTTTTTATAATAATTTCAGGAATAAAAGCTAGTTTTAAGAATCCTATTAGATACCTTTAACAGATAGAATGGCAATGCGGACAAAATTTAGGAAAGTGCTTTAGCTAGTGGTCACAAACAATTTGCAAAACATTCTTTAGCTTTGGGTTTCGATGTGTCAATATGGAGCTTTCAAGTTGAATAGCAAAAGGTGGACTTTATCAAATCTGTGTCTCATTAGCAGTATGAGATTAGTACCATTAGTTACCAGCAAGTAATTAGGGTTACCGCAATTAATTTATGCTACTGATCATAAAACAAATTAATGCGTTTTTTGTGTTTTATTCAGTAGTCTCTTAAGCAAGACTTCTTTTAAAAAATATTAAAACAATTATCTTTTATAAAGTAAATTTTGGATAAACTGGTTATGGATAACAAAATAGAGAATTAACACAGATATTTACAAACTACTTATACTTGTAGTAAATAAATAAACATTTTTTGTTTCGTTTTTTATTAATGAACGTCAACGATCATCATTAGGTTCACTCTTCAAATATTTATGGAAATATAATGTGTTGAGGTTATCCTTGTTTCTCTTATTCATTAAATTAACGGTTTTTTTCATTTATCACAATTTTCTCAACGATAATGGTAAAAGTTTTTTTTGTGTTTCCTACAGAAATTAAGAGAACATTTCCTGAGCTATCAGTAAGCTCCTTTGTATCGATATAAAACTGGAACAAGAGAACTTCTAAAACGGTCACACAATTTCAGAATTAATCATAAGGTGATTTTTAGAGAAAGAGAAGGCCCATTTCCTATATAATCAAAAGCAGAGGCTTTCGTGCTTTTCCCTTATAATCCTTGGTTCTTCTGTTCTCTTTAATCCCTATCATTGAACATTTTTCAACAAAGTGGCAAGAAACACTTTCACATTACTCACTCACTTTTTTGACCTTGCGAAACAAATTACTTACAATAAGCAACTGTCCAAGGCAAGAATTTCCTTAAAAACCAATATTAATGTTGTCTAATTCTCAAAAAAGAAAAATTCAGAACATTTCGGGGTCTCTTAAGAAAATAGGGTGCTTTGTATAGAACAGTCATCAATAGGTATATCAGTCACCGAAACGTTTATAAATTGGTGATGATTTTTTAGGTGCTGTAGTATTTGTTCCCTTCCAAGTGATAAGACCTTTGTGTCTTTGAACATGGAGGTCATCAATAAGAAGCCTGAACTGTAATCTGCTTTCTTGATGGTAGAGTTTTTGGTTTACGACTCATTTACTTGGAAATTTTTCTTGACTACAAGATAATTTATCACGGAAGTATGAAAGTAAAATTACGCTTTTTGTTATCTACGCAACAATGGAGTATAAAGACATTAACTAATTGAAACATTTAATGCTTTAGAAATCTTGCTTGCAATTAGGTATTAATTATATTTAAAGGTTGAAAAAGTATGTCTGCACTCACAATCACATGAGGTTGCTTTTAGCATATTCTGAAAAGTAAATATTTCTGCTCTTTTTAACTAAAAGTCTAATCTATCTTCACCTGACAACTCAGTCAAAACAAGTTATAAGATTTTCGACCTTCCGTTAAATTAACGCATCCCTACGAAGAACATTAATCATAAAACCCTATGCAACTACGAACGATAATGCATTACGTGCAAACAGCTCAATTTTGAACTTTAAAATATGTACCTACGTATTACATTCCGAGGACGGAAATAAAAAGTCTGGAACTTGATTATTGATTTATCTAAGGAAACTATAAAATTGGGTTAATTCTCTTAAAAATGGTTTCCATTGTGTTCCAAGGAGAAATACTTTACGTATGTATAAAACTTACAAGCTTTACGTGTTATAAACCGTTGCACCTCTTTAGAAATATATCAGCATAAAAATGAAAGGCAATTTATATAAGCTATTCTTAATTTGTTTGGTTATTGAAGTATAATGAATGTCGATTATTCTTGATTACAGGTATGGTAGTCCTGCGATGCATTAATTAAGATTACAGCAGACGGTAAGTTATGATCTACATGAATGTGATTTTATCCCTTCAGAGTGTTTAATTTCTATAGCTTGAAGTTTTATTTAAAAAGGTAAAATAAAAACAAAAATGTATCCGTAATTGCTGCTGTTTTCGAAAATAATGTAGTTTAAACATTAAATAAATTTCGACCCCCATTAAATATACAGTAATCATAAGACGTTATATGACATAAAAGGTTTTTCATAATTTATGTTGCTTGTACATTATGTACCTTAAACTACTTCCAAATATTCAAATTATAAATCAATAAAAAAAGTGCTTGGCAACATTCATACAAACACATTATTGGAACACTAAGTTAATTTCGATATGTATCCCCAAAAAACATCTACAGCCATAATTAGTATTTTCTAGCGATCATAGCATATGAAAAATGGCGCAAAGTCGAATACAGTTCACAATTTAGGCATATCACAATTTTTATATGTAATTAAAACTGATAAACGATCCTGCTCAAAATATCTTCAAAATTTTTCCTCTCTCCAGAAACTGCCAATTTTACGATTTCCAAAACCTTAATTAAGCATAACTAGAGGTTATATGCATTTGTTGAGGCAGTTATATCTAAGACAATTAACTCTTGCAATTTTTTCTGATAAAGATATGAGAGTTGGTGTGATTGTGATGTCAATGTCTACTACAACAGAAAGATAAAAGCATACGAGTTTATCCTATGAATCAAATACTTACATTATCGCTACATATGCACTACAAGAAGACACTTATCGACTGGTTCTTCGACAAAAAAACTGATCCAAAACATAACAAAAGGGAATATTTTCGGTAGTACATTTTTAGCGATAATATGTTCATAGATCAAGGTCAGACACTAAACTGTTTTAAAGTAGTAGTGTTAAAACAGCCGTACTCACATGTCAATAAAAGAAAACATAATTACATGCAGAATGCCATCTACTTCTAAGCAAGCGTCAAAGCATGCCGCAGACTAACTAATTATCTAACAAATTTCAGAGGATGTGGAAAGGACATTGTCAGTGGCACTGTCATGTCGTGTATAAATAATGAAATAAAAAATTTAATTCACTTTAATGTAAAAAATATTTATTTGGACTAGCTTTAACCTTTCTACTTCTGATTTAACCGTAGGTTTTTTGGAAATGCATTGGCTTTCTATTTTTGACACTGTGTTGCCATACTGGTTATTGATTGAGTTATACATATGTTATTTGTATATTGGAAACCTATATTCTTTTTAATACAGTCTAAGAAATCTTAATAATTGCTACGCGCCTCAATTCCAAACGAATCCTAAGGACCTTCTTTAAGTGTAGTGTCTGTTATCTAAAGCAACAGCTCTCAATGCTATTAAAGTCGTTGTTTTCTTAATTTCTTAATATGAAAAGATATAAATTAGAATCTTTAGCCAACATACCAGATCTATTTATTCTTCTTTTGTTTAATTTTAGTTCTGTATGTCTTCTAGTAGTAGAATGACTGAAAAAACTTTGAACTTTTTAAAGGTTTTCAGCTCAAGTACTCTAAAAAAGTTTTAAGCAAGACCTGTACTCTAAGCAAGAACCTGGAGAGCTGGATTAGTAACTGTAAAATGTTTTTTCCAGAAAATCCCTATGGTAGATAGCACGTCAGGTTCTACTAAATGTTTAGATCAGTCTCTTTGCCCTAACCGATGCAAGTCTTAGATTTGCAGTTTAACATTGTTCATAAAATAATTTGTCATTAACTAAAGTAGTATTTAATGTGAGACATTATTTAAAGTCATTCTGGAGAATACTAAAATCGGAAGTTTGAAAAGTCTTATTTAGTAATGAATAAACACTTTTGTACATAATTCTATTTTCGCACTAATTATTTATAGTGAAGTGAATAGTGAAGTGCGAAAAGGTGTATGTCATGATGGAAAAACCCTATTGAGTTGTAACTTATTTTAAAGCTCTTGAGCTGCTTCTCTTTCTAAAGGTAAATTTTGACACAAATTGGAGTCCGATACTTTGCGACTAAACAGGGCTAAGTTTTTATTTATTTACCAGACTCTGCAACATTTTAATCTCAAAGCTGACCAAACGTATTTGTGAATTATATGGATACGCTTGTCGGATTGCATAGCTCATTATGAATTCGTGTTTTTTATTACGACATTATAACGTTACAGACATTCCAATACACACCTATTGATGTAAGGAATGTCTTGGTAACGTTGAATTGTTTTGCATATAATATGTTTATATGTGTTTTATGTTATTATACTTAGGTAAGTCTACTTTATAGCGTCTCTAGTCTCTAAGCGTCTAAGGTTGCCTGCTATCTATTATCCCTTGTTACTTCGTACGGGATATTTCTAGCGATATTTATGTAGGAAGCAGCAAGCAGATTCCAATATCCACCCACTTTGAAAAGCTCTGCTCTAATGGTTCTACAGTTAGACATTACCCTGTATCAATTAAATTGATTTAGAAAATTGTTCTTTATGTGCTTCCCCTGTACGACTTGCTTTTTTATTCACACCGATCGATGCTTCGTTGGTTTAATTAGCAGCTTGATTATTTGAGAATCAGGTATAGAAATTGCAAACTGCATTTCAGTTTGAAATTTTAAAGTGTAAAGATGGGTAAAGAAAAACGGTCTGTGTCTGTTACACTTCGAAGTTATGTTAAGGAATTCAGTGTTCTTACAACTGACGATAAGGTGTTGTATTTACAGTGTGCGACGATAAAGTGACTGCAACGAAACGCTTTCAAGTTACACAACATCTGAACACGGTTCGACATCAAAAGTGTGTTGCCCTGAAATCAAAAACACAAACATTGTTACCGGGGTACCTTAATAATTCGCGCGGTGAGTCCAGCAAATCGATCGCATTTAATAAAAAAGTATGTAGTGCATTAGTGGTTGCAGATATCCCGTTAAGTAAAATTAATCACTCAACATTTCGTAATTTTCTGGAAGAAATTTCAAAAATGCAAATACCCGACGAGTCTACACTCAAGAAAAATTATTTACCTCGTTTATAAGAAGAGACCATAAAATCAATTAGAAAACATGTAGCGAATAACTACATATGTGTTTCCATTGACGAATCTACTGATACTACTGGAAGGTGCGTAGAAACTTCACTTCCTTCGTTTTGTTAGTAAAATTTAACTAATTAAAGACAGCAGAGCAATTTACGGATGTTTTATTTTCTATTTTGTTAGTTACATATTTAATCACAATATTTTTGCTTGATTAAAATATAATTTTTTTTAAATAACTGTTTTACGCTAATTGTTTGTAACCGACTACTTATGTAGTTCGATAAAATAAAAATCAAATTTTTGTTTTCAGATACGTGGCTAACGTTATAATTGGCGTTTTAAATTCGGAGAACAATCCCAAATCCTATCTATTAGCAATGGACGTTTTCAAGAGCGCCAATCATTGTTCTGTGGCAAAATTGTTTAACGATTCGATGGCTATTTTGTGGCCGGACGGCATACAGTACAACAAAGTACTCCTGTTCGTCACCGACGCGGCACCGTACATGATCAAGGCTGGAGCAGGCTTACAAGTTCTGTACGGAAAAATGATCCATTTAACTTGTCTTGGCCATGCAATGCATAGAGTTGCGGAAAAGGTGCGGGAAATATATTCTAACGTAAACTCTATAATTTCAGATGTAAAAAAAATTGTTTGTAAAGCTCCATATCGCATACAAATATTTAGGGAAACTGCTCAAGAAGTGCCTTACCTACCTGAGCCTGTAATAACAAGGTAGGGTACTTGGCTTTCTGCAGCTGAATATTATGCAACTTATTTTGATATTATTAAAGCATTTGTGAAATAAACTTAATAAACACGATGCACTATGCATACAAAGCGCACAGGATGCTTTTAATACTAAGGAGGTGAGGGCAGAATTATTGTTTGTTTTGACAAGTTTTGTGCGTTCAACTAAAGTAATTCAGAAATTAGAAAGTCAGGGAAATTCATTAGATGAATCTCTTGAGCATGTAAAATTGTTAGGTGTTTCTTTGAATAAAGTAAAAGGGCCAAAGGGTTTGACTATAAAACAAAAATTTAAATCCGTTATAGACAAAAATCCTGGTTTTCACTTAATTAAAAGCATAAACGATGCATTATCTGGCCAAGACATTTTAGACGAGCTAAAACATTATTCGCTTGTAGAATTAAACAATTTTAAGTATGCCCCAATTACGTCTTGCGATGTGGAACAGAGTTTCTCAAAATATAAAACAATATTTAGGGATAATAGGCATATGTTTACTTTTGAAAATTTAAAAATGTACTTCATTGTGAACTGTAACGCTCTATGTTTAGAAAATATAATTAATTAAATTATTGCATAGGATGTCTAATTAAAATAATTTCTGTAAATAACGCTAAACAGGTGTTTTTTAAATAATGAAAGTGCATATATTTATTAAAAATTTCTAATAAACGCATATTTCATGATTTTTAAGTGCATATTTAAGTGCATATTTCACGTTTTTATAGTGCATAAGTGCATGCATATTTCAGCATTTTTAAGTGCATACAAATCCTATACCTAGTAATGATATATGATCGATGCCAAATGAATTTAACATACAACACAGAAACATAGCAAACGTCCATAGAAATTAGGTTAGCCCTTGACACGGACAGAAGCCGAACCTACATCATACCCCGCAAACTGAACTATATCTCTGCAAATGTGTAAATTTTCTAAAGCGTAAAATTCTTAGACAAACGTTTAATGCATAATATAATCTTGGTATAAAATGGTGCAATACACAAAGAGCAGTCTTGATACTTTTCTATTATTGTTTATAATAATAATAATAATCTTTTTCTATTTTTCGTCTATAATAAAGCTGTTAAAGCACCCAAAACAGTGCGTTAATAGCTCATTTGAGTGCTTTAATAACCCAACTTTCTCGAAGTTGGTAGCATTGAGAAAATAATTAAAAAAACAGAAAATTGACAAAAACTTCACTCAATTTTCTGTGTCAATCAATGAATTTTCAAATGTCACACCAGTGTTGTCAACTACCACAAAAATCCCTAAATTTTGAAATTCCGATTTTTTTTATTTAAAAAGGGAATAAAAGACACAAAGTAGAAAAAATAGCATAAAAAACTCGTTTCATAAGTCATTATTGCACTCGTCCTTGAAATTTGGACTCGTGCAATAAATCTTGCCTTATGAAACTCGTTCTTTAATATACTATTATTTTCGGATTTACCTTTTACAAAAATGAATCGCTACATATTGTGAATAAAAAAAATATAAAAAGTAATTAAATTACCATTTCTTCATATTTTTTACATTATGTACGTATGATTTAAAACTAACCGCAAGAATATCAACGCTAATAAAATTGTACACAATTTTAGTAACACGATTTAGTGGGCAGTTTACTCCATACATAGTTCTATGTTTATTACAACGCTGTAAGTAACTATTTATAATATTAACCGTAAGTACTTAAACATTAAATAAGGAAAGTATATCTGAACAAGAAATCATTCTATTTAAACATTTGGAAAAAAACACAATTCAAAATAGTTTCTTCTGATGTGCATTGGGTGAAAACCAAAATACTGTAATAACTGATCATGGTTTACATTATTAAAACTTATACCAGATTTGTAATAAAGTACTTTAGCAATCTTCCTTTGAACATTCTCAAATCTGTCCGAAGTCCGAATGCACTTTAAAAGCTGTTGACCATATAAATACAATTATAATCAAGAAGTGAGCGAACAAAAGCTATATACACCACTAAATTGTAAAGTAAGTCTTTTAATAAAACCAGACATTCTCATTGCTTTAGCGATAACAAAATTAATATGATCGACGAAAGATAAAGGCCTATCTAATAAAATTCTAAGATCCCGAATTACAGAAACATTTTCAAGTAGTAAGCACATATTCACATATATAAGCATCACGTTTTCTACTAAATCTAATATCTTTAGATTTTTCAATATTTAAATATAGGTCGTTTTTAACGCACCATTTATATAAACTACATAAATCATTTTGCAAAGGAAAACAATCCACATTACTGTTTATTGCCCAAAGAATCTTTAAATCATCTGCAAATAAAAGAAAACACGAGCTGAAACAACTAGCAATATCATTAATAAAAATAGCAAACAAAATTGGTCTTAAGTGAGAACCTTGCGGTTCTCCAGATACAACAGATTTTGATTTTGCTTTTATTTTTTGTTCTTTATGTTGCTTGTTTTCCGTATAAGTCATGACTTCAATCTTCTCTTAAACTACATGCAAAATTGGCATCGGTCAGTAAAAACAGGTTAATTTTTAACTAAGTTGTTCCGTAATATGCCTTATCTAGTATGTTTAGATAAGGCACGAACAGTGGCGTAGACAGGATGTTTTCATGGGCGGACGAAAGTACTAAACTGAAGATACAATATATGTATTTATCATTATTTATTAAGATACAATATAGCACTTGAATAAATGAAATAATTATATTATCGAGCTTCTTTCAGTTATAACTTATCACACCCAACGAGTCTTTACTTGCCTAACCATATACTGCATAAAGACAGATAAACAAATTATAAAATACATCAAGGAATTTTTTTCTAAAATTAGATGAGCAAGTTCAGCGGAGGTTTAGTTACGCCGCCTGTTGTGCTTTAATTATTGTACTATTAGTTCAGTTTTCCCGGTTCTTAGGGGGTTATCTTCCTCAACACTTACTCGCATAAACCATTGCTTACGAGTACTGTAAAGCAATAATGTCCTATAGTAATCGTAATACAGGGTGAGCCAAAATGATTGAGGACGTTTTGGATTTCGCGCCGTAGGTTTTAGTGTATGTCACGTTGTTAGTGTAGGTATATTGAAATGTGTTGTCTCAAATTACAACGTCAACTCGTCACTTTCTCGTTAATATCGTTGTGCTTTGTCACACTGTTAAAGGTTTTCATTGGATTTTTAGCTTGTTTTATTATTTTACAAAACAGTTCTCTTCATAACTACAGTTTGTTGGACGATTTTTTTATCAGGTAAGTTAAGGTAAGTAAGTTAAGTTTTTTATTAGTAAGTGAAGTGTCTAAGCTACATTATTTTTGAGATACCACTGTAAAATACAAGAAGGATGAAACTGACTGAAAAGTATTCGTATTGCCAATGCGACGGTAATTTAACGTGGTGATAAATTCAAAACGTCTTCAATCATTTTGGATCATCCTGTATTAAAATGTAGCCAAACACCCTTTACCCTTGAGAGAGGATAGATGTGGATCTATCCTGTGGAGGTTTTAAGATATTTTAATCAATATATTAGACTGAACTTATGAACTGAGAGTCTAAAACTATAAACACCAGAAATATAACAGACAAACAAAAAGATTACAAATTAACCACAAAAACAATTTTTCGTTGTTTTCTCAAAACTAAAACTATTTTAGTATTGTAACGTTCTTTCTAAAATAAATATTTGTTTGTGAATAGACGATTTAAACAGCACTTGTATTATTATTTTAGAAAGAACGTTACAGTGGAGTCAGGTGTGGTGTTTTAAAATAAATAAAATCGCGTAATAATTAATTAAAGTGCTGTGAGAATAAAATTTTTGGTGTTAAAACATAATTTCAACAAACAATTAAAATGGTGATGAAACTATTAAAGGATCTCTTAGTAATAGATTTGAAACGGGAATTGGACGAGAGGGACTTGGATAGTAATGGAAAGAAAGAAGTTTTGATAAATCGGCTAAGAAAATGGCTTTTAGAACAGAAGGAAGATCCTGAAAATTACCGCTTCGAAATACCTGGACCCGCAATTGATACTAGTTTGTTGTTAAGTAAAATGGAAGAAAATTCTAGAAAGTCCGAAGAGAATTCTAGAATTTTAAAAGAGGAATTACTGGAAAAGTCCGAAGAGAATTCTAGAAAGTCCGAAGAGAATTCTAGAATTTTAAAAGAAGAATTACTGCAAAAGTCCGAAGAGAATTCTAGAATGCTTAAACAAGAATTACTTGAAAATACTAAAGCGCTGGAAGAAAAAGTACTGGAAAAACACGAAGAGAATTCGCTTGCAGAATTACTAGAAAAGGCCGAAGAAAATGTTAGAATGCTAAAGGAAGAAATACTGGAGAATTCCAGGAAATCCGAAGAAAGTTCTAGAAGGCTTAAAGGAGAATTGCTGGAAAATGTCAAAGCGTTGGAAGAAAAAGTTTTCGAAGAATTTTTTGAGAATGCCAGTGCGTTAGGACTGTTGGAAGGGAGATTGGCAGAACAAGATAGGGTAATAAAGATGGTAGAAGAGAAAATAGCCCAAATCCAATTACCACCAACTAAGAAAGACGATATAACCGAAATGCTGGAAGATAGAATGAGGCAACTACTGTTTCCCTCGACTTCTGAGTGGCCGTGTAATGAAGTAAAGAAACAAGTTAAAGAAGAAAAGGATTCTGCCGTAGGGATAAAAGTAAAACCACCCACGTTCGATGGAAAGATACCTTGGTCCACTTACTACAAACAGTTTGAGGCGGCTTCTGGGGCCAACGGATGGACAGGCAAGGAAAAGGCCGTTTCTTTAACTGTGGCTTTGCGTGGAGACGCGTTGAACGTCCTGCAAACAATCCCAGCAGGACAGGAAAATGATTACCAATTGTTAGTGTCTAGATTGGAAATGAGATATGGAGACGCGCATCTTCAACAAGTGTATCACGCGCAAGTGAAGAATCGTATCCAGAAGAATGGAGAAAGCCTGCAGGAGTTTGAAGCCGATGTTGCGCGGCTTGTCCGATTGGCGTACCCTACGGCACCCGATTCATTTCTGGGACAACTGGCTGTGCAGACCTTCATTGATGGGTTAAGAGACGGAGAAACACAACAATCATTGAGGCTGGCACGACCAAGAACAACTGATGATGCGCTTGCTCACGCCTTAGAATTTGAAGCTGCAAAACAAGCGTCCCGAGGTCACGGACGTGTTCGGACCGTTTTGGAAGAAGATGAAGGTTCTAAAGATCGCCTAGAAGAATTATTAATGAGAGTTCTTCAGAAGGAAGAGAACCGTAAAAAGAATCCTCAAGAAGTTCGAGGACCCCGTTGCTGGAACTGCGGTGAACAAGGGCACATACGACGCCGCTGCCCTAAACCCAAACAAGTTCAGCCGTCGGAAAACTAAAGGGGGTCGACGAGAGGGGGCGAACGTTGACCTTGAGTAGAGATGCCCCGGAGATCACCATCCATGCCGTAACAACGAAGAACAGTACCAGCAGTTTGTTCGTAGATGGGAAGATTGCTAACCGAACTGTTCCACTACTTATTGATACGGGGGCGACAAAATCCATCGTACGCCCTGATGTTCTACGATCAAGTATTAAGTTGTTACCCACAACTACTCAACTCCGTACAGCAACAGGTGAAGTGATACCAACACGCGGAGTGGTGAAGATGAAGATTGGCATTGGAAGTGAAGAACGTGATCATGAGGTGCTGGTAGCCGATATCACTGATGACTTCATCTTGGGAATGGACCTCCTGAGAAAATTTGGTTTTACGTTGGATTTGAAAGAGGGTGTTTTGAAGGTCGGTAACGAAGAACTTCCGTTGCACCCACGAGAAGATCCGGTTGTAAGGGTTTTGCTGACTGAAGATGTGATATTGCCGGGTCAAAGCGAGATGGTTGTCGAGGCGGGTTTGGATGGAGATCTTCGGGTAGGATGTGTGCGAATGATGGAGCCTGTTTGTGATAAGAAGATCCATAGTGGCATACTGGTGGGAAAAGCGCTGATCAAGGTTGGAAAGAGAGTACCGGTGAGAATTATGGATGTTAATGTGGATCCGGTGACATTGAAGAAGAGTACCCTTGTGGGACAGTGTGTGCCAGTATTTCGAGTAGCCAGGTGTATGGCTGATGTTCCAAAACCAGTGCCCAAAGACGATGGTGGAAAATTAGTGGGTATGGTTACTAGTTCGTGCGAAGACCTTAACAGAACGGAAGTGAAAGAGGTACAGGGTTTGGTTCACCGATACCAAGATATCTTCGCTCTTGACGATAGCCAGAAGGGACGAACAAATATAGTAAAACATAAAATCAATACAGGCAACTCTATGCCTGTCCGTCAGCAGCCGAGGCGTCTACCTCTAGCAAGGCGAGCAGAAGCCGAAAAGATTATTACTGATATGGAAGAACAAGGGGTCATCGAGCCATCCAGCAGTCCATGGGCATCACCGGTGGTCCTGGTCAGTAAGAAGGACGGGTCAACGAGATTTTGTGTGGACTATCGGCAGCTTAATGACGTGACCAAGAAAGACAGCTATCCCTTACCACGCATCGACGACACGTTAGATACCCTGTCTGGTTCACAATGGTTTTCGACTTTGGACTTGAAGAGTGGTTATTGGCAAGTTGAAATGGAACCTGAAGACCGGGAGAAGACCGCGTTCACTATTGGTTCCGGACTATGGCAGTTTACGGTTATGCCTTTTGGTCTATGTAACGCTCCGGCCACCTTTGAGCGTTTAATGGAGACCATCCTGAGAGGGTTGTCGTGGAAGACCTGCCTGGTATACCTAGATGATGTGATTGTAGTCGGAAAATCATTCAACGAACATTTGAAAAATCTAGAGGAAGTGTTCCGAAGACTACGTGGAGCCAATCTGAAATTGAGTCCGAAAAAGTGCCACATATTCAGAAAGGAAGTGAAATATCTCGGGCACGTCGTATCACAAAATGGAGTGGCAGCCGACCCCGATAAGATTCGTGCAGTTCAAGAGTGGCCAACACCGAAAGATAAACACCAAGTTCGTAGTTTTCTTGGGTTATGTACCTACTACAGGCGTTTCGTTCCTGGGTTTGCCAATATAGCGAAACCTCTGACAAGGTTAACTGAAGATGGGCGCGAGTATGTTTGGAGCGGAGAGTGTGAAACAGCTTTCCAACAGCTGAAGCGTGCCCTGACAACAGCACCAATATTGAGCTATCCACGGACAGAAGGGAAATTCATACTTGACACAGATGCAAGTAATTTGGCCATTGGGGGGGTACTTTCTCAGATACAGGATGGACAAGAACAGGTCATCGGCTATTTTAGTAAGGTTTTGTCGAAAGTCGAAAGAAATTATTGTGTGACCAGAAGAGAACTATTGGCCGTCGTGAAGTCCGTTGAGCACTTCTACAAATACTTGTACGGACGGAAGTTTTTATTGAGGACGGACCATGCAGCGTTGAAATGGCTTTTACAATTCCGTAATCCTGAAGGCCAGGTCGCAAGGTGGATCGAACGATTACAAGGATACGACTTTGACACCGAACATCGAGCGGGCACTAGTCATCGAAATGCCGATGCTCTTTCAAGAAGACCCTGTCCAACGAATTGCCGTCATTGCTGTCGTTTGGAGGAGAGGGTTTGCCAAGTATTAAGGACTACCATCGTCAACGACAATTGGTTGCCGGAAGAATTGCAACGACAGCAGGAGGCTGATCCCGAACTAAAAATGGTACTGGAATGGAAGCGCGTGGGAGAAAGGCCTGCCTGGGAGGCCGTCAGCCCTTTCAACAGAACGCTCAAAGCATATTGGGCCCAATGGGAGTCCTTGAAGGTGGAAGACGATCTCCTGAAGCGAGTACTGGAGAGTGAAGATGGCACCACCATTACGTCTCAGTTCGTGGTTCCAAGAAGCCGAGTGGCTACAGTATTGCGACATCTCCATGACGGTGCCTCAGGAGGACACTTCGGTGTGAAAAAGACTTTGGAGAAAGTTAGGGAGCGTTTTTATTGGGTCAACTGTAAAGAAGACGTGAAGGAGTGGTGCCGGAAATGTGAACTATGTGCCACTGGTAACGGACCCTTGGGGAAACGAAGAGCACCTATGAGGCAGTACAATGTGGGTAGTCCTCTGGAAAGAATAGCCATAGATATTGCCGGACCATTTCCCGAAACCGACGATGGGAATAAATACATATTAGTGGCAATGGACTATTTTACCAAATGGCCAGAAGCATATGCCCTACCAAACCAGGAAGCTGCGACTGTTGCTGACGTACTAGTCAAAGAGTTTTTCAGTCGCTTCGGAGTGCCCATGGAGCTGCATTCGGATCAAGGCCGCAATTTCGAGTCTGTACTCTTTGGAGAAGTCTGTCGATTGTTGGGCATTCGCAAGACTCGGACCACACCGCTACATCCGCAGTCCGATGGAATGGTAGAACGCATGAATCGGACAATGGGCAAATATTTGGCCAAGGTCGTCTCCGATCATCAACGAGACTGGGACCAATACCTGCATCTGTTCCTGATGGCTTATCGTGCATCGGTCCACGAAACAACCGGTCAGTCACCAGCGTCTGTAATGTTTGGACGCGAGTTACGGTTACCGTGTGATCTGGAATTTGGGTCTCCACCTATAGAGCAGGAGGTAGCCGGGAATGATTATGTCATCAACTTAAAGAAGAAGTTGGAGGATATTCACGACCGAACCCGAAATAATAGTCGAATCGCGAGTGACCGGATGAAGGCTACGTACGATGTGAGAGCCCAAGAAGGAGGGTTTCAACCTGGAGAGCTTGTCTGGTTATACAACCCGCAAAGGCGTCGTGGCTATTCTCCAAAGTTACAGCGAAATTGGGAGGGTCCATACCAGGTGAAGAAACGAATAAATGACTTGATTTATCGCATCCAGAAATTGCCAAGGGGGAAACCAAAGGTGGTACACTCCAATCGTCTGGCGCACTATGAGGGAAATAATGACGCAGTCCCGGATCGGAAAGATGAGGCTGAGGTGGCTATCAATACCGTAAGGCGTGAAGATGATCAGCGAACCTTTAGAGAATTTATGGCTGCGTTCTCTGGAACTAGAAAAGCGCGATTCGGAGTCACGACTGAGATGCAACAAGATCTCTTCCGGGTCCCTGGTGATTATTCCATTGCCCACTGTGTCTCCGCGGATCTCCGTATGTCCAGGGGGATCGCAGTAGTGTTTAGAAATAAATTTGGACGGCTGAATGAACTTCGAGAACAAAATCCCTCTGTTGGTAAATCCTTACGCTTGCCTGATCATGACCGATCCATTTACTACTTGGTAACCAAGCAGTTTTACTACCAGAAACCGAGTTACGCCGACTTGTGGAGGGCACTATGGAATTTGAGAATCGAGTTGCTTACCAGGGGAATTAACAAATTGGCAGTTCCCAAACTCGGCTGTGGGCGGGACCAGCTGGATTGGAGAATCGTTAGAAACATGCTGGAAGTTGTCTTTAGAGGTACGGACGTCAAGATCTTCGTCTGCAGTTTTGACCCACAGCCCGCATTAAGGCCAACGAAGAGTGTAGACTGTTATTTCTACCGTAATGGAACGTGTAGTCGAGGTGAAGACTGTCGATATCGTCATGACCCGTTCTACAGGAATCAAAGCATAAAACCTGTTCTGGGACAGAACAGACTTGAAGAGGGGGGCAGTGTAACGGGAGAGAAAAGGAACGAACCTCTTTTCGAGCGACAGGTGGTGTGTTCTGCCGCCTTCGAGAAAATGACGTATCGCACAAGCATGTAAATTAGACGTGGTTTATTCTAGCATTTTCTAAGAATACATAGAAGGTTCCAGTGATTTCTGGTGCGTTTATATGAAGATATAAAAGCGGATGGCGGATAAAAGAGAGGCAGTCAACAGCAAGTCATTAACTGTGTATTACAAAATAAATAGTGAATATAAATGTTGTATTAGAAATTCATAGTCTGTAAATAATAGTTTTTAATGTTTTATAATCATAGCGTTAATTTATAGTGTATTCATTAGTGTATAGAAATAAATATTTGTTTGTGAATAGACGATTTAAACAGCACTTGTATTATTATTTTAGAAAGAACGTTACAGTATATTTAAAAAATATACTCGTAATACATTCCTCAAAAGTATTTACTTCTATACAATGCAGATCTAGCCACTAATCTCTGTTTTTATAAAAATGCGGTGAATTTAGCAAAATTTTCTACAGGAATGATACTCATTAGAGTAAGTAATACACATTTATTACATAATATGTTTATTCGTCTTGTGCGGTATTTTATAACCCTTTAATTATATTTATAATATATCATCAAATACTATTTTGTTGCTTCTGAGGATAATAATTAGGGACTTTTACAAACGGTCGCGCCTAGGGCTTAAACATTTCTAAACGCGATGCCGTAATTTTATCAAATGTGCATAATCCCTAATATTTAATTTTTTGTGTTAGATGTACTAATTGAATTGACACACTAAACTTATAAAGATTTGCAAACTATTTGGGAAAAATAAAAGGGTGCAGATATTATAAGGGTTCACACGTGCATCATTAAGACAATATATTAATTAAGTGAACGTGGGTGATCCAAACCGCATATAACAGTTTTTAACAAAATTGTCTAGGTTTAGAAGAAATAGTCTTGATAGGAATTCACTAATGTTAGACGTTTATTTGAAAATAAATAGAAGATGAAATTAATACCTTTCTATATGTATTTTTAATGGTATATTACGCTAATATACTTGACATTAAAACAATTTTTTACACAGTGTGTAGTTTCGAGCAAGTAATTGAAGACTAAATATGCAGTTAAGCAGAATTTGTAAAAACGTGAAAATTATATGTAATTACAAACAAGGATTACGTGTAGTTAACATTAGAAAAGTTTATTTATTGCTTCCTCATTAATCACTTATTGTTAACTAAGTCAGTCAGAGCTAGGCATTTTTTATATTAATTAAACATGCTCATATATACATAATTCTTATTTAATTACCCTTCTAACTGCTTCAGTGCCGCGTTAAAGACTAAAATCCATCCACTAGAAGAAGCCGTTTATGCAAAGTCAAATTAACATAGGGTGATCACAAATTACGGTCACCCTTCAATTGGATGTTAGAACAGGCAAGTCGAATTAATTTGATTTTGTAAGTGTCAAAATTTGCCAATAGCATGAGGGAAGTACTTATTGTTTACAAATTCTTGAGCATCAAACTTTTGAGACAGAATAACATTTACAGAAAATAATCTACAAAATTCTTCTGTATTCTAAATTGCAACTATTTTTATCAATAGATATCGAATAAGAGCGCTTATTGAATGGCTGGATAAGCAAACTTTGGGAACCTCGTTCTGATGCAGGAAGTATGGTACCACATTCTAGTATTATGATTGTTGACTAAGAATTTTACGAAGAATACCGCCACATTGAGTTTTTTGGCAATTTGCACACCCTGTATATCCTACCTACGTTTTTCTCAACTCTATATTATAGTACTTCTATAGTACTATATTATAGTATAAAAAGGATGTAGACTAAAATATAAAACAACAAGTAATATTGAATATTAAGTATACTGAATTTAATCAACTGCGATTACAAATTAAACAAAATATTGGCGAAGTCTACAAGAATTATGTAGCAGGTGTGGAATCCACTTTAGTTGTAAGCAGCAGTACTTTTTTTCTTTTGTAAAATCTTCAAGACGGAATCATCAGGACAATGGAAACGAAATGCTCTACAATGGTACAACCTTGGTAGGTATAGAACAGATCACACGGTTTTGCACAATACTTAAAATCTGTATATATCAAGATGAGGAAGCAAAATACAGCTTGAGTAGTCTCTCATTCGATTTATGCTTTTTGCCAACTCTTACACTGTGCGCAATTACAGGGTAGGATGTACAAGAGGCTATAGCAAAATTAAAACCTAAGAAATTTGTTGGGCCGGATGGCTTTCCTCCATATTTCTTTAAGGGATTGTCCGAATTTCTCGTCGAAAACCTCTGACTAAGATTTTTAATTTTATATTGTACACTTCCGTCTTTCGAGGGAAGTGTAAAACAACAAAAGTGTGTCCAACCTATAAATCGAGTGACCCTCAGGTTTAACTAACTATAGACCTGTAGCGTTGTTGTCTACTCCTTCGAAAGTCTTCGAAATGATATTACACAAATATTTGTTTAATCATGTGAAAAGAAGCATAGTACCCAACCAGCATGGTTTTATGCCTGCTCGTTCAACCACACATAATTGAGACTTTTAATAATTTCTTCCAACTTGATGTATACAGATTTCTCGAAGGCTATCTACAGAGTAGACCACGACATTCTTCTTAAAAAATTACATACTTTTGGTTTGTCCAATAAGCTCATACAAGTAATGGTTGCATATCTACAAAATCGCAAAGAATATGTAGTCTGTCGTAATGCTACTTCAAACTTTTCAGGAGTGCTACAAGGCTCTAACCTTGAGTCTCTATTATTTCTGATAATGATAAATGACCTACCAAACAAGCTAAGTTTTTCTTCTTATCAGTGTTTTGCAGAGGATTTAAAAATTTATAAAGTTATCAAATCATTAACAGACCATCATGTAAATCATGTACACAACTACAGATGGATCTAGTCAGAATTAATCAATGGTCTATCGACAATCATTTTTATTTCAATGCCGAAAAATGCTCGGTAGTAACATTTTCTAGAAAAGCCACTATACTTACCTTTAAATACATGTTGAGGGACACTTTCCTGGAAAGACGGACGTTTATAAAAGACCTAGGAGAGCACACAGTTTGACACAAGTTTGACTTTTAACGATCACATATCTCAAGTAATCAATAAATCATATCGAGTTCTAAGTTATATTATATAAAATTGTAAACAATTTCCACAACCTACTTCTTTCATTGCTCTCATAACTCACTCGTATTCAATGTTCTCTCATTATAATGTTCAAAAAAATAATATAGAAATGGTGC
This sequence comes from Agrypnus murinus, assembly GCA_929113105.1. NCBI lineage: Eukaryota > Metazoa > Arthropoda > Insecta > Coleoptera > Elateridae > Agrypnus > Agrypnus murinus. Next base: position 75,290,161 of record OV816024.1, read on the forward strand.
AAAAATAGTTGCTTCTCTTCATTTATTACAAAAAGCATGACCTCTATCTTGATACTCCGTCTTCTGTGTTGCGGAAAGAATTTAACATAGTAGCACTTGAAGATCGTCGTAAATTTGTTGTTATTATAATTATATTTAAAGTTGTTAGAGGCATTTTTGATGCCTCTAATGTACCTCAGCACTTAAAGTAGACTTAGAATAAGACGGTGACTGCCTGCGAAACGCATACAAGGGAATGTACAGCCAGTTCTGAAAATTAATTATTACTTAAAACAATCAAGTTTTTAGATGTAACTTCATGTTGAGTTGTCGATTCCATCTTCACCATTCCGTGTATAGCTGAACGATCTAGGAGGTAGAGAACCTAATTTCACGGCCCATGACGGAAAAATAATAATCAAGAAATGATTTCTTGTTGAAGTCGAGAAACGTGTTTCGGTGTTCCTCCATAACTTGCAGCAAACACTGTTCTTCGTCATTTGTAACCACCTGGTTAAACTCTAGCTTAAGCGCAACTCCCCTCTCAGGATTGACGTTTACAACAAGGAGGTTCTTTGCAATTCTTAAAGACATTCTTAAATTTCTACAAATCATTTCAGGTTTCTGTAGTATCTTCAAGAAGGCTGATTGGAAGCTCAAGTTAGTCAAAGAGAAATCTCGTAATTAAAGTGTTCAGTACTATGATTTTTAAGTTCGGGCCAAGTTCAATTTCACTCGTTTTGCTGATTCTTTTTCCCAATAGGGGAGTTTTTCCAATCTTATTTTATTTGGTACCTCGTGATTGAAAATTTCCAACCCATTAGATAATCACTAAGACCACAATTGCCGAACTTTTTCAGAGTAACCTTACAAATCGCAGTATCTTGTACTGAGCACAGAGTAAAGAGTACAGAGATCTTTTCTAGATGCCGAAGAGGTATCATGGCAGTAAACAAGGCTCTAACGTAGATTTGGGTAACAAAAACTCAGAATTCCTATCTCCCAGCTGTAAATGATTAACCCGATTGGATAAAACTTAACAATGGGTTTAAAAGAACCAATCACACTACAACACTTGCGTTGAATTAATCAATATTTAATCAATTAATTAATCAATCACATAATCTTAGGAACATTTCCACATGATTGGCAATACTGACAAATATTAGAGCATTTCAAACAAGCTTTTTTGCAACTACAGGCCCTATATACCCCTACTTACATAGGCAAGAAACGAATTGCAACAAAAACGCTGGTGCTACATTTTTTGTAGTTTTAACCGAAGTCAGCCATTGTGTGCTTGTCGTCCAGCCCCAATCAAAAGGATTCTTTTCTCTCCCCAACCATGTTTGGATTTGATGATAGGTGCGGAATGTCATGATAATGGGCTGCGCCCTGTGTTGGTGGCAGTCTGACAAGGTGAAACTTACTTTTTAGCACTGATTTTGCAAATAGCTGATAGCCAAGATCATCCAGTGTTTCCACACTGATGGCTATGTTAATTAAATGAGGATGTTTCTGAAGAGCACTGCAGAATTTTGTCTTCCATTGTCCAAATGATACGCCATATGAACCCAAAAGATCAAAGTTCAATGACAAAGACTTTTTTTCGTAACTTTTGAAGAATTTTCTTACTATTGGAGCTCTGTACTCCGGTACGTATGAAATTTAGAAGAATATGTTATGGGGATAAATTGAAGCAAATTTCCTGCGCTACAGAAAAGTTAAGAATGATTTTCTTTGTAGGACGTATTTACTTGTCTATTCACTTTTCCGTGAATAGTCCGCTAAAAAATAATTTTTACTTATTGTCTCAAAATGCTCTGCAACTGCAAATTTTAACTTCTGAACTTTCCCAAGTCTCTAGATTGTTATGCGTAAATCGGAGTCCCCGCAGATTCTTGTTAAGATTTGGAAATAAATAATAATCGCTCGAAGCCCTGGCTATAAAGAGAATGAACAATTTCCTTGAAGATACAAGCAGATAAGGTTTCCGATACAAGTTTAATTTATGAAAATCACCTACACCCGAACCAGATATATATGTGCTGGTGACTTGGTGCAAAAATAGATAAATTATGGGTCATTAAGTACGGAAATTTCTAAAAGATAAGACATAAGAAAAATTGAATTGTGCACTTTTTAAAATAATATATCCTAAAAACGGCGAAACTCATTAAATCAATAATCTAACTTAACATCTAACCTTCAACATATCCTCTACCTAACTTCCAACCTCACCTATGACCTAGTTTCTAACCTAATCTCTACCCTAACCTCTTAACCAACCTCTAACGTAGCCTCTACCCTAACCCAACTTTTCTAAGGTATTTTCTTTAGGAAAGAGCGCAGCTCAATTTCTCTTACAACTGAGGTTCTAGAGACTTTCTTATGTAATGGATCATAATATCTGTACTCGACATTTTTTGCCCTTCTTTATATCCGCCTGGTTCTGTTGTAGGTGGTGGTAAATGAAACCTGTGCTAAGTTTACATGTCTTTTGTCCTTTATACATTTTGGTAAACGCGTACACGATCTATCTTGTTTTTAAATAGATGAAAGGGTTTAGGTAACCACTTTTTACGTATCTTGGTTATGCCTAAAATGGTTGACTAAATCTTTAATATTTCCACTATTTCTTTTTTTCTTTAGTCTGCTAACCTTCTCCTAGCTTTTCAACTCTTTATCTCCTTCAGAATTAAATATATTAGAACTTTACTTTATTTTGTTAGAATTGAAATGATCGACAATTGTTTAACTAAAACAAATAAAACTTTGTATACTTACTTGATAAACCTAACTTGATCATATAATAGCAATTACATACATCGCTTATTTATGAAATGAAATTTATGAACCTCGTATTTCTGTTAAATTCGTCTTGAATTAAAACGAAGGAAAAATGAAGGAAATTCCCAATAGTCTCTGCTATCGATGGAAACTTTAGAATGAAATTTGGATTTTGGTAAATTTTTTGATATATTTACTATGTGATATGAACGACCATAGGGATATACATATGCTTAGTGTAGAACGTCCAAAAATCATATTGCTTATTATAAATAATACTCCTGGAGATTATTTTTTGGAACCTAAAATGTTCCATGAAATAAAAAATGGAAAATGAACCGAAGGTTTCCTGAGAACGAGAAAAATGCTTGTGCATTTATTGCATGTATTATAGACACAAGATCCTTACCTAAATACAATGTAAAACAAAATACTATAGAATATACAGTATAGAAAAAACGTGTTTAATTTCATAAATCCATGAATTACTTTTCAAATGGACTTCTTACTTAACTTATCAAGAAGTTCACAAGTATTTTTTTAGATTACCAGTGAAGTTTGAGATTACACAACATATTCGTCACATCACAGAAATGTGCAAAGTATAAGGGGAAAAAACACGAACCTTTTTAAGGTATAAGCATGATACAGTAATATACTTTAATTATGAGAACACTGTGTATACTGCATATATGTACACTGAAAGAATTTTCATGTAAATTTACACGTAAATGCTTGGTAACCAGTAACCTGTGATAATGCTTGAGATTTTACACATTACACGTAAATTTAATTTGTTTATGTAATCTTACAAGACTTTTGTAAAAGAATTTTTTACAATAAGTTTGTATTAATACAATCCATGTAATATAACAAGGTTTGACATTTAGAATTTTTAAATTCTTTATTTAGTAAATTTACAAAATAAATGTAATTTTACATTACATAACCTTGTAACATTCAAACTTATATTTTTATATCATTATTTGAGTATAAAATTATTTTTAATATTATTGTTAATAATAAAAAAAACTCGTATTAAGAATGAAAAACATTTATTTTTAACAACTGCAATATAAGTATATGTGGTTTGGAAATTTCCCAATTTAGGCATTACCACTATGGCTATAACAAACCAATTCATCACCTGGTATGAATCTGAAAACAGTAATAAAAACATTACATTATTAAAAACAATCAATATGAAGTATTACAGGCAAGTCTCAGTATTTTTTTTATTTATAGTTCCACAATTACAATAAAAAATATTTGAGTAAATTCCATAAATCGGGAAATTTCTTTTGCATATTCGAAATTTAATAAAAAATAAATGAACTTACTGTTTACAAATTGTTTATACTCACCTAGAAGCACTTGTAGTAATTAACTATACTATTATTACCAAAACGATTTCAATGAAACACGTGTAAAATGCAAGCGTTGTATCAGATTAGCGAGGTTCGGTGATGGTAACAAAGATGATTGGCCAAGTTTTACAATAAGTTTGTAAATTTAAATTGAACATGTAATTCTACAAAATGGAAATGGAAAATCAATAAAATCGTTTGCAAATTTAGCAAGTATTTGTGATTTTACATAACAACTAACAAATGCGAAATTGTAAATTGTTTACATTTAGCTATGTAAGAATACAAATTTCATGTGAAAATACATTAGTTAGGTATTTAGAAGTATATATGCAACTGAAGAAGAATAATGCAATAAAATACATGTAAAAGTTCATGTACCTGATTGTAAACCACTTGTAAAATTACATACACTTTTTTCAGTGTATGTAGATGCAAAATTTTGTAACGTTAGTACAAATTCTTTGTTGAAAAATCTTTTTATTGCTTACATTTTGTTTGTTAACTAAATAAATTATTTCTGTTTTGATGGCGATCTTGTTTCTTTATTGAATTGCTGTGATGATTTTACTAATAATAATATTTAACTGAAAACATCAACATGATTAAGTGATTTGTTGAAACACAAACCTCTAACATAATAATTCATTCGTGAATCTAACCAGATTAAAAGAGTACGTTCTGCATCAGTACATTTAAGTGTTTCTGTTAATTAACTTGCTAGTAATTTTTACAATTTATGTACAAATGTCTGCACAAATTAGATATTTTTCATAAAATAAACGAATTTGCACAACCTTTTTGTTTATTGCTTAAAGGATTTATTTTTGTTTTTTGTTTATTATTTAAAAAGAAGATATATGGAAATTCAATTATAATCGAAAATGGAAGCTTTTTTGCTGAATGTACAACTTCGTAGTATCTCAGTGGGTTGTCAGTTCGGAGAGACACCATTAGGCAATGACGTTTGATGGATTTGGTAGTCCAACCCCGTTGCATCTTGGGATTTCTACATTTTTCGTTTCCTTTCAGCTTTTTTCTCGTTGGCAAGGGAGACTGAGCCAGACGGACGCACAAAGCGAACAAAGACATCAAAATGATGGATTCGGCTCATCTTATCCCAAAGCGTGATCGAGTCATATTTCAGAGGCGCGGCGGATGGGACACGGCTACAACTCTGAATGTTAATTCCATCATCGACCTACCGCGGGTTTGATATTTCAGACATGTTGCTCTTGTACTGAGAATTTAGTAAGACGAGTTGCGAAATTAGATTAGTTTCAAACTCAAACTTTCCATGTTTTATACAACGGGTGATCGAAACTGAAATTTCTCTCATGGTAATTTAAAGTTGCGCCTTAAAACTACATTTATCTTGCACTACACATTAACTGTTGGTATAAAAATTTTAACACAAACTTAAAAGATAACCAAAATGCTAGAAATTATACTAATTATCACGTTTAAATTAATGGTTTGGAAATGCAGGATTTGGAAGGGAACAGAAGCCAGTAATCTTATTTTAAAGAAATAACATTATGAATCAAAATATTCCAAGCCTTAAAACCAAGATCGAATCATTTAATCAAAGTCTCCGTGTGTCACCTCCTGGGGAGCGAATCAAGAAAATAATCCTGAAGTGCTGCACGTTGTTTCAAGTTATTCTTTTTTTCTGTCTTTTAAAAGCTTACGTAAGAATATCAAAATTATAAAATAACTTTAAATTTTATTTGCATGACTGACAATAACAACCCGTATAATCACTAATGCTATAAAATTAAGAGGTGTTACCTCGTGATTAAATAGCGATCAGAAAGTCGTTATTTTAATATCATTAGCAATAATTATCAGCCTAGGGGATGCTATAAAGATAATATTGTGAAATTCATTTAATTCACTTAATAGAATTTATATAAAATGCATCGTACTATTTATGTCAGTTCAGTCTAGTTTGTTAAAGGACTATGCAAAGCAGTATATTAGTGAGAGAAATATGTGTTAAGGCAACAAAACTAAACAAATACGTTCTAGTAATGTTCTAGGGGGATTTATGAGCTGTGAGTACATTTTGAATTTTGATATAAAATCAAATAACTTACTCAACTTAAAAGGAGGATACGAACGGTTTTGTGTACAGTGTGCGTCAAATATACAGAGTTACTAATTTGCTAGGTAGTGGTGGTCAAGGAAAAGTATCAGTTGTAAAGTGAAATCGTTATCACTTTGATACTAATTAGAATTATTTTAAAGTTTAATGTTGAATCTACTTCTCATGTTTTAATTTTTAGATATGATAATTGGAATACGATTGGTTGTTTGCAGTGTAGTTACTTCAACTATTTGTAATGTTAATAATTACAATTAATATATCCCTGAAAGAATTTTGCTTTAGATCTATTATCGTTCTACGCTACTAACAAAAAGGCTAATTTGGTCCTAACGTTTGTCACTTCTTAGTTAAATCTGGAAAGATTACAAAGTCTATAAAATACGGTTTATTAATAAAGTATGGAACACTTATGATACTTTTTTCAGTCGTTTTTTGCATTGCATAAATACTGAATGGTGACCAACTAGGATTAAGGTGGTTTAAATAAAACGTGCTTAGATTTATTTCTGTGAAGTTTTGGCTCAATATCTTGGTTGCCGTATCTATAGTACACTGTTCAGTGACGCAGCCTTCCAAAGAATAATCCGAAAACGGTTAGACTTAGACTAGCATAATAAGTAAAAAGTAAAAGAGATCATATGCTGCAGAAAACAGCTGCGAATTGGATCTTTCTTAATTCTAATTAACTGAGTTTATTTATCACTTTTTTGATTAAGTGATTTCTAGTCTATGTAAAAGGGTTACATAAAATTGATACTGAATTAAAGATAATAAACTTAGACACCGAAAAACTCAAGACTGAAAGTTTCTACTATTGGTTTTATATTTTGAAAGATTGTTTCTAAATTGTACATTAAGAAGACAAGTTAAAAAGGCAATTAAGCAGCTGCAGAAAACAAACGAACCAGTTTAAAAATTTCAAATTTAACATTTTAAACATTTGTTAGCTTCTATTCACAAAATTTCTGATTTAAAACAGTTAGAGCTTTGCAAAACAATGAGCTACAGAATTACTTTAAAATATAAAATTGGATTTATAGAGCTGGACAGGTTTTCAATCTAGTTAAGATTCGGTTAGCTCAACTGGCGGTAGATTTTGATTGTAGTCATGATAAGATACTGTCAGTTAAAATTATCTAAATTCAAGAACTGAGGGTTTGAGACTTCTAAAGTGAAGATTTCTGACAAAGAACCCGAATTTTCAGAGATTAACACTCTTTTAAGATTCAATGATTTGAGGTTTCTGTTTAGTTATATGTCCAAATATTTCCAGAGTTTAAGATCAATTAACTTAGATTAATTTCAACGTTTTACAGTATTGCAAGTTGAGAGATGCTCAGCTCGGAAATTCTTCTTCCACTGTAATTTCAGCGTTATGTATGTAAAGTTTAAATTTAATTTAGATTCATAGTCATTAATTTCCGTTGGGAGATTCAGAGGCATTCTGAGTTCAAAAATTGAAATTAGATTTCTTTCAGTTTTCTTACTTCGAACGATTCAACGTTTTACTTATATTCATGCATTTAAGAATTCTTAGCTTTTTATGTTCATGGTTCGAGTTTCAAAATCTTAGAATTCTACAAATTAAAAATGAAGATAAAAATAAAAATGAAAGCTTAAGATCTAAATAGAATTTTCAATTTAAATTATAAAGTTTCCAAGATCAATATTAAAGGTATTAAGACTTCTCACAAGTTTAAATATCAATTCGTAGATTTCCACAAAATTTAATATTCCAAAATTTCTAAATTTTTAAATAAGTAATATTTAGCTAATTTAATATCTTTATGTAGTTATTGTAACTTATCTAATAATTGAATGTAAGAATTTTGAAAATTTTTATTTTCAGACATTCAGAGATTCAAGCTTCTAGTTACACTTCAAAACACCGAAGCCTTATTTGTTTAAAATCCAAAGTGTGAGACTTTTCGGCTCAGCTTTTACCTTCATACCTTACTTTACAAAATTCAAGAATTTGAAAATGTCAAGGTTCCTGAGAATGTTGAACATTGATTGTTTTGTGTTTCTGTTTAGAATGAATAAAAGGTTAAAAGTTAAACATAACAAAGTAAATCAGATTCAAGATTTTAGAGGCTTGCTAGACCCTACATAATATTTAATGTAATATACTTCCATCTTTTTTGTCGCAACCTTATCATTAATAATTCGTATTCTTCTCTCTATTAATTGTTTAAACTTTCTTCGTCTGATCTATCCTTTTCAAACAATCAGTCCATTACTCTTTTTTAAGTTTATCGACAGAGAGCTATGTATATATCTAACTTTTATTTTCCATATTTTTCTTCATAATGTGGTAAAGCTACTTTATATAATTTCTTGGAAACCTTTTACGCGTTATTTTAGTTTTTGGGATTATTTGGCATTTACTGCAAATTTTTGCTAAAGTAGTCTTTTATATTGTTTTTTTTTTCAATAGGCCGTTTTGAACTATTATGATCATTACACAGCCCCACAAAAAAATACCGTTTTAGACCCAATTTGTTTTAATTTTCTCGACTATTGTGCACAAAATGTACAAACATTTCTCCCTGTGTATAAGATTATAAATGCGTGGTGATCACTAGGTGTAGTAAAAATAACCTTAAAGCCCAAAATACGATAATAATTATTATAAGGCTGTTTGGTTTTTATTTAACATCATAGCCATTATACTAGAATAGCCCGGTTTGACTTTTCAAGTTTTAGGAATATTTAGTATTAGAATGGGGAGCCAGTTTAACAACTGTAACAGTAGGGTAATCTTGGCATTGCAGAGTTTCCTTGTAAGACAAATAAATATAAACGCCATTTCGAAACAGTTGTTTTGTACAGAATTGTACCTAATAAATAAAACAGTCCCACAAAAAATAAATGTTCTGACCTGGGACCGTGACTATGGTATTCATATGTATTTTTCGACGCTAAAACCGAATCCGACCTCAGAAAAGCCCATATACCCTCAAAATCTTGCGCAAGAGCCAAAAACAACCCCCAAAATGGAGTAAAACAATTGACATATGGTGACAATAAATACATACAAAAGATGGTTGAAAACCGCAAATATTTTGTATTTGGAAATAGACCAGAAAAGTCAAACCGGGCTATTCTAGTATAATGGCTATGATGTTAAATAAAAACCAAACAACCTTATAATAATTATTATCGTATTTTGGGCAAAATGAATTATTTTTACTACACCTAGTGATCACCACGCATTTATAATCTTATACACAGGGAGAAATGTTTGTACATTTTGTGCACAATTGTCGAGAAAATTAAAACAAATTGGGTCTAAAACGGTGACAGGAACAATTTGTGCAATGTAATTGCATTGGTTTGTGCAAAACAAATTGTAATGTTTATTCAAACAACTTATTATTTATATCTCCATACCAAATAGATAACTACCTAGAACAATTTGTTTAATGAATCTTCTACATTTTGTAGCATAGTTTTGCACAATGCTGTATCAAACACTTGCGATTCACATGTTGAGTTTTTGAACAATGTTGTTGGAAACACTTATGAATATTGGAGTAATGCGTCTATAGTAGTAATATTGTGCTTATTTTTCTTTAACCTTTAATATTGCTGAAAGAGACGCTAACCACTGGGTGATTTAATGATACAAATTGTGCATAATTCTATCAAAAAGTTATATGTATATTTAATTTAAACGCAAAAATACAAAGAGAATACATTCATATAAAGAAAAAAATACAAATTAAACAAAAGATCTAACTGAAATAAACGATTTACTATTTCAATTACTAACAAACCATGGCATATAAGAGTGCAAATTTCAAGTTGGAAACATGGACTTTCATCTGATTCTATACATCAACCTAAAAAGCATAACAATGGAGTAGGCAATACTTTATTATTTTATCTTCTCAATAATGCCAAACACTGGAAGATCATCGGTCGGTCCCTTTTCGAATTAATAGAAAATTTGGTTTGTAAAACGTTCCTAAAAGTGGTTGACCCAAGAAGACGAGAAAACTCGGCACCCAATTACGTCTGGAAAATGAATGTATAAATAAGTTATTTATTACATAGCACTTGCACTAAAATAAATGGATAAATTGAATCCGTCCCCAATCACAATAATAATGATTTAAAATATAGGGTAAAAATTAAAAATACTTACATTAATTAATTTTTATTCACCTACGTTACATCCGTAGTCTGCAACTACTATCATGAATCTACTAAACAAATATGTTCCATTTCCACTTAGCACAGCGTTTATTGCAGTTTGTTTATGTCTGGAGTCTGCTCTGAGAGGGAATAGATGCAATTGGTCAATCCCACATTAAAAATAACCTTGACAGGTTTCGCTCAAATTGTTTTACAGTTTCCAATTTTATTTGTATTTTTTCTGCATATACAATTTAAAAAGCTGCACAATACTGTGCATGATTACAGTTAAACAGCTTGTATCAAAAGATACAACAAGATTGTGGAAAAACGCAGCACAATATTGTGAACCATTAATTTCTTCAGTTACTTCAATTTGCTTTGCACAATTTGTTAAAGTAAATCTCACAACCTCTTCAAACAATCGTATTAAGTAAGAATACGCAACGCTTTAAAACAATTGAACCCAATTGTACAAAAAGATCGTACAATCACAACTAACCAACGTTGTGCAAAAGTACGCTATAGCATTTTTCTCTGTGTACGGTAGCATAGGTTTATAAAAACCGAAACGTATTACATTTAGGTTAGATAATGATTCTGAAAACTTTTTGATGCATTTGATAAGTGCAAAATCAGATTTCATTTAAATTGGGACCATTACAGTGTCATCGACATTATAATTGCTACTCCTGTTTTATTTTTAAATTTAACATTTTAATTTTTCTTAAATCATTGATTGTGGTTGTAAACGCTAGATATGGGTTAATCGTTATTTTAAAATTCTTTAACGTTTTACAGTCTTGATTTTCGCTTCCATGTTATGAGTTCTAGATATACCTAGACATCCCTATATATTTCTATTGTCTCTTTTGATTAGTGATTAATCTAGTGTTTATTGTAACAGCATTCCACGCAGTATTTCTTTATGACTCCAGACACGTACGTAAGGTTTCCTTTATCCTATTTTACTTTGCGTAAAACTAATTTCAAGTAAAACTAACCACTTATAATCTCAATCATTTGGGTTACGTATAGTTACGTACGTTTATAAAAATGTTAGCCATTTTCCCTTTTTTCTTTTATACTGTTTCGAGGAAATAAAAAAATTTGAAAACTGATTAGTTCGTTAATTTCATTGACGTTTAATAACTATAGTTTTAAGTCTATAATCAATGCAGTCCAATGATTACATTTCTAAATTCATTTATGCACTGATGAAGCAAAAGTATATTTGGTATACTTGGTATGTTTGCAATTATCTAGTTCCTAATGGAGAGATTTTGCTGGTAGTCACCTTAGGTAGCATACTTGGTAAGTACCCGCCCAGAAAGCGAAAGGTCCTGAGTTCGATTCCCAGTCGGGGTGATAGTTTTTCTATATGAATTTGGATCTAGAATATGCTATAATGTAATATTAAAACTTTCAGAATACTCTTATAATTAGTAAGTTTAAAGAGCAATTCTTTTTCCAATCTTTTCGTTTTTTTCCTAATTTTTGTATGTGCTATGCATATTCTAAATTTAAAGAAAAGAAGATACTCAAATTGGTATATTGCTAACAAGAAGAATCTGTATTTTTTATGTACAAATCTTCTAAGAAAATATTTTATATAGTACATAATAGTTAAAATAACGAAATCTATGTAAGAAGAATTGATTGACGAACAGTATTGAATTTACGAACATTAGTTCTTAATGTATACATAGTCTGAACATCAAGGTTTTGCCTGTTTAATTTTTTTATATTTGCTGCTAAATAACAATTTTTCGCTTTGAGTTCCGCAAATGCAATTTCCGAAAATTATATTTTACGGTTGACAAAATTGCCAACAATTGCTGTCACACGATATTACCTTGTAATTTCTAAATTACCAGTGAAAATATACTTATTGTAATTTTAAATAATAAACATATATCAATTCCTTGTCAGAGAATTTCAGACCAGATACTATTTTACAATGACAGGATCATATAATAACCGGTACTATGCTCAGTGAGGACGAAACTAAAGTTTTTGACACTGCTTTATGCTCGTCAACAATATTTTAGATGAATTACATTCGTTGAACATGTATAAAATATATTTTTTTGAAATCTAAACTAGAATCCTACTCGTGTTACACAAGAAAAAAATATATTGTACCGAAACTAGCAAGATAGTTAAGGTACCTACTTTTAAATTAGTGTGTGCATAATACAACAATAGTTATATTATTTCCGCATCGTGTGATTTATATAATTACCCTTTTCACAGTAAAAACACTGTCAAATTTCTATTTGAGTTGTTCAAATTAGCAATTATTTACAGAAGAAAGATAAAAGTAATGCGGAGGCTAAATGTATAGGGACGTTAGTAAAGTCTTTATAGTTTTGAGTATATAATTGCCAGTAGTATATTATTATTTATTATTATACCTACATCTTGCTTTAGTTTTTGTTTGGATATTCTCAAACAACTTGTTATTATTTTTAATTAAGTTCCCAAACTTTTAATAATACAGATTTTTAAGTACAGTTAACTAAGTTAAGTGTGCATTATGAAGTATAAAGGTTAACGTTTTAAGAGTAAAGGCAAAAAAAGTATAATCCTTCTAGTAACAAAAAAAGTTTAAAACTTGCATCCCATGTGTTTCTCACAACGATGAAAAAAATTAACTAATGGTTCTAATAGCCTTTCAGGATACCGCTTCAACAGGTCAAAAGAAAAAACAGAAAAATACAGTTACTTTATATGATAATTTCCTATGGTGTATCATATGATTATATTGTATAAATTTGAATAAAAATAATCAATGAAAGTTTAAAAAATCATCTCACTGTCAGATATAATTTTTCAAATTTTAATTTTGTAATATAAAAAATAAAATATTCTTAGAATTTTACTAGAAATCATATTTAGAAAATATACACAGACACACGGCCGTTAATGTGCTTTAATATATTATTAGTTTGGCCATGTTAAATATGGATTTTGACTCTCTTAATCGATTTAACCAATGTTTTGCTTCATGTGACTGTCAACACCAAAACTGAGTTTAATAAATTCAAAATTATTAATTAGTACAATTAAATTAAAACAAAGTTAGGTTTGCATACATAAATAATTTTTAAAGACAAAGTATTATTCATTAGGAACTATTAAAAATGTAACTGTGCGTATATGAACATGAATGGTATAAAATAAATTATCATTAGCAGCGCGTTAAGAGAATAGGACGTCTTCATTTAATAAACGCCCGACTCATTTTTCAACCACGTGTTTTGTTGATGCGCTTCGTTTCTTTATTATACCAATGCATATGGGTAGAAAAGTTCACCCTATATATCCTACTATTAGTAGATTATACATCGAGCATATTTCAATGTAGGCTATTCCTAAATAGTACAACAAAATAATGGAAATATTTCATTTTATATTTCGCATCACTCATTTCATATTGTAAATTAATGTCGTCTCTGTGTTATAACAATTTTTTATAAATAATTATACGAAATGCCTTAAGAACTAAATTACCATTTCTTAAGAAGATAGAGGAGCAAGTGGTTGCAATCAGTGACGTATAATTTTTCAACACCGATCTACATTAAGTCGATGTTTATGTATATGCAAAATTAGCATAATCTCGGTATATTAATATGGCGCGTCGTGCAAGAACGTAGAGAAAACGAGACTTTAACAACAACCCTGTAATGCCGGTTATAAAAGAATAAAAGTTTTTAGAGGCCTTTATATCATCTTTAAAGGCTTTTAAATTCGGTACAATAATGCCGTGCAAAATTGACTGGAGTTTCGTATCAAAAATTCAATTCTCTGAATATATACTACCGGTTTATATTAGGTAAAAGCAGTTGGTTACTATCTAGCTAACTGATAAATTTAACATATAAATTCAATAAAAATCTAACTATTAAAAAACTTGTACATATTCCAATTATAATATTATTTATGTTACACCTTTGTTCCACACAACACGTAACATTTCTTATTCTTCCTCAGGTTTAGATTGATTCTAGCATGACACCTCATCAAAAAAGTCAAATACTCAAGCATTTTTCGAAAACCATAGTTGCGGTGGATAATCTAGGACAAAAGAATTTATCCACATTCCGTAAAAAAGCACTTGATATAAATATTTATAATAGCAATATTTAATCGTTTTGAGCTTGATAAGACTTATCGCAAATCTCAGGTACCGTAGGTACGCTTTGTATGAATAAGTATATGTGTAATACTAATAAGTCTTGTTTGAGGTAGTACACAGGGAAAAATGCTGTAGCCTACTTTTGCACAACGTTGGTTAGTTGTGATTGTACGATTTCTTTGTAGAATTGGGTTCAATTATCTTAAAGCGTTGAGTATTCTTACTTAATAAGATTGTTTGAAGACGTTGTGAGGTTTACTTTAACAAATTGGGCAAAGCAAATTGAAGTAACTGAAGAAATTAATAGTTCACAATATTGTGCTGCGTTTTTCCACAATGTTGTTTCTTTTGATACAAGTTGTTTAACTGTAATCACGTACAGTATTGTGCAGCTTTTTAAATTGTATATGCAGAAAAAATACAAATAAAATTGGAAACTGTAAAACAATTTAAGCGAAACCTGTCAAGGTTATTTTTAATGTGGGATTGACCAATTGCATTTATTCCCCCTTAGATCAGGCTCCAGACATAAACAAACTGCAATAAACGCTGTGCTAAGTGGAAATGGAACATATTTCGTTTAGTAAGTTCAGATAGTGATACTTGCAGACTACGGATGTAACGGTGAATGAAAATTTAATTAATGTAAGTATTTTTAATTTTTACCCTATATTTTAAATCATTATTATTGTGATTGAGACGCATTCAATTTATCCATTTATTTTAGTGCAAGTGCTATGTAATAAATAACTTATTAATACATTCATTTTCCAGACGTAATTGGGTGCGGAGTTTTCTCATCATGTTGGGTCAACCACTTAGGGATGTTTTACAAACCAAATTTTCCATTAATTCGAAAATGGACCGATGATCTTCCAGTGTTTGGCATTATTCAAATTTGCACTCTTATATGCCATGGTTTGTTAGTAATTTAAATAGTAAATCGTTTATTTCAGTTAGATCTTTTCTTTAATTTGTATTTTTTCTTTATATGAATGTATTCTCTTTGTATTTTTGCGTTTAAATTAAATATATAACTTTTTGATAAGATTATGCACAATTTGTATCATTAAATCACCCAGTGTCTAGGGTTTCTTTCAGCAATATTCAAGGTTAAAGGAAAATAAGAACAATATTGTACAAATAAGCACTAAGCTACTATAGAAACATTACTCCAATCTTCGTAAGTGTTTCCAACAGTATTGTGCAAAAATTCAACATAAGAATCGCAAGTGTTTAATACAGCATTGTGCAAAGCTATGCTACAAAATGTAGAAGATTCTTTAAACAAATTGTTCTAGGTAGGTACCTATTTGGTATAGAGATAAAAATAATAAGTTGTTTGGATAAACATTACAATTTGTTTTGCACAAAGCAATGCAATTACATTGCACAAATTGTTCCTGTCACCGATTTAGGCACAATTTGTTTTAATTTTCTCGACAATTGTGCACTAAATATACAAACATTTCTCCCTGTGTAGCATATGCCTGACGACTATATCTTGACTATCATGAACTTTATATTTTGTAGTCTTCTCCAAGTCAAAAACAAAAAATTAACTTCTGCTCAAACAATTTTTTACATATTTTATACCTATGATAAAAAATGCAATGGTGAATGAGGTTTCGTCCGCTGACGAAAATCTACTTGGACACTTCTCGTTTCGTGGGGAATTAAAATGGAATTTATGACTTCTTATTTCGTTCGTTATTTATCTTATCTGATCTTATCTGAATATCAAATATTATAGTAACTAACTCAAATATTTATAATAATTTGTTTAACCTCAGTAGTATTAAAAAATACAACGGAAACTATATTCAATTCAGAATATTGATAGATAATGCATATCGCCTGGAAAGTAGATGATACAGACTAATTAAGTGTACTTTTTTACTTAAATTTTCTACAATTCAAAATTTCACTAAATACAAAAAAAAATTATTACTTATATTATATCCATAGTGTTTTTCTTTGTACATAAATATCGAAGTGTCAAATATTCTGAGTGCTATTGTATTTTAATTTATATTCTTTTCAAAGAATTTCGTTTTAGAGAGACTAATATCTATTTAGTTATATTATATCGCTAGTATTACCCGCAATTTCATTGAAAATCATAACATAATTAAATTTGCAATATGAAACAAGAATTCATAATATACGGAATCTAAAGAAACATGAATACGGGAAAATCTTGCTTTTCTTAAGTATCGATAGTGATGTTTGGTAAATTATTGTCATAACTGTTTAAGCTATTGGAGTGTTAACTATTCGTATAATATTATATTATCCATTCTTATTCTTAATATCTAATAAATTTTTTATTTAAATGTTATTATCTATTATTATTTCCCATTTTCTTAATTAGGATCTAAAAGTAGCTAAAATATTTAATTTAAAAAATTCATATAATTGATTAATCAGTCGAATTATTTAGTTTAAAAAATCACATGATTACTTAAAAAATTATGAGAATTATTTATTTGGTCTTAATCAATTTCTACTTTTTGTTAATACTTTAGATTTTTTGTATTTGGTGTAAAATATTAGGCAGAAAACCAACAATTTGTATGTACAAATTCTATTTTAAAAAGTATCCAAAGTCAGCAGGCAGATTTCAGATAAGCGCACAAGAGAGAATTTGATTGTCCATCTGGTTTTGTAGCTTAGCACGAAACGTTACGTACGAAAGGTACATCCGTACGAAACGCTCACAAACCGTAGTGGTAATCCAAAATTCCAACAGATTTTAACATCTATCTACAAAGAGTACCTATAAACTACATAACTACTACTGCTTATAACTTAGTCGATGTGGCCATATTTCTTGCTTTGGCAAGCGTAACTCATTGAAGATTCTAACCAAGAAAAAGTATGAGCTTGAAACAACGAAGGTGAACCATTCGCCTTAGCCAAAGATAGAAAACAGCATTTTTCTGAAAAACTATTTGAACGATCTTGAAAGACATTAAGCAAATCATTATCTAAATATTGGTACCGTTATTCCGAGTTTTCTTTGCAATTAAAGTAAATAATTTTACGAAAATAATCATCACAAACAAGGCAAAAAGCACGCTATTTCTTAGTTTCTGTGATGGTCAATATGAAGAAACGAACTACCAACGATGAAAAACCTTGCGAAAACAGGGAAGGCTATTGGGCTATAACTATAATTTTTAGTGTTCAATTTTTTTCTGTTGAGATTTGGAACTTCTAGTTACGTCTTGGTTAGCTCGATTTTAATAAGTAGCAAATAGGGCCTGCAAATTTTCAACGACTGAAAATAAATCAGTAGTCAATTCCATCCAGATAAGAGTTAAATTCAGGATTTGAATATGAATTGTAAATCAAATGTCATGGTTTAATGCAAACAGGGTTAAAGGTTAATACATATTTAATGAGTAATACATGTTACAGTAGAAGCTTGAATGTTTCACACAAACCGCTGATGGTGGAAAATTATTCTGGTCTTCTTTCCAAGAAACAATTCACGGTTTCAATACGTTATATTATACTATAATCGTCGGCTTCATATGAAAAGTGCGTAAGTGTCAAAATTGAAAAAATTGAGATTTTAACGTCATGTGGTTAAATATTACTTTTTCTATAATATAAATGTAAGAAGTGTCGAAAATAATTAGCAGACGCAGCTTAAATAGGAAAAATAAAATCAGGCACACGTGCAAAAGCATTGACAGCAACATGAAAAAGTGTTACATTTCTTGTAAACAGTATTTTTGGATTTGTGCACTTTTCATGTGAAGCCGACGATATGCAAGTTAATACAATTTGCTTCCTATGAAGGAAGCATCAGACATATACAACGTGTTTGAGCATTTCCGTACACAGAGAATCATTAAAAACTGTATGAGTGGCTCGCTTGCCTTACCCGAGTGTAAAAGGCCAACTGCGTCTTGGTCGTTCTTCCATCAACATGATTGACATTAAAATGATTCGGCAAGCATCAATGCAAAGTCATAATCAGATCAATATCACTGAAATTGAATTCTTTTATGGTTATTCGTAGCAAAATTCGCCGATATCACAGTAAAGGATCTTATGTGGTATTAAACAATGCATGGAGGCAATAGAGAGGTTGCGAAGGCATACCTTTTCTACTTGTAGTCGTTCGTACATGACACTCAAATTCAAGACATTTTTTGGTTCCTTCACGTACCTATTGCAACAATCTTAAAATTATACTATTATTATTATCGTTTTGCCCCCGTCCCCACTCACTTTGTCACTACACTTCGTTTCCGTATATCCTATCGTATTTTCCAATACGTACTGTATAGCATCTTATAAACCTGTATCTGTATATACCTTACTCTTCAATGTACTTATGGAAATCTTTGATAGCAGGGATATCACATGTTACATATACCATATTAAAGAATACTCACGATTGTTTTCAAAATTTGTAATTATTTTATTTTTTGGAAATTAGTTTTCAATATATCAAATGAATGGTAAAAAATGAATAAACAAAACAGTTTTTCTTCATATGTCTAGCTTTGCTGTTTAAGCACTTACGGAAAAAAGTACAACTGATTGTAACTTTAATGGATTCATAAAGAAAATTTTGTATAGATGATTGTAACATCACGAAACCTTAAAAAGAATACTCTTAAGAATTTAGATAGTGTTTGATCATCTTATATGAATGATACTTTATTCGTGTTGGACAAAGATCGCCGAATTCACTCGACCAGGTTAGAAACATGTTCCGGGGTATTTACATCAATTCCCAAAATATAAATCTCAATAGAATGTCTTGGATAAAGCATAACTGTTTAATTATTGCTTCCAGACCAAACATTTTGTTTTGCTTTGTTTCCAGTTTATAAGAAATACTTTTAACAAAGTTCAATTATTAAGGACTTTCTAATAGGTTGGAGTAAAATTTTCATTGCTTTGATTAATGCTTTTTGAGGGATTTGAAGTTTTCTTGATTTATCTGAATCCCTTTTATGGTTGATACTTTACTCAAACAGTGCATATTTTTTTTAACATGATTCAATGATTATATCAGTCTTCAAAGGCTATCCTCGACCACCCTGCTAATCGACACTACACGTATTTAACTTATATACTGAAGAGACACTGTGCACAAGGTTTGTTCCGAGCAGGTTGATTGTCATGAGAGATAATGCACGAAAAGGTATGGGAAAAAATTACAGTTATATTTCAAATCGTTATATATGTCAGAGTTTATATATAACTGGCAAATATTGACACTATATTTAAACAGTGTCTCCTAACACATTGTATTTGAATATTACCAATAGGTATTTCGGTAACAATGTTACCTTTTTCTCTGTATAAAACGACAAAAACGGGTTTTATACCGAGAATATCGAAAATATCCTGTGATTAACTAAATATAGGAAACGTAGGCAGTAAAATTTTTATTTCGACATGATCTAGTTTTGCAAAAAAACACCTATACTGGCTGTACCTATACTATTGATAAAAATACTAAAGATTTATAATTATATAACTATAAGAATATATTTTAGATAATTTTTGGAAAATTAATGGAGAAAAATGTATCACCTCGGCTGGAAATCAAACAATAATCTAGTTACTTTGTATGTTTGCTAGATATCTAATTCATGTGGAAAATTTATCACTCTGCTGATAGTCGCCCTAGGCAGCTCAGAGGTAGGGATGCAGCCTAAATAGAGGGGATACATTGTTCTCTATGAATTTACATTCTAAATATCATTTAATAAGTATATAATGTAGGTATGATTTATGGAACCATTTGTAAAGTAATCATATAGTTTACAGTTTATCAATTATTTATAACAGTTATATAATGTTGTACGATTTTGTACTGTTATTAATTATTAAAGAAATATTAAAAAATATATATATTTACATGTTTGAAAAATAATAATTTAGTTCTATGTGGCGGTAAATATGGACTAAACATTCGATATTGAAAAAGCTACTACATTATCCATGAAAGAACACTTTTCCAATAAAAGAAATTTATTTTGTACTTTTCCATTTCGTATACAGAGAATTACATTTTTTATTTTTCTTTTTGAATACAACATCCAACAAAATACATTTCAATACCCTTTCAGTTAACTAACATTAAAAAAAACTAAATATTCTTTGTAATATTTGTATGCACCTTTTATTGTGTAGTAGTACATGATTAGAAACAATGATAAAAAAACATAATACAGTAATAACACTAAAAATACATTTTAGGCCAACTAGTGATGTTTATATAGAATAAAATTTCCTAATGTCAAATCAATAACGCAAAAGGTTTCCATTTGAAGTCGTAAAGAATTAATGACAATAATCGAATTTATGATCCCATAGATTCCATAATTTATACCTGAGCATTTAATTTTTTATAAAGAAATTTTCCACGTGGGGAAAACGAAGTAATTTTCTATTTCTACTGCAAATACATTATGATGTTATTAAATATTTCCAAAGTAAATTGCTTTTTTAATTTTCTGAATAGATATCCCTTCCCTTGGATGTAACATAAGAAGTTTTTTCAAATAAATTGTCCCAAAACTAATCATTAGAAGCCTTATGAGATTTTACATCCATTAAATTTATTGTTTTGGCCATTATTAAAATTACTTACACTTTTTCAAATACCATCATTAGTGCCTTTTCTAATAAGTTAATTAAACCAAGCGTGAATCAAATCTATCGTTACTTACTACCTACTCCTTTTTTACATTGACTCCAGTAGTGTATATTTCTGTTTTTTGGTCGAGTTCAGCTTCCTCTTACCACTGTCGGCATTTTAAAAGTTTGACTTAAAATTGATGGTGTATAATTTATAAATGTAAGAACGTGCCAGGAATTATTTTTAGTAGTTATATTCCAATTTGATAATAAATAGAACCAGTAGATTTCTTGTTAATAAAGTAATATAATGTATTAGTACTTTAATTAAAACTGAGCTTGATTATTATGATTTGAAATTAAGTTTTGATTATTAAGGAAATTACAAACAACGTAACAAATTGAAATTATAAGAGCATTATTTTAAATAACTTGCTTAGATATCTTGATCTAGAAGTGTGTTTATAATTGATGTTGGCATATATTATAGCTATTTATTTCTAGAAAGACCTTTCCTTGCTCAATGATAATTTTTTAAATGTACTTTCTTGTTCATCTATAAAGTATAGGTTAAAGGCTGACTTAAAAAGTGCATAATATATCAAAAATGTAGTATCTATATTTTCCACCACTTGTGATCAATATTAATGTTATTTTATAATGACAATAATAATCCGGAACTGCAAAAGCAGATTTTACATTTCTATGTAGAATAAAATATCCTTTCTTACCAGTTTATAGAAGATATCTTTCAAAAAGTACTTTGCATTGAGAACAATATGTGCTAGTTAATCCCTATCTTATTTTAGTGTACAATATGTTAATTAACCCGTTTCTTCTACTTGACCAAGTTCTTCTAAAGAGACTATAATAGTTCTGAGAAAACTATGCTTATCTCATCCTAACACACTGTATGACAGAAAAAACAAAAAGTGTATCCACAGAATGTGCCAGAGGGGATCAGAAAGAAGATTAATCATATTCAGCTAAATCTAAAAGGTATCTACAAACATATCCATCTGTCTGTACACGCGATAACTGGATAATAGTTTCCTATAAGAGTATAAGTTCCAAAAAATTTCGAATGGTAGATCTATCGTTAATAAGTTAAAAAGGTTATGGAATGTGAATGCGATCCAGCTTTTAAATTAGGTTGTATCCAAGATGGGCGATGACATCTATATGAATCAACATTTGTAATAGCTATACAAGAAGTTAAAGAAGTTCAGAACAAAAGTGGACAAGCTGCCCCAAAAGAATATAAATATAATTCATAATTTCCTCCGATCCATATAATAAAATCATTCTTGCCAATATTGCATTTCGAAATGTAAACAGTTATTACTTCCTTTGTTTATTTCATTCTTGTGGTTGCTATTCTATAGCAGTTTATCCTCAAATAAATCCATAGAGCTGGGTTTAACCGGCAAAAAAACCAAGATGGCACCTTTCACGTGAATAGAATATGATGTATAGTCTATAGCTGATAGTATTATGTGGTATTTCGCGCATTTCGCGAAAAGGTCAACCTCCACAGATAAAATTCAGTATTCAATAATGCTTAAATAGACTTAAAGCAATGCATTTTACCAAGTGTCAAATTTATTTTAAAACACGAATTGCAATTGCCGCAGCCAAACTACGATGCTTATTTGTTAGACTTTTATGCAAAAATGTGTGCAGTAGAACGAAAACTATCATTCGGTGCATGTAATTGCGGTGGTGGTTTAAGACAACAATGTCAGTGAGTTTAGTTTTAAATTGCAGTTCATTGTTATTGAATAATAAAAAATGTATTAGACAAATAAAAATCCGTTAAATTAAAAGAAATTATGTCAGTAATAATATTGAATGAAATATGCAATTTTTGTTATGTCACGGTACGTAACAATATGCGTTACGTACCGTGACATACAAAAAATTGATATATGACGTTATACGTAACGCCTTGAAGATCTAAATTGATCATTAAGGACATCTTAAAGCAACATAGTAGGTATGGCATTATTTTTGGTGTTTTCTCTACTAGTGTATAAATA
This sequence comes from Agrypnus murinus, assembly GCA_929113105.1. NCBI lineage: Eukaryota > Metazoa > Arthropoda > Insecta > Coleoptera > Elateridae > Agrypnus > Agrypnus murinus. Next base: position 75,313,345 of record OV816024.1, read on the forward strand.
ATCAACTTGTATAATGATATAATATAATTAGTTCTTAAAAATAGTGCGTAGAACTATTTCAAAACTTATAATTTGCTAGTACTTCATGTCTCCATTTTGTCACTTACGTACATAACGCACGTAATAGCTTGGTGTGCTTGTAATTAACATGAGATATAAAAAAAAACAAAATGTATTTTTATTAAGAACAAAAAATGCATCAAATTAAAAGTTTAACTGCTTAAAAATAATTTCTGGGGATTCGCTAATCATAAAAATGCGTCGGGGCGCGTCACGGTACGGAATACGCGACTTGTTTTTGTTTGAAATTAACTTAACTATTCAACATAAAATTGAAATAAATGTTGTATGTTAATGAAAATAAGGTTACATCAACATTCAACATGGATTGTAGCAATAAGGTTATATACTATTATAAGTTAGTAATATTGAACCGTAAACAATGTTGGAAGAACAATTAATAAACTTAGTTCGCACATTTTTAATTTTTTTTAAATTATTTTTTAGCATAAAATGAAAATGAGGTATTTTTATCAACAAGATTTTGCAACTGGTTTCGGATTTGCGATTTATATTGAATTATTTTTTTACTTTTAATATTTTGGACCTATTATATATTTATTTCATTTTGTATTTTCTAAAATAATGAATAATCAGTATTGAATTTTCTTAGGCGGAATGTCTTAGTATTACTAAGACAAACATAGCCGTACCGGGGTCTTAGCGTATGGTCTTAAAATTATTTGATACACAGTAGAAAATCAGCCCCGTGAACAATTGTTAGAGTACTGGGTAAAGATTTAGAGTTAAAATTTAGAGTAGAATAACATTTTTTTCATTCTAGTCTTAACATAACAAAAATCATTCTTACCCAATTAAATCTATTTTCTCTCTATATAATTAATTAACTTTGTATAGATTGAATCAATCTAATAGTATTAACAAAGAGTAATTGGTGCAAGGGAATCTTCTAATAGAATTTCATGAAAGTTGGCATGAAGCTGGAACAGTAGTTCAATCTAGAAACAAGGAACGACCATACCGTGGATCAAAAAAATTTTCGAAGGTTTCAGGGTCTTTTAATAAAAATAGAAGTGTCCGAACTGTTATAAACCTGGGCTCGTATATATTTTTTCAATACATTCTTTTGTTTTAATTATAGACATTTTTTTGTATGTTTGCATTGCAACAAATAAATAAATAAATCACCTATTTTATTATTGACTCCCACCTCCAGAGTAAAATAAACTACACATTTCACTCTTAATTTTAGAACTACATAAAATTTTAATTTAAATAGAAAACAAAAGTTTTATAACAATCCAGTCTAAATAGACAATATTTCCCGTGTAGTGTAAAATATTGAAAAGTCAAGGGCCAAATGTTACGTAATGTTTTTCAAATTTTAATCGTAATAACCGATAATCTACACTTAGCTCCCCTAATTAACTGTTAATTCACTTACAAATATTTCTAATAAAGAGAACTTTCAGAAAGGAGTGTTATTTGAAACGCTTGGGTGCTATGGTTAAATCAAACTGGAGCAAGTAGTTTACACTAATGCAAGTCTCTCATTTAAATTGTATTAGGTAAACTAACCCAGATTGATTGGGGTGAGTAAATTGGATAGGTTATGTTAAGTTTACTCTAATGCATATAAATATTTAGGACAGTTTACTAGAAGCACTGAAGATTAATTTATGTAAATCAAGTTACCTTCGATTGAAATAGTTTATGTCATGTTGGGTTTGGTTAGATTAAGATTAGTCTAGTTGTGCTTATCTATTAAAATCCTATATTATAGACCTTTGTATATATGTGGAACTTTTTGTATATCTAAGATATTAAAAGAATTTATGTAATAAACATAATAATCATTATCATAATGTGTTGCTATTAATTTTCGTTAGTTTATTTATGATAAAATGCGTTTATATTTTTCGCAGATTAATAGGAGTCTTTCTACAAAAATTATAGAACAGTCGGTTCACAAATATTCCAAGCATCAAAAGTTGTCAGCCATAATTAAATAATTTCTTATTCATATAGTAGATTAGACTGCTTTAGTAGTTATGAATCTTTATGAATTAAGTTATTATAATGGAAATTATAACTAGTAAATATGAATGAAATGGCCGCTCGTAACAAGAATAGAATAAAAATGCTTGTCTAATAGCAATAACATTTATTATATTATTTCATTCATGAATGATACATTAACACTCGCATGTTTCAGAAAAATGGAAATTTCTGTTTATAAGTTAGCATTTTTTGCATAAATTTTCTTTTTTAAAAAAGATTATAATATAAAAATCCCTTCTGCAACATTCTTTTACAAACAAAACCATATAATTGCGTTTATCATGAAATCAGCTTTGGATATTATTTGTTCTGCAATTTACTACACATACCTTATCTTGCATCTATTTTAAATGTGCCAGGCGCGTTTAATCCGTTCATTACCTACATTATACCACCATATCTATCAGCAAACTACATAGAGTGGATGAACATAAGTTTATTAACCATAAAACTGCCAGTCATAAAAAGCATATCCTCAGAATATTTTTTTAATTATTCACAACAAAAGTATAAGAATACAATACGGAAATTATTCCATAAACAGTCTTTAATGCAATAAAAAAATTTTAAAATGTCATTTGAGGGTGACGAAAATTTATGGCACGATTCATATTCATATTTTTGCGTGTTTCCTGTTCCGCTAGTTTTTACAGTTAAAATTTTGTACGGTCATAGTTGTGACTGCACTAAAAATTTAAGCCGGAAATTTTTTAATATTTAAATATAAAAATAATCATGTCACACACCCAAGCATTAGTAAATAATGTACATGTTAATCTGTGCAAATTAAAAATGGTTACTAATGTAAAAACCGGGTAATTTGTTTCAACTTTTTAGAGCACAATAAACTTATCTGTATTTTGTTTTTGAAATAAAAATTTATGTAATTGTAGGTGGATATTTATAAATTTATAAATCAAAAATATCTTTCTTATACTAAAGTGTTCTTAGTAATACGTCTCTTAGCAGATTGGAACTGGTAAAAAATTAGTTTTTAAAGCATTTGTACTTACTTGAATAATGGTTATGTCCGTAAGTCTAAGTATATACGCGGTTCAGTAAGCACACGAACTTTAAAGCTTCTTGAACTAAACACGACTATCTAATAAAATATACAACCTGATGGTCAAACCCCAAATGTGGCCTAAACTTTAACAAGGATACTCAGTTTTCGAATTTCATAAAACCTTTAAAGCTGTCGTTACGTAAATTTAACTGTGACAAAGTTTAAATTTAACTCGTATATTTTACAAAGTTTGCAAACACTTCAAGGTCCTTAGAAAATCACCCCCTTGTTTACTTTATTACCATTTCGAGGCATGCAAATTCTCAAACTATTTTGGCACAACAGATGCAACCCTATTTTGGTTTTTAAAGGTTAAAAATAAATGGTTTTATTGCGTCGTGGTACACATTCATTATATGCTGCAGCGCTTCCTTTAAAAGTTTTGTCTGGTGCAGAAATGCAAATTCTTTCTGCTGTAATAACCCAGTAGGCTTGTATTGCCAAGGGTTTAGGTACCTACTGCGAATTTAGATCGAAGGACGTCGCTGATATATGACGGTAATTTTGCCTTTTCGGTCACTGCTCGACTTTGCTGCCATAAACCCATTTATACTTGGCCAAAAGATAATTGACCGCAAATTTACTGGGGATTTTGGGATTCAGTTTGCAAGTTTAGTTTGGAATTAACGCTTAGCCAGTCTGGATGTGTTTCGATAATGATTTAATTTAGTAACATCGAAGTGGTGTACCTCTAAGGGAACACTCAATCAGTGATGATAGTTTTAACGTGTGTGAAGCAATTTTATGGCGAATTTAATCCGTTATAAAATAATTTCGAATAACTAAACTTCGCCAGTTCTCCTTCTAGTAAATGTGCTTGCTGGTCAATTCTGAAATCGCCGTCGAAATTGCAGCTTATCCGACGGAAGAGAATAGACGGCATAGAACATGATACAATATTATTGTTGTATCTGGCGACGGCACGGATGTTATATATGTATATTACACCGGGTCAGACCATAACAGCACAAAAAAATTATATAAATTGTATTATAAAAGTAATATTAGAGATTTCTCTACAACAACAAAATAATAATTTGTCACCTGGGGTTCCATTAATTTTTAAAGCAATCTATTAAAAAGAAATTTGTTGCTGTTTTTCAAAAGTGTGCGCGTTTACCATATTTAATATTAGAATATGTTCATCAAAAAGTTTAATAAAACAGAAAATATTAATTCAGCGCAAATTGTTTGTCACTATATAAAACTTTCCTGAAAAATATTTGTATCCGGAAAACTCTTTTCATTAAAATCCAAGGTTGCAACAATGATTAAGCAGCCGTTATTTACAACTTGATTTTATTTCATTGACTAAAGTTAGTTGTAATGTTAGATAGACCCAACAATAGCATACAATTTCACAATAAATCTTTATTTTAACATTTAATAACAAAAAGTTCTATAACCCAAACGGTTGTAATATTTCAGTGCCATTTATAAATATCTTACAGCTTGTAATGAAATTACCTACAGTTAGACTGAATGAATAAATATTATGTAGCCTTTAACATAAAATAGGTTTTTTATAGAACGATTTTATTTTTAAAAAATTACTGTTTTTACATCATACAAAAAAAGAATTACGAATCCGCTGAAATGTGTATACAAGGACAAAACAAATTGGATATTTATAATTGTACAATGAGCAATCATTAATGCATACAGTGTTTGTTAGTTATTTTATAATAAAATATTTAATTTGGCTTGTTTCATATAGGTACAGAGATATACGGCGTTAAATAAATACCTAATTTGGAGCCTACAATTTCTGATGGATTCTCAAGATGGAGATTTTATATTCCCGCCAAAAACACAAAAATCCATCTTGCAACTTCAAATTTCAATTGAAGAAGTTCAACACCTCATAAGCAAAATATGTTTTCGTGATTTCAGATTTATAATTTTGTGTGCCCATTTTATACCATAATTCAATATAAAATACTATTGTTCGGTTACCAAATCTCGTTTCGTGTTCTATTTCTTGAGAATTTCAAGAACATTAAATTGGATTGTACTATTATATCATAGTATATGTAAATTTATTTTATGTCAGTCAACCTTTCTTAAAAATACAAATAAGAAGTAGATAATATTTTTCAAAAAATTGCATAAAGATACCGTGAAAATAAACTGTTGTCTGTTCAAAACTACAATTTCTAAAAAAAATTATATATGTAGAATACAAATAATTTAAATTAAAGAGCAATGATAGAATTCAATTAAATATAATTTTATATATGTTTAAGCTTTCAGTAAATATATGGATTTTATACCGTTATTAATTTTTACAGACATGATCTTTACATATATACCATCCAAAATATTAGAGTATCTGTATTGAACATAACATTTTGCTATTTAACTATTGGTGATTCGATTATTCTTTATGTAATACACCATTCAGTTTATTCAGCTAATAAGCTGAATAAACTAATAAGCCAACGTATCTCTTAGATAATAAACCAATTAAAAGTGCAAAGTTTATAACGAACTTAGAGACCATATTTAAATTAGAATTATGTAAAAATTATATAAATCGAAAAATGAAGTTTTCATATCCCATTTTGTTGTTGTCCCACGCATATATGTATACAAATCTGTATCGTCAAGGTATTAGTGTATTTAGTACCCAGGTTAAATTAAATAACTATCATTTTAAAATGAGATATGCAAAAATAAACTTGGAATCTAAAACGATTGTATTCATGTAGTTATGGAATTTCAGGAAGAAGGGTTAGAAATCTAAATTTAAAAACGGTGGCCTGTGTAACTACATAACTAGTACCGTATCATTCGGTTTCTTTTTGTTGCATAATTTTTGTATGTAGATAGAAATCATTTAATAGAAATAATAAGTTTTGCGGTTTTAGTTCAGTTTATTGTTTACAGGATAAATGGTAATGGTATGAAGAAAGTAGAAACGCCACAGTAAATATCCGTTCCCAAGCGACAAGGATTTAAAATTTCTACTATAATTAAATTATAAATACTAGATTTGTTAGATCTAAAATCTTTTTATGAATTATTCTACATAATTCATCGATTGTTCATATATTGAATTTCTGCTACTTTGAGATCTTTTCAAAAAAGTCTGCCATGATTAGATTATAGATAGATTAAATTTTCATTTATTTATTTCAACATTTATTTCACACAGAATAGGTAAAAAGAATAAAAATAATTACAGCCTAATAATCATAGGATTCGTAACGCAAAGGAGGAAAATTATGAATCTACAAAACAGAAATAAGTTACACAATACTTAAATGTATGTAATAGAAGATAGAATGTTTCAAATTAGAAAATATTAAAAAAAATATATATGTTAAAGAAACAACAAGGTCTTTTTGCTGTCATTAAATATGACAAACTAATAGTAAAAGAAAATAAAAGTAAACAAAACGTTAAAAACCAATCACCTAAAGAATTACAATTAAAAACAAGTAAAGCAACGCAAAACCATGGTAATGGTAATAAATAAGATCATAATAAATATAAGAAAATAACGATAAAAAAGAAATTATACCAGACATACCTTTACGGACGAGATCCAACTCGCAGAGTATAAATAGCAATAATTAATCAATACCAACACTGAAAACCTATAACAGCCCAATTGGATAATAATAATAATGTCTTTATTTAAAAAAAGAAATTATGTAAATAAGTACTTCTTCGAATTACTGGTCGAAGTTCAGTTGTAATCTGGGATTCAACTGCTCTACCACTTAACCCAACAATATACACCGGAAGACAGTCAACCTTTCGATTGGTTGGCTGAGAAGAAATATCATTTAAAAAAATAGATTCTATCTCCAAGCCATTTAGTCAATGTGGTGGAAAAGAACTACAGTCATTCAGAAATAATAACAGAAGAAAACCAATACACCCATATAAAGATATGTACATATTTAACATAAGAATACTAGCTAGCTGATACTAAGAGCTGATTATACAATTAGAAAATACGTTGGATAAGATAAATTAGGATATATTAGGGCTATGCGAAATAGAATATAATTAGAATAGAGAAATTAGAAAATAAAGGATATTTTGGTGTTGGGTTTTTCTATTTGGTTCTCCTGATTTAATCAGCTACCTATAGGAACTTGATATGATCATTGATAAACTTTTATTAACCTTTAACAGATACACTAGTCCTCAAAAGCTACTTTACAATTCATTACATTGTCGATTAATGCAATTATTTTAAGAAGCAGTATTTAATACTTAAATGTTGTATTCTTTAATTTTATTTTTTTCTCGGGTTCTCCTTTAAAAATATTTTATATGTTATAAGTTGCAATTGTTCTAATTAGATTTTTCGTTTCGGAACTTTTTTGTAAACATTTTTATCTGAAATAAGCTACTTGTAAAAAGAAGGCACTGAAAGTTGTGCTTTGTTCAACTGACTGACTGGGGCTGCCTTGTAAATAATCATCTTAGTTATCTTAACTGTTGTGTTGCATTGTATTCCATGCAACTTTTTATCGCTTTTTAAATTGTGCCGTCGTATAACTATTTTTCTATTTTTAGTCTGAAATGATTCGCACCTGCCACTACGGACTTCTCTTCTTACTATCGTCTTTTGTTTTTTTCAGATAGGAAAACAAGTATTATGTAGGCATGTTAGATCATTTATTCCAAATAATCTTTTAGTTAGGTCTTACTCTTCTTTCTCATTGTCTTAGTTCTCTTGCTGTCTTAGCCTTGGTAGTGTAGGGATTAGCGTGCTCATTTCTCACACAAGCGACCCGGAGTCGGTTTCCCGGTACCGGCAGATCTGGTTAAGGTTTTTCTGTAGTTTTCCTTAGGTGTAACACAAATGTGGGACTTGTGCTATACCATCCGTTAAGTTGGCTGCAGCCGCACGTTGGGTCTGCGTAACAGTAATAATCGCCCCTCCCTTCCGCACAAGCTTCATAACTTCTGGGCCTGGTTCGCCATCAGGTAATGGATTGTAGCAATTATTATTATTATTATTATCACAACCGAAATTCGTTCACCTCTGCCTGCTAAATAATGGAATGCTGCTTTCACTGTAAAAACATTGCATTCTTCTGTGGTGATGCTGTGGTACCATGACTTTTTCCATTCATTCTCACCATGGTCTAATATTCGTTCGAAATTGAAAGACGGAAGAGAAAAAACTCTAAGTGAACTTTCTAATATAGGGAGCATATGCGCCCTATTGACTAATCTATTAAGCTCAAGGAACTATCGCATTTCGATATAATATAACACAAAGATATAGAAATGGTTAGTTGAAGCACCTATTATTTTTCTTCATTTCTTTTTGTTCCTTTCTAATTATTATAGCTAACAGTTTCTTGGCTTCCTTTAGAAGATGAGAGGTAATTCCCATTACTTTAAATATAAAGTACCTACTGATTCGTATTTATTGCTTGATTTTATAATGCACTGTCTTCAGGTATTAATTAATAGTCCGCTTAATGTTCCCCAAATAAAGCAATGTTTATTTGATCCATGTAACGGGTTAATTAATTTTATTTAACAGTAGATGATTGAACAAATGTCTAAAAGTGCTCAATTTGATCATAACTCTCTGGTCCTGGAGAACTTAAGAGCAAATATGGTGACAATCTTAAAAACTGTATGCTCAAGGTAACCTGTAGCTACAACATTTTCTAATTCTGATGAACAACTAACTGCAATAAAGAATGGAAGGTAATAAAGAAGAATATTCTATTAAATTTAAGAAAATAAATTAATTCATGCTGGCGCGGACGATTCAATCGAAGTAAAAAATCGCTTCTTGAAAGTAATGGGATAGATAAATGGTATATTCTTGTTTTCTGCGTCGGGTTTCGTGCGCCGACGAAAATCTACCTGAAACTTTCTGGTTTCGTGCGGAATTAAAATGATGGCGTTAATGACTTCTTATTTCGTGCGTTATTACCTGCATATGTTTACCTGATCTTATCTGAATATCAAGTATTATATCTACTTTAATATTCTACATTTCACAGAGTCAGCTAAAAAGTAAGCAAATTCCTCTCTCTTTGGTAGTTTCTTTTACTTAAGCATCATTTGTTTACCATTAATAACGCTAAAAAGCAAACGGAAACTTTACTCAATTTAGAATATTGATGGATAATACAGATCTACATGCCTACTTTGTTATGTACCGCTAATATTATCTGCAATTTCCTTGAAGTTCATAACATAACTAAATTTGCAATGTGAAACAGCAACTCATAATATACAGGATTTAAAGAAACACTAATATGGGAAAACCTTACTTTCCTTAAGTGTCGATGTGGATGCTTTGTAAATTGACATCTGTTAAAGCTGATACATTTTTATTCTTAATATCTAATAAATTTCTTATTTATATGTACGTATCCATTATTATTTCCCTTTTATTAATTAGGATCTAAAAGTAGTTAAAATAAATAGCTTGAATTTAGAAAATCAATATAATTGATGAAGCAATCGAACTGGTTTAAAAAAATCACATGACTACTTAAAAAATTATGAGAATAATTATTTACTCGTATCTGGTCTAAACTAATAATTTTTATAATACTTTAGATTTTTGTATTTGGTGTGAAAACATACATGAATAAAATACTGAAAAGAAAATCAACAATTTGTATGTAGAAATCTTATTTTAAAGAGTATCCAAAGTTAGCAGATAAATTTTGGGTGTGCGCACTAAACCAGAAGTAATTAGTACCGAACTTGATTGTCCATCTGGTTGACGCACGAAACCAGAAGATTTTACAGTTCCGCACGAAACGCTACGCACGAAACACTAACAAATCAGATAAATAGCGACTTGAGAAGGTTGTCGGGTTGTGACTACACGGATTATGAAATGAACAACAGAGTTTGAACAACTGCCCTTTTATTTTTGCTGCACTATAACCGGTGAAATATACTTTCATATGTTAGAATATTGTATGTTTCCATAGTTGAGCGACATTGAGGCGCAGAAAGGGTTAGTGTCATTCCAGCAAGATGGCGCATCGACCCACTACAGTAATCGTATTCATAAATTATTAAACGCCCGTTTACCAAGAAGATGGATAGGTAGGGCTGCGCCGATCGCATGGACACCAAGAAGCCCAGATCTAACACCTCTGGACTTTTTTTGTGGGGTCATGTAAAAAACTTGGTGTATGCTGAAATAAACGTGACAGTGCCCATCTTCGCGAGCGAATTGTAATAGCAGTAGCATCAGTCACACCTGAAATGTTAGGGGCCACTGTAGGCATCGAATTAGTCCCACGTCGAGGTGTACTATATAACAACTTTCAGGATATGTATTAGTTGTAGTAATATGATTGTGTTCCATTCAATAAAAGTCGTTTAAGTCTAGGGAGTTCTTTCTCGGGTACCCTATACTTACAGTTATCTTCAAGTCACCATGATAATCAAATAATTTCGGACAGACTTTCTATGATTGAACATTACAGTATTTTGTCAATCTGTCAAATAAAATCTTCAAAGTTGCTACTGAATATGTTTCAGGATTGTTTTGTATATCAAAACTGAACTGAATATTAATTTAAACTGAACCTGGATTCTTCTAATACTAAACTTAAATTGAAAATTGGACTTAATCTAAAATAAAACTAAACCTTAACATATATGGCCAGATTCGTAATATTCCTAATCGTAGACAATGACCCTTTCGTGATCATTGATTGCACAAATCCACTTCTGAGTTTCAGTCCAGGTTCATTGTAAATAAGAACATCTACTAAATACATTATTGATTTTCTTATTAGGGTATATACAATGATAGTGTTCTAACATTCCAAAAGCATCATTCTGACTGAAAATGTAAAATCGAAGTTGAGCAAAATAAAGTAAACAATAATACATGAAAACGATAATCCTGAAAACAATGAAACAGTTTTATTGTATATTTTCTGTTTAGTTTGAATTCAAACACATGATGCAACAGTCTGTGGGAATAGATAGATAAAAATAAGTACATTGTTTAATTTGTACTTGCGTCGTTAGACTAGAATACTACAAACTTTTACTACATACTACAACTTTTTCCATGAATCGCCATGTTTTAAATCTCTCTCATTATTCTTCTAAAAGAGTACATATGTACACAACAAAGAAATTGAGGCAGTACGAGTATTCGTAATTTATTCTTGTTCAATTTATACTAGTTTTAAAGATTGTTTTGGCATAATCTGTCTGGGTTTCCGTACGTTTTTTTTAGACACAGAGAATTTTAATTTTAAAAGTCAATCTCAGCAGTCATTTTCCAAATAATACAATAAAATTATTGATAGCAGGTACCATCACGAACGACAATAAAGGTTGCCGTGCCAATTCAATTTTAAAAGGCATTGAGAAATACATAAATATAATTTTTTTTATTACTAGATCATTAACCTTATGAAAATTTGATCTTCGAGCTGTAAATCAGACAGATCATTTATCTTATTTAACAATTTTAATATGTGGTACTTGAATGAAGGTACTTGTGTATGTATACACTTATAAATATTGTGAAACCTCCTCTTCCATTATGATATAATCAAAATAACAAATCAAAAATTTATTTATGAATAGAACAGATATAACTTTCTTTTAATATTTATTGCTTGAATAATGAGCTTTTTTCTGCTAATTAAATATCACTTATTTATTAATTTATACTTTAGCAAAAATACATTTTAAAAAAAGATTAATGTTAATTATTTTGTTTTGGGAAGCTTTTTTGTAGTCGTAATGTTAATAAATAAAAACACATACACAATTAAAACATTTGCTATATTAAAATTATTATTTTTATGATCATTTCGAAAGCGTATATATCTTTCTTCTTCAGAAAATATAATTTGTTTACCTGCAATTACAAAATAGACTACAAAAAAGCTTCCCAAAACAAAATATATAAATAATTATGTCGTTTTAAATTTCTTAATGGATTAATGTTAATGTGAAGTAAGTCACACAACATTCACAACAAGATGAAAATTTTTGTTCGTCTAAAAAAAGTTTGGCCGAAAAATGAATCAAATGTGTGTAACTGTAAACAGGCAATAAAATACAAGAGCCACAAAAAAACATGTCATAAATCAGTACAAGTAATCATAAATAAAGTTTAGATACCATGCAAACCATATGAAAATTTGGTACATGATCTATTAAAGACATTTAATATACGTGTGTAACAAAGAAATATCACACAGAGAAAACGTGTACAAATAAATGATTGATGGCTGGTGCAATGCACAATACGTAGCGAGTAAATCCATCCATGCACATCGCTTGTGATAAGTGATAGGTGATTTGTTCTGGCGCTTTCCTGCTAGGCGGGTTCGTCGTTCGGGATTTTTACATTAAGGTGCAAGACTCAGATAACTAAAGTAAATAAATATAAAAGTAAACTACAACTTTAACAATCGAGTCGGTGGTCTATAACTAAATGATCTAATCAATGAAAGCTTCCACTTCTTAAGTGTAAAATACTCCTTTTCAGCTTTATTAAAAGCTCTTATTCTTGCTGCGAACCAATTTCGAGTTTTGGTCAGTAGTATAGCAAAAGGATTTTTATTTCTATTTTTCAACTTCCTGCACGAATCAAATTACCGGTTAGCACTTTGAGAGAATTGTTCGTTTAGGGTTTTTGTTGAATGTAATAATAGGTTTAAAATATTGCAGATTGTTGTGATTAGGTGCAATTTATTACGATTTCGACTGGTGTTATTTTTAACCCCCTAAAACTCGCATCACAGCATGTGTGTGCTCTCAGTCCCTAGCTTCCTTGGAGTTCATTATTAATTCAAAGAACTTTTCGAAGCTGGCATTAAATTGATTGCTCTTAGTATCAGGAAAAACAAAAAACTTGTACAAAAAATTGTTACATATCCCAATATAATGCTACTAGAATACGAATGGATCGTTTGTATGTTTTGCTTGCTATATGGAAAAACAGAAGTAAATTGAATTGGTATTTATGCAATAAAATTATAATTTTTTGTACGTTTATTTTTTTAATAATATTTAATAACTACATTTACGTATTTTATATGTGAAAACTGCTACAACCGAGGAAATTATAGTAAATATTATGTTTAACATGAAACACAAGTAATTCCATTGAGGCAAGCATGCACATTTAAATCTGCCTAAAACTCCCTTGTGCAATTCAAACCAAAAAATACATACACTGCGATCTAGAATGATTGAGAACGGTTTGAATTTACCGCCACGTTATATTATTGTTACGTTGACAATACGGATATTTTCAGACATTTTTATTCTTCTTTTACTGTGACGTCTCAAAACAAAGTGTTATAGGTATTATGTTACAAAATAAGGCTAAAAATTATTAATTATTATCAATTATTATCATTTTAATAATCTCATTATGATTAAACAAGAGAAATAAAGCAAAAATTTAATTAAAAAAACATGGAACAATGTGACAAACTACAACGCTCTAAACGAGGAAGTGACAACACATTTCAATAGTGCTACACTAACAACATGAAATACACTAAAACCTACGGCGCGAAATTCAAACCGTCTTCACTCATTTTTGATCACCCTATATATCCCACATACTATCGTTATAATTTCTTACATTGTCGAGACCGACTGCTTAACGTGCCCATCTGACAGCACGGCGAAGTGTACCGAGGCTATATCGACTCGGAAAATCCTCTCGCCGGTTCTGGGGATCGAGTCCGGGCCGAAAGTTTTGTGTATTTCATGATATTAGTGTAGCACTATTGAAATGTGTTGCCACTTTCTCGTTTTCATCGTTGTGGTTTGTTACGTTGTTACACGGTTTTTTAATTGAATTTTTGCTTTATTTATGCTTGGTAAAGAGTTCAACTCTCATTGAACTCTTTCCCGCGCAGCCACCCACTTCATGCAAACATATGGATACATCCTGTATATCCCATCAGCTCCATTATCACCAAAACTGTTCAGGTATTATTACTTACTCGATTTTACTGTTAACAGAATTATATGCTAAACTACTCTTCTTGGAGTAAGAGGAATCGTATATAGTCCAATAACAAGTTCGAATGTAGAATGTTGAACTTCTTCTGTTATTTGTCTTGCTGTTTCTTTGTTATTTTGATTTTAAATTGAGAATCGATAGTAAATGTATTTAGATGAGACATAAATATATGTAGTTTAATGTTTTAGTGTAAGAAACTGCAAAATAAAAAATGCCAGAATGTTGTAATCATGTCCTTAAAGGATACTGTTTTTCAAATAGATTTAGATGTTTCTGAACGGGTATACTGTCAACCAAAGTAGGTTTGTCTACCTCGAGGCGACTTTGTCCCACATAATAGATAAACATAAAGGCGATAATTTTCCTACCTATTTCATTGATACAATGTTAGGTTTGATTCCGGTAGTTAAAAACATTGACTTGAAGCTTGAATGTATAGTATGTTCGGTATAACTTTTTACAAACTGAGGTTGGCATTGCTGCACGATGTTTGATTTGGTTCATCTTTCCGTTTACTTTCGCAGTACCGTTACCTATGCAGCATCCTGTTAAATATATTTTTTTACTCCTTAATGTTTTTATTTAACAGACCAATGAAAAGTGAACAAATTGAGTTAACGATTTAGGTCTACACGTGTTTCGCACTTATTAGTGCTCATCAGGATGGCATAGAAATAAAAGCAACGAGTTCAAGAAGATGTACAAACACAAGGCTTTACAGATATCACCCAACTACACATTTGCGAAAACACTGAATTTTCAGTGCAACAAACGTAGTGACGTTTGTTGTTGGTTGGCTGCTATCTGTGAAACCTTGTGTTGTACATCTTCTTGAATTCGTTGCTTTTATTTCATTCTATCTCCTATGCCGTCCTGATGAGCACTAATAAGTGAGAAACACGTGCAGACGGCTGCAACTTACTTTTTCTTTTAAATCTATTGCGCGATATCCCATGATTATAACCTGTTTTTTTTGTATATCACGTTTTTGGTCATACTCATATAGACTATATAATTTTAAAAATAACTTACCTTTATATAGGGATGTATGGAAGCTGGGATTGCTAAAATAGTATTTCTTAAGAAACGCATTGCACATGAATTCACTATGAATTAATCGCATATTATAATCGTTAATTTTTGTATAGAAAATAAATCATTTCACATATCCCATTTTACTTCATTACAGCTTTGGTAGGCTATATAGTAGAGTAAATCTGAAAGCGGATTTTGTTGTCCGTGGTACATTGAAAGGTAAAAAGCTAATGAGTGCGTTATCCGATGCTATTTAGGGTGTATATCAATCCCCTAAATTCGTCTGGCGATATCGGTGTCCAACACCCCCCCGGGGGGGAAAAAACTGAAAAACAGCAAATCTAGAATACTTTATTTGCTATCCGGATATATTAAAATAAATACCATCTCTAAAGTATTAAGCGAGTTAGAGCTAATTTTCACTCAAGAATTATCATTAAATAAACGGAAGGATACTCACTAGATTTGCTTCTAACTCCCTTATTATGCGTATTTCAATTTCTGCAAACATAGAAAGATGTTTATATTGTGATCACTTTTGGACGACACAAGATATCAAAAAAGTTTAAAAAATAATTGTTATTAGTTCGAGATTTTACAATCCAAAACTTTTTGAAATTTTGAAATTGGCTAGACAGTAACGAAGATATGACCAATTTATTCTGACAATGTATAAATTACCGTTGAGCAGTGATCGTTCTATCTCTATCTTCACCCGTCTTCCGTCTCATTCTAACGCACTGCTCTTATCAGGTTCGTAAGTACATACAACGATGAGCACATATTGGAGTTACAAATACAGGTGATTTAACAATTTGTTGAAGAAAATTATAAAATTCTTACTGTTCTTGTAAATCCGACAGTAACCTTAACACGGAGAGTTCTTCAAGTTATTCTATAACACACTATGAACTATAACATAGATTTAAATTTCTTTAAATTTATAAAAAAAAAACAGATGCGCAGTTATAAAAAAATGTGTTGTGTAAAACGGGCGGGAAACTTCAGGAATCTACTGCAAAAACTGCGGAAACTATTCAAAGGTCAGTGAAAATGAGATTAGGTATGCAAGTCATAATAGAGAATTAATAGAGCTTCTTGATATAACACAATTTAAGTAAATTAATGAGAAAACACTGTTATTTTTCGTGTGCATATATAAAATATATCCACTATAAAATTAAATGTACATAGTAGTCAAAATATATAACAAAACTGAACACTAAGGTTATTCTGAAAACCGAAGGGATAAATTGTGGCGAGGTTTGGGAAAAGATTGTTGGGGAAATAAAACATGACATAGCCAAAGAAAAGTGTATAATTGAGTTACAATTTACGACCGATATGTCCTATTGGGTGGTAACTTGAACCCGTAGTATTTTCTACGGAAACTGTAAATACATTGTATTTTTCAGATCTGATAAAAATAATGAAGTTATTTTAATTACCCACAAGCACAAAACAATATTTATAACATGGTGGAAATGTTTAAAGATTTGAACTTTGAATATCGACCTATGGTGCAAAGTGTACTTTATTTAGTAGCCTCGCAAATTAAAAAAAGACGTTCGAGATGTGGAAGATGCTGCTATTTTAGAAGTTACCAATGAAGATAACATGAAGAAAAATATTCCACCATCGCTATTGAATTTGCTAAGTTTGTTTTTGTGTGATTAAAGAAATCAGAAGTTTAAGCATTGCTCAGGACATTATTTTTTACAATTTGCAGCAGACAATGTAAACGTGTTAAAGAAAACTATCAACGGTTGCAATACCTTTCACGCAACTCAGATGGTAACTTTTCAGCAATGTCCAGAAAACGAATTATCTGTAGGAATTCCAATACAAAGCGACTACTTATGCCTCAAGATTTCCATTCCTTGTCAAACTCTCAGTATACCAAGACTAAAATACCTTTGCCACATTGCAAACGAAACGTAAAATTAGTTATTTGCCGAAAAATCAAGAATAGTCAGTACCTACTGATACAAATAATTTGATGTGGATTTTAAGTAGAGTTCAAAATTGTAGTTGACGTCACCACACCACACCAGGCCACCACACCAAGATTGTACCTCAATGGACTGGTTTCAACAAAATAACTGACAATTCGGACAATACTACATTGTGGACAGCCATACTTAGGTGTCGAGATATCACTGCACATCTGAATCATGTAAAATATACAGTAATTACGTTTGTCCAAGTATTGTATTACTATAATATAGTGGTTTTCAGAATAACCTTTATATTCAGTTTTGTTATTATATATTTTGACTACTATGTACATTTAAGTTCATAGTGGAAATACTTTATATATGCGCGTAAATTTGAATTGTGTGTTGTATCAAGAAGCTCTATTAATGCTCCATTATGACTTTATTGCATATCTAATCTCATTTTCACTGACCTTTGAATAGTTTCCGCACTTCTTGCAGTTAATTCCTGAAGTTTCCCGCCCGTTTTACACAACACATTTTTTATAACTGCGTATCTGTTTCTTTTTTTATAAATTTAAAGAAATTTAAATGTATGTTATAGTTCATAGTCTGTTATAGAATAACTTGAAGAACTCTCCGTGTTAAGGTTACTGTCGGATTTACAAAAACAGTAAGAATTTTATAATTTTCTTCAACAATATTGCGCTAATAGTTGTATGTACTTACGAACCTGGTAAGAGCAGTGCGTTAGAATGAGACGGAAGATGGGTGAAAATAGAGATAGAACGATCGCTGCTCAGCGGTAATTTATACATTGTCAGAATAAATTGGTGATATCTTCGTTACTGTCTAGCCAATTTCAAAGTTTCAAAAAGCGTTGGATTGTAAAATCTCGAACTAATAACAATTATTTTTTAAACTTTTTTGATATCTTGTGTCGTCCAAAAGTTATCACGATATAAACATCTTTCTATGTTTGCAGAAATTGAAATACGCATAATAAGGGAGTTAGAAGCTAATCTAGTGAGTATCCTCCCGTTTATCTAATGATAATTCTTGAGTGAAAATTAGCTCTAACTCGCTTAATACGTTAGAGATCGTATTTATTTTAATATAGCCGGATAGCAAATCAAGTATTCTAGATTTGCTGTTATTCCAGTTTTTCCCCCCCGGGGGGGTGTTGGACACCGATATCGCCAGACGAATTTAGGGGATTGATATACACCCTAAATAGCATCGGATAACGTACTCGATAGCTTTTTACCTTTCAATGTACCACGGACTTGATTTCTAGATGTGTTTTTTAAGTTTACAAACTCTACTAATAGAACTACATACTTTACATTACAAAATATATTTTACAGTGTCAGAAAACGCATCAAACGCGTATACTCGGATTTATGTCCTATGACTATTTATTCCAATAGGACTTTTATTCAGAAAACGTTTTACAGATGCAGTCTGTGAAATAATGCAATAACTTTTTGGTGAAACGATTTTCAATTTCGTAAAAAATAACATAAAATACAGAAATAAATATGGTTAGAATTGAGTGAAATCGTATTGCTGATCAATATCAAAAATACGAATGGTATTGCTTTGGCAACATGAGCACATAGATTCCTGGGCCACTGGTAAATTTAGTTATTTCTTGTTTGCATTTTAAGGTTTTTAAGGTTATGCCAAAGAAATAAGGGGTGATATTATCCCAGCTAAAACTATAACTGGTGTATATTGAGAACAGGGCCGGCGCGAGGCGGGTTCAGCGCGTTCCCTGGAACCCGGCCCCGCACTTTTGACGGCCCCGCGCTTTATCAGGCGCCGCGTTACAACTTACAAATACGCGCGCTTTCTCTGCTGCTGTAGTCATATCGATGTTTCCGTGTCAATTAACGACTGGCAAAGCAAACTCCCACCATTCAACCTACGTAAATTTAGATGAAGTAATTAAAAACTTTGCAACAAAAAAGGCCAGAGAATAGTAGATTACATGTTGAGTTGGTAAAGGACATCTTTACAAATCTAGACGGTACATCGAGGTCAAACAATATTACGAGGCTTGGAAATTTTACCAACGAAACATGTATACTATTTTATTCTTAATCATTAGACTTAAGTAATCAAAATTAAAGTAATTTTAAATTTTAAAGTAAATTTTCTGTAAACTGTCATAATACAAAATTCTAATCAGCGCTTTCTATTGGCCAAAAAAAATTTGAACTAAGGTTTTATTGTTCGCCGCTAGATGTCAATGTATACTCTCAATATTTTAAAATTGAAAATTAATTACTTTCATAGTATTTATTAAATATAAAATACGGAGAAATAAAAATAAAACTAATATTAAATAAAAAAAGAAATTTTTAGCGTTAAATACATTCATAAAAACCTAGATTTAAATCGAATAAAACGTCTTGTTTTAAATAATTTAAAAATAAAAGTTGGTCAAGACTTTACTGGTCAGTTTTACAGACATGTAAAGTGAATTGTTAACCACTTTGCTATTGGTATAGCAATAGCTTACTTTCCAAGCTTTTTACAATGACAGAGATGTACATATTGCAATAAGAATGTGAATAAATAATTTTTCAAACTCACCACTTTCAAAATGGGGGGGAACTTTGCAAATGTAAATAACGCAAATGTAGCGTTCGCATACTCGTGTTTCAAAAAGATGCAAAAGGCCCTTTTAGAATCTCCAAAAATAATTTGTCTTGATAATAAAATTTGGAACAGTTAAAAAATTCCCTACCAAACATTTTTTGTAATGTACATTTGTAAATCATTTTTGGGGCAACATCCCTTAGTCTCCAAAATTGGTTGCTACCAACCTAACCACCACAAAAACGCCACTACCTAACCAAAACGCTATGCAAAAACAAATTCGAATTTTCTCATCCTAACCTAACCTATCTTAACCTAACCTAATCTAAACCTAACCAAGCCTAAACCTAACTAAATTGTGTAATTGTAAATTACACAATTTGGCAGTCATAGAAACTTAATATAATTTTTCTACCGTGGTCAAAAATGATGACATTCTTTTCGTTAATATCCGAATCCCCAAATTTGGTGGCTTTGGACGATCACCCCCAAAGATGAATTACATATTCAGAATCAGCGTACAATTTTCGTTAAAATGACACTAGTTTGGTCAAAAAATGTTTGTTGGAGAAATTCTTTAATTATACCTAAAATTTAATTTAGAAAATGCCATTTTTCCCTTTTGGGTATTAAAATCACAAAAAAAAGATTAGTAATCGCTAATAATGGTATTGCTTATTTGGTTTTATGTTTACTTTGATTTCGAAACAGGATTACAGATTAAGTTCTTTTTAAAAAAATTTGTGCAAAACGCGATGCGCATTGACGCAAATAAATAACTCGCTTGCGCTTTAAAAAATCCACTAATAAAGACTTCGCGTACGTAATAAATACTGTAACGAGTGCAACGCACCGTCTGGTCCGGCCGTCAAGTCGACGTCGCGGAGAAAAGGAGCAGTCAACAGCAAGTCATTAACTGTGTATTACAAAATAAATAGTGAATATAAATGTTGTATTAGAAATTCATAGTCTGTAAATAATAGTTTTTAATGGTTTATAATCATAGCGTTAATTTATAGTGTATTCATTAGTATATATAAATAAATATTTGTTTGTGAATAGACGATTTAAACAGCACTTGTATTATTATTTTTAGAAAGAACGTTACAGTGGTGTTACAGGTGTGCGGTTTTTAAAATAAATAAAATCGCGTAATAATTAAATAAAGTGTTGTGAGAATAAATTTTTAGCGTTAAAATTAATTTCAACAAACGATTAAAATGGTGATGAAACTATTAAAGGATCTCTTAGTAATAGATTTGAAACGGGAATTGGACGAGAGGGACTTGGATAGTAATGGAAAGAAAGAAGTTTTGATAAATCGGCTAAGAGAATGGCTTTTAGAACAGAAGGAAGATCCTGAAAATTACCGCTTCGAAATACCTGGACCCGCAATTGATACTAGTTTGTTGTTAAGTAAAATGAAAGAAGATTTACTGGAAAACTCTAGAACGCTTAAAGAAGAATTACTAGAAAAGTCTGAAGAAAGTTCTAGAAAGTCCGAAGAGAATTCTAGAATTTTAAAAGAAGAATTACTTGAAAATACTAAAGCGCTGGAAGAAAAAGTATTGGAAAAACACGAAGAGAATTCTAGAAAGTCCGAAGAAAATGTTAGAATGCTTAAAGAAGAATTACTAGAAAAGGCCGAAGAAACTGTTAGAATGCTAAAGGAAGAAATACTGGAGAATTCCAGAAAATCTGAAGAAAGTTCTAGAAGGCTTAAAGAAGAATTACTAGAAAAGTCCGAAGAAAGTTCTAGAAGGCTTAAAGGAGAATTGTTGGAAAATGTCAAAGCGTTGGAAGATAAAGTTTTCGAAGAATTTTTGGAGAATGCCAGCGCGTTAGGACTATTGGAAGGTAGATTGGCGGAACAAGATAGGGTAATAAAGATGGTAGAAGAGAAAATAGCCCAAATGCAATTACCACCAACAGCTAAGAAAGACGACGAAATGTTGGAAGATAGAATGAATCAACTACGGTTTCCCTCAACGTCTGAGTGGCCGTTTAATGAAGGAAAGAAACAATTTAAAGAAGAGAAGGTTCCTACCGTAGGGATAAAAGTAAAACCACCCACGTTCGATGGAAAGATACCTTGGTCCACCTACTACAAACAATTTGAGGCGGCCGCTGGGGCCAACGGATGGACACGCAAGGAAAAGGCCGTTTCTTTAACTGTGGCTTTGCGTGGAGACGCGTTGAACGTCCTGCAAACAATCCCAGCAGGGCAGGAAAATGATTACCAGTTGTTAGTTTCTAGATTGGAGATGAGATATGGAGACGCGCATCTACAACAGGTTTATCACGCGCAAGTAAAGAATCGTGTCCAGAAGAATGGAGAAAGCCTTCAGGAGTTTGAAGCCGATGTAGCGCGGCTTGTCCGATTGGCGTACCCTACGGCACCCGATTCATTTCTGGGACAACTCGCTGTGCAGACCTTCATTGATGGACTAAGAGATGGGGAAACACAGCAGTCCTTAAGGCTGGCGCGACCAAGAACAACTGATGATGCGCTTGCTCACGCGTTAGAATTTGAAGCCGCAAAACAAGCGTCCCGAGGCCACGGGCGAGTTCGAACTGTTGCAGAAGAAGGTTCCAGTTCCAAAGATCGCCTAGAAGAATTATTAATGAGAGTTCTTCAGAAGGAAGAGAACCGTAAGAAGAATCATCAAGAAGTTCGAGGGCCCCGTTGCTGGAACTGCGGCGAACAAGGACATGTAGAACGGCGTTGTCCCAAAATAACAAAGGTACAACCGTCGGAAAAGTTAAAAGGGGTTGGCAAGAGAGGGCGAACGTTGACTGTTAGTAAAGATGCCCCAGAGATCATCGTCCATGCCGTAACATCAGGGAATAGCACCAGCAGTTTGTTCATAGATGGGAAGATTGCTAACCGAACTGTTCCACTACTTATTGATACGGGGGCGACAAAATCCATCGTACGCCCTGATGTTCTACGATCAAGTATTAAGTTGTTACCCACAACTACTCAACTCCGTACAGCAACAGGTGAAGTGATATCAACACGCGGAGTGGTGAAGATGAAGATTGGTATTGGAAGTGAAGAACGTGATCATGAGGTGCTGGTAGCCGACATCATTGACGAATTCATCTTGGGAATGGACCTCCTGAGAAAATTTGGTTTTACATTGGACTTGAAGGAGGGTGTTTTGAAGGTTGGTAACGAAGAACTTCCGTTGCACCCACGAGAAGATCCTGTCGTAAGGGTTTTGCTGACAGAAGATGTGATATTGCCTGGTCAAAGCGAGATGGTTGTCGAGGCAGGTTTGGATGGAGATCTTCGGGTAGGATGTGTGAGAATGATGGAGCCTGTTTGTGATAAGAAGATCCATAGTGGCATATTGGTGGGAAAAGCGCTGATCAAGGTTGGAAAGACTGTACCGGTGAGGCTTATGAACGTTAATGTGGATCCGGTGACATTGAAGAAGAGTACCCTTGTGGGACAGTGTGTGCCAGTATTCCGAGTAGCCAGGTGTATGGCTGATGTTCCAAAACCAGTGCCCAAATACCATGGTGGAAAATTAGTGGGTATGGTTACTAGTTCGTGTGAAGACCTTAACAGAACGGAAGTGAAAGAGGTACAGGGTTTGGTTCACCGATACCAAGATATCTTCGCTCTTGACGATACCCAGAAGGGACGAACAAATATAGTAAAACATAAAATCAATACAGGCAACTCTATGCCTTTCCGTCAGCAGCCGAGGCGTCTACCTCTAGCAAGGCGAGCAGAAGCCGAAAAGATTATTACTGATATGGAAGAACAAGGGGTCATCGAGCCATCCAGCAGTCCATGGGCATCACCGGTGGTCCTGGTCAGTAAGAAGGACGGGTCAACGAGATTTTGTGTGGACTATCAGCAGCTTAACGACGTGACCAAGAAAGACAGCTATCCCTTACCACGCATCGACGACACGTTAGATACCCTGTCTGGTTCACGATGGTTTTCGACTTTGGACTTGAAGAGTGGTTATTGGCAAGTTGAAATGGAACCTGAAGACCGGGAGAAGACCGCGTTCACTATTGGTTCCGGACTATGGCAGTTTACAGTTATGCCTTTCGGTCTATGTAACGCTCCGGCCACCTTTGAGCGTCTAATGGAGACCATCCTGAGAGGGTTGTCGTGGAAGACCTGCCTGGTATACCTAGATGATGTGATTGTAGTCGGAAAATCATTCAACGAACATTTGAAAAATCTAGAGGAAGTGTTCCGAAGACTACGTGGAGCCAATCTGAAACTGAGTCCGAAAAAGTGCCACATATTCAGAAAGGAAGTGAAATATCTCGGGCACGTCGTATCACAAAATGGAGTGGCAGCCGACCCCGATAAGATTCGTGCAGTTCAAGAGTGGCCAACACCGAAAGATAAACACCAAGTTCGTAGTTTTCTTGGGTTATGTACCTACTATAGGCGTTTCGTTCCTGGGTTTGCCAATATAGCGAAGCCTCTGACAAGGCTAACTGAAGATGGACGCGAGTATGTTTGGAGCGGAGAGTGTGAAACAGCTTTCCAACAGCTGAAGCGTGCCCTGACAACCGCACCAATATTGAGCTATCCACGGACAGAAGGGAAATTCATACTTGACACAGATGCAAGTAATCTGGCCATTGGGGGTGTACTTTCTCAGATACAGGATGGACAAGAAAAGGTCATCGGCTATTTTAGTAAGATTTTGTCTAAAGCCGAAAGGAATTATTGTGTGACCAGAAAAGAACTATTGGCCGTCGTGAAGTCCGTTGAGCACTTTTACAAATACTTGTACGGACGGAAGTTTTTATTGAGGACGGACCATGCAGCGTTGAAATGGCTTCTACAATTCCGTAATCCTGAAGGTCAGGTCGCAAGGTGGATCGAACGATTACAAGGATACGACTTTGACACCGAACATCGAGCGGGCACTAGTCATCGAAATGCCGATGCTCTTTCAAGAAGACCCTGTCCAACGGATTGCCGTCATTGCTCTCGTTTGGAAGAGAGGGTTTGCCAAGTATTAAGGACTACCATCGTCAACGACAATTGGTTGCCGGAAGAATTGCAACGACAGCAGGAGGCTGATCCCGAACTAAAAATGGTACTGGAATGGAAGCGCGTGGGAGAAAGACCTGCCTGGGAGGCCGTCAGCCCTTTCAACAGAACGCTCAAAGCATATTGGGCCCAATGGGAGTCCTTGAAGGTGGAAGATGATCTCCTGAAGCGAGTACTGGAGAGTGAAGATGGCACCACCATTAGGTCTCAGTTCGTGGTTCCAAGAAGCCGAGTGGCTACAGTATTGCGACATCTCCATGACGGTGCCTCAGGAGGACACTTCGGTGTGAAAAAGACTTTGGAGAAAGTTAGGGAGCGTTTTTATTGGGTCAACTGTAAAGAAGACGTGAAGGAGTGGTGCCGGAAATGTGAACTATGTGCCACTGGCAACGGACCCTTGGGGAAACGAAGAGCACCTATGAGGCAGTACAATGTGGGTAGTCCTCTGGAAAGAATAGCCATAGATATTGCCGGACCATTTCCCGAAACCGACGATGGGAATAAATACATATTAGTGGCAATGGACTATTTTACCAAATGGCCAGAAGCATATGCCCTACCAAACCAGGAAGCTGCGACTGTTGCTGACGTACTAGTCAAAGAGTTTTTCAGTCGCTTCGGAGTGCCCATGGAGCTGCATTCGGATCAAGGCCGCAATTTTGAGTCTGTACTCTTTGGAGAAGTCTGTCGATCGTTGGGCATTCGCAAGACTCGGACCACACCGTTACATCCGCAGTCCGATGGAATGGTAGAACGCATGAATCGAACAATGGGCAAATATTTGGCCAAGGTCGTCTCCGATCATCAACGAGACTGGGACCAATACCTGCATCTGTTCCTGATGGCTTATCGTGCATCGGTCCACGAAACAACCGGTCAGTCACCAGCGTCTGTGATGTTTGGACGCGAGTTACGGTTACCGTGTGATCTGGAATTTGGGTCTCCACCTATAGAGCAGGAGGTAGCCGGGAATGATTATGTCATCAACTTAAAGAAGAAGTTGGAGGATATTCACGACCGAACCCGAAATAATAGTCGAATCGCGAGTGACCGGATGAAGGCTACGTACGATGTGAGAGCCCAGGAAGGAGGGTTCCAACCTGGAGAGCTTGTCTGGTTATACAACTCGCAAAGGCGTCGTGGCTATTCTCCAAAGTTACAGCGAAATTGGGAGGGTCCATACCAGGTGAAGAAACGAATAAATGACTTGATTTATCGCATCCAGAAATTGCCAAGAGGGAAACCAAAGGTGGTACACTCCAATCGTCTGGCGCACTATGAGGGAAATAATGACGCAGTTCCGGAAGATGAGGCTGAGGTGGCCATCAATACCGTAAGGCCTGGAGATGATCAGCCAACCTTTAGAGAATTTATGGCTGCGTTTTCTGGAACTAGAAAAGCGCGATTCGGAGTCACGACTGAGATGCAACAAGATCTCTTCCGGGTCCCTGGTGATTATTCCATTGCCCACTGTGTCTCCGCGGATCTCCGTATGTCCAGGGGGATCGCAGTAGTGTTTAGAAATAAATTTGGACGGCTGAATGAACTTCGAGAACAAAATCCCTCTGTTGGTAAATCCTTACGCTTGCCTGATCATGACCGATCCATTTACTACTTGGTAACCAAGCAGTTTTACTACCAGAAACCGAGTTACGCCGACTTGTGGAGGGCACTATGGAATTTGAGGATCGAGTTGCTTACCAGGGGAATTAACAAATTGGCAGTTCCCAAACTCGGCTGTGGGCGGGACCAGCTGGATTGGAGAATCGTTAGAAACATGCTGGAAGTTGTCTTTAGAGGTACTGACGTCAAGATCTTCGTCTGCAGTTTTGACCCACAGCCCGCATTAAGGCCAACGAAGAGTGTAGACTGTTATTTCTACCGTAATGGAACGTGTAGTCGAGGTGAAGACTGTCGATATCGTCATGACCCATTTTACAGGAACCAGAGCATAAAACCTGTTCTGGGACAGAACAGACTTGAAGAGGGGGGCAGTGTAACGAGTGCAACGCACCGCCTGGTCCGGCCGTCAATGGGTCGTGGAACATTCCGGAGCGGCAGCGCAATGCACTCAACCTTCTAGTGTATTCTAGAAATACATGGTATGTTCGGGCGACGTCTGGAACGTTTATAGGATGGTATAAAGTCGACGTCGCGGAGAAAAGGAGCAGTCAACAGCAAGTCATTAACTGTGTATTACAAAATAAATAGTGAATATAAATGTTGTATTAGAAATTCATAGTCTGTAAATAATAGTTTTTAATGGTTTATAATCATAGCGTTAATTTATAGTGTATTCATTAGTGTATATAAATAAATATTTGTTTGTGAATAGACGATTTAAACAGCACTTGTATTATTATTTTTAGAAAGAACGTTACAATACTATAATACATAAATAACTATAATGATACTCTATGATCCTATTGTAATATGTAATAATGTGTTTATATTAAATAATTTATTTAGAAGTTTTTTAGGCCAAGCGTATTTTTGAACCCGTCCCCGCAAAAGCTTACGCCGGCCCTGATTGAGAATCTCAGAAAAGGATTAGCTGAGACTCATCTTAACATTTGGAACTATTACGAAAGAAATATATCTGATAATCAGGGAAATAATCGCACAAACTCTAAAACATAGAACGAAATATCGAGACGCACAAATATGACGTCGCCTTCAATAAGGTTTTATTTAATGCAAGTAAGATACTCTGTTGTCACCCAGAGTGGTTTTCAAACATAATAATCATATGGGTTCTCTCTAGGTTAATAACGGCTTAGAAGGTGCGAGATATGAACGTACGAAAAGAATTTGGTTCAACAATTCGATAATAGGTTTTGAGAATTAGTCCAGAACTTAATTTGTTCTCGCTCACCTCTTAATTCGTGCACAAGTTTTAAAATCACAAATACCCTGTAAATGTTCAATGACCACTAAACCTTCCTTCCTACTTGTTCATTATACAACTAATTGTAAGATTCCCTTGCCTTATAGACCTCTTGAAATGAAATTTTATTGAAGTACGCTGTAAAGTACGCTTTTTTAACTTGAAGATATGTGTTTTGCGTTTTTTCTCCGAGATGACATTTTAACAACTAAAAAAGTGTATACCAAATTATTCATTAGACATTTCGAAATGTGAAGAAATTACTAGATAATTAATAGGCAATAATAATAATTAGATAACATAATTTAAATAGAAATTTCACCCAGTTCAAGGATTTTCAAGAAAAAAGAGTTGAGAAAGGAGACTGATTCATTCCTGCTGACGTTACTATCAAAGTTGCTACATACTGCAGTTAGTTATTATTGGTTTTCAACAGATTATCAAACAGTTCCTTCTTTGAAGTGATCCAAGCTAGAAAGTTTGTTTTATTGTTTATAACATTAACATCATGTCCACTATTTGTTGTATGAGATACCAACCATAAACCTGTCTTATTCCACTGGTCGTCATAACATGTTTCGAGAACAAATAATAATAATAATAATTGCTACAACCCATAGCCTGGAAACCAGGCCCCAGAAGCTATAAGCTTGTGCGGGAGGGAGGGGGCAATTATTATTATTACGTAGGCCCTAAGTGCGGCTGCAGCCGACTTACAGGTGAAACAGCACAAATCCCACATTTGTGTCACAGCTAAGGAAAACTGCAGAAAACCTTAACCAGATCTGCCGGCACCGGGAATCGACCTCGGGCCGCTTGGGTGAAAGTCCAGCACTCTAGACATTACACTACCAAGGCTGTTAAATAGACAATAATTTAAGTTTAAAGAGGCTCATTTATAGTAAGTGGGTAAGTATTACGCAAACCCATAGTGCGGCTGCAGTCGACTTACATATAGTATAGCACAAATCCCACATTTGTGTTATAGCTATGACAAAAAACTGCAGAAAGCTTTAACCAGATATTCCGGCGCCGGGATAGAAACCGGCACGCTAGCCACTACACTACTAAGGCTATGGAAATTGCTTTGGGGTTTCAAACTAAGAATTGTGTAGTATAAAAACCTTTTAAACTGATTGTGGAATTAAGTAAATTCAATACAAACAAGAATTAATAAGTTGTTTCGTGCTTTCTTCATCCCCAAGCTGACGTCATTACACTAAACTATGAAGTTAAGTTCCTAACTATTCTGTTACAAGATATATCATTTGTTCATATATCTTGTCGCGTATTTATTATTAAACTTTAAATCAATACAGGCTCCACTATTCCTACCATAATTTATTTTTGTATACCATGTAAGTGTTTCTTGTTGTATTGCTCATGTGTAGCTACTCCATGCTAAGTTTTACGAAATTATATTGGGATTATACCTCACACTGCCTCTTTGTGTTTGCAGATTGATAAGAGTACTTAAAACCTTGGAAAGGGAACCCCATGATAGAATATTATGACTCTTCAGTTGGCTTCGGTTCAGAGGCAGTATTTAACTTCTAGCAACAAGAAACAGTTATTTTGCAGACAAAATAGATATTTCAAAGTAAAGATTTCGGAGTGACCTTTAACAAAAATTAAAGCAAACGAACTATACTGCGTTTACCCAACAGATATAGTAATGAAAAACCAAAGACATTCAGATGCAAACTTGAATATCCATTGGTTGAAATAAATGGGGCGGTACTCGATAGAAGTCTCATTTACACATACAAACACAAACGGCAAACGCCAGCTTGTTACGCATGCGTTTACGTCAGTTGTTTTGAAAATTCCGTCAGTTTTTCCAACTGTGTTACATATTAGGTACATTACAAGTCTTTATTAAGACTCGCACCATTCAATACACGAACGGTTGTCAATAAGTAAGTTAGAATTATATGAAAAGTTAATAATAATAATGAGTTGGTTAAATTGTAGAATTTTCCTTACTGCAAAATTATTAAAAATGGATGATGAAAACGTCAACAATATTCAGTTGTCACCACCAAAAAAAACGCCAAAAAAGCACTTTTCTGTAGAGGTGAAACAAATAATTATGAACGCTTTTAAAGTGTGTGAAGAGCAGCATCCTCAATGGAAAAAACACGAAAAAGAGGAAAATGTTGCTAGATTGATAGGTCATGTTTTAATTTACCTTCCAATCCCACTGCTTATTTACTATAATTTTATGAATTGGTCTGGCCAGTGTTTATAACATACTTCGTGAGCACAAGCAACATCCTGATTATTTTGCTGCTCCTAAGGCGTGTCATAGACCAAGAGCTATTTTGGACAATGTTTCCGAAGAAGACAAAAATGGCAAAAAAAGTGTGGGCTGACATGTCCATAACAAATCCACGAGATGCATTTTTAATAGGGTTATCGACTGACTTGAGAAATCCATCGGGGAAAGGAAAGCGGCTCATCACCCTTCATATAGGATCTGATGACGGTTTTGTAGATAATGGATTACTGTTATTGAAATCCAAGAAAACAAATGACTACCATGAAGAAATGAACGCAGATACATTTGAACAATGGTTTAAAAATATTTTGCCCAGTCTTGAAGAAGGTTGCGTTATCGTCTTGGATAACGCAAGTTATCATATAAGAAAAATTGAAAAAATCCCGTCTAGCAACAAAGAAAGCTGACATACATAACTGGCTGCAGAAAAAACTATCCCCTACGAAGACAGTATGTGAGAGCTGAATTGTTATCTTAAGTAAAACAGCATGCACCTAAACACAGTGAGTGCTAACGTAATCGACGAATTAACACAGGAAAGCAACAGAACTGTTCTGAGATTGACACCTTACCATGCGACGTATATATAGTATGTTTGTATGTAATTTCTTTGTTTTATTGTAAAAAATATTTATTATATATTATAATATATGTAAACACATAGCACTCGCGAACTTTTCATGGCTTTTTTATTAAATTAATAAAATGCAATTTTTTAAAATGTATGGTTATTATTTATACTAGTATAAATTTCTCTAAGTGACATCATTTATAACGAATTAACAATTCATATACAAAAATGTTCTATTGTAAATTTAACTTTCACATAAAACCAATCAGAACAATCTGTGCTGCCTTGATTTTTTTTTAACTATATCTGTTCAGTGTCCGGAGTATAGTATACACTTGGGCTCATATTCAAGCTAACATGGGAAATCGGAGCTAGCGACTAGGGTGAGAATTAAGATAGGTTTTCGCGTAAAATTTGCACTTCATGGCGAAAACTTTTGTCGTTTACCAAAACGCTCTGAATGGTTTCTAATAGTTGGAATTCCACCTTACCTTACATAGTACAACTTCTATGAATAAATTTCTGTCCGTTATTTTATTAATGAGAATGGTCGCTCTTGAGCCATGAACTGAGCACGTAAGAGCAACGCCAGACTGAGTAAGCCTCATAACAAATGTTAATTTTTCCTTGCGACTCTTCTGACTCACGAGAGCCCAGTGAGAAAAAGGTCGAATTTAATACGCATAAGAGATGGATCACTAAAACCACGATGCCTTCCTTGTTCTTAAGTGTCGCTTAAAAATATGTCCTATGGTTCGCCTGGTTTCAAATTTTCAAACAATCGACAATAATATAAAGAAGCTTTTCTGACTAAAGTGTTTCGATAAGCTGGTGATTTTGGTATATTATGCGTTACTAAAAAAGCGAATGAAATGATATCTATTATAATGAAACAAAAACTTGTCACCATCATTTTTTAGTTACTAAGACGTAGCGTGCATATTTAATTAGTTCACTGTTATTCAGAAATAAAATCAAAAAAGTGCATGACTGCTACATGTATTCAAGAAAATAACAAGGAGCCACTTTTTATAAACGTTTCAAAAACCAACTAATTAATAATTAATTAATAATTAAACATTTTTGCTTCATTCTTAAGTAACGAGGATTTGCATATCGTAATTAAGTATCTGATAGTATAATAAGATAAAGTATATAGATAATAACTGACTGATTTTTATTTCTTTTAGTTACTTATAATAGTATGTTTAATTTAAAAAAGATATATGAGAAAGAAAAGAAAAATCTCTTCTACGTATAAGAACATACAATTCCTTGTAACATCATAATCTTCTAGCATTTAATCAATATCAAAAGTTATAAATCAAAGTGTTAGTATTAATTTGTCTTTGGCTTAATCTATATAAACAGTCGATAAGGAATAAGAACGTTTTATGCATATACGATGTCTTAAGTATACACATGATAGATTATAATGAATAATGAGTAAAAGTAAATCTTGTTTACTTGTTTCCATATTATTAGCGCTTATACTGTACGTATGGTATAGTAAAAATCCCTATAACTCGAAACATTAATTGTGAAACGCGCTGCTCTACGCACACAGGAGTTTTAATCATGTTGACATTTGCTCTAAAAATAAATAGAAAGTATTTTATACATAAATTAAGGTGTGTGTGTGCACTCTATAAAGTAGTTTTCAAATAGGATGTATGTATGTATGTTATGATGTATAATGCGTCGGGCAGCATGGGGTGCCATTGTGAGAGGAATGTGAAACCAGAATGTGCGCTGGAAGGTTACAAATACGATTTGGGTTGATGGAATGTATGTATTATGGATAGCTGGTCGCGGCTTATATTTCAGTGGGCGAGAAGGGTGCTTTGTCAGGTGGTGCGGTTTTGGTAATTCGCAATATTGTTATAAATAATGTATGTAGGTTTGTTGCTGTATTACAGCTGTACAATATTTACCAATTCTTCTATATGGATTCATGAACATATTGCAAGGATAAAGTTAACATTACTTACAAACGTGAACTTACAACTTAAACAGCACACCAGGATAATTTTTGAATTATGAATCTACAATAAACATTTTTATCTGGAAAAACATTACTATTTAAATATAAAATTAGGGGGAAGATCTTACATACATACCAAATTTCAAAAATTATAAAAATTTAAATCTTGACAGGAATTTTAAGTATTTCCATTAAAAAGTTTGAATATTTTAATTTCCTGATATTTTTCACAATCAATGTTGTCTAATAACGCAACTATTTAAGTCAGTCGAAACACATTAAGTAACTTAAAACAACTTCTTAATTTTTAAACAGTTCTTTTAATCTACACTAAAAATAATTGTAAATACTTTATGATCAAAAAGTTATTTAAATTAAAAAAGTATCCATTTAAAAATAAGTATAAGTCGTTGTCCTTCTCCCACCATTATCTTTTACTAATTTCTAAAACCATCCTTTAATTGAATACAAATTTCATAAAAGTTAATTATGCAAAACCGCTTGTTATTAAGAAAGGTTATTAAATTTGTTACAAGATCCAACTCTATAATTAAATTAACATATTATATAAAAATTGCTTTTTAAGCGTAAAGTATAAATTCAAAGTCGAAATATTTCTCACACTCAATGTATTGCATATTATTATTTCTAACATATAATTAATCATCAAACAAAGCTGTATAACAATTCTTTCTTAGACAATTTTCTGTAAGATATAAAAAAAGCAATAGAATAATTTTGGAGTTTTTTTAAAATCATAAGGTATTTTGCCTTTGTCAATGTGTCCCTTCTTTGAAAACTGTATATACACTGCAAACAATTTCGTATAATAAAACTAGATACAATAGAGTTTATGGGAATATCTACGAAATGCTGTTTGTAGGAGTGTGTTCAAGAGTGGGAGTTAGCAGAGTTTCCTGAACCTTCTACAAAAAAATAGGGAACCGGCATCTTTTTGGCAAAAAGAATTAAATACATATCAAAGACGTATACCCACAAAAAACAATAATAAATGTAAGCAAAACCTATTTTATTTAAGATAACTATTAACCTGTTTTATTATCTTCAGCAACTGAAGCATGTAGCTTCAATAAGCTATCGGCCATTAAAAACCATTTTCGAGCTACTATTGGTGAAGAAAAGCTAGCTGCACTAATATTCAATAATTAAGTGAAGAATCTGGGTCACAGAAATCACGAAGATGAAAATGCAAAATGCATCACAGATCACGCGGCGAGCACGAGGCAAGTGCATGATCGCCTCGTGTAAATTAACTGATAAGATAAACAGCAGGTGAGCTTGAAAGATTCGGTAGCGTCAGAAACTGATTTTATTTAAGAATAGCTAACGTGATGCTTAACGTGTATTATATTATCCATCTATATATACTATAACAAGCTTGTTCGGGGTATATATCCTATACTCCGAATGGTTCTTATAGCTGGCGCATTACGCGCGGTGGAAGTTCTAGCCAAGAACAAAACTGACATAAAAGCAGCTTTTGCTATGAAAACAGCGTACTTAATTCTAAGGTTCGTACCCACATAATTATTATATTAGTTAAGTGAATTAATTGGTCCTGAAATGGTGAATATTCTTGAGTAAGGTCCGAAGAACTGACAATATTTGCTAATTATTATTAACGTCGATTGCTAGCTTTCTAAGTTAATTTTCAACGAAGGTACATTAAGAAAGTTAAAGGGAGATCATTACTTATATCCACTTCCAAGATATAGCTTGTTTAATGTTTTACTTCGTAATAGTATAAAGTGATTTCATTTTCTCTATTTTGTACTTCTAGCGGTTATAATTAAAAATTTGCACAATCAGTTTTACTTAAATGGCTTCATTACACTATGACACTTAAAACATAATGACATTTGTAATTATCACCCGTTACTAGGGTGTATGTATTCATCGACGACCAACAAAATGTTAAAATGTAAAATTCTAGCGTAAGCCGCTGACATTTTTAACAGCCGAGGTAACAATAGATGCTGCTTGCATTCTTATCTTATCTTAATGTTTACACAGGTGTTGATCAAGCGTTGACCTAGATTCTTCATTTTTTTGTTGGACTCTAGCAATATTACGTATTGAACGTAACGATTATGAAGCAATTAATATAGACGATATTGCTAATAATTTGATAATAAGGTAATACAATTTTAGTTTAGTATTTTCTTTTATGTTTATAATTACTCATTAAGTCATTACTTTAACATGCCGTTTACTTGTTCCTTGCTTAGTTGCTTAGGTTTCAATGTGTTATACTTTTATGTTTTGTAGTTCTTAATAAAATTTACGAAAGACAGCGGCGCCTTTTTCTAAACCTAAGACCTGCCTATCGAAATGCCCCAAACACGCCACTGGCTGTTTGACTAGTGTTCGGTAACCTGCAAAAGTTATGTACGTATCTCTCGAACTACAATCAAAACACAATAGCATCGAAATCTATTTGATAACTAGATGCCTGATGATAGTATCAGACAGTGTATTGTGAAATAACAATAAATTTCAAAGTACATAAGTAGGTACATACAGGGTGGGATTAAAGTATGGAATATTAAAAAAAAGCGAACTCAACCGGTTTTTTTAAAAACGCTGAAACACGTCGATTTTGTTTTTAAAAATACACATTAATATGTGCGATTCACCTCCCGACATTCATTTGTTTCTAAGTTATGACATCATCACAAAAAAATTTAAATGACTATATAGATTTATTATAGTAGAATCAGATAGTGATTTTTCTTCCCTTTATGATCATGCAAATAAATCATAAGGTTGCATAACAAAAATTCTGAGAAAAATCGATCTGAACTTTGTAAATGTTTGTTAGTTATGACATCATCACAAAAAATTTAAATGACAATATAGATTTTTAGTAGTGGAATCCGATATTGATTTCTCTTCCCTTTATTATCATGCAAATAAATCATAAGGTTGCATAACAAAAGTTCTGAGAAAAATCAAAATATCAGATCGATTTTTCTAAAATATATATTGTCATTTAAATTTTTTGTGATGACGTCATAACTTAGAGACAACTGAAGGTCGGAAGGTAAATCGCACATATTAATGTGTATTTTTAAGAAACAGAATCAACGTGTTTCAGCGTTTTTAAAAAAATCGGTTGAGTTCGCTTATTTTTTAAATATTCCATACTTTAATCCCACCCTGTATATATTTTGATAATATTAGAAAATCATACATATCTCAATAGTTCGCAGGTATCGACATAATTTACAATAGTTACAATACAAGCACAAAATGCAAGAATAAACTGATAAGAGTAATCTGCAATATTACAGTTCATGTGTACAAAAAACAATAAGTTCTCTATTAGTCTATAAAATAAAATACCTTCTTTGAGGTATACGAGGATGGTCCCAGAAGTACCCGATCCAACAAAGAAAACACAAAAATTTTGGAAAAAGATTTATTTATTTTTCAACGTAATCTCCTTTCAGCTCTATACACTTTTCCCAGCGGTGTTCAAAAAGTTCGATACCCTTTTTATAATAAGTACTGTCTTGCTCCTCAAAATAGCGATTAACTGCTGACATCACTTCTTCATCGTTGGAAAATCTTTGACCACTGAGCCATTTTTTCAAGTTTGGGAACAGAAAATAATCCGAGGGGGCTAAATCTGGCGAATATGGTGCATGAGGTAGCAATTAAAACTTTAATTGATTAATTTTGGTCATTGCAATAACGGATTTGTGAGCTGGCGCGTTGTCGTGATGAAACAACACTTTCTTTTTAGCCAAATGCGGCCGTTTTTGCTTGATTTCTTCGCTCAAACGTTGCAATAAGTTTCCATAATACTGGCCGTTGATAGTTTTTCCTTTTTCGAGATAGTCAATAAAAATTATTCCACGCGCATCCCAAAAAACCGACGCCATAACCTTGCCTGCAGATGAAACGGTCTTCGCCTTCTTTGGAGCCGGTTCTCCCTTTTGAGTCCATTGTTTCGATTGTTCTTTTGTCTCGGGTCTGAAATGATGGACCCATGTTTCATCCATTGTTACGAAACGGCGCAGAAATTCTGCTTTGTTGCTGTGAAACTTCGCTAAACACTCAATTGAAACATTTTCACGACACTGTTTTTGCTCGAGTGTGAGCAAACGCGGCACCCATCTTGCACACAGCTTTCTCATGTCCAAATTTTCAGATAATATGCGATGTACCGCACTTTTTGAAATGCCCGTAAAGTCTGGTAGCTCGCGCACTTTCAGCCGACGATCATCAAGTACCGCTTTATGGATTTTCTTCACCATTTCTGGAGTCGTCACCTCATTTGGTCGACCACTGCAATGCTCGTCTTGGCAGCTCGTACGGCCTCGTTTAAGCTCAGCTACCCTAAATTTAACTGTTGTAAACGAAGGAGCAGACTCACCCAGAGTAGAATCCAGTTCAGCTTTTATATTGGTTGTGCTGAGGCCTTTCAAATAAAAGTATTGTATCACATAACGATGACCAATATTCTCCATTTTCACAAGTTCATTGACAACGTTCACTATTGATGGCTGCCAAACAAATACTGAACAACGTGGCGCTTTCAAACTTGAAACATATGCTTTATAGACTGCGTACTTTCCAATACAGTGATATTTTCAAACAACTACCGCCACCTCTTGGTCAGGTCGGGTACTTCTGGGACCACCCTCGTAAACTTAGAGCTAAACGTATACTATAAAACTACAGTACTACAACATAATGCAACTACCATATTACAAAACTAGATCACTGCAACACTACAATGCAACGCTATTATAATGTTGCCAATATTAATACTACAAATAATACTAAGGTACCTTAAGTAGTGTGTATCTTAAGCAGCTGCACAAATAGAAATGCTATCCAAAATACTAAAATCTAAACAAAGATTTTCAATTGCTGTCGTTACAAATCCTGCTATTGTTTTTAAACATCAGTACGGAAACTGTTAAGATGGAAATAACAGGATGTTTAAAAAGACGTATCTTTGAAATGTTTGGATCGCATCCTAAGATGTTCTCTTGAGGAAGGTTTTTATCGAAGAACTATATATTTTACTGTTTCAATGAATAATGCTAATTCAGAAAACAACAGAAACCCTGGCCGCAAACCGATGTTGATTCAAAATAACATGGAATTTATTGAAAAAGTTAAGAAAAGACAAGCAAAATCTTGCTAAAAATGCATAAGTTATCTAAAATTTTTTTAGAGGTAGTGCTTATAAATAATTGTTTACACGCTATCTCAAAGAAATGCAACAAACTGTTAAGTATAGAAATAAAACATATTTTGATAATATATTTTTAGAGTCTGGTGTCCCTCAGGGAACAATATTAGGTTCAATACTTTATATATTGTTTAAGAATGATATAAATATACACATTGGCCTATGTAATATTTCTAGGCGCGCTGGCGATTGTTTACTTTATACGTGTGGAAGGAATTTGCAATTGATGAAGATTAGGAATGATGCTCTTGATTTGGTGTATAAATGACTATGTAATAAGGATTTGTGCATAAACATAAACAAGTAAATAAGTAAAGATATAGTTATTAGAAATTATTATATCATTAAGAACATTTGACATTAAATTAATGATAGTATCGTAGAAAGAGGAAAGGAGTTAAAATATCTAGGCGTTAGCATTGACGAGAATCTAAATTTTAAAAGTCGCAACAACAACGTTATGAACAAAATGTCTACAAAATATCATTAGATTATTATTATATAAAGCTTTAGTATCACTACACTTGGAGTTTTGTACAATATATCTCGAAATATAAATTAAAATCAAATAAACAAACTACAAAAAGTAAAAGTTTAATAAAAAGTAAATGTTTAATAATAATAATAATAACTTTATTCCAAGAGATCATGCAAATGCATATCAATACACAACAATAAATGCATATTAAATACACAAACCAAGGTATAGTTGTGTCATAAGAAATGGAAATAACATCTAATTCCTAAAATAAAAAATTACCATACAAAATATTACAATAAGGTTATAGTCATGCACAAATCAAGCTAAATGTGGTCAAAACATTCATCTAGAGACTAATATGGTCTTTCAACTAAAAATGTTTTAAGTTCCCTCTTAAAACGTACAGTTTTGGAAATTATTTGAATGTAAATAATTGGGTAAGTTGTTAAATATTTTCAATACTCAATGAATGTGGATTATTTGAAGTGATTCTGTACACAT
Organism: Agrypnus murinus; assembly: GCA_929113105.1. Lineage (NCBI taxonomy): Eukaryota > Metazoa > Arthropoda > Insecta > Coleoptera > Elateridae > Agrypnus > Agrypnus murinus. The sequence continues at coordinate 75,352,017 of OV816024.1, forward strand.
TTCGGAATACAAAGATCGTTTTTGAATCGTGTATTGTAGTCATGAATGGTTCATCTTTCCGGATAATCGCTGATTTATTTTTTTATATTAATCGAGCTAACTGTAAAAAGTTTATATTTTTTAAATAAGGGTTTCCAAGATGTCCTCCAGCTTACCCCTGCTATTTGGCGAATATTTTTTGTGATATGAAAATGCAGAAATTGCTCCAACGTTTCCCCAGCATAAAATGCCAAAAAATAATTTTGGGTAGACCTGGCCATAATATAAAGATAAGTGAGTATCAATACATAGTATAGATTTTAGTTAGCAAAGTAGGTATGATAATGAATTGAGATTATCGCATAAAATGTTTATATGATACTCCCAGGAGAGCTTAGAATCTAAGGTAATTCCTAGAAGTTTTATACTGTCTGTTTGTGCAATAGATTTGCCACCTTTTGCTCTGATTAGGAGACTGATTGGTTGGATTATTTTTTGGTGTAAATATCATAAACTGAGTTTTCCTATAGTTAACAGTCAACCAATTCTTGTTGGTCCATTGAGCCATATTGGCCGAAAGGATCTAAGATTCATTTAATACTGGGTGGGGCAAAAGAAACGCATTATGTTTGCAAGCTTACTGTGGTAAGATAGGAGACGGATGATGCTGAAATTTGCAGTACGTATTGGGAAAGCATTGAAAATCATATCTCTAGAGTTTTGGATAGTTATAGCCAAAAACACATAAACGGCGTATACCACCAAACTTGTTAATTAAAAATACGTTTCAGTGTACGTAACAAGTGTAAGGGTATAAACTAAGCAGCGCAGCCTGCCGTCACTATCAACAACTGAAATAAATGAATGCCACCAAGTAAGTTTTTGACGTGTATGTCTAATGAGTAGTTTAATAAATGCTGTTGGGGGTATTTTGGTGTATAGGTATACGCAATATGCCCCCTTATTTAAACAAGAACGATCTTTCAATTAATGAACCGTGTTTTGTAGATAAGAATTGGCAAGGAAAACGATTTGTACGCGAATTTCCAGGCGTCGAGCTTCCAGAATTGTTTTCTTGAGATAGATATAATTGCTCGCCAAGTTCTTTATTTTGTGGAGTTATTGCAGTTGCAGGTCTTCCGCTTCCACGTTTTCTAGAAACGGAACGTGTTAAGGCAAGTCTTCTGATAGCCCTATCCACACTGTCAATGGACCATTGCTTGTTATCACCAAATTTTGGAAATGCAATGAAAATGTCTGATTATGAAATTGCATAAGTATACGAATTAAAGAGTACTTTTAAAAAATCGTTTGTAAAAACTCCCCAAATAATTAAGTTAGTACTATCATTCAGATCATAAGTTTAAACAGTACTTATATCCTTAAAATGGTGAGAAAAACATTACATTTAGATCTTTTTTAAACGGAAATCATTTAAATAAGTATAACCTACTTTTCCGATAAATGTGGTACGCGCGGCAGTAATATTTTTTCATAGCTCAGTTAGTTAAAAACTGGGCAGTAATAAACCAAAGCCGCAGTCGTTCCAGTTTCGATTCCATTGGCAGGTAACTTTTTAATTTTCCTACATTACACAAAATTCAAAATGAAACTTTTCTTTTTGAGAAATCTACTGCACGTATATTAAAATTAAACAGTATCTATTAGTTATTTTCTAATGGTTAAAAGTAACTTTTTCAACCATTTTCCTAAAAACAATATTTCACAAACTAATTATTTTTACTAATGATGTAATTAAATTTTTACTAATCTTGTAATTAAGTACTTAACAGCCAGTCAGGTTGTCAATGCAACAAGATTATTTTTACTTAATCTTTCAACATTTCAAATGGCATTCTGGCTTTTAGTCTTAGTAGAATTGCAATTTTAAGATTATGCGGTAAGTATTTTCAGAAAGAAAAATTGTTTTAAGTTTATATTTAGAAAAAAAAATTGTAATGTTACCTGCCAGCTGGAATCAAACTGGAGCGGCAGCGACTTTGGTTTATTATCACACCGCTTCAACTAACTTCGCTACGAAAAAACATTAGCGCGTGCGCCACATTTATTTTAAAAGTTGTTAAAGGTCGTATTCATTTAAATAATTTTGTCTTAAAAAAAGAGTCTAAATCTTTTTCACAATTTTCAGGATAGCAGTACTCTTTAAACTCATAACGATAATGATAAAAAAATAGTAATTTTAACTACTTGGTGTGACTTTTACAGATGATTTCCTAAACGCATGGGTTAATCGCGGGCCTACGTAATAATAATAATCGCCCCCTCCCTCCCGCACAAGCTTATAGCTTCTGGGGCCTGGTTTCCAGGCTATGGGTTGTAGCAATTATTATAAAAATTATTATTATTAATCCCTATATTCAATTTTCTAATGAAACATACACAAATTTTCTTTAGCCCCCCCCCCAAGAATCTAGACTTAGTTACGTCTAGGACGCACAGTCCACAGTTAGGAGCAGTTAGTTTACTCTCGTTTGTCTGATGGAAATTAAATTTATTGTACAGTATTTTTAAAATTGTAATTTCAACCTAATAGGAATATACTAATATTGCATGTTTAAAAGATAAGTACAAACCTTTTGTACTTTTGTAACTACAAAATTTTTGTTTTAAAAATAAAACATGCACTATTTTAACCAAAAAACGGAATTAATGTCTTTATTTTTATTTAAGAATTATTACTTTTTTTTATTATAAAGTTTTCAGTTTCTCCTAAAATAGTATATTACGATACGAGACCGATAAGTGCTTTATAACAGATAGAGAAAAAGTTGAAAAAACGAGATCCGAAGGGTCGTGCTTTTCCAATTTTCGATATCTGTTGTAAGCACTTAACGATGAGTATCGATGATAGTTTTTGCGCTAACGACATTATTTAAAATAAATAAAAATGGATTTATAATATTTTTTTAATTTGACGTCGTCGTCGGCTGCGAAACGTTCATTGTGGACACACCGCAAAATATAATGTAATGTCAAATTACAAAATGTCAAAATTACAAGTAAGGTTAGGTATGTGTCGAAGTTTGTTTACAATAAATGCTATTTTAATAATTTTATACTCATTTATTTTTATAACAGCACCCAGACACGTTATGGATTATAACAGTTCTGTTATTTTCTTGTTGTCATAGCAACCGGCAACGATTCGATGTAAAATGGTAATTAAAGTATTAAGGGCGGTAGGTACACTTTACCAGTCGAGGCTAATAGTGTGGAGGCTAATAGTCTCCATATTAGTCGAGACTGGTGGTACCTAATGCCTGTAATGCTTATACCTACTATTTTTTTGGATATATGAGTTAATTTTAAACATATGAAGTAAACATTTAAAAAATCGCACTGAAAATGTGAATTTTATCAAGTCGGTTAGTGCATCTGATTGTTATGGAGTTGAATAAACAAAAACAATATTGTTTCAATCTGGACGAATTTTAGAATGGTAGTGAGTTGTTTTAGCCTTAAATGACGAGGTATTTTATTAACTAGCCATGGGCGTAAGTTGAACTTACCGCCCTGCAAGCAGAGCTTGTAAATGAACGAAAACGCCCGATCGGGCAAAATTGTATTTAATTTTAGTGCTTAGAGTAGAAACACTGGAGAAACCGTCCAAATAGTATCTGTCGTATGTCGCTAAATACCTTAGAAAATGAAACTGTAGGAAGGAACATAATCAGCTACCACATACGACCGGGATGGGGTCTCAATATGGCGGAGTAAGCGTTTCTGGTTTTGTAATGACATATTTCCATTGGCGGTTACCACTGTCTCAAAATGCGCACATAAACTACACAACCCCAGTGTAATTCCCTTCTTCGTATTTGTCGGAGTTTGAGAGAAAAGCAGATTTAGGTGGTGTATAATGGCGGCCAGTGTGGCGTCATATCCGCCGCTTTTAAAGCTGATTGCGCCGGGTAGTTACGCTCCTTCCTACAGTTTTATATTCTAGCTAAATACTTAGTAGCAGCAGCATGCAGTGGATATGAAACAGTGGAAGCAGTCGCAATACGACGTATGCGCTATTACGCTCGTACGCAATGTGTACGAGCGTGATAGCTCATACGTCATATCGGGACTGCTTCCACTGTCTCGTATGCACGGCATGCTGCTGGTTAGTAGTAGGTAATAGTTGTTAGCAATAGATGTGTTGATGGTAGGGAAAATAATCGAAATTCCTCCTTTACCGCATACATTTCACTAACCCACTCTCGTGTTTTATGGGTGTTTTTCTATTCCTATACCAAGCCCATTCGTTTCCAACCTGTATACATGCAAAATAAAATTTTAAAATGTGCCTAAATATTTATATAAAAGTATTGTTTTTGTTGACGATGTTCATAATCCTCCATATTTCATAATCCTCCCGCACAAGCTTATAACTTCTGGGGCCTGGTTTCCAGGTTAAGGGCCGATTTATTCACCTCCTTGTAACTTTATCTGCTAGTTAGTTGCCATGGATACAATTGTGGGAACAATTGTAACTATAGCAACTAACTTCCAGATAAATTTAAGGGGAGGTGAATAGATCGGCCCTAAGTGTTGTAGCAATTATTATTATTATTATTATAATTATCAGACTAGAAATCGTGATGACTTCTACGTTGACACTTAAGAATAAGAAATCTAAGAACGTAAGAATGAAAAACATATACCAGTATATTCATTCTATAAAGGACTATTTGATGAATTACTTCTTAAAATAAAAACTTATTTCTAAAGTTGTTAAATGATTATGTTGTTTGCAGAATTGAACATATTGATACTAATAAATGTTTATTTTTTATGTTACATGTTATATTAATAGCAATGCTACACAAAAGCTTTTTATTTGATTGAATTGATAAACTTAAAATAAAAAAGGGTTTAGTTTTCTTCATCTACTTCTTTGTTACACAGTTCTAAGATGAGTCCAGCTCTCTATGATACATGCCTGTAATGAGCGCGGTCAGCCCTCTGAACTCCTCCGTCGAATGTTCCAGAATGCGTGACTCATCAACATCTGCCGGTGTGGTTCGCCGGCGCCTGAATGTATGATTTATCAGCGTGAGTCATAGACGGCGCGAAAAATCAATAGACCTTCTAGAAGAATCTAGTGCATGTTCTAGAAGATTATGCGGTATATAAACCCCGGCTTCCACGGAAGGGAATCAATTAGTGAACCGAGAGCAATTAGACGGGTTAGTAGTCGCAAGTGGTCATAGATAAATATCTGAGTAGAATATAAATGTGTGTGAAATAAATATTGTGATTAAATATAAATAATAGTTAATAGTTAGTTTATAATTGTGTTTTGTAAATTAGTTAAGATTGAATTAGTGTGTTTTAAGTGTGAATGTTTTCTCTTTATTAATAGATGATTTAAATAGCATTTTGTTATTATTTTAAATAGAACGTTTCAATACAATATCTTTATAATATCACCTTACGATATATACGATATGATGCAGGTTGCTGGTTTATCTTACTGTAATTATCAAACACGTGAATGAAAGATCTGGCAAGTTAAGTGTACAAACGATAGATTAAACGTATTAAACTCAAATTTGCTGTTTCACCAATTTGCTTCAAACTTTCAGGAATAATTATTTAGCCCATTTGCTCGAAGAAGGTACACCAAGGTGTAGAATAGACTTTGTAGTCCAGTCAATAGAGATGTGAAAAGTGTATTTTCGTGTTAACAGCTATTGTATTGCACAAACCTATTCAGAATAGTGGGTAGAATAATATATGTAGTTGCGTACTAAATCGTAGTGACAGCAGAAAAGTTATTAACAACTTAAGACGCCATCACCGTTTTTCAGGAGTTTTTCTTCCGTAGATCATCAGGATGGATTACTACGAAAAAAAGTTCAGTATATGATTTATTTATAATAAAAATAGCTAGAAAATGGCACCAGTCTGATTGCTATAACTGGAATAATTAAGTTGCAAAATCGAAGAAACTGCCAAAATCGCGTATGTTTTTTAAGTTGCCATGAAAATTTAAATAGTCAACCAATATTGATGACACTTACGTTAAGTATAGTTTAGATTATGTACAATAAGCACCCAAAACTTGTATGCCAGGTATGCAAGAGTTTTTGTTTAACAAGGTTTTGCAATTCTACTGCGCCTAAAACTTTGGAAGTTTGCAAAAACTATTTGAAGCATTGCATACTATTGCAAATGTGCATATATATATAGCTTAAGTCATTAGAAATCGAACGCAATTTGTAAAATTCGATTGCGTTTATTTTTGCAATTTTGGTGACGTTTTACATCTCTTCATAGTTTTGCTACGTTTATAAATAATTAGTTTTTTGGTTCGTATACGTGGTCATTTATGAAATATTCCATTGGGTTCGAATAGAGGGCAAAAAATACGCAATTTAAAAAAAAGTTCAAGAGTCGATGCTTGGATCCTGCGTAAGTATGCATCAGACTAAGTAGGAGATTGACCGTTTTTTGAGCGCGCGCCTCACTCTATTGCAATAATTTCTATTAGAAATATGCAACTCATAATTTTGGACAATTGCATACTTATTCTACAAGTTCACACTATACACTCGATTTTTATTCATTTCAATATGGTAAATAATATACGAGTAGTGCATACTTACGCAAAAAGTTTAATATCTCAGGATCCAAGCATCGAAACTTGAATTCCTTTTTTTTTTGTAATTGCGTTTTCTTGCCGTCCATTCGAACCCGATGGAATATTTTATAAATGACCAAGTATACGTACCAAAAAAATTAATTATTTATAAACGTAACAAAACTATGAAGAGATGTAAAACGTCGCCAAAATTTTAAAAATAAACGCAATCGAATTTTACAAATTGCGTTCGATTGTTAATGACTAAGCTATATATATGCACATTTACAATAGTATGCAAAGCTTCAAACAGCTTTTGCAAACTTCCAAAGTTTACGGCGCAGTAGATTTATAAAACCTTGTTAACCAAAAAGTTTTGCATACCTGGCATACCGGTTTTGAGTGCTTATTGTACATAATCTAAACTATACTTAACGTAAGTTTCATCAGTATTGGTTGACTATTTAAATTTTTATGGCAACTTAAAGAACATACGCGATTTTGTCAGTTTCTTCGATTTTGCAACTTAAGTTATAAGAATCTTAATTAATAAGAATAAGAATATTATATTTCAGTTATAACAATCGAACCGGTGCCATTTTGTAGCTATTTTTATTATAAACAAATCATATACTAAACATTTTTTCGTAGGAAATTATCCTGATGAGCTACGGAATAAAAACTCCTCGAAAACGGTTGATGGCGTCTTAAATTGTTAATAACTTTTCTGCTGTCACTACGATTTAGTACGCAACTACATATATTGCTCTACCCACTATTCTGAATAGGTTTGTGCAATAAAATAGCCGTTAACAAGAAAGAGCCAAAAACAGATACTTTTGGTTCCCTGCCGACTGGACTATTGGTGTACCGCGGTAGTAAAGGTTAACATGCCAACTTTGTGTAGAAGCATCGACTACTCAAATGCGTAGATCATCTTCATGTTTCTCATGAATTCAGAAGGCCTTCCACCATAAGCTGAATATCTTCAGAATCTACGATAAATTTTGCTCTTTAACTTAAGCTAGAGACACTTTTAATCTTGGAATGTGAATAAGGCAACATTTATTAAAACTATTTAACAGAATACTTCACAAGTAGCCTACCGCGGCGACAAATGACTTAGAGGTGATAAATGGTGATACTGCAATACTACTTATCGATAAAACTATTCATCAGCTACAACTTCTTTCGCTTTTCGTTAGGCTAGCTATTAACCTTTACTATGCAAGAATGGAGTCAATGGAAGTTCTGATCTAAGGATACTTCCAATGGATAGAAGTGATTCTGAGGATACCATACTACCATCTTGAGAGTTAGTCTCATTTAGTCATTTTAAGTCCTTAGATCTTAAATACTTATTATCATAATCAGTATATCTTAAGTTTTTAGCTAACATAATCATTGTTTTTAAGTACCTACCCAAGCAGCATTTTTAGTCATCGCTACGTACCAGCAACTACCGGTGGAACTATTAAGTTTTTGCCAGTAGTCACAAGCACGTAATTGCTACGGTTTTGTTACGTGCCTGGAACCAAAATGGGGAACAATTTTTGGGTAGCAGGTACGTAGCGGCGTAGTAATTGCTACTTTCGTGGAACTTTTTTTCTCTTTGACACATCGTGTCGCGTGATTGCTTTCTCTTGCTCTTGCAACTTAACAAATATTCTATCATTTGCTATACTATATAATGCTGGATCGTGTCACAAAATGAATTACCAGTTTATTTGTAATACGTACTTAATACAAAGAGCGATGAAATGTTTGATTATTTTGTCATCCCAGTACACCAAAATTATAAACCATTGCAACTTTTCTGTTAAATATGATGATGATAGATCGAAAAATAACAACGCGCCTTCTTTAAATATATTTTTTAGTAAAAAATGTCTTTAATAAAATATGTTAAATATACACGAAATACTTATAAGTTGATACACATGATAGAAAACCATTTTTATATTATCCCTGTTATGTTCTTTTATGTGTTTAAATAAAAGATACTCAATTATTGTCATTAATTAACTTTATTATTATTGAGTGAGCAGGGCGAATTACATACACAATGCATAGAGTGTAGAAGACGTGTATCCTCCAAGCCGACTCAAGTGTTACTGACGCTCGCCCAGAGGACGGGCCAGGATTGGTTAGTTACATCACTTCAAATAAATGTTGCCAACTTCAACCTACATACATAACAATCCCTAAGGTACAATTTGGCACCAATTTGTTATTTTTATTGAAGGTTATATAGTAAAACATCTATTAACAATCATAACAAATTGCAAATTGATTAATGATTATTGATTAATCCAACATTTTACAAGTAAATATGGAGATGGAGTAGTTTACGAAAAATTACTTCAATGTGATTCTCCTGGGTAGCAAAAACGTAAGTTTTACATTCAATACTACTGTAAGGTTTTAAAAACTTTAAAGTAGCTTCGGGCAAGTTACTGCTACAATCATAATACCACTTTGAAGTTGCAACGACTTTAAAGTAAGTATACTAAGTGGCAATACCGTTCCACACACTTTAATAGTTACCGAGAAGTAATGAAACTACATAGTTCCAATAAATAGTAGAAACAACTACACAATTACTAAAATATTCCGACTTGAAGAAATTAAACCTATAAAGTCATAAATTTAGTTGTAGTTACGTAACAACTACTCAAACAAAGTTCCGATCTCAGTTACTGCTACTTAAATGCTGCTTGGGTATTTATATCCAGTACAGCAGTACAGTAGGACTAGAATTTTGATTAGAGCAGATTATATAAAATCTGGTTAACCTCTTACCTTTTCTAAAGCTTCTTAAATCTAATCCACAATTTTAGCTACTTCAAATTAATTAAATTCAGTTTGAAATATTATTTGCAATATTGTATAACATTACTATCTAGACAACTTCAAAGACATGCCGCATACATTTACAAGGGAAAAAGTTCTAATCCACCTAATACATGACGTTTAAACTTCTCAAAAACAAAGAAATTCTCCTTTATCTAGAAAATACAATCTAATTTTGCTAAAGAAAAAAAAGAAATTAAAATACTAATCCCGACCCATTAATCATTGTTACAGAATTTTAAAAATTTATTCCATAGTAAGAGTCCTTGATTTTAGTAATGCGGTTTTTATTTTCGCAATTGAACGAATATTTGAAAAGGTCGAGTACAGCTTAGATGTTAAATATTTTAAGTTATGCTTTTGTTATTTCCGGCTGCAAAAATATGATACTAAATGATTGATGTCATAACGCTTTAAAAAGTTTCATACTGAGCGCGTTAAAGAAAAGATTCTAACTAAAAATCTCACCCGCTGTTTTAAAAATGCTTGTTATTGGCAGATGTAAGTCTAGTCGTGCTTTAGACATTTTTAAAAATAGGAAATAAAACATAGCATCTAATGCATTTATTAAATTTATAAATTCCTTATGATATTTTGATAGTTCTATTTCATGTTCACATATGTCAACGACTGTACGGATATTATTAAAGTTTGTAGGTTTATGAAAATGTATGGCAATCGATACAGTCAAATCCTATTCACATATATAACACAACAGTTTCAAAACCCATGCTGGTTTTTGTGTAATTTTTGTTTTAAACTGAAATGCAGCTGATTAATGTAGTTAAAGGGGCAATAATTAAGATAATATTAATTAATAATAAGGCACTATTCCATTGAAATTCCATTGAAACAAGACTGTAATTGCAATGTAATTGAATGCTTTAAATTTTTGAGAAATGCTTCCTTCAGCACTTCTCAGTTGAAACAGTTTCTTTATTTTCGAAATCAATTTTGGGTATACGAGTGAACATAAATAATAATCATGTCATAAATTCGAGTAAATTTCGCTTGTCTTCTTAACACTTTCTCTGTAAGTAGTTAAGTCTCCAATGCTTACAATCAGAAGTATTATATAAGTATTAGTTAAGTAGGCTTTACATTAGGTGATTTATCACATGATTTGAGCACATGATCATATCACAAGCGATATTTTAGGTTTTACATTGTGTGATTTATCACACAAAAATTGTCATAAGACCTGTCACAACGAAAATCATATCGGTCACAGCTAAATTTACAAAATTAGAACGGTATCTATTTCCTGTGTGATATTATGTATGATAACCGATACAATCATAGCTCTATTTGACCGACCGTTATGTTGACACTGCGTTGACAGGTGAAGCGGTTACGCAGTGGATTGTATTTTTGCTAGTATTTTAGTGAAATCGTGTGAAAATGGCCAAAAAGGTAGGTATTCATCAATAAAATTGACTGCTATCATTGCACGTAAACAAGAATAAATAGTTACCGTAAAAAAACAATGACTTCCACATAACCTCAAAGAAATTTGTTTAAAGAGTCAACAAGTGATAACGTATCATGACAAGTTGAACATCTTTTGGCCATACCCATCAGGTGTGTACAATAATTTTGTCATATGTATGTACATACTTCATATCGAGTGGACGAAAGCAGCCACCAATTCCTTGATCGAAATGTATGAAGGGCAGCCCTGCTTATATGATACGAAGCATAAATTTTATACTAACAAACATGCAAGGAATGATGCCTTGCTGAAGATAACCGCCGAGCTGCAGAATGTAGACCCAACAATTCAAGTTGAAGACGTAAAGAAGAAACTAACCAGTCTCCGACAGCAATTTTCCCATGAGCGCTCCAAAGTACGGGTGACCCATTCAGGCATGGACACAGAGGACATGTATGAGCCCACTGTGTGGTGGTATGATAAACTGCTCTTTCTTACCCCCCACGTGAAAACAAGAAAAACCACTAGCACGTTAGATGCATCGGTAGGTGTTATTAAATTGTACCACTCGAATTCCACTTCTAGCTCTCTGTATCTGTGATTACAATGTTAGGTCGAGGACAACCTGGAGGTGGAAACACTGGCGGATCTGACAGCAGTTCCATGTGCAGTGGGGCTGTGGAAACCCCAAAAACTGTGGCAAAAAAAAGAAAAACGTCTGAAAGCGCGCAGGATCCCATTCTGAATTAAACGGTGACTACATTAAAGGTAACACTGCCACTTCAGTTGAGACATATAATGTTGAGTTTTACTATTATAGATGTTGGGAACCTCGTTGGGAAACAAACTAACTCCCACTGCGGGGTGGCAAGTATATAGCAACTATATTGCTAATGAATTGCAAGATATAGAGAATGAAGAGCTAGTCAATGACGCAAAACATGAAATAAATAATATTATTTATCAAACCCGAAAAAAATGGCTGCAGTTAAAAAACGCACAACAAAGCATGGCCTCCGTACCAGTCCAGTTCGTCACGATTGAACCTTCTAACATACAGAATGTTATCCTCGCTTCCAATATGTCAGAATCAAATGCATGATAGTATTAATTCATTGTACAGCATTCAGTTTATTATTACAGGGAACGAAATACAAATAAAGTCTATACATTAAGATTTAGGATATTAAAAATTGAATTTTTTATAGCTTCCCATTGCCACGGTACAAAGCCTTCATTATTAAAATACTGTATAAATTGCTTCCTAACAGCCAGAGGTTCATCCGCCGCTCTGTTCACAGTACATCGCTGTAAATTTGTCATGTAGACATTGGTTCGCCAATCACCTTGAGATAATGCTACCGCATTGGTATTTTCAACATCAATTCTGTGCAGATAAAATTGTTTTCCATCTTTTCGTTTAATGTAATTATGCAGAGCGCAACAAGCTAAAGTAATGTCTTGCACCTTGCCAACATCCAAATTAATATCTCGTTGTAATATTTGAAATCGGTTAGCAAGTATTCCAAACGCATTTTCCACCACCCTTCTAGCACGGCTCAGTCTATAATTGAATACTTTTTCCACATCATTGTTTCTTTGTCCAGTAGGTTTCATTATGCGCTTCGATAAGCGAAAAGCGTCATCAGCAACGATAACATAAGGAACTTTTCTTGTAGATTTAGGTAAAATAGCATCGTCTGGGAAATTAAGCAAGTTTCTTTCCACAGCCCTACATAAGGAACTATTACTATAAACACCTCCATCACTAGCACGACCATTATATCCGATGTCTACATAAATAAAGTTGTAATCAGCATCTACTAGTGCCATTAATATGATACTGTGGAACTGTTTATAATTAAAGTAGAAGGAACCATCAGCTTTCTTTGCTCTAAAAGCTATATGCTTTCCATCGAGGGCACCTAAGCAATTGGGAAAATTCCACTCTTTCGTAAATCTATCAGCGATTGTTAACCATTCTTCCTTTGTAGTTGGTGTGCTCAGATATTCAGCTTTTAAAACGCTGTAAATGGCACTAACGGTTTCTGGAATGATGTTTGACAGTGAAGGCACCGAAATGAGAAACGAATAACTTAAACTGCGATAAGTTTCACCTGCTGCTAAAAACCTTAATGTCACCAGTAATCTGGAACAATGGAAAAAAAGTTTCATATAAAGAGGCACGGCTTCAGTTGCGTTCAATGTTTCACCTTGTTCTCGATGATATGCACTCTCGTAGATTAGTGTCTAGGCGTTTTATTAACGGTTCCACACTTTGCAGTAACTTATCGAATGTATTCCATGACATCCGACAAAAATTTCTGAAACTGGCTGGATCTTCATATTTGATTTCTTTAAATATAAGACTGGACATGCCACGGCCATAGTCTCGCGTTGTAGCCACTTCCGACTCCACAGACGTCTCCTCTTCTTAGTTTTTTCTTTTTTATACAACAGTTTGCATCTTCGTCGTAATATTATCATGAGGCACATTGACATTGCAAGCATTAGTACAGTATCCTTCTCAATCATTTGTTTCATACGTTTTAACAACCACGAATATAACAATGTGTCCCCTAACCTCACATGTCACATTTTGAGTTGACATTTGACGTTCTCACATCATTACCGTGACACCTGATTTGTCACATGTAAATGTAGAACGGTTCGACTCACAAGGATTGCAGTATCATGCGATTTCCATGTGGTACAATCATGTGCTAAACTCATATGATAAATCACCTAATGTAAAGTAGGCTTTAATAACACATTGGTCATGACTGAGTCATGTGAGAGACAGTAAGTAAGTGCCAGTGATGAATAATAATTGTTTTCTTTATCTAAGCACTTTTAAATTCCTTTATTTCATACTGTATCGTATTATCCATGTTTGCGGTAGCGATTACAGTCTAGTATGACTGTAATAGTTATTTACATTGCAAGACCGTTACTTAGAACTTTACGTGCGAGCACGATACCTAACAAGCTAGCGATCAGCGAGTTTGCTATCCGTGCAAGCACGTAGGGTTTGTGTAACGGTCGAGCATTGTACAACGTTTTATGGTATATTCACTGAAAAAAAAAGTTTAGTTGGCGCAGTTAAATTTTATTTAAATCAACTAAATATTTAGTTAAATCAAATAAAATTTTAGTTGTGCTAACTAAATGTATCGTTGAGTTAAATAAATTTTAACTGGGCGAATTAAACTTTTTTTTCAGTGCTGACTCGTAAATCTTTAATAAATAATTCCTTTATTTTCTCAAGCAGCACAGCACAATACGTAAGATATATATGAACGTTTTAAATAAATATGTACGTTGCTATGGTATTGATGATAAGGAGACTGTAAAAATTTTTATTTCATACTGTCCGGTAAAAGGGTATTTACCGGACTCATTTGAGTCCGGTAAATGAATTATTACGTTACAAGGCCGGTAAAAAATTTTACCGGACTGAAAATCCAATTTGAGTCCGGTAAAAAATTTTACCGGACTGAAAATCTAATTTGAGTCCGGTAAAAAATTTTACCGGACTGAAAATTTTAAATGCATTTTTTTAAAAAATGAACAATGTGAGGCAGTATGAAATAAAACGCCTTACGTCATACTTCCGGTAAACCATTACAGTAGCTCGTTTCAACATTCGAGACTCGGCTCCTTCGTCGCCTCGTCCCGAAACGTTTTCAACTCGCTACTGTAAACTTGGGTTTACCGGACTTATAACGTAATATACTATTATTTCATACTGTGTCACATTTGTCAGTTTTACGTCAAACTTTTTAGTCCAGAACATGCGATTTTACGGTCTAGTATGACTGTAAAAATTTTACCGGACGCAAATACAATCAATCAACTGGACAATGTTTTAGTACGATATCAGTTACCATGGAAACTCGTTCTTCATAGATGTCCATATTTTGCATTCGGAAATTTATTTTATATATATTTTTTTAAATTAAACCAATAATCCAATAATTGCAGTATGAAATAAAACGCATTACGTCATACGTCCTGGAAATGGTCTTACAGTCTCGTTTCGATGTTCCGGACTCGGCTCCTTCGTCGCCTTGTCCGTAACTAATCTTACTCGACTGTAAAATTCCATTTCCAGGACTTATAACGTAAATTACTATTACGGGCTTCATAACGGGCTTTACCCATAGAAACAGAGCTCAATAAACATATGTTTACGAGTCAGTATACCATAAAAAATTTTACCGGACTCAAATAAAATAAATCAACTGAATAATGCTTTAGTATTCAGTTACCATGGACACTAGTTTTATGTCTTGAATTCGACTAATAGTTGCCATAGATGCTCGTTGTTCATAGATGTCCATATTTTAAATTCGGAAATTTATTTTATATGATTTTTTAGAATTAAACCAATAATCCAATAACTGCAGTATGAAATAAAACGCATTACGTCATACATCCTGGAAATGTTCTTACATCCTCGTTTCGATGTTTCATCTTACTCGACTGTAAAATTCCATTTCCAGGATTTATAACGTAAATAACTATTAGAGGTTTTAAAAATACTATAATATACTATACATAATAATGTATAGTAATTTTCTTCTCCATTGAATAATAGTAAACTCTGTCAAGAAAACTAACAAATAACTTGCTGTTCTAGGTCTTCAGAGCGTTGCGCCTATTTCTAAGACAGCAAGGCAAACATGATGCTATTTTTTGGTGCTTCTTTTAATACAAAAAATAGCATCACATTAGCCTTGCTGTTCTAGATCATTATTAAATCCATTGTGCATCTCGGGTGTACCAGAAGTTTCCAGTAGACAAATAATTAGACAAATAATATTGTAAAACTCACTAAATGTTTCTAAATCTACTATAAAATAAAACATATAGATTTTTTTGTTTTTGGTATATTTAGTTAAAGAATATGAAAACAATAAAAGATGGTTGTGTAGATGAACAACTAACTAACACAATTGTTGTACGACAGAGAGTATCAAATTCGTCTGAAGTACACCGTTTTAAAAACAAATTATTGTTTTTTTTTTAATTTTAAGAGCATAGGACGCGAGCTTCAAACGAATTGATCTTAATGTAATTCTTATTCTATTTCTCAAAAAACTTCTGTAGTAAAGAATCAATTTCTCTTTGTTTCGTGCGTTACCTAATTGAACAGAAAAGGCCACTTGACTGCAACCGGCAACCGAAGCATCCAAAGCCCGCACGTCGACCACGAAATAAACTCGAAAAACATAATCAGTTGCCCAACTATGTTATTATAACAAATGATCGACGTTATTATTTTGATGTTATATGGACGATTGTATATCTTAACCACACAACAAATGCACATCTAGAATTCGACACTATATGACAAAGATAGTGCATTAACCTAACAACTGAGGAGAACTGAAATGGGGAATGCAGCTTTAATTTTGTTATTGTTATTTAATTAACCAATATTTGCATAAAATTTGGGCAGTTACCTATATGTTTATAGATTAGGGGGAAATACTCAATGCGATTCAATTAAATGTAGTTACTTTAGAAATTGAATGTTTTAATACATATAGTATCGAAGTTTTGTTTTTAATGCCATTTATTTGCACAACTATTACAATTTGTTACAATTGTTCAGTTTAACATCTTTTATACATTCTATAACTATTTAACTATGCAATTCATTTAATTTTTTTCTAAAAAAACATTTCCTTTTTGCTACATTTGTATTTTTATAAAATAATAAGACAAAGTATACTAAATAGTAGATACGATCAAAGTAGAAATTAAACAATCGCAGCAGTTGCTTTGACAAGGAAACTCCAACAAATCTTCACGACGGTTGTCTTCATCAGGAAATCCAAAATAATTGTGGCACGTATAGGATGACAATGCTATTTACTGTCTGTCGAATAACTGAGGGTGTGTATACCATGTATTGTGACGATTATCTAAGCTGTTTAAGTAAATTTATATAGTATTTATCTCTTTACTGTCAAAGTTGATGAATTTGTAAAATATATTTTTAAATTAATAATTTGATTAGGGAAATTATTTTGGGTTGATAGGGTTTTCACTTGCAGTTACATCTGGAAGAAATAAAATGTATTAGTTCAGTATAAATATAAAACATTACATATTTCATTGACAATAATATAACAACAATACAAAAATATCCTTGACAACGGTTATTAAGAAATTAATATCTGTCTTGAAATGCAGTTACATGGTTGACAATAATCATGATACGAAAATGAATGACCAAAAACAAACTATTTTGATTTGAAATATAAACAACAGTAAAATATGAAAAATAATTGCAATCTAAAATAATGTTAAATTATCAAAAGGGTAGTTATGCAAATAAAAAGAGAAAAAACATTACTAAAAGAAAATGATTGTAAAATTTATTTTTTCCTGTAAAGAAATGTTTATGAAGCAAGAAGAATAAAAGTATAATACTTCATCAAATGTAAAAAAGAAAATTTAAAAGAAGAAAAATAAAACTTAACAATATACAAGAGAGCAGTAAAAGTGATGTTTCATTCAACTAGACCTGTTAGACCTGAAGAAACCGAGATCCGAGAAAAGAAGAAAGAAATAAAATTTATTCTTGAACTTGTTCAAGAAGTAGCGTAAAATTAGATGCACTTTACCTCAACGTTTCAGCTGCGGCTGAGTATTCAATCCTGAGGAGAGCTCCAGAGTCCAGAAGCAGTAGGCAGATTTCTGCGTGGTGATTTTCCAGACAGCCGGCTGAAAAAGGAGAAACATAAGTGAATCAAAATACTAGGTTTGTGACAAATATAAAAAGTATTAATAAAAGCATAACTAGTGCTCTTCTAAAGGAAGAAAAAAAGTGAATCCATTTTAAGATCAGTTTAACTAAGGTTAAAAGAACTCACCATAATTCCTTAGTAGCTTTGCTTGTAAAACTGCAAATGATAAGCTACATAACCTAAAAATAATAAAGGTTAATTATAATTTTCAAATATTAAAAAAGATATCCAAACTTACTTAATCGAGTCATCACAATTCACAATTGTGCTACTCACATTTTGGGGTTATGTTGAAATTGACATTTCGTGGTGATCAGGGATTTCCCATTTAACCAAATCACCATAACATCAAAGAGAGGTAAGCATTAAAAGGGCATAATTAATAATAAAGTTACAAGATTAAAGATTATTTACAATCATAAAAGCGACCTGAGATATACAGTGTACAATATTTTTCTGTGTAGGTGCAGATCAATGAACAAAATAAAATTTCCTATTATTCATAATTAAAAGTCTGCAACATTACACAATAGTAGGTACAACAAAAAAAATCAAAGTACCAAAGGTTGTCCGTAAAATGAAACTACTAACTTAATGACTACCATACTAATAATAAATAAGTTTTGATAATATTTATGTCGAGTTTTAACTACGCATAACTGCTTAGTTATTGAAAACTTACCAAATTGTTGTAAACACATTTTGCTTAAAAAAGTCCCTAACACGCCGATAAACTTTGTACCTGTTTCATGAATCACCGTATATCTCTGAAATGGTGAATTGAATATTTTTATACTTATAATCGTATTATCTTTCTTCGCTAGAGCATCTTAATAGTAGTTAAAAAAATTAATTGAAGATCGCAACGCGGTAACAAGTGCGAGGGTAACTTTTATCATTAATGTTTTTACTTCAGCCGGAGTAACATACGATTAAAATTAGGAAAAATGTTAAATCAACTTATACTGACTGCGCTATTGTAGGAGATAATGATGAGCTTAAAGCTTTATTTATAGTGAAATTTAAGTCGTGATAGGCTCCTTGTGTAATATTGTATTAAATAGTTTTAACAAAGGTGTTGTACTTTAATGTTTCCATAAATCATATAGAATGCTCTACACGTCTTTCGGTTTGTTAGACCTTCTTCAAAGAGCTGCTCGCAAGTTTCTGTAAGAAACTTAACACTATTTTAATTATAGCATTGACAAATGACATCGAGGTGTCATCCTCAAACTACCGAGGCTCAAAAACTGCTCGTAGATCTTGAGGAAATTATTCAGGAAATAGATTTTAGAAACGAACGTAAATCTATCTTGAAACTTTTTGGGAAAGAATCGTGGAATATGAACTCTTCAAGCCTATCATAAGGAAGGGGTTAGGAAATTGGTAAGGTTCATGATCCCTGAATAACAATTCCAATATTTTAAGTCAAATGAATCAAGAAAATATGCTCCAACTAAACAATCTCAAGGAACTATCATTTATTAAAATCTGGACTTAAAAATCCCTAATAGTCCTATCGAGATTCTTGGGATTCACTGCACTACTACAGCAATTAAATACTGTTACCAGTGATCATATCAGGATCTTAGAATTGATAATTGCAAACATGAAAGGGATTTATTAGCGTTTCGTGCGTAGCCTTTCGTGCGGAACTGTAAAATCTTCTGGTTTCGTGCGTCATCCAGATGGACAATCAAGTTCGGTACTAATGACTTCTGGTTTAGTGCGCTCACCCAAAATTTATCCGCTGACTTTGGATACTTTTTAAAATAAGATTTCTACATACAAATTGTTAATTTTCTTTTCAGTATTTTATTCATGTATGTTTTCACACCAAATACAAAAATCTAAAGTATTATAAAAATTATTAGTTTAGACCAAATACGAGTAAATAAATAATTATTCTCATAATTTTTTAAATAGTCATGTGATTTTTTAAACCAGTTCGATTGTTTCATCAATTATATTGATTTTCTAAATTAAAGCTATTTATTTTATCTACTTTTAGATACCAATTAATAAAAGGATAATAATAATGGATAAGTACATATAAATAAGAAATTTATTAGATATTAAGAATAAAAATGTATCAGCTTTAACAGATGGCAATTGACAAAGCATCCACATCGACACTTAAGGAAAGTAAGGTTTTTCCATATTAGTGTTTCTTTAAATCCTGTATATTATGAATGGCTGTTTCGCATTGCAAATTTAGTTATGTTATGAATTTCAAGGAAATTGCAGATAATATTAGCGGTACATAACAAAGTAGGTATGTAGATCTGTATTATCCATCAATATTCTAAATTGAGTAAAGTTTCCGTTTGCTTTTTAGCGCTACTAATGGTAAACAAATGATGCTTAAGTAAAAGAAACTACCAAAGAGAGAGGAATTTGCTTACTTTTTAGCTGACTCTGTGAAATGTAGAATATTAAAGTTGATATTATACTTGATATTCAGATAAGATCAGGTAAACATGTGCAGGTAATAACGCACGAAATAAGACGTCATTAACGCCATCATTTTAATTCCTCACGAAACGAGAAAGTTTCAGGTAGATTTTCGTCGGCGCACGAAACCCGACGCACGAAACAAGAATGTACCCATGAAAGGTGCAATAAGACCAGATTGGGCATTGTTGTTAAAAGAAGAATATCTTTCCCACGAATATTACTCATAAAGCTCATAATTTAAGAGCGGTGATTTTGTTGCTCTTTATACGTAATATAGATGTATCAAGTATTTTATCAAAGATTATACTCTATATTTGATCAATTTGTACCAGTATCTTAAAATAAAAACTTCCTAAATTTCCGAAATTATATACTTAAGATATTATTATTTAAATCCTGAAACTAAAATCACAATACTTACGTAAGTTTAGTTGAACACTAGTATGAAGAATCCTTATGTAGAAATAAAAAAGAGGCATCAAAAGTATATAAAAATTACATTACTGAAATTAAAAATAATATTTGTAGCAATTCAAAGCGCTTTTGGTCATGTATAACAGAAAGAGACTAATAGAATACCTATACTGTCATCTGTCTTCCACTTTGATGAAAACAAATTAGATTTACAAAGACATTATTTCGTTAGCTACTTTTGTAGGGTATATTATCCAAAAAATGATGATCTTATACAAATCTAAAGAGATCTGAATAAACATTAATAACGTTACGGAGTCAGATGTACATATTAATAGTTTATCAATTACTAAACAAACAAACAACTGGACACGATACGGTTCCCCATCGTATACAAATTTTCTAGTAGAGTGTTGTGCTCACTGAAATTTTTATTGTTACTATTGAGGGTACTTTACTGTTACTCCTTTGGTTATCCAAGTTGTCAGAGGTTATCAAGAATGTACCTGGTTTTGAAGTTCGATAGTCTTTTTTATGGTTTTGCAAAAATCTTTCGATATGATTGTGTAATAAACGAATAAACCCCTATGCCTGGCGGCGAACAAGCGAGAAGGTTTCAATGTTCCAGACTATCGGCGGATTGTTCCAGAGCATGGACGACTAGCCAGACACGTTCGCGCATCGTGGGTAGCATAAATACTAGTGTGATATAAATCTTGCTTGAAATAAATATTTGTGTAAATTAAAATTAGTCTAAGTTTGTTAATAGTTTATAATTGATTGTAACTAATCTTAGTGTAAATATTTTCTCTTGATAATAGACAATTAAAACAGCAGATTTAGTATTATTTAACAAGAACGTTACAATTGTATAAACGCAACTTGTACTTGCTTTATGGCTTACATCTAATTTCCCCAAGGCAACACGGTTTTATAGAAAGACGTACGTATACTGTTTCTAATTTGTAACAATTTTTATCCGAATTCTTAGAGTGATAGATTGGGATACTTTAAATAGAGGAGTTTTAAGTTGCCGTAATCAACACTGACAAAATCTTTCGAAAGCTTTTGATAAAATTGATAGAATAGAATAGAACCTGGGACTTAGTGACTCGTTACTTTCACGTTTCGTCATATTTAGATAAATTAATGTAGTAGGCGAGGTGCAATGGATTTAGATCTAAAACGTTCGAAAGACATCGGGATTCTACAGGGATCTAAACTGGGACCTTTATTAGTGGTTGTCACCGTGTCAATCTGGTAGCTACTTTCCAAACAAAATTCACGAAACTGCGTCCATATATAAGGCTTAGAAAGCATAATATTTTGAGGATCGCACATTATATTTGCTTGTGCATTTCATACCAAATATTATCATTTGATGTCTCCATTTGCAAGTTTTGAGTACCTCTCTTATGAGTCTTACTGAACTTTGAAAAAATTGTACACTGTACTAGTCGAGTTTCCTTACTTACAAGCTAAGGACATTCTTGATATTTAAAAATAAATTATCAGTTTTTTAAATTTCAATTTAAAAAATGCAATTTTGTAAATAAATCAATTTGTGCTGGTTTGATTTCATAAACAAATCTTCTGAAATGGTTAATTTCTTGCTACTTACAAAATCACCACAAGGTTTCGATTTTCATGTAAAAAAAGAGTTCGACAGTCTAGAGTAGGTGAATGTTCCATAAACAAAACCAACACTTAATAGATCATGCATTAAAAAAATACTCTCGCTATCCATGTAGATATTAGTCCCTTCAAGCTTACAATTTCAGTAATTTATTGAATAAACAAAGTTGTAACATGAGGAGTGTATTAAAGTATTTGATGATAATAGGTACTGTACAATATTTTTACATTGTTGTACTATTGTACCAGTAAGAATGTTAGAAAACTATGTATCTTGAATAGTGGTTATTTTAGCTAGCATGACTTATTGTTCTGACTTAAATTAATTAAATAAGTTTGGCTTAAGTGTATTTTTTAAACAACGGTCGCTTCAGTAACGAAAAGTATCTTAGCAAGTTGATTTTCTGACAAAACTAATGAATAATGATCAACTAGTGTCGCGACTGAAAGACTATGACAAAAAGATCAGCGAATAGTCGTGCGCTTTTTTGTCGAGTTACATCTTTTAGAATTTATATATAAATCCTTTTTCGTACAATTATATGTAGTATTATCTAAAATTGTTTGAGCTTTATACATTACTAAATTGACAGACCATCTTTTAAAGAAGTGTACTATTTAGCATTAGGTGTTACGTAATGTAGTTAGGGGTACATATAAAAAATTAGTTCCAAGAAATCTAAAAGTCCAATACATTTAGAGTGGAATATCTAATCTGCATCTTCGTGTAGACCATAGTAAATTTCTTACACTCTAAAACAATTATATCTTTAATCATGTATGGCAACTTGATCACTCTAAAACAGTCAAATAAATACATAAATAACACAGAATTAAAAAAACTACACTACTTTTACTCTTAATTTTAGTACTTCCTAAAATTTCAAAATAAATAGAAAACAAATTATACAAAAGTTTTATAACAATCTACTATAAAGAGGCAATATTTTACTCGTAAATGTATTGGACTTTTAGAGTAGTTTAGTGTTCAAACTTTACACTAATTTTTTACAATGTATTATACGCTGAACTTTTATTCTTAATTTTAGTACTTCCTAAAATTTCAATCTAAATAAAAAAAATTATACAAAAGTCTTATAACAAACCACTCTAAAGAGGCAATATTTTACTCTAAATGTATTGGACTTTTAGAGTGGTTAAATGTTCAAACTTTCCACTAAATCTTTTACTGTGATACAATCTTTTTACAATGAACATATTATAAGCTGAAGTTACTACTCTGTAACTACAATACATAGACACGTATATTATATGCTTTTTTTCGTAAGATGTGCAGCTTATGGAACCACTTTATAATAATAATTTCAAGACTTAATTAAAACAAGTAAATTAATGAAGGAAACATTTCAATTGTATTCATTACATTGCCTGTGATTATTATCAGTTCACAAATTAACAATCTTTTTGCACATTAATATGTATTAATGTGCAATTTAACAGCCTTGGTAGTGTAATGCCTGGCGTGCCGGACTTTCACCCAAGCGGCCCGCGATCGACTCCCGGCGCCTATAGATCTGGTTAAGGTTTTCTGCAGTTTTCGTTTGCTGTGACACAAATGTGGGATTTGCGCTGTTCCATCTGTAAGTCGGCTGCAGCCGCACATAGGGCCTACGTAATAATAATAATCGCCCCCTCCCTCCCGCACAAGCTTATAGCTTCTGGGGCCTTGGTTTAGGTTATGGGTTGTAGTAGTTATTATTATTATTATTATTTGCAAGGTTCACTACATCATTTTCTTCACCTTTTTATACACTTTAATTAGATGATCGCAATAGAATAGAATAATTTTATAAAATAATTTAAACAGGAAATATGTATATATTTAACAAATACACATATTGTAAGTATGTGTGTAGTAAGTTGTTAATGTTAAATTTAAATTTAAAAAAAGAGTAGAATTAATAACTGATAAAAATAAAGTCATTTAAAGTTGCATATGCCGGAACTTACAGACCAGATAAATCACCCGTTTTGCATGACGCATAAATGTTATTATTTTGTGAAAGGTGTTTATATCTATGAGTATTTCTGTAAAAATGTGTTTAAATATAAATCATCTTGGATTTTCCCACATTTATGAAAAGCACTAATAAGATAAAAGAAAAATGTTCCGTCAGAAAGTATTTATTTTTCATCCAAACCAATTGATAATTTTAAACAATTTTAATTCGTCCAATAAAAACGTATTAATACGATTAAATTAATCAAAAAAAATAATGAATTAAAAGAGGTATAATAATTAATATCAAACGAAAATTAAACATATTCAAGTCTATAAATCTACGAAAATATTTGTTTTATAATGTTAACTATTTTGAACTACATTAGTTATTCCGGAAAATAACAGCTGGATATTAGACAGCTTACTTTCAGACCACAAATATGTTTCAATATAAAACAATTATCAAAATCGCTATTAGCAACTAACCACGTAGACAACCAGCTGCATATTTTCAGCCACGAAAACAACCGCGGATAGATGGTAATTAATTGAATCTAAACAATCACGTTGGTGTGAAGACAGTAACGACTAAACAAACTTTTATCACGAAGGTAGATATGTTATCAGGAAACTTTCAACAGAATTTCCTTTATAATGACTGGAACATTCAGAAACGAAATACCCCAAATTTTCTTGAAAGTTTATCACTCGTTGAGACTATATTAAAAATATTTTTCTATACACCACATTATTTTTAGACACCTTAATTTGGCATGTTCGTTAATCTTTACAGAATAGTGCCATGCCTACAGAAAACCATAAACTCTGTTTGACCCTAAATGTTAAATTTATAATTTCCTAATTCTTCTATAGTACTTGAAACCAAATCGTCTTCTAGGTTTTACAATTTAACAATGCTTTCCATGCAAGGCCTTTCGGTTTGAATTTCGATTTATCTTATTTAGCTGACTACAATTTTTTTAAGCATTCTATGTATATCGTAAACATACAAAAGAAATCGTCTAATTAATTCGATTCCTTATATGCTGAAGAAGTAGCTAAAGTATATTTGGTGGACTGCTACAAATAAAAAAAAATTAAAGTAGACAGATTCAGCTAGATTCTAGCAGGGTTGGACAAAAGATCATAGTAATCGGTGCCATGAGGTACGAGGAATAAATCGCCCAAAAACAAAGAAGTAATATAAATAAAGATATACCATAGCAAACACTGCAATGAG
Source organism: Agrypnus murinus (assembly GCA_929113105.1). NCBI lineage: Eukaryota > Metazoa > Arthropoda > Insecta > Coleoptera > Elateridae > Agrypnus > Agrypnus murinus. Next base: position 75,377,343 of record OV816024.1, read on the forward strand.
AATGAATCTCTTGCACATACTTATGTTGGGTGCTTGTTGTCAGGAAAAGGTTCTTAAAATTTATATGTGAGGAATCCAGGACTAATGACTTGTTTTATCTAGCATTTATTTGCTGATTTTGGATAATTTAAAAAAAAATTCTACATAGTACATTCTTTAGCAAATGTCTTGTGTGGCGCTGCTGCTTTAAGAATCGAAATACCGCTTATATTGTGTACGAAAGAGACCGAATTAGACAGAGATGAACAACTATCTGGACAAAATATTTAAAATCTTTAGTGTGTTTTGAACACATGCTTGTAAATCTATTGCTATTCATTCTATTCAAAATTTCTTTGACACACTTTATAAAATAGCCCTTTTAAATGGAAGCATCTACTAGTTACCCAAAGTTGTATACAGTGTTCATGTTTCAGTCATTACCTTTAACAAGAAAATAACTAAAGAGTGAATCTACTGAACCTAGTTTACTCCCGTTAATATGTGTAGTAAGTGTCTTGATTAGATGATCGTAGTAATTCAAAACTGAAACTTGTTTTAATTTGTTTGCTAGAATTAGAAATTCATATTTAATTAGATAGTTACAACAAATGCTTATTACAATAAATTTAGTATGACATACCTAAATAACTGTTATTTTTTACCTGCAACGTAAATTCATATGCTTCACAGAAAAACTCAAAGACTTACTTTCCGCTTTAACGAATGAACGGTTATAATTTACAATATTTTCATTCATGAATTGACCAGAAACTTTCATTCGCCCTTCGAGCAGGGTTGGTAGCGTCACAAATCCCAACCTTAGACTGGCCATCATGCTCTCCGGATATTAACCCAATGGAAAACATGTGGAACATTATCGTTCAAAAGATTTACAGTGGAAATGATCCTTTCCGCACTGTAAATGATCTTAGGATAGTCATTTTGCAGGCTTTGGTAATGTCACTATCAATGAGCTTAATCATCTCGTCTTGAGCATGAACAATCGAATTTTTCAAATCATTAACCATAATGGTGGTGCTACTGATTATCAATTTAATGATCTTTTATGGTTTTGATAATTTAATGTTTAATAAAAGGTGAATTTTAATTAGTGAGCTTATTTCAATTTCCAATTTACAAACATTTAACTTTTCACTTTTATCTTCAAATGTTATTACCTTTTGTACCAAACATGCAGATGTTTTGAAAAGGTAGGAGAACACATAAAAACCTTTAGTAAATAAGCCTTTAAAGTGGTTTAACGGTAAGATACGTTTTAACAAAAATATTTCAAAAATTATATCGATATTCTAGGTGAACCTATATCAATTTCCAGGTCTGTATTAGTTTATGCTAAAAGCAGTAACGTAACAACTACTGTTGTTTTCTTGATTTACACCTAGAAATATTGTGATTCATTCTGAATTTGTTTTTTATATAATTTTGTTTCTATAGTTTTCCAATCTGTAATTTTCCTCTTCTCTATAACTAATACTTATTTTGCTAATAGAAATTATTTAAAATACAGTAAGTAGACTCTCGAATATTCGGTGGTGGAGTACCCAATAAACACTTTTGTGCCTATAATAGTAATACATACAACCTTACGATCACTAAATTTATATAATTTTAATTTATAGAATTTAGTAACGGCAATATTTATGTTTCCTTTACAAATCCCTTAAACAGCTTAAAGGTAACAGTTTATAAGGGTTGCGAAAACCTTTAACGGTAGTAACTTCAGAGTTTATAAATAATAGTAACAGAAACGTTTTCGTTACCACTAATATCTCAAGTTCTCAGTGATAAAATGTAGTTTTGTTTCTACTGCAATGCAAATAATATTTTGGTTACCAAATTTGTATTACTATGTCCATCTTGCAATACATCTTCTCTCTTGAACATTTATTTCTAATATTATAATGTCGCACGTTCTCACCTTATCTCTAAAATTCTTAGTTGACATTTTATCTTGTTTGTTTAATAAAATAATTGTAATGGACGTATAATATGTTCATAATTACTTACCATATTTGCGACATTTTCGCAAGAGTATAGGCCGTAGTTTTATTGCGCCAAATATTTTAATGCAAACATGGACAAGTTAGCTTCAAAAATTAGAGACCCTTAAAATATCCAATAACAATACATTTTAATTTACTATTTTGAGAATTGTATTGTATTGTTTAAAGGTTCGTTAAAAGAAGTTCGATAAAAGTGTTACTGCCCTATAATATCACTTTAAATCAATGTTATAATTTTCATTATAATAATTTATATAAACAATACCCATTCAAGAATCTCTTTCATTTTTACATATATTGCCATTGCGGAAAGCAATAAATACTCTGATAAACTGATAAAGAAATATATGGCATATTGCTGCCATCTTTTAATACAGTATCTAGTATTTATAAAAGTCATTAACAATGTATAACTATATACATGTTGTCTCTACAAGGTATGTGCAAGATGATATCACATATTCCTGAGACCAAAATAGGACGATTTAACCAAACTCACCTCTATTCGAAAGTGCTCCGTTAAGACGCTATTGACCTTCAAAGATCTTCAAAAAATTTCTTTTTTTCTATAATAACAAAAGATTGCTTTTAGCAATGTGGATGAAATTTGGGGTGTGAGTCTGTACTGAAAACAGAGTGTTTTGGCAACATTCTTTTTAGTAGTGGGTGTTTCCTGTTACGTAAGTCGGCAAAATTTGATCATCCACATGCTAAAATGCTCAATTTTATTTTTGACGGTTTGATCAATATTTTTCAGGTTTTTTCTACAAATAGATGTTCTAATTTCTAGCATTTCTTCTCTGTTGTTCGATTTTACTATCTACCATAGTTTAGGAAAAAAAAATTAATTTGATTTGCATGCTCTGCAGCCAAATGTAAAGTGTGTTGGCGTTCAAAACACGTTAATAAAACAAAAACTATCTTAATAATTATAGGTAAATTTAATGCACCAAAAAATAGCAAAAGTTCAAAATGGCTACCATTTACATGCATACAAAAATTAATAGACAAAAAGAATTAAACTGTACTATTTCATCATTTCGGCATCGTCTTTTAGTGTGTCTGTTGTATTTTGAATTTATCTCCACAATTGCGTAAATACAGGGCTTTGAAAGCTCCTCATAACAAATAATTCATTGACACCATATCAGGGGAGCCAGGTAGCCCGTTTACGGGAGCATCATTTCCTCTGCCGATCCATCTATTCGGATATAGTTGATTTAAATGGTTGCGGACGATAAAAGTAAATAAAGGGTTGCCCCATCATGCATGAAAACATATCTCGGCAAAGTTCTAATAACAATGTATGGCTACAGTGCATAGCCTACAAAGCAAATTAATTTTTCCCTTAACTATGGCAAACAGCAAAATTGAACAAGGGACAAGTTAAAAATTAGAATATCTATCTGTAGAAAAAATCTGAAGGATATTGATCAAACCGTTAAAAATATATAAGCTTCTTTGCATGCGGACAATCAAATTTTGACCACTTACTATGTAACAACCCTCTATTAAAAAAATTGTTGCCAAAAAACTCTTTTTTCAGTACAGACTCGCATCCCAAATTTCATCTTTTTTCAAATTTTTTAAAGATCTTTGACATACGATCACGCCTTAACGAAGCACTTTTGGATAGAGGTAAGTCTGGCTAAATCGTCCTATTTTGGAATATGTCATAGCGTTATGTGAGACCTTTTAGAGACACCCTGTATAACTTCACATGCGTATATTAGTTTTACATTAATGACAAATCTTATATAAATTTGTTGATATATTATATAGTAACGGTTACTATAAGTTGTATAAAATAATGATGAGAATATATTTACATCACCTTATTATATACCTAGAGCTTACAATAATATAAAACTCGAATAATCCTACACAAAGCTTATTTTGTAGCTTATATTACACTACGTTTGAGAATTCTACTGGGTCGATCTACATGATTTCAAGTTAGAGGTTTTACAATGTAGATTTTCCAGCTCTTTCAATACGATCGTCCACTCACTTCGTTACGTTTCGGAACTAAACAGTCTCCCTCTACCTGCTTACTACGCAACCAATCGCATAGCTTGCTCACAAGTCATCAGAAACAATTCTCAATCGAGTTTCATAGTATATGCTGTGGAACATTTTTACGAAATTTGATATGTAAGACGGGGTAAGTAGGTAAGAACGGGGTTTGGGTAAGTCGGAGGGTGAGTAGGTAAGTCGGGGGTATTTGTTAAATAACGCCTCCATGAGTTTGTCTAATAATGCTAGGCTAATAATCACTTGCCACTTAGAAACGAAGCATGCAATTATTCAATCTATTCAAATTGTTTAAGTAACAGTTTTATGATCGTAATCTGTTATTGATGAAAGACTTTAAACCTTAACATGTCTTAACTTCTTAACAGCGTATGTCTCAGAAACTGCAAATGTTTATATATTGATACCATTAAAATCTTCAAAAGAATAATGTTACCCTTTCTAGTGCAGTAGAATCACGTTTCCAGAATATGAAAATATGTTACTATAATTGGAAAGGTACAATTTGAATTCATGCTATTTTACTAGTGTTATAGAAAACTCATGTTATGTCGCCTATGCTATAATTTGATTATTCAGAGGTATCCTTATGGCCTTTTGGTACTTAATATCATTTATCTGTAAGAGTTTGTATGTGTTACTATAGATAAACTGATAAATGATTGTTTTGGGAATACTATTTACAAAAAGAAAACTATCGTCTATCTATCGTGGAAATACACAGTTCGGCATTTCATGGCATATATGCCTACTTTAATATGTGAAATCATCAGAAAATGGTTTTAAATATCACTGACTACCTACAGTGTGCAAAAGTAGGAAACTTTGGGTAATGGGTGATCATATAATTTTGTTAACTGGCATCAGGTCACATGTTATTCAAGCATATGTACACTATTGGGACGCGTCAAAGATTGACCTGCATTCTAGCGGAATTTTATTAAATCTAATTATGCGGTAGAATAATTGTCATATTGGAAGGTTATGTTACAACTAAAGCATGCATCTCATTGGCTGCATGCATAATCACCTGACGCGTATAGACGTCATTTTGACTAATTTTGTTGCTGTACAGCGCCATCTATATTTATTGGCGCGTCCCAATAGTTGGCAAAAAGAAGCATTGTATGTGACGTCACTCTCAATATTAGCTCGCCCACATTTACAGATTTCATTGTATATTGAACCACTATTATTTGATCATAAAGCAGAATTATATATTTAAAAAATGAATATTGGATAGCTTTCTTTACCATACAACAAGTTGCATTTACATCACCTAGAAGAATCTTGAATAAAATATATCATTATATATTATTTTATTTATTCAATAGAGTAGCTTACGCTGAATTTATTGAAGTCCGCTAAGAAATAAGAAAGATATATTTAAGAAAAATATAAGTATTTAATAAAGGGTGAAATTTAATTTGGCCCATGTATATGTAGTTATATTTTTTTGAGGGCATATAAATTACTCACGTTATCCAAATTTGTCAACCTACTATATACACTTAATTACGCTTATATTAATATTAAAATAAATCATTAGATTAAGTCAGTGTTTTCAAACGACTGAAAATCATATTTTCTTCAAATTGTTCTAATTGTTCTTTTTCCTATCACTTACTTGGATAGATACTTAGTTTGTAACGGTTACTGTATAGTAGCAAAAAGTTACTATTGAATTTTATAGGCCCTAGGTATTTTGGTCACACACGGCAGGGACAGTGAACAATCTATACATTTGTAATGGGTCTTAATGTAACAAGTTCTCTCAAAAGCTTGAAATCAAGTTTAGCTGTGAATTATTGAATGGCCAATTGACTATGGTCACTTTTATATCAGGAAACAAACATGAAATTGATTTAAAGTTATAAAATGAATGTGTATTTAATTACAAAATCTTAACTCAGTAAAATCAATAAAACTAAAAAATGACATTTCAGGTTTTATTTTCTGGTCAAAATATTGGTCATGGTCGTCCGTATTAATTGAAAGTCTGAGAAGTTTGATTCCAAAACTTATGGAACACACGATAGTAAACAGTGAACTTCTTAACATGTGCGATTTAAAGCGCCCTACTTTGTAGCAACTTGAAAATAAATGGCATCGATTATCTATGTTCTGGTGCAGAGAATTTTGTATTTACTAAATCGGCGTAATAGTGATAGCGTCATCAAACTTTTTCTAATTACATGATAGGTATTTTTTTACAGAAAACGATAAAGTACTGTTCTCTTTTTAATCATAATAAATATTCATACTCTTACATAAGTAAATTTTCAAAAAAAACGTGAAACATGATTCATGACTATACCTCAACCAAAAATACAAGAAATTAGTCATCACAAATTACGTGCTGGAAATGGGTAAAGCTATCACAGTACATGTACAGATTGCAATGCGCCACTGATATGTGGTGATAGATGCCAGATGAACGTGTTTTCGTTTCGTATTATTTATTCAGGTGGATATTAATGGGTTATTACGCGGGTGACTCATTTTTTGTATTGTTGGTTGGACTATAGTAGGCTTTGTATTCTGGTTCTCCAATTAATAAAACAGAATTATCTAACAATATTAGATAAATAACGAAGCTTTAGTTATTCTGATGGTCTTTAATATTCAATTAAGAAAATTCTGTATATACTAAATCGGAGTGAGAGTGATCGCGTCATTGGACTGTCTTTTTGTATAACATAATAGGTATTTTTTACTGAAAGCGATGTAGTATTATGTTTTCTTTTCAACCACAATAAATATTTATGCTCCTACATAAGAAAATATTCAAGAAAAACGTGAGAAATAATATACGGATTGTGGAGTTTGTATTCTGGTTACTCCAATTGATAAAACAGAATTAGCTAACAAGGTTAGATAAAATAACAAAACTTTAGTTATTCTGATAGTCTTTAATCTTCAATTAGGATAATGTAGAACAAAAGAGTGCTACTACTAGTGTTGTTTGATGCGAATTATATGTTGAAAGAAATGTACAGCATATTGAACATTATTTACTATAATACTTCAATTATTTAATTGTGGCTTTATATGTATTAAATTTTTTAACATAACTAACGTTAGTTGAAATAAGTGAAAAAATTAATTTTTATTTTCGATCTTAAGAATACTTTTTTTTAATTGTCTAGTTACTTAGTTTACGCGCGTTAGCGCACGCGCCCAAGTTTAGAAAATGACCGCGTAGCGGGGGGTTTTCTAAATGAAACGAAGTGCGCTAAAACGTCTTCCGCAACGAATGCTTTATACCTTTTTTTCAATTTGCGATAATTTGTAATCATTTTTAAAAAATAGCTTACTTTGTTAAATAGTTTGACAGTTGACAACATTGAAAATTCTAGTTCTCCATTTCTTTTTCTGCATAAAAAATTTGACATTTTAAGAACAGCTGCCCACCTATGATATCAACTTTAAAAGATAAAAGGTTTCCAGTATTCAAATAAATTTCTTTTGGACATTTGGACAATATAAAAAATATTTTCAACTTATTCTATTAATTATTTATTTTTATACTGTTTTGTTCTACATTTTTCTTAATTGAAGACCATCAGAATACCTAAAGTTTCGTTATTTACCTAAGCTTGCTAGATAATTCTGTTTCATTAATTGGAGACCCAAAAAAAAGGCCTACTAGTCGTAAATCATTTTTCATGTTTTTCTTAAAAATTTTCTTATGTAAGAGTAGGAAAAATTAATTATTATGTTGAAAAGAGAACATAATACTGTAACGCTTTCAGTAAAAAATACATATCATGTAATTTAAAAATAAATTCGATGACGTCATCACTCTTACGTCGATTTAATAAATACAAAATTTCCTGAACCAGAAGATAGAGATTTGATGCCATTTAATAATATATATGGTTTATACTATTTCTGACCAAGAATAAAGTTGCTATAGAGCGGGGCGCTTTAAATCAACAGTATCATCAACAACCATTAACAGACTGTATATTTGATATTGGTAAAAAAACTTTTAACACATAGCTTTGCTTTTTATTAAAGAATTACACAGACCATGTGGTGTCTTGTCGTTCGGTGAAATAGTATAGTCAGACTGGCAAAATAATACATTATTTAATAGTACCTACAGGTGTAAGCGTTGTCGCCAAGCATCAAGACATCAATGTGTAACAAAAGTTTAAGTTTTGTTTATTTAAAAGGTTTAATCATGTCGTGTCGGCTTAGCGTTCAAGTCTACTCATTTGCTCTATTATTTTTTATAATTTTTGGCGTGAACTCATACGTGATCACTGTTACGAATAAATGTCACGTTTATTGGAAGATAGTTACTACACCATTCATGAGAATAATTCGCCGGTGGTATCGACAATTCGAAAGATATATTTTCAGTTTACAGGATGATTAGTGATTACCATCCAGGTAGACCAGAGATGCAATTACTTCCGAAACGTGTCTGTTATTGAACAGGGGAGATTCGAAATAATATACAAACGCTAGAAAACCCAAAAGTATAATGGACAGTGAGAAAATTTTACAGGAACACGAAAAGTCAACCTGAACAAATGGCTGTTACATTACGATAGTTAATCCACCCTCAACGTGCTCAACAAACGGTTGAATTCTGAGAGTCTTCTGGCAGAAGATTATTAGAATATCCTTTCTGAAGGTCAGAACTAACCCCGTGTAACTTTGTACTTTTTCTAAACGCAAAAAATCATATGATGTGGCGCGTTTTCTCCGATGTAGAACCTATAGCAGTCTGGGAGGAGGTTTACAATTTCATTCCCAAAGAAAGGCAGAACGATAAATGTATAAATAAAGTGCCACTGAGAGTACTCTGAAAATCGCTAGTTTGGATTATAAACGACAAAACTTACCGCGTGACCTATGTAATTTCGTGTTTGATAGTTATGGCAGTTCTGATTCAATAGTTATGATAGTATTGTAAGATCGTTATGATAATTACTAATAGTAATGAAAATTAACAACTACTAAATGGTTACTTACACTATAATTACTGCTTAGAATAAAATTAAAAATCAAATAATTTATTTCAATATCCTTTGCTCTCTATTCATCTACTGCTAAGTGAATCCCATTCCCATTACAGTTGATACAAGATTCTGGGCATTATTTAATATTGCAAACAAAGCTGAAATAGTTCCAAATTTATATACGTATTGGAATAGCTACGCCAGTAGTTTCAGTCGAAACTAAATTATCCAACCACTACGTAAAAAAAGTGTGACGGGATTGTATTTGGCAAAGACTGGCTTATAATAAATACAATGTGGGAAATCTTATCTTGTTTGGGCTTCTGTCCCTTTTGTGACCTACTTCAAGTCCGCAAACAGGGAACCTCTTCTTGCATAACATCCATCTTATTACCTACTTTAATTGTCTTAGGGTGAAGCATTATCCTATATTAAATAATGCAATAAGATTTTCTCACTTTTTTATTGTTTATAGTCAAATACTATTTTATTAGCATTTTTATAAGTACATATACAATTTTTCGTACAAACTTTATATACTAGTTTGTGTAAATAAAACAACTAGTTTGATGCAGTACATAATTATATTTAGATTACTTACCTTAGATTTACTTATGTGTCAAGAAAAAACTGCTGTTGGACTCTATGCTGTTTCTTTGATAGTTGCATCAAAAATACTTCATGACAGGTAATGTTGATATAAGTGCTTATTAAGGTATAGTTTATGGTTATATTATGTATTCCAAAAGAGTAATTTTGAAAATAACGAATAAATAAAAATTATTATCAGCTAAAAACCTTAAAAAATATGGTGTACTTAGGAAGGAAAATTGAAACATATTACATCCAGACTGTTATAATTATTAAACCGAAAAATGCCTCATATTTATACTCGTTTTCACAAAGAAAAAAATCATTGCTCTAACGAAAATATGAGAGACGAGAAAAATATTTGTGAAAATGGCTGGTGTGTCGTATGGAATTCATCCAGCATAGAGGAATAGCAACGGCGTAGCCATATCAGTCTTCCTTCTCGGTGACAGTTCGTCATTTGTCAGTGTCCCTGGCACAGTTGGCGGGGCCTGTGTCATGTGGGACAAAACAGCATCGACCGAAGCTTTGACTGTGGCTTCGTCGGCGGAATTTTCCTTTAATCACGTGTAGTTACAAATATTATCACCGTCTAACAACCCCGCGAAGGGAGAAGTATCATTAAGGTGCTGTCATGTCAATATGATATCCGAAGGGGTGGTTCACTCATAGTGTTTCTATACAAAAGGGACTTTTTTTAATACCGACTGCGGTTTGGGTTTCATTCTGTTTGCATATTAGCTCAGGGAACGCGTTCAACCGAAATCAAATGCTTTGCGAGTTTTATTTACTATGCTAATATATTCATGAAATTAGAATTAGATTTTTAAAATGTGTGAATTCTGCGCGTAGACTATACCTTTTTAATTTTGCCGTACAACAGAATTGCTAAACGATTGATATTTATTATTACATTGCAGTAAATCACTTTTAAATTTCTTAATAAAATCATCATTTCGTTTAATGAAAGTATCGTTTATAAAAGCTAAATCTAATAACTCTGAATTACAGCTATTAACAAGAATTTATACAACAATAAGTGTCTGAGAAATTTCTAAGATCATTAATAATGTTTTAGAAATGTGGGTTTTCATTTATCATTAAAATGTTGCCGTCAACAGCAAGCTTGTAATGTATATCTCAAAAATTAATGTACAATAATATTTGAAAGAAAAAGGAACTGCGTACCGTAACATGTATGTGTAACGCACTGGAATATCTTGAATGTTCCAAATGTTATTTGGTACGCCAACAATAAATTTTCGAAAAACAAACCGGAATTTAAATAGCTATGGAAATATTTGTGAAGATAGTTAAAAACACTTTCCTTAACCTTAATCTATTGATATCATTCTAACTATTCTAAGACTAAAGATGGTAGGTGGTACTTCTTCCCAAAAGCACTGGAAGATAGTAAAGAGATATATAATCTTTATCTGTTCATCAATGAAAATTTTCCTTATAATAGGTCTCATCATATATTCAAACCATAGAAAAATAACCAAAATTAAAAATTTCCATTATCAACAGCAGTCACTTATATAATTCTATTTTTAATAAAGTTAACAGAAGAAATATTTTTTAATTATCTGTTAACTGGCTAACAATAGAAAATCTTCAATAAAATCATTAAATTTATAAGAAGAAATTCCAAAAAATACTCCGGACAAATAAGACACTAATCGAGATACCGTAACGTGGTCCTCTATGTGCTTGTTCCCAGAAAGCAACGTGGTCAGTGAGTCCAGGTAAGTGTAGGTTCGCAAGTCCCAGCACCATGGATACTAGATTCCATGGGCATTGTCCGCTTGCATGTACGTTACTATCACACTGTGTGTGCAAGTAAAGAATTCATGAACTATTACAGTTCCAACTAACACAGGAACCTTTCCAGTAGATTAGGAAATATTGCAGAAGAGAACAGAAGCGACGATTAATTTTTGAATATTCTTAATATTTCCAGTTCAACTTTTTCCCCTCTAAGCCAAAAAAGTTATTTATGGCCGAAGATTAAGTTCCCACATGAGAGCTTTTTCAAGCTCTTCATTTGCGCGTATGATGTGGATCTTCTTGCAAGATGTTTTTACAATATTTTTTTGCAACGAACAAAAGCATTACTAATAGAAAGGTTTAAAGGTCAAATAGGTGTAAAAATGTCTAAGCCCGTATTTTCTGCAAAACTTCCCCGATCAACTCCAGCGGGAAGTTGACATTTCACGTACGTTGACGACGTCCACAGTGTCATAAATAGTACAGTAGAGGTCTTCCAAAAGCTAGTAGTTGTACGCCAGTCTTCTTGTACCAGGCTCCTTTGTACAGTTCGGTTTTCACAAATCTTTGACTTAACTTAGAATTTGCTTATATTATCTTTGGGCCTTACCAATTAGTGCCACAAAATATTATCGGAATTTTAAATATTTAATTGGGCGACATTTCAATATGTTCCTCTAAGATTTTTAAATAATCTTTCGAGTATGCTTTACTTTACTCTTCGATTCATTAATTGCTAATAACCTGCCTAGGTATGTAGCATAAGTACCTGCACACATTTCAAAACTATGTAACAAACAGGCAGTTGAAGAAAATTAAAACTCTTTCGGTTTTAACTTAAAGGTACATTGTAACAAAACAAAATTATAGGATACAAACTAAATGTCAACCATTCTCTCTTCTCTTTCTTTGTTTTTTCTTAATTCCTCCCATAGTATGTTGGAGCTTCGTCAAATCAGTATTTCTGATATAATAAAAAAATCCCTTGTAAAAAATAATTGTCACTAGTTAGGCACTTCAGCTTCATCTTTTGATCATTATAGTTTGGTTTGGCATTTCGTTTATTGTCTATTAAAACTAATCTTCTTTAATTGTACGAGCTATACCTTCAGAACATTTGATTTTTTACTAAGGTAGTTTATGTTTGTTTCAATTTTATTTTTCGAAGCATCTTTCAACGAGTTTTATTGATTTTAAATCAAAATCTTTCAACGTTTTTCGATACAAACATTTCAAAGATATATTTGATAGACATCTTGACAGTTTTTCTACTGATGTTTACAAGCAATAGTAGGATATTAATGCACAAATGAAAATCTTTGTTGAGGTTTTAGTATTTTGTGATAACATTTCAATTTGTGCAGCTACTTATGATACATACCTTAGTAACTACGTTAAATTATTCAACGTGGTAATGAGTTATTTTAATTTACTTTGAACGACAATTTTCTCCTACAATACCCAATTGTCATTGTCTTAATTTCCTTAGTGCTGCTAAGATAATTGCATAAACGCTATACTGTTGTCTTACTGTATCTTAAGTTATTTGTATATGTAATGTAAAATATATGATCAGATGGAATTGTACAACTTGCCATATGACGTAATTGGACAGTTTCTAACGCAACTACCGGTCTAGGATTAATGGGGCATTTTAAGAAAAGCACAACTAGTTCCTAGATAGGACTAGTTACTCCAACTAGTTAGATTTTTCTGATTCGATTCTGAGCGAGCTAGTCCAAAATACATACATATGCTGAATACCATATGAATCTTTTTGCGGCATGAGCTCTCTGGATCTATTTATGTATGTAGAACTTGGAAGCTATTGAAACTAAAAACTGCACATCTTCTTAGATTCAATGTATTGTGGACTTCACCCTTCACCTCTTGCTTCATATTTAGATTTATTCGCGAATGAAGACGAATGTGGAATCCTCTTGGCTTTGCAAATAGTCTGTTCAGTATGTCTAAAACATTAACAATTGCTTTAAGCTTAAGCGACGACGACCTTTAAAAAAGGTTGAAATGCTAAAAACGCAGCTATTTCTTGACTATTCTATTCTATTTATGGTGATTATTTCTAGAAAACTAAATACAACTTCAAGTCAAAAAATAAAGACATGATTTCTAAATTATGCAAATGAGACCCCAAGATCCTATTAGATAATATATAAAAATGCTGAGAAAAGCTCAGGAAATTCAAATCAAGTGATCTAGGCGAACTTCTGCTTTTCCTCAAACTTACTAGGGGTATGGTATCATCACGGAAGCTGAAATTATAAGTTAACAAAATATGATGCTCTTGATGTTGTGTAATATCCACAATTATGTACTATGTACTACATTAGTAACGAACTGCTAACAACGTAAGTGTATTACTTTTTGAAATACAAATAGCAAAATGGGCTTGACTTGCGCTGATTTAACTGTTTCGTATGAAAATCGTTCTGACCACCAAAGAAAAGCATTACTGACAGTTTTAGAAACCTAGATATATGCTGTTAATGGCATCCAGATTCACATCGATATTACATTTAGTATAATGGCCTGGTATATGTAATGTTCATTTTGTTACTTTTTCAACGCCCAAGTTATTTTATATTCCTTTTGCTGAAATTTCAGAACTGTTTTGATGCGATTTCAATTAAAATACAATCTGATCTTACAACAATCTTGGATTGTTGTAACATAAATATTAAATTTATTGAATGCTTGCTGTACCTTTATCACAAATTAGTTTGGGTATGATCTTTAATTTTCACAAAGCACTAACTGTAACGGATTAAACACTACCTGAACAACCCAAACAGAAATATATCACAAGTAACGCAATTAAAAAAAGTGAGTTTGCCATCGGCATTCAAAGAAATCCATGGGACGAAATAGTTGACTAGGTAACAGTTTTATGAAATTTTAACACAAGACAAAAAGTAGGGAAAGACTTTCTTAAGAAATGCAAATACAGGATATAACAGTACAATACAATACAAAATTATATTACACAACTTTAAGCAAAAAGTTTAACAGTTTCTGATTTTGTTAACACTACAAAAACATTATATATTTCAGCTTGACATTTCTAGTTATATTGTGAATGACAACAAAGAATAATAACCAGGTCACCATTTCGAAAATTGCGGAATATTTGAAAACACAAAAACCATAAAGCTTGTTTTCCTAAAGCTTTTAGCCAAGGCAAGTTATGCATGACGAAACTACTCCTGTATGTGTGCCTTTTGCTCCCAGTATCCTCTGTCTAACTTTTATGTCAGATATACCGCCTGAGAGGTTTAAGAGACGTTTTTACACCAAACAATAAATTATTTAACACATATAATTGTTTTTGAATCTGTTACTGAAGAACTTTATGGTTCATCACTGCACATTCATACACTGTCAATATTGCACGTAAAATAATAATAAATTTATAATAAAGATTTAAATATGAAACATATGTATCTCGTTAATAAATTAACAGTTAAGATTATTACGTATTAATAATATCCTCATTATTAATTAATTACATAACTTGATTACAGAGATCTAACAGTTGTTCCAAATTTGATGATTTATTGTATTTTTTGATAAATTATTTGTCTTATTGATCATAGCAATTTAATTGGGTATGTTTTATCTCTTCATTAATCCAACATTGTCTAGATTTTTCTAATTGGATATTCATAATTAACATATATTCATAGATATAAAAAGAAAAAATAAAGTGGAGGTTTAAAAATATTTTTTGTGTCTGTTTGGGATCTAAACCTAAAATGTTTTTATCGTTTAAACTTAGCTCGAGTCAAAGAAGCAGCTGTTACTGGAGCCATCGGCCTCAAATAATGGAAACCACGTCTTCTTTGGTCAAAGATTAATTAGAAAAATATTATACTTCTACCTTTCCAATAGCAGTAGTAGCGTTTTATTCCCCAGTGTTCATAAATAAATAACTATATAAATATTGAAGATTAACAGAAGGCATTCGGAATTCGTTAAAACGGTTAAATGAAGAACAAAGGTCGATGATATTTCTAAATAATTTATGTCCTTCATGGCTTATCTATATAAGTAAACCTAGAATTAATCATGATCTCTTTATACAGACTATCCGTGCATGCTTTCAAAATATCCGTTTTTGAACAAAATCGAAACAAAGCATCCACGTATAGATTAGTTAATGTGAGGGTGTCAGTTTAAATTAATGGTGCAAAAATATTTGAAGCACAGTAGCTGCCGATAGCCCTGCATTATGCAGACGGCCTTTCCCATCATTCTTCCGTTGTTACAGATGATAAATTATTTTTATTATCAATTTCATTAATATCCATTTGTCTGCTTTCATCGGTGATTCATGTATTGTCTTCTACAGCTCACTGTTAATTAGTTTTCTATCACCCTGGTAGTACCATTCATATTGAAATAATTATCTATTAGGTATATTGTTTATAAACGTGTTAGTTTTCACTTATATAAATTAAAAAAATAAGATTCATATCAATCGTTTTATATCTACGAATAAGAAAAAATATTTTTAGAATAGAAATCTCTTCTTCCCATGGAGATTCAATAGAACTTGGTTTAACACCGCGCAGCGTTTCGCTTTCAGGATTTCGATTATACTGATGGACGACGTCCTCATTTTTTCACAATACATTTCTTATCCAGACATAAATCTCCAATCAATCAAGACACCGAATACTCTCTTTAAAAGTATGGGTGAAAGGGATTACTCATACTTCTGCTCTTTGTAGATATTAGGAAATTGGTGGGGTGCTTTCAAACCATAACACAAATAAACTATTATAAATGTGTATTTTAGATACGAAATAATAATTTATATTAATGTTTATAACTAATAAAATAATTAAAAGACGACTGTATAATTAAAATACATTTGGGCAATAATTAATGTATTGGGAAAAAACTTTTCTATTGAATAATTAATATTTCAGTTTAGAATGAAAAGCTGAATTATAAAGTTTAACAACAGAAAAGATGGTAGGTATATAGACTGCCATATTACAAAGTAAAAAAAAAGATGGGATGTGTAGCAGAAAAATATATGAAATAACTTTTCGCAAGATGTAAGTCATCGTATTTACGAAACTTTATTTGAAGCCGGCGTAAATCTCCAAACTATTTATCAGTTTTTGTCGCCCGCAGAACGATTTCTGATCTCCTTTTTATATGCTGGTCGTTTCTTCTGATCTCTCAATCACGCCTGAAGCCTTGTTTCTTTACAACACCCTCTCTGTTACATTATTCATTAGCATCATCTTCTCTGTTTAATGCGAATTTAGATCAGGTCTAAAACTTTTCACTGGATTCTTAAAAGCAGTAACTTTTCCTCTTATACGACTCGTATAGTTTTAAGGAATGTTTTATATAAAGAAAAATTTGTGTGAGCGTAACAAACCATTTTTCTTCTACTAAAATATTGATAGGCACTTTAACGAATCTTGGTACCGGTGGGATTTTCAGAAAGCAAACAATAAATAGATATGTGTGTGTGAAGAAAAATATATATGTTATTTTTGTATCAAATTAGATTAAGGTAAAGAAATTACTACTTAAAATGTTGTTACAACTAGAATAATTTTCCATGTATCATCATCAAACTTGACTGGATGTAGATGAAAAACAGGAAAAAATCAACGTACGTATATTTTATTACATCTATCAATTGTCTAGCATTTCAAGGTAAGTTTGCAACAAACTGCAAAATGCAACCCCTAACCTGAAAGAAAATAGTAATTTTGTTCTGTCAAACTGAAGGTTTATTCAAATACTCTTACACAAGTACTATTCAAGGATTTTAACGAGTTCGCCTTGAATACTTTAACTGTTACCCTTACCTGCCCAAATACAATAGAATTAGAGTAGTGTTTGACCCTTACGCATTTGCAAATCATATCACGTTGTATTATATTATTGAGTTGAACGGACCCGAAGTTCTTTATTTTTAAAAACCAGAATCTTTGAATAATTTCATGAAATTATGTAATCAGTGAGATGAAAGAACTTCTTTAAGACTATTCAACCTTAAGAAGCATTTGTAAATGTAGTATTTCAAACAATAAACGCAAATGCCAAAACAAAAAATCTAAATTCGGTCTAACACATTCATGTACGGCATTTAGAAAGCACGTTCAGTTATTTAATATGCGCCCTTCTCATTTCTTGTATTTTTCAAGGATATTTAATTGCACTAATAGAACAGTTTTCTACATAGTCTTAGTCTTTAACATTTTTTGAGGGTAGGTAGAGCAGAGAAAATTTCTTTTTAACAAAAAGGTTTTTTTTTTAATGTTTATTAGAAAAGGACTGAATGAATAGACAATTTATTATCTTCCCTTTTTTATAGTTCGTCTTTTCTCCAGTCTTCTGATTTGCCTTTTGAGTTAATTCATCTTCATTCATTCACTAAGTTTCGAATATATCCTGAATATAGATAAAATACTGATTAAGCAAATTTGATTTTCCTTCCTCTTATTTTGAGAAATTCTTTATTAAACTGTAATGCCTTTTCTATTGTTTCCCAATGCCTCAGCAGAGTGGCATTGCAAGCAACTCCAAAGCGGCCTTTAAATATTAGTCTGCATCCACCACAGAAGGATGAAAAACTATTGTACAACCAAAATCATAGGCCTCGATGTTTGGTACGTACTAAAAGTCAAATTACAGAAGTTATCAAACAGGTACGTTTGATAACTTCTAACGCTGTCCAAAAACCAATACAATCTGTGAGACGAGGTGCAATGGATATGATTCAGCATTTCATTAAAAGCAGCTTCAAGCCTGTATTTAGCAATATTTATACACATGAAATATAATATAAATACAAAGATTAGTTAAAGTTTCACAAGTTTTATTAATATCTTAACCTGACAATTTTGTTTCGACACTTTGTGTCATTATCAAAGGTAGATAAGATTGATAAACAAACACGTTGCTAAGGATAAATACATACAGAAAATAGGTAACTAGATACAATACATAACAAAAACTAAATATCTAACACTTCTAATAAAGGAGAATTACTAAGCTCAGTTTGTTCATTCATTAAAGGTACTGTGCGTTTATGTCTGTATATTTCAAAAGCTTCTAAAATGTCTAATCTGTGTTTGTTGTTGCAAAAATGTAAGAATTTAATGTTGTTTTGAGGTGTCATTGGGTGGTTCTGTTCCAAAATGTGTTCGGCATAATTCGATTTTTCTGGATGTTTAAGTCTATAAGAGCGTACGTGTTCTTTGTATCTTATGTCGAAATTTCTAAGTGTTTGTCCAATATAAACCGAGTTACAAAAAGAACAATTCAAACGGTAAATGCCGGATTTCATGATATCTTATGTTTTGTCTTTAGCATTGAATAAAAATGAAAAAGGTGTTGGTGTTAGTTTTATAGGTTATTTTGTAACTGGTGGTTTTTCTTATTATAGTTGCCATTTGTTTTGATATCTTGCCAAAGTATGGTATTGATATGTAGTTTGTGTCTTGTATTTGAGTGTCAATGGAAATATTCTTTTGATAGCTAACCTATAATCTTTTTGTTGAATTAAAGTGTCAATCATGTTATGGTTATAATGGTTTGCATGTGCTAATTGTTTGATGATTGAAATTTCTTTATCAAAATGTGATTGTTTCATTGGAGTAGTTAAAGCTCGGTGTACTAAAGATCTATAAGCCACTAGTTTATGCATTTTATGATGACATGAATCGTTAGGTATAGTATTATAGTATTATAGATCTTTAGTACACCGAGCTTTAACTACTCCAATGAAACAATCTCATTTTGATAAAGAAATTTCAATCATCAAACAATTAGCACATGCAAACCATTATAACCATAACATGATTGACACTTTAATTCAACAAAAAGATTATAAGTTAGCTACCAAAAGAATATTTCCAATTGACACTCAAATACAAGACACAAACTACATATCAATACCATACTTTGGCAAGATATCAAAACAAATTGCAACTATAATAAGAAAAACCACCAGTTACAAAATAACCTATAAAACTAACACCAACACCTTTTCATTTTTATTCAATGCTAAAGACAAAACACAAGATATCATGAAATCCGGCATTTACAGTTTGAATTGTTCTTTTTGTAACTCGGTTTATATTGGACAAACACTTAGAAATTTCGACATAAGATACAAAGAACACGTACGCTCTTATAGACTTAAACATCCAGAAAAATCGAATTATACCAAACACATTTTGGAACAGAACCACCCAATGACACCTCAAAACAACATTAAATTCTTACATTTTTGCAACAACAAACACAAATTAGACATTTTCGAAGCTTTTGAAATATACAGACATAAACGCACAGTACCTTTAATGAATGAACAAACTGAGCTTAGTAATTCTCCTTTATTAGAAGTGTTAGATATTTAGTTTTTGTTATGTATTGTATCTAGTTACCTATTTTCTGTATGTATTTATCCTTAGCAACGTGTTTGTTTATCAATCTTATCTACCTTTGATAATGACACAAAGTGTCGAAACAATATTGTCAGGTTAAGATATTAATAAAACTTGTGAAACTTTAACTAATCTTTGTATTTATATTATATTTCATGATTATGGAGTTCCACAAAGTAAGGCTGGAGACAGTAAACGCTAATATTTATACACCATTGGATTCATGAGATTCCAATGAGATTCTACGGCAAAAATTACTTCCAAAATAAAAGGCAAGTTGATTGTTAATATTGGTAACAATGAACTTCAGTAACGAAGAAAATAGAAGCAAGAAGCTATTGGAGCTTTAAGAGTAGATAGATATGGATATAGTTTGACTTTGAATTAACTACGATTTGTGGAAAGGTTGCTATAACTAGCACAGAAGAAATTTCCAGGCAAGGTTTTTTATAACGAACAAATTGACTCTATTTGGAATACTTGCATGGTACTGCGTTCTATCATTCTAAAGCGTACTTAAGATTAATTGTGTAAATTAGGAACTATTTTAAGATTCTGTCACACATTATGCTCCAACGATAGATTTTCGATGTAATCTCCTATTTTGATCTGCCATTCTGAGAATTCTAAGGCCTATCACCAGTGGTGTTTCCTCCATATGAGCTTCAACGCAAGTCTGGATACATAAACAAACTAAAAACACTACAGCAACTACTGAAGAGAGACTGTCATCAGTAATTACAGGTAACACAATAATTAATTGAATAATCTAGCTGGAATCGAAATAAAAAGAAGTGCTTGTACTGTATTGTTTTTTTTCTATCCTTATCAAACCTATACTTAAATAAATAAATATCAAATTCATCTACTACCTAAGTACCTACTACTTATTTTAGTGATATTACCAAGGAACATTTTCCTGAACCTGTTGTTTGTTATTCAATTATTTTCTTAGAGACCCACTTAGTTGTCTAAATAGTAAATACTGATCTGTTGTTTCTCTAAAATTGTCCTTTGTAGGAGATTTCAACCGTTTTAGTTCTTGCCAAGATCCAATCCAAGCAACAATAAGAATATGGCACCATATCTATGAAACTTTTGCAAAATTGGAACCTATTTACCACAAAATTTACATCAGTTTTGTATTAACTATCTACTAACACATATGTCTTATTGCTTCTTACAAGTAATGATCTTTAGTAATTCTGTATCTACACTACATGCTATCGGACTCACGCAAAAAAAAACAAACACCTAGGTCAAGAACATTCAAAAGTGATTAAAATTAGAAGTACCTTTAGGAGTGAGGAACTTGTCATCACCATCTTACGTTGATCCTAGTTTTTAGGTGTACCGCTCTTTAATATGCTAAAAAAACTGGTTACCATCGAAGAAGCTTCAAATGCAGAGTCCCGGCATCTTTGTAATTTTCGAAGTGACTTTAAATATTTGAAGTGCTTATCTATAAGACTCTTTTCGACTAAATTCAAATTTATTATCGCATGCATTTGATTTTTCTTATGCTAGCGAAAAGCCAAAACTGATTTTATAACACGAAAATGAAGCAAGTTGAATTCCATAAATGCTAAAAATATTTGAAAACTGATTCAATTAGAACTCACGGAGTTTTGGATACCAAAAAGTAATTACAAGGAAAAATTCTCATAATTATCTTTGTTGATTTTAGTAGAAACATGTAGCAGTAGCAATATCCTCATTCAGTCGAACTCTACATCTATGCATACAAACAAAACTGTAAGAAAATTAATGTTAGTGTTAAAAATATTTGGTAGATCTATTATTATGGTTTTGATTGTCTATAAATTTCAAGATTACATGTGCGTCAAAAAACGGAAAATATAATTAATCTAAAAATGCACTATTCAAACTGGCTGTACATAGGTATTTAAAATTTTATTAAATAACTAAAATAAACAAAATAAATTATAAACCTGTCGAATTATACGACTAAATTCATTTTTATATTTTTACGTTTGAATTGACGAATATAACCCTAGTAAATATTATATCTGGCGTGACTTTTGTTTTAGATTTATATTCATGAATTTATCTGTATAATTTTTTTCTATAATATTTATTCGAATGCTTTTTCCTACATTTTGTACAAATAAAAATATTATTTTACACGCTTTTGCTACAGGTAGATTTTTGGTTATCTTGTTGTAAATTAAAAACTTCAAATCACGTTTGTACATTGTACGCTGATTCCTTAGTCGATTCTAGTGCACACATACTTGACATTATTTATTTCTGCCAGTGTCTATCAACAGTCTAACAAGGTGTTGTGCTTAGCTAGAACGTTATGCAGAAAACATACATTGATAAATGTATTAATTAAGTTGCTTATAAATTATTTTATAGTGTGAGACGAGTTCAGTTGTCGTTTGTTGATTGAGTCACATGCAATCTTAATCTTAAATTTTATAGACAATATGTAAAACACGAACAGTTTCAAAAAGGATTAAAGATCAATGACTGGCTTGCTCATAATAATAAAAAACTGAAACATGAAGTGTTTTGGGATTTAGAATAAAGTAGATAATAATTGGTTACATAG
The DNA here is from genome assembly GCA_929113105.1 of Agrypnus murinus. Lineage (NCBI taxonomy): Eukaryota > Metazoa > Arthropoda > Insecta > Coleoptera > Elateridae > Agrypnus > Agrypnus murinus. The sequence continues at coordinate 75,399,739 of OV816024.1, forward strand.
CAAGAGATTAAGATAAACAGCTGAAACTAGCACCAACCTATTACCTGAAAAGTAAAACTAAATGTTTCAGGTTAGAGAAATTATTTGATGAAAAATTTAAACTCAATCTTAGTCGTGACATAGGTAGTATGTTAGATTTGGTATTTTTCTGACTATCTTGTGTAAAAATTTAGTTATTGTTTCTATGGTTCTAAAGAGCTATTCATAAAGTTACTAACATGCCTTATGTAATATTTGTTTTTTAGGCATATCACTTCCTAATGGCTCTAATGGCTAATAATCTTGTTTTGGTAGAACTGACGCTATCTATTTGTTTTTAGTGGACTTATGTTTCTCAGACAAGTTGACAAAGTAAGTTCCAGGATTACCCAAATTTTACCAAATGATAGATTTATCGCATCACGTACACGTTTGTTCCTAGGAAATTCGTATACAGACGGCAGCTCAAACGGAAAATCAAATTGAACCGAATGAATCTGTATTCGGTCAGGTTTTAAATTGAAGTTATCTCATAAACCGATTGGAAATTTTTTGAAACAATTAAAACTATAAGAAATTAGTACCTAATGAATACAATTCGAAATTTTCAATTTTGTAAGAATCAAGGAAGAATTGTTACATAATTTTTTTCAACATACATATGTACATGCTTTTTTATTTAAACAGTGCATAATTTGCATTGAGAATTTCAAAAGTGCTTAAAATTAACATCTCATGCAAAAAAGTCATTAGTCATTTTATGTTCCTTGCGCACATCGTTATCCGTAAATCTGCGAAATGTTGTTGTTGCTAGCCTAGATCGTTACCTTTTTAGGACAACTTTATTATGAAAACTGGTAGTAGTAGGCTCCTTAATGATGCCAACTAAACACAGTAGCAAAAGTTAATGAAAAGTAAAGCAACATGGTCGTTTCTTTTATTTATTCTTTTTATGTTTTTTTTACAGTAGTCGAACTTGTGTTAAATAATTTATTTTTATTTTTTAATGATTTTGATATTAGAGGCTATTATAATTTAATTAGTCAACATATCAATTACGGCAAACAATTAAAAAAAAAGAGATGCAATTTATACTCGAACCATAAGCGTTAGAGTAAATAAAACAAAAATTTTAATTTCTTTTTATTTATGTTGGTTTTCTAATATCTTAAAAATTTACATTTAAGATTTATTAATATTCTCATTTAAATAAGTAAAAATTTTGTAAAAGATAAAGTAAGATAAGAACTTTCTAGGTAGCCGTCGCGTTGGAAAAGGGCGAGAAAATATCAATTATGTAGCGTGGGAGTAAACAATTTATGGTGGTACACTCAAACACAACTTTTTTTTACAGAAACGGTTTAATCTTAACCATCTACTACTACTCATAAGGTTTAAATTAAGATGATAAATAATTTTCGCTTTTAAAATTTAAGTCTAAGATAAATAATTTCTTCTAAAGCTTACAACAATAAAAAAAAAAGAAAAACTGAACTTCTTTATAATAGGTTTAATATTGTTATGGTAAAACCATGTTATCCTTTAGAAATCTGCGGGGGACTTTGAATATTTATAACTTTATAAGTAGCATTAATTTATGGCGTGGAGGTGAAACTATAAAACGTCATATCTTTGATATAAAAGTAAATCACAAAAATTTAATTTGTGGTTGTAACCATGTTTCCGATAGGGGAGATTTTAAAGGTTCTTCATGTTTTATTTTTTTCTTGAGGTTTTTGTAAACTTATAATCAATTTTATTATTATTATTGAAAAAAATAACTAATTTAATTTAAAATTAAGCAAGAAAATCTAGATAAAGTTTAATTTAATAAAATGAAACAATCAATGTACATTTAAATAATTTATTTAAATAAATAACATAAATCGCCTTAGAACTATAAAATCTATTATTTTTAAAAATACAACAAATAGTATAATAAATCATAATAATTATAGGACTCTTTTGGACTTGTGTGATGTGAAGTTTCCAATTTGCATGAAACGGAAGAATCTGTAAAAATTATTTTTAAGGTTTTAATTGCATAAAATAAATTTTATCTATTCTAATAATCATTATGAGATTTCAGATCTAACTATACTTAAAACTTAGAAGTGTTTTTGAAAACCTTTTAAACGGTATCAAACCTAATAAAGGAGGATTCCGTCGGCAAAATTTTCATGAAACCACATGCTGTGAGAGGCTGTATTACAGCTTTTAAAACTTTTCAAACTTTCAGAACTTCGAAGAAACTTTCCACAAGTAGGTAGATTTAATTCAATATATTTTTATTTTTCTTAGTATTTCTAAAAAAGTCACTTTTTGTGCAATTTAAACAAATTCTTTAAATTTTTTTCAGCAAAAACAACATTAGCAATAAAATTAAGCTCTTAACATGCAATTTTTTACAAGCTTACCACAATAACACTTAAGATGGTATTTATAAGATTCTTAAAGGTATTCAAAGATTATAATTGTGTAGTTCGCATACTTACCGCCACATACAGGTGTCGTTAGTATCCAGTACACTTACTGAATATGTTTCCATGTGCTTAGCAACTAATCATACTCAGAAAAGTGACGGGGCTGGCCAATCAGCTGCGGACCTCAAGAACAGAGGCGGCGCCAGGGGCCTCTGACAAATCTAGGGGCCGTGCAACTTTGACAGTTACTTGACAGAAACTAAGTGTTAGAGGTGGAGCACTTCAGAACCGGCCCAAATTAGAATGGCCCCCGAAGGGCGCCAAATTTGAAAATATCCAAGAATAACATTTCAGACTTCCGTGGGATTACACAGCGGTTTTTATAATATATAAAACGTTGTCGATATTTTGTTGTGTGTAGTGTAGACCTTGAGTATCTGTAAATATAAATAACTGATAATACACGTGGTACAACAAACAGTAAAATATAAATAATTTAAAATATATATGGAAGTAATTACCTTAGTATTTATTTTTACATTAGGATGTTTTTTCGTGCGAAGTCCATTATTAACAGTAAAGCCTAACCTGTCATTATTTTACTGAATAATACAAATTTGATGAAAGATAACTTTGATAAAAGTATTGAATATACATTTCCTTGCTGGGTAGAATAAACAGTAAAATATTTTTTAATATAAAATATACAGAAAAAGCTAGATATAATTTTATAATTATGATAATGGATGAAAGGGTGCATATATCAGATAGAAACATATATTTTATTTAAATCGACATCAAATCGTAATCATGAATGAATTTCAAACTCAATAGGAAAAGAAAATATTTAGGTTAGACACAACGCGCATTTAGAGACAGGATAGAGCTAAGAAAACAGAGCTATTGCAAGAAATATTGGAGGGAAAGAGATATCTAAACCTGTGTTATTATTGATTTATGTGCCGCCACCCCAGCATTTTCCATAAAGCTGTTTGCGGTCCCGGCTACGAGCACTAAAATATATGGCCAAATAAGTGTTTAGTATGAAGATCTCGAGATCACTTTTCACTTGGCTCTTTATCGACTCTATTCACGATTGCTCACTTTATTGCTATAGTTTATAAAAGTTATTTTACTACTTTTATTTTCATTTTTTATTCGCGTCTTTAATTATGTGTACTAGAACTCCATTTAAATTAATTTATTAAATTATTTGACTCAACTGACGAAGGGTGGCCCATTATCGCATTAAATGACTTACGGATTTCCTTGATTATGTTGACCCATATGGATTTTATTTATTTATAATTAATTAATATTTAAAATAAAACTCGTGTATTTTTAATTTCTTATCTTTTTCTTTGGCCTATTTGCTATAATAAATTAATAATAAATTCGATAACAAAGAAATTATTTATCAAACAAATTATTCCGTCGCGTCGGCCGCGCCATTCTTATTTCATGGTCAAAACTCGACATTCTGTTAATTTAATAAATTATCTTCACAATATCCATTAGATAAAATAATGCGACTGAAATGAATCACACATATCAGCTACAATGTAAAGATAAAAGCCTAGTAAATGGAGTTGTAAAATGGAAAGGTAATTCATAAATATTAAATATGTGTTTAGGGGTCATTTAAATACAATTCTAGAGACCCCTTGGCCGTTTAAGTTATAGCACACCCCATTCTCTTTAAACCCATAAACCATCCGACTATAAGCACCTTGTAAACACAGTACTAAGTAGCGAAAAAGACAAGAGCTATCTTAAATCATCATCTGCGATTTTATGGATGGTCTTGTATTCATCACTACGCCCATTGTGTGCCACAACAGGCTTCACTTCTCTTTCTTACACACTCCAAACACGCAAACAACTAAGATAAACGGTTATAGCGTGTGCACGGAATGATTTACTGGGAGATTACTTTAAGAGACCACTTGTTATTGCCCATAACTCCTGATTCAAGTGGCGAGATACAACATGTACGCTCGAGAAAAGAGGAGCGCTCATTCTACAAACAATACGGGAAAGCGTGATGCAAAGCGAGATGGAAGTCGGTGTTGTCCTTAATAAATCTCAACTTTATAGGTACGTACTCATGTGCAAGATCGTTTTGTTGATGTCTCAATTTTCATTTCGGTGTTTTATTTTATGTTCACCCATAAAAATCTGCACATTTTTTATTATTATATGAATGGATAATAAATTTTAAAAAACTATTTAAATAACAATTTATAAAAGTTAATAAAACAAAACATTAATATTAGCATCCTTTTTTAAATTCGTTTTCCAAATAAAACTGAAGTTTATGATTATAAAATGAGCTGCCCAAAAAACCCATGTGTAAACAAAATAAATTATTGGATAAAAATTGTATAGCGAAAATTTTCACTACAGGGTGTTTCTTAACTCTTTTCGAAAATGATATAGAGCGTTACTACGGAAATGACTACAGGAGAAAAGGTTAAAGAATCCCAGTATATCATACACTATCGCTCAAAAGTATGCGGATAGTCATAATTTTAATCATATAAAATGTCCGTAATATAGGCCATTTTTAGACACATTGATTCTAATAATCTTTTTCTACTTATCTGCGTGTACTGACAACTGAAATGAGTTCAACTGTTTAATATAGAGTCAATAATAAAGCATTAATAAGTGGGGCTATTAATACATTATTTCATCAAACTGAATAATTTAATAATTAAGTATCAATGGTTAAAACAAAAGAGTTGCCATTAGTAAAGGATAATGCTATAGTGGCATAATCAAAAGAGAGTTAGTTTTCTGAATATTCTGAAAATTTTAAGGTTCCCAAGTCTACCGTGGGCTAAACTAAATATTAAAAAATTCAACGTAATTCGTGGCACACTTTACACTAACGAAATATCTAGACGACTCATATCTTTTTTTATGCCCATACACCAAACTCACATCTAAACTTGAAGTATAACAAAAATCAAACGAAATCGTTGCCTTACAGCCCCCGAAATAACAGATGCAGCAAACAGTATGCGAGATAAACCGGTAACTGTTTCTACCATAAAAGGCAGACTAAACAAGCTAGACATGTTTGGGAAGATTGTAATAAAAAACCACTAAGCACTCAGAATAGACGAAAAAAGTTAGAGTGGTCAAAAGAACATATAAATAAGAGCACTTGCTTTGCGTCCGACGAATCAAAGTTTGAATTGTTTGGCTCTAAACGTGTGTTTATACGTCGGGTGACTGAAAAAAGATCATCTAAAGATTGTATCACATCAACTGTTAAACATGGGTCTGGCGTGGTTCGCTAATGGTTTGAGGGTGTTTTGGAAATAATAAAGTAGGAGACCTCCACTAATTGAAGGTACTTTAAGAAAAAAAGGATGTAAGGAAATTCTTGAGAATAATATGATTCTTTGTGAGTTGAAACTTATTGGACGGGGATTTGTTTTCCAAGAAGATAACCCAAACACTCCCACTCCTTCCCAAACTATGCCCTGAATTTTTATAAAACAGAAAAAACGTCGCATTCTGTCTGAAATGAAATGGCCACCGAAGTCCACGAACAGAGCTGCTGTGGGACGAGTTAGACAGAATAACAAGAAAAGACATAGAATAAGACAGAATAGCAGCATAACATAAACAGACATAAAAAGACAGAATAACATCGAAGAAACATATGTGGGTTATTTTACAAAGGCCTAGAAGCAAATAGAAACAAAGAGGTTAGATTAGATAAGCTAGTGGGGAGAATGCCAACACTGTGCGCCGCTGTAATTGAAGCTAAAGGCAGATTTTTTTTGAAGAATCTAAAATTTAATAATTTTTTTAATATTGTAAATAATTGTTTGTTTTGAATAAAGTTCTAATAGTTCTACTTCTAACATCTTGGTGTGTTCTAATTTGCACTTAAACAATAACTCAGTAAGTGTCCGGGTACTTTTGAGCGATTGTGTACTTTTAAAACGAATTCTTCCACCAAATTAAAAATTATTTTTCAACAATTAAGGAGTATAGTAACGAATGGACCAAGTACCAATACTGACCAATTTCTTTTCTATTTACCAATGCAATAGGTACTACATACCATTACCAATAAGTACCAATACAGACCAAAATTACATTTCTGTTTTCTATTTCATGTAGTACATACTATGTACCTTTTTAAACAAAAGTGGTGTGTCATATAAATACATATATAAATTTGAAACAAGGAACTATTGTGACATGTAACCCTTTTATTAAGGTATTCTAAAGATAATGTTCTAACAAGTAAAAAAATGCTTGTTTCGTGTTTTTAATGTAATGTGTGTAGTATTTATTTAAAATTCAAAATGCGATTTTTTCGAAAATTAAAAGAAAGTTGATGAAGATTAATAAGGAAAATATGTTCTAAATCATTAGCAGCTTACCCCTCATTACGAGGTTTCTAGTTATATCAGTTACACCCTGTCTAAATAAAAAATTATTATTTTAGTCAGTATTGGCACTTGCCTATGTCTGCGCCGCTTGATACTTTTGTTGTCTACTTTTCAGTTACTAATTTAGTAGTACATTGTAAAATTTGCTGTATGTCAAACTTAGGTTCTGATATTACCTAGTCAATATTAATACATAGTAATCTAACGGACGTAACATGCTCGAATGCTCGCTCAGTCTATAAAGCAATCAATATTGCATGATCTTGATGAGTTTTATATTGTTTGCTGGACACTGAGTTCGGTGATAACTCGATTATCCGTACATTAGGACGCAACTTGTTAGAAATTACGAAGCGCTCTTTATTTTGTTATTGTTTATCGCGGATTATCCACGGATACAGATATAGAATGTTTATGATCCAGCACATGCTAGCTATGTAGTAAGAGTGCTTACTTATAGGAATATTTACTAAATGGCCAGAGGGGCTACAAATATTGAAAAATCAACTCAGCTTTTTAAAATGGGGTCTTGGCGCCATCTTGGATTTTTTTAATTACGAAGTAGGCCATCGAATGGCGGCTTACTTTAAAGGTCTTAGAAAGCTTAGGTGGCTATGGTGGCTTCTAAAGCTTTCCAATCCTTCTCAAGGGGCGTTAATTTAGTTTTATTGTAATTAAAAAGGGGTTTAACTAATATCTCATTTAAAAGGTCTAGCGATGCAAAATACATTGCCAAAGTTTAGAGATTGTAACATTGTCGAGACAAATACTATGGCAGCTTATTAATTTTCAAATTTGGGAAATTCATACGCCACCATCTTTGTTTAAAAAATGGCGACAACTTCGTATTTTTGCAATATATTTAGTATTATAAAATCGTCATATTAAATCCTATTATATTACAAAAAAGTTTTATGTAAAAGACCAGCCTCCGTTTTAGAAAGCTGAGCTGACTTTTTCCATTCAATAATTGCAGATACACATCATTCGAAAGTTGGCAGAAGGTTCTTTAAGCCGCTCTGTATAAAACAACAATGGACCAATATACAAACTCGGAAAACAGTGGACAAACTTATACTATTTACGATTTTGTAGAAATTAACTCTAAAAATTCAGCTTATTCAGAAAGATTAAAAACTTTAGTAAGGTAAAGATTTACAACAGCGATATCCTAGATTAATTCTTAATAATACTTATCTGCATTAACGGTTTACAAGTGTCCGCAGAGAGGACGGAATACCCTTTAAGGTCGAACTTGTTCAGCACTTTTCGAAATATAACGAGTTAAATGAATTAATGCTACCCGCGAAAGAACAATTTGTCTTGGTTTTATAATTTCCGCCTTAAATTCATTAACTTGTTGTATATTGAAAAGTAAACATTTAATGAAAGAATGCGTCATATAAAAGTTGTAGTGCAGATTCCCCAGCTTCTAATGCAATTTAAATTTTCGGGAACAGAGCAGTCGCTACGTAAAAAAACTGAGGATAATTTGCAGTTCACAGAAAGGATGATAGTCGCAAAGCCGTGTTGGACAAGTTCGATGTTAAGTACATTCTGCACTCCTTACGTACACTTGCAAGCCGGTACTGCTAATCTGCATAATTAATTACCTATAGCTAGAAAATATAATTAATTTGGCATTTGTTTAATGGTTAGTTACGTATCTATCTAGCAAAGAAAGTGATCCCCATGGCTAGGTTAATCTGACTAATTTTCTGAATCTCTATATCCTATATACTATAGTTTTATAGGAATATAATTCAAATGTTCGTACATTTTACCTACACACACCTCAGTTGCGCATAAATCTTTTTTTCCACTAGTAATACTATCAGTGGTTAGAATGTATACTGAATTAGACATCATTTTAGAATGAAAGTTTATTGCTAGAACACTTTTTTTAAGAAACACTGACATTAAACTGGTGACTATTCCAATCGTAGTTTTTGAAAAGCAATCGCAATGTTTTTGGAGATTGGAGATGCCAGGATTGAAATCACAGATTAAGTCAGATTTCTGTGATCAACTAATTTAATTTTATTCGAAATATATGCCAAGGTTTGTTTAATCAAGATTTATTTAATAAATTTCGTGATAACGATAACTTTTCTCGGCATAAAATCGTCAGACGGTTTTATGCCGAGAAAAAGATAACATCGTTACCGAAATACGTATTGGGAATTAATCAAATACAATATGTGGTTAGGAGACACCGTTAAATATAGTGTTGTGGTAAACCACAGTCCTTACAATCCACTATTAATAAGGTATAAGTCAAAATTATTGGATTCTCTTGTTCCAACGTTTTATGTTTGTCTATATTTTTGTCAAAAAAATCATAAGCAGAGTTCATTTAAGTCGATAAAATGCACCTTTTATAAGAAACATGTTTCAAGTCAATGCATTTAATTTGGATCACCAAAAAGAATACACAGTTCAATTGGACAAAATGTCGTAGAGCGAAGCAGAAATTAAAGTTTCTGAAGAATATCCAGAAAAAAATCCGTTAAGATGGTAATGATTATATCTTCAATACAAATGTGATTTCTTCGATAATAAAATAATGTATTCTATCAACTTGAACTAAGTACACCTTTTTTGTGTGGAATTAAAGTCTGCCTATGTTATGGTCATAAATCCCAAACTGTGATACTCGAGACAAACCAAAAACATCATGAACTACCCAGAGCTCTCTGTGATTACCAACAATTTGTCACCACAAAAATCTCCTATACTATAATCAAATGTTACTTAAATAGCATCTTTGGTTTTTGATACAACCAATGATTCTAACGAAAAACAGAAATAACTTTTCGGACGTACTAAAAAGTATAACTTTCTAACAGTTGCTTTTGTGGTGCAAGCAAATTGTGTTAAATCGGCTATTTCATTTCAAAGAACCTACCCTTAAACGTTGGCACCATATACTCCAGAAACCTTGTTTATTTATGCAACAAAAGTTCAGATACTTTATAATATTTAGTTATTTCAGAGAGCTTAAATAAGTGATTTGAAGAAATTCCTGGTAAAAACGTTGTAGTCATCCAAAATACTTTTTCTAGAAAAGATCCCTAAAAAGTTTTCCAATCAGGTATGCAATTTGGAAGAATTAGGTGGTCTGTCATTACTCAATGATCTTCTAATCCCTGATTCCATGGACGATAGTTTTACAAAAAAATATATAAAATTTGGCCAGTATAATATACTTAGTCAATACATTTTGCGGGACTAGTTTCGCAATTTTAGTCCTTCAATTAATTTCTATTGATAAATAATTTATTATACTACATATTGGATGCATTGTTTTGGCTGTGAAAATAGAAGACAAGAGATTATTACCAATGTGTCATATACTGTCACAAAATGTTTTTGTGTTGTTGTACATATGGGTTTGTGTAAAAACTATTTTAGAGCAATGTATATGCATGGTGGACTTCAAACTGATAAATAGAGGAAATCATGCCTTTCGGTATTAACCAATTACGTGACATAAAATTGCAGTGTATTACATTGAAGAATAGAACAAATGAACTTCAGAACCACTAAAAGGTAAAGTAGCAACACACGAAAAGCTGAATATTTCAAAGCTTGCTAGGATCTTTTGTCTTTCTAGCGAAAATTGTTGTCATTCATACATAATCTCATCAGCGACTTTCCTTGCTTCTAATTGATATGAGTGTCAGAAGTCTAATCAAAAATAAAAGAATTGAAAATGCAACAAATCAGGATTTTCTTCCTGTACATTTTTCAAGAACTTCAAGCAATGTTGATGGTAAACTGAAAATAACCGTGATATATGCCAAACAGTAAATGCTTTTATAGGGTTGCTTGTTTGCTGCGTTCAAAATATTGAAATTCACGCTCAGAGGCACTATTGGTTTCATAATGATCTAGGACAACAAGGCTAATACGATGCTATTTTTATTATTTTATCCTATGCATTTACATTGAACAAAAATAAAAAAATAGCATCATATTAGCCTTGTTGTCCTAGATCATTATGAAATCAATAGTACATAAGGTGTCACAGATCAATTATTTTGAAAATACTCATTTTCGTTGTAGTCACCAAGTTATCATAAACATATACTATGTAAACCGTTCCTTGTAACATTTGTTAGATACAATCATGCATGTTTTAGTTATGTTGGGATTAGCTTTAGGATGGAAGTATGATTAGTACTAAGGCCCTTTTAAAAAGTACTAATAGTAAAATTCTTTATAAATTAAATATTTATAAAAACATAATATACTTAACAAAAATCTATCCATACAATACTAGCCATTTTGGTCTGTGCTTAAAATTTGTCGGTCCTAGACTATAGCCTAGCCAGCCTATTTCAAATTTAAGTGATTGATCAAGGTGAATCGTTAGAAGGTACGTTGTATATTGTAATATTGTTTTTTTTGATAAAACTTTTTAATATATTTGAACGTTGATAATAGAGTGTGAAGGTATAGGTGACTGCATTAAGATTACATAAAACGCATTTGAATGTTGAACTGAAGAATCAAAGAAGAAAAATATGGATTTTTATAAAAAAAAAACTCAATTATAGCTGAAAGTAAATAGCGTGGTAAATAGGTAGTTCTAGATAATATCGGAAATAAAGCATACCCAAAAATGGTTTTGAAAAACAGTCCTTATTAAAAGAGTCTCATGTAACAGAAGTTCTCGAAAATTGTTAATTGTGCCAATTAAATAATTAACATCCCGAATATAAATTCAAATTAGCAAAACCAATGAAATTGAATTGTCAAAACTACTTTAAATTTACTCAAGCGAATATTTATACGGGATGTTCATTCGAAAACAACAAGTACTACAAAAAATCCCTCGAACCCATAAATCTTTGTTTTGACAGAGAGACCTTTGTCTGTGTATCACTATTCGAATATACATATACACAAGCGAAATTTTTGTAAAACGCATTTGCTTCAGTAATGAGTGTGGATTTACCTAAAGGGATAATTAATCGTCAAAACTGTAGATATTGAGACACAGAAAATCTGCACATTTTTCTGGAAGTTGATACACAGCATAAGCAAGAGAAAAGTCAATGTTTGGGAACGAATTCTGAAAAATGCTTGTATCGGTTTTATTTTCATTAAAGAAAACTTAAATGGAGAAGTAGACCTATACAGCTCCTTAGGATGTTATTGACCCGCTCATGAGAGTGTAGAAAATCAATTATTCAATTGAATGGCCTGTCCGATCTCCAGATTTGCCTCTCTTAGACTTCTTTTAATGGGATCATCTAAGTCAGTAGTCGATGAGACACCGCCTCAGAGCATCCAAGATTTGCAAACCAGAATCACGCAAAAAATAGAAATGTTACGCCAGACACGTTTCAGAATGTGAAAAATGTATTTGAAAACTCTTGGCTTAACTAGTAAATGTAAGTTAACCTCTTTTATTATGCTGCATACGATGGCTTGTAATTCATAACTGACATTTTGCCTACAACTAATGCCATTTAAGATTTTAATGTTGGGGGTGGTGAAAGATGGAAAAAAGGAAAACCATGTCCATCGTCTACTTGCAATAAAGTTTCCTTCAAACAATTTTTTATTAAAGGGTGGATGGTTTTCAAATGAACACCCTGTATATTAAAATATTATTTAGGTTATAGTTAACATTGAAAAGTCCAGCCATACTGGATCACAGTGAGACTTTATTTGTTTGCTTTTTTGAATTATGAATTAATCTTCGAGAAAATCACTCTTGAAAAGGTTTCGATTTAAGGAGAACAGGGATCTTTGTATTTTACCATTTTCTGAATGAATATAATATGAATATAAAAACAGAGTAACATAAATTTAAAAAAAAAACTAAATTTCAAAGATACAAAATAATCAAAGGAAAGTATACTAATGGACAGGAGCGGATTTACGCATACGCTACATAAGATATGGTTTAGGCGCCTCAGTAGCTTATTAATGTGGTTTTTAGAAATTAATGAAATACAATATTCTTACCAACAAAGATTTATCAACTCATTAATTATTGTATTAAATGTATTACTTACGTTACAAATTTTAAATGAAGTTAATTTTTATTAATTAATGATTTACATTAAATTATATTTTGAATGCAAATTCATATAGAAGAATTTATCGTGTCGGCTGGGAATAGAACCCAGGACCGCCCCCCACTGTCTAGATGGAATCTCCACCAACTGAACTACCGAGAACGACTATCAGCAAGGCGATAAATCCTCAATATGAATTCAAAAAATATCTAGTTACTTTGTAAATATATGTTTGATAAAATTAATTCATATGGAGGATGTGTCGCCTTGCTGAATCTTTCTCGGTTGGTAGAGATACCACCTAGACAGTGGAGGGTCCTGGGTTCGATTCCCAGCCGAGACGATAAATTATTCTCTATGAATTTGCATTCAAAATATAATTTAATTACGTTACGTTAGTTGGTTGAAGTACTGAAATAAATCATTATGGCTATACACTTTCTGCGTGTATTTTAAAATTAATCACTTTTGGTATTATGGTAACGAATTGTTCAAGAGAATAGACTCAAAAGAATAAAAAATGAGTTTCGTTATAAGTAGCATGCTTCTAGACAAACTTTTTTCTTTGAGCATTTTATGTATTGAAAATGAGCTTAGAAGCTTAGCTGCAGATGATACTATGTCAGATTTTCTAATTAAACAAAGAAAACTATTGTTTTAAGTTGCATACTTTTAAAAATGTATAATGTCTAAATAAATGCTTTGTTGGAAAAATACAATGTTTTTAATTACTGTAATAATTATTTCAGTAATAAAGAATTCATCTTTATCAAATTAGTAGAATTTTATTTGCGTTGCCCATACACGAGGGGGTATCAAAAAATTTTTAGCTTAGGGACTTTTCTATCATAAATCCGGCCCTGACTATTTATATTTTTTATACGGGAAACTAATTCTCTTCTACTGCCAAGTAAGTAGGTTACACTAACTCTAAGCAACTGACCAAGACTTCTTTAAAAATTGAAAGCTATTAAACAACTTTAATAAGAGGTAAAAGAGACAAGCATTTCAACTTTATCAGAAAATCATTGAAGCATATATGACATGCTTAAAAAGGAAAAATAGGTCACCAACAGCTCCAGATTTACTGATAAGTTTAGCTTATTTCTTTTAACTTTTTTAGTAACTTCCGTATTAAAAATAGTTTTTGTTTAAATTGAAGTTTTATAAAAATCAGACAGTTCGTAAATAAAGGATTATTTTATAACGGTTAATCCGCTGCATACCGGCAGGATTAATAATAATAATTCTTCATACATTTTATATAATATAAAATTACCTAATAATTGTTATTGGAATTATAGTGCAGTTAAGTTAATAACCTCACATAATTATATAAAATTCAGTGTTTCCTTTTAATCGTCTTTCTGAATCTGTTATCGAGGAAAGAAAATTGGAAAGATATTTTAAAGATAGACTACCCAGCAAGAAACCGAGCGTGCACCTTTAGTCAGTTCAAAAAGTACCTAAATTAGTTTTTTAACGATTTTGTTAATTATGGAGGACCCTAGCTAGTTGGGATTGTATTGTGGTAAAGTGAACTTCTGCGAGACCGAGGAATCAATACATCATCCCGTCAAAAATAGAGCCAAGGCGGAGCTATTCACGTTATGTTAACCAATAATAATCCCTACAATAGAGGCCATCTTGTCATATTTTGGAAATTAGGCCATATTTGCATTTAGTTTTGTATTTCTTTCTTATAGATTCAATGTACACCAAAAGAATTAAACATTCCACTGCAAGTTTTAGTATGTATAATCTTAGTTATTTCCACACATACATCCACTAAGGATGCAGAAAACCAGTCAAGATTTTTTATTTGAAGAGTAAAATGTTAATTCGATGCAACAGCCATCTGAGGAGATTAAGACATTATAAATAATTGCAGGAACTGCCAGTTTGCATTAAAATTGCTATTTTATCGATATCACGAGTTCACATATTTAATTACCGATTGCAAACCAAACATAAATTAATCTTGTTGAAGGATTTTGTAAATAAAAAGAATGGAAATTGAAATTACAATTATTTTTATTTATACATATATTAGTTTTATGTACGTATATAATAAGTTCAAATCCACAAGACAGAAAGATGAATTAAATATAGCACAAGTATGTAAAATTTAAATATTTGATTTTTCATTGTTGGTAATAATCAAATCATATTTGAGATTCCAAATTTACAATAATAATTATGAAAGAGGTAAGAATTGAAATGAATAAACTTTAATTAAAGTAAGAACACAATGCCGAATGAATGAATGGATTTTTTGTTTAAACTGAATCGTTCTAGACTAAATTACACCACAGCACAAATAACTATACGCTATTTTTATCCATATAGGTACAAATATACAACATGCCACTGCAAAAACCCTAAGTTTACGTAAATATAAATAACTGCATATATAAGTGGTTAACCAAATCAAACTGCATAATTAATTAGAAGATAAATCAAAAATCAAACATTTCTTTTTTAAATTAAAATAGTATGTACTATTTTATCAATTTTAAATGATAATAATCATATAAGGAAGAAATTTTCATAGGACTAGTGCAAATGAGTACTTAATAAAGACATGATCAGGACCTTAAGAATTTATAAAGAATTCGATTTTAATCTATTATTATTAATATTATTACATATTTTAATAAAGATAGATCTCTCTGATTTTACAAATAGATACTATGGTTTAAATTTACGTATACTTGATTTGTAATAAAGTTACGTATTTCGTTTCCATTATCACTAGAAAATTTAGAGATTTAGCCAATCCCCAATAATTCTGTTTAAAATTGATACTAATTTAATATTACAGGTATATAAAATAAAGATTTTCTCTGTACTTCCACAAAACATGTACCTATATATCCAATACATTTAAAAATTGAAAATTTGACAGAAAATCAAATTATTATTATAAATAAAAAATCTTTAGACAGATTTCTTTCTTTTAAAAACAAGTAAGATAACAATATCCTACATGGATAACTTTATAGTCTACCTTTGGCATGAAACTGCGTATAATTCTTAAATATCGTATATGTCATATCCTGTTCCTTAACCGGATTTATTTACAACTGCTCGACACTTAATAGAGTACGTTAACCAAATATACATACAACTGTGTTTCTACAAGTACGTAACAAATAGTACCGCATTTAAAGTGACGTAGGTTTTTAGGAATTTTTTAAATTTTACATTATTATAATTAATACCTATAATCGGTCACTTGTCTTTTTTTTCTACACTGGCGCAAGTTTACTGGATGCTCGTCTTGGAATCCTTGTAGCAGTATTTAATCGAATCTGTGTTTTGCTTAATCCAATAAGCTTGCATAAACATGACACTACTTTCAGTTAAAGTGTCTTGTAATTTGTAATTTTTTCTCACTGACCTGCTTATCCCAAACGCTTTATTTTTTTGTTTAGTTTTCATTCGATGACTTCAAATGCAGAAGAGTTTCTAAACACTTTGTTTTATACACATTAAATAGTAATATACAAAATTTAAAACCAGCACATAATTCGTCGTGGAAAAAGCGGTTCGTTTGAACTTCATTGCACGTCACACTGGCCTCTAAAAACGATAGTAAAACGTCCTGCTCCATAAAGAGTTCATCATATTATATTATTCTTATAAAATTCGCGCAAATAATTAATATTCTCTATATTTATTATCTACAATATAAATAAATAAACTATAATTTCTTCTAATATCCGCGGTTATCGCAACTAAAGTATCGACTTGAAATATACACAAAAGGGACTTATCATAAGAGGTCATTGTGGTTGTGTGGAGAATTTAGAAACTTTTTTGCCGAAAAGGTAGAAAAATTGTTGTACAATAGCTATCACGCGATCAGTAAAAAGTAAATGCATTAAAAATGACTACAATGTGCTGTTAGGTACATTATTGTAGTTGTGCAGGATTCATTGAGGTGAACCTTGCGGGCTGATATCGTCACCGCCTGTCTCAGAGCCGACTTCGCCTTTGGTTTTATTTTCTTTCTTCCATTTCATGCGGCGATTCTGGAACCAGATTTTGATCTGCCTCTCGGTGAGACACAAAGCGTGAGCTATTTCGATGCGCCGCCGCCTCGTCAGGTACCGGTTGAAGTGGAATTCCTTCTCCAGTTCCAGCGTTTGGTACCGCGTGTACGTTTGTCGGCCTCTCTTTCTCTCTGGAATCAAAGAAAAACAGAATCAGCTAATAGCTTTTACATAAACACAAATTTGCATAGCATAACTAATATAATAATTAGATACGTGGGGCTTTATTTTGGAATTTCGCAACATCCCGTTGTCTAGAAGACGACCAAGATGATTTATACGTCATTTATAAACTCATTATATGAAATGCAGGTTGAGACCGCCTAGAGACCTCTTTGATTGGCGTCACAAGGCCGACCGACCTCCTTCAACCACACAATATATATAATTATTACCATCTTTTAGTATTTTTTCTGCTTTCTGAAAACCGTTCATGGAGCTAACTTGTTATTAACTATAGAATACCAAAGAAAACTTGACAATTTGAAATTTTACTACCATTAGAGTATTGATACAAACAGATCCTAAAGGCTATCACGAAGGTCGAAAAAATTATTATAAATATTAGATTTAAATTTATGAGACGGTCCAAAGATGATTACCTTCCTACAGAAGCTCCACAAAAAAAAACAGTTAGAGGAACAAAGCGATTATAGAATGATTGGACTCCAATTACGACCGCCTGCACGGATGACAAAGAACAATGTGGACAAGTTGACAATTCATAATTATCAATTTAAGTTCCATCGCTGTTTTTGCCAGAAAGGCAGTTGTTAACATTCTTACTATCGGATCACCGTTTTAAATAATTTATACGACATTTCCTTTGGAGATTTAATAGTTTTTGTCATAATTAACATTATGTTATGCCTAGTAATCTATAGATTTCTTTTTAATTTAGAATTATAAAATGAAAATAAAAATTTTGTTCAAAAAAAAAGTTTAAAAATTTTAATCAATGATTTCCTGTTTCCCCTAAAATTAACTTACCGCTTTGGGATGTTAACTGCCTATTGGATGTGCCTGTGTACAGAAATATGATTGAAATTAATTTCCACACATTCAGCTTGTATAAAAAGTCAAAATTGTTAGTGGAAAAGAAATACCATAAGCATATAAAAATACTAAGGTAATACCAAACCTTAATAAGGAATAGTGCTCTAATTGAACTAATTAAAGGATATAAAAAAGTTAGCTGACACCATACAATTGATCTCTATGTTGATTGATAAAAACTTCATAAAATTATTTTTATTCACACAGTTACTAGCATTGCCAGTTGATTTATGTTTGTTTATACTTATGTGTCAGTATTTTACATGTAGTTATTATAAGAAAGAAATATTTCTACAAACACGAAATTTCTTCGCTGCTAATTTTTCCACAATATTTAAATTTATTCCAGCATATCATAAATTACATCTTATTTTTGAAAAACTAACAGTGTCTCTTTTTCTTTTAATCTCATTTAATAGAACACATTGTTAGACCTGGCACCATATTATATGTGCTATATAAAAATTAATTGATGACTGTTCTAAATATTTTCCACACGTCAGTGGTTTCGTGCTTGCAGGAAGATTAACAAAAACTTGTTTACTGTGAAATTACAAATAACTTTATGGCAATTAACTGAACAAATAAAATGCAATGAGTGTTTAGTTAAAACAGAATTACATATATTACTTGCAAATAGGATTAAACAAAACCTTCGTATTACCGTATTATTATTATATACAAAATGGTTCTAAACTGGTGAAGAACGTTTTTGGTATCTGAGTTTCAAGTAAATAACTAAATAATTAATAAATGAGTAAATACATTAAAGAAATTGTCCATACACGGCAAACAAAGGCCAACAGTTTATGAAGAGACAAAGACAAACCCACTGCAACTGTTCACCAAAAGGAAAACGGACAAAACCAGAAACCAACCCTAACCTAACCTAACTAATATGTTAAGACTTATTACAAGTGCTTTTATTCGTTCATCTATGACAAAAATAAATCACAACCAGGAAAAAAAGGAACTGATGAAGTGCAAGTGAACTAAAATAAGATGAACGATATAAGACAGGATACCAATAGGCAATATAGCAAATTCATATGCAATATAAGAAGACTAAGAATGCATAGCAGGCTTTGATTTATATGGTACGTTAACCTTACTATAGTAAGTTTTTGTTACAAGAGAGATAGATAAATATTATCTCAAAGTCACCTTGATCACAAACATTTTTGAAAAACTGATATATCCCATGTAAGAGACCCAACACCTTTACGACTTCATCAACAAATCCAGTACATGAGCAGGAGATGGCTAATGCTATAATAATAGAGATTAGTGCAAAAGCAAGAGTAGGGTACATTACTTTTAATGATATTCTGATATCTAAATGATTATGAATACATATTATGATCATTAACTTTCTGAATAAATGAATCGCATTTGAAGTATTGCATATTGTGGATGCTACATATACAAAATATCTATAAATCTGAACTTTACCAATTGTCGAATAATACATACTAGAACATTAATGAAGCATACTTTGAGATGCCATTGACTCACACATACGGAACAAGGAAGTAGTTCTGACATTTTTACCGCTCATTTCCAATAAATTAAACAGATTTACTGTCGAAATTTTAATGTATATAGAAGCTGGTAGTCTCAAACTCTCCGAATTTTGAACAAGGTCGTTAGTCTAGTTAATAAGTCTTTGTTTATTTGTATTATTTTGTGCACATTTTTGGCCTTGTAATTATGTTATTGCAAGTTCCTACAACAATGTCTTAGAATTTCTTTTCAAATTAAGCCACTATGTTTCTTGTCCTTCTGTCGAATTTATTTATGGAATTCATCTCTAAGATAGTATATTCCAATGTTCTAGTTGTTGTCAAAAGTCCCAAAGTTATCTACTATCGCAAAAGGTGAATCCTTTTATTTTTAAGGATTTCTGAGAGCTTGAAATGATGAACCTAAAAACGTATATTTGGTCAAAACATTATTTAAAGTAGCTACTAGTGCTTGTGTGGAGAAACTTATATAGTTTTCCAATTGAGCTCTACTGGGGATTAGACGATACTTACCTCTGATAGATACGAAAGGTGTCTGTCTATTTTGTATCAGTATTGATCAGTGAGAATAGTAGTAGTAAAAATAAAAGTAAAAGGTGATAAACAGTAATTGATCATCTAGAGTGCGGTGGTCCCATAAGAATGGAAACATAGTCCTCTAGGACGTCAACCAGTATTGATTACACAGTAACAGAAATATAAGACGTGGATGTGACTAAGTTTTAAAACTACGTTATCAGTTGGACCGCTTCTAAACTGAAGTTATGCGCCAATAGGAACACGTATCAAAAAAATAAAGTTGGAAAAAAGTATACCAGACAAAAATATCGTTATTACTGACCTGGTTTCAATCTATCGATGTTTTTCTCGCTCAAATTAAAAATGATTAATCCAATTAATACAATGTTAAAAATATCAGAACTGCCATAATCAGAACACGAAACAAAAAACAGACCTACGTACACATGATTTTAGAAAAATTGAGGACATCTTAAGAATCAAGAGCTAGAAATTCCACAGTTTTTAAGATATGTCAATTTTCCTTTTTTGAATTTTGAACGTCTTTTCCTAATGACATATCTAACTTAATTTATCAGTAGCGACCTTAAAAAGAACGATTTAAAATATAGAAGATTAAGTGTACACGATTTTCTTGCAATCGACTACACCTTAGAAAGTAAGACAAACATCTAAACATCCTCAAATCTTTAGAAATTGAGTAAAGAAGTACTAAAAACATTACGAACAACATACAAAAAGTACAAAGGTAATGAAATAAATGAATGAAAAACCAGAAATAAACTGACGAGAACAATACACTACTTTATACAAATCTAAAATAACAGAAAATAATAGTATAACAGAAGTGAGCCAGCTTCGGTAGATTATTGTTTGGCATATTTATCTCAAGTCCAAAGGTCGCAGGTTCAATCGTCGGTCGAGGTGGTAATTTCTGATGCCGGAAAAAATTAAAACATGCCTTTTTACTCGAAGGAGTAAAGCCGTAGATCCTGTGTCAATGCGATGTTAGGTACATTCAGAATCCCCACTTGAACTACTGAGGCTAAATTGTTGCAGGGGTAGCTTATGAACGGTCTACTTCTAAAAATTACTGTATCGATATCACTTTATTCGGTAATAGTTGTAAAACTGTGGTAAAAATGGAGAGAGCCATAAGGGGTCTTTGTGCACAAGTGGACGAACATAGGCTAAAAGAAAGAAGACGAAGAAAGAAGAACGAAAAAAAAAGTAAAAAAATAAGAGGCTTGCCATGCTTGAAGAGTTATCAAACTGACAACTATATTATATGCTTGATAACCTGGAAGCATTATAGAATACCAATTGGCGTACCCAGGATTTTAGCTTAAGATGTTGGTCACTCACACAATAGAACGTTCACATAGTTTTTTATATAGTTGTATAGTAATGTACCGTGAATTCTCTGTCTTGGAGGCTGCAGTACTCACTCCTCTGTCCACCCATGAAAACACAGAATTTTAGAAGATTTTCGCTCAGATATCTTCACGAGTATCTTCAAATACCAGTCATTTTTCAAGTATTTTACAATCAAATAGTAATGCTATTCTTCTGACATCGATCGACAGGTGACTCTTTCAAAAGAAAACTATGTGGACGATTTCGTTTAAGAGTTCTCTACAATTGAACATATTTTTTTTCAATTGTTGAGTTTGAATTTTGATATTGGTCTGGCTTTGATAAGACATGCAATCATGAACATCTTATATTGTCACCCCCGTGTATCGTCTATAATCATCTAATACTATATAATTGCCTAGCCTAAGTTAGAAACAACTAAAAAACTCACTTTCCAAACTACTCTAGCAAAGTAAATATCGAACTTAAGTCGGTAATAACTTGTCGGTAAGAATAATCTAAGAAAAGTAGTAACGAGCCTATCATGTTCATAAGCAAGTGCATTCTATAGGTGCCTAAAGCTCTGAATCAAAACATTCTAGAACGAAAACCGAGTAAAAACCCCAATAGCATGATTTACGATGGTTCTTTTGGTATAAGCTTTTAAAATATTTACTACCCAACACTATAATGAAACTATTTTACTTTTAACATCTAAAATTTCAGTCCTATTATCAACAGTTTCTTAACAATCGATCGGCTAACATTTTCAGTGTTTCATAAACGGTTGTCGCCAGTTTTAAGAAACTACTAGGGTTAATAATTTTAAAGCAACTATAAAGTGGAAAATGTTATTAGTTTTTAAATTCAGATTTAAGCTTTACCTACCTAAGGGTTATACACTGTATGAAAGAAATTACGAAAAGAACAGAACATTACGTTAGATATTGGTCATATTATATAATAGCAAGCTATTAATTAAATAGAAGAGACAAAGCAACCTCGATTCTAAGAAAAGACCTTATTAAAGATTGAAAATACAGAATCAGGAAAGGTCCATAAAACTATTTATGTTAAATCTGAAAGCATGCACAATGATGTACAATAAGGTATAAGAACGTACGAAGAAGTAACTAAGTAAAAGTATTGAAGATGATGGAGTTGGATCTTGGATCTAGTTACCAAGTATATCCTACGATTCAGTGGGGCATTCAATCGACGTGATTTAATTTCTGGGAAGCAACAGCACTGTACGTTTCATTCGAAGAACAAAACATAAAAGTAATGTGTGTGCAAAATTTTTCAAAAGAGATGGCTCTTTGAGTGACCTGTGAGTAAAAAGTTGGAGCAAAAGTTTTTGGGCGAAAACAAAGAAAATGAAGAATAAACAATAGTAGCTCATCGGAATTATTCTATCAAAATACGATACTTTCTGGCATGGTAAAAAATTAGTTGAAGTCTAGCTTTTTAACATTACTGTCGTGTGTAAATAAGAGAACTTAAAGTAATTAAAACGCTGCAAACCAAAATTACTATACATATACTTACATAAAAAACTATTCCTGGAGTAACTATTCCTACTCCAACCATTCCTTAAAAATGAACAAAAGGTACAAAGTTAAAACAATTTAATCCTTAATGTGGTAAATTTTCCACATTCATTTCCATATTATTGTACCATAAAAAAATAAATGTGAAAAGTAGTTCAAGTTAAATATTTTGTTAGTCTTATTTTAGCTAATTTTTTACCCAATTTAGCATCTCCGAACTATGGAATGCTGAAAGATTTATTGTAATTACATTATAACAACTTTTGATTGGTTTCTAAATGGCGCACAGTGGGATAGAAAGGGTCAAAACGCGCGCATGGCATAAAAATTTTTTTGCAAATGACTTTTTACATTGATTTACACATTCTAAACCCTTTGGAAAGCCATAATCTGCAGTATTATGTACTTCAATCACGTTCATAAAACTGTAGTACGTAACGAATACTATCAGTTTGTGCAAATGATGAAAGAATTGCATATGTAAAACATAATTTGAATGATGTTATTTAGGCACATAATTACATGAAATTACAAATAAGTATATGTCTCCACCTATTGTGTGACACTGAAATAATAGTAAAAAGTAGAAAATTGTTATTAAAATATCGTTGTAACCTAGAAACATAAGATCAAATTAAAAAATGACAGCTTTTTTCACGAAATTTTGTGTTTAACATTGAATTAAAAAAAACACCTCAAAACACCTCTACGAAAAATTGACAGATCAAAATTTGACACATTCCCTTCATCGCAGTATCTTCATTATCAGCATTGAGTTGCATTTTTTTTGCGAATATTCAAAAATTTTTTCACATAAAATCTTTGCGGGTAATTTCAACCTATATGAAAAGTTAACTTCATTGGCGCGCCACCAGTATCCGTTAACAGAACTAATCACATTATTGTAACCAATGTTCATATTACACATAAATAATATTTTGTACCTTGCCTTACTACCCGAATGAAGTTAACTTTTCATATAGGTTGAAATTACCCGCAAAGATTTTATGTGAAAAAATTTTTGAATATTCGCAAAAAAAATGCAACTCAATGCTGATAATGAAGATACTGCGATGAAGGGAATGTGTCAAATTTTGATCTGTCAATTTTTCGTAGAGGTGTTTTGAGGTGTTTTTTTTTTAATTCAATGTTAAACACAAAATTTCGTGAAAAAAGCGTTCATTTTTTAATTTGATCTTATGTTTCTAGGTTACAACGATATTTTAATAACAATTTTCTACTTTTTACTATTATTTCAGTGTCACACAATAGGTGGAGACATATACTTATTTGTAATTTCATGTAATTATGTGCCTAAATAACATCAATCAAATTATGTTTTACGTATGCAATTCTTTCATCATTTGCACAAACTGTTAGTATTCGTTACGTACTACAGTTTTATAAACCTGATTGAAGTACATAATACTGCAGATTATGGCTTTCCAAAGGGTTTAGAATGTGTAAATCAATGTAAAAAGTCATTTGCAAAAAAAATTTTTTTTGATGCCATGCGCGCGTTTTGACCCTTTCTATCCCACTGTGTGGCGTACATTAATTTAAAAGTGTTGACCCTAGTCTGCTTAAAATTTGTCTAAAAGGTATATTTTCACTTTTTTTTAGTGATTATGAAGGAATAAAATCAATGGACAGCAAAGTTAATACTTTTTAACATGTTTCTATAGTTGCAAACCATACACACAATATACCTACAAGGTTAGCTTGGAAGACGATACCTTATGAAGTACAAAAGAGTTCCAATACATGCTTTAATCAAAAAAGATAAATAAATGACTAATGGTAAACCTGTTTTATAGTTTTATTATATGATATGAATTTCTAATGATAAAAATCGCCAACCAATAGAAACTTTCCATAACCACTTTTATAATCATGGGGGGTGCAGCCAACATGCGGACGTCGAGGTTGATGAAGATGAATAGCCCCTTCTGGCAGCAACACTGCCAAGACCCAAAAAACTAACATGTGTAGGGAGAACGCTTCGGTGCACACTAAGAGAACCCCAACAATTTTTAACTTTCAACCTTCATCTCTCGGCATGTCCTTAGAAAACATCCTTTTCCGTTAAATTTTTTATGCTGTTCCGTATGCATCCAAGATTAAAATACAAAATAAAGAAGACATTAATAACGGAGCAACGAATTTCACTTTAAATTATCCCCGAATCGCCGAGGTTTTTCTGTTATCTAATTAACGATATTAGATTCGGATGCAACGCGCGTGATGAACGCTACACTACCCTGAACAAGACATGTAATTATTTTAGCTTGACTGTTCTGAGTTTGATTTATTCCTACACAGACATGAGCTCTGATTAGTTCGATGCTTCTTTAATTAACGTAGCTTTTTATTCTTTCTGAATACTGAACCGTGTGGGAAGGCTATTTGAGATGAAGGCGATTTATCATGTGTCTACCTCTATATCTATCTCGCAATCTTCTCCACACCAAGAATTTTTAAATTATTTTAATTAAAAATGTAGGGCTTTCGGATGAATTACAAAGCGAACAAAACGATCAACTCACTTTGAATCCTGTGTATGTATACACCAGGTGCATTTTATATAAACGTCAACTGCTCAAAATGTTGACCTGTCAAAATCTTCTTTTTATTTGCCCGGTCCACGCCACAAATAATAATAAAAGGATGGGTGGTTGTGTATGTAGCATTTGCATGTAACAAGTTCAAAGGCATGCTGGTATTTAAATCGAACATTTTGGCGGGTTCTTATATACCATGCGATATCAAAATTGTGCACTCCCTGAAACATCGGATTAGGTCAAACATCTAAAGAAATGTGCATCAGCAAGTTATGGAGGTATTTAAAAAACGAAAGTTTATTTAAAGGAAATATCGTTAATGCTTTATTAAAATTGTAGTAGTTTAATGCGATGATACCCCACGCGTAAATAATTAAAAACAGGAAATTAAGTGATAATTAGAATCGTTTGCCACTCTCGAATGTTTGTATGCAACTCTGCATGGGATTAAATTATAAATACCTAGGTAGATATTGTAACTAATTAATCTAGATTAATAATAAATGGTTTAGATACCAACAAGTGGCATTGCTATGGCATAGAGAGGATTTTAAAACATCTAAAAAGATATTTACGTAGGTATCCTTGTGCACGAATATTCACGTATAATTTTTCCTGCATGCCATTCTTTTCAAATGTCAAAATGCTGGATAGGTACAATTCTGGTTAGATTTAAGCATAATAATTCAGTAGCGTATTTGCTAAAGAATCCAAATGTTGCAGGTTCTATCCCCGGTCGAGTTAGTAAGTTTCCATAGCGGAGAAAAATTAAAATAGGTCTTCTTCTCGATTAAGGAAATAAAACCGTAAGCCCCATGTTGCCTAGTGCCAATATGATGTTTGACATGATAAAAATTCCAACCGCAAGGGATGTTCCGCAAACCCGATTTCTTGCCCAAAAACAAACATAAATCCAAACTAGATCGTTTTCTTCAGATTTTCCAAGGTATGGAAGACTTACATATTAAACCAGATTATTGGACAACTTGCTGCAAAATTGAAAATAATGAAGTCAAGGTTTGTTATTTGGACCAAGAAATTTTTAAAGGGTTTATTTTCAAGGCCTTATAATATAAAATACTAAAACTCAACTCAAGTCCGAGCAGTCATCATTAACTTTAGATTTAGGAAAATCTGAATCACTGCCTGCAGTTTGTATAAATTTAGAATAAATACGATAGAATAAGCACTACAACTGCGTATTGTTTACCATTTACGTCGGGTCTGAAGTTGTCACACATTTAAAATGGAAAGATTCTGTTGTTCTCAATTTCTTTTCTGAAGTTTTTGTATACACCCGAAAAAAGGATCAATGTTTGGAGAACGTTTTGAGACCTAGCTAGCTAAATAAAACATTATGCAGACGTGTACAGTGTATACAGCAAACTTTGTAACCCACTCTTTTTTTCTGCCTTTAATCTTACTATCTATTTTCTCAATATGACAATTCCAACCACCTTAAGCCTACAAAAGAGAAAATGCTCCATGAGAATCAAACTTAGATTTTTAGTTTCACTATTTTTATTGGATAATGAGGACAAAAAAACCTCATTCCTCAAGATCATTTTCTTACTTTACTATTTATTTATTTTTTGGCGATGAATCGAGATGGCGAAGCATCCTTCGTACACTAGTCACGGAAAAGATCGGTATATCAGTAGTAGAGTTTTAAAAATTTTTGGTTTAAATGGTTAAATTTTAGGTAAAAAGTTTGTATTTTTCTAAAGGATTATTGCAAGTGATAAATCACCATCAACATTTTATCTAAAATTCTATTTACAACCAAAAGTTTTTTAATTCTGCACTTTTATTTCTGCTGTCCCAGTTTTTTCCCTTGACAAGTGTACCTCATGGCACAGCTTACTATGATCATTTGGCCGACCAATCTAGAACTCTAGCCAAATCTGGGGGAATTCCACTCCTAGTAGAGATTTTTATTGTGCCAAACATCGCATTGAGACAATTGCATTGTTTTTTAATTTTTCTGCACTATGAAAAATTATCAGATCGCCCGGAGATCGAACCTGCGACGCTTGGATTATGAAGCACACATACAAACCACTACTCCACCGAGGCTAGGTTACTTCACTATTATTTACTAATTTACTACTTTTATTTTACCTTGTGTTTGTTGTACTTTAAATTGAATTCTCTAATAATTAGAAGCATCCATTACTTATAAATACAAAATGTTACTTTAAACTGAGATACGTTACATATAGTACCTTATTATCTTCAAACATTGAATCTTGAAATTACAAGGAACACCTATTCCACGTTTACAGCACGTTTTATATATTAACTGAGTAACATTAAAAATGGGAAAATTAGGTCTTTAATTACTCAAACAGTAAATAATCCACGTAGGAAGTAATTCGAAGAACACAGTCGTAACTACAATTAACTTATCCAGCAAGTAGTAGAAATATCTAATGCATTTTGTTTTATCAGAACAACCGCAAAAGTTAAAGTGATTCAGGTGTCTGTTTCGAACGACCTGAACCAGTATTCCTAGATTAGTATTTATGAAAAACCAGGCAGAAATATCTATTTCTGCATTTCCTAAAGAAACCTGTTTAATCTAGAAATTAGATTTTTTCCATATTTTACCTTAACCTAACTACTGATTTCTTTGAATGCATGCATGCATGTTTATGTTTAGTACTTATGTTTAGTAACAGATTGAGGTTTCTATACTTGGTGCTAGTAGGGCGCTCAAAATTGTCAGTAATTTTGGAAAACTCTAGACTAAATTTCTACTCACAACTCCAAATTATACTATACAGTTAATCTATAGCTACGGTAACTAAAGGAAGTTTTCAAAGATTTTTTGAAATTATTTAATAACAATCATGCTAACGACTAAATATTTATCTTATTAAAATTTGGAAGAAGGGAATACCAAAAATTAGATTAATTGTAGTTGACAGCATTGTCGAATTCTTCATTATAAATATTATCTACTAAAGAATTATATAAGAGCATCATTTAACAAATACTTTTTCTATTTATTGAGCTCTAACTTGTTTTACCAATAATTTGGAAATTTTCTGAAAGTAGCAAAGAAGCAAATCTAGGGTACCGAAAACTTTTATGGCAGAGGGAGTAAGTGTAGGATCATTAATTGCATATCTTGGGAGAAAATCATACCGATCGGCAGAATAGAAATATTGCGGTGCTTTCTAATGTTTCAAAGTTCTAATGTTTTCTAATGTTTGTGGAATTATGACAAAAAGTTTTTGTCGACAAATTTAGTGCTGTATATTGATATTAAAATATATAAAAATCAAATGATGGCATGTGGTCAAATGGTCAGTTTTAGCCCTGTTGGTCAGTATATGACATACACCACGCTCTGGTACCTACAACTGATTTCAAATAAATCTACTACAAATCTTGGGAATAATGTGGCAGTCAGTAGATTGCCCTAGAATTATTTGAAGTTAATTGTACATGGAGTGGCATTTTTGGCTCGTACTGAAATTTAAAAACAAACCCAGAATTTGAAAAACTGCAAGAATTACTGTAAAAAATAAAAGAAATTACGCAAATAGATATCGTTATCACTATAATCTGAAGAAGAGCACATTGTATCTCATAGTTATAAGTTCAAATGTTGAGCCTTTAAAGAATTAAGCAGATTGTACGTTGTGCCTTATAAAACAAAATTTTAATAAAATCCTTTTTGTGCAAGTAATATCCGTAATTTGATTTTAAATAAAAACTATGGTATTATTTTACCAAAAAAGTAAATTCTGGGGGAGCAATAACTCCAAAATAAAAACAAAATTAAATCCTTGAGTCGCCTGAGAAAGTCGTTGGCAGCAATTACTGCTTATACTTATATTTTAGTATGTAAGATGATTCTTGTTTAATTTTGATTAATGTGTTGTTTTTTACATGTTTATACGTTTACAAAATGGTCCTCAGCGGTAGCCATATGTTCAAAACTGTGAAACTAAAAAAACCTTAAAAGGATTAAGAAGATGAAAAAAAGCTGTACTTTTGAAAGTGTCTTATTTAAGGTTTTCAGTAAGTTAAAAAATTATGTCAAGGTTATGTCCGTAATAAACGGAAGAAATCAAATTGTCTAAACAAGAAAAAATATTTTTTATAAATATTACATTAAAAACGGTTTTAAAGTATTATTAGGGAAAGACTAATGGAGGTATGTATGTAATTAGCCCCAAAGGTGTGGCAGGTATTCCTTTTTCATATTTTATTCAATTAAGTATTAAGAAAAAATGTATACTTAGAAATCCCAAATAATGTTTCATTTTGTTGAAACCACAACCACAAATTAACAAACCATTAGTAAAGAAGATGAACCACTAACAGACCTTCAAATTTATTTTCCATCAAAAGTTGTGTGGCCTATCATTTGGCGAGTTTAAGTTACGCCATATCAAAATAGGGTTTTGCTTTATAATATTTTAAAAATTATTTCGTGTGAATCGTGATTCATCAAATTACAATAATTTTCTTACATTTTTTAGATGAGATTGACTTGAGAAATAAATCACCCAGACATTCGTTTTTCATCTCTTGATTACCTGTTGAGTGTTGGCTTGGGGTTTTGATAACAGTTAAATTAGTTTTTGAAAAATATTTTAAATTAGTATAAACGAAATTTAATTTACTCCATTTTAGTTTGATACTTTATATGTGGAGTAGAGGATGCTGTTTTCCTCCATCATACGGAGGAGCAACAACGCGTCTTCTAATTAGTGATGCTGTCAGCTCGCATGACTGATGACGGCGTCCGCGACCCCAGTAACATTAAGAATGTGACTTACAATATCGGAAAACTCTCCAAATACAACCATTCTAAGTATTTTAACATTGCGTCAGACCCATGTCAACCTACCCATATCTGACCGTCAAAAATCTGTTTGTCTGTTAGAATATGGAATAGCTTTTAGAATTAAACAGAGTAAAATCACAGTCTGATTTCTGACAGGATTGTATCCTGGGGGACCACCGGTAAACACGAATAAATGAATCCCAAAATGGAAGACCGGACCTATTATACTATTATAGATTATGCAATTGTATGTCGACGAACAATAACGAGTAATATTTCTTTGTCGCTTCCTACTGTGGACGTTTGATATCTTTGTTAAATTGGGTTTCTATTCTCATTTGATGAATTAACAAAAAACCTAGAAAGGACTCAGAAATATTACAAATTTCCATGTGGCGTATAAAAAAAAGCATATAATGTTCTTGAAAATACAATAATGTTATTGTTATTGTAATTATGTATAATTTTAAATCAGATTGTTTACGATTTGCAGCGACAACAGGAATTTGACAATTATATGAATGTGTGGGTACGTTTTAAAAGCTATCTATAAAAGTCCAGTGTCATTTTACGAGTAATTAAGCCCCACAGCTTTGTTGGTTACATCAAATGATACTATCTTTGCATTCTGTAATGTTATAAACAACAATTGTCTTATCTTACACTTTCCAATAAAACAACATTGACATTACCAGAAAAATTAAAATTATTTTTTACAGAATCAAACAAGTTGGGATATCCTTTTGTAGGTATACTATAGATGAAGCTCAATAAATTAATTAAAAAGGGTTCGCTAAACCAAATACAAGCGGACATGACAACGTTTTTATCGATTAATGGCTTAATGTACTGGTTACAAATAATTGATTACTCAATTACTTGATTACTTAATTGATTAGTCGACTTTTCGAAGTTGTAGGTTAATTTACATCAGCTAATCGAATCTGTTGGACGCATGCATACTGTGATAGTTCCATTTATGTTCAATCATTACAACCAAGATTAAATAATAAGTACCAATATTCTTCCTGGAATTACCTTTTTCAATTAAATTTTAATGTGTTCAAAAAAATTAGGTTATAAACGAGCAAATTGCAAGATTTCAGATGACCATTAAGCATACGGTTAAAAACCCATTATATTTTTTAAGTTTCAATTGAACCCTTAAACAAAACATGTCTTTTATTTGTCTCACTTATATTTCCATTAGCAGATAATAAGCTTTCAATATCATGATATAAGAAATGATTACATTGCTGTAGTGGTCATTACCACAACTGATTAAAATTTAAAATGTATACACAGTTCTTTTGCTTTATTATCTACCATCAAATGCACATATAATGTTTACTAGAAAAATATATAGTACTATTAAACTCTATTCAATACAGAACGTAACATGTTATAATTAATTAATAATGCAAATCGATTCATGATTTATGTTTGATAAACATAGTCACCACTGTTTTATTGAATTATGTTAGCTTTATTACACTATTATTATTAATGTAATGCAATTAAAGTAGCATTATCTTCATTAAAATAGTATTATCATAATTAAAGATTGATCAATTTGTTCAGTGATTTTTAAATTAATTCAACTAATATAATAATAATCCCCTTTTCCAGACTAGAAAGTTTCTTAAGGTATAGCAGGGTAAGATGCTATTACTGTCTACACTGTATACGCAGTATTAAAAATATGTTTGACTATAAATTTTGCGATTCTAGTAGTAATACTCTAAACAGTTTCTATTCATTTAAATTTTGCATAAAACAAAACTGTCGTGGAAGAATATTAAATCTAAAAAAGTCAGAATTGGCAACCCCCAGTTTAGGAATTGTAAGTCAATTTCGTTAAAATTACATAAGTTTTCACGAATTTCGTCGAATTCACGAAATCACTCATCAATATGTATTTACCATTATACAAAAGTAAAAAAAAGATTGGTATCAATTTTTGACAACTTAATTAATTTTGGGTGGATTTTCCAATTTTTTAGGTTACGTTATTTATTATCTCACATTTCAATAGAAATTAAGGAAAATAAGGACAGCTATTGCAATAGATAATCCCATTAAAAATACTTCCACATGCTTCGAGGGTTCCGGAAAAGAAGACGCACTGAATGAATGGAAGAACAAAGGAAGACTGCCAATCCTAAGTAAAACAAAATAAAGATTTAGAGGGTCAAAATATTTCTGTGTTTCACATAACAACCCCTTTCAAAATTTCAGTTTCTATAGATTAAACAATTATTACTAGTCAAAAATGTGTATTTCCACAGGATAATTTTATACAGCTACTCCCATACAGATGTCAATAAATTTCTTATCAGCTCTTATTCTTACTTACTTAAATTGCAGACAACTAGAAGTAACTAAAGTCATTGCAAATTAAATGTTCTTGGGTTTGTCTAACAATTTCCAGTCTAAATTCACAAAGGCATTTCTAAATCTAACTACTTAAAGTAATAGTTACTTACAGTAAATGTGCCAATTGTATGCGACTGTTGTGCTAGAATAAAGAATAAAGGAGTCATAGTCATATAACAAAGAAGCAATAAAGAACGGGAAAAATGAGTCATATCAGGGTTTTCACAAGATACGAATATGCGTAGGATAGTGGTAACTACGAATCGCGATTCTTATGTATTCGTCAAGTGGAGACTGAGAAAAACTTTGCAAATTGCGAGAAGTTCAAAAAGAAAATCTTTAGCAACCAATTTATGAATTTATGACAATGAATCCAATATTCTAATGGTGAATTGTTTACTAGTGAACTTAGTTTCAGTTAGTTGTTGGGTATAAATGAAGACGTAATAGTCTATAGACATCAACTGATCAGAAACGATGAAAACCTTAATGGCGTTAATGTACGTCAATACCATGGAAATGTGTGGACTATGAACCGTGTGTGATGCCGAGATCAACGAGTCTTAAAAATGAGTCGCAACTGAATGGTTTCAAACTAGATTTCAGTATAAGAGTTTTTCGTGCAAATTTTCCAAACACCTGCTTTAACAGTTTTGATTTTTTTAAATCAGAGAGGTGCCAAAGAAGAAGAGTTACAAAAACCAACTTAATTTAAGTATGTATAAAATGTAGGTAAACTTTGATATCGTACGAGACATATTACAAACGAACTCGAATCGTTAGCTTTCAACATGTATTTTTGAAGACGTGACCTAGAACAGAAAAGACTAACGCATACCAAGATTGAGAAAAGCTGTCAAAAACTAAAGACACGTCGAAGAATGTATGCCAAGCTGCCCAAGCATCGAGACTGTGCATGCGATGAAAATACTAACTGCCTTGGTTGTTTTCGAAGCGACGTATGAACTCTTCACCAATATCATTACAAACAAATACTTTTCAATACAGCTAAGAATAACCACTATAATTCAACTGAAAAAATTGTCAGATGACGATCACCAAATCAATATCGGTCATATGCTCTATGCACCTGCTAATGCTGTCCTTTAAGGTTTTTTGTTTAATAACAACTTGTTAATAAAGAAATTAGTCTAAAGAGTCTAATCTAGAGTCCGCATGAAAACATTATAGTAAAAGCTAACGGCCTTTGGACTGAGTTATTAAAAAGCTTAGTTTTTTACTCGCTGTGAAAATGTTTTGAGAACATCTTTAGAAACCTTTAGAACTATCAATTGATAAATAGTATTTGACGACTTCTTACCGAGGGTAAGAATACCGAAGGGTATATTACATTGGTAGCAATGTAAAATTTGCCAGAAAAAAAGCAACTTAGTTATCTTGGTTGCCATTTCAACAATAATTTCGAAGAAATAGAGATACCATCATAAACTGAATTTATAGGACAGGAATCGACTCCGTAAGTAGTTTCTTATTTGTGGATTTACCAAGATTGATTTTTTTTATAAAACTGTCGGCTTCTGGTGAAACATTGCATTGCATTTCTAAATTTTTGTTTGGATGATTGAAAGTTGGGTAAACATGAAAATCATGTGGAAAGATATTTGAACTGAAACATTGTTTATAAGTTTATTCCTCATACATGAGAAGTGAACATTTATTTTTTATTTATTATTGTAGCAAATTTGTTTTGTTGTTAATTATTTGAGTTATGATGATTTTTTATTACATTTGAGTATTGTGTAATTTCAGGAAAAACGACCTAAAATTGTCTAGCTGCCCCAGATAAAAAACTTCCCCCCTCCATTATATAGCCCATAACATTAAATGATGAATATTTCTTATTCAAGAAATTTTGCAATATAATGCAATTTTCAAGTTTTCTATGACTTTCATTTTTATAAAGACTTCTTGGTAAATCGATAAATAGTTTTCCTCTACCGCAGTCTACCCATGGACACTAAGGTCTAGACCTTGTACAATAGTAAATGAATGAAAAAAAATAATAGCAGTTAAAGGGGGTATCTATTCAGAAGAGATTAAAATATCGCCGCAGAAATCAATAGGATAGAATCAATGATAGTATGGTATAAGATTTAAGTATTTTTTTCTAAAATCGACAGTAAAGTAATCCATTATTTTACGACTTTGTGCAAGTTGTTCTGCATAGCAACTTATATTTGAAACAATAAAGATTAGTATTAGTTATTTATGTGAAATTCATTTAACATAAAAATTAAATAATTGTTGTTTCAAATTTTATAATAATTTCAAGATTAAAAAAAAATTAATTGTACCTTGGCACTAAAATTATTTTATCCAACACATAACAACAAGTAAAAAGGCTTTAAATTTGACGTTTCTGAGCAATCAAAGTAACTAACTACTACAGCAACCAATCACCATAATGTTCTATCCAGTCTGAAGGCTAGTGTCAAGTTTATTACTCCAAAAACTCCAGAGTAAGTTAATATGTATCTACATTGAAAATTCAATATTTTATCTTAAATATTGTGTGGCATAAATAGTGTATGTATGTTACATGTGTTTCCCCTAGTTGATAAAAAGCTCTTTGTTTCACTTGTATTGTAAATAATTATTTAACACATTGTATGTGGTAATTATCTACATTCATGATAATTAATTGAACTTTATTGGCTTGGTAGAGAAATATTTTTCCAAATTCCCACACTAAAGAAATATTGTTCATAACATTAATGAAAAATCATCGGGTTTTTCATTGTCGCAATAAACTTATTCATTGAGCCAATAAATGTCGTTCATAGATTCAAAACCTTAATTCATTGATATAATGAAAACATGTTCATTATCATAACGAAATATATTGATTTAATCAACGAACCATGCAGCTGACTTACAGATGGAACAGCGCAAATCCCACATTTTTGTTACAGCTAAGAAAACTACAGAAAATCTTAACCAGATCTGCTGATACCGGTAGTAGCTCCTGGATCGGTTGGGTGAGCTTACTAGGTTAGCATGCTAGTCGTTATACTCCCTCGGCTAAAATCCTTTATCAAATTGAAAATGGAACACGAGGAGGGAAAACCAGCAACCGACCAAAAAAGATCGAGCTGGGGACAAGACGAGAAGTCAATACTACTACATTTAATGCGTGAGAAGGTTGATGTGATAGAATGCAAAAAAACAGATAATAGCCGGAATAAGAGAAGAGCAGCAACTTGGAATGATCTAAAAAAAGCAAAGTTTGAAACTTCGGGGTACAACAGAGGTCTTGCAAAGACAAAAGAACAGTGGCAAAGAATGAAAAGGGAAGCAAAAAGCAGAGTTTCGCAATTTTTAAAGAAACATGCGAAACAGGAGACTAGAGGAGAGACTAGAGATTCACCTAATGATTTTGACTGGATCCTTAGAGATCTAATTCCAGCTGATTTTGAAAATGATTATTCCTAATTTGATTGCGATGGAAATCAAGACAAAGAAAAGGAGTGTGTTTCCGAAGAGAGAGCAAACGCAAATTTACCACTAATAATCACCGATAATTTCGCCTGAAATTATCTTTCGTAAACGTCTCAAAGGCGTATAGTCTCTTGGGTCTTTCCATCTTTTTTTACTGCTGTCACTTTACACGTAACTTAAACTAGGGTCGGAATGCGTATAAAATTTACACGCAGCCATAATTTACAATCCCGTGTAAAATGTTTAGAAATATGCATTTCGTGTAAAATCATACGTTCAATCCACGTCAGATGTACATGCGTGTAAATGACTTTAACTAAGGCTGATATGTGTTATTTCGTAGAATTCAGAACTTTGTCACAAATAAAATACAACCTCTTCCAAATTCAACACAATCTTAAGAGACACATGCAAAACCGATATAAGTAATACAATAACTCTCACCCAGATTAATTAGAACGAGTTTTACTGATCTCTAGTTTTATCTATTTTCCCTCGATTTTTCGGTCCTCGCGATTGTGCAGAGTTTCGCGGAAAAGTTCATAGCTCGCTGACCGGCCAAGCTAGGTTATTGAAAATGATTTTTTAATCAGTGCAACATTGAAGTAGTTCTGGATACATTAGCACTAGCTTCAAGACTGCACTGATAGATTCGTTATCACTTTCTTCTAACCGAGGTGCGCCTAAGATAACTGGCGTGATATTGGAATCACTCAATAAATTTCGATCGATCTTTTTGCTCAAACATAGTCGCATTTGGATGCAATGTGAAATCAAAACTAGAACAACATATAGAGTAATGCAAAAATGCGATGATATTACTTTAGCAACACATCTGGGAAAAACTGCATGAATGGAAGTTAATGCAGGTTTGATATATAACGTGATACAAATCAGCTGACAATTTACAGCCATTTATAATCAAATAGTAAAACTTTGCAAATTACCATTTATCCAAAAACATTTTGCAAATCAAGCTGAAAGTAATATTTAGCTCTAATGAAAGTGGAGTGAAACCTAAAATAATAAGTATAGAATATGAAAATCAGAATTGTTGATAGTAAAATAGGTAGTTATCAAGTCAATCGTTCTAATGAATAATGAAAATAACTGAACTTTGCTGTTGGTGCTTTGCTGAAACCAGAGATCTCGATCATATTTGTGAAGTAGATTTTAGTAGTCTGATCAAAAAGTTATAATGCAGTGACTTTGCATATTCTATTCTTCTCATTTTGCCATTGGGGTAATCAATTGAAACTGACGTGAGCATTGAAATTATGGATTATACCGAACATTAAGTTTTGGAAAATTTATATTTTAATACAATTAAGATCTCAGTTTTAGGTTTTAATAAAATTCTATGTACTTAACGACAATTGCATACGGAAGGGTTTTCATTGAAGAACACTGTATTCATATTCTACGATTTCTTAATACCCTTTAATAATGCTAATCAAAAAAACAACAGAAAACAGTCGCAAACCAATTTTTATTCAAAATAAGAAGTTCTAAATAGTAACTTATTGAAAAATGTTACGGAAAATAAGATTGAAGCAAACATAAAGAATCTTGCTGAAGAATCTAAATTTCTTAAGGTATCACCTGACATATTTTAGAGATTCGTTTCAATGGACACAAGAGAAATGCGTAAAAGCCTGTCTGAAACAATACCTGAAAACTAAAGTATACTGATCAAAATTTGGTTAAAACACTCGACAAGATAAGATTATGGAACAAAAGGCTTTTAAAGGCAATGCGGTTATCAAAATGAATAAATGAAGAATATATTTCACATTTTTCAATCATTTAGTGCTATAGAAACCGGAACTATTACTCATATGATAAGAATATTGTCTTTTAAAGATACTACATTAAACTAAAAGATTCTGTAAGAATTTTAATTTAAATTGCAAATAAAGCTACTTAAAGCCTATATCTTAGATTCTTGGTTATTGTTTTGGCTAATCTTCCTTTTGGAGTTGTTGTTATAACCTAACCTCTAACCTATCCAAATCTGTAAGCCCCCTGGGAATATTTGGAAAAGGAATTATAATAAAGCGTCCTATTGGAGCGTCCAATATAAATATTCTAGTATGTGTCATGCTTCTACTCCAGAATGACACAACAGACAGATCATCTTTTTTTTACATTTAATAAGATGATCACTCGTTCTAAGACAAATATTTTGTAGTTATCTTAAATTTTTGAAGCATGAGCTTATGAGCTATCTATTACCTCCAAGATAACATATCAAACTGTGAAAATTTGGATTTTCTTCGCGAATTAAGAACTTCCTTATCGAGGGTCAAAAGCCTAGGAAATGTTTAAAATGTTTAGCTAAACTCTTCAAGTAAGAAAAGACTATCAAAAATAAATATAATAAAATTAACAAGCCATAAATTTTTATAGCGTGTTTCTTTCCTCCTCTACAAAGCCGACATGAAAATACTAACTGCCATATATTTAATTTATTGTTCTAAAGTCTGTATAAAATTGTTTGTTTATAATCCATTATTATTGTTTAAATGATTTAGATCTTATACCATCAGCGTCCGACAAAAAAAAACATTAAAGGATACATTCCGAAGTAAAAAAAAGCAAAGAAAAAGAGTTGTTTATTTTGAAAATGAAATTTTATTGAGTGGAACGGTGTTATCATATTACCAATGAACTACCGAAAGCCATTAAAACAACTCTAAACAAATTAAAAAGCAGTAAAATAAATAATACAACGTTACAACCGCATAACTTAATAATAATTACCCAATGAAAAGGGTTAAATAATTTACAGCACTATCAAATCTCATCGCGTCACAATTTATCACTGGAATGCTTATTTAATAGCCCCGAGGCTCGTCGGATTTACACGAACGCGAACCGAACACATTCTTGCTTCATAAATTGCGCTCAACAAGTAGCTTATATACCGTGACGGTTATATTGTTATTACTGTACTTATGGTTGCTAACAGATGTAACCCTACCGCGATTATATTAGTTGGCCATTACATAATTTGAATACAAAATAATCGCAACTAATCAATATTACAACACTTAATAATTGATTCTCTTAATACACACTCTCCTTCTTCTTGTAATAAATACCTTGTTAAAATGAGTACTTTTTTAATTTTCAAATTTATTACCACCTTCATTAGAAGATATTAGCATCCACTAGCTTTATTAAATAAAATACACGATACTGCACTACTACTTCCACTTGTGCATAATGTGCAACAACTACTGAACAAAGTTTAAGTTACATAAACTTTTGGGATTTTCAGAAGCTCTACCTATTATACAAAATTCTTTTATAAATACAGGAAAAGGTGACCGACCGGTCGTAATTCTGTCCGGTCTCCCGCAGTTGGGATTGAGATGTCCACTGCTTTTATGCAAAATTGCAGCAGCCTCTTACTACACACAAAACGTCATAAATTTTCAAGAGGGTAATAAGTGTCAGTTGCGTAAGATACGGTTACAAGGTTAACTACAGCCAGGTGAAATCTTTCTTTTAGAAAGCTTGTAAAGCATAAAATTTCTAAGAATTTGCGATTTTTAAATGAAGGGGGTGTTGTATAAACTTACCGAACTGACTTCTCATCCAGGGATAAAGAGGACTCGGTAACGACGCCGCAGGATTATTCGCGGGTTGTTGTTGCTGCTGCTGTTGCTGTTGCTGCTGCAGTGAAGGTTGCTGATGTGGCGCGCTTTGTTGATGCATATTTGCACCTTGCTGACCGCCATACATCATATGTTGCTGTTGCTGCTGGTGGTGTCCTTGCTGGTGATGTTGCTGCTGCGGATGTTCCTGCATATGATGCCCCATATGATGGTTGGCCATGCCCTGAGTAGTATCCAGGGGCGGACTACCCGTAGAACCTAAAACTCCACCGTGGCTTACTGCAGCTGCCTGCAGCTTACAACTAGCGTATACCACAGGTGTTTGATGTCCATTTGGAGCCCCATTGCTCACCATATGCATACTATTCGGACTATCCGGCCGATACCCTTGATTACCATCCATTTGTTGATGTTGAGCCCCATAATAAGCAGGATTTCTCATATCCATTCTATCATAAGGGGGAAACCTAGGATAAGGCATACCTGGTGGAGGTTGCCCAGCAGTGGGTGGACCTCCACCATAATGATGAGGAGGAATACCCTGCCGTAACCCCACAACCGAAGGATCACCGCATGCATTAGGGTCCGTCTGCACAGCACCTCCACCACCTTGAGGAACTTGCACTGCAGCTCCGTAGTGCTGATGTTGATGCGGATGTTCCGCAGATACCACTCCACCATTACGCATGTCCGGCATATACGAGTTAGCAAAGTAAGAACTCATACTCTTAAATTGAGATCACAACCACTTTCAGTATTAGTAAAAAACACTGTTTTAATAAATTCACTCACAACCACGATTAAAGGACCTCATTTCGTCCATTATTACCAACTAATTTTAATTTATAAAAAATTTAAATCACTACACACACACTCAAGAAAATTGGACGAATCCTCAAACTTTGACGCTGATTTCACGACGTCCAGGCGGTCAGCAGTCGCTTGTCACTTATAAACTGAAGAAAATTGTGATGTAGAATCCCACCCTGAAAAAAGAATGACATTAGTGAATGAGTTTGAAGTGAAAAACAACATAATATAAATTAGCTATTTTCACTTGTTTTAATAACCTTCCATGTTTGTACAGAATGAAATTTCCTTGGTGAAGCTCGAATGGCAAATGGCCAAGAAAACAAGTAAAGGGCAGACAAGAAATGAGTGACACATGTAAAGTGAGACAGCTCATCATTTGGGTAACACGCTTCATATACACATGTGCCCGCGGAATGCGACACTTGCAGCTAGTTAGTCCAGAATTCCGAAAATGAGGGAAGTTGCGTCTATTATACATACACTTAAAAACTATTGCCTCTTGTAGACATATCATATGAGATGAGATCTAACCTACTACAGAGAAACGATAAAAATGAGTTAAAAGATGCACTTATACTAAACAGGACTGCCAAAAAATTGCTAAGAAAAGTGGGCAAGTGTATAAAAATCTACTTTTAGATTTTAAAAAATTTAAAAACATTAGTTTTTAAGTCTTACTGCTATGTAGTAGTTATAAAGATATATTGCTATTAATTTATTTACATATTAAATTGTTACGATCTGTTCTGGATGCATTACATGTGTATGTATAAATTTAACAAAAAAAAACTTAACCACATCGATTTTCTAAGGAACAGCTTGAAAATCCTGAAGCTTTGAAGTTTAAAAAATGTTTTGATTAATATGGTGATAATTATTTTAAATCTAGTTGAGGACAAGTTAACCACAAAATAAAAACAGTGTGTACTATACAAAAACTGAACGTATTAATAAATTAAAGAAATCTCTTAAGAAACAAAACGGTTTTTATATTGTAAACGATCTAGAAAGCTTGTCAAAAAATATGGACTGCGATTCTTATCCTACATAACTAGGCAAACATGAACTGTGTCGACCACTTAACTATACGAAAACCGGTGACATACGTGACATGTCAACCACACGTGTTTGAAGTACAAGGTAATCATGAAATAGCAAACAAGGTGTAGATGTTTCGGGAACTTGGCTCGTTTACTGCGGTCGTGTCAGAGGGCAGATACTCAGAGTTGCTCTATAAATCCTCTGCAACAATCTAAACGAGATCTGGAAATCCTCACTTCTCAGAATACGAGTGATAATGGATGTGAAACTTCGTATCGTACCTGTGGTAATTTCAGGTGACAAACTTTAAAACAACACTTTTTGTATCTAACAATATTTACTTCCTGAAGGTTTAACAATAAGACAGTTTCATGTTCACTTAAGATTCTTCTCGGTCATCCCAGATTGTCGACTTTAAGTAGAAATAATAAAAATTATATTTTTTTTCGTGGAGGCCTGCATAAACAATGGAAATCACATTTGATAACCCCAATCTAATTCTCAGCTAAAATAAGAAACAATAACAACTACCTTACATTATTCCTTGCATAACTGATAAACACAACAAAATGACATCAATTAATCTATCGAGATGAACAGCTCTAAATGGGAACTCATCTGAATGACTTTATGTCTCCATTTCTCGGACATACATATTTATCTTCAGATTGACACGTCGTAAATATATTAAGGAGGATCTTTTGGGTTCAGGACGTCCTTGACGTTTTAAGTGATGCTCAACGTTTTAAAAACACTTAAGCACTTTTTTCTAAAATTCTAATTCTAAATATATCTTAACACCTCTAATTTTGCAAAAATCGAGTCCTTAAATTGACTAAGATATTCAGTTAACCCTTATACTATTTTGCAAATTAAGAATTATCATCAATTTTGGTAGAAACTGGGAAGCTATGTATGATAAGATGACAATATCAATAAGCAACCAGATGCCTATAGGGATCTATGCAACAGGTGAAGCTGAATTAAATTCTTTTCGAAACGCAAAAGAAATCGAACAGATTAACTGAACAAGGAAGTGGTGTGACTATTCGATAATTACTACAACTTTAATATTTCAGTATTCTAGTATCATATATCTATTTTTTTTTTTATTTGTAATTATGTTGTAAAGTTACAATATCACTAATTTTGCTTGTAATATTACCAATAATCATCGTGTTAGTGCTGATATTACAAAGTAATCAAATTCCATTGCTGTTAGTTACTGTTTATTGGTTTTTGAGGACGAGGAATCCGGGTCGCATAATATTCCTAGTTCCTCACGGCACCGATTGCTATGATGATATGTCCAATCTTACTAGAAATTAGTCAAATCTGGCGAAATTCCACCCAGTAGGAATTTTTAACGCCAAAGATCGAATTGGCACGGAGTTTACGGGTTCACTTATCCAAGAAGAAGGCATGTTTTTCTTTGCTATACCAACTCGACCGGAGATCGAAACTACAATCCTTGGATTATAAAGCAAATATACTGTCAATTCAACGAAGCTGGCAGATATAACTGTCGTTAGTTTGGTTGTGATTTGAATCTGTTGCGACACTGCATAATTACACTTATTACACAAAGATTAGTGATATGCCAATACTATCTCTGATTTGATTGGCACTACAATGGCTTATGACAGTTGAGTATTTAGTATATGTATATTGCTTGAATATACTTGAGCAACAAACTACAAGAGACTGTTGCTGGATTAGGACTTAAACTAGCTGACAGGTTTTTCAAGGTTTACTGAAGTGGTCAAACTCTTATGTCTAAGATTCTATAAGTATTTTAATAATCTTAGTGCATAGTTACGCAACAACTGCGAAATCATTTTAATTGTGATTTTGAATACATCTTAGCCGGCAGTAGACTGGTAGTGTCACTTGTGTTGTTAATTTAATTGCTAATATTATTCAGAAACTAGTAATGAAATTAACAACATTAATCTAGTATCAGCGTTGGTGTTAATGGTTATTAGTGGCATGAAGTATTGGTTGTAGTTGATATTTTTAAAACAAGGAAAAAACGAAGGAATACATAATTTTGGAAAGAATATAGAATCATAAAGAAAATGTTATTTCAGTAACTCCGATCTTTGACATGATATTATTGGTAATTGATGTTATCTACAGTAAGAAATATCTGACTAGGAAATTGGCCGGTCAGAATTGGCGGATTCTATATTTGTCCCAGCTTCCAGTAAAGCTATTAAAATATGATGTATGTACCTGTTAATATGAAGATTAAAAAGTATAATTAAAAAGTGTAACTCCAATCTAGGCCAATTTAGTTTTCTATAATGTGCCATTAATTCTAACAATGTAGGTATTTATATTCTACGAGGGCCCTCCTTCTTGAATATTGCAGTTAATAAAGATCTATCTATCTTCCAAAATCGTGCTATTCGAATTTGTTGAGCTCCTCTCATGTACTGTTACCTTCTGACATCTTCAATGTCTTTCTGGCCACCAAAAAGCTCGTCTTCTACACCGTTTTCTTTAATTTTCAGAAGGAGCCAAAGATCACAAGGTGCCAGATCTGACGAATATGGCGATGGTTGAGTTCCTTGAATGCAAGAGCAAGAGCAAGAGCGATACAATCAGACTTTTGAGCTATATGAACTGGTGCGTTATCATCATTGAAAATAGTTTGGCAACCTTTTTCAGTCAAACTTGTGTACCAATGTGACTGTCTATCCTTGTTCAAGAGCTACTGATGTAATTCTCTTGGTTCTAATAAAGAAAATTGTAAACATGACTCTCCTGATAAGCTTTCACTGGAGGTGAACAGCCTTTGTAGCTCCATACCATGAAGTGTTGTTTTTAACTTCCTGCCAGCAACCTAAGATTTATCACTCCTTATGACTTGATTGAAGTTGTCAAATCCACCATTTCTCAGGAAAACAGTATGCAAAACGTAAGCAGTTTGCTTTGTGTTTCTCAGTGAATATTATGGGTACCCATTTTGCATCCCTTTTCCTGTAACCAAGGCTCAGAATTCTTGAGATGGTAGTAGCATTTGTCACCAACTTTTGCGTTATCTTTTCTTAGGTTAGCCGCAAATCTGCAAACATCAGTTATTTACGTTGTAATCTCCTTATGAAAAACGCGCATGCATACAGTGGACAAGGATGGATTCACCAAACCCTTTTTTGTGAATTTGTAATTTCTAACTGAATTGACTGCATCGAAATCCAAACAAGACTGCATATTGTTTCTCATTTTTGCTTGGATGTGGAATTTCAATGGAATATTTAGTTTTTGGGACCAATAAAACACATAAGAACGGTAACTCGCGCGACCCTAGTTTGCCCTTGAGTCACGTATAGTTATGATTGCAGCTATATTTACTAGGCA
Organism: Agrypnus murinus; assembly: GCA_929113105.1. NCBI lineage: Eukaryota > Metazoa > Arthropoda > Insecta > Coleoptera > Elateridae > Agrypnus > Agrypnus murinus. The sequence continues at coordinate 75,444,696 of OV816024.1, forward strand.
TTGTTGGATAGTTGTCGAAACAGCCATTAATTAGCATAATTAAAGAATATATTATCTTTGACATAGACTGCTCGTGTTAATGTACAGGGTGGCCCACCCAAGATAACCCTGTATCTTTTCTTGGAAATTGTAAACGTTAAACAATAAAGTTGGTTGGTATAAAACAAATTTTATAGAAGTAATATTTTCGTATATACAGCGTCGTTTTGCTATGGCTAGTATCAACTATAAAAACGGTGATAACTTTGAAACTATTCACTTCTGAAATAAGAGATATGTATGTGAATATTATGAATTGCAAGAGACTAGAAAGCTGAATCGTATAAAATCTAAATAATATACAGAGTGTCTCATTTGAAAAATGACACTCTGATGTATAGTGATTTGTGTATTTTTCCCAATGGACTGAACACCCTGTATATTATTCTACAATAAATTTATGAGAAGACATTGATTTAGATATTTATAAGCGCCGTGTATTATTAGAAGTAATAAAATGTAACGTGTAAGTTACATTTAAAAAAATTAAAAACTAGATTTACTCAGAAACAGTGAGAAATTCCGTCATATAACGTATTACAGAGTCATGTTACGCGATTCGCTTTTGTGAATAGTGTGTCATAACATACATGTCAGAGTATGAATACTAGATCACGTTGGAAACATTGCAATAATCTTTTAACCAAAGAAACCATTCTATATACATAATAATATAATATGATAATTGCTACCTGGCTAACCAGTAACCAGGCCCCATAAGCTAAAGCTTATGCGGCAGGGAGGGGGCGATTTATTATTACGCAGGCATTTATTATTATTTATTATTATTAGTATAACCCAAATCCCACATTTGTGGTACAGATAAGGAAAAGTGCAGAAAAACCTTAACCAGATTTGCCGATCCCAGGACTCGAACCCAGGCTGCTCGGGCGAGAGTCTAGCATGCTAGACACTACAGTACCGAGGCTATTATTGAATTATTTGAAAAATGTCATTGATTTTGTTAATCTCACTTTCACATTTGCCAATTTTACATTAAAAAGTGTCAATAATGTAAACAAAGACATATTATAAAATTAAATCGCCAATACGACCGACTTACGACCGACCGCCTGAACGCCCGTAAATTAACAACACATAAAATTAATAACGTCTTGTAAAATAACTTTTAGCAATTAACTTTTTGGTCACAAGAAGCCAACGATAACATTAGTAAATTTAATTGAGCATTTTTCACAGTGTGGATCCTGGTCATCTTTTTCTATCTTGAGTTTTTGTCATTCAAATTTCATCTGCTAACCAGCTTGACCTTTCTACTCTTGATCTCTATTTCAGATTTTTTTTGGTTGGATCTGTTATATGCAATATGGTAATGTACCATTCCAAAATCACTTAAGCTGTGTCAGTTGTCAGTTTTATAGTACTATATTATTACTATTGTTATCTGTAAAGCTTTTTACTCCAGACACATCAAGTCACTGAACCGTTTACTCAAGAGATACTTGCGGCAAATTATGCATATTAGATGGTGTCACAGGGTATCTAATAATACAGTACTAGAGCGAACTGTTTTTCGATGGGCAGGTCATTTAGTTCGGATAGAGGATAACCGCATAGTAAAGAAAATAATCATCCGGGAACTCTATCAGGGAAATTGCAAACAATGAGGACAAAGGTGTAGATATAAGTATGCACTTCACGAAACACTGAAGAGTATAAACATCATATACAGATGGGAGGAAATTGCCAGTTACAGCGCTCCAAGAAAGAATCAGCGTCATATCCTAGCTCCAGAGCATTTTCAGTGTCTAGAATGCGGCCGGGTAATTACATCGCAGATAAGACTGTACAGTCACAGGTGCGTACACATAATTTGAATAATAGATACATGACCCACAGGTCATATTTCACAATATATATGACTCAATATCGACTTAAGGCAGTAGTTATCAACTTTTTAATAGTTGGGCCCCAACTTCTCATATTAGTTTTAATCGTGCCCCCTACCACTGATTTTTTGGAGTCTTAATATTTTTTTTCTATATCTATTTTTCTTGCAACAATGCTAAAATTTTGAGCAAATAGCGCAATTACGCCATACATTTGGCGACACCGTTGTCTCCACCGTATTTCTCGCCTTTTCTCGAAAAGTTATCTTTTGTGTTTCTTATATGTATTTTAGGGGTGACATTTTATTTTTGTATTAACAGAATGTATCTTTTATTATTTTGGTTTCAATTTTTTGTCTTTTTTTCCATGTCTTCGCGCCCCCTTTGATAATCTGGCGCCCACTTATGGAGGCGCGCCTCACAGGTTCAAATCACTGAGTTAAGGCTACTATTATTATTATTGCTTTGCATATTTGAAAATTCTTCTGTTGCTTCTAAGCAATTTAACGTATACTGGATTGGTTTCTGTGATAAATTCCAAGAGACAACTATGCCATATCTACCACTCATAGGCGCCGATTATGTAGTGGCTCGAAGGTTGTGGCCCTAATTAAAATAATGTAGTGAGTACTGAGTTTTCTGTAAGAATATATTTTCTGTAGTTATTGCCTTATGTCTCATTTGGAAATCGAATATAAGGATTAATCTGCTTTTAAAAATCGATTGTCGAATCTTCCCAACTAAATAAAGCTATTACTCCTATTTATCATGTTCTTTATTAGTCTAAGTTACTGCTGCCCCAAGTTCGATTCCAGCTGGCAGATTTTTTAAATTTTTTTTGCAATCTGTGTATTCGAAAATGTTTTTCTGGATAATTTTATAACTTATATAGCTTTGTTTTTGTTTATGGCTCATGTGACTGATAGTTTTGCTAAATGTTTTACTCAATGGTTAGTTTTGTTTTACTGCTTATTACAAGTTTTCGAATTTTCTGATGCATTTTACTGACTTGCTTAATTTAATCAAACAAATGCTCAAGCTATATGGTAATTGAATCAGGAGTGCGATGGAAACCATTTTTCCGGAAACAAGATATAACAAATTTAATAATTTTCGCTAATTATGTACCTATTTAGGTTATCAATGCAAAAAGATCACCTGCAAAAAAAGATTAACTGTTTTTAATCGTGTGCAATATTGTAGATCAGAATAATTACAATTTATTAAAATTATGGCAAAATGAATATTATCAAAGAAAAAATGTTCATTTTAAATTTTATGATTTGTAAAAATAAATAAAAAAGAAAACTTATCTGCCAGCTACAATCGAACTTAGGACGACTACGACTTATTATCACCATGGTTATTATCACTCCGCTCCGGCTAACTGAAGTATGGAATCATGTTGGCTCTTGAGCTCACAGTATTTAGTTTAAGTTGCACTAATTTTTCGATCTTCTTTATAAAATGTACTAAATATATTTCTTTTCCATTGAGCTCTTGAGCTCACAGTACTTAGTTTAAGTTGCACTAATTTTTCGATCTTCTTTATAAAATGTACTAAATATATTTCTTTTCCATTTTCGGGATATGAGTACCCTTTAAACTAATAAACAAAATTTTATTTACTTGGGGAGATCTTACAGGCAATCGTTTAAAAGCACAGATTAATCTCTAAATTCGATTTGAGCATTTTGATTTTTTATGTTGTATTGTTATTGTATGTTCAAGTTTAAGAAGTTTAATTATTAAATCCTTTGGAATTACTTTTGAACTTGGAATTACTGGAAATTATGAGAAGTCTGCGCCTATGCGAGTACCACTGCATGTACTTCAATTTTCAAAGTAAGAATAGATATCAGCTCGATAAACTATGAAAAGATTAGTAAAGACATTCGAAACGTTAGTATTAGCTTTGTTCTTACTTATTCTGCTCTAGTTACTTAGTCTAGTCAATGATTGGGAATAATATCATTTCATCATAGTTTCTCTCATCTTTAGTTCTGAATCTGAATGATATTAAAATTCGCTAATGAACAAACTCTTGTTTATTTATAAATTATTAGATAGGTTTCGGCTTGACCTGTTGAACCCATCGTTCCTTACATGGAATCCGTAAAAACGTATGAAGTTCACAAAAAGCATTGAATAAAAAGTTGAAAGGTTACATATAAAAAGTAGGGACAAAATTACCTAATAATTCAATTTAAATTGTTAACAGCAGGTCAGCACTACTAAATTAATTATTTTGGACACACTACACATGGAAATATCTAAAATGATGCTAAATGCATTTCTGGTAACCTGGTGCATACACTGTTGTCGGCGTTGTCAAACTTTAATTATATTATGTTCAAAACGTATAATTATTACGTAACATGGCACTGATGGTTGAATACAACACAAAAATGTAATTTTTTCATGTCCAAACACAACCCCATCCGTCACCAAAGAATAATAAACAATTCCATTGCGGTAACCTAGAAATTTACATAAAATATCAGTAGGTTTTTATTATTTTCCGACAGTTTCGGTTAGGAAAAAGTTGAAAAATTAGAAAAATATGTATATACAGGTATTTTGCAAGGTACGTTTGAACAACTAACCAAATGTATGAGGTCATTTGTTGGTAAAACTATGCAGTTAGTATTTATGACTTTTCATAAATCTAAAGAATTTCATGCTAATGTCAGAACGAGTTTCGCAAAAAAGGTTGACATGCTGCAATTTAAATGTCATTCGCCTGATGCAAGTACAAGAAAGCAACTAACTGCAAGAATACTAAAAGGCATTTTGAACTTGCATAACTAGAATAAATTCATTACAAAGAAAAAAAAAGCAATTATTATATAACATATTAACGATATGCCTGGGAAACGTATGTAGTTACTCTGGTTAAGAAAACTGTTTTTATGAATAAATCAAAACTTAATTTAAATTATTTTCAAGAGAATTGATTTTTCAACAGTTTGTGCCTTAATTAATTATATAAATTATTTTAATTAACAGTAAGTAATTGGTTATTACAATGTTATTCTTTACATAATTAGCTTATCTATCTATCCTTCTACCACGCACATATTTACAAGCTATGAAAACAATGAATATTAATTTATCGTTATATCTATCCACTTATCTACATAATGAACTCGACAAAAAGTAGCAGTAGTAGTAGTACTAAGCACTAATTTCGTTTTTTATTGAAAAATTATGCCACAGTGCAGGTGCAAAAGATAATTGTGTTAATCAATCAAATCTATCACTGTTAAGTTGGAAGCTGAAAACTCTTAGCCGGAAAGATGTTTTTCAGGTAAAAAGTGTATCTAATACAATCCGACAGCTTTTTAATTGTATGTGCCCATAAATATGGGGTTTGAAGAACGACACACGATTTGTTAGGTTGAAAGTTTCCGCAGCACACATGCAATTCGTTAACCGCAGCCAGCCAACGTGACGCCGCCATCAAGCTACGGTTTTTGCAAAACCACCATTTTTTACCAGAGACATGTTTTGATGTACTTGGTGCTTTTGTTTTTTAATGTCAAAGATTTATTGCTCGGTCTAGAGACTGAAAATGCTTAGTAAGTGAATCTTAAAATGAAATCTTAAGAATGTGGTCTACAACCATAGCTGTTGACTCGTTTTTGTTTTTCTTTAATAAATACAAAAACTGCTAGAATTGTTCGTCACCCCGAGCTGTTTGAGGAAATTTCTATCTGGATAAAAAATTATTTTTGTTAAGACAAATGTACAACAAACATATTTACAGTTTTATAGCATACGGGAGGTCAAATTATTCCTAATTTTTAAAATCAACAGAAAGTGACAAACACCAATCACTTATGGTATACTAGAGAAAACGGAGAATAAATGTGGAAATAAATTACAATTACAAAACTACATTAAAAAATAGTTAAACATAGATTTAGCTGCCAAGTATTTATTTATCATTTTTAAAAGACGTGAAAAATGAAATGCAGCGTTTCTGGCACTACAGATCGTTTAAATTTAGATCGTGTAGCACACGCCGTGTAAAAAACGAAATAAAACTAAAAAATGTACCTTGAATTAGAAAAATTATCTTAATGATAATTTATCTATGTTACACATAAATTTTAAAATCTGACTAAATTCTACAACCTATTATTGTGCTGACCTTCTTTCTGATGAATTTTAAAACGAATTTTGATAATCTTAAGAACTTAAATTATAAACATTAGCAAAATTGCTACTGTTCGGTTTTTTAATTCAAAATTACTGACACAATTTCATCCTTCCATTTTCAAGGTTCTTTAAACAAAGGAGAACGATCAACTCTTATCTAATAGAATCGTTAATAAGTGTTATACCATTAAGTCATAGATGAAGAATAATTACAGCTTTGCCTTGACATTTATGCGGGTACGTCTGAGTTCGTTCATATAAATATGAGCCAAATAATTCCAGAAAACTAATAATTTCAGATATTCATGTTGTTCTAGAAGTATTCATTTTCGTTTTCTTCTTTGTTGAGATTTTAGCTCGCTATTGGATATATCAATTAAATAAAGCAAGCTCAAAAAAGACAAAAACTTCAGTGAACGTACTGAACGCAATTGGCAAAGTTTTGATTTTTAATTTAATTTGGATTTCTTTGTATAGTAATCATGATAGATTTTCCAAATAAACCAATCAGTTCAATATTAGTCTGCACTGTGTAATTTAATGTAAAATGAAATACTGTGTTAGAGCAGATTTCAGTATTATTTGAACTTGAACGATTGGATTTTCAGCAAAAACCAGTTATAAACTTTTTCTCCCATTTGCAGATAAAATTCACAATAAGATACATAATAATAGTCAAGCAGATGATTAAGAAGAGAATTGTCACTTAGTAACTTATTTAATCAGTTACTAACAGTCCACTATTTATCGAACACTCAAGAATGTGCAACTACAAAAAGTTAATTGCTTTATAAGGAATATCAGATGTCAACTTAGGAAAAAATATTGAATTGATTATATTATGTTCTGTTAAAAAACATAAGACCAATTTTCTATCAAAAGATTTTCTTGCTAAAGACTTATTGCAATAGGAATTGGTTCATAGTCACAATTGATAATAACATTGTTCAATCTATTCTTGAACTTCCTTGGCTGATTTATTGAATTTATGGTAATAGATCAATGGACCTTTGACACAGCTACTAAATATAATCATATTAGAATACCATCACCGTTTGTACTTCTATTCTTTTTTATAATACAACATATCAATAAATGGACGTCAAATAATGATAGATTCCTTAGAACAATTCCTGGATTTAACTCGGGTCATATTGAGATTAATAATAATAATAATAATTGCTACAACCCATAACCTGGAAACCAGGCCCCAGAAGCTATAAGCTTGTGCGGGAGGGAGGGGGCGATTATTATTATTACGTAGGCCCTATGTGCGGCTGCAGCCGACTTACAGATGGAACAGCGCAAATCCCACATTTGTGTTACAGCTAAGGAAAACTGCAGAAAACCTTAACCAGATCTGCCGGCACCGGGAGTCGACCCGGGCCGCCTGGGTGAAAGTCCGGCACGCCAGACATTACACTACCAAGGCTTAAACGATTAATTCAACGCTTAATCCACAATCATAAGAAGCTTCTCCAGTAGACATAAAAAGTACAGTAACTCAATGTGTGAACCATGCCAGAGACGGAAAAGTCTTTCCTAAAATGGTATAAGCATATAAGAAAAATGACAAACGAAATTTAGAATCAAGTAAAATAGTTCATTATACCTACACCTCTATCACGTGCAAAATGCTCCAATGCAATATCAACAAGTGTCGAGTATGCCAGGGCCGTATCCTGCTCAACCATCTATAATGCACCAACGTAGCCTCAGCATGTAAACACAGCTAGTATGTACGTCACAAATAACTTCGTTGGACAGTTGTAGAAACTAAAAAGCCTCCAAGAAACAGCCCCGATAGCCACACAAACAAAATCAAACAAACGAAACTACAATACTACTGGCTTAACAAACCAGTGTCAACATCTACCCAGTACAATGCCTTAACAGACAATGAAAACAAGACAGAAGAAAACACCCACAATCAAGAAGCAGAAAACATGAACCTACCAAAACCTCCACTGATCTACATTGAAGAGTTACGATATATTGCGCCATTAACTTCGAAACTAGATAATGTTAACTAACAACTAACTAACGAAACGATTCGAATACAACCAAAGTCAGTTCACGATTATATGATCTATCAATTATTCAGTCATTAAAAGCAAAACCAGAATTTTCTAGTACCTACTTATAAACCTAAATCTAAAAGAAACTTTAGAGTAGTCCTTGGAAATGTATACTGATCGATAGACACCAATGCTATCAAAGAAGCCATTGAAAGTCATTAGGTAGAAACATGTGCATAACATAAAACAAAAACTAAAAATTCCACTTCCCTTGTTCTATGTTGAACTAACCCCTAACTCCAACTCTCTACTAAACTACCAGGTAAAATGTGTGGTGAGCAATTACGCCAAAAACGAAAGATACTACAATGCTTAAATTGCCAGCAGTTTGGACACACAAAATGGACACAAAATAAAACCCCACGTTGTGCGAAACGCATAGGTGGCCATCATATCCTACAATGCTATAGAAAAGAAAGAAGTGCAGCAGTTAAATGTATAAATTGCAGTGGAAACTGTTCTGTCAATATCAGGTCACCCAAATTTAGTTATTGGTTACGGTAGCATAACGAAACCATCTCCACCTTTGGAAAACACACAACAATGCAATGACATGTTAGACATGAAACAGATGATGAAACAACTCATTGAATAGATATGCAGTTACAACTGACATAAGCAAAATGACATCATGGGCTAATCGTTTTTCAGAATCACCTATTGGAACGCCAATGGTCTATCAAATCACTTGTTAGAAATAAATAGTTTTCTTCCTTTCTGAGACCCTGTTTCCACAAAAGAAAATTACTTTAGAATCCCAAACTATATTGTTTGCGATACAAAACACCTTGATCGTACTGCACATGCAAGCTCAGCAATAATAATCAAAAAACAAAATAAATAATTACCCCATACACAGCTTCACAAAAAATTGTCTAAAAGCAATCAACATATAAATGAAACATGATTTGGCCATTAACAACATCTGCCCTATACTGTCCTCCAAAACATAGAATAACAAATGATCAGTACACTGAATATTAAAATCTTAAATGACAGCGACTTCAATGCCAAACATACCCATTGGGGTTCAAAAGTTGCAAGATCAGACGGTAGATCTACTGAAAGCAATGGAGGTTTGTAATTGAAATTATTTCTCAACGACTGTGCCAACTTATTGGCCGTCAGGCAATAGGAAAGCTCCACACCTCATTGGCTTCAGTTTTATTAAAAATATAGCCATCAACAATCCCCAATGCAGAATGCTGCTATGATCTTAATTCTAATCACTTTCCTGGCATCATAACCTTATGCATACGGGTGAGAGCAAGAAGCAGCATCAATTGGGCAATGAATCTTAGATCAGTCTAGATAACATTCTTTTCTGTAGCATTCCGTTAAAAACGAGAACCATATAGAAAATGCCATCACCACACTGACTGGAGCCATAAAGTAACCAACTGAACAATCAACACCTAAGTAACCCAAAAGAGAATACAAAATGACAACATTGTGCGTGTGTCAATAAAAGAAAAGATAGCAGTTAATAGAAAACTTAGAAAACGATGGCACAAAACACGTGCATCAGAAGACCTAGAAAAACTAAACAAAGAGACTCGATGAATAAACGACTTCCTACTAGAAATTAAAAATAATGGCATATAAAGTTACTTAAAATCTCTATCTCCTACTAAATCGATAGACTATTCGCTTTGGAGGGTTAACAGAAAACTCAAAAAATCTCAACAACACGATCCACCTACAAAAAGGAATTAAGGAATTTGGGTCAAAACAGATAAGGAAAAGGCAGGTGAAGGCTTACCTAGCGTACTCATATCTCGAAGAAAATATTGCAACTTACCATAAAACTAAGACAGATGAACTAGCTTATACGAAAGAGGTCGCAACTGCCTCTCAAAAATAAACTGTTACTTTAGAAATCCATAATCAACCCATATGGTCCTATAGCGTCCAACTCTGCGGAACACTGCCAACAGTTACATGGGCATATTGGAACGATTTCAGTCAAAAGTGTTACGTGCAATAGTGAATGCTCCTTGGTTCGTGCCCAAAGAAGTGATACGTAGTGACTTGTGTCTACAGACCATAAAACAAGAAATAACAAGGCTTATCTTAATTTTCTTATATAGGATTATTTCAAAAATAAATCTAGATTAGCTTTGAATGTTGATGTGTTACTGATGAAATGCCAGTCTTTCAAGTAAACTGGATAAAAAAATTATATCTAGTGTCCTTTTAGTATGTTTGTAAACATCTACTTAGTATAGAAAAATTATCATCTCACTGGAAGTCACCCGGTAGCTCAGCGGTAGAGTTTCCATCCGGAAAGCGGAAGGTCCTGGATTCTATTCCCGGTCGGGGCGGTAATTGTTCTATATGGATTTGCATTCATAATGTGATTTAATATCATTAAATATGCAAACAACACTTTCTTCTATCATCACTAGTCTTTAATCTTTTCTAAAGTTTTTTATATGCAGAGCTCTACGTGGTCCTTCAAGTAAACTCATGTTTTTATGCTCAAAAAATCAATCCAATACTGTTTACACAAATCTAGATCCATCTCCACTTATCATAGTTGTCCATACTTTGTGTCAGTATGTGCGTCTAAATACTTGAAAACCGACATTACGAAAGCCTTTATTACGACTAATATCAATAATAGGAATAACTATTACAGTATATGGATGTCGAGCAGACGAGTTTAGAGAAATTTTGCAACAAAGCATGACACTAAAGTAACGAAATCTTATTGAAAAAATAAAAAATGAGAAAAAATTTGATACGCTCAAATAGTGACAAATATTTTTTTTCTTGATCAATTATTTTTAAATTTATTTTAGCCTGATAATTTATACTTATATTTATACGTACTAATTTATACTTTATTTACTAACCTTTTATGTTTGTTTCAGAACAATTCAGGGAAATCAAATATGTCAGGCTTCTTTCAATTTATCTACGAAATAATGAAGTGTAGAAGTAGAAAGGTAAATGAATAGAATAAAAATGACTGCGAAGAATTGTAAACAAGCCAACAATTGCGTCAAAAAACATAAATTAAAAAATAAATTCCTGAACAGGTTCCAAAAGTAAAGAATAGGTATGTATGTATCTAGTAAAATGTTCGATATACAGTCGATTGTATAATTTTCAGATAATCAAATGGCAAATATGTAACAAAATCATTCTCAAGATTCTCGACTTTTGATTACTGAATGATTTCGATGGATACAAGCTTACAAGAGTCGTTATACAGCTTAACAAGAAAATTGGAAATCTTTAATATCTTCTGAGTAGGTACATACTACGTGGGTCATATTTGCTAATGCAATGCCGCTAAAACGATATCTGTTAACACCATCAAGATCCAGAAGCGAACCTTTTTAGAACTGCGTAGACCTTAAGAGCTTCCATACTTTAGAAAATGAAGATCAACAATCCAAGAGGAACTAAGTGGTTCTCTTCTATGTTTATCAGAAAAACAAACGGCATGTACTGAAATTGTAGAATCTAGGCACTTTCACGATGGACTGGCCCACTATCTGCTGAATGATCTGAGTGGAATGGTATGTGGTGGAATGTTGCCAAACAACATGAAAAAAGATATGGAATGACTAGATGTCTTAGGGAATATGCCTTCCAATTTATTTCATATTGTAACAAGAGAGAAAAAGAAAGAACTTCTTTTCGAGCAACAAATGGTGTGTTCTACCGCATTCGAGGGAATGACGCATCGTACAAGCATGTAAACCAGACGCGGTTTATTCTAGCGTTTTCTAGAATACATAGAAGGTTCCAGCGACTTCTGGTGCGGTTATATGAGGGTATAAAAGCGGATTCGCGGATAAAAGAGAGTAGTCAACAGCGAGTCGTTAATTGTGTTTCACAAAATAAATAGTAACTGTATAGATAAATGTTATATTAGAAATTCATAATCTGTAAATAATAGTTTTAATGGTTTATAATCATAGCGTTAATTTATAGTGTATTTATTAGTGTATAGAAATAAATATTTGTTTGTGAATAGACGATTTAAACAGCACTTGTGTTATTATTTTTAGAAAGAACGTTACAGTGGTGTCAGGTGTGGGGTTTTAAAATAAATAAAATCGCGTAATAATTAAATAAAGTGCTGTGAGAATAAATTTTTAGTGTTAAAATTAATTTCAACAAACAACAAAAATGGTGATGAAACTATTAAAAGATCTCTTAGTAATAGATTTAAAACGGGAATTGGACGAGAGGGACTTGGATAGTAATGGAAAGAAAGAAGTTTTGATAAATCGGCTAAGAGAATGGCTTTTAGAAAAGAAGGAAGATCCTGAAAATTACCGCTTCGAAATACCTGGACCCGCAATTGATACTAGTTTGTTGTTAAGTAAAATGGAAGAAAGTTCTAGAAAAGCCGAAGAAAATTCTAGAAAGTCCGAAGAGAATTCTAGAATTTTAAAAAAAGAATTACTGCAAAAGTCCGAAGAGAATTCTAGAATTTTAAAAGAAGAATTATTGGAAAAGCACGAAGAGAGTTCTAGAAAGTCGGAAGAGAATTCTAGAATGTTAAAAGAGGAATTACTGGAAAGTTCTAGGAAGGCCGAAGAGAATTCTAGAAAACTAATGGAAAACACTAAAGCATTGGAAGAAAAAGTTTTGGAAAATTCTAGAAAGTCCGAAGAAAATGTTAGAATGCTAAAGGAAGAAATACTGGAGAATTCCAGGAAATCTGAAGAAAATTCCAGAAGGCTTAAAGAAGAATTGCAGGACAATGTCAAAGCGTTAGAAGATAAAGTTTTCGAAGAATTTTTTGAGAATGCCAGCGCGTTAGGACTGTTGGAAGGTAGATTGGCGGAACATGATAGGGTAATAAAGATGGTAGAAGAGAAAATATCCCAAATGCAATTACCACCAACAACTAAGAAAGACGATATGACCGAAATGCTGGAAGATAGAATGAGGCAACTACGGTTTCCCTCAACTTCTGAGTGGCCGTTTAATGAAGTAAAGAAACAATTTAAAGAAGAAAAGGTTCCTGCCGTAGGGATAAAAGTAAAACCACCCACGTTCGATGGAAAGATACCTTGGTCCACTTACTACAAACAATTTGAGGCGGCCGCTGGGGCCAACGGATGGACAGGCAAGGAAAAGGCCGTTTCTTTAACTGTGGCTTTGCGTGGAGACGCGTTGAACGTCCTGCAAACAATCCCAGCAGGACAGGAAAATGATTATCAATTGTTAGTGTCTAGATTGGAGATGAGATATGGAGACGCGCATCTTCAACAAGTGTATCACGCGCAAGTGAAGAATCGTATCCAGAAGAATGGAGAAAGCCTGCAGGAGTTTGAAGCCGATGTTGCGCGGCTTGTCCGATTGGCGTACCCTACGGCACCCGATTCATTTCTGGGACAGCTCGCTGTGCAGACCTTCATTGATGGGTTAAGAGACGGGGAAACACAACAATCATTGAGGCTAGCACGACCAAGAACAACTGATGATGCGCTTGCTCACGCCTTAGAATTTGAAGCTGCAAAACAAGCGTCCCGAGGTCACGGGCGTGTTCGGGCCGTTGTGGAGGAAGAAGAAGGTTCTAAAGATCACCTAGAGGAGTTAGTACTGAGAGTTCTTTGGAAGGAAGAAAGCCGTAAGAAGAATCATCAAGAAGTTCGAGGGCCTCGTTGTTGGAATTGCGGCGAACAAGGTCACATACGACGTCGTTGCCCTAAACCAAAACAGGTTCAGCAGTCGGAAAACTAAAGAAGGTCGACGAGTGGGGGCGAACGTTGACCTTGAGTAGAGATGCCCCGAAGATCACCATCCATGCCGTAACATCAAACAATAGTACCAGCAGTTTGTTCGTAGATGGGAAAATTGCTAATCGTACTGTTCCACTACTCATTGATACGGGGGCGACAAAGTCCATCATACGCCCTAACGTTCTACGAACAAGTATGAAGCTGTTACCAACAACTACTCAACTCCGTACAGCAACAGGTGAAGTGATACCAACACGCGGAGTGGTGAAGATGAAGATTGGCATTGGAAGTGAAGAACGTGATCATGAGGTGCTGGTAGCCGATATCACTGATGACTTCATCTTGGGAATGGACCTCCTGAGAAAATTGGGTTTTACGTTGGATTTGAAAGAGGGTGTTTTGAAGGTCGGTAACGAAGAACTTCCGTTGCACCCACGAGAAGATCCGGTTGTAAGGGTTTTGCTGACTGAAGATGTGATATTGCCTGGTCAAAGCGAGATGGTTGTCGAGGCAGGTTTGGATGGAGATCTTCGGGTAGGATGTGTGAGAATGATGGAGCCTGTTTGTGACAAGAAGATCCATAGTGGCATATTGGTGGGAAAAGCGCTGATCAAGGTTGGAAAGACTGTACCGGTGAGGCTTATGAACGTTAATGTGGATCCGGTGACATTGAAGAAGAGTACCCTTGTGGGACAGTGTGTGCCAGTATTCCGAGTAGCCAGGTGTATGGCTGATGTTCCAAAACCAGTGCCCAAAGACCATGGTGGAAAATTAGTGGGTATGGTTACTAGTTCGTGCGAAGACCTTAACAGAACGGAAGTGAAAGAGGTACAGGGTTTGGTTCACCGATACCAAGATATCTTCGCTCTTGACGATAGCCAGAAGGGACGAACAAATATAGTAAAACATAAAATCAATACAGGCAACTTTATGCCTGTCCGTCAGCAGCCGAGGCGTCTACCTCTAGCAAGGCGAGCAGAAGCCGAAAAGATTATTACTGATATGGAAGAACAAGGGGTCATCGAGCCATCCAGCAGTCCATGGGCATCACCGGTGGTCCTGGTCAGTAAGAAGGACGGGTCAACGAGATTTTGTGTGGACTATCGGCAGCTTAATGACGTGACCAAGAAAGACAGCTATCCCTTACCACGCATCGACGACACGTTAGATACCCTGTCTGGTTCACGATGGTTTTCGACTTTGGACTTGAAGAGCGGTTATTGGCAAGTTGAAATGGAACCTGAAGACCGGGAGAAGACCGCGTTCACTATTGGTTCCGGACTATGGCAGTTTACAGTTATGCCTTTCGGTCTATGTAACGCTCCGGCCACCTTTGAGCGTCTAATGGAGACCATCCTGAGAGGGTTGTCGTGGAAGACCTGCCTGGTATACCTAGATGATGTGATTGTAGTCGGAAAATCATTCAACGAACATTTGAACAATCTAGAGGAAGTGTTCCGAAGACTACGTGGAGCCAATCTGAAACTGAGTCCGAAAAAGTGCCACATATTCAGAAAGGAAGTGAAATATCTCGGGCACGTTGTATCACAAAATGGAGTGGCAGCCGACCCCGATAAGATTCGTGCAGTTCAAGAGTGGCCAACACCGAAAGATAAACACCAAGTTCGTAGTTTTCTTGGGTTATGTACCTACTACAGGCGTTTCGTTCCTGGGTTTGCCAATATAGCGAAACCTCTGACAAGGTTAACTGAAGATGGGCGCGAGTATGTTTGGAGCGGAGAGTGTGAAACAGCTTTCCAACAGCTGAAGCGTGCCCTGACAACAGCACCAATATTGAGCTATCCACGGACAGAAGGGAAATTCATACTTGACACAGATGCAAGTAATCTGGCCATTGGGGGGGTACTTTCTCAGATACAGGATGGACAAGAAAAGGTCATCGGCTATTTTAGTAAGGTTTTGTCGAAAGCCGAAAGGAATTATTGTGTGACCAGAAAAGAACTATTGGCCGTCGTGAAGTCCGTTGAGCACTTCTACAAATACTTGTACGGACGGAAGTTTTTATTGAGGAAGGACCATGCAGCGTTGAAATGGCTTCTACAATTCCGTAATCCTGAAGGCCAGGTCGCAAGGTGGATCGAACGATTACAAGGATACGACTTTGACACCGAACATCGAGCGGGCACTAGTCATCGAAATGCCGATGCTCTTTCAAGAAGACCCTGTCCAACGGATTGCCGTCATTGCTCTCGTTTGGAAGAGAGGGTTTGCCAAGTATTAAGGACTACCATCGTCAACGACAATTGGTTGCCGGAAGAATTGCAACGACAGCAGGAGGCTGATCCCGAACTAAAAATGGTACTGGAATGGAAGCGCGTGGGAGAAAGGCCTGCCTGGGAGGCCGTCAGCCCTTTCAACAGAGCGCTCAAAGCATATTGGGCCCAATGGGAGTCCTTGAAGGTGGAAGACGATCTCCTGAAGCGAGTACTGGAGAGTGAAGATGGCACCACCATTAGGTCTCAGTTCGTGGTTCCTAGAAGCCGAGTGGCTACAGTATTGCGACATCTCCATGACGGTGCCTCAGGAGGACACTTCGGTGTGAAAAAGACTTTGGAGAAAGTTAGGGAGCGTTTTTATTGGGTCAACTGTAAAGAAGACGTGAAGGAGTGGTGCCGGAAATGTGAACTATGTGCCACTGGTAACGGACCCTTGGGGAAACGAAGAGCACCTATGAGGCAGTACAATGTGGGTAGTCCAGCCATAGCCAATAGCCATAGATATTGCCGGACCATTTCCCGAAACCGACGATGGGAATAAATACATATTAGTGGCAATGGACTATTTTACCAAATGGCCAGAAGCATATGCCCTACCAAACCAGGAAGCTGCGACTGTTGCTGACGTACTAGTCAAAGAGTTTTTCAGTCGCTTCGGAGTGCCCATGGAGCTGCATTCGGATCAAGGCCGCAATTTCGAGTCTGTACTCTTTGGAGAAGTCTGTCGATTGTTGGGCATTCGCAAGACTCGGACCACACCGTTACATCCGCAGTCCGATGGAATGGTAGAACGCATGAATCGGACAATGGGCAAATATTTGGCCAAGGTCGTCTCCGATCATCAACGAGACTGGGACCAATACCTGCATCTGTTCCTGATGGCTTATCGTGCATCGGTCCACGAAACAACCGGTCAGTCACCAGCGTCTGTGATGTTTGGACGCGAGTTACGGTTACCGTGTGATCTGGAATTTGGATCCCCACCTATAGAGCAGGAGGTAGCCGGGAATGATTATGTCATCAACTTAAAGAAGAAGTTGGAGGATATTCACCACCGAACCCGAAACAATAGTCGAATCGCGAGTGACCGGATGAATGCTACGTACGATGTGAGAGCCCAAGAAGGAGGGTTTCAACCTGGAGAGCTTGTCTGGTTATACAACCCGCAAAGACGTCGTGACTATTCTCCAAAGTTACAGCGAAATTGGGAGGGCCCATACCAGGTGAAGAAACGAATAAATGACTTGATTTATCGCATCCAGAAATTGCCAAGGGGGAAACCAAAGGTGGTACACTCCAATCGTCTGGCGCACTATGAGGGAAATAATGACGCAGTCCCGGATCGGAAAGATGAGGCCGAGGTGGTTATCAATATCGTAAGGCCTGAAGATGATCAGCCAACCTTTAGAGAATTTATGGCTGCGTTCTCTGGAACTAGAAAAGCGCGATTCGGAGTCACGACTGAGATGCAACAAGATCTCTTCCGGGTCCCTGGTGATTATTCCATTGCCCACTGTGTCTCCGCGGATCTCCGTATGTCCAGGGGGATCGCAGTAGTGTTTAGAAATAAATTTGGACGGCTGAATGAACTTCGAGAACAAAATCCCTCTGTTGGTAAATCCTTACGCTTGCCTGATCATGACCGATCCATTTACTACTTGGTAACCAAGCAGTTTTATTACCAGAAACCGAGTTACGCCGACTTGTGGAGGGCACTATGGAATTTGAGGATCGAGTTGCTTACCAGGGGAATTAACAAATTGGCAGTTCCCAAACTCGGCTGTGGGCGGGACCAGCTGGATTGGAGAATCGTTAGAAACATGCTGGAAGTTGTCTTTAGAGGTACGGACGTCAAGATCTTCGTCTGCAGTTTTGACCCACAGCCCGTATTAAGGCCAACGAAGAGTGTAGACTGTTATTTCTACCGTAATGGAACGTGTAGTCGAGGTGAAGACTGTCGATATCGTCATGACCCGTTCTACAGGAACCAGAGCATAAAACCTGTTCTGGGACAGAACAGACTTGAAGAGGGGGGCAGTGTAACAAGAGAGAAAAAGAAAGAACTTCTTTTCGAGCAACAAATGGTGTGTTCTACCGCATTCGAGGGAATGACGCATCGTACAAGCATGTAAACCAGACGCGGTTTATTCTAGCGTTTTCTAGAATACATAGAAGGTTCCAGCGACTTCTGGTGCGGTTATATGAGGGTATAAAAGCGGATTCGCGGATAAAAGAGAGTAGTCAACAGCGAGTCGTTAATTGTGTTTCACAAAATAAATAGTAACTGTATAGATAAATGTTATATTAGAAATTCATAATCTGTAAATAATAGTTTTAATGGTTTATAATCATAGCGTTAATTTATAGTGTATTTATTAGTGTATAGAAATAAATATTTGTTTGTGAATAGACGATTTAAACAGCACTTGTGTTATTATTTTTAGAAAGAACGTTACAATATTTTAGGTGCAGATGATGCAAACCCAAATAGTCTACAGATGCCCTCCTGCTCCTACCAATCTCATAGAAAACAACCAGAGTGAAAATGATGCAATTGTAGTGGAAATCCTATATATAATTTGGTTGTCAAAGAACATGAAATATAAATGTATGCAATGACTGGATGTTTTGAGGAATATGCCTTCCAATTTTTTTCCAATGTAATTATAAGAAACTTTAATTATTCGTTGTATTGTTTTAGTGTAGCAGACTCTCTTATCTCCTCACCATACTATAATTAAACTATTCTTCATGGTGAAAAGGTAATTCAGTGCTTTGCTTTATTTTACTGAGTGACTGAAAATTATTAATGTAATAATTTTTCAAAAATATGAATTATTGAATTCTAGATGTTACGAATAATGAATGTTTGGAATCTTTTGATTTCTTTCAACAAAGATTCCGCTAAGAGGAAGAGCATTATTATCCTAATTAGCTACGGTTTAAATAGAAAGAAGCCAAAGTATTTCCTTTGTGGTTTCATAACTGATGGTTTTATTAAAACAAGATTTATTTTATTTATGATTTAGACATATCTTAAACATATCCAAACATATCTTATAGTAAATAATATGTAACATTTAAATTTAAATAATCAAATTGTTCAACATACCTAACTTCACTTAGGAAATTTAAATAGTTTTATAGATTCAAGTATGTTTTAATTAAAGCAACTTACATATTTAAAGCTAATTCCTTCTTCTGATTTACCGATGTAATAAGCAGTACGCACTATTAACTAATATAAAATTATTCTATTTGACGTTTTAATATTTTCCTTATATTTCCTTAATTTACTTCAATTTTATATTTCAATTTGTTACCTATTTATTATATTATATTTTTATTATTCGTTTGCTACTGCTTCATTATTCAACCAATCTATCTGTTCCCATCTTTGTTTTACTAACTAGTTACTATTCATTTTCTTTTTTTTGTGAAATTATAATTTTATTTATAGTATTATTTTGCTATTTTATTTCTTGTTTTATTTGTATGAAGATGCAATATTTATTTATATTTCATAGAATTTCATTATTTCTTTATCAATTAATATTTCTTCTCTTTCTTTCAGATTGTTGTACCTGAATGAAATTTCTAACGAGTAAAAGCTTCGAAAATACCTTAATTCAATCATAATGTAATGATTAAAAAAACTGTTAAGTAAAAACTGTATTTAAGATGTGACAACGAATAATTAACTCCCTGGTAAACAGACGATAATGAGAAAAGACAGTTATTTGTTTAAGAAACGTAATGGGTAAATGCCTAAATGAGATTTGCATGTAAATGATAGTAGTACCACAGTAGGGTCTAACTTTTAATTTAATCAAAGAAGTTGACGCTCCAGGGGGTTTTTGGGATAGAATGGGTTTACGTCACAAGAGGGTGGTAAAACGGGTGGTGCGCTCTGTATGATTGGAGCAAGGATTTCAAATCCCTGTTTAAACATTATCTTGTGAAATGTTAATAATGTTGTAATTTGTAAAAAAAGGATCTCTTTCCCGTCTTGATTAAATTTTTATTAACATGTTATAAAGATATTTCTCTGTAAAAGTTTAATTAAAAAGTTGATTTAATCCAACGCATAAATTTATTTAAAGGAATCTGGATTTATGAAATTATGTATTTATAAAAAATGAAATTTTTCAAATTCTTCCATTAAAAGCGGTATTGAGAAAAATAAGTATATACCTACGTAGATACATTTTTTAATTCTCATGAATCTATTACATAATTACCACAAGTATTTAAAAATCTTGTTGGTCTCTTCAAGGTGCGCTGCAACTACTAGAATATCAATTAAAGCAATCGAGAGAGTGGTCATCCAGCCGGCTGTAGATAAGTCGTCATTGTCACAGATATAATCAGAGATGAATATGAAATAAGATATGTACCATCAAAATGCAAACTTTGACCCAGTCAACAGCTGCTTGAAACGGTGTTTTCATTTTGGTTGTTGAAAACATAGGGCACACAATATATCGATATTTGAGTAGAGTAGAAATAGGAAAAAAGCCTATAATAGGAACTGGCATTGGTTATTGATAGTTTACCTGGCAAATAAGTTCCAGAATGTCCAATTACTATTATACAGGGTGTCTCATAACAAGAGCATCAAACGCGGCAGGTAGTTAGACATCGATAAGACAACCAAAAAATCCCTATAACATTTTCTTCTCAGAAGCGTAGTTTTCGGAAAAATGCAAATAAAGACGGATATAACGTTTTTAGCACATACGGTAGTGTTTGTTATGTTCTTCAAACAAGATGTTTTATGGTTTGTTATGTTTACATTGCTGATTATGCAACATGATCATTTTTACAATATAATCTTATGAGGTCAGTCACTTAAATGATAAAGGATATTGGTGTAGGTCAAGTCATTGTAAACGATGATGATTCGCAAGATTCGCCGGACATTAAATCTGGAGTTCTCCTTATTATAATATTTAGTAATTTACTTAATGTAGTCAGAACAAGCATCATTCGTTCGGGGAATCCCCCCATTGAATCACGGACATTATAACCTGATAAAACAAGAAATGGAGAATCTGGATCAACGCATGATCAACACTTGTGTAAATAGATAAAATGAGATCAGATTTCAAGCAATTAAATATTACTTAAGCTGTTGAAAATGTCAGCGACGTACGATATGACTAAATATGGACAGGGGCAATAGATGTTCATTTTCATTTTACTTCTCTTCTTAAAATTAATTAAATTAATGTTACTGTAATTAAATTACATTTTAAAATTTTACACTTTTGCCCTGGTAATTTTTGTGACCCAGATTCTTCATTTTCTTGTTTAGGTTAGCATCATTAAATAACACTAATTAGTAAATTCCCTAGGCGATAAATTCGATGTGGAAAACTCTTACGCAATTCTTTACTATTGAAAGTTATAGACAAATGTCTTGTAAAAATTAAAAGCTTAATACACAATTTTGTATATTTACGTTTTGTATTACAATTGGTCATCATTTGAGACATGCATTTTAGTAAAGCAAAAACCACTATGTCAATGAAACAAAGCAATTTAATTTGCAATAGTAAAATGTAACACAACTAGGCGCTTGAAAATGATGGGTTTGGACTAGAAAAATACATAGTGATATGTGATCTCATCATGTTAGTCTGACTTTAAAATTTCAAATCTTCCACTTACATATACAGTTAACTTTATTTTTTATTAATGATATCAATATCACCATGTCAGATCACCAATATCCAATTATTAAAAATTTGAACTTTCTCTAATCAAAAAAGTTTATTAAGATTTTTTGTTACAAATGCCATCAGAAATGCACTGACAAGTCTGGCACATGCTTAATAAAACACCCTGTATACCATGTCAAAGCTGACTAAAATCAAAAACAGTGGTAAATCCTACAGTCTTTGCTGCTTATGCTTGTCCTAAGTAAGTCTAGAACATGATCGTCACACTAATGCAAAGTTGTATGTATAGAAAAATATCTGGATTGATAAATTACGATTGTAGTTAAATCTTATAGGATAACAAAAAGTATGATGTACGAAGACATAGTGCAGCCATAGATATATGTCAAAAAACCCTTGAACACCAATAATGCAACAATCTAGCAACTGTTAACTTTCTGTAAAGTGCAGATATACGAAAAGTATCTATAAGTCTTAAATGTGTGTCTGTAGTTGTTAACAAGCTAAACATATTCTGCATACTACGTGGAGAACTAAGCTGTTCTGCACAATTGTCACGATTCCAGTAATAATAAAGACTAGAAATACTGATAATAAAGGTTATTCAGATAAAACACAGAAATGATCATTCGATCAACTTATTGAAGTCTTGAACGCATGGCATCAAATTTAAATTATAATAAGTAATTTTGAATAAGTAAACAGACTGGATAACTGACTACTATGAGCCAATGCAGAAACATCAAAATCTATATTTTTCACACCAAGTCAGAATACAGGATCAAGATTGGATCAAGACCAAGAAGATATTTATTTACTTTTCACTTCTAAACATAAAATCTGGGAAATTTAGTGAAGTAGAACCAAAATTAAGCCTCTTACAGTAAAATGTTTGCAATACCGATGAGAAGCAATACCGGTTCTAAGTATATTTAAATATTTCGAAATCATCAAGATGCCACGAGTACTGAAGCACTAATAGCAGCTGCAACGACTGTAGCCTATCACAACACTGTATTTTAAATATACTATTAAATAACCTACGCCTTAGTCAAATACAGGACACATTTAATACTAAGGCAAGCACATGGCATAAGTCAAATAAAAATGCGTGGTTTGGATACACCATTTAAAATATAGTGTTGGTACTTATGGCAGTTTAATAATACTTTTAATTATACAATTGAAGCCTTCCTTCGAAAAAGGATTTAAGTTAAAG
Source organism: Agrypnus murinus (assembly GCA_929113105.1). Taxonomy (NCBI): domain Eukaryota; kingdom Metazoa; phylum Arthropoda; class Insecta; order Coleoptera; family Elateridae; genus Agrypnus; species Agrypnus murinus. The sequence continues at coordinate 75,467,678 of OV816024.1, forward strand.
GACCGCAATAATCTTATGGAAATTGGGTTTCGGTCAAATTTTCTGAATTTTTGATATGTTGTATATTATGTCATCCTGAACAAAAGTCTCCATTGGCACAAAGCTCCAAATTCAATATTTTGGCAGCTACGGAGCTCCAAAGCTCCACAGATCCGTTACAAAACTATTCATTTTTAATACTATTTATAAATGTCAAAAGCATATTTTAATTATTTAAATATATAAGTTTATGTTTTTGAGGTCGCTGAATTCAAATATGATGTTAGATTTGAAAAATTGACAGTTGACAGCTGTCAATTCACTGTCAAAGCATTTACTTTTTTATTCTACTTTGACAATTAATTGACAGCTGTCAACTGTCAATTTTTCCAATCTGACATTAGAATTGAATTCAGCGACCTCAAAAACATAAACTCTTGATGTAAAAAGAGAATATTTACTTTTTTATCCTACTTTGACAGTGAATTGACAGCTGTCAACTGTCAATTCTTCAAATCTGACTTCAGATTTGAATTCAGCGACCTCAAAAACATAAACTTATATATTTAAATAATTAAAATATGCTTTTGACATTTATAAATAGTATTAAAAATGAATAGTTTTGTAACGGATCTGTGGAGCTTTGGAGCTCCGTAGCTGCCAAAATATTGAATTTGGAGCTTTGTGCCCATGGAGACTTTTGTTCAGGATGACAAAATATACAACATATAAAAAATTCAGAAAATTTGACCGAAACCCAATTTCCATAAGATTATTGCGGGGTCCTTTTGCACATATTCGGTTTACATGGAAAAATAGTATATACAGGATGTAACTAATACTATAGCTAGAAACCTCCTAATAGGGTAATGATCTAGAACATATTTTCCTTATTAACATGTGGTCGCTTCTTGTTAGTTTTCGAGAAAATCGCATTTTAAATTTTAAGTACTTGTGAAATAAATAAAGATTATTAAAAGTTTCACAGTTTTATTAAAATATACCTGACAATATTGTTTCGACAGCTATGCTGTCATTATCAAAGGTAATATAATTATAAACAAACACGTCGCTAAGGTAGATACAAAATAGGTAACTAGATAAAATAATAATAATAATAATAAAAATCATAATTAAACATCTAATACTTCCAGTAACGGAGAATTACTGAGCTCAAGTTGTTCATTCATTAAAGGTACCCTGAGTTTGTGTTTGTATATCTCAAAGGCTTCTAAAATGTCTAATTTGCGTTTGTTATTACAAAAATGTAGGAATTTAATATTATTTTGAGGAGTCATTGTGTGATTTTGTTCTAAAAGGTGTTTGGCGTAATTCGATTTTTCAGGATGTTTATTTTTGTAATGACGTACGTGTTCTTTATATCTTATGTCAAAATTTCGAAGTGTTTGTCCAATATATACCGAACTACAAAAAGAACAATTTAAACGGTAAATGCCCGATTTCATGATATCATGTGTTCTGTCTTTAGCATTAAATAAAAATGAAAAAGTGTTAGTGTTGGTTTTAAATGTTATTTTATAATTGTTGGTTTTTCTTAGTATATGTGCAATTTTTTCTGATATTTTGCCAAAATATGGTATAGATATGTAATTTGTGTCTTCTGTTTTATTGTCAATGGTATATATTCTTTTGATAGCTAACCTATAATCTTTTTGTTTAATTAAAGTGTCAATCATGTTCGGATTATAATGATTTGCATGTGCTAGTTGTTTAATGGTTGATATCTCTTTGCTAAAATCTGATTTTGTTAGTGGAATAGTTAAAGCTCTGTGTACTAATGATCTGTATGCTGCTATTTTATGTGTATTGTGGTGACAAGATTCATTTGGTATTGTTATGTCTGTTTGTGTTGGTTTTCTGTATATGGAAAATTCAAAAAGATTGTCTGCGTTAATCTTGATATTTAAGTCTAGAAAGTTTATAGCCCTGTTTTGTTCTGTTTCTAGTGTAAATTTTATATTAGGATGGATATTGTTTATAAGAATTAAAAATTCATTGATAACCTCAAAAGAACTGTCAAAACAAGCTAAAATGTCATCAACATAACGAAACCAGAAGATAATGTGTTTAGAGAGGTTTAATTCAAATATTCGATCTTCAAACTTAATAAATATTGTCCATAAATATGTTAGCTAATAGAGGACTTACAGAATTACCCATAGGTAAACCATCCTTTTGTAAATAAATTATGTTATTAAAAGTGAAATAATTTTGACTTATACAAAGGTCAAATAATTGAATTAACTCTAACCTTTTAACTAATTCTATATTACTATTGATCAAGAAACTATCTAATAAAGGAATACATTCTTGTGGTGGTATTCTGGAGAACAAATAAAAAGTGTTCTCCAGAATACCACCACAAGAATGTATTCCTTTATTAGATAGTTTCTTGATCAATAGTAATATAGAATTAGTTAAAAGGTTAGAGTTAATTCAATTATTTGACCTTTGTATAAGTCAAAATTATTTCACTTTTAATAACATAATTTATTTACAAAAGGATGGTTTACCTATGGGTAATTCTCTAAGTCCTCTATTAGCTAACATATTTATGGACAAGTTTGAAGATCGAATATTTGAATTAAACCTCTCTAAACACATTATCTTCTGGTTTCGTTATGTTGATGACATTTTAGCTTGTTTTGACAGTTCTTTTGAGGTTATCAATGAATTTTTAATTCTTATAAACAATATCCATCCTAATATAAAATTTACACTAGAAACAGAACAAAACAGGGCTATAAACTTTCTAGACTTAAATATCAAGATTAACGCAGACAATCTTTTTGAATTTTCCATATACAGAAAACCAACACAAACAGACATAACAATACCAAATGAATCTTGTCACCACAATACACATAAAATAGCAGCATACAGATCATTAGTACACAGAGCTTTAACTATTCCACTAACAAAATCAGATTTTAGCAAAGAGATATCAACCATTAAACAACTAGCACATGCAAATCATTATAATCCGAACATGATTGACACTTTAATTAAACAAAAAGATTATAGGTTAGCTATCAAAAGAATATATCCCATTGACAATAAAACAGAAGACACAAATTACATATCTATACCATATTTTGGCAAAATATCAGAAAAAATTGCACATATACTAAGAAAAACCAACAATTATAAAATAACATTTAAAACCAACACTAACACTTTTTCATTTTTATTTAATGCTAAAGACAGAACACATGATATCATGAAATCGGGCATTTACCGTTTAAATTGTTCTTTTTGTAGTTCGGTATATATTGGACAAACACTTCGAAATTTTGACATAAGATATAAAGAACACGTACGTCATTACAAAAATAAACATCCTGAAAAATTGAATTACGCCAAACACCTTTTAGAACAAAATCACACAATGACTCCTCAAAATAATATTAAATTCCTACATTTTTGTAATAACAAACGCAAATTAGACATTTTAGAAGCCTTTGAGATATACAAACACAAACTCAGGGTACCTTTAATGAATGAACAACTTGAGCTCAGTAATTCTCCGTTACTGGAAGTATTAGATGTTTAATTATGATTTTTATTATTATTATTATTATTTTATCTAGTTACCTATTTTGTATCTACCTTAGCGACGTGTTTGTTTATAATTATATTACCTTTGATAATGACAGCATAGCTGTCGAAACAATATTGTCAGGTATATTTTAATAAAACTGTGAAACTTTTAATAATCTTTATTTATTTCATGATTATGGAGTTCCACAAAATAAGGCTGGAAACAATAAACAAGATTAAGTACTTGTACTAACATTTCGTAAAAATAAAAAAGCAAAAATCAAAAAAATGTTTTCTTTGTATGTTTCGTATTTTTAATGTAATGTGAGTACATGATAAGAAAAATATGTTCTAAATCATTACAGCTACCCCCATTACGAGGCTTTTAGTTATATTAGTTACACCCTGTATAAAAGACTTAAATAAATTCAAGTACGAGTATGAAGATTTAAGACGAAGATGAAGATTTTTCTATGTAAACTGAAAATGTGTAAAATTTAACATAAACCCTTATTCTAGGGCTTCAATTATGTTTTCTTAGTTAAAGACATTAAAATATTTTCATAGGATGTCGCCAGAATTTTTGGCTAGCCGAACCATTTAGACAAATATATAAGTACTTAAATTGAATTGAAACTGTAAAGTTTTTACCATCTACATTAAACATGAAACCTTATAAACCGCTATAAAACATACTGAATGCCTTGCATCCACTGGAATTCAGAATGCACCTGAAACTGCAAGTGATTATCAAACAATCTCGCATGGTTAAGGTGAGTTCACATGAAATAGCTCTAGATTTGGAGCATTACTCGTAGAATTTTTCGAACCTTTATTTCCTGCTTTAAGGGATAATTCAAGGAATTGGGCTATGATTTCTTATTGCGCTCAAGGGATAGACAGTTAAGGGCGTAGATAAAGAAAAGGGAAAGACCACGTCAGCTTAGACAATTTCAATGAATTACTCAATACCAAACGAGCTAAATACATAATAAAAACCTATCATCAAACTCAGAATTTTAGTGCTGCCAGTAGAATTTGGAATTTCAAACAGTATCACTCAAAATTGTGCATTATTATTGATTATTGAAGTATGCAGTAAAAATTTTTATATTTGTTTAACCTCATGTTAAAATACATAATATGCTTATTTTTATTGTGATTATTACTGTATGAGTGGAGAAAAGAAGGAAATATTATTAATTATTATTTTTTGTAAATATTATATTATGACACCTTACCAAGAAATTCAGAAAGTTTAAAATAAATTATTTAAATTTTCTTGTCTTTTATTTTTCCATTTAGTAGATATAAGTAGGTATTCAATTTCAGAAGTTAAAATACATGTATAAGATTTTTGTTGTAAAAATTGTAAAAGTAGAGAAATAAATTGATTTTCATAGTTTCTATTTTATCTCAATAAATTGTGAAAAGGAAGATATGTTGAAATGAAAAACCAGGGTGCATTTTTACTAGACTTTGATTCATTACGGTTATAAATATAAATGATTCAATAAAATAAGTAATAAAAACAAATAAATAAATTATAATTATTAAAATCGTCCCATTAAGATTCGATTTAAATGACAGACATAAAATATAAAAACACTAGAATTAATAATTATAAATAAATAAATAAAATAGGGCTAAACTGCATTTTTGTAAAGGTGAGTTTTACAGTTTTAAATATTTAAAAAGAGCGCTCACTTCCTACACGATAGTAACGAACCTGTTGGGAAACTATTGAACGTTCTTTGCTTTATATAAATATGTCGGTAATACAGAAGGCCCTCAACTACAGGTGTAAGGAAACTACAAAGTCGTACAGATTCCCTTCGAGCTTTTTAAATCGACGAGTTGGAGGGAAAAATTAAATTTGTTGAATTAATTTATTGAACTATTTAAAATATTAATATTTATTACATTAGATTCTGTTAAGTAGATATGAATAGACTAAAAAAAGCCTTTTAAGTAAGTTTTTGCAATAATGATCATAAATTATTGTGGACACCCTATTGCATATATCAGAGTAGTTGATAGTGTAGGGTGATTTACTGCTTCAGCGTATCGAGAGACCATTGAAAAGGCAATTGAAATCGGTCGGCGTAATCGCACATGATGAAAACAATTCATCAATGCTGGCTGAATCGATAATGCCCGTGTAACTTCATGAAAATGCAAACGGTGAGCTGGCAAGGACAAAGGGCGCAGGGTAAATGTACAGGACGACAAAGCACTGGAAACGGGGTAGCTGACCCACCCCGACAAGCCGATAGCGTGCGGCAGGAATTTTAATCGGACTAAAACAATCTGCGTTGCAGAATCCGGACACCGGTCGAAACCCGGAACTTTTGTTAACGGCTGTACTACTTCAATTTCCGGATTTCTAAATACGTACAGAGATACGGCTAGTATTCATAAATACATTCAAAACTTTGTTGTTGTTGGTTGTTAGTAACAAACTTTACAGTTTTGGCCCGGCTTTGGTGGTGAGATAAGTACATCGAACTGAATTCTTGGAATGCTAATAAAATTTTAACTTGTTACCTGTTTTCTTTCTCATGAAACGCTTTATTTTTTATTTTTATTTTTATTCCAAGATTTTGGACGGTTGGTTGACCTGGGGTCAGCAGAGATGTCCATCAAGATCACGGTTAGAAGAACATGAAACAAACTTTTTCTTAGAAGAATAAACTTTAATAAGCAACTAGTTTGAGATACCAGAAGTTTATGCATTTACAAGTAAGACGCGTCACAGTTAACTAAAATAGTGCAAGAAATATGAAAACATTCATCAAATGGTGTAAGATAAAATGCCATTCTGATAACCCGTTCGCCTTCCGTTGGAAGGATATTTTCAGAAAAAACACAAACAGATAAAATAATTCTAAAAATAATAAATTTTCAATAAACAATTTATTTTAATAACAAATGCATATATTATGAATCGGATAAGGGTGACTGAATTATTTCAGCGTCTATTAAAGCTTCCAAGAGCGCGCGCGGATAATCAAAAAAACTGGCAGTCCCTACCCTCTAGGTGGGAAGTCATAAAGTATTTAGTGTGGCTACAAAACTTAACAGGCAAAGGTCAAGAAATCTCACAAATAACGTATAGATGGCAGTAAAAGGCGTTTTGGATCGGAAGTTTGGGAGGGGCCGTAGGGTGGGTTAGCACCCGAGTGATTGAATGCAGGGTGGAGTCGCCCCTACCGGATGAAAGGGGAAAATGTAAAACAATGATGGCTGCTATCCATCAAAATGGTTGCCATAAAATGAGATGTTAATTCCTTTTAATGGCCGTTTAAAACTTTTATTCATTTTTAAACGATTTCATGCTTACAACCCAAGACTACTGGGAGTATCACCGGGCTGTCAGTAGTTTTGTGACACAGCAGGAAACCGTTTGCTTTGGGATAAAGATATATATAAGCATAGTGAGTGTTATTTATAAATATAATTGTGGAGAAAAGAAATTATAACTTCCTTGACTTTAATTAATACTGAAAACAATTTTTAAATTTTTATTCTAGAGAGAAAAAAAAATAATAGCTAATAACTCAATAATGAAGATAATATTTTAAGATGATATGAAAAATGTCCAAAAAATACACCAATTAAGCATAACAAATCATAAGAATAACCATAAGGAAGTGGACAGCATGAAGGATACCTAAAAAATTTACAGGTAGTTTGTATGTAGATTATTAAAAAAAGTAGGTATTATTATATAAACTTTAATCTATGTAGCTCAGTAACAAAAAATTCATTAGTTATTCGGCAATTATCTCATTTTTTTGTTAAACATATTTAATCTAAACACAATTAGTTAAATCTAACTATAATTTTAGACAGACAAATAAAACAGATTAAATTATTACTAAATCAAACTGTAAAGGAAATATAGTAATTAAAATTAACACAGAAAATTACTCTGGATTAACTGATTAAAATTAGATTAAATACTAGAACAGAATTAATTTTTCTTTTAGTTAACCATTATCATAACAACAACAAACTATTTGCGTATTTACACCAGAAGTGTTTTTTTCCCTCAAATTTATTATTATTTTATGCATTGTTTTAATATTCATAAATCTGCAACATAAGTAAATACAATTGTAAAATTATTCAGCAGCTCTTGTTAACTAAAACAAAACAATTTTTGCACTTATTACCATAACTACAATTTAAAAAAAAAAGTTTTCCACAATAAAATGAAAAAGCGGAAAAAATGACAAACCAGATCAAATCCTTTGACATCTATATTTTTTGTTTTTTAACGCGGGACAATATGAAATTGTAAAACCAAAGCGAAGAGGAGGAAAACGTTTGGCCCATCCGGCTGATTATCACTCAAAGCACACATGAGTGGAGTGTTGCGGAATCAGCAGCGGTCCGGGAACATTCAGCAGCTCACGATAAACGGGGCTCATAATTCACTTGCTACACCCTCACACTGCCTCATACCTTTATGTATGTACTACCTCAGGTTCAATTTCAATCACATATTGTATTACATACGTGATGTTAAAACTCTTTGATAGATTTGTTGTTTTTATTTTTATTGGTTGCAACTTTTGGTTGAATAATAATTTAATTAAATGGAAAAAAAAACATTAATTAAATTCGCCAACTACGTGCTTGTTAATTTCTGCTGAAAGGGTTTTCCATGAAAAAAAATCTTAAGATTTTTCAATAAGTAAATTAATATAAAAATAAAGATCGATCCAGCAAAATAAACTATAATAATACTAATAGGTTCAAACAAAGGTAAACTCCATAGATGAGCTTGAAATTTCCAAGAAGTTCGCACTAAAATTTTCTCAAACTAATCTTAAGTTGTCCCCTGATAAGTTGCTTCTGAGAATTCCGTAAGCGGTTGGTGGTTGGCGTTCTAGTAATCATTATCTCAATCTGTAAATTTTTAAACTTAAATCCTTCAACCCTGAAGTTAAACTTAATAAACGAAAAATGTAGCTAAAAGTTCAGCACAGGAAGTAATTATGAGCAATTTGAACAACAATCTAGGGAAAAAAATAGTTTTTGCCCGTTTTTGCCCTCGCTATTATCGTGTGTTGCTATTTTTCAGTCGCCGGAAACATTTTCAATCGAAATAAATAATTAGTACAGTAAAACTAGGGCCAAACATCCAAAAAAAAAGTTCTACTCCGCGCCAAATTGTTCTATACCATCGTAAGTAGTGATAAAAAGTTGCACGACCCAGAGCGTCTGGTTTGAGGAGGAGGGGGGGTGAAAACGGGGTCAAATAGTATGTTTCAACAGTTTTTTACGAATATCTCAAAAACTATGAGGTCTAGCGCAAAGTTCACTATGTACAAAATTAATCTAGGGCGGTCCCAGAAGTACCCGACCCAACAAAGAAAACACAAAACTTTTGGAAAAAGATTTATTTATTTTTCAACGTAATCTCCTTTCAGCTCTATACACTTTTCCCAGCGGTGTTCAAAAAGTTCGATACCCTTTTTATAATAAGAACTGTCTTGCTCCTCAAAATAGCCATTAACTGCTGACATCACTTCTTCATCGTTGAAAAATCTTTGACCACTGAGAAATTTTTTCAAGTTTGACAACAGAAAATAATCCGAGGAGGCTAAATCTGGCGAATATGGTGCATGAGGTAGCAATTCATACTTTAATTGATTAATTTTGGCCATTGCAATAACGGATTTGTGAGCTGGCGCGTTGTCGTGATGAAACAACACTTTCTTTTTAGCCAAATGCGGCCGTTTTTGCTTGATTTTTTTGCTCAAACGTTGCAATAAGTTTGCATAATACTGGCCGTTGATAGTTTTTCCTTTTTCGAGATAGTCAATAAAAATTATTCCACGCGCATCCCAAAAAACCGACGCCATAACCTTGCCTGCAGATGAAACGGTCTTCGCCTTCTTTGGAGCCGTTTCTCCCTTTTGAGTCCATTGTTTCGATTGTTTTTTTGTCTCGGGTGTGAAATGATGGACCCATGTTCCATCCATTGTTACGAAACGGCGCAAAAATTCTGCTTTATTGCTGTTTAACTTCGCTAAACACTCAATTGAAACATTTTCACGGCACTGTTTTTTCTCGAATGTGAGCAAACGCGGCACCCATCTTGCACACAGCTTTCTCATGTCCAAACTTTCAGATAATATGCGATGTACCGCACTTTTTGAAATGCCCGTAATGTCTGCTAGCTCGCGCACATTCAGTCGACGATCATCAAGTACCGCTTTGTGGATTTTCTTCACCATTTCTGGAGTCGTCACCTCATTTGGTGGACCACTGCGATGCTCGACTTGGCAGCTCGTACGGCCTTGTTTAAACTCAGCTACCCAAAATTTAACTGTTGTAGACGAAGGAGCAGACTCACCCAGAGTAGAATCCAGTTCAGCTTTTATATTGGTTGGACTGAGGCCTTTCAAATAAAAGTATTGTATCACATAACTATGACCAATTTTCTCCATTTTCACAAATTCACTGACAACGATCACTATTGATGGCTGCCAAGCAAATACTGAACAACGTGGCGCTTTCAAACTTGAAACATATGCTTTATAGACTGCGTAGTTTGCAATACAGTGATATTTTCAAACAACTACCGCCACCTCTTGGTCAGGTCGGGTACTTCTGGGACCACCCTCGTACATTAAATTCCGAACAAGAGTTGTTCTATGCATTTTTGTGCTGAAGGTAATGGTTTCCGAGATATGGAAAGGGTAAAAATATCATTAGGGAACGCAGATACAAAAGCAACTGAACATACAAAAAACTTACAACTTGGGTCGAGCGGCCTTGGGAGGGCAGATGTCCTCTTTATTACCACCCTATCTTCTTGAACCAAGCCTCTCAACTCCTCCTGGCTCTTCACCCCCCTCCCCCAAACCCGACGGTTTGGGTCGTGCAACTTTTTATCACTTACTACGAGGAGGATATAGAACAATTTGGCGTGAGGTAGAACTTTTTTTTGATGTTTGGGTTTGGGCAATTGGTGGACTAGTTTTACTCTCAACTCGCTTCATGAAAATCGCGTGTTTGAATGTATACGCAACTTATGCAATGTTATACAGTCACTAACACGCGTTAGTAATCGCGCATTAGCTAACGCTTCATGTGTGCGGAATCTAACTGTGTTGAAACTATATTCTATTTTGTATTTGTGTATTATTTTTATACGAAATAGTTGTGGAACAAATCATTTAAATTTCCATTATTTCTTATGGGGAAATTCGCTTTGATATACGAGTGCTATGGATTACGAGTACATTTCCGGAAAGAATTATGTTCGCAAACCAAGGTACCACTGTACCTTATATCGAAACTTGACTGATTTTCAAGTGATTTCGAGAAATTTCAGGTAAACTGAAAAATAATGGTATTTTTACCCTCCATATCTCCGTAACCATTGCTTTCAGCACAAAAATGCGTAGAACCATTTTTGTTCAGAATTTAATATAGATTAATTTTGTACATAGTAAAGTTTGCGATAGACCTCATAGTTTTCGAGATATTTGCGAAAAACTGTTGAAACATACAATTTTACCCCCTTTTTACTCCCTACCCCCCAAACCCGACGCTCTGGGGCGTGCAACTTTTTATCACTTGCTACAAGGAGGGCATAGAACTATTTGGCGCGGAGTAGAACTTTTTTTTTTGATGTTTGGGTTTGGCCAATTTTTGAGCTAGTTTTACTGTACTATTTAGCAACCCAACCATTTTCTTGAAAACTAATGTAGATTTGTAAATTAACATACACAAGTTGAAGAAGAATGAAGAAGTTTTGAGCTTCTAAGTTCGATGAAACTTTTACCAATAAAGTGTTTAATATTTTTTATGTTTTTGTATGAACTTTATAACTATTTACTTATATTGCAATGCGTAATGCCTAATCCTAATAAATACAAATTTTCTTCGATAGTGATCAATTTGAAAATCATTTTAGAGTTTAGTACGCAAATCGAACAAATACCTTACCCAATATAACCCAAAGAGTTACCATTGAACATTTTGTACAATGATATAAACGTTTGTGTCTCTTTGTTAGTGAATATTTAAGTAGTAAAAAATTGAACGTGGGGCTACTATTCAGCCATCACGAAGAAAGTGTTCAAATGTTTAAAAAACTCACTTTAGAAGACCGACGAACTCGCACTAATCAAATTCTCGAGGGTCTACACATTAGCAGAGAACAGATTTGGACAATTATTTCTGACATATCTAGGGTCAGTGTTAGGTGGGTGCTACGAATGTTGACATCGTTTGACAAACTGCGTCGAGTTCAAAATTCGCATGGATTCATCAATATGATTTTGAGTGTAAACACGGTTCCATGTAGTGAAAGCAAGGGTTCTTCAACTTCGGTGTCCAAAGATTTGCTGGCAAAATTATGGCCACAATCTTTTGGGATTCACAGGGCGTTTTATTGGTAGATTATCTACCACACAATGACAGGAGGATATTATGCCGAATTACTAAAAAAAACCTCTAACACAAAATAAGGAAAAACGGGAGCACACGTTGTGCGACAAGACTAATTTACAACCTTTCGAAACTAACTAGAAGAAATTTCGTGTAGCTATCAAAAAAAGTGGGACGTTGAAACTTATTTTCAAGATCAAAAAGAAATATCCTTTTTAGATGACCTGTATTCTTGTAATAATTTAAAAGATATAAATAAAAATTAAAAAAAATATGTAAAAAGACTCAAAGGAGATAAGTGCTATTTATTTACCTTACTGTATAATTGGTTGCCTACGTGCGCATAATGTTTTGAGTCGATTATTTTCAAATGCAACATAGGGAAATTACACATATTGCAATTGAATTTAATAGCGCTTTAACAATTTTTGTACAGTACTCCCTTTATTGTTAAGTATCTGATCTTACGCGGATGCTTGAAACTGCGGAATATAACATAAGTATATTTATTCAATTGTTTTCATTTTATTACATGAATGAGCCACTTCTATGTTTCTTTTATGCCTGGTTTTCATCATTACAAGTTTTATTAATAATTTACAGCAGTAATATCACGAGCGAAAATCATTGCTTTGGCGTGAAATAACACTAAACTTAAAAAGAAAAGTTGAAGAAACAGAAAAGAAGATGCAGAATCCAGAACAAGAATTGACAAGAAATCTACTAATTCTTGTACAATTTAGAAACAGTATTCAGAAGAAATGAAGGTTTCAGTAATACGATTCTGTTAAAGGCGAAAGTCTTTCCACATTTCCTCTTCCATTATTTTACCGAACATCTTCATACTATTAAATGCTTTTTCATTTTTAGTTTCTTCATATTCTACCATGCACACAAGTAGGGGCCAACATAGGTTTAGAGAAATGAAACAGAAATGATCGAAGTAGTCTAAAAACAATACCTAGATTCGAATTTTGGATTAGTTTTTCCGAACAAGCATGGTAATATTTCCTGAAGCTTTTAATTTGTAGGTCTGAAATATAATCTCGTTACCTACTACAATCTTTCCACTACTCTTTCACTAATCTTTCACTACTAAACAATAATAATATCGAGAAATGTACAGAACATACATAGTATTGGATTAGAACAAAAGAAAATAGCTAGAACAAGTATCACAGTATAACGGTCAATTTACAAGACATAAGAACAGAAGCAAAATTGAATAAAAGAATAGAAACAACTACAAAACTTATAGTTTGCTCTGAAAAAAACAGATTTTTAATTTAAAAAATAACAATTTCTATATTACGATCTATGGCTCTATTAAACGGAATGGGATTTCTGGCTAGTATATCTAGATACAACTTTAGCCTAGTTTGATTTTCCGTGAAAAAAGATGGTTAAGAATGTGAGAACAAAAATTATTGCTAAATTTAGATAAACTGCAATTGATAGTGATTAATGGTGAGAAGTTCATATAATAGTTTACATTAGATTCGAACAAGTGGAACAGAACAAGTATTACGTTTAAACGCCTAGAAGTAGTCACAAGTGAAGACGAAAAAATGTAGAAGCAGAATTGGTTGAAAGAATTAAAGCAACTACAAAACTATACTTTGCTCATCGATCAACGCGATTTTTAATTAAAAGAAATGACTATCAACCAAAACAAAAATAAGAATGTTTAATTCGCTGTATCAGGAGGAAATTATAGAAAAGTAAGGTCAGTAAACAAACAAATAAGGAAAGATGTATGCGTTGATGTGGAAATACGGTTAGAATGCCAACAGCTAGGTTTGTGAAATAAATATGGAAAATAGGAAGGATGAAAAAGAAACCAGATGGCAGATCAAGTTGTAACTGGAACGACCAAATAGAGAGATGCTTGAAGGAGATGGACTTGGACTGGAAAAGAGTATAGGAAGCAAAGACAGGAAAAGGTGGAGAAAAGAAAGCTACAGATAGAAATAAGAAAAGTCAAGCTCAACACTGGCAACAGTCGGTAAGTGAAGAGCGGATTAAGCATCTACTAAATACTTCATGCTACCAACTCTTGCGAAATGTTACCAGACGTCGACAATCTACTCAGCTCTAAACTGCTATCAACTTTTTTAAATTCAGTAAATTGAGATTAAATTAATTATAACTTAAATTAATTAAGTTATGCAAATATCAGTGCGCCAATTTCGCTATTGCTGTCTTCACTTGTTTCGACATATATTCACTTCACTATTTCAATTTTTCAAATCCCATAGTGGTATCTTTATTTTCTTTTTTTAGTACAATCAATTGTACAGATACTTCTTGCTTAATTATCTAAGAACTTATCGTTATTATTTTAAACATAAGGAAAATCTGAGATTGCTAGTGAAAGTACTATTGATTTTCAGTTTTCTTCTTGTCTAAAAAACTCGAGCTCATTTTTAACTCTTATTTAGCTCAACCAAGGCAGTAGTACCTTCTTTAAGATTATGAAATTGTTGATATAGTTATTGATTTAGCTTATTTTCCTTGTTTTCTATAAAAGTTTCAATATGTTATGGTATATAGTATACTTTTAACTGTGATAGAAAAAATTGTTTTTCCTCGAAAATATTAAATTTTTTAATTTAATTATCATCAAGTTCATACGGCTGCATAAGATCGATCCTGAGACGGAAGATCTTTTCCCCGATCGAGGCTCGATCTCACATCTGTCCAGATGACTTTGCCCAGTGAGTGTTAGTATATTCTATAGCAAGAGTATGACGATGAGATCTACATCATTATGCCAGCCGGATTAGTCAAGCCTACCGTAGGATTTTTATCGTGCATTGACACAACAGTTTTACTTCCTATTCAAGATGAAGGCATGGTTGTTCCTACAGCAGTTGCGGACATCCTTACATAATTTTGTAATAGTTTTTTGTAAATAGGTAGTATCTTCAAAAATCACAAAAATCTAAAGGAGTAAGATAAAAGAGTAAAATTCATTATTTACGAACATTCCAATAATGATTTCTCCCATTATTACTATTCAATTCCAATTATTTGCGGAAACAAGCTTTCCAAGTATCCAATTAAACTGCTTCACAAAAGCTAGGGATATCAATAATTTCAAATAATTAGGAATATTTATTCAGAAAATCTGATACGATCTCTACCCAATATTCAAAGTAATCAGCACTACTGTCAACCAATGCATTCCTATTGCAAAGATAAAGTCATTACTTGCGGGAAATATGTTTCAGTGGAAGCACAGACTTCTGTACTTAAGTAAAGGCAGTATGAACAGTAGGGTGGTCCAACAAAAAAGCTAAGTCGGAAATCTTATGCTCTCACCCCGTAGGATTATTGTTATAGCTGTTACTTCTGTAACATTCCCAGCAGACCACAAATGTGACACATTTTGTAACATTCAGGTCACATATTTCAATGACATTATTAAATGTGGAACACTATTGGTTCATTTGAACAGAATGGTCACGAAGCTGTGTTAGTTTATATTTTGTGTTTGACTGTAATTTGGTTCATATGTTGGGTTGCTAATGACAATCATATGTTATTCAAAACGTTGTTATAGTTTATTCCAATACCAAGTCTTTGGGCTAGACTTTGTTAAGTATATGATCAAATTGCATTAGCAAATGCTTCCAATTTTTTGGCGAAATTTATCTTTCAAAGTCTCATTTTCTTCTAAGAGGGAAATTCTTTTTAACATAAAACAAATGTAATAACATATTATGTTGAAGGTATCCATCTCATAAAAGTAATTCACTGTGTCACAGTAGAACAGTTTCCTGATTAAAGTTTCTACTGAGCATCAAATTCGGCAATTATCTTCTCCGGCTGATCTATATTTAAATTGTTGATTATGTATTCACTAATAACTAACACAAATGCTATTTTCCCAATGTAAAAGAAATATTAAGTAAAAGAAAAAATAGCAAAGCGAAGCAAAAAAGCCACAGGTCAACAAAGGGTTTTTTGCTATACTCTAATACGTATACCGTATAAACTTTTTTATGTTGATTTTGAAAATATTTTCAAATTTTTGCCACCACGTCTGAATTTTGAGAAATTTGTATTTATCTATTTTATTTGATGTATCTTTTTATTTTACCGCATTAATGTTAAATAATGACAGAAATCTAATGTTGGCTGACTTGATTAGATATGAACAAGTTTCAACAAGCTTCCTACAGCACATCCCTTAAGTCACGATTCTGTTTGCTTTTAAATCAATCACATTTAAAAATTTGTAAATATACGATTATGCAGGTGCAAAAGAAAAAAAAGGTGAACGTGAACGAGGTGAAGGAAAAAACCACAACATCCGAATTCAGGGATTGTGTTCATAGGCTTTTATTCATAAATAATATTAACAAATCTTTTGGGCTATTGCTTAAACAAACATACGTACTACTAATTTCCAGTTTAAGGTAACATCCTCAAATAGCTATTGAAATTCCATCAGTGAAAACGAGCACATATCAAATTACTTAATGAGTTTCTTTGTAAAGTAATTGAATATAAATTTACCTTTAGTTCTTGAACGATAGTCGGTTTTAGATGTTATCATGGTAAGTGGTAAGCATCCGCATATAGAAGGTCGTGAGTATCTTTTGAAAACTTTAAAAGTATTTTACGCGAAAAAATTAAAATGGTGGATCGTTAAGTCCTTTTTTGGAAACCAACTGCAGTCAGCGGAAGAGAGTGGTGAAAATAAAAAAAAATGGTAAAGATATGTTATTGTTTATAAACGTGATCGGTTTAAAAATAAAATTTGTGATCGCTGATCACTGAGCCTCTTGATTTACCTGCTAGGAAGTAACATTTGCCGCGTAGTAAAAATACAGACTAAAATCGTATTCAATGTTGGTAATCGTTTACTTGCTTCTTCAGTTTTTAAGGTTGGATTTAGGCTGCATTAGGCCACCATCGAAAAACGTTACCAAGGGAAGTGGAACAGTGAAATGCTTGCTGATTACCACTCTACACTCAACAGAAAAGCAAAGAGAAACACATTTTAATTGTAATGTAATAGTTTACCCATTAGTTATTATTCATAATATGTTTTTTTCAACAGCTGACGTGCTAGAAGTCTTTTATGTATAAAAATAATTTGTATACTCTAGAACAGTGATTCTTAACTTTTTTAAAGTCGGGGAGCACTTTTGATCATAAGAAAAATTCGCGGAGCACCAAAATCAAAGAGTCAAAAAACATCAGACATAACAGTTAAAAATAACATTAATTAAAAAAATATGTAAAAATATATACGAGGTAAGCGCCATAAATCCTCGGCCTGATATAGAAGAAATAAACTTGGTAAAATATAATAATTTTTATTTTTCAATATATTCCCCTAATGTGCCCTTGTAAAAATAATCTGAAGTTTTTCCTTCAAAATGTTCAATTACAGCTGCTTGCAACTCGTTTTCGTCCTTAAAACGACGTACCCTAAGGTCTTTCTTTAAATTGGAAAATAAATAATAGTCACTAAGAGCCATATCCGGCAGCTTGTGAAATGTAAAGTTTTTCACGAATATTGTTTCTCAATTTATGCAATAAAGACGCATAATATGTACTGTTAACAGTTGTATTGCGTTCTTTAAAATCAATCAGTAAAATGCCATCACCATCGCAAAATGTTGTTGTCATAACTTTCTTTGTCGATTGAACGACTTTTCATACCCAAATGGTCATGAAGAATTCGGTAAACAGTTGTTTCCGAAATGTCAGACATCACTGCTAACTCCTTAACTTTCAAACGGCGATCTTCTCTAAAACCATTTCTCCAATGATTGTAACTTTTTGAGGCGTTACCGCTTCAATTGGCCGACCGGTGCGCTCATCAACATTTTCACCATTTTTTTACAGTGGAATATGAAGGAGATAAATCACCATACATGCCGTCTAAACGTTGTTTGATTTGATTCGGCGTGTGCCCTTCTTTTGTTAAAAATTTAATGACCGCGTGGTTCTCGATTTCCGTTAGCTGCGACATTTTCATGTACTCGTCACGATGCTTGAGTGGCTACTTATAGTTATTTACGTGCCAAGCTTTGTAAATTAATCTTTACGGGCGAGCTGGAAAGTTTATGGGGCGAGCACACGACTTCACTTCACTTTGCAAAGATGCTGCCATCTACCCATTATTTGTGCAGCTCAAATCACATAAGTAGATGAGCCAAAATTAAATTTCGGCTTTCATAATTTCGCGGAGCACTTGCAATAAGCTCGCGGAGCACCAGTGTTCAGCGGAGCACCGGTTAAGAACCACTGCTATAGGTAATAAAGAAAAAAATAATAGTTGAAAATTTGTTGTTTTCTATAATTAGAAAAACTGCGGTAACCTACTAACGGAAAATTACATAAAATTGTATTGGAAAAAATGGGAATGAGTAGTTACGTATCTACTTAAAAAAAAAAGCAATTTCTAAACTATCAAAGGAAAGACTGGTTAGAAATGAATGACATATAAACAGAAAATGCATATTAAAACCAGAGAAGAACTGAAAGAAAATGTGTGTAGGTGCATATTAGTTAGATTTGACCTTTTGAATCAAAACTGGGTAATAGCTTACTAAGATTTTGAAGTTGTTCTGGGTATTCGAAAGCCCAGAGAATTTGCATAACTATTTGGAAGGCGAAAATTAGTCAACAAATATTTAATAATCATGGAATGCATGAATCACTAAAACCTGACATATACACGGGGTGCTGTAGATTCGAGATAATAAATTTTTTCGTAATTATATGCAAAATATGATTTTAACAATTAGAATTGTTTTGGTAACTTATCCTTACTCGACGGAGTAGTTGCTAAGGCAGAGTAAATAGGTTTTTCTGCTATGGATGTGCATAACGATGATTTATTAACCATGTCTAAACGGTAGAGATATTAAAATAAAAATTAAAAATTGTAACTTTACCAAAAACATGACAGTAAAAGGTTTCTCAAACATGCATACATTTAAAAAATGTTAATTATAAAAATTAAAAAGGAAAAAACGTTAATAAATTGCCTTAATGATAGATTTATTAATGACATCGAATGATTACAAAAACGGCAGACTGTTAGAAAGGAAAAAGCTATTAATCACCAAATAAATCCCATAGGTATAAATATTTTATATAGTATACTGCTTAATCCATTGCTAAATTAAATGATACACAGAGGAAAATGAAAACATTAAAATTATTAATATTTTTCTGTCCCGGATAACAGAATTATATAATGGATTATCTACTAACTTATTTAATGCTTTCCGGCATGATTTTATGGTGATATTAAGTGCATTTATGTTAGTATAATGCAATAAATTGTACCGAAGCTATGAACAAATTAGATTAGCACCTCAATAATAAATTAATAAAAATCACAGTAATAATTGTTTTTTTTAAATGCCCATCAAGCATGCAACCTGTAGAGGAAAGAGTAACTGCTTGAAAATATATAGCCATCTGGACTGATAACTAAACGTGAAGAGCATTTTGTCTAAAGCTCAAGCTTATCTGGTTTTGCTAATGGGCATAAGATTCTAAGGCAAACATAGAACAGCAGTAAGCTTTAAGAAGCGAAGCAGGGAAATAAGAGAGAACTCTAAATAGGTAATAAACTTTGCCGTAATCGTTATTACTTATTTATTTTGGCTGCGCATCCTCGGATGATCCCGCGAAATCACTGGCCTTATTTCCAAAAGAATTCTCTATTGATTTTCAGCAAATTTAAAATAATAAAATG
Organism: Agrypnus murinus; assembly: GCA_929113105.1. Lineage (NCBI taxonomy): Eukaryota > Metazoa > Arthropoda > Insecta > Coleoptera > Elateridae > Agrypnus > Agrypnus murinus. Next base: position 75,487,365 of record OV816024.1, read on the forward strand.
TGAAAATATAAATAACAAAAATAAGAGGTAACTTTAATAAAAATTGTTTTTCCATCCATTACAGAAGGTTTATAAATCAATCGAAAAAAATGTGAGGGCTTTTTGTGCTAACTTAAAAAAAGATTCGCGAATATGGTATGATACATTTCTCTAAGCATGTCATTAAAGTCGACACAACATTTTATTATATTCTGGAATTGTTTAGTGTTAAATTGATATCTCTGGTCTGGAAATAAATGATTTACGAGGGTAGATTGAAAAGTTTCCGGAATGGGCAAGAAAACGCAGTAATTGAACAGGTTTTTGTTTTTATTTTTCAACATAATATCCTTGCAGGGCGATACACTTTTCCCAGCGGTGCTCCAACTTTTTTAAGCCTTCAGAAAAATATGATTTCGGGAACTCTGCAAAATAAGCTTTAGTGGGGGCGATGACCTCCTCATTTGTCGTAAAGCGCTTGCCTCCGAGCCAAGTCTTCATGTTTGTGAACAAAAAGAAGTCGCACGGGGCCAGGTCTGGAGAGTACGGGGGATGCGGCACCACCTCGTAGCCCAATTCAACCAATTTAGCATTGGCGATTCGGGATGAATGGGCCGGCGCGTTGTCGTGATGGAAGAGCACTTTTTTTCGCTGCAAATGAGGCCGTTTCTCCTTCAAAATGCCGTTGAATTGATCCAATAAATCGCTGTAGTATTGTCCCGTGATAGTTCTTCCCTTCTGCAAAAAGTCGATGTGTATCACACCTTGCGAATCCCAAAAAACGGTGGCCATGACCTTTCCAGCAGATGGGACAGTCTTTGCCTTCTTCGGAGCAGATTCGCCTGGAGAAATCCACTGTTTCGACTGCTGCTTGGTTTCTGGTGTGTAGTGGTGGATCCATGTTTCGTCCACGGTCACGAATCGGCGAAAAAAATCCGTTGGATTACGATTTAACAAGGCCAAACACTCTTTCGAAGTGGTCACACGATTTCGCTTGTTGTCCATAGTCAGCAAACGCGGCACCCATCGCGCCGAGAGCTTCCTCATGCCCAAATGTTCGTGCACGATATTTTGCACACGTTCATATGAGATGCCCGTGGTCTCTACTATTTCGCGCAACTTCACTCGTCGATCGGCTAACACGAGATCATGGACTTTATCGACCATTTCTTCATTTGTGGCCGTTTTTGGACGTCCACTGCGTGGTTCATCCTTGGTGCTCGTACGGCCACGTTTGAACTCGCTCACCCAGAAACTAATAGTCGAAAATGAAGGTGTGGATGTGCCATGAACTTTCTGCAAAATATCTCGTATCTCCGTCGCCGTTTTCCCGTCCATCCAGAAATGTTTGATGACTGCACGAAATTCGTTTTTATCCATTTTTGCAAAAGTGCCTGAATTGCTTCACAAGATATCCTAGTAAACATAAACGGAACGACGCACGTGTCTGAAAATTTGACAGCTTTCCTAAAATAGGTTAGCCTTGACAACCATCATAACAATTTCACGATACGCGCGCCATCTCTTGCCCATTCCGGAAACTTTTCAATCTACCCTCGTACGTCCTTTATCGGTTGCAAAAATTGACATGAAATCCCATCTCTGGAAATAAATACACTATGGCATATTTATAGTTGTCAGATATTATAAAATGATTTCTTATCTTTACTGACACGCCAAATGCTGAAATAACCAATACAATTACTGAAATGTATCCAAAATCGAAATTGTATATCCGTTAACTAGTGCCGAAAACGGTTAAATAATTTTAACCCTAGTACAGGGATGTATGTTAAAATAAAAATAGAAACTTTTGTTACAAATGCGGTTGAATTATGGGTTGACTGTTATCTGGCCGCTGGCGGCGCTGATGTTCGTCGGCAATTCGCAACCACACACATCCGCGGGCCACTCAATTTATCAATTTCAGTTTTCGCTCTTGCGACATTTCTGGTTGTTTTATGGTGCTTTTATGTTTTCGGAACTATAACACTAACTACAGTTAAAGCTATATATTCAGTAAATACAACGATAATTTTTCTGTGTTTCACACGGCTTTCCTCAAGGAAAAGTAAATAATTTCCATGTTTATATAGTACGCAGTAGTTTTGTAGCAATTTGATAACATTAAATTAATGAAGTACACTATTCTTTATGCGATAAATTAATATAAATGGCATTGAACACTTCAATGCTTCAAAACAAAGCCAAATTATTTATATTTTTATTCATTTATCGGCAATAACAAATTCGCAATTTAATCTTAAACCAGTTCACTTAACATAATATATATATTTCGTACAAGTTATAAATCTTATTTTATAGAACTGTCACGCTCATTCAATTTAAATAAGTACTACCTACAAGAAAACAAATAAATACCTTTAAAAATAAAATAGAAACTTCCAAAAATAACAAAAGAAATAAATTCTCTGAAAAACACAAAGCTTCAGAAACTGTTACATAAGAAAATAACTTTGGCAAGTAGAAGATATTAGCAAAGTAGAAAGTTTGAAAACGATTTCAATACTTTTTAAAACTGACAATGGACACTTTCTAACGCATCTTCTAAAACTTCCTGAACAAAAACGGCGCACCTTTTATGCTGTAAAAGTATATCAGAGCAAAACTGCTGGAAATATTTTTAAAACGACAAAAACTTCAAAAATGTGAAAGTTTTAGCCAACATGAATGAATGGATATTATACAAAATAGCGTTTCGGGTATTATTCGCAGACACGTTTCTATGGTTTTGATTTGTGAGGTTATTATGCAATAGGTTGTTTTGATCAGTTACTCTTAATTATAGGTACTTATTAGATTACAATGAAGGTCGTACCGTTAACAGTCTTTTCCTAATAACAATTTGGGAATTGTTATTGAATATAATCATATATTATAATATTTTAGATTGATGGCTATTAATTGTAGTCTTATAATTAATTTATTCCAGGTAGTTAGGGTTAAAAAATAAAGAAATTATTGTTTACAAAATGTATAATTATCTCACCAAAAACTATCTCGCTGTTATTGAATAAATGTATGAGAAAGTAACGGAGAAAGAAACAACATTCGTTGTTTTAAAATAAATGCCTTTTCTTTAGTTTTGAGTTCTAAAAACATGTCTGAATAGACCATGAAATTATAGTTCTGAGATCTATCGTTCAAGAATTGATTTTGGTCCTATAATCAGTACCCCAATAATAACTCAGTAAAGAAGCTTATTGGAAAAACAGATTTATGTTTATGGCATCAGATTCTAATTAAAGCGTTAATAATATTTACTCTTAACTAATAATAATCCATATAGATAAGAATATAAAATATCGAATAATAAAAACATAAATCTGTAATTACGTTTAAGTTTCAAATCTAAGTTGATTATAGCGTGGTGTTACAAATGTTCTGTGCGAGTGACTGAATACGAAAAACGTAAGCAACAGTTTTGGAGGATCTAAGCCTATACTTTTTATATACTTATACAGTTAAAAAATAAAAAAATATATAGAACTAACATAAACAATATTGTTTATTGTTTCCAGCCTTACTTTGTGGACCTCCATAATCATGAAATAAATAAAGATTAGTAAAAGTTTCACAGCTTTATTAAAATAGAACCTGACAATATTGTTTCGACAGCTATGCTGTCACTATCAAAGGTAATATAATTATAAAAAAACACGTCGCTAAGGTAGATACAAAAATATTTTTGTATCTACCTTAGCGACGTGTTTGTTTATAATTATATTACCTTTGATAATGACACCATAGCTGTCGAAACAATATTGTCAGGTTCTAATTTAATAAAGTTGTGAAACTTTTACTAATCTTTATATATTTCATAAACAATATTACTCAAAACTAATGCATCCATCAAACTCCACTTTATATCTTGCGGCAAAATATCTTTGGGTTCTTGCTGATTTGCTGAGAAAAATCAGCCGTAAGAATCGCAAATAACGTAGAACCTAGTATACTTTCTTGTGGAACACCATGCCGTACAAACAGCATTTGTGAATTACTACCGTCAATCTGTACTACTTGGTAGCGATCCAACCACTGATAAGCTTGGTTTGAAATTCCATAATTATGAAGTTTTGCTAAAAGCTAAGTACAGTGTATAACATCGAATGCTTTATTCTGTTATTTATCTATCTATCTATGTAAGATTTAATGTCTAAGTCACTACTACGATAGATAGGATAGGATGAAAGCATGTCTGTCGATACTTACGGAACTTATTATTAAAGAGTGCTGTTAAAAGAGTGCTCTTTCGAATATAACTTGTGTTTTTAAGGGCTTTCAATATTTCATACGGTTTTTAGCGACTTAGATATCTATTCATATTCTAAGGTACAGATATACTAGCAGGATAAGAAAATCTTCATCGCAAAGGTATGTTAACTCTGCTTAAGAAAAGGTAAATAAACTCGATTAATGTGAAACAATATTGCAGGTACCAGAATCAAAGTTCATGTACGAAGAGTACTCATTCAGCCAAACATATTTTCCGTTGAAAACATTTCACAATCATAACCTCAATGTCTAATTGTTACAATGTTGCAAATCAATATCGGGTATAGAACTAGTTGTGTTGCTTAGTAAATGAAATCAGATTTCTTTTCAAAAGAAGCCATATAGTTGTTATAGTACATTTATACATAGCGTATTCCAAGTCGTGCATTAGAACTTGCTGTTTCTAGAATTTGAGATTTTTACGGAAAATTCCAAGTTCTCGCCCAATGATCTTGTTTAGACACAATGATGATGGTCGACCCAATTCTTTAGTGGCCAACCACATACACAATGAATACAAAACGAGCTTCATTCACACGATAGTACATCATAGTACACGATAGTATTGCATCAACGTTACGAGGCTGATGCAAAAGTTTTTTAGTATTTGCTGAGATGTGCCTAATACCAATCTGCAAATCACTATAGGTCTTGCCTAGGTGGAACCATTTAGTTTTAACTAATGCATGTTGGAAATCTGTTCTCTCGTCTAGCAACCGATTACTATCAACAACAAGAGAAACTTATGTTGCTGGGAAAGAAAACTTATGTATTCCAGAAGGACCCAAAAACCCCCGAATTATTACATAGCAAGCGAGTATGATCGAATTACGCATACTGCTGTCAGATGCTGTTAGCGGGTAGTTTACCGTAGAGACCCTGTATGTATTTGTTATAAGTTAAGCAACACGGGGACCAAACCAGATCAAATCGCCATTTTGGGTACAAAAGAAAATGATAAGGTAAATTATCTTAATTTATATTTGCTTGAAAGTTAGTTAGTTAGATAAATAGAAATGAAAACATGCAGAATTTATTCAATTTACTAAATAACATTGTTTGTGTGTCAAATCTGCGTCGAGTTCTGCAAGTATTACAAGCAAGTAAAGCGCTTTTGTAATGGCTGACTACATGAAACACGTGTGTATCAAATTCTGTCTTTTGGGAAAAAGCTTTAGCAGAAAACTAGAAAGTTCGGGTCGCCATCCATTGTTGAGAGCACTATAAGCACAAATTCGGCAGTCCCAAGTGTCATTCCCAAATATTCCGTTCGAATTTGCTGACCAGATTCCACGATAACTTCGTTTCTGGCTGACTGCCTGATGAACTTTAGCAATGTCTCCATTAGTTCTACTGATTGCGGGTCAGTCACTTCGTTCTTTATCTTCGAATGACACGTCGCCATTTTCGTCCACCTGAGATTTTCCTAAAGCGTTGTTCTTCTGCTGCAGTTTTCCCCAAAAGAAAACAAAATTTGACACTCTTTCACACATTCATCACAAAATCGCCGTACTTACTATGGCACCACACTGGCAGAACTCGGCCTAAAATAATATTTCCGTCCATATTAGAATTATGCGCTAATACCACGCGTTATATAATAATTCCGGCTTTTCGGTCCCTCCTAGTATACAACTTAACCAGGGAAACTTGCTACCAAAATTTATATTTTTTTAGTTCAGAATTTCCTTCAAGTAAAATGAAATCAGCATCACTAATAGTTATTTATACAGGTTGCAAAAAATAAGTGTTTTTCACTAGTGCCAGAAGTTGTGCAACGAAATCTGCCGAGTTGCACAAATACGTCGTTTGAAAAACACTCATTTTGTTGTTGTGTATTATGTTATGGGCAATGTAATAAACCGGACAATGTGATTAATCGTCGCCAAGTCTCAAAAGGTAAAACTTCAAACTAACAGTAACTAACCTCATTCGTGGCTTAATTATTAATTGAGCGGCCTTAATTACTAATGATGAAGCTACGGATGGGGTTAGGTTACTGTTAGTTTTGAAGTTTTACATTATGAGACTTGGCGACGATTAATCATATTGCCCGGTTTAGTTCATTTCTCATAACATACACATTAAACACTGTATCTTGCAAGTTCCTGAAAAGAGTCAAAACCAGTTACTTTTGTTGGAAGTGCTGTCTCATTAACTTTTAGGCGCGAGGCCTGAAAGTCTGAAGATTGATAGGGCAAACGCATACGGAACATATTTTCTTTTTTCGTTTAGACAAAATTGTAAAAAGCATTAATTTATAAAAAAAATGGAGGTTAACTTTGACAGATATCAAAGATAAAGGCTAAATGTTAAATGTTAGGTTACGGCGTCGTTAAGTACTGCCGTTATAGACGAAAAGACATTATTAAGCTAGTAGAAAATTGCTGCAACTAGAGCAGGGGTTCCCAAAGTTTTGCTTAGGTGGGCCAAATTGTAAATTCCACAATATTTGGGGGGCCAAAAAAAGGTTTTATGAAACATACGTTCTAATCGATAAAAAGACACAACAGAAAGATTTATACTAATTTTTTATGACAATAATGACTTTTTATTACAAAATGTTTGTTAACACATTTAAAAAATAATTAAACAAAAATAACTAAATAATCTCAAATAAAAAAATAGTAAATTCCTCAATCAGAAGTGTGTGACTTGTTTTTTTGAATAATATCATTGACTCTTGTTTCTAAGTCGGTTGAATTTATTCTTAATACCGCTTGTAAATGTTCATCATTTAAATATGATCTTAATTTGGACTTATTAATACTCATCAGCTAATCAGCCTGACCAGCTGAGAATTAAATGAAAAACTCAGTCTTTATTACGAGTCTTTACTATTAGTTTTTGTTAGTTTTCTTTACTAGTAATAAAGGTGGAGAAGACTATGAGTTTTTCATTTAATTTTCAATTTAACTCCACTAAGAGACATATGGAACATCATCAAGATTTAATCAGCTGAGAGCGACCGTTAAGACAATAAAATATATACAATCTATATAATATATACAATCTATATAATAACAAAATGTATTACATATAAAATTTAGTATTTGTTAACTGTGCAATTTTCAATTATAATATAAAATTTATTTATTTTTTAAATTATCTTTATGAATTCTAAATCGCGGATGATCTGACATTGGAGGCCGCATTGCTAGGGTTTGAGGGCCGCATTTGGCCCGCGGGCGGCGCTTTGGGAACCCCTGCACTAGAGTATACAAAAAGTACTTTTTCTGAAATTGTTAAATATGTATTCTGAAACGAGTGGATATTTTTAAAACATCGTTTTGACATTGAAAATGACATCTAAAATGTGCAATTGCAAAAATTGAAAGATTTTTTTAAATTAAATTTTAAATGAAAGGCGGTGTAAAGGAAGTGTAGGTATAATAAACAAACTACATTGATGAAGAAGATACATTGTTCTTGGGCATGATATGGAAAATAAATTTATTTAATCCGAAATGTTAATGAAAAGAAATGGATAAAACTAACGAAAAAATAAAGATTAATAAGAACGAACTAGTTATCAAACTGCTTTAAAAAAAATTAAAAGGTATGTACATGATGTAGTACTCACAAAAGTCGTTGCTTTATTAAAACCAAATTAGGGTTTTTTTGGATTACGTGGCTTTAAAATAGATATGATGCACGGGGATTGGACATGATCAGGGTTGGACAAAATACTTTTGGGTGCTATATTTTAAATACTACTGTTATGACATATTATTAGAACTACTGTTTTATGTAGCAAAGAAATAAAATTTACTATTTAAAATACAAAATTTCGTTAAAAGAAGATTTAAAATGCAAAATACTAAATGCACATTACAAATGTTTTTAAATACCGCCCAGCCCTGATTACCATCACAATCTTGTAAACACTAAATTAATTAAAATTTATATTTTTGTTAAAAGAACATTAAATACTTCAACTACTTAACTTTTTAGTTGTTATTGTATCAAGAGTAAAAGCTTTAAAACAAGTTTTAAATCTATCATCATTTTCACGAGGCATATTTTTTATACTACACTTCACTAAAATTATGTTTTACTAGTGCTCATTTATATTATAATACTTCCGATACTAAAAATTAATACATCTTTCAATATCAACTAAGAATCAAAACCGAAAAAAACTAAGATTTATTAACCCATTTGCTTCTGCAAGTACCATTAAAATAATGTCTAAATTAGATCAACGCCCAAAATAGATCTAATGTCTTATTAATGTCTTTATCCAGCAAATAATATTATGGTAACAAGACGTCAAATAGTCCTGAGGATGACGCGACAGTGACAAATGTTGAAATTTAATGTGGCGAGAAACTCGGGTACACAAACTGTTCAGCGTTGCCGGCAGACAAGCCACGATGACCGCCAGTCATTACGATCCACTGTCGGACAAATGGCACCCTTGATGCGGCCACAGTTTTTAGGTAGTAAAACCCTGCCTTTTCCCTCTAATGTCTTTATTTTTCTAAATCACCAATTAAAAGTTCATCACTTAGTTTTCACAGAGATTACATGAGGGTGGCGTACTATAATAAAATGAATGTTAGTTGTTAGGTAGGAAAACAGATGTTATTAGGGATTGCGTGGTAAAAGAACATTATTTTTAATAATTATCCCTGGTACAATTAAGATTTTATTTTGTCTACATAACAGTTTAGATTTGCATCAAAAAAACTTTCATTGTAGTACTTTAAAATATGCAATCAGATTTCGTTTCTTCAACAAATTAGTCCTATATGTTGAGTATTTCCTAGTTTTTGATATATTTATATGATTAATCACAGCGGGTACCATAAATTATCGCTTGATATCTGAGAAAAATTTTTATTTTTACATAATTTGTGCAAGCAGTTTATTGCAATGATTTCAATAAGCAAATATTCATTATGGATATCGTAAATCATAATTATTAGCAGCACTCATGGTGTACCAACAGTTTAATTGTTTAAATTGCCCAAACCACTGTCACACGTAGCCAATGGACTAAATAATAATTGAAATAGTTGCAAATTTTCTTTCCAAGATTATCTTTTGAGTATGACGAAGAGAAGATTATTTTGAGAAGAACTAGATCAAATGGATTCAGTACATTCTTCGCAAGCCTTATTTTGCTTGGAGTTGTTTTTTGTACTGCCAATTGAAAAAATTGAAACTATTAACATTCAAATTAAAAACACGTGTTAACCGTAATAAAAATATGAAATATTTCAAGCTTTTATTTCTTAGTGAAAGGTTAATAACCATTCAAATGATGCATAAGATAAATCAATACCGCTAAGCATTCAGCACAAATATGCTGTAATCCTCAAAAACAAGCCTTTAACATCTTGTAAATAGTTTTTATTCGTCTACTAAAGAAGTGACTGACCAAACCACCGTTGTAACTAATAACATATTTTTAAGTTCTAGGTTAGCTACATTTCTAATTCCTGAACGAATTTTAAAGATTCCGCATCATTTTTTATAAGTTTACGTCCGTTTGAACAACTTTTCTAACTGGATAGATACTTTAGGACACAAGAAAATATTTTTCCCATTAGCTTTCTCATGTTAGAAATATGCCCGAAAGAAAAGGTCTTACCAACATTCCTATTTTTGGAAAAGCCTAGATTTTAAAATTCTATTACTTGACAATAAAAAAGAATATAAATCATTTATTCTAATATATTCAGCACGACTAAAATTAGGAAAGGTCTAATATGGTATTGGTCGCCACTTTTTCTTTTTCACAACTGCCAAATAAATCAAGCTAGCTAATGTACTAACATTAATTGCTTTTAATTCGGTTCTACTTCTTCCTACATCATTGCCATGCAAAACATTTAAATCAATACTACCTACAAATAATCTAGTACAATACACACGTTGGGCAATAAATTTTATTTCAATAATAAAAATTCTCTTTTGTTCCTTATTCAGATTGTTGCAAGTGCTTTATCTAATTTTAATTGTTCCTATTGTTGTGTATTGCGGTTAAACATATAAAATAAACATAAAATATCTAAATCCCTATAGCGTACCAGTAAGTGCATTTCCATTCGAAGAAGATGGTTTGAATATTAATACAAAAGTCGGAGACTCCGATCAGCGGAAATCCCAACTTTTTCTTGGCAACAATACTACAGCGAAACCTACCTAGTTATGTGAACAAAATCAAAAACAAAGTTAAGGAAGGTCGTAGTTTTATCTAAGAATTAAATATTTAAAACCATATGGTTGATGTAAAAGCTGAAAGTCATACAAAGCCTAAATGTCTAAAGTTTAAAGCAACAAATTAAACGGAATGTGACGGCGTATTGTGTATGTCCGGGATCGCTATGGCCTATTTATTACATCAATTACGTCCATTATCTCTAGGATAATTCTACTAGCAACAGCATCCTCATATCGGTCATATCTAAAGTACCAGACGTTCCTAATTCAAAACTCGCACCCACGCATAAATGTTACATATTAGACATAATGCAATGAAATCTTTTGAAAACAAACTTGAACTTTGTTTATGACTTCTTTTGATTATCATCTTAAATTTTGGCATAACAAATAACAGTGCTCATTGATTTCTTTTTATCAATGTAAATAATTTTTTGCCTTCTTTTTGTGTCTGTCACATGCTTCATAGATTAGCACCCATTAAAAAATCAAAGCGTTAATTTCTGGATATACACTTTTTTTGTTTGGGCTACATGTATTTAATTTTTATATAATACTATAATTAATCAAAAATGATAAATAGGTCGCTCATTTTGGTAAGCCAACCAAAGTATAAAATACTCTAACATGACCTCATAATGTATTATACGTTTTCCTATCAATTATATAGCAACAAAGATAAAAACTAGAACTTCCAAAATATTTCATGCGCATTTTCTCAAAGTGTTCCGTTACGCTTTGTTATGTAAACTGTAACATCATTATGTAATGAATAGTAAACATTGTATGTTAATGATGTTTTGGCACAGCTCCAATGTTAATATCTAATGCTGCATAAATTTTGAAGAACAATTATGCCTCAATTATTTCAATGAAATAGTATTGGCTTTCCTCATTTTATGATAAAGTTTATACAAAAAGATTGTTGAACTTATTCTGATGGAGCTGTTTTTCATTGAACTTATTTTTGAATGCAAAACTTCAAGTTTAGACTTTGCACTGCTACTAGCTAATGTAACGTAACTAAAGTTTAATAAACGTCAGTATAAGGAGGTTCTTTTTATGTCATTATTTTCTTCAATAGTCAAAACACAGGAAAAATGGCAAAGAAGAATTCGTGAGATGAAAAGTAACTCAATTCGCTCACAAGATTAATTAATGATTCATGCCCATTTATTAAATACAAATAAATAACTGCCATATTCAGTTTGGCATGTACATTCACTTATATTTTATTATTTCTACTTTTGTTAATATTTGTATTATTATACGAATTCATTCAATAAGAAGTGGGAATCTGTTCGTATCAGTTTGCTAAATGTATCTCTAATATCTCTTATTTGGTCGCAATAGACAGTGGATCTAATGATACCAGATCGTAGAAATGATTATAATTAATTTTGCCACGGTTAATTTCTAATATCTCTTATTTGATCAGAATACACAGTAAATCAATTTAATTTCGCCATGGTTAATTTCTAATATCTCTTATTTGGCCGTAGTAGATAGTAGAACAAGCGACACCGGATCGTAGAAATGATTATGGTTAATTTCGTCACGGTTAATTTCTAATATCTCTTATTTGGTCACAATAGATAGTAGATCAAGTGATACCAGATCATAGAAATTATTATAATTAATTTCGCTACGGTTAATTTCTAATATCTCTTATTTGGTCATAATAGATAGCATACTAAGTGATACCAGATCGTAGAAATGTTTATGGTTAATTTCGCCACGGTTAATTTCTAATATTACTTATTTGGCCATAATAGATAGTAGAACAAGTGATATCAGATCGTAGAAATTATTATAGTTAATTTCATCACGGTTAATTTCTAATATCTCTTATTTGGTCACAATAGATAGTAGATCAAGTGATACCAGATCATAGAGATGATTATAATTAATTTCGCCACGGTTAATTTCCAATATCTCTTATTTGGTCATAATAGATAGCATAGTAAGTGATATCAGATCGTAGAAATTATTATAGTTAATTTCGCCACGGTTAATTTCTAATATTACTTATTTGGCCATAATAGATAGTAGAACAAGTGATATCAGATCGTAGAAATTATTATAGTTAATTTCATCACGGTTAATTTCTAATATCTCTTATTTGGTCATAATAGATAGCATAGTAAGTGATACCAGATCGTAGAAATGTTTATGGTTAATTTCGCCACGGTTAATTTCTAATATTACTTATTTGGCCATAATAGATAGTAGAACAAGTGATATCAGATCGTAGAAATTATTATAGTTAATTTCATCACGGTTAATTTCTAATATCTCTTATTTGGTCACAATAGATAGTAGATCAAGTGATACCAGATCATAGAGATGATTATAATTAATTTCGCCACGGTTAATTTCCAATATCTCTTATTTGGTCATAATAGATAGCATAGTAAGTGATACCAGATCGTAGAAATGTTTATGGTTAATTTCGCCACGGTTAATTTCTAATATTACTTATTTGACCACAATAGATAGTAGAACAAGTGATATCAGATCGTAGAAATGATTATGGTTAATTTCGTCACGGTTAATTTCTAATATCTCTTATTTGGTCACAATAGATAGTAGATCAAGTGCTACCAAATCATAGAAATTATTATAATTAATTTCGCCACGGTTAATCTCTAATATCTCTTATTTGGTCACAATAGACAGCATAGTAAGTGATACCAGATCGTAGAAATGTTTATGGTTAATTTCGCCACGGTTAATTTCTAATATTACTTATTTGGCCACAATAGATAGTAGAACAAGTGATATCAGATCGTAGAAATGATTATGGTTAATTTCGCCACGGTTAATTTCTAATATCTCTTATTTGGTCATAATAGATAGCATAGTAAGTGCTACCAGATCGTAGAAATATTTATGGTTAATTTCGCCACGGTTAATTTCTAATATTATTTATTTGGTCACAATAGATAGTAGAACAAGTGATATCAGATCGTAGAAATATTTATGGTTAATTTCTAATATCACTTATTTGGTCACAATAGATAGTATATCAAGTGTCAAAAATGTCCTTAAATTAAATAAACATTTATATTACGTTTGATAATGACAGCTTAGCTGTCGAAACAATCAGGTAGATTATAATAAACGTGTGAAATTTTACTAATCTTTTATTTATTTCATGATTATGGAGTTTCACCATATACCATAAATGTTAACTTTTTATTGCAGATACATTTAGAGAAAGGGACTAACAAAAGAAAGAAGTGGTTAGTGGGAAAGCTTTTGATAGTATAATCAAATGAAAACTAACTCCAAAGAATCTATCAAGAAACGCTCCGAAAAGGAAAAGCATTGAGAATAGTTTCCTTTCCGGAATTATAGAAACTGTTAGCAAAATGGTAAAGTATTTTGTATATTCATATACGTGCAAGTGTAAATGATGAAAAGAAGAATACACACATAGCCTTAGTGTATTCATATGGGCTATGCTGTGTGGTTGTCGTTAAGAATAACACCATCCTATACCACGTACAAGAATGTGTTTACTTTAGCGGTTTAGGCAATGTTTATTTTAATTAATATTTACACTGTCGGACTGGGCCGCCGGGCAAACTAGGCAAATGCCCGGTGGGCTCCTCTGGAGGCCGAAAATTGGCCCCCCAAGACCCTAAGAGCAATTTGGAAAGTTTAAATGTTATTATTTCATGAAGAAATGTCAGACTGTCTGTTTTTTATAAGTTGAATAATTAATTGTTGTAGAAATTGAATAAAACTCAAATTTATTTTTTAAAAAGTCATCAAGACGTTTCGATAACGATTTGTATTCTTTATCAAGACCTACAATATACAAATTACAAAGAATAAAACCATTAGTTCTTCTTCTTATTCCTATGCCTTTCTACCGTTAAGTGTAAGGCCATATGTACTTTACTGTTCTTTCTTGCTCTTTTCCCTCCATCCATTTCTATCTTGTGTCATCTGTCTGACTTCTTTCCATTGGATTCCTTTTCTCTCTGCCTTTTGTATGATTCTCTCATTCTAGGTCTTCCTCGGTCTTCCCATTCTGTTCTTACCATCCATTTCTACTTCATATATTCTTCTGGTTAGTTTCTTTTTATCCATCTGACAAACATAACCAAACCATCTCAGTTGTCCTTCTATTAGCGTTTCATATATTGGTGTGATTTTGAGTTGTTCTCCGATGGTTTCATTCTTAATTTTGTCTCTTCTTGTTTTGTTTTCTATTTTTCTTAAAAATTTCATGGCCATTGCATTATTCTTGATTTATTCCTATTTGTTATTGTCCATGTTTCGTAGATATATAAGTAATACTTGCTATTTTCTTGAGAACTTCTGTTTTTATATGTTTTGGTACTCCTCTTTTACCCAAAATTGTTGTTTTCATTATGTAGTATACTTTCCCTGCTTTTCCCAGTTTTCACTTATTTTTTTGTCCATCCATTTCTATTACTGAAATTCTTATAACTTTCGACTTGTTCAATTTTCTTTCCCTGTATTTGTACGTTACGTGTTTTTTATACTTGATGTTATCATGCTCTTTATTTTCCTATTTTATTTTTTTTATTACGCTTATTACCTATTTTTTTATTTCTTCAACATCTTCACTTTCTTCTATATTCTCTTCTTCTCCTTCTATAACTTTTGTCGTATCTTCTGTTAACTCTTTGAAGTGTTGTCTCCATCTGTCCATTATTTTGGTGTCATCAGTAATTATTTTTTCTTCTTTATCCTTTATACTGACAATATTATATTCTTTTTTTTTAGTTATTGCTTAATCGTTCTATGAAATAGCTTTTGATTTTCTTTGTAGTTATCTTTCATTTTCAGTTCGAATCTTTGTCATGTGTATCTTTTTGCTTCTTTGGTTGTAAGTTTTGGCTCTTTCTTCTTTTTTTATATTTTTCATAACGTTCGGTCTGTTTTGTACTTACGTATTTTATAATTCTTCTTTACCGGTATTTCTTTCTAATTTCTTCGTTTTTTAATTTATAACTCCTTATCTTTTTTTTACTTTATCTCTTTTTTGTTTTTAAAACCATTAGTTAATTTAGAAATGGTTCAACTCATTGTAATTTGTTTTTGTATATTTTATTGGGTAAATGTAAAACGGGAATGCTGTTGAGTGTTACGTGTGTTACTAAGTTGATGGTAAAATAGAGACTTGGATCATATACACCGTGATGTGGTGGTTAAAGGATTATTGTTATATATTCTTGTATTTGTTAAATATCTCAAATAAATTTCAATGCAATATAATTAATATCTTTAAGGAGTATTTATTTTAAACTGTGCATATTAGTTAGAATACAGGAAGGACTAGGAATATGGGGGTTGTTTCGTTTATTTACAAGTGTGGATTTTGAATGAAGGAATGAGGAATGTGTTACTGGATAGCAGATCCCAGATAGAAGACTTTTGTATACACGATATTCAATGACGATTCTTAAAAATTGAGTTGATTTTATGAATGAAATTAAGTAAACTCAACTTATACATTTCTGGAAACTATAAACTAATAAATAAAGATCTTAGAAAACCAACACAACAAAATAATAGAGAATACCAACCCACAATAAAACTTATTTGACATATGCTATTAATTCTCAAAATTCTTCATTCGCAGGAACCTTGTCTGGGACAGCACTTTTCATAATGTACTACGTACCTCTCAGATGATGTAACCCATGCTTTTTGCCTAAATCTTGATAATTTTGCAAAAATCACCGTAATATTTATGAAGTTATTGTAAGTGATTTCACATAATACTCAAGTTGCTAACAAAAAAAAGTGGGGCCTCCCTTCGCTGTTCGCGGGGTAGGCCCCAGTGGCGCCAGTCCGACGCTGAATATTTATATAATATAGTACAACAATACATTACCAAGCTGTAATGGAATTTAATTGCAGAAAAGTGATAAAATAATAGGTGATACAAGAAACCCATGCGTCAAAAAAGTAGATCCACTGTGATAAATGTTTGGCTTGTACATTGAATTGCACTTCAGTAATTTAATGAAGGCTTAAATTTTATTAATTTGTTGTATTTGATTAATTTATTAAATTTATGTACTCTTTAAGAAATACAAAAACGTTTTTAGACATATCTAACTAAAAAATACAAAATAGGGCAAATGTATTAAGGTAACAAGGTAGAGCCCGCACCAATTCCGTTGGCGGAAAAGTAATTTCGAAAACCTAGAACCGACAGGTAGGGGCCCTATTGTTTGGCGCGTTCGTCGCGTAGCAGTGGAGTGCTAAAATTTGAAACAGAACATTTATAAAGTACCAACGTGTTTATTAACTATTAAGTATAGACCAGCACGCCATTGGAAAGCATTCTGAGAATATCCGTCATGACGTCACAGATGATGTTTCGTTTCAAGATCTTTCGCCAACAGAATTGGTATTGACTGTAGTCTTTATATTCTAAAGATTTCTACTAGTGAGTCATCTTCCCTATCGCTTCAATGACGTTTACTACGCACCGTTTTTGAGCAAGCTTCTGTTAGCAAGCGGCGAGAATATTAACCGGTTGCTTCGCGACTACTTACACGGAGAATACAACGTTTTGCCTCTCGATTACAGAACATCCAAAAAGGTAAGTAGTAGCCGCCGCTGAACAGCTTCAATACGCTACACATAGTATCGATAATATTTTTGCTTTATTCATGAGTGAAACATATACAAATCGCTATTAATTGCGAATTTAGCTCATTAATTAATTAAAATTTGAAATTCTGCCTTTAATCGGATTGGGAATTCAATAAAGTCAACTTTCGCAGCAGTGAATGTACTTTTTGATGCAGGGATCGTAGTAAAGTAAATGATGACAACAATTCCTAAATTGATTTTAAATAAAAACATTTAGAATTATATGACATATAGTCGTTTTTTCAGTACATTTCACTACAATAGGCAATAAAAATTACAACTCACCTAATACTTTTATAACAGTTCAAATTGGTTGGTTACACTTGTTAAAAGAGCCGTCAGCATGAAGATACTCAGACAACTTCTTTAAGTGGCAAATGGTGTAACGGTATTTAATGATATGTGGTAAAAAAATCGTCCCTGGTAGTACCAAACAGTTAACCAACTGTGTATTTAAGACTGTGAAATTTTATCAGCTGTTTAGGATTTCTCATATTTTTTGATACATATCAATAGTCATTCTAGATATAGACATTAATATAAGGTTATCATTAATCCCATAGCAAGTGACACGCCGAAACCAAGGCAAAGATCAGTTTGATTGTCGAAATTGATCTGTGTCAAATGTTTTGACAATCAAATGAATTGTTGCCCAATACGTGCCAATATCTGCATTGTTTTCTATGGTGAAAAATATACTATTCTATAGCTTTCTTCGGTCCTCATGAAAATATACTGTCCTTCGGTCGTCATGAAAGATTCTGATTATATTTCTGAAGCCAAAACATTCTGAACTCTGAACTAATGATACCATTATGAAAACTAACTACAGTAGATTGTTGGTTAACTGAACCCCGACTATCTGAGGCTCCGGGTTAACCGAGGCAGTCATTAGAGGAGTGGGGGCGTGCGCTTGTGGGCGTCTCGACCTTTGGGAGCATTTGGGCACGTTTGTTTGACATTCTCTTTCACCTCGTGCTCACCGACAGTCAGTTTGAATCGTCACACACTTTGTTTTTCAGTTGCTGTTACGTTTTCGTCAATTTTTATAATCCATTAATCATCAATCTTCGTATTATCCGAATTTCCTCGTATCCGAGGTAGTCTCGGTCCCAATTAACTCGGATAGTCGCGAGTATACTGTATTTTCTACGATATAATGCGGAAAATTCTCCTAGAAGAGGAAATACATCGTCGGAAGCAGAAGTAGAGTTAAGCCACCCATTTGCAATCGAAGAATATGGTGATAGTGATAAATCCAATAAGTACTTTTATGATATTAATTTATGAAATATACTGTGTTCAGTTGATAGTGCCTGTTCAGGTTTTACTTCAGTTGGTCTGCTGACTTGTTTTGTAATTCCTTTGCAATTATTACATGTTCTAACCAAGTATCTTTAATTCAATTTTATGTACTCTTATATTCTCCATAATTTGTTTTTGGAGGTGGAATATGTTAACTTACGAGTATATGTAAATGGTATGCAGATAATAGATTGTAATAGAACAAATGCTTCTATAGATGATTCATTGATCTAACAAATATTTATTCTTCTATAATAAATTCAAGAGTTTGTGGGACAGACTCTCGCGTATACTTAATACATTTTACTCAAATCCCGATAGAATGGTCTAACAAAGAGGATTCAATGGCGATTCAGAAGTGGCATATGTACGTGGTATAAAGCCATTTAGTATAAAACTATTGTAGATGATATCCCGTACATATCTCAAACTATTTCTTGAGTTTTAGTAAATTTTACTGATTATCACTTACAAAATGAGAAATTTTACTCTACAAAGAATAGCTACTCATCTTGCCTTCCTATATTTCATGATTTTATAAAGTCTAATATCAAAGTTTATAAACAATAATCGTAGTACCTAAATGGTAATTATAGACTACAACTTAGATGCACTTTATAATTTCTTATGTTTAAAGGTTATCCTATGCAAAAATTAGTAAATTCAATGCAACACCTGAATTGGGTCAATAGATATCCTTCAATGGTGTTAGCTCAATTAGATAGCTATCCAATATGACGAAACTAACTGTTCTATTCTATTTAAAAGTTATATTTAGACACCCGAGAATTAACAAAGAGCAAAAGCGTGTAGATCAATCCGACAAGAGAATTTCGTTCTACCAAGAGTTTAACACATAGAACTATTACGGTGGACAATTTACCACAACAATGCACACACAGAAGTAACCGAATAACTTGTATATTCCGCCTATACATACTTTAAGCCTGCAATTTTAAAGAAGTAGGCCATTTCAATTATAATATTTTTAGTGTGTGCGTATTCTGGTACCATCCATATAAGAAGATACTACAGTGAATATCGTACGAGGACAATTACCTTTAGTATAATAATTTGCGATTATAAATAATGTATGAAATGTAAAAAACGGTAATTTTATATTCAACACTGTAAACAGTTTGCACTAGTAGGCAGTAGCTATCTTATAATAGTTAGAAATGCTAGAGGCAATTTTGGAAAAACACCTAGAAAAAAGTTTTGAGATATTTATCATGAAATGTGATTTATATGCTATATAATAACTTATCTTAATTTGCTTTAATTACTCTATATAATATATATGTATGGATGGTTGAAATTAAAAAGGATTTTAGAAAAGTGAAAGTTGCATTCTATATATTATGCACTATAAAATTTTTGTGCTTAATAATACTGAACAGTTTTATTAAAATGATTTATTAGGTTATAATAATTATAAGTTATGATTTTTTCTTGCCATAATATAAATATGACATTTACGAGGGGAAATTTTGTTATGTATATACGATCACATTCTTAATTGCTAAAGAAAGTAAGTAAATTGCATCCTTCAACAATTATCTTTTCGGTTTGTTGGTTTAAGAATAACAAGTGCTCTTTTCAGATGCACGCTGCAATTAAGAAATTTATGTTAACAGCAATTTGCAAAACAACATTACCCGATTGTTTTAATTGCAGTTGTGTTATTTTAGAATTAAATACAATTTGTATCTTTGTGCCTATAAATAAAACACTATAGTAAGTAAAAATTGCATTACCTTCTGAACCTGAATACTTAGACATATGTCTGTACCAACAGGTTTTATAATACCTACATGACTAAAACAGAGTTGAGCTATGTTAATATTTCTGATTGGAAAACTGAATCTAGTTTAGGATAATTCGATTTGAATAATTTCTGGAAGCAACTATATCAAGCATAGATAAGCATGAAGAAATGAAAACTTTACTCTATAAGTTGCTATGAGCTGCAATTCAAGATTATTTCTTTCTGCAGTCAGTGAAAAAGAAGAATCGAAGATGTACGCTTGATTTGATTTGGGAAAACATTTTCAGGATCAACGGTTTGGTTCAAGTATTGAAGAAAGCTAATTTCGCAAATATATAAATTATGAAGCAATTACCTATTTGGTGTGATGTCGATGCTGAAAGGAGATTTCTGTGTCCAACTGGTGCTTAGCATCTCTCATTAGGTAATTCATTTTTTAAAAGGCGCCTGGTTTCTGGTCGTTGCACCTATCCTAACGTTGCGTATCACTTTAACAGGTTCAATTTTTGTTTCCAAAGGGACGTTTGTCGTAAAATGCCGAAGCAATTGACTTGTCCGAAATTACCACAAAACTTGTCAATAAAGTTTTACTTAATAAGACCTCGTGGGTGGTTTTATAAAAGTACAAATTATTAAGAAAATTCAGATCATGTGAAGTAATGTTTTAGCTGCAACTGCACATCAAAGCCAAGCTAAGAGAAAAATATTTAAAAAACAGTAAATGCCTTTGGCCATCCTTCTTGTATAATGGAACTCCTCTAGACGATTGGTCGTCAAGAACTGTCCCTACAAGCTCTAATAATTCTTTATAACCTCCCTGAAATGATACTGAAAGTGTAGCTGGTTGAGACAGAATCGCAATAAATAATCACGGTCACCGTCAATTGTTATATCACCGTCATATGCTTATATACTTCCTCATCTTGGATTACAGGTTCATAAGCGCTTAAACGGAGCTAATTATATCTGGCCCAAATGAGTTATCAATACAAACTCGCAGATAAATATGATAATAGGGTAAGTACAATACGTCCTTTAATACTTTTTGTTCAAGAAGAACGCAGATTTCGCGAATTCACGCGTCCAATATTTGAAGCGGTAGTAACATAAAGGACGTTGAAGGACCGTCTTCGTCAAATTCCGGTTCAAAGATTTCTACCGAATCTTCAGTTGTCATATTTGCATCAAAGTCAACCAGGATTACTGAAATTAATGATTTAATCCGAAATTTGATTTACCGCCAGTGCTGGATCTCTTGGTCTTGGTCGTTCTTTCCCTCTTTACGCTATTTGAAACTGATATTTTGTCTGTCTTCTGCTATTTTAATTGTTCAGAGGGCGCTGGCATGTTTATTGTGCAATGTCGAATAGATGGTATAATTTCTCAGTTGCATTTAAGTAAGCATTTTTTTTATTTCTTTGGACCCCATGATTTTTTCAGCGGTTTAGGTATATTTCGTCTTTTATTATTATCTACAAAGCTAAACAGCTAAACTCTAGCATAATTTATCTTTGTTTAAGCTGCTGACCTACCTAAAGACCTTATTGTTTTGAGCTTCGTGCAAACTTCTCACCAATGCATCGGAAAAAGTCTCTTCGAATCAGCCGATATAAGCATCTAAAGATTCTGTGATTAATACGTAGAATTTCCTTAGACTGTTAACAGCAACAGACTTTTTCCGACTTCTTTTTTGTGATATATGGAAGGATATCATGTAAAAAGGTTGGTAAAAAAATTGTAGTGTTTCTTGCAAATTTGAAGTGATCTCGTAAATAGTACTATAATTTCGAAGGTAATGGTACGATTGTGCCATACTGTATCCTGTCCTAGCTATTATATTATTCACACAGTTAGCACAATACTCGGGTGGCGGTAAACAGGTAAATCTATAACTATAACCATTGTACAGTGGTTTGACTGTAGTCGATTAAAACACAGTAACAGGCGCTGTGTCATCAAATGAAGACTGCACCGAGAGAAAAAAAAGGTTAAAGTAAACATAAATCTGTTTGCTTTAACCAGATTTCATAGTAAGATTGGCTATTTATCTGGATGTGCAACCAGATCACTATTGGTAGCGTTCTTCGTTAGGACAACTAGGAATCTGGATGTGCTAAACAGATATGTTGCTGAGTCTACATACAGGTGGCTGAGGAATCAACGAACGGTAGTTATCTCAACCTAAATCTGGTTGTTGCAACCAGATCACGCCAACTAACTAACCGAGGTTAGAACAACCACATGCTATTTTTGGACTAGATATTAAATAACTTAAAATATATCTAGCTGACACAACAAGATTGTCTACAACCAGACGATTTTAGTTCAGGCCACCAATTCTTTTTTTAGTAAGTATGACGTATTGAATGCCAATTACTAATTGCTAATCAAACATTTCGATGATTGTGCAGTTTCAGTTTTTTTTCTTGGTTTTCTGCCAACTATTTTTCTTGGAATTTTCAAAATATTGTTTCTTCTAGCAGTTCAAAGCTGTTATTCGTGTTCATTTAATGGAGTAACAGTAATTGCCAAAATTAATGACATGGCTTACAATTTACTACTTACAATTTTACTTTCTAACCTTTTCTATGCCTTTATACAAATATTTCTTTAGTGGTCGTTTATTGCTTGTGTCTTCTAGTATTCAAAGTTTTATCCTTTAATTAATTTGTCAAATCTTGAGAGTAATAGCAATAATTACTGTATCATTGCTTTTTATATTTTTAATGAATACACTAAATATTTTAATGATATTTGTAGAAAGCTAACTTTCGGGTTTTTAAATTTTATCAGCACCAACTTCATTAATCATCGTCACTAGCATAAGTAAAGTATTGATTATATTACTTGCAGGTATTATTAGAATAGTAATTTTAATGGTTCTCCAATTATGCACAAACATTACACGGTTGAGTTGAACATTTAAAATTTCCTCGTGGATACCCCACACAGAATATAAAACCGCAAAACAAAAGGTTACATTAACCCCACGTGGTTCTGTAATAAATATTCAGGAACACAAAAAATACGTGTTACAATTAAGATAATAAGATTATGTATGCATCTACGATTCGACGATGACGTAGTTTGCATGTTAAGTTACAGTTAACAGAGAATCAGGTGGGTTCCGTCCTGAGCTTTACTAGGTAGGGCACATCTGCGTTAGGGGGTGGAGGGAAGCGTATTAGCGGTAGGGATCTTGTAATACACGTGAACTAAGGTAGCACTACGACACGCACGAATTATGTTTCCTTTCCGTAGAAATAAGTTATCCTCGGGTACAATTATTAGTTTATTACACAGTAGTAGACTGTTTATTCGTTTTTGTCCCTATGTCGGTATTTATTTTTTATTTGAATTAAAGAAAATTCTAATTAATCAAAAGAATAAAAATAACGTGTTCTGATTACATACCTAGGCTAACTATCTCTGACCTGAATTCCATTAGTAGTATTTAATGACGTAAAATCAATATTATATTAAATCATAAATTTTATTAATATTCAATTATTTCAAAAACGATCACGGCTATGCATTCAAACAGCATAAAAATAATTCAGTGTAACTGTATAAGAACATTTTAATCAAATTTCAATCTCGTTATGCTCAATTTAAACAAGATTTTTCAAACGGGTATCCCTCTATTCAAAAATAATAATTTTGGTATTGTTATGCAAAAATTTTATCGATGGCATCTCTTTATGATGAATTCTTTTGTATCCAACAATTATTCCTTGTTCTTTTTTGGTAGCGGATATCAATTCTCCTATAGAGAAGAACAAACCAAAATTACTTTTTGAATCACTTATTTAAATCGACACAAAGAGGTCAAAATGCAATTTGCTCCAACTCATTTCCTTTCAAGTCATGTGCGGAAAGTTAACCTCCAAATAAAATGGATGCCTACAGCAAAGGAAATAAATAAAGATTGACGGACCGCAGGTAGACAGAATTTTGAAGAATGATTGGCCAAAGAGTTGTCCGACTGGTTAACTAGACAAGGTATCAGGGTACCTATTTGTAATAACTACCTTCATGCCTTACCCTATCACCTTTCAGTTTGTAATTCAACATTATTGGCACTAATTATCCTGCATCCTCACCTGGTTGGTAGGATGATTTATTCAATTATTGCAATAGGTAATGTCATTTGAGAAAGCCTACTACTTTATGCTTCCTAACAGATCCTTGTAGAGCGGAAATTAATTGCATTTACAATTAGAAAATAAAATATATTCAATGGTGACGTTATATCATAAATAACTAGCAGTAAATAAAAATTCGGAACTTTATAGTTTAAAAAAAGTGACTTTTATTAACACCTGGGGAACTGTCCCTCCGGATGTTCCCTATATTTAACGCTGGTAGTAACTATGATAACTAATATTGAGCGCGACTTAGTTTATACTGTCACCTATATTTAGGTGGCCCTATTTCCTGCCGCACCTTGTACCGAATTTAGTGAATGTTTCTACCAGTGAATTAAAAATGCATAGATAAAATTATGATTGTGATAAATGATCCTATTTGTAACTTCAAAAGCTTTTTTATTTTCTGAATTAAATTTAGAATTTCAACATGTCTCTCGTGAAATCGTTTGTATAAATAAATGAAACAGCAAGCGTCGGAGATATTATTGCATTATTAAAATTCTATTGAATTCTCTAAATAAAGAGTTGATGAGCTTTGGGAGATTGCAGATAACTAAGAGAATAACTGGCAATTTTTTGGGACAATGTTTGATATAGTCAGATTGTACAAATTGGGTCCTAGACAAAAATATTTTGTATATCAGATAATGTACTATAAAAAAATCACTATACCGTGCACTATTTTACATTTTTCTTTTAATTTTAGATTTAGAAAAAATCACAATTTGAGGCAACCTTTATCCGATTTGGAAGTGAATAAGTGAGTCGCCTGAATTTAGGGATTGCAGACTGGGATGAATTGGATAAAAAGATAAATTTTAAAGTATCTTACCTATGATAGTACTTTTGTACAAGAAAGAATTATAAATCTCAGAGATGTACTTCATACAGAAACTCAATTTAATCGTTACTGCGACCATCCTAATCGATCCGACTTCTTTCTTATATACTAGAAAACTCTGATAGCCCATCACAAACTAGTTATTTTTCATATCTAAATTTATAACATTGCGGCCACAATTCAAACTCAAATGAGATGAGAAGAATTTCGCATTCACATTAGAATATGGAAGAGCTTTAAAAAAGTGTTTACATTTGCACCAGTCGTTTGGACATTGAGTTTTTGAGGATTACTCAAATTACTAAACATCCAAAATACGTACATAAGATAGTACCGATATAAACTGTAGACTTTAGTATTGAAGAGAAAAATGGGAATTTCGAGATAACGGTATCTT
Source organism: Agrypnus murinus (assembly GCA_929113105.1). Lineage (NCBI taxonomy): Eukaryota > Metazoa > Arthropoda > Insecta > Coleoptera > Elateridae > Agrypnus > Agrypnus murinus. The sequence goes on from OV816024.1 coordinate 75,512,921, forward strand.
GGAATCTTTGCAATTGCGTATTTGTACTTACATGAATTTATGGTTTTACGTGGAATGTGAAACCTTAGAAATTAGCGTTTTCACAAGAACTAACTTTAGAAGATATCCTCTAGGTTGTAGAGTTATTTCATAACGTGTGTTTCTTAAAATTAAATCTCCAATTAGCTTTGTCCCCAACTTCTCCCATTTAAGAAGCATCGAAGAACAACTGCATCATTGGTTCACTGAGATTTAAATTTATTGATTATTAAAGATCGCACAACTATTTTTGTACACATTCTATTGTTCTATTGTGTTCATCAAATAATGTTAGTACCTAAACTACCATGGTCAAGCTTTCAAATTCTTCAGTGTTTTCAAAGAATTGTGAACCAAGTAGCACATGCTTCACTAATCGTTGCTTATCAATCACTTATACCAAGTGTCAACCAGTAGCCTTGATCAAGGTTCACCTAGTTAGCTCATAATAGTGGGAATGAACATAATACATAATAAACCACGTAGTACAGTGGGATCCAAAATTAACGAAGACGGTTTGAATTTCGCGCCGTAGGTTAGAGTTGATTTTACATTGTTGTGCTTTGCTACGTTTTTCCGAGTTTTCATTGGATTTTTCTTTATTCTGCTTGTTTAATTATAATGATATTAATAAACCGATATTAATTAAAAATTAATATTTTTGAGACGCTACTGTAAAATAAAAGAAGGATCAAAATGTGTGAAAAGTATTCGTGTTGCTAAGGTGACAACAATTTAACGTAGCGGTTAATTCAAACATTCCTCAATCATTTTGGATCACACTATACATATTTAAGTAATCATTGTCAATCTGTAAGTTGATTTGCGATATCCTGCGCTATAGATACTTTGGGTTTTTCTTACCATTGTCAAACTCCACCCATTTTTCAATCGTCATCGTATTGTTCAGAAAAGGATTGTATAGTAGGTACCATCTCACTTATAGTACAGTTAGTTATAAATTTCAAGCTCACTTATTTTACTTGATAGTGAAATGAGTTATTGCTAAATAATCCACAATAAAATAACAAACAAACGATCTCTTGAAATCTGATTTGTGAGCGTTTCGTGCGTAGCGTTTCGTGCGGAACTGTAAAATCTTCTCGTTTCGTGCGTCAACCAGATGGACAATCAAGTTCGGTACTAATGACTTCTTGTTTGGTGCGCTCACCCAAAAATTACCTGCTGGCTTTGGATAATTTTTAAAATAAGATTTCTACACACAAATTTTTGATTTTCTTTTCCGTATTTTATTCATGTATTTTTCACACCTCATACAAAAATCTAAAGTATTATAAAAATTGTCGTTTAGACCAGATACGAGTAAACAATTGTTCTCATAGTTTTTAAATAATCATGTGGTTTTTTAAACCAGTTCGATTGCTTCATCAATTATATGGATTTTCTAAATTAAAGCTATTTCTTTTAGCTACTTTTAGATCCTAATTAATAAAAGGGAAATAATAATGGATAAGTGCATATAAATAAGAAATCTATTCGATGTTAAGAATAAAAATGTATCAGCTTTAACAGATGGCAATTTACAAAGCATCCACATCGACACTTAAGGAAAGTAAGGTTTTCCCATATTAATGTTTCTTCAAATCCTGTATATTATGAATTGCAGTTTCACATTGCAAATTTAGTTATGTTATGAATTTCAAGGAAATTTCAGGTAATATTGGCAGTACATAACAAGTAGGTACGTAGATCTGTATTATCTATCCATCAATATTCTAAATTGAGTAAAGTTCCCGCTTGTTTTTTAGCGCTACTAATGGTAAACAAATGATGCTTAAGTAAAAGAAAGTGCCAAAGAGAGAGGAATTTGCTTACTTTTTAATAGGCTCTGTGAAGTGTAGAATATTAAAATTGATATTATACTTGATATTCAGATAGGATCAGGGAAACATGTGCAGGTAATTACGCACGAAATAAGAAGTCATTAATGGCACCATTTTAATTCCGCACGAAACAAGAAAGTTTCAGGTAGATTTTCGTCGACGCACGAAACAAGAATATACCTGAAATCTTATTAGGGGTTATTTAACGATTTTTATCCATCTGACTCTGCAGTAAAAAAATTAAGCGTAAGATAATATGTATCGGACCATACACGCGATTATACAAAGAGATACAGCTGAAACTATGGAGATTAGACTAAAAAATTCTTGCTGTATATTTCGTATATTTGCTGGCTCTCGCAAGAAGTCTGTACTAATTATTCGGGATTGCAGTAGTCAGTATAACTAATTTTCGAGCTATTCGACTAATTCAACTAATCCGAGACTAAACTATTTCTATAATTTGTATTAATTCTAATTACAGGCATTACAGTAGACAACCGATATAGTGAATATTGCATAATGTGAACTACCTTCCTCAATAGTGAACACTAAAAATTTAACAATATATGAACAGCGACAAATTTGAAAATAATGAATGATGTGTGTTTTGATATATATGCATTTAAAATAATATTGAAGAAATGCATATTACTAAATTAGTTTATACACTAAAAAACATGCAATTAAAAAAAGTGAACATTAAATAATGCATAAGCGCAATAAATTTTTATTAGTTTGCTATATCGGTTGTCTACTGTACTTATTCATAGTACAACATTGTTATCAAAAATTATGTTACAAAAGCTTACTGAATCATGTACTCAAAAACTTTATTTGCGCATTTTCGTCTTACAAAAGAAAAATATGATACCTAAAAAATTAAATCATTTTTAAAGGGTGTAATCATGATTTCAATACTTTTGCAATTTATAAAAAGAGTAACAAATTATATCAGACAGAGAATACATATGCAACTGCATCTTCGCACGCCACTGACTTTTTTTTATTTAAACAATTTAGAAGAATGGTTCTAAAATCTGGGCTAATTAGTTGCTGTGGGGTCTTACAACAAAAATTTTGAAGAAAAATAGAGTTTATGTAAAATTTGCTCCCCTATCGAATGGTGTCAAAATCATTTCTCTATACTACTACCGTTTTCTAAAAAGAAATCAACTTTGGGGAGGACCGCAGTGGGGACCTGTCTGATTTCTTTAGGTACATTTGTTCAAAAGTCGACTTATTTTGAATGCTTCTCCTTCTGAACGAATTCACACATTCGTTGTATTCATAGAAAAATCAGTCTGACGGGTCGCCGGCCACCACTCAATCAAGTTTTATGAAAGGGTCGTCCGCCCTAGATACCTGAAAATTGATATTGAAACATGATTTTCAAAATACATAGTCTAACGGATTTTGGAAAATTATTATATTGTCTAAACTGTAGAAAAAATAAGAAAAAGTTATTGAAAAAAATCAAAACTTCGGAAAATAGTTTTGTAGAAGAATTCACACATTCATAAATTCATTGCATTCACAGAAAAATCAGGCTGAAGATCGATCATCATAACTCAAGCCATCCGACCAAGCATAAACAGGCAAATTCACCACCAATGGAGTCTCTTTTTTGTCTGTATGGTTTGGATAACGATATTATTTTTTCCTACTATATACATAGTTCAGAAAAACGGGCCTTATCTTGAAAAATTTCGAGTGGTTCTGATTTTTTATAGTGGGGTTCTTATTAAAAATCCAAGTATTCGTTGGTGCCTTCGCCATATTGGAAAAACGATGAAAATTTCGACATTTTTTTCGGTTTTCACAGAATATCTTCTAAACGATGTGTTTTACGGCGAAAGTTTTCTAATTTTGAAGTAATTAGATTAAATTTCCTACACTTTGAGTGCAGAATGACTGTTCTCAAAACCAATAGTTACCGAGATACAGCTAGGAGAGGAGCTCTTCATCTAGTCTTTGCCCAAGTAAATCACGATTGATGGATATTTCACCATTAGGCGCCGAAAAAGTTTTGGGCCGGTATATGATGAGACCTGACATGACCCAACATCCAAAACATATCTAAAGATTGGAGCTACGCGACCTTTAGCAAGGTAAAATGTATAGATTAACTGGACTAATAGGTAAAGAGCTAATTTTGGTAAGGTAAACCATAACGGTCGCCTTAGGAATTTGAATTTTTTTAATTAGGTATATATAGTTTTTATTATAAATGAAAGTATAGCAACCACAGAAAAACGTGAGCACTAGAATAACTATAAACTCTACTGATGGGATGGTGAATTGAATGATTTTGATTTCTCTTTTAGTGGCACAAAATTCGTTTTGTATCTAACCTTATAATAATTATATTCTAGATAATGTTATTTCTGATCATAGCAAATTATTGAGGGCTACACGAAAATAAAACCAATATTTATTCAGTAAAATTCCTTAGTCCTAAACGAAAGCACAATTTTTGCAAAAAGTATATCTTTGAACTACTACAGAAGAATTCAAGTACTACTACTCTCTTTAAAGTTGTCTATTTAAATGAAATAATTTAAAACTTTTATTTAAAAATTTAAATTTTCAAAAACACTCTTTTAAATAAATAACTAAAAAGTGATTCATGCTGAATAGCGGTAGATCATTCATACTACGAATACGCCTTTAACATTTTTGTATAAAATCGAAATGAATGAATTTCTATTTGGAGTTAATATAAGAACCGGTTTAATCCTCACCGACACGAAGAAAATACCTAAAAGAAGTAAAGTGTATGAATTAGTAAGATCAAAGTAATTTCGCATAAAAGCACTCAATAAATCAAATAAGACCCCTCCTCTTCTCGCAATTGATTAATGTATTAATAGTTTTGCCACTGAAAATCATTTATTGAAATTGCACATCAATTAATAAATTGCTGCCGCGAAACATAAATATTTTGCAAGTTGAATTTCCAGAAATGATTAATTTACCATCGAGTTAATTTTTTTCTGCATGCATGCAACATTAAAGAGAGACAGAGATAGCTTATATTACTTGTAAGAAAAATCGAATTTATATTGCACGATCTTGATATCCGTAACGAAATGAAACCAAACCCAGAAAGCGAAAGATCGGATAAGTATTCGAATCCCCGTTAACATTGCATGATTTACGGCGCCCGAGGGAATCGAACCTGATTAGACATAAGGCAACTTCTTGTATAATGAGACATGCATATGTATGGTCGATATCAAGTGCGGGTAAGAAGGGTCTACTGACAGTGTAGCCTAATTGCCCCTTGATTTATATCCGACCTTAGTGAAGAGAATATTCAAATTAAAATCATTATCATTCAAATTGAATCAGTACAACGTTAGCGCCCTGGTTCTGTGAGTGTAACATTTAGGCTAAAATTAATTAATAAGCGTTTACGAGCAGATTTGTGTGTTTTAAGTTTGAGAGGGTGGAAAAAATTCTAAGTGCTTGTTGTGTATCTAACTTAACAACAGCTGGAAGGTTGTTGCAAAGTGTAGCCGGTTACGTAAGTTTTATCGGATCACATCGAAAGCGCAAGAACTATAACGGACACGAATTTTAATACATATATATATATACACACGCCATTATATTTTTAGATCGGCAGCTGTACTACCATGTGTAGTAGTACGAAACATATTATTATGTCTGTGTTATAGACTATAATTACAAACAATAAGTGCCCTAGAAATTACAAACTTTTGATTGGTTAATGTCTTCTTTATTGTGTACGGCCGCCTACGCCGAGAAAAACTTGAAAAGAAATCTTGTAGATATTAACTAGTGAGTGAGTGACTTTGAAAAATGTTGATTTTAGAAGCGTCAATAAACTCTGGATTTTTTGGGATGTTTCCAAAGAGTCCAAACAGTTATGAATCTGTCTTCAAAAGTTGGTCATTTATGTCCGCGGGCTTTATAAATTATTACCTTGCATCAAAAATATATACAAAAAGTTTGGGCCAATAGCTACAATAGCAATACAATAGCTGGAAATACGATTGCCTCGCTTTCACAGGCACTTTATACACGCAACAATTTAATATGCAAAGTACCCGATGAAGGTTAATAAATTTACCTACTGAAAAAAGCATTACATCGACCATTGTAGTATTATACTCCTGTGGAGTGAGAATAGTGGCACTAATGTTTTCATTGCTGTTAGTACTAAATGGAACAAATTGATTATGTGTAGTAGTGTGCTCGCTCCTCGTGGTAGATGATGATAATGTTGAAATATTAATAATCATTTGCATTATGTACTTTAGCATAAGTAAATAGTGTATTGTTTACTAAATTAAGGTGTCAAGCTTTTTTGTTAGTTTGATAGAGATAATGAATTCTGATTTCGATCATATTAAAAAATTAAACTGCAGTAGTAGTTGTTTAATTAAATTCAGTGAATAATACAAATATAAATTAATTACCATAACATGTATTCGTTTAGTAAAACGAATGATCAATAAATAATAAATAGTGGGATATCAACAATCGCAACTCGATCAGCATTTCAAAAAGCTCAGAACTGGTTTTGGAATTACATAAGCTTCCCCATCTAGCGCGGTGGTAGGATAATCGCTACATTAACCGTGTCCGTTTAGTCCCATTTTAAATCGCTTTAACTTCCCATTACACCGGGGTTTAACATGTCAATTAACAAGATTGAAATTCCTTAATCAAGTTTCAAGGTGCTTTTCTACAGACCACACACGAAGCTTTATCCTTTAACTTATTTTATTTAGAACGTGGACTTTACCTTGCGAGTTCTCTGTTGCTCCGATATCATATCAGTGACACTGTCTGAGGAATAATGAATATTAATTAACCACATCACTTTATTACGTAATTAATTGTTGCACTTTCGACACTGTGAATTTCTAATTAGAAGATAAACACATTCTTTGTATGGTACAATAATTTATTGTTTGTCCGGCGTTGGGCTATTTATAGACGTATCATTAGTATGAAAACCACGTGAATGTAAACGATGTTACTTTGAATACGCGAACCTCGTGTTATTGTGACGGTTCAACTGATCTGTCAAAAATACAAGAGTGCGGTGCGGGGCATATTCGCTCCCTCGACAGTTGGTTTGCACTGTGAACCGGCTGCGGATTGGTGGACGCTCTTGTAATAGTACTGGCAAGCTGTCAGCGTTTCAAACATCACTATATGCCGGGCGCACGCACACCTACCAAGCGTCTCGTTCTCTCCGCCACTGTGAACAATACTTCTTTCTCCTTTCAACGGGCCGTCTGTTCTACAGACCTCAACCTCCTACCCCTATTTCAGCACCCGGATCATAATTCTTGCAGCACTTACACGCTGGAATCATATGTGTCTCTTTGCATTTCAGCCGTCATATATGTTTAGGAACTAATGTGGACCGCACGCACAGTTAAGTAATTTTGCATGTCCGAGCTGCTGATTACGACAAATTAATCATCAAGGTACCATTCATTCTTACTTCAACTCTGCTGGATTTCCTTTTTATGTTGTGCGCCACTCGTATCATCATCATAATCATTATCATCATCCTACATAATAAGAATCTTACCAAAAATTCTTCTAATAAATGTTGTGTATTATTATATGGAGCAGACAAATTATAAATTCAACGTTTTAATTTCTTTTAATTATGTTATCTTCCTAAAACAATAAATTTTTAACAACAGCCCATCAGAGAAGAAACCATAAATCAGAAATGGCCGGCAGGATTTGGAAAACTCAATTAATAACAGGCCAGTGCATGGAAGACCTGAAGGGGCGGTCGGACCCACACAATAGTGAATGCGTTACGCATAACGGAAGGGTGCTCCGCCACTGCTAAACCCCGAACGCACAGCGGGACGCAAAAATGTTCTAAAGTTTGCCAAGTTTCAAATGCAAAGTGAAATAAATCTCACGGATCTTTTTCACGCATGGCGCTGCTGTCTAATATTGACATAACTAACAGTACTTATCACGCATCTGCCATTTATCATACGTCTCATTATTGTTTATTTATAAGATAAACGAAGAGGAAAATATTAATTAATCGATACATTACACTTTGCGTGTATATAACAACTAATTAAGATTTTTTCATAATGTCTTGGTGCAGTGCATGGTATAATAAAGAATGAATACTTGAGATTTCATTCTTAAAAGCACTTCAGATTAGTTAAAAGTAAACACATGCACCCTTGTAAGTTATGAAAGACTGAATGAAAAATAGAAGGAAAATTTCTGGACTGTAAAATTACATCATTACATTTTAGTTAAATTAATTATAGTAAATAAGGAGAAACTTTTTGATTAGCCCAGAAATTTCAGAATCCGTAAGAGAGAAATTAAAATATTCATATATGGAACAACTTTCCTAGTTTTAATGTTTGGATTAATATGCAAGTATTTTTTTACACAAACAGATAATTATTTAAAAATTTAAATTAAAAATAAATTGGACGATATACATAATCTAAAAAGAATTAGCAAAGAAGTGAAAAAGAATTTGGCTAATTTGAAAACACCCACTAATTCAAAAAATATTAACTAGAAACCGAAGTTGCTCAGAATAGCTTGTAAACCAGTGTTTCTTCAACTTTTCGTTTATCCATTTAAAAGCAGAGGAGAAACTTAAAAAGGTTTTGTTCAACACGTGTTCAGTACGGAAGGCGCATATGAGGCGCTGAAGGGTGGATCTATTGGTGCACCAGTGACGTCACATATGATCTCTGAATACTTAATGAATGAACAACTTGAGCTCAGTAATTCTCCGTTACTGGAAGTATTAGATGTTTAATTATGATTTTTATTATTAATTTTTATTATTATTATTATTATTTTATCTAGTTACCTATTTTGTATCTACCTTAGCGACGTGTTTGTTTATAATTATATTACCTTTGATAATGACAGCATAGCTGTCGAAACAATATTGTCAGGTATATTTTAATAAAACTGTGAAACTTTTAATAATCTTTATTTATTTCATCTGTATACTTAGTTGCTTTTAAATGCTTGAGAAATGTTCTGCACTGCACTGCACTGCAGAGGTACCTGACACTGAACGTATTAAGAAATGAACTAAGAACTTTATGTTGTAGCATGTAACTTTCACGACCTTCGCCAGATTGAAAATCTCTTTCTACGTTTAGAGCTGTTTCTGTTATAATCCACATATAGGCTTATATTTTGAACACAACTGGGTATATTTATTTCAAGCGTTTCGAGATATTTTGAATTCATGAATAAATTTTGTTTATTTATATCTGGAGAGTGCAAAAATGAAACAATGAACAGTGCAGAAACTAAGATATTACATGAGTAAACTGATTATATCTATAGGTACTACGGTACAAAACAATCTACTGAGATCATCTGAAAGTATGAATCCAGTGCTATGCTACAGACTAAATTGAGAAGATTCTCTTATGAGAACTGTTTACATAAAAGTATTTTTATCAAGTATTTTTTCAAAATTCATAAAAACCCCTGTTTTACAAGTTCCAGGCAGAACTATTTTTCTTGTAACTTGCTTGAGTCTACTTTTGAAAGAAAGCTTCTGTGTACTTAAATTGTTCTCGCAGCTCTTGTTTGCGACCTAAATATTCACTGAAATAAATGCGAACTGAAAATCAGAACGCGACTGTCCTTTTTGACTTCTCTAGAATCTATGTACAGTGTTAGGCATATGTAAGTATAGAACTTTCGTTTACAATAACTTTTAAATTTAAATACTTATTTTAAAAATTTGAGTTGCATTGGAAAGATAAATGCTTCGCAAATGTCAGTACAAAATATCTTTGCTCGAGTGGGTTTTCGCTACCCTAGGGAACAAAAAGATTCATTGTTAAGAATCTGGTTGACACATCTTCGATGCCGTTTGGTACCTGTTTATTTCCTATATGCTAAATGGGAAAATAGTGGTTCGGTAAACGAACTTCCAAGATGGGGATGACCAAAGACGACAGAATGGTCTAAGAAGTCCACTGAGGTCAACAACAAGGAGAGCTGTAGATGTAGTCATGTCAGTACGTTCATTTCAACGAATACTAAAATAGTATATTATTATACGAGTTGTATAAGACGGTCTATTGTAGCACGAGTTGTTTGGGACACGACGAGAGAAGCGAGGAGTGTTCCAAAGGAACGAGTGCTACAATACGTCTTATAAAACAAGTATAATATACTATTTTTTGTACTTTGCGCCATTAATTTTATAGAAATTGTAAATTCAAGCTATTAAAAGCATTGCATTACAATCTAGTGATTTTTGCGTTTAACATGTGATAACACTATAAAATGACTTTTCGCGTTTTGTGAGGTTAGAATGTGTAAAGATTAAATGTGTTTATATGTAATATAAAACAAATGTTACCAATCTTACAAAACAAATAGTCTCCAAAACGATGTTATAATAGCCTCTATTATGAAATCGTTTTCGGTGTCACAATGAGCCCATTGTGAACGCAAAGTACAAAAAGTGATTTAGGTTGCTATCCCTACAAAATGCTAACGTTGCAGTCTTTGACTCTGCATGATAAAAGAAACCATCTGGACTTTTGCAAATGATTGATAACGGAAACATTAACGTAAGGAATGTTGGATTTACTGAAAAATGCCACATCTATCTTAATGGAGTTATAAATAAACAAAACTATCGATATTGGGCATCAGGAAAACCGATAGACCATTTTGAAAAACTTCTACAAGTAACAGTTTGGGCTGGAATACGTGGTGCGAGAATTGTTGTTCGACAATTTTTTTTGAGAAAAATATTAATTCTGCACACTAGAAACATTTATAGGGCCAGAACTTCAAAGATATAATCTAGAACATGTGTGGTATCAGCAAGACGGATCAACATCACATACTGCTAACACTTGTACTGAATGGTTTAAACAAAGGTTCCCAAAACCGTTTAATCTCAAAGAAGGGAGATCACGTACAGGGCGCGTAACAGTATAACGCCAAATGGAATAGCGTGCAAACATTTTGGCATTTGGTAGGGTTGAACTACTCATCAAAACTCATCTTTTGACATGAGTTTCATTTGTTTTCTGCAACAGGTGTATGCCGGATGCTGCCATCTTGATTTTTTTTAATGGCACTAAGGGCTTAATTTTGCATTATTTAAGGTACCTATTTCGTTCAGAAATAATGAAAAAATAGTGAAAAATAAACTATCATTATTTTGACTGAAAACTGGAGGAAGATAAGGAAAAGTAAAGAAATAAAAACAAATTCAATAAAAAAAAAGAAGTTTTGTGTTTCTTGTATTATCAGCTATTTTATTTTTTAGAATTGTTAGCTGATTTATTCACCATTTCTTCATTACTTTAATAATAATTATTAATAAACAACCCCATGATGTGCTTTTCCGCAAATACATTTTAAATGATGCAAAGTTAAAACTCTTGTTGCCATTGAAAAAATCCATAGTTATGGTATGCGGCCAACACCTGTTGCACAAATAAATGAAACTCATGTCATAAAATGGGTTTTTATGAACAGTTTAACTCTACCAAATTCCAAACCGTCATTTGGAAGTAATTCCACTTGGTGCAATACATTTTACACACCCTATATTCTCTTTTGAAAATCCTACGATAAATGTTATACCTTCCAAAGGAAGAAAGTATATATGTATTCTAAGCCTAACCAATAGCGAATACCAATAAAAGTATTTGAATACAAAAGCAGTATTGGCCTTTGATACTGTTCAATTACTATAAATAAAGATAAAAGAAGGATGAGTCGAAAAACTGGAATGTTAAAAACTTAAAATCCGGATGACTACGAATACTATCAAGATAATGGGTACACCGTCATCGATACCTCGTGGCACTATTACATAGGCATGCAATGTACTTACAGTATAGATCAATCCCGAAATTGATTTCAATATTTGAATCAACATTTAGAATTAAACCTAGTATGCGCGACTACAGCGGCTCAAATTTTCGTAGCCATCCAACACACTGAAACATTACAACCTTAAATGGAATACTCCGCACATATCTACATTATAAGATGGAATCTCTCACGCGTCCATTCAGTTGGTTGGCTTCTTACTTCCACGGTAGGAAATTGCGCATAAAACTGAATGGTTCCAGTGTGGCAGATTACCGCGGGATCCCCAAGGTTCTGTTATCTCCCCGGTATTGTACAGTGTTTACGTGAGGGACTTTTCCATAATGTCGGAAACCAAAGTTGTCGATACGACAGGGTCGACCTGTTGAATGGTCTCGTACCTGACATATTGAAGTCAATTTCGAAAAGAGCTCGCCAATATTTATGTCCAAATAGAAACACAATATATCAATGCTTGATCGCAAGATCCCATGGAAGCTCGAGGCCAAGTATCTCGGACTAGTCGTTGACAGGACTCTAACCTTACGTTTATTCATTGTGTACTGCGCAACTCGCGTCAAGAGAGTCAAGAGAGCAGTGACGTATGCAAATAGAGATTGGAGGCGAGTTACATGCCCCCCTCCAAGAACCGTAACCTGCGCATTGCACGAGAACGGCAAGACCGTCACCATCAAGGACTATACTGCCTTTCTAAGCCCAAAGGGCGTATCTTAGTTTTTTTCATATTTTCTTGTGCCATAGTAGTTCTCTTTTCCTAAGAAAAATGGCCGTATTTCATGGTGCTATATATATATAAAGCAGTGACAAAATTAGACTCCAAAACACAAGAAAAACATAAGATATAGATATAGTTGTAATCGTACGATTAGATAGTCGTAACTCAGGTATACTGAGCGGATCGACGCATCTGAAACATACGTCCTATTTGCTTTACATTAATTTAAACTCGTGAATTCCAATTATCTTTAAGTTCCAATAAAGGGTATTAAATGCAGACAAAGATTTTTTCTATTGTTTTTAATTTGTACTGAACAACATATTATAATATCCTCAATATCTCAAAATTTACTTGACTTGAGATATGTCCTTTGGGCTTAGGACGGCAGTATATAGTTTAGTAAAATCTAGTAAAGGATTAAAATGGTTCTTAGAAATATCTACCACCTAGGCTAGGCTTTCGCATTTGTTGCTTGGCTATAACCGTCAGTAAGGTAAGCGGTATTAAGGATTTTGATTTTGAATTTTGAAGAGAAATTAAATTGGCATATGTAGGATATATTAGACAAGAATTTATTTATACAGAAAATAATGAAAAAATAAATTGGTAACCCTAATATAAATTTAAAACTATAAAACAAAAGGTAAGTAAAAAGAGCATGTTTTGATGTGCAAATAATGAATTTAATAAATAATTTAGTCCACTGCCTCAAGCCTTACTCCGTGAAACTTATTAATCAATAAATGAAATAAGATAATACATTAACTTTATTCATTATTTTATTTATATTTCATTTCATTAATAATTTCTCTAATAAAGAGGTTACATAATAATAACAATACTAAGAAACGGAAATCTTCTTATGTATTTTATTTATTTAACTAGCTGTTGTTTTAGTTATTTGCATTATAAATATTCTTTTCAAACTTATATATTAAATATAGACTAGCGGTTAAGCTGCACATACCTACTAACCTACATCTTTACACAAATATCTCTTTAACCCTAAATAAATACTGTGTGAAAAAACTTAAATTCACAAAAACACTCCTTTCAACGAAATAGGGTGAGAAAGAACGAAAGATGTGGGTTCAACCATTGGTTAAATCTAAACAAAAAGAAAATTTTTCAATGTCGGGCTGTCTATAGATATGAGTCCGGACACATAAATAGACCTTGACGCTGACTGATTGGAGCGCAGGCTGACACCACCAATCAGCCTTTAGATATAACTCTACTGGAAGCCTATCTCTGCATTATCTACCAGTCGGTGGTGCCAAAGCTGAACACATCGATTTGTTGTTGTCAAACCCCGAAACTGGGTATATATACACACACACAATATGGCCCACAAATGAATATATTTAGTTATAAGAGAATGTAGTCAATATTTTAAACAGCTAGTATATAGGGGTTCGTGGAATATTGTGTTGTCTTTGGGAAGCAAAGGATTTTCTAATATCCGGAATGCCAGCGATCTTAGCGCATTGTGTATGCCGCGCGGGGATTAGCCCATTAATCACCCGGGTCATTGTATCAACTATCAAAGCGAGCAAGGTCTCGCAACAATAGTCCGCGCGCTCGGTTGCACACACCCCCACGCGGAGCCGCTTCACCGCTTACTGCGAACCCACCCTCCCTTCAATCGCAGAAAACAATCAGCTTTTCGATTTTCTGCATTACGGGATACAATACCCTGTAATGTGTATAAGTGGTATGTGCCTCCTTTAACAATTTGTTTTTCTTATTAGAAAAGGAATGCATTTTTTTTGTTTCCTTCAGGAAAACTACATAAAAAATATATTGCGTCAAAATGATGAAGTTAGTAAATCAGTGATAGAATCGAGTGCCTTGATTCACATTATTCCGCATACATGGGTTTTAATTGAAATCTCTCAGTCAGCCGCCCCCGCCTGACGTATTTCATCGGTGTCATCGGCAGTGGCCATTTATCAACCCGGTAAAAATTGCTCAGTCTACAGGAAAGGTGGATTTCAGCGAAGCAAAAACAACGGTGATTGGATCGGTCACGGTGCTAGCTGTACCATCTATAATACAAATGCAGCAGATAATAGAGTACTTTATTATAAAAAGAATATGAAGTACATACATACTTCGAACACACAAGATGGGTCTTATATAAAACCTGAAATATCTTGGGATAAATGCAACATTACGTGAATGTGTTAATTACATTATGCATATTATATAGCGTTTCATAGCATGAAACGCTGACCGACCGGAATTCAAATTAGAAGCCTTTGTCAACCGACGCCGACCAACGTAGCATTCGTAGTATGCAGCATTTCTACCCTACTACTGTGTGAATGGGCGAGCGATTTGAATATCATTTGAATATAACGCTTGTTTCATCCCTGCAGAGCTTTTTGAAGGACCGCATTTTGCATAAAGCCATTTCGGTTGTTCGTTTTCACGGATATTAAAGAGAGAACCATCTACTACAAGACATCTTAATTATAACCATATATTTTTGATAAATCGTAGCAGACGGACAAGGTCAAACGTTCAGATATTTTTACGCCCGTAAAACTATGCTAATCAGTACATCAAAATAACAAATCGTTCGGAATAAATTCACTTTCATGATGATGTTGTCTTACTGCGTTAATAATGTACGTGACCGACTCTTTTAAAAGATTGGGAATTGATCTTTTTTATTATGCGTTTAAACATCACACAAAGAGTTACATGGGTAAGAAGTTGATCATAGATTCTGCAGGTAAAATTGTCTAAAGCATTTGGGTTGACAGAAAGGGGAAACGCCTAGTGTACTGGTTGGTTGCCAGCAACAATTTGTTTGTGCAATGTAACAAATGCTGTAAAAGGACTGTAATATAGCAGATGTTTAAGTAGCAAAAAATATATGTGCATCCTGCTTGTTAAAGTTTGATTTAAAACACTTCATTGAAATAGAAGGTTTTGTTGGGTATTATTTATTGTGTTAAAGTGTTTCATAGAACTTCTGTTCAAAGGGAATTGATCAGCTTTTGAATTTAAAATGAATAAGGATTAAATTATTACTACAAATCAAATTAATAACAAGTTGTATTTAAAGAGAAATTAAACATTAAAAAGATCTGTAAAGTCTACATCCTTTTCGTAGTGGGAATTAAACTCGGTTTCCTTCGAGAAGGACCACTAGTCATCGCGCGCACATGAGAAATATTGGAATTTATGATGTGCCTGTCACCTTCCTCTCTAAAGCAACGGACTCTAAAATCGTATACGATTTTAGTAGAGACATTCCACGGGTCGTGATCTTTAGATTTCAATGGATTAAATGGTGACAGTTGAAACAATTGGAGAGCATCTTCATAATGTCATAATATATTTTAAAGTCACTTTAAGTGATGACAACAGGTAACTGCAGTTACCATATGCAACCAGTGGCGGCTCCTCATAAAGAGCCAAGGGGCCATGGCCCTACCATTACAAATTATGGCAACAATATCACAAATTAATCATTGACAAGTCTTAGTTTTTCAAAAACAAAACGAACAAAGTAGAACATAGAACATACATTTAGTAGAATGTTCCTCATTTATTGCTAAAACTACAGTGAAAATTTCAATCCGATTGACTAAGTCGTTTAAAAGTTATTGCAATTTAAAGTAACTGTAATTTTACATGTGATCTTATGGAGATTCGCTCACATAATAGAATAAAATTACTTCAATTACAGGAAAAAAAGCTACCAAGCGTCCCAAATTTTCCAATTACGTAACTTGAACTCCATAGAACCGATTTTGCATAGTTTTATAAACATTCACTAAACGGTTGTTGAGAAAAGAAATATAAACAAACCGAAAATCTGGTTTTTATTTTTCCATATTATTTGTATATTTGTTATTTTCTATTTCAGTCAAAATTATTAGTAAAAATTCCTCTTTTTTTAAATAATATATTCTTTTTTAGTATTGTAACTATTAATTTACTACGTAAAACGAAGATATTCATGAATTTCTAATTTCCCGTACTGTTACCTCCGAGTGCCGGGCCAGTTCTATCTGGCCCGGCACAATGCAGACGGTGCGCTGGTCTTTACGGGTGTCTGGAAGCAAGCGGAAACGATCAGAAATACGCGCGATTACCAACACGTTCGGGCCAAGCATGTGAAGGCACGGCGTTCGTATTTCTTGCCAGTGTTATTACTGTTATTAGTTTTGCGGGGTGCATGCGTTTACGTTTCGTTGACAGTTGTAGTTTTTAAACTTTCATGTACTGTTTTTACTGTATCGAGTTATTGTGTTCTTGAGTGTATTTTTTTGTGTTACCAAAAATGAACAGCATCAGACCAGATGGAATTTTTATTCTCGAGGAAGTTAACACTGTTTATGAATACAGAAAAGAACTGATAGATGTCATGGAAACATTAGAAAACAGTGAACATATTAAGTTTGATTCCACAATTGAACAAGCTGGTGCCTACAAACTTCGACTGCAGAACAAAGAATTTATTTTTTGGTTAACAGTTTTTCATAAAATAATGCCACATGTGGAAATAATTTTTAAACAATTGCAGAAAAAAAAATACCGATTCAGTTAAAGTTAAACAAGATTTACAACATTTTGAAAATGAAATTCAAAAAATACGAGATCAAATGGACCAGATCATTGAAAATATTGATTTAGAGTTTTCATTCAATGAAACACTTCCCCGAAAGAAATCCGCACTCTTGTACCGTTTTCGTTAGAGAAAAAAAGAGAAGCAATTGAAATATGCGATGTTATTATACAACAAATAAGAACTAGATTTAGTTTTACTGGGCATCTGTTAGCAACAAATTTATTTTTATTAGAGAAGTTTGGAGATTACGGCAAAAAATTTCCCGAAAAACATTTTTTCAAGTAGTCGGTGGTTATTTTTTTTGTAAAACATAGGTTAAAAACTGAACTTCAGATTATTTACGAAAAAGAAGAACTGCAGTGTGTTTCAGGGACTCTTTCTCTTTTATCATTCATTTCGCAAGAAGAAATGAGTGATACTTTTCAAGAAACGCGTAAAGTTTTGGAAGTATTAATAACAACGCCAATGTCAACGGCCGAAGCAGAAAGATGTTTCTCGATGTTAAAGCGAATCAAGACATTTCTACGAAATTCGATGAAAGAAGAGCGATTAAGTGCATTAGGAATGCTATCGGAAGAAAAAGCTTTCATAAATAATATTGAAAATTTCAATCAACAAATTATTGGCCGATTTGCAAATCGAAAATAACGGAGAATGGACTTTAATTATAGTGCCACGTAACTTTTTATTTAAAACTTTAGGTATTTGGCATACGTAACAGTTTTAGTTTATAAGTTTTTAATACTTTAACATTCATGTTTTTGTGTGCGTGCTATTTAAAACTGAATTTGTGCAATTCCGACGAAAATACAAAACTACCTGCCACCTAACTTCAGACTTTGGTGAGTTTAATGAAATTTTTACTTTTAATTGAAAAGGGGTGGGGGATATTAGGACGTTGGGCCGAGGTTGGCCCTACCACTCAACATTGGCACGAGCCGCCACTGTATGCAACTGTGACTACTTATTATTATTTACATTTTAAAGTCACTAAAGTAACTTTAAAATAAATTATGAAAATGACTCGAAATCTATTAAATAAAAACGACGAGGAAGATTACCGTTACTAACTACATTTAAATAAATTCTACTATACTACTTACTAAATAGTGCCTTGTGTCCATAACAACAGGAAATTTTATACCAACCTGGAAATAAAAATAAGAAATTAGACTTATGGTATCAGTTGGAAGATATAAATATTTGAAATTTATTCTAACAAGATCCAATATAAATGTTAACAATAAACAATCTAGATCTACTAAGCCAAAACAAAATCTTATTTCAAAAAGAACGCTCGATTGTCCAAAAACTAACAACGGAACATATCTTTTGATAAGACATAAGTTTCTCTGTTGAAGCTTTGCAGTTGCCGTTCCATTTTGCTATAATTTCGTAAGTCCTAACTTTTGAACCGTCAAACTGCCAGTAAACTTTAGGATATGCCATATATTTGAATTAAATATTTTTCAATAATTAAAACTGCTTTAAAATCATAGAACTTTTGAATTCAAGACAATTATTAAAGTTTGTAAAGAATAAGACACTAGAAGAGAGTTTCGATTATAGAAATTTATTTTAATTTTTCATTTTCAAATGTCTTTGTGTTCAAAAGTTTTCTTACTTATAATACTAATATATTTATACAACATAATACAATTACACGCTAAAGATGCACATGTGGCTGAAGCGTTCTGTTTGGTATGTCTACAAAGTAACCATGTTTTAGGCGTGATTTATATGCGTCAGCTAGGACGTTCTAGTGCATTGCTTCCCCTTCGGCGACATCGCGCCTGCGACGCCATTTCAATCACACCCGCAATTGACACAAACTTTAAGTGTATTTATAACCTTACTTTACTTAATTAATTCTTAAGAAAAAGAAAAAATCAATTTTGAACATGAACTAAGTTACACATTTAAACGAATTTAAATTAATTAGTACCTTTTGAACTACCAAAAAAATTTTTGTTTGGGCAAAAACTGACAAATTCTTAATTGTATATATAAAAAAATACTATTCTGGAAACTCCTAATGTTTGGTTTGTGTATAAAAGTATAGCTTCAGCATTTCACGTAACTACCTGACTCTTGCTTACTTTTCGTGATAAGAATGAATGATATTAATTTACGGTGTGTATTCACATAGTACGATATGTATACGCTACGTATAACAATCACATAACACTTGTACTTTCTTTGTTAATTTGTAAACAATAAAATTGTTACGTTTTGAGTAAAGGTGTATTTCTTTCTATTTCACTAGTTATCGACTTTATCTGTTAATGCTATTCTTTTCGAAACCTGCCTTTACAATAAATTTATGTAAAGAAACTACAACATGGTACAACGTACATACCTAATAGGCACCTGCATTGTCACAGTAAGGTAATGTACAAGTTCTAGGGCATGGAATATTCCATATATTTACTATGCTACTTATAGATACTATAAATAACAATTACATGTTACAAGAGAACCAAGAAGAAATATTGATTAGCTTTCTGAAGAATAGAATAAGAGAATACAAATTGGTACTATCATGTCTATTTATACGGTCTAGTCTAGCTGTTTATATTATAAGGATATGGAAATAGTTTCAATGAAAAGGACATAGTAGACATATCACATCGCAAACACCTAACCTCAACAATAAAATCTCAAAAACCTAAAATCCCTTTAATGCCTCTGATACTTTTCAAGAATAAATCCTGTATATTTATTGTTTTTTATTGTTCATTTGTTTCACTTTTAGTTTTAGCGACATACTGTTTTTTATGCGCATGGAGGGATTGGGGGTCTTCGAACCTTGTAAGGCCTACAATATTACACTTGAAAATCAATACATAAAAAACAAAGAAAAGGAAAAGGAAGGATTGAAGAAAGGAAAAATTCAGTGACAAATTTTAATTTAAGATGTTTGTAAAATCATTTAAGGCTTTCACGATGCATTGTAATTTATACACAAGTTCTATTAAGATTACCTAATAAAAAAATATAAACCATGAAATTAACATGAAAATAGTGCCTATGGCCTACGAAAGTGTTAGAACCACTCTGTTTGGAGACTCAGCGAATTCTACACTTCAAGTTATAATATTCTTATATTTTTGCATGCTTTTCATTTTAGGATAAACTACATAATAATGTTTAGTGAGTTTGAACCTACTCATTCATTAGTCTATGGATTCGGATCGGAGGTCGGCTACCGCGTTCTTGAATTATTTGTAGGATATCCCTTCCATATCTTCGGTTGAACCAGCAACCGTCCCCATCAGTGGATGTCGTAAGTACAATCATTTTTTTTCCATATTTTTTAATACGTTCTTTTCTATTAATTAACAACTTTGATGGTCTCTTTATATTAAGAAACTACTGAATAACTCCTGCACACTGATTGGCCGATCTTTTTCCAGACAATATCCGGCAATAAATCGATGTAGTTCAAGAGTAACCAATTACCATTATGGTTTGTAACTTTAACTTAACTGCATGTTGGCGGTCTAGAATCTAGACAAGTCTGCAATTTTCTACGATCTTATATTTAATAAATATTAGCTTTTAATCTTATTCAAACTACCAAGTAGCTAAAACGCCGATATTATTTAATCCAGTTATATCTAGTGCATGTTTCTTGTTTTGATGTTTAGTCAATCTAAATGAACATCGGATATAGACTAAACCACTTTATTTAGATATCTGTTCTATAGCTTCATTCTCTTGGGATTTAGAGTAAATAAGGTTGCGCGCATACTCTGCTATGGAACTTGGTTTCTATAAATCTTTACTTATTGATGGTCTAACCCAAAGTATAGTTTAGCATGTTTACCTCATGCGTTGTTGGTTCGATCCGCGGTTCAAGATGATAATTTGTTATGGCGGACAATGCGATGTTTGGTGCCAGTAGCGTCAACGTAACGAAAAAACGTATGGTGGAGTATGTGAATTTACTCGTGGGAGCTCCTGTTTTTGTATACATATTGTGTAGATGTTATGGTCAATCTAATAAACCGGGCAATGTATTAATGGCCGCCCAGTCTCATAACGTAAAACTTCAAACTAACAGTAACCTAATCTCATCTGCAGCTTCACCATTAATAATTAAGACCGCTCAATTAATAATTAACACGCAGATTACTTTCAGTTGAAGTTCATTAGATATTTAGTAAATATGCTTCTATGCAATTTTCGAGATGGACCGGTCATTAACTACATTGCCCGGTTTATTACATTGACCATAACATATACGTTATTACATAGATTTAAAAAATAGGATTTTGGTGAAACAAATGAAGGTCCCTTTGCATCTTAGTAGTTACTCCACTGTGTTAGTTTTCTAAATACAAGAATTACTTCAATTCCATCATTCTTTACGTTATTCAGTTATGAAGATACTTTAGAATTCTTCAATTAGAAAAAAATAGTATCCAATTATTCTTATGGATCAAGAATTAGTTTCGAACCATTTCATTTTCGAAAATCCATTCGTTTAACAGACAAAACAAGGCAGTTATGTGGATTATGCAAAACTGATTTTATTTAAACATTCAAATAATTTGGTTTTAGGCAAACTAATACCTACTTAACATCTTGCTATATTACCTGCAATTTTAGTTAAATAACGGCATGATTTCGGTGAACAACCCCTTCTCCTGCTGTCTTTAAAGAAAGAGACACTTGTTGACTTGTTTACTTTTATCCAGCTTCAAGTTAACTAGACTTTGCTCAAATATGTTGTGGTACAGGTTGATACGTTATAGTCGTTCAAAAACGGCAAAACCGAAAAGTGTTATTGAGATAAAAGCAAAATAGCGTTTTGAACAAACGCCGATTAAAAAGTTAGAAGAGATATCAGATATATGTAGGACACATATATCAGGAGAAGTGCATACACATCTCTTACATGAACACTTGCACTAAAAAAATTCTACACCAAGCGAAACTTTAACGATGATTAAAAAATTGATCCAATACTAAGCTTCCAAAATGAAACAACGATAAAAGAATTGACAGAAGCCATAATTGAGTACTACCAACCAAAGCAAAAACCATTCCATGGACAGGCAGATTGTTAGACACAGCTTTTCAGATTGCTTCAGAATAATTTTCAGGCGCTATTTTGAAAAAGGAAAAGCAACCATCATCGATTAATCGATCAATTTTATGCGAGTTTGTTAAACTCCAGAAGCGAAGAAATAAAGAAAATACGGCTGCACATGGTAATTAAGAAAGTGCTCTTCCATTAAGACAATGCAGCACTACTGGCCATGAATTTACGATCAAAAATCGAAAATGGTTGATTTGGAACGAGTCGCGACCTATTTCAGCTAAAGTTTCATCTGAACTAACTTACAAATTAATCCAAAAACAACAAATGGTTGGCAGGTTGAAAAAAAATTTCTTCCAAGCACATTTTGAAGATTATATTCTTACGACATAATAAACCTGCATATAATAAAAACTAGAAGAGTTTTGCCTTTGGCATGTTGAGTTGCAGTGCCCTTTTACTCTCTCTCCCTGTTTACTTAATTTTATACCGCATAGGTTTGGGCCTTGTGTCGTTTCTTTGCTGATCTTCTCTTAAGCGCTTTTAATGAATCTCCTGAAGAACCCCCATACAATTGCGAGTATACGTTAAGTTCCTTTGTTATTCTCAACATGACACGGTATAAACCCGTAAGCTGTTCTTCTCCACTGACTCAGACCGCAAAAGTCTTTATGTCTACAATAAAGCTACGTTTATTTAAGTAGAATATCTCGGGAACATTGGAAGCTTTTTGGAAATATACAAGATCGATGTATTTTTTTAACTTGCTGCTCTTTACTTAATTTTTGTTTATTAAATTCCGCAGTTCTAAGGTATAAGTAGGTGGAATGTAGTAACATAGAAATTACAGTAGCACATAATAAATTATTCGAATTGCCCCAAGTATTGCTTCGAGTAAATAATTTTGACTAAAACTTTATAGCGAGTTCTACCAAGAAAAATCAGATTGAAGGATTTGTGAACGTTTCGTTCGTAGCGTTTCGTGCTAAGTTGCAAAACCACGTTTCGTGCGTAATCCAGATGGGCAATCAAATTCGGTACTAATGACTTTATGCGCTCATTTGGCATTTACCTGATGACTTTGGATACTTTTTAAAATAAGATTTCTACATACAAATTGTTGATTTTCTGCTCAATATTTTATCTATTTTTTACACAAAAAAAATAAAAAAACTTTTAATAAAAAGTATTAATTAAGACCAAATAAATATTTTTTCTCCTAATTTCTTTTTTTAAAACCAGTTCAACTGCTTGATCAGTTATATGAATTTTTTAAATTAAATATTTTAGCTACTTTTAGATTCTAATTTATATACTATATAAATAAGAATTTATTAGATATTAGGAATAAAAATGTATAATATATATAATTATACGAATCCTTCGTAACACTCAAACAGCTTTAATAATAAGATAATTTACAACTTCCCCATCGACACTTAAGGGAAGAAGGGTTTCCGTATTAATGTTGATTTAAATCCTGTATATTATTCTGTATTCTTGTTTCAAAGCGATATAAACAAAGTAGCTCTGTATTATTCACAAATATTTTTAAAATTGAGTAAAGTTTCCGTTTGTTTTTTTTGCGCTACTAATGGTAAATTAAACGATGTCCATAGATTCAGAAGCGTTGAATTCTACAGGAGCTACATTAATTTTTATAGCAAATTTATTCGTTAGAAGTGTTGATCAGATCAGCAGTATCGCTAATAGAACAAAGACAAAAAGTATTCGAAAATGTTGAGTCCCAAATTGCCCCATGACTTTGTCTGTTTTTGCAAAAATACTCAAACTTTGAATCGAATGATATTAAAATTGTGGGAGTCGTAAGTTATTTTGAAGAGCATGTTTTGATAAAAGTATGGAATAAATTACAGCTTGTAACTTATGCTTAAATAAGAGATAATTGGTTACTTTTTAGCTAGCTCTGTGTTGGGTGAGAATATTAAAGTTACTATTATTGTACTTGATATTCAGATAAGATCAGGTAAACACGTGCAGGTAAATAAAAAGTCATTAAACCCCATCATTTTAATTCCGCACGAAACGAGAAGGCTTCAGGTAGATTTTCGACGGCAGACGAAACGCGACCCACGAAACCAGAATACACCAATTGAAGTTATTAATTTTAAAATAACTCGTTATTCAATTAACGAAAATACCAAAAACAGGATTATTTAGTAAAATTAAAATTAAAAGTCAAAATATATAAGACACAATTATCACCTTACGCGATAAATCAGTTTTTCCTCTTCCCTTAATTAATTTTGATCGCATTACAACTTGTGTCAATTACCTTTATCTTGCATTATAACTGATCGTTTAATTAACAACTTCGAGTTAGCTTCCTGATGAAAAAGAAGGAAATTACAATATGTATCTTCAATCTTTCGATCTCATAGATGTGTGGTCCCGGTTGTGCACACGAGATACATGAAACAAGTTATTATAAAAAACTTCATTCTTTTAGTAATTATTACCACACAATGTTGTGAAAAATAATTAAAGACTGAAATGTATTTAATTATATATTTACATTTTACATGTTAATACACATTAATGTTTAGTTAGTAATATTTTATAAACGACATCCACGTATAGTTCAAATGAGGAAATAATTAAAATATAAATGAACAGGCTTCAAGTTAATAACATGTAATTTCCAATGTCGTTATATGACACTGTCCACTTACATAGAAAAATTATGTACTTTTATTAGCATTATTGATACCATAATAGTTAATCCACCCATAACCATAAGATTGTGATAGGTATTTAATTTAGATTTATAAATAATATAATCGGGTTTTACTTAAGTTGGTGCATCTTAAAATGAAGGCAAACAATTTCCAGGCTCTATTCCATTAATCTTTAAATTTATATGCAGTTACAGTTATAATATAAAAGTGACATAAGGCAAAGTACCTTCTACCTGACCATATCTTCCAATGATAAATATCCATAACGCGCATATATCAGTAATGCTATACCATCTTATTACTCTTACAGAAGCTAGCTAAAAACGCCAATTATAAAGTGATTAGTTATGATTTATGAACCCTCAAAAATAAAAATCTTCCGAGATAATTCACACTACATTAATTATGATATGTTGACACCAATAAAGTAATCTCAAAATGTACGAGTCTGCAGCCAGTGTGTACATAAGAGACAATGATTTATCGCGCGCAATATTTATAATTAGGGAATTTACAAAATGCAAAATATCTTACAAGTGTAGTTAGGAATAAGGTAGATAGATACTTTAGCGACTACACCAGATGTTCGCGAATCATGCTATGCATGCCGTTTTACCGCTAAGTATTTACCGTTTACGGGTGGCGCGTGCGCGAATTCCTACGTAATTACCAATAACATAAATCTTTCGCGATACAACCATATTTATTTTGCCTCATTGACGAGTACTGCATAAACCGCATTTCACATGCACTTGATACACTGACCTAGTGAGACTCAGGCGGTCCCATTCATCGAAGTAGTTACATATTATACACGTTTGCAATTTCAAGAACGAAAACCCGATGAGATCTCTTCTTCCCCGTGCATTCCTATGATTCAGAAGAGAAAGATAAACAGAACGCACATCGGCATTTACGATATAAGGAGGGAGCTTTTAGAGATGTACGATGTAGTAGTTGTAGTGTGCTGCCTTGCAATTTGCATATGGTAGGTTGCTACTAAATGTGTTCAGTCCCCAAAAGACCTAAAACTGTTGATACGAATTTATCAAAAAATCTAAAATTCGCTAATACAAATCGTATTTTAACACCTATTACATATTAATTTTAGTTCAGCCAAAAATACTTTTTTTCTCAATAACAGTTAACATTAACCCAGAACATGGACTTGCAAATTACTTTTACAACCCAACATTAACAAAACTTAATCATTATAATGGGAGTGTTTTTTGTCATAAAGATGTGGGTCATTTAATAAAAAAAGGTTAACAAACGTTAGAACGTCCTTACAAACCATTTGGGTTATGTTGTACTTTGATACAGCAGACTAAACAACGTTATTGATTCACTTATACACGAGCTCATCGCAAAAAATGACACAGATTATCCACACAAAATTAATGCAGAACTTGACATATTCCGATCGTTCAGATGAGAAAGATTACCTAATTTGTTTTAAAATCCTTAATTTACCCAATAAAAGTATAATTCACACAATAAGCATTCCGTGTTTTTGTTTTCATTAATGACCTTCTACAGTAATAAAAGAAACCAAATTACTGTATTATCTACAATTTAAGGTTTATCTCTTGAATTATTAAGCGGATACTTGACTTTAAACCTTCAAACCGTTATTCGATTAGATAAACCCATCAATAGAGTTGGATAAGTCTTCATTATAAAAACAAATAGCATTCTTAATAAAATTTGTTTAATATTTTTCTACATACAAATACAAAATCTCAACAACTCCAAAAAGACTCCTCTGAAAAAATCTCAAAATGATGAGACACAAAATAAATCAATATAGTGTTAAAATACTTTACACTATCTTCAGCTCATTTTCCATAACTCTTACGTCCAAGGATAAAATGTATTTGATAGACTTTGTAAAAAACAGAACATTTGAGCAGGCTATAAGTTTTATACCACGCAATCCACTAGAAAAAAATGATACAAAGCGTTTGGTAGCTCTGAGTGACTTTAACTAAGATGACATGGCACTGAGAATTTGTCATTTGCAGACACCTCTTTATCACAATGAAATGCCATTTTAAGTCAATGCTTAAAGTATTGTTTTGTAGTAAAAGATAAATACCAATATTCACGATATTTATTTGACATGTCCAAGGTAAAGACAGAGTAAGCCATAACTAAAAAGTCTCTTCACTTCAGTCACAACTACGATATGGTTACAAGATCAACAAGTACCTAGAACATTTAATCCGGTCCTGTTCCGCCAGTCCAAAAACGCCATAAAGAAAGTATGTTTCTGATGAATTCGTTTGATATTTGTTTTAAGAGAAGTCGATGTCTCGAAATTGACATCAAAATGAGGCACGAACAAGCTCACGCTCTACTAGATTGTCCAATCCTATAATATCTAATGCCAAAATATCTAACGCTAAAATATTTAAAGGTTCAACATTTTTAATGCCAAAATGTCTAATTCTAATTCCGATTTCCACAAATAGATTTTCAGTTCACACAGAGAGAAATACTTCATAAGAGCTTTGCACAATATTGTTCAAAACGGTGTTGGAGAAATTTATATTATAATTGTAGAATCGTATTGTCCAGCGTTGTGTAGGTTTTCGTTACTGAATTGTCTAACAGGAACGTACGACAATTATTTAACACAGTCAGATTTAGTTCTGCATTCTTTGGAATAATGTAGAGGATAAACTAGCATATTATGTTGAAGTATAATTGTAAAAAATGTTTAGAAAAATACAATATTTTGTTTGAATGAAATCATAATCCAGTGTTCAAACTGCTTGATACTAATTATTGTGTTTCGCAAAGTTTATGGATGACATCCTATAGATGTCACCACTTGTAATTGTCGCTATTAATGTAAATTCTAGATTTATATATAAACAGGCGACGGCAAAAGGAAATTTTAGTGTTATACGTGTATATACACTCGCGTCTATATCCCAACACTAATGATTTCTTTTGCGCATGCGTTATTTGCTACCACGTGTTCTTGAATCCAAAATTCCTAAATAGAATAGATTTAAAGGTTATATCCTTATCGAGTGTGTATAGAGTCTGTATGAATTTATATATTTGAGTTTCTACAATGGATGGTAATAGCAAGTC
Source organism: Agrypnus murinus (assembly GCA_929113105.1). Lineage (NCBI taxonomy): Eukaryota > Metazoa > Arthropoda > Insecta > Coleoptera > Elateridae > Agrypnus > Agrypnus murinus. The sequence continues at coordinate 75,540,819 of OV816024.1, forward strand.
ACTACAAAAAATTTATCTGGTGTGGAATCTATCACGTAACTAAAGATCTTATTTTTATTGAATTATATAATTTTGTTTACAGAAGAATTATTTATGTCTGTACTGTATGTGGCAAACAGTTTAGTAATAAATCTAATATTAATTGGCATATGACAAAAGTGCACAATAGTTATATTAACTTGAAAAAGTCTACTTTAAAGTGCCCTTTATGTTCTGATGAGTGTTTTATAACGTACAAAGACTTAGATAACCACTTTATAGTTTTTCACGATTTCGCAATAAAACAAGAAACAAAAAAGTTTGCAACGTTAGATGACCGTTTGAAATGGAAAGATAATATTGAAGCAGAAAGTTAGTCGTCTTTTGTTTTTTACAATTCAAGAAACTGTGCTAAAAAAAATAACAAAATATGTGTGTCATAGGTCTGGAACTTAAACTTCTGGCACATAATTTATTTCTTGAGATTCAAACTAATGACTGATTAAATCTCTTCACTGCAATAATAATAATAGGCCAGTAAAATTAGACCCGTTTTGGACCGTTGGTGGAAATACATGTTGGAAAGCGGGAGATCTTTTCGATCGCTTCGTTTGAGATTAAATATAAGTATCCTAGGTTTGCACGGTCCCTCGACTTGAGCTTACCTAAGGGCATCGAAAGAACCACAAAATCTTCGGGCCTTTTTTAGTTTTTTGCTTATAACTCCAAAGCGGTGCTTTCCAACAAAAACTTCACTATTACAAGAATTAAAGAGCATTCAATTCTGCGTCGGAAAAGTATCCAACACTTTAAATTTGGTCCAGTGGTATGGTCGAAATCGACGGCCGAGAAACGAGATTTTACAGGTTTTCGATTTTCCTGCAGACCGGACGCCCAGAGGCTTTCCGTAAAAAAAAGCCCGTTGGACTCATTCTGATTGTTGATATAAGTCGAGAAATACCTAAGCTTTGATATTATAGAGGTTACCGGATTAACTTTATGGCCATTTTTTTGTCATCCTCCATCATAGCAATTATAATCAATTCATATGAAGTAGTGCAGTACTGGTCACTCGATCATTTCGAAAAATGATAATTTTTTGTGGGTTATTCCCCATAAGTATTGGTAGATCAAAACCACTGTCATTTTATTTGTATGCCAATTGATTGAAATATGGCAGCCATATTTGTTTCGTGGTGCACGACGTTGCTTGCAGTTTTTTATGTAAACGTAACTCTTGATATCTGAAGAACAGTTGATCCTAGAGACCTGCGGTAAAAATGATAGTATTGCTCACATGTCGGACTACAGTTTTTAATCATAAACATAATATTGATATGACGTATCATAACGAGAACTTCAAGGCCCATAAATACCAAAATAGTAAAATTTCAGATTTAAAATATTTTATACATAAACTACCTCTAACCGTGTACGTTTAAATAGAAAAGCCGCGCTAAGACTTCATTTTTATCTGGATGTATGAAATATGGCCCCATAATAGCGGAAATTTTTGTAAAAACTTTAATCTTCGGGAGTAAATCACACCCATACGTAAGCGCCCTACAAAAATTATGTTTAGATTTAAAAATGTAGTCCGATATGTGAGCAATACAAATAATTTTTACCGCAGGTCTCTAGCATCAACCGTTCTTTAGATATCAATAGTTACGTTTACATCAAAAAACTGCAAGCAACGTCGTGCACCACGAAACAAATATGACTGCCATATTTCAATCAAATGGAATAAAAAAAATGACAGTGGTTTTGATCTACCAATACTTAGGGGTGATAACACACAAAAAATTATCTTTTTTCGAAATGTTCGAGCGACCAGTATTGCACTACTTCATATGGATTGACCCTAATTGCTATGATGGGGAATGATGAAAAATGGCCATTAATTTAATCCAGCAACCTCTATAATATCATTGCTTAGATATTTCTCGACTTATATTAACAATCAGAATGAGTCCAAAGGGTATTTTTATACGGAAAGCCTCTGGGCGTCCGGTCTGACGGAAAATCGAAAATTTGTAAAATTTCGTTTCTCGACCGTGGATTTCGACCAAACCACTGGACCGATTTTAAAGTGTTGGATAGTCATCCGACGCAGAATTTAATGCTCTTTAATTCTTGTAATAGTAAAGTTTTCGTTGGAAAGCACCGCTTTGGAGTTATAAGCGAAAAACTAAAAAAGGTCCGAAGATTTCGTGGTTCTTTTGATGCCCTCAGGTAACCTCGAGTCGAGGGACCGTGCAAACCTAGGATACTTATATTTGACCTCAAACGAAGCGATCGAAACGATCTCTCGCTTTCAAACATTTATTTCCACCAACGGATTCTATTTTACTGGCCTATAATTAAATGATAGATTTTTTGATTTTTATAAAAGATGTTTTAATATAAATAATTTTTAATTTAATAATTTTATTTTATTTTTAGTTAATAAAATCTTAAGGAAATTATTAGTTTTAGTTTCATTTACCTGTACCTATTTATTTTACTTGTATAATAATTATGCAGCTACTAGATATAATGTAGGTTCCCATTTTGGCATCACGCAAACGGCAAGTAGCAAATTGCTTTATACCAAATCGATAATTACATAATTTTATTATTGTTTCAGTACTTACTGAGTACGAGAGATTTGAAGGGAAAATTCGATTTATACGCATGCGCAAAAGAAATCATTAGTGTTGGGATATAGACGCGAGTTGTATATACTACACGTTGTATAGTATGTAAATACTATACATTGTATAGCTATATACATATTAGTTACATATATTTTAATATATGTAAAAATATATATTTTATTTGTGATACCTAACCTTCTGTATAGAATATTTGTGCCAGAGTATTGCACAATTTATGTAAATGTGAACAAGTAATTGTGTTAAATACTATTAAGCAATTGTGGCACAACTAGCGCAACAATTGTACAATTTTGTATAAAATTGTATGCAATAACATTACACATTCTGTTTTAATAAGTAACACAATTTGTTATGGAAACTTATAGACAACTATTCATTTGATTCTACAAAATTACTATTGACTTCCACAAAATGTTATATTTGAGTTTATACACATCCTTACAAAAAATTTAAAACATTATTTAAAAAATCTTGACAAACTAAATGACACAATCTTGTTTTATAATTGTACACAAATTGTCCCTGTCACTTTTTTAAGACTAATTTGTTTTACAATACCACACAATTGTTGATGAAATTTAAATACATTTTTCTCTGTGCATGTGGAAATATTTTTTTGAAAGATGGCGATCGGTTTCTATTGTTCAGTATGGACTCAGCTGTACGTTTGCTCTAAGCTTCAGATCTTTGGATGACAGAGGGTACATTTCATGTGGTACAGCTTACGTTATCGATATCGATTATGTTATATCCATGCTGTTGTTTGACCATTACATGTTCTACCACTTTGTTATAGTTTGATGATAGGCAAGACAGAAGAGATGTATTCTGAAGTATTTGAGTATAGCCAAGATCTAGTTGTGTTACGTGAAGAAAAAGGCATTGCCTGATAGATCAATGACAAAGATAACAAACATATGTTAATGATTTTCTAAATACCATGCGTTCTAATATGCTCTAAAATTGAGACCTTTCATTACAAAAACTTTTTTGCTACAATGAGCATTTTCCAAATTTTTGGAAATATTATTTAGTTATTAATGTACCAAAGGCATTATAACGATGACAATGCTAGGAGGACGACGATGTTTCCTAGCAAACATTGGTGAATTTAAAATGGTAATTTAGATTTCTTTTAAAGTTCATTTAATATTAATTTAGTTTAGTTACTTTAAAATCAATTTAGTAATAATATATAATAAATTAAAAAAGTTAATGTTAATTTAATGTAACTAGAACCTTATTTACGTTAAATTGGTCAAAAATATTATACATTTAAAGTAAATTTAAATAAAAAAGTTTAATTGATACGAGTCATCGTATCAATTTAATGTAAATCCCTATTTTAGTTAAATTTATAATTCAAGTAAATATTATATAGATATAATGTGAAATGTTAATTGAAATGTTCAGGTTATGTTTATGCACATTTGACAACTCTAGATCTCGATTAATGTGAATTTTTTCTAAATAACTTAAATAATTTAAATATCAAAAATGTACAGTAATGAAAGAAAATTAAATACAAGGATTACCGTAATTTAAAAAAGTTTCGACAAATGTACGATGAGTACAGTAATAAATCAAAAACAAATGCAGCAAGTGTACAAAAGGTAAATGAGATTATAAAAAAAACAAGGTGAGTCAAGCAAGTATGATTATTTTGATTTATATTATATTTATTTATATTAGGTATACAGACCTCCTGAGACGGTTTACTGCAAACTACAAAGCAAATTTTCAGGACAAATGTTAATTTAAAAATCATGGCGTTTGATCAAAGTATTTGAGTTTATGTTTGGCGCGTACTGTGCTAAAATTAACCTGAAATTTATACTAAATTTACATATTCCAGTACGATCTATATAGTTATTATAGAATTACGGTATATCTACCAATGTTTCAGATAGACCAATGGATGTGACTATCGCTTTGTATGCCGATGATGGTGGGTTCGACTTCAGGTAGGGTAATAATGTGTAAATTCTAATTGTGTGTCTAAGTGCGTTTATAAATCTTTACAATAATTTCTATAATAATATGATTAAAAAATGCTAGAGAAGATGCATGAATTAAAAATAATTTTTAAAGTTTTTCTTTTTGGTTAATTTTGCGTAAATTCAAGATAAATTTAAACATATTAATTTAACATCAATTCTATATAAATTTAATTTTATTAATTTAAAGTTTATATAGTGCGCCTTTTCTGAGTGTTAATTCACATTAACCATACATTTAGTTGACACATTCACTGCCACCTATTTCTTTTATGAGTTTGCTCGGTGCCGAACCAACTTTCTTTTTTAAATTCATTTTTGTTCAAAGCTTAAGCTTTTTGGGGGATGTTTAAAGAATAATAAACAAAAAAAATATAGTTTTAAAATTTAGAAAAAAGAACGCGCTAGTCTCGTTGCCGGCATATTGTAATAAATTTAATCCAATATACCGCCTACCGCCTTTGATTACAAAATGTATTTTTAAACAAAATATACCTATAATAAATTCATAAAAAAACGCTAATAAAAGTGGAAATAAAACTTTGTACGCTTTGCAACTAATCTTTACTGAGCTCACTAAATTATGGAGGCCTGCTCCCCCACACACTTTCCAGCTCGCCCGTAAAAATTAATTTACAAAGCTCGTCAGAAAATAACTATTTTAATGCATTTTTAATGCATATAAAATCTAATAAATCTACCATCTGAGTTGCTACGTCATTTTATGGTACACTTAGAATTCATTCTTCAACTAATTAAAATTTAACAGCAGTATTCAAAAACCAAGAAAAATATAGTGAGACAATGTCTTTTTCTACGTGCCTGCCGATTTTGGTTAAAGTAACAGCAAGTCCGCTAGAGAAACTTGCCTATAAAGCTCAATACAACAGTGTCCGCGTTGTGGGCATATGACAAAATATGGGATGAACGCGGTAAACGAGTTGCCGGAGATGAATGTGTTAAAGTACATTTAATGTAAACTTAATTTTAAGGATGTTTGCTGAGTTCAGTCCAAGGGATGGAAGTCGCCCGGTGGTGCATACAAGATTTTATTTTTCACTAGAATATGTACGAGTAGAAAATTAGTTTTAATTTATAATTTGTGGCGTTGCCGGGGACGTTGTTCATATTTATTTTGAACGTAAAGCTGGCGTCGATTCCAAAGTTAACAGCGGGCGTTAGAAATGATAAAGCCCGCTTACAATGCCCTGGTTAATAAGAACTTATTTAAATATTTAGTTCGTATCACAGGTATAAACAACTATCAATATGATAGTAAAAAATAAAAAATATAAGAGACACTTTCGTGATCGCGTCTTAGGGTATTTACAACGTTACTAAGATGTGCTAATGATATTTTAATATCTGGCGAAGCATCCCTTCAGTATCCCTTCTACTTGCAGTAGGTAGATAGCAAAATAATTCAAATTCTTGAGCAAAACTGCAATCAGTGTTGTCATGATTAATATAACATAAAATTCCTAAATTCATAATGGTAGACAGTTACAATGACAAGCAATCCAGCTTGCGAAATGCTTATGAAATATCTAATGTTATTCTAACAAAAGCGCTTTAGATTTACATGCATAGAAGTATCGGATGAAGTTAATAGAAAATATTTTGTATTCTAAAATGAGTTTATTTTGTTATCTTCATTATATTATCATTTTTATTATCATACAGAACATTTTGTATTTGTATGTACTTGTTTAAACCTTGAAATTAAAAATAAAAATACACTAGTATGTGAGAACGCAGTGAAATTAAAATTGATCAACACGAATAATTCCAAAATCCACTTAGTCTCACGATTCCTATATTTGATTTTATGATAATTGATTCTGGCTAACGTTAATTCTGGAAATAAAAACTGTTTTATTGTAAAATGTGCAAGTTTGATACCACGCAAAATGCCCATTCGTTATAGTATTTTCAATTTAGTTTAGTATTGAGACATTTGGTATTTTCCAGACGCCATACATTACATGCAATAGTTTAATAATAATAATAACACTAATAAATACCTTAGTTTAAAACAAATCCTTCCAAATCTGACAAGACCTGCTTATGAAGATCTCTAAAACTCATATGTCTAAATTTTCCACTTAGCCTTATAAAGTCATTTGGACTTGGAAGCTGAGAAGTACCACGCTCTAGTAAGGGTGTCGAGATTATTAATATGAAAAAGCCTTGTTAATATGTTTGTTGCAGCCTGATGCTTACATTTGCCAATTCACAGAAGGGTTGGGCAACGCAAGAAATGTTAATTCGTATTTGGGTTGAGAATGCGGACAGGTGTTTGGCATATTCAGTTGGTATTTTGTATTCTATCAAAAATTGTAGTATGTAAACATTTTGAAATAAATAGTTAGTTAAGCTTCCAAAATAGGGGAAGCCAAGTATTTCCTGCCTTATACGCGCGGAACTAAAGTATAACAGAACGATCATGCTACAACAGGAAAATTAAGTTAGCAAGTATGCAGTATGTATATGTAAGACAGATTTCAAGATAGAAATCTAAACAATGGTGATCGTTTAAAGTATTTTGAATCTTAAAATGATGTTAGATTAAGGTTTGCAACTTATTTCACTTTATTGAAAATGATTACAAACTATTTCTTTGCAGTAAATGGATATACTATTTTAGTTTTCTTTGAATTAACCATATAGTCAGTGAAACGACTGTTTCCTTTTTTCCTATTGTTCCCTTTGAAAGACTATAACTTTTCTTATTATTCTATACTGTTGTACACAAGATACTCTCATGTATGTGAAAAAATATATGCAAAGCAAGTTAGCATCTAATCCTTTTCATTATTTTAATACTCCATCTAAATATTAATACCTTGTCTTTCTTCGTTTGCTTTACACCAATAATGGCAATAACTTGAGGTGATTTTAATACTGTAATATGTGTACGTTGTATCAACTTTAAAACGAATTGTGAATACTCAAAGAATTGGATATTCGAAGGAATGTGGATATTATTCAGAAAAATAGTAACTGTTACGCTTGTGATTAATCGTGTATGGGCACTGTGTACCCAACAATTGCAGCGCGTCTAAAACAGGAATACCTGCTACAAAGTAATCTGTAATTTATGTTACAATAACCTTAAATAATGTAGGTTTCCCAAAGGGTCACAGTTCACAGAGTACCTACTATTCATAATATAAGGAGGTGAGTCCTGAGGTCACTTTAAGAAATAAGATCAGATAAACGTTAAGTCTTAAAAACTCTATACCTGCCTCGCCTCCATTATACTCTGTTGAGGTACCACTGACAGGATAATTAATCTCTCTAAAAGGTAAACGGTTGTCAAGTTTGATGTCAATACCCTAAAAGATTATGGAAATAGAAAATGAAATCGCACGCCATATCTTTACAAGCTAGAATGAACTAAAGTGTTTATCGAAATGTAGTTAAAGTAATTTTCTGCGGGTAATTAATAAAGAAATAAAAATCTGTAGGTAAAAGAAGATTGATTTTATTCATACAAACAAGTTTGGGCAATAATCAATCAATACTCATTCTTACGCCATTACAGTCATTCAAAAATATTCTATGCGTGTACAAACACAATTATTTTTTTCTGAAACTGTCAGGAAAATGAAAACGTTCATGACTTTCAAGAATCACCGAAGATTCTTGCCTCAAATATTTAAAAAAATTATTTTATTAATTTACTTGAAGTTTGAGAAAAACTACACGCAAATATATCAGTAACATGTCTTAACGGGAGGATTGGTAGGCTTCCATTCATCCTGTAATTTAACAACTTTTCCAGCGTTTCCTAACTTGTTACACAAATAACTATTAGCTATAGTGACAAGAAAAAGTTTTAACCAATTTTGATTACTGCTTTGAACAAAATGGATTCGCTTGACTTGAATTTACTGTCGAGTAACTTGAATGTGAAACTAGATTTCAATTAATAAATGAAATTGATAGAGAATGGTAAAATTGACGACAGCAACGAAAACTATTAGTGATTGACATTTCATACAGAGCCAGCTAAATTTTTCGTGCTCACGCCTAAATAGTGTGTGTGTGTGTGTGGAGTACGACTGTAATGTCACGATGAAAGCTAAGGGTTGACCATAGCCTCTTATGCATTATTGGAAAGGGGCTCTATTTTTGTCTTGTGTAGGCACATTTGTTGCTGAGACTTAGTCCATTTATCTTTTTAACATAATTGTTTAATATTATATTCCTTCAGATTAATGAAAATAGCTGTACGAGTGTTACTTTTGCACGAACAATTAATATGTACAACTACTTATTTTTGTATTATTATTGCGACGATTAGGTATTGTATATTTAAAAGGAAAACTTAAAAAACAGAAGAATAAAAGACAAAAACTTAAAAAAAAGAAGAATAAAAGACAAAAACGTAAAGTATCAAGAATAAAATCAAAAACTAATAATAATTAACAAAATTCACCAAAGAATACTAAAGTCGTTGATCTACATAAATGGAAATAAAATTCTCAGTATCAAAAATAATGTGGAGATTTTTGCAAAATTTTAATCAACTGCCTAAATATTTAGAGATTATTTGCTACGAACCTACTGAAGTTAATAAATATTTAGAGTTATAAGCAGGGGAACCGCTTAAAATATCCAAATCAAAATTTTTGTGGATATGATTACAATTACATTTAAGATTTTACAAAAAAAAATCGGCCCTAGTAAATAAATATGATAATTTAATTCATGTATAAAAAATCCCATAAGCCGCGATACATTTGTCACTTTGACATCGGATAAAGTTAGCCCTAACTTTGCATCTGGATAAAATGTGTTTAAACTTCCATGGCACACTTTCTCGAACCTGATTATTGTTTTTAATAATTGTCATTTTCAAGTTAATAAATGTGTTCTTGACTTCTTCATAATTACCTAGTTATTCCTTTTTATTATTCATTAAATTATCTCATCGAATTACGCTCGAGGTTTTTTTCTCCGGGATAAAATTGATTTTTTAAACTCTAATTTGGTTTCTTTTTGGTAAACTGACTCTACAAACCACCAGATAAAAAAACTCGTCCTTCGGACTCGTTTTTTTATCGTAGGTGGTTTGTATCGTCAATTTACCAAGCAACCAAATTATCGTTAAAAAAATCAATTTTATCCGGACAAAAAAAGACCTCTCGTGTAATTACAGTCGATTATTTCATTCTACTTCGTTTTTGACCAATCGCAAGGCTTTATTTTTTGGATTACAGCGATAATTCGATAATTTTTTATTGTCCTTTTCGACTGTTTTTATCTTCGTGACAACGCTGAAAACTAGTGTCACATGTGTCCCATTTTTTACTTTCATGTCAAATACTAATCTTTATGTTAATAAGTAGATGCTTAAATAAACAACTGTATCATGAAATAATCTTACCGAATTACATGCTCGTGCTTCTGAAATTATCTGTTGTAATACTCAAGTTGATTAAAACGCAACACTCGTGTCATTTTTTGACAAATTTCCCTCCGTTGCACGTCGGGAAATTAAAACGTCAAAAAATGACACTCGTGGTTGCTAATCAACGTTCGTATTACAAATCGATAATTTCGAAGCACTCGTGTAATTACAAGTGAAAATATTTCTGGCGTAAAATCTGCTTGCTGCGCTTAGATTCCATGGGTTCCCAGTTCATTTTCACGGCGACTATCATGACGTCACAAATTCTAGGTGCACGCTCGGAAGCTTTAATTGGTTCTGTTTGTCAAACGTTTATTTTGTTTTCCTGATACGAGAAAAAGCTTACATACAATGCTAAATCGAAAAAAGAAGAAAAAATACCATTATCGTCAATGCAGACATCGAAAAATATGTGGATGTAGGGTAACACTAAACATCACTGCTACGCATTTTAGATATAGATCTTTTTATGAGACTTTTTCCGTATCTTATCGGTCGTATTTAATAGACACATTGAGGAAAAAAAGAATTTCTGGAGATTTTGAAAGAAGAGTATACTAATTTAATAAAGTTCATGGGCGGAATTTGAAACTAAATTTATTGAAATGATTAGGGGTATAGATTCAACAACCCCAAAACCGTATGATTATCAGGGTTCGAGTTCATGCTATAATATCATTTCGAAGGTGTCACACAAAACATATGGAAACACACTGTCGTAAATCAATGTATTTTGGAAAAGTATATCTTTGCAATGCTTACAAAGACAGGGAAAAGTTTTATTCGCATAGTGCAAGCCAGGAACATTACTGACAAATAACCTTTTATTATATGAAGAAATAATTATCTTTCTTCGATTGTTGTGATTACACAACAATCATTTAACGGTATGCACTTTAATAACTGCACTATTATTAGCTACTCCATTAAAAACAATTTGGTACTTTTCCAACATAATCCTTCATCAGAAATAAAATAATATAAGTAGCATTATATTAGTGTTCAACAACTATTTAATAATAATAATAAGCATTATATGATTCATTCACTGTATTACGTTGTCGTGATAAATTAACAACGGTACATACTTATGCGTGATGTCGGTATGATAATAGCATCAAGTGGTATTAATTAGTAAATACCAGTAAAAATAATCTCCAAATAACTGGACGATGTTAGCAGTAGTAAATCCAGTCTACATTTACACATAAATCTCCACTTTTTTGGTAAATGTTAATCGTAAAACGCAATTTAACTGTTCTAGAGAGGTGACATCGAAGAATAACTATAAATTCCTTGGATGTTTGAGAATGCAAGACGACCCATTTATATATCTGTTCCTTGGGATGATTGGAGCGACGTGAGTAAAGCTTACAAAAGCATTGGTTTGGCACCAAAGGGAGCAAGAAATGCCTGACATTTTAAGACACCTGCTCGGCCTGCTGACAACACAAGCTTATGCTATATTATAAATGTATTTTAAAACCTATTAAACGGAATAAAATAAGATTTTCTGAAATAAAATTCGCTAAATTATGACGTAATTAAAGAATATCCTAGGCCTTTTGCTTCTAATGGTATCATTAAGTTAATTTTTGGTTACTTAGCAAAATGCCATTTCGATGTTGGGATGGTAAAATTTGATTAGCCCGCTTTCATATTTTATGCTTACTTGCAATAATATACTCACTGGAATGGTACTTTCGAGAGGCATTAAACGGAGGCTTACCTGAAACAAACAAAAACATACACATTAGTTATTTTTTATACAAACGGAGTGCAAAAGCAGCTACAAAAAAGTATTAGAATTCAAAGAGTGTGACAACTACGAAACAGTTTGAATGATGGTAGTAGACCCGCTTTGCGCAACGCAATATTGCAAAACAGTAGGATTATTTTTAATCCCCCCAAACTCTTATTAACTTTCCCCGTCTCCCAGACATCCCCGGCAGGATTAAATCCCCGGCTCTGATCTGCCTCTGCTTGCTCCGCACCCCCGAGCTGTCGGGATGCCACGGAACCATAGCAACGGAGTGCTCTTCGCTAGCCTGTCTCCTGTCCCTTGATTTATGGCGATGGAAAATGCGAGAAATGAAGAGCGGGACTGGCAGACAGCGCGCTTTTCAGTCGACGGGATCTTCATATTTGTATGATAACAAAAACTGAACTCTTGCTTGCTACTTTCTAATTGTACTAAAGTTTACCGTATAACATAAACTTGGGGAAATTCGTTCTAGAATATAATATAAATTTAATAATCATAAACGCTATTAAAACCGTTACATAAAAGGTACACCCTGGTTATTACACCATTTTTTTTAATTTTCCTGGGGAAAGAAGTGTTTCATTTTTTCCTTACGTGACATTTTATGTACATAATATAAACTAAAATGAATTTTGAAACGTTTTCGTTATTTTAGTGTATTTGAAAAATTTATGATATCAAGAAACAGATCTCTGGTAGAGATAGCATAGTTATTAGTACTTTAGCAACGTGTTTAATCGGAAAATCTGCAATCACAAAAATTATTATTTACAAACACACGCAATGCATTCACTTCTTAACACGAAAAAATGGTCTTCAAGATAACGAATTTTAGTGACCCACATTTTATGTAGTTCACAATCTATAAGCATCTCTTCCATAGAAGATGTCTACTCTACATAGTATCTATCAGTCATCCAGTTTACATCTACTATTATATACTCTTATTCCATTTTCCCATACAAACACATAAACTTAAAGGTAAGTAATTCCTAGAAGTTTCAAACTAGGTAAAGTGTAGTTTCAAAGGTATTATATATACTATGAGTAGTTTACATTTTAGATGTAGTAAGAACCAAGAAACCATTATGTTTAGTGTTAAAGTAAGACATGGTGGTAATAAATATTTCATATTCAAGTAAATTAAAATGATAATTTCTGGAATTATAAATACTCCAACAGCTGTTTTAATTGGATAATTTATCTTAATGTGTATGTACACTTAACACTTGTTTCTCACATATTTTTGCAAATAAATTTTTCAAAGAAACCAACTTTAAACTGTCGTCCCTAGCTTGTAGATTTTCACATGGGCCAAATCACCTGCCAAACGAAAAAAACATAATGAAATCAATTGCATATTAGTGAGGTATCATTAGTTTTAATTTGTAGTTTAATTTGCAAAAACCTGTCTATGATTGATAACCATTATATATTTTATTTGGATACGACGAATTTAAATTTCAAATCGAATTTGTTCTAAATATATATTGTTAAAATATTCCAATAATTTACTACCATGCATAAAAACACAAAAAAAACTACTAAAAAAACAGTAGCACCAATAACTAATTAATATCTTAGATTAAACATTAAGCTTAGAATTAATTGCATCTGATATGGAAATCAGCTTTTTTACATCAATCTCAATCAATGCAATCATTGTTCATCTAACACATATCAAAGCTAATAATACTGAAAGTTAGCCAACCATATAAACACACCCTAAAATTGTCGCGGTTCTAAGAAAGTATAACAGACATAACAAATTATTTAACTTATTAGCTACCGCTTTTATTTAGCGCTTGTAATGTTTTGTTTACTTTTTTAATTCAAGTGTTAATGACTGAAGAAATTATTAAATGCAGATTGGTCAGTAGGGAAATCGGAAAAATCTCTAGAGAACGTTCCAACCCAGTAACTGCACTTCCTGAATATTTAACTCTGGAAAATTAAGCGGACTTAAAACCGATAAGGTTTATTAAAAGATTCAATACTGTTTGAAATCAAGTTTTTCGTTTTGTAAATTTTTTTGTTAGTTATGAAAGTGTGCCTTGTAAATAGATACAAAATAAAACCAAGCAAGCTGTTATAACAATGCCATAGCTCTAACTATTGTTACTATGGTCTTCTATAAAAATCTAATTATTTTCTTGTAATAGAAAAAAATTTAAAATCCCGTGCAGATCTTAAAACAAACATATTAGAGTCGCTTTAAGGAAAACCAAAATTAACAGAAAAATACTTAAATTAACTAAATCACAAGTCTTTAGTCTCTAACTATGATTTAGTCCCCCAAAATCTTAATATGAGTCACCGTTACTCCGAAATAGTAGATGACAGGAAGTATTTGAAATAAAACTATGACAGGAAATTGGATAATAAGAATTAAAAAAAAGTCTAAACATACAATAAAGAAATAACTACCTCCTAATATCGAGTTCCTATTCCATTTGTCTCTATTACACTTATATCTTTGTTTCAATTTTCCTTCAATAGTGCTACGTTGGTTGTGTGTAGCTATCGAAAATACAAATCAACTCGTATTAAAAAAAACATTAATTTTGGAATTTGCTAAAATAATAGTAGTAACAATAAGTAATAATTTTAAAAATATAATAGATTGTTAGAGACGGAGAGCAATTATAGCGCACGCATGCGTGTCAATACAGTTAACACATGTGAGGCTGGAGAAAGGGAAAAAGATGGAGGACACATCTGATTGCTTACCAACACAACATCGCTACCCGGTCACTTATGATTTGCAATTTCCTTAGGAAAGCTAATAGTAAAAAGTTGATTTGCCTGGTTGTTGTAGAATTAAATTTGTAACAACAATAAACTTGTTACTTTGAATGACCAAAATGTCTGTTATTATTCTTGTAACAATATTTTTAGATAGTATTTAAGCAATCAATAGCTCTCAATTATATACTAACAGAACGTTCCTAGTCGACGATATGTGATTATCAACCCTTCTTTCAACATTTAGACTAATAGTGGCATACCTACCTTATGTATACAGTGCTCGACATGTAGCTTGTATAACTATCTACCTCGTTAATTCCGAATGTAGTAGCTATTATCTAAATAACTACTTCTGGCATGTATTTCAGCTATGAACTGCGTTGTATTGCAAATTGAAACAATATTGTAGGCTTTTAAAATGTTTATACTATGGTCACTGCTAATAAAAAGTCTTCTAATGTTGCAATATCAAGTTCCAACACTACAGTATCAGTCATTACTGAATTAGTGATAGTATTGTTCAATGTTATGAACAGAATGTTAAAAACATTCCATGTATATCTACCATTACAATATGCCATAAGTTTTTTGTTTTTTACTACCAGACGATAATGATTAATATCGCTGCTATTGTCTGTCATAGAGTACGTATAAGTGGTTACTCATTCGTTTTTAACTTTAAAAAATTGGAATATGTGAGAAATTCTATAAAATAGTTAAGTCGACATGAGTTAATAAATATCTATAGTATGAGCAAAAAGCAACTCCATCAAAGGTGTCTTTGAAATTTTGAACTCATGTGTGTTATAACACCAGAGAATTATAACAACTGTCACTGTCAAAGGGCTTTGGTTATTTTGTATAATTTTCTGGTGTTGTAATACACATGAGTTGAAAGTTCCAAAGGCATCTTTGATGGATTTTTGCTCATACTATAGATAAACAGCTTTTAATAGAAAATCATTAAAGCATTTAATTTTAAAAAACATTGGGGTAAGAACGTAGAACAAAGTAATAGCTTCAAGTTACCAAAGAGAGGTCTGACGAAACTTGGAGTTCGTGTATCTTCACAAACAAGACTTTATTTATGTCGTTTTTGAATATGACAGGTTTCTTCTGTCAACCTGTATTAAAATATGGGCACATCTCTAGTATTTTGCCGATATATTGGTAAATATGTATTAGGTTTCATACTGATTTCACACTTTGGTCTTTATAAACATGTGACACGTCGCAGTAAAAGCAGCCATATCTTCACCTAAGTCTACATTTAGTTATTGGTATCACTGTATAACGGTAACACAAAATTCCCAATATTCCAAAAATTGGAAAAGTTACTAACATCTGAACTCATAAAGGTTCACTAATTAGATTCATATTGGCCCCCTTTGTCTTAAGGTTCTTTTTCTTAAAAATGCAAGGGCTCAGAAAAATACCTGTTCTGGTATTTAGCGTGTAAAATTTGAAATAAGACCTTCTTGGGTTTGCAATGGTTGCAATAATCTAAAGACAATTTTTTGATTCGAGGTCAGTATTTCTAGCGGTCCTGAAAAATGTGGTGGGTGAAAATAAAGTCTCTTTTCTCGATATTATGCTGATTTTCGAATGTTATGCGTTCACTACTCTATTATATATTGCTAAGGATTGTAATCTCAAAATTTTGGAAATGTTATAAAATTCAAAAATTATTATTACATATTTATAAATGCTACTTTTGGAGTGAATTTTCAACTTCTCTAGTTAAAAATGAACGTAATTTATTTAATCTGTTTGTCATTTATTATACAATCCGTATGTACTTTTTTACTTTTGTTTCTATAATAGTTAGTAAACAGTTTAGACTTTTAAATATAAAATATTTAATTCAACTTTAATAATTTCTGTACCTGGAACGAGACTTACTACCAAAGCATTTGGATTTCTGCAGCTAAACAACAGGAACATAAACTCTGTATGAAGATAAGAACAATGGAGACTTGTAAGAACATCAAATAAAAAGAAAATGAATAAATTCAAACACATATTTTTATTTTTATTGTGGTTAAAACGAAAATTAAAATTCAAAATAAACACACAACACAAGTGTTTAACCAAAAGAAATTCAAAATCAGGAAAATCTTCCTAGAGTTCTTGAGCAAACTCTAGGAAGATTTTCCTGATTTTGAATTTCTTTTGGTTAAACACTTGTGTTGTGTGTTTATTTTGAATTTTAATTTTCGTTTTAACCACAATAAAAATAAAAATCTGTGTTTGAATTTATTCATGTTTTAGGTCTTAGTTACAACCTGACAATGGGGATTGAAACTGGTATCCACTTCAACAAACTAACATAAAATAAATTTATCAGTCAATAAAATAATTATTTACAAATACTAAATGAATTTATTAAACTAAATTGAATTATCTTTGATAATAAGCAAATTCAAAATTTGTTTAATCGTTATATCTTTGTTATTTAAAAACAATCAAAAATGATCAAAATCAAATTCTAGATTCATATAAAAATTGTCTTTATAACTTTATAGTTCTTTATGTGAACAAAATCGTTCACTTTCGAAATACCTTGTATATAATCGTCCGGATCCTTTTATAATATTTTATTCAATTACTCCAATTGCATTGTTGGTAATACAGACTGCTTCCAATAGTCAGCTGATCGATCTTCTAAATAAATCGATTTTTCAAATCAATAAATAAATCTTCTTATATAGTTTATAATAATATTTTATAATAATTGTTCTAAACGTGGAAATATTTCTTCTTTATTTTATAAACAGGTAACTATTCCATAAATACTTTGTTTACATTCAACGTATGTTTATCAAAACATACGGTTATAACTTAACCTTACTTTATTTTTTTTTAGGAAATCTTATACGAGTCGACGTGGACTTTTCAAATACGTTTTGTCCACTGAATTTGTTAATTTTTACTGGCCTCTTTATATGTTTTAAAGAAAACAATTGATAAACCATCAAATCTTTACAAATAAAAACGAATCGCCAAATTTGTGACGCCACAAACGAAAAACATGTGTTCATAATTAGCACTAAACTTAAATCTAAACAGACAGAAATGTAGCTGGTAAAATAACGATTAAAACAACATAAGACACTTTTAGTCTAAAATCATCATTAAATGAGAAAATTTACAAAAACGATTAACGATGAAAACTTCATTAAAACTCAAATTACAATAGAAACACATTATCTCCAGCTATATCTTTACAAGAAATAAACACATAACTACACTAGGTAGCTCATACATATAAAATTTACATAGGAAAATATTTACAATAAAAGAAAAACTCAAATGAAAAATCTGTTTACACGTTTTAGGAGTTCAACGATGCTATACATGATCCTACACAAATATCAACATAAAATGAAATCAAATTATACTCAAACTTGTCCAGCATACAGTCCTCCAAATGCTTGTATTCAAACAACGGTGAAAATGTTCTATTAAAATCAAAATCTGAAAAACCTCCAACCCCAAAACAGCTGAGTTTCCTTAATAATTAATACAAATCCTTTAATTACAGGAATTAGTAAGTTAAATGTACTATTATAGACATCATAATAATGACCTATTTTACATATTTCCAGTGAAATATAATCCCGAAACTGGTTCAGCTTACTAAGATAATGAAAATACTACCTGTGATTATCGGCACATCAAATTTAAAAAAACATAAAAATCTTCTAAAGTAATGGATAAGCTATCCTAAACATGTAACATGGGTTACATACATCATGTTTTAGTACAAAACAATCAAATTAAATGATATTCCTTTTTATAAAATATCCTTTTTAATAAAATTAGGTTAAATACTATCGACACCTATTATGGTCCTATTTTTACTATTTTTATTTGATAAAACTATCTATAATCAAGGATGTAACCTTTAGCATAAATAAAACTACTGTCCTAGCATGTACATCCTTTCATTTGTTGTATGAATAATTATAGAAATGCTATCTGGCTAAACCCGATACCTATCGTAGCCTGTTGATTATTTTTAATGTCGTAAACTACTGAAATTTTCAAATAGATGATCCATATCATCGCAATATGTTATGTTTCAGATACTTAATAATGTTTTACTTTGAGACGCTTGGGTACATAAAATACCGTACAATATTTACTATAAATAATTATTGATATTATTTATTCTGTCAACTGTGGATATACAATTCTGCCCACGTCCACTTATGAATATGACCATCTTGCCATTATACCAATACTGATATGAATATGACACAAGAATGAAAAAAGTGGTATTAGAAATCTTTCAGGAAACTAAACATTTGAATTTTAATTTATCATAAATGCAAATACTTTGCATTTTGAACCCTCGATTTTGCCTGATTGTCGCCTAATTCTCGATGAGGTATCCATCCATGCAATTGCAACAAATAAATGAACCGTAATGTGCTTGTCTTACTAACAAATTTCCTTCATAATTACTGGAATAAACATTTACATACTACATACTACTTAAAAGAAAATATATTTTACAGAAAAAAACAAGTAAAAATAAAACATTACACTAAATTGCCTTTCACTAACTTCGGTACCTCTTGTTAGTTGGGAATTACATAAAAAAGACTTGCGTTACGTAGTATGTATTCCCTCACGTATTCCCAAATAAAATGGTCAGAATGGACGAATGATTGAAAGGGTGAAATTTGCACAACCAAATCATAAAAGTAAACGTTTTCTGGAGCTGGTTTTCTGTTTACTAAACGTCATAAACAAAGAACTTTGTTACATATTTCAAACAATCCCTCATTAGAATTTATCATTTCCTTATCCAGAAACGCTAAGAAATTTTAATAACTTAAATTAATTTTAACGATTAAACAAGATATAAATAATTATATGCTTCAAACTGGAAAATAAAACAAAAAGGAGATAATTATAAATTCAAAATTCGAGTTGAATTATTTTAACGCTCTGTTAACTTTGAACCAGGCTTAAGGAATTTATAAATGCCTGCATCTCACATTATATTCTGCTTTTCTTACTACAAAAAAACACAATGCCGACAGTATTTCCATTTTCGTACAACCTTTCAAAGGGGAACAAGAAACGGTGTTGCTGACAAATCAGATATGGCAACTCCATATATGGTCGATCATTTTCAGTAACGTCTTATTCATTATTATGCACGTTATGAAGGCGTTAGTGGGTGGTCTTCGATTGTGGTAGCTAATGAATGATTTGCTTACAAACTATGCTAAATGATGGTTATACTAAAACGCTGTTGAGGAACATACTGATTACGATGAGGGTATATTATTAACCTCACGTTTTAACAGAAATTGGATTGCGATGGGCTGGTAAACGTTTATACGTACTATAAACGTATACCACACAAGATATGAGAGCAGACAGTCATTAATAAATTGAAATCGATACGTTGCAGGAACAAGGTGGAGGGATAAACGTGTGCGAATAGGGGATGTTTGAAATAATAACAAAAGTTAAATTTAAAATTACTAAATCGCTATAAATCACAGAGTTATTTTAACAGCAGATGCATTTCATATCAGCACGTGTGATTGGTTACATCGATACACAGATACACAATCGAAACGGAATCAGAACCATAAAAATAACGGCAACGACCATTGATAACTAGCCGAATTTGATTTATGTTGAATTCTAACGCCATTGTTGCATTATCCATTGACGTAAACCATGATCAGGAATTTGCTACGGCCTCGTTGAATAATATGTAAAGTGTATAGTTTGCATACGAAACCACCACACTGGCATAATTCGCGGGAGTGAAGGATATTTTAAAACGCATTAGTCATATGACATGTCTCATCGCTAACCTGCGACTTGTGAATAAGTATAATATAGTGTTCGTAAACACAAAAGACTGTCAGTACGTCGGGTTTGCAGTCATATATCGCAGTCTGACGAATGATTTGTAGCTCTACTTTTCACTATCCTTGCTCTACCTTACTTTTGCTGATACTGAACCTTTTCTAACACTATTTCAAAAGCCGCGTTTAACTACCAAGATGAACGTAAATAACATGTTTGATATCGTTTGATCGATTCTCCTTGAGCTTAAAAATTTGTAATAGTCGTTATTCCGACTTTTACGATCGTTGTAATTGCTTGTAATTTACTTATCTTTATTATCTGAAACGTATATTTATACCGCGATCAAAGTTGGTATTGCTCAAGGACGAATTTATAAAATTTATTTATATCCACGTGTTGTGTTTTATACAAGTTCAAGTATACAATTTAAACGATTAGTTCAAAAGAAAACAATGATATAGCAGTAATAACTGCCCCTTGTTGTATACTTCGTATGGGAAAATTAGTTTTTCACTGTAATATACTATAATAATTTGATATTGGTATATTGATATGAAGGGAAGGAAAACGCCATATAAAATAAATTTAAGCAGCTGCATAACTTAACTACTATATATTGGTCCAAAATAATTAGGTAATTAAAGGTTAGCAATAGTTTGCAACACCCACTTTAGTGAAGTGGGTGGCCGCATGGTAAAGAATCCAACTTTTACTCAGACGGGCTCGGGTTCGATCTCCGAAATCGGCGAGAATATTTTTCTCGTCGATAAAAGCCTCAGTACACTACTTCTCCCTGATGTCAGATGGGTTCGTTAAGCAGTCGGTCACGCACAAGTGTGTATTTGCTTTGATGGTTTTGCAATATCAATTGCAATTAACATTTATACAATACAATAAGTACATCAGTTTTATTAAGATTCCCATCATTCTAATTAACAGCTATTGGATACAGAATTTTCATTTGCTCCCCCGACTTGGTTTACCGGAAGATAATCAAACATATATAACATATAAATAATAGATGTCTTAATTATATTTACACCACACTTGTCAGGTTGTATTGTATTGTTGTATGTAACGATAAGTAATGAGTCAAATGGCTATACGCCTGACCTGACCTAAACAAATTTAAAGGGCACGAAAAAGTCCTGGTAATACTTTGGGCAAAGGCTGATTGATTTCAACATTTCGTACTTCCCAAAACCGACCAGAAATATCAGCTGGTTCAAAAAGGTGGACGGAAAATCAATTTCAAGCTAAAATAAGTTACACAGTGACTAGTGCAATTATCCAATATAGTAAAGCAATTGCTCAAATCCCGTTGAGTAAGTGTAAATCAAAATGGCGTGATAAAAATGTTATTCAGAAGAGTATTATTCGTCAAAAACCGATTTATATGTATTATGTAAAAAGTAACTATTTAAAAAGACGTTACTTTTGAAAAATGAAACCAACTAAAAAGCCCGATCGACCTTAAATCGACCTAAAACTAAAAAAGTTAAATAGATCTGATCTAACTATAACATCTGAATTCTAATTTGATTACATCTGAAAAGTCAAAAAGCGAGAGTATTACAAAAATAAGGCTTGATCATCTCCTAACAAGAAGTTCAATTTACTGCATGGTTTGACTGCTATGGATAGATCATGTAGCAAAGAAACCAAAAGAAACAAATATGTACAACAATGTAGTAACGACTTCGAAATAAGGTATTTGTTTGTGCTGCACATAGAAACTCTAAAACCAAAAACATGTAACAGGTAAGCTTGCTCTTTATTTATATTACAATAACAGTCATAATAAATTATGATATGGTTCATAAACAGTCAGTCAGTCACCTTCTACATAATTTGAATTCTTTTTGGCTGTTTTACTGTTGTCGATTGTCTATTTTCCACAAAGTAACTTTCTAGTAAGTCAGATACATAGCATGTCAATGGTCAGAATACCATCTAGGAAATTAGCAGATGACGTATTGCAACTAAGCCGACACCAAATTAACAGGCACGAAATGCACAATTTTAATGAGGAACCCATATGCAGACTTTGAAATCAAGGAGGATGTAACAGCCTCTCACATCATCTTTCAATATGAAGCTCTTGTCTGGGAGTACCCAACTTTCGAGAAGCTCTAATAATAAAAGACTACTAAATAATACAATAATCCTAAAGGATACAGTGCCAGTAGCATCCAATCCCACTTCATCTAGCACGATTCAATTAATCAATCAACGGTAGGTCTAGTGGGAAAGATGGCCGATGTAAAGAAAAGCATTTTCAGCAAACTAGTGCCACGAGGTCAGTAACAGTTCCTATATTAATCTATTATACTATAGAAGTACTCTTCACTATAGTAGTTATTTTGTAGCATAGTTATTAATAGTTAATGTTGATATCTCTTAAGCTAAAGCTTCTAGTCACCAAGAATGATTGAAATTTAAAAATTTCCGTTTTTAAAATTATCGAAATTTGAATTTGAAACATCTTGAGTTTTTCCTCCATTAATGTACGAGACGGTATATTTTACTTTTTTTTCCAAAGGTCCTTCTCACCGATCTGTTGTTGAAGTTGGTCTTGGACCCCAGATTGTTTGTAATTTGAAATGAAGAGAAAGTGGGACATTATTTAGTTATTAATTATTGTCGGGTTTGCTTAATCTTATAATTAGTTTGTTTCTACAGTCAGCTGAGTTGAGTTATCTTAGACTGTCATCCAGTTAGTTCAAAGTGAACCAAAATGAATAATAATTGGAAACCTCCAAGACCAATGGTCAATGGTCAAACTTGAAACTAAAATGCAATAGAAACATCTATTACTAATTTTCTCAGATGGTATGCGTGCTACAAAGTCACAACGTTCTAGATCTACAGATTATGAGGCTGGCAGCATAAATAAAAGGTCCCTAATGTTTATAACGGTTGTAAAATTTTAACAGTTCAGTCGGAAATAAAATTTTTAAAATTGGATTTTCAGTAAACTGATTATTAAAATCAACTCTTTTTGACTTAAGTCAGATTAGTACTAGGCTCAAAACCTGAGCTATGATGTAGTTAACAACCGTAATTATTATTTAATTATTATTTTAGTTATTATTTAAAATTCTGTGGTTGGTCCATCTTGTTGTGTGATCATGTTTTTGATGTTACTGGTTTTTGTGTATGTTTGGCTATCTAGAAAACTTACTGTTAAGATGTGCATAAAGTTTGTTCAAGATGATGGCGCTTCAAATGAAAAGGAGTGGCCGGGGCCAAAAACATTGTAGGGCTAAAACTAACCAATCTATAGCAGTTCCAGCGTTTCGTCGCCCACAGACTAATGTTTGTTTTGACGGACTGTAAGTTTTTAGTGTACATTTTTAATTACTCATTTCTTCAATATACATGTCTTCATCTTTATATTACAGTTACATTTTGAGTATTGAGGCTTCTGAGTACTTATATATACAAAGATAACTTCACACCTTACATAAGATTGTAGACCGATGAAGTAAAATGCTCTGAAATGCCCTGGATCAAAGATCCTATAAGTTATTTGTCTTGAAAAATCCTCGAAACAACATTTTCAATCAAATTTTTCTTAATACAAAACGAAAATTTGAAAGAACCTGTGAAACGACGAATCAAACAAAAAAGAACAATTACCTACTTTTTGAGTTCGGATAGAATACTACAAATCATAGTATGGGACGAGTTAAGCAACCAAAGCATCTACATCTGGATTATGCTGGATTTGTATTTTTTATTATCGAGTTTTGATTGGAAGAGAACCAGAAAGTTTTGAAACCATTCTTTGCAAAACCGGCCTTGTGCTTTGGACAATTTCTATAGTCGTTTGTAACGTTTTCTATATAACATATAAGTATCTGGAATGGTATAAATTCCAAAAAGCTATCTCTAACTAGTCATCTGATAGTTATTTAAGGGGTATTAATAAGGAATGCAAATAGATAGCAAAAATTGAGAAAGAAATGGTAGAGGCGTTATTGAATAATGAAACGCTTGAATGATATGCTTTATTGAAACAAATTATTAAGAAAACTTGTTCAAACTTACGAAAAATGTCCTAATCCCAATTTTCGACAAGAGGCTCCGATTTACAAATGTTTTGGATAAACTAATGTCATCAATAAAAAATTAGGCATTCACTTATTCATATTTTTTAGAAGGATAAGAATTTAGCACATGGTGATTAAATTTATGTCTATCCGACATTATGAGTGCTAATCTAAGCTAGTCGACGTCTTAAGTTTTGTCTAGTAAAATCTTTTATTGAATGTTTCGGATTACTATCCCAGGTAGCACTAGGTAGAGAGAAGATTAACTCAGTAGCAGCAAGCTTTATTTAAGAATATTCTACTAGTGCTAATGCTATAATAAATCATTATTTACGAAAGTAACTAGAAAAACCCTCGCAACGTGAAGTTGCGATTTTTATAAGAGCAGTTTGAAGCAAAAACATGTCAATTGTATATGAGTGGCTTGTGGGATTCCGTTGTGGCCGAAACTTTCTTAGTAATGACTTAGCAATTAGTAAGGCCGACTAAAATAGATAGTTACTGATGAAAACATTGATGCGGTTCGTCGTATGATAGAGAGTAAAGCAGGCAAATCACTTACGCTGGTATTGAGGCATTCTTGGTCTTTTAGGGAGCTGCAATTAATATATTTCTTCGCCAATGTTTAGATCCTCGGAAGCTATCGACCCTCAAAAGATGATCCAAGCAAATATTGCTTACATTTTCAAAGCTCGGCAACAGTCAGCCGAATGAGTTTTCCAGAATGAAGAAAAACTGACAACATTTATGTGGTATCTCGGGGTGCTGGTATATAATTCTTTGGCTGGTCAGGCCACCGAGTGACAACTTCATTAGAAGATTTTTGCAAAGCAAATGCTGACTGCTTAATTCTCTACCACGATAATGTATTGCTCCATGTCCATTTAATGAGTCATCCGAGTGATTTCTTCTTATTTGCCGCAATCAAGAACAGATTGTGATGATTTCGATGTAATTCTCCAAAAGAAGCTGTTGATGAATGCAATAATATGATCGTTGAGATGTGAAAAATAATGGTTCAGGTCATTCAGTAACTGTTTTAGTAGAATGAACAGGTGTTTAAATTGAAGGGCGAATATTTTGAAAAATAATAAGCGTAAAATCACTTGCAATTTCTTATCTTTATGTAGTGTTTCGCATTTACGACAGTAATATTGTCAGCAATAACTATTAGGAACTGTTGTTTAGTACTTTCGATATATAATATTTCAATCTATATTATCTATTAATCCATCGATGGATTTAATCCAAATTCAGCGATAGATTTAAATCCATTACGGTTTCTAATATAAAATACTTTATACTTGTATTACCATTTCTTAAAATTTCTCCAAGGTCTTAGATGTGACTGGGGAAACCTAAACATCCCGCGGAACACACTAAGAGAAACACTGTTCTAAGCTACCTAAATTTCTTCATCGTGTTTAAGGTAATCAAGGACTATACTAACAAGAAGTATTTTTTGTTTTCTAGAGGTAAAATGAAATTTATTACAAAATATGCAGCCAAATTCCAGACTCTTTACTTCTTTAGTTCCAAATAACATAATTCCAATATAATGATATAAATGGATTGTTTACTCATTGCTATTGTGTTTTAAACTTAATTAAAATACTATTAATAATTTATGATCGTTAATCTTTTGTGAATAGCTAAGTAAGATCAAGTATTTAAAAGTATAGGGCTTTACTATAATAATGAAATTTGCTCCTGGGATCAAGGTAATAATGGTAATAATAACATCAGAGAAAAAGTAACAGAAGTTTTACAAAAACATACTTAAACTTCATGTATACATAATTAATTATAGGTATGAAAATTTTATAATTGAGGAAAAGTGTTATTTGTAAATTCGCTTTTGCTATTTATAGCATAAATATTCATTATGCAATACCAGCACTTTACTCAGGATTACTTCTTTTTTGCATATGTTACCCGCATACAGACCAAACAAAAAAATGCTACAAGTAAACGTTCTGTAACGTGAACTTTTTAAAATGAATTTTTGAAAATTCAGTACCCGCTCACGTGTACATAGGGTAACATCAACGGTTTTATCAACATGTTCTGTTTTAATTTCTAGGAATACTAGAAAGCGCAGTTACTACAATGAGGAAAACTCGTTCAATCTGTATTTCAACGCGGCTGTGTGATTTAAAAGCGAAAATGTAACTTCCCATTTAATAAATACTTAAAATTCTTTAAAATATACATTTTCGCCAGAGGTGGGCAAAAAGTTTATGAATAACAAATTTACACCACCAGTGAACATTTTCGAATGAAACTGATAAATGACAGTAAACGACAGCGAGCCCATTGCGCGAGTTCTAAATGCACGAAGCGTTCCAAATACATCTTCTCACTTCAGCAAGTATCGGTAATGTATTACAGCCAGGGTAAGTGATAACGCTTATAGGCTGCGATGAGACCATAAAGTGTAACGGAATCCGTGCCTCTTGAAGCGAATGAGCTGCCGCTAAGGCCAAGTTCGCGGGGTGGATTCGCAAAATACTGCGGTATAACTTTCGTTGTTCCGGCTGGGGTGAAAGTGAGATATATTCGTTTTGTGGAGCCAGCATTCCTAGGTTTGCTAACTAAGTTCCTTGTTTTGGTGTCTTCAAGTAAACATGTCTGATTGTTTCAACATAACCTATTTATTATTCTTAATGCAGTTGAATACAAATTTATCTTTTTGTTATTTGTCCAGCTTCTAAAAAATTTTAATAGAAGAGAATTTAACTGAAAGCATCTTATAAGAAGCGTATACCCTATAGAGCTCGTGGACGATATCTACTGAAATATTTTGTTAGTCAAAAGTACAAAGAAACCACCATCACATGATTGTAATAAACAAAACAGAAACAAAAATGTAAATTTTGTGGAATTTTCTAAATTTAATACATCCAGAGGCATCGACCTTGTATCAAAATGTATCGTGACGCAATTTTGTTGGCAAAAATAAAAACAGTATTATTTAAATTGATAATATCTTAACAGCGACAACATTAAAGAAATATCTTTTTCATTATTATTTCTGAAGATTTTGATTTTTGCATCAAAACGCTAGGTTTCTTTTTTTTTCAAACATTAAAGAGCATGTTTGTTGTTCTGCCTTAAAATTTAGAATTTGTTACATTTTACATTGTTTCTATTGTGTAAGAACAATAGTTAACATTTAATCGTCCTTGTTGAAACTATTTTAAGGCTTGTCAAAAAATGTTGGCATTTCATATACTTTATATTATTTGTTTATTAATATAATATATAGTTTAGATTTCAAGAGCAAGCTACAAGTGGTAAACTTTCCCATTTTGCTACAAATTATATCGGAATTATTTTATTTTTTGTCTAATAAGAAAACACTATATTTTAAATGGTGTCTCCAAACCACACATTATAACTTATGTCAATACGTATTACGGCAACGATTCTACCTTTTTCACGGCGAAAACTCGTCTTGAAAAATATAACATCATTATCGCCATATGTACTGTGTGGAGACAATGTTTAAAACGTAATCTAAGTAGATCTAAAAATTATAATAGTTACTTAAAAGTAATAGAGTCAAAGCCATAACCTTAACAAGGTTTATCAGCAAGTTTGACAGAGCTGGTCCAAACTAATATATAAATCTGAATAGTTAAAAATCCCTTACGTCAAACAAGTACCATTGCATTTGAATGCAGTGGTACATTTGGATTAGTGCTACGGATATTGATATATACTTATTTATGCTTCTGTTTAGAACTGTCGAAGAAATAGATATTGTGGTACGGAGTACTGTTCTGTAGGACAAATACATTTATCCGCTTGCCTTTTTCGATATATGTAGATCCTACCTCAACGTTGAAAGTTGCTTCTAAGACTGCATTGTGTCCGCTACCATCAGATAGCACCATCTGGAAACTCCCGCCACACCTTTTCCTTGATGAGTTGAAAATCACGAAGAAAACGACGAGCAAATCAAAATTCCTCAACGGTTAAGAGCTAATTTTGTTAATACTACTAAATTAGCCTAATGACTTGTAAAAATTGCTCTACTGGTTATAATTACTACCTGTGTATTGTGTTTTAAAGATCAGTAAGGCATGTTCTTTTTTGTTCTTTCTCTTCCGATTTTATCCTATTGTTATGCTCTTTGTGTTTTTATCAATACCTTATTATTTTATTGTTAGATAGACATTGCTACTACCCTTCAAAAAACCATTAGAGGAGCATTTAAAACATCAAGTCCAAGACATATATACATCACGAAGACTACACTACAATATTTCATACACAAATTATTATTGCTAATCGTTTAATCTAAATGAAAATCATTTTATTACTTTTAGGTTATGCATTAAACACACCTTAGCTATTGGTTTGGTTGTATGTTTTGTGTATACACACTTGCAAGATTTAAGTACCTTTTCAGCAGAAATCGTTTGGGAAAATATGATAGTTATCTGTATAGATTTACAAACGATTTGATTGTTTGTTACTGTTTGATTTTAGAATTATGAAAATTGAATGATTAGATTTATACTGATTGGTTGTTAAATGTTTTATTTGTAAAATAATAACAATCTAATTTTTTGTGTGAACTATTATAATTTTAACTTGATTCTCTGATTTTTGATATTTACCTTTTTTACTGTTTATTATTTTATTACTGAATAAAATCACTTTCTGTTTCTTTTGCATTTCGTGTTTTATTTCTATTATTATTGCTTATGCTGAGTGGAGACTGAGGTTAACTTGCAGTAGACGTTGGTCGGATTCAGTAAAGTTTCAGGTTAATATTTTGTTTTATAAATTTTAATATAGCGGGACTCCTTATTAACACCGCGAGCTAACCGGTCAGTAAGTTCCCATTATAATGATCCTAAGTTACTGTGAATAACTATTAGCAGCGGGTTAGCCGCATGGAGCATTTGGGTCGACTGATAAGTTTTCATATAAGAATTTGGCCAGGGGAGGAATTCCGTAGCGCTGCACGCCTTTGTCATTATAATGGTGCTCTCGGACAACCACCGTCTTCTCATGTTTAACAATAATCATGATTACTGATTATCGTCGAAGCCACTTGCCAGTTTTACCAAAGTAGTCAGTAAGTCAGAACTCTGCTAGTTATGCAAAAACTGCGTATACAAATAAGCGAACGAACAAATCATTTTCAGGTTTTAGGATACCATGAAATATCAGTTTCACTTTGCTTCCACCAAATATGTTGCTAACGGTAGATTATTCTTATTTTTTAACGCAACTCCTAGGTACAAAGTGCCTTTTTTATATAAACTCTTGTAACATTAATGCATAAATTCTATATTACTACACTTGGTTCTATTTATATAGAAAAAACTCAATATTCTATGTGCATCGAATTTTTTATTTTAAAGTTTTTCCATTTAGTTGAAATTCAATCCTTTTGCATTCATATATTTCATACTATTTCTTTATATAAGGAATCTTCTTTATTAAGGAAGTACAGAAATTGTATGCCTGTTATAGCAATAACATGCCAACAAGAAAATTTACTGATTTGGGCAATACGACGATGAAACAAAATTGACTTTTTCATTTCCCGCCAAATTATTAGACATTATAGACAAGTAAACAAAGCTAAGCATTTATTAGTAAAGATGTGACAAAAAGTTTTCGCGAAACTTCCCAAGCATCATGATGCTTAGATGAATCTAAGTAGCAGTAACTGAGATCGGAACTTTGATTGAGTGGTTGTGACGTAACTACAACTAAATTTATGACTTTATAGGTTTAATTACTTCAGTTTGGAATATTTTAGTACAAATGTAATTGTTTCTACTATTTATTGGAACTATGTAGTTTCATTACTTCTGAGTAACTTTTTAAAGTATATGTGGAACGTTATTGCCACTTAGTATAATTACTTTAAAGTCGTTGCAACTTCAAAGTGGTATTGTGACTGTAGCAGTAAGTTGCCCAAAGTTTTTGAAACTTTAAAGTAGCATGAAAGTTCCTGTCATCTGTCTGAAACAATTGCTTAGCCCTTTAAAGTAACGGATCCTAACCTTACAGTAGTATTGAAAGTAAAACGTTCTTGTTACCCAGGAGAATCACTTTAAAATAGTTTTTAGTAAACTGCTCCATCTCCATATTTACTTGTAAAATGTTGGGGGTCATTAATCAATTTGCAATTTGTTATGATTGTTAATAAATGTTTTACTATATAACCTTCAATAAAAATAACAAATTAGTGCCAAATTGTGTTTTAGGAGTTGTTATGTATGTAGCTTTAAGTTGGCAACATTTATTTGTAGTGATTTGTAGTAAGTAGTCAATCCTGGCCCGTTCGTCAGTAGAACGAAAGTAGCAATTACTACGCCGCTACGTTGCCGCTCCATAGCCTAAACGTAACCGAAACGTAGCTGTACAAGTACCAGAGAGGTTACTGCAACGTATCTGCTACTCAGAAATTGCTTCTCGTTTTGGTTCCAGGCACGTAATAAAACAGTAGCAATTACGTGCTTGGGACTAGTGGCAAGAACTTAATAGTTCCACCGGTAGTTGCTGTTACGTAGCGATAACTAAAAATGCTGCTTGGGTTCATCATCATAATCATTCTATCATTCCATAATGATAGAAGATGTAAGACTGAAACGTGTATGTCTTAAACAAGGATTTCTGAGTTCCAAATTCGAACCTGGCAATAGACCAGATGTAGATATAACAATATTAAATGTTACAGATTATGATCAACTCCACCTCCCAAGCTGTAGAAAATAATACTATAAGAAGAGTAGTTTTTCGTGAAGGATTTCAGATTCAGGTATAGGTGTCAGAGCTGCTGTATCCAAAGTCCAAATTGCCATAATGATAGCTTACCTCTATTAGAAGTTTTACAAAAAGAAGAAGGCATACGTTTCAGATTCAAAGATGAAAGATTTGCTAAAATCTATAAACACTTACATGTTGTCTAAGATTAGTTTCGGTTAGAGCCAAAGTACTAAATCATGCTTAATCCATCACTTCATAATTTCCTAATATTATACTTAGTTAACAACTAAGTTAACAATTTACACAACTTTACTTAAGTTAACAATTAAGAAAATTTATTGTCAGATGAGTTCTCTAGCAAAAGTGTGCTCAGTAAGCTTCAAAATTTCAATTTCGTAGCAAACCTACACAGTTAAGACAGTTAACAGTAGCAAGATTTGGATAATAGAATTGTTTTGAATATGACATGCGTTAATTCCCTTTTTAAAGGTATCTAGGGAATATGAAGCTTCAAAATTTGCTAACTATGTCTTATTGGTAGTCTTAAAATTGTAGTAAAACACATCCTTGGAAAAATATCTCCATAAACGTGACAATGAAGTACAGCAAGCAATGAAGAACCAACTTTAATGAAATTAGTTTTTTGTGTCAATTTATCATTTGTAATCGTTGTACTCGTATTGAAAAGAAACTCCTTACAACCTATGGTTAGGTATCTATCTTTTTCTACAACATCCAACAGTGTTATTTTAATTACTTGAATCATTCCGTTCCTGCTAATTACAAAGCAATTTCAAACTGGATTTGAAATATTCAAATCGACCCGAACAGTTAATTTTTTTGTTAACCCTTGGTGATAATAGTCTAAGGATGATGAAAGGTGTTTCTTTCTTTGATATAAAGTGTTATAAAATACCATGAAAGGTGATATAATTTAAGCTTAATTCTTTTATTTCGCCACTTAAGAGAACGCTTTTAATTTTTAAAACACCTTTTCAGTGTAAAAGTTCCAAAACTCCTTACAATGAATTTAAAAAAACTTTCATTTCTGTTCATTTCTTTTGTGGATAAAGTTGACAATGGCCCAGTTTATGTAAAGAAATATAAGTTTCTTCCGCCACCCCAGGTTGCTATTACGCGCGGTTGTAAAACGTTAAAAGTTTTCTGTTTACAATAGCCCAAATTAGACGAGGGTAAAAAGATACCAAAAATTCCTTGCGTATTCCCTAACCCAAAGTGAAAGTTGAAAAAGTACGTGCACTTTATAAAATTTGATTTATGGAGCGAAGTTGAAGAATGGTTTTTGACTACGCTTTAGTAGTAGTATCGTTATCCTCCTTTATTTACATAATATAACGTCGGCACGCATTTACTTACGCAATTATGGAAAAATAAGGAAAAGGTATAAGGTATAATTGAATAAACATTTAATAATAGTTTCTCTAACTATCACAAATCAAAACGTCGAACAACTGAAATGGAAAATTACTCTTTATGGAAAAAAAGGTAAGTGGCGAAAACGGAAATGTTATAGTATAGAAGTACTCAAGATAAGTACATAAATATTAATAACAATTTACCTACCACACATTTGCGGTTTTATTACTGATGGGATCTAATAAAACCCTGTCTGAATGTCGTTCTCAATTACAATGGTGAGTCTATAAAAAATTAACTACGTACGGACGGTATTGAGGTTTGTTTATAGGTTAATTATAGGCCAATTGGAAATGTATCTGAACGTATAATTTGCAATTTAATTAATATTAAAATTAAAAATTAAAAAAAGGACCATTTCAATAGTGGACATAACAAATTAACCTAATTATTGAAGGCGATTCTAAAAAAAAGTTATCACCATAGGATGTTATGCACTTGAATTTATAGCGGCATATTCACAGTTTTTTATTGGTTTTAACGGTATTAAATGTGTCTTTTCTTCAGGCACAGAGACAAATTATGTACTTAAGCAACAAATAGCTTCAAAAGGTAAATTAAATATGTAACACTTAAATTACTTACAAAGAGATAGTAAAAAATAAAATTGATTCAAGTTTGGAAATAGTATAATAGTTGAAGTTGAAGATAGTGTGTAATAGGTTGAGAAGTATTAATATGCAAATTGTGTTTTGGAGAAGATAGTTGACTACATATCTTAGGTATTTGTGCTGTTAACTGGATAATTAACTACTGATTAGCTATTGCCCTTTGATTCTGATAATTTAGTTATATTTAGTTACTATTGCGACATCATTAATTTTCTGAATTACTGCTACCCATAGAAGAAATTTGTTCTTTCTATGCATTGTCAACTATATGCAAATTGCTTCAGTAACTTAAGAAAAATTCTATCTAAACAAAATTGTTTTCTTTTCAAGGAAACAAAAAATATCTAATAGTATAATTAATCTCGGAATGGGACGTTTCGGCGAGAACGATTCGGCGCAAGGACGTTTCAGCGCGAAGACGATTCGGCGCAAGCCGGTTCGGCGTAAAATACCTAATCATAAATTTGACGTTGCTTTAAAATAAACCGAGGGGTCAACCACTCTTCCAAAGAATGTACATGTATTGCCGAAATCCAAGATTTCCTCGCAATCTCTATGATTTTCGAGGATTGCGTTTGCAATCTCTGATTTCCAAGGATTGCATTCACAATCTCTATGATTTCCAAGGATTGCTTTCGCAATGTCTATGATTTTCGAGGATTGCGGGATGATTTCTAGAATGCGATTGCTTCTTCATTGACGTGCTAATGTTTGAAAAGTGATTTTCAAAGTGATTGCTAAAGATTAGAACAAACTCGATAGTAATTGTACTCGTTGCTTTTTACAAGACCAGTACTATTAATCAAAATGTGTTTGTTGGGTAAATTCATTTATAAAGGTATTACGAAGGACATTACTTCACACTTCACAAATAAAATGCTTCATTGAGGAACTAGATACGATTATTAATTTTAACGTTACATAAGTATAAAAAGATTTTTAGAGTTTTAACTAGTTTTGACTTCTGAGATTTTTATACTCTTTTTCAATACCCATTCTGCCACAGCTTTTTAAACGAAATGGACTATTGCCTATTACTACATACTTATAATTTCTCCAAAAATAAAACAATTTTGAGAAAAAAAAACATTTTTTTCATTAAAAAATTCCCTATTTTTCTGTTAACCATCTTTTCGATTATCCTTCAATGCTTGACGGATAATCGAGTCCTACTGTAATTCGATAGGCCCATAAAAGAAAAGTCTGCACATCCTCTTCTTTTGACCAAATATTAATACTCGTCTAGTTTAGATTTTAAAAATTTTATTTTAAATGTTTGATCATCTAAAACTTCCACTATGTGCCCGATATACCATATGTCTGCCATAAAGTTGGATCCATATGGGAAAGTTTTTAATATTCTGATTGGAAAAAGACATTGTGAGGAAATCACCTCTGCTTCCAAAAATACTTGCAATAACCCATATCAAAAGTTGACACGTGACCTTTCTATATTTAATCCATTTATAATAATCTCGAAACAGATGGCACACATTTTAAACAATCGTTTATTTAAACATTTTAATCATGGTACAATAGTATATTATTATACGAGTTGTATAAGACTAATCTATTGTAGCACGAGTTATTTGGGACACGACGAGGCAAGCGAAGAGTGTTCCAAAGGAATGAGTGCTACAATAAGTCTATAAAACAAGTATAGAGTATAGTATACTATTTTTTATACTTTGCGTCATTAGTTTGATAGAAATTGTAAATTCAAGCTTTTAAAAACATTGCATTACAATCTAGTGATTTTTGCGTTTAACATGCGGTAAAGCTATAACATTACTTTTCACGTTTTGTGAGGTTAGAATGTGTCAAAATTAAATGTGTTTAAACTTATTTAAAATTTAATGTAATATAAAACAAATGTTACCAATCTTACAAAACAAATAGACCCCAGAAACGATGTTATAATAGCCTCTATTATGAAATCGTTTTTGGTGTCACAATGAGCCCATTGTAAAAGCAAAGTACAAAAATAAAGATTTTGGGGATACAAATTAGTTTTAATTAATACTAAATGGCAGCTTAGGAAATTTCCATTTTTATTATTTTATTAAGTTGATTGCCAGTTTGTGCTGCCAGTTTTGATATGTGAATAGCGACTATAGAGTCGTAGTTGCGAAAAAAGATTTTGTGATACAAATTTGTCCTTAATTAGTAGTTAATTATAGCTTTATTATTATTTTCAGCTCAAGATAGCACCCCCAATTTTGAAATGCGAATTCTGTCTAAATGTTTTAGCCACAAAAAAATTGTTTTTTTTTGGTACTTTGTCTTTAATTAGCACTAAATTATAGGGGTTTTTTCGTTTTGCTTGAAGTGGGAGTGTTTGCTTTATTGACGTATTCACTTACCGATTCTCAAAATGCCGCTTTTGGCAAAAGTACTGATAATAAGTATGAATAACTATCGAATTTCCCGCAAATTAATGATGGCACCACTTCTACTATATTCGATTTCGGCGACTGCGATGATGATTGCGGGATTGCGAAAGATTTCGCTGATTGCCAATAAAGACTGCGAGATTTCTGATGATTTCCTTGTGATTGCTAAGGATTGCGTGCGATTGCCGCTAAAATGTACATGTATTGCGGCGAGTGGTTGACCCCTCGACATAAACCCTCGGAGGAAACAGTAATTTTTAAATTTTATAAATTTATTCTGTCCGGACAAAAATTTTTGCAATTTTTAATTTGTGCATGAAGACATTCGAACAACACTGTAACCTGGTTTAGGATATGTGAAAATACGGAATTAAAAAATTTTTAAGGCAAAAATTAGAATTGTTTCAATGTCTTTCTGCAAATTATAATTTTGTTTTCATCAACTCAAATCCGTTTAGAAATACCAATATAGAAATAACAATAACTAAAACAAAGATTTAGGAAAATCGTACTAAATATTTTATTTCCTGGTCGTAATCTGACATTATTTGGTCACACAAACAGACTTTTTTGAAAATTTTAACCATTCAGCAGATTTTTGTGCATGATACGATACGAGAAAAAAGATTAAATCAACCCCCACTTATAAGAGGTGTCCAAAAAAATAAAGAATTATGCCTTGTCGCAAGGGATTACAGATTTACAGAGAAATATTCCAATATTGAAACAATATTTCTTATGTAATCTTGAAGATTTTATAGTAAACACATGTGTGAAAGCAATTATTATTTTCGCATTTTTCAAGTAATATTATATAACTTTCCGATATTCTAGTCGTATTAAAATTGTTGTTTACAAGATAAAATACTCCATATTGTACTGTTATGTTCTGATGCACATTTTAAAGTTTTCTAGTAACTTCAATTTATGTGAAAGTTAAATTATCCGCTACTAGTCTAGACCGAATACATGTATTAGAAAGAGAATCAGCTAGCGCCGAAAAGACCTCGCGCCGAAAGAGTTGCACCGAATCGGTCGCGCCAAACCGGCTGCGCCGAAATGTCCTATAGACCGAATTAATCTAAACTGATGATCTATTAAATGAATTAATAATATAAAATAACTTTACACCCTGAGCATAGTCCTGTAATTCTTCATTATATAACAACCATTTTTATCATCTCCAAGTTTAATTAAGATGCGTCTGATGGTAACATTAAAATGGTAACTATATGCATCTACGTATAAAATACAATTAATCATTAAAAGATTCATTGCAGCAATTTTTGCAATATGACATAATAGTTTTAGTGTTGTAGCACTTGCTCAATCGTAGGATGGAACTTAAGAGCAGAGTTTCCAAAACAATTAACTTTCGGTGGATTTATTAAATTTACTTTTTAAATGCCGTAAAAAGGACTGAAACTGTGGCATGCTAGAAAAAAAACCTGATTTTCAATTATATAGTTGTTCTAAAGCCACAATAATACCCTACAGTAAAACTCACTAATAGACACCCTTGGAACCGGCATATGGTATCTCTTATATCAAGAGGGTTGACCTCTAACTGAACAATTTATTTCGAAAAGTTTTAAGATGTCGTTTGATTTCAATGGTTTGACAAATAACATTTTGAAATTTTAAATTTCTCAGCAATTTTCTTATATGCCAAGTCGGATTTTCTTGTCTATACCTTATTAAATTCAATTTCTCAAATACCATAAATTGATTACGATGTGATGGCATGGCAAGTTTTATCTACAATAATTGTAACAAATTGAAGTGTTGCAGATTATCACTATTTGTAGAAATATAGTAATCGCCTAATGTAGCCTTTATGCAGTGTTGATAAAACTTTGTTTTGTAGCAATATATCTGTATGAAAAAATTTAAAACTAAGGCGGCTCTCACACTGAAGCAATCAGTAACTAGCAATTGACAACACGCAATATTATTGCCATCGGGTTGTTTAAATTTAATCAGAAGTCTCACATTGAGCAACTTGTTATTGCTTCTACAAAAACGTTGCCGGTTGCGTTAATATTTGTTGCCGGCGATATGCGCTGCATGTCGAAAGCGGATAATATCGTGTCAATATACAGCAGTACTTGCATTATTATTATAAATATATATAAATATACTTCAATCTGATCTTGACACTATCTCAGAATGGTGCAACTTGAACAAACTTGATTTAAATACGGCTAAGTGTAAGGTACTAACATTTTCCAGAAAGGTCAAACCGTTATCTCAGGACTATACTATTAATTGTCGCCAATTAATTCGATGTAACGAAACCAAAGATCTTGGTGTAATGTTTGATAAAGATCTGTCCTTTAGTAAGCATATATCAAACACGGTCTCTGATGCAAGCAAAATGTTTGGATTCATAATGCGCAATTGCAAAGAATTATCTGACATGAATGCTTCGAGAACCCTATACTTTTCCCTAGTTAGAAGTCGACTTGAATATTGTGCCCTAATTTAGATGCCGTACTATGACTGTTATATACATCAAATGTCCAGAGAAAATTTCTGAAATATCTGACTATCATTGAAATAGCAAACTTTATAATGAATATCCTGCCAGAGGTTTTCCCAATTATTTATTACTTAACACCTTTGAAATGACATCTCTCGCTTTTAGACGGATAACAATTGCTTTGGCTACCTTATTTAAATTAATTCACAGTAAAATTGATTGCCCGACTATCTTAGCCAAACTAAATTTTTATACTCCGAGGATTGGTACCAGAAATCTTTACACTTTTTATGTACAGTTTGCAAAAACTAATATATTGAAAAAGTCCCCAATAGTTATTATGAGTACAGTCTATAATGAAATATGTGCGAAATGTGATATTTTTAATTGTAATTTAGCATGTCTATTAAATGTGTATTGTATTAATTATAGTAATTGTAATTATTAGCATATATATTATACAAATAATATTTAAATAGGTGAGATAATGCTTCGCTTGTTTTAGATAGTAATTGTGTTTATAACTATATTAATCATCTATTCATGTATATTATGCTTTGTGTTTGCATTACCTTTATCTTTACTAGTTTGCTACTTGTCCTGTAATTGGCTTCTTTGCTGTTGGACAATAAAGTATTATTATTAAAAATATATATAAATAGAGAGTGGAATTTTCTTGTATTTTTAATTATTTATACAACAGACATAACGATCCAGCATTTGTCAAAAACATAAAGACATATGTGTAACAAACTATTATTTATGCTATTAGTATATTAGGAATAATTCTTTATGGTTTACTGGAATTATTAGTTTATGATTATGGTCGAAATATAAGTCAAGGTTATAAGGTCAGTGGGTGATGTAATTAAAGACGGTCTAAATAAGAAATGTGAATATATTTAGTATAAAAAGAAAAGTATTTATTATTGTTATTGAAAGTTGTTAGAAATCTTTGCATGCTAGGCTGACGCAATTGGATTAATCTTCATCTAGCACTTAATAAGTTCGGATGGTTGGTACGACTTATATTGTTTTTAAGTGATCTGTTAATAAATTCAAAGTTTCGCTAATTTCTTCGTTGTTATTATTTGTTTCGCCATTATTTATCAGTTCTGCAAATGCCACCATTATTTTGTGCCTTCTGTTCCTTAAATGCCACCAAATTAAAATCGCATAATCAGAGTTGTCAGAGGATGACATGATTATTTGAGATTGCGACACAAACTAATGGGAATCCGTTGCTTCAGTGTGAAAGGTGGTCAAAATAATATTGCCTGTTGCTTACTGTCAGTTGCTAGTTATTAGTTGCGCATTGCTTCAGGGTGAGAGCTTACTAAGAGAGCTTAGCGAGTATATGATGATATCTATCTTTCTCAGATTAATTACTAGACACTGTTTTTCATTTGCTCACACATGCAAATTCAAACCCAAAGTTAAATCTCATAAAGAAAATTACATGTAAAATCCCAAATCCGTCTACAATACATATCAAGAGAATTAAGTTTTTACCTGCAATTGTCCTTAATAATAGGATCATTTTTTAAAGAAAATTGTAGGTAAAATTCCAAATGAATGAAGTTTTTACCTGAAACTCTAGTTAATATGGGGTATTCTTGTAATAAGTTGTACAGACTTGTTTGTGTCCGCTTCTCTTATATGGAGTGTCTCCAATACTGAGGTGTCTTTAGAACGAGGTTTTACTATACTTTCAAAAAGATATTGATGTGACGGGCAAGATTCTATGGAATATCATAAGAAAACGAGAAACATAGCCCTACCGTTCTTATCGACGTTACTCTTTTTATAAACTGTTAAGAACTTCAGACAGTTCTTCGCCCTTCAGAATAATTAATTGTAGCACAAACAACAAAATAAAGATGTAACGCATTTAATGAGCACCGAATAAATCTCAGGAAGCTTTAGTATTGACTGGCAGAAGCGAAAACTAAATTCTACAGATATTAAAATTTTCAGAAACACCTAATCGTAATGCATATTGAAAATCTATACTTTTCTGATGGTTGCCACAATTCGGCAATATTAATTTTCACTGCATGAGTTTATTTGGGCTCGGCATGTAATCATAGATAGTGTTTTTAATGAGATCTTTCGAATCTCAATTTTCAGTTCGAATTCGAACAAGGGTAACTATTTTTCGCTATTCTCCGATTCAGAAAGTTTTCAAAACAAAAAAGATTGCAAGAACGTACATGCTACATAAAAAATACCTTTTTTGTCACTTCCCTCCTCTTAATCAGAGTTGATAATTTTTACAAATTTTTACTAAAAGAATCACTTGACATCAGGGTAAAAGTTCAAAAAGCTTAACTAACTCATAATTAAGTAATGTGGGTATACGTGATAAATGATTTATTTCAGATTTTTACAACAAGCAACTTTGTTATCACTATTTAGAAGGTATAGTGTGTTCTGCTATACAACGTAGTATACTAGAAACCTTTGGAGTATTTAAACTATTACCTTATCTATGGCATATGGTAATAGTAAGCTAAAATACTAGACATAGAAATCGAATTCTAATTTCGAGACATTATAAAAAAAGCGAGAAATAAATATCTATACAATCTAACGTGCAAACTACTTTGCAAAAATCTGATAAAAAACAGCGAGTGAGTACGAGTGCAAAGTGATGTGCAATTTTGGAGAAGGTATAGAAGCATCAACATCAGGGGTTAGTCCAAATAAAAAAAATCTAAGAAGACCCTCATCGTTTGAGTTGACATTATCTCCATAGAATAGGTTATCTACATATAAAATCTATTTAGGAATGTACGTAGTTTGTTTTGCTTCAATTACGTCAGTGCCATTTGCATAATCAGTGTTGATATTTCTGTGTAATTGCTTTTTCTTCTGTTCGATAAGTAAACAAAATCTTTAATTGAAATATTACAGTAAATGATTGCCCCTATGTGTAGTTAAAAAACTGTTTAAAATTTTTCAAGGAAATTAATAAAGCCGTTTTCTTCCATTACAAACAACTTTCTAATTGTAATGTATACAAGTACCCAAGCCAAAAAAATTTACCGACCACTTGTTTTAGTTGTGAAATTATTTTTTACCAACGAGAACTTGCATCTGTCAGTATTATAAACAAAGATCAAATGAATAAATCTTATTAACCACATGTTAGATTATTGTAAAAGCAGTCAACGTAGCATAAAAATAATGATAATACAAACTGACTCTATTATAAACTGTTTATTGTA
This sequence comes from Agrypnus murinus, assembly GCA_929113105.1. Lineage (NCBI taxonomy): Eukaryota > Metazoa > Arthropoda > Insecta > Coleoptera > Elateridae > Agrypnus > Agrypnus murinus. The sequence continues at coordinate 75,582,177 of OV816024.1, forward strand.
CAGCATTTCTGCAAGTTCCAATCGTTAGAATGATTCATATCGTTTAAAACGAGAAGAGCGGCTTATATGCCCCATGATCTTCGGTACGCAGGTAAGCCCCATTTCTAAATCAGAAATGGGATAGAAGCTAAGAATCGGTCGCTAGAGACAGATCAGCCATAAGCACCGTGTACTATTTCTTCAGCCCTAATCCCTCGCTTACGACCGTCATAAATATCGGTATCGCACTATCACGTCCGCGAATGGTTCCTACACAGTTCAGAGCAAAGATCCGCAAATCTGGACGGGTTCATACATTTTTAATGGACTATTAATTCCGATAATAAAAAAGTATTTTCCTCTTTGGTTGGCTTACTTTTTATGTTTACGTATGCTAATTATGTTTCTCCATTTGAATAAAAATTACTATTTGGAAAGGAATTAATTATTCTTGAATAGTGAAAAGGGTGTTAAAAAGTGTATAAATAGTAATCTGAAAGATTATCGTGATTCAACGAGTTTGGTCGAAAAGGAAGTGAGAAGAAAAAAGAGAAGGTGGACGTTTATATATCTACATTATGTATATTTGGTATACCACTTCTTAAAACAAGAAAAGTAGGATCAGATGGTTGGAATAGTCGATCTGGCGTGAATGGCACGCATAGTATCGGCAGTGGTCGAGTTAATTGAAATCGGCAGCAAGCCCGAATCGCAAACCACGCTCTGAATATCAAGCAGGCTTTGCAAATTTGCAATAAACACGGCTCGATTGTAGGTGAGGATGAACTGTAATTAATGTTTTATATTTTGTCAGACAATGGGCGGCCATTTATCAATCTCGAATATTTAATTAAAACATGCGGACAACGGATTCATAATGATTTATGCGTTTGGAGGCGACAATGAATTGATTAAATTAAATTTTGTCATCCCCTTTTTCAGCTTTACTATAAACTTTTCAGCATTATGAAATATCCTGGGAATTATTTATAACTTTTTTGTTCTTATAAATTATAACTTACCCTTGTTTAAATTAATGTTCACTTTCTTTTTCGTCGTACCATTGTGAATAACCAAAAGACTAAAACCAGAAAACCAAAAGAAACAATTGTTTAGTCCCGCAACACCATCAAAGTTTGAAAACTTGGCGGAAAATCTTTAGAACTGAGATTACACACATGTCTTTAGCGGCTCCAGATCAAAGTGCAGATAGGAAACTATCACCGGTCGCGGCCTTCTGAGACTGTCCAGCACATGTACAGAACGCGAGGTCTGCCACTCGTCATAACGTCAGCCTATCAGCGAGCTCGCTGTGTAATTATTAATGCCCAAATGTCACTTCACGGAATATGACTTTATTCCCCTCCATGCTAAACAATGAGTACTATGCCGCGGGCTGGACCTTATTAATGGTTCTCGCGTGACGAAACTTTTCTAGTTGAATATGCTGATTATCTCTGTTCATTGTCGGGGAACAAAGCACTTTGACATCTTCATCGCAACGATACCGGGACCAGTTTTTCCGTCAATCATTGATTTGTGCCGAGACGTTTCTTGAATGACAAATTAGTCGAGCAGAACAGGTTGATAATGTATGTCTTACATCAAACTTTTTGCTGCGAAGATAGATCACCTCAGTTTCAGCAAGTACAGATTCCGGCGGGAAAATGCATTTCTTGTGTAGTTATGTCTTATACGATAAATGTGCTACAAGTTCAGCATGTACGAAATTGCGGGTTATGTTTTAAAATTTGTAACATTCGGAAAACAGTGGCTTCAACCTACGTATGTATTACGATATTTTGCAGACACAAGGAAATACAAACGGAACGGAAAGAAGCAAGCGCGAATCCGTCTAACACTGGAGTGAAGCTGCTGGACCGATGCTGGTAATCCCGCACTTGTGTTCAAGCGCCGCGACGCTGTGCTCATGCGTCCCCCGCCCTCTCCCTTGAGCAACAACAGTGGCATTACGAATATCGGAGGCGTTTGTGTTTATTCCCCGAACGAATCTACTAAGCTGTCGGCCTGTGACGGTAACACTCACTAGAATACATTTGTATTGTATTTACGTTCTTAATGGGGATAAAACTTTTATTAGTGATACCCATAAAAGTAACACTCAATAAACGTTTATTTTAAGGGGACGTCGTTAACTCAATCAAATAAAACAAAAAGATCTATTCGCTATTTGTATGTTTTTCGATGTCTATTTAAAAAAGTCCGGTGAATAAGAAAGTGCGACCTAAAAGCACCTAAAACTGTCAGCATCGATCGTAAAGCTTTCAACTTCAGCTTCCTTACAGCTCTCCTGAATATTGAAAGCTCGTTCTTTTAATAGTAAATAAATGTACGGTTCAGATTCGGTTATTATTGTGCCAGAATTTTTTCTCACCTTTGGTAGCCTATTTTAAAATCTATCTATAAATTAGTTAGATACCTACACACTCGAGTTATTTGTAACAGAAAACAATTTCAAACAATCCAGACAACGTGGCGAACAACATGCAAGAAAATAAAACAGTAAAACAGTTGTAAACTCTAGGGCATGTAATTACTTTGCAGATAAAACGTAACTGGACCATATTCTTATTCTTTCCAAAATTATAAAATAGTCTTAAGAAATCAAATTTCTTAGATTTTTTTTAATTTCGTTTTTCGTCTACAGCGTAAAATATTTTTAAATGTTGATGTTTTTGTTATTTCCAGCAAGAACTAAACAATGTTAGTATATAAGGTATTGTTATTACTAAATTTGTCACAGGAAGTTATAAAATTTATGAACGAAGTACCTGGTTAACAAGGTAGAAACATTCAGGCTGCTCGAGTCAATTAGTTTTTATATAAATAAAAACATAAAAATGTAATTAATTGTTCCTTTTTCGAATTTTAATTTAGTCAAAAGAAAATGAGTTGTATGCTAGGAGATATTATTTTCTATAGAGCGTTAACCATTACAAATTTTTGATGTGTCTATTAACTTCAGTGTAAAAACCATTTATAATATCCTAAACCAGTTTATTAAGCGCACACGTACGCATTTAAATTACTTGATGACTGTTTGCAATATCCTGTAAATTAATAGGCCATGAAAATACTTATATTACAGGAAAAAGGAGTAAAAGGTAATATCCGGCAGAAGATCACAAATTAGTATTAAGTAGGATGTCGGTTATGCTTATCACTTTACTGCGAAAGAACTTTTGTCAACTAATTAGCGCAATTTTTTTAGCGAAACATTTTATTGAATAAACGCGCAACGATGCATTTCAGTACAATTATCTTAAAAAAATAACTGTTTTATAGCTTACTTTTCTTCCCGACAGCAATTTTCTTTTATTTTTCGCACCGCATCCCGTCTCTTATTCTATACGTTTTAATTATGACTAACCTACTGTTTTAAACTTTTATTTTTATTGAAAGGCACTACAAGAAAATGTTTCTGTGCTGAAATTAATAACGCGGCAAGAAACTGGAACAGCAATAAAAGTAGCAGCATTTTATAAAGGAAGAATTTTTAAGAAGGAATTTCTAATGTAGAAAATAACAAGTCTGGACGACAAATATAGATGTATTAAAAAATTGCCGGTTCCGGTAATGCGGCACACATCAGAGACACGAAATTAGCATTCCGATCAGGCCAGAGACTTCACCAGATTGAAGTTAGCTGGGAGTTGCAGCGAGGATGATGCCAATCCACATCTCTACCACCGATCATGAATTATACAACAGTATACGACACAGTGGCGTGTTCTTGTGCTCACAACCAATTTCTAAATCGACATGATATCGATGCTCATATAATTTTCAATATAAAGACTTTTTGTTTGCATTTGAAATTGATAAAAAAGAATACGCACTTATTACATTAAAACAGAATCAGGAAATTGCAAAAAAATAGTAAGGTGATAATAAATTATTCTAGAAAAGGTTATTAATAACACAGAAAAATACTGCCAATTTAAATTAATTTCAAATCTTATGTTCTAAAAATTGCCTAATCATCCATACTATTGTGGTGTCTTTAAAACTTTAAAATGATTTGTAAAATGTAAATAAATTCTTATCAATATATAATAGTGCCGTTATAAATGCAACGTTTACATAAAGTAATAATATTTATCTCTTCAGGTGGTAGTTTATGTTTCCATAAACCCTTTACAAATCGTTGATATACATTCTCCAGAGAACTTTTATTACTGTTCTTTTTTATCTACTCCCAAGCAGCATCTAAGTAGCGGTAGCTGAGATCGGAACTTTGATTGAGTAGCTGTTACGTAACTACAACTAAATTTATGACTTTATAGGTTTAATTACTTCAATTTGGAATATTTTAGTAATTATGTAGTTACTTCTACTATTTATTAGAACTATGTAGTTACATTACTTCTAAGTAGCTTTTTAAAGTATGTGGAACGGTATTGCTACTTAGTATAATTACCTTAATGTTGTTGCAACTTCAAGTGATATTATGAATGTAGCAGTAACTTGCCCGAAGCTACTTTTAAGTTTTTAAAACTTTAAAGTAGCACCGAAAGTTCCTGCCACTGGTCTGAAACCATTGCTTAACCATTAAAGTAACTGAACTATACAGTAGCATTGAAAGTAAAACTTACGTTTATGCTACCCAGGAGAATCACTTGAAAGTAATTTTAGTTTGGATTTGAAGGTTAATTGTGTTTTCGCAGTGGTAGTAGTTTTGCAAGTTTTTAATAAAAATGTCAAAGGCAAATGCAATAAGAAAAAAAAAATTTAGATATACGTCCACCTTTTATAGAAAATTAGAACAGCAGTTAGGTAAAATCAGTGGAAACAAAATCAACTGTTTACAATACCAAATAGAAAAAAATAGGGATGAGATCACTGATAAACCATCATGTAGTAAACAAGGGTAAAATATATTCCCCTTTTTTCCTTCGTCGCTACAACTTTAAAATGAGCCATAATTAAATAATAATTGTTATTAAGTAGCAATCAGTAAAAAATATTGGTTGTTTGTTTACGATTGACGTTTAAATTTGAGGTTAAGTTCCAATGGGAACTTTGCAGTGACATTAGGAGCTAGAAAGTGGCTACGGAAACCGTATTTTATACTTCGTGGTAACAACAACCTAGAAGTAGAATTTGTTTAGTTCCCGTTACTGTTTATAAAGCGACACAAACTTTAGACACACATTTTACAGTTAATACTACTTTAAAGTGACATTTTCAAAACAACTCCATATTTACTTGTAAAATGTTGAAGGCTATTAATCAATTTGCAATTTGCTGCAATTGTTAAAAAGTCTTTTACTATAACTCTCAAAAAAGATAACAAATCGATGTCAAATTGAGCCTTGGGAATAAAATAAAAATGGTTTCTATCATGTTTATCAATTTATAAGTATTTTTGTCATATTTTATTCAAGATATTTTTTATTAAAAAATATATTTAAAGAAGGCGCGTTGTTATTTTTCGATCTATCATCATCGCATTTAACAGAAAAGTTGCGATGGTTTATAATTTTGGTATGCTAGATTGACAAAATAACGAAACATTTCATCTCTTTATGTATTATGTGCGTATTACAAATAAAATAGTAATCCATTTTGTGACACGACCGCGGCATTAGTAGAGAAAGTGAAAGAATATTTGTTAAGTTGCAAGAGTAAGAGAGAACAACGACGCGACACGTTGTGTCAAAGAGAAAAAAAGTTCCACGATAGTAGCAATTACTACGCCGCCACGTTCCCGCTACGTAGGCTAAAGGTAGCTGGACAAGTTCCGGAAAGGTTACTGCAACGTATCTGCTACCCGAGAATTGTTCCCCATTTTGGTTCCAGGCACGTAACAATACCGTAGCAATTACGTTCTTGTGACTAACGGCAAAAACTTTATAGTTCCACCGGTGGTTGCTGGTACGTAGCGGTGACTAAAAATGCTGCTTGGGACTACATTGTATTCAAAACGACTCAAATTTCTGTTCTTGAATTTCTTGATGCATTCTATATGCACCTAATCCTACATCGTATGTCCGTATACTTGCATCCACTATCCATTGTGCAATGTGACATATACACGTTTGTATGAATATACTATTCTACGAAATAATAGTAAATATAAAAACGTCAGTCGTGTTAATGCTTTTTATGTAAGATTTCAAAGAATTATGTTACTGTAATAATAATTTTATAGGTAGTTTTAATGATAGCATAATATGAATTTTATATGTTTTTGATGTTATAATTACTGTAAAACCACCTGTTATCCATGTTTTTATTAAATACTATAGACGAAGATATCTTTTGGTAAACATAATTCTGTGTTCATCCTTTAATCTTGTTGGAATTGGATTTTTCTGAAAGTAAGAACTTGATATTTCCTTACGCAACATTCCGTTGCAAATCCGTAAATATATCTCATATTTAACATAACACATATTTAATCCCATACATGTTAATCAAAGTATAAAAACAAACTGATTATGTACAACCTGAAATGTACGTGCTTTTATACGTAGCTTGATTGTAGCATGTATCCCCCTACTTAAAATTGGAGCTGTTCCGATTACACATACTACCAGCTATTTTCTGACACAGCTCAAGTATGTGTCTATATAGAGGCATTTCTTACTTCTATTAAGCATCTTAGTTTATAACGGTACCTTTCTCACTATTAGTAAAAATATCTAAATTAATTGATATTATAATAATAATAAGTGATTAATTCATACCGTTTTCAAGGCAACAACGAAATACAAGCTGGCGATGTTCACAAAACGAAAATGTTTCAAAATGGACAAAAAGTTATAAAATACAAACCGCGTCACGCGAAACAAAATTCGGCTGTGAAAAACAAGATCACGCAATTTTTTGGCCAGTTCTAAGACAATTTGTTGAACAAGTACCGGATGAAGCGTATTGTTTTTCCAACTTTAAATATCTCGCTAGTCAAGATTTCTACACCTCTTACACCAAAGCAGTGTAAAACAAACAAGGCTAAGATCTCAGAGAAATGAATGGAAAGATGCTAGTTGGGTGCCACTCATTACATTTTACCTAGTCAATAAAAAGGATATGCGGTTGGGTGCGGCCGATAATCCGGAACCTCCCATGCCATTAATAGACTATACGAAAAGTTTGAAGAGAAGAGTTGTGGAGGGCATAACAGAACGCCAAATGAGGATCTTACGTGAAGAATTGAGATGTAACGGAGCAGAAGAAAATTTAACAACTGCGGATGTTAGAACAGTAAAAATGAACTTCTATTGAGTAAGTAGGTACATATATAATGTTCTTATTTTGTAACGTTTGTCTTTTTCAACCAACTCACCGCGCTAATAAGAGACACTTGAAGTGCCACGACCACGAATAGTATCACGACACCAGACACCCAAGTTCCCATCACTAGCCTAAATGCCACAATTATTGCAGCATCGATCTTATCATTTGCAAACAGTTATACCACATGCGACACGTGATTACTTCGGCACCCAACTCGTAACCTTCCCGCACCCAAGTCGTAACCACCGAAATTTATAGTGTGGCAGGCCATCCGTTCTTGCGGTTTGAAAAGCAGAATGTTTATCTCTATTGGGGATATAAATCCGGGCATTATTGCCTTAAATATCTTTACGTAAAAGAATGACTTAAAAAACGCATTCTGCCTTTTCTGAAACAACACACTGTTAAGCCTTTGTTCTGGACATACTAACACATCCAGTCACTACTCCAACCCTGTTTAGAAGTGGTATCAGATGATGTCGACTATGTTCCAAAATAATGCCGTGTTGGTCGCATTAAATGAATTTTGGAAAAAAATTGTCCAAGCGAAGGAATATTTTCGACGTAAATAGATTTGGTCGTCAAATAAGGTAATCAACGAGCTTGCGCAAAGTCTGTAGAAGCACGTAGTAAAGTCTGTTCAGCAGGGTACAGCGTAGAATAATGTAAAACGACGTTGATCTACATTCAGTTAGGTTTTTAAGAATGCTGTCAGACTAGGTCCTAGAGGGCAAGTATAACTTCAACTGCTACCATAAACGTGTTCAATGTTACATAAAAATCTATGCCAAGAATTGGATGTTTAAATTACCGGTGTACAGAACAGATTTCTAAAAAGCCCAATCATTTTGAAACAGTGTCTCAAACAGTTTGTTTATCCTCCAGCAACCTCTTAAACTCAATTAATCAATTGTTCTTAAAAGCCTAATAAGAATGTATCGTATAAGTAAGGTTAATTTTTTATATTTTGTTTGTTTTTATTTATTTGTTATTTATTTATATACAGGGATTTTTCTATTTTGTATACGCACCAGGTACGCATATTTTTATAAGACACATGTATGCGTTGCTTTATTGGAAACCATAGACCACCAACTATACACTAAATTTCCAATTTTAGCGTAACGTTTTTTTCTATAGTTTGATGTGGAAACAGTAATCAAATTATTTAATGTTTATTAAATCAATTGCAATTAGTTTTTATTTTTTGATACGAGTACAGTTGTAAAATCTAAATGAACTAAAAGATTGTATACGCACCAAATGAATCCTACTGTCTCAGGAATGCTGTGCGTGCATTTAATCGTTGAGGTTATTGTTTAGAAGTAGGTGTTCATTTTGAACAATTGTAACGGTTGCTATGTTTGTTTTTCTTTTTTTATTGTATATTTTTTATATTTTGTATGTATTTTTAAAATAATTGTTTTTTTGATATTCGAATAATTATGTGTAGTGTTTACAAACATAATGATACTCTATAAACTAATCTCTGACTATGAGGTATAACCTCTGTTTATTATTTTATGGTATGTAACGTTGGTTGCCTAGTACTATCTATAATTATTAATACTAAACAATGCGTTGACAAGTTTTTTTATAAAAGTATACATAGTCGGTATCGACTATAAACATGATCTTCTTTACAATAAAATTGATGTATGGAAATATTTCCTTAATGAAGCTTTATTCTTAATTCTCATTATAAACATAATTAATGTTAATTTCGATATGCAAGCTGTAGTTCTCAAAACAGGGTGTCTTAAATGCAAACATTACTTACTGATTCTTTGGAATGGTTAAGAAGCTTCAAAACAACAACTTATTACGAAAGTATGATAACAGTAATGTATACTTTTTATAAAATACGTTACTGATAGTCTTTGGAACGCTGTGTAGCCCGATTGAACTTCTGAATACCGATCAAATAAATATGTCAGAGACGAGTGACTCTTAAAATATTTATATGGAAATATTATATGAAAACGTAAATACCAAAGTAAGACAATCTGGTCTTCGAAACTTTGAGTGTTTTTATAGCAAAAAGATACATTTTAATAGAGGCAATTGTTGTGAGATAGAGTTAGTTTTGTCGTAAATATTTATTACGTATTGACAAAATCCTACTAGGAACACCATTCTCAAATGGATCATAAAATTTGAAGAATCTGTTACTATTGGTATTGTCGTTATTGAGTAGACGAAAACCCAACGCAATTTTGCTAGGTTCCTTCATCATGAGAAATTAAAGGTCTCAACATATATAGTATATGGTATTGTGACATTTTTCTTTAAAGAAAAATTACCGTTACAGTGAACTGTGAACAAGGGTACTCTGTTCCAAATACGTCTAGGATGCACGCAAGGTAGTGCAACACTGCAAACACTTTGCTGGATTTATTTATTTCATTATAAGAAAGACTGTTCTCGTATGCATTTTCCAGTGCGTCATTCAACTTAACGTCATGTCTGTTTTGTCATGAACAGCTTTTATGTGCCATGATTGTACGACATTCATCCTTTTAAAAGGATTGTGGTCATTAATTTGTTTTCAAGTATTCATTTTGCTGATGGTCTTACTCGATGGCTTGATTGTAGGTACTAAAACAGTTTTCCAATTAATGCAACTTTTCCATTTGTATATTCAGTCGTTAAAGCAGCAATATGGAGCTGTCTACATTATACACAGTACACCACAGTATGCAACAGGATACATTGAGCATTGCATCCAGTATGTGCTTGAGTATTTAAATATTTAATAATAAGCATTTATCAGTTTCTGTCTAGTGGTTGCGATGGTATGCACGCACTGGATGTTAAAACTTTACTTACTAATAGGCAGTACATGGACTTATTAACATAACTTAATAACGTATTATAATAGCAAAAATTTTCTTCAACTTATAATTGCTTTTTTGTTTAGCTTATTATTAGTGTAATGTTTTTATTAGTTTACCATTAACAACAAACAGTTACAAGGTCTTCTTGACACCTTCATAAAAAACATAAAGTACTGCTGTTCATCGTTCTAGTTTTATGATTTTTAACTATAATAAAACTCACTTTTACATTAAAGTTAACACTACAGTTCTTCTTCCGTGATATTATTACTTATACTTCCTATATTTAAATTCAGCTCATATAATATGCATACAAACAGGTGATGGAGTAATTAAAAATTATTTTCAGGAAACCGTTCTTAAAACACGTCCTTGAAAAATTGTCCTGTCAGCTTTGCATTTCTCTTTCAGTGAGTTTTGTTAGGTTGCCAAAACACATTTAAGCATACTCTTAAAATCTTAGCCATTTCTCTTATAATTGGTTAAGATTTATTAGAGCCGCATGCTTTTTTTTAAACAACTATTTATTATATCAATTGTTTTAGCATTTACAAGCCCATCGATTATCAAAAAAAAGGTTACTTAACGGTTGCCAACGAGAATAGCATAGGATATATTCGAGGTTTTATTTATTCGACATTATAACTATTATTAAAGATCTTAGAATTGATAAGGATTTATGACTATTTCAGTTACGAGCGAGTATTTTGATTTTAATACAAAAAACATTAATAAATATTAAATTAGCTTATAGTCTGCTTTTTATTGAAGATTTATTGTTGATATTCATCATAGGAATATCGCAGGCACATCAAAGAAGATAAAACTATGCACATGAATACCTGTAGTAGTTTTTGTAGATTGTCGGTAGGCTACTATTTTCCTCTAGAAAAGATAATTCCAATTAAGACTTTAATTAGTCTTCTAATATATTTTAACTTAAGTAAGTTGAAGATATCAGCAACCTCGACCTATTGAAACAGTAGTTAATCTTATGTATGTATGTGTATGCAAAAAAGGTTTTGTTCGCACGGATGTCAAAATTTGTTATTCAAGGATCCTGATGAATGATTTACCTTTATTTTTCAAAACATATCAAAATAACTTTCACTAAACCCACGAATTCATTTCTGAATCTAATTATCACAACTATATAACTAGAAAATTGTTCTTGAATGACAGATTATGGAAAAATAAGAGAAAAAAGTAGTAAGAGAAAAATAACCAACAAAATCTTATATGAGAAATCTTCATTAGAATTGAATTATTCTTCAATTCTGTCAAAACTTGAACACAAAAATTGTCTGTGAAAAATATTTTTCCTGGCAACGTTCTTTCCTAAAAAGTCATAGAAAAGGCATTAAGAAAGCCTTTGTTACTAATCCATACTGGAGGTAGGAACTGATTATTAATTTACACCTTGCAACTAAATACCAAACTGAAGTACCACACCAAAGATACTTTAATGGCATTAAATTTAAGCGGCGGGCGTCTCTACACCAGATGGCAAACAAGTGGAAGCGCCGAAAATTCTTTTTAATAGTCACTCAGTCATGTTTCTTAAGTTCTGGAACATTAGAGTATAAGTTCTAAGTTAAGTTCTTGGCATTGTACACTATGGGTTTTCCCTTTAAATTGATTGATGATGTTTCAGAGTTGGATTTTCTACAGTATCAATGTTAAGTCAATCTTCGTGTTGCAGCGTAGTTCTTTAAACCTTTATGCGACTATTTCCATTCTAACATATCTTTGGAGTCCGGTGTTCTGAATATGTCAGGAACTTTTTTTTCTGTGAATGTTTATTATACTAGTTGCAACTGTTCTTAAGGCATTATTTTATTAGGATTTGAGAGCCAATGCATTCTTCTGTATTTTAGTTTTAAGTTAAGTTAACGTTAAGGTAACATAGTTCACAGGCTAGTTTTATTGACCATTGTCTCATTATTTCTGATGAATGACATCTAAAGTTACAATGTGTTCTTTTCAAACCTTACAAAAATCTACAAAGATAAATCAAATGCTATGACAAATAGGTATTGCCACAAAACTTCCCTTAAAAACCAAAACAACGCGTTTGCCAAATATTTCTGTAATAAGGCATAGTTTCTCACCGCGAAAATGTTCAATTCGCTAGAAGAATATGGACACTTACTCTTTGACGATTAAGATTTTTTAACATTTTAAATTAAAAATGGCCAAGGAGACAATTTCCACATTAACCGATAGAACAAAGAATGGGACTGACAACTAAAATGGACTGCGCGCGCATATCGCGTAAGCAACGCCTACACTGATTGGTTGAAAGTTGGTAGCGCCATCGTAAAGGCAGCCGCTCGGCGCAAACTTTAATGTATTGCAGACCATGAACTACTGTTGGAATTTGTCAAATATTAAAAATAGATAAATGTTTGTCTTTGCTGCAGTACGACGCTTTATTCTGGGTGCATTACAAGTCATCGCTCCACTGCAATTGTATGGATGACAATATTCTATTTCATTATTCTTTAAACACAATTAGCCTTTGCAATAGCCTTACTGAAACATATACTACTATGGAAATTATAACAAAAACTGAAAAAAAATATCTTCGAAATAATAATATTTGCAAAAGACTGAAAATCTAATAACAAAAGAACCTAAACAATTTTGGAAACACATAACTAGTAAAAGATCCAAAGAAGGTATACCCAAACTTATCAAGTTTCGGGACAAAACTGCCTCAGATGGAGTTGGCACATGCAACTTATTTGCGGAGTTTTTCAAGTCAGTGTACAGCGAGTCATCGGGTGTTGGTGAGTTGAAAGAAATTTCACATTCTCACGTTAACATTAACAGTTTTCATATCACTCCTGATAAAATTTCTGATATAATACATAGTCTGGATCCTAATAAAAGCAGTGGTTCGGATAATGTGCCAACTTTATTTATAAAGAATTGCTCTCAGTCATTAAAAATCCCACTTAGCTTACTGTGTAACAAATCTATTTTAGAAGGTACTTTTCCGGACAAATGGAAAACAGCACAAGTAACTCCCATATTCAAATGTGGTAATAAAAATGACGTTGAAAATTATAGACCTATCTCCAAGCTGTCCATTTTTAGTAAAATCTTTGAATTAATTGTACATGAGCAAATATTTAATTCAGTTAAACATTTGATCATTCCGGAACAACATGGATTTTTTAAAGGACGTTCAGTAAATTCAAACCTTATGGTTTATTCAGATTTTATTTATACATCGATGGATAATAGAACGCAAGTAGATGCTGTTTATACCGATTTTAATAAAGCATTTGATAAAATAGATCATCTTATCTTATTACAAAAATTACAACGATTCGGTGTATGCGGCAACCTGCTGCGATGGATAGCATCCTACTTATCCAGACGTTCCCAATTAGTAGTATTGAAAGGTTTTCAATCATTACCGTATCATACAACATCTGGTGTGCCTCAAGGCTCGCATTTAGGACCTCTGTTCTATGTTATCTTTATTAATGACATCGCGGATTGCTTTAAATTTGTCAACTTTATTCTATATGCAGATGACTGCAAATTATACGCTAAAATCACTAACAAACAAGATTACATTAGATTCCAAGAAGACTTAGATTCCTTTCACAGCTACTGCATATTAAATAAGTTGACATTAAACATAGATAAGTGTTGTAGAGTAACTTTTACAAGAAATCGATATTACTTTGACTTTCCTTATAACATTAACAACCAGCAACTAAAAAAAATCTGAAGTTAAGGATTTAGGTGTGGTGTTTGATTCAAAGTTGCTCTTCAACACTCACTGTGAGAATAGCATTCGCAAAGCAAACAGGAGTTTGGGATTCATTATTAGAAATACTAAAGATTTCAAATCAGAGAACACACTCGTAATTCTTTTTAACTCACTTGTAAGAAGTCATCTTGAATTTGCTTCGGTTATATGGTCGCCTCAATATCAAATTTATATAAATCGTCTGGAAAATGTCCAGAAAAAATTCATAAAATTTTAACGTACAAATTTCCACATTCTACATTTATACCTGTATCTCTCGAACATCGCAGAAACATGGCCAGTCTATTAATGGTTTTTAAAATACTTACAAATTTAACTGATTGCTCTCCATTACTTTCATTATTTTCGTTTCATGTACCTCCTAGACCAACAAGAACTACATCCTTGCTGTCTCTTCCATTTTTTCACACAAATTCAGCTTCCAATTCTCCAATATCTCGGTGTTCGCTTTATGAACAACTTTATAAATAAAGAAAATCTAGACATTTTTAATATATCTTTACAAAGATTCAAAAGACTACTTCAAAAGCCTTCAATATGAATTTTCCATGTAACAACTTTTTGCAATCAACCTATTTTAGTCTACTTACTTAATCTATTCCATTTGTAATTGAAACATTATGCCTATATAATTGTAATTATAGAATTTATTCTGGATACACATGTACTACAGTATGATTTTATTTCTTTTTGTTCTTTTTTGTAATCCATACTCACTTTGTAATTAGTTTTTTTTTTTTTGTAAAACCAGGGAAGTTTGTTATTGGACTTTAAGTCTGTTAATTTCCCGAACTTGTAAATAAATAAATAATGTTAATATTACTTAGGATACAAAATACCGTATCGCAACAATTAATTTCTGACTTTGGGAACTGGTAAAATATATGAATAAATCTTACTACCTAAAAAAGATGACAATATGACGTGATATGTCTCACGTCATTTTAATGTAATTTACTATACTTTTGGTACACTGACGTTTTAGAAGAGTTATCACCAAATGTTGACGTCATTATGACGTACCTTTGATACTTGAGTTCCATGTTGATTCTTCCACGCTACTGTCTACAACTAAGATTGCAACGCCAGCAGCGAAGCTATGCTCATCGTTTCTGCTGTTTGTAACGGTCATATACATGTTCAGACCAGGTTTTATTCTGAAGAAAATGTTTGATATAAAATTTTTTCACAACTGGCTTAATGATTTGACCGCTTTCTCTGCATTAATTTGTATTCTAAATTGCAATGTCAATCTTCATGGATCAATTTCCTTTTCAATTGTCAGTTATCCGATGTATCTGGGTT
The DNA here is from genome assembly GCA_929113105.1 of Agrypnus murinus. Taxonomy (NCBI): domain Eukaryota; kingdom Metazoa; phylum Arthropoda; class Insecta; order Coleoptera; family Elateridae; genus Agrypnus; species Agrypnus murinus. The sequence continues at coordinate 75,597,351 of OV816024.1, forward strand.
ATCGATGTAGTAAATTTTGTTGAAACAATCATTTGAATGTAAAGTACGGAAATTCTTTGATACAAGAATAGATTTTAGAAATATTATGATCCTGGTAAATCCACAAAGACACTATTTTTATATGATTACCTATATTCCTATATGAAGGGACGCAACAAAACGGTTTTTACACTAAGCCAAAACCATCGCCTCAAGCCCGAAGCAGTGCAAATTCCATACCAATTTATAATATTTTCTTGTATGTGAGATTGCTATTTTTGGAGTTTACAAAAGTTCACAATGTTCTAATAAAACTTATTAAATAAATTAAAACGATTTCTGCACTAAATTAATCAATGCCATTTGTGAAACGACGTGCTATAGTATAGTTGAGATTTACTGTTGGGATGCTGTTGAGAGAGATGGAGTAGACAACCCACATCACAAGAAAGTAGCTGTTCTGTGTATCGGGTGTCTGCAAACTTTTGTGACCAAACGTAATATATTTTAATCTTATTAGGAAAACCTCATTTTTAAAATAATAATTGTAAGTTTTCCACATTTTTTCATACTTACCAACTGGCATTAATTACTAGTATAAAACATTCATAGATTGTCATTTTCATCGCCATAGCCATTGGGTACTTACCTAGAAAAAAAGAAAATTATTTAATTTGACGAAATAAATATAGATACGTTTTATAATCAAGGATCTTTATGTTTGCTACAGAAAACAAAAACTTCAGCATGTAAGGTAGAATTTGTTTATGTGCTTAACTTTCTACTGCAAATTCTATTCCAGTTTTATCTACTTAAAAAGATTTTCATTGAAATAGATCTGTTTTCGTACTTCATTAAATGACGAATGGAAAAATTTCGGAAACAAATTTAATTAGCCATTAGATTATCACTCCTAAGACCTACCCAAGCAATTTAATGTAAAGGGGTTAGAATAATTGCCCTTAGAGAGATAGAAACATCCCAGTATCTTAAACGAAACGCGATCCTCGTTTCTTATATAAAATAATTAGGGCTTTTATATAAAAGGTGCGTAATTATTATACACACTACAGATTTTGCATTTGTAAGGAGCTTAATCGTTTTAATTTGCTTCTGCACCATTATATTCAACTACTGTACAGAACACGGCATAACCAAGCATATTTTGTTCCCGCTTTAGCGATTCATGTTGAAGTTGTTTTTGCACGCTTCCCTTTCTCTTCTCATGAAAAACCCTCACGCCAACGTCAGCTCACTACAGTTAATCTGAAAGAGATGAATTAATCCGAACTCCATGTCAGCCAAACACTCTAATTTATTGCTCCAGGAAAACGAAATTTTGGCAGCGTTTTATCTAAATTTGAAATCTCCGCCGGAGCAAAAACAACCATGTAATTAGTTAGATTGCATTTTATTATAATTAAAAAGTTTCGTAAAGCTGGTATCAAACTGAAGAAAAAGTGCATCAAGAATATTAGTATTCTTGGTGTAAGCTATGATTATTTGTAAAAGGCAGACGCTAATAACGTGGTCATAGGTCGTAATAAGAAAAATGTTTCCCACGAAATATACGCCAACCATGTGCCTTCCATCTCTTTAATAAATGAAATAGAAGTTATACTTGATTGTACAGTGAAACGCCGCAAGTGTTCATTCCAAGATAGTAAATCAGCAAGACGTTTACGAGATGGCATTTATGGGAAATTAAAATTAAGATGAAAAAATAACTTCATTCTGATTTTTAGTTAATACGCTCACATACACACGAAAGAAGCTTCCAGGACCGGCAGCTGTCTTATACATCAAAATTTTACCCCACTTCTATTTTCGTTTTAGCAAACGTGGGTATACATGCGATTTTACTCCTGTATCACAAGGACACCCTAGCGCTTTCTCTTTCTGGAATTCGTCTCCAACGCCATATATAATGCGTCATGCCTGCCTGTCTATCTGCTACCAAAGCTTTAGAGCGCCCGCCAGCTACTAAATCAATACCCAAGCGAACTTTCCCGTCTCAACCCCCTCGTCTTAACGCCTCTCATCTTCACCCGCACATTGGAAGATTGAAAATTGCCCCGAACTCCACAATTTAAGATCACACTATAAAATTGCAAGATTTAACGGAGTTTATTTTTTTATTTCATCAGCTGATACGAGAATTTTCTATACTTAAATATTTTTTCATAAATGGAATTTATGGCATTTGGAAAAGCTTATAATTAGAGATCGAAGGAATAATATTATTGAAGCAGTTCATAAAAACGTGATTAAATTAAAAGCTTTCTAAATGGATTAAAGGGAAGGAGCTGTAACCCGGTAAGCAAGCAGCATGAAAATATGTTTCTCCGCCTACACGGAAAGTTAGTCATGTTAGCTGACAGAGTTTGAAGGATCACTTCGCAAAGTTTACGTCGCCTCTGAATTATTTATTTGTGACTTAGATATTTTGGGAATTAACTAAACTTTAGTTTTTGGACCAGAAAGCGTCCATAAATTTACGATACTTTTAGACAAAACTTAAAGAATTCTGTGACAGAAGCAACGACAACAAACACACAAAGTTTTCAACTCTGTATTTTATAATATATCCGAATCCACTATATAGCTACTACAGGAAAAATAGCATCTGTTTAGTACAATATGTGATGAGACGAACAGCTGCGTCAGGTCACGTGATACACCTCTAGTGACGAGAAACCTGATGAGAAAGAAAACTCCATCGGTCGCAGATGCGAAAGAGGGATGGACAAACAACAATGCCCTGATGTAGAAACACGAGGGAAGAAATACTGCCAGTTTGACACAGAAGCCATTGCCCATTGCTCATATGAGTTACTCGGAGGGGTAATTCTGCGTGTCATCAAAATGGAGGTAAGTGCAAAATCAAATACCCATTAGACGCAAACCACTCATTCGTTTCGGAAATATATTAGTTTTCAAACTGCTCGGTTTACAGTTCACCATTAAAATAATGAAAAGCAAATTTGTTCCATTTATTTATGTATTTATAATTGATAGCCCATATATACAAAAAAACCATATAAATTATTGTTATGAGACAGATATTATTTAAAACATTAAAACGCCTCAATAAATAATAGACTAAAAAATAGTTTGTCTTCTCAAGGCCATGTCGAAGAAAAAAAGGTAAGAATTTTAAAATTTATTAATTATCTGTAAAACCTTTTAATTTTCTAAACACTGACAAAAATTAAAAGGAATACTGACGTACAGGTGAAAGTGTAATAGGTTAATTATTTAAAAGGGACTTTTCTGCGTAAAGTAAGTGAAATAATTTTGTGGGTACCCCGTTATAGCGCTCTAATTGCTTTTTTTATGAAGTTCCCGGAGTTAAAGGGTTGTTTGTGGAGTTTTAATTGTTATTAAACTTTTCATGATAAGAAAATTTATAAGCGAATAAATTGAACGTTTAAAATGTCCTAATGTAGAATACTCCTAATAAAGTGCGCTTTATCAAACTAATAATAACTTTCAGAAAAAGGGTGATGATGGATTCTTAAAATAATTTTAGGCAGTATTGTTGAAATTTTTAATAATGTACTGGAGCTCAAAGGGATGTTTATAAATAAAAAAAAAAATACGCGTTATAGAACTATAACTGCAGCCATCGCCTTAAATGATTTTTGGCCTTTAAATATTGAACTGCAACTAGATTCTGGTTTTGCCGAAAATCTTCCAAGAACTCAGAAATGTAAATTTATTATAGACTTAGATTGGTTACAAAATCAGGAACATCTTTGAAGTAATTAACAAATAAAGACATTTCTCTGAAGGATCTGCTCTGTTGAACCCGTTTAATTTTTGAAATACTGTCTAACTTTTTAAATACATGGAAAACAAAAAAGGAAAACATTTACAAACCACACCAATCAAATTCCAACTTTCAAAAAACTTTCTTTACATAGTAATTACGTTTAGAAAAGCACATAAAGTAATTTTTGCGTAACGCGTAAACGTGTACTGCCCTCGGAGAGGATTCCTCTTAATTGTTAATTTGTTATATAAATATTAAAATAAAAGAGAAATACAAGGCTAAAATCCTACCTACACTAAATGAATTTTCGCAAGTCGAATCGCGATCAACCCTTAATAACAATTTCAGGGTCGCTTAGTTTACAGAGTCGGACATTTAGGCGCGGCCGTGTCGGCGCGGAACACTTCTACTCGGAGACACTTCGGTGCAGGTTACTTAGACACTTCGGCATTGAGCCAGTTCGGTGCAGGGACACTTCGGCCCGGAGACAGTTCGACGGAAGGGCGTATCCACGCGAAAAGATTCCGCCGCAAATATAAGTAATACTACGCCTTTATTTGGAGAAATTGTCTAGTATTGTTGTAATAGTTACACGAATACAATCTATAGATACTTAGATCGATCAATGCAATACAGTATGATGAGAAAAAAACTCGATGTTTGGCAATCATCAAAAGCTCGTATGTACTGCCAGAGGGTTTATCAATTATTATTACATGAGTATTCTCCATTATTTCTGTACTTAGTGCTGTTTAATTAGCTGATGGAAATTAGTTGGCAACTGAAAATAATTGTCGCCTAAAAGTAAGTAAAAACGACAATTTTATAACAATTAGAGCTGTTTTTTTTGTTTGATCTATAATCAAGTAGTAGGTAGTGTGCAGCCAGAAATCTAAACTAATTATATAAAAAATGCCTTGTCTAATATATTCTCACAGTAACACTTATAAATGGATACTGCTTAGTGCTGATAGTCCAGTGCTTAAAGACCAAACGCACGGAAATAACGCAATTTAACCAATCCAAGCTTAATTCTGGAATTGAGAAAGTGTATGTGTGTATATAAAAATAAAAAAGGTTACACTGATAGCAGGGTAATTTGTCCCAAAAAATTAGACTAACAATAAAAAAAAACATTTTTTTATGGTTAAATTAGTTCTAGAAGAAATTAACGCAATCTCAGTAACTCAGAAATTGACTCAAACACACTTTTGTTCAAGCGTCAACATACACAGTATCCATTTTGCTGACACCTCAAGGAACCCTAAATGGTCGTTTGATATCATTCCAATTGCACCATTAGAAATGTCTGTCATCTCAGTTATACGCCTTGTGGTCAATTGACAATCTTCTCCTAAGGTTCTCCTGGGTTATCGCAGAATTGGGTTGACTAGCACCTTCTGCATTATTTTCTGCAATTATTTAATCATAACGTAAATCTTACTTTTCTTCATTTTTACAAATCTTAACGGGAGCGCTACTTTAAAGCTGCATAATATTTAAACTAATAAATATACACTTGCAGTAACGTATTCTAAAGCATTTATGTCAGAAACGTAAAATATTGTATTGCAGTACATACCCTCGCATAAATCAGAAATAGCTACTAAAACTAAGCTGTTAATTTCATTTTAGATTTGACTCACTGAAGTTCATCTCATTCACTCAGTGACGTAGTCAAGAGGATATAATAAACGATAGTATGTTATGATTTCTGCTAACCAACAATCGCACCTTAAATTTTAGTGGTATATAGTACCAATGAGTGTATACCAATGAGTGTTTCTTCTTACAGGATTATAACAAAGACTGGGGTGTTAGGAAATATATTTCTACCTCCTGATTTTGATATATTTGACTGTTTCATCAGAAAGGCAATGCAATTATTTTTTTCACTGATTTAATTTATTTCTAAGATTTCTATCTATACGTGTCGAAGCTTCCTCCGCACATTACGCATAAGTGCAGCGCCGCACTTCATGTTTTTCTACAAAATCAATATTTTTGTTGTAAGGTAATCTGTAATTAGATGAGAGTAATGGTAAGTAGCCATATCTGGCCAGATTAAAACATTTTGCCCATTAATCAACGCTTTTTTATGCATTAATTTAAATATAGTTCAAATGAAGTGGTTTTTGTAGTTAGTTTTAGTCTATGGCTTGTCAAACTATGTGCTATTTAAATAATTTCGCTATGATTTTTCCAGGACATCAGATGGGCAAGCAGTACTTTTTTTCCTGGCACATCATTAGGATCAACAGCGCAAGAACTTTCAGCACCTATTACGAGAATCGTAGTAGTGTCTTGGCTAACTTTATTTTCCAGAAACTTTCCACAGTTTCTTTTGGCATGCAGTTTTTGCTCCTCTGTGCATTTTGGGCATTTATTCCAGATGTTGTGATTTAATTGATAATGGACTGTATACCTAGAGATACACCTACCTATTATCACAAATCGTTAACATCATAAGTTTCTGTAGCGCAGCCTCTTGAGCTTTATGGTCAAAGCTTAAAGGTCTTAATTTTTGTAGGTAGTCCTGCTTCTAATACCAAAGGGAATATGAATACCTTAACCAAAGTTTAAAATACCTCATTTTTATTTAATCTTGCCATTTTCTTTTGACTATCTTCATCTGACACATCAGATAATCATAACTATTAGGGGCTAATTAACTTTAAATTATTCGAAACGTATTGGAAGAGATTCAAGGCAAATCCTTGTGAAAATGTTCCATATCTCAGGTTAGTCTTCTGCTCCGTGTTTTTTAATTTTAAATATGAAAGATATAAATAGAAAATAAACATACTGCGTTTTAATTGCCTTTTAATATAATATTCTTTATTTCTTATATCTGTCTAGACTCCTAAGACCAAATGTTGTGTAAATCTCCTACTGTGTAATCTCCTATACTGTAGTCTGGTGTAGTCTCCTATACCGTATAATGTTCAATACACTAAACTATTAATCCTTACAGGGCCCAGCTTTGAATACCAGAAGTGTCTTCGTTGTCTAAGAATGCTACGAATATATTTACAATATGAAGCAATCAACACTTGAAATTTAATGCAGCTATCAATCTTCTCGCCAGAAATGGGAAGCTAATCAGATGGATTGGTTCATTTTAAGTAGTAAATTAAGTCATTTAAAATATTTATGTAATTTAATCTTTTGAACAATTTAACTCTAGTAACGAGAATATTCGGTAGAAAATTCAAAATCATACTTTAGGTTATTCTTCAACATCAGTATTTTAGCTATTCTTCAAAATATTCTCTCAAAGTACAGTCAGTTGCCATAGATTTCCAGTTTTGGTATATTTTGTGCCTGTTTTGACTATAGGATATGTTAACACCAATTTATTAATTTAGCAAGCCAAGTTGTTTTTCTAATCTCAAATTTCGCAGTCTAATTTCTTTCTCTTTCGGCACTATCAATGAAGGTTACAAAAAGTTACATTGTGGTATGTCAAAAGTTTTGTCTGAAACCAATTCTACCTTAATAAAAACCAACAGGATTATATTTATGAACTTATAGATGCTCTTTGTATATAATAATTGTTATTAGAAAACAGATCAAAATAAATGACTACTTAATAAATAAACTGTGAAATTTTAATCTTTTATTAATTACGAGGTTCTGTTCGAGATATTATTATCTTGTCCACCATAATTCTTACATAAATGAATGAACATATTGATATTCATAGTACTAAAGGCGTAAATAATAGGTTAATTATACATCGAATACAGTAAATTGTGTAATTTATTTCAATTTAAATTCATAAAACTGAATTCTTGTTGGATTTATACTTGTTATTCGAGATAAAACCTATCTTTTATTAAAGGCAAATTAATTAACATATCTGAAATATTTGATCAGTGTAAAACACTCGGAATAATTTTCGCTGGTACACATCTTTGGCTTGTAATTGGTACCATTCATCTTGTACCACCCACAGATTTGGCATAACACGTGTCTAGAGATTCTAAAATAAAATCCAGTATTCAAATTTTGAAATTTTTGCTTATAAATGTCATCAAATATCGACCGGATAAAGAAATTGGATAAAAGAAAATATATAACATTTTTAATGGGCGCCTTTACATAATCAGAGTTCTACAATTCAATTTGTCTTCTCTTTTATTTTTTTAACTTTCTATCACTAGTTATTTTTTTGGGGCATGACATGATTTAAAAGCCATCTTCTATCGTGTCACGCACAAGGTAGAACTTTGTAATTTATTTGATTCTGTAGATCATTTGATACAGAACAAGTCAATTACATAACCTACAGAAACTATAACTTAGGCACACATAAATAATATTGAAGGCTTGAAGTCTTTACCTGTAAGCTAGTAACTGTAATATGACGTATAAAAAAATAAAGAGATGAAAGAAAATTGAGATCTTAAGCCTCAAGGCATTACAAATATATATCTTTCAATCTTTTATGGTTATAATTACTTTTATATTAGTGCCTGCATAAACTGGGTGGAAATATAGATATTTTTTGCACTGGAATGAATAAATATCAAACGAAATCTTAACACACTAAAAAGTAATTAATCACCTGTGTAATAAATAATAATAACTCATATCGCTCCGTGATAATTTTTTATTTATGATAAACGCAATGTAAAAATAAATAAATAACACGCAAATTTTTACAATAAAAGTTTACTTTGTACACAGCTTTAAAATAATTAAGACCTAAGTGTGTTAAGAGTGTTTTGAAACGAAAACCTGCAATTCTTACAGGCCATAAACCAGAATACACTAATGCATTTAAATGCACCTACTTTTTATAGTATCTATCTAATGTTATTGCCAAGAATAGTATCGTGATGTTTAAAATGTAACCTGTATCTAATTTTGTATCTTGCAGCAAAACACGAGTTTGATTTGGAAATAAGTGTGGTAATTCCGGTGCCATGGGGTGTCTCCTACCCGAGACATGACGCGAATCAGCACCGAGGCGACTAATGGACCTCAGACACGACATCAAAATGTATCTACCGGAAAATTACGGCCTGCGAAAATTGAAGTAGTTTGTAGCATACAATTTAAAAGAGAAAATAATTTAGATATATACCTTGATGGACTTTGTCATGACATTATTTGGAATTTAATTACAATTTCCTTATTTTTAGAAATATTATAATCTCTCAAATAGTTTTTATTTTTAGATTTTCTTTTTTAATTTGAAATTTATTTTTTTTATTGTCTTGCAGTAAATACTAAGTGCAATATGGACGAAGATAGGTAACTAACACCACTAAAGATTTCGAATAAAGTTTTTAAACGAAGTGACAGTAACTACTATACAGGGTGTCTCATAGCCCACACACCGGACTTTACCAGCGCATTTCTGACGGCAGTAGGAACAAAAAATCTTCATAAAGTTTTTTGATTAGGGAAAGTTCAAATTTTGGGTAATTTTGACCGACATTTTTTTTCCAAACCCACCATTTTCAAGCGGCCACTTGTGTTACATTGGACTATTGCAGATTAAATTGCTTCGCTTGGTTCACATAGTGGTTTTCGTTTTATTATAAGATACATTTCAAATGATGACTAATTGTAATTCATACAACACGTATAAATAAACAAAATTGTGTAGTTAATTTTTACCAGCCATTTATTTAATTTATTTAATTTAAACGTGACCTTACATATCTGGTACTGTAAAATTCCACATTTGGCAATTTTGTTAATTCATTTTTCGATAAAGAGTAAAACGTGATAAAAAACACAAATATATTAAATCCTTATCAGATTAATAGCAATTTTATTAATTATATGCATGCAGTTCTAGGTACGTATTTACTATTAATAGAAGAAGTAAGACATTACAAACCACGTGCTTCAGATGGACATAGATACCCAAAACGACTGGCTTCGTCCCTAGACCAAAACAAGCAAGGGTAGCACAGCATTCAGTTTTCGATTCCCTTTTATGCAATTTTATGAAGCGCAACTATCCTAGATAAGTTAGATGCACCACTGATATTTTCTACGACATATCATAACAAACTAAACAGTTAGTAATGCGTTCTTGTTATTAAAAAACGCTGGAGTACACAATGACATTGAAAAGAAATGAATAGTATAAGTCATCTGGTTAACTGACCTCATAAAATTGTATTGTACCCAGGATCATGTTGCAGAAATGTAAACATAACAAAACATGAAACTCGAAATAAATTCAAGGACTATAACAGAATATCTTACCTGATTTTTTAGAGAACTTTTGAATTCCTAATCACGTAAATTAATTAGATTAAAGGGAGTTTTCATTAATGTATGCGACTTTGAATTTAATTTAAAAAACAAAAACCATTCGACTTTTTAAGAAAATTACATTAACGAATTCTAATATCTGTGATGCGATGTGGGAATCCCACGAACTATCACATGATACTTTGTTTTGATTAGGTACATTAATTAAACATTTTAATAATGAGAACTTCGGGTTTTTAATGTACGGCGAATTTTTGCAAAGACTTGACTTACACCAATATCCTTTTCTTAATCGTCGGCGTTCTGGGAATTATCATTTGACTGGCTGACCTCATAAAATTCTATTGTAAAAGGATCAGGTTGCAAAGTAAGCATAACAAACCATAAAATATCTTGTTTGAAGAAAATAACAAACACTACTGTAAGTGCTAAAAACATTATACCCGTCTTTATTTGCATTTTTTCCGAAAACTACGCTTCTGAGAAAAAAATGTTATGGAGACTTTTTGTTTGTCTTATCGATGTCTACCTGCCGCGTTCGATGTGCTTATTACGGGACACCCTGTATATAGTATGTCTTGTATGTGTATGTCTTATCTTAAATCTGATCTTAAAACTACTTATAACTTTTTTTGCAATATTTTTCCATCACCTAGAATTCAAAGAATTCTAATATTTTGGTAATACATAGTTATTATTTATTACAGCTTTGCTTCTTCGAATGTCTTTACAAAAGCGATTTTTGAAGTTTAAATATATGAGCAATCGTTTTATTAGAATAATTCAACAATATACTGTTAGAAAAAATGCTTATTTGGTTTTTAGAAATCCTGTAATTTCACTTCAGACCTACCGAATGTGCTTGAAAATCCAGTATTACAAAAACCATCAAAGCGAAAATTTTGCTGTACCACAGGTAAGTATACTGTTAGATTTAGAATTATTATTGCTCAAGATCTAGGAATCTTCAAGATTTTCGAAAAATAAGCATTTTAAAATATAATCTTTGTTAAACAAGATTAAATCCATTATCCTTTCGTTCTAGACAATGAAAGCTGAGATGAAAATATTTACACTGATATAAACTGGCATTAGTGTCATAGATTTTCTCGTAACAATTTTCTATTGCAGTATAGGGTCAATTTTATACCTTTGCTTGTGTTTTTGTACAAATTGGAAACAACTTAGGTAGGAAACGCCAATCTGAAGGCTACGTGTTGATTTACAAAAATAATGAAAATATTCTCAAACTTTTTATACGCACTGTACTATTTTCGCACTCAAGGATTAATCTATCTTTTGAACAAGAAAAACTATCCGACCAACTAACTTCTGCATCCTATTTAGGAGAATTTCTTTGTACAGTAAAAAGCAAAATATACGCTGGACCTTTTTAACAAATTCTCTAATATTTCTATGATTATGTTGTTGTGCTTACTATCATGCAAAAGAGTTTAGGATACTCTTCTTTTCTAATATAATTAATTGTAGCTATGCGATAAATAGGACGAATCATTGGATTTTCCTATATTCTTGAAACATGTTTTACAACCTTGTAGTTTATGCATAATGATTATATTATAAAACTTGCTTACTTTAGCACTGTTCATTGTTTAACGTGTCAAATTGCAACTGCTTTAAAGGTTAGACTCGTTTTTTCGTTAATATAGCGCTACGCTTAATTTGGCTGCCGAATAGTTAATAAAAATTTCTGATTTTACTTCCAGTGAGATTTGATTCAGGACAGAATTCGCATTTTCATGTAAAACAAATGAACAATCAAAATAAACCCATTAGCCGAACCTAATAAATTTAAGGCGATTATTCCAGAGTGTTGTATTAAGCCGTAAGTCACGGTTTCAAGAATTAATTATGAGATTCAAAATGGAAGCGTTGTTGTTAACGAAGGTAAGAAAGGCCAAGGTCATCATTAACAAGTTAATGCCGAAATAGTACAGATTACTGCACAATAAATATTGTTAGCACCAATATAAGCACTAGTTTGATGACAACGATGCCAGATGTTGAACTGATAAATCGGTAAGTCGATCTCGTGGCAGTTGAGCGAAGCGACACTTGTTTGTTTTCAGTTAGAAACTTTTAATAATCAGACAACAAATATTTACATACCGTCATCAATCAAAAGCTAAGATCATGTTATAATAGTATAAGGTAAAACGGCTTGTAATAATAATTACTGTTCAATCAAAATATTCGTTTTTACTATTTGTTATTTTTATTTGCCGATTTGGTATAAATACTCTAGAACCAAAATAACGTTTTGACAAACGATGTTTTTATCTAACACGACATTTCTGTAATTACAAAACACATAGTATGAAGATGGAATTTATATTGGCCAAGCACCGAATTCTTCTCTAAATTGTGATGATTCAAAGAGCCTATTACACACTGTTTGCTCCCAATGCTGCTCATGTAATCTTTTAATAATATGAGTACATAAAAGTAATTACCTAAAATTAAAAAATAAAAATGACAATTGGGAGGCGCTTATTATCGTTTCCTAAATCTCCATTTTCTAATTAATAATCAAAACTACTAATTTATCTACTATAACAATAATTTCAAGCAAAGCAAAACGACTCTTCGCTACTATAGTCAACTTAATTAAGAAAGTGAATTTCTTTTCTTTTCTCTAGTCTTAATTAACTTTTTAATTGACCAAACTTCACTGTGACAAAATAAAGCTAACTGTATAACGTTCCATCTTTAAAAATAATTGCCAGAATAAGTAATTAAAAATAAACAATGGGCTTACTTCATGTGTGAAGAGTTCGCACTTAACAATTATCAAAACGATGAATTTTTCTTTGCTTATGTTGCAAAATGAAGATTTGGGAAGAGATAATCTTTTTGGCAGTTTTATGTAAAATATGTTGTAATTAAAAATCACAATACAGCTTAATATAAATAGAAATTTAACATACGGTAATATTTCATTCTTATATAGTGGTCTAGGTGGTCTTTTGAAGACATTATTACGGTAATTTACAACTTAACGCCAAAAATTATGGAAGAATAATTAATATTAAACATCAGACAACTTTAATTATTTTTTTGGGTAATGTTGTTTTCAAAATTTTAGTTTTAATTCAAAAGAATATCTAGAAACAAACAGATAAACCTCTTATTTTATTAAAGTAATTTTTAACTTTAATTATTTTTTCTAATTTGATTATAAATACAGTATCACTCTAAAAGTAAGTTATTTAATTGTTCTGTACTAATCAATAGAATGTGCATGGTAAGCATAAGCAGAAAAGAATTTTCTTGGAAAATGCAAATACTAAAGTAATTTAAAATATGTTTACTGCAGTGAAAATTTCAAATCTTTTGTAATAAAGTGTTTCAGAAAAGTGCTATAAAAATTTTATTCATAGTAATCTACGGCCAAAAGGAGACGATGTAATTTAGTGGTAGATACGAGCCACTTGTTGCATTACCATGTTAAATTGTTATTAAACCACTGGGGATACAAAATTTGAATACTATTTTGTGAAGTTTTTCAAGGTATAACAAAAGCTTTTCTAATTGGAAAAGTTTTTATTAATTACAATACTCTATCAATAATAATTACTGAATTACTTTTCGACTCTATGGTTGTCATGAGCCTATTAATCTAACTTCTATTTCGCGCACTGAATTTTGACAACAATATTTTTTCTATAACAAACTGCTTTTCAGTTAAACATTCTGACTTATTATTGAACATTTTAAAAGATCTAAAATGTAAAATTACAAAGGTTACAAATAACAAAGAGATTTAGTAAAGATGATGCGATCATTACTTCAATAATATCATAATTCAAATATTACTTCATAAAAAATATTGCTTCTGCAGGTATTGATAATATTATAGCAGAGATCTTAAAAACCGTTACCGAGGACATAGCGGAACCAATTGCAATTTTAATTAACAAAATATTTGAAACGGGTATTGCTTCAAAGATTGCAGACAAGTTTGCAGTGGTTAAACAAATATTTAAAACAAGGAGATCGAGCTGTTATAACAAACTATAGGCCTATCTCGGTAATTACAAATTTTTCAGAAATTTTGAGAGGGTACTTAAAAAAGAATAAATAATTATTTAAAGAATTTTAAAATCATATCACATATGCAGTTTGGATTTGCATAACTAAGTTACCTAATTAATAAATCACTAGAATGTAGTAAACCGTATGAGCCTTCTTAGATCTGGCTAAGGCATTTGACACGGTTAGCCACATGCGGATTGTATTAGAGAAGTTGTACACATTTATTCTGTAAAAAGTTCTGAAAGTGTAGTTGAGTTTGGAGTAACTCAGAGAACGGTAATAGGTCCTCTGCTTTTTAGTATTTATATCAAAGATTTATTTAAACTGAATGGTTCAGGTACCATAATCAGTTTTGCAGCTGATATTGCTATACTATATCAGCGTTCTACGTGGTCAGCATTAAAAGCAGAGGCAGAACAAGACATGAAAATTATAAAAAATTGGTTTGATTATAAATTGCTAACGATTAATTTTTGAAAACTAAGTATTTATCATTTACTAATTATAAATATAAATTACCACACTATAAGAAACTATTAATTGACCATCAAACAAATATCGAGGAATCAGAAATAATAAGATATCTGGGTGTTATCATAGATAGGCATTTATGCTGGGTTAAACACATTATTAACGAGTTTCATAACCTGAGAAGTATTTTATTCCGTTTTGGAGAATTGAAAGATATATTGCAATTTTCAGATCTAACAAAGGTCTATTATCGATTATCTTATTCAATTACTATTGGGTGGGGATGTGCTGTCAATAATTATGAAAAACAATTGGAAATCGTTCAAATAAATGTTTACCGATTATTTTAAATAAAGAACCTACTTACCCATTTGAATGTCTTTACAAAGAAGCTACAATACTACATCCTCGTCAGTTATATTTTTTAATAGTAGTCTTATATACATATAAAAATAAGCACAACTTGATCACAATTGATCATAATCATGAAACTAGAACAAAAGCATTTACTTATAAAACTTCGTTATCAACCAAATCTATAGCATCCGAAACTCATAGTTATCTCGTTCCTAGATTTTATAATTACCTAACGCAAGAGATTAAAGATTTGTACAATACATAATTTTAGGAAAAACGTAAAAAGACTTTTCTTTGAAACTAGTGTAACAGAAATTAAAAAGAAATTTATTGAATCAGTGATTGCAGCACATTCTATTTATTTTAATAGGTTGTCCATACTTCTAATTAATACATGTATTTATTTACTTACATATATTTAGAGTGTACCTACAATGTAGTTAGTAATACAGGCGTGCTATACTAATAATAAAAAAATTTTTTTTCTAATATAAACCCATGGACAGTCTATGGTTTTATGGTTATATGAAATAAATAAAGATTATTAAAAGTTTCACAGTTTTATTAAAATACAACCTGACAATATTGTTTCGACAGCTATGCTGTCATTATCAAAGGTAATATAATTATAAACAAACACGTCGCTAAGGTAGATATAAAATAGGTAACTAGATAAAATAATAATAATAATAAAAATTAATAATAAAAATCATAATTAAACATCTAATACTTCCAGTAACGGAGAATTACTGAGCTCAAGTTGTTCATTCATTAAAGGTACCCTGAGTTTGTGTTTGTATATCTCAAAGGCTTCTAAAATGTCTAATTTGCGTTTGTTATTACAAAAATGTAGGAATTTAATATTATTTTGAGGAGTCATTGTGTGATTTTGTTCTAAAAGGTGTTTGGCGTAATTCGATTTTTCAGGATGTTTATTTTTGTAATGACGTACGTGTTCTTTATATCTTATGTCAAAATTTCGAAGTGTTTGTCCAATATATACCGAACTACAAAAAGAACTAAAACTGTGAAACTTTTAATAATCTTTATTTATTTCATGATTATGGAGTTCCACAAAATAAGGCTGGAAACAATAAACAAGATTATGGTTATATAATGTAAATTTTGTAAACGTAAATAAATAAATAAGAATGCCTACACTTCAGTGTGTCCCCATACATTAATTTTTATTAAAGAAAACAATGGCATCAAATGATAAATTATACAATTTCATCATTCTGTTCTAATGTTGCATGCAAACATTAGGAAGTCTAAAAATTATATGCTATTCATGGTCTTCCTATCCCATAACGGAATCCGTAGTATAACGGAGTCTAGACCAGCGGTTCTCAAACGGTGGTTCGCAAACGATTTACAAGTGTTCTGCAACTATTGCAAAAGTAAACTGACAATGGCAAAAGATATTTCAAAATATCAAAAAATTAGTACCTTATAGATGGTTTGAATTGTAAAAAGTCTTAGCAGTATGACAATCGGTAATTTTTACGTATGGCTTACAGATATTGAAAATTAAACTTTAAAATTTTTTCCTTAATAAATTTAACTCTGACATTTTGTGTGAATTTTTACACAACAACATTTACATAAACAAATTTAGCTATTTTTCATTTAGAACTCTCTGTACGAGGGTGAACATTTCCAACAGAGCGTTGGAAATGTCCATTCGAACACGTTTTTGGTCTAACGTGAGCAAACGCGGCACCCAACGCGCGGACAGCTTTCTCATGGCTAAAACTTGCTTCAATATGTGACAAACACGTTCTTTGGACATATTCATAGCCTCTGCTATCTCTCTCACTTTAATTAGCACCATTTGGTGAACTTTAGCGATGTTATCGTCAGTGGTTGCAGTTTTTGGACGTCCCGAACGTTCATCGTCTTCCAAGCTGGTACGGCCACGTTTAAATTCAGCTACACAAAATTCCACTGTGGTAAATGATGGCGCAGAGTCCCCATACACAGAGTCCAACTCATCTTTGATTTGCGTAGGCGTATTGCCCTTCAAAAACAAATATTTAATGACAGCTCGATACTCGATTTTTTCCATTTTCACAAAAACACTCACATCGACTCACTCAAACGATTGTCAAATAACAACTGCGCGTCCAGAATGGCTGGAATTTTGGTGAGTACCTGTCAAAAGATGCACAACTACATTCCCTAGCTTTTATTGACGAGTTCTGCCATCTTCACGTTAAGGTCGGAAACTTTTCAGACCATCCTCGTATCTTCAACTTATTGAACTATTACTGTTAGCAATTCATAATAATTTGGGGTTCATTCTTTTTATGTTCTCATTTTTCACGATAATGTATTTTTTACTATTTTCGTATTTGCTTCAAACTTTTCCTAACCCATACTAGGCATACAGATAACGGTAACTTCGCCTGGTGGAACGCTAACGGCACCTTTCATTTAAATATATACATACATAGATAATCTTTAACTCCTTATACCTTCCGGTGTCGAGGTGCCGGGCACACCGACCCACAGAGTGGATGTGTGGGTGTGAGACGAGGCAGCGGAGCCATGTAGGCAAGTATACTGCGCTCGCAGTTTACCTATCCGAGTACTTTCCGAGGCAAACTCGACTTAACTCTGTTAAGCGATATAATCCACTATAACCACCCTCCCGTACTGTCGGCTTCATTTAAATATATAAAAATGTTTATTTATTTTTTTGGCTCCACTTAAGTTTTATGGAGGGATGAAAACTAAAAAATGATATTTGTCATATTTTATTAAAAAATAAATTTTAATATGTTGTTATTTTTCGATCTACCATCATCATATTTAACAGAAAAGTTGCAATGGTTTATAATTTTGGTATACTGGAATGACAAAATAATCAAACATTTAATCGCTCTTTGTATTATTAAGTACGTATTACAAATAAAACAATAATCCATTTTGTAACACCATCGCAGCATTAGTATAGAAAATGATAAAATATTTGTTAAGTTCCAAGAGTAGGAAAGAACAACCACGGCACTATGTGCCAAAGAGAAAAGAAGTTCCACGAAAGTAACAATTACTACGCCGCCACATTCCCGCCACGTAGCCTAAACGTAGCTGGACAAGTTCCAGAAAGCACTAAATGTGCTTGCAACTAACAATAGTGGCAAAAACTTAATAATTTCACCGGTAGTTGCTGGTACGTAGCGATGCTAAACATTGACTAAATCGCACGGGCTAGAAAGAAATATCGCCAGCGCTGCAGATAAAGGTTAACACATCTATCTTTTTCAACATTTCAATGTAATAATAATTTAATACCGTTATTTTATATACAAAATATGCCATATGTGTAATTTTAATCACTAATGATTATAACCACCAAATTTGCTTTACACTGTAAATTTCATAGATTTCATTAAAAAATTCGAGCGTTAAACTTAAAAAAACAAAATTTTTGCAAAGGAGTGAAACAAAAAAACGGTGATATAATTACTTCTATCATCATATTATCATGTCCTAATGAAATTAGTATGATACTTTTTCATTGTAATTTCAAATAGATGTTAGGACTATCGATGCTGTTGGTTAGTCAGGAAAATACAAAACATAGATTTAATACAACTTAGAAGTTACATAGATACATTATACACAAACAAATATTACCTGACTGATATCTTACAGGAAATGAAATTCCGATATCTGCTATTAGGACGGCGGCGTACAGTCTAAGACTCTGAGAACTATACTACACGATTTAGGTAGGTATACTAAAGAACATCAATTCATGAAGAAAAGGGATTACTGGGATAGGTAAGTATATCTCATAAGGGAACAGTTGTGTTTGGATTCAAATTACCATCAGAAGGATGAACAAATAAGACATCGTTTAACATAATTTCTTAAACATAAGAAAACTAAACAATATCTTTCTAAGGTTTATATGCACCAGTAATATAGTGCTTACTTGAGCACAATAGAATATGAAAACAGAGAGTATCTAGAATCTAATTTTCAAGTCTTTCAATTTGAACACAAAAATCATAGTATGCGTAAATTCCATTAGAACAAAAACTGAAACAGAAAACATCCCCTATTTTACCAACACCAAAGTGACTTTGATGAATAAGATACATAATACGAATGGCAACTCATATCAGTCACATCATTTATTTGAGGAACTTGTAATATGAGGGGGAAAGTCGTTTTAATATTTGAGTAGCATAAACCGGTCTAGAAATGAAATATTAGATTTGTCCATTTCTTTTATTCCTTTTTTTACATTTTTGCAATATAAAGCAATATAAAATTGTTATCATTATAATGTAAGTTAAGATCTTTTATACATATACTTATATCATACACACTAAACAGTTAGTATAATACAATTTGTTGTATAAAGAACATTTATACGCAAAATATACGGCACATTGGCAATAACTCCTTCAATGTTGGTTTTATAAAAAAAATCATTAAGAAAATTTGTTCGGCAAATTCTGCTATTTAGCAACATGAACTTCAATTTTCTTTCACCACTCGGTTTTGTGTTGTAATGGTCACCTTAATTTTTTTTTCAAATAAAATCATACATTTTGTTCTTATAATGAAAGGGTAGTTTTGTTCTCTTTATAAAACCATTATGAAACCCCATAGTGCTATATCAGAAAATTCCCGGAAAAATTGCGTTTGAAGTTATTTATTATTAGTATAAAATAAGAGTTACCTAACGAGATGCTATAGTCACAAATACCTGTAATACTGAAAAAGCAAATAAAGATTGTAGGCCAGTAACCCGGTAATTTATTTCTGCAATCTTCTACGAAATTGATTTTATTTTTGGAAAATTTTCCGGGAGTGTCCCCTAAATGTAACGTCAAGTTGGCGGAAAGGGGTTGAGATTTAGCCGCCATCTTAAAAAACACGTTTTATCAAAATAGTATAGATCGTTTTCGTAGATAATAACATTTTCTACAACTTTTATTCGAAACTTTTTTCTGTATAGTGCATAGGTTTATATTCATAGCGCACCAAACTTTTTCCAACATGGTTGTTGCTAAATATATAGTTAACGGTTGATGATACATTAAAAATGGTAATAACCAAATTTGTAGAAAAAGTATCAATTTAATAAAAAAAAATTTCAAATAAACTATTAGAAATTTTGTGTTCTACAAATTTGGTTATTACCATTTTTAATGTATCATCAACCGTTAACTATAGATTTAGCAATAACCATGTTGGCGAAAGTTTGGCGCGCTATAAATATAAACCTATGCACTATACAGAAAAAAGTTTCAAATAAAAGTTGTAGAAAATGTTATTATCTACGAAAACGATCTATACTATTTTTGTCGTACGATGCACGGTTCATGAGATATTTGATAAAACATGCTTTCCAAGATGGCGGCTGACGCTTAACCCCCACCCCGCCAACTTGAAGTTACATTCAGGGGACACCCCCGAACCATTTTCCAACAAGAAAATCAATTCTGTAGAATATTGCATTATGAACCTACTTTTTTTTGCTCTGATTCTTGGACTATTTTACTAATAGTAAATTGACAATTAATATTACAGTCTTTTTCTATTGCTTTTCCTCTTTTGTCAATTGCGTTTCCCTGTTTAGCAAATCACTTTCCAGATTATGAAATGTCAAGGCTATGTTGCAAATGACATTCCCTATTTGTCAAATCTCTTTCCGTTTTTAGATAATGCTTTTCCCACTTTTTTATTACATATCTACCTTCTACATTTCAAAATTGAAATATGTTCTACATAAACAGAAAAGTCACAAATTAATTCCTTCCTCTAAATTGGGCTTTTATTTTTGATGTTCGGGTATTTTTCATAGACCTTCTGTAGGAAACTGTCGAGTTTACTTGAATGCTGTACTCATCAATAAAATATTTGTTTTGTCTTTCCAGCATAATTCTATTGTACTAAACGGCCTAATCAAAACGAGTTTGAATTATTTCAGGTATATTTCTCCTTTCAGGAACAATTACGTTCTTTTGAAAGAGTAGTAAAAGTTCTTAAAAGCTGTATCAATCGTAGACACTGATATTTATTGAAGAAGTGGCCATTCATTTAAACGTTTTTCTTTCAACTGGTGCAGAGTCCAGGACCAATCTACATCTACCCAGTCGCACATTTGTTCTTTTTGAACTAAAGATAATTTTGGTATAAATAAATAAAGATTAATAAAAAGTTTCACAGTATTTATTAAATTATAACCTGACAATATTGTTTCGACATTATCAAAGGTAACAATAATACCTTTGATAATGACAGCTTAGCTGTCGAAACGGAATTGTCAGGTTATAGTTTAATAAATACTGTGAAATCTTTTATTAATCTTTATTTATTTCATACTTATGTTTATTCAGAAATGCTGCATTTGGATATATTTTAGATTATCTACAAAAGAGGAAATATAAATTTTGATTGTGGTGGGCTGTGGGGACAAACAAGAACTCACGAGGAGGCTTTTATTGTGTTTATTGCAACTTATACAGATCCCAATTCCCAGAAACGTCTACTATGAGCAGAACTGTTAACAACATTCGGGAAACTGGGGTTGTTGAATATGCAGCAAAAAGAAAGGCTATAGATGTTTTACATAGTGCACTCAACAGGCATAATGGGCCGATTTTGGGCAGCCCACAATCCTTACTGGAAGGAGAAATTACACGTCCAATATTCGCGAAAGCCTTGTTGAACGAAGAATTCCCCGATATCTGGTTTGGAATGTATTCTCTGAAAGGGGAATTTGGAGTAGGAGTTCCATTTAGTGGTCAGCTAGGTCGCCAGATTTAATCCAGCTTTTGACTTCTTCCTTGGGATTATCTAAAGAGTGTCGTGTATAAAAACGGACCCCAAAATTTGGATCACTTGCAAGTTAGAATACTAAAGAAATCCAGAGAATACCAGCAGATGAATTAAACAATGTTATTCAAGCATTTCAGTATCGTTTTTGACATTCTGCAGCCATAAATGGCTCATTTTCAACATTCATTAAAATAAGTTTTAAGTCGTAAGTGGTAATTTTATTATTTAATTATTTTTGGTTAATCCATTGGTTATTGTTGGTTTATTTTATCCAAGAATATTTTAAGTTGTAGTATATTGTATTTCATTTCAAACCCAAGAATTTTATTAACTACTAAGTGTAACTCTTCAATACTAAATAAATTTCAAACGCAATGGTTTCTAAAATTTTCTTTTGTAACTCTTATTAGAAAAATGTGGTTTCACAAAGAGAACAAATCTCCCTTTTCCTTAGAAGAGAAAGATGTAACGGATTTCATTTGAAAAAATCTAAAGTAAAAAAATGAGTGCTGAAAAAAATTAAAATTCATGTTACTAAAGTGTATAGAGCAAGCATAAAATGCATTTTTTTCAGAAAAAGAAATTCTGTACTGTATTACTGCGTGTAGATGATATGGCATCATTTTTTTTAACTGCTGCTATCTGATCGAACGAAATCTCATTTCCCCTGTTCATTTAATTTAAAAATTAAATTTAAATTATATTATCCTTATTTATTTCAACATAAAGTCCCTTATATATATATTTATAATTACCCATGCATGCATGTAAGTCCATTCGCCATCAATAAAGACAGGTGTTTTTACTTAATTGGTTTAACACAACTTCAGGTGTTTTAGTGGCAGTTCGTTTTCATTGTTTTAATTAATCGTTTCATTATATAATTCATAACCACATAAATAACAATAATAAAATGTCAAAATCAATTGCCATTTTCTTCACAAGTAAAATATTTAGATTGCTTTTGCATTGAAAGCATGCGAAACTGAACATTTAATTTATAACGTGTCGATAGTAAGTGCTACTAATAATCAGTATTGATGGCATTTCGAAATGACATTTAATGATTTCATGTATTATGGTAATATATTTTGTAAGTTTCGATTTACTTATTGTGCTACTAAGACAGCAACGTTTGTACGAAATTCGTAGTTTTGACAGTAAATTCATTTATGGAGGGTTTGCTTTAACATGGGGTGAGAGACTTGTAAAAGGAAGGTCAAAGGGACAGACTGATGGATTTCTCTTTGTGTTTAGTTACTGGCCCGTTCAATCCAACCGGATCTTGTGCAAGTAAATCACAAGTATGTTAGTCTGGACTGTTCGGACACTGCCCCTTCAAGCTACTTGCTAGTTGCCCCCGCCTACTCCCTAACTTCATGCTGACATTTAGTTATCGACTAAATTTAAAGGTTTACCATGTTAACACATTTTTTCAATAATAAAACTGTTTGCTAATACTAATGCATAAAACAAAAAGAAAATGTGGAACAAAAAATAAAATCTACCCACGAACAATCAAAAATAGCAATAACACACAATAAAACATTCCGCTTGACTACAAGTGTACAAAATCCCATGCTTTGTTATTTATAGCTTTCTTTCCTCCATTTTCCGACTGTAATAATATTCCTTCCTCGCTCAAGTTCATCACTAAACCGCCCCCTGGGTTTCCAATGAGAATGGTAATTATTAGGGTACATACAGGGTCGAACTACACAACCAAAATTTAAATAAACTAGTTTTATCTAAATCCAAATTTATGCATTAAAAACAGTTTTCTTCGATTTGCTTCAATTGAGATCCTAACCTATAAATTTTTAGTGGTTTATTTTCTTTCAATAAATTTCACTATAATACTTGATCCATTCTGAATAAAATATTCATTTTTTCCAATATAAACCTTTTAAGCAAGTCCCAATCTAAAATATCTTTAATAACTCGAATATTGAATAAATGAAAATCCGTTTCTGTTTCCATCACCCTATCATATTTTTGAATCCCGATACCATGCTGTCTCATCGTTTTAAGCGTCTGATTTCCGACGAAGCTCCAATCAATCCAGGCGCTGACCCGTGCGTCATCCCCAGGGAAAGCTGCTCTTTTCTGCTAGACACCCTCTACGGACCCCAGTGCAAACTCATCACTGGTGAATCATCTTGTAGACGACTACTGCTTTTTTTCTTCTGAATTGTTTCGATACAAACAAAAATGCCTGCCGTGTCGTTATTGAATAATGAATAAATGATTTGAAACGTCGAACTTCGAAAGCGCCCCCTTTCGTTTTAATGTACTAGATGGTATGTTGATTGCAAGTGTAAGCCGGACAAATAAGTACTAACATTCCATATATACCAGCCACTTGTAATTAGCTTTAGTTCTACACGTTAACATGTCGTCGATATCTGATTGTGTAAATGATGCATTTACACGTATCTCTATACGTGATCCCGGTAATCGACTGCTTCTACACATGCAAACAACTCGTAAATTAAAACATTTAATGAAGATGCTTCTGTTTAGACTTCTGTTAGGGGAATGACAGGATTAATCAAGATTAGGCACGGTGCGTCCGATCTATTGTTGTTTTTTAAATGAATATGTATTGATTTTTAAAATGCCAAATACGTGTAACATTCATGCTACCGGAGGATTTTAAAAAACTCGGTGCATCGCTTAATCCTTTAAATACATCAAAATGAGAGGATTTAGAGTATAGGCTTTAATTATATTTATTTTAGTAAGTTTCGAAACGACGGAAAAGTTTGAGACCAAAATATTACAAGCTTTCGTTCAAACAGACGCTTTTCTGTCAAATGCATTCCCCGAAGTTTCTACATTTACAAAAAAAAAATCTAGAATATTGCAATCATTTGGTTGCCCTTGAAAAGAAGACAATTGAAAAATCTTCTTTTCATACTACTACTATAGAGAGTTGCCATGGTCTCATTTATATAAAAATTCGCTAGACAAAAGAAAAGCAAGAAATTAAAAGGAAATAAAATATCACCAGTACAGACTTGAATCTACCGTTAACATATTGAATTTTATTTTACGATATTCTATATCCAGGAATCTACAGGGTGTTTCCGTTAAGATTCGCATCCCCTGGACAGGTGATAGTACACATAACATGCAACAAAAAAAGCTTAGTGATTATCTTTATAATAACCGAGAAAAAGTTTTTGGTTTTTGAAAAGTGGTTTGATAGATAGTCACTGTTTTAAAAATAGCCGTTGGAGCTGGATGTACCTAACTGCATTTTCAACATGATATCTGATATATTGATGCTGCTAGGTGATATCACAGTTTGTTTTGACTATTATTTCCAGCAGTTCCCAAAAGTTGACCTTTTTAGCAAATGGTTTTCGATGTGCGTAAAATCAAAAATGGCACAAGGATTTTTTGTTCCTATTGACAGAGTACTACCACCTATCCAGAGGATACGAATATTAAGTGAAACACCCTGTATACGTGACATAGATAATAAGAAAGATTTTCAGGGAGGCAGTACCTATTATAGTTTCCAATCAGCGTTGGTAAACCATTACCAATTCTATGTGGCATCTGTGTCCTTAACGACAACAATCTTCACAAAATGGGCTACCGTTAAACACATGTAAGTTATTTATTTCTATTAAAGTTCATTTACTAAAAAGGACCTATTAGCGTAAAATCCAGACTGCCTTTTATTTACATAAACATTTCCAGTTTGAGTAACTTTTGACAATAATAAGGAATATTTGACCTAAGAGAGAAAACCGTGGATACGTGCAGAATAAATAAAAACAAACATGCACAGAATTTTAAAATAATTCTATCTGTTTTGGGTTTTGACAGAATCAGCTGATGATTGTTATTTTTAGGATATATGTATGTAGAGTACTCTCCAAAGTAAGTGACATTAGCAAAATAGGAGTGGAGTTTTTGTACTTACTAAACTACTTTAGTAGTGATAGTAGCATTACCTAGTACGTAATATACTTTTTGCATTACCGTTCTATATTTGTTTTCTGCTTTGTTACCTGCCACAATAAGTTCAACTTAGCAAATCCTTGCGGGTACTGTGAAAACAACAAAATAACAGAACTGTTATTATTTATAAGTGTCTACAGCCGTTACAACTAATAAAAATCTGCCCGACTGTGACTTTTTGTATAAATATATTTTTATCTTTAGTAGCGTAGTATACGTCTACTCATTGTTAAGTTCTTACAACAAATCTCGAAAATTGATCTGAAAAAAGTTTTCCTCGATCTGTTATAAGTCACTTTCCGATATCGTATCTACTGTATTGGATATACTTATTATTCTGAAGAATCTTGAACTTATTGTATTCGTGTAAATACTGGATCTATTTTCTTGTAAAGTAATCTAATATGCCTTAGAGCTTTATATTAAAAAAATGTCGTTCATGATCAATAGTGATCAACAAAACCTGAAGATGTATCAACTGAAAGCTTACACAAACTTGAAAGCATTATTAACGGACCTTGTAAATTCCTTTTCGAAGCAATGGGCATTTCCCATGTGTTTAAGTATAGAAAACGTAATTAAAAAAATAATAGAATCCTATTATTCTATTTGACGCACGTTCGTCCATTTCGAGAAAAAAGAATCAATGTAGGCTAATTCCATGCTAAATCAACTAGAGCTATGTGCTATGTGCATAGGAAATGATATTAAATTAAATTATGGAATTTAAATTAAATTAAATTAAATTAAATTATGGGATTTTTGGAAATTATTTTTTCAAATAAAAAATGACCGAGTAGAAGTTTTTGAAAATGCCGATGCTTTGCAAATTCTACTACCCGACACTTATCATCATCAAAGTTATAACAATTTTAGTTAGATGATGTAGCATGTAGCGTCAGGTAGCAGAATTTGCATCAAAATCAAATTTTACAAAATTTCTACTTCGGCCATTTTCATCCAAAAAATCAAAAAAAAATATTTAATGTTATTTCGAAGCACTGAGATATCGAAGCACGATCATGTTTTTAAATTATATGGTTTGGCATGGAATTAGTCTGAGCATCTATATAAACTTCATTTTAACGACCATAAAGCACAGTACCTGAAGTCAATGCTTAAAAGTCGCTGCATCCATGGCGACAAAAACAGTAGTTTTATCTACTCACACAAAATGTCATCTACTGTAGATCTTCGTGCTTTTATATTATTTTTTTCCACAACTTTTAAACGATTTTTGTAATAAACAGCAACGTTAATTTTAGGAATACCTAAATTGTATTATTAGGTGCAAATGCGCTTCTTTTTGTGATGAAGTATTTTAGGGCGTGCAAGTCCGGTGACTACAGATCAGCGATTAATTTAACTTGCTCCGCAGCTGTAGACGAGCAATTCTTAACATGCTCTGGAGAGTGTCATTACTCTGACTTCACTTGTTTAGGCGCCCGCCTGGAAAATTAATCTTTCCCAATCTGAGCATGGAAAAATTTCTTTCCCAGTCCGAAACCGGAAAAGTTGATACCATATAAACCTAAGTTGGTTTTATTACTCATTATTAGGTATAGGATTTGTATTCACCTAAAAATGCTGAAATATGCATGCACTTATGCACTATAAAAACGTGAAATATGCAGTTAAAAATCATGAAATATTCGTTTATTAGAAATTTTTAATAAATATATGCACTTTCATTATTAAAAGAACACCTGTTTAGCGTTATTTACATTTTATTTACAGAAATTATTTTAATTAGACATCCTATGCAATAATTTAATTAATTATATTTTCTAAACATAGAGCAATGACGTACATTCTTAAATTTTCAAAAGTAAACATATGCCTATTATCCCTAAATATTGTTTTATATTTTGAGAAACTCCGTTCCACATCGCAAGACGTAATTGGGGCATACTTAAAATTGTTTAATTCTACAAGCGAATAATATAATGCATCGTTTATGCTTTTAATTAAGTGAAAACCAGGATTTTTGTCTATAACGGATTTAAATTTTTGTTTTATAGTCAAACCCTTTGGCCCTTTCACTTTATTCAAAGAAACACCTAACAATTTTACATGCTCAAGAGATTCATCTAATGAATTTCCCTGACTTTTTAATTTCTGAATTACTTTAGCTAAACGCACAAAATTTGTCAAAACAAACAATAATTCTGCCCTCACCTCCTTAGTATTAAAAGCATCCTGTGCGCTTTGTATGCATAGTGCATCGTGTTTATTAAGCTTATTTACAAATGCTTTAATAATATAAAAATAAGTTGTATAATATTCTGCTGCAGAAAGCCAAGTACCCCACCTAGTTATTACAGGCTCAGGTGGGAGAGGCACTTCTTGAGCAGTTTCCCTAAATATTTGTATGCGATATGGAGCTTTACAAACAATTTTTTTTACATCTGAGTTTACGTTAGGATATATTTCCCGCACTTTTTCCGCAACTCTATGCATTGCATGGGCAAGACAAGTTAAGTGGATCATTTCTTCGTACAGAACTTGTAAGCCTGCTCCAGCCTTGATCATGTACGGTGCCGCGTTGGTGACGAACAGGAGTACTTTGTTGTACTGTATGCCGTCCGGCCACAAAATAGCCATCCAATCATTAAACAATTTTGCCACAGAACAATGATTGGTGCTCTTGAAAACGTCCATTGCTAATAGATAGGATTTGGGATTGTTCTCCGAATTTAAAACGCCAATTATAACGTTAGCCACGTATCTGAAAACAAAAATTTGATTTGTATTTTATCGAACTACATAATTAGTCGGTTACAAACAATTAGCGCAAAACAGTTATTTAAAAAAAAATTATATTTTAATCAAACAAAAATATTGTTGTGATTAAATATGTAACTAACAAAATAGAAAATAAAACATCCGTAAATTGCTCTGCTGTCTTTAATTAGTTAAATTTTACTAACAAAACGAAGGAAATGAAGTTTCTACGCACCTTCCAGTAGTGTCAGTGGATTCGTCAATGGAAACCCATATGTAGTTATTCGCTACATGTTTTCTAATTGATTTTATGGTCTCTTCATATAAACCAGGTAAATAGTTTTTCCTAAGTGTAGACTCGTCGGGTATTGGCATTTTTGAAATTTCTTCCAGAAAATTACGAAATGCTGAGTGATTAATTTTACTTAACGGGATCTCTGCAGCCACTAATGCACTACATAGTTTTTTTATTAAATTCGATCTTTTGGCTGGACTCACCGCGCGAATTATTAAGGTACCCCGGTAACAATGTTTGTTTTTTTGATTTCAGGGCAACACACTGTTGATGTCGAACCGTGTTCAGATGTTGTGTAAGTTGAAAGCGTTTCGTTGCAATCACTTCATCGTCGCACACTGTACAATACAACACCTTATCGTCAGTTGTAAGAACACTGAATTGCTTAACATAACTTCGAAGTGTAACAGACACAGACCGTTTTTCTTTACCCAGCTTTACACTCTAAAATTTCAAACTGAAATGCAGTTTGCAATTTCTGAACTGTCTTAATTGAAAAATTACAAGATTAGTAAACAAAAGTACAGGCAAATTTTTCTATGAACAGGAAGTTGTCAAAGGGCCTTTGGAATTTCCTAATACCTATTTATCACAATACCGCAGGATGTAAGTATTTAAATTTTAGTTGAAACTTTTTCTTTCTTAGAAAATATTAACAAGTACACAGATGGTTAAGGCAGTAAAATATTTTAAAGCCTAGTATTTAACAATAAGCTTAAATTATGGATTTCCCCTAGACTCAACTAAGCCGCCCTTGGTTGGTTGTCTAAAATGCTAAAATTATTAAAAAAATATTAGAAATTTCATAATTAAAGCATGTAAAATGCTCAAAAAGTGGTAAAATATGCACACTCGTTCAAAAATGCTAAAATATGCATGCATTTATAAAAAACACCTAAATATGCATTTATATGCACTTTCAAATTGGCATATGTGATTCATATGTGGCTTAAACATGTAGAAATATAACTCTGCATATGTTTGCTATAAGCAGAAAAAACAAGCAAATGCATAGAAATCCTATACCTACTCATTATTCATTTCTGTTGGTTTGTTATTTACCTTTGTTCCAAAGAAGTTTTCACCATACCTTTCCAACTTAATTTAACATATGTTAGAAATTGGAGAAATAAAGTTTTCATTACTAAAGCGCATTTCTAGTCTCTCTCATTTTCAGGCCTTCGCCTTCGACGTCGCCCTAAAAAGGGCACTTTTAGACATAATTACGTAAATAACTATTATGCATAACTAGACCAAAACAGTTTGTTTGCATCTTAGTTATCATGGTTTAAACTACAACATTACAGCTGATCATGATAACCAACGCTTTTTTGTTGGCATTCGCCACCTAATATATTGATAGTTAGAAGTTTTAATAGCGTTTACTGTCTCCAGCCTTACTTTGTGGAGCTCCATAATCATGAAATATAATATAAATACAAAGATTAATTAAAGTTTCACAAGTTTTATTAATATCTTAACCTGACAATATTGTTTCGACACTTTGTGTCATTATCAAAGGTAGATAAGATTGATAAACAAACACGTTGCTAAGGATAAATACATACAGAAAATAGCTAACTAGATACAATACATAACAAAAACTAAATATCTAACACTTGTAATAAAGGAGAATTACTAAGCTCAGTTTGTTCATTCATTAAAGGTACTGTGCGTTTATGTCTGTATATTTCAAAAGCTTCTAAAATGTCTAATTTGTGTTTGTTGTTGCAAAAATGTAAGAATTTAATGTTGTTTTGAGGTGTCATTGGGTGGTTCTGTTCCAAAATGTGTTTGGCATAATTCGATTTTTCTGGAAGTTTAAGTCTATAAGAGCGTACGTGTTCTTTGTATCTTATGTCGAAATTTCTAAGTGTTTGGCCAATATAAACCGAGTTACAAAAAGAACAATTCAAACGGTAAATGCCGGATTTCATGATATCTTGTGTTTTGTCTTTAGCATTGAATAAAAATGAAAAGGTGTTGGTGTTAGTTTTATAGGTTATTTTGTAACTGGTGGTTTTTCTTAGTATAGTTGCAATTTGTTCTGATATCTTGCCAAAGTATGGTATTGATATGTAGTTTGTGTCTTGTATTTGAGTGTCAATTGGAAATATTCTTTTGATAGCTAACCTATAATCGTTTTGTTGAATTAAAGTGTCAATCATGTTATGGTTATAATGGTTTGCATGTGCTAATTGTTTGATGATTGAAATTTCTTTATCAAAATGTGATCGTTTCATTGGAGTAGTTAAAGCTCGGTGTACTAAAGATCTATAAGCCGCTAGTTTATGCATTTTATGACGACATGAATCGTTAGGTATAGTGACGTCTGTGCTTGTGGGTTTTCTGTATATGGAAAAATCAAATTCATTGTTTGTATTAATTGTAATAGTTAAATCCAAAAAATTAATAGCTCTATTTTGTTCTGTTTCTAGTGTAAACGTGATGTTTGTATGAAGACTGTTAATAAGAATTAAAAACTCATTGATAACCTCAAAAGAACTGTCAAAACAAGCTAAAATGTCATCAACGTAACGAAACCAAAAAATAATGTGTTTAGAAAGATCTAATTCAAATATTCGATCTTCCAAATTATCCATAAATATGTTAGCTAATAGAGGACTTAGAGAATTACCCATAGGTAAACCATCTTTCTGTAAATAAATTATATTATTAAAAGTGAAATAATTTTGACTGATACAAAGATCAAATAATTGAATTAACTCTAATCTTTTTACTAATTCTACATTACTATTAACTAGGAAATTATCTAACAAAGGAATACAGTCTTGTGGTGGAATCTTTTAAAACATGTTACAATTGTCAAAGCTTACAAGTTCTGAATGTGCTGGAAGATGTATGTTCTGTAGTTTTTCTACTAATTCTAATGAATTTTTGACAGAGTATTTCGATTTGTATCCTATGATGCTAATAATATGGTTGAGTTTCTTGGACACGGTGTGATTAGGTGCGTTGATATATGATACTACTGGTAGTATAGGCATGTTGTGTTTATGTGTCTTAATCAGTCCATATAGCTTTGGTAGTTGAGGGTTTTTATGTATGATTTGTTGTTTTTCTAATTCGTTAAAGCAGATATTGCAGTTTGCTAAAGCTTGTTTTATTTCTTTTTGAAATTTTGTGGTAGGATCTTTGTTTAAAACATCTAAATTTTCTTTATTAATAAAATCATTAACCTTTTGTGTGTAAACATCTTTCGAAAGGATTACCAAAGTGAGTTATAGAATTACCAAAGTTATAGAAGTTTTAATGCTTAGATATTTTCCAAGAGTGTATTTAGAATAAACCCAGTTGTGTGTAAAGAGTTGTATGTATCTCAGACCGAAAGAAACTTTATATGCTTGAACGAATGAAGGTCCGACGCTTTCTCTTTCGGTCCTCTATACGTAAAAAACTATTACTGTCGGCGGCAGCAAAAGTACTTTTCTCGCCGGCAGTCTGCCAATCAGTATCGACTGACGAAAGATCAGGTTCTTTGAAGTTTGAAATATGTTGTGGTATTAGGATTAATTAAAGTGGCACTTTTCACTTTTAATCCGAATGACATTTTATTTTTTTCTCAAATGAAACAATTATGTTAAAAGAAAGTACAAAATATTTAAAAGTTTTAAATGATTGTAATAATAATAATAAATCGTCTTTATTCACATTACTAAATAATAATAAAATATTAAATAATAAAATAAATGAATTGAAATTCGACATAGAAGATAAGTAGAAACAGAACATAGAAAACTATGTACGGGGTTCCTGGCTGGATTGACGCAGTTGTTGAAATTCAGTTCAGAAAAAATTGTCATGAAATAGCCTTGTATCACGTAATAATTATTGATAGTCAAGTCAAGCTTGGTGCACAAGCCCTCTCGAGAACTCATTTCTGATGGGACTATACATTATAATATAGTCACTAAAACGTCAACTATACTCTGAGTAAAGCAATTGAAAAGGATACTACATGTAATTTTCAGAAATTCTGAAAAGGTTATTATTAAAATTTAAGATTGACGTCGAATCATTAGATATTGTAAAACTAAACAAAAATATCAAGGAAAAGCATTGGAGGCTTCATTCCTTCGCCATGCTTCTAGCTTCTTTTTCTATTAAAAACCTGTATGGAAGTGAACGAAAACCATAATATTTTCTTTCATCATACGACTTTATAACCATCAAATGTTTCAGCAGTTTTGCTTTTCAGCACCAAATAAAATTTCAGAAGTTGTCGACATAAAGTATAACTGTTATATAAAGCAGTTTTCGTTTTTGATGGAATGGTTACTTTTTTAAAACCTACTACATTAATCACAATTAATATTAGACATCATATCAGTCAACTAATAACAAATAGGACACCCACTTCATGATGAGGTAAAAATGATTAATACGAGGATAAATTGAAAAGTCTCCGGCCTAGGCAATAAAACAAAAGAATATCAGGTTAACAAAAATTTTATTTTTCTACGTAGTCCCCATCGAGTTCAATGCACTTGGTCCACCTTTGTTCAAGTGCTCTTATATCGTCCCTATAAGCCTTTTCTTCTAACTCGTCAAAATAGGCGTTTGTGGCAGCAATCACTTCTTCATCGGACTCGTATTTCTTTCCAGCGTGAAATTTTTTTAGGTTTGGAAATAAATAAAAATCCGATGGGGCTAAGTCTGGTGAATAAGTGGCATGGGGTAACAATTCAAATTGCAATTCATTGATTTTTGCCATGGCAATTGCCGACTTGTGACAAGGTGCATTGTCCTGGTGAAACAGAATTTTTTTCTTTGCTAATCCAGGTCGTTTTTCTTCAATATTTTTTTTTAATTCATCCAGTAAGGTAGCATAGTATACTCCGTTGATTGTTTTACCTTTTTGAAGATAATCAACGAAAAGTACTCCCTTGGCGTCCCAAAAGACTGAAGCCAAAACTTTTCCGGCTGACGGAACTGTTTTGGCTTTCTTCGGAGCAGGTTCTCCTTTGGCAGTCCACTGTTTTGATTGCTGCTTTGTTTCGGGTGTGTAGTGATGAATCCACGTCTCATCCATTGTTACAAACCGTCGCAGAAAGTCCACTGAATTTCGATTAAACAAGTCTAAACACTCACTTGAAACTGTTTTGCGAGTCAGCTTTTGTTCCACTGTGAGCAGCCGCGGCACCCAACGTGCCGATAACTTTCTCATTCCCAAAATTTCGGTTAGGATATGATATGTTCGTTCCGTTGAAATTCCCAGGGTATCTGCTATTTCAGCCAACTTCAATCGCCGATCATTCAACACAACTCTATGGACTTTTTCGACAATTTCCGTTGTGGTGGCAGTTTTCGGTCTTCCTGAACGCGGTGCGTCATCTGTGCTTTTGCGACCCCGTTTAAAGTCCGCAACCCAGGTTTTAACTGTGCTATAGGAAGGAGAAGATTCGCCTAATGTCCCGTCTAGCTCAGCTTTGATTTCTTTTGGGGATAAACCCTTAATGTGAAAATATTTAATAACCGCACGAATTTCAGCTTTTTCCATTTTAACACCACACAAAACTTTATCGACTTTGACAACTTGCCAAACAATTATTGTTTGACAGAAATTTTTGTTATTTCACAGCCATACTGATAAATTATGAAAAAATAAAATGCCGTAAAAACATTGCAAAAATTTGTATCCCATATGGGTTAGGCCGGAGATTTATCAATTCATCCTCGTAGTTTTCTAAGTATCCGGTTAAAGATGACGGAAAAAGTAGACTATAGACTCTACGCTGTAGCATTTACAGTCTTCAATACATTACATATACAAAATTACTTATAGTAAAGACAGTTGCTGTTCTAACTGGAGGGCGTTTTAAGTTCAAATGTAATAGTTTATGACATAGTAACTAATTGTAACAACTAATCGTAAGCATAGTTATAAGCATTTTAATCCCTTTCAGCCAAATGTAATCGCGTTGCATTGATATTAGATAAACGACCAATCTGAAAGTGTTTATTATTTCGCTGCTCAAAAAGGGTATATCAAAATCTTTGATGGAGAGTAGGAGCAAAATGGAACCCGAAAAAAACGTTCGTGTATTGCGTGTATCGTGTATTTTTGGATAATTTAGACAGCACTAACAATGTTTCGTTTGTCGAACTCAAGACTTGAATCAATAATGTATATGTGAGACCAGTATAAACTGATTTTTTAAACGATAGATTTTCTTTCCAAGGTTCGATCAGATTCGAAGTGTCATAAAAAAGCATTGTTCTTGTATAATAAATGTGCAATGCTCCAAGTTCTAACAAGTCTTACAATTTTTTGTAATACGCTTTATTTTTTCAATTTTGCTCCAGAGAGGCATCGGATTCAGTGGCGTAACTACCGCCCCCGCAGATCCTGCGTCGCGGGGGGCGCAGCCCTCGGAAGGGCGATGCTTCAGAAATGTATTAAGAGGGTTTATATGGGAAATAGCAAAAACAATGGATTTTGACAGGTTAATTGTTAGTTCGCCTTCGGTAAATTCCGGAAAAAATGTAATTGACGTTAAATCTCATTAATCATATAAAAGAAATTCGTGGAAGAGATACAAGCAAATGAACTGGTAATGGATTATTATTAATTATTCCATATTTTATTTTAACACAAGTTACCTACGTAGAAATTGTATATATGAGGGGCGCAAACATAAGCTTCGTAGGGCGCGCGCAGGGGATTACAGATATATCTAAAGATACCGAGTGCTGTGATTATATGGTGATGCTACTAGCGTCTTGCCAAATCTGATGAAATCTCAACTCTTCTAGGAATTTTTTACTCTGCTAAACATCGCACTGACGCAGAGCATACGATTTTACTTCGTTATCTAAGAAAAAGTAATGCTTGTTAATTTTTCTCTGCATATAAAGTTTCTGTTCTAAGGGCCGATCTATTCACCTCCTTTTAAATTTATCTGGAGGTTAGTTGCTATAGTTACAATTGTTCCCACAATGGTATCCATGACAATTAACTAGCAGATAAATTTACAAGGAGGTGAATAGATCGGCCCTAAGTTTCATTATATAAACTTGTGATTGGCCGCTAAGCTCAAATATCAATTTAGTTCATGATATTATTTGGTTTTATTTCAAATCAAAGATCTGTATTCTGTTATGTTTTATCTTTTTTGTAATTTTTCAATTTAAATTTACTATTTCTGGTCATTTTTTACCAATTCTATTATTTTAAATTTATTTTAATTAATTAAGCCGCGTTTAATTAATCCATTCGAATCGCATAGCTTTATATTAAAAGGCTCTGCTGAAATTATTACCATAAAATGAAACGCACTGTTTATTTATAACCTTGTACAACAGGCCAGAACCAATTAAAAACCAATGATTACTTACCGTAGGGTTCATTGAATAAATTTATCTTATTGTAGTTACGCTTCCGTTAACCTACATCCCGTTATTTTAAATAACAAATTCCTTAACATTTATAATATTATTTCAACAAAATTGTAAATGGAGAAATTCACAGATTCAAATATAAATTAAATTATCGCTGAGTGGCATTAATATAAATTGCTTAGATAAATCATTTGATTCACTTCATCCTTGTCTAATAGAAGGTAACCGAGTACGTTCCTGGCACTTTTCCGTTATAAGAAACCTCCTTTTAAAACTTTTAAGAAGTCATAAAATTAACATAAACTAGTCGTTGTAGTAAACATTGTGTAGTATGTAGATACACGCAGATAACTGTACAATTCCAGAAACACATTTTATACAATTCCACAATTTGAAAAAATTCGTTTCACACAAAAAAAAACGCTTTCTCTTCTTTTTAAAACTCTCAGAACTGTCAGAATTTTATTACCGTCAACGAAAAATATTTTATTACCTAGTACCTACACATTGTAAGTTAGGTAACAGGGTCGTAAAATGCAAGAAAAAGAAGTCGTAACTTTTAGTTAATTTCTGACCAACTTTCACTTTAAACCGAAAAGAACCCAAAAACGGTCAGGGTAGTTTTCTAAAACTGCCCTAATGATGAAGACATCACTGTCAATCCAAACACATTCAGTGAAGGTTGCTTGTAAGTTGTTACGTGAAAGTGTAAACTTGTTACAATTCTAAAACAAGAGTAATGAAGCAATACATCACTTAAAGGTAAGACCAGAGATTTTATTGGAATGCCGTTTCCTTATCCTTAAGCTTAATTTAGCTGAGTCAGAAATCCAACTTGCTCTATTGTTTTTGCCGATTCTCTAATGCAGTCCCGGAGTGGTCGCGGCTTTCCTTCCGGGGATCCAGGCGATTCCTGACGATTCGAGCAGAAGTGCCGCGTTCTAAGTATCAAGCGGAGAAATATCTCCCGTGGGGGTTCGGCGCGATTTCATGGTCGAAATGAACACGGAGATAAGTTATGTATGCCGTGTTAGATACGTAGAAATGATTCTAATTGCACACTGCAAAAATTATATTTGGTTTGAAACTAACAAATATCTATTTTTTTTTTCGGAGGGGGAAATAGTGATTTATTATTTAAAGACTAACGTAAATAAAATTAGCTTTAGTTAAAATAGAGGGTTTCATAGGCATTTGAAAACGGTTGATTATATCTGCTACAGGAAATAGGCGGATCTTGTTAGGAAGATGCATGTTCTTGTAGATGTCATCAATTCTTATATTAACTACAATTTCGAAGTAACTCCGTTTAAAAGTTTAATTTATTTGAGTTGTAAAAATATGACGCTTCGTTACTTGAGCATCTGTGCATTTCTAATGTAATTTGCTTAAGGGAGTGACTGCATATATAAAACCGTTGTTATGTAGGTATAAACCTACTTCATTTAACTGAATAAAAATATCTCCTCTATGATCCATCCACATTTAAATTTAAATTAGAACGACTCAAGCTAAAATGGTAACAATATTTTGGTTTTTACAATTTTTTAAATTTCGTCTCCATGAAACTTTAGAATAAAAATCTAAACAATTTGTATAGTATACGTAGATGTGTTGAGAAATAAAAATAGCAATAGAAAAACAATACAACAAAAAATTACTTCCCCTGTACTTGTGCATTAACGCAGCAATTTACTGTGGTCGAAGTGGTTGTTTCTAATGCTTCCATCAAACTACGAACCGAAACATCTAATTGCCAAAAGCTTTCGTGTCCAACCACCCTCTCTGAGGGGTTGTTAATTACTAACTGCCTACAGCCATTACCAAAGAGTAAGGTTTCTGTATCGCACGTATTTCACATATATACTAGATCGCTGTTTACCGACAATGTTATTAATCGAAAATTGCTTTATAAACAATAATTACTACTTAATTCGATCAAAAGTACGGAATTAGCCAACAGTACTGTAATTGTTCTGATGGAATGATCAAATACAAATAAAAATGTGTACACTGTAAAAAATGAGTAGAAATTTACCTTGGGAAAGAGTTAACTTTCCTCTCTTATTTGCGGTAGTTTTACTCTAAAATTTAACTTTACCTTTACGTTAATAGTTGTTTTACTTAAATAAATAAAGATTATTAAAAGTTTCACAGTTTTATTAAAATACAACCTGACAATATTGTTTCAACAGCTATGCTGTCATTATCAAAGGTAATATAATTATAATTATAAACAAACACGTCGCTAAGGTAGATACAAAATAGGTAACTAGATAAAATAATAATAATAATCAGAATTAAATATCTAATACTTCCAGTAACGGAGAATTACTGAGCTCAAGTTGTTCATTCATTAAAGGTACCGTGAGTTTGTGTTTGTATATCTCCAAGGCTTCTAAAATGTCTAATTTGCGTTTGTTATTACAAAAATGTAGGAATTTAATATTATTTTGTGGAGTCATTGTGTGATTTTGTTCTAAAAGGTGTTTGGCGCAATTCGATTTTTCAGGATGTTTATTTTTGTAATGACGTACGTGTTCTTTATATCTTATGTCAAAATTTCGAAGTGTTTGTCCAATATATACCGAACTACAAAAAGAACAATTTAAACGGTAAATGCCCGATTTCATGATATCATGTGTTCTGTCTTTAGCATTAAATAAAAATGAAAAAGTGTTAGTGTTGGTTTTAAATGTTATTTTATAATTGTTGGTTTTTCTTAGTATATGTGCAATTTTTTCTGATATTTTGCCAAAATATGGTATAGATATGTAATTTGTGTCTTCTGTTTGATTGTCAATGGGTTATATTCTTTTGATAGCTAACCTATAATCTTTTTGTTTAATTAAAGTGTCAATCATGTTCGGATTATAATGATTTGCATGTGCTAGTTGTTTAATGGTTGATATCTCTTTGCTAAAATCTGATTTGCTAAAATCAACCATTAAACAACTAGCACATGCAAATCATTATAATCCGAACATGATTGACACTTTAATTAAACAAAAAGATTATAGGTTAGCTATCAAAAGAATATATCCCATTGACAATCAAACAGAAGACACAAATTACATATCTATACCATATTTTGGCAAAATATCAGAAAAAAATTGCACATATACTAAGAAAAACCAACAATTATAAAATAACATTTAAAACCAACACTAACACTTTTTCATTTTTATTTAATGCTAAAGACAGAACACATGATATCATGAAATCGGGCATTTACCGTTTAAATTGTTCTTTTTGTAGTTCGGTATAGTTCGACAAACACTTCGAAATTTTGACATAAGATATAAAGAACACGTACGTCAGATCAACAGATACTTCATTTGACTAGCCTTTTCTATAACTTAACTTGTTATTTTAAACACTTTAAAAACTTTTATCTTCAATAAATAAGATTCGCTAAAACCAACGACTATTTTGACAGTCTCATCTGAGTATAATCGTCCCTTCTTTCTGGGCTAGTTACCAAGATTCAGTGTTTAATACTATATGAGTGAAATGTGAGCTCTTTATTTTGAAAATACTAAAACGAGGAATTGTTGAAGCTAGGTCAATACATCTGAAGTTGCCCAAAAACATAAATTGATTGTTCGACCATCTCAAAAAAAGATATATCTTTATGTGTTACCATCTCTGGTTTAAAACCACTATCATGTTACTCGTCATTCCAATTGGTTTAATATGTAAACCAATGTTTTTGGCCGCCATATGGCAGCCCTGTCTTTTTTGCGATTTTTCTATGGAAACGTACACTCTAAAAAATTCCTCTTCAACTATGTTACCTCCATTTTTTTGGGGTAAATTTACTTCAAAGTGTAATTTTCATAAGAAGTGGGAAATTTCAATATTAGGTTAAATTTGCATTGTCATGTTTCCTTTTTAAATAAATTTACAGATTAAAATTACGATCTCAATGCAATCTTACATTTTAACATTAAAACACCTGCGTAAAGTTATAACTTTACCTAATATTGACCTAATATTGAAATTTCCCACTTCCTATGAAAATTACACTTGGAAGTAAATTTACCCCAAAAAATGGAGGCAACATAGTTGCCTCCATTTTTTAGGGTATAATTCACCGGTAATTTTTTAGAGTGTAAATCTGGATATCTCAAAAACGGTTGGTCGTCAATAGACCTACGATTCGTATTTGAGAAGCGAGTTTGAAAGTGCAGTTTTTAAGTAAATTACACTTTGGAGTTGATCTCAGATTAAAATTACCGAGATACCCCTGTGCTAACAACGAAGCAACTTAAAGCAGTTGTACGATACTTCAAGATAATTTCTGTCTGCACTTTTCATTGTTATTATTTATTTAATAGCATCATAATATGACAATGAAGTTTAAAAAGCTGCAGTTTGTTATACCCAATACTACACGTTGAAGCGTCACTCCTCATATCTTAATGATGAAGAAGTTTACAAGTTTTTCAAAACAGACACAGCTAAAACATTTAGTTCAATACAAAAATTCAACAGTAAAATCAAAAACAGTTTGATAAGGAAACTATTGTTTATCAAGCCTCTTGCTGTTAAACTGTTGAAGGTAGTTTATATTGCTGGGCAACGTGTACCAAAGGAAATTCTATTATCTATCTGTTAATATCTGTTATCTATTAAATGATACTGGAGATCAGTACTGTCTATAAAATCCTTTTCGTCATGTAACTATGGGCTATCTTTTTGAGTAACTTATTTTCGAATTGGAAGATTGCATTTAAATTATTTCTTTTTCTAATTTCTGAAAAACATGCTATTATATATACAACGACTCTCAACTTTTCTCTATAGTTGTAGGATTAAAAGTGTATTCGAGATTACTTGAACGTCGATGGAAACAAATAATATGACTGGTCATAAGTGCTAACGAACACGGTGCGCATTTTACGTAAATCTATATTGCATTTTCCTAATGACGTTTCACCCACCGTGTTAGTAATTAATTTTTACTACTTCATCTAATTGATACGTTTTGTTTTCTTCTTTTATGATTGCACTCTAAAAAATTCCCCTTCAATTTACCCTAAAAAATGGAGGCAACTATGTTACCTCCATTTTTTGGGGTAAATTTACTTCAAAGTGTAATTTTCATAGGAAGTGGGAAATTTCAATATTAGGTAAAATTTGCATTGTCATGTTTCCTTTTTAAATAAATTTACAGATTAAAATTACGATCTCAATGCAATCTTACATTTTAACATTAAAACACCTGCGTAAAGTTATAACTTTACCTAATATTGACCTAATATTGAAATTTCCCACTTCCTATGAAAATTACACTTGGAAGTAAATTTGCCCCAAAAAATGGAGGGTAAATTTGCCTCCATTTTTTAGGGTATAATTCACCGGTAATTTTTTAGAGTGTGGTCCACACTTTTTTCCAATTTTTTATCTGGTGTAATTTTTGAAATTATTCTAAAAGAAGAATTTTTATGTCTTCTAACTTGAAAGTTAAGTAAAGAAAGAAAGTATAGCGAGCTGCTGAGTCATTTTTTATTTTATTCTTTTTTATATTTATTTTTTAAGTCCATATAATTCTATGGAAATCAGCTCGCAGCGATACGAAGGTGGACCAATAAGTTTTAAAACAACCAGTATAACGTTGTAAATATTACAGTATCTTCACAATATTTCTTATGGTATTAACCAACCTACACTGTAAAAAATGAGGTAAAATTACCTTGGGAAAGAGGTAACTTTTCGCTATTATTTGCGGTATTTTTACCCTAAAATTAATTTTACCTATACATTTAGTAGTTTTACTATTTGTGGTAAAATGCCCTGTAATTATGTAAAATTATCCAAATATAAGTAATTCTACTACATTGAACTTGTTAAAGTCACTATCCATAATATAAATTTACATAACTCAGACAATTTTTTCCTTACAAATGTATAATTGCTCAATAACTTAATTCATTTTTAGTGTAATATTAAAGATAAGATGAACTTGAACAAGAATAGTGTAATTTTACCCTTAATATGTTTTTAACCGTTGAGATGCTATTTCGCTGATCGCACTTGTTTGTGACCTTCGTTTCGTGAAAGAATTCAGGAATCCATTATGAACAGTCCAAATAGGCTTTTTGGGGAATGGTCGGAATGGTGTGTAGCATTCTTTTATGATTTCGGCGAGGCGTACTCTATCGATACCGAACGAAGTGTTCATTGCTCATTAATATTTTGTTTTTCGTTGTAGTGTAGTGCGGATTTATTAAAGGCAAATATTTACACGTATGACCGA
Source organism: Agrypnus murinus (assembly GCA_929113105.1). NCBI lineage: Eukaryota > Metazoa > Arthropoda > Insecta > Coleoptera > Elateridae > Agrypnus > Agrypnus murinus. The sequence goes on from OV816024.1 coordinate 75,639,651, forward strand.
AGATGGGAAGAATTTTATTTTATAGTAGAAGTTAAAAAATAATAATCGGTAAGTACCTATATGTTAAAATTACAAATTTAAACCAATAAAATAAAAATATTTAATTTAATGTTTTTCTAGGATGAATCAAAAATTGAAGAATTCGAAATAAACTAGCATAACTGTAATTGAGAAAGGTACTCGTGTATAATTGTTTATATAATTTATAATTTTTTAATTTTCTAGGTGGAATCGAAACTTTATCTGAATGTCTTTGAGAGACCAAATATTTCCGAAAGCCCCTGAAAAGAAGTTCTGTTAATGTCTTATATTTTATATAAGTGCATACATTCAATAAAAACTACTTTGATTTTATTTTGTTTCATACAATTCCCAGAGGAACGATTGAATTTGCAAGTACTTTCGCAAGTCATCGTTACATTCAAGAAGTATTTTCACATTTGTATTTTAACCCTGAAAAGTACTATTGCCATGAAATATTAACTTTGTCATGTAACTTTACACAGGTGTTTTAATGTTAAAATGTAAAATTACATTGAGATTGTAATTTTAATCTGTAAATTTACTTAAAAAGGAAACATTACAATGCAAACTTAACCTAATGTTGAAATTTTTCACTTCCTATGAAAATTACACTTTGAAGTAAATTTACCCCAAAAAATGGAGGTAACATAGTTGCCTCCATTTTTTAGGGTATAATTCACCGGTAATTTTTTAGAGTGTACGGCACCAAGTATATCTTCTCGTCTCAGAAGCTTGAGCTGAAAAATAAGTTTGTTTTTTAAGTCACAGGAAAGCTAGGCAAACGTTCATCGTCAGTAACAACCGAGAAACTCGGTATTAATACATGTATTAATACCAAATCTTTCTTTCTCGATAAATATTATAATAATTATTATTATTTGCAGCTTTAGATAAAAGTAATTTTCTTGTTTTGTTTTAAAAAAATACCTTTCGTCGTATTGCACGTAAAGCAGCCGTCTACTTAATCAACATCTTTCTCCGATCTCTGGGCTCTTTTGCAGGAGTCAGCATGTTATGTTCCCGGAATTCTGTTAAAACTCTTCCAACTGCTGAAACACTAACTTCAAGAGTTTGTGCAACTGAAGTATAAATGTCTATTAAGGCGATGCTCGGATTTGTTCCAAAACATTTTCATACAAAATCAGAATCAATTCTTTTTCACGCATAGTAGTAAAATGTTGTTTCTGTTTGACATCTTCGAACGTTGTTTCCATTGTAAAACACACGATGCGCATATCGAAGAAACAACAAAACTGCTACAGCACAGTTCTTAAAATAACCGTAATTACTTCTTTTTGGTAAAGAGATAAAACCGGCTTATTATTTTAAGCAATAAGAGACCAATCTTTTCTGACGTGACTGTCATCATTCAGGTGCGTTTGTTTACATCGGTGTTCAAGTAAATTTCGGATACACGTTAATTAAAATTTCAAATAACGAACATCGTGTTCGTAATTCTTGCGCAACATTTCAGGATTTTCAACTACATATATGGGGTTGATTTTTCTTCAATCCCATTTCTAAATTTATCTGTAACAGACAAATCCAGTTCTACATGGTACATGTTGTAGACCACATGTACACTTGATGGATAAATCATTTCCCCATACTTATACCTACTATAATACTAAATAAATTTTCGTGTAAGATCATAATAAATGAAACATAAAATTAGATAGATCACTGAGGGTCAGTTTTTCAATTATCGATCAACTTTAAAAGTGGAGGTTAGTTATCAAAGATGTTCTTTTCACAATATCCAGTTAAAGTTAACCAGATATTAAGAACTGACCCTGAGTGTATAATGGCACTGTATCTCTGAATGACTAATCACACTAGGTTCAGCTCATCTATTCTAGCTAGATAGTAAATGCACAGAATGTATAAAGGAAAAAAGACTTGCTTAAAAGTATGGCTTCATTATTTGGTAGGACATTTAGTAATAAACAGTAAATAAACAGTAATAAACAAAAATATACAGATATGAGCGACCACTTTCTTTGTAGGTTTTCCATCTGGCTTGCGACTATGTCTTATAGTCATGGATGACAATAGTGTCAATAGTGTTTTATACTGCAACCTATTAAAAGATAAATTGAAACCAGCTACAAGGACAAAACGACGCAGATCTCCGTCAAAAGGGAGTTGTTCCAACACGACAACGCATGACCGCATTCTTCGACGGAAACCATCAATGCAGTAATCAAAGAATTTTAAATTTAAAGTTATTGAACATCCCTCATATTGCCCAGATGTAGCTCCAAGCGATTACCATATTTTTTGCAGCTCTTAAAAGAGATTTAAGTGGGTTGCATTTTTCAAATGATGATAGCGTGAAAAATGCGGTACAAGAGTGGTTTTGTACAAACTGAAATACAGTAATACCCCGAAGAACCGATAAAGAACGTGTAAGTCGAATTCGCGGTAAATCGGTGTACAATTTTGTATACAAATCCATATAAATTTTAGTTAATTGGGACTGAAGGTCTACAAAAACACAACTTTTATTAGAAATTGTAATTAAAATTGTAGTTTTTGGTACATAATGTGTGTAAGAAAACAAAAGTGTTATATAAATGATTGTTCTTGACATAGTTATTTTTCAAATGATACTCTTGTAATAAACCTGACACAAACCGTTCGTAAGTTTGCCTGTTCGGGTCGAAAAGTGGTAAATTCGTTTGTCAATTCAGTGGTTAAATAAATATTTAGAATCACAATCCGGATTTCATTTGAAACAGCCTCGTATATAGAAAAAAGATTAATAATGATAAACATGTAGCGTAGTAGTAGTATATGAACTTTAGTAGCACGATACGATGGTGTCGCCTTCATTCTTAAGCTGAGATAATTAAATAGTGTCCATAATGAGTAACTATTATCACGACTCACGAGTTACTTTCTGACGTCCAAGTTAAGATTAGTTCATTATCATTCTAAGTTTTATAGGCGTTGAACCACATCCAAAGCTTTCTTTGAGTATGGTACTGGATATCTTATGGGACAATAATTTTTTAAGGCAGATATAAAAGATAATGATTTATAAAGTAATAGTCGATTCTTCATTACTGATGTATAAAGTAACAGTAAATAATGTAAACATATACCATAGCATATGAATGCATTCAAAATTTAATAAGGGGATTTTCTTCAAGGAAGATAACGATTTATAAAAATGTAAATGCTGAAATTTAGTTGAGGGTTAAAAAACATACGAAAAGTCTTTGGTGGAAGAATGCTCGCAAATGAGCATGAGCCGATAATACTTATATTAATTGTGTATAATTAGAAAAATGTAATTTTTATACAAAACTGTGTATGTAGGTATATTTTATTTATTAAAAAATCCAAACTGTTATATATCATTCTAAAAAATAAATACATGAGATATAGCTATTAAAAATAGAAATATGTATTTCTATATTCATTAAGGAAATTTTATTAATAACAGACCAATTGTGTTAAATTATTTATTAAATAATAATTGGCGACGTTTCGATCATTGTATCTAACCAATGATCTTTATCTAACCAAAATATCTGTATCTATATATACATATATATATCCAACTTGTAAGTGCAAGTACAATTTGGACGTCTCTTACAAATTAGATATATTAATCAATTACAATAACAATTTAACCAGTAGAGTAATAACAAATAATTTACTATGCATTGCTTGTAGTCAACATTTAAGTGAATTAAATTTTGGTTCATAGTATTTCTATATTATTTCCTTCTACTCCAGTAGCATAATATATTTAATAAATATTCGTTAAATATATCATTTTAAATATTAGATGTTTTTTCAATATAAAAAATATGTATTAAATCTTTATTTCACATCAAATAATTTATATTTGAATTTTTATACAGAATTATTAAGTCTTACAAAAAACGCCTGCTGCTGTAACTCGGTTATTAACAATGCGACTTTAAGCAACATTTATAATAACCAGATACATTTTGTGTTTTATTATATTGTTTTATTTTACTAGGTAATAAAACTTTCCATTGTTTTGTATTCCAGGCCACACTTTATTTTTGTTTATAAAGAGTAAATTGCAATGCACCATTTAATTCAGATTAAATTTCTCTACCAGAATGAGTAAAAGTAAGTAAAATAATGTATTGCTATTTGAAAATCAAAGTTGACTGTCATTAGTTCTTAAAAATGTCAGGCCGGAAATATCTAGAATCTAGAATGGTTTTGTAGTCTAGAACCCTGTGTTATTTGGTTTTTGAATGATTGAAATCGGATTATGAATAACAGAGTTACAGCGGTTTTTATAAGATCTGTATATCATATATATTTACTACATATTTGGACAAATATATAAAAATCTAGCTATTTGATAAACATTTCATATGCAAATAAAACTTAACATACAATTTAGCATGATTAAAAGTATTAACTACATATTTCGTTTTGAGCAAACAATTTACCTTTAAATCTTCATATTTTATAAATATTTAATGTACATTTTCATAAAGAATATTTCCAATTTAAGATATAGTATTATAGATTATATAAATATTACATAGCTCATCAATGTTTTACTTTACAATTAAAATATGTAAAACATGTGTTGAAGCGTGAAAACCTCTGAAAGCTTTCTTTTTATTTTATAAAGTGTTTTTAAACGGTTATTGTGAAAATATAATTATATTTTTAAATTTGAGGTCCATAAGAGGCAACGTTGGTTCCCCGGGTAAAAAAAAGTTTCGATTGGTTACAGCAGTCGACGTTGGTCCGTTGCAATTACATCACGCGTCTAAAGTGTATGATGGTGTTTGGTTGTGCAAAATCATATAAAATAGTGTATAATGAATTAATTGTGATTTTTTTTTATTGTACTGTATTAATTTTTATTTAATCTTTTATGCAACCTCATGGAAATAACTTTGTGTAATAATATTTTATAATACTACATCATATTTATTACGTTGAACAAAGTTTTATTTTTTATATTTTGTATGTTTTCTGCTGACAATGAACCAAAGAAAAATGTTTTTTTTTTGTTTTATTTCTTTCATGGAGATTTCAATCAGACAAATATTCACTCAATAATTATGGGATATATTCATGTTATGTAAAATACATAGTATAATTGTTCTATATTATTGCTTTTGATACTTTTTTATATTTATATTATTTATGTTCTAAGTATAACAATGTCTTTTCTTTACCTTCGCTTTCTACACTGTTTATGTTCTATATATTTGATTCTATATAAATGCAGGATACGATTTCTTGGAGGTTTATGACTAAACGTATAGCGAGGTTTTCCAAAATTAAAAGTCAAACCAACACTAACCTTAATTAAATTATTTGTTTGTTTACACTCTCTTCTAATCTTAGCAACATTTTACTGCTTAGCAAATTTTGCAAAAATATCTGTTCCAGATCCATGCGTGTCGTAACTTAATTAATTATGTTTCTTGCCAATATCTTCAGTTTAAGGATTATCTGTAATACACTACTACATTTCATATTCATGTAATTAACGAAATAAAATTATTAGGAATTATAATTTAGATTATGTTTTACCAATTCTCTTCGGTGGAGCGTGGAGACCCTCAGCTTGTTACTAAATATCAACGAAATAGTAATGCGTAGTAATTATCATTTGTTTTGTAAAAATCAAAAATAAGAGATCTATACTCTTTTGTAAATCGTGACTTCACTATCGCGTTAAGGTCTAGTTGGTTAGCTGTTGTTTACTATTCAATTAACCAACAAGTTATTGTTTTTCATATGAAAGAAGAGAGCAATTTCATGAAACTATACCGCGGTACTCTACAAATTTTTACTGTGTGTTTACTCACCCGTTGTAAATTGCCCAATAAATAATAATGATTAAGTTTTCTGCAATCAAGCATTAAGCAATAATACACTGTCAACGCCATTAATATAGCAGCCCTAGACAAAGAAAGCAAAAAGGTTCCTAGTGCCCTCTTTGCCCTCGTTTCTAACTAAAGAGAATTTATATCTCCTTTTGAAAAAAGCAAAACCAATACGATTTGAATAATAAACTGTAACATTATAACAGATTGATTTTGTAGGGGAAGCTATAAATATATGTAATTTATTTGCATTCCTGGCATTCCCGGATTTAAGTCTAAAATTATATAATCGCTTATGGAACGAAACCGAATTATTAAAGATTGGCGTTCTAAATAAATATATCTGGTCTTATTATATTTTAACACATTAATGCAAAAGAGGCCATTATTCATTTATTATTTATCTTTTTTCGTAATCAGAAATTCGTAACATCACGAAATATAATACATTGGTGGCATTGTTTTATGTAAATTTTATTACCGTCTTATTGTTTTAAACTGATTTAGATGTCAAAAAACCAAATTTTTTAAAAACTTTTGTATACCTAAAACAAAAACAATCCTATCTTCACAGATGTGTGAACACGAGAAATTTATGTTTTTTCAGTCTTTGTATTTACCGGCGGAATTTTTGAGATTCACTTTCATTATTATGTTGAGATTTGTGTTAACTAAGATAATTAACATATTCTATGCAAAATTCACAAGTGAAACCAGTTAAATAAGGGAAAGATATTCTATCTACTAGATGTAGAGATAGATACACTAAAACAAGTGTTTCCTAACAATGAGCTTGATTTTATAGAAAATCTTGGATTTTTTAAATGATTGGCATAATTTTCATAAATAATAATACTAACTTTATAAAAAATATTATAACTTACCGTATACATATATTAATTCATTAGAATAAGTTAGCTTGAAAGTAAGAGTTAACTAATCCTTTATGAGTATGACCATTACCTGAAACAAAATTCAAAATTAATATAACAATTCATCTTAAAATCCTAACTAAAATAAATTAGTGCATTTGCAATTAATTTTAACGTCATTTTCTAATCATAAGGTAATTTTAATGTCGTAAAAGTCGGCGGTAAGAGCTTAGTGGCGCTATAAAATATTTAAAGGAAGATTTCATAGCGTTCTCCAGATCATAAATTTCGAATTCAACAAGAAAGCAAATAAAAGTAACACCTCTAGCGGGGTTTGCATCAGCTAATATGAAACCTACCCCTCCTAAGGCGCCACCTTACGTAACACATATAAACATAGAGGGCTAACGCAGTACAGCTAACGTCTGCGTGGTGTCGACACAAACACTTGCCGCCGAATTCCCATTCATTTAAATGATATACAACACCGAAACCAATCCAAAACTAACACTCCGTTTTAGCTATTTTCCAAAGATTCAAGAAAATTCAAATAAAAGTCGTTTATAAAAAAAGTTGAAATCCTTAAAAACAGAAAGTATAGAGTTTAGAATTTTTTCTGTAACAAATGGCATATTTAAGCTCCTCGTTTTACTGTGGGGTTACCGTTGTACATTCGGCGTCACCCATGGCGTCCGCAGCGTCCCGACGGGCCTGTCCGGACAACCACCTACCAGGCCTGCCAACAGTTCCTTTCTTTTGTTGAATTATGACGTTATAACTCATACAATTGCCGCCAACCTCGTCGGAAATACATTTATTTTTAGCGCAAAAAATATTTTTTACTACTATTATCTTTTTTTACCAAAATAGAGGCACCACGTCTTTTAATTTATTACTTTTTTAGGGTCTAGGATATAACAACTATAAATAATACTTTCTATTAGAAAAGCAGCATTTTAGAACCAGTTATAATGAACCAAAATTACCGAACGAAACAAAGAATTTCCGGATCGCTCTTTTTGTGACCGAAAAAAACCAATCAGGTTAAAGCTGTGCCATATATTATTTCAAACGTATTATTAGGAATATGGTAGGGAGGGTCTACATTCCGGGTGGTGGTGAAATAACTAGATCCATGCATGGCAGGTAACCAACTATTTTATTTAAATTTGGGATACAAAACCACACTGCTTAAGTTGTTTATAATAATAAGAAGCAGATGCATTTATGCCCTTTTTCGTTGTGTTAAATGTGTGCTGCTTACTGGATTGATATTGGAAATACAGCTGCTTATATAGCTGCAATATTTTATTCAGTTATGTGCTTAAGTGCTTCAATTTTAATTTACAATTATGCCAACACAACTTCTGTGTAAATAAATATTTTATTGCAATACTATTCAAATATTTAATTGAAAAAGTATTTATATTAATTAAAAACAAAACGACAAACGATTTTGAAAATCAAAGATTAATACGGTATTTATAATAAAATAACTACCTAAACATATTATTTATGGATGGTCAAGTAAGTCACGAAAGGGAAACATGAAAGCATGCAAATAGCAGACTAATTTTAAAAACAACTTGTGTAACAATACATGCAATGTTTTCGGTTTACTTTTTTAATATTTATAGCCGTATCGCGTACTCCTATTTTGGCATTTGGAATGTAGAATTGCGATAAGATAATTATCGATCAATTTCCCAAATTAAATTAATTAAGCACTACCTTGAAATTAATTCAAAAGTACATATACATGTTTTGAACAAAGATACATCCAATAGCCTTGATAGTGATGTAGTAATTATGTAAATCTATTGATGAAGTCTGTATGTATTTTGTTGTGCTGATTATTCCTTTTTTGGTGCTATAAAACGTATAATTTTCAAAATATTAAATTTGTTTTATTTTATTTCCTTTTAATATATCGTGTTCTTTCGTTAATAATGTAGAGTGAATTAAAAAAGATCATAAAGAAAGTTCTGCTATAGTTAAAATGAATACAGGACATCATTGCTATTGATCGTCCAAACGATATGTCATTTAATAAAGTAAATAGAATAATGTAGGACATACACGGTCTTCCCCGACGACGTCGGCGAAAACGTCGACGACGACGTCGGGGACAAGGTCGAGATAATGAGGTAATGTTTTACATTTACTGTAATTTATAGCTGGACTGTATATAATAAAATTATGAGTATCGTATGTCTTTAAAACATCAAAATGAAAGAAAGCATTATTGATAATAATCAAGACGTATTTCGAAATAGCTTATGCAATTAACAAAATTCTTCATAAACGTAATAACCTTGACGTCACCCATCCGTGGAATTACAAATCAATCTTTTATTATGAAACGAAAACTTTAGTTTTTTTTTATTTCATTGTTAATTTAGTTCAAAAATGGATATAATTAATTAACGCAGGATTTAGGATTCCGAGTTCCAGTGTGCAAACGATGTACAATTTTCCGAAACCAAAAGGAAGATTATCACTTACCAAAGAACAATAGTAAAAATCTACTGATTTTTATCATATCTGTCATCTTTTATTAATAGTAGTAACAGCATTTGCTACATTTTATTCACATGAATCATAATGCTGATTCTGGTAAAATAAATGTTTTGTCACATCTATTAAATACGTCCGTTTACCTTCCAAGGTTATCAGGTTATGACCCATATTGTAAACATGATTTGTAAAATAAGAATCAGTTTACATCAAATTCGGTTGAATTTATTAAACGGTCTCTACAAATGCAACAAAATATTTATTTTACTAGAATCAGCACACTCTTGATGAACAACACGACCAAAATGATATTTGATACCTAATAATTTGTCCATTGACCTCTCTATACCAACATTTTTTACCCCAGTGTTTTTTTACGGAAAGTTCTTTATAGGAAATTATTGTACATCGTTTGCGCACCAGAACTCAGAATCCTAAATCCTGCGTTAATTATATCCATTTTTAAACTAAATTAAGAATGAAATAAATAAAAAGCAAGAGTTTTCGTTTCCTAATAAACAGTTGATTTGTAATTCTACAGATGAATATCAATATTATTCCGCTTATGAAAAGTTTTGTTAGTTGCATAAGCTATTTCGAAATACTTTAAAGAAAGAGATTCAGTAGGCATTTTATTATGCTCAAAAATGCTTTCTTTCAGTTTGATGCATTAAAGAAATACGATATTCATAATTTTATTATAACAGTCCAGCTTGGAAGTAGAAGTTGTTTATGCATTAAATTACAGTAAATGTAAACATTACCTTATTATTTCGACCTTGTCCCCGACGTCGTCGACGCCGACGTTGTCGGGGAAGACCGTGTATCTCCTATTTAAGAAACAACAGAACAAATGCATGTTTGTGGAAGTATCTTATGACTTGCAACATTATACCGCATATTTAGTTCCTAGGGGTAATATTCTTTAGATAACCTATGACGATTACGATAACAATTTTCCTCTAATCCTTATCAGATGTTTTGATATCGATATCAGGTTTTGAACCTTGAAATAACATATTATGAACAAACAACTGGTAGTCAATTCATGCAATCACTACCCACGTCTCACTGATAATATAAAAGTCAATTCGTATTATTTATAGATTGTTTTTATTTATTCTGCAAAACTATTTTGTACATAAACCATTTTGAAGTAAAGTGTAAATGTGCTGCTTCACATTAATTAAACGAATTTAAATCCTTCTTATTTTGAATGTTTAATCAATCTACTTTATTTTCCGGCTGTCTGTAGTGTGAATCAGATCCCTACTGTAACATTATTAAAATAGTAAAGTTAAGTCGTACTTATGTAATTATTTTTCTTTGTAGTGGTTTACTGTAACTAACGCAAAGAAGAAATAGTTTTTAACAGTGAAGAAAAATGTAATAATTTGTAATCCGTAATAAGAGATCGTGCTGGGTCAATTCTAGTGCCCGGAAAAATATTTCCTTAGAGGACCCACCACCCCACTTTGGTTAATTTTTTAAGGATAATTTATTTATTTAAATTAATTGTTAAATCATCTATTATATGAGATTTATTAGTAATTGTCAGTACAATTCTACGTTCCTAAAACTTGCAGAGAATAAAGGTTGCTGTGTCACGAGTCTGGGAGACGAAGGAGCCATGGAGGTCCCATTTACCCCCATTCACCACAAAGTACGATTTAGTAATTGCGAGAGCAAAAGTCTCCGTGAGGCACTATCATACTGCGAACCTCTGCTGAGGGAACGTAATGCCATGACAAAGGAAAGCTACTCGGCTAGCCACAAATGTCTTGGAGTCTGGAAGTCTTCCAAGCGATCGTATCGTCAAACGCAATCTGCTTGTTCAAAGCATCAATGAGACTTTTCACAAGTTCAGCTGCCAATTCAGAACCGCAAAATTCCAAACGTGGGATGGAGATAGTTTTGAGACGTACAATTCTAGTTTTCCCACACATCAAGAACTCTGAGAGAGCCGTCAGAAGATCGAACCCTTAAATACGCTACAGCATTGTAACCAATTTCAGACGCGTCCATGAATTCAAGAAATTCTTTTCTTACGGCCGAGTCTAAATTAATGGGCCAAGACAATTAGTATTGGTACTCAATCGACGCATAATTAATTGTATGCTCTACATTTTTGGTGATAATGGACTTTTCGATTAAACGCTTAGCTTCAGAGGAATTCGAGAAAGTCCAGAAAAAATCCGAAAATTTCGAGGTTTTTTTTAACATCACGGTTGAAGCTCCACTCGGAAATCAGACTAAACTCAGATTATTCACCTGCTCGAGTGATTAAAACAGTTTCTAGAACTCCAACCGTTTTTTGGAAGGCCTTCTTTTGGACCTTTACTGGTCTATAATAAATCTAGGTAATTTGAAATTTTAAAGTTTAGGAAGTTCGAACTTGAACAAATTCCAGTTATTGATCACTGCCTCAGGAACAGGGTAATCCCAATCTATTTTCGCCATCCATAATTGCTGCATTAACCTTTTTGCAGAGAGAGCCACTGGGGTTAAAAATCTTAAAAGATCGTAAATTCTCGCTACTTTAGATATTTCTTTTCGTGCAAGGGCGATCTATAGGGTGACACAAGTAGAAAAACATGTCGGCCATGGGGTCTCAATGAAAACCTAAAACCTTAATAAAGATATAGGTTCTTTTTTGTCGAATTTAACTAGCATTTGGACATTAGCCGATGGTCCAGCCGCAAGAAGTTCCGGACAGTTACTTGTCCACTTTCGAACTCGGCTCGAATCGACTAGATCGCTGAACCTGATTAACTCCAAGTTTCCGGGCAGAACCTACAAAATCATATCCCCAAATTGCGTTACCAATATAAATATGATTACGCAACGTATTTGCAACATTAGTATACTTCGATTCTTCTAAATTAGGAAGTTCTTGAATGGCTCGCAAGGCTAAAAACGGGAAAGACTAGATATTAAATCGTCGGCTGTTCGTCAGGTGTGATCGAGTTGAACAGCGGCGAGGTATATTGTTTCTATTTAAATATAATTTAGTCGTTGATAATCTAAATTCAGCCGTGTCGTAGGGCCCTTCAAGGCAACTTTATAAAGGTCCACCGGGAAACTCCCGGTATCCCAGTGGGCCAGCACGCGCCTGTAACAGATTGATACTGTAGTCCCTACCAAAACATCCTGGGTATATTACAAATCCCTGCTGAAGGATAAATTGTCCATGAAATGTGAGAAACAAATAAATCAATAATTATTTAACTAAGTGGTTTTCGATTGTTCGGACTACAATCTTCTTTTTACGATATCTTTTACGAAGAATCTTCAAATGTTTTAATCGTTGTTATTCGAATCAATTGTACATTCACGAGTGGCAGTAAGATCCGAACTTAAAAACTAAAGGTATTTGATATAATTGCAGAATTACAATTTTAAGTAAATGCGGTAAAATGAGGCATATTTAAATTCAGAAACAGCTTCGTGTTGGATTTTTACTGTTCATTCTTGACCCCTTCTTCGACTGATCATTTTTAAAAAGCTTGCAACTTAACGCTGTAGAAATATTGATCGAAATTACATTCACAGTTTAATTTTCTATGACTGAGAAGATGTGGGGGTTCTATTTGCGGTTAGACGCGCACGTCTGAACGCAACGTCCAGACGCAGACAATGAGTTTCCTATAAGCGTGTAAAACGCACTTAATGTGCAGTGTTTCTTTGGATTAACTTAGAATAACTGGTTCACGTGATGATTTTTATAAGTGATGGATTAGTTATCTATAGTAATTACTTCGTTTTTTAACAAACATGGAAGGGTCAATAATTAATTTTTATAAAAATAAGAGTATTTCTCTTGCTAAGGCTAGGACGAATAGAAGAATATGATGTGGTACTCTTGTTTATTACACTTACTGAAGCAAAGACATAAGCACAACGGAGAAAAAGAGCTGTATAAGAACTGAGCTATGGAGGGATGCACGAATTTATTAATAAGAAGATTTCAGTTTCTTCTAAACTGCATAATAAGTGATATTGAGACAACACTATCTATAAAGTAAACATCCAATACATGTCTGCGTCTAGACTACCTCTGAGCAAACGATATACGACTTCTAAACGTGCGGCCGCATTGATCAAATACATTAACATGAAGTATGCATATAAGTAGTTTCTTTGCGACTGGCTCGTTCCAGATGCACACCGGAAATTCCATTACACTTGTAACAAAGTATGGGTGGAGTACTAGTTAAATGACATTTATTAACACTTTCTACGTAAATGACACTTTATAGGAATTTATGGTATAGTATGGTAGGAGTATATGAGTAGTTTTACAGTTAGTAAATTTTACAGGCCCATAACAGAGTCCTGTACGATACTCATCACAAAGAAAGCTAATGGAAACACTATGACAATGACTAGATATAATATTTGACTACCGCCTTTGATTAAAAATGTCTTTTTATAAAAAATGTACAATACATTAATAAAAAACAGTGTGAAGTTGCAAATAAAATTCCGTACGCGGCACTTTTTGTAATTAATTTTTATTGGGCTCGCTAGATTATGGAGGCTCGCTCCTTCGTTGCTCGCCCATAAAAATTAATTTACAAAGCTTGCCACATAAATAACTATTAATGCAAATAAATATATAAAATATATACATAGTATTTTCCAAGCTTAGTGGGTTTAGATTTAATTAACACTAAGTAAATAAACATTAGACTTTACCAACAAAAGAAAATAAATATGTACAACTCACAGACAAGCCCCCAGACAGCCTGATTCGAGTTTCTTGACTCTTCTGTCGGTGCTAATCGTATGTAAATTGTGCACACCATCCGGGCTTTATACATTGCTATTAAATTAAAATGCAATATACTACTCCCTATATTGATTGCATTTCAAAATATTCATATCAAACCATATTGCATTTACTGTATGTGTCTGCAACCAACAATACATAAAAGCTCAAAATGAGCTAACCGTTTACCTTTTTCATTTCACTTGGAAATAAGTTAACCTAATTCACTTTATTTAAAAACAGGTAAACCAAAATAGCATTTATTATCTAATGCAAAAGTGTATTTTTATAACAAACTACATCTATCTAATGGGTACTTTCACCTACTGGTTAGTTTCAAATGTAATATAGAGTATTTAATTTAATACATCTGTATATTAATCTTGAATAAAATTAATATCGAGTGATATTACTGGTGACATCAGTTTAGAGCCAACATTACCCAAGCAGCATCTAAGTAGCGGTAACTGAGATCGGAACTTTGATTGAGTAGCTGTTACGTAACTACAACTAAATTTATGACTTTATAGGTTTAATTACTTCAAAAAATATATTTAAAGAAGGCGCGTTGTTATTTTTCGATCTATCATCATCGCATTTAACAGAAAAGTGGCGATGGTTTATAATTTTGGTATGCTAGATTGACAAAATAACGAAACATTTCATCTCTTTATGTATTACGTACGTATTAAAAATAAAATAGTAATCCATTTTGTGACACGACCGCGGCATTGGTAGAGAAAGTGAAAGAATATTTGTTAGATTGCAAGAGTAAGAGAGAACAACGACGCGACACGATGTGTCAAAGAGAAAAAAAGTTCCACGAAAGTAGCAATTACTACGCCGCCACGTTCCCGCTACGTAGCCTAAAGGTAGCTGGACAAGTTCCGGAAAGCTTACTGCAACGTATCTGCTACCCGAGAATTGTTCCCTATTTTGGTTCCAGGCACGTAACAATACCGTAGCAATTACGTTCTTGTGACTAACGGCAAAAACTTTATAGTTCCACCGGTGGTTGCTGGTACGTAGCGGTGACTAAAAATGCTGCTTGGGTAATGTTATTCAGGGTTAATATATAAATATAAAATATAATAAAAATCAAAAGATTAGCGTCTGAGAGTTATAAATATTTATTCTCATTTCTGGGTAAAGTCTAATATTTATTTACTTAGCTATAACTATTAATGCATTCACTGCTGATGTTTCTTACAAGTAGGTATATGAACTTACAAGTACTTCTAAGGAATTTCTGCTGTAGACTCAATCAATATTTTTACAGGCAAAAATGATTGAATACAGATAAGCAAACCTAGATTGATAGGAGAATCTAAGTGAAGCACGTAGTGTGAGAACCAGCTCATTCAGATAGAAAATATACTTCGGAAACATTTAGTCAGTACCAGTATTATCCTATAACCCAATACACAAAAATTTGAAGATTTGTCATTGATATCTCGAAAGCTTAAACTAAAATTAAGAAAGCGTTTTGATATAAAGGACAAAACCAACGATTTTTTTAACGACACAATTGTTTCAAAGAAGATATTATCATAGTAGCGTTTTTGGTCAAACTTGAGAATTTTGTAGATATACACGTATATGAATCGATGTAGAATTATTTAGAACAAGTTATGTCCATGAAGCCGAAGAAGATTGTTATAACTCAGATCGTAACAGAGCCTCTCCAGATCGGTCTCAGTCAACTTTACATTATTGTTATAAAAACAAACATTATTATTATACATTCTCGAAAAGCTTATTACTGGTTGATGATGGACCATCGTCTTGAAGAGCACATCGTTCTCTTCGGACGCCTCCCATCATACGCTGAACAATATTTAGGTCTAATCTCCTGAAATATTCTGTGCCGCAAATGTTCTACTGTTTAGGCCTCCCAGCCATATATTCTTCAAATAAAACTGTATACACGGTACTTCTGCGAGTGTCGTGCATTGTTGCAGAGCATTGGCGTTTCTCTCATATACTTATGTTGTGCGTGTCCAGTGATCACAAGTATAGGGCATCTAAAGCTTAAGGTGGACTCCGAACCATCCCAAGTTACATACTTGGATTTATGGACAAAATATTTGGTAATATTATTATTCCATTCGGACCTTCTTCAGTGTTGCCGACATACATGGATGAGCTCTAGTGGGTGTCGGAAGTGACAGATCTAAACAAGCTGCAAAAGCAAAGGATTTTTGTGCAACTCGAAGTGCTATAATATAGTTTAGCTATTGCAACAAATAAAATTTATTTTTACAGTGTTTTTTGTTAGAATTTATTTATTGGTAATATTTTAGTTTTGTGTATTTAGGATGTAATTTTTGTTTTTTACTAAAATAGAACAGTTATTTTATTTGTACGGTCACTGGCAGATCTGGTTAAGGTTTTCTGCAGTTTTCCTTAGCTGTGACACAAATGTGGGATTTGCGCTGTTCCATCTGTTAGTCGGCTGCAGCCGTACGTAAGGCCTACGTAATAATAATAATAATCGCCCTCTCCCTCCCGCTCAAGTTTATAGCTTCTCGAGCCTGGTTTCCAGGTTATGGGTTGTAGCAGTTATTATTATTGTTACTACTTGTAAATCCTCATATTTTGCTATCCAACATTTTATGGTTTTTTTTGATAATAAATAGAATAAAAAAGTTATAAGTCAAAGTGTGACAATATTAAACCCACAAATATAAATGAGATGTGTATAATTCACAGGAGACACTCTAGGGCAGCTGTTTCGATCTTTTTAGATCTCATCAGCTAGAGATAAAAAAGTTATGTTTGTTTTAAATTCATAAAATATTTCGGACATACATCGAGCGCCTTTGTGAATGTCGACATTCACCGTTGAATGTTGACATTCACCAAATTTCGATCTTTCGCAGTAACATACATATACAACAATTAACAACCAGCTGATGATATAGAGCTAGTACATGTAATTACATATCATGTACTATAGACACAAATAACTACTGTATTACTGACTATCACTCAATTGCGAATAATTTTTACTTAGTTTAGTTAAAATTTTACAATCGCACTTATCACACCAGAAAAAGTGGAAATTAGAAAAATTACTCTGTCAAAGTATTATTTAGTTTGTATATTCGATAAAAAAAACTTAACATGTTAGACATTCAAAAACTACATAAATGAAATTTCTAGTATTGTTTGCAAAAGATCTCTAAATAAAGAATTGCTCTGTAACCGATTGCACCTGCATCTGATCAATTAACTATTGATAATGAGGACCGGGATTAAAAGTACATTCTAAAACATCTAGATCTATAGAGTTTATAATTTTATAAAAAACACGTTCATGTAATACTCTCTAAATACTGACACTAGTTTAACAGTTAGAAAAGTCTATTGAAAAACATGACAACCCTGTAAACTAACAATAACTAAATATTACTCGTTTCTAGCTAAAGATACAAAAAATAAGCAGAAATGAGATAAAAATAAAACGTCGCCATGTTACAACCAGAACTAATGAGAATAAGTCTATAGGTTCCATCAAAAGATTTGCTGAGTGCGTATCGAATTTCTGTTTTCCGCTTGCCTGGGTGCCGCCCCTGTCTCTCGGACATCCCTGCGATTATACCCCAATACAGCCGTTATAATATTCCGCTAGAAAGCTTATACACACACACATAATTTTTTTATTTTTCATATTCTTTTTGCTTTAAATCATAAACGAACATAGGATATATTATAAAATACATTTTTGATAAAAAAAAGCTGATGTACGTCACCAAATACTTGATGAAATACGACTTTGAATCACGTCATCGTGATCAAACGTAAGTTTTTATGTACTTTTAAGTTATAAAAATTTTATATTTTTTTACACTAAAAAAAGTTTCTGATACTAAAACGCATAAAATATAAAATAAACAATAACTTATTGTTAATTTGTTATAGCACAAATATCCTGAAAGGAATGACTGAAAACAGCATTTCTTTTAAATTTTGTTTTATTTTCTAAAAAATATGCAAGCTTTGCCATATTCTGTTTCATTTAATAGCTTCAAGCCTAAGCTTAGGCAAATAAAGATTAGATTTTGTAAGCATCCTCAAATTAAGTGTACCTATTACTGTATATTATACTGAAGAATCGGATGAAGCACAATGATGGTGAAATTTATTTGCGTTTGAATTGGATGAGGTGTGTATCCTTTATTTAATTTATTTGTGCAATTATAAATAATAATAATAAAAACTCAAATTGAGCGCTTTACAAGCATTTCTTTGCAAGACCCGTTTGCATCGTCTTTCAATGGTGTCTTAAAACGAATAACTTATTTGTATAGCGTTGTTAGGAAAAACTCAAAGAAGCTATTTAATGATAATAATACTTTTTTATATTTGTATGTCCGAATTTAAAAATTTTCTGCTAAGAAAACTTAACCTATCCTACCTTGAAAAGACGGTCATCTTCACAAAATTTCCAACTGTGCATCTTATCAAGAAAACTACGTCAAAAATATTTACAATGTGATCGCCTCCTTATTATAACTAATTTTAATTTTTTTCGATAGTTGATGTAGATTTTGATAGAATAGATCTTGAGTTTTTCTTAAATGTTTAATAAAAACATGAAAAAATTAAAAAAAAAATTACTATCTGATATCTGACGTTCTAACGACAGGCTGCTGTAGGCTCTATAGAAATATTCTAAAAATTTAATGTTACTAAATTAAGTTTTGTAACAAGCCTATATAACCAACGCAACGGTCCGAGGGTTACCCAGCGGGCCGACGATCACAATTGCATGCGGATCCGAAGTTAACATTTGTGATATTAGAAATTTTGAATTATTTAATTTTAAATTAATTTAAATATTAATTTTCTTAAAAATTTCTAAACTAATAAATTAGGTTTTTAAAGGCTCTTGCGGATTATATAGATTTTAATTTTGACAAGACCTGTTTTGAAGCTTTGCTGAATTTTTGTTGAAAATTGCAAAAACTAAAAACTCAGCAAAGATTAGATAAACTTGAATATACCACACATCATAGGTTTTATGTATTATTAGAAGCGTTTCGTCGATTGACAGATAGTAGAATGAAAGTAGGCACTCCAAAGAAAGGAATTTTCTTGGCTCTGTTGTGGCGGGTTTGCCAAAATCAATAAAAATATAAAAATCACTTGCGCAAATTTTGCCAGGTTCCGCGTAATCCCATTTCTGGAGCGCAATCCGGAGATCTCACACCACCGCATGTCTGTAAAAAATGGAGTAAGATAACACCAACCATCTATGCTGATGGACAATATTTTTTTTACAGTTTAGTACATACTAATAGTTTGCTAACCAACATGTACACTACAAATCAGAAGTGTCGTTTTGTTGAAAAACTTCAAAGCAAAAAATCTCCAATGATACTTTAATTTTTCCGATATTTCTAAAAAATAGCCTTGCGTTCCTTGAAAACGTCTCATACCAAAACCTCCTGCATTTTAATAAGTTGAATAACATCTTGTGAATCGTTTTAAGGTTTTTGCATATTAACATTAATCTTCCTGAACTGTTTGATCAACAAGTAGACAAACAGATAATTTTAGATTGCCGACTTTTTGGTTTTATATATCGAGTGTTTTTTTAAATTTGACGTCAACGTAGGCTGCGAATAGTCGATTGTGAATAAACCAGAAAATAAACCAGAGGTTGGATTTGAACGTTTTGACAATGACATTTATTAATACGATCAAGATCCGTTCACAATCAACTACCCATAGCCGCCTTCGACGTCAAATTTAAAAAAACACTCGATACATATATGGGAAAGAAAGTGAATTGCATATTTGTATCTCACCATACGCTATTAATATCTGCAAAGGCTTCTTTTCAACCTTCACCAAGTTTTGAAAAAATCGTCCAAATCAACTTTTTATTGTTTTTTTTAGACTATATTTAGTCTATTCTAGGGTAAACGAACGTGACTCGAGCTATATAGAATCATACCAATTAACTTCATAAATCTTGTCACACTTTTTTGAAGCCCTCCAGCCCTCTTCCGTAAGTACGTGCACTATCGGAAACATAAACTATTTTCAACTTAATTGTATTATAACGCGTCACACTTGAGTTTTTAATATAAAAGAAAGGTATTGAAAACGTAATTTAACATCCGGGGTGGACTATAAGGGCCTACGCTTTGATTCGTGATCATTGGAGGATTGTTTCTAAATATTATTTTGTTGAATTGTTGATTGTTGAAATTTGAAATAATAATAAACTACCTTCAATCAAAACGATGACACACTTTTTCGCCGAAATCTTTCCCCTCCCTGTCACACTGTCACGATTTAGCTAACCCTCCATCAACCCTCGAGTATGGATAACTCCTTACCGAATCAACAGAACTGATTCTGAGGCTTTTCCTCTTAAACAGTTCATGACTGAAATCATATTTTGGTATGATGCCTGGAAGTGACCAAATATTGTCTAAAAATGAATAAAAAGTTGATTCGGATAATTTTTTTAATTTGGAGGAGGCCGAAAATAGGCCTTAGAATAATAATAATAATAACTACTACAACCCATAACCTAAACCAAGGCACCAGAAGCTATAAGCTTGTGCGGGAGGGAGGGGGCGATTATTATTATTATGTAGGCCCAATGTGCGGCTGCAGCCGACTTACAGATGGAACATCGCAAATCCCACATTTGTGTCACAGCTAAGGAAACCTTAACCAGATCTGCCGGCGCCGGGCATTACACTACCAAGGCTGTGAGAAACCGTCCTCCTTTGATTCTATGGTATGAAGTCTGGTGGTACCATGACATCAATTTTGGTACCATGACATTTGGGCGTTCTGTTAAGCTGGACACACACGTAGCACGAGCATTGACCATTGTTTGAAGGCAAAACAGTTTGTTGCATGCATGTACTTTCAATGCACGTCTACATACTGCCGTAGATTGCAGTGTGTGAAGTTATTTTTATTAAAAATAACTCCATAAATAACTTTTTATAAGTAATAAGTGCAGTGTTGATTGTGTTACAATAGAATTTTTGTGAATACATTATTTTTACTATTAGTATGAAAATAGACGCAGAAAAATTAATTGTTTTAATTGAAGAAAGACCGGAAATTTATACGCTGAAGATTCATCATAACAAAAATCAGATCAATTATTAAAATTATGGGAAGCACCTTTCGACGTAACAAAATGTTTTTGCTTTCAGCGAAAACGTTTCTGCTTCAAGCAGTTTTGCTAGATAAGTCTACGGCCAGCCTTAGCGAGCGGTAAGCAGGTTACTTGGTTGCTTCGTGGCCGCAGACTTATCTAGCAAAACTGCTTGAAAGCAAAAACGTTTCTGCTTAAAGAAGTTTTGCTGGACAAGTGTGCGTCTAGCTTTACACGGATACATTTGCCGTTCGCTATAACAGAATATCCAAAAGAGTATGTAGTACCGTCGGCGTGTGAAATCTAATAGTTCTGTTGTTAATTGATATTTCGAATGCATATATGAAAATACTCAAGGCCTTCGACTGGCAAGAAACTCTGTTGATATAAAAGAAATACAAACGAAGGGTTTTTTAAATATGTTAAATGTTCACAATATGTCTTAGAAATCATTTTAGGTGCCAAAGCTTTGATAGTCATATTAAAAATGATTTGATAAGAAATTCTCCATAATAAAATATTTTTTAGTTTTCATTTACGAGATAATGGAAAAAGTTAATAATAGGGGAATAAAATATAGTACCTATATTGTATTTACAATTAGATGTAAAATACCCACACATTCTAATGTATACTAATTAATTAGAAAACACTGTATACAAGAAATATTTGCTGTAAAAAGAATTAATTTATTTTCGTAAATAAAAAGAATTCTTGCAAAAACAGAATGCAAGCTTTCAAAAAGTAATAAGTCACACGATGCGGGTATGAAATGCTTATTTCATACAATATTTGCATGCGTTGC
The DNA here is from genome assembly GCA_929113105.1 of Agrypnus murinus. Lineage (NCBI taxonomy): Eukaryota > Metazoa > Arthropoda > Insecta > Coleoptera > Elateridae > Agrypnus > Agrypnus murinus. The sequence continues at coordinate 75,661,621 of OV816024.1, forward strand.
TATCTTTGTTTTATGAATTAAATTCCACTATAGAAGCTAATAATTTTTTACAACAATAATTAGTTTCACCATGAAGATAACACTCGTCTTAAGTGCCCTCTTGACAGTGAGTTATTGTAAGTATTTAATTGATTTCATTTTTATATAGGCATTTCCTATTTCTGATAAATATTACGTATTATTATTAATCAAACAGATAATTTTTAAATTAATTAGCTCAAGCATATTCAGAAAGAACAAAATAAGTCTTTTCAAGTACTTACTGTTTGCTCAATAAATTTAGTAACAATAAAGATAAGTTTCATAAAAAGAACATTTTTGTAAGACTATAAATAATACTGGATAAAAGTCAGTTATTAATTATTTATATAAATATCAATACATTTCGGTATTTACCTCACTGTCTGATAATAATATTATCAGTTTCAATCATCGGTTAATTTAAAAACAGAAAACCATTACTTACATTTTTTATTTACAATGGGAATTGATTGATAACGATTAGTAGACTGCTTTAATTGAATTTATTAAAGGAGATTAGTGAGACTGATAACTTTATATGTACTTTTATTAATCGAAGAATCTGTGAAAAAGTACATTCAATATGCTACAACATGCAAAACTTACCACCTGACGAAATTTTATTCCTTTATTCGAAAATATTTGAAATTTTAAAATATTAATATAATTTAAAATTCCCAATAAAAGTGTGCTTATGATCTAACCTCATGCATACACATTTTTTATTGCGCTTATAATAAAAATAGTCTTCAACGATTGAAACCCTTCAATAATTTCTTTTCTAATTCATTACAGGTCGCCGAGGTTTTGGTCCAGGAGATCAAGACTGGGGCTACGTAACAGTACGACCAAAAGCCCATCTATTCTGGTGGCTGTACGAAACAACAGCAAATGTAAAAAATATTGCAGAACGTCCTTTAGTGATATGGTTGCAAGGAGGGCCAGGTGCTTCATCAACCGGTCACGGCAATTTTGCCGAACTAGGTCCGCTGGATCTTAATTTGCAACCAAGGAACTATACATGGGTAAAAGATGTGAACGTCTTATTCATAGATAATCCTGTTGGTTCTGGATTCAGTTACGTGGAAGATGAATCCGCGTTAACTAGAACAAATAAGCAAATCGCTAAGGATCTTGTTGCTTGTATGGAGGCATTTTATAAGAGGCGACCAGATTTCCGATTTGCTCCCGTGTATATCTTAGCTGAATCTTATGGTGGAAAGATGACTGTTGATTTTGCCCTTAAATTACACAAGGTGGGTTAACTAGGAACAAAATAATTTTATTAGTTATTTATATTATTACTTTTTAGAAAATGAATTCAGGAGAAATTCAATCAAAGTTGAAAGGTATCTGCCTCATAGACTCGTGGATATCTCCCATAGATTCTGTGATGACTTGGGGACATTATCTCTATAGCATTGTAAGTAAATATTAAAAAATACAATAAGTTTGTTAAAACGTATTTTTTAGGGAGCTGTGGATTTGGAAGGTTTTCATGCAGTAAATGATGGTGCAGAAAGAACCAGAGAAGCATTGGAAGAAGAAAGATATGTAGATGCCACCAGTGAATGGGGAAATACTGAATTTATAATTATGAATGTAACTAAAAATATTGAATTTTACAATATTCTCAGAAAGATCAAAACAACAGGTATTGGACGAATTCGGCTTATGACAAAACACAGAATAAAAAAATCATTTTATTGTAGGGCAAATTGGACCATATTTAGTACATCCGGGGGAAGAGGAAGATGAAAAATTAGATCGCATAATGAATGATCCGGTTAGAGAAGCTTTAAAGCTAAATGTTACCTGGGGAAAACAACGTAAAGCAGTATTTAGCGCTTTAAGTGGGGATTTCATGAAAAGCGTCACACATAAAGGTTTGTTAGATTAGATCTAAATTTTATCTAAAGATTAGAATAATAACTAATAAATTTCAGTTGAGAAACTTCTTAACGAAACTGATATTAAGGTTCAAGTGGTAAATGGGCAACTGGATCTCATTGTTGATATTATTGGTAATATATTGAAAGGTGCTTATTTCTTACACTCTGTAATTTCTTGTTTTTTTAATTTTCAACAAAGGAACTGTTAGTTGGGTAAATAACCTCCAATGGAAAGAAGGCAAAAAATGGAAAGCCGCACCAAGAAATGCTTTGTCAGTAAATGGTATTAATGAAGGATATCAGAAGAAGTATGGGCAATTTTCTCTATATTGGATTAATCGAGCTGGGCATATGGTAAATACTATAGCCAGTATTATACATTTTAAACTATATTTTTCCTATTCTAGGTTCCTGCTGACAATCCTATTGCCATGGCAGCAATTCTAAGCGATTTAATCGAAGATTAAAATTGTAACTGAATGTTTATGTAAATTATACATTTCTTGTTGTTAATTTAAATGTAATTATATATTTTTGCATAAGTATAGCAATTACCATACATTTGTTGCTATAATTTATTAATTATAATAAATGTGGTTAATGGTAATAGCACTATTCAGTGCAATTGATACTAGTAATAATTGACGTAAATTTTATTGATGTCATTTTATGTTATGTTAGTTCACATTTAGTTGAATCAAACCTTTGGAAAATTATTGTATTAATAAAATGAATAAATTTTATTAAGGGAACAATGTTGTAATGATTGTAAACTCTACTCTAGGGTTGAAGATAAAGAAACGTCTTCGGAACTGTTCAATTTTAGAACTTTATCGAATTTATAGTTATTATGGTTAAACTAAGAAGAATACACAATAGGAGATAAATATTGGAGTTATTCTACCATTCAAGATCTAAGCCAGACTGTTACACTGCCGTTCAATTTGAATATACGAATGCAGGTTTATTTTTTAATCACATATACCAAAATTCATCACCTCGATAAGAATTTCTTAGAAATAAGAGACTCAAGCAATTTCCCTTCACCCAATTTCTTTAAGAAATATGAGAAGATCTTGGCAATACTACAGAGTACTTAGATTCTCCTTGGAATAAACACTGAACACGTTGAATAATTATAAACCGTGCATCGTTATACTATAATGACTATCCAATAACTTCAATGTCAATTAAATTAGTAAACTCGTACACCTCCAACTCAACGAACTTCGACGGAGAATGGATTCTAACGTCTTTCTAAAGCATATAACATAAATAAATCCGTTAGTAATGTATTTCATGTGCGTGTAGGTACTAATTCTATTGCAAAATCTTTATTGGTAGAACACATACACAAATCTTTATTAAGCAACTTGAGTATATTTCCATATCACATAAAATTTTAAAGCCCATGAATGCAGATACTATCACACGCACTGCACAATTATATTGCACTGTTATCTTAATTTCTATTTTATATTTTATTATATATGTATATATGTTCTTATGAGCTTAATTATATTATTATTCTTGTAAATGGTATTGTGGAGGTTGCAGTTATGATGACCATAGAAATATTGATTGTTTTAACTGCCCTCTTAGCTGTAACTTGTGGTAAATATTAGAACATTTCTTGATATTAATTTCTACAGATTTTTTTTGCTAGTAACCTTTCTACATTTCATTACCAGTATTCAATAAGATTACCCAAAATACTCAATAAACAGTATTCCGAGTAGCCTTAATTACGTATAATTCTTATATTGCGTAGGTCGCAAAGGATTTGGTCCAGGAGAGCAGGATTGGGATTACGTAACAGTACGACCAAAAGCCCATCAATTTTGGTGGTTTTACGAAACAACCGCAAACGTAGAAAATATTACCGAACGTCCATTAGTTATATGGCTTCAAGGAGGACCTGGAGGTTCGTCAACAGGTTTCGGCAATTTTGCTGAACTAGGTCCACTAGATCTTGACTTGCAACCAAGAAACTCCACATGGGTAACAGATGTAAACGTCTTATTTATTGACAACCCCGTTGGCACCGGATTCAGTTATACAGAAGATGATTCTGCATTAACTAGAACGAATGAACAAATTGCAAAAGATCTTGTAGCTTGTTTAGAGGGATTTTATAATAAGCGTCCGGAGTTTCGAAGTGTTCCTTTGTATATTACAGCAGAATCTTATGGTGGAAAGATGGCCGTTGATTTTGCCCTTGAGCTAGATAAGGTTGGTTAATCCGAAAAAAGGGTAAGTATTTGTAATAGTCAGCTTTTTTAGATAAATCGTTTGGGACAAATGCAAGCAATGTTACAAGGTATCTGTCTTATAGATTCCTGGATATCTCCCATAGATTCTGTTTTGACTTGGGGGCGTTATCTTTATAGCGTTGTATGTATTAAGTCATGTAATACAATAATAAGTTTTTAAAAATTATTTATAGGGAGCTGTAGATCGAGATGGTTTAAATGCTATTGATGAAGGCGCGCAAAGGACGAAAAAAGCCTTAGAAGATGGAAAATTTGTGGAGGCCACCAATGAGTGGAGTTATACTGAAAATATAATAATGAATGCTACTAGTTATATAGATTTCTATAATATCTTGACAAAGATTAAATCCACAGGTACTTTCCATAACAAGTGATTAAAAAAAATTCATTAGAGTAGCGCAAGAGAAAGGTCAGTTACGTGCCTGATTAACTATAGAGCTTCTGAGGAATGAAATAGTTTTATGAGATGATTTTTTTTTAATAACCAACATCATTATTTTATAAAATACCAAATCAAAATTGAAACAGTCGTTTAAATAAACTCAAAGTATACGAGTTGGGTTAGGTAACTACCACCTTCACCATTACTTCTGTTAATCCAATTCTAACGTTGGCATTACTGGTGTATTATTGAGTTCTTCGATTTTATTTGTAATTCTCTGCATAAGGTCTATATCACAGGATATCACCAACAGAAGTTGTAACTATTAGATTCTTTAGCTGTTGACGTAAAAAGAAATTGCAGAGAGTCAAACCGTAGGACCTATGTAATTATGTTACTGGTATATTCAAGCTGATTAAGTTTTCCCGAGGTGTGTGAATTCGTGCCCCATCTTGTTAGAAGTGACCTTGCTTCACTCGTCCTCATGTAACATCTCGATAAATGGCGACATTTTTTAAACTATATCTCTTAACATTATGCCTTCCTAAACTATCAACAATTTGTACTACGTAACATAGCGAGTTTTACGTTCAAAATTAGTATTAGTCCGGTAATAATTTTTTTACTCTCAGTTGTTCAAACTCCAGTTTTTTTCTAGCTATAGTGAAGTGTTAATAAAAAGTGAGAATTGGACAAAACCACAGCTTCGTATTGTAGAAGTTGACTTACACACCAAACTAGATAAAAGCTTCAACAGTAAAGAAGGTTCTGTTGAGGGCCTTATCGTTGTTTTCAATGTTATGTAAAAACCATTGTAATAATTCTTGTCTTTGGGGTCTATCGCCAGGCACTATTTCATGGACTTACAGTCTGAAGGGGCGGTGCTGCTTAGAACTTAAGCAGACAGATTTCTAAAATAAATTTATAACATAGGTCTTTTTGTTCAGCTTGACTGATTCAAACTTGCTAAACTAAAGTAACAGTCAGAAAAAGACTGTTACAATAAGAACCTCATAAATTTTTTGTATCCGATCTATCTCTCGAGATCATGATCACATATGCCTTATGCAGCGGTCTTTCTTTTTACCAGTTGACTTTAATGAAGTTTTTGCAATTAAGTTTGCTTACAAGCAATAGAATAATTATAATATTCTATTTTTTTTAATCATGTGAAGATGATAGCAATGATGGCGACAGACTAGCTCAATTAATGAATGGCCCTGTAAAGGAATCTTTAAAACTGAATGCTACGTGGGGAAAACAAAGCTATGATGTATTTGTAGCTTTAAAAGAGGATTTCATGAAAAGCGTTGTGCATAAAGGTGTGTTAACTAAAATGTAATGAACTAAAGAACCTAAATAAGCTAAATTTCAGTCGAGAAACTTCTCAACCAGACTAATATTAAGGTTCAAGTGGTAAATGGGCAACTGGATCTCATTGTTGATGTTATTGGTAATGCAAACAAATGTAATTATTATTTTCGGCTTTTAACTTTTTTTTTAACTTTAAACAAAGGAACTGTTGATTGGGTTGTTGAACTCCACTGGAAAGATAGTGATGAATGGAAGGAAGCACCAAGAAATGCTTTGTCAGTAAATGGAATCAACGAAGGGTATTTGAAAAGGTTTGGACAATTATCTATGTATTGGATTAATCGATCTGGACACATGGTAGGCCCAATACCAATATGTAATAGCAAATGTTTAGTACAGTTTTTGTCAATTCTAGGTTCCTGCTGATAATCCGAATGCAATGGCTGCAATTCTAAATGATTTAATCAAAGATTAAATTTATAAATTACTTTTTATGTAAATTATACCATTCTTGTTGTCAATTTGAATGTAATTAGTTGTTTTTGCATAAATATAGCTATTAACATGCAGTTGTTACTGCAATATTTTCTGATTATAATGATTGTACTGAACGATACTCCTCAGTTGTTCCCAATTGATACCATATTATGTAGTACCTGGTTGGACACAATATATCTTTATAAATCTGTAAACGAACCATGACAAGACTGAATTTGTTATTTGTGTCCAAAAAGAATGTTGCACTATAACCAATAGTTGCTGATATCGGTATATGTGGAAGTACGCTGCTAATGTATCGCAAATTTTACTGTTAGAAAGTAGGCCAGTTAAAGTTTATTATAATGCAAAATTTTAGAGGTTGTAGATGCGGGTACTATCAGAGATACCGAATATAGCAATTATATGCTGTTATCTATTTTTCAATAATTTCGATTTGAAGTGGTGCTATATATAAGCTAAGACTTATAATGATAACAATTAGTTATTGTGTACCTACCTATGATGACAACTGTAAATCTACTGATTGTGTTAAGTGCCCTCTTGGCTGTGAGTTATGGTAAATACTTATTACTACTTGCTATTATTGACAATTCTTTCATGATGTAGGTAACTGTTAATTCATGCTCACAAAATCTGAAGAGACGATTTTTTTTCAAGTTTCATATTTCATAAAATTATTTTATTAATAAGGAAATGCAAACCTTTCTCTTATTTTTCATATGGTAAAATTGTGCAATTGTGTTCAATCTTTTGTGCTCCGACAGACATTAAAGATAACCTATGACTACAATTTATATTAAAACATTGAAGTTACAGATTATAAAATCCCTTATAAGAAATCGGGTTTCATTCCATATGCTAAATAATTTTCTAGCATTTTTTTGATACGGATAATAGATTATCAATGTTAATTATCAGGAATTTATTATCAAGACTTATAAGAAGCACTTAATTTATTTTAATCTTTACTTAACAAGTGGTAGTTTCCTCAACCTATTTATCATATGACGCAAGAACCTGAGATCTAATAGGATCTGTCATAATTCATTTTATATCCTCAGCTATATTTTCCTGGCTTCTTTTTTATAACTATTAACCCAATGTCGCATTTAGGTCGTGAAGGTTTTGGTCCAGGCGAACAAGATTGGGGCTACGTAACCGTACGCCCGAAAGCTCATAAGTTCTGGTGGTTGTACGAAACAACAGCAAAAGTACAAAATATAACCGAGCGCCCATTAGTGATATGGCTTCAAGGCGGCCCTGGCGGTTCATCGAGCGGATATGGTAATTTCGCCGAAATTGGTCCACTCGATCTCGACTTAAACCCAAGAAACCACACATGGGTAAAGGACGTAAACGTCCTTTTCATAGATAATCCCGTTGGTACCGGATTCAGTTACACCGACGATAACTCAGCCTTGACCACCACTAATCAACAAATTGCTGAAGATCTCGTAGCTGTCCTCAATGGATTTTACAAAGTACACCCACAATTTAGAAATGTTGCCCTATATATTACATCGGAATCTTACGGAGGAAAAATGGCAGTGGATTTCGCTCTTGAACTGGTTAAGGTACTTTCGTTAAAATCATTGTTAAATAAAACGAATTTTTAATTAAATGAATTTTAGCAAGTTCAATCAGGGCAAATGGTATCCAACGTGAAAGGAGTATGTTTAATTGATTCTTGGATATCTCCTATTGAATCTGTAATGAACTGGGCGCCTTTCCTGTATAACGTTGTAAGTAACATTAATGAGATTTAAGTAAACTTTATATTTATAAAAATTCTGTTCAAAAAGGGAGCAGTAGATCAAGAGGGCCACGATACTGTTGATAGAGCTGCACAAAAAGCTAAGAAGGCTATAGATGAGGGAAGATACTACGATGCAACTACTGAGTGGCTTTTGACGGAATATGTAATAATGGATGTTGCTAAAAATGTAGATTTCTACAACATCTTGAAAAAAATCAAGTCAAGATCTATACTAGGTTATTGAAAGCTAGCATTTATGCCATTTTTGTAGTATAATTTAGAAAATTACTTGAATTATAGGACAGACAAGGAAGATGATAAAGCCCGATGCAAGTATAGACTTGAGCGATGATGAGAAATTAGACAGCATAATGAACGGACCAGTAAAGGAAGCACTTAAACTAAATGTAACTTGGGGAAAACAAAGTGGTATTGTATTTGACACATTATGGGAAGATTTCATGAAGCCCGTGACTGATAGAGGTTTGACAGTTATTTAGATAGCAAGATAATCATTTCAAGATTGATTTGTTTCAGTTGAGAAGCTACTTAATGAAACTAACATAACAGTTCAAGTAGTAACTGGACAACTTGACCTGATTGTTGACACTCCTGGTAATATCTAAGGAATTCATGAAATGCAATATATTAATGTTCTTTTATCATGCATGCAGGCACTCTTCAATGGGTAGACAAGCTAAAATGGACTCAAAGTAATAAATGGAAGCAAGTGCCAAGAGATGCTCTTGCAGTAAACGGAATTAATGAAGGCTATCAAAAGAAGCTTGGGCAGTTTGCTTTCTATTGGGTTAATCGTGCTGGACACATGGTAAACATTCTGATAGATTTGATAAAAATATATTTAAAGTCTGTTAACTTTTAGGTACCTGCTGATAATCCTGATGGAATGGAAGCCATTTTGAGAGATCTCACAAACAATTACAGCGCAAATTAGAGTTTATGAACATTTTATATTTTTTGTTTGTTAATTAAACATTATAAATATATACTTGGATAAACGTTATTTATTATCTTTTTACAAAATTAATCATCAGTAACTTGTTACGTATAAATACTATTACCTGTACAGTAAAAAACAAAATGTTACAAAAATAGGATATGCATTACAAGGAAGTAATATCAGTTTATTGTGTTTAGGTACACGTGAGTAAACACAGCTTCTAAAGATGCTTCAAAACATTATAGTGACAGTTGTATACAGTGAAAACAAGTAAAGATTTAAGATATTAACAGTAAATACTGCACTTGTACTTATTTTCATAATAATACAATAGAAGCGTAGGCAAATGTTGATTTGTTAACTCAAAGATATCCATTATACGAGTGTATGGTTTACAGAAATTTGAATCGCGTATACAGTATTATACAGATTATACTTTATTTTTCTCTTATGTACTAAAGGAATATAGTTAAGGGCTTTATAACCGATTTATTCGTTATGTAGATAATGTTTAAGCAATAATTATCATTTCAAGTTTAGGATAATCCAAATTCCAAATGCATACGTTTTGGAGTCACTGACCTTGATCGGCTAGATTCATTGATCGATTTCTCGAAAACCCTTGTTTTGCAAATTTTATCAAAATTCTACAATCCAGATTAATTCTTAATATATAATTAGGTGTGTTATAGTATGTCCCAGTAAAATTATAATGCAGTTATTGTTTGTTATCTTCATATTTTTATTGAATACCTACCTCTCGCGTGAGTGTTTTATATAGTAAACGTACTGATTTTTTAAAAGCAACAGCTACAAACAATATTAATTAAATCTATAATTAAAATAATTTGGCAAAATTATTATACCTCATGTATGTTAGGGTTGGCCAAGGCCCCCAGAGTTTTGGGACCTCGGCGCACTTCACCACTTTGCCCTACGATAACTACATCACTGTGTATAATATACTACAAAAACAAAAATTAAGGAATTTTCGATGTACAAACAACTGATAGTATCTGGTTGATGGCAATATTTCTTTATAAACTATAAACAAATTATTATACTGAACAGTGAAAAAGAAGTTTATGTTCCAGTACGAACTTTGTACTGCTGTCGATAGTAACTGATGCGTGGTGTTAATCTATCGCAAATTTTACTGTTAGAAAACAAGACCAGATTTTTATCCAGTTAACTAAAATTTATAATAGTAACAATTAGTTTTGATTTTCCTGCCCATCATGACGACTATAAACATAATGGTTGTGCTAGTTGCCCTAGTGGCTGTCACTTATGGTAAATATTTATTACTATTTATTATTAACAACTTTTTCATTTAGGTAACTAGGTATTCATTCAATGAATTACAATCGTAAGAGACCGTGGATTCTCTTAAGTTCAAAGGGGTAAACTCAAAATATTTCTATTACTATGGCAATTAAATCCATCTTCAGTGTCATGTTCACTTCGTGTATGATAGAATTGTGCCTCCAAGTCAGTTTAGTCTCTCACTATGCCATAAATCCGCTCTGATACACATTAAAGATCAGGTAACTAACGGTTACATTTTAGGTTACAAAATAAATTCAAGAATAATTTAAGAAATAGGGGATTAAAAAGTATTGACGTTCCACTTTATACAAAATATCATGAAGAAATCGGGTTATCATTCCATATGTCAAATCATGACGTGTTCTTATATTTTTTGATACTGTTAATGACTATCAATAAAGTTAATTAACAAAGTTTTCTTATCTGAATTTCTAAAAATTAATTAATTTTTATTAGACTAATGGTAAAGATAAATATTTAATGTTTAACAAATAATAGCTTCTTTCTCCCATTTATAATGACTAACTGGATTTCTTAAAGATAGCTAAACACAATAAGTGAATTAACAGTCAGGTAATAAACAGTACCCACAGCCATTCATTTTCGGAAGTCATCTCATTTTTAAAGATTTTTTTTAAATATTTGTACTTAGTTACATAACTATTCTCATAAGTTTACCAGCTTCTTCCCTAGCCTAAAATGCATGCTTTCTTCTTGCCTCTTTAAGACTTATCTCCATAACTTCACATTTAGGTCGTCAAGGTTTTGGTTCAGGCGAACAAGATTGGGGCTACGTAACCGTACGTCCTAAAGCTCACATGTTCTGGTGGTTTTACGAAACAACAGCAGACGTACAAAACATAACAGAGCGCTCCTTAGTTATATGGCTTCAAGGAGGACCTGGCGGTTCATCAACCGGATTCGGTAATTTCTTCGAAATTGGACCACTGGATCTTGACTTAAAACCAAGAAATCATACATGGGTAAATGATGTGAACGTTCTTTTCATTGATAATCCTGTTGGCACTGGATTCAGTTACGCGGAAGATGATTCAGACTTAACCACCACTAATCAACAAATTGCTGAAGATCTCGTAGCTGTCCTTAATGGATTTTACGACGTACACCCACAATTTAAAAATGTTGCCCTATATATTACAGCGGAATCTTACGGAGGAAAAATGGCGGTGGATTTCGCCCTTGAGTTGGTTAAGGTACTTTAATTAAAATCGTTGTTAAAATAGAACAAATTTCTAATTACTTAAACAAATTTTAGCAAGCTCAATCAGGACAAATTGTATACAACCTAAAAGGAGTGTGTGTAATTGATTCTTGGATATCTCCTATTGAATCTGTTTTGACCTGGGCCCCTTTCCTGTATAACGTTGTAAGTAGCATTCGTGAAAACTTAGTAAACGATATATTTATAAAAATCCGATTAAAAAAAGGGCGCAGTAGATCACGAAGGTTACGATGCCATTGATAAAGCTGCACAAAAGGTTAAGAAAGCTCTAGATGAGGGAGGATACTCCAATGCAACCACTGAATGGGTTTTTACAGAGCACGTAATAATGAACGTTGCTCAAGGTGTAGATTTCTACAACATCTTGAAAAAAACCAATTCGATGTCGTTAAAAGGTTATTGAAAATTAGCATTTAGTTATAGCATATATGCACCACAATTCAGAAAGAAATTGAAATTTTAGGAAAGACAAAAAAAATTGTAAAACCCGGTGTAAGTACAGACTTGAGTGATGATGATAAGTTAGACAAGATAATGAACGGTCCAGTGAAGGAAGCACTCAAGCTAAATGTTACTTGGGGAGAACAAAGTGGTAGCGTATTTCAAGCATTGTCAGAAGATTTCATGAAGCCAGTTACTGCTAGAGGTTTACCAATTATTTAAATAGCAATATAATATTTCCAAAATTGATTTGTTTCAGTTGAGAAGTTACTTAACGAAACTAACATAACAGTTCAAGTAGTAACCGGGCAACTTGATCTGATTGTTGACACCCCTGGTAATATCAGAAATGAAAATTATAACCGTTAAGTTATTAATGTTTTTTATCATACACTGCAGGAACTGTTCAATGGGTAGACAACCTCAAATGGACTTTAAGTGATAAATGGAAGGAAGTATCAAGAGACGTTTTTGCAGTAAACGGAATTAATGAGGGTTATGAAAAGAAGCTTGGACAATTCGCTTTATATTGGGTGAATCGTGCCGGACACTCGGTAAATATATCGATAACATCGAAAAACGACATATCTAAACACTTTTTACATTTTAGGTTCCTGCTGATAATCCTAATGGGTTCAAAAAAATCCTAAGAGATCTAACGAACAATTATAGCGCGAATTAGGGTTAATGTCTATGTATTAATATGTCTTACTAATAAAAAGCTGTATATTCAATATAGTAATTTACACCATCTTAGCTCTATGGTAGTTACAATTACAATAATTAATACACAAGTAAAATATTCCGCTGAAAGAGTGCTGCGAGCAGTATTCTGATGTGCTTAGCAAGAAAGCAGTATCTACAAAACAGCAACTTAAGAAATATACCATATTTTTTATTAGCATTCATTAAGATTCCACATAGTATATTTCTAGATAGCAATTTTTGCAGACACTGCTTTCTTGCTAAGCACGGCAGTATTGCTCGGGTGTGTTGCATTATTAAGCTATTATTTAAACCAGGGTTTCCCAAACTTTTAGGGACCGAGACCCACTTTTAAAAATGATTTTTTGCGACCTACCTCACTAGTAAAGAGGCGAAAGAGGAGCTGATAAAAATATCGGTTTTTATTTAATACGTTTAGTTAAGAAATATAGATCTAGCTACAAAATCTGCATTTAAATAAAGCATTCTTTAACAAAAAAGAACAATAGTCGGCTAGATATATGAGTATTGAATTCAAAAATTATCGTTATATGCGCACGAAGTATCTAAGCATATATTACAAATTGAATACTATTCGTAATCGATAGATTAGAACTGCTGATCGACGAGCCCCTACTGCATACCAGAGTTTCGGAGAATTCGAACCACGACGCAGATCGAGAATGCAATAATAAATCTGATGCCCTCTTGTCCTGAGAGTGGATGTCAATAGTCCATTAAAAGGAATGAGCTGCAGATTTTTTTTTATTTAAACATGGTGCTGGTGCTTCCTCGTCATTTTCTTAAAGATGATGGATTCACGTTAGTTTGTAGGTCTCAATGTCATTTTCATTTTAATCGCCCAAAGTTCAATCGTAGTGTTAGCGGCTCTGCCATGTCATTTGGATGGTTTGTAAGAGTATCATAGTGTATGGCTGCTCGTTCCGTAATTACGCGCGTACGGAGTGTTGGAATCTGTGTGTAGGGTTAGGTTTGTTACGTACCATGGAGCATCCATAAGAGTTCTTAGTTAGTATCTTGCACTGGAATCTTTAAATAATGTCTTTAATGAAGTAGCTAGAGCAGCCCAATAGCTATCGCATTTGTATGTCCAAATAGAGGGTAAGATAGTTTTATATGTATCTAAGGAGTTTTAATTTCTGTTGCTAAAGTGATATGCGACCTATTAGTCAGTGCATCTTTTTAATTTTCAGACCCATAGCCTTAAGCTTCCTTTTTATGCGCTGCTTCCAAGTTAGGCTTTTTTCCAGTGTAATCCCAGGTACGTCACTTCTTCAGAGTGTGGTACAGTTATGTTGTTTATGGTAGCAGGTGGGCAATGGGCATATTCCCCTTCGCACTGTAAAAGTTATATGCAATAATGTTCGTTTCATTCACCTTAATTCTCCATCTGTCTGGTAACATGTATGTGTTCTTGCAGTAATCTTGTGGAAATTAGAGGGTCACGCGAGGACAGCATTATCATCTGTAAATGTTCCCATTTCTGTATACGGTGAGGTTTGTATATCAGCAGTGAAAAGTAAGTAAAGGATTGGGCCCAAAACGCTGCCTTGTGGGACTCCTTCGGTAATAGGCTGTAGTGACGAATTTTTGCTTTCGAATTTAATTTGGAAATAGTGGTTAGAAAAACAGGATTGGAAAAGGAGATATTATTGGCGTAAGAAATAATGGTTTTATTTTAGCTAGCAACCCTTTGTGCGACATCTTGTCAAAAGATTGTCAGATTTCCAGGAAGTCTTCTTACTTTAAAGAGATCTTTTGAATTATGTTAGCTATACTGTTGGATGGTGGAATGGTCTCGTTCGAATCAGAACTGGTGTTGTGTGATCCAATCTTATAGTGGTGTATTTGATTTTATAACAACTTTTCTAAGAGTTTAGATAATATTAATAGCAGACTAATTAGCCGATAAGCTTAATTCGTTCTTCACATTTAGGTCGTGAGGGTTTTGGTCCAGGCGAATAAGATACGTAACCGTACCCCCTAAAGCTCATAAGTTCTTGTCAGTGGCGCACCCATGGGGGGGGGGGGGTTGGGGGTCGAACCCCCCCCCCGAAATTCTTGTATTCATCATAGACATTTTCCTTATTCTCTTAATAATATACATAAATAAATAAGATAGTATATATTTCGCAAATTTATTAAAATAACCCCCCCACCCGGAAAAAATGTTCTGGCTGCGCTACTGGTTCTACAAAACAACAGCAAATGTACAAAATATAAACGAGCACCGCCCCTGTTAGTTCATCGAGCGGATATGACAATTTTGCCGAAATTAATTCACTCGATCTCGACTTAAGTAAAATCAAGAAACCATACATGGGTGAAGGAAATAAACGTCCTTTTCATGGATCCTGTTGGTACCGAATTCAGTTACACCGAAGATAATTATTCAGCCTTAACCCTCACTAATACAAATTGCAAAAGATCTCGTAGCTGTCCTCAATGCCGATAAATGATTACGTATTACCTGTACAGTAAGAAAATATAATGTTACAGAAATAGGATATGCATTACAAGGAAGTAATATCAGTTTATTTTGTGTAGGCACGTGAGTAAATATAGCTTCTAGAGATGCTACAAAACATTGCAGTGACAGTTGTATAGATGTGAAAACAACTAAATATGTAAGATATTAACACTAAATCCTGCACTTGTGCTTATTATCATAATAATACAATAGAAGTGTAGGCAAATGTTGATTAGTGACTCATAGGTATCCATTATACGAGTGTATGGTTTACAAAAATTTGAATCGACTATGCAAAACTATACAAATTATACCTTATTTTTATTTATATACTAAAGCAATATGGTTTAGACCTTTATTTATTTGTTATGAAGATAATGTTTTAGTAATAATTATTATCATTTTAAGTTTAAGGCAATCAAAATGCCTGAATATTAATTCACGATAACTAACTCTATTTCTTTTCCTGATTTATGTACATCCACAAGAAAATTAGAAAATCATACTAAAAAATATTGTACCTATCCTGTCGAAGCAGCAACGCGTAAAATATATCTCTGAAAGATAGCTCTGTGAGCTAACTCGCTATGTAAATTATAAATTATTAAGGTATTACGTAAACAGTGCCATTCGAAGATTATCGGTAGGCCGCGAATGCAAAGTTTCATCAGATCTTAACGAGGAGTTTCAGAGAAATAGAACCACGAAGCAGTTTAACATGGCTCTATTTCTCGTCATTTCCGCGAAACTCTTACGCGGCAGTAATAAATCTGATTTCCGGATTCAGTGCACCAACAATATGTTAAATCACTATATTAGGTTTCGGCCTCGAGCAACTTGCCCTTTGGCACAGATAAACGTAACAGATGCGCAACCAAATGTAGTTAAATAAGCTTGCTTTTTTAATTGCAGTATTTCTCGACAGAGTGCGCTACATATAGAATTCAAACGAAATTTAAAAAAAGAAATAAGTTTTGCACGATTGAATACTATAATTCTATCGTAATAACCACGCGGTGACGTATAGGGAGGAACAAAGTTTGAGACAATTTCTTTAAATATGAAGAGTACAGGGGAAGAAGGCGGTTTGTCAGTAAAACTTGAAAATTAAGGTTTTTACGCCATTTTGTAGCCAAGGCCAAATTCTCTTCGAGGTATAATTTTTTTTGGGCAAGAATGAGTTAAGTCAGAAGTTACAGCTACGCTCGCGTGATTTTTTCAAAACAGCTCTCGTTAAATTGCCAATGAAAATAAGTACTCGAAAACAACCATTAAAAAATATCCGGCTAAATCTGAGCTCTTATGGTATTACCCCCGACAATTGTTGATACAACAAAATAACATACGTTATAGTTGTGTTTTATTAAAAATATATAATTTTTGTAAAACCGTACGCGAAGTAAACACAATACAGGCCGCGAAATCCAATTTCCAAGTAACTTACAATTAGTGCCATAGTTCAGGTAAATAAATGATAAGGTTTTGAAAAGAAATTAATTGGGGGAAAGCTGAAAATTTTATCACGTGTCAGACACCATGTGTATCATACTGCTGCCGCGTCGGCTGTAAATTTGCGCATGCTATAATAACGTCGCAGTCGACCAAACAATTAATGAATATTATTTCATTATTTGTATGGACAGATGTAGTTGCCCAGAGCTCAGTCACGCCGCCTAGTTCAGTTGCACGAACTAACCAAAAAAGTAAGCGTATTTATTTTCAAGAGGCTGCGTATCTGTTTATTATCTGTGCCTTTGAACATCAAGCCACACCAAACTTGGACGCGTGCGCTAAAAACGTATCTTATGAAACTAGTACTTTAACGCACTATTTATCCACTGTAGAACTTTTAAAGAAAAATTAACCCATTTTTTCATTCGTAGATAATATCTAACTTAACTCACTAGTATCACAATTATTTCATCGAAAAGCAAAAAAAAATCTGTCAAACGTCTGAAAATTAAAAATCTAGCAGAGAATGATTTCCTGACATGAATACTTATGCCTCATTTTTCAAAAGTAAACAATTTGTCTCAAGATATAGCTTACTATCAATTTTATAAAACTTTTTCCTCCTGATAAGAAATACAGCAGAAAGATAAAACCAGCAAAAGACTGAGTTTGAACCTAGACTCAAATAGTGATATTGATAGTATTTAAACAGAAACAAGTCTGAGGAAATCAGCTTCTTCTAAATATGACCCTTTTGAAGGACTCTAAAACTGTACCTTTTTATTTTTTAATTTTTAAGGAAACATCAATTAATTACTTTTAATTAATTAGGAACATTTAATTAATGCACCTACCTAGTTCCTTAGCTCCGAACACATGAAACGAAACAATTTTTTTTGCTCAAGTAGTAAGTTGCAAAAAACGAAAAGAAACCTATACAATTATAAAAAGTCAGTCTTTCAAGTAACGAACAGTTAAGACTGCAGAATACAACGGACATTTGTGAAATGCAGATCGCGATATGTACAATCAGATAATGCAGTGCAGGGTGTCGTTAGAACACCGCAGTTCCCATTGTACTGTCCGCCATATCAAGAATTTGTAGATGATATGGGAGCAAGAAAGAATAGCTGAGAACAAGCCCTGCTTAACCGCGACCAAAAGATTTGCATTTTAGTTTGCATATGCCGAAGTTTTTAAATGCCCAACTTCAGAGGACTGGTCTACGAGAAGGTTAAATGTGGGACGTCTTGCCGAGTTGCTTTTATTATTTTTGGTAAATTGCTTTCCTTACTTTTTATATATTTTATTTTATTATGGCATTAAATGTAAATGAAAAACAAATTATAACACATGAAAAGGTTAATTGTAAATTGTAGCTGTGCGTGGAACACTTTCTTTTCCTTAGGTAGTGTTTTCAATTTGCATAATATCAAGATAAGTCATTTTTAAAATGATTTATTTGTATATAATAATATCAATTTTGTATTTTATAAATCTATTCGTCCTATTTACAAAGTAGCTAATGAAACAGTTTTGACCAAATACAACGCCGTTTGTCAACATCCAAAAATTTACTGCTTGCATTTGCATAATGACATTTTGATTGATGTAATTAAGTACTGGGTCTATTTTTCAGTCCCCAGAACATAACCTATGTACCTGGTTTAGTTTATTAATTCCATTCCTTTTTTGAAATTATAACATATTACCTTTCAACAATAATAAATTACAAAAGAATAACAATTTTTTCTAATGTTGCCACCGTGTATGAATTATAAGATCAAGACAAAAATGGATACTATATTCGATTGATGACGCACTGAGTGGATTAAATAAATAGCAAACAATTATCCACCTTAACTACTGTTTCCAGAAAACAACAAATCAATTAATATTTGTAGTAAATTAAATCGCAATAAGAAATAACTGGCATAACAAAAAGACGCCATAGCACGCTTCGTCAGGAAATGAGGAATTTAAAACGCTCGCGGGTAAATGAAGTCCGACTATTTTCAAACTGCTGATAATTTATCAATGTCTGGAGCAGGCTGTGAACGGCCATTACTCTTGTGGCCTCACACAAACGTGCTGATTGCTGCAAGAAACTATGTGGGAACAAGGACGATAGGGTTAGAACTATATTTTTTTACTGCAATTTGGCAAATTGGGTATGTATATCCGTGGAGGTCAGGTTTACATTCAAAGAGGTGGGACTTGAGGTTCTGTTGCTTCGAAAGTTCCGCTACCATCCCATCTGCCGGCTAAACTGACAAGGAAAAAATTGTAGTTCCTTAAGTTGTTTGTAATTAAAAGAATTCACACAACCATTAATTGACTTATTGGAGAAATTGGAATAGCAATGTTGACTTTTAAAATTTTAATTGACTGTTATCCAATTTATTGTGAATTTTAAATGAAGACAATTTGAATTTTAAACGTATGTAAATAGTAATAACATGCATGCGCTTTTGGAAAATGATTGTTTATAATTATGGCATCTTTATCATGATAATTAGCTAAGCGCATTAGCACCATTAAGCATTTTTGTCACACTTTAGTTTTTAGCAAGCAGGTAATAATAGGTATACATCAGTAGCTGCTCCAGTTAGGTAAGTTGGGTTATATATACAGCAGGCGTTGCTGAGGTAATAGTAAAATTATTATTATAAACCTCAGTTTAATAATTTTTGATCATTTATTAATTGCAAAAGCATCAAATCCCTAAAAATAGCTTATGAAGATAATATGGTTCTGTTCTTCTAAACAGAAACACTTCGTTTTCAGAGAATAGTTGGAAAATTTTCTATCGTTAATAATAGAAGTAACTACATAAAAAGGATTCGATTAATCTTGAGGAGAATCATATATGTATGTTAATAAAAGTGTAAAAGATACTGAGCAACTTATTTGTAAAGAAGGATCCAATTGAATAGCCCAAAAATACCCAAAAAGAAGAAAGATACTTTGAAAGATAGCATAGGGCTTTCTGACAAACGCAGAAAAGCATACATACACAATAATCAAATCAGTAAAATATCCAGCCAAGAAAGGAAAACTTAGAGCAATTACGGAAATGGAGCGCAAGAATATAAAATCTAAAAAGAGCCTAAAAACACAGACTTAACTACTAATAAAGTGCTGATGCACGAAGGTGATTATAACCTTTCAAATGTCTATGTATGTACTATCTGCGAATTCTATAAACGCTGAAATGTACAGCAGTATGCGACAAGAATTGTTTGAAGAATTGAAAAATATCTTTTGGCCGCAGTAAGTTTGCGTTAGACTACCGGAACAACGAGTATGTCAGAGAGAGAGAGAGAGATACAATTAATGTTCCTTTTGTTTTAATGATTGTAAAAGAATGGAGTAGTATCAAGTATGATGCATTACGTCACATGATAGTGCTTTTAATTAACTTTGTGCTTTTGGTTAAAATTACATTTTCAAATTATCAAATTACTTTGAAAGCGACATACAAACGAAGTAACCCCTACTTATAATTTGTAGCCGCTGTCTGTGGTGTTCAAACCATATAGCAAAGTCAATAGAATAAGTGAGTGGTCGACCAATAACTCTTCACAAATCAATTAATCGAAATATGTTTTGCTTGAATAAAGTCTTTAAAATAGAGCTAAGAACAAGTATCTTCTAAGACGGCCACCAGTATGAGCTTAAGCCAGTGGCGTGCGGTGAGAATTTAGGCTAGGGAAGCAACCACGATTTTAATTATAATACACCTAGGTACAGTCGCGGATTAACGGGGAGGGAATAATCCCCCCCCCAATTTAGAAATAAGTTTACATAGAATAGAAACAAATAATGTTTGTTTAATTATTATTTATTAAAACAATTATTTTTCCAAAGATTTCCCCCTCAAAATACTTCTCTGGATCCGCCCCTGCTAGGTACAATAAAAAACAGTGTTATAATTATTAAGCTTAAAAGTTTTTCAAAGAAGCACTTTTACACTTTATATTTATGGAATTTGTTGACTATCATTCTTTATTTAAAAAAAAACTACTACTACGTATCAATTTTCCGGTCTTTCTTAGCAAAATACCCGTACAGGTTTTAATCTTTGTTGTTAAATTTAAAAGATCTGGTTTTGATCTGCCTTTCTTAATAATTTGTAATTTCTCTCCAAAACTGTATGCGAAAAATTCCTTATTAATAATTTACAAACTGAACAAAAAATCGTCCCGATTCGGCTATATCGAAGGTACTCGAACCTTTCACCGAAGCAGTTGAATTTGTAGTCGTGACGATAATGCAATTTTAAATTTGCATATAGGCAAACTAAATAGAACTATTTGTCTTTAAAAAAATCCAACTTATAAATTAAAATAATAAAATGCGACAAAATACAGTCTCATTCGCAGATTTACATTACTTAAGTAACACGAAATCGAACAACTAACCAAATTATAATAAATAAACAGTTGGGAACGAAGCACAATAAAAATAACGACCAACCAATGTTAACAGCATCCGTCTACTATAACACCCCACGCTCGCTGATTCATGCCAAGGTTAAGAGAAGAGCATTTGTAAGCAGTGCTTATATGAAGTGTATGTATCACATTTGAATCGGTATTACCTTTCCGTGCAAGTTTAATGAGCCTAATTTATAATAGTACTCTAAATAATTATACTTTTTGCTGTACAGAGTTGATATTGAGCTTTAATTTGATAAATATTTCAAATTTAAATAAACGATAACCATAATTTTACAAAAGTATTTTTGTTAGCATTGTTTTTATTTTTAATAAATTCTCAAGGCAAGCATTGCTTCCATGGACCGCACGCCACTGGCTTAAGCATTATTTTAGAATTTAAAAGTGATAATCATAGAACTGTTCTATATTATCAAGTTGTTACATTGATATACTTACATATACCATGTTTTCAACTAATCCATTAATTCTGATTTCTAAAGTTGTGCTAGTTCCAGTGTTCCACGATTTCAGCTGTCATCAATGAACAAAACCCCCAATGTATAGACGTTTGGAATGTACATATAGACAAGTGGAATTAAGCTGCATTTTCTTTTGGTCTAAAAAATATATACTACTAGGAGGCAGCGTTTTAAATATTATGTTTGGTGGACCTAAAGTGCGCAACTTTCGTACAGCGTTCGAGTGTTTTGCAGTGGTTGAAACCATTACTTCCAAATAGCAATTAATTACTGAGTACATTTCCATTATGGAGTACGCACGTTTCGCTTCCCTGCTGAATCGAACGGTTCTAATATTTGGAGAGAATTCAGCGACATTTAAGTGAATGGTCATCGAATGTAATTTGATACGAATTAGATAGGTTCAATAACAGAAGAGAATTCTTGTAATTAACATATAAAAACGTTTACTGTCTCCAGCCTTACTTTGTGGAACTCCATAATCATGAAATATAATCAAATTAAAAGATTAATTCAAAGTTTCACAAGTTTTATTAGTATCTTAACCTGACAATATTGTTTCAACATTAAATGTCATTATCAAAGGTAGATAAGATTGATAAACAAACACGTTGCTAAGGCTATACATACAGAAAATAGGTAACTAGATATAATTCATACAAAAACTAAATATCTAACACTTCTAATAAAGGAGAATTACTAAGTTCAATTTGTTCATTCATTAAAGATACTGTGCGTTTATGTTTGTATATTTCAAAAGCTTCTAAAATGTCTAATTTGTGTTTGTTGTTGCAAAATTGTAAGAATTTAATATTGTTTTGAGGTGTCATTGGGTGGTTCTGTTCCAAAATGTGTTTGGCATAATTCGATTTTTCTGGATGTTTAAGTCTATAAGAATGTACGTGTTCATTGTATCTTATGTCGAAAGTGTTTGTTATATAAACCGAGTTACAAAAAGAACAATTCAAACGGTAAATGTAGGATTTCATGATATCTTGTGTTTTGTCTTTAGCATTGAATAAAAATGAAAAGGTGTTGGTGTTAGTTTTATAGGTTATTTTGTAACTGGTGGTTTTTCTTATTATAGTTGAAATTTGTTCTGATATCTGCCAAAGTATGGTATTGATATGTAGTTTGTGTCTTGTATTTGAGTGTCAATTGGAAATATTCTTTTGATAGCTAACCTTAAATCTTTTTGTTGAATTAAAGTGTCAATCATGTTATGGTTATAATGATTTGCATGTGCTAATTGTTTGATGATTGAAATTTCTTTATCAAAATGTGATTGTTTCATTGGTGTAGTTAAAGCTCGGTGTACTAAAGATCTATAAGCCGCTAGTTTATGAGACTTAAACATCCAGAAAAATCGAATTATGCCAAACACATTTTGGAACAGAACCACCCAATAACACCTCAAAACAACATTAAATTCTTACATTTTTGCAACAACAAACACAAATTCGACATTAGAAGCTTTTGAAATATACAAACATAAACGCACAGTATCTTTAATGAATTAACAAACTGAGCTTAGTAATTCTCCTTTATTACAAGTGTTAGATATTTAGTTTTTGTATGTATTGTATCTAGTTACCTATTTTCTGTATGTATTTATCCTTAGCAACGTGTTTGTTTATCAATCTTATCTACCTTTGATAATGACATTTAATGTCGAAACAATATTGTCAGGTTAAGGTAGTAATAAAACTTGTGAAACTTTGAATTAATCTTTTAATTTGATTATATTTCAACATATAAAAAGTTTAAAATACATTTACATTTTAGTAACATTTGTTACACTTTGAAAAGGAACCGACAAGGCAAAAGGAATTTGAAATCCAATGCACTTTTCCTAGAGTAATACGTATTGTGACGAATGGAGAAATTCCCTATACGCCGCGCACAACATACTAGAACGTTCGAAATGTATATGACACATCGGCTGGTGGCTAGACGAGCTACAATACTAGAAGATTCCCGACCAATCTACGATGTTCGAGATATATGACACATCGACGAGATAACACACGAGTATGTTCGAACGTCTTCTAGAACGTTTACATGGGGGTATAAATCGACCGTCGCGCACAGAAGGGAACCAATCAGTGTTCAACCGGCGAATTGAATTATGCTTTGTGCAATTAGTAATATTAGTGAATAAATAAATGTTTAAATAAATGTTGTAATAATAAATAAATACTCCTTATATAATCTACTTTAAGTTTGTAAATATCTAGCATTTAAGTTCGTTAAACAGTGCATAATCATAGTGTTAAATAATTAGTTAAGATTAAATTGGTGTTTGTAAATAATATTTCTCTTGTTAATAGACGATTAAACAGCATTTTTGTTATTATTTTAAAAAGAACAATACAGTATTTTTAAGCGATTTTTCTTAAAGAAATATACTTAGTTGTAATTTTAGTAGGCGGTACATTAAGAGCTAGTTTTAGTACCAAAAAATTATTTTTAGTGCACCGAACAATTCTGTTAGCTTTTTAAATTCTTGTCAACTTATTATTGTTTAATTTTTTTTTATTGGAGTGAAAAATTAGAAAAATTTACTGCCATCGATGTTTTATTTATTTATTTTTTTAATAATCAGCTGCTGCAACAATAGAATTACCTCCAATTACTATTAGATAGTTAATAACGCTGTACTAAATAATAATGTGTTTTCAACATTTAAATTTTTGATTGAAAGTATTTTCTAGCTTAGAAACAAATCTTTTAATTTTCTTTTTTTATGCAAGTTTATTTTAATTTTTGTTTCGAAAATTGACTTGACAACCTCCATAATATCTCCGTTTTAGTATCTTAATATGTTATCCTATTTTTCTATTTACCAAAAGAAAAATGCGGTATCTACATTGGTTATATTAAAAAACACTAAACATTGTGTCGTATCTTTTCAAAATATTTACCTTTATCAAGCACAAATGTGATATCTGCATTTTACTTAAATGCATACAATATCTCGATTTTGTGCCACCAGTAGATACCGCATTTGATTTATGACGGCAGTATTGGGATGACCGACCTTTCAAAGCCATCTAAATTTTTAAGGGACCTTGGTGATAAAGCTTGCCAAAATTGCCTTTGAAGCTTGCTCAACATATGCGCAAATACCAAAACTGTTGCTGAAAATGCTGATAAACGTCCTAGACTGGTAGAGGTTATGTGTGTCGGTTTCTATTTTCGCATGATCTATTCTCTATTCGAACACGCATGAAAACTGCCTAGATGGTGTTACGTATTCATTTTGTTACATCCTGTACCGCTTTGCTTTTGCTACGTCCTGTATAATTTTTAGGGGACGTTGTTTCTGTAACTTCGAAAAGAATTTTCTTAATAAATTACGTTTTCCTTTTGGTGGATTTATTGGAAACGCATTTTTGTGGAATTAATGCGATTTCAGGCGGTGAATTTTTTTTAAATTTGGATACTTTTCAGGAATTTTTCGCTATAGTTCTTTTGAGGTTAGGAACACGTTCTGTAAGGTTAGTAATTACTGTATTTTAATACGTTTGCTTCTTATAGTTCGTCTCTGGCAGCAGTTTAACATGACTTCGAGACCGCCCTCCAGTAAAGGTATTATCTGGATGCTTGCCATGCACATACTTAGTAATTTTGATCTAGTTGTTGCGTTTGGCTTTCCTTCCAATGCACCAACTGGAGGACTTCTAAAGGTTAGAACAACTGAAGAAAGCAACAGTATCCTGAGTTGCATGTGATTAAGCTCCTGTGAACGTCAAACTAACTATACCATCGACCAATCACGGTATAAATGTAAAATAATTAGTTAAGATGACATATACTAATAGTTTTTCTGTTTTAAATGGTTTCTCCCCAGTGTGTTTTACACATTGTAAGTTGTATATAAACTTTGTTAGAATTTATTCCTGCGAGTGTAGCAGAAGCTGTAGTCCTGTTAACATACCGAGATCTTTTGAGACCGTGCTTTAACATTTGTACTAAACAAGTATAGAGTAATTGCCTCGCTCGCATAAATTCGGTCCTTAGTTTCTTTGTTTGTACATATCTGTTAAGTAAATACTTAACTAAATTTGTGCTGAGGTTACTCACATCATTTATAATTGTAATAAAGCATTTTATGTTTTCTTTGGTGATTTCTTATTTGTGTATTTTTCGTGGTTTTGTTTTTTAAAAAGATAGCTTTCAGTTACTTAAGCATGTTTTATTGGGAAGAGTCTACCATCCACATTGGAAGCAGTCGCCGATGTGTAAGAGATATTGCCAACAGGCTCTAATTCAGCTATTTTAGATGACTCTTGGCGTCCGTTACAGAAGACATCTTGTGAGACCCACGACCTCACACTAATTAGCTGGCAGCCGACGGATTTAACTGCGGTTAAACGTTAAAAGGTAAAAACGTAAAATTAAAAGAGAATAAGCTTTTGTTTACTAATGTTTATGTAATAATTAGTTTTACATATTTTTGTAGAAAAAAAAGTAAATTATCTTTGCTCATTTGTTGTTATAACTCTATGCGTGACTAACATAACCTGTATGCAACCTAGCGTAACTGACAGACTATTCTTTCTTCAATTTCTCTAAATGTATCTGTTTATTATTTTTTATATGTTGGGAATATTTGCTAATATATATTCCTATGAAATTATTTTGAAAAGTGAATGTAGTACTACGAGTACTACGTATGTGAGTTTCATAAAATTAGATTACAATACAAATCTGTGGTTGACTAACATAACATACAAATTCATATTTTATTCAACCAAATTTCTAATAAAATTTATCAAATTTCTGTTCATAAAGATAAATAACTTAATATTTTAGCAGTTTACAATTTTAGTAACACTTTTCCATCTGTTACAATCCACTCGTTTGCTGTCAGCTGTCATTTGAGCAAATAACAGCGAATATGTACAGTGCTGTCAACTTTAGAAACTGAAATGTTGAATTTGTGGTGCATTTTTTATTTTTTTTATAAGAAAATTTATTATTGAACGAAGACAATCGGAATTCGGAAATCTATAGCAATGAAATATCCGTTGCTTACTGTTTACTACAGCATAATGGGTTGGTTGAGCAAAGCCATCCTAGAGCAGCAGTTCGTGTTCGATACTGGATTCAGCATAGACTTGTCGGCTTTGACATGTACACATGTATGTTATAGGACCAAGGACCAAAATGTCGCTGACCGCAATAAACTTTAAAAAGTCTATAATGCACTATAACGCCTTTCTTCTATACTATCTTACCAAAGATGATCCAAGATCTTCCTTACCCACTCTTAAGCGGTATCATAATTTTGTTCAGGTTTTTTGTCATTCTTGCTTCACATCAAGGCGAACAGGTTGCGTTTACAGAAAGGTTTAGATTTCAGAAAATTCTAGAACTCAACAGACTTTGTTCAGCTCTCATTATTATTTGAAGTAGATTTTTCTCATTTTAATTCTACAACCTTTTTCCAGCTTGAAGCTTAGTTGGCAAGCTTGTCGATACACCGATTTGCATATTTGTGTTTTGAGTTTGTAAGTGATGCGGCACTATTTATTATTGCCGTTAGCTTTTTTCTGAATTTAGCCAAAGCACAGTTGGTAAGAGCAAACTATCGTAACAGTTAATACGGAGATAATTAGTAGCAGCTTACCTCCCAGTTTCACTGTGAGTTTAGGCTTGATTCCTTGTTTTTAACTTGTTTCACTATACGTTTGTAATACCACACACGAAGCTTAATCTAGTAATTAATTAATTAATTAATTATAAAGTTTAATTTATTTAGTCAGTGTAATTAATTATATTAAAGATTTAATTTAATTTTGATAATGGTAAAATATTTACAATAATGTAATATCTTGACATGGTGCACTACCTTAATAAAGGTTTTGATTTATGTAAGCACCTTATGATACATTATACATTGCGGGTGATTCTATATTTGGTTACCAAAAACAAAAGGTCAGTAATATCACTTTTTTGTTTCTTTTTTCCTATAAATCCTAATTTGCAATTTAAACTAAAAACTTTTCATGTTCAACATTTAATAATTTGTCAACAAATTATTTACGATAGAAAAATTATGTAATTTTGCTACTGTAGGGGTTATCCTTGAGAATGTCCCGCTATTAAATAGAGAAAAATAGGTCTTTGGTAATAACGGAGTTTCATTGGAGAATACATTCTTTTAACTGTCGGAAATAAAACAGCTAATTCAGTGTTACAACACAAGCAAAACTTAAATAGATTCCTGTTATAAATAACTACGGTAGACATTTTCAAATTAAGCATTAATAAATAGTATCGAAAAGTACCATTATAAACCAACCAACAAGCCATAATGGTAATAATTGGTTAGCAGCTGTTACTGATGGAATAAGACGAATTAGAGATTAAAGACGGATGTCTGCAAAATTAACCGGATAGAATGCTTTTGGCTAAATTTGGTATGCAGATTAGGACATAAACATAAAGGATGCATGCAGTTGTTTACGTTTATATATTTTGATTGGTTTCTTTAACTTCAGCTTTTCGCAACCGCATTTAAACTCCGAATGTAGTAATTATTAGATAAAGTGTTTACATTGTAACTTTTATTACGCTTATTAATTTAAATGTTACTTGCTCACGGCTACGGATCATAGTATGTACATACATAAGTAATAAATTATATATGAGCCTACGTTTAGTTTTACCACAATTACGTTAATTAGTTTTGCTTATAAACAACAATGCTTTCTGCAGTCAAATATTACACCACTTTACGGTAGTCGCCTAAATATAATTAGTTTCGCCATTATATATTTATTATAGAAAACTCGTTGAACAAAAGATCACAAAGCGATTCATGCAGTAGCTGTAAACGCTA
Source organism: Agrypnus murinus (assembly GCA_929113105.1). Classification (NCBI taxonomy): domain Eukaryota; kingdom Metazoa; phylum Arthropoda; class Insecta; order Coleoptera; family Elateridae; genus Agrypnus; species Agrypnus murinus. The sequence goes on from OV816024.1 coordinate 75,690,153, forward strand.
CAAAATACAATACATAATTAATTTTATGACTATGAGAGAAAAATTATACCAAATTTCTCAATTACAAAATAATACAAAAAATGATTCCGTATTTATTTATTTAGTTACTCTTTAATTAAGATATGTTAATAACAAAAAAATGAATCGTGTATAACTGTGTTTAATAGCTTTCTCATAACGCTGTTTAAGTTATTTTATATATAATTAATCATTTTTGTCTTGAAACCTTGATTTTATAATTGAGACAGTAAAAATATTGAAAATTATATTTAATTAATATTATTACGTTTAAGAGTTTCTTAGAAATATCTGCAGAAAAGCTAGTTCTAAACATATAAATATTTTAATATTGGAATTACAGTGTAAAGCATTACTTTATTAGCGTTACGGTAAATATATTAAAAGAAATTATTAAAGAATAGGTAATAGTTAGTAGACAGCCAGAAAGTAAAAAAAATATTAGATAAATCAGAGAAACCATGCAAATCGTCTCATACTGAAATGATACAATGCCAGTGGCTACTTTGTTTGCTATGGTCAAATCACTTAAAATGCTTAGAGTAACACTCAGTTGAACCCCACTATCAAGACATACAGTATTGATAAAAATTCGCTTTGGGTTTGAACTTCCATGTATGAGCAAATGTGAATAGCAATACATCTGAGAAAGAAAGATATCATCGCATACTTGCTCAATTTACATGTCAGAATGACGAGCATCAATAAGTTTTAACAATTTTTACCTAGCAAAAAAGTTACTAAATTATGGCAAGTATGCGATAAATATCTGTCTATTGTATTCACTATTTTTCTGTTGTTCACACATGAAAATCCAAACTCAAAGTTTTCCAACACTGTATAGCAACATATATTATACAGCATTATATAACAAGCATTATAACCATAGATAAAATATTATAACATATAACTAAATGTGACATACGTAGTCACTCCATACCTTGCTCAAGGCTATATCGTAGTAGAATTATCTAACATCACTGTGTTTGCAACCTACATTTGCATGGAAAATTAATAATATACTTTTTGTAACTTTGGAATAACGTCAAAATAATCATTTCAGTTGTACCTATAAAACAAATTTTACTAAAACTGAAAATGGAGATTATTAATCGATTAATCTTTGTATCGATTGTTTATAATATCATCTTGTACAGACGTTTGCGAAGAAATCGATTTACACTTCCGTATGATGGGTTGCCTACCGACATATTTTTATCTCAATTTGACAATGTCACCTATTTCCCCTTTATGAAGTTATTGTAAAGTTTGAAAAAACAATAATTAGTTTCTAGAGTGATCTGTGAAGTAGTCGTTAGTCTTTAAGCAGCTGCTAAATATGAACTTCATGATTCAATAGCATATTATTAAAAAAAGAGCCATTCGAATATAGTAAATACCAATTCCGTTGGCGGAAGGTTCTTGGAACGAAACGTCATCTGTGACGTCGTGAAGGGTATCCCCAGAATGCTGTAAGCTTTTCAGTATCGTGCTGATCTATATCCATAATTAATAGTTAATAAAGCCGTTGGTACTTTGTAAACGTTCTGTTTTCAAATTTATATTTACTAATATAATCTCATTAACTTTCAATAATTACAGCGATTGAAAGCTATTTTTTAAATCTAGATATTATATATAAGTTTTATAAAGTTAGTACCTGTTCATGTCCCGATGCATTTTACAAGTAGACAGTCGCTGTAAGCGACTTGATAATAAACTGATAAGGAACCGAATAGAAACTCATAAGTAACTGAATACATAAAAAACTTTTATGAGCTTATAAACTAACTTAAAACATATTAAAGCGTATAAATATTAAGTATATATATATGCTTATCTGACTCACCCTTGAGGTGGAGACGAAGGTGACAACAGTAGTCAAATATAATCTCATTAACTTTCAATAATTAAAACCAGTACGTATTTTAGCACGCCACTGCTACACTATAAACGCGCCAAAAATGGGATCTCTACCTATCGATTCTAGGAGTTTGTAATCATCTTTCCGCCAACGAAATGGGTACGAGCTGTAGCTGCTTTAATAAGCTATGCAAGCTTCAAATGTTTTGTAAACAAAAATAGAAACTTTTTAAAGCCATCATTTTTTAGTTGCTATAGTTCAAGCGTGTTACTTTTTTATTATAAGCTTATCATTAAGCTTTTTATTATTAGCTTTATTACAAGCTAAGAGTCTAGACCAACTCGTAGGTTGTTTTAAAGTATAGTGCCTTTTAAAATGTATAAAATATATTTTGTATGCTTAGGATTCAGCAAAACAAAATGGTGCATTATTGAAATCCATCGCAAGATTACAATTCGACTGTTTGAAAAGTACTGTAATTTATATAACATGTGGTTTACATCCAGCATAGCATTTGACTCTGACATAATTATTCAAAAAGTCTTATGTAATTCCGTCAGCTACCATCTTTAGTATTTGACAAACGCATTTTTCGAACCGCTCTGCTGTCATTCTATTACAAGAGGAATAACTATGATGATAAATCCTCTACTTCAACTGTACGAAAATTAAAATTTTATTTACAACATAATGATAAACGACACCAGGACTCAGCCTCGACAAATCTTAGTATCAAGTTGATTACTATCAGTACTTAGTATCACTGATTAATTAGCGACCTCTCTGTCTAAATAGAAAATGGGTTATCTTATCCCAATCTGTGAAATGAGCAAACGAGTAGGTATACCAACGTAATGGACTGACTAAGCTGCTCAGAATGGGTCAACTGCATGAAAACGACACGCAGCTTCGCTGCTGTGCGGAGACTGTGTGGAGACATTGCTTTTAACGACTTTGAATCTCTTGCACATGTGGTAGGAACTTGTCAGTACGGGACAGTGATCAGAATAAAACCGCACAATGAAGTATGAATCTAATTTAATTGTATAAGTAATTCAAGATAAAGGCTATGATGTCTACAATGAAGTATAAATTTCTGAAGCAGACAGTGTAAGACCGATAGACATAATAGCCATAAATCGTAGACCAGATGAAACCTCGATAGTCGACCCAACAATTAGATTTGAACACAATTCGCAGCCAGAAGAAGTCCGTTTAGATAAATGTCAAAAATATAAGAAGCGACAATTAATGATTTTAAAGAAAAATTTAATTTTGAGAAAATTTTTGTTATTGACTTTTGGGTTACAGGGTACATTAACAAAAAAGTATATTAACTTTAGAAAACAATTCAAAATTAATAAATGTTTGGTTTATGCAATTGCAATAACAATTTGGAAGAGTTCCGGTTTGATTTATATTTGATTGCTTTATTATAGCCTCACACAATGTATAAAAACTTTAGAATATTAAGGTCGTCAGTAAAGTCCCAAAGTCCCAAAATTTTTGGGTTTTCTTCGCGTTCCAGGGTCTTGTAGAAACAATTAAGTTGTCTTTATTGGACATGCATATAGTATTTAAATTCTGGAATTCATTCAATCAGAAATAAAAGTTGCAGGAGAATTTATGCATTTTCATAACTACAGTTATGTCTCAATGGCACTTTTGGGAAAGGAGTTATTAGAGAATTAATTAAAGTAATTTAAAAAATTGAATTTTTAAATTTTTGTAGGTTCCTATGTAACCTTATGTAAAATGAGACTCAGACTAACACGAACTACAAGTAATTCAGCGACTAAGACAAACAACACCAATATGTGGAATTATTAGAGAAGCTCAACTTAGGGTTATTCTTCATTAAATGAATGACTAGGATATGGGGATAATATCAAAATTATGGACCTAATTGTCTAATGCCTTCGAGATTTTCGTTTGCAGTTTTTATCCAATTTTCTAACAGGGTTAGAACTAGCTCTAGCATGGTAGAACAGTTAAAATGAGAATGAGAATAGCAAATACAGATGAGTAGAATAATTTAAATGTTTAAATTGGTGTAGTTGTAGCATGAGTTCTAATTGTTTGGTTAATTTTTGGTCTGGGCTAGTGTTAAATTATCTTTGCTACTGTATTATGTAATACCTGTAAGCTAAGTAGATAATACGTAATACCGAAATACCAAGCAGACACACCAATCCTAGACAGTTTTATTTATTAAGTTACACTGGAGCTGATTTATGAAATATAAATTTGCATATGCATAGAGTTGTGAAGATATGACATTTACATGGTGAGGAAAATGACAATACTTACGCGATACAATCTCTAGCGGAGATAATTCCCGCGATAGGTAACAAGAGGATAATAAAGAGTATTCATAAAAATAGCAAAAGTTAATATACGGTGCCAAATTTTTCTATAGACATCTTCCAGTCAAGCTGTAATCTTATGTTACACATGGTGTTTCTCTATTTTTCGTTTGATGTAACTAATTTAAATTAACAAAATAATTATTCATTAATGACTTTTTCCTATTAGGGAGCAACCTGTTCATATATTGATACTCATTATGGGAAATTTTTCCAAGTCACTAGAAGCTATTGAGATTACTGTCATTAAGTTAAGATTCGGAAACGTTTCTGATGATGAAGTTCATCATTTTTGTCTGCTAATTCTGTAATTATAGATTAGTACATAAAGCTAGTGCAGAGATAATGAAACATAAATTATCGTAGTGTAATTCAACCATGGGATGGGGTTGTGACAAAAAGGCAAATTAAATGCAAGCACTCACTGCAAGCAGTAATCATTTCTTTCCAGTGCACTGCAAGGTGTATTTATGCATTTTTACTTAAAGTTAAAAGGAAGCTAACTTTAATAGTTTATAATAAAATAATACCTATTAAAGTTAAAGAAACGTGTGAAAACTAACAAACCGTGTTATTACCAACAAGAATAATGTGTATAGAATAACTGAATAACAATAACTGTATATAATAATATTAAATAGATAAAAACAAGGATGGCGCAGGAAAGAAAGCCGACAACTTAGATCGATAAATCAGTCATCTGAGTGACCGACCAAGCAGGCGGATCGTAAGATGATTTATGAAACAACCACCACTCGCGCATGTGATTATTATTATAATAACAACGTTTTTTGATACCTTGCCTCCAGCTACAATGTTCTATATCGAATTATTTTTCTACAAGCAATCTACCCTTTATTTACAGTGAACATTTTTACGAAAGGCAGAAAAAGAAGAAAATATATCTTTTTTTTTAAATACATCAGGCTAGAATAGAACGTTTCACCGTGATCAGGTAATTGGTAATCAAATTTTTCGTATACGTAAACGTGACCTGGTTTATTTAACTATATGGTGGGTACAATTTTAATTAAAACTTAATTAATATATTTGCATAATTTAAATAGGAAGAAGATATGTAAAACTTACGTTGTTATGGGAAAGTTGGGTGAGCAGCGTACGAAGTATATCCCACTTACCTGTAAAGAAACAACAATTGTCAAAATGTACATACACATGCTTCTAATTTTCTAAGAAGAAATTATTTTAGTTATTATTGCGATATTAGACAAATGTAAGACGGTCGTTCAAAAATACTGCATTCAGGGTATCAGCACTAATGCTATTTCAGTCAGATTATATAAGGTTGCTCTTGCTATACTTAGTTCTCTCTCTTCCTCTATTATCAAATCACCATTTAGAATTTTGACATTATATTATTTACTACTAATTGAATATTTCCAAAATACAGACGGACTATCCCCATTATTTAGTAGAAAAAAAAATTGATTATGCACTTAATAGACCATAGCAAAATACCATCGCTAAATACTACTGTTTTCATTACTTTTCGTTATTCTTTTATGTAACACAACGTCTTAGGTGTTATAATATAGAGTCCAAAAAATATTTAAATTTACAAACCAAAACAATAACTTGAGTAATAATTAGAAGAGTCTGGAAAATGAACAGCCGCCGTTCAACTCGACGTAAGAGAAATAGAAATAAAACGCAATAGTTGACAAAAAAAACAGAGAGTTAGTTTTATTTGTACACAGAAGAAGATAAGTCAATCAATAAATCAAGTAAATTATCAGCTCGTAAACAATAAAGTAATCAAACGGTTTATCTATAAACTACATTTAATAATAAATCATAAACAATAATCAAACATTTTATAAATGGGGAAGAATCCCATTCTTCATACAATTAATTGCTTATTTTCGTAGATAGAATTTAGACAAATTAAAGAAAAGCTTTTTCTATAAACATTAAAGTTTTATATCAAAATATATGTTTACCATCCATTGTAAGTGATTTCATTTATCTTTTAATTGATTTATTAATTTGAGATATACTTTAAGCTTGTAATGACCTGATGATGGTCTTTTAAATCATTTTAATATATTATTGTGATCGAAACGTAGCACTATATTAATATTTATTTTGTTTGGGTGCAAATTTTCTTAGTATCAACAAGAAACAAACTGTTAGAAAATAGAGCAATTCAATTATAGTAATCAATCAGTTCATTTTTTAAAATTCAATAGTACTTACAAATACTTTTTCTGCAGAAAAGGTAGCATTAAATTAAATCGTGTAACGTGTAAATATTCTATTAAATGGTAACTAAATAATTCTGTTTGGTAATCACACAACTTATAAACTAATTGAAAAGAAAGATTTACAATTATTACTGTAGCCAAACAATAGGTAATAGTAATGAGATGCAAAAGGTACTGTCTGCCCTTCCCTTGTATTACAGAAGTAACTGGTTACTTTCTATACGGTCCGGTACGATATTTGCAACGGAAAGAGAAGAAAAGTCCAAAAGTTCAGGACAAAAAAATGCTTAAGAAAACTCCACAAAAAGTTCTCATCTCAGTCGGCACGATTTTGCCTCTTGGAATTGGTAAGCAATTGATTCTCTGTAAAAGTCTGAAACAAATTGGTAATTTATAGTTTTAGCAAATACCTTGAAATTAGTGATGAATAAATCCCAAAAAATGGATTTTCAGAGAAATATAAACTAACCTACGTAAAACCATAAACTAACTAAACACACTGAAAAATAAATATATAGCTTTCGCATACTTAAAATCCTTGATGAAGGAAATTCCAAACAATTTCACGAAGTGATTGGAAGACTCATCACATTTAGAATACATCAACTACCAAAATGGTTTAACATAAAGTATTCCTTTACAACAAATTTTGCAGGATATATTGATAAGGCAGAATCAACCAATAAATAATCCAAAATTAAGAAACTTTCATATATTGGTTAGCCAATACAGAGGTTTAAAATGCAACGCTTGTAGGTTAAAGGTATACAGTGTCATTGCCATCTAGATAGATGTCAATGACAGTGTGAAATCGAGCTGGGAAGAAGACAAAAAAATTGTAACAAATACTACTAAAACATAGCAAAATAAACAGAAAACGAAAAATAATAATGCTGTATTTCAGATAGTTTCAAATAACCGAAGTTCTACATGATCTTTTCAGTGTTTTCCCTTTACTTCTTTAAGCAACAAACCATTTTAGGTGTAGGTACAATTAATCATTCCAAAGGTTTTAACCAGCATGCCATTGGTAAAATATGTCGTTACGCGACACAAAAATTCAATTCAATTCAAAAACGTTCTTACTCGTAGACAAGAGAAATTGATGAAAAATAGTTGTTAGTATCTGCCTAGATTATATTACCTTAATACAGCGGTTGCCAAAGTTTTGTGAATCGCAACCTACTTAAAGATAGGATTTTTTTCGCGATCATCTATCTAGTAAAGAGGCGGAAGGGGCGTTGAGTAAAAATATCGCTTCATTTTATCAGTTTTTTAATTAACATTAAAAAGAGTGTATCGCTCGTTTTACCCAACTAGGAGCATATGGCAGCCGTCTCGTAAGGCGTGTATACACGTTTACCCTGGCAACTTCAGCTTGTGACATTGCTGTCGCCGATTGGATTACCGTGCCAGCCTCTTTCTTAGTTCTATAAACTACTGTAAACCAGTTAACTGGTTTTTGCTGTTATAACTGCTTTGCTTAACATTTTCTCCTGAATCACCAGATTTTATTGAAAACCTCCACGGAAGCCACTGATATATCCCAAGTTTAAAATGTCAAAATGATAATTTCTTTCTCATCCCATAAATGATTAAGAAACATTAGCCACTCAGTCACGTAATGAGGGTATGTAACGTGCGCATTTCTCGGAACTATCTCGTGCGTGGTAGAAGTGAGTCTGAAGATAAAAATTCACCATTGTGTGTTTCTTAGCGCAAAATATATTTAAATTTTTCACAAGATCCACCAAACAGCCTTCTGCGAACCACCAGTGGGTCGCGACCCACACTTTGGGAGCTCCTGCCTTAATATGATCTTTTAAATAATGTATACTGCAGAAATAATTTATAATAGGTAGTAGATAAATCCTATTTAATAAATACCAAATTTTACAAATCTAGACATAGATCCAAGATTGTTTTACGTGGGGTACCCGTGTTAACATACCCCCACGTTCCTTCCATGAGGAAGTGATTGGGATACGCCCAATCAGCGCGCAAGTTGCACAACCGGCAATCGTGCAATTGCTCCCAGATTAACTCACTGGTAGGAGCGAGGTTGCCTATCCACCCTCTACTAGCTAAGCGTTCACTAGTGACCGAGCAGTTGACTTAACACGCTGCTCACCCGCCGGCACCGGAGTACCTCGTCCAGCATAGGACTATTCCCCAGCTATGCCCTCTTGCAAAGTGGGACCACTGCCCGATCGAATCCAACCTCAATTGTGGCAGGACTTGGTTTTTAAGCGGTTTTGCCACCCCGATCTACCAATTTTAGGCTTGGTGGGCCCTCGACAGAGCTTCTTTAAAGTCTACACGTTATAGACTCCCGGTGCGTACCCGATATTGGTGAAGTTGTCTTAATAGTGAGGCTATATATTCGCTTCAACTATCCTTAAGTGTAATGGCTTTCGGAGCTTCTCCCAATCACCGTACCCAGCTGCAGTCCGGATCAAAGGGTGGCCAGGACAGCTCCTAAGCACATTTACCTGGCGGCTTGCAGTTTCCCAGCACATGGGATGAACCTCACTTCTAGTCACCGCACTAGAGATTCCGTCAAACAGCGGGTTCCTTTGGTGACCATAAATGGCCTCGGGCAACAGCGGGTTCCTTTGGTGACCTTACATGACCTAGGTCATGCAGCGGGTTCCTTGGTGACCATAAATGACCTCCTCTCTTAGGCGAGATTCGAATCAGCCCACACCGGTCTCATCTACCAGGGCTCCCCCTGATCGGTATGAGTAACCGTCGAGAATTCTCACGAATTTCTCTACCACACACTTTATCTGACAGCTTCGTCCATTGCCCTTGATAGGGATAGGGTAGGCAGCCAGTTCTAGGGGTGAACGTCGTGTGGTCTCCCGTTCACCCAGACAAATCTAGACAGTAGACAAGATTTTTTAATGGTTGAAAATAAAGCAAGTGGGCTATTGTCGCTATCTTGTCCACTCCTTTGACAGCTGCATTTCGATCTAGTAATTTAATGATCACAGTTTGACTAGCTTCCAATTCGACACTGACATAAAATTATATTTCGTTGGTAGTAGCATACTTTTTAGAGCAAAATGTTGTGTATTAGAAAGTAGGTATAACAGGAATTTATGATGTGAATTTTGCGATCTAGTAAAGTATACAGGGTGTAACGGATACAACTAGAAACCTCGTAATTGGGGGTAGCTGTAATGATGTAGAGCATATTTTCTTTATCAACATGTGGTCGCTTCCTGCTAGTTTTCGAGAAAATAACATTTCTGTAAATTTTAAATACGTCCATTGTACTCACATTAAAAATTAATTAAAATTTAATTTTTAATTTTAATGAAACTTTGTAAATATTGTAAAAAGCAATTACTAAGGTTAAGGTTAAAGCATCCCCAACTTGGGAAGATACACATTAAGGAGCCGTATCTAAAGCTACACTATGACAACATTAACACAGCATTGACCATTATGCATAATTTCTGCTCCATACCAAATAACTGGTGAGTAGTGAAATACGTCGAAGAAGAAGAATTTGCAAGAACTGGGTTTAATGGGGGTATAATGGAGTTTATAAACTTCATTTGATCTCAATTGTGTGATATATAATATACAGTTACTATGTAATTTTAATAGTACGAAACTGATAGTTGTAAACCTTGATTAGCTTTGAAACGACGTTTATGTATGTCTGACCTGCAATGAATAGATATCAAAGCTAATATGATGCTTTCTTTATTGTTTATTTCTCAGTGTGAACCTTCTGTTGAATGATGAATGATATGTTGAATATTGGCCAGCATATAGCATCATAGCAAGCCTCTTAAATTACTTAAGTACTATTAGTTTCATAATGATCTAGGACAGCAAGGCTAACATGATGCCATTTTATTCATTTTTTTCAATGTAAATGCATAGGATAAAATAATAAAAAACAGCATCATATTAGCCTTGCTGTCCTAGATCATTATGAAACCAATAGTACATGTTGAAGTAGATTTCAAGTGGCCTACATCATTATGAAATTGAAATCAATACTACCTTATTGTAACTCAAGTTGACTTAACGGCATGTGTTTTAGTTGTCCTAAATACATTTGTGACTTAACTATAAGTATTAACTATAACTATCAGTATTGTTAACTATGAGTTAACAGTAGGTAAATAATAATAATCATAAATAGGTATATATGCTACCCTTATTTTGTTACTATATCTCTGCTAATAATGTATCCAAAATGAAATTCCACTGTCATTTTATAAATCTTTCAAGTTCAAGACAAAACTAACAAGCCCTATAGTAAATATTCAGTAATTTACCAACTGACTCATATCTATAAATATTCCCAAAAAAATCAAGATAAGAAAATAATTAATTAAATTTTACTAATTACACTCCGTTAATAGTTGAAAATGTGGTGGGTAGTTCTTTACAAAAAATTCCCCGCTGTGAAAGGTGTCCCAAATGTTGAAATTCCAGATGACTCTGCCACCGATTATATTGTATTAATTATACTAATCGAAAGATACCCACAGAGTGATTTATTGAATTAAAATCATGCCTATATGAAGTAGTTGGATGTGAACAAAATTCTGGGCGATTTTTTAAAGTTCTTTAGTTTTATGTTGTTGACACTGTTAATTGTAAGTATGTAGAAAGCGGTACCATATAATTAATTTTCGTTTTAAAATTTAAAGAAAAATAGAGAGCTAGTTTTCAATACTATCGCAGCATATGGTTCGCCGAAAGAAATTTAGAATACTGTATAATTATTTCATTAACAATAATTAATAAAAAGCCGACGGAACGTTAACAATTATTAGATGTAATTGCTTAATTTTTATTAAAGTTAATGGAAATAAGCGAAGTCTTCTAGGGGAATTCAATGTTAAAGGTATATTGTAGTTAATTGCATTGCAGGTTTGCAAACTTAACCATTAAATTAAAAGTATTACAAAAGAAATAAATCAATGTAATTCTTGCTTGACGTCAGGTTTCAATTATCATTACCTGTAGCAATTTTATCATTTAACAATAATTGAAAAGTGCTATGAAGACAAACAAATTTTTAAAATGGTGTTAATACAGACTATGACTTTCTAAAGGGACGAAATCTCAAACCTATACCTATGAAAATCTAACTAGGGGCAGTTCAAAAAATTCTATGAATTCTATTTACTAAAAGCAAAAAATCTCTTTCAAACGGGTTTAAAGTCTTCTAGTATTACTTTCTTCGATTAGTATTTGGTTAAGAGGTTTTTACGTTGAATAAACTTGTATCTAATCATTTATCACCTAGATACCATAACATAAGAAGATAACTGAGAGAAACTAAAAGATTAATGTAGTCCAAATTCAACTATAACTAAACTAGTTAAGTCTAATTTTAATTATCAAGACTATCAAGTCTATCAAGACCAAATGTTTCCCACAGAAAAATCAAAATCCTTAGGTCATAGGTGTCGAATACCTAGACTGCGAATCGATTATCTTTGAGTAAAATCGGTACACAAAACTACTACACACGCAAGCACTCTCAATTGCGCCAGAAACAACTTGAATTAGGTAATATCTAGTTAATCTAGTGAAAGATTTATTCTAAACACGCTAGCTGCCTTGATGAGGCAACAAGCACACTACTGGCAGTTAATGACGTCTGAAAGGACGTGAATCGTTCACAAACTTAATCATATTCGATCTCTATTGTTACGGTGATGGAATACGTGGGTTGCAGAAAATGTGAAGAACAAAAACCAAGTTTGGGTGCATTAAAGAAACCACCCTCGAGAAGACTTTCTTTTAGCAAGACTTCTTGTCCGAGATTTGGGAAATTCATAATTTGATCAAGTGACTGTTTTACCTCAAGAGTAACTGATACACATCGTCAAACATCATTACATACAGTTTGGTGCCTTTGCTACAATTTTTGCACTTTGTACAGTCGTATGGTACGTATGGAGGTATTATTGTACTGCAATTGTAAATGTTAATTTTATATTAACTAAGCACTGCTTTATCTGTAGATTTATCTGTAGTCATTACCATGAGAAAAGAAATAGTCTGTATTTCAAGATGACATCGATACCAACAGTGAATACAAAGGTTTGAGAAAATATTCATTTTAAACCAATGCCATTTTGAGTGCTGATTCATGGCAGTAAGATTGACGCAAGTTAGGCAGATAACGTACTAGATACCCGTTGCGTTATCTTCCCTACAGAAGGCTAAAAATGACACACTGCAGCAAAATGCTAGACCATACAGTATGGTACACTATGCGTTTTTTGACAGGAGGCAATGTGCAGTGCCCCATAGTTGACGAATCTTTCAGTTTGGTTTCGTTCGAAAACTGTTGTTTGAAGACACAATAAAATGTTTTTACAAAGTCGAATGTATCAAAATATTAAAAACCAAAACACCTTCTACATCAGCAGAACTTGTTTGTGGATAAAACTACCCTTTAAAAAGAACATAATTCCATTCCTTGGCGAAGAAGTTTTGGGCAACAATGTATCACTCAAACGCCTTTTAACTGACGGCTATATCTAAACGGTGACTATAGCTTCAAACGAAAATACGTTTTTTGCCATTTACTGCTCCAATTAAAAAAAATCTATTTTATTTCGGGATCTACTAAAAAACACCTCTGAAAAGAAGCCCTCAAGACCATATGTTAGTTTGAACTTTTGTCCATAAAATGACCCGGAAATATCGTCTACAATAATACAATATATTTATAGTTGGAAACACTTAAATTTGTCGGTATGTGATTAAACCTAGAAACCACTTTTCTGAACTGGTACAGAGTGACAGTATTCCAGTGCTTTGAAATCCATCTATAAACACAATTCTTGAATATATATTTTACAATGAAATGTTTGCTAAACGTTTGCAGTACCACTGTTCGTTTATTACAACCATTTAAACATGCTTAGGCTGTTGTCGCTGGGTGTTCGAGTATGATGTACAATAATAGAAACTTTTCCCAAATTTCATTGATGCACTCCGAACTTATCCCGTACCCACAAACATAGGTGGAATAGACAATATCGAAAGTAAAGTACAAACAGTCCTTACGAAACACCTTATAAGCCTGACTTATCTGGTTTTAATACCCCTAATTATATCTTTGGAAAATAACCGTCAATATATGGTATCTCCTATATTACGTTGTATTACTACATCTATACTATTCACAGAGAAACGACGCAAAAGCCTATAAGCAATGCGGCAAAAACCATTAAAAGACTCTCATCCGAAATATGTTGCATAAAAGTCAAGCATGCCCTTGGAAATTACCTATACCTACCTATAATCCTCAATTAGAGTTTTCTACTAGTACAAAGGATGCAACAAAGGGTTGCCCTTTGTAGTATCCATTTTTATGGCAAAATTATTCGACTGCTTGTTTATTTCATAGAGACAAAATAATACTTTCACAAGTAAGAGTTCAACAAAGTTATTTTTGATTTTTAGCTTTACTATCCGTTCTTTAATTTATTAAGACCTATGGTTCAGAAATGAATATGTGGTACCTTGGGAGGACCACCAAATATTATTGTAGGGGACGACATTTTCAATCATTTAGACATAGCTGACCAGAACAGTCATCTTAGATATTAATCCTAAAAAATGTAAATTCTGTCTTTGGATAATACAGTCCAAAACATTGAACAACAGTTTCGAGAAATCTTTCCATGCTAAACAACAGTGACTTCACCTTTCACTTCTGTGTGATTCACTGTGTGCTCCCATTCTTAAAAACTACTGAAAATTTTATCTTCTGATCAATTTGATCAGAATCTGATCTTATCTGATCAATTTGAACAGATAAAAGTGTTTGCCACAAATGATTATGCAGGATACTACATACACCCACTTGGAAATGCCATTCCTTCACTTAGACAAGTAAACGTTGCAATTTACCCTTGAATCATTTTAAATATCAACTTAATTTTTAATTGTTTTGTAGAATTATATTATTTTTGTTAAATTAACGAATTTATAAATTTCACAAATTTAACAGACTGATTTAATTTAACACTCTGTATTTACCGACCCATAAACGTTAGACCTTCCAAATAGAGTATCGTTAAATTTGGAATTAAGAGAATAATACAATAAGATAAAAAATCGGAAGAATGTAGAGTCGACCACAGATATTCGGATATTATTCGGAACATATACGAAAACACAACCACAGTAAAATACAAACCACAAATAGAAAAGTTCAAATTAAACGGGGTGTTAGACAAGGCGATAGATTATGACTAAAACTGTTCGCGGCAGTTTTGGAACACACTTTTAAATCTGTGGAGACGGATGATAAAGGTATAAGGGTCGACGGATAAACACTCAGTCACATTCTTTTCGTCGACGACATTGTTCTCAAATCGGAAAACTTATAAGAGATATGCTAGAAGAACTGAGAGAAGCCGCACATAAAGTTGGCCTCGGAATAAACTAAGATGATGACAAACCTGGTACCGAATAAACTGATAGAAGTCGATGGAATACAAATTAAAGTTGCCGAGAACAATGAAAACTGTACATACCTAGGTCACGAACTAAAAATACATAAAGACAACCAAACGACAGAGCTAACAGGAAGGAATGGGTTGGTATGGGCAAACTATGGACAATTAAGATATATATTTAAGGCCACTATACCAATTAGCCTATAGAAAATAGCATATAACAAGTGCGGTCTAGGACATTTGGGCGAAGCCGTTTCGGAGCGAGAACAGTTTGGCGCTGGACAACTCGGTGCAAGGACACGTCGACGCCGAGACACTCAGGCGCAGGTACACTTCGACGCAAAGACAGTTCGGGGCATGTACATTTTTCCGCGGCAAATTAGGGTAAAACTGTCCAAAACGTTTTTTTTTTAACAATTGGTCTGATTTTCTGGGGCAAGCTACCCTATTATCAGAGTCACCTTTTCTTATTTGTATGTACACATTAGGGTGGCCGTTATTTTGCAAAAGCTTGAGTTTTTTAGGTCCCCCCCCTCTAGATCTCTTTAAAATGTCAAAAAAACGAGCTGTGCAAAATTTCAGTCTATTTGGTCAATATTAACCCGTGCCACCGAGAGGTTAAAGTTTTAAATAGGATTTAACATGGGTTTGGTGCCCTGCTAGAAACTTTGTAGCATAACTTTTTTATCTTTCTATGTTTTAACGTGAAATATTGTATACTTATGTTGTTGAAGTTGCTTAACACGAATCTGAAGCCAAAAAAACTCTGACAGTTCCGCGAAAATGACAATTTTAGTGAAATTGACCGATTTTATGACAACTGTCAAAAGTTTTTCTGACAGTTTGAATTTTATCATATTCGTGTTCAACAGCTTCAACAACATAAGTATATAAATTCTCAAGTTAAAACATAGAAAGATAAAAAGTTACGCCGCAAAGTCTCTAGAAATACACCAAACGCATGTTAAATCCCATTTAAACTTTAACCCCTCGGTGGCACGGGTTAATATTGACCAAATCGGTTGAAATTTTGCACAGCTTTTTTTTGACATTTTAAAGAGATCTAGGGACCTAAAAAGTTTTAACTTTTGCAAAATAACGGGCACCCTAGTGCACATACATACATATACACCTTCTTAAGTCCAGGATTTTGTTGGGATTGGTTAAATTGCGTTATTCCAGTGATTTTTGTCTTTAAGCACTGCAATATATGCGCCAAGCAGTATCCATTTATAAGTGTTACCAACTGAGACAAAATTCGTGAAGTGGGACGATATTCAATTTTAATATCAGTTTTCCTATGTCATTTATTGGTTTTATAAAATTTTTGAATTTTTAAAAGTTATATTAACATAATTATCAAACATGATATTCTTAGAACAAGGAATTTATTGAATTCTTATTACAATGCAGAAGAATATTGATTTTAATGTTTTAGTAGCTTAGAAAAATGAATAGTTCTTAAATTTGGCAATACATACGAGCTTTTGTGATCGGCAAATATTGAGTTTTTTTTTCTCATCATACCGTATTTATTGAATACTGTATTTCATCGATCATACTGCTTTTATTACCTATAAGTACCTAAAGATTTTGTTTATTACAATAATACTAGATCATTTCTCGCGCTAAACTGTCCCTGCGCCGAAGTGTCCTCGCATCGAAGTGTCCCACACCGAAACGGCTGCGCCTAAACAGTCGCGCCCAAATGTCCCGACTCCGCAACCAGTGTGTCCTACCACTCCTACCAGTCCTTACCTACGGCGCAGAGACCGTAACCCTTACCAGAACAGCGATAATGCAACTACAAAGAAGAAAACACAAAATGGAAAGATCCATGCTGGGTATAAGCCTAGGAGACAGGATTAAAAATAAAAAAATACGCAGACAAACAGGTATAAAAGACTTCATAAACAGTATTATAAAGGCAAACTAGAAATGAGCGGGTCACGTGGCGAGGCCGTGTAATGGACGAAGAGACCTGTCGGATGGAGACCAAGAATTGACAAAAGAACCCACACGGTGGACTGACGACCTCAGTAGGGTCTGCAGAAAATGGATTGCGGCAGCCCAAGACAGAGAGAACTGGAAACCTCTAGAGGAGGCCTATGTCCAACAAGAGATGACGGTTGAATGATGATACCTCTTAATCACCCTGCATAAAGCAAGTACTGTAATATCTGTTGTTCTTTGTGGAGTAAAAGACGGATTGTTCTTTATAAACTTTATTCTTTTAATGTTGAAGAGGAGAGAATTAATGTTTTACTTCTTTGGTTAATAGATTGATTTCTGACTCTTGATTCAATTTGTTGCCTTGGATACTAAATCTTATCCAATGCAAAGTGATCATTATAGTACCTAACACTGAAAATTGTAAATAAAAAGATTGCAATTTTTGGTGTTGGCATATCCATATGTATGTACATACATAACATTAAATAAATGAAGCACCTTCAAATATGAAGGGGAAAGTTGTATGATAGTACGGATAGTCGACGTTGATACCAGGTCGTTGTTTTCCCCCCATATCTAATAATTTTAATAACAATAATAATAAAAACCATAATAATTAGGTATAGGATTTCTATGCATTTGCATGTTTTTTCTGCTTATAGCAAACATATGCAGAGTTATATTTCTACATGTTTAAGCCACATATGTCAATTGGAAAGTGCATATAAATGCATATTTAGGTGTTTTTTATAAATGCATGCATATTTTAGCATTTTTGAACGAGTGTGCATATTTTACCACTTTTTGGGCGTTTTACATGCTTTAATTATGAAATTTCTAATATTTTTTAAATAATCTTAGCATTTTAGACAACCAACCAAGGGCGGCTTAGTTGAGTCTAGGGGAAACCCATAATTTAAGCTTATTGTTAAATACTAGGCTTTAAAATATTTTACTGCCTTAACCATCTGTGTACTTGTTAATATTTTCTAAGAAAGAAAAAGTTTCAACTAAAATTTAAATACTTACATCCTGCGGTATTGTGATAAATAGGTATTAGGAAATTCCAAAGACCCTTTGACAACTTCCTGTTCATAGAAAAATTTGCCTGTACTTTTGTTTACTAATCTTGTAATCTTTCAATTAAGACAGTTCAGAAATTGCAAACTGCATTTCAGTTTGAGTGTAAAGATGGGTAAAGAAAAACGGTCTGTGTCTGTTACACTTCGAAGTTATGTTAAGGAATTCAGTGTTCTTACAACTGACCATAAGTTGTTGTATTGTACAGTGTGCGACAATAAAGTGACTGCAACGAAACGCTTTCAAGTTACACAACATCTGAACACGGTTCGACATCAAAAGTGTGTTGCCCTGAAATCAAAAAAACAAACATTGTTACCGGGTACCTTGATAATTCGCGCGGTGAGTCCAGCAAATCGATCGAATTTAATAAAAAAACTATGTAGTGCATTAGTGGCTGCATATATCCACTTAAGTAAAATTAATCACTCAGCATTTCGTAATTTTCTGGAAGAAATTTCAAAAATGCCAATACCCGACGAGTCTACAGTCAGGAAAAATTATTTACCTCGTTTATACGAAGAAACCATAAAATCAATTAGAAAACATGTAGCGAATAACTATATATGGGTTTCCATTGACGAATCCACTGACACTACTGGAAGGTGCGTAGAAACTCCATTTCCTTCGTTTTGTTAGTAAAATTTAACTAATTAAAGACAGCAGAGCAATTTACGGATGTTTTATTTTCTATTTTATTAGTTACATATTTAATCACAACAATATTTTTGCTTGATTAAAATATAATTTTTTTTAAATAACTGTTTTGCGCTAATTGTATGTAACCGACTAATTTATGTAGTTCGATAAAATAAAAGTCAAATTTTTGTTTTCAGATACGTGGCTAACGTTATAATTGGCGTTTTAAATTCGGAGAACAATCCCAAATCCTATCTATTAGCAATGGACGTTTTCAAGAGCACCAATCATTGTTCTGTGGCAAAATTGTTTAATGATTCGATGGCTATTTTGTGGCTGGACGGCATACAGTACAACAAAGTACTCCTGTTCGTCACAGACGCGGCACCGTACATGATCAAGGCTGGAGCAGGCTTAGAAGTTCTGTACGAAAAAATGATCCACTTAACTTGTCTTGCCCATGCAATGCATAGAGTTGCGGAAAAAGTGCGGGACATATATCCTAACGTAAACTCTATAATTTCAGATGTAAAAAAAATTGTTTGTAAAGCTCCATATCGCATACAAATATTTAGGGAAACTGCTCAAGAAGTGCCTCTCCCACCTGAGCCTGTAATAACAAGGTGGGGTACTTGGCGTTCTGCAGCAGAATATTATGCAACTTATTTTGATATTATTAAAGCATTTGTAAATAAACTTAATAAACACGTTGCACTATGCATACAAAGCGCACAGGATGCTTTTAATACTAAGGAGGTGAGGGCAGTATTATTGTTTGTTTTGACAAATTCTGTGCGTTTAGCTAAAGTAATTCAGAAATTAGAAAATCAGGGAAATTCATTAGATGAATCTCTTGAGCATGTAAAATTGTTAGGTGTTTCTTTGAATAAAGTAAAAGGACCAAAGGGTTTGACTATAAAACAAAAATTTAAATCAGTTATAGACAAAAATCCTTGTTTTCACTTAATTAAACGCATAAACGATGCATTATCTGGCCAAGACATTTTAGACGAGCTAAAACATTATTCGCTTGTAGAATTAAACAATTTTAAGTATGCCCCAATTACGTCTTGCGATGTGGAACAGAGTTTCTCAAAATATAAAACAATATTTAGGGATAATAGGCATATGTTTACTTTTGAAAATTTAAAAATGTACGTCATTGTGAACTGTAACGCTCTATGTTTAGAAAATATAATTAATTAAATTATTGCATAGGATGTCTAATTAAAATAATTTCTGTAAATAAAATGTAAATAACGCTAAACAGGTGTTTTTTAATAATGAAAGTGCATATATTTATTAAGAATTTCTAATAAACGCATATTTCATGATTTTTAAGTGCATATTTCACGTTCTTATAGTGCATAAGTGCATGCATATTTCAGCATTTTTAAGTGCATACAAATCCTATACCTAATAATAAAATAAATAAAAAAATCTAGAAAATATGGTACTTATGGTACCTAGATTGGGTATGCTAATAAGGTGGAAATTATATTACAATTAATTGTTAGTTGACTACGAAGATAATTTCTACGCCATTTTCACCAGAGAAACCCATATAAACAATTGTATTAAGGCAATCTTTCTGACAAATGATAATATCTATCTTGTTAAATTTTTATTAATAAGTAAAATGCTGAAATTAAACAAAACAGCAGAGCAAATGGATGTTCCAGCATGCCATAAAGGAAAGATAAGAAAAATGTTTCAAAGCTAATATAATTTGTAGGAAACTAAGAGCGAAAACAAGTTTCGTTTTTGGTTTTTAACGTTTTTAAGTTATTATCGTTTCATAAAAAATAATGTACCTAATATATGATACTGTTATGGCTGCAATTACTTGTATACAACATCAATATACATAGGTAATTGGCATATTGATGGTTGAAAATTATTAACTGTAAATGCGTAATGTTAAACGATGTTTTACAGGACTTTTTAAACGAAGGCAATGATAATTTAGAAATTCATTAATTTTGAAATATTTAACAAGAGGAAAATACAAGATGAAGATTTATCTTTCAAATTGGTGTTGAATATGTAAAGATAAATAAATTATTCTCTTGATTAAGATATAAGTAAATAAGTATATGTATAAGGTAATAATTTAAATTACGAATCTAAGTTATGGTTTGTTTATTAATCTAGTAGTCAAGTCTAAACCATTAAAATTCCTTTAAACAAACACATTGTAACTTATATACTTTTGAGATTTATTAACCATGCCAAAAGCAAAAACCAAGAAGGAGAAAAACCAAAACGTATACAAAATTAAATCAATTTGCATAAACATAATGCTAGTTAAACGTTTTCGTGTAAAGTAATAAAACAAACACTATCATGAGGTAATCAAATAAACGGTCTATTACATTGATAACAACAATAAAATTAGCTTAACATACGAAATGTTTTACGACTAGCTGGTTTTACGATCTTTTAAGTGGTCATTAAACATATCCGTAGTGATCATGATGTTATGAAGGCGGGCTATCGGCACATGCGCCCTAAAGACCTTGTTTACGATCTCATAAAACTACTGTGTGACAGTTATGTGTATTAAACACCTCGTAAAACTCGTAAAAGTCAAGAACGATATCATAATCATAAGACATAGAACATGACGAGAGAGAAACTCAGCCGTTCAAAAGAAAACTTTGAGATTTCCTTACAAGGGAACAAGTTTAACCGTATTTGCCAATTTTTATGACCGCGCGCTAGCGATGTAACCGGAATTAATTCTTTACTTATATTAAAAATGGTTGGTGTGTATGTAAATTATAATTATAAGATATGTCAGGTGAATGTAAATAATAATAATTATTATTGTAAATTATAAATATTCGTGTGTTTCTCACGTAATTAGTGGTGGTCAGAAGAAGGGTAGTTTTTTATTTTTGTGCAAGCAAAAGAATGAATGTCAGCTTAAGTAAATATAAAATGAAATTTACCTTTAGAAGTTTTTTAAATGTAGAGGCTGAACAGCACAATTATTTTTTAAAAGTGTTGTTTGTAATGTACATATACTGCGAAGAACTTGTTCTGAAACCCCTTTTTAATCAGTTACAGTCATTATTCTTTACAATAATTATGTAAATTAATTAGTTTTAATCGTAGCCTTCCTGAATTCTTTGTACGTATTGCATATTTTATATAATACTTGCACGCAGTTTTTATCATTAGTTTATAAAAATAACACAGTTAACATACCACAAGGCTAACTTATCTTTTCACTTTAATCAATGGATGGAATAATTTAAAACCTTAACTGTTAATTATTAATTAAGCAGGATATCAAAGGCACGGAATTCGCGATGAGCAATGTTCGAACATTTCGCTCAAAAATTAGAATCGCGTTTTTCGCAGAACAATATAGTACTACTAGTCGAAAAAAGGTAGAACATAGGTGAATAAAACAAGCGCGCCACACACACGCAACTGGCAGATTCGGCGACCTGATTGGCTGTTGACGCACATGACTATTACAAAATCTCTATAATTTAGCCTACACTAGCTCATTGTTTTTACTCTATCAGAATCGTATTGTGAAGGAGAGATGATATTTTCGTGAAGAACAAAAATAGCGGCTGTCCTAATAGGAGGCAGCCATGCGGAAGCACATGTGCATTAGCTTATAATAACCTACTAAACCACCTTCTCTCTTACTTTACCGTTAAAGTTATTAGTTTATTTCTGTTTCTTTTTATAGATCTATCAAAAATTAATTAAATATTAGTTTGTAGAGAAATATCGCTGGGATACCCACGAAAACCGTTTGTTGGGAATTTAATGAGATCGATAATTAAAGAGTTATTTTGGAAAGATCGGTTTTGATTAAACTAGAAAAAAATTATTAATTCTCTAAATCATAATTTAAATCTAAGAACTATTACTACTTTCCAAATGGTTTTGATAATGCTTTGATTATCTAAAATATTCAATACAATATTAGCCTAAAAAGTCTGCACCTTCCCTACGGATAAACCTGATGAGTATAAATAATTTCAAGGTAACTAACTCATAATTTGAATAATTATATATGACGTAAAGCAATATTCCAATAATTTTTCTTTTGGTACGATTTGAACAATCATTATTTATAAATTTAAAAACTAATTAAATCTTTTTCAACTATTTTCTCTATAGAACAATATCAAGCATTCATTATTGGTGTTTAATTTTTCCCTCCATTATGGTTATATTTACACAATTCTTGTCCAAGAGAATTTCAAGAGAATGAGTCCAACAGAATTTCAACTACAAATTGATTCACCCGGATTCAGATTTCCCAAATTTTTGACAATAATAATATGTCTCAATACATGAGTAGAGAAAAATTACAATAAATTCATCACTTAAAATCTAACCGTGTTTTGATAATATGATTTAAAGATTTTTGTTCTTGAGAAGACATTGTTATAAAAAGCGTAAATAAAAAATATAGTTATAACACAAATAGAAACACAACAATTTTGAAGTAAATATATTTGTCTGTTTATTTTTGGGCAAGGAATCAGGATGGCGGAGCATCCTTCATGCCTCATGGCACCGATTACAATGATCGTTTGGCCCACCCTACTACAATTTGGGCGAATCTGGGGGAATTACACTCTGAGTAGGAACTTTTATCGTGCCAAACATTGCATTGACACAGAACCTACAGTTTTACTTCCTATACGAGGAGAAGGCATCTTTTCAATTTGTCTAAGCCAATTTCAAAAACATCAATTTGTGCTTTCATAGCCATACTAAAATAAATAAATTTTGATCATACTTTAAATAAAACACTGATGACTGAATGCACCAAATTGTACATTGTTTCAAACTTTGCAGTATTAAGAAAAGCTATATCGATCTGTCATCTTTCAAAATTATGCTTGCGGAAAAAGTCTACCATAGCCATTTGAGACTATGAGCAAAACAGCTACACTTTAAGCATCTTTTGATGTATAAATTTCAGCACAAAATAAATTTGTATTAAAACTTTTGTTTTATTGTGTTCCTTCTGCAAGTTTCCATTTGGCTTAGAAATAGAATATAAAATTGCCAGTACTTTTTTTTCAGATTTCTTGACAATCTTAGAGTGATTATTTTAGATTAAGATTTCTACGTGTACTGTCGTGCAGTGCTATTATCAAAAGCAACAACCTTTAAGTCATGTTCTTCTCATTCTCATCATAAACTTGCTCCACAAGCTAAAATAGAAAAATATCACAAATTTATACTATATTGTCCTGAAACAATAATAAATATTGCATCTCGATACATAAATTAAAGCAAAGTAGCTGCTTGGTAACATGTCCCACTGTTGACTTTACACAACTGAGCGCTTATGGAATAAAAATCAAAATCCTTGAATTTGTTTCCCAATTCTTATAATTTCAATCTATAGAGTACAAGTAAAATTGTAAGCAGAGTAAAGTAATGTAAGTAAGTCGGGTAGAGTAGTATAAGTAAATTTTAATGTCATTTCGAAAACATATTGTTACACATTTCTTTAGATTGTTTAGTCTTTGAAAGAATAGGGATGAATGAAATGTAAATACATATATTAATTATCTTACACTTATTCTGTTCGAATTTACAAACATCGAGACACGTTTAAATTAAAAATAAATATAAATGCCTTTTACATGCAAAAGTTTTTATTAAATATTCAATAAAACATTATAACTATAAAAAAATTACTAACTCATATACTCTCTATTTCTATATAATACCTTTTGTCTAGTTTCTACTTTTCTACTGCTTTAGATAATAATTCTTCTATTATTAGCTTCACTTTACTTTTCAACATTATGCTGTATCTTTTCCTTATAATGAATATGTCAGTGTAAATGGGCGTGTAAAAATCTCTCCATCAGTAAAGTTATGCAAAAAATCGCAAATATTTCTTAATGTGTAATTGAGTGTACAAAATCTGACTCAAAATTAAGACTGATAATTAAAACTGAATTGATAGAAATTAATATAGAAGACGTTATGGAGGCATAGAAAGCATTTGTCGGTCATTTATGTAATATATTGATAGAATCTTCAAAATATACTTGTACTCACAATTAGTTTGATACCTTTTGTATCAAAAGAAGATTGGAAAGATTTGTACCGTTGTACCTTCAAGGTGTAGGTACGCAATTTATTCCTTAAAAATCATCTATCTGTAGTTTGAGTTTCACATCTATGCTATTAAGCATAAGATTTGTTTTGAGAAAACATTTACTCAGTTACAGTTACTCTAAATTAAACCACTCTACGATACTATACGCAACTCTTATCAAATATTTGTGTTAGAAACAACAGAGATGGTAACATATATGTTACGGAATATTTTAAACGAATAAATTATCTAAATTATAAGAAATCTTACAGATTGTAATTACAATATAAAAACAATAGGAAAAAAGGGAAACTAATTCCTAGTCTTTTTGTATAGTTTACTACAGTTCCTCCCCTACATTTTATATACCACTTCTAATGCACCATCTAGCGATGAGTAGATCAAGCAGTATTTTTAGAGGGGTTGCTGCAGCTAACCTCCCTACCAGTGTAATTCGTTTTATTACAGCAACAAAATTGTAAAGTGTAGATAAAAATTAGATTTTCTCTTTATAACTCTGAAATAAACTTTAACATATTAAGATGTTTAGACGAATTTTTAATTCTTAAGTTAATAAAAAATTAAAATTATTTTAAGAAGTTATTGAATCATTTTGAAAAAGGCACAAGAATCAATTTCAGAGTAATCATAATTACACCTTCTCGATCTGCTACCATCCTTATATCATCTGTTTCCGAATTAATGGAATTTTAGAAATTTCACTGAATATTCTATAAAAAGGGACAACAACAAAAAGATAAAAAATTGTTTTATGTATTAATTAATACTTATTTAAAAACATTTTTGTCCAATCCTTGACTTTTAGATTAATATCTACTTAAAAAATAATTTACCAAAAACAATAAAAGAAACCGAAAAACCGTGAGCTCCAATAAAAGTATTTTAATTGGATGTAATTGTTTACAAAAGAATGTTTATAGCACACAACTCACAACTGACAAATAATGGTATTTTATGTACAGGTTATTACGGTTAATAAAACCACGGGAGCTTTTAAAGAGCTTATATTACCACAAAACTCTTGATTTTTGCTTTCTCTTACTAATTTTTTACACAGTTTAATATTATTTTCATCTCATGCATGTTTACTAATAATACAACAATGAAATAGATTTATTCTCACACAAGAAAATCATATGCTCTGTTTCAGTAAAACAATTATTAATGTTAAAAAAAAATTATGTTTAGATGTAATAAAACAAATTACAATCTATATTATAATTAATTTACCAATTTAGAAAAATATAATTAAGAAAATACGCGCGAAGCTTAACAATCGTATGCAAATTTAAATCCAAAGAATGAAAATCGTTACCATATTCAAATTCAAATTCCGCGCGAGATAAAGTGGGGGAAACAATTTATAGATCCTACCGCGTCAGGACGAGTACTGTAATGGTGTAGTTACATGGATTTGCCACCAGTGGCGACACTTCTCATACCGAACCTCCAGCGGCAAACGTTTGAACTGCTTATATGGAAAACCACTTTACCGTCAAAATGTACCAGCGGGAAATTTAATTTTATCTGATATTTGTAAACAAATTGCTTTTTTCTGCATGCATCCTTTAAAATCACAATTTTACACGTGTACACCTAGAAAGCAGATTAATTAACAATTATAACTTTTCGGAAGCTTTTGCAATTATGTTTATTAAGTTAAGGTTAACAGAGTCATTATAATTTTTCGAATTTCAAGTGGCTATAATATTAATTAATTAACAGCTTGGTAGTTGAAACTTGAAAGTAACATGTTTTTTTGTTATTTTATAAATTTATTTAGTCAAGATTAAAATTTAAATTAATTTTATTCAGAATTCATGAATAAAAATTAAATTAACACGTTACATATTTATCTCTGTTGAAGAAAGAAGAAAATTGTTTATTATTGCAACATTCTTCAGTTTTCCGCTCTATAAAACTTCAAAGTTTACATGAGTATGGAGATTTAGATTATGATTAATTATACATTAACACTGATTGCAAATAAAATTGAATTCGCATTAATTTATGTGAGTTAGAGAAACCGGTAGGTCAGTAGGGTGAATAGCATAGGTGTGACTGAACATACGTATCGGCTTCAATAAGTACGCTACTTGTCTAATAAATGCTTGCATTAGACCACACAATAGACAATTCGAAACGTACACGATTTACGAGCGTGGAAAGAATGTTACTTGCATAAGTATTGCAATAATTATCTGCAAGGTTTGCTACTTGCCAAACTGAGTCAGTGTTGCGATCGATTACTTATTCAAACAACGTTGATCAACGCGGTAGGTTCGATGCGTTTATAAATTATCAAGCAAGTCCACCTTGGTGGCGCACAAAATTGCTGTAAATTGGTGAAGTCAAATGAAGATGAATTATTACAAAATCTATCCTCCCGTTTCTTATATACGAGCCATATCACACAGTTTTTAACGTTTTTTATAATGGAAGTTGACAACCTTTATCGTTTGAAACAAATACACATAAAACACATACTAACATATATAAAATATAACCTAACCAGAAAATTGCTTTACGGATAATAAATTCACGGATACAAATAAATGAAGAGAACGCTTGTGTTTTAAATCGTCAGTTTTAAAAAGGTTAAGCTGTAACATTTTCTCTTTATTATAGGTTAACCACAAGGCGGACGGATGATTACTTATGGTTGATGTAATTTGGACTTTTAATTTCAGAAGTTTTATTGTTCTTTTTTGTTTTCACATCGTTGCCATTCTTGTCCTACAAAATTAACAGGACGGTTTTCATTTCTGAGTCTTCGCCTCGTATACCCAAACGATTAAAAAAAGTCAAAAACGGTTGGTTCTAATGCTTTTCTAATCACTATTGGCCAAATTACTAAAAACCAATTATCCATCTAACTATATTCATAGCTTGTTTATAAATTCTAGTAGAATAAGAAACCTGTAAAATTTTCCACTAACTGTTCAATATCGACCTAGAACTTAATATATTTCCTTTTAAGTAGGAGAACTAACAAACGAGCGTGGTTAGGTAATTGAATTTAATTATTTTAACTTTGTTTTGCTCCAAATAAAGAACTTTTAAAGTTGAACTATTGCCAAGCTCTAACATACGGATTAAGTTTGATACCATGCAATTTTCCAAAGTAAAATTTATATGGGGAGAAAGATTACTCAGACTTACACTGATAGAAAGATGGCAATCTATTATTTTTACTAGCATGCAATACACAAAAATTACCCAGGAAAATGAATTCTTTCAAATAAATAATACGGACATAATAAGATAATAATACAATATCAAAATATACTATTGCTACGGATAACTAAGCCCTGACAAAGCAAAATCATCAAAATGTGTGTCTGAATAAGCAAAATGTAACAAGTACATCAAAGATTAATTTCTCAGTTAGCACCAGAGTTCATTATTTTATCAGCGTTTCATCAAATTAAGTAGTTTGTTGCAATGGGGGGTCTTGTAGTACGTTAGGGTTGTCGGAATAAACACAACTTATGAAAACAATGTTACAAAATGTATTTTCCGAATACCTAGGTCACTAACAGAACAAATATTTATGTAGTTTGATATGGTATACTATAGAGACCAGAAATTATAAAACAACCCAGATAGATTTTGTCACGGATTAGCTGAATGTAAATCAGGCGTCTTCTGACTTGTGTATCTTTTTCAGAACCATTTTCATAATCATTTTTATTTCTTTAAACAAGCATTAGAAAATAGTTATGAGAAACAAAAATACCATTGCATATGGTAACGACAGTTACCTTCTGTCATAATCTTAGTTTACAACGACTTTAAACTTAATTGTTTATGTCACTACTACATAATGTAGGACTTGATTGGGCCAGCCTTATTTATGATCAAACAAGCTTGTTATTATACTACTAAATAGTTACACAGTGGACAGCTTTTTGGTTTAAAAAAACATAAATTAAGTAGCCAATAATACAGTCAAACAAGATTCATAACAAAAATGGTTCTTAGAAACAAAGTTTATTAGAAGCATTAATCCCAGAGTAAAAAAAAGGCGCAAACCTGAAAACAAATTATGTAACTTAAAAAATTTGGGAACAACAGATCAAAGCCCCCGAAGGATCCTAGTCGAGACATTGTGTTATTGATCCTTTTCTCCAAAAAGGTGCCAGAAATGCAAAGTGCTAGATCATCTACCCAGCATGACATAGACTAAACATCTTTGTTCATCTGTGACAATTGTATCTTGTTGCTTTAGAGTTTGGAAGTGTAACTGCAAACGTTCGTGCCAATCACTTCTGATCCTCAGCTACAAGCATTCCCCCAAGTACCCTATCATCTATGACTCGTCCATGACTATAATAATTCTGCTGATGAATCTTACATTTTAAATTCACTGTGAATTTATTTGACACCAAACACCTTAGGTCTTGGCCGCCTGAACCATCACTGGCTGCAATACCTTGGTACCTGCGTTCCTTCGGCTGTTGGTTATTTATGATGTATGAGTATCGTTGTATCGATCATCTATTGCATAGTTACAGCAAGTTACATACTTACTTTCACAGACACAGCAGAGGTTAGAGAATTAATTGCCTCTCACTAACTGGGGCTAGAAGCAGTAAGACCTAAGTTTGCATAATAGCATACAATCACCGAGAGCCGTAGATGATAGGACACTTTGGAGCTTCTAGCACCTTAAGCAGCTACCTCAAAAGCAGCCAGATACCACTGTCGGAGACGACTTCCATGCAAACCTATGCACCGTAAACCAGGCTTCGTAGATGATCTACTACTTCTGGTACCTTGTAGGAGATAGGGATCAATAACACAAATGCCACCACTAGGATTTTTGGGAGGTTTTGATATGTTGATCAGCATGAAATTCTAAGCAAGTCGCGAAATTTACAAAAATACACCATTTGTTTCTAGAATGTAACCTACGCTTACGTAACTACATGCCCTAATGCATAATACAGCTAGAAGTACTTAGAATCGATATCAAACCGACCTATCAGAACTGAAACTACCCATATTACGATATTACAGACTGTACTATTGAGGAATAATTACAAAAGAATACACTAGGGCCAGAAATGACATGCATGGTTGGAACCAGGAAAAATGTAGACGGTGTTATTTAGAGATTTACTCGGGACCTGATGTTTTAGATTTTGGAATCGGTGATCTTAATGCTTTTAAATTTTCGAAAACCGTTTTAGATGAATACTGTAGGAATTTAATATCAAATCAATAAATAAATAAAACCATTAACAGCTAGGTGAATTTAACTGTCCATCCTTAATACGAAAGTGGAAGAAAATCGAGTGTCATATGTTTTTAGCATCATTTACCCAAGTTAGCCCATGTATAGCACCTAAAAGCAAAATAGGTTTAGAAGCAACTAACAAAGTCTGTATAGTAGGGTGGTCCAACAAAGAAGCAAAGTCGGAAATCTTAGGTTCTCACCCACTAAAACTATTGTATATAGAAAAAAAGGAACCTCTTTTTTTATTTTGAAATCGGACGACGTTGGGGGGTGCCTCAAAGCCCTTAAAGTTTCCCATGTATTTTATATGGGAAAAACACGTTTTCGCAGATTTGGTTTAGAATCCTAGAAAATAAATATTTTTCAACCGGACTACTCTGTTTCTCTTCAGAAATGTTCAGAGAATGACATCCAATAATTTATTTGTTAAATTTCTTATATTAACTATTTTTTACAGACTTGCAAAAAATCGTTAAAAAATATTTATTACTATTTTTTAATATAAAAGATTTTGATAAATAAATTATTGGATGTCATTCCCTGAACATTTCTGAAGAGAAACAGAGTAGTCCGGTTGAAAAACATTGATTTTCTAGAATTGTCTACCAAATCTATGAAAAAGTGTTTTTTCCCGTATAAAATACATGGGAAACTTTAAGGACTTTGAGGCACCCCTAAACATCGTCCGATTTCAAAATAGAAAAATAGGGGTACTTTTTTTCGATATGCAATAATAGGGAGCGAGATCATAAGATTTCCGACTTTTGCTTTTTTGTTAGACCACCCTCCTGTATAGTCAGCAATAGTGCATGCAAACAAAAACATCCCAGCACCGGGCCTTATCAAAATAGAATAATTACAGTACACTAAGGAATATATCTTTACTTAGGTTGGAAAACATAGGCATGTTATAGAATATTATTTTTTAGAAAAAAATTTAACTGAAATGCAAATGGAATTTGAAGTTACAAAATTTGATTAAATTTGATTAAATTTTGCTTTTAATCCTATATTATTAAATTATAAAAAAACTTATATTTACAAAAAATTGAATTAAAATGTTAACGCAAAATTTTATAATACTTTATAGTACTTTTTATAATACATAACTTATAATAGTCAGTGAGTGAGAAGGCAAAGTAAACTATGCGGGGGGAGGAAGCAAAGTTTGTAGCTACATCTCTGACAGAATGAGATGTAACTATACAATAATAACCAGACAGAAAGCAAACACTTAACATAGAAAAATACGAAAACGAAAAGCAAAGAAGTAGATGTGTATACTAATAACTTTCTTACATGGTTGTTAGTGGAAAACTAATAGACTAATCTGTTCAAAATCATAGAATTTTAGGGCTACCGCAGTCAAAACTTAAGGAGATAAGTTTATCCAAAAAGAAACAGTAAACTTAAGGAGATATCAATTAATATCCCGCACTCATCAGAATAGTCTTCGCTGTCTCTATGGCACAATCCATTATTATTTTATTGTATTTAAAAACTGTTATAAGAATACTGTCTTTAAATCTTGCTTCCAAATTTTTACACTATAGCAGCAAAAACATTTTTATATTGTAGAAGCATAGACCAACTACTTTGTTGGATATTGTTTAGAACTTTATTAACAAAAATCAAAGCATCTGTTTCAGTTAAGCCATCCAAAACTTTCTTAAACAGGTAATAACACATTCAGAGACCGCCAGGAGAATGTGAATAATCTTGATATAGTGCAACGTGTAACAGACTTTGACACTTCAAATCAAGACTTAAAAAATATTCAAAAAGTAAACTTTGCAGCTACCATATCGCTCCATATAACAATCACAATATATTAAAAATTCTTACATTCAACTGGTGGAGACTATGTTAAGCTCTTGTTAAGCTCTAAGATACTCAAGATAGAAGTAACTATTCCAAGTCCCATTTTACAACTCTTAGATAGTGGTTATTTTAGGTATTGTAGAGTAGTTATTTATTTCCCTTACCCGAAGAAAACCTTGAACTATTAAACTTTTTATGTCTCAGCAAAATTTCAGTAAAGGTCATTGTTACGTCCGATGTACAGTAATCAAACTGTTATCCATAAAAGGTTGGAGAGAACATGCAATCATCCATTCAGTTCAAAAAAGAGTTAAGCGGAGGACATTAAAATTTGAAAATAATTATAGAAATACATGTAGAGAGATTAGGGTTAGTCAATTAGGAATCTCAAGGTCAGAGAGGTCCTTAGTAATATTTCTAGGTAATGCAAGATATCTGAATCGTCCCCGCATTGACTGTTAGGGCTAAACTCGCTCGTCATTGCAGACGATCGATTACTCGAAACGTGGCTTGTTCAAAATTCGCGCGCGGAATGTTTAAATGTTGATTTTGACGCCCACTATAAGATGGCGCTCGCTTATTAGCTTAATTTTTCAACTGTTTGCTATAAAATATATTAGTACTTTTATTTCTGTCTATATATCATTCTCATTGAACACATAGAAATAAGACATAATAATTGCTAATATCTAATTTTTATATTTGTGACAAAGATAGTTTCAATTTATTTAACACATGACGTATTTAGATCCTATTTAATTCGAATGTTTTATATGCATTTTTTCAGTTTTCCTGTACTGTTTGGCTCACTTATGCGAGCTTTTAGTATAACCATTAGAAAAAATACTCTAATAACCAGTTCTACTCAGGGTAAGGAAAAACTTCAAAAGAGAAAATAGTTAAAAATAATTATGGTTGTCACTTTAACAAAATAAAGTTATAAATGAGGAAGTAGAAAAGTACTTAAGAAAAGGGAAACAGGCAGATGTTGAAATAAAGTGAAACTGAAGCTTGAAGAGGACTTTTATAATCGTTAATCTCTAAACTTATTACTCAACTTTTACAAAATATGAACGGAAATTCTAGTTCCTTCTGCTTTTTCTGAAAAGTTCTCATTTAATAATGCAAAGATAGTTTTACGATATAATCTTACGAAAATTTCACTGAAGAATAATAAGTGAAACTTTAGAGGGTCTTATGAAATTCCTTAATTTCGTTTTTTTTTCTGTGATGTTTTCTTTATTCGCTTATCAAAACTTAGAACTACGTCCAATAAATGGCCCCGCGTTTGTTATTTTGGACTTTTCTAGAGGCTAACGTAATTTTTATAATTAAAAATTCACAGCTGTTCAGAATATTAATATTCTAAACCAGAATTTTCTAATATTTTGGTCAACATAAATTATTTAAAATAAAATACTGACCGTGTCATAAAAATATGTGGTTTAAAATAAATTAGCAGATAAAGGTCAGTGATAGTAAAGATAGCTGAAATTCTTAAATACTTCAGTTATGCATTTTTTAAATGTTCATATGTTTAAAGGTATTGAAACTAAACATTAATTTAAACAAAATATAAATTGGCCAAAATTCCAGTTTTAATGTAATGCAAGATTTTATTAGCGGGCGGTAATGCAAATGTTTTGTAGACGTGTACAAAATGTAGGTTGGGATATACATACTGTCAGATAATAATCTACTTTATGAGTGGATAAACGTTTGGCCAAATTAAACAGCTATTTATAACTGCTTTTAGGCGTTAGCATTCACGCGAAAAGAATCAATGCCGATTCTACATTTTCCCGGTTTTTAATTTTTTTGTTTTTTTTTCATTTCAATTTTTTAATTTTGGCATTATCTAGTGGAATGTTTTAGATAAGGATTTAAATATTTATGTCTATATTACTTAATAATGTAGATATTATGAGCAGCCATGATACGTGTGTGGAGGCCATCACAAAAAGGGCAGCGGCCTGTTATACACAAGAATAACCCGTATCTTTTTACACACGGGCTAGAACCGCTCGAGTGAAAATGGTTAGGCTTGGCCTAGACACGAATTATATTGGTCAATTTAAAATTTAAAACATGTAAACGAATAAACAACAATCAAAACAATTGTGTAACTGATCTAAATTAAATAAGCATAATACATATCATAAATAAAGATACGGTTTTAGGTCTATCAAACAGAAAATGTATCATTTGAATATATAAAAATTTTTTTTTAAATGGTCTCTTTTAAGCCTCATAGTCCCACATCTTAAAATCTTCTCAGGAACATCAGAGATGCATTTAAGGTAAAATTGGGCTGTGAGAAATGAAAAAGTATTTTTATTAAAAAGGCCATAAATAATAAAAAGGATTCGTCTGTATCAAGCTTTAGCTATAAACAGCTGGCGAGCTGTCAGCTAGCCAGATTAGGGTCAGGCTTTAGAAGTGTTTGGGTGGGTTAAGAGCAAAGGGGGAGCAGACTGTCAGATACAGCAAGCTGTGGATTCGTCTCGCACTTGGCCTAGGTACTAGGCTCAACCCTAATCCATTATGGCAGGCGAAAAACTAGAATTCTTTAATAAACCCTAATTCCCATACAAAGAAATTTTAAACCCATTAAAGCTATACCGTCTGATATTAACAAAAACCACATTTTAAAGCTGAAATCCATAATGTAAGCATGTAGATAATACAATTTGCTTCAATCAAAAATGACAACAAGGTAATTAGTTAATTGCACAATTAGTAGACAGTTGAAATTATAATTAATTACACAGTGCACATAGCTTTAACTTTTGTTGTACCAGCACCTATTAACTAGAAAAACAATTAAATAATTATAGCTTATATAGATTTTCTCATGTATATTTCATTAAAACGTATGCGCTTTTTTAAATTGCAGACACGCAGAGTGCATAGGTGCATTCATATACAATGCATGTTATTGCACCTGTATTTTATATACAAGTCTTTCGTTCAGTTGCAACGGACGATTTCCTACTAGGTAGTAATAAAAATAACTGATGACACTCTTTTAACGGTAGTAAGCATTGTTTGCCGCAAGAAGGAAACAGCAAAAGCGTTATAAGATTAATAATACAATAATGAATAAGTAAACATATATCAAATTCAGATAAATAACAACTAATAATAAATTGAAACATGCAAATTAATCATCTACTGAGTTGGACTTTGTTAGAACATTTACAAAAATTCTTATATTGTGGCGAGCATGTTTAGTTTGTTTGCACGTTGATATTGGTATAACGATTGGGATGTTACAGAATTATCTCTATAACTAAAATACAATTCAATAAGATATATTTAAATAGTACTGCAGCTTAATTATATATTGTTATGAGGTAGTTGACAATAAAATTTAGCTAAAAGCAAAACAACTTTAGCTAAAATCTGTTAGGAGTAAAGTTACAAGGTTGACCATACTATCCGTCGCTACAGTGAGTACATTCAGAATTTCTAAAATATTTACAGTTGAAAGCGAACGAAAACACAAGTAAATGGATATTTCTATCCTATATGATATATCTTTCTTTTATAACATTAATATAATACAATAATATTAATAATAAGATATAGAAATATAAAACTAAAGATATATATAGAAGCTCAGAGAATCAAGAACTACTGTGACGCGTTATAGAGACATGAAATTATCATAAGCTAAAATTACCATTTATTTTTCCCATTTTCCATCAGATATACCTATAGTTAGTCAAAAAGCAAAATTTATAAACGCGTACAGTGAGAAGAAAACTAAAATGCATATTTTAGTGTACAAGAAATAAATAATCAGATAATTGTGTGGTAATTGGAAGATTAAAAAAATTACAGGCCCATAACACTACTATCTCAAGTATATAAACTTTTGTCAAAAATCATAATGAAAAGACTATATAACAAAATAGAAATGTATTTATCTGAAGAACAAGGTCGCTTCCGTAAAGGGTTCAGTAAACCTATTAACCCTAAAAATATTAATAGAGAAAGTACATGAATATCATCTCCCACTATATATAGCACTAATAGACTATGAAAAAGCATTCGATAGCATCGAAATGTGGGCAGTACAACAGAGTCTATGGAACAGCAAGATAGACCATAGGTATATGACAGTAATTCAAGACATTTACAACAACACCACAATAACAATCAAATGGTCCGAAGAAACCGATCCAATCCCGATTCAGAGAGGAGTTCGTCAAGGCGATCTAATATCACCTAAATTATTTGTATTAGCCCTTGAGGATGTTTTCAAAGGCTTAAATTGGGAAGAAAAAGGCATCAATATAAACGGTAAATTTTTAAATAATCTAAAATACGCCGACGACATCATAATATTTGCAACAAATGAGGCTTCTAAGAAGGTAGGTTTAAAGATCAACACAGCAAAAACAAAAATTATGACAAACTCCGAAGAGGAAGTGAATATCGAAATAGAACAAAACACTATAGAACAAATAAAAGAATATATATACTTAGCTCAAAGGATTACTATACTAAACAAAGAAAATCAAGAAATATAAGTAGTAAGAAGAATGAAATTAGGATGAGCTGTCTTTGGCAGATTAAGCTACATACTAAAAAACCAAAAGATACCTCAACACCTTAGAACAAAAACATTCGATAGCTGTAGTAACCTGTCATGACTTACGGGGCTCAGATATGGGCTTTGACAAAGAGAAATGTAGACAAACTCGTGAAGACCCAAAGATCCATGAAGCACCAAATGCTACAAATAACCCCAAAAGACAGAAAACGAAACACATGGATAAGGGAAAAGACAAAAGTTACAGACGTAAGAAAGAGAATAGCTAGCCTTAAGTGGCAATTCGTAGGACACAATGCCCGCGCAACGGATAATAGATGCAACGCACGAATCTTAGATTGGCGACCCTGGCTGGGCAAAAGAACAAGGGGAAGACCACAGATGCGATGGATAGATGATGTAAAATGACACGGTGGTTTAGCATGGAAAAGAATTGCTCAAAATAGGACACGATGGAAGGAACGAGGGGAGTATTCACGACGCAGTTTGGCATTGTCGATGTTATGACAGATCTCTCCAATAGTTCACAGAGATCACAGCATGGTCGATATTTCAAACGCAACAAAGATCCGCATAATGGAATTCTATTATGAATTAAAACTATCTAGGAATTGCCTAAACCCTTGCTTACGAAAGACAGTTACGAGGTTACGACGGTTAATTCTAAAATATTAAGTATAATACCATTGGTGGAATCACAAAATTATTTAAAACTATAAGCAACCATCTATGGGTTACCCACAAACCTTAAGCGTTCCTGCTTTACATTTTCAAGATTCCCACTACAAAATGTCAGGGTTACTAACATTTTTGAAACACGAAAAAGATGGAAGCAGTGTTCAATTTTAAAATGAGAAAATTGAGTCTAGAATTATTGAAATTAATTCATGTATACTCCTCTAGCTTAAGTATTGCACTGTAGTGATTTTATAATAGAGTTCCGGCGCCAAAGTGTAGAAAAAGTATCCTGAAACGTTATAGTTTCGTCATAACAGGTACGTTTACATTAATACCAAATACCAATGCATTCTAACCCATCCAATTTCAGATTAATCAAACGTTTTTAATTCAGAAATGATTTTGAAATGTACTAAGAAAATATGATAAATTATTTTTCTATTCCAGCATTTCAAAGTAAGCTTTTTCAGTTGGTACTAGAGAAATGAAAGCTTACATTTTCTGAAAAACTGCTGAATCGTCACTTTTCCATTTGCACAAAACAAATGACCACAATGGTAATTTCTATCGTCTATAAAATTAATAATTGTTTAATACCTAGTCGAAGAAAAATCTTATATGCATAACCTTTCTCGAGGGATAGCGGCCTACTATAATTTTTTTTCTCTCGATCGGAACTGTGCCATTTTCTGCTTTTAATAACTAAATAGCTATGACATATTACCGCACAGTACTAAGTCAAATCGATTTCCTTCAAAAGATCGGCCATAAAATTCTTTAAACTACAACTTTCACAAGTACATCATTAAATTCGCGTAGAAGAACTAATGAAGATTCAAGAATGTATAAAGAGCCCAAAAGTGTAAAACTGCCCTGAAAAACATGGGAAATTAAATAAAAAGTTAAGGCCGTTTTGAAATCGATAAAGTTATAAGGTCGTAAATACTAGAGCTGCTAAGAACATAGTACGTGGTATTTATTTTTCAACAATGACATAATCCGTAATAATCATTTCACAGTTTTCATAATCATTGTATGCATGCATAGTAATCTTGCACGTCTTCACGCATTTTTTCCTTCACCATCTCCATCGATAATTGTCTCGAAGTTTTAAGTTTGTGTGTGTGTCCAGTCATAGCCACTTCTGTTTTAATGTTCTTCCAGATTCTCTTCTCTTAATACATTCTAATTATTTATTAAGATTTCGTCGTTGTTGATTCTCTCTATTCAACTATATTTTATGCTAAACTAATAATTTTTTTAGAGTAAAAGTATTCACAGAACATCTATGGAGATTCATGATCAGTCATCTTCAGTGCAGTAGGATTGCTATTAAACTGACCTGAATGTGGGTTAAAATATATTCACTCAAAGATGATGACTTACTTTAATATTTAATATATTAGAGCTTGACTGAACAAGGGGTAAAATAAGCAAGACTGCTACTATAGCTTTGAATACCTAGTCTTACATAGTAGGTATGTAGATTGCTTTTAGACTGTACTACAAAACAAAAACCAATGCACGAAACAAATGGAAGATTGTCGCTGTTTGTTTTCGCTCATTCGCCGTCCCGATAACATTAGATTTGATTTTATTAAACTTTTCAAAAAGCAAGCACAAATTGTGAAAGTACATATATTTGTGAATATTAAAACAGATCTCTAACTCTGAAGTCATTAAAATCCGAATGAACATTTTGTGTGAAGTTTAGGTACCGATAAATTCTTATAGTACGTTTATAATGGTTTCCAGAATTTCTTTAAGATCTATTAAGGTCTTAAGTTGCATGGAATGCTATATCACTTCGTTATATATACTATAGCCCTTATCACTTAAACTCCTAGAACAATAGTTGTATAAACGTTACTGTTACTTTATACCGCTTTATCATTTAAGGGTATATAAATGTCTTGATAGAAACCATTACATCTCTTGATTCTCTTAAATACATTTTAATGACAACAAACACCTTTATAGACTATCATTTGCTGATAATGCTATATACCTGCGATGTATAAACCTTTTATATAACTGTAGGGTATGCAACAGTCACGATTACACTTAAGTCCTATAAGAGTTTCATAAGAATGCTGTAGGTGTTCAACTTATTTATGTTTTTACAAAATCTCAATTTTAACATTTACCTGATACTTCAAACAATGCAAGAAATACTTCTTTTTTTCATAAATTTTCAAACATTTTAAAATATTTTTTAATTTTAATCATTTACTGGGCTCTTTTATTTCTTTGGCTTAATAACATCTAGTTTGACCAATAAAGATTTGTTTGCATTAGAGATTTGGACGAGAGCTGCATTAAAATCGTTATAACCTTATTTGACCACTAGTAAAGAATTGTTAACGAAGCTCTAAGTTCAGACATCGACGGCATATATTCAAAATAGAGAATGATAAAGTATAACACTATCATATTCAAAAAGCCAGGGAGAGATAAATATATTGTAGGAGTGATAATTCTGATACTTTTCTGCCATTTAGGAGTAACGGAAATGTTTATAAAGCGTTAAGTAACTTACTAAATAAATGAATACAAAATGCGTTATAACATTGTTGCAAAAGTGCGATAGAGGTAACCAAAATCTGGAAACATCAAGATTTAGCTCATGGAACCTTTGGTTCTATAAGGTTATCAAGAAAAGGTGTTGGAAACTCATAGATAGTACTCCCCATTTAAGGTAACTGTTATCCACACTAAATAATATGACTTCAAATTCTATAAATTACTAATAATATTAACTTAGGGTCAATATGTCAGTAATTGACCACTTAAGAGATTTTTCAGAAATATAAATTTATAACTTTGTAATATATTTTTTCTATTTTACGTCGTTACTAGACCCAGTAAAGCACCGGTTTGGG
The DNA here is from genome assembly GCA_929113105.1 of Agrypnus murinus. Classification (NCBI taxonomy): domain Eukaryota; kingdom Metazoa; phylum Arthropoda; class Insecta; order Coleoptera; family Elateridae; genus Agrypnus; species Agrypnus murinus. Next base: position 75,730,062 of record OV816024.1, read on the forward strand.
TTCGTTACTGAGAATTTTGGATGCTTTACTAAGCTAGTGTATTTTATTTTTCTGGTGTTGGCGACATTGCAGTTTTTCCAAATTTTAATTTGACGTTTACGTCAACGTCAAATGTCAAATCGTGAATGGGAATGGAAACAAAATGTGTTTTTAATAAATCAGCTTCGATTATCATGGACAATTATTATCAACGTTAACAGAACTGTCACAACGGAAAGTACCGTGAACTTGTTAGACACCAGCAGGCGGTATGAAGAATATAAAAATAGCGATCAGGCTATCCTGTACCTTGCTACTTGTCAAATTGCAATAAACGAAAAAGGGTAGGTATCATAACTTCAATTTTTATTACCGTGAAAAACACAATTGTTGTAGACATTAACTGAAACATTGGAAGTGTCATGTGACGTTAAAGTAATACCAGGTAAATTTTGGTTTGACACAATATTATGAGAGAAAGAATTACTATCTGATACAGTAATATTATTTTCAGCGTCGTCCGTATGGTGAGAACATCCAGGTAATTCCAAATTAAGGTTGTTTACTGTGTCATGGTTAGAACAATCAGGTAAGTGCAATACAGTTTGATGACCAAGCATTTGTGCAACTTCAATCTTTTTCTTCAAAGATGCATCAATATAACCCTCTGCAACAGCAGATGATTTCCATCCTCCATGTCGTTTTATAGTTAGTAAATCACCGCCTTGGTTAGCCAACTGTGTTGCACTCGATCTTCGGAAGCAATGTCCAGTGAAGAGTTCTGGATTTGGTAAATGAAGAAATTCAGCAATATTTCTTGAAATTTTCCCAATAGTATTAATCCCAATGGGACTATTTACACAGTGACCACCACGATATGTTAAGAAGAAACGTTTATGTGTAACAATTTTCGGTCTCAAGGCTGCGTATTTTGCAATTAAATCAACCCAGTCTGGGTTGGTTATCATAAACTGTCTTGGTACATTGTTTTTTGTTTTAGGAACTGCTACAGTAACTGAGTGAGGTCTATATTCAACGTCATCGATGGACATGTTTGTCAATTCTTCGCGCCTACACGCGCCGCTATAACCCATTATTAATATAACCTAAAATTATATTGTTTGTACACAGTTACAAAATAAATAAAATTTACACCCACTTTCATCGCCAGGTACAATTTATTATCTGCTTCTTTAATGAATTTGTTAATGTCGCTCTCTTCCAATATTTTTGATTTTTTTGGCTGATAACCTGTAGACATTCGTTTCAAAAACGCTTGCAGTTTAACATATTTTGATATGTCGACATTCCTGTATATATCAAGACACGATTTAAGTTTTGAATAGGTGCTCCACAAAGTAGATGGTTTGTATTTTTTACTTTGCTCATCAAAATAGGCCAGTAACACATTCTCTGATATATTTCCAACATTTTTTCCATTGCACCATTCTAAAAATTGATAAAACTGTTTTTCATATTGCGATCTGGACTTCTCTGGCAATAAATTGGTAACAACATTGGCCGCACTTGCTCGAATTTCGGGCGGAGTACATGAAAAATCTTCAGAACTCATTTTCAAGAAAAAATTATGACAATTCAAATTGAATTTTCCACAGCCTTCTTAAATAATACTAAATCATTGTACCCAACCTTAACAAAATTCCCTAAATTTCAAATTTTTATTTCTTTTCTGTAAAAAGGAATTAAGAGGCGTAAAATAGAAAAAATAGTATAAAACACTCGTTCAGAAAGCTCTTCCAGCACTTGTTTGTTCCTCCACTCGCCGCTACGCGGCTCGTGTTGGAATTCCAAACGCGTGCTTGAATCGATGCTTTCTCGAACTTGTATTTTAATATACTATTTTTTAAACAAAATAAAAAATGCTATAAAGTGCAGTTATAGTCAGACTCTAAATATCAATAATACACAAATTAAAAAACATTTTGTTTCATAGAAAAAAAAATATAAGAGTAAAAAAGTTAGTAAAAATTTTTCCGGTAGTTACCACAAACTACCCAGTGTTTGACCAAATTTTTCCCAGTAATTGATCAGTGTTATAATATAACGAATAAAACATCAGTTTTTTTATTATTTTATTATATATTTTTATAGAGCCACATAGTATGTATTGCATAAAGAAAAATGAACATTCTTAAAAAATATCAAAATATACTGTTGTATTATATGTTTGGTTAGATTTATACAAATAATAAAACTTTGATGAAGTTATTTATTTCTCTTTTTTCAAGCTAGATTATTTTTTTAAATATAAGAAAATCATTTTTTAAGGTAAAATAAAGTAGCAACAGGGTTTTGTGTAATTTATTATTGAGTTGGCCTCGTATAATATAAAAGTTTATTTTAAAAAGGTGTACAATAATATTTATGTTCGATTGCATTATAAAGTACTGTTTATTGTATTGTTTTGCGGCAGTGAACTGGCTTATTATTGTACTCGTAAAATAAAGTGGCAGTTGTAAAATAAAGTATATAGTAGTAAAATAAAGTATGACAACTGTATATTACATGTCAAATTTTTTTCTGTCAAGAATAGATGTCAAATTTATAAACTGATTTTTTTTTTGATAATTAGCCAATTTTAGGAATCGAACATAAAGCTTTGTATGCAACTCTTACGTAATCGGACCTTATAGACTCGCCCTTTTTAAAGGCCTTGCTCGCTTCGCTCGCTCGGCCATAAACTGGGCTTGTCTATAATGTCCTACATTATGTACTTGTTACATAAATAGCTATTATCTACGACCACCATAGAAAGTTACATATTCCGCACAATCTAGTAACCGTGAAAACAACCAATTGCAAACAATCTCCAAACTCAACGGTAAAGTATGTGAGGAAGGGGTTCTCAATAATAAGTAGTTCTATTAAAACGCCATAGATGTCACCACTTGCAATATTTATAATATTATTAATTATTTGAAATATAAAATGTTATAAATTTTAGATAAAGGTTAATTTATTTTGTTTAATTAATATTTTACATTAAATAATATTTCGAATGGAAATCCATCTAGAAAAAAAACTAAGGTCAGACCCGGGGAATTGAACCCGGATCGCTCGGTTAGTAGCTACAGCGTAACCATTGAGCTACCGAGACGCCTTTCAATAATATTTTTTTTCTCATTATATAAAGTTACAATGATTGTTATTCAATTAAAACGTAAAATTAATTAATGTTTTACATTATTATATAATTTTTAATGTAATTTTATTTATTATTATTGCTAAATTACAATAAAAACATTGAAAACATTTATAATTTGCTATATAATGCGAGAATATTTGACATTTTGCGCAGAGGTTAATAACCTTGACAATTGAATTGTGATTTTTGTACATATAAATTATTTTTTGAAAACGAGTACATACGTATGATTATTTAGCTGTAAGTACTAAATAGTAGATTAACTGAAATTATACAAATTGTAAACGTATTATTACTATTGTCTTTACAAATTTAATGTTTACTTTTGTCGTTTTTAAAATTCTAGATGTATCATGAGTGAATCCGATGAAGGAAAATTGGGGTGTACACTCGTACACCTCCAAACATCGTGGAAGCGGCTCACATTACATCTCCTAATTTATTGCCAAATATTTCACGTAAAAAATATGAATGCGAGTATAATTCTAGGTTAAAAAACTTTCGTAGCTGTTGGTGGTTTATTACTTTTTTTGTTGTCGTAGATAAAGTATAATGTGTAACGCGTGCAAAAACACCAATTTCTCACTCGTGTGATTCGACTACGTCTCATGCCGCAAAATCTTCACACTCATGAGAAATTGGCACTTTTCTGCACTTGTAACACAATATACTATTACAAGCTGGTCGGAGCGTAGCAAAACAAGATGCATTTATTTAATTTGATTATTACAAATTCATACGTGTTGATAAAATATTGAATTATGGCTCTGACAACATTTTTGTTTTAATAAAAATTTAATAAATTACGATATTTAATTTAAATAAGTTTGTACAAAGTATGATTATTGATTACATAATGTACAAATGTATTTAGACAACCGTTTGACCAAGATAATGCAGCAATGTGGCACCATAGTTATAGTAATTCGAGGTGCAATAATCGCTTGAGAAACATAAAATATTCATAAAGATGTACAGGTACCTTATTTTTTCTTTTAAAATGAAATTTGGTCAACTACTGGGTGATGGTCAATTACTGGCTTACTGACCCTATAAGGAGTAGAGTTACGGTGTCTCCTAACCAAACATTATATTTGACTATACGTATTTCGGTAACGATGTTACATTTTTCTCGGTATAAAGCCATCTAGACGTATACACTATACAGTAAAATACAGTAAATAATCAAATACAATTGTGTGGTTAGGAGACACCGTTTAAATATAGTGTTCTATAAATTAGTGATGTAAACTATTATACATCATTAATAAAACAAAAAATGTTCATTGGTAGGTTATGACGTGTATTGGTTTTTGTTGTGTATTCAGTATAATTCTAGCAGCTTTTGGTTTTTGGAACTGACTAACATTCGCCATTGGTGGTGCAGAATTATATTCTACTGGCCTAAATGGCGAACAAGGTGTAAAACAAGAAATAATTTCTTACTACAGTTTTGAATACAATTGAATTAAAGTACATATGAGGGTAATTCTTCAATATTAATTTCTAATAATTCGTTACCATCTGCTTTTGCAAGAATAATGGGTGGCTTTCAATTATACGGTAATTAATTAAGTATTGCCGTATATTGTTATTAATAATCGAGTTTTTCTCTACAAATTCCGTTATTGTTATGCGTAGTGAAGCAGAGCTGAATTAAACCAACTAACATACCAATTATTAAAACATCATTCCAATACAATGATGTTGATAATATGTGGACATCCAGTTCCAAGTGTAGGTTGATAGGATAAACCACTTATGCATGACAACAATAAGGCAACAAACAGCATTAAGAAATTTGTTAACAAAAATGTTTTTGTTATGAATCCCTTTAAAAATATCTCAAATGTATCTATTTTTTTTATTTCAATAAGAATGTATTTATATTAATGACGATATTGATTGCGTCGTCGCATATAAGAGGTTTTAATAGCATGGTTCGAGAAACGTGTTTATAAAATGCTATTGACACGTTTGCACTTAGTAAAACATTTTAACGTAATTATTATACGAATGATAAAGATTTTAAACTAGTGTACAAATTAACTTCGGTATTAGTAAACAAAGCTTGCATAAAATGCACCCACTTTTACTAATCTTGCTACTGTACGGCAAATGCGCATTAAAATAAATCACGCACTTAACAGAATCCATAAATTATCGCCTATTTATCCAAATAGGTCAGAAACAGTTATTCACGGGAATGTCTAAATGGAAGTTTTTTTAGGGCAATTTAAAGTACATTGCACTATGGAATGTAAAACACCTCAAAAGCACAAATCCCGTTTCGTTTTGTGAGAATTATTGCGGGGGAAATAGTTTTTGTCCGAAACCTTCAAACGACGTCCGAGGTCGAAGCAAGGCGATAGGACCTTTCAGTCTTTTTGTACAAATGAAACACAAAGGTTATTTTTTGTATGCTTTATTGCAGCTAAACAATGGACTGTTTTTGACAAGAGGAAATACCGAAGCATTTCTACGGTTAAATTTTCGAATAGTTAACGTCAACATTATCTTAAAACACCATTTTTTTCTGGGTAAAATTTGTTGAATAAAAAACAAAAATTAGTTTTTATCTGAAAAGAAAATTAATGTTAAAAAAGTTTCTAAGTAAATTTAAGTTCGAAAATAATATCGGTTAGGCACCGTCGGTTAACGTACAAGATTAATGGTTCACCATGCAAAAGCGAACTTTGTAAGTAGCGTGAATTATTACAGACTTCCAGATTTTATACCAATTCAATTATGCGGAATTAACTTAAATTTAAAATTAACAACTTTCCTTGTTTTCTCAAAGGAGATTATTGTTAATTATTATTAACGCTAGGTCTGTATATAACTCATAAAACTAACGCGTTTATTACAACATAAACTCCGAAACACTTTAGATTCTAAAACTATTTAGGCTCACAACAAAATTACAAGGACGGGGAAAGATCATATTCCCTAGAGGATAAGTCCTTCTGCCACCAGCGAAATGGCAAAGTTTAGATAGAGCTCGATAAACTGATTATAATGATTTAAACGCTCTCAAATATGTACGGGAGAATATAAGTTTGTCGTAATTTAATGCATAAAAAGTGAAATTTATCGATATTAAGGGGAAAAAATAAAGGCGGTAAAATGTTTTTGTCTACAGAAAAAAATAATAGCCTTATTAACATAGTTAAATGTTATCCTGGAGTCTATTATGTAACTTTATAAATATTATATTCTTTAACGGATAATTTCTTAATTATTGGTAAACTAAGCCTAATGGTCGATCTTGGAGAAGGTAAAATAAAGGAAAATTAAGATATCCTGATAGTTAACATTTTCCCCTGCAGACTACATTATTTAACGTTTGTAATTATAGAGTGCCATGTAATCTTCAAAAAGAAGCAGACAGCCAATTCTCCATTACTATTAAAAAAAGCTTCTTTCTCTCTTTCCTCATAAACATATTCTTTCTGTTCATTATTCCTCATTTTGGGGCTTTTGCTACTTTCTAGAAGTTCCCATCTGAATAATCTGCAATTCCTTGCACCCTTGGGTTATGGTACTCTGGGGATAGACTTTAATTTTCGTGATTAGACTAAAAAATTCAAATAAGCCATAATTAAATTTAAAACTCCAGAGAAGGGATCTATCTACCGCAGTCTTGAATATCGAAGCAACAACTTCAAAGAAAATCAATACTCATGCCAAAATGATGATGATATCCATTATATAAGTACATGACTTTTACAATAATTGATTATACCATTTGGTAGCAATCAATCACCTGACCTTAAACCTATCAAGAAACTAATTAAAACTAATATTCTCTATTTGTTCTCTTTTCCTTGTACTTGTGTTTATAAGAGTGTGGTATTACTGAGGCCTCTCTGTGAGCTTTCCACATATACACGAGTTTACTTCGAATATAAATTCAAAAGATAGTTATTGTAGAAACCAAAGTCTTTTCAAATTATTTTTATTTATAGAATCGCGCTTACATCAAAGTAATTTAAAAGTATACAAATTTTCGAAAATTTGAATTGACAGATTTTCCAGGCAACTTAATTTGTAGCGTCATTCTGAATATACTTACTTACTAAGCACTGTGTAAAATCTGAGGACAATTACACTACAAGCCATTTTTTGTTAGAAGTAAAATCGCAAAAATAAATTAATCTTTGAGCAGTGGCGCCCTCGTCATGGCTACTGATTTGCCCTCTTTGTCAAAATTTTATATTTCAAATGCGTAACTGAAATAATATTAATTAATAAACATTCATCGATTAATAAGTGAATGTACTGTAATAAGTAATTGTAGAAAACCTCAAAAAGTAATTAATGATAAAAAAGAAACATGAAAAAGATGATAAATGACATTAAAAAAAAAGCAAACATCAATAGACAGCTTGATTAAGTGGTAGCCGCGTTGGATATCCGGCTACGAAATATGTGTTCTATCGCAGGTTGTGATGATTTTTTTTTAATAAAATATATTTCATAAATAAACAATTTTTTATCAGAATTTAATAACAATTTAAAAAAAGAAATAACTTACAATTAAATAATAACATGGCAATGTATAATCAATTAGTTTTACTTTTAATTAACGTAAATATTATACACAAGTAGTTTAAACAATACTATAAAATTAAGGGATAATTTTATGTAATTATTCTTTTTTTTATAAATATGTATTATAATTTAAAAACAATTATTTATGAAATATATTAAACATTTTGGTTATAAAATATTATATTATATATAAAAGAATTGTTAATTTATGAACTACATTAAATATTTTATTTAAGAAAAACCGGGCTAGTTACTAGAACCTGGGTCTTGTAATCTAAAATACGGAGCGCTTACCACACGGCCATGCTGTCTATTGACGTTGCGTCGTTTGCTTAGTTCTTTACTGAATGTCATTTATCATACTTTTTTGTTTGGTTTTTTATTATTAATTACTTCTTGATGACTTTTTACAATTACTAATTACAGTACATTCACTTATTAATTGATTATTACTAATTAATCAACAATTAATATTAATTCATTTACGAACGCTGTTTCTGGTATCTAAAAATTTTCAAAGTTTCTCGATATCTATCCGTCTGCAAAAATAATGTGTTATGGGGACCTAGTTCGATAGGTTTCCTAATCGTTCTTCCCTTACCGCTGTCTACCAGCAAATGGTTCAGGACTGTTTGAATATAGCCTTAATGCCATCATGTAAAAGGATTGTAAATTGAAAAGAATGTCTAAAAGATGAATCAATCTAATAAACAATATATAAAATACTTTGATAGTGGTTCCAAATAATTTAATAATTTGCGAAACGTGATGGAAAAGTACGGTGCCGTCACTAGTTATTAGTCCAAAATAGTTCTCCAGGAGAACCCCCAAATCTTGTGTTTTAAAAACAAAGACTCATGTATAACATAAAACAACATGCTTCTTATCTTACCAACAAACATCTACTGAGCCATATTCTTGTAGAAACTTACCTAGAACAAAAAAAGGGAATTAGTTTTCTTATCAAAATTTAGAATACAATTTTAGAGAAAATTTGGTAATTAAATTAATCCTGTAATACTAGAAAGTTCGTTTCTACTGTAATTACAGGTATAGTTAAACAAGTCTTGAAAATATTTTAGAAATATGTAAAGATTACTAAATCTTATTGTTCTAGCAGTTATCCACGCTACTTATTAAATTTGGACTTATTAAGTCATGACATTGATTAGAGTGAAGTATTACCATACCTTATAAATTAGAAGCGTAATAGTACACATTAACAGTTGATACGATCGATGGATGACTTTCCATGGAACTTTTTGGGAATCTTGTAATCTTTAGGTGTCAATAAATTCCTATAAAACAGTTATAATGGTTTTCAGTCCATAGTTAAGTTTTAAAAGACTCCTAATTAATAAATCAGTTGTATAGAGCGCAATATCACTTCTTTACATATACTACTTACAGTCCTTATTACTTGAGATCCTACTAAAATAGTTTATCATTTAAGGGTAAGTATCTCCACATTAACCACTATATCTCTTAAATACATGTTTAGTGACAACAAACACCTTTGTAGACTATTATTCGCTGCTAACATCTTTATCTAGATACCTTTTATTCGACTATAAGATATATAACAGCCACGATTACGCCTTCTAACGATACTCAAGTCAATATAAGAGTTTTATAAGAACGCTCTAGGTGTTCAACCAAATTTATCATTTTAGTAAGCTGTAACTACGAACTCCATTTTGGAACACCTTATGACAATATGATTTTTACAAATCTTCATTTAAGAAAATATCATTTATCAATATTGACTTGATACTACCAGTTTAAATAATTGAGATTTTTCTTCAAAGCTAAAAACATTTCTTTTCTTTTTGGTAAATTTTGTAAGATTTGGAAAGACTATTTTAATTTTAATTATTTTCGAGGCGCTTTAATTTTTCCAGCCTAAAATATCATATGTTTGGATAACAAATTTGAGTGAGCTCTACATTAAAATCGTTAGTTTATTTGATGATGGGTAAGGAATCGTTAACGAAGCTTTAAGTACAGACATCAACAGCATCTATTTAAAAAAGAGAACAATAAAGTATAACGCCATCGTGTTTAAAAAGCACTATAGAGATAAAACATTGTAGAATGGAGAGTGTGAAAGAGTCATGCAAAGCGTTATAACATTGTTGTAAAAGTGTTATATAGGTAACCAAGATTCAACTTCAATATTATAACTTTTGGTTCTATAAGATTACGAAAATAAATGCGTTGAAAATTCTTATAGTACTCTCCATTTAAGCTGTTTTACGGTGATATTAATGTTAGATAGCTGTTTCCCAAGCGAAACAATAGGGCTTTAACTTCTATAAATTAGTAATGTAAACTGTTATGCATCATATAACACAAAAATTGTTCATTGGGTTATGCCGATACTTATAACCAATACTTTAGCGGTGCTCACTATGGAGTCTTATTTCGCCTTATCTGGCCATTCTTAACGTACACCACTACCGGGATTAGTTTTTCCAAGCAAGATCTACAATGCACCATAATTTTGGAAAGTGAAACTATACCCAGACAAATTGAAGAGAGGCTTCATGCAAGCTGTACCAACACTGAGAATCCAATCTAAATAAAGGGAACCAAAAGAATACCAATTGGTATTACTATACTAAATTAAAGTATATTGATACAAAAAATCGTTAATCGTTCTGCAGTCTGGATGCCTTTGAACCGTAATTCCCAGAAACAAAACCAAATTCATTTGATGGAGAACGCATAAAGAAACCCCAAAAGAGAAGGCAGCGAAAGGAAGCAATTGAAAGGATAATTATCTAACACCACTAAAAAATGATAAAATCTTTAAAAGGTCACAAATAAAAGCACCGTGAAACACAAGAATCATAGTACCTTATAAAAGTATTATGAAAGTGTTATGAAAAAAAAACAGAAATAAACAAAAAGAGATATCTTGCATTAAAATCTTCATAACAGCTTTCGACTTAACTATAGCAAGCCAGTTTCAGATATTTAAAATGAATATTACAAAAACTGATGCCAAAAGAAAAAGTGCTGAGTTGCTTTTTCAATTTGCATTTGAAATATCGAGCGATAATTCTTACTTACGCTGTTTTGTAAGAATTTGGGAAATAGGTCAATGGATATTGACATTCATCTTGTATTCTAACATTTTCGCGGTCGTATTATGTTTTGGGAAAGGCATTCTGTAAAATATAGTTTACGATTGAAGACGCAAGTGGACGAAGGTATCAAGTAACGAAAAGATTATTTAGAGAAACGCATTTAAAGTTTTTCAATTAAATATTCTAGCTTGGCACATGACACCTTTAAGGTCTAGAAATCTCAGTTATTTATAGAAATTGGCGATCAAAACTACCACAAAAGAAAAATATAGCATATTTGAAGTAAATTAAGCAAAAAAAAAACATTTTTTTGAAAAAATGTGACATGACACCTGTATCCACTTGTGTGGTATTTACAACACGTTATCACAATATTCAAAGTCGCTCTCACTATTTAATTATATATAATAATATTTTAAGTGGAGGCACTACATCTAATCAATCAGGCCATACTGGTAGATCTGAGTACCGCAAGTTACGCCATATTGGACCGAAACTAGCACGGAATTGTTCATTATTCTATCTGTGTTGAATTAATCAAATCCATAGTTTAAGAGGTATTTCTACATAGTTCTTATTTTGAAAGCTCAAAGCTCTAATATGTCAATACATAAAATGAAATTTTAATTATTCCATTATTAAGAATCAGGTATTATCTGCCGTAATATGTCGGCGGTATGCGATACTTTGATCTGCCAGCATGGCCTGACTGATTAGACGTAGTGGTTCTATCACTAAGTCCTTTCAAGCGCCACCTATGTAATATACAAGTATATGTACTGTAGACCCAAAAACATTATTTTTTATAAATATCACTTAATTGCACACTTCTAAAAGTAAATTTAAATTAATCCGCTCAAAGCTTTTTCTTTTCTTGTTATTAACATATTGTTTGCTATAATTAGGGTTAAGTGGAAGAGCAAACTATATAAAATTTATTTCTTCATAGATCTGAACTTCGCCCTATTATGGTGATTTAGACTTATACTATGTATATCATATTTTATGTTATAATGTATGTACATACGTATGCACGAACTTAGGTCACCATAATAAAATACAATTTATTATTATTATTATTACCTCTCCCTGTAAGTATGACATCAATAGCTATGGGAAAATACTATGGGAAATAAGTCTAAGTCTTTCTAAAAAAATTCTTGTTCCTTTCAGAATGCTCTAGAAAGTGTTAAGAAGTGTACCATAATAAATAATAATATAATCAAAATGAAGAAATAAACTTCAGATCTTTTCTTGAACAAGATTACCATGGAACTTTTTTTGCGGGTGGCAACATATGTAGCTTGTTACTATAGAAACAAGAGTTTTATAGAATTTCTTAAATGAAACAGAGAACTAATCATGGTCGAATTCATGGAAGAAATCAAAGTAATAAGCTTTAAGATAGCTAGAGATATAAAAAACAATACTGTACAGTTCTTCCACTAGATCTTTACCCACACGTCATCAATTATGTGTAGCTAGTAAAGACAATTCATATGTTCACATCCTTATTACTTACGTGAGATAATAAAGAATAAAAGATAAAGTACATTTTTTAAGTGGTAATGCAATGCTTTCTTGAGAGATGGCGCTAGAAGCATTATAAATATTTTAAAACTGAAATAATTTTTATTTGTAATTACAAATTTATTCTATAAAATTTTGGTGTTTAACAGTTCTAAAAACTGAAAGGTTGCACAAAAAGCAATATATAGTCAGAGAGATAATTTAAAATTATCGAAAAATTTATTTTTAGTACTGCTTTTTTAAAAAACTAAAAAGTGCGGGAAGGAGTGAGAACTGCATGATTCATTTAATGAAAAAGTATAATTTCATAGATCGTAGAAAATCGTACCAAGGAATTAATGATTCTTTGGTAAATTCTATCCTTTTATTGTAAAAAATCAATTTGTCCATTCCCTTGCACAAGTTAAAAAGAGAGATGATGCATGCACAAAGTATGCAGTGGGGTTGTAAAGGAACATTTTCATTTTTATAATCAATTGCTTAAGAAGAATCTGAAAAGGTTATGCTTTTTTTTATTTCTATTAAGTACATTTTATTCACTCTTAAAACAGTTTTACTAAATATGTAGTTTGAAGATCATCACACATTTTCTGTAATTAGAAAAAGTAAAAAATAAAACTATTTTTTGGAACAACTAACTTATTAAAAATTGTAGGTTACCGAAAGTTTACGACTCTTAATGATTGTGAACTTGGCTAAAATGTCAAAAATATGAAACTAGTCGTTGATTTTATTAGAAATTCTTGTTTATTAATTCGTACGCATAAGATCTATGACGTGTGGGTAAAGATCGAGTGGAAGAACTGTATGTTTGTGCTATACTTATAATAAGACACATAAGATCGACATCATCGACATGCGATAGGCACATCATTCGAACCTCTTGTAACTAACACTACTTAAGATAATAAGTTAACTATTATTAGTTACGCAAAAACTAAATTAATGCAAACGCAAATAACCCAATGATTTAATAAAAAAAAACAAAACACCATTTGCATCTTTTAAATTCAGAAAACTTTTTCTTTCATTTATTCAGTATCATTCTCTAACTAAGGCATATTTAAATGAAACCTTCAGTTTCTCCAAATTTACATTAATGAAATTACCAGTTAAACAGTGTTATAAAATGTTAAAAATAGGTAAAACATTCGTTTAACTAAACATTAGATCTGTCCAGAAGTTTCGAATTAAAAACCAATAAAACCTGACACCGAATAAGTTACTTAAAAAGAAGAAAAAGCTACTAAATATTGTAGGCGGATTACTTTTCAGAATATATATAAACAATTATAATAGGACTCTATCCGCCTCCAATTGTGTTAGATACTGTCCGAGATAAGAATGTCAACCATTTTTAAGAAAGCCGTTTGACATTAACCTTATCTTCTGAACGAACATGCTGGCGAATTCTAAATATTCTAACAAACAAGAACCACATTCCTGCATCCAAAATTGTTCTAAAACTTTAAGCTATTGTTTTAAATTTTAGTGGTTTTTCTTTTTCATTTAGAGAAACTGTCTTATAAATTAAAATAATAAAGCTTTTAAAATGAAAATGAATTTCTTCAAAACTGCTTTTTATTTTGTTAAATAAGTCGCCAGGAATAAAGAAGAGATTTATGATAAGCACGATGTTATTATCGATGTATTGCTTATGTAATTTATTCAATAGTTTAATAACTGGATCTCAATAGTACAATTTGCATGAATTTCAATAAATTGTGATTACATAGCCCAAAGAATTCCATACTTAATTGATCACTTGACTGAAGTAATTTAATAAGAATAAAATGTCATAATTGGTGGTTTATTATACAAAAATTCTTTTACATCATGTTTAAAAATTAATATTAATATTATGCTGGCAGTATAGAAAAAATTAATTCTAACTTACTTAAAACAAACAAAAATATATTTTCAATCACCAATACACACACTTTTTCCTGTATCACAAATTAAGTCGGTATTACACTCAACAAACCGATGCAATGAACTAACTGCAAGCCAAAGGCTTCCGGCATGCATGCTGACAAATCTAAAACATCACTATTGTTCTTATTCACTTTTTAGACTGACTCATTATAATAGTTTAGTCGCCTCATGGGCAATGTGTGAGAGGGGGGTTTTAAAATATAGGGGGCTTTCAGATAAACCAGGCTTTGGGACCCATTTGAAGGCCATTGAGGGTAGCCGATAGGACCAGATAAGTTAAGGAGGGGAGACCTGACCAATCAAAGGCGGGATTTCAAATCTTTTGTTGCAGATTGTTTGGGTACCCTCAGGGACAAATCCCATACAAAAATTGTGTACACCATTTGCATTGTCTTCTAGCAAATAAAGTCATAACTATCGATAGGCACTAACTGTTCAGAATAAACATGAGCTTTAATTTATTTATCATTATTGATTCATCGAAAGTTCTTTTTGGAAAACAATAAATATTCCTTTTAAGAAAAAAACTTCAAGGTTAGATTTGAGAAGTAAGTGTGTATAAGTGCTGTTGGTCCTATGAATGTGAAGAGGGTAGCTATAAGGGTGCAAACAAATAAAAGAGGAAATGAGGTCATTAAAATTTTGGTTTTCGGGGTAGAATATTTCAGTTAGTAGCAGGATTTCAAACGCGATGGCAAGAAAGATGTGTATCGCGTGGCAAAATACCAAGCATGTTCTTAAATTACGTGTTCATCAGTTTATCGCATGTAAGAATGGTGCAAAATTTCAAACGACTCTGTGATTAAATATAAGCCGTTTAAAGCTGACAGCTTGTGCCAGGTAATTGATTAAAACTATTTAAATATGTTTAGAGTTGAGATAGGCACCAACATTTTTGAAATTCTACGTAATGACGTCTAATTTTTTAGTTTAGTTGTGTGGGATGTAAGAGAAAAATAGTCTTTCAAGTTTGAAACATAAATTAAGTCTCTTTAATAACGTGCAACTAAATTACCTTCTGGACTAGGATCAAAACTTCTTGCGCAAGTTATTTGATGAATTGTTGTTCCAATTACCCGCACGAGACGTGTTTCTTCTGTTCTTATGTTTAGATATTATTTATAGCCGATGCAGTTATAATTGCAACAAAAACCGCATATGTCAAAGAGAATATAACGAAGAATAGTAGAGACTACCGGTTATTAGAATAGTTCAAATAATCTTCGTTTCTGTATAGGTAGCAGCTGCAAGGAGTTGAAACTTTACAAAGGCAGGAAGGTTAGATAACAGAGTTATTATTATTACTACTGCATCTTTAAGTTAGCTCCAACGGAAAATTTATAGTTAGTTTTCAAACGAAAAATTGCTTCGATTATTCACTGGGTGTTTCAGGTGACCAATTCTTTGTATGTTTGGAGTGAAAAAAATGTTGGATGTGTTGCAGGAAGCTTATAAAATATTAAAAACAAACAGGTCTAGTTATTTGTCTGTTAGTGAATACGATCATTATTTTAAAGAAAATTATGGCATATATCTTAAAATATTCGTGTTCGGTGTTTTAACCAACATAAACTAGCTCATTTGGTCTGCGGTAGTCAAAGATCTTTTCACAATTCGAAACTGTATGCACTTTTTGATTTCTTGCATCTTTATTAAATTAAAAATGTTAATAGTATGCTTATTTGTTTCAAGTTTTTGTTACCATTAACAATTTATTTACATCCCTTAATATAAAGCAGTCGACAAAGGATCGTATCGTGTAACTGCCGAGAGGCTTTAGTGTTAGCTTTTTACTTTTTAAAGTTGAAAATTAAAATTGTTATTACAATTGTTAAAATTTAAAACACTTTAAAGAGATTCACGCATATAATAAATTACAGTTATGCTTTCTGTTAGTCGTTATTCTGTTCAGTTTTTTAGGTAGGTATAAAGTATCACATTTATCATAGCACTAAAAAAGCTAGAAGACTAACAGTAGGTTGTAGACTTCTCAATACACTTTAAACAACTAATGAAACATGAAGCATTAAATTTCGACGAAAAAGTGCGTTAACAAGCTGCAAATTTAGTCTTGGCAAAAAAGCAACACAAAGTTGCCAAAAGCTATTGCTAACTTCTAAGCTTTATAGCAGTAACAGTATGACAGTTGTAAGTACATAATATAAGTGCATTGCAGTTTAGAAATATTACAGTATCTTTTCAGTTAATACCGTGATAATATAATTTCAGCAACTATCAGTCTTAGCTGTTACTTATAAAACTTGGACAAATTAATAAAAGGTTTGACATGTGTAATAAATAATAATAAGAAATCTTTTATTGCATGGATATGGAATTTTACAAAGTAAGTTTTGAAACAATAAATTCAGAGAACTTAAAATCAATAAACAAAAAGCTGCTGCTTGTAAATAGGCACATTGTGTAGCCTCTCTATAATTATAATCCAGAATTGAGCATACCTATGAAATTTGGATATTGACAGATTGCAGAAAAATTAAGTAAACTACATATGCACATCTGTAAATCAGTTTTCGTATTTCGAAACTAACGGGTGCTGCAAGAGGTCCATTTTTTTAACAGTTAAAATATATACTCTTGAGCAGAATGAATTGTAGAGAACATTCCCTCTACTAGGTGTTAATTTTTTAGAACTACACGCAGCCTTCAATACTAACAAAAAACTTATCAACAGGTGGGTAGTGGATAGTGGAACACATATAGATAATAAATAAATTTGCAGTATTTGGATAAAAGAATGGAAGGGAATTTTAGGCTGCTTTAATAATTAAATCGAACCCAAAATGAAATATTAACTAACGTAAATAAAAATAGACCAAAATTATTATCAATCACACATATGTTGTTTATATGTCAAACTAAATTGTTTTGTAATTTGTAATCTGTAATATTGAAATAAAAACCCATGGATTTAGGAATTAATAAACAGGCAGCATTTCACGCAAAATATTGTTGTAAATAAACAGGTATCACATCTTAAACTCACCTATGCTAATACTTCACAAAAAAATTGTCTACTGGAATCTACTCTAGGTAGACTACACTACACTAATAGAGCCTATAAATCACATATGAGTGAAGTAATTATTAAGGATATTTTGCTCTTATTCATTATATATATTTTCACTCTATTCGTTTATTCTTGATTAGAGACAATTTACTCGCATTTTATTTTTTACCGTGTAGATATTCTGAATATCTAATAAATATACACTCTAAAAAATTACCGGTGAATTATACCCTAAAAAATGGAGGCAACTATGTTACCTCCATTTTTTGGGGTAAATTTACTTCAAAGTGTAATTTTCATAGGAAGTGAAAAATTTCAACATTAGGTTAAGTTTGCATTGTAATGTTTCCTTTTTAAGTAAATTTACAGATTAAAATTACAATCTCAATGTAATTGAGATTTTAACATTAAAACACCTGTGTAAAGTTACATGACAAAGTTAATATTTCATGGCAATAGTACTTTTCAGGGTTAAAATACAAATGTGAAAATACTTCTTGAATGTAACGATGACTTGCGAAAGTACTTGCAAATTCAATCGTTCCTCTGGGAATTGTATGAAACAAAATAAAATCAAAGTAATTTTTATTGAACGTATGTACTTATATAAAATATAAGACATTAACAGAACTTCTTTTCAGGGGCTTTCGGAAATATTTGGTCTCTCAAAGACATTCAGATAAAGTTTCGATTCCACCTAGAAAATTAAAAAATTATAAATTATATAAACAATTATACACGAGTACCTTTCTCAATTACAGTTATGCTAGTTTATTTCGAATTCTTCAATTTTTGATTCATCCTAGAAAAACATTAAATTAAATATTTTTATTTTATTGGTTTAAATTTGTAATTTTAACATATAGGTACTTACCGATTATTATTTTTTAACTTCTACTATAAAATAAAATTCTTCCCATCTTCGGTCATACGTGTAAATATTTGCCTTTAATAAATCCGCACTACACTACAACGAAAAACAAAATATTAATGAGCAATGAACACTTCGTTCGATATCGATAGAGTACGCCTCGCCGAAATCATAAAAGAATGGTACACACCATTCCGACCATTCCCCAAAAAGCCTATTTGGACTGTTCATAATGGATTCCTGAATTCTTTCACGAAACGAAGGTCACAAACAAGTGCGATCAGCGAAATAGCATCTCAACGGTTAAAAACATATTAAGGGTAAAATTACACTATTCTTGTTCAAGTTCATCTTATCTTTAATATTACACTAAAAATGAATTAAGTTATTGAGCAATTATACATTTGTAAGGAAAAAATTGTCTGAGTTATGTAAATTTATATTATGGATAGTGATTTTAACCAGTTCAATGTAGTAGAATTACTTATATTTGTATAATTTTACATAATTACAGGGCATTTTACCACAAATAGTAAAACTACTATTAATATAGGTAAAATTAATTTTAGGGTAAAAATACCGCAAATAATAGCGAAAAGTTACCTCTTTCCCAAGGTAATTTTACCTCATTTTTTACAGTGTACACTCTAAAAAATTCCCCTTGAAGTTGCCTCCATTTCTTGGGGTAAATTTACTTCAAAGTGTAATTTTCATAGGAAGTGGGAAATTTCAATATTATATATGCATGGCATATAATACCGAATTTGTTGAACATATGCATTCTATACGCAATTAAACAATGATTCAATAATAATTACATAGAATGTACCCTATTTTTAAATATTTATATTTATTGGACTTGACCTTATAGTGAAATTGTGCTCTAGAACAAGCACAAGCTTTTATAAAGTATACTTTGTTACCTCCATTTTTTGGGGTAAATTTACTTCCAATGTAATTTTCATAGGAAGTGGAAATTTCAATATTAGGTCAATATTAGGTAAAGTTATAACTTTACGCAGGTGTTTTAATGTTAAAATGAAATGTAAGATTGCATTGAGATCGTAATTTTAATCTGTAAATTTATTTAAAAAGGAAACATGACAATGCAAGTTTAACCTAATATTGAAATTTCCCACTTCCTATGAAAATTACACTTTGAAGTAAATTTACCCCAAGAAATGGAGGCAACTTCAAGGGGAATTTTTTAGAGTGTAGATGATAATTACATTATATGAACAAAGCGTTTTCTCACAGTTTCTGCAACACCTTAGCTTGATTTTCCTTTACATATGGTACCTGATTTAAAATAAACGGCTCCTTTCTCCGACTTTTGTCTGTGATTGCACGACGACTGCATTTCGATTTGTCAAAATCTTAGCATCAAATCAAGATTATCACTTAAAACTCTGTGCTGTGTATAAAATTTGAATCCTAAGCAATTAGGTTAGAAGTGAAACACATCTATAAAATGAGAATTGTGTTTCAATACAGAAAATAGAAGCCAACTAAATGATCGTGGTAGCATAATATATAGGCCAATTTCTACTCTAAGGCGTTTTTGGACGAAAAATGTGATTGAGGGACGTTTCTCGAAATTCTTGTACTATTCGACCTAGAAATCGATATAAAAGGAAACAATACCGTTTATAATAAAGACATATTGTAGTGTATAGTAATCTTTAATAGCGAACATCTATTCTCTCATTTTGATCAGCAATTATTCTATAACGTGGGTGTACCATAACACAAGACAAGCATTCTTGGAATTGGTATGTATGGCATTCTATAAACAATATAAACACAAGTTAAGCTAAAGCAAACAAATTGTGCTTTCAATTTGCAAAGATATGAAATAAGACAATATTTCACACAATTTAATTGTATGCAAATAAATCTCACGTGGTGTCGTAAAATTTATTGAACTAGTGCTCTTAATATCTGCAGAATGCGTTTACATTAATAGTTGCTGGTATTATGTATTTGAATGCTTAACAGAAATTTACAGAAAGTAGAAACTGGACGAGATTACTTGAACTAACATTAATAAATAAATGGTGGCATATTATAGATCAAATAAATCTTGTTTATCTTGTACACAAATCTTCAGTGTTATAACCTATAAATAAATCTAACAAATAAATTTTTCCTGTTAGGGCTACGGTTAAGGTTACCGACTAATTAAATTTAATTTATGAACTAGATTTCGTAATGCATACTACTATGTTTAATTTAATTTGATTTGCAAAATACATTATACACACCTTCATTTTTAAATTTTCTAACAATTATAATAAATTGTTACAATGACAATTAGGCCCCATATAATTTTCTTCCAAAACTTAATTGATCTTTAATTAGAAGAAGCGTTTGGAAATTTAATCGCTACATTGAGTGAGATAAATGTGACTTGGTATTAAAGGATTACAAAGGATAATTACCTGATAACGGCAATTTAAGATTAGACTCCTGTAAAGACAGACCCCTAACACATTCTCATTCGGCATTTAATGGCGGAAGGAAATAACTACTAATTTCTAAACGTCAACTGATTTCTATCGATAGTGCTGTCTTCAATTCAATTTTTTTCGACCGTAAATTAATTAAAAGCGATTTCTTTAATTAAATTAGAAACCTTTATTGCTTATTTACGACTGACTACAATCGAACATAAGAATTTTACCCTAAAGCTTGAGTGTTTTGTAAATGTGTCTTACTTTTTGTTGTATCTCTTTTTTTGCTTATTTTTATTTTCTTTTTTGTACGGGTGTATATGTAGTATTGGAAAGGTAAAAACACGCAATTTTCTATTGTATAGCATAACAAAATCGATAGAAGTCATGTAGAGAGTTTACAGGCCCTGGAATTATTACCCTGGTAGTGCCATATATTTATCTTTAAGTGAACAGTGGAAAAAAGATGTTAAAAATGCCCACAGTCAGCATCCTTTTTTTGTATTAATAAATATTTTAAATTCAAATTTATTTGTTCCACGTCTGCTGATGATGTTCTTATAAAAAGTGTTCATCTATGGCTTTAAATAACTATAGAGCTACAAAGCATTGCGTAACATAAACTGTAAGAACGAGGGGGCTTATAAAATATTGCTCTATAGTTTATATCCTGAACCTGTGCACCTCTTCAGTGTTGCGATTTGCGACGGTTCATTTTCTGTGCAATTGAATTTGGAGTATTTAAATCGATTGTTAAGTTAGAGTTATAAACAGGAAGTCATTTAGAATGTTGGAAGTTTAGAAATATTCCGCAAGACTATTATAGTAGGAGTCCAGATTTGTTTCTTTTTATTAACGATGTATTTAACGATTATACCAACTTTCTCTACGGAATTGCTGATCCATCAACTATATAAGATTTAATAATAGCTTCATTTGGGAACGATCATGATTGCAACCTCCGAGAAAAGAAATTATAATGATTGTCAAAACACAACTTACAATTAATTAAATAAGGTTAAAGCTAAATAACACAACTGCTTTAGTAGCAATAATTTTGTACAAGCATGGAATGTAGCAAGAGCAAACTACTGATTTACCAACCTTTTGATCAGTCGGCGCATTTAAATGGAAATTATACACATTGGATGAAGACATTACCCGTTCAAGTTGAAGGTTGTACACGAGAATTTTTTTCTGAAAATTAAGTGCTTGTAAATGAGTTTTATTTACGATTTATTCTTTTTTCAATTGAGCTGCAGATATAATCTGATAATGAAGCAAATGAATATGATATTTAGTGTATTAAATAAATCAGCACTAGCACGTCCTTAAGTTAATGGAACTTCCGAAAGCATAAAACAAGGAAATACTTGTATGACTGGTATTTCATCGTCTGTACAATATCTTAATCAAGTAGCATGATTTAAAATGTATTATATCCATTAAAAATTCAAAGCAATTCATATCTGTCTATCGAGTAAATAATAGCTACAATAAAAGTTATTTATCAGAATAAGTATTCTGTTCGTTGTTTTCTATTCAGTATAATGATCACATAAATGGTATATATTGAATATTTTGCGATTTAAAAATGGCTTCTCAATTGAAAAAACGAATCAATAAGTTTTCAGACAGTCTAATAAGTACATTCTTAGAAATAAATTCTTATCAAGGCATGCCATCAAAAAATATTATTGTAAATTTTTAATTTATATTCCGTATCTTGAGAGCACTACAAAGAGACATAAAGACGAATCATTCATAGCATATGTGATTTAAAGGTCTGATGTTAAAACATGAATGTTCGCACAGAACCACGACATCTCATGATTTACTTCCAGTTCATAGCTCTGGTTGCTTAGTGTTTGATAAGGGTTGTTAAGCTTACATCATATGTCGGAGAATAAGATTTATTTAGAAGGATAAAGTGTCTTGCTGCGGTTTTGTTAAATGCTTTGTCATGTAAATATGTAAAATGTACATACCTCATAAAATCCAATTAAAATCTTGGGTTACGGAAAAAATCACTGTACTATAACGAACCCGATGTAAAAAATACTTAAAATTCAGATGAACCCTTTGATATCTTGATATTAGTCCTTTAACATTGAGAAACGATTACAATACCAATGAGATGCATGTAGTAAGTGGGAAAATCAACTTTACTATGTATTAGTCAAGGTTGAAGATATATATGGAGTTTGACCCAAGCAAAATAATGTTAAACTTAGAAACAAACAAAAATCGGGTACAACATACCAAGCAAGGATTTATCAGGATTTATTCTTTAATAAAAATATTCTCACTAATGATATAACCGGTACTTCGAGCAAATATGCATCTACTAAATTTAATTAATTTTTATTTATCGACCTTTTTCTTAAATAGAAATAGTTACATAAGGCTAGATTTGTTAAGAACGAGAAATTATTAACACTTCGGTAATAAATTATAAACCTAAAGTGCTCGAATGATTAATTAGTTGAAATTAAGTTACTTGTAACTTAAATATTATTTATATTGTTTATAGTAAAATATATTGCATCTATAATTATTCAGTAGACGCCCATTAATCTATTAAAGTTGGTATTTAAATTTTTTAGTAATAATTTATCTACAAGAAGAAGGTGTATTATTAACAAGAAACTGTCCTGAAAATAATTAATAGAATGATAGTGATCTTAGCAAAAATTATAATTTGGTAAGTGATTATTAACTAATTAAATTAATTATTCAATGAAATTATCAAGCAATTAATTATTTACAGGAGAGGCGAATTTCTAAAAGTAAGTAACTATAAAAAGTTCAGAACAGTTTAACAAATTATTTATGAACATCAATTTGTCGTGCTATATAATTTTTAGATCAAAAGTACAATCAATGAGCCGTGAAAAATAAAATGAAGAAAAAATAAAACCAAAAATAACAAGAAATGTCAAATTTAAAAATTAATTTGCCCAATGCAGAATTCTACTGAAACTTCTATCATCTTTCACTGAAAGATATAGAAAATTCTAGGGCTACGTAAATTAAATTGTATATATGAACTTTCTTTATCTTTTTATATTTTACTGTACTTTTTAAATTTTTATTTTACTTATATATATTTTATATTTTTATCAATCATGCATTGAGGTCTGCTTGTTCAAAGCAAAAATCTAGATTGGCAATGTTGGTCTTTCAATTTACCTGCCGTTAGAAAAGCCAGAGAGAGAGAGACCATAATTTGCCAACATTGCCACATTGCCAATATTTGGCAGATTCTGCCTAAATGCATCTGCGTATCGAACTTTAAAAATATACATGCTACAGTATCCGTACACATAACTTGGCTACAGAGAGACGAGCAACATTTCCTATTACCAGATTATCATTAGTGGGCGTTCTTTGGAAAAATTATTAGGAGCAAGGAAAATCATATGTATTTTTAAATAGAATTAAAATCGCATTCATAAAAATTATGCCAACCCCATTGGGCCATTTTCCAAAATAAAATTTATCAGAACCAGTTTTACTGGATATTTAGTTGACGTGAATAAACAGAGGAAATCTCCCCGTTCTTAGGTTTCCGTGAATATCTTTGATTTTTTTATGCTTAATTTACAACTAGCCCTGGGGCTAACGAGCAAATTTGAGGTAATACTTAATACCAAATTAAATTATATTGACATGTGGAGGGAATGACGCCTATTGGCGATTCCCTGAATATACTAATTTAACAATTATTAATTAATAATGTCTAACGTTTTAAGTCTTTTCAATCTACGAGTGGTATTGCCATTGTCTAGTAAATTGAGCACTAACACATTGGGATGATTATGTATTCGGTTGACATAGGTGGTAGTACGTCTTTTAACCTCATCTCTGATCCATGGAATTTTTAGATCTTCATGAAGTGTTTTGTTGCTAATGAACCATTCGGCGTTGGTCATTACACGAAGAGTTTTGCTCTGGAATCTTTGCAAAATATCAGCATTGGATGTTTTAGCACTGACCCATAGACGGACGACTGTACACCCACACTGGAAGCAGAACTGTCTTGTACACTAACATTTTTTTTCTAGCGATAACTTGGATTTTTTCCCTAGGAGCCAATACATGTTTTTTAACACAGCGTCCAATTGTTTTCTCTTTTTTGTAATATGGGTTTTCCATGTTAATCGCCTGTCGAGATTCTCACCAAGATATTTTACTTCTTGTTTGATAGGGATTTGTATTCCATTTAGTGTAACCGGAGGAGCAGAGTTGTATTTCGTCGTAAACGTAATAGCTGTAGATTTAGTGATGGACTCGAGCCCGAGCCAAGCTCGACTCGACTCGATTTCGAGCCGAGTTTCGAGTCGAATTCGACAATTCTTTATTCGAGTTGAGTCGAGCTTCACGTATGTCGAGCCCGAGTCGAGTCGAGTTTTTGAAGTCGAGTTTTTCCAGCCGGCTCGAGAAAATTGTACAGTTTACAGTATTTCCCCTATTTTGTACTTTAACGGATTATAACTAAGAATTTGTGCAATTACTTTTCTTTAAATGGCTTCATTACACTATAACACTTAAAACATCATGAAATTTTTAATTATTATATAATTATTTTATCCCGTTATTAGGGGGTAATGTATTCATCAATGACAAACAAAATGTTAAAAAGTAAAACTCCTGCACGCCACTTTATAAATTTTTAACAGCTGAACTAACAAGAGTTGCTGCTTGCAATCTGATCTTATCTTTTATGTTCAAAACGTGTTGATAACGTCGTGGATTTATTAACTTATATTAAAAAAATTAATAATTTTAGTTTGTTTTGTTTTATTAAGATTAATGATGACTTTTAATTTATTAATATAATCAAACACTTCACTTTCAGTGAACTCTTAATTTTCAAAATATTGTTGCAATATAAGGATTGTATTGTTTGCTTCATTATTTGATGGTGGGATTCTGACTTCATCTTCAGACAATGAGTTTTTGTTAGTTATTTTAACTTCTGAAACGATATTATTTTCGTCAAGTGTACCGCAAATAACAACGTTATGTCTATTTCTATGTATTCATTGAAGGAAATCTCAGAGTTTATTGTATTCCACTTTGCAAGCTCCTCATCAGAAAAACATTCTTTCAAATGATTCAAAAATTCTTAATTGTTTCTGGTTTAATCTGACTCCATGACAAACGTATCAAACGCACAGCATCGAGAACATTTATTGCTTTAAGCTGTTGGTTGTTGTCCATTAAATTTGCTCTATCATTTGCAGTACAAGTTGTTTACGGTAAAATTGTTTAAAATTGTGAATGACACCTTGGTATAAGTACACAGACAAGATCAAAGAAACAAACTGGATTCCAGAATCTTCTTCAACAACAAATCAATTAAACACTTTATCTAAAAAGGTTTACCTACTTATTTCGAGATTTTCTAAAAATTTGTTTAACATTTGGTTTTAAACCGGATGGGTAATGAAAAGGAGCCGCAATGAATCATCGCTTAATGCTTTCTTTGAAACCTGTTTACTATCACCGGCTATCTACTGACACATTTATTGTTTATTTAGGCACCTTAAATACATAATCACAAGAAAACTACTTAAAATTTGCTAAGAATTGACATTTTTGGTTTAAAGTGTAATAAAAAAAACCGACAGAAGTTTAAGAAGATATGTAGTAAATTTGGAAAATAACTATGATTCCAAAACGAGCCGGCTCGACTCCACTCGAAACTCGACTCGATTTCGAGTCGAGTTGAAACAGATTATTTCGAGTCGAGCTTGAATATTTTTTTCGAGTCAAGTCGAGCTTTCTAGGAATGCTCGGCTCGACTCGGCTCCAGTCCATCTCTATATAGATTTATTTTCATTGATTTGTATTCTCCACTTGCGCAACAATTTTTGTATTATGTGGAGGCTTCTTTGTAGAATTGTCGATGCTTGTATTGGGTCTGGATGAGAAACTAATAAAGCTGTATCATCCGCGAAAGTGGTCATCATTGTAGTGTCATTGCATGGTAGGTCAGCTGTAAATATCTGGTATAGGGTTGGTCCCAGAACGCTGCCCTGGGGAACGCCTGCCTTTATTGGATATAGTCCAGACTGACTTTCTTCGTACTTTACTTGATAATACCTCTCGCTTAAATATGATTTGAACACTCACTGCAACTGTTTGTTTATTTATTAGGATAAAGATTGTACTCGATAAAATCTGGGCATATAGAAATTCTCATAAAATCTAAACTGGTAGCGTATTTTTAATTTTTAATTTTATTTCTTTCATATATATTAGAATTATATAATTTAAGACGATCATTTGAATTCTAATCACTGTTTTGATAAAATTTACAAATCTTACGTTTGACCATTTCCTCTTGACTATGACGATGTTTCCGTTTGAGCTATGTTCTACCAGAGTCCAAAATGGTACTGTAGTGATTTACTACATTTTTATAATCAATAAGAAACTCAACATATAAAAAAGGTTGTCATAGCAATTTATAAACAAGAATAAAAAGATGGATAAACATGGTCTTTTATTTGCTGTGAATATTTAATTACTTTATTCGCCAATTCTTATAATAAATGTAACGATAACCTTTCTATCAGCACCACATTCGTTATAGCACCTGTAAAAATAAAACTGGGGCTCATTTTTGTTTTTAAATTGTTCTGGAACACTCCATTCCAGGCAATTGTTTGAAGTCTCCAATCAGGTCTGTTTCATCATCCATCATTATATAATCATGTTTCGTTAAGATTTGAGGATAAAGTTTTCGGACTCGGAATTTCGCAATGAAATTATGACTAATTTAAAAACCATTAACTGAAATGTTAGGCTTATTTCAACACGTCGGCAACAGTTGATCTGGTAATTTTTAATAATTTTAATATTATTTTAATAATTGTTCTAATGAATAAACTAGGATTTCCCATGTGACTGTATGTCATGACGCCATGAGTCAAAGACGAATCCCGATTTCCATAGCAAAAAGGCCTACACGAGTAACTTTCTGGGAAATTTTTAAATTATTTATAGTATTATTACTGCAAAATCTACTTACAAAATTTTATGTAAGATCTGTTGCATTAGACACATCCGCAATTTATCATCTAATGTGGTTATACAAAGGTGTTCCAAAGTACTAAACGTAGAATAAATTGAGCTAAAGAACACACAGGTTATGGGGCAAAATTAACAATGTATTTATTGGTTAAAGACTCGTTTTGATATCTGCAATAAAGATAATCAGGAAAATGAAAGTAAGCTGAGTATTGATATGAAGGTTGCAGCGAACTGTTTAGAGAAGCCTCAAATGTTTTTCTTTGCTTTTTGGCCAACTAATCATCAAAAGCGAACTTGAGTGTATCGTCCTTGCGAAAAAAAGAGCAAATATCAAAAGTAATTGAAATAGTGACTTTCATGAATCTTCCTCTCATAAAGTATACGCAGAGAATCATCTCGTACAAGTATTTTTATTGACAATTTATGCTCTTTACCAGTTCCTTATCAATGTACCTAATTTGTTAACTTGTCGCTAGTAGAGCAACAGTATCTTCGTTCAGGAATTACGGGAACACAACTGTTTCTATATCAATACCGCAGAGAACTTGTATTTAGTCATTGTTTCTTCACTGAAGTTTTATAATTTTAATGATGGTAAAGTATAACACAGTAAGTTGAACTAACTTACAAGCTACAATTACAATTAATTATCATAAAGCTAGAATATCAATCAACTTTACTTATCTGAGACATATGCAATTTACTTCTAGGTAAAAAAACCAAATTGTTGACATACCTATTTTAATTTTTTTAGAAAACCTGTATGTATAGGGATATGAACAGTACATTCTGCTATTGCTTTTGTAAGGTAATTTCGCAGAAACACTTTCTGTTTTATTTAACATATTTATCATATCTGCGTTATAGTTATTATCTTTGCGAGTAAATTCTGATATAGCAAATGGACAATGACAAGTTTGTTGTTCATTCTGCGCAGATATTAGTTAGTCATCGGATACATCTGTGGTTAATTTCAATCAGTTAGTTCCATTTCTTCCGGGTGTTTCCAAGTCCTCTTCCTTGAGTCTAAATATCATTTTGGTTCTCTTATTAAATTAAACTAAACTCATACAACTTATATGTGCTTTTATGTCTGTTTATTGATCAAAAACGTCTACTAGAATTATAGTAATATATGATACCAAAAATTACTTAACTATAAAATTTATTATCATCGCTATATGTAAGTATGTAAAACATGCAGTAGCAAAATGGTAAACATAAAAATTTGTTAATGTTCCCATCTAAATAAATTATAATATTTAATTTCCTGCCATTTCGCATTAAACCTTACCATAAATTAAAACTAAAATAAACAACTTTTCTGAATTGAAATTAAAATCAGATTAAGTAATTGCTAGGAATTTGTTAAATAGGTTTGCCAACACCTCTATACTTAAACATACATGAATGTTGTTGTTTTAATGTAGGAAATCTCGTGACGCTACTGTTGGTTAGTGAATGTTTATCTTAGTTTCAACCCTCAGTTCCCAAGACGAAAACTTAAAGCAAAAGCAGCGTGTCAAAGTTTCTACCACAGTGACTAATTCGAATAGTTCTGCGTGTAGCTGGTGCTTACTGAAACTCTACAACAATAATTAAGTGAAGAAAATCTTGAGGTGTTTTGTAAATGTACATACCCTGCGGTTTGGAGAATATTTTAATTTGTTAAGTTTGCATTTAGACTAATGGAATCAGAACTACTTTTATTTTTATGGCTTTTATGTATTCAAGTTTTGCTATAAATTATACACATAAAACATGGCAATCCTTCAATATATAACTATAGTACAAAAAAAGTTGGAAATTTAGATGCAAAAAATTCAAGAGGGCACCGCCTCGAAGATGCAAGTTTTTCTCCCTGCGACAGCTTCGGCTAACAAATCATAAACAGATAAGAAACCTTGCACAGCTCCTCTTTTGCGACGAGATAGTCCAGACGCCCGTGATAAATTCGGTGGAGCTTTAAAAAAAGTGAAGGAGATAATGAAATCGAGTGAATACCCGTAACCGCGTCAACACTCCATAAAATTATCTCAGACAAATATTAAAAATGCCGACATTAATCGATCGCCAGCTCTTAAATGAAATCGCATTCAGGCCCCACGAACTACTAGGAGACCACATGGAGGGTCCGCGGATATTTATTGCTCATATACATTAGGGAGAGTATTCATCACAAGTGCGTATCAAAAGGAACATCTCGAGAATGATAGAGAAGAGAGTCTGAGTCATTTCGTTGATTACCTTTGAGACCAACAACTTTGATTATGCGTATTCAGATGAAACGAATAATTATAATTTGCTTGATTAAAATATAAAGCATTTTCTAATTAATCAGGGTTGACTGTCTTCAAAATCCGGTTTCGATAATGAATCGATAAATTATTGGGTTACTGGAAGTTCATCCAAAATAGTTGAGATATGTTGCTAGCGAGTATGAATCAATCATTCTATTTCGGTTTGAATATAAATAGGCTTTAGAAATTCGAAATGCATTCGTTGCATTTTCAACTGGCAACGTTTTAATTGCATGCACAAACCACAAACGAGTGTAACAAAGGAATTTTTAAGCAATCGTTGATGTTTTGATGGCGCGCCGTACTTCGATATATGTTAAAAATAAAGGAATTGCTTGTTTCAGAACAAAACAGACCTTCCGTCTCTAAAACAGTGATTACTAAATTTTTATCTTGTTCATAGTATTTTACTATCTACTGAAAAATAACAAGTGAGGTTAGGCGTTTAGAAGACGAAATACTCAGTTTTGTGTTTTTAAAATAGTGCAATTAACTCTGTTAATACACTGAGGAACAAAACTTTTGCATATTTTTTAACATAAGTGTGTTTTAAAATTCTTTCTATAACAGTTATGTAGATTTTATTGTTGACTAGATCTAGTCTTTGTTGTTGTTCAAGTGTCTTATTTCAAAGTGTCTACGTAAATTTGTATTCTCTACACTAACAATAAAAACTACAGAAATGTTATAGAAAAAACACAAAAAAATTCTAGTTTGTTTATGTTTATATGTAATAGCTATTTATGTAACAAGTACATAATGTAGAACTTTATGGATGAGCTCAGTTTATGGCCGAGCGAGCGAAGCGAGCAAGGCCTATAAAAAGGGCGAGTCTATAATGTTTGATTATGTAAGAGTTGCATGCAAAGCTTTATGTTCGATTCCTAAAACTGGCTAATTATCAAAAAAATCAGTTTATAAATTTGACATCTATTCTTGACAGAAGAAAATTTGACATGTAATATACAGTTGTCATACTTTATTTTACTACTATATACTTTATTTTACTACTACCACTTTATTTTACGAGTACAATAATAAGCTAGTTCACTGCCGCAAAACAATACAATAAACAGTACTTTATAATGCAATCGGACATAAATATTATTGTATACCTTTTTAAAATAAACTTTTATATTATACGAGGCCAACTCAATAATAAATTACACAAAACCCTGTTGCTACTTTATTTTACCTTAAAAAATGATTTTCTTATATTTAAAAAAATAATCTAGCTTGAAAAAAGAGAAATAAATAACTTCATCAAAGTTTTATTACAGAAGAGAATTTGACATGTAATATACAGTTGCCATACTTTATTTTACTACTACCACTTTATTTTACGAGTACAATAATAAGCCAGTTTACTGCCGCAAAACAATACAATAAACATTACTTTACAATGCAATCGGACATAATAGTTATTTATGTATCAAGTCAGCGAAGCGAGAGAGGCGACTAACAGGCGAGTTCTATAAAGACACTTTACTGACGTGATGCATACAAAATTTTATCGCCAACCATATTTGCGGCAGGTAAAATGCTTGATTTGTACAATAAAATAAAGTGATTTTACGTATGATCCAGTCTCGGTCGTGGAATATATTATTAAATGTTAGTTCTTGAAGGTGGCCGCAATGAAAGTCGGTGTAATTAGATAATTTAAAATTAAAGATTATTATTAACCATTTCAGTAGACTGAGGTATCCTAGTCAGAACGTTATTCTTTATTGCTACATAATAATTTTGGCATGATATCGACAATAATGCAGTTATCATTTTTAATAGTACGTGAGCTATCGTAGTAATGTAAAACAAGATTACAAACAAATGATACTTAGTCGATATTCGTAACCTAAATTATAATAATTAATTATAATTACTAATGTAGCGAAACGTCGGCCATTTGTATAATTTGTGATCAATCCTCAATAACTCGCATTTAATAGAATACATCCAGTATTTCGACTGTGAATACAAAAATATTTTAGTTGACCAAAAAAATTAGCGCTTACTTACTGAAAATTGTAGATTGAGAATTCAGTGATTCGTCCATTGTTAATGTATCGTGTGTTTTCATTATTTAAAGGGCGAAATAACAATTCTTAGAGAAATATAAAATGTTTACATTTTAATTTACATAGGCTTTAGCCTATGAGAATTTATAAATCTTATTTTAAGGTACGCTAAACAGGATAAAATCTCAATTTTATATTTAAAATTAAAAATTGTTGAATTGATAAAAACCATTCAAAAACTTGCGAAAACAGTCCACAGTTTAAGAGACTTTGATGTTTCTGTTACGGTCAATGTAGTAAACCGGCAAATGTGGTTAATGGCCGCCCAGTCTCATAACGTAAAACTTCAAACTACATAACAGTAAAATAACCTCATCTGCGGCTTGAAAATAAATGTTAATTATGTAATATTATAATTATAATCAAGTGTTAGTCGATTAATTAATTATGTGTTAGTTGAGGTTTATTAGATAAATATTTAGTATAAATACTTTATGCAATTTTCGAGATTGGTAGGTCATTAACGACATTGGACGGTTTCCTACATTGGACGTAATATATATTCAATTACTGAAATAAGTAAACAATACACCACTACTAAGCAAGCCAAGATAATAAATTGCCGATGTAGGTAAGTTATTATTTCAACGAATGAGCATGGAAGATTATACTATTAAGCATGCTTCAGTCATATTTCGAAGAGCGTTATCGCTGAATGATTTGTTATTAATAGACGATATTCCTGCAACTATATCCTCAGCTTGCAGCCATGGAAAGTAATTCAACGCAGAATTTTGTGAAATGCAACTGAAGAAGTATTGCGGTGGTGAAAAGTGCAAGTGTGTTTCTGGCAATATTAAATGTAATAGTTATATAGTGGTACGACGGTTTTTCATGCTGTAATAAATTAATACTAATTATCAGTTATTGTTCGCTCATGTGTTAAATCTAATAAACAACCAATAGTAGAGCAAAACAAGAATGCTCAATTCGCGAACAGTGTAATCTTTCATTCTCATTCGCGAGTATGAGTTATTTCGATAAGTGATTGTCTTAGCTTGCATAGTCGATGGATTGCTTCTTTATTTCGGCATTTGGGCAAATTCGGAATTTGAGCCTGACATGTATATCGCAATAAGCCATAAAACGTATGTCGAAAAAGAATACCCGCAGAACGAGAAAAGCACAACGTGGATGATTACACTGTTCTTTTTCTCGTCTTTTTTGTTAGTGCATTTTGTGTCAAGCAAATTTCGTTATAACTTATTTAAAGCTAGACTAGGAGTATAGAAAGTGTTGCTTCCGACTCTTAGAAACAACTTATTTCAGCATGTTGTCATGCTCACAAAAAATCTAAAATATAAACCACCTAAAATAAGTGTAAATAGTTGTTTGCTCGTCTGATTGTAGTGGCAAGGCAGTTGTAGACCCTCTGACTATTGTCACCTATTGACAAAACTTCTGAAATAACAGATATATCGTGGGAGTCGTAATGTTATCGGAGGATCTTCAGAAAATATTTCATTGCAAAACAAGAAACAGAATACTAAAATTAGTAAAATGCGATTTACTCGTATGGACTAAAGAGAATCAATGGACAGTAAAGATGTACAAATGAAGAATTTATATATACACGTAATACAAGTATATAATACAAGTTGGCGGTAATGCCTTTAAGTAGCAGTGCCCTACAGTATTCAAGCCAATCCCAAAGAGGCATGGAAATGTATGCCACTTATATTCTAGTAACGTTTTAATAGCCCTTTCGAAAGCTGAAATGAAGAAAGAGAAGAGAATTCTTCAAACCGTTTGTGAAAAGATAGATAGCTACAAGAATTTTAAAAAATCTTCTGAAATACCAAATCACTCAGCCAATGTTAAGCAAGAAGGTCTTTTATTCATTGCTTGATTTTTAGAATATTACTTGACATACGGCATAACAGTTTTCAAGAAGAACAATATCGCCGTTGTAACTTAAGAAAATTTACTTCCGAAATATATACCATTTATATTTTAGTTGCCATGTAGTGTGAAAGTAGGTAATATATTTTTGTATATTAGAGCAGGAATACGTAAACTAAGAGAGGTACCTCATTGAGGAGCGTGACGTATGATGCAGGCGCGCAATTTTAATTTAAATTATAAGAAATTCATTATTATGACCTTTTTTGGTCTTATATTTTTTTAGTTGTAATTTTGCAAATTTCTTTTTTATTTAAAATGTTATATTACAGAATCTCGGTTACGTTGTGCCAATAGTTTGTAACCTCCTGAAAGTCTGTACTTTACTTCAGTTTAAGTGTCGGACTGGCATCATTAGAACCCAGCGGGCAAATGTTCAAAAATGGTTCGTTTCCTTTTTATTTTATAAGTTAACACAAACTTTGTATTATTTACTTTAATTGAGTATAGCAATAATCGAGAGTACTCAGTTGAATTTAAAAGAAAGTAAACTGTATAAAATCTAGCGACCGAGAAAATTATCTATCTTGGGACGGACGAGATTTGTGCGAAAGTGTTGCTTTAATATGATAACACCAATTCAAATATTCGAAAACATAACGAAATGGAAAAATAAAGATACTGTGCACACCGTGACTGTTACGGATACTGGTAGAAAAAGAAGGACTTTCATCACAGCGCACCGGTCGGGGATTCTGGGTATTCGGAAATTCTTGTCGAAACTCGAGATTATTTGCCGTTTTGGTACAACTTTTCAGACAGACTTAAATGAATTTGGATATACAGTGTGTCTATGAATGGATCTAACTATAATTGTATTTCTACTTATTTTGTTTTTCGTATTGAGAAAACAAGTCATTTTAAGAAGACTGTCGATAAAGGGCAGTTAAAAAATAAGGAAACGTAAAATTGCGACAAGAGTAAAGTATCAATTATTTAACAATAAATAAAAAATGTCAGTAGTAAAAGTAGTTCCTAATATCAATAGAAGTTCAGATATGAAATTTGAATTCTGTATCTCACAGTTAATGTTTTTGTCTATATTATGACTAAAGTAATTAATTGTACAAAGTTGAATGAATTACTTAATTCAATAACATGAAAACAAAATTATAGCACTGATAATAAGTTTATTATAGTATAAAAATCATTATATTACATATTGCCGTTCTTTAGTTACTTTAATCGCAATGAAAGCGAATATAACAACTTTGAGGCACAACGTTCAAATTTTATATCTTTTATTCTTAACTTCTATTTACATTAGGAACAACTTCTATTTATCACATTTTTCGAACTGGTAGTTTACTCTTGGCACAATTTGACGTTTCTGTTTTTCGTTTCTGTGTGTTTTAGCGGCATTCTGACTATAATTAAGAACTTTTCGAAACCAGCAAAACTTTTTATAAAGAATAACTTTTTTTAAAGTGTACCAAGTATTTTGGTAGGTTTAGGGTAGCTATATTTAATTACAAGTTAGACTCATCCGTGACACACTGTATATTTTTATCTTTCCGTTGAACATTTTTTTCTAGTAATATGACCTTTTTAGCACAAGTTGGGACCCTTACCGGGCGTGTTGCCCAGCGCACCAATCCGACATTGTTTCAGTGTATTTAATGTCGATTGCTTGATGATTTTACCCAACATAAAACGTCTACTCAAAACCGTACCTCAATGAAAAAAATTGCCAGCCCTAATAGAAGAGATCCGACATTGATTTAAACGAAAATAGTGGGCCCGACATCCCTGTATTAGAGCATTTATTCGTTTTTATTATTTCCTTCATTATGTTATGCTGAAACAAAGCACTTATACTATCTGTTAATTTGAAATTTCATTCTCGAAACTTTTCACTTTCCATGTGTACTGCTTGATGCTTTTGGTTTTTTGTAGTTTTATGTTGTATTTAAGAAAAAAATAAAAAAACAATATGATACTAATAAACTTTTTATGACATAATTTGCTCTTAGCGATATCCGTATTGCGCGTTGTAAAACTCCACTCAAATTTTAATTTGAATGAATAGAGTCATAAATTCGCTTTAGAAGTATAATACGGCGTGGTTGCGATTTCAACGGCTAAATTTACATCATTTACTGCGCTCCTAAAATTTAGTGCAGCAAACTTGTTAGAGAATTCATGTCCGCGGAATTTTAAAATATGAATTAAACTCAATTTACAAAACAGAGCAACATTAATTAAATTAGAATAGAGGTATGTTTCTATAAAATATATACTCTCGCATATTTGTATAAACAAACCCGCTGCCACCGGTGGCGCTGTTGAATGCTTTTTGTTGTATACTAGATAAACTTTACGAAAAGGTTGTATTTATTATGTAAAATATCCATGCATACAACATAAAAATACAGGTAGATCTTTATGTCGTATATTTGATACTATAGAATAGGAATGTTTGCTCTGCACCCCGGGAAGAGTCCATGAACCCACCCCAGTCACCAACTGGTGATATTTCACCCACAATTTACGAGCTCAGATACGACAGGGAAATTGCAAGAATGGCGGAGTAATCTATCTTTGTTGGGCAAGGCGGGGGGAGAAAAATAAGATAAAACCCCTAGAATTTGTCTCTGAAGTGAGCGAAAATAGCCTATTGTTCAATTCTTCTTCTGTATTGGTTTCAAACCATCTTGGAATTATTAGACTCAAAAAATATGTACTTTTCAAGATTATCGCATTTTTCAAAAGAGTGTTGCAGGAAAAATGCCACCAATAATTTAATTTTTTAAACATTTTGTGGAGGCGGTATATTTTTAAGTAAATTATATGAATTTAAGTCGACATGGTACGATAAATGTTTCGATATAACAGTTTATGTATAATCGACATATAACAAAAACCGCATTTCTCCCTCGAGCCTATACATTACAGGAGCAGAAGGTCGGAAAATTTAATATCACCAGCTTGTACACCGCTGTTCTCGCAAATTCTCTCACTTTCGGTATTTTTCCATTACATCACATTCTCCACGAGTGTTTCTGCTCTTATGAACGCAAGTTTAGTATCCACACTTTAATAAATGTAAGCATATGAATGCGAATGAGTTTTACTTTTATATACAATAAATTTTATTTTCAAAAACTCAGCTACCTTGCACATGCTGTATTTTAGCAATATGTGAATTGTCAAAACTAGGAAAGGAGCAAAACTGTGTATGGGACCAACCCTATCTGTATAGTTCACAGCTGTTTCAAACGCCTGCATCCCCGTAGGGATGTGCCTTGTCACCCACCCCATAACACCACCATTCAGTTACGCCGCAGCATGCGCTGATTGCTTACACATTATGCATGTCGAGTACATTGTAACTAACAATGGAGCCGACAACGCTGTTTTGATTTCAGTAAAATTATATTTCAAGCTCCAACGAATATTTTAGAATATTCAGATGTGCGATGAAGCGGTACGAAATGACTACAAAATAGGGAAAAGATATGATTTATTACTTGTATATAAATGGTTTAGATTGCAAGCAAAGGATTGCTCAAAGCTATATAGTTGTGCTACTCTTATATTAGCAGATAAAAGAGAAATATAGCAGAAACTTAATAACAGTTTGTTCTTAGACAAATAGATTTTTTCAGTTTACTGATAGCGTTAATATTTTAATTTAAATGGTTTGTTTTTTCTTTAGAACAAACAAGACAAAGATTTATGGAAATGGAAAATAAGAACGAATAAAATTTATAGTCGGTGTTTGTTCTAGAGTATTCAAAAATAACCTCAATATTTTCTGAACACTTTATTAGCTGAAACTTAAGAAGCTTATAGAACTGTGTAAAAAAGATAGATAATTTCTTAATTTTTTAAGTAGTGGGTAACGTGTGAGCAAACGTAAGAAATAATTAATCAATTTTCCTAAACATTTTTTATAAAATAGCATCAAGAATTATTAGGTTTACAAACTCTTTTTCTTCTAGTATTTTACTGCATTCAAATATGGAAATATGTTCAGATAATTTAGAGATTTAAACTTCATATATCAAGACCAGAATTTGAATCAAAACAAAATTCCCACTAAATATTGGGCTGGTGTTTTCCAAGGAAAGCAAGGTCTAATAGTAACTCAAACAATATAAAAACATTCAGATAGTGGAAAATTGTGACTTCTACCCGGATACATATTAGATGATATAGATATTAAATGGTGATATTATATTCTACCTGGTTGTAGTTTTACTAGAAAAAAAGAATGCTAGGTAAAATTTTTTCCGCGACAGGCTTTATAAGACAGTATAATAAGTTTTGAACAGGATAGCTAGATTTCTTGCTTTCTTTGGAAAACTCCAACAACGTCTAACAAAATTGAGTTTCTGCTTAGTCATAATCCATGCAACAATCAATATGAAATATTGTTAGAGTAATTATAGGTCTAGACCACAGTCATTTATTAGCAGCTACTTTTTAGTGAAGTTTCAGTTCTTCAGAAAGACCCTTGGTAGGTTAAAAATACTATGAAGATAAAGGCCAAAGAACATTATAAGGTTAACCTCAATCCAGTCTTAATAATGTACTATAAATTTATAACATAGTAAAAGACCAATTTTTTGCATTACACCTGATTGCAAAGTGTAATCCACCATACACTGGAGCTTATCAAAATTACTTTTTCTGTATTTTTCCATTGATGCCAAAGAACTTAACTGAAATTCACTGAATTACCGTTAAGGGAACTGAAACTGCCTTCAAAGATTCGATCTCGTTCAATATGAAACACTACCGAATGAAATATAATATCGTAGTACTTGTAAAAAACCTTTCTTTATTTCTCAGATACGTTGTATCCATTAGCAATGGAAGAAATGTAATGTGTGTTTATTCTTCGAAAATTTTGGTTTGGCTTTGGTGTTAGTACAAGCCCTGTCTTACATGAATTGAACCAATCAATAAATTTTGTTTTTAATTTGTGTTTGACATTTTATATTTCAACTCGAATTTAAAATGATTCATTTAGTGCTAATATCACGCACAACCAAAAACATGATCGTTTAATTAACTGATAATTATTTGTTGAACGATGAAGATTAATTACAGAAATATAAAGTGGCCCAATTTTATTAATGTGAGACATCAATGTCCGTATTTTATTTAAAAGAAATAGATAATTTGTATAATGCAGATTGTAGATGATTTTTACTGAAGATGAGAGGATTATTAAAAATACGAGGGTGGTTCAAATATAAACCGGAATTTTGCTATAAAAAATTTTATTATTAAGTTACAGAGCTGAAATGTTTTACAGTTTTTCTAGATAGTCTCCGTCACACTCTACACACTTTTGCCATCTCTCCGGAAGCTTTAGGATGCCTTTTTCGTAAAAATCTTTCGGCTTGTCACGTAACCATTCGCGCACGAAAGATTCTACCTCCGCATTGCTTTTGAATCGCTGTCCGCCAAGTGCCTCTTTCAATGGACCGAATAAATAATAGTCGCATGGCGACAAATCGGGACTATAAGGAGGGTGTTCCAGTGTTTCCCAACCCAATTCGTGCAATGTTTCCATCGTAAGCCGAGCTGTATGCGGTCTGGCGTTGTCTTGCAGCAATATCGCAGTTCGGATTGGAATCTCGCGTCGTTTCGATCTGTAGGCAGGTTTCACCGTGCGTTTTAGAAGGTTACTATAATACTGCGCGTTCACAGTTCGTTGTTCAGTGAGAAAATCGACCGCAATTACTCCTCTCATGTCCCAAAACACGGTACACAACACCTTTCCCGCTGACAGTGTAACCTTCGCTTTAACTGGCGCGCCTTCCTCTTGCTTCCTCCACTCCATAGACGCGCGTTTACTCTCCGGAGTATAGTAGTGCACCCAAGTCTCGTCTGTGGTGAATATGCGCTGCAATAAATTGTCTCCTTCGTCTGCATATCGCTGCAGGAGACGCGTGCAAACTTCCCAGCGTGTGAATTTCTGGTCAAAATTCAAAAGTCTTGGCACCCATCTGGCTGATATTTTGCGGTAACCGAGCCGTTCATGAATTATTTGCTCAATACTGCCTATGCTGATGCCCACTTGTGCAGCCATATCGCGTACAGTAATGCGTCGGTCTCCCAAAATGAGTTTTTCTACAGCGCGGACGTTCTCATCGGTAACGCTTGTTTTGGGGCGCCGCGCATGTGGCAAGTTTGCCACCACTTCTCGGCCATTTCGAAAAGCGGAACACCAATCATACACTTGAGTCTTGGAGAGGCATTCATTCCCGAACTGCTCGAGCAATTTCTGATAAATTTCCGCGGTTTTTACATTATCTTTGACCAAAAAACGAATAATAATGCGTTGCGCAACAGACACTGGTACGTCCTTCTCACTCATGGCTACAACTACACTGACAAGCGAAATTACGCGGTCCCAGCTGTTCTCTACGCTTTGTAACAGACCAATCTAACATCCAGTACAGCCACTTTAACGACACTAACTTCTTCGCGCGTTTATTCAAAAATTCCGGTTTATATTTGAACCACCCTCGTATACACCCCCTTGGATATGCATGCAACGTTTAGATATATGTTTGTGTTTTAGTATTATTTATTATTCCATATAGTAAGGTTCCAGTGCTTTCAAACCCTTTATGAAGTATTAAACGACAAAATTCTTTTAGTATTAAATCTTTAAAAAAATGTCAAAATCCGTCCACAAACACCTCCCCATAGCATGAGCTGGAGGAAACACATTAGTGTAAACAAATCAACTTAAGGCGCTGACCAGGCTGGTGTCCAGTGAAGAGATATAATGCAAACACCTCTAGTACGAGAGCATTACTATAATGCAAATTCCTTTAATGCAAAATTGCATAAAGGTTAAAAAAATCTGAAAAATCTATAAAACCTATACAAACAAATTTGTTTGTATACAAATTCCTACAATTATATGTACACCAAATAAAATTTTTATTAAATAAACTAATCTAATCTACAAAGAATCAAGCCTGGAATTGAAGGTATTGTGCGATTCCAACTACATAACTACTCCTGAAATGTGTAGGTATTTATTAATTATATATTATTGTGTTTTTATTTAATTAATTGTGTGCTGACTTTATTTTCAAAAAAGTAGTACGGATTTTGTCACGTGGGATCCTGACTATGGGGTTAATTTGCTCCGCCCAAATCGCGTATTGGTTAAGATAGTAAGACCACCAACGGTTCCAAAACGTATTTTCCTAGGAATTCTTAGGAAACAGAAATCTATTGTAATGAATAGAAATAAATTGAACACGTTAGATCATTACATTATTTACATTACATTACATTAACACGTCAATAACCAATTTGTTCAAAAATAAGGGAAATAAAAAAATCCCCTACATTTACTAATGTTTATGTTAGAACTTAATATTAAAAATTTAACAAACAATTTTAAAACTTCTGGTTCTTTTTTGTCATAGTGTGGTAGTCATCGGACTACTACATCTGTACGAGGGTGGTCTGAAAAGTTTCCGACCTAACAAAGATACAAGACATTTTCTCTTTAAATTTATTTTTATTTTTCTACATAGTCTCCTTGTAAGTCTACACACTTCTCCCAGTGATGCTCCCATCTCTTTAACCCGTCCAAATAGTACTCGGCGTTTTTCTCTGCAAAATAATTGTTCACGAAGGTGATTGCCTCCTCATTTGACGAAAATCTCTGTCCTCCGAGCGCAGTTTTTAGATTAGGGAACAAAAAGAAGTCGCTTGGGGCTAGATCTGGTGAGTAAGGAGGATGGTCAAGCAGTTCAAACCGTAATTCGTGGATTTTCGCCATGGCAATCGCGGAGGTGTGAGACGGCGCATTGTCTTGGTGAAACAGGATTTTCTTTTTCTACAAATGTGGCCGTTTTTCCGCAATTTCTGCTTTCAGCTTGTCAAGTAATGATGCGTAGTATGCTCCTGTAATGGTTTTTCCTGTTTGAAGATAATCGATTAAGATAACTCCATGACTTTCCCAAAAAGCCGACATAACAGTTTTTGCTTTTTTTGGAGCCGATTCCCCCTTCGCAGTCCACTGTTTTGACTGTATTTTTGTTTCGAGCGTATAATGGTGTATCCAAGTTTCATCTACAGTAATTAATCGGCGCCAAAACTCTGATTTGAAATGTTCATTCGAACGGTCTATTTGGTCTAACATGAGCAAACGCGGCACCCAACGCGCGGACAGCTTTCTCATGCCTAAATCTTGATTCAATATGTGACAAACACGTTCTTTGGACATATTCATAGCCTCTGCTATCTCTCTCACTTTAATTCGACGGTCGTTTAGCACCATTTGGTGAACTTTAGCGATGTTATCGTCAGTGGTTGCAGTTCTTGGGCGTCCCAAACGTTCATCGCCTCCCAAGCTGGTACTGCCACGTTTAAATTCAGCTGCCCAAAATTTCACTGTGGTAAATGATGGCGCAGAGTCCCCATACACAGAGACCAACTGTTCTTTGATTTGCGTAGGCGTATTGCCT
Organism: Agrypnus murinus; assembly: GCA_929113105.1. NCBI lineage: Eukaryota > Metazoa > Arthropoda > Insecta > Coleoptera > Elateridae > Agrypnus > Agrypnus murinus. The sequence goes on from OV816024.1 coordinate 75,772,447, forward strand.
TTCAAAAACAAATATTTAATGACAGCTCGATACTCGATTTTTTCCATTTTCACAAAAACACTCACATCGACTCACTCAAACGATTGTCAAATAACAACTGCGCGTCCAAAATGGGTGAGATTTTGGTGAGTACCTGTCAAAGATGCACAACTACATTCCCTAGCTTTTATTGACGAGTGGTGCCATCTTCACGTTAAGGTCGGAAACTTTTCAGACCATCCTCGTATTTTATACCTTTCCCTATTATTACCTATCTTTTTCATATTGCTATGCAAGCGACTGGCAAACCAAACTAGTTGCTTAATGTAGGTCGTACAGTTTCCGATACCGAACAAAACCCTAATAAATATACGTTCGTGCGTAGTAGATAGTGAAAAACAACTTTGCAACTTTTTTAGATACCAGTTATTAAAGGTTGTGTAGGTGAAAAGTTACTAACTATAATAGTATATTATGTATTAGGAACTTAATTGAGTGTTTTAGATCCCGCAGTCAGCTAGCGCACAAGGCGAAGGCCGATATCTATGTCCGGTCTAAGTTTAAATTAATATTTGATTTTACATAAAAATAATTTGAAAAGTGTAAAACTTTAAGTAGGTAGGTGCAGTGATATATAATTACTGTTTTTACTATGGAGACGGCGTAAACAGTGGTAGTTATTTTCTTAGCGGGCTCTAAACAGCTTTACAGCCCTAGAGTCTCTAATTTGGCAACTTACGCTCTAAAAACAGGCCCATGAACCGTTCAAAATCTCCCGACCGGACATAAAATCTATTTACTCTCTTTATGACTAAAAGTAAGCCTTATATTTAAATGTTTTTGGCAATGTACAAAACTTTGGTTACAAAAAAAAAATCAGTCGTGGGCGACTATGGATTGTAAAATGATTTATTTGTAAAATCGATAGTAATTGGATTGCTTAAAGTTTTTGAAGTTTAAGCTTGGCAGTTTTGAATTGAAGTTTAATGCTGAAATACAACATAAAAATAACGGAAATTGCTGTTGTTTTACTATTATGTAATATTAGTACTAGTTGTTATATTAGTATGTCATACCTTTTGTAACCAAATAACTACACTGTTACAAAAATGCAAATGCCCCTTTGCGAGCAGCAAATAAAATTTTAATATTATCAAGGAACAAAAAAATGATTTTATTATTTACATAATTAAAACTTTCTATTAATTTCGCATTATTAGTACGTATAAAATAGAATGCTTTAGAGCACATCGAGAAATATAACACGCGTAACGTCACATTGCTTTTTGTACTAGTACAACAAATGATTACTTTTTGTACTGTTGCTGTGGTAACCAGTACTTATAATAAAATGAAAATAATTTATTTTTAATTTTTTATGATTACTAATAAAAACGCCGTTTTTATCGCGCATACACTGGTAATTCTTCAGAAATATTAAATTTACTGTCCCTGTTTAATTAATATTAATTACGAATACCTTTTTGCCTGTTAGTTCAGTACAGTGAAGATGTAATAGCAGTCTATTTAGCCAAGTATATATTAACAACTAATCTATTTTTTTAACAATAAAAAGTAAACTTTATTATGTCATATGTCATTCACGTGGCATGTCCCTAGTATGCATTCTCAATGTAAAAAGCAGTTTTTCTAAGGCATCAGTTAATCATTATTGTTCTAATTAAGGAGAATTGTAAAACAAATAGGGCTCTCATCCAGAGTCAATTAATATATAAAATATTAAGCATCGACTACTACACAATCAATTAAATGTTGTCTCTGATAGTTTGGCATTTGCGTGGATCTAACTAAGAGAGGCGAATCTTATTAAATTTCACGTATAGTACCAGTGTTTCTACAATATCAGCATTACACATGTATTGCTTGCATATGTAATTTTAATGAAATCAACATGTAGTGTCTTGTTCAGTTGTTCTATAAACTTTATAGAGGTAGTTTATATGGTTTGATGTAAGAGTACATTTATTTCGCACCATTCACGTGGTTATCATAATTTCTTACTGGTGTTGAATTTGGATATGAATTTTTCGTAAGCTGATACACTACTTGTGTTGTTTCATTATAGCTAGTAGGAAGCCTCCAAAGAAAATAGTATAGGCGCTATGCTATATTAATGCTCTAATAGTCATTCGCGTGGCATTTTCATTGCATCATTTGCGTGGATTTATAATTCTACGTAATACAATTTGTTTACATAAATGACAACTCCTACATACATTCTGTTCTTACATTGTGAGGTGCAAAGAAAATGTGGAAAAGAAGAAAAGAAGAGAAAAAGTTAAAAATGATCCAGAAAAGAAACAAATGGAGAAGCTAAAACATGATGACTGTCATATCACGTAAAATAAAAATTACTAATTTTTATTTTACTTGTTATCTATTACTAAGCCATTATTAAGCATTTTCGTGTTGGAAATATCTTTTTATTATAATATTAAAGTTAAGTTTTTTTATTAAATATAATCTTTTCTGTCATTTGCATGTTATTTGGATCATTTACGTGGACTTTAACACTGTGAAGGTCGAAAATGTCCAGATTAAGCTCTACTAATCAACAGTATGTGTTATATACAATCAATTAATCATACCATTTCTTAGAAAAACAGATTTCAACAATTTTCTTTTCCGAGAATTTTTCACATCCAAATTGTGTTTTCGGGAGAAACACCCACACACTCGCTAACTGGTGCTACTGAGTTTGTAGTCGATTTTCAACCTGCAGACAGCTTATGGAATGGACTTCAGCGGAATGGGGGACCTCGATAATGCACTATATAACCGAGTGTGGTTTGCATTCTCCATGTAAACCGATCAGCAATGCTTCTACCAGCATGCATAACTAGCGAGGCCAATTTTTTATGGATAATATATTTATAATAATTTTTTATGGATTACGGTCGCAATTTAAGCGAAAGTGCTCGGTGTTTTTGGTATTGATTATTAATACAAAAATCTAACTTAAGTAATTTTTCGTTATGGTTTTTGAGAGATGCATAAACCTGGAAACCTAGCAAACGCCGCCACTATTTCACACACAAAAAATCATTAGTTGTGTTTATTAAAGACACACCTTACTAGATGCGTTTTTATTGTCACCGAAACAAATCTTTCCTAGCAATTTAAATATAATATTATTTATACATCTTAATTCTTTGATTCAAAAAGGGTGGTTTTTTAATTATTAATCAATCTTCAATTTTCTATGAAAAAACAATAATTATAAACAATTTTTTGATCTTCACAACAACAACCGAGCGGTCGATCGCGATCGATTGGTTGAACACCCCTGACCTATAGGCGTGACTGTTGCCATCAACTGTTAGTCAGGAATCTGCATAGATGAATCCATCTTATTAAGCGTTTGTTCAAATGACCGTGTGCTCAAATTTTCACAGTCGCCTAGTGTTTGCTTACACAAACCTTTTATACCAAAAAACAACAGTAATGATGTTTTTCACCGACAAAACTTGTAAGTTGAGATGGTCTCTTAGGCTCTTAAGGAAAATACCATCATTAGCCTTTTCTATATTTTGTTACTTTTCGTTGAGCGTTCTACTTGCAGATACTGTTGTTTCATGGTACGTACATTTTTCGGACATTCTTAACAAAGAAAGGACTTTTTTTTTCTGTCATTGTGAAGGTGTATACAAAAACCCATAATGATTCTCCAGCTCTATATATTGTACGTACACCGTGCAAATTAATGTATTAGTGGTCAGTTTGACTACATTGTCCTAGTTTCTTTTCTTCTCCCATTTGTTCTTAAGCTAATTTCCTACTCTAAAAATTACATCTCAGAAAATGTATTTTATATAACATAGCAAGAATTTTATTTTATATTTTCTGTGTCCTAAGAAATAATAATGAAAGATCTATGTAATTGAACCTGCCACTATAAAAGCTCTAGTAATGTTCTACATCGCCTACCCATGGATCAATGGAAACTTTCTCTACTATCGGACAGTGGTATACTCTACTCGGTGGTAAACGTATTTACAAAATTTACAGTACAACCGGCATCCTACACTGTCATTTGTCGTAGAAATATGTTAACGAATATAACCGTAGTTCTTTATACAGAATATGACAATTGTTGTTGATAACCATACCAAGCAGGCATTTCTTATTCGAGTAATACATGGTTGAAAGAATGGTTTGTTTGATGAATTTTGTAACGACACAATACTCTCTTACGAACACAAAAACTTTACTACAATATTGCAGATGTAAAGTTGTTGCAAGAAATTTCAAGAACATGAAATAAGCACCGAGCTGCGGCTAATAACTAATAAATTGTTCTGTTAGTGGTTAACAACGTTAATACTCTCTGTCACACTGAGAAATTGTACAGCTTAGCTTAATCTAAAGAACTGAAAAAGTCTAGAGCTTATAGTACAGAGCGTCGAGAAAGTATTTCGCTTATCAACTTTGTATCAAATTTATAGTTGTTTAAAGGAAAGATACAAATAAAGTTCTTTGAACTTTGTTTGTATTGTTAAGTTAGAAGTTAGAAACGAAAATGTAATACAAAAATTATTATAATGTGATAAAAATCAACGCAGGAAACTTCTACAAATTTATTTCACATTATCTATTTTTTCCCGCTTTCCATCTTCGAAGTTTCCGAGTTTTTTAGGGACATAACTCTCAGACCGGGTGCATATCCAACTTTAGATTGTATAAAGTATAATGTACAAAGAAACCCTTAATGTAAAATCGATGGAACACCATTACGGGCGAGCGTAACTTACAATTTCTCTGTATAAGCATTGAGTGAGTGCTCTTAAAATCAAGTTATGTCTATAAGTACTATCAAACCACTTACGGAAAATTTGTATACTTTTAAACTTTACTAAATGATATCCTTCTATTAAAGAAGTTCCCATAATTTTTTATCTCCTCCTAAATTTGGACGAAAAAAACAGTCAGTCCGCTTTTCTCGGTTCTCTCCGAAATTGTGCTAGGAGTGGTTTAATTGTTTAATACCGCAGCAGCTGTAGTACATCCATTACTCGTAGTCGTGATGAACGGGAGGAAGGCGAGAGGTCCTTTGGCCGTTCTAATTAATGGCGCAGGATTCTAGATGTCGAGAGCGTCTAGACAATTGTAGTTCCTTTGAAGTGTATTGTAGAATTTGTACAATACTCTCTAACATACATTCATTAGGTGTAAAATGTCAAAAGCCTATTCAGTAGCTACTACTACATACAGTAGCGATTTTCGGAATTCCAAATATGCAAGTCAAATTTTATTTGTTGAAGAACTAATGTATGTTGGGGAAACAACCCCACGTATAAGTAATAGGTATGTCGTTCTTCCTCAAACATCTGTTTGTAATTTTTCATCACAACTATACTCTTCTAAGAGAATTGATGGTTCTATTTGTGGTTGGTTAAATGGAGGGGTTGTACACATTCATTTTTAGTTTATGGTAAACTCAATTATTGTAATGATGGCTTACGTAGTAACTATTCAATAATAATTTATTGATTGATTCTACTCATAGTAGTTAATCTGCTAATAAACCTGAGGTAGCAATTAATTAAATTGGCTATTAAGGTCTTTTTAATCACTGATCAAATGTCCATTTATACTTTTTATCCTTTCATGCAACGAATCAGCATACATTAAAACAGGATTAAATTTCTGTTCTTGTCAATATTTCTACAACAAGGTACAGATATTAATTTTCTCTAAATTAGCCACGCAGATGACAAGCTTTTCCGTAACATTTCTTAATTATTGCTGAGGATATGGTTAGATTTTAAAATGCTAATTAAAATCAATAAAATACAGTAATTACGTGCAATAAAGTATATAAATTAAAGTTAACTTTTAGTTATTAAAATATATGCATAATTATTAGGTAGTGACCCATGAGAACTACATATTTGAGCAATTGCATCATTAATAATGACAGTAAACAGGAAAGACTGCGTTGAAATCGAAATCAAGTGGTAATTAAAAAGTAATATTTTATTTCTTTAGTTAGATCTAGTTTTATTGAAAACTAATAAAAAAATGCAGGAACCTTCGTAACGCAAAAAAGCGTATTTCCATAATGCGGTACATTTCTAAACAGCTTCATCAGACTTTTTTGAATTAGGTAAACTCTTACCAAAGACATGTCTCAGCAAAACAACGATTTCAAAATCATCATAAAAATCAAGAACTAGGGACTCAAATCCCGGACTGGGAAAACTTTACTTAAAACGTTTTTTACTTTCATTTTATTATCAAAGAAATGCAGAAATAGAGATCCAGTAAATTCTTTACTTTATAAACCAATGTCGTGATTAGGTTCGCTAAATATTGTATGTAAAATCCTCATTCTATAGTTTTTAAATGGAATGTCTAGAAAACCTTATCCTGAAAAGTGAAATAGTATCTGCCCCAAGGCAGTTCAAATAGGTTCAGCCAAGAATGTTTTCATCTTGATGCGTTCCATGTAATGTAAGTTCTCATAGATGTTCTTATAGGTTGCCTCTGAAATTTGGGTTTCAGTGAGATCTTTCTTTCTTGAACTAATGAAGAATAATGATTAATTTCCATATACATATATGAGTCAATACAATACAGAAATATTCGAATGACATCCTAAACCACAAAATATGATCTGATTTTAAAAATGAAGTCTGAATTGTAAATTTGACGTACAGAATGTAAATTGTAGATATTATCTCTTGACAAAAAAGCGAATCATTAAAGAGAAGCACTGAATAATGAGAATCCAGTCTTTTGGTTACCAAATAGTATAGTCTCAACCATTGAATGTAAGTACCTTATAACAAAAATAAATTTTTGTAATTTCTGTTTTCTGAATATAAGATTTCTAGATACCAAGACAACAACTCCAAGTGTCCATATTAAATTGTTTGATTACAGTTACAGTTGCCGTCTGTCCAAAATGACTTTTTGACAGATGACTACTATAATTAGAGCCGTCAAATTCATTAAAAAAAGTTACTTAGGGCCGTATTCACATCTCACTATTAAGTTAATAACAACTTTAATTACCATGGTGACCAATTCTAGTCTTTTTCCACCTATTAGAATCAAATAAAGCTATCTCTTTTCTTTTTGATTTTAATTAGAACTTTTGTTAGAGAATCATGGCTTGTGAATACGGTCCTTAGAGGCATCCAATACTACTAAAGTTGATTTGTATGTGTGTCCGAGCCCCATTCTCGCGTTCTATAAGGGCTGGAGAGATGGGCTTGGGCTCATTCGACGCGTAATTTGCCGAGGATAATGCACGACCGCAAAAATTTTTTAAATTAGGTTATGTTTTAAAATTTTTTAAATTAGGTTATGTTTTAAAAAATCGATAAATGCTGATTCTATCGTACTATTTAGTGCTATTGAGTGTTATTTGGTACTAATATGTGCTCTATCGATAGAGAATCGATTGGAGATTTATGTAGGTCATGTAAATACTGACCTACTTTAAAAAAAATCGATAAATGCTATTTCTATCATACTTAAGTGCTTAGGCCCGTAAGGCCCATTATCCTAGTTTTCAGACTATTCTCATGTGTCAAAAGTAATATTTGACATCGAATTCGTGTTCAGCGACCCCAAAAACCATAAGCTACAAGTTTTCAAGTCAAAACATTAAAAATTCAAAATGTTAAGCGTTATGTTCTCTAAAAACGCTAAAATCCCATTTAAAATACATGTAAAAATTCAACGTTCCAGGGTTATTGTGTTTAAAAACTTTTATATTTTGGAAATCGCATGCTTTCAACAAACTAAAACATATTTTAGGATGAGATCGATAAAATTTTGACTTTGCCAAAATATGAGCCACCCTAATATGCATTAACAGTAAGATTCTTCGAAAACAATCCGTACAGGTCCGTATTGTAACCACTGACCATAGAACATTATTTTGAGTTGGAAACGATGCATTGCCCATTCCAAACCAACCAAACCACGTTTTATTTTATGGTAGTAGTGCTAAAGCAATCTCGATGTGCCATTTTCAAATGTATTGAGAAATTAAAAGTAAATATAGGCATGCGCTTCTGTAATTTTGTGAAGCAATTCTTCGCTTTGTCTAATTCAGTATTAAGTACCGTTGTACTGACTGCAAATACAATAAATCCAATTATCAAGCAGTAGGTTCTTGTAAGTAAGACTTCAAGAGTTCAAAAAGTATAAAAGGAATATCCTTGAACTATGACATGATATAAACTATGGCGTTCTTATCCAGCCAAAACATTTACTTGCATCGTACATGATAGCAAAGAAAGAACAGTTGCTATGGTTTAGCGGTCGCTGTTTTGGTATTGACGATAATAATAATGTAGTTGTTTGAGTCTTTCAGATGCTAAGTCTAATTTCACTTCATCATATATTGAACACACCGCTGTAGACGAATTTAGATTCTACACGAACTTAGTCAACCATGCTCTGACACACTTATATAGCTAGCTACACTCACATACACATATGCACTAGTTGTGTTCGGGTTAACCAGAAAAGGTTATAATTTGAAGATAAATAGTATTAAACTTTATTGTATTAACGATTTCATTTGAATGATTTGTAAGTAAAATTGAATTAATGTTGCTACTAACATTGGGTGAAAAGAACACTACACCAAGAATTGCTTTTTTCTTCATAAATGTGTGCTGAATGAAGACGCATCACTTACAAGCTGCCAGAGAATAACGACTTTATCAGAAATCTGTCAATATTTACTATTACATTTTTAGAAATCTTTTAGTGTGTGTAATATGAATTATTTATACAGCTGTTGGTATAACGTATGTTACTAAACATTAAATTACTAAACAGCAATCTACACGTACAGGTCTCAAATTATTAAATCATATTTTAATACATTTTTGATAAGCAGTTCATCGTTTTGAATTCCTAGATCCTTTCTTTTGAAGAGACCAACTCGAGTTGCACTAGGAGAAACTTGATAACCACCTGGTATAAATGTTGATAAGTTGATGCTGCAGGGTGGCCAGCAAGAGTGGTACTTTGAAATTCAAGGTTTTTTCCCGGTTTTCCAAGTCGTAAAATATCATTTTTCCCGGTTTTTCCTTCAATAATTTACCCATATTGATGATCAAATTATTTGTTTGGAATTAATAAGTATTAGTTTCATAAGACGCGTTTTTAGCGCACGTGTCCAAGAAAACGACTCGCTTATCGTCCAGTTTTCCAAAAGACAAGTGCGCTAAAACTACTGTTTTTACTATTTGTCCTTGTCCTTTAGAAAACTCCCCGCTATGCGGGTCGTTTTCTAAACTTGGACACGTGTACTAAAAACGTGTCTTATATAACGAATACTTTATACTAATTTTTCTACTTGCGTGTCCAAATGAAGCCATTTGGACACGAATTTTGTATATCTAAAAAAGATTCATTTAAATACTAAAAACAGTAATATTTTATATTTTAAAGGTATCACCGTTGAACAGCTGTTCTTAAAACGTCAAACTTATTTACGACATTTTGAAAAACAAACGCACAATTAGAATTTTCGCTGTCTACAACTGTCACTTAACTTGCCTACTTAGCAAGGTATTCCTAACAAATTTTATTCAAAAATAAGTAATTTTTTTTAAATGATTACAAAATAACGCAAATATAAAACAATAGTATAAAGTATTCGTCTCATAAGACGTTTTAGCGCATTTGTCCTTTAGAGAACTCCCCGCTACACGGGTCGTTTTCTAGACTTGAACGCGCGCGCTAAAAACGTGTTCTTATCTAACTAATACTTAGATATACTATTTTCTATTTACGTTAACTTGCAATCGCTTAAAAAAGTAACGTAATTTTAAACAAAATTTCTTAGGACTACTTTGTTAAATAATTTGATAGGAAACTTCTAATTCTGCAGTTGTTTTTCAAATTTGCGTAAATTAGTTTGACATTTTAAGAACAGCTGTTCAACAATATTAACTTTAAAAATAAAATGTTACTGTGTCTAGTATTCAACGGAATCTCTTTTGAACTTGCAAATACGTGTCCAAATGGCTTCATTTGGACAAGCAAATAGAAAAAAATATTTATATACCAAGGCCGCGAAAGCTCTTTTTAACGTACCGAGAGAAAATTTGTCGCCGAGGCCGTTTGCGATCGTGGCAGGACATACAGAACATGTTTTGTACAAGCGTAAAAAATATGTAATTACAAATTCCATTGCTTTTGAAAAACCAACAGTTTAATTCATTGTCAATAGAAAGATGGCTTTCATGTTGCAGCGTGGAAATGACATAAATAAAGCAATTAGTTTTGTAAAAAATCGTAAAAAATGTTACCGCATCCTGTCCGCATGTGTCCACTTCGCGTACGGTTGCAGAAAAAAGTTGTAATAATGCGCTACGTGTTTTTGTTTGTATCCTATTCTTATTTTTTATTTTTCCCTAAAAAAAAATCCCGACTTTGATCACTAATTCAAGGTTTTTTCCCGATTTTTTTTTGATTGTGCAAATTCCCGGTTTTCAAGGTTTTCAGGCTCGCTGGCCACCCTGTGCTGAATATTTAGGATATTTACCGATACATACATACTAGGTATGTACCATGTATTCATCTCAAATCCCATCCCATGTTGAATATAATATCACTATACAATGAGGCACAAATAGTGCAATTTTACAAAATAGAAAACAAAAGATAATTGCAAGCAAGGGACTTTGTACAGTTGTAGTGCCGAAAGTCCCGTAAGATAAAGGTTGTGCTACGGAAAACATTTTGTAAAATGGCTGCCAAATTTCAGTTTTTTTTCTTATTGCTCTTAGACTGTTTTATTTTGCTATTTTATAGCATATATGGTATATAGTCTTATGGTCTTTTAAAATAACGGCACTAAACAAATATTGAAATTTCTTTGCAATTATCAGCGAAAGGAATGGGCTGTAGCCACTTTAGGTCTATAAACCGTTCAACACACTTATTGTTCAACACACCGCAAGCCATTGTAGTAGACAAAAGCCAATATAACAAAGTGCAGATGATCATTAGATTCCAGTTTATGGATTTACCTGTGTAGGACATTTGGGCGCGTCCGTTTAGGCGCGGACATTTGGGAGCGGCCGTTTAGGCACGGCCATCTCGGCGTGGCCGTACGGCGCGAGGACAGTTTGGCGCCAGACAGGTCGACGCAAGGACACTTCGGCGCCGGGACACTTAGGCGCAGGCACACTTCGACCTTCTTAATTCCACAATTTCGCTTGGATTGGTTAAATTGCGTTATTCCAGTGCTTTTTGTTTTTAAGCATTGGACTATAAGCATTAAATAGTATTTATTTATAAGTGTTACCTACTGAGACAAAATTCGTGAAGTGGGGCACGTATTTATCAGTAGTATGATATTCATTGTTAATATCAATTTTCCTAGATATAATTTACTAAAAACTAGAAATTTCTTTCCCGTGCTCACTGCTTCACGGAGGCTCGCCTCCACAATCTTTTCAGCTCGCCCGTAATCATCAATTTACAAAACTTGCCACATAAATTGTAAACTATTAAAAATTGTAAAAAAGGAAAGATTATTACGTACAGTACATTGCAAACAAGTTTTTCATTGTTCAGGTTGTATGGTTGAGGTTGTCGAGATACTACATATGTAGGTACTGCATTAGCATTGGCTTGAAGTCGTGTAATCATAAGAGCAATGGAAGACATTTAGTTATTTAAAAAAGAGTATTTATTGTTACACTTACGTGTAGATAGTGTTAAGTTCTTAGTTTAATTTCTAATTTGTATTCATTATTATTAGATTTTCTCTTGTTAACAGTAAACATTGTAGAAATTATGCATAATGGCATTTGCATTTCTACCTTAATAAGAGGAATATATAAATTATTTATAGCATTTATTTAACGTTAGTTGTAATTAGTGGATATATTTCTTAAAAATCTTAAATATGTAATTGCTTACTTTATTTAATTGTAATTTCCATATTGTAGAGTTTTGCCTTAATTTTGAAAAATATTCAAATGTGACTAACTTAGCTTACTTTTGAAAATTTTATCAAAAGTCAAAACCAATAACTAGATGTAGAACATATGTGTAGCTGAAGCTAAAAGCGCAAGAGATATATAAACCCTGTTACCAAAAGGAAAATACGATCGTCAAATTAAAACAGATTGTGGTTTCTTACTAGCTCACGATTTCAAATAAATTTCTTGTGTTTTTTTCTTCTATACCAAGGAAGCATTTCTATTCACTAGAATAAAACTAAGCAAAGTTCCAAACGATATTTGCCTCAGAAAAAGGAAAAGTAGATACAGTATTTCATTCTGCCTAAGGGAACACATTCAGAACTTTCAAAGTATACATATACGTTTGCAATCAACCGTGTACGAAACTGCACTTTGTAAACATTTCGTTCCAGTTCATATTAGCAAGCCCATACTTTTTCAGAACCATTTTTCATTTGTTTATCTCTAGTTTTCTTATCGCAACCGCTCGAGCAGCCCCAAGAAGTCATCAACATTGTTGGCGGGTTTCGTTTCACCCCTTAGGCTTTTTATATCTAGACCCTGTATCTGCCAAACACAAGAGCCAAAAACATTACAAAGCTATATATATTTCGATTTCAGGAAGTTATTTAAATTTCCAAAGATATATTGATGTAATTTCTGATGGGTTCTTATTGTAGAAGAAAATAAAAATATTGTTAATAATGTTACAGCTTAATATACTTTTTCATTCTTAAGATAGCTTTTTTTTATTCAAGTCAAATATGAGAAAGTTATTACATACACATTAGCGATAATTAAAGACGACTTGGTATTTTTCACGGTGTGTGAGTTTGTTAACTATTAAGTTCATCATGAATCACAATGAATAATGTATCGCTAATGCAGTAACAGGTTACTGGTTGAAAAATTCAAATAAAAAAGAAATATTGTTTTATATTATTATTATTAATTTAATTTAGTTGTAGTTGAGATATATTATTTAAATAAATACCTTCGTCTAGACAGATAACAGCACAAACACGAGTAAGTATGAAATTCTCACCACAGCACAGCAGCAGAGCGTACCGTTACCAAGCATTAACTCTGTGACCACTTCAAACTCCTGTTTAATTGGCAGCGGTGTTAAATTCGATGATAATGAAGCAATCAGAGCAGCTACAAGTTGATATTAGGCATGAAAGAGACTCATTAAATTGTGACACCTCTACAAGATACCTTTTGGGGTTATGGCCAAAATTTACACACATGCATACCTATAGAGCGTACGTGTTTCAACTCCACTTGCTTTTTTTATTCAGTTAGGAAAATTGGAATTTGGTATATCTTTACATAAATCAAAATAATATTTTAAAATTGTGCAATGTTAATACAAATCAAAAAACCGTACGTATTATTTGTTTTGTTATCGAAAGTCTGAAAGAATGTCTAGCTTTTACTTTTTAGCAGTATCTGTAATAGTACTTAAGTACAACATCATATCTTACTTATCTTAAAAGGTCAAGCTCAATTTAAATATGTCAGTTGCTTTTTGTGTTATTTCTTTTACGATGAAATTAACACATGCTTTTCAATAACGTTTCAAGTTAACAACAAGACTATAGCAAACATTCTATTAGTTGCATTTCGGTATCAGAATTACAATTTTGAGCCCTTGGAGCCTGTCGCTGTATGTAAGTTCATGTTTTAAGGTACAAAACCATGCCTGAAGTTTTACGCTAATACCTTCCGATCCCTCTCGAACTCGGTCTTACTTGTGGTAACATTAGAATCTAAGCATCAAGATAAACAAATCTAATGTATAATTTGTCCGTTAACCTCTCAGTACTAAAATCAGTAGAATTTTAGCATTGTCCCTCCAGCTGTGGAACTCACTTTGCTCGGGGCCCTGGAGTCTAGGCTCCATAGGCACAGGCTGTAATCCTGTAATCTCGGCCTGTTAAACAATCGAGTGAACATGCTGTATACTTTTATCCTGTAGTATAGATAGTGCTTCGTTATTTTAAAAAATTGAAACGAACCGAAACACAGAGAACTATTATACTGAAACCCATTACTAAAAATACATAATAATTATAATAATAATTGCTATAAAACATAGCCTGGAAACCAGGCCCCAGAAGCTATAAGCTTGTGCAGGAGGGAGGGGGCGATTATTATTATTATGTAGGCCCTAAGTGCGGCTGCAGCCGACTTACAGATGGAACAGCGCAAACCCCACATTTGTGTCACAGCTAAGGAAAACTGCAGAAAACCTTAACCAGATCTGCCGGCACCGGGAATCGACCTCGGGCCGCTTGGGTGAAAGTACAGCACTCTAGACATACTACCAAGGCTGTTATACTACTACTACTACTACTACTACTGTTATACATACTATCAAAGAAGAAATTATAGAGATATTTAAAGATAATATGGGATATTCCATGTCGGCATCAAAAGAATGATTCTATATTATAGACATACGGGCAATTACATACATTTAAGAACCATAGACTAAAACCACAACGCGATACGTATACGTATAACACAACCATACCTTTGGAAGGATAATATTTCAACATCTAACTGAAGTCTACGAAAATATAACTAAATGTCAGCATATCGAATATCCGTTTTAAAGGTCAATTCACTTCAGAACTATTAAAAATGAAGTTTTTATTGATGTTGCTTTGAATTTACAGCTCCAAAATTTGACACAAAATATGGTAATACTTACTGGTCTGGTCAAAGATGTGGTGGTTACTACTGGCACCGGTTTAGAGTGCAAATGTGAATTCTTCAAGCAATTGAAATATTTTGTTTCTAAATAGGCAAGCGTATACTCTTCGAATCGGAACACAACATGTTTTCGAGACAAGTGCGCCATTACAAAATAAAGTTATTTTGAGAAAATATATGAGAAAACACTTCTTGTACACTTGTAAGGTTAGTTTCAGAGGGATATAAGCGTAGCTTGGCAAATAAACATCAAAGCGCTTTATTTTGAGTGATTTGTAACAAAGGTGTTTCTGAAGGTTTTTAAAAGACTTACAGAAAAACAGGATCCCATATGCAATAGCCCTATATCTTTTCACCAGTAGGTCATATAATACATAGATGAATTGCCTGACGGAATTGTATTTCTACAATCTTTTTTCGAACTAATTTCCAAGGTTATGCTATTGAGATGTGCGTTAGCGAACGTCTTATCGTTGCTAAGATGACTATTAGTGATCTACCAAATATGTGGACTGACAGTGCGAGCTGCAATACAAATTCACATCGGCAGCTGCACACTCTTTTATCAATTTATCATTTTAGTTGCGTTTTCTCGTTTAATCTATAATTTTAATTTATTTAAAACTATAATTTGTCTATGACTTGGTTTCTATTAAATTGAATGAATAACTTTATAGAAAGCCGGGGTATAGTTCAAAAAGGATGCCATCAAATATACGCCGTTACGTACATTTCACACCAAGAAAACCTATTTCTATAGATTCTTCATAAACTGAAGAATCTTTAAGACCGGAGCTTAAGCTCAAGCTATTTGCTGTTTTACCTTTGCTCACACATGAAGATTCAATCCCAAAGACATTTAGTGGACGTTCAGTAGGATGCGAGATGGGAATTTACTGTAACAGTAATAACAATAATAATCTAAATACTAAGAAAACGCGTTAGCACATTTGCTTCTTCATAAGACGAGGCTGAATGGACACATGATATGGGGTACTATGTACAGCTGATTTCAAATAAATCTAGGACAAGTCTTGATAGTAATTTTTGCATTTTTAACAAAGTTTGGACCAGGCTTTAAATTACATTTTCATTGGTAACTACATAAAATGTATTAAACATCAAGGGAAAGAGAAGTCAGCGTTGGATACTGACTGTCCTAGATTTATTTGAAATCAGCTGTACTCCATAGAATTTTTCTTTGAGTGAAACCGACCCCATGCATTCGCCGTCTTTGTTTTAGATCTTCAACTAAATATTAACTAAATCTGTTAATAACGATCACGAACAGTTTATTCTTTGAAATGTTCATTGAAGGATAAAGCTATTATCAATTGTTAAAAATATTTGACTCGGTCAAAGATATTACAAAAACTATTATTGAATAAGAATATACGATATATTGAATGTTTTAATTTTTCTACTGTGCTATTCGCATAGTCTCTATGGTCTCCATTTTTTCCGAATCACAAAGAAAAAATTATGAGATTCAATTCTTAATTTTTTTCTATGCATGAAGAATTCTGCAGTCTTGACCATGGCTATGCCTATCTGGAGAATGTTTGTAAGTTAGAGAGTTAATTGTATGTTGCAACATTCATCTAACCGATTACGAAGTGTAATAATATGTAGGTTGTTAAAGAATGGTATACAAAAAAATTAAAAATAAAATATCATTTTACTAAAACGAGATTAGCTGACATTGATTTTACTACATTTATCTCACAGTTATGTATCTATATTTTTGTTGCAAATATTGAAAGTGTTACACAAATTGCATCATTTTAGATTTAATAAAAAGAAATTAAAAAATGCAGTTTTGCCATATCTACTCTCTTTTACGTTTTTGTTAAATTAAATGTATTAAAACATTTCAATCATTTCAGTTGTGTAAGAGCAGCAGCTTTCAAATGCATTTCCTGCTTTTTTAGCAACCCGGTTTCACATAATAAACCTGAACGTATCTACAGTACTAAATTTCAGGGGTACATTATCTAATGGGAATATTTAATAAAGTAATTTTTGTGTGTATTTAACCAGACCAGCATAAAACTATGGAATTTATGGATACCACCTCTTCTTACGTGTGCGCAATATTATCTGACCACAGCTAAAGTCAACACAATTAAGCAGATGATGCATTGTGCTTGTTTCAGGTTAATGAGATGCAAGAACATGTCTTTGAAGCGAAGCCGACAGGTGACGCGTCTACACGGCCGATATTTCTGGTCCCAACCGTCTCTGGCACCTTTCTTGGATACGCCTGCTTACAAGAACCGCCAAATACTTGGCTGTGCTCCACCAAAAACAAGCAAAGTGGAAGCGCACTCCACGCCGCCATTTTGACATATGACGCCGTGGATTTATGCGGTACGTAGTTATTAAATAGTAAGAAGCCATTAATTATTAAGGTTTATACTTTAAGTGTCGGTTTATTTATGTACTCTCGTAGTTTTAAGTTATTTGCTGCGTTGATGGGTTTATAATATTGCATTAAGGCTTATGAAATTAAAATAGAAGCTTTTTTCCTTTTATTCTTACATTAATTATTATGTTTTAACGTGTACAAGTTTTTAAAATGCAAATATATACACGTATTAATCAAAACTAGATCGGTAACCGGTCGTGCGGAAAAATTATTTTCCATACTGACACGCACTTGTAGTGTTTACGATTATTTGCAAGTAATACTCTGTAATTCAGGGTAATTTTACAATTACGAGTCTTACAATTATTTAATGCAATTTTCATTTCTTTTGCTAAATGTCCTTTTTAGCCATATTAATTTATTTATCATACAAGCTGAAGAGTAACTAATTAGGTTATATCCTGTATAGTTTGTTTTTATTAGGTTAGATAGATACCATTAAGATTGAAAGATGAGTTGTTTATATGTAAACAGGTTTGATTATAATGATGCTTTACTGTTCTATAATTTCTTAAGGTCTGCTCATATTTTCGGTCATTCTCATATGACGCGCTATAAAGACACTTTTTCAACTAATTTGCATAATTTATTATTGTGCAGGCAGTACATCAGATATTATGAATAGTTACAAAAGCGTAACTTTCTATTTAATAATATATCAAATTTTTCTAGTACATAAGTTCACCACACCTTTTTGTAACCACTATAGGTTAGATTTGTAGTTCACAAAACATGAACACGCAAAAAACTGAAAGAGTTTACTAATTTTCTAATCTAGAAGTATATCTAGAAAAAAATATTTACTACAGTGTAACGCCTATTTTGGCCACGAATTTAGTTTTGAGGTTAAGATATTATACCGATAAAAATTTCAGCTAATTTTGTCCTGGGTTGTAATTTTTTCTCGTGGCCATAACTTTTCTACACAACTAATAAGCTTCCGCATTACATTCGATTTGTGTATAATTACTGATTTGTGCAAAATTATACTACTCCGAAAAAGTTTAATTAATCTGTAAATAACAAATGAATTTTGATTTAACACCTAATTAACATTTATCGCCTGCTTATAAGAAAGACAAGTAAGTAAACTAGAAAATTACTTCGGCCTTCAATTAGCGCTGCCATAAAATTTTACCCGCATGTAATCTACACACGGAGAGAATTTAAGCTATAATTCCACCGAAAATAAATAATACAGTACTATTAAATTATACTAAAGGGTAATTTCACTCCATCTATATGTAGTGGGCGATGCATGTAATCAATGTAGCGGCTAATGTGAACACGGTGGCCAAGATTTATGGACTGGCAAGTCAATTGAACGGCGTTATATGGACATACGGCTTATATGGCGCATATATGTGCCACTTCCTCGACATGAAGAGAAGACAAAAAGAATAGATTGAAAGCTGATAACATATAGTGATATTTGATCACTTAATTTATTTGTTGAAACTGTACAACATAATTTCTGTATATGAAGTGAATATAGTATTTTTTGGTCCTTTTTACATCGTGTCGAAATTATGATCGTCAAACATCAAAATAACAATGGATCACAATAGAGGAGACAACATAATGTATTCTCTCGTAATAGATTATTTTCCATAAAGCATTCGGAAGTTAAATAAATTCCATAAAATTATTTATAGTAGTTGTATGCATTAATCTCGCGTTAAAAATACTATTCTATGATGTTATAAACACTATATGTGGACACAAAAAGTTACAACTGTAGAATTTAATGCTATACGACATTTATTTAAGAATTACTAAAATTGTTTATAAATTGCTTAATTTACATAATAGAGGCAAAGCAGCATGCGTAATATAAGTAGATCTGTACTTTTGTTACCTAAAAGAAAGTATAATTTTCTGTTGTTAGCATTAACACTATCAAAATAATACAAATATAAATTAGTAAATCTATTAGTAAAAGTAAGATCAAATTACACAACATATAGGTTTAGCTTAAGAATGTCACAGTAAACTAAACCATAAACAAGACATTTAATAACCATATCATAGATATAGCAATTTCGAACAGTAGGAAAATCATTAAAATACAATAAGTTAATAATAATATGCCTAATAGCTTTAGTAATACATAACATATGTTATTACCATAATATAATGTCGCACCTGAATGTATGCTAATACAGCCTTTTATAGATCTACATATAATATTACTTCCATCTGGGTGTATTGTAGATAAGTATTGCTCAGCTGCTGCCATTGTATGGATCAACTAATATTGTTCAATATTTCATTGTACTGAAATTAGAAACTCAACTTTTTAATTTCTACTTCTTTTCTTTTAGAAAGTGCATGCATAAATTCATTTACAACATTAAAGAAAAAAATGAAAACTGCCAACTAGAAAATACTAAGGTATCCATTTCTTCCTCTATGAAGAAAATAAGTTATGTGGTTTGAAGTCTCCTCTTTTGTATTTCAAAGTCTATTAACGTCCAATTTGCCAATTCTGCTAAATTCCCATAAATATTCTTACGTTAATTCTACAACATTGCCTTACATTACACTATTAATTGCTACAACTGCCTGGTTGAACAAACCTTTTGAGCTAGAGATAAGATTTTAACTTAAAAAACTCCCCGAAAACGTCGAGATGAATAAGAAAATTGGATAGTACTATTATTGCTTCGGGATTTTAATGTAAAACTGTTCATTTTTGTTGTAAATACTCCAAAGTAGAATAATGAATGCAAAAAATTGTTAGAAAATACTTATTGCAAGAAATTCTCTGTAATTCATTGTAGTTTTGGGTCAGCGGGTCCAAACAAGTGTTGGGACGGGCATTAATAAATTAAATGTTTAAATTTAAAATGCTTTTAAGCCGCTATCCCAAAGTATCCCAAGATATTCGGTAGCAGACATTTTTCAATTTGTAGGGTCGCTGTGGTTCCATTTTCAGTGAAGATTGCCTTTTCAATTCATGACACCTTAATCTCCTCAAATTTGGTAAATATCCATCATATGTGGATAGAGTTATCATATTCACAAACCGACACACACAAACAGACAATTAAAACCATGAAATAGCTTCCGGTCTAGGACATTTTGGGGCGGCCGTTTAGGCGCGGACATCTCGTCGCGGCCGTTTCTGCGCAAGGACACTTCGGCGAAGGCACACTTCGGCGCCGGGACACTTTGACGAAAAGACAGTTCGGGACATGTAAAATTTCCCGCGGCAAATTAGGGTAATCTTTAAACATAACGTTTAACGACAAGCTACCCTATTATCAAAGTAACATTTTTTTAATTTTTGTGTACTACACATAAACACTTTCTTATCAATTCCAGAATTTTGCTTGGATTGGTTAAATTGCGTTAGTTCTGTGTTTTTTTGGCTTTAAGCACTGGGTTATAAGCACTAAGCAGTAGCCATTTATGAGTGTTACCTACTGAGACAAAATTCGTGAAGTGGGACACGTGTATTTATCAATGGTACGATATTCAATGTTAATATCTATTTTCCAATGTCATTTAATTGTTTTTATAAAATTTTTGATTTTTTAAAAGTTATATTAACATGATTATCAAACATAATATTCTTATAAACAATAAAGGATTTAAAATAAACAAATTAAATTCTTATAATAAATATGGCAGTACATCCGAGCTTTTGTGATTGGAAAATATTGAGTTTTTTTTCATACTGTATTTATCGAATACTGTATTTATTACCTGTAGGTACATATAGATTTTTGTTATTACAATAATATTTAGACAAATTCTCGCGCCGAAGTGTCCCGCGTAAACGAAATAAACGGTCGCGCCCAAATGTCCGGCTCCGAATAGCTTCGGCTGCTTAATAATAGGTTGCTTCTTTGCTTATACAATTTACTCATTTTCCCTTAAAACGGCCTGAAAATGTGCTCGGTATGAGTGAGGGCACCTTCGAATGTTCACTATTTTTATTAGACATTTTCTGCATCTAAATATCGTCTTATAGTCTGGCTGGTTGATGCAAGAGTGAGGCTAGAAATGGGCATGCCTTTCTTCAAAATTACAAAAGTTAGATTTTTTTATATAATAGTCAGTATATTTACAATACGGTACACAAACAACTGAAGTTTGTAGGTTTTAAAGAATAGAGTTAAAGAATTGGTACAGAGTCTAGGACTTGTGTTAGAAGATTTATTATAAGATTTATTTTCGTAATAATTACGTTTACATTTTATGAACAATTCGAAAATGTTTTGCAATATAAATTTTTTTCATTTAAGTTCATTCTGTCTAAATGTACAGTAGATGGCCATTGAAATAGAAACCTTAAAATTTCCAATAATTTTCTCTTATTTAAGTAGTGGATTGTGATGTATGTAATGACAATGGCATGATGTATGTTACACGAAGGTAAAAGACGGTATAAGATATGTCATTAGTCATTAACATGGGCTTATTAAACTAACGGACAAGGCATTCCCGTCGTGCCCCAGTGGTTTGGATCGTGCCAAAACTGTCATTTTGTTTGTGTGTCCGTGTGACGTGGTCGTGTTAATTCAGCAGTTGATATTATTAATAGGAATGGTTATTTCTGTTGAAAAGTCATGTAAGAACAAAAGTGCAGTTGTAAATTAAGTGAAAAATAACGTTACGTTTCACTGTTGTAAGTGTAAAATATGCGTTTTTATGTATTTTATTTAGGCAAGTGCAGAACATCTGACAAGCGATCATCTGATCATTTTTACATGACGTCGCTAGTTTGCTTACGTTCAATGCTTTCCCCTGCTCGCCCCGAAAGCCACTCTTCTGTTGCCACCAAGGTTTGATATAGCTTGTTCGTTAGTTTAATAAGCATTAAGCTATCTAATGTTGGGTTGAAGAACAGAATCCAAGACGTTATTGTATTAGTTTTGGTCCAATGCTCCTGTTAGGAATTATATTAGATCTGACAAGTTTTGAATATAGAGCTCTAAAATATTAGTTCCTGTAAACGTTTCACAGTTTGCAGTAAATAACTGTTTTTTTTATACTCTTCAGGTCTCCTTCTGACATATGAGATATGACACACAATTATGATTATAGATGGCTTATATCACTGAAAATGATGATGTAATATATACAAGTATATAATAACAAAGTTTTGGTGATAACTGTGGGTACTTACTTAAGAATAAATTATAATTGAAACGTAATAACTATTAACTAAAATATGTTAGAGACAAAAAAAATGACAAATTAACGAAAAGACCGATACCGATTGACCGGATCTTATTGGCCGTATGTGCGAATACCTTCAAAATTGGTACTGTTATAAGTCATTCAAAAGCCTCCGATGAGTGGAGCCAGTCATGCGTTCAGTTTAGCAAAAATCCCATAAAAAGCACGAAAAAACGATCGCATTGCAGCCTTTTTGTACCTGCACGATTCCAATGTACATTTTAAAACCGCCAAAATTGAATAGATGGCTGGCTTATCTGACTCATTTGAGGGCTTTCAAATGATGCATAACACGTACCAAATCTTGAAGGTATCCGCACTTACGGTTAAACGATAGGTTACTTGGTATCGTTATTTTGAAGAGTTTCTAATTCAATGGTCACCTACTGTAGGTATCGTTTATAAATTAGATGAATTTTATAATTGAAATACATACCTACTTGTAATTAATAACTACGTGATTCATTCGCAGTTTTACTGTATCTTCCCCTTTTCTTCAATCGTAAATTATTATTTGTAATCAGCTTTAGATTGAAAGAAATGTTGATTTAGAAATTATAAATGGAAACTAGCAAATGTTTTATAGCCATATAGAATAATAATTTAACCGGTCTTTTAACATACCATATTATGAGTAAAACTGTGCAATAATTTTTAATAGAGATTCAGATAATAATAACAATTATATTAAAAGCTGTTTTAATTTAATTCCATTTCCATTGTATACAATCTTTAATAAATTAAATTTGCCTAAAAGCTGTTGGAAAAACTTTATAGAAAATAAGAGATTAATTCATCAGGATAGTAACGAGGGCGTGCGATTCAGAATCGGGCATGCAAATCTTTCTAAAAAAATATATTCATTATAAGCAAAAATTTGTTTGCTTTTTATCATATATAATATAACAAGTGGTCTAATTTTTTCCGACAAAATTTGTCATTTCAGATATGAGTAGCTTTCGCAACGAAAACTACACGAGTCGACGGAGGAGACGAGTGTAATTTTCCAAAAGCAAAAGCTACGAATGTCTTAAATGATAAATTTTGACAAGTGGTTTTTTCTTAGTGAAAAAACCACTAGTGGTTTTTTCACTATAAAACTAATTTCATTGGTCCCAATTTGAAAAATTCTGTAATTTGATTGGTTAAAAATTTTCGAGTTGGATTGTCATAATTAATTATTGCAATAAATGGTTTCGTTTAACAGGGCCTTAACAAATTTTCAAATTGAAAACCCATTTATGTTTCAGTGGTTACGTTCGATCTACAACGCCTTTCAAATTTTATATGCATCAAATTTGAGTTTACTTCTTTGTATTTCGCATATTTGTTTATATTGCTGTATTTCATTCATTTATTATATTATATTTCATCCTCAGAGTATATCTGAATAAAGATATCATCTGCAATCTTCACAATTATCTTCTGAGATATTTTTTACAGTATCTTACCACTACCTATATAATCTTCATTTTCTATAGAGATTATCATTATGCACGATTATGATAATCTTCGTTCTTATGTAAAATTTTCTCTAAAGTGTATTTCTGTTGTTCTAAAGTAAACATTAAAAGTTACTTCCAAGCGATTAATATGTCATTAGGAAATGCATGCATATGCTTGTACTTTGGAAACAATAAATTTCACAAAATTTACATGAACAACAGGATAACCTCATTGCCTTATGTTAACAATCAATTTACCTGTAGAATGCAACAAATATGAACACAAAGTTCTACTTCTACTAAGATATCAATGCTAGTTATATTAACAATATTTTGTATAAACATCTATGTACTTAAGCCAGTTCATTGCTAATAATATTATTAGCAACAGTGCGACAAATTTCAACTTTTGGTTCATGACATAGAATTTCTCTTCAGGAATGGAAAGATTAGGTGCCAAATAGCAATTCCTCAACGGCATTTTGCTGGGTTAGTTAAAATAAGAGAGAGAGTTTTTTAATTTTAAAGTTTGAGAACTATCAGGGTATCGGATTGGCTTGAAAAACTCGAAAAATTACCTAAAATTATAGTTTTCGAGGTGTTTTTGGGCTTGTTTTGTGGCAGAGGGCGCTCCTTTTTCATAAAAGCTTTTCTCCGATTGTCCCCTATTATACCGAAATTCCGGACTGAGAGTATTATTTCTTCATAGAAAAATGAGTTTTTGAATTAAATTCCAAAGTATGAATCCATGTTTTTTTATTTTGTTTTAATTTTGCCCAACAAATACAATTTTAACTTTACCTCTACTGATCTATTTGCTTCCTTTTAGGCTTGTATCTGTATGTCTGAGCTGGATGCGTAGACATCATCATCGCTGTCACTGTTTTCATTCTTGTTTTTGTTCCTTTCTTCTTTGCTATCCTCAGCGTCTCTCTTTAGCCACCAACACAAATCCCCGAACATGGCATTTAATTTTTTGCCTCTGTACCGAATTTCCATGGGCATTGCAACCTGATGGAATCGCTCTCTATGCTCATCAGACCCTGAAGCTAACTGCTTCTCAAAGTAATCAAGGTGACTATTAAGCAAATGTACTTTGAGAGACATTGATATCTTCAATTTCTCAAATGTCTGTAACATATCATCTATACGTCAACTATCAATTTATCAAGTCACGGTAATTTTCTGCCCGATGCATCCCCAAGAAATGAAGAATCACGGCCTTAATGGCATTCCAAGCGATCGAATGGTCTTCATTCGGATATTTGTCAAAATCCGAGTTTTTCATCAGCTTGCGAATATCAAGCCCATTCAAAACGCCTATTGAAATAGATTTATTTTCGTTAGTAGTATATAGTTGTATTGATTACGTATATTAAGGTACGTATCTGCTTTAACTTTTGTTTCACTAAGTCCAGAAAATATTTGACGTAATCATGCAAATGTTGGTCCATCCGATTCTAGATTTTTAATAAAGCTCGTCACAATACCTAGCTTTATATGAAGCGGTGGTAACATGATTTTTTCCTTTAGGACCAGATGATTATTTTACAACGTTTGCTTGCCCATGTACAGAACCTTCTCTTTGAGGCCATTATTGATTTGCTTTAAAACGGGAATCCCACATACAAAGAAAGCACATGTTCTTTGTGTAACCTAATTGAAGACCTGATATCAATGCTACTACTTTCAAATCAGAACAAATCCTCCATTGAGGGTGGTCGTATCCTCCTGCATTTAGTATTGTTTCCATTTTAGCGTATGTTTCTGATGTTTCAGTACTATAAGCAATTAGTATCGATGGTTGTCTATTGTCTTAATACAATAGCACGGCTTAGACTGTTCTTTGAGGAGTCAATAAACAACCGCCATTGGCTCGCCACGTAAGCTATATCCGTTTCCTTCATTAAGCCATTGATGTCGTTACAATATGCAAATGAAAACAAATGAAAAAATGAATTTATTCCCGTTCACTTCAAAAAATCATTTTGCTAAGGAGAAATATTGCTATCAGGCTAAAATTTTGCACTATAATAGAAAACACTTAAAAAAAGTTTTTGTGGACTAAAACGGCTTCTGCCCCCTCTCTACCCTATCCCCCTTTTAAATTAGCGCTTTAAATGCATTTTAAAACGATCCCTGGCGATGCAAGAATTTCACTTAGGTTTGTTTTTGTATCTACTTTCAAACAAGCCCAAAAATACCTCGAAAACTATATTTTTAGGTAATTTTCCGAATTTTAGAAGTATGGATGTCCAAAGGAACATCATCACAGAAAATATTAGTCCCTGTGCATACAATATTCTCAGGCATACCAACAGATGTGCGAGAATCTATTATTGGTTTTGACTCGATAACTGGATGTGACACAACCAGTCAGCTAAATGGTATTGGCAAGAAAACTGCATGGGGAGTTTATCTGAAAAATCCTAAATTGCTTGCAGAAATAGGTGTTGGAACATTATCGGATAGTGTAATCAAATCCACTGAAGATTTTTTTATTAGCATTTACTCGTGCTCTCTACATAATGCAGAAACTTTAAAATCAATCAATGAACTTCGGGAATTACAGTTTGGGAGAAAATCACCAGAAATGCTTCCTCCTACATATGCTTCATTGAAGCTACACATCCAACATGCACCATTACCAAGCATTTGTGTGAAGAAAAGCACTGGAGGCTAAGCCATTGTTGCCTGATTTACTTGATGGCGGATGGTACGATGATAATGGTGAATTAAAACCAGATTAAGCTCGATCTAATTGTGTGTGTACAGTAAACAAGCTACCATGTCTCAAAGTTTGTGGGTGTTCTCTTGAGCAGTGTAAGAACATATATTCAAACCAGGATGATGAGGATGAAACAGTGTAATTCTTGAATTTATATTCTATCACGCAAGGAAGTTAGGCCCCATAAAGGACATTTTTAATTGTGGTTTTTATGTTTGAGTCAGAAGAAATATCATTATCTTTATTTAATAAAGGAAGATTGTAATAGTTGAAAAATAATTAAATAAAAGTTCATTTAATGCCATATATTGGTCCCCATTTTGAAAAATGGGAGATGGGTTGTATATAAGAATAAATTAAAGACTCTTTGAATTCCTTCACCCCAAAAACATATAATTTGACACCAAGATCAAGTTTCTAGGTTGAGTGGTTTCCAAACTACGAACAATCAAATATTTGCATCAGCCATTTTCCTAAATGCCGTCCAGAAAAGAGGATCCCACTCATACACATTGACCACCGGTCAAAATATCATCTGTACTACTGTAATATAAAATCTAGCATGGTGATTGCTAGTTAGGTTTCAGGGTGAGCCAAATTTGTCATTTTGGCCATCTGCCTCCCCACTATTAAGAATACTAACTAGTCTTTATTCAACAAAAAATATTACAAAACAAAATCTAGGTGCCATGGTTTTTGGTCAGTTTGTCAAACCTTTCATCTACTTTTTTTAAGTTTTTGACCCTTGGGGGGGATATATCCCCCATATCCCCCCCGTGGCTACGCCACTGATTTGTGGACTCAAACTAATAAATTGGAAATTTGGAATTCCACCTATTTTCAACAAGTCTTTTGTCAGTATATCCATCTCAATAAATAATTTCTTATAGGCTTCTTCTATTTTTGTTTTATATCCATTTATATTTATATCCAATGGTATAATTCTATGTAGCTGTACCCCAAGCAGCATCTAAGTAGCGGTAACTGAGATCGGAACTTTGATTGAGTAGCTGTTACGTAACTACAACTAAATTTATGACTTTATAGGTTTAATTACTTCAATTTGGAATATTTTAGTAATTATGTAGTTACTTCTACTATTTATTAGAACTATGTAGTTACATTACTTCTAAGTAGCTTTTTAAAGTATGTGAAACGGTATTGCTACTTAGTATAATTACCTTAATGTTGTTGCAACTTCAAGTGATATTATGATTGTAGCAGTAACTTGCCAGAAGCTACTTTTAAGTTTTTAAAACTTTAAAGTAGCACCGAAAGTTCCTGCCACTGGTCTGAAACCATTGCTTAACCTTTAAAGTAACTGAACTATACAGTAGCATTGAAAGTAAAACTTACGTTTATGCTACCCAGGAGAATCACTTGAAAGTAATTTTAGTTTGGAATTTGGAGGTTAATTGTGTTTTCGCAGTGGTAGTAGTTTTGCAAGTTTTTAATAAAAATATCAAAGGCAAATGCAATAAGAAAAAAAAAGAATTTTAGATATACGTCCACCTTTTATAGAAAATTAGAACAGCAGTTAGGTGAAATCAGTGGAAACAAAATCAACTGTTTACAATACAAAATAGGGATGAGATCACTGATAAACCATCATGTAGTAAACAAGGGTGAAATATATTCCCCTTTTTTCTTTCGTCGCTACAACTTTAAAATGAGCCATAATTAAATAATAATTGTTATTAAGTAGCAATCAGTATAAAAATATTGGTTGTTTGTTTACGATTGACGTTTAAATTTGAGGGTAAGTTTCAATGGGAATTTTGCAGTGACATTAGGAGCTAGAAAGTGACTACGGAAACCGTATTTTATACTTCGTGGTAACAACAACCTAGAAGTAGAATTTGTTTAGTTCCCGTTACTGTTTATAAAGCGACACAAACTTTAGACACACATTTTACAGTTAATACTACTTTAAGGTGACATTTTCAAAACAACTCCATATTTACTTGTAAAATGTTGAAGGCTATTAATCAATTTGCAATTTGTTGCAATTGTTAAAAAGTCTTTTACTATAACTCTCAATAAAGATAACAAATCGATGTCAAATTGTGCCTTGGGAATAAAATAAAAATGGTTTCTATCATGTTTATCAATTTATAAGTATTTTTGTCATATTTTATTCAAGACATTTTTTATTAAAAAATATATTTAAAGAAGGCGCGTTGTTATTTTTCGATCTATCATCATCGCATTTAACAGTAAAGTTGCGATGGTTTATAATTTTGGTATGCTAGATTGACAAAATAACGAAACATTTCATCTCTTTATGTATTAAGTACGTATTACAAATAAAATAGTAATCCATTTTGTGACACGACCGCGGCATTAGTAGAGAAAGTGAAAGAATATTTGTTAAGTTGCAAGAGTAAGAGAGAACAACGACGCGACACGTTGTGTCAAAGAGAAGAAAAGTTCCACGAAAGTAGCAACTACTACGCCGCCACGTTCCCGCTACGTAGCCTAAAGGTAGCTGGACCAGTTCCGGAAGGGTTACTGCAACGTATCTGCTACCCTAGAATTGTTCCCCATTTTGGTTCCAGGCACGTAACAATACCGTAGAAATTACGTTCTTGTGACTAACGGCAAAAACTTTATAGTTCCACCGGTGGTTGCTGGTACGTAGCGGTGACTAAAAATGCTGCTTGGGTAGGTACTGTAATGCGGTAGACCTGGATGAGAAATTTCATCAAAACATGAAAACAGCAAATAGTTAGACAATATGAAACAACCCCTGAATACGTTCATCACATGCATCAAGATGATCAAGAAATAATTCGGTTATCAGTAGCAATATTTTCGCTCTTTTTACAACATCAAATAAGACGCAGATTGTGTTACATGTATGAATAAATAAATATTTAGTCAAAGATTATACCGACTATTAAACGAATGATAAATTATTCATTCCCTTTTTTTATGCAAATCAAAATTTATTTGCAATAATTGTTAAATTTGCTTATAAAGAAAATTCCATACGAACCTAAAAGATAAACAAAAATTCTAACTCGCATATTACAAAGCTGAATATAGAGTACCCTAAAAAGTCATTATTTCTATTGAATGTTACCTAAAATTACGTAACAAGGTTAGCATGTGGGTAGATTGGATGGAGAAGTAAGTGTGATAACCTCCACGCACGCAACGCAACTGCGGATGGCGAAACAAACACTTCCAACTTCCAACAGGTTATCCATGAACCTCCTAGTTTCCTCTGCTTTTTATATTATTTCTTTATATCCGCCTTATGGGAACTTGAGACACATTTAAGCTTATAAAAAACCAGTACGATTCCAACTTTTAAAGTGTACAAAAGTATAAAAAACAAATTTGTTTTTGGAATACTGCAGTCCGTAAAGGAAGTGATTGAATTTTAAATGAGTTAAGATGCGAAAAAACCGGTCAAGCTTGTGAGCCAAATTCATGCAGTTTCACAAAGAGAAGTTTTAAAGATCTTACTTCTTAATCGGTTGGTGAGAAAGACCGCTGAAAATAAATACATATATATAATAAATATATCGCAATTTTGTTTCGATATATAAAATTACAGTGCAATATCTCTTGATACTTAATTCATGAGTGTAAAAACGACTGTAAAAACTGATTTTAATATGATTTCTCAATATAAAATAAAATACGCTGTCGTAAATAATATACGACATCGGATGGTGGCGACAAAAAACTGCACTTGCTGCTCTCAGCGGTTTATATGGGAATACACACATCGTAACGCAGATATTCTATCAATCAATGTTACTGTCAGACTCTAAAACAATGCCATGTTACTGTATAATTGAAGTCCATATATCATGCGCGCTGATATAATGCGTATAGCACAAGAATTTGCATGACCTAGCATCGCTTCTTAAGCAGGATGGGATGATCGAAGCTTTCACACCAAGCAAGGATGAAAATAACATATGTAGAAACAATAAAAGTTTCACTTGGTTAAGTTCATTCCATAAACATACTAAACACTACGTTTATATTCTCAGATATAGCATACATGAGCGCACTGGTACCGAGTTTCTAAGAAGTAACACATACAAGAACATACCGTTTCATGAAGGCACAAACTCGTAGAACAAGATCAATTAGTCGTTAATAGATCCGGAATGAAGGGTAAATGGAGCAGCTTTGTGGTTCCAAAAGGCGTATAGCTGGGAATTGTGGAAACCTTACCTGCAATTAAAAAAAAAGTTAAGTGAAGAATAACTTACTACAAAATCACAATAAAAAATTGCAACGATTTGCTACATTTCACTAGAGGATAATTAAAGTAAAATGTTGCAATACGTATTAAAAACCTAACGTGTTCTTTATTCTATATACTATGACTGAAGAGCAATAAACTGAAACTGGAATGTAAAAAGTAGTTGACGTTTCTAGAATTTTTATATACTAGTTAAATAGATGAGCGTATATCTCAGTAAAATCACAAAGGTTAGGAACAAGTCTAAAATATACGTTGGCGAAAAGGACCGTCGCATTCCACTAACGAATTTAGTAACACGAGCATCACAAAAAATGTGTTAGAAAAATTCTGGATAAATGACTAGAGCAAAACAATGCCTTATAGAAATGAAAAGAAGAATTTTATAAAAATATTAAAGGATAAATTACTAAGACATTTGCTTTTTAGATCTTAAAAAGTTATCGCAAAAGTGCCTTTGCAGTTACTGTAAATCTAAGTATTCATACTTCTTCATTGCACATTGTAGTCAGTTAGTTTCCTCGCAGAAGTTAGTTATAATGCTTCACCAGTGCCATATAAGTATTTCATTACAAGCCTGATTTATATTTTGATTTATTCGGGTTCGCGGAAATGCATATAATTTTCAGAGATGCCACCACAATTAAAATATACTACAGTGTTCATTAGCGATACTACCTAATGAGTTACCGTAGTAAATCTATGATATCCCTCAAAATGAGAATATCGTAATTGTTTTACGTTTCAAATTTATAACAGAAGAAAATTAAATTATTACGCTCTCTAGAACAAAATTATTATTAATTTAATAATCTTCGTATACCGTATCCGAAAAAAGTATTTTATGTAAATTGATATTAGATGATGTATACGGCTGTAATGTTACTTTCGTACGGAAAAATTAACTATTTCCGATGTATTCCATTCAGTTTTAGGTTAGATAAAATTTGTTAACTAGAATTCGAATTAAATCCTAGAATTAATTGGAATTAGGTATCTACCAAGGCTTCTCAAAAACTCAGAACAATACAACAATCAATTTGCAAAAGTCTTCTTTGGCAGACATATCGTAGAAGCACAGTCATCAGAAATGAACGTACGACAAAATTCCGAAAATGAACTTTGTTTTCGCTCCATACTATATTCCATTATTGTTCCATATACGATTCTGATTTGGGTCATGTTGGAATTTCGGTTTTGCCGGGTGCCCATTTGATTCCAAAAAAAGGAACTGAAAATTTTAAGACCAATACGAACTTCCTATCTCTATTCTAATCATTCGCTGTAACGAGGAGAAGTTTCCCATTTAAAATACATACAGTTTTTTTTAAATTCTGATGCATATATATTTGACCACTGGGACAAATTTTTGAAACAAATTTAAAATTGATTTTATAGAATTAATGGGCATCGATGCTACTTTTAGGTGAAAAAAAATTATGTGGGATATTCTAGATCACCTCAACACTAATTGAACGGTGCATTATTTTGAATTTATTTGTAAATCGTTGGAAAAAACCGAAAGCTCCATATAATTTTTTTCTGCCTACAAGTTGCATCGAACACTGTTAATTCCAAAAAAATCAATTTTCAAATCTTTTCTCAACAATTCGTCCCAACAAGTGGTCAAATATATACATAAGAAGTCAAAAAAGTATGCATTTTAAATGGAAGACTTCTCCGCGTTACAGCGAATGATTAGTTAGAATAGAGATAGGAAATTCGTATTGGCATTAAAATTTTCAGTTTTTTTTAAGAATCAAATTGGGCACCCGGCAAAACCGAAATTCCAACATGACCCATATAAGAACGACCCTAATATATGTATAATATGCATGGACGTATAAGCAAAGAAGGACCCACTTATTTACATTTTCTTTTGAAGCACTTTAAAGTTTGTTTTCGTAAACAGATCATTTCTGTTGTTGCCGGTTTTAAGGCGTAATGTTCGAAATCTCATTAAAGTCGGCTTGCAGTCTTAAGCCGTAAAAGATCGACGCGGCAACCGGGCTGACTTAAGTTTCAAAGCTTTGTTTACTTCCATGTTTACAGCTGTTCGTTCACCTCGTGTTTTCTGCATCAGTTTTTTTAAAGTATTTTGAACTAGAATCAGTTAAAGTGACTAGTTTTATGTTCTTCAACAATGAAGAGATGTGTTGTATGTAACAAATCTGAAGTAACTAATCGAAATCTATCATTTCACAGGTAAGAAATTGACTTGCTATTTACTACGTGTTAATCCTCAACATCAGTGGCGTGCTCTTAAGTTTTTTAATTTACTTGTGTGAAATAACATCACTTTTGTAACGTGTAGTATCATAAAGAAATATTTATTTTCAGAATTCCTACGGATATACATGGTAAACAATTATGGTTATCTTTATTAGGATTTCCTGAAACGGGAAATTTGCGTTTATATTCTGTGGTGTGTTCGGAACATTTTAATGAGGAAGATTTTTATATAACACCTTCTGGAAAGAGATTATTAAAAAAAAAGTTGTTTGCCAAAGAAAAATGAATATCCAACAAGGTAATATTAATCACTACACAAACAAATGAATAGATCTAAATTAAAAATTATTTTAGCTCATTTGATTGTTCGTTATCTATTGAACAGCCAAGTACCAGTGGTGAGATACCTTTACCTGCTGCAAAATACTTATCATTAATAGAAAGGGAAGAAAACCTTACTAGCACATTAAAAGGGTAATATATTAATTAGATGGCAATTATTCGATATACCGACCCCTATCGTACATGCATACATACGGAAATACCAAGCGCTACGGGTTTTCGTTCGAAAAACGTCATAAAAACAGGTAAAAATTATAAAATATTCTTATCAGATGACACAAACACCATTTTTTAGCCATTTTCACGTAAATACAGCCAACTTTTTTACTAACTGTAACCTAACATCATAACATTCTTACCTCAAAATAACCATTTTAATATTGTTTTTCTTATTAATTACCGGCGACCGGCGCGATGTTTTTTCGGATTATTGTTCTCTAAGTTATCCTCTACAACTCAGTATAATTGGTTTACCTGGGTTCAGAAGGGTCGGTATATCGAATAATTAATAATTAGATTATAAATATTATTACATAAAATACTAAACTTCTGAATTTAGCAATGAGTCATCAAGCACATCTACCAGTTCGGAAGAAAGCCATAAAGAAACTTTAGAACGTTCAACACTAACAGTGAATGTAGGTAGAGTTCCACTTTTAAAGGAATCATCTTCAACAGACACAGCTTCAGAAGCAGCATTTTTAAAGAAGTCATCTTCGACAGACACTTCAGAAGCAGCAATTATGCATATGTCATCTTCCACAATTGCTTCAAAATCAACAGTATCAGTTGGTGATATTTTTTATTTATGCATGATTGTTTATAATTTTTATAAGAGTTTTGTTTATTGTTTAATAGAATTTGTAGGTGATAATTTTACCATGGACATAATAAACAGTTAAAATGTTTCTTTTTTATTGCAAACTGCTTATATAAAATCTTTTGCTGATTGCAGAGTCTTGGTATTGCATTAAGGATTTTTCTTTTTTGGTATTATACTATGATTATTTAAAGCAATAGAAATAATCAATACAAATACAAATATTGATACTATATTCAAACCATATTTTTATAATCATATCAAGAAAAATATATACTGAAAACTGAAGAAGTTTAATAGAATTATTAGAAAAGATTTTGTGAATAAAACGGGCGCCATTAAATAAAAATTCCTAACGCCGCCACTGATGTTGAGTACCGCTTACGATTTTGTTTACATGCGTATTGAACTAAACCTACTTCAAAACACTGCATAGGTTATCATAAGGAATGCTGGGTCCTTCTCTGCTTATACGTCCATGATAATATGGAAGTTTTTCGTTATATGCAGTTCCCCTTCAGCAATTGATTTATGTTTTGAATTAGTTACTAAATACTACTTGAAACCTAACACTGTTCATTAATGTGCCTTAGCTAGTACAGTTCTTCCAGATTAACACAGATGACGATTTTACGATTCAACAAAAACCACATCCATTTCCAATGTAGACAGAGCCGGATTTACCATTATACTGAAAACGCTTCTGCCTGAAAACTATCGTTTCAAGACGTGATTGAAGATTTTGTTAGGTAAAAAGTCAGAAGAAAAGTAATTTAACTGCATATTGTATACTCGTAGAATTGTAATATTCTTATTGTAAATATACTAATTGTATTTATACAAAATATGAATTATAATAATT
The DNA here is from genome assembly GCA_929113105.1 of Agrypnus murinus. Classification (NCBI taxonomy): domain Eukaryota; kingdom Metazoa; phylum Arthropoda; class Insecta; order Coleoptera; family Elateridae; genus Agrypnus; species Agrypnus murinus. The sequence continues at coordinate 75,807,391 of OV816024.1, forward strand.
AAAATTTGATTAACCTTGTTCTTCAAATAGATTCATGTTACTTTTCATTGTTACGGTAAGATGGGGGGCCCACTTTGTGTATTCAGCCTAAGGTCCCATGACAAGTAAATCCAGCACTGAATCTAGACCTTGAATTTGTTACTGAGTTGGAGATATTTGTCTATATACTTTTCAGGATAATTTAAAAATGGAATAAGTTAAAAATCCTCGGAGTGAGACAGGTACAAATATTATTTGGAAAATATATAAGACGGCTTATCACGAATATCGTATATTATTTACCAAGGGACTAAAATGCATCTTTTATTGCAGTTTAATCTATTAGTGCATAGTTTATTTTTGCCTAAGCGTAACCTCAAGGGAAGGAAATAAACGTACGCGAAAAAAATTAATTCAATCCTGTTTTGTTGATATTATTGTAAACAATATGAAACAATTATTGCCAAGGGAGTAAAACAGGTTCTCTGCTCCTTTTTTTGAGGGAGTAAAGGGTAGATCCCACCGAGTCCGGCGGTACACGTCACGTTGACGTACAGCGAAGTCCGTCACTTCACTGTACGTCGACGTACGCATTTAGACATTCCACCAAGTCCGTTGGAATACGTTACGGCAAGTGCTTTATTTGCTGAATAAATAACAAAAATATACAAGGTGTAATCAGATTGCTTGCATTAAACAAAAACACAAATGGCTGACAACATTTTCACTGTAAAATTTCCATTTGTTTAGAAGAAAGTTGCAGTTAGAAAAATTCCTAAAAAGCTTGAGAACTGCTCAATTAATAATTTCGTCAATACTGCAGATTTTATTCTGCTTATCGTTGACAGATAATAAAAAGTACCGTTTGAATTTGAAAGAGTCGGGATGGTAGCGCCATCAAGGTGGTCATTGACAACTACTACTTCAAAGTTCCAGTTTACTAATTGCATTGCATAGTGATAGTTGATTATCCGTACAGGACAGCAATTATTATCGTACTGGGAACATTTATACTGGAATTTAAACGACGAGCTTATTGACGATTTTATTTTTAAGATAGACAGAAATGTACTGGCCCATTTCGATCGACCAGCTCAGTAGCCAGCAAGTTCAAAATACTTTGGGGTACATGAAAATGAAACAGTTTGTTTATGGATCACTAGTGGCGCAAAATCTTAAATAAAAATACAAATATGTAGCTAACAACTTAGACAGATGGAAAAACCTTTTTTCATTGTAAAATTCTCTTTTGTTTAAAAGAAAACTGCAGTTAGAAAAATTCCTAAAAACTCATTGAAAATCGATAGGTTCATAATTTTGTCATGACTGCAATAAGCAGAATTTATTCTATTTATCGTTGACAAAGCATGTTTATAATAAGAAGCACCGTTCGAACTTGAAAGAGTCTGGGTGATCGGTTAACCTCATCGGTTAACTGGACAACCATATTAACACACATGCTAGACGAGGAGCTTATTGACGACTTGTGACAAAATGTTGAATAATTAGCAGTTTGTGTAAGCAACGCAACCGATACTACTCGGGGAACCCCTACATGTTACATAAAGCACGAGCATCTCTATTTAGTCACCATTTTGAGCACTTCTTGTGAACGTAAGTAATGCAAGTTTGACTAAAATTGGGAGGATTTCGAGAAAAACAAGGTGTTATTTTTTAAATTTTAACTGTAAGTAGAGTTTACATTTGGGTTAACGGCCATGAAGATGAAAGCGCATCATAATAAAACGTTGATATTTTACACAAGTGTCTTTGTAGCTAAAATGTTGTTGTCAGAAATGTGACACTGGTGCGATGTGATGAATCATCGCACAAATACGACATGACTACTGTATTATTAAGAATAAATTAAATAAGACGACAGAATGAACTTTAATTACAAAATAGTTATCTCCTTATTTGTGTAACGTGTGTAATATCTCCTATTGAGACCGCCTACATACATTATTCACATCAAAACCATAGCTACATCTTATCCATTGAGGCCACGGCCTATGTCAAAGTAGCCCCTACCTTCCTTCACATGGTAGTAATTTGCAGGTGATAGTCAACGCCTATGGTTTTTTAGGCAAGTAAGATATAAGCAGATTTAAAATAATTAGAATAGATTCACTATATTAATTAAGAGATAGCAAAATAGTTAATAAAATAGCTCAGTACCACCCACGAAGTACTACTGGGTTTTTATCGATGCACAGTAAAATTTAACCCCATGAACAATTGTTATAGTGCTAGGTAAAAATAGTAATAGTGCAGAAAACATTTTTTTCACTCTAATCTTATAATAAAAACAATTATGCACTACTGAAATCTATTTTCTCTCTATATTATTAATCAACTCTATATAGATTGGATATTCAATCTAATAGTATTCTACTTTACAATAATAAAGAAATTCACTCTAATTTTATTTTTTTAAGAGAAGAAAAACCGTTAAAAAGTGATCTAAATTGGTAAAAAAATGTTTCGTTGGTATTCATGTTATTCTAATTAGAGTAAATAAAACGAATTGGCACCAATAAATATTTAACAATGTGTTTGACAAGAGACGCGTGTGCGCAATAACGACACTAACAAGAACTGGGGACAATCAGCTGCTGCTGTATTCGACTTCGACTGGTTATAACTTTTGAAACTTTGCAATTTCAAAGATTACTAAAATTTCTGGAAATTTTAAGATTTTACAAAGCTTTAAATAACTAAAAGACAGCTCTACAATTTAAAATGTAATGAGCAACTAAGAGATCAAAATTATATTGACTAGATCAAAAACAGGCATCTGTACATAAATAATCGTACCTCTATTAAGTTCAGATTTGTAGAATTTTACAATTCTAAACTAGAATTAAAGAAACAATTAGAAATGTGACTGTTTTAGTGTGAGAAAGTTACCATAAATGATTCAAAATAGAATAGTTTTACAGTGATAAATGTACACTCTATTGAAACATTCTATTGAAGTTAACCCTATGATCTAACACTAAGGTACAGATTAGATATTTTATTTTTAAATGTATTGGACCGATTGAACCTAAACACACACTATTTAGAGTAATGTAGTGTTCGAGTTTTACACTAAATCTTTTACTGTGTACCATGATTGTATAATCGATTATATTTAGGAGACAATTTACAGAATTTTGGATCGTTTGGTTCGACTTTGTAACTTATCACCTTGCATTAACTAGAATAAAAAAAATTAAATTAAAAGAATACTACGATTAAAAATCTTTCAGAGCAATAAGTTTTTCATTCATAATCGTTAAAATGTTAGTGTATAATGTTAGATTTTCAAGATTTAATGAAATGGTCCAATAATTTCAAAGAACTTTGCGTCTAACTCCTATTCTAAAGTTTATCATATTCTGTTCTAAATTGATCAAAATATTATCCAACTGCAATCATTTTAGACAATACCAAAAAGTGTAAAACATAAAACGGCAAATTCGTATTGTTTGGTTTTTAACAGTAGATCAGTATTCAACAGTTTTTCATAACGAACGTAACATTTGAAACGGAGAAAACAACAAAATCTACTTCTAAAAATAATTGCAAAATAATTGTAAATAAATAAATGCAAATTAATAAGTATTAATGAATATTAAGAAATTAATGAATATCTTAACATTTGTATATTCTAAATGTAGATATTATTAAAGTTTATAATCATGTAATATTAAAATTTTCATAATATATTCAGTGTTCGAAGATCATACAAACGTGTTCGACTGTTAGAAGATAACACACTACGGTTATTTACTTTATCAAATATTTTTATGTTAATTACCTACTTTGAGTAGTATTGATGTTGTGTTGTGTATAGAATGATAATATAAAGAATTTCTCAATTAAGCATGTTTTATAAACGGATAATAGTACTTCCGATAAATATTAATTTTATGTAAAACCATCGACAAGAAAAAATTTATATGTAATCTTTCATTATCACAGATTGAACAAATTAAGCTGAAGAGTGCTTTTTAGTAGATAATTACTAAAGTAAAGCGTGTTGTAAAACCCTTTCACAAAATTAATATTATAAATAATTATTATTAATACATCGGATAGAATTCACTATACTCAGTTCAAATAAGCATAGTTGTGCGTAATTAAAGGGTATATTCTTGTTTAGTGAGTCGCGTTTCGTCCACCGACGAAAATCTACCTGAATCCTTCTCGTTTCGTGCGAAATTAAATGATGGCGTTTATAACTTTATTTATTATTTCGTGCGTTATTTACCTACACATGTTTACCTGATCTTATCTGAATATCAAGTATGGTAGTAATTTTAATATTCTACACTTGAGGCAACACAAAGCTAGCTAAAAAGTAAGCAACTTATTTCTCTCTTTGAAACTCTCTTTTACTTAAGCATCATTTATTTACCATTAGTAGCGTTAAAAAACAAACGGAAACTTGACTCAATTTAGAATATTGATTCATAATGCACCTCTACTGGAAAGTAGATACAGACGAATTAAGTGTACCTTTTTTAATTAAATTTCCTACAATTCAAAATTTAACTAAGAAACAAAGATTGTTTTACTTATATTAAATTGATAGTGCTATTGTAAATATTTGAATTTATTCTTTTCAAAGAATTTCGTTTTAGCAAGACTAATACCTACTTTTTTATATACCGCTAATATTACCTGCAATTTCCTTGAAAACTATAACATAATGTAACGAATAGTAAACCCACATATGACGTCATCAAACATTCTAGATGTATGAGTCATCAACTGTATGACTCATCAATAACACCTGCGAGTATGACTCAACGACACGCCTCATCGACGTGACTTAACAACAGCTGCGTGTATGACTCATCAACACGTCATCGAACATTCTAGATGTATGAGTCATCGTATGAAAGATATAAATTGAGATCGCGAGTAGAAGAGAGTTAGTTGATGTTTAACCGGCGTCGTGTTGAAATGTACTCTGAATAATTAGTTAATAATTATTGAAATACATAAATAGTTTTATATAAATAGTCCTCATATAAATTTGTGAATACCTAGCATTTATTTAAATGCTTTAGTTTGTTAAATAGTTTATAGTTATAGTGTTTTTAATTAAGTGTATATAAATAATCTTTTCTTTATTAATAGACTATTTTAAACAGCATTTTGGTTATTATTTTAAAAAGAACGTTACAATAATTAAATTTGCAATATGAATTAGGTAGATTGGCATTATCAAATAGGATCTAAAAGTAAGTAGCTAAAATATAATTGATGAAGCAGTCGAACAGTGTTTTAAAAAAATCATATGATTATTTATTTGCTCTTAATTAATGCTTTCTATTAATTAAGATAAATTTCAAATTTAATAATTAAAGATTTACTTTAAATCACAATTTGTATTGCACACCTAGTCGATCAATTAACTTAATAGAGCACATATATTTAGTACCATTTACAGGTTGGCAAACATATAGTTCATATAAGTTGTCATTCCGCTGGTAGTCGCCTTTGGTTAGCTCAGAGGAAGAGTAACTGCCCGGAAAGCAGGAGGTCCTGGGTTCGAGTCCCAATCGGGGTAATAAATTTATAAATATTTACTTAGATTTTCTATGATGAAACCGATAACTAATCTGCAGTGATTTTAAATATTACTCGTATAGTACTTGATAGTACTAGTATTAGATACTACAACAATTTAAATGAATTCTTGTACAGAATCATTATCATACTCTTAGCTACAGAGTAGCATTAAAAAAGGTCTCAGTTTATGAAGTTTTGCTGTACGTAGTAATTTGCAAGCAAACAAGACGAAATATTCGTCATGACCTGAGATATACCAACGTATATATCAACATATTATATAAAACAGCAAATTAGTGTCAAATTTCCTGATCAAAGAACCAATACTATTACCTATTACTGCAATATTTATTCATGTTGTAAGCTTTTACAATAAATATTTAGTTGCAGGCAGTGCATTTATGTAAATTATATTTATTAATGCAACCTACTGACCGATGAGAATACGAAATGAGCAAAAATAAGGTGCACAAAAAGATAATGTAAAATAAACATTTCTGGCCAGTTGATGCACAAGGAAACGAGTTAACTTTATTTCAAAGGAAATATCAATCTGAATGAACTGATAAAACAACACAAAAATTATAAAATTATACTGACATCTTGCTTTTTACCATTATATGTTATGCATCCTATACAAACAGATACAACCTTACTTAAATAGAAGTATAAAATAAATGTATGAGAATATTTTATATAATCACGACATTAATTTTAAATTTGCATTAATGAGAAATACATTATATGTAAAAACACTCGTTAAGGTGAAAATATAGATAAAAATGCTCATTATAAAATTTCTGACACCTTGTTTTTTGTATAAGAATAAGAAGTAGTAGCTGAATGTTTAAAACATATTTGAATAATTCACATCTAAATTTATTTTTTCGTAGTTTCAATAGATTATTGTTCCGTACAGGTTAAGATATTTCGCATATTAATTTTCTTGAAAACGAAAAAAGAAATCGAAAGCTTCCAACCACGCTTTATTTGTTCCTGTATAAAAATCTATATCTGAGAAAATAATTAAAACGAGCCATAAATAACCACTTCCTTCTATCCGATGTCAACTTTACCAACTTGTAATCTAATAAAATAATAACTGAACCGCAATAAAATTAATTGAACGATAAAAGATTGATATTCCATTTGAAATATATCCCACTGATCGAATGAATGCATAATAGCAATAACATTGTCAGGAAAGTAATTGCTAATTATCTGGAAATAACTGTTATTATAAAATAGTATTGATAAGAATGCATTATTAGGTATGTCTATCCAGTCAAGCAGCTCTAGTCAAAAACGTTTTTTAATCTTGAAAAAAAGTTTTAATGTATACTCGTACATGTAAGCATGCAATGTAGTTTGATATAAATTAGAAGCAGGAAATATCATATTATACAGAAATAATAAATGAAAAGTAAATACATCCATAGTTGCATCGTATAATAACTATTCTCTGATACTTTGAAATAAAATTGGAATTTCCATAGTAAAGACCTTTTAGTTCGATGAAGAAGAATAAAAAATACTATATAAAGATAGTAGAATAAATTGAAACATAACCGCAAATGAAGCTAGTAAGTACTCCATACAAAGTTCTGCTCTTTCAAGAGATACGACATACTAATCTTAATCAGTTCTATTCGCGTTGGGATGTTCAGAGTACTGTACACTTCTAAAAATACCTTTTCAAAATACCTATTTGTTGTCTTGATCATCTTACTTTAAAAATTCACGTTTTTCACATAGATTAGGTGCCATATATAGAACTCTCAGATGCCATGGCATTATTTGACACAAAGATAGTAAACACTTGTTTCTCATATAAAGTTACTAAAAGAATCTTGCACGTAAGGGATTCACTTCTATGGACTATATTATGGACGTTTTATTGTCCGTTCATTGATTAACATCTTAAATGCAATGCCCATGCCTTTGTCGACTGGTCGCTCGTCTGTGATTTACAATAACAACAACTCTTCTCAAATTTTATTTCTGAACTCTGGACTTTCGGACTGCGTATTTACAGCAAGTAGGAATACAATGTCATCTACTGTAAGAAATAAAAGCTTATTGAGTAAAGATAATATTATGTAATAACTTATACTGGTTGCAACAAGTTTGTGTAATTTGCCCAAAGATGTCACAAGTTTTATTAACCTGTTCAAATCCAATCATTCCACGAGCTGTTTTCGGTTTTGACTTCTAATGTAACAACAAAGCCAAGGATTTAATGGCCCAATAGTTTACCGTACTTTTGAAAACCACGTTTTTAACACAAGCTTTGAACGATAATAAATGTCAGTTGGCGTTGTACTCTTCGCACTTACAAGTATAACCATCATATTCATTTATTCTATGTTGACAGGCAACTGTTTTAGAACCGCTTTGTGACTAAGAACTTCAGTTAAACTGTAAATAATTGTGCTAATTGTAAGTACATGACACGTTATGGTACTAGCTGTCAATGTATTGACTCGAATCTGGATTGATTCTAGTACTGACTTAAGCAACCCGATAGCTGTTTTCAATACTGTTTTTCAAATTCAATAGAAGCAAATGTTGAGTTATTTAGTTATTGATTCTTTCTGATAAACAATCGTTTATCTCACACGCGTTATACCGCACTGGAGGAGATAGTTATTCACAACATAATATAATATGGATATACAGTTAAATCTTTAATGGCCGTTTGCAACATTTTAAGGGTTAATAAGTAAGAGTTAAATATTCCTTAAATCTTAAATTTGCAACGCACGCTAATCTGAATCGCTTTAATAAACGTTAATTTGCATCATAGCAGTGCTTTACAAGTTATTAATATAAATGCAATAGCATTGTCAAAGTATTTAATAGTCAAAAATTTTAATTCAAACAGATAGACTACTTCCAATATATCTTGCCTAAGATGAAGAGAAAAGGAAACAAAACCGACAAAATTAATAAATTATACAACTGAGCAAATGTGAATTTAATACGTTATGTCCAAATCATATCTATATATCAATGAAGTTGCTAAAGAAGAAATACGAAAATGAAGAAATAGTTACAAAGTAGCACTAAAGAACTTTACTTTAAGTTTCTTACTGGCAGAAGAAACTGGAAGTAAAAAGTAATGTCAAGCCACTATAACTGGAGGAAATAATAATAATAATAATAATAATTATTACAACCCATAACCTAAACCAAGGCCCCAGAAGCTATAAGCTTGTGCGGGAGGGAGGGGGCGATTATTATTATTATGTAGGCCCAATGTGCGGCTGCAGCCGACTTATAGATGGAACAGCGCAAATCCCACATTTGTGTTACAGCTAAGGAAAACTGCAGAAAACCTTAACCAGATCTGCCAGCGCCGGGAGTCGATCCCGGGACGCTAGGGTTTATGTACTGGGCTTAGGTATACTGTTTACATATAAACATCTTCAAATTATATCTGTAGCATTCTGTAATATGACGATTGCAAGCCAACTATCTTTTAAGGATCTTATATCTATGTATAATATTATGAAGTAGGTAATTAGTTTTTGATACAGCAGAGAGATGATTCATGCTTTGTAGAAATTCCCTGAAAATCATCAAAATATGTTGATGTTTTTTAAATCTCTGTCAGATATAATAGTAATGACTTTTATAAATTTCAGTGCTTTGAATTATGCAAATTATAATTACTATTTACTTCCTATTAAAATAATAAGACTGTTCAAATGGAAAAAAGTTGTGTGGGTAGAATTGCTATTATTCCAGACTGTAGAGGAGAAAAGAGGCTCTCTTTATATGTACAGTGTGCTTTACAGCCCCTGATTTCAATGTTGATGGCACTTATCTTAATAAAGTTCTTCGAGTAAGGAAAATCAAAATAATGAATACTATTGGTCGACGTTTTTAGAAAAGTACATATAATTCTAACGCGCGTACGTGATTCAATAATTCATGAACTGTCAGCTCGAATTGTAGTGTTAACACAACAGATTTAATGTACAAGTTTAGCGTGTTTTGTATACAGTTGTAAACATAAACAATAAGACATCGTTGTAACTGTACGAAGGTCAGTTTTGCTATGCTTGTTCCTTCCAAAGTATTTTAACTTCAGTATAGGTCTTATACTTGTTACAGTAATCAAAAATCAATTATTTACTAATTATGTCAATTATTTGTATCAATAATTTTGTTTCAATATGCTCGAACAACCTGATAATAAAATCGTAAAAGGTAGCCAGAAGACAAGATACACAACAAAGCTACGTAAATTATACAGATTTACACGAAATAATTTAAAGCATCTCAAATGAATAATGAAAAAAAAATAAACGTATCCAACATCTTTAAATTATCTACGAATGTAATGTGTTTTATATAGTAAAAGTTTTTTTTTATTAAACGTGTTTATTACTTATGGATGGCACTACTTAGAAATACACAATTGTGGTACTGTGTCAACAAAACAGGAGACTTTTGCATTGTGACATAAAATGCATTATTTTAAAAAATTCATAATAAACGCTATTGTATGTGCTAAAAATATTGTATCTTTCTTTATATGCAAAAGCTAGGCTTTTGAGAAAAATAGGGTTTTTTTGTTTGGCTTATACAAGTCTAACTAACTACCTGCCGCATTTAATGTAGTTGTTATGAGACCCCTGTACCATACATTGATTGACTCTAGGTTTTAAATCAATTCACATTAATTCCCTACATGTTTCCGACTTGCAGGACTAGAGAAAAAACGACTCTTCTCTACAAAACAAGAAACTGAGCAATTCGATGAAACTCCCTTCTAGTGTCTCTGAAAAATAATCTGAGACACGGGACTTTTGTATACAAGGTATTGAATTAAAATCAAAAGTGTTACACAGGTGGTTTTCTTAGCCAGTTTTTTGAAAAAAACCACTAAACAGCCATTTGAAATGGTGATACCTTGTTTTGTGCGTCGCGTTTCGTTCGTCGTCAGAAATCTTCCTGAAACTTGCTCGTTTCGTCCGTAATAGAAATGATGGAGTTTATGACTTCTTATTTGGTGCGTTTTTTTGCTGCTGATATCTGAATATCAAGCATTCGATGGCTCTTTAAGTTCTCTTTATAAATTTCACTTTATGTAAAAAGTTTGAGTAGTTTTGTAAAAACAGCAAAAGTCATGAGACAAGCTTGGATTTAAGTTAGGTTAGATCAGTAAATTTTAGGTTGGGTAGATCTAAGTTAAGTTAGATCAAGCAGTCGAACTGGTTTAAAAAAATCATAAGATTATTTAAAAAATAAATTGTGAAAAAATTATTTTTATGGTTTAAATTATTTTTTAATACTATAGGTTTTGTGTATTTGGTGTGATAAAAATATATAAACTACTGGGAAGATCAAAAATTTAGTACCAAATTTTATTGTCCATTGGATTTACGGACGAAATGAGAAGGTTTTACGCCTTAGCACGAAACGCTCGTAGATTTTTCAAATACGTACAAATTATTTACAACCTATTTATAAACAATCAATAAAGGGAAAGGGATTAGTTTCAACAAGAAACTGCCGTTACATACGATACCTGGCCAAGCCATTTATTGTACATGGTACGTTGAAACTTGTACTTTATAATTGTTTATAATGTGTTTTACTACATTTCTTAATTTGTTTCATTTGACTTAGATAGATATATTCACTACCCAATAAAACAGAAGTAATAAAAATATTGTTGGTACAATACCAGGTATTTCTTTCCTAGGAAATAGAACAGTTGTTTACAAGAATAGAATAAACGAATGTATGTATTTAAAACTTTGTTTATTTTGGAATTCCAAATAAATTTTAAACTAATACCTGCTTGGCCGAATTAAGCATGTTTTGTAAAAGCTACGAATGACTTAAAACTTGCCGGCAGAAAATACACCACTCAACAGTAAAGGTTTTGTCATAAAAGTGGGAGTAAAAAGAAAGGAAAATTTTAATATAAATACAAAGATTAGTTAAAGTTTCACAAGTTTTATTAATATCTTAACCTGACAATATTGTTTCGACACTTTATGTCATTATCAAATTATTATTATTCAATTTGGCATTTTAGATTTGATGTTAGAGAAACTGTCAGTCATATTAAATTTCAAAAATACAATACTCAGAAAAAGAAACTACAAAACCTTACCCAACAAAAACGCTCAATACAAAGTAATTATAATTCCCAAAATACGATAAATTTCTATCCACGTTTTATAAACCTATCAGATACACAATTCAACGACAGACAAACACAATTTCTTAACAAAGGCTTCAAATTTTGTCCTTTTCCAAAATTCACTAACAAAATTAAAGAAATCTTGGCTGTTGAATGTGAAACTATACTCAGAAAAGATCACAACAATTATGCAAAATTCCAAATCTTGAATCTGATAAAAGAAATATCTTTGAAAAAGGACAAAACACAGAATAAAACATCTAACCTGTCATTACTTCAATCTATCAGATATAAAATTACAGAAAACAATTTAATTTCTGTTAAAGCAGATAAGGGTAACACTTTGGTAATCCTTTCGAAAGTTGTTTACACACAAAAGGTTAATGATTTTATTAATAAAGAAAATTTAGATGTTTTAAACAAAGATCCTACCACAAAATTCCAAAAAGAAATAAAACAAGCTTTAGAAAACTGCAATATCTGCTTTAACGAATTAGAAAAACAACAAATCATACATAAAAACCCACAACCACCAAAACTATATGGACTGATTAAAACAAAACATGCCTATACGACCAGTAGTATCATATATCAACGCACCTAATCACACCTTGTCCAAGAAACTCAACCATATTATTAACATCAAAAATTCATTAGAATTAGTAGAAAAACTATAAAACATACATCTTCCAGCACAATGAAACTTGTAAGCTTTGACATTTGTAACATGTTTTCAAAGATTCCACCACAAGACTGTATTCCTTTGTTAGATAATTTCCTAGTTAATAGTAATGTAGAATTAGTAAAAATATTAGAGTTAATTCAATTATTTGATCTTTGTATCAGTCAAAATTATTTCACTTTTAATAATATAATTTATTTGCAGAAAGATGGTTTACCCATGGGTAATTCTCTGAGTCCTCTATTAGCTAACATATTTATGGATAATTTCGAAGATCGAATTTTTGGAGTTAGATCTTTCTAAACACATTATTTTTTGGTTTCGTTACGTTGATGACATTTTAGCTTGTTTTGACAGTTCTTTTGAGGTTATCAATAAATTTTTAATTCTTATTAACAGTCTTTACACAAACATCACGTTTACACTAGAAACAGAACAAAATAGAGCTATTAATTTTTTGGATTTAACTATTACAATTAATACAGACAATGAATTTGATTTTTCCATATACAGAAAACCCACATGCACAGACGTCACTATTCCTAACGATTCATGTCATCATAAAATGCATAAACTAGCCGCTTATAGATCTTTAGTATACCGAGCTTTAACTACTCCAATGAAACGATCACATTTTGATAAAGAAATTTCAATCATCAAACAATTAGCACATACAAACCATTATAACCATAACATGATTGACACTTTAATCCAACAAAAAGATTATAGGTTAGCTATCAAAAAAATATTTCCAATTGACACTCAAATACAAGACACAAACTACATATCAATACCATACTTTGGCAAGATATCAGAACAAATTGCAACTATAATAAGAAAAACCACCAGTTACAAAATAACCTATAAAACTAACACCAACACCTTTTCATTTTTATTCAATGCTAAAGACAAAACACAAGATATCATGAAATCCGGCATTTACTGTTTGAATGGTTCTTTTTGTAACTCGGCTTATATTGGGCAAACACTTAGAAATTTCGAAATAAGATACAAAGAACACGTACGCTCTTATAGACTTAAACACCCAGAAAAATCGAATTATGCCAAACACATTTTGGAACAGAACCACCCAATGACACCTCAAAACAACATTAAATTCTTACATTTTTGCAACAACAAACACAAATTAGACATTTTAGAAGCTTTTGAAATATACAAACATAAACGCACAGTTTAATGAATGAACAAACTGAGCTTAGTAATTCTCCTTTATTAGAAGTGTTAGATATTTAGTTTTTGTCTGTATTGTATCTAGTTACCTATTTTCTGTATGTATTTATCCTTAGCAACGTGTTTGTTTATCAATCTTATCTACCTTTGATAATGACATCAAGTGTCGAAACAATATTGTCAGGTTAAGATATCAATAAAACTTGTGAAACTTTAACTAATCTTTGTATTTATATTATATTTCATGATTATGGAATTCCACAAAGTAAGGCTGGAGAGAGTAAAAGGAAAATTTATTTATACACTGTTGTGCTTCTCATTAAATATAGTTATTTTCCATCGCAGCTTTTGGGGGAAGTGACTAGACGATTAGTTAATGCGATTTTAAAAACGAATATCTCAGTTTTTGTGTTTAGGTAAAATTACTATTCGAGATCGAGAAAATCACGGTCTTTGAAAAAAAAACTCGAGTCCCGGGAATAGACAAAATTGTCGGGATTTAGAAGCACTACTCCTTACCCCCATCTCCAGATTCCTTTCAATTAGGTTAGATGTTAGAGTTTAGATGCAGTTAACTGTATGATGCGTGTGATGAAGCTCGGAATTGATTTTTGTACAAAATTTTACGTATCTCAACTAAAAACAAATCCATTTGGCTTAAGCTTGTGTTGTAGAGAAAAGTCGATGATAATAATACTAACAGTAGTACCTTTAACCTCTTACTCGGACCATATTGTTTTATTTTAATTATTTTGGAATCTTGATGTCAAACCAGTTCACTGTCAAAACCCAAAAATTGAAACGTAGTAAGAAATATAGAACAGCTCAAAAACACGCTCTTAGATCACTGTACACTGGCAAATCATCACGAAACTCTAAAAGAAAAATATAAATATTTTGTTAAAAAAATAGGAAAAATAAAATAAAGTGCATCTCATAACCAAATTTCTTAGATCTCAAGTGATGTAAAAACTCTGTAGGCATTATTGCGCATCATTCGATACATTTTAATAATTAGAAAATTTGATTAAATTCGTTCTTTCGTTCGTTTGTTTCGCCTTTTAAGGAAGACACCGAAAACACTCGTTGAATTTGTCTTGAGAATATCTGTAATCTATGATTTCTAGGATATTTGATAGTTAAATATTTATATACTCCCTCAATCTATGTTCCTCTCTGATTATTCTGGACTATATTTTTTGAATATGACATTTGACATTCATATTAAGAGCAATGAAAGGACCCCGCAGAATCCTGATGGGAAATGGCTTTTACCAGATTGCTCTGAGACTTTGCTAAACATAGTTTTCGATATGTAGATCAAAAGTGTCAACGGGTACAAAGTCCAAAAAGTTTTCGAATTACAACCGTTTTAAGTTGAGTAATGCAAACATGAATGCTAACATCAAACGGCTGTAATTCGAAGACTATAATTTTTTTAACTTTGTGCCCACTGACACTTTTGATCTTAACTATACATTAGGGACTATCATTTCCCAAAGTTTCAAGAGTTTTGCCCGAGAGCCACTTTTTAGCAAAGTTTGCCATTTTCCATAAGGATTCTGCGGTGTCCTTAATATGCATTTATTATTTAAGCATAACTTAAGGTTAGGTGCGACGTAAATGGGTAAAATATATGCTTAATATTTTAATATGCTGTATACAATGGTATGGAAAGTAGCCATTAGTGCTAGAGCAGACATTAAAGATCTATCTATAATCCCCATTCGTTTGAAGTCTAAATTGGCCATAATAAGTAATTTCGTAACAGTGATAAGTAACAAATTACATCTATCAATTTTATTATTTATTTTATTCGTTCGTACTATCCTACCCTTTTTTTTTCTGTATGCGCTGCTTTGTTATTAAAACAAAATAAGGAAATAACTTTTAATGAATTATAAAATTGCACCAAATTTTTTTTCTGATGCAATAAATACGCGGCTCTTAATCGAATTACTAAATAACAAAAAAGCAGTTTTTAATTAACTCCGTGGCGCTAGCCGAAGATAAGATTAAATTGACATAGAAGGAAATTTAAACGCAAGTCAATAAACAGCTGCTTTCTTCTAGATAACTCCGCTTGATCCCGTTTTCAATTTGAGTTTCTCTGCATTTTATTTAAGCAATTTTAGAATTATGTTGTTTTTACAAACAAGACAATAACACAATAATTTCGTTGGAATTACCATTGAATACCGTACATTGACATCATGGAAATTCATAAAATGTAAATTAATAGTACAACACACTTGTTTTGCAAAATTTTCGAAAATTAAAAATTTAATAAACAACTAAAAAAAACTAAAAAACATCTTGTTTGATGTTAATATATAGTAACTTTTTTTACGACCAAGAAAAACGGGTCCTGTTTAAGTAGTTAAAAGCTTCCTTAACACACACAACATTCAATTTGTTATTCCATGTAGACACCAATGAAAGGAGCATCGTAGTAATGTTAAATTTCTAGTACAATTCGTTTGTATTCCAACAAACAATTTGCAATTTAAATATATGTTGAAAATTTTGTCATTCCTAAATTTTATCCAAATGGTTTGTTTGGCTTTATTTTGGTAGATAAAAGTGTTGTAGCTATTTATAATAATGTTATCTTTAAAAATCTACTAGCATATCGCATCATCACAATACGCAATTCACGTTCTGTGAACCAGGTAATGTAATTCAACATTCATAAATTCATACGTATTATTTATGTGATACACAGACTAATTTTGTTTGTTATTCCCTTCATGTAATAAAATGATGATTCTCATCAATATTTAAAGACCACCAACAAAAAACTTATAAGGAAAATTTAAAATGAGATTATTTTCAGCAATGACTTGCAAACATCTAAAGCGCTTGTAATTTATAAAGTAAGGTTTATTAGAACGTTTTAATAGTATGTGAATGTGTTCAAAAGAATAAGTGGATACGGAAGAGTTACTTGCGGTTAACCGTATCGTTCGTGGTTAAAGAAAGGGAGAATAATAATGGGATAGCACTGCTTGGTTTGGTCTAAAGCCCGTGTAAGTAACCGCATAGTTTGTTGAGAACTTAACTCATCAAATACAGTTCACGAAGTTTGATAGCTACTAACCACAATATGCATTTCAAGTGTGCTTAAATTAATAACAAGTAATAGTTAATTTTTAATCATTGTGATTATTAAAAATTGTTTGGAAACAAGTAAGATATGGGTAGTGCTGCTTTATACTGACTATAAAGAGATAAATACTACTTTAGAACCCAGAATAATCATGCCTTCAAATCTACATAAAAAGATAGTAGTTATAAGTTTATGTCCGTGGTTTATGCTTATGCAAATTAGCAAATTAATAATCAATTTAATTTTTAATTCACTAGATTTATGCATTTTTCTTTCTTTTGTTTCTTATAATTCAAGATACTTTAATTGTAAGTTATTAAACAAATTGCATACAGTTTTACGGTAAATAAACTATTATGGTACAAGCCAAGCAAATCAAAAGACGAAATGTAAATTATAATCATTTTGTAGAGTATTCTTTAACATTTAGACTACATACCTTGTTTTTTTTTTGTCAAAATATGAACATTCATCGAATCTTTTATTAGTAGTAAAACAAATAACTCTGTGTCAATACTTCATCAAGCATTTTATCAAACTTTAGATTTTTACAGAAATAAGATTTTGAAACGTTTTACTTACAAACAGCTTACGTAAAATTAGTAACAAATATAAAGAAAATTTGATGATATATGAACCTTAATGTAGTGTTATATAATTTAAAGCAATGATATTACTATTAGTATCTATCTACCACACAATACTAACACCTCTAAATGTGTTGATGCATAACACATTGATCCACTCCTATTTATACCCCTACCACATACCTAATAGACCTAAGCTCGCCTTATATTTTGTAATTTTAAATTAAAATTGCTCAAAGTAAAGTCTATTAAACGAAGTGCATAAAATTTGGATTATAGCACTTAATGCCCTAGCCTATACTATATCTTGTATCATACATCTAGCTCAGCATGGCGCTTTACGGAAAGCAACCTAGCAACATTTCAGAATAACATGCTTTTGACGACAATAGATACCTATCAATCATAAATACATAAATCCTGATTTTGTATTTTCAAGCAATAATCTCCTACTAATTACATTACCTCGTTTAACTTGGATCTTTGTGTCTGTGAAAATATCTCTTTAATAAAATTACGCACACATTTTTTTAATTACAAATATAATTCAACTATTTACAAATAATTATATTAATATTATGATATTAATATATAATATAAAAAAGCGCTAGATATCTATATAAATTGCAGTTATACGTAGTATTAAGAGACAATAATGATACACCCATTAAAATATCGATATTTAGAAGTAATTAAATACAAATTTCTTACACTTATTACTGCAGTAAATAAGAATAATCTGTTAAAAACTAGTTATAAATGTACAAAGAAAAACCATTCTATTTCCCATAAATAATATGTTAATCTTAATGTTATCTTTGAGTACTCCATACTGATAAGGTCTGTAATAGTTATCTTAGTGGTAAACCGTTTCAACACTAAATTCAAAATTTAATATTAAACCTGTGTGGCGTGTTAAAGATACCCGCCAAGAAAACAGGGAAAAAGGAAATGATCAAGATCAGGATGTTAGTATTGCCGATCTTAGACGAACAATATTTGAAAACGCCCGCGAACAAAGTCTTGAAAAAAGTTACATATAACCCTAAATGAGAGTATGGTGCAAACTCCATAAATAAACTAAATTTAATCTGGGCTTATTCAAAAAGGGTGGATTTCGTGAACGAAACTCACAAATGGTATATGATTTTTCAATCGCCATACCACCTACCAGTGTAGAACCCGAGAGGGGCTTGTCTACAGCTAGAAAGAAACCTTTCGCGAAAATCCATTCTAGTTTAGCAGACATCTTGGGCGAGCTGGTGTTATTATATATTGTTTTTAATAATTTGTTTCTGTTTTGTTTTTTATATTTTTTGATAAAATCTTAAAATTTGTAAAATCTTGAAGTTTTTTTCTATCTGCGTGTCCAAAAGAGATTTATTTGATATTCGTTTTATAAGACATTTTAGAGCACTTTTCCTTTAGAAAACTCCCAGCTACGTGGGTCGTCTTCTAAACTTAGACGTGTGCCCTAAAAACGTGTCTTATGAAACTAATACTTTAATATACTATTTTGAGTTTTATTTTAAACATTTTGCATATACAATCCCGGTACTGATCCCGGGATTCTGGAATCCGAAAATTTCAATATCAAAATACCAGGATTGAAAATATGTTTCGGGATTGGATGCACTAGTACATACTAATGACAATTTGCTCATTTCATTTTAATGGCACGTTAAAGTCGTCTATCCTGTTTATCAGTATCAATGCAATAGTAGTCGTTAGGTTAAGCCAGAAAACTCTGGCAATCAGATTTCACTATGACCATACGATACCATACATTGGTTAATGCAATTTATAGTGTTGTTTGGTTTCCACGTACTGGAAGGCTCATCTGACCTTAAAACTGTATTAAACTGTAAGAAAATATGAACTAACATATTAAAAAAAATGATTCAACATATTCTGATTTGTGAGCGTCTCATGCCGTCGTAAAACCTTTTCGTTTTGTCCGTAAACCCAATGGACAATTAAGTGCTAATGACTTCCTGTTTTGTGCGCTCATCTAGCATTTACCTGCTGATTTGGGATACTTTGTATTAAGATTTCTGCTTACACATTGTTGATTTCTTCTCAGTTTTTTATACATTTTTGCACATGAAATACAAGTCTAAAGTATTAATTTAGAAAGAAGAACAGATAAATAATTTTTCTATAATTTCTTAAGTAATCACGTGATTTTTAAACCAATTCGACTGCTTCATCTAACCTAACCTAGATTCACCCAAGATTTACTGTACTAACCTAACCTAAGTTCAAAATTGCCTCATTAGTTTTGCTGTTTTTTACCTAAACACTCAAACTTCATACATAAAGTGCGATTGATAGAATGAACTTAAAGAGCCATCGATGCTTGATATTCAAACATGAGCAGATAAGCATGTGTAAGTAAATAACGCACCAAATAAGAAGTCATAAACGTCAATATTTCATTTATATTCCGCACGAAACGAGAAGCTTTCAGGTAGACCTCCATTGGTGGACAAAACGTGAGGCACAAAACAAGATAGGTATCACATATTCTATATAGCCGATGTTGAACTGTGTTAGTGAGTACCCGAAAATCAATGTAATATGAAAATATAAATCTTAAAAGTAGTTCAACATATCGAATATGTAAAGAAGATCAAAATTGAATGTTTTCCCTCCCTGAATGTTCAACATTCTTGAAAAAGCTCAAAATCTCGGTAAACCGGCAATTTTTTCTTAACTAAATAGATGGGAGAGAAAAGCATAAAAGAAATTTGTAAAATGAAATCTTCTCAAGTATTGGTTTTAAAAACACAATTGCTACTTTCATAAGTACTGAACTGACTGAACTTCATCCTAAAAGGATTAGGATAGTCCTCAACAAAAAGAATTTTGTATATAAGTATATAAGACAAAATATTTCCACGACACACATTGGCTTTTTACATCATAACTTGGACTTGACTATGGTGGATACTTATCTGATGAGAAGCCATTTTCAAAAGAAATCATTTATTTGAAAAAAAAAACTGATAAACACAATTTTTGTAAAATAGATATTATACTTTTATTATATATATAACGCCCCTCCACCACTCGTTCTTCATGTTTATACATAAACCGAACAATGAACATGCTTTGCTTATTCTTATTATTCATCAGGTTTGAAGAATACATATACATTTCGAGAAATGTGTCTATAAAATCTTGTATATTTTTCCTGTGAAGTTCATCAAACTGTTCCATTTAAACATTTTTCATTTTTTTTTATAAAAATACAGAATTTGTATTCATAAATGCTGAAAGTTTAAAAATCAATTAACAAACATAATTTAAACATAAATCCATACAAGGAAGTGAAGAAATCTCGTTAAAACAGAACAACAAACTCGAATGTATATTAACTATTAGTGAGTAACATTTAAAGATTATGTAATTTTTATATTAGCTTAATTGGACTAAATATATTATTTGGCTTTATTCTTTTTTTTTATAGTTATGCGATTGTTTCAGAGATTACTTTCACAAACCACATGACTTTCTGTTAAATGTAATCTAAATAATTAAAAATACATTTTTCAACAATTTATCTTCTCCTAAACTATCTGTGCTGATACAATAATGTTTAAATGAAGTAAGTTACAAATAAGAGTAGTACTTACAAATAAAACAAATTGGTTAAAATAAATTTGCCTCGAAACATGACCTGTAAATTGATGGACCGTGATTTATAAAAAGGCATCCAGACACTTACGCCGTTAATAATCATTGGTGACTGTCTATGTTTAATATACAGTCTAGGGTCAAATTCTCCTCTACTTTAATTCTAATTTACATAATATGTGTACAATAAAAAATGCAAAAGAAAACAATAAAAAGGATATGTTAAGAGCTTTCTATGTGTTAAATAGAACCAAGCTACTAATATATTAATTACAAATAGTCACGAATTAGTAAGGTACAACTTATTTATTGCAATAAATTACAGCAAATGTAAACTGTGCCATTACGGTCCATCAACCCGGATGACAACGAAGATGACATCCGTGCTTGGTGGTGGGGTAAACCCTTAGCTAAAACGTATTTGTAAAAACAAACTGTTCAAAGCTATTAAAAAAGATGTTGATAAATATGTACAGAAATAGGAAAAACTATCACACCAATGTCTTACCATCATTTTGATAACCGTACAGAAGAAAAAGACTGGTGTAACGGAAAATGAAGAAATGTCGCAAAAAGGAGATAAACCATGGTTTTGCCAAAAGTATACAGAGATATACGGTTAGAAAGCATAATAAATGCACGTTCATTTGACACAAAACGGAGTAAATTAAGCGAAAGGCACTGCAGCCCCTTGAATCTTATTCCCTTCACTCTTTTGGTGCAAAAAGAGTATAAGTAAAATTGACATATTTCATGTTTGCACAATACCATTATAGTCTTCTATTTAATGGACGGGAGGTTTGGTATGTAATAAAATTTCTTTCATTGTAAAATTAAAACTTTTACCATTGAGCATTTTATGCACAGCATGCTAGTCAGAAATAGTAGATTATGTTACCTGCACAAATTGCGAGTCAAAAACATCGGCTTTACCACTTTATTACTTTAAGTTCTAAAAGATAAATTTAAAGGTAAGCGCACACTTATGCGGACGGCAGCACCAGCGAAACCCAATTGTACCACGCGCACCACACGGCATGTTCTCGTAACGTATGCCAGAGTTGGTACGTTTTTATTAGGATTACTAGGATTACATAAAATCCAACTAGGTCTAGTTTAAAAAATATATACCTAGTTGTACTTTGTAAATCAATGGACCAAAATTTATAACTACCCTTTAAAACATACAAATTATACACCTAATGGTACTGCTTTCAAAAACAGACAGCAACCCATTTTGTCTCAGCGGTACTGTCAGCTGCCGAATTCAGCGTGCATGCGTCAGTAGCGAACCATACCAGACGGCAAAATATTCTAGTCTTGAAATCTGGCGCGGTTCGCCGCGGTCCTGTCTGCTCCGTTCCGCTTAGGTCCGCGCTGCCCCTTTGCAAGTAATAGAAAGATTAAATCCGCGTGGCGCGCAGCCATGCCATCCGCATAAGTGCGCGCTTACCTTAACCCTTTAACCGTCGCTCCTTGAAATAGTGTTCAGAAGTTGATGATTTTCTATAATATGTGTCTAATGAACATCTCAAAGGATAATTTAAATTTCTATTTGGCACATTGCTAGCGGTTATGAAAAAAAATGTTGATCCCATTATGGGAACGTTGGCGGATTGAGGGGGTAAGCTATATAAGAACTTAGAATGGTTGCATTACTATTTATTAACGGTTATTACAGTTACAGTTTCACATGCGCGAATATTCTTATTTCTAAGATCAATTAGAAGAGAGTAACTGGTAAAAAAATTATCGAAACATACCACATAGTAAGCGGGATCTGAAATAATGGACAACATATTAGTTACTACCCGACTACCCAAAGTATCTCTCGGGACCTCTGCTTTGCCAGAATAAATTTTGCAAATTGTAAAGATAACCATTTGTGCCACATAACAACCAAAGGTTGAACCCAATCCATGGTATGGTGTGGTACCATTGATTCATCAATGCTGGAATCTTGATAAAATACTCCAAAGTGCTGAAACTGACGAGTAAACTTTTTCATAAAAGGTCTGATTTGCTGCTTTGGATTTAGGTAAATTGTGATTGTCCAAATGCAAATAGCGTTGTATTGCTTTCTTATTAATCTTTCTCTACTCATAGTTAAACCAAAAGTTGGCGTAGAAATATCTGGAGCTGTTGACCAGCAATGTGTTCTAAATCAATTTCAGGAACCTGTAAAGGATTTCTTGTTATCCCAGTATTTTCGGTTTTTCTCCATCTAACAGCAAAGGTATAGAACTACCTTCTTTCTCTTTGAGATACAAGTAGTTCTTCATCCCTAGAGAATTTTTCATATTCGTAAATTTCTATTTCACCTGCTACTTCAACGGGCATAATTTTGTTATAAAAATAATTGTTGCTGATGTTTTCTTCATCACTCTCCATGTCTTTGTCCACCGAGTGATAGAATCACCATATCAATGGATTCACTACTGATAGATTTACTGCATCAGTGCACTTGACATAAATTAAAATTTCCGAATGGTCTTGTCATAAAATGCTCCAGTAGGTACAGTTTTTCGAACTTCGCTAGTTTCCATATTTTAAAATTCTTTTCGCGTACGAACTTTTGCAAGTGAACATAAAAACAAAATTTCAGTTCAATGCATTCCTTTTTTAGTGCAGGTAATTCCCCCCAATTAGTAATAAGCGTTCTGTACACCACAAAAATAAATACAAGCAAATCCCCGAGCAAATTGAAATCATATTCCACACCTGAAATGGTAGAATGCCAACCGCCAACGTTCCCAAATTGGGACATCCAACTTTCAATGCCTCTTACAAAGTTTAGCAAATACATTCAAACAAACGTGAAAATATTATAGAGTGACCTATATTCTTCATAAATATCAAATAACCAAAATCTTCACACCGTCCTTGACATCCTAATAATATTTTTAGTAAAATAAGTAAAATTTAAAAAAATTGCAAAACTTTAAGAATTATTTATGTTATCATTATAGGTCTCTATGCGGTCCAAAAAATTCTCATTACTGCTTCTAAGGGTAGATATTCACTTTATTTAAAGAATGATTCATAACTATCAATTCATGATTTAAAAAAAAATTATTTCAATGTTCCCATTTTGGGAACGATGGCGGTTAAAAGGTTAAAACAGCCCTTTTTTTACTCTCCCTGTAAGTTTTCATTGTATTGACCCATCACCTTTTTTGTATCAAGGTCTTCAATTATCAAATTAAAAAAAGCCAAATAACCATAAATATAATTTTCCTGAGATATTTCAAGGTTCATTAAAATTAAATTATTTTCTTTAGACTTGTTTTTGTATAAAACAGTTCTCGAAATGTTTGAACATCACGCTGTTATATTACATATTTTAGGTAATCTGTTTGATATAGTGTTATATTCTTAATCAGTGAAAAATGCAGTCTTGTCATCTCTTCAATGCATATTTTTGAGTCTTTAGCTTAGATAAACAGACTGTAGATATGCCGTCTCATGCTATTTGTTTCCAAAGGAAGAATATACATTTTTAGCCAGTATCTTTATTATTATATATCACCTTCTTGATATTGTATCAAATATAAATAAACTATACAGAGTTAAACTGTGCGACACTCACACCTTATTGAGGTAGATAGTCCATGGGCGGGTAGACATCTTTAAATAAGCAATATCTAGATATATTTAGCTCTATATCTTTTTATATTGCAGAGTATCCATTGTTCTCTTAAGTACTTACTAGCCTATTCCATCCACTTGCCAATGTGATTAAGACAATAATTAAATCGCAATGTTTTCAATAAAAAATAAAATGTGTCTGTTGATAGAATCTTGAAAATAACTATCGATCGATATTATGCATTTCCTGTCAGTAGATGAATTATTCGGGAAGGACAATATTCAAACGGGACTTCTAAAAAATATTTGACTGGCTATGCCACGAAATTAAGGCTTATTCAAGAAACCCTTTATCGCATGTTAATATAACAAATTGCATTCAATCACCAACACCTGGTAAACTCTCTTTGGAGACCAATAACCCTTTTATTAAGTAAGATCGTTACAGTATTACAAGGTACCTGTTCTACTACTATAAAAATATAAATATTAATAAAGTAATAACAAACAAAACAACAATAAAAACATAAACAATACCATAATAAACATGATTTAAGATGAATATCCACAGATAAAAAATTTAAACGATGATGTTATAATCTCCAAGATTACAGCCACTTATAAAAAATCGAACGTTAATTATTAATTAATTAGTTAATTAATTATCATAAGAAAGTCTTACAAAATTCATGTATTTATGACTAACCTTATAACATTCCTTTGCTAGTTTGTTTCAAGCAAACTGGAAACCTTGTTTGAAAAAAAATGCTCAAGAAGGTCATCCACTACAGTAAAGTAACACGAGAAGTTAAAATACCGTTTGATATTTTGGAATTACTTAACATAGAGATTTATGTAAAAGCTGTGATTAATTTAATAATAGATTGGTCTGTTGATTATTGTACTAAATAATTATTTTCGCCTGAGGCAACTAATTGTAAGAACATAATTTTTGATTTGTGTAATTGAGTTTTGCATAGGTATGCATTAGTCGCTCATTTTGTTAAAAAAAGGTTAAGTGTTAACATTAGATTGTTTATCAATGATTAATTATTATTATAGTTTTGCATTTTTTATTTTCAAACTTATTTAAATGCCAATAATAATAATAGCGGTCAGTGCAAATAGAAGTAAGAAAAACCAAAAAAAGGTGCTCCTTAAATAACCAAAAAACTGCTTAGGGCAGAACTATTAAATATTAGAATTTATTATATAGTGTTCTATAAAGTAAAGGAAATTCAGCCAAACTTAAAATGTGCATGTTTGCAATTCGATACATGTGCATAATGAACCGTAAATTAGCAACGGTATTCATTTCATTATGTACCTAATATTATTGCAGGAAACAGCGTTTTATCCTTATAGGGCACCTTTCCTGTTTATTGTATCTTGAAATACTCATTTACGCAAACTGTCTTTAAATAATATTAATTACATTGTGCGCAAAAGTTTAGGCTTTTTTACTTTGACAGGGTTAATTGTTCTTCTTATTCACAAGGCTCACAAGTAAACAAATTTTTCATTTATTCAGAAATGATTAAAGCGCAGCTTGGAAAAAGTTATTTTTGTGACAGCATTCTGTACTCTCTGTACTGATTTAAAAATTAACAAAAATCTAAAATTCAATTTGTCTCTGACACGAAATTCAGTTAAGCCCCGTACAGAATTTATGAAGCGACGCGCTTGTTTCTATGGTGTTACCGACCGCAATCAAGTACAACTGAAAATTTTACAGAACTCTTCTTAACTATGTGAACTTCTCAGTTAGCAATGCTTTAATTTTATTGTAAATCATACTGCATGTTATATGCAAGCAAAATGAAGTTTGAATAAGAAAAAGAAATTTTTTATTTTGTAAAGTAAGATTAAGTTAGAAAACATAAAAACCTGTTGGGTTTATATAAATGCTTTCCACTCAGAATATGTTCATTTAAGCTACCGTTACTTACAGTTTCACCTGCCAAATATAGTATGTATCCCTACCAATACACCATTATTCAAGCTTAAATATCCATAATTAACTTTTTATCACTTGGAACTAGTTGATAGTTTACTAGACAATACCCATATGGTATAATCTTACGTTTGAGGTATTGTTCTTCCCTATATTTAACCTTCGACTGAAAACGGCGCCAAATGTGTAGGTGTTACATAATTTATGTACGTTGCTGAAGCACATATACCTCTATACACATGTGCCAACAGCAGAGGTGAAATATTATATTAGTAGACAAGGCCTTAGATGTTGCAGTCTAAATTTCATTATTTATAGTCGGGCCTTTACGTACAGTTTGTTAATTTATGCACGACTGGTGCATCCCACATTAAAAAGAAGCAACCAAGTAGGAGTTTCTACACACTAGAATAACCATTTTCAGTAATATTTGACGGTATCTTCACCTTTGCGCTTGTTTCAAGCTACCAAATTGGTTCGGTCATCTTACGCAACTGCATTTTGTACCAAAAATAGTTGAAAATTAACAGATAGACTAAAATGGGCATAACTACCATCCAAAATGGGAAACTGTAGAAAATTATATTTATTTTTTTACAAAGATCAAGGCAAGTTAGAAGATATACAAATTGTAAATTAAAATGCAAAAAGAAAAGCGGATTCTTTTTTATAGCAAGAATCTTAACATACCGGTACTTATTATTTATTAATATTAAAATACGTAAGTAGTACGTAGTTCAAATGAAACCTGAATTATAATTTTATAAAATAAGAAACTGGTTTTACGTTTTGTTAGACATCAGCTGCATTCGCAGAACTGGGAGATATGGTACATCACAAAAGCTTGTTCAAAAGGTTGATCCGGAGGACTACAATGCAAGGATAATACTTCTTTAAGTTTCGGAAAGTTTTTGTTTGTTAATTAATTAACACCTTATTTTCGCATATTTCAACGCTATTAAAATATTAATTCATCATAAATGATGAATTCATATGAGGAAAAACGCAAGAAAAAATCAACATTTTTTAAGGTAAACCGCATAATAAATTCGAATTGTTTACATGAGAAGCTAGTTTGTATTATTTATTTTTAATTTGTCACTGTTCTTGTACTTATAACCTTGTTATGACTTGAACATCGAACAAAATATTATTTTTAAGTTTCTGTTCGAAATATGAATATTAATGAAACTTGATTTCCAACATTTTATTCTGAAAACAGCTGCAACCTACTGTTTAATACCTACTCAATAGCAAATAATATCGGCAGTTTTCATCCTAACACTATAACGGGGATATCTGGATCTAATGATATTCGATATCATGAATATATAAATGGAGAAAAATGTATACGCCAAATGTCGATTGCCAAAGTGCCAAAGATTGCTTTGGTGTCACTCGATCTCACCAACTGCTTGATGCTATAGACATAGATGTATTTTTTTGCATACTGGCATATAAGGCTTTATAGATCATTGCGATATAAAATCGTATAGTTTGCAGCTTATACAGTGCGATAAATATTAGTGCCGTTGCTTACTACCTAAATTAATTCTCTCTTTTATTTAAATAAACACTTGAGCGGCAGGAATAATAATGGGATTGAAGTTGCAGTAGACTCTTTGCAAAACATTATGTTGAATGGCATTAAGTAAAACTGCTTTTAAATACTTCCAAATATTAATATAGAAAGCTCTACTGCGCAATGCTTTACACTACTGGAAATACAGTTGCTTTCGAGAAGGTGCAATCAACCTAAATACCTATAGAGCATTCTACTTTTAATGTTTGGAACCATTACAATATAACAGTTTTCGTTAAAACCCAGTTTACAGGAATATGTAATGTATATTGATGAATATCTTTTCTAGGACTTTCTTCTATTTAATATTTCATGTTAATTTAACAAATTATTCTTGATTAAAAAATTATTATATTTTTGTATTAGAATAAACAGTCATTTGAAGCAGTGTCAGTGTCACCAATTCCCAGCAGTGGTAGTAGTAGTTTTCTTTGGTGCTGTTTTATATATGTACCTTTGCTCAATTCTCTGTTAAATACTAGCTGACGATTTAATTCGATGCAGTCATTTAGAAACTTATTCCTACATCATTATGTAATTTATAATTTTCAAGTGGCCGGTACCTTATTTAGATATGGCCAAGCAAAGTAAGTACACATCATTGCTTTTCTAGAATAATATTGTAGCAATCGCCAAAACAATCTCACTGTTTATGTATCAACCAAGACATAGATGTTTGTTAACATATAACTGGGCTACAAATTTATAAACTCCATATTCTAGGTTTAAAAAATAAAATATGCCTATTATGTATATTTTCTTGAAAAGTAAAGAAATACTGCTGCAAGAACTTTAGCATGACACTGCAGTACTGTTAGATGTGTACAATCTGAATCTAGAGATTGGATCAAAAATCCCCCGAATTTGAGTGCCTTTCCGAGTACATTCACGAGCATCCTAGTCGCTGTTATTTGAACTTAAAGGAGCTATACTCTATACTTCTTCCAAGCAGGACAGATCGACCGGACAACGCCGTTATATTAACGCTACCGTTTAAAAATAACGGGGCTATACTATACACTTCTCCAGTTCGATCGGACAACGCCGTTACAGTATACTATTGATTGATTGATTGAAGATATATCATCAAAAGGCGCTAGCCGTAGAAGAGCTTCAGGGCGCCAAAGAGGTTAATCCTGTACTTATGGTTTTATTTTTAAAAGTTTGCTCAAGCACTGTAGCAGTTTCAATAATCTTTTATTCTAGTACAGAAACAGAACTTCACGTACATGCTCGTTATTCCTTAACCGAAAATCGCCAAAACTCAACAAACTGGTTCCGAATGTTTGTACTATCTAACGACGCCAGATAACGATAAATAAAATTCGATTCTCTTGATCCTTTTAGCATATATTTCGCGAATATTGTTCATTGTTGAATCCTCCTTACTATAATATTTCTAAGGAACAAAATACTGATCAATTTGCCAGCCATTCGTGTTAATAGTTTTACAAATGCGGCTTATATTCAATTTTTATATTTTGTAGTGTTAGTAGTCATCTCTCAGTCTGTCTGCTAATGAACGAACATGAACATAAATGGATTTTCCCGATACCGAAATAAAATAACCAAATAACCTTCTTTGAAATAGGCAATATTTTGTACAAAAATTCGTTAACACTCACTTACAATGCAGATGGATTAGTATTACTATTACTTTGCGAAATACTACCAATGGGTCATTCCATGGCAAATCAACACACTGATTTTACCTCACCATCTCAGACTTTGATAAATTGGCACAAAGGCAGCCTTCATATAGACTAAGAAAAATATAAACTTTCATTAAATTATATTAACCCGGTTTGAAAATATGGCTATGGGCAGGTGATTTCAAATAAATCTGAAAGAGTCAGTATTCCATAGTTTAAATGTTGCTTTTTCTTTCCCTTGATGTTTAATATTTTTTTGTAGTTACCTATGAAAATGTAATTTAAAGCCTAGTTGACACGTTGTTATAAACGCAAAAATTACTCTCAAGACTTGTCCTAGATTTATATGAAATCAGATGTACATTTTCAAAAAAAAAGCCGAAAATCGTCTGTCTTTCCAATGGTATTAAACGTAAAAAAAAGTTTTAAAATGGGATGGTAATAGATTCATGGTTAAAATAATTTACTACCTCTGTGCAAAATTTTATCAAAATCTGAGAGGGCGAGGTAAAATTTTAATTTCAACTGTGTTGATTTGATACGGAATGCCCCCAATACCGATTATTTCTATATCGTAAAGTGGGCTTACGTTTACCAGTTCTTGGAAAAAATCCATGAAGTGTCTGTGTGAAGGTCAGTAGGTACATATTTTGTACGTATATCCTGGGCTTAATTTGCACTGCGTAACATATTAAAATATATTAATTTGGCATTTGATAACAAAGATAGTTACGGATTCCAGGTACCCATTGCAGGTGCATTTGGTTGTGCAGAAGAGAAATTTCCTGTTGTAAAATTCCATACGATATTGTTTGAGAGGCTCGGCTACCTATGACGCATATGAGCTGCAATACAAAGTCTGTGCCCACCTTATGAGGAAGAAGATTTGAAGTTTGTGAAGAAAGTTAGATATAATTTTGAAAATATAAGATCAAGTATCAAGATCAAGTATCAAGCTTCTAGTTTGAAATTCAAAATCAATTTTTGTTATACATTCAAACTTGAATCTGTTCAGCAATCTATAATAAGTGTGTCAAAAACATACTAGCCGTTTGATGTCCAATTTTCTGTGGATCTGTGTGTATACAGGGTGTTTCACTCAATATTCGTATAATCTGCACAGGTGATAGTACTCGTCAATAGCAACAGAAAATCCTTACCCCATTTTTTGATTCACATCGAAAAAGATTTGCTACAAAGGTCAACTTTTGGAAACTGCTGGAAATAATAATCAAAACAAACTGTGACATCATCTAGCATCAGCTGCATCAATGTAACAGATATCACGTTGAAAATTCAGTCAGGTACACCCAGCTCCAACTGCTAATCTTAAACCAGTGACCACCAACCCACTTTTCAAAAACCATTTTTTTCTTGGTTATTATGAAAAATAGCCACTAATGATATTAAGGTTTTTTGTTGCCATTTATGTGTATTAATCACTTGTCCAGAGGATACGAATTGGTAGTTGCTACGAAGCTGTAGATTAGTATCTGACACCGACACCGACACATAATTCCATCCAAGTTTCATTGAAAATAACATTTCTTAATTATTTTCATTTTCATCATACTCATTATTACATTGCATGCGTTGTATCAAGGGGCTGTTAAGCGCCTCGTCAGTATCTTTATTAACATATTTAATGGACATCGTTAAATGATCGCTATTTTTAGCAATTGTGGAAATCTAAGCTTCTTCGCATTTTTAATGACACATACTAATCGTTAATCGTGAACTCTAATCATTTTGTGTCTCTCATGGAAACTTCGGTACTGTCGATTTTGTAGTCGTGTATCTGTATAGTTCAGACTTTCATATCTGCTTATTATGATAACGTTGCTAACAGAAGAAGAGGGTTAGTACCTATTATTCTTTAGGACTTTTTTCATTTTCTTTTGTTGTTGTTCAGAGACGAGTAAGAAAAAAGATATTTTCTCCAGCTGTAGCTAAATCTTTTGTATTTATTTACTTCACTTATCTTAGAAAACTTACACCCTCCAGCAGCGTCCTGCTCTTGATAAGTCTCTTGATATTTCCCATCAATTTATTAATAACAAAATGCAAAATTAGTACAAATAACTAAGTTAATAGAAGATTGAGAAAAGTTGCAAGTTTGCAAGTATTTCAATAATGGATGTCAAATTATTCCTGTATATAAGTATGAAGGTTGAAAGAAAACTATAGAAAAAGGCGGACGCTGATTTAATCTTTGAAATTTGGAATTCCATATCATGTATTTCTTATTTTGCTATAGCAGTATTAAATTTAATAGGATTAGAACTTTACAGTAGCCGACTATGACTTGAATTTAATGTACATGTTTGAAACTACTATGTTTGCAACATATCCCCGTGGTTGAAATACAATTAAAGGTTATAAATGGGGTGAGATTAGCAAATGGTATATTGTTCTTTTACAGGCGTTATTTTGTTTCTGTAGTGTTTTGAAGTACTGTTAAATGTTTCATTGAAGATAAACTTCTAGCACGATTGCAAAAATTTTATGCAAAGAATTCGTTTATGTCTTTATATTTCATACCAGCGGAGCACATTTTTTCAGTCAGCTTCTGC
Source organism: Agrypnus murinus (assembly GCA_929113105.1). Lineage (NCBI taxonomy): Eukaryota > Metazoa > Arthropoda > Insecta > Coleoptera > Elateridae > Agrypnus > Agrypnus murinus. Next base: position 75,839,658 of record OV816024.1, read on the forward strand.
TAGGTTCCAGTCGTTACAGACAAAATTTATAAAATTTATCGCACCGATTATTATAGATTGCTTTTAATTATATAAGATAAATTGAATATATTTCAATAATCACATTCAAGAACCATTAAAACATAAATATTCAGTAGTTGTAACGCGACTTTTTTTTTGTTAATTTAAAGAAAATAAAAAGTAAATTCCTGTTCAGTCCTAGAAATCCTGTATTATGCACAAAGAAAATCGTTTGCTGGGTGTCATCATAGAAATGGGAATACAAACACTAAAAGATCCTCCCATCTACACTAATTTACAAAAAGTTATATTTAGATAGAAAAACATATAATCTAGTGATTTCCTTCTAAAGTGATCGGAAGTTAAACATTTTTTACATTTATGCGAGGGAAGAAGTGAGTCGATCTCTGAAAAAAAGAAAATCTTTGAAAAGATTCCCTTGATTGATTCTGACCAAAATATTATGCCATGCTTGCTTGTTTAGATGAATGTTAGTATAATATAGAAGGGTATGACTCTATTATAGATACTCAGCTGTTATTTAGATTTGAAGCGTACAAACATTAGGGTTTAAGTTTAATATTGATCACAAATACATTATTATGTCCGGCTTGAACCGAACTTAATTTATATTTATTTTACAACATTTAAAATCGTCGTAAATAAGATCTTGAGAGTGCTTTCGAAATTATTCCGAAAAGAACATAAATTTTTGTTACACCTATATAGAGAAAAAACGAGTGTAAATATAAATATCTTAAAGACCAGTAATTAAAAGATAAAAATAACCGGTAACATATGTTAAAAAACAGGCGACGGAAAAATTGCAAAGAAAATTACAGGTGCTCATGCAAAACCTATAAAACACACCATTTATCGCGGCAATAACATGAGTCCGGTGCGCTTGCAGATCCGCTGCCGGGGTTCGGCTGGTCGCCTCCCCGGCAGTAAATCTACCGCCCTCGGTCTACACACATGGACCCTCACGTGGCCCTCAATTAGACTATTTGCTTTACATTCATTACGAAAGCTACGAGGATTTTACTAACTGTCGAATTTATTGCGAGATTTGTCGCAGAAAATACATCCATGAGAGAAATATTGTCTATATTTTGGCAGTTTAGATCCGAGTATTTAATAGCATTTTAAAATATGATTTAAACATTTTTTTTCGTTTTTTAATTGCACCTGTAAACGGGAAGTGGTTTATTTTATTTTTGTTGCGGGCGGTGTTTTGTATCTGGCACTATTAAATTCGAGTCACTCGTATAACAAACCATAACTTTTACGACCAAATTTTGTTTATTACTAACAATCATAAAACTCTTAAGTTCGTGATATTTGGTGATTATAGAAGGGTTGAAATTTTCTAATTCGCACTTTAGTTAATTGAGTGTGCTTGAGCAACCGAGTAATTTATCATTGTTGACTATCATAAAACATATTTTACCCTACATTGTATCGTACCTTGCATTGTAGAAAATCAATTTTTATTTAATACCACAATAACTCTACTTTCAACTTTTTTAAGTTTTTAATCACCATAATTGCAAAATCTCACATTAAACACAACACAAGTTTACATTCACATAGAACAAGTAACTAACTGACTCATGGTATACATGTTACGCACACCATCAATAGAGAAATAACAACCTTGTGTTTTGCTGACCGCTACGAAGTAAACTTACCGCCGCTCAATTTTCTTAATCGGTAAAATTTATTTTTACGCCAACAATTCCGTCTTTGTTTACGAACCTACATAATGTGGAAAAAGATAAAGATGCAATTAAGCATGCTAGAAATCTTTGGTTATTTCATATATGCTGACGGTTCGTGTGGCCAATAGGTTAGACTCCCTGGGCCATGGATATTTATAATGGATCTTCTCAAACCACACCTCTATTAACCAAACCTTGCTGGGCGGACGCTTAAATTAAAATTGAGAACGTGGAGCCATCATTTTCAAATTATAAAATAGAACTTCCTCAAGACGGCACCACATATAATAACAACAAAAAATTACTTTAATTACTTTTTAAGCCACTTAACAGAAGTTGATTTTTTTTTAAGAATAGGTATAATTTGCTTGATTTACAGTTAAAAAAGTTCAGGCCTTTTCAAGTCAACCAAAATTTTATGGTTGCTTTTTTGAAGCATGACAAATTTGTAAAAAGACTTTTATTAGGAAGAAGCAACCTTGGGTTTTGCACTACAAAAAAACTGTGGTAAAAAAATTACGGCTCGTAAATAATTCTATTTTGAACTGTGTGCCAAAAACCGAGTTGAAGTGACAAGGGCAAGTTGTAAAAATGTAAGGATATATTTGGAAGTTAGGTTCATTTAGGTTTTAAAGTCACCGTTTAACTTATTTTATTTATAAAAAATAGCTTTGAAAAAATAGAAGTTTAGACTATTTTTATGTAATAAATAATGATATGATTTCTTGATATTTTAAAAAATAAAAAATATATACAAATTTTGACCGATAAACCTCAGACAAAATAAATATTAACGTAACGTCATTTTTTTAAGAAAGATTAAAAATAAATTACTACTATTTTTAGTCAATGTTTTTAATTGAAAGCATCATAAAATTGTGATAATCGACTAAAATAGTTTGCGAGTGAACTGAAGGTTATTTACTGGTGATATTAATTATTCTTCAATACAACAGCTGATAGCAGTTTATTAGAACTGTGCCGATTCAATCATAGCTAATGTAATTAATATTAACTCAGCGAGGAAAAGATAAACCTAATGTTTTAATGTACAATATGTACGTTATTTTTTTGCTGTATAGTATAATACTATTTTATCATAGAGCCTAAAATGATGTTTGTTGGAATTAAAACTCAAAGAAAAATATTTTTGGGGATATTATTATTCAGGTGAATACACAAAGTCAGACACATTGTTCTATACAGTATCACAGCATAAGAATATACAGCATATTCACTCGATTGTCGACACTTTGAAGCTGTTCTAGCTTCGGATATAGCACACACAACAATCAGTTCGCCGAGGCTTGCCGATTGTCTCCGTTGGTAATAACGAGCAATGGATATCACACCATAACTATTATTCCCTAACTCGCCAATAGCCTGAATACAAGGTCACACACGACGGCAACGACGAGGTATTTTATAAACGAATGGAGGATGATCGAATAGATAACTACAGCCTTGGTAGTGTATTGTCTAGGATACTGGACTTTCAACCAAGCCCAAGTTGGACTCCTGGTACGGCAGATCTGGTTAAGGTTTTCTACAGTTTTTCCTTAGCTGTGACACAAATGTGGGAATTGCGCTGTTACATTTGTAAGTCGGGCCTGCGTATTGATAATAATTGCCCCGAGGGGTCAACCATTCCCCAAAAAACGTACAGTGATTTCCAGTTTCTGGGAATACTTTCTAAAAACATCAGGTATTTCCAAGTATTCCCAGGTATTTCCAAGTATTCCCAAATATTGCAAGTATTCCCAAGTATTCCCAGGTATTTCCAAGTATTCCCAGGTAGTACCAAGTAAGGGTGATACCAAAAAAGAGGTGCCATAGGAAAAAGTTTAGGAACCACTGATCTAGACGAATAGGCATTAGCAAAATCTTTATAACAACTTTCTAGATTTTTATCAATAACCAATTTGTTGTTATCGTTTATATCTGATCAGAATATGCACCTAAAGTACTTTTCCACTAATTATTTGTCTCGGGGAAAAGGCTTTTCTTCAGCTGAATCCGAGCTGAAGCCATGTACAACAAATAACAGTAACTTTTATACTAAAACTTATAACTTTTAGAGTATTTTGTACTTTTTTTGAATATTTATAAAATTGTGCCTTTGGATGCAAAAAGGATCACATCCTTTAAAAACACAGGTTTCAGTTTCTAATGGTCATTTCTTCTTAATTATTTTCTTTGACGTTTTTTTGGGTTTTTGATTTTTTTTGTGCAGCTCTAACTCGTATTACTCTGTCAGCCGATAAATGAGCTTTTTTATTAAAAGAAAACGGCAATGTGTAGTCTTTTTAACCGTCATCGTTTTTTTATTTTTCAGTAACACTAAATATGATTTATCATTACATGATTTAATTCCCGTAAAATATTTTAAAATTGTGTCGTAGGAATTTACAATGGATAACTGTTGATCATTTTTTTTATTTCGTCACTAAATGCAATTTGAGTTGTGTTGGATATATTACCGGTGTATATGTGTTATGTGTATATGTATATATTAAATCTTCATCATCATCTTCGAAATTCTCATTCAAGACAGCCGTGGGATTAAGAAGTTCTTGAGATTCGATAACTAAGGGTGGGTATTCCTATTTGTTCACACAGTATTTCTGATGGTTCTATTCCAAAAGATTTTGCGGTTTTCTCAGCTTTATTTTTTGCTTGTAACATATAACTCCATATTTTTTCCATATCCAGAACTGAAAGATGATTTCTACTTGATCTGATCATCTCATGAATGCTCTAGTGCAGAGCATACTTACTTAATATATGAAATATATTAAAAATGCAGAGTCACTTCTATACATTAACGTAAATATTCTATGACGTCACGAAATATCGTTACTTCCCCTACGTCTTTAACTTTTCTTACATGCGGCTTTTATGATCACAACATTGATAACCGAGTTTGGGTTAAACTAATTTGCCGTAATTGACTTTACTTAATAGATTTTCGTCTAATAACGCCGTTAAAGCGAAAATAAATTTCCACCCAAGCATGTATAATATCAAGTATTCCTCAAATATTCCTAGGTATTTCCAGGTACTACCATGTATTTCCAAAGTATTCCCAGGTATTTCCAAGTATTCCCATGTATTCCCAAGTATTTCCAGGTATTCCCAGGTATTTCCAAAGTATTCCCAGCAAAGTGTACAGTGATTTCCAGTAGTGGTTGACCCCTCGAAATGCCCCCTCCCTCCCGCACAAGTTTCATAGCTTCGGGGGCCTGGTTCGCAGGTGATGGTTATAGCATGGGTTATTATTATAACGAGAGTTGTTACTAACAAACAAGAAATCAATTAAGTTTTTCTTAAAAAAAGTTTATATATGATGGTTGATAAAGTGCAAAATTATATTTCGATTTGTAAGGTTTTTTCTGTTTAATGCACGCTAATTCAGGGTATCATGAATTTTAAAGTTGCTCGTCGAGCGAGATTACAACTTTGACAACCTATAACTTAGAAACTGTCCATTATTGAACTACTGAATGTGTAAAAAATAGCCAACTCTATCAAAATTCAATTTTCATAAGTTTCAGCACTCACATTCTACCAGCAACATTGAAAAATTAATATCTCTGTCGTTAAACAAAAAAAATAATAAAATCAAAACATAGTTTTTAACTTTTACCGACCATAATAATGTCGACTTATTATAAGAAAAACTCAAACAAGACCTTATTAACCAGAATTGAGATACAAAGCCAAAGATAATAATTAAATAATAAATGAACGAATAATCATTCGTTGAAAAATATTTCCTATTTTGCCAGCCTCGGTGGATTAGTGGTTTGCATGTTTGCTTCATTATCCAAGGGTCGAAGGTTCGATTCCCGGAAGAGCTGGTAATTTTTCATAGTGGAGAAAAATTAAAAACATGCCTTCTCTCGGATAGGAAGTAGAACTGTAGATCCCGTGTTAATGCGACGTTTGGCACGATAAAAATCCCTACTGGGGTGGAATTTCCCCAGGTTTGGCTAAATTCTAGCAGGGTCGGCCAAATGATCATAGTGATCGGTGCCATGAGGTACGAAGGATCCCAATTCTTCGCCCAAAAATAAATAAATAAAATTTCCTATTTTGTGTAAAATTTTTTAAATAGAACCTTTTTGAAAATAAAAATATCTGCAGGCTCTATCTAATGCGTGTATTTCTGAAATGGCAACTGAAAATCATAAAAAAAGAACAATAATTGAGATGAGCGGTCTATCATACCCATTGATAACTCGGAATAAGCTTTATAAAGACCGATCGGTCTTGATTGAGTTGATTGTCACACTTGTGATTGGCTTGGTGATTGCTTAATACATATACGTAATAAAACTACCACACATCAAATTGTTGAGGAACTATTGCTGAACTTTACGTAAATCTATGCAGAGATTTTGCAACTATTTAATAACAGTAAGTTTCCAATTTTATCTTTATTTTATACCAACTTTATCTTTGGAAGAAACTTTCAGGTTTTGAAATACTCATCAAAAATATCACAAGCTTTATTCTAGTCGCACTAAAGGTGCTATAGTTAAATAGACCAAAGCTACGATTATCGAAGTTGATGTTGACGCTCAAAACACAACCAATTTAAAATAAGTGATATAGAATTCTGGAGATGTGTAAATCCCAAATCTAACAAAATACCGGGTCGGTAAAAAGTAACCCCCTACTTTAAATTGCTCGTGATTTCTCTATTTAGTGATTAATTTTGTTGAACTATCTTTCCAAAATTTGGTTTAAAAACCGTTACAATTTCGAATAACAGCCTAAGAATGTCTTAGAAAACCCAAAGTATCAAGTAAATTACATGGATAAATCGGGAATGTATAAAATATCAGTAATAATTGTCATCAAGTATATATAGGCCAAACTAAGACATGTTTAAAGGTTCGGTACAAAGAGCATTTGGCTTACTTAGAATTTAAAAAGAGTCGCTCTAACTATGCTTGAACAAAATCATAAGGTAAAAAGCGTATAATTAATTAGAAATATAAACAACTCAACAGAACTTCTGAATGGTACGTTTCGTCGCGGCCGAATCGGCGCGACCGATTCGGTGCAGGCGGTTCGGCGCAAGAACGTTTGGTTGGGGGACGTTTTGGCGCGAAGACGATTCGGCGTGAGGACATAATTATTATCTTCGCATTTTTTCTAACTAATATTAATTAACCTTTCGATATTTTTAGTCGTATAAAATTTCTGTTTATAAGATAAAATATTCCAAATTGTAGTGTTGTTCTGATGCACAGCTAAAGTTTTTTAGTAATTTCAATCAGTATATACAGCGTGGAAATAAATGATTTTCATCAAGTTCCCTTTGGAATTTTTTCACATGTAAATTTTTCTGTACCGCTCTACTCTTTTTGATTTAGTACTAAATTAGTTCTGTCAATAAATGAAATCAATCTGTCAAAGAATTCATAGAATTTATTGAATTTGAGGTTATGGAACTGCCTTCTCTATTTTCGTAGAGCGGCACGTCGTGTTTTACATGGGGAATTCAATGGTAACTTGATGAAAATCATTTATTTCCACCCTGTATAATCGCACCGAAACGGCCTCGCACCGAAAAGTCCTCGCGCCGATACGTCTCCGTGCCGAAACGTCTTCACGCCGAAAGTGCTGCGCCCAAATGTCCTAGATCGACAGAACTTAACTGTTTTGAAAGCTTAGAAATTATTAAGAATAGCAAAATGCTAATGAACTCTGCTTTAGGCCCTATTAATTACAGTCTTTTAGAATTGCACCCATAATCAGTCAAGCTTGATCGGTCAGTCAAACTTGACTGATTACTGGGAAACCGTGAAATTTTGTAAGTTTTAGATCTTAGTTTATTTTGTCAGTGACTATTGAAGATGTCAGCCTAGCTATTGAAATACGTGTCCAGAGTGAAACAAGTGTGCGTGGTAGGATGAAGTGCAGTTTTAGCGTGAAGTTCCAATTTATAATAGAGAGTTACTTTTCACCCACCCAGTATATACGTGATAATATTTCTCCAATACCTAAACGAGAAGTTAGCGGTATCTTTAAACTTAATAGACCCGTAGTACCCAAACGATTTATTTTATAATTATAGCTCAATATGTAAAACGAAAATTTAGAAGCAAAAAGCGTAAGCACCTGCAATCACGTACCACCTTCTGATAATTTTTGTAAAAACTGGTTTCCTTCACATAAGCCAAAATGACAAACGACATCGATTAATACCTTTGGTTTTCAATAGTGGCTATAAGCAGTAGTAGAAGTGTTCTACATGGAAGAAAAACAAAAACAATGAAGAATAGTCTGTTGTCAGGATATTACGACCTTTGACTAAATTTTAATGTTTAATATAACGCAAACGTTTCTAAGGTCTCCTAAAACTGGTCTGATCTTTTATTGGGAAAAACTAATTTCCTACTGTAATTTATTTATTCAGTCAATCATATCAGCAATTCATTTATCGCTTTTAAACCAAAGATCTAGATTTTTTCCTGGTTCTGCTACATTCCAATGTAATTCAATAGTAATGATAATAACAGGCATAATTGAAATAACAATAAATTACAATAAATAATAACCAATAATAAAAATAATTCATAATGCAGACAATTAATAAAGTAAACACAAACTAGTGCCATAAAAGTTACAACTACATAATAAATTTTAAATTGCGTTAAAATCTTTGTATTTCATTCATTTTTTGAAGGTTATATAAGGAAAAAAAGCATTTTTCTATAAACCACTGACACATTTAAATGAAGCTTTAGTGTTAGTAAAATATGAAATTCAGTAAAAAGTTGCTGCTCCCGTGCAAATTATTGTACCCGATGAAATACCATGCTAATAACAGATCGGGACGAATTGCAGGATCTTGGAAGATATCTAGACTTACATGATGAAATATGTTTAGGAGCATTCACGTTGGTCTTTTTATATTAACCCAATGATCATTCCTTGCAATGCATTAAGTTGAAAAGAACATCACTACATGGATGTGGCCAAAAAGAACGATGAAACAGATGAAACAATCTTTTAATAAAACAAAGAAGAATGTAGTTTTTGCTATTGTCTTTTGCCAAGTTTTCTTGAATATTGAATTTTACATACCAGCAGTGCATGCGCTGACAATTTTTCAGTTTCAATACAGTAATTACTAATTGAAACATTTTTACATCAATTAGTGCAGGATATCAAACAATTCATACGAAATGTATTCTTGGTCAACTTCAATCTTCAATACTTGTTAATAAATTTTAATGATGATGATTTCTTTGGAAGCTATTACAACCATACATTTAAAATATATTGATGACAAGATCAAAAAAAGCTTGTGTCTGTTGATGTATGATTATCAGCAGAAGAAAGATTTGATCTTTGAAGCATAACAGAAAATATCTAAACTTGATCTACATATTAAAGATTAAGAATACATTGTTTTCATAACTGAAAGTAGCACCACTAAAGTTTCCTAGACTTTTTAATGAAGTATTCCATTATTTATCCATTTTGTTGACATTGCGTATTTGCCAAAATCTTACTTGTAGATTTTTGTTCCAACGTAGGATTTCAAAGCAACTATTCTGGAGAACCTTAGAAAACGCTGCCAAATAAATTTGATTAAGTTTTTCTCGACGTTTTTATCAACTAACTGAAAGTAAGATAAACGTTAGTAATTTAAAAATGACCCGTGTAATCATACCATAATAAACTCATTTATCTTCATGATAAACAAATAATCAAAATACGGTTCTTTCAGTTGATAACAACACATAAACTACCTTCTAAAGAGTTTTGGTCTATATGACCCCTTAATGTTATTTAGAATATTGAAAAAGAAAAAAATACTGTGTAACACTTTTGGAAAAGTCATTAACCTTTTTAGAGTTAATATTTAACATAAATATAAATGTTGTTAAGATTTGTTTCTGTATTAAAAACAAATACCAATAATTATTGCAAAATTATTTATTTATAAAGTGAAGAAGATATCGTTCTTTTAAAACAGTGTCCGGAATTTTTATTTTTGTGGAAAAATATTCCAATATTGGCAATAGCCTATAAATAAATTCAAACAACAATGGAAGTAAGTAATAAACAGTTATCAAAATATTTCTACTATCAGCAAACTCCTGTTTGTTCTAGGAAAAGTTCTTGCCCTTAAGAACCATCAGGATATGATTAAGTATAAAACATATTCCAGAAATAACATGATAACCATACAATAAACTGCATTTTCTTATTATGGCTGGACATCTTAATTTGGCTCTTGACCGTTCGATTGTTTATGGAAGAATTCCAAAACTAAATGATGAAAATTAATTTTTCGCTTACTTTTACTTCTTGTTATAAGCAGATACAAATAGCATCCGGTAATTATGAAATAGGGATTTTATTATTTTAATACACCATTAAAATTAAGGAAGCATTTTATGCAAATGGATAGTTGTTGATGTCACTTCCTGTAAAACCAGAAGCTACAAAAACGCTTCTAACTTCTTTAGTTGTTGTATATGACGTCCAGGTGCATTTCTTGCATGATACAATTTATTATAGCAGTGATTAATAATTAATTGTAAGAATGATCTTGGTTACCTAATGTTCTAAAATGACATGTAACCAAAACATATTTTCTTTTATTTTGATATTTTATTTCTCTGGAAATTCCAAATATCTGGCTCTTACCAACAAATTTCTTTATAGATATTTCAAATTTTTACTAGTAAATTCCAAACTATCCTTCGCCAGCGTCATTTATGATGTTTTGAAATTCTCATCTATTATCTTAGCTAGTTACTTAAAATGTGTGTCCCAAGTAAGGCTAAACTTGAAGAATGATAGTTTTGTACGAAACGATCCTGCGTAAGTTGAAAGTGGCAGATAGGGTTGGTGTGGCCCCGCCTTTTACATTCGTAAATTACTTTTACAAAGATTTATGGTTGATCATTTGAAATTTAGCTTTTTCTCTTTTAATTCTTACTACATAAAACATTCGAAAAATCTATTTGAACAATCAAGCCGAAAAATTTAAATCTTCCAAACCGTTTCAAATGCAAAGCTTTTTTATAATTGGAAAACTGTATCCTGAAGTAAGCCTATTTTTTATATTCTATATTTTTAGTCATCGAAAATGGCAATAAAATTAAGAATACATATATAGACTATCGCGAAAAAATTAATGAAGTATTAACTATAAAAAGAAGAGTGCAATTGCTGATCAAACTAAAACACCTGAACAACTTCCTGAAAGCTTTGTCTAAAATTTACCGTGTACCACATGTAAGCTCGTTTCTTTTTAGTAACTAAATATCTCACGATTATGTATAGTTATATGTAATCGTTCAGTTATTGTTACCATTTGCTTTCAACTAATGTTCATTTACTGCACTGAGAAAAACATATAGTTGGCGGGAACTAAATTTTATTTAACTCAACGAAACATTTAGTTGGCAAAACTAAAATTTTATTTGATTCAACTAAATATTTAGTTGAATAAAATAAATTTTAACTGGGCCAACTAAACTTTTTCTTCAAGTGTGCGATCATAGTATTGTTATATTAGCAAATTGTAGTTTTACGTTGGTATACGTCCCAGTAAGTTTCAATGCATATACATAGAGTAAGCCTAAGTTACGCATTTTTTGTAATATTGTACCACACAGTGAGGTGGTTAAAGAACTGCAGCCCCCCTCCCAAAAATATCCAAAGATTATATCAAAATGTAACAAATTTTTAATAACTCGCTTATAATAGTTATTTATGTCCAGTCGGGCGACTATGACCTATTTACCGGCCTGTTTTTAGAGCGTAAATTGCTAAATTACGCTAAGCTGACTCTACGGATTCTAAGACACTCAATTCAGCCCTTAATACATATTATCTTATTAGTGATGTTTGGTACTTACACTTTTTGTTATTTTAATATTTTTTGTATGTTCCTACTTTCTTTTAAAGGTATTTTATGTTTCATCGAACTACTGCCTTGGTAGTGTACTGTCTAGAGTGCTGGACTTTCACCCAAGCGGCCCGCGGTCGATTCCCGGTGCCGGCAGATCTGGTTAAGGTTTTCTGCAGTTTTCCTTAGCTGTGACACAAATGTGGGATTTGCGCTGTTCCATCTGTAAGTCGGCTGCAGCCGCATTTAGGGCCTACGTAATAATAATAATCGCCCCCTCCCTCCCGCACAAGCTTATAGATTCTGGGGCCTGGTTTCCAGGCTATGGGTTGTAGCAATTATTATTATTATTATTATATAAACAAGGCATTAATATTTATAACGCCCGCTCAGCGTTAACATTGCAATCAGCTCCGATGTACATTCAAAATAAATATAAAGAATGTCCTTGGCAACACCAACAATACTTATGAATTACAGCTAGTTTTCTATTAGTAAAAAATAAAATAGTTGTATGCACCACGAGCGTTATTAAATAATAATTCCCATCGGGAGACTTTCATCCCTTGGGTCAAAGATCCAACCCTCCTGACATTATCATCATCATAATACCCCTGGTACATAAATACCTATTTTGTTTTGTTTATGCATGTATTTTATCATTTTTATGTTTCTATTTTTAATACAGATCATAGTAGATTACGTTACCAACCTAACCTCAGTAAAAACGCCTCTAACTAATCAAAACGCTATGCAAAAGCAAACTCAATTTTTTCAACCTAAACTAACTTAACCTAAAAGCAAGAACGTCCAATCAAATAAATATTTTAGGAGATTTTGCCCATTTTTAGAAAAGTTGTATAATTTGGTTAACGTCCACTTCATGATGATCAGATTTTTATTCCAAAACCGAAATTCTTTTCTGGAATTTGACAATAATTGTAAATTACACAATTTGGCAATCGTAGAAACTATTCATTTATTCATTATTATTCATTGCCATAGAGATTAAGCATTTTTTTATTTTTGCCCTTTTGCGTTTCCCCAAAAATGATTTATATAATCGGAATCAGCATAAGATTTTCGTTAAAATGACAACAGTTTCGTCAAAAAATATTTGGTGTGAGAATTATTTAATTTTGCCATAGAATGAAAAGAAAAGAAGCTGCCACTAAAAAGGAAGAGACTACAGAATGTGTAAACAACAGCCTTGTACACGTACAACCATGTTGCACTAATAATTTCTTTTTCTGCAATTTTGCGATTTCACTAATAAAAGTTATGAGAAACTATGACGACCAACACAAATAGAAACGAATTAGCTTTGTTGTACACATATACGATGTGAACTTAGAAATGGCGATCTCGTAGACATTACACTCACGACGGCATTGTGATCTATTCTGGAGTAAAATCCACAAAGTTGCATTGCTATATAATTAGTTGACCGAAACAACTAATAGTGATTCATACATAATCCCGGATCATTACTACAGTTAAGTCTTTTAACTATTTCATGTAGGTAGCAGAAATTAACTATATCTAATAGATTAATGTGCTGCTCTCTGTCGAAGTATACTAACTGCAAGAAACAACGTGTAAAATAACTAAGACATCTGTAAATTCGACTAAGGCAAATCTGCGGTGTTACTACCTGAAGCCCATGGCGTAAACTGCACTCCCCCCCGCACAAGATTGTGCGAATGAACACACTCTGTTATTTCGGCTAACTAGTATTCTTACAAATAAGAAATCAAAGTTGAAATAAAACTTCCTGAAACTCGAGCCACAATCATGGATTGCAAGAGCAGCAATCTGCTGTGATTGGATTTAGTTTTTCTTCGAAATGTGCAGAAGTATGATTCATGTACTGCGACCTGGGCTATTTTTCTTGTTGCCATTTATGTTGGACGCATAATACAGCATGAGCACCACCGGTTTGAAGCAGAATTATAGTCAAAATTGAACGTATCAATAATCGGGCTCTAACACTAATTTCAGAAAAATATGTATATTGTTGCAAAAAAAATGCTTAACATAAAGCTCTGATTTATTTTACAGAACAAGTTCACTAGACAACTTCAGCACTGCATGTATGTCGCTATCAGTTATTACATCCCGCGTTAGCAAATACAATAGCAAAGAAATGTAAACAAGCAAGATGTTACAAGAAGACTAACATAAAATAAATAAAACATTAGGTAACCTAAAATTAGCTAACCACGGAAATCTCAGTATCTGGGTTATTGTATTGGATTATACATTTCCCAATGGAAACCTTGATGTAAATTGCCTACCATAGATTCTGATATGGTGAATTTAATTTACTGAAACGTAGGTGAACGATGTCGAACGAGTTCGTGACCTACATTTTCGTGTAGTATAAATAGTAGAAATGGTATAGTACGTTGCTTTATTACCTTCTTGTCTACTTTGACGCCTGATATCATAATTTGGCCCCGCGAGATTGATGGACTTGTTTGTAAAAGAAGATATGAATAACATGACTTCCCGAGATTCCCTTTCCATAAACCTCCTTTGTTCAAAAAAATTCCTTTTTCGATCAACATCTACTAGGTCAATTCAAACACATTTCAGTTCTTCAAGAGAATGAACTCAACAAGATGATATACCAGAAAAAATACCAATCTGGGCGCATAGCATTGAGGCTAGGTTATATCTAGATTGAGTAACCAGCTTCATGCTACAACTTTAGTAGTAATAAATAAAATGTCAATTGTGTGTATGGTATTGTTCAAGAATTTTTTGGGGCAGCCAAAATTAATACATGGCAAACTAAAGTGGTATAAACTCTAAAAGATTAGATAGAGATTGTAGACGTGCAGTCAATCAGGTAGTTAAACGAGACGATCACGGATATGTTCAGCAAAGTAGTTTTTCAAATTGTAATATCAAACACTATGTGCCACATAGTTTAAGACCTCTGAATTGATAATGTATCTGACATAAGGTAATTCTTTATAGCATGTATATTACTTTACAAAAATCGAAAAATGAGCTGATAGCTGTTTGAAGAAGTATTCATGACTAAAATCTTAAGGACGTCGAATAGAGCTATGTTTCGTATTCGAGTTCGAAAAATGATTCACCACATTCTACTGTTAGTTAATGGGAAAATAACCTTTTCAAAGAATATGTAGGCCTTTTATGTGAAACGATGTAAAGCAAAAACTATTAAACCATAAGTTTTGTTCAAGATAGGCAACTAGTCTACTAAAAGAAAACAATAATGTAGCAATATGCTCGTCTACAATAACATTAATATGACGAGTCGGTTGAGTCATAATAATTAACGTTACACATAGAGAAAATGAAGATTTGGCTAATATAAGTGAGTACAACCAAATGTCAAATTCGTACAAATTACATACAATAACTTTTTGTATACTAATAAATATGAAGTTTCGAATGCTTTCATGATTTTAGTTATAAAGAAATTTAATAGCGAAGTTGGTCATTTTTAAACATTTCATGGCATTTTTACAGTAAAGTCTAACTTTTTCATCAATAAATTGTTTAGTAAACTGGTAATTGCCACACTATGTGCAAAAAGGTGATAGTTAGATGAAGACTAGTTTATTGGGAAATATCTTATGTTTGTTTTTAGACGAGGAATGTCAGGACATCCCTCATACCTCATGGCACCGATGGCTTTGATTATATGGCCTACTCTACTAGAATTTAACCGAGTCTGACAGAATTACACTCCTAGTAGTGATTTCTTGAAAAATTGTTAAGGTCCACAATCCTTTACAGTTAAATTGCAAACGATTTTTTGAAGGTTAAAATAAAAAAAGATTCGGTTTTGATTCTGACAACTATTATTTTAGTGTTAAGTTTGTGTGCAAGATGTGTTTTTTACTCTAAATGTATTGGACTTTTAGAGTGGTCTAGTGCACTCAAGTGTAAATTTTTTTTTAATGTGTACAGATTGGTTTCTTTTAAATTATCTCAATCTTATCTTGAAATTCTCATGATATTTTTCCTTTTTGTATATGGATATGTATTTATGTAATATACATAGTATTAACCGTTCTTTGAGCAGAAGCTTCTAACATCAACTAAGAACTAAATTTCCTAAGAACAAATTTACTACAATTAAAACGAACCTGGAAGAATTCTACCCTCGCTCAGAACCTTACGGTGTAGCAAAAAGAGAGCTTGTTTTCGAATTTTCCTTTGGAAGAAAGTAACAAAAGATAAACTAGAAATTCCAGATATTGGTACGTGATATAATGGAGTTGGTACGGCAGAAAATAACGCCGAACTATTTCTCTAAACATTTTTTAAATAATAACCTCTATTATTTAAGTTAGCTACAATATAATGGGAATACTCAACCAATTTAAATTGAACTGCAGGTATAACTATACTACCGTCAAAACTTTGCTGATTCATGTAAGTCGCAGAAGCACGAGATAATAAATACATACTTCTACAATATTATAGTACTACTAATAGATTTAGTGACTTTTGCTTCAAACTCGCATAAACTAGAAGAAAAGACATAGACTTGAAAAAAGCAGAAATAAGTATTCATACTTCTACTAGGAACATTAATGCTACTGATAGAGTACACGCATGAGAAAAAGAATAAATTATATAAAGTTATATTAAACCAGCATTTCCCAAAAAACTTTTTAGATAGAAGATGACTAAGATAGATATTGATGACCATAGTTCAAGAGGAAGAAAAGGAAGATTAAACTGAAAGCAAAAACAAAAATCAATCAAGCTATAACTTTAACTTTTCTAACATTTATTTTTGTTCTTGATTTATTACATAGATTCACATGCAATAAAAAGTTAGGTTAGTAAGAAAACTTTTGAAAAACTAATATACTTATGTCGAAAATTAAAATTAGAATGAATATAACTCGGAAAGAAACCTTAAAGGATTGAAGAGGAAAAAGTATAACATTCTTCAATTTTAGCTAATTCGTCCAACAGTATTTTAATCCATCTAGAATGGTTTCATTCCCTATGATATAATACAGTCAAAATAGAGAATTTATATGCCTGGGGAATTTGGTCTGTAAAACCGGGTAAAACTCGTCTCACTTCGCATTTCACTGAAGATATTATTAGACTTCATAAGACTAGACTTTAAGACTATGTATAGTTTTTAATACAATATCCTCATCAGAACATTGTTCAAATTAATTATTTTTTTGTGCAAATTTTAACTACGGAATAAACAGCACTTTAGGTCTACTTGTGGAATGCAAATTATTTTTTTCTCTGCGGTCTGTTAAGAAAATTATTTTTAGTATTCTTCTCTAATAATTTTTATATTTCGACTTGTTCGACTAAGTGGACAAGAAGCCGTTCAGTAATTCTCAGGCATACTCTTGCATATTTTGGGGGGATTGAATATAAAATATATACAACATTAACTATGTTCCTAGGAACAACCGTTATTTGATGATTAATGTACACGTACATTTAAGCCTAGTGTGTAGAAAGTTTTTACATCGCCAAGAATCCTAACGCAATTTCTGTCTAAGACAATAAGAATCTAAATCCTCTCAAAAGCCAGTTCATATTTCTTCTGTACAACTGCCTGTACCGTTCTAGTTCATAACTTCAGTTACACGAATGAGATTAGAATTTTGAATACATACATGTAACTATTTGTTAAAAAAAACAAATGGTGTATTGCATGATTTTAACGGCCTGTGATACCGGATAACTTTCAAAATGTAATGTTGCAAATATGAAAGAATTAATTCAGCTTTAATTAAATTTTTTACATATATCATCTCCAATAAATCACCCTCCGCTTTATTACCGCTCCCTGAAACTTGAAAGAAAAAATATTGGAAGGTTTCTCCAATTGATGCCCTTTTTTCCGTTTCCCAATTTCTTAAATCGTTCCTTTAGTCTTTTAAAAATAATGAAGCCATAAAAATATCAGATAATAATTTGTCAAGAAAAGGATAATATTTATTTACAAGAAAAATTTCAGTAGACAGGTGGCAAATCTTGAACCACAGAAATCAGTGTAACATCTATATGTCGTAAAGGCCACAGTGTTGAAGTAATAGCACATTTACCCCTCGTAAAATCTAGTAGAAGTGTGTAATGCACGAGCCGTCACATAAAGTTAACCTTACGACTAAGCTTAAGCGGCGACAAACATCTTCTGCTCTGCGGGCCACGTGCCCAACAAGGACGGAAGACGTCATAAGCGTCAAACCGTGGTGTCATAAAGTTGAAGCCAAAAGGCTGGAAGATACCGGCGCTGAAGTGATCTACGACGCGCACATTAGGCTAGGTGTCCTGGTGCGATAAGGAACTCCTAATTACCGTGTTTAGGGGGAGGTCTATTCTTCCGATGAAAGAGTTCAGCTATTGCTGCAATTGTCCCGCAAGTTGAGGGAATTGGCTGGTAATAGAGTGTTTACCAGCGCTCAGTGGGTCGTAATTTCCACTCATTTGTGTAGAAATGGTCGCGTTATTATTACGGTTATGGTTATTGGCCACCTGTTTAACAACTGACGGACATTTATATTGATCGTTTTATTAGTTTGAGAAAGTATTTTGGAATTTTTGATAATTGAAAAATTTCTGGATTAGGACGCTTTATTTAATTGAGATAAGTTTAAGATTTTATCCTTAATTTTTAAGGATGTACAATTAAAAGGAATTTAAATAAAAAGAAAAATAAACTTTTAAAGCTTTCATTTCTCCGCGCGGCCGAGATCTTATCTTTTTTATTAAGAGAAAATAAAATTTAAATGCTGCCCTCAACAATAATTTGAGATCATTTATTATTACAAGAAAATAAAGCCATTCAAGCAAGTTAACTCGGCTGAAACATTGGCAGTCTACGAGAACACGGCGGGCAAATTTATGGCCTATATTATAATTATAGGGAAACGCATTCAGCGCATATGCTGCATGTATTATATATTTTCTGCAATGCAATTTTTGTAACGGGTAACGAGTGTGGTTCGTATACAATACCTCATCATCGTGTGTTAAGGCTACAAGAATTGACTAATAATTGACAAATTGTCAAGTTTAATTATTACACGGAACAAACTGTTTGGGGAACAAATTGAATGAATACCTATGTTGTTGCGAATACATAGCGAAGGTTAGTATGTCACGTTTTACATTTTCAACCCTTCCCAACCTTTTGACATTTATCACCTTTCTAATTAATGTGACACCCACAACTGGCGCCGCCCCTAAATCAAACGCAGAATAGTTTATCATTTTTTAATTACTGCTCGTGACTTATGATCGGGTTTAATTTATAATACAAAAACGATTTTCCCTTTTTGTTTATATTCGGGAAAAATTAAGAACTATAATTTTGTATTGTTTGCAATAACGATCGTTTAATTTAATTGTAGCAAAATCGGAAAACCCCTCAAACAATTCTTCGTTAATTTCTATTAATCTTTCGGTGGGTCGAGGGGGATATAATATTCCGGTATTTAACAATGGGAAGTAATATAACAGACACTCACCTTTCAGATCCGAAATGAGTTCCGGAGCTTAGGATGAACCGGAAATACCCCGGAAGCGGCAGGCCATCGGTCACTGCAAAGGGTAGCGTGGTGTGGAGTTGTTGGGGTGCCAAAACATTGCCAGAAACTTATACTTTGGTGATACGCGACGGATGGCGAGTGTTAAAGAGAATCTGAAGGGCTAACTCTTCCGGACATGTGATATCATTGATACCGCGCTACTGCCTTGTCTGATTGCTATACGTGAGTTAAGTGTTGGAGAATGCTTTACGGCTGACACGCTGTGCGCTCCGCCCGATCAGTGGTGACGCAAGGGGGGCAATTTCAGTTTATGGGCGGACCAATATAGTGCTGATCCTGCTCTAGTGCGTACACTAAAATGTTCCTAACAAGGACGGCGTATAAAGGGGACGCAAGATAATGGTTGACGCTCCCCGCTAACCATTCTTTATGTACGTCTCTCTCGTTCGCACCCAATTTATGAGTTCACCTTCTCGCTCCACCACGCGTCGCAGAAGCGCCGGTGACGTAATATAAACACGTGACTGTGGTCAGCACCCAATCAAAGTTTGGGCGCCAACTTAAATTGAGTTAAAACTTACTCAAAGTTGAGAATTACTAAACAAATAAACAATTTAAATACCTAATAAGAATAATTTGACTGAATGGAGTATTCTAGCCACTACAACTACATAAACCGTAACCGCGGAGGGTCTACATAATTTACGTGGTTGTGCTAAATAGCAGGTTTTATAGTTTTGTTCGAATAAAAAATCTAAACGTCCAATTATATCGTACTAACGCATTATAACATAAACAATATCTTTATTAAGGATAAAATTATATACAAATAAAATTATAAAAGGCATGTAGAGCTACAAACAAATAAATAAAATTTAAAATAATAATAAATCTAAACCGATGCTCCAATGAAGCATGAATGGAAACCACAATCATTAATCCTGATAAAAAGTGGCGCAGTATTTTTTCGGTGGCTTTGAACTGAGATATCTCAATCCTACCCGGTGCATGTGTGTGGTTGCATCGCATGTTCGCACTCGTAGTCTTACTGAAGTTTATGACATCAGTGGCGGTGCAAAAATTTTCAGTATTTCCTCACATAACTTATTTTTCATTCAACTTTATTTTTTTATTTATTAACTGTTATGTTGCAAAATAAAGCTTTAAATGCAAACGATATAAAACACTTTTTTTTCTAATTAAAGATAATCATAAATAAATATAATTTATTTATTATGTAAACAACCACTTTTATGTTTAATAAAATAACAAAGTGGCTTGTTTACAAAATAGTACGTACAACTGAAATTTTTACGTCAAAGCTTTTTTATATAATATCGCTAAAATTTTATTCGTCGATTAAAGCTTTGATTACATGAAATTTACTGTCAAAGTAGCCTAACTTGTTTGCATTTGTTTTAGCTATTTAGACTATTGAGAGAAAAAAATTGTTTTACCTGAATTTTCCTGTTCGTGGCCAAATTTATGTCCAAGATTTAGCTAATATTCTGTGTTAAAAGTACTGAATGTTTGACATTCTGGCAACAATACATTGTCTACATTTTTTGTCTGTTATTCTTTTAGGTTTGTTCACGTGTATTTGTTCTCCAACAGTGCTAAGTGGTTTAAGATTCGTATTTAATTATTGTGAAATTAATTCACTTTCCATGGGTCACATATATGCTATAAAGCATTGTCGAAAAGCTTGTGTTTGTCGATTAGATAGTAGATCATTTGCTAAGAATGGCCCCCAACAATTTATCGACTACTCTTGATAGTCCCTCGAATTTCATATACGATACACATAAACATAAAGTAGTATTCACTGTCTAACCAACAAAGCCAAGCTCTTTGCTGTACAAAGTTTCAATTTCCCGCCATGCCACCTATTAAAATCCGACGAAACTTGTTATACGTAATCTACTGACCTAAGAGTACCCTCTGCAAGTGCTCAGCCTTGGTTACCATAAAGTCTGGATCTATTGCGATATTGCCTTTGATGGTCGGACCTATTACCTTTACTGGTAATGGTCGGGTATTGCCAATTGCCTAAAATTGAATGTGTCTGTAATACCTTTTAGCTGCCCAATTCTTAACAATCTTTCATGAACCACAATGTATTTTGCTTATTGTTTTCAAAGCATCTACGAGCCGAGTACTATGACTAGTTACTTTCTATTGGTTTGTTTTAATGGGATGGAACTACCGGCGACCGAATTTGTAGCCGGTAAGAAAATAAACTAGAGATGTAGGACGTATAACACCACATTACACAGTTAAAATATTTTTCATCTAACCTTTCTATAAATGTGGCAGTTAAAAAGCAATTCTCGCTTCTTAAATTGCCATTTCCCCCAATTCCCTATTCTCCCAAACCGAAGCAAATGGACTCTGTCTCTGCCTCTGCCTCTGCCTTTGCCTCTCCCTCTCAGTCTCTGTCTCTGTTTCTGTCTCTGTCTCAATCAATAATTATTTCCTAAGTTTTGCGAGAAATACGAGTATGTATTTTTTTAAATCCTTTGGTTTAGGAGAAATGGGAACAAAGAAGTTCTTATTGGGAGATATGGGCATAAAATAATTCTTTTTTGGAGAAATGGGATTGGGAGAAAAGGGTGTTTTTACTTTGGGGAAAAATATGATTTTTTTGGGAAAACTGGAATTGAGAGGGAGGAGAAGTTTTAGTTATTATTACGCAGGCCCATTTTGCACTTCAGTCGACTTACAGATGGTATAGCACAAATCCTACATTTGTGTTACAGCTAAGAAAAACTGCAAAAAACCTTAACCAGATCTGCCGGCACCGGGATTCGATCCCGGTCCGTTGGTGTGTGTAGAGACTAACACGCTACTCACTACACTACCAATGTTATATTCTTTTATTTCACACCTACACTACGGGGGAGCCAACAGCTAATGTCATCTGTCCCCCATCTAACATGCAACACGAATACACACACCCATAGTTGAGGTGGCGGAGTTTTCCAATTAGAAAAATCCCGTCGACTCAAGTGGGATTCGAACCCACGACCCTTGGAACACGAGTGATTCACTGACACCACTCGTCCACTGTCGGCCCTACCAATGCTATATTATAATAAGCTATAATAAAGGCTTGTTGCTGTGTTTTTTGACAAAACATATGACAAATACTACCTACAAAGTCGTATCGTATCAGAGATGCCTTAGGTCTTAAGTCCATAATCGTTACTTCCGAAGGGTATGGAAGTTGAAGTTGAATAAATATCCATAAACATCCATATACCACATCTACTATTAAAATGAGGCCCTTATATTAACCTCACTTCCTTTAACCGCAGACTCCAGACGACTATGGTAACTAAATACGAGGGAAAGTCAATTAATGTGGAAAACGTGGAGAATATAATTTTAAGAAATGCAAGATTAAAGAAGAAAGAAACTACAGTCAACAATAACAGTTTTACGGATACTTCATGATCAACTGGGTCCAGAGTCAGCGCAAGATCGGTGCCTAGATTGTGGTCAGGATAATCTAACGAAGGTTATTGATAAAATTCCGACAGGTGATGAAATACGGTTTCATTATTATGAGTAAGTCAAAACAAAAATTATACAGAGGTACCGTAAGAGCACAGAACAGCCCAAGAAGTTCAATGTAGCGCAATCGTCCTAAAAAATCATGGCAATCATTGTTTGGGCCTGAAAAGGAATACTCTTGATTACAAAGAAAAAGATCAAAAGATGGGCAATACTATGCCAGCGCTCTAAATCTTTTAAAGGAGGCTCAAATCTCTTGCCCTGCAAAAAGAGTTAAAAGAAAAATGATTTTTGAACAACAAAGAACTGATCGCCGTTGTAAATAACTATTTTGAAAACAAGGGCAAAATTTATTGTTTTAAGAACTTAGAACAGAACTTAATAGGTAGATGTAATACTTAGGGAGCTAATTTAGGGAGCTGCGCTCGCATGTACTGTACTGTAGACAAATCCCTGATAATTATATTCTTCAGTATCCGATAGTTCTGCCAGTCAACAAAGTAGTTACCGGTAATTCTCCGAAGTACCTATAATTGTATAGGCATCTAATTATTTAACATGAATGTGCCTAGAGCAGTATCTAGGTGTATACTCATTTTAATAGGTACCAGTACCTACACTGATCACAGTTATTGTTCAGTAAACGTTGTTCAGTGAATCAGTAAACGAAACATTCGTATGACTTTTTTCTTTTTTTACATAAAACAATGCCTAAAAACAAAACAAAATAAGATGGTTTTATTAACAGAGTAGATAAAAGACAGGGAGACATATTATCCCGTTGATGACAGTGCAATACTTTGTAGAATTACATAGTAGTAAACTTAAATAGTAGTAAGTATTACCATGTGAAAAATAGATTGGGTATCTATGTTTGAAACTTTAGTTTGGGGTTTTATTTTAGATTAAATGTGAGCAAGCATCTCCCACTTGCTGCAACATAATAAAAGTAAAACGCACAAATAACAGCTATTTAGTAAATGCAAACTAATGAACATGGCATTACAACGAATTTAGTACATTTTATTTTGATTTGTGCTCTGCTTTGGTTTTTGCCATTATTTATTATATATTGTGGATTATTATTAATATTGTCAAACCTCTATGCCAAACGGAACAACCCTATCGAAAGACTATTTGCACAAATGCTACAAAAAGGTAAAATACTGTTTTGTTATTAGTATTCCAAGCGGCCTGCAACTTGACAAGGTGGTCTATGCATGATGTGCAGAAAACGTATTTAAATTTCGGTGCCATGCATTAGAAGTCCTTTATGGACTTGCTAGTAGAAAAATCGAAGATTTTGTTGTAATTTCCTACTATTTACGTCTGCACCTGTAATAAATAGACCTTTGAAGGCTTCGTTCAAGCCCTACATATGCGAGGCATGTCGTCAAGATTCCTGGCGCTGGCAATGCAACAGCAAGAATACAAATTATTATTTTCTCAGGCACTTAAATTCGTATTTGCTATATCTGGATGATTGGATATGCACAGATGAAATAAGTGCCCGAAGTGCCCAGTGTAGAACACTTATTTTACCCTTACTTGTCCCATTTACTTCATGAAATGTTGTACATTTGTTTATTTTAAATGTATAAAAATGTAATAGACGTTAAAAGGCACAATCTCAATAAAGTCGTATAGGTAACTTCTGGTGTGTTACTGTAATAAATAATAGAAATATGAATTAATTATTAATAAATGTGAACAAACAAAATTTTTTTATGTTCACCGCTATAAATACCATGTTTACTATATTCATTTTAAGTAAATAAAGAAAGTTATTGTTTGCTCTTCTGTTTTGCTATAATCCACTACTTAGTTGCGTTTATGTAAGCTCTTGATGAAGGTCTAAGAAACCGAAAC
This sequence comes from Agrypnus murinus, assembly GCA_929113105.1. Taxonomy (NCBI): domain Eukaryota; kingdom Metazoa; phylum Arthropoda; class Insecta; order Coleoptera; family Elateridae; genus Agrypnus; species Agrypnus murinus. Next base: position 75,864,173 of record OV816024.1, read on the forward strand.
ACGTATAGAGCATTCCACATAATAGTTGGAAACGTTATAATACAACAGTTTTTCTTAAAACTGCATATTATACATACGATAATTCACACTGCAAGGGACAACACGAGTTATTTTTGAGAAAATCAATCCTTCGAATCAATCATCAAAAACAACCAAACTATTGTCAAAATCCAGTCATTACATTGAAATTTACTAATAGGCGAATTTGTCTTCTGTGCTAAACTTTTCCTTTATTGGACAAAAATCCTCGTTTAGAGTTGAAAAACTGGTTAATTATGTTACTAGTAACATAGCCATCGGTTTCATGCAAAAGAATCAAGTTCCAAAGGAATATAATATTATAAGGATATAATTCCAGAGCATCTACATAGTACCTACCAAAGGATCTAAATGAACCAAAAGGTTCAATTTTTGAAAAATTAAATAGCGTAATAGGAAGCTGCACTTTTTTGAAACGCAGCTTTTAACGTCTGAATGATAAAGCGCAAAATACGTAATCAGGCAGCAAGACAGTCTCTTTTGAGGTACAGGAATAACTCAAACAAAACTTAAAATGAGTGTTCTTTGTTCATTGGTATTGGCTATGCCAAAAATCTAAAAGTATTAGTTGTCTAGCGAGATGCATAACAATTGATGATCAGGTTTTAACCCTTCTTATGAACTGAGTAGCTCGCCAGCTAAGCATGTGTCTCCTTATCTTTTAGACAACTGTAAGATGCAAAGATGCATAACCATGTAATGTGTCCTGATAAATCAAAAGTTATTCGTTTTTTTGTCGAAGGTTAAAGACGAAGCTGACTGAATCAACGCGCACGCGATTGTAGCAGCTTAACCTTAATTAAAACAGTCACAATCCAAGTTCCATCAACGCGTCTAAGAGAACCGTCCACATGTCAAATGCCAGAAAAGTATCTGCAATGAATTAGTCATTCCAGAGGATTATCTCATATTTCTTACTTTTTGATTCAGAACCTTCCAGTGACTGAATTTTACTTTTCTTGACTGCCAAAAACTTGAGTATTGTCCAGGAGTCCCGACAATGGCATACTGATGGTGCATTTAAATTTTGTCCTAACTCCTTTATTCAAAACTTTTCTACCTGTAAGATAAAAAACAAGGCATTCCTACCACTGGTATTGTGCTCTTCTTTTATGCAAGTCACAATCGACATATCAACGATATTTAAAGGCATTAAAATGTGTACCCACTGTTTTAATGAGCTTATCCATTTAAATAATATTTATAACCATAAATATTTATGGTTTTAGTTTCTCCTCTTAGCGTGTAGAGTTGACTGCGCCCAATCTCGAAAAAGGCTGATTTCAAAACTGCGTTTATTCGAGCCTTTAGCCTCGAATTTCCACAAACAGAAGTGAAGGCCTGTCATTTTCTATTGGCATTTTGATGGCTTCTTCGGTTTAGGTAAATAACGAGGAAGCTTTGCAACCGTTGACTGACTTCTTTGATATTTTGAAGTATAGATAGGGCTTCCAAAAAGAGAAAGAAGACGAGCTTTGTTTCCAGTTAATGTGTGGAATTGCTACGAAAGCACACTCAGTGGAACAGGTTATTTACTTTGTGACTCCCTTGGTTATGACGGTAGCGGCTACCGGGAAATAATCATATGGAAGATTGTCATCATCGCTGGAATGCACGATTTCATGGTTGTTATCCCTTAACCAGGATATTCGTTGAGAAGTTAAAAAAAGAAGAACAAAGGCACACTGAAATGAGTTTCGCTCAATTAATCACTGGAAAACAGTTGGACCAACACAGGAAGAAGTGTAGGGAATTGGATGATAGGGGAATAGGCTTTGGAACATTGTGACAGATTGCGATAATCAAAGAGTTTTAGATCATCTTTAGGCCATTTGATCCTTTGGGTATTGAATCTTTTGAAATAGGTTTAATTTGAATTGCATTTTTTGGGTATGGATTGGGGATAGAAATGGATTCATAGCAACAGCAAAACTGCACTTTGAGACATACTGAGCTTTCTACTAATTTGAGCTTATACCTAAAAACTTCTACAAAGCATCGAATATGGAAGCTTGTATATAACTTGTACAAACCAATAATAATCTTGTATATCTTATATAAACAGACTAAAACTGTATTTACTCACCCTGTGTATCAACCTCGGTCTCAAGCTCCCTTGGCCCTAAACTAGACTCGTTTAATAAAACCCTATATTATGTATTATTTATTTACTTAAATAAACGATCTCCGTTTTTGTAGCCTAAATTTCAGTAAGATTTTAGAAAAATTTACTTAGTTTCGTTATTTTTAAATAATTCTAGTGTCTAAAAATCTCAGATTTAATAATAATAAGTTTCCCTTTATAAAAACCGACAGAGACGCTTTTGCACTAGGTGTAATTCTTCATTTCTAGTCAGCTGATGAACGTGATGAGCATAGAGACAATCTTTAATTTGTGATGACAAACACAATATAAATCAGTTATGATTATTCATTTTACATTTGTGACTTACCATTGGTATTGACATTCGTTAAGACTAAGGTCGCAACATACACAAAAAAAAATAAAACGGTAGTACTTACATGTATAGATAGATAACTGTAATGTCCTTTTTGCGTGTTACCTTCAATACAATCAAATTTCCTTAATTTATGATTTTCGTAAATCCCGTTACAATAATTAACATCTGCCACTATCATTAATTATTTAAAAAGGATGAATCATTTTTGAAAGATTAAATAAATCCCCTATTTTATTGTTTTGGGCTATACAGATACACATCTATTTGAGCAGTATTAATTGTAGGTTAAAGGCACTAATCCAATTAGAAATTGATAAGTTCATTCATTAGACAGTGATAGAAATATCGGAAAATATAAATATAAAATAAACATTCTAGTGATTGGAAAAACACAAGCAAAATGGAAAGTGTTTTTAAGTGAATTAAATATTTGTGCTAAATTTTATGTAGTGGGCTTTAGTAATTGACAAGAATGGGAAGCAACGGTAATAGAGAGATTCTAATGGAATGCTTTGGCTCAATGATTTGAGACTTGTTGAAACACATCCTTTGGCACCTAAAGCATCAGGATATCTCTGGTTGTGAGGATATTTCTCTTGTTCCATTTCATAAGCAACAGATACTGCTAGATTATATTAGAAATACCAAAGAAAATTGTAAGACCACGATTCATAAGTATGCATCGGTACTGATTTGAAGGAAACGTTTATTGTTGTCATCTAATCCTATTTAGTGTTCGTAAAAGAAATTCCTTTAGAAAACATTTAAATTAAAAAAGAAATAGATGTTACTGCTTAAATCCATAACTTGATAAGTTACAATATTTTGTTCATGGATTACAAATTTATAAGTAATTATTTATCTTAAAACTTTCCCTTTCAAAATGTTCTGGGTTCTATCTCTGTGTTTTATTTCAAAAATTCTGTAAATAGCATAATAATAAAGTATCAGTACTTACAACAATTCGAATGTGAAAGATATCTGTATAAAAAATTAATATCATGATATAATAAAATTATGTATTATTATAGTTGTGATCAAATTTCCTGTTTTGGTTCCAAATTTTCAGATTTGATGCATTGCTTCCGGTCTTCGGTTCGAGTGGATTATATTTCCAACCCGGATTTGAATAATAAGTAAATTAAAGCAATTATATTTTAAGTTTATATTTCCAGTTCTTTTGATTGGTATAGTAATACTATACATAAATGTTTTAATTGCAGAAAACCCTTTCTATTCATATGTACATTGTTGCAAAAATTAGTGAAATTGAAGTCGTGGTAGACTCATTGTGTAAAATAGTTTTAAGAAAAACTGTTATATATAAATATTTCCAAATATTATCTGAATACTCTATATGTGTTTCGCTTTCTCAGACCTTTATCGAGAGCTTGCGTAAAAGCAGTTTTATGCTATGAAGCTCCGAGGAAATAATATAAATATGGCCTGATTATGTGACGAAATTTTTATTAACGTACTCATAAAGTTTTTTAGATCTAATATATAATAGAAAACAATTGAATTGTTATGTGCATCTTATCAAATAAACATGTTACTTCTAATAAACTTTTAATAGACCCGCTACCCTGCAAGTTAAGATCATAAGATCCTTTTTAAGATATTTGACAACAAAGTCTTCTCATTTCCGACTTTCACGCTTGAAATTCCAAATCAGAAAGATTGCCCTCATTTTCCAACAGTATTCAAAAATCATAGATATCAGCCCTTCAGCATTGACTATTTGATTTGATTGACTTTGTTATCAGTGACATTTAATACTCACGGCGCTCGAATAACACTAACATAATTATATGCTTTCATCCCGATCAAAAGAATACTGAATTTTTCAAGGCGGAAACTGCAATTCAAATATATATGCGTTTTCTCGGATAAACAAGTGAAATCATATATGAGATGTATATTTGATACCATAGGTAGTTAAATTATGTTTGGGTTACCCACATTATTATATAGTAGTCACCATATAACTGGTGCTTTCCGAACTGGTTACGAATCAAGACATTCTTTTAATTACTTATATTAAATGCATAAAACGTCAAATATTTTGAGTGCTGTTGTATTTAAATTTATCCTTTTCAAAGAATTTCGTTTTAGGAAGACTAATGCCTACTTTGCTATATACTAATAATATTACCTGCAATTCCCTTGAAAACCATAACATAATTAAATTTGCAATATGAAACAAGACTATATAATAATTATACAGGATTTAAAGAAACATTGATACGGGAAACCCTTACTTCCCTTGCGTCGATGGGGATGTTTTGTAAATTGTCATAACTGTTTGAGGGTTAACAAGTATTCGTATAATTATATATTATACATTTTTATTCTTCATATCTAATAAATTTCTTATTTATATATGTTATACATTATTATTTCCCCTTTATTAATTAGGATCTAAAAGTAGTTAAACTATTTAATTTAGAAAATTCATATAATTAACCAAGCAGTCGAACTGATTTAAAAAATCACATGATTACTTAGAAACGCAAGAAAAATTCTTTATTTGGTCTTAATTGATACTTTTTATTATGTGTTTAGATTTATAGATAATATATTGAGCAGAAAATCTGTATATAGAAATCCTATTTTAAAAAGTTTCTAAAGTCAGTAGGTAAGTTCCAGATGAGCGTACAAAACGAGAAGTCATTACTTAGTACCGACATTGATTGTACATTGTACATCTGGTTTACGCACAAAACGACGTTTTGCAGCTTTGCACGAAACACTTACAAATCAATAAAACTTAATAAGATAAGACAAATGGCTTTGAGTACTACCAGCCTTACACATAACCTTGAAATGCAACCCTGAGTACTGTCAACCTCAAATATAACCTTGAGTGTTACCAACACTTATTTGCGCTCTCTCTCTTTTCAGCTCTCTCTAACGTGAACAAATGGCCTTGAGTACTACCAACCTTACACACATAACCTTGAAAACATAACCTTGAAATGCAACCCTGAGTGTTACCAACATTTATTTACGCTCTCTCTCTCTCTCTTTTCATCTCTCTCTAACGTGAGCAAATGGCCTTGAGTACTGCCAACCTTACACACATAACCTTGAAAACATAACCTTGAAATACAATCTTGCCAACCTTTTTCGCGGCCTTGACCTTGAGAAAAGTGGTGGGAGGTGGAAGTGGAGGGGGGTGGTTCCAGAACACCCATATTATTCCTACTATTGCTACAACCCATAGCCTGGGAACCAGGCCCCAGAAGCTATTAGCTTGTGCGGAAGGGAGGGGGCGATTATTATTATTATGTAGGCCCTGGTGCGGCTGCAGCCGACTTACAGATGGAACAGCGCAAGTCCCACATTTGTGTCACAGCTAAGGAAAACTGCAGAAAACCTTAACCAGATCTGCCGGCAACGGGAATCGACCCCGGGCCGCTTAGGTGAAAGTCCAGCACTCTAGACATTGCAATACCAAGGCTGTAACATAGTATGGTACATGGTATATTGTACCATAATGTCTATGTTTTCACTTTATTTACAGCTGCTCTGACCTTAGCTGTTGTGCATTACGATTGTACTATTATCCTAGGCAGCCACGATGCCCGTTTTCTTCCCACTGCGTTTTCTATCTCTCCTTGAATAATTAGCTGAAGTAATTCATATTTCTGGCCTCTCATAATAAGGCCCAGGCATTCAAGCTTACTTTCCTTAATATTGAAGATTAGCTCAGACTGTTTTCCGATTCTTCTCAGTGTTCGTTAGCCACTCTTTCTGTCCAAGGAAAATTCTTCGATAGACCCACATCTCAAATGGTTGCAGTTTTTTTAAATGTGCCTTATTCTCTGTTCCACATTTATTTTTGGCTTCTTTGTAATAATCATAAACTTAATTTTCTTTATATTCATATGTAAATCACTCGTTTCACTGACTTCTCGTACCCGTTACACTATTCTGTGTAGATCTTTTATATTTTTGCCATCAGAACTGTATCATCCGCATACATTAAGTTATTTATAGGTTTTTCATTTATGTTTTGTAGGTTTTCAGTGCGGTTTTTTTGGTTATATTTAGTATAAGTTTTAAATAATTTGAAGTTCATTTTTAATTAATTCTTCATTAATCGTTGATGCCTTTACCTTTATTTATTTATTTATTTACAAGTTCGGGAAATTAACAGACTTAAAGTCCAATAACAAACTTCCCTGGTTTTACAAAAAAAAAAACTAATTACAAAGTGAGTATGGACTACAAAAAAGAACAAAAAGAAATAAAATCATACTGTAGTACATGTGTATCCAGAATAAATTCTATAATTACAATTATATAGGCATAATGTTTCAATTACAAATGGAATGAAAAGATTAAGTAAGTAGACTAAAATAGGTTGATTGCAAAAAGTTGTTACATGGAGAATTCATATTGAAGGCTTTTGAAGTAGTCTTTTGAATCTTTGTAAAGATATATTAAAAATGTCTAGATTTTCTTTATTTATAAAGTTGTTCAGTATAAGCGAACACCGAGATATTGGAGAATTGGAAGCTGAATTTGTGTGAAAAAATGGAAGAGACAGCAAGGATGTAGTTCTTGTTGGTCTAGGAGGTACATGAAACGAAAATAATGAAAGTAATGGAGAGCAATCAGTTAAATTTGTAAGTATTTTAAAAACCATTAATAGACTGGCCATGTTTCTGCGATGTTCGAGAGATACAGGTATACATGTAGAATGTGGAAATTTGTACGTTAAAAATTTTATGAATTTTTTCTGGACATTTTCCAGACGATTTATATAAATTTGATATTGAGTCGACCATATAACCGAAGCAAATTCAAGATGACTTTTTACAAGTGAGTTAAAAAGAATTACGAGTGTGTTCTCTGATTTGAAATCTTTAGTATTTCTAATAATGAATCCCAAACTCCTGTTTGCTTTGCGAATGCTATTCTCACAGTGAGTGTTGAAGAGCAACTTTGAATCAAACACTACGCCTAAATCCTTAACTTCAGATTTTTCTTTAGTTGCTGGTTGTTAATGTTATAAGGAAAGTCAAAGTAATATCGATTTCTTGTAAAAGTTACTCTACAACACTTATCTATGTTTAATGTCAACTTATTTAATATGCAGTAGCTGTGAAAGGAATCTAAGTCTTCTTGGAATCTAATGTAATATTGTTTGTTAGTGATTTTGGCGTATAATTTGCAGTCATCTGCATATAGAATAAAGTTGACAAATTTAAAGCAATCCGCGATGTCATTAATAAAGATAACAAAGAACAGAGGTCCTAAATGCGAGCCTTGAGGCACACCAGATGTTGTATGATACGGTAATGATTGAAAACCTTTCAATACTACTAATTGGGAACGTCTGGATAAGTAGGATGCTATCCATCGCAGCAGGTTGCCGCATACACCGAATCGTTGTAATTTTTGTAATAAGATAAGATGATCTATTTTATCAAATGCTTTACTAAAATTGGTATAAACAGCATCTACTTGCGTTCTATTATCCATCGATGTATAAATAAAATCTGAATAAACCATAAGGATTGAATTTACTGAACGCCCTTTAAAAAATCCATGTTGTTCCGGAATGATCAAATGTTTAACTGAATTAAATATTTGCTCATGTACAATTAATTCAAAGATTTTACTAAAAATGGACAGCTTGGAGTTTTTGAAGGTACATTTACGATAGTATATATGTGCTTATAAAAAACATTAACGGCTTCATTAACATTAAGTTCTGATAACTCTGTGTTCCAATTAATAGAATTAATAACATTATTTATTGTATTGTAATCAGCTGATTTGAAATAAAGTATTTTTCTGTCATTATGTAACAATGGAGTTGGTATAGTAAATTCTATAATAATATCTAAAGGTGGATGATGAACATCAATCTTTGATAATGGAGATAAACATTTAGTGACAAAAACATTTTCAAAATTTGCTAAATCCAAATCCAAAGTTCTATTATTAAAATTTTTTACATTATTAAATTGCAATAAATTTGAAATAAAAATTGAGTCTAAAAAATCTACAGAATTTTGATTGAAAACAAAAACCTTAAACATTTTAGCGTATTTTACGAAACATACGTATATATCCTTGTTAATAGCAAGACAACGCTGTGCCAAAATACTAAAGTTGAAGTGTTGAAGGATGCCTCTCTTGTGCCCAAACCACTTCTAAATCCCAATTACGTTTCGCTCACTTCTTCTTCTAACTAACGTAAGATATCATATTTTAAGGTTATTTGCATTAACATAAAACTTCTGCCCAAAACCATACTTCTGTAAAAAAATCTTGGGACCCTAGATGGGAGCATGATAATATATCTAAACGAAAAGGAGTGTACGACTTAAACAGTTTACCTATCCCTTCTTTAAGCTATGAAATACGAGGCAATCAAAGAATGCAGACGATCCACTAGAATAAAGCTGAACTTCCATTGGATTTTAAGAGGGCACCATACCACTTTTTCAGTTAATTTACGAATAGTTTCAAATAGTACAGGTTCGAGATTGTAAGTAATCTTCATAGGCCTTCTTTGGCCCATTCCATCATGATATTCTTTCTATATAATATTCTATCTCGGTTCTATCATTTTCTTTATTTAGTCATTTTTCGCTTTATTTGGCGTTTTAAATTACTTGCAATTGCAATTCAGTGCTGAATTACATTTTAAACTAATATTAAAACGCTTTTACACACTATTTTCTGAATGCTTTTATTCAATGTCACTAAACTTCACTAGGTCTAGTAATCATATATTTATTCTAAAAATTGAATATCAAATGACGCCAACGGTAGATTTTATTAATGGAAGCTAATTAAAAATTTTCTCAAAAATAATTAGCCTGAATTTTTAGAAAAAATAATTTTTCCTTGGGATTTCAAGATGAAGACATTTGCTCTCTTTTTCTTATTACAAATACTGCTTAATTTTTTAATTAATATTCAAGAATTTAAATTAAATATATTTTTTGATATTATTAACATATTTATACTTATTAAATTAAAAGGTTATTAATATGGAAAATTTGATAAAAGCATTGATTCGTCTGATTTATACATAAATGCTAATTTGTTAATCTATTTAGCCAATATTTGTAGCCGACGTGCTTTTAAATCTATCTTGATGTTTATGGCGAAGTTCCAGCTAATAGAAAGCCATACATTAGATAGAAGATCAGTTTTTATAAAAGATGAAATAAAAATTCAAGTTTCTAACCGCGGATCGATAAATAAAACTGCTGAATTGGAGAATGTTACAGAAGTTGCAGAAAATATCATTTTGAAGGTAACATTTTGTAAAATTAAAGAAAAGGTGGCGGATATAATAAAATTTATAGAGTTTCTCCTCAGGACCCTTCAGTAATCCTATATACCGAACAACATATTGTGGTATTTCATGTTTTTAGTGACACAAAAAATAGTTATAGAAGCATAAATTTTTATAGTCATCCAGTTCTTCAAGATTAAATATAAAGATATTCAAATTTTTGTCACATAATACTACTAACCATTTTTTGATGTTGGGTGTAGATTTTAAAAACATCCTTCATTTTTCTGTATAAATTATTTTAGAATAACCTACTTCTATGCAAACGCTCCAAGCTGTATTTTACATAATCGCAAAGTAATTAAAATTTAAAATGTACCTTAACTTTCTTAAGTAATTAATTATAAACTGGAAATGGGTAGGCAGGTTCTGTAAAGTAGAATTCGATTCGGCTATAAATATTGTTTGTCATTAACGGAATGCCTAGTTATCAATCTAATGAAGACATTAGTTTTGTTAGCGCAGACTTGCCTTACATTTTTTCAAGATCTAATTTATAATTGTCTAGTTTACATAATATCCTTATTTATTATTATCTTTTTGAATCTCAAATATTTGATAAATTTTTGTTATGTGACTATAGCATCTTCATATATGGAAGCGAACAGAAAACATTTTTGTTTTGATTCTTTAAAGGTGTTCTGAAAAGAAAATATACCTATTATAGTATAATAATTTATTGCTTATAAAAGTTTTAAATAAATTGCTAGCTGTATGATTGATAATAGTTCTATAGAATCATGAATAATAAAATATAAAAATAAATAATGTATTAAAACTTTTTCATTTATACATTCGTTATAAACTAATCTTTTTAACAAACCGGCATAGCAGTTTAAATTCTACAGTACGTATATAATAAGTAATGTAATTATGAAGGAACATGTATTACTGTTGGGTTGTAATGATCTTGACAGTAATTAGTTGACAGTATCAGACATGTACTTGAGAGTAGATGATATGCTCCTACTGAATTTGATTAAGTCCTGATTACAGCGCATATTTAACTAGTTTTATTTTCTAAAGTTGTAAGAATACCATGTTTTAAGCTTCTGTTCACCTAGTGTTAGCATTCTCTATGGAATCTACGGGAATAATTCATATGCCAATAACCCAAAGAATTTAGTATGTAACAAACGGTTACATAATTAATAATGAATATAACAATGAATTTAATTAATTTAACATTAAGCATTGAAATATTTATTTAATTTATATACGAGGATGGTCCCAGAAGTACCCGACCTGACCAAGAGCTGGCGGTAGTTGTTTGAAAATATCACTGTATTGGAAAGTACGCAGTCTATAAAGCATATGTTTCAAGTTTGAAAGCGCCACGTTGTTCAGTATTTGTTTGGCAGCCATCAATAGTGAACGTTGTCAGTGAATTTGTGAAAATGGAGAAAATTGGTCATCGTTATGTGATACAATACTTTTATTTGAAAGGCCTCCGCCCAACCAATATAAAAGCTGAACTGGATTCTACTCTGGGTGAGTCTGCTCCTTCGTTTACAACAGTTAAATTTTGGGTAGCTGAGTTTAAACGAGGCCGTAAGAGCTGCCAAGACGAGCATCGCAGTGGTCGACCAAATGAGGTGACGACTCCAGAAATGGTGAAGAAAATCTACAAAGCGGTACTTGATGATCGTCGACTGAAAGTGCGCGAGCTAGCAGACATTGCAGGCATTTCCAAAAGTGCGGTACATCGCATATTATCTGAAAATTTGGACTTGAGAAAGCTGTGTGCAAGATGGGTGCCGCGTTTGCTCACACTCGAGCAAAAACAGTGTCGTGAAAATGTTTCAATTGAGTGTTTAGCGAAGTTTCACAGCAACAAAGCAGAATTTTTGCGCCGTTTCGTAACAATGGATGAAACATGGGTCCATCATTTCACACCCGAGACAAAAGAACAATCGAAGCAATGGACTCAAAAGGGAGAACCAGCTCCAAAGAAGGCGAAGACCGTTTCATATGCAGGCAAGGTTATGGCGTCGGTTATTTGGGATGCGCGTGGAATAATTTTTATTGACTATCTCGAAAAAGGAAAAACTATCAACGGCCAGTATTATGCAAACTTATTGCAACGTTTGAGCGAAGAAATCAAGCAAAAACGGCCGCATTTGGCTACAAAGAAAGTGTTGTTTCATCACGACAACGCGCCAGCTCACAAATCCGTTATTGCAATGGCCAAAATTAATCAATTAAAGTTTGAATTGCTACCTCATGCACCATATTCGCCAGATTTAGCCCCCTCGGATTATTTTCTGTTCCCAAACTTGAAAAAATGGCTCAGTGGTCAAAGATTTTCCAACGATGAAGAAGTGATGTCAGCAGTTAATGGCTATTTTGAGGAGCAAGACAGTTCTTATTATAAAAAGGGTATCGAACTTTTTGAACACCGCTGGGAAAAGTGTATAGAGCTGAAAGGAGATTACGTTGAAAAATAAATAAATCTTTTTCCAAAATTTTTGTTTTCTTTGTTGGGTCGGGTACTTCTGGGACCACCCTCGTATTAGCAATATATGTCCTTCTAGTAAGTTCATTGTACTGTAAAATCATTCAAATGCAGTATATTTATAACATCTTAGGCATCCTATTTTCTTCGAATAGTGAATCTTTGATTGTATCAGGAATATCTTTCTTTTCCAAAGATATGGTCTGCCTTTGCTTCATATTTATTACGTTTTCTATCATCGTTTTACAATTCTTTCTTTGACGATTACAATTATCTCATATAAGACTGATTAAAAACGTGGAGAATTTAGCATTTAGTAATACATTAGACGTTGAGTTGTTAGTTGTGATGAGTTGTTATTCTGAGTAATTATTTTTAACAATAATATTAATAGATTGGCATTTTGTTTTAATAAATATTTAACTAATATTTAAGATTGCTTCTTAGCTTTTGATAACGCACTTCATATTTTATTATTTTTACATGAAATGTTTATTTCACATGAGGCTATCTTATCTTAGCTGTAATTGCTACTCTATATTTACACATTGATTTATTCAATCCACTCTTTGACAGACTCTTTGCTATTCTTATTGTATTCTTTGTTCTTAGTTCGAATTTAGAATGATGAGTGAATTAACAGGAAGTGGTTATGTTTTCTTTGAATTTAATTAATTTAGCCTTGGTAGTGTAATGTCTAGAGTGCTGGACTTTCACCCAAGCGGCCCGCGGTCGATTCCGGTGCCGGCAGATCTGGTTAAGGTTTTCTGCAGTTTTCCTTAGCTGTGACACAAATGTTGGACTTGCCCTGTTCCATCTGTAAGTCGGCTGCAGCCGCACTTAGGGCCTACGTAATAATAATAATCGCCCCCTCCCTCCCGCACAAGCTTATAGCTTCTGGGGCCTGGTTTCCAGGCTATGGGTTGTAGCAATTATTATTATTATAATAAAAATAACGATAGATGCTTTGATACATTGGCACAACTAGCTCCAGAAAGATGTATTGCAAAAGAACTTTTTAGTGCCTCCTGAGTACTTTCTGTAGTGCCCTATATTAAATACCTACTACAGAGCAAAAGCATATTTCATTAATTGAATAAAGAATCAAGGAAACGATACAATTGATAAAAGATCTAGATGATCTTAAAAGGAATTATTCAGCAACTGATGAGAAAAAAGTAGAAGAAGAAACTTAGACCAAAATGTAACGAGTGATGAAGTTTATCTAGTAATGGAATAGTTAATAAATGATGTGTTTATATAAGCACGCAATCTTTGATCTTGATCTTTTTTGATATTAAGCAGTAAATAAAAACTTTTATGTATGTAAGCCCTTTCTTTAGGCTCACATCGCCTTTATTAAACAAACACACTGAATCGAACATTTTAAAGGATTGAAGGTTGTCATTCATAGCGATTCTATTTCAAACATAGTAATTTAAGGATATGATTTAAATATCTGTTCTTCATAGGGCCTGATCTCTACGTTTCGACACCATACACCAAAGTACATTCCTGCCCCCCATCCGGTCCTAGGCATAATATGAAGCTATTAGGTTCTATTAGTTTTTCATTTTTCATCAGGTTGCTTTAGCAATGGAAAAAGTAATGAAAGGTAAACTAGGTAGCAGATATTGAAGTCGCATTTTATGTATTCCGTAATGACTGGGGTGTTTATTATCTTCGTATTTTAATAGTACCGTGTGTGCACTCTAGGACATGGCCTAGGTTGGCCTTAGGGGAAATCCGGCCATGGTTCTTCAGATACGGAGAATGTTATAATAATAATAATAGTGATCAAATCACGATACCTGGGTGAGTAATTACCGATTTTTACGATAATATCGAAAAATCGTTTTGTTAAAAATCGAATTTACCTGCTTTAACTTTTTATCAAAACTCTCCACCGTTTACATACTTATAATATTAGGATTCCATTTATTACTCTTGATCAAGCCTCAAACATTTTTATTTGCTATGGGGTATCAATAACGCTAGTAGGTTCGCCGATCATTGACAAGAACAATTTTTGTTAGAGTTTGTTAGTGAACGTAAACATTTACTTAATATACATGTAATCATATGGTAAAATACGTTAAATGGATGTGGTTTTTTGCCCAATAAGTCTATAAACAAAGAAAACTCGCCAAATAAAACAATTTTAAGTTAAACAGTGTTGAACTAGTTTTTCGCCAAGAACAGGATAACTTGGAGTTGTGATAGCCACAGTTCTTGTAATCTGTATAATCAGTCACTTAATTGGTTTAGAACAAAGTGATCGACGACGTCGTTCTTAATTATTTATCACTATTTCTAACAACCCTACTTCCTACTCTCTTCTATAGTCAATTGCTCTTGATTTAAAGATGTAGAAAATCGGTTGGTAATAGTTATTTACGTGCCAAGCTTTGTAGATTAATCTTCACGGGTGAGCTGCAAAGTTTATGGGGCGAGCGACGAAGAAGCGAGCCTCCTTAGTGCAGTGAGCCCAGTAAAGATTAATTGCAAATAGTGTCGCGTACAAAGTTTTCTTTCCACCTTCACCAGCGTTGTATATTTTTTATAAAAAGACATTTTGTAATCAAAGGCGGTACCACAATTTATAGCTAGGCATTGTCAAGGTGTTGTGGTTAAGCAACAAAGTAGTTTCCATAGCTTTTTTTGATGCGCATTGTAAAATTTTGCAGGTCTCTTTTAGGAGGCCCTAAAGTTTTACAGGGCTGTAGTTGTAACTACTCATTTACTTAGTTACCATAAATGCCTGTAAAGTGTCATTGACATAGAAAAAGTGGAAATAAATAAAATAAAGCGTGTGATATAACTAAGCGATCAACAAAATACTGATTTAGTGCCAGTATTGTAGATAGTCTGGGTTTGTAGTTTCTCTAAAGACCGTCGTATCACGCTATTATTTTCCTACGCTAGGATACACTTTGTCAATCTCATAGACAAAACCAGACATTCTACTTCGAGAAACTAGGGAAAAATTAGGAGTTATTATATTCTTTTCATTGGATAAAGCAAACTAAACATCTTTATTTAATAATAAATTAAATAATTAATTTAAATTAAATTCTACCAAGCTGATATTATTGTTGAGTCATCTACCATGTTGAGAATAACTAATGAGGGAATTTTGTATTTAAAATATAAAAGTACAATGGTACAGGTATTTCGTTAAAGGAATGATTATTTATGTAACCAATCAGGAAAGTGCTAAGTTACAGGATGATTAGGCAGTTCCAGGACTCGTTCGTCCTGTTTTTTCCCTTAAATAATTAATAAAATTATTTTAATTAACTATTTCAGGTAACTAGCAAGTCAACATTAGAAACTTTTAATATCCATTGATGTTAAGTCGCTAAAATAATTACTAACAAATCTGTCTGCTTTGTTCCATTTTCCTGACTATAGTCAGGAACATCTGATTGCATGATTCCCAAAAGTGATGAACGACTTTACTTTCCCGCCAGTTTCAGAAAAAAATCCTTTACGAATCAACCTTCTTATCGACATATTTCTCAATTTTTCATTCATGGACTATTCATCAATTCATCTAATTAATCTCGTATTTTCTATCCGTTAGTCATCAGCTTTACATTGATAAGAATGACGTTTAATTACTGAGACAGACATTTCACTACAATCTTGCCACCTTCTTACGTATAAAACGTTGAATTATAAAGAATAATCACAGTGCTGAAACTATTATTGTCTTTTTATGCGTTATTCGCCATTATTACATTGTCAACAACGACAAATTATTACTAATTACAAATTGATAGTTCCTGATGGAATTTCTCTACAAATTAAATGAAATTCTACAAATTTCTACAATATACAGCGACGGACTACAAGCACGATGCAATTACCTTACTTATCCACTTATCTACCGAAGGACAAATATAAATTATGGCCAAACTCAACGAATTGTCTGTAGTGGATTCAAATATGATTAAAATGTCAACTTTTTGTTAAACCTTTTTCTAAATATACATACAGTGTCCGAAACTGCTTCTAAGTATATAGTAGTGCTGCACGTCTGCGATTAAAGTATTACAGGTGGACGGCGAAAATGCGAATCCGTCCCCACATGGTTTATAATAAGACTCTCGCTTCGCCCGGGTTTGTATAATTTCAGTATGAACATGACAAAGGATATGCAGCGGCGGGGCATTCAACCAATCGTCCCGATTTACCGCAAAATTCCTTTTTAATATTAATCCCTGTTGACTTTATCCCTAGGGAAATTCCATACCTATACCGTCCCCACACAGCAGGATGAAAGAAATAACTTTTACTCCAGTTGCAAGTTTAAATGTCCCTTTACCAACCAAATGGACATCCAGTACATTTTTAAAAATGCAAAGAAGAAATAATAAAATAATCAATAATTGAGCGACGGCCTCAGGTGTCATTGACCTTGGTTTTAGTATAAAATATACAACTTCTAATACTATAAAAATTCTTATTGGGTTTCCAAGAGCAGAGCGACACTCATTCTATTTACTGGAGTGGCCTGAGGCACATGTCTCTTAGTTTGGGAATGGGTGGCCGCAGATTATAACACTAGTTAGGTCTATCCCGTCAACAATCCACTATCCCGCCTCCTGATCACTGGTCTATGGGAGATCCTGTCAGCAGGTACCCTGGTGTAATCAAAATTATGGATCACCTTCTAGATATTTTTGATTGAGCCCAAGTAAGGCTAGCCTGAAGGGATCACCTTTAAGAAATATTGACACGAACATTTTCTAATTACAAGATAACTTCAGCTCCCTCCACGCGTTTATGCTGAGTCTCTACTTGAGGTAGAGTCGAACGAGCACTGTCGAAGGCCTACCAAGCTTTCGATTTGGTAGTAGACGTGCGCAAGTCCTAGGTATATCCTATGCCAAACCCGGACCACACTTCAGATAGATTCGATCAGGCAGTGGTTAGTCCGCATGCTGGTTAAGGGACTCCCTCGCGAGACGAACTCTAACGGGTGATCACATTAATAGCTCCAGCACTAGCCTAAAAAGATAGTAGAGGGTGGTTAGCATCTTCATCTTCACCAATGAGAAATGTCAGTACTCACTTATGTGACGCATTATTTGAGCATACCTCAATTCTTCGCCCAAATGTAAGCCATGGTTGTAGGCTTAACGCGGGTAAGTCACGAAAATCCGCAATACACAAATTGGGTACCCAAGCTCGGCCTAAATCCATATCATATGATTATAGGAATTAGTGTCAAGAGATACAAGTGTAGTCACTCGGATGATTTCCTTGAAATAAGCAAACAAATTCAATAGCAATCTTCCGTGAGTAATATGTTGCGAAATATCTTTCCGAATGTTATTAACCTAAAACCGGGGCTAGATGGATGGATATCCTGTGCTTATATTAAAGTATCATTATAGCTATAGGTAAAGACGTATATACTGTATTCAGATATTAAATTATTTGACAATCGTTTGATCTTGATAAGAACCAGTTTGTTTATCACGGAAACAGTAACCATTATACGCAATTTATTGTTGAAAGATTTCAAAACTGTTGTTTTTGACATAGTTCCCATACCATAGGCAGTAGTGAGTTATTGATAGAAACAGTATGAGCAGAAGAACAACAAAACCATCAGATTAATATTTTCAGAAAACGCCCAAGAAACGTTGTTTTCAAAAGCTGCCTAGGATGTTTACGAGGAAATCTTGTTATATTACATTTCAACAAGCAGAACTACCGTACCATACGAATCAAAGGCTGTTTGATTGCCTCTGGTTATAAGCACTCTACATTATTATTTAGTGATATTAATTTATGCATTATAAATAATATAGTTGCAACACAATCTAAATACCGTAACTTCAGACTTTATAATAATATACTGTAAAATAGAAAGTAGATATATGTAGCCGTACAGGTACAATAATCAGTATATCAAAAATTAGTGGCTTTTAAAAGTACAGTTACTCTATGTATTTTCTGATTATGTCAAAAACGTAGCATAAACATGATATTAATCTTTCAAAAAAATTAAAAGTAATATTTTAAAACATTTTGTTTGTTGATTCGATGATACACTGACTGTAGGTGCAGTAATAAATAAAATAAGTTGCAGTAGATTTATTTCTAAACAAAGAAATATTATGGCAATCGCTTCAAACAAAGGCAGCTGTTGAAAAATTTCATTTTTTCGGTTTAGATGAGACTTTCGATAAAATTGATGTACTTTTCCGACTTTATACTTTAATTCGTACCTACCATGTATGTTTTGTTAATTATTTTACAAAAACATAGTAGTAAAGTCACATAAAATATTTTATGTAGATTATCTTCTACTAAACTTATCAATACTATAAATGTACGCCGCATAATTAAAGTTCGAATGATTTTATATGGTATGTTATATTTTTCACTATCCAATTACATTTCAAGTTATTTCAAAAGTAATTATTGGCAATTTCCTATAAAGTTGTCCGCACTTTTTTATATTGCATTGTTACTGCATTTAAATATCAATTGAATCATCTGAAATAATAATTTGCTTGTTTGTTCCCTACGCCAATGCTTGCGGGCGGCAAACTACTCGAACTGTATCCCATAACTTTTAAAGCAGTTAGCATTGGGTGGGAACCATTAGGCATTTAAATAGTGTGTTGACTGCCAACGGGCCTCACTAACTTATTGCACAATAATGTACCCACCTGCCTACTAACGTTCTACCTGTTAATATTATCATCTATTGAACAGATTCTTGTATTATTTATAAAAAGGAACCGAAATTTCAATAAAGCCATCAATATGTCCGATTATTATTATAAAAATGGATTTACATTCAGGATTTACATAAATGTTCTTGTTTGTTAATTGCTACTTAGAACAACTATTTTAAAATATATTTTTGCACGTTTTTCTACTGATTTTTTATTGTTTGGAATTCTAAGTTTAAAAAGTTGTAGGAAAATCATGGAACAGGCGTAATGCCAAATTATATCATGGCAAGACGGACACCTACATTGTCAAATTTCATACCTGTCACTGTATTTTGGTAATTTTTTATTATTCGGCATGGCTTGCATTTAAATAATTAATTGCCTAAGCAAGCTTGAATGGTTTTGCTTCAAAACATTCACAAACCAGCAAATAAAAATAAAAAAACTCACGAACGTCGGGGAAAATTAGGAAGAAGTTAGATTACTATAAGGGCCAGTTTTTGGTTAACTGGAGATTAGGCTAATCACCTTGGGTAACCTGCAGTTAAAAATAACCTCAGGTTTACCAAAGATCGTTAGAAAGATCTTCTATAAATTCTAAAGCGCTCTATACTTTCCCAGAATATGATATGTATAGAATGCCCCTAACCTAATTAGACTTTTAAGAACAGCTGATCTTAAATGGTTGCTGGAGGGTAAACCCACTGTTTGAGGTACTGTAGTTTCACAATTACTGAACATTTTAGAAATCTGTTTTGTACATCAGTAATTTATACATTCAATTTTTACTTTAGCAAAGAATTTATGCAACATTAAATACGATCTATGGTAGCAGTTGAGGTTATATTTGTCCCCCAGGTACCTTGTAAGTTTTAAAAGCAATTGTAATTTATTGATGGTATTACGCAATGACATTACACCTTTGCAAACAATTACTTTTACTAGTAGTATTAATCAAGCTAGTTAACAACTGTTAGAAAAGTTACTTATGAAAAGCTTGAGATATTATTATAAAGTCGAAACTTTCATGAATATTAACATAATAGAACCAACAAGTTTCTAAGAGCAGGTATTTTCATTTCTGGATCCATTCTTTCTAACTGAAGGTTAATTTGCATAGATATGTTTGCTGAGATAATTGTTTCCATGGCAGTTAAACTTCAATTAATGTTAACCGCAGATGAAAATACTGCCCCTAAGTTCATATATTTAATCCTAGTTTCAAAATATCCCTAACGACTCGTATCTAACACTATTGAAACTCGAATAAAGTAAAATAATTTTTGTTCAGGTGGTACACAAATGCAAATAAGCCAAACTCCACCAGCAGTTCAGCTACAACGAGATTCATTGAAACACGGTACAACATAACTACAAGTCACTCTATTAAAATTAAATGATTTTTGAGTTTTGGTTGACTAGTAGAAAAACTAGACGTGTCACCTACACTTTTACGGATCTTCTTCAGGAGACAATAGATAAAGCAACCAATTCGCCCAAACAAATGGGGTAAAAAATGAAATAAAGAAACCGAGAGAGCTGAAGGGCACAGTAACTCAACATATTCGTCCTCTTCAAAACGAGAAGGCGTATAACTCACATTTGGGCTAAAGTGCGTTTGTAATTGTTAATAGTGTGTAAAGACGCATCCTTTAATACAGGGGTTCCCAAAGTACGGCCTGCGGGCCAAATGCGGCCCCCAAACCGTAGAAAAGCGGCCCGCGATGTCAGATCATCCGCGATTTAGAATTCATAAAGATAATTTAAAAAATAAATAAATTTTATCAGATTATAATTAATAATTACTCAGGTAAAATATACTAAATTTTATATGTAATATATTTTGTTATTATATAGATTGTATATATTTTATGGGCTTAACGGTCGCCCTCAGCTGATTAGCTCATCAGTGACTTAACTGCGTAAGATTGCGCGCCCCTACGAGCCACATTTAGCTCTTCATACACGGTGGCTGATTTTTCAGGTTATATCTGCTGAAATATTAAAGGTGGAAAATAAAGTTACAGAAGAGACTTGATCTATAAAACTGCACAAAAAAGATTTTTTATGGTCAACTTATTTTCCGGAAAAATACCCAACTTTAAGTTTTTAAATGGAACGTACTGTACATTTTTGCGAAACAAATCTTTAAATAAATTTCTTTTTGCAATGATATATCACAAGTGGCTCGTTGCCTTTAAATTACATCTTACAGTTCAAAAAATAAGATTATCAGATTAGCTATGATTTTTTTATTTACTCTTCGATAACAAAATTTAGCAGCTTTTATTTAATTACTATTTAACAAATTACCTAAACAATACGCAATGAATTTTTTTATAATGAGTGCTCAAATTGTCCACCATGAAAGTCCAAACCTGGCCGTCTCTGGCCGTTTGATTAGCTTTCCTCAGGCTTTTTTGCAGCATTGTAGGTGTAATTAACAAGCTAGCAGCAGTCATTTTATTTTGAAGTTCCTGCACATTTTGAGGAGTCTATACACTTGGTTTTTTAGAAAACCCCATACAAAGAAATCAAGACCACATCGTGAAGTCCAGTGACCTAGGAGGTCACAAAACGAGTCCTCCGTTACCGATCTGTTTTTGATCAAATTTATTGTTCCAACCGTTAAACAATTTGTTAATGCAGCTCCATTATGAGGTGTGGCTCAGTCATGTTGAAACCACAAGTTTAGTCGTGTAAGATTGATACTTTGCAAAAATAATCCATTTTGTCGTAGGTCACAGTACCATCGTGAAAATGAGTTCCTAAAATGTCGCTGTCAAGTATCCAGATCGATACATTAATTAAAAAATGTCCTTGCGCAGAAATCTCAACAATTTCCCAAGGGTTCTCATCATTCCAATAATGTGAATTAAGCTTGTTAAAAATTCCATTTCTGTGAAAATTGGATTCGTTGTCGTTTCTCCTTACATTTAGGACAGTATGACGTTTTGAAAATACATCAGTGAACGGTGTAATTTAAAAGCAAAAAGCTACTTGTGATATATCATTGTAAAGAGAAAAAATTAAAGTTGGAGATTTTCCCGGAAAATAAGTTGGCCAAAAAAATTTTTCGCACTGTAGCTGATGAGTATTAATACGTACAAATTGAGATCAAATTTAACTGATGAACATTTACAAGGGGTGTTACAAATACATTCATCCGACTTAGAACCAAGACTCAATGATATTGTAACGAATGGAAAAACTCCCTATATGCCGACCGTCGAACATTCGAGAGCTCACGTAAGTGGTGTGGCCGGCCTGCCGGCGATGTGCTGGAGATTTCTAGAGAATTCTACACACTTCCGTATGGATATATAAGGGCCGCCGCGAAGATAAGAGGGATCAATTATTGTTCAACCGGTGAATTGAATATATGCCTTGTGTAATTAGTAGTCAAATATTAGTGAATAAATAAATGTTGTATTAAAAATAAATAGTCCTTAAATAAGTTTGTAAATATCTAGCATTTAAGCTCATTAACAGTTTATAATTAGTGTATGTAAATAATATTTCTCTTGTTAATAGACGATTAAACAGCATTTTTGGTATTATTTTAAAAAGAACGTTACAATATTATTAAAAGAAAACAACAACTGCACAAGTCGGACACTTCTGATTGAGGAATTTATAATTTTTTTTTCTTTTTTTGTTTGAAATTATTTATTTTTGTTTAATTATTTTTGAAATGTGTTAACAAACATTTTGTAATAAAAAGCAATTATTATCGTAAATAAAGAACGACTATGTTATAAAATTAGTATAAATCTTTCTGTTGTGTCTAAATTTTTATCGATATGAAAGTATTTTTTCATAAAACTTTTTTTGGCCCACCAAATATTTTGGAATTTACAATTTGGCCCACTTAAGCAAAACTTTGGGAACCCCTGCTTTAATATAACCAAGTGATTTATCTAAAAATCTCTTTGTTATTGCCATAAGATTATGTTTCTGTTAGCCGTATCTCGGTTTATCTTAAATATTTTTATTACACGCCTTTTCAATTGCTCTTCTGTAAAGTTGTAAAAAAGAGATACGCCTTTTCGTTAGTATATGAAGGAGACGATATGAACAACAAATGAAACGTTGAGTTCTTCCATTTTTCTCAATACGACACGGTTCAAATTCGAAAGTCCATAATTTGATGGAGCTTCTTCAGAAGAAAATTGATAGTAATTAAAAATAAAAGAAAATAGATAAGTCGCTTAAAAAAGAATTATAAAAAGCGAAATAAAAAAGTCGATGGAGCAGAGGACGCAGTAAGCCAACCTGTAAACCATGTCAGAGGCGAAACCCTTTTTCAGTAAGAACGTTCTTCTATCGTTCTCAATCTGTTCATTGACCCAGACCAAGGTAGTAAGCA
The DNA here is from genome assembly GCA_929113105.1 of Agrypnus murinus. NCBI lineage: Eukaryota > Metazoa > Arthropoda > Insecta > Coleoptera > Elateridae > Agrypnus > Agrypnus murinus. Next base: position 75,887,526 of record OV816024.1, read on the forward strand.
CTCAATTTTAAGCCATTTTTAAAAATATTTTCTATGAGCTGCTCCGAGCATTGCCAATCGTTTTTCCAGTATCAAGAATGTATTTTACTACAGGAAGATTTAAGTAAGTTTTACTTATTTTACTGTGAAACTATGTGAGAGTAATTGATTATTATATAGGCATAGCGGCTTGGGAAACCCATAGACAATGCATTAATCTATTCTGTTTGAATTTGTCCTTGGCAAATATCAGCAAGTTTTCTTATAACCTACGATTTATCCAGTTTCATTTAAATATTTTCCTAGTTGACCAACTTCTGCTAATTTATGATATCGTTTACATGTTGTCATACGGAGAAGACAGTAGTTTTTTATCCTACAATTACTTATACATCTTAATGAGTAGCTTAATGACATCTATAAAATTGTTATGGACTATACTGTTTAAATAATTGCTCCTAAAATTGAGTTTTCAAATATTCAAGTTTTTCAAAGTCAACTTTCTAAAATAAAAGAAGCAGAACTGGGTAATAATCGATTACTGAGTAATTGGGTTACTAATGGGTTACTATTCGATAGTATTCAAATGCCGGAAGATTTGCGGAATTCAACTACTTGTTCATACTAATACACGTATGTACTAACAAGTAGGTACTAACGAAACTAATGCAGCGAGATTTTTAAACCAATTGCGTATGTAGATACAAACTTGCCGAGGCACTTGTCTTGAAGCACATATCTATCTTGAGTATGGCTTTGGTAAATAAATTATACTTACGTATTATCATTAATAGAAATGGAAGTGAAAACTAAAAAGAAAACTCTTTATTTAGTTTAATAATCTAAAAACTAATTATTATATCATCAGAATATTTCAGTTATTAGTATTATTGGGTGTACCAAACTTGCCTACAACATTATTTGTAAAAAACTAATAACATACAGTATAAAGCAGCACAATCTTTAAAACGGTGGTTAACAATGAGCGCATTCAGTGACGCTTGGCGGCTAAATTTTGACAGTTAGCTTGTGGATATCAGTAGCTAATAGCTGAACACCAATACAACTTTCTCTATCCTTATTTTGCTTATTATGGTGCTTAATTAATAAAAGAACTAAATCTATTAAACATAAATATTATTGATTATTATTTATTGAATTATGATGCATTTAAGAGCGAATTACATAGCGTAGAACAGTGATCGATATTGACTCCCCAGAGGTCAATTATGGTTTAAAAATGTAAAACAAAATAAGGCTATAACTAATATAATAGTTAAACAAGACTCTTTTTCTGTCACCTACATCTGCATAGCGCTATCTTTTATCTAAGCGTGCTTTTATCTAGCTTTATTCTAGCGTGCGTGCAGGTGGAATAACAAGCAAAGGGAGTTTTAAGTGTAGCCGTCGCGCTTGCACTTGTGAATTATGTAAATGAAATGTTGCAAATTATAAAAGTTCTCATTGTAATTTTAGCAATAATGAATATTGTTAATAGATATTAACAATTATATAATGTTATAAATTAATGAATTTTATGTACGGTAACTCAACAAGAATTTTATAGAAAGTTTATAATTATAGTAAAATAACTAAATTATTTTAATCCTGCTAGGTGGTGAGCAGTATGAGGTCTGGCTTAGCACGCAGGCAGTCCAGGGTTCGATTCCCCGCCGAACCGATAATTTCTCTAGTTGGATTTGCATTAAAATATAATTTAATGTAAAACAGTAATTAAACAAAATAAATTAACCTTTATTCTAAAATTTATCACATTTGATATTTCATTATTAATAATATTATAATATTGCGAGTACTGACATCTATGGCGTTTTAATAGAACGACTGATCGTGAGAAATCATTTCTTGTGGTCATTACCGTTCAGTTTGGAGATTGTGTGCAATTGGTCGTTTTGACGGTTACTAGATTGTGCGGAAAGTGTAACTTTCTATGGTGGTCGTAGATAAAAGGTTTTTTGCTTGACGTGTTAATTTAGTGTAGGATAAGTATCCTACACAGTAAAAAATGCAGTGGTGGTGAAAAACATATTTGGTGTGGTGAAATATCTGAGTGTAAATTTCTACACTCATGTGAATGAAATTAACAACGAAAATTAACATGCAGCACCAGGTTTCTTATGAGTGTTATCTTAATTTAAAAAATGGGTAAAAATAATGTTTTTGGTGTACAAAAATCATTTGAATTTAGTAAAGATACTCTCGTCAGTGTAAGAGTCATCTTTCAAAAAATGTATTTCACTATTTAGCATGTTAACAACATTAAAGAGTGTTAATAATATCACGATTGGACGTGAGCACTTTTATTTACTGTTTGTGTTTGAATGTAGTTGGTTCTCTTTGAAAGTGACAACAAAGATTTTTAAGATTCAACTAGCCAATAAAAGTAAATATGCTAAAATAGAAGAGGATGCATCTTTCTACGATCTTGTGCAATTAAGTAAGATTTTAAAACTATAATTTCTAGTCCTGGTTGTGTCTATTCAGTTTTTTCTTATGTAAAAGTTTTAACTGCCATGTTGATCCATTGTAATTTAAGTCATCATTATGCATAAATAAAAATAATAATGTTTACGTGAATTGTGGACAAATAATAGATAAAATTATTTTCAGATTTTTGGTTTACAAGGAACAATTTAAATGCAAAACCGTTTCTGGTTCCTGCTATGTAGTACCTAACCCTAAGTATGTATGTAATGAAATTATACTTCCATAGTTTAATTATTGCCGCGCTCTACGCATTGGTATAGTAGGTTGGTAGATTGACGGCCCAACTCAGCTTAAAAAGATGGAGGCGATGGCGCACATGTGTTTATAAAATTCAGGTGTGATTATTAAGAACTGACATTGTGATTAGTGACAATAAATGTCGTTTCTATAATTACAGGTAAGGTTTGTAATGTAAATTAGAATGTGTCAATAATAAATTTAATAAAACTTTAATTACAGAAACACTGGTGGTCATGGTGGTGATGGCTGGGTCATTTACCCTAATCATACAAAGGAGCTCATAGGTAATTGTTCAAAACTAATGTTGATTTCCTAGTAGTAAAGATTCACTTTTTTATTATTTTAATATTATCAGCCGTACTTATAGAAAGATTTACACGCGTGTAACATTAATAAACATTGTGTTACACGCGTGAAATTTATCTATAAGTACGGCTGTAAATAATGATATGTAAATAATATATATATATATATATATATATATATATATATATATATATATATATATATATATATATATATATATATATATTTTAATCTATTCAAATCAATGGAATAAGCCTATACTTTATTTTTTATATCTCGTTTATTTTATTTGCCAATATTTCGAAGAATCTAAATTTTTTTTCTTCATTTTCAAGGCGCTACAAAAACAAAATGGAAATGAGCAAATATATACAATTAACTTATCTAGAAATACTTACAAAAATTAATAAGATATTAACCGAAAACTAGTCCTAATAATTATACAAAATAAAAATTTTTTTTTTTTTTTTTTTTTTTAAATTACAATATGTCTAATTCAAATTTTTTTGTGGGAAAATTTTTGTTTTAAAAATAAAGATAATTACTACTAGATAACTAGATAATATAATTTCTTTATGAACTGTGTGTGTGTGTGCGTGTGCGTGCGTGCGTGTGTGTGTGTGTGTGTCAGAGAGAGAGAGAGTGAGTGAAAGGTTGATGTGTTTGTGCGAATGCAATAATGTGTGTGTGTGAAATGTAAATGTGAATGGTGTTAAATTAAGTAAGTAATAGATGAGTGTGTATGTGTTAATGTGTGTGTATGCATGCATGGTTGTGTGTGGTTTTATTACTAGTGTGTGTGTTATGTGTGTGTGACAATTCTAAATAAATAATAAAAAGAAAACTTAACAATTTAAATATGATTATCAATTATTATTAAATTTAGGTTTAAAACTAATTAATAAATTATATACCGCACTAAGATTATTAATGTCTGTTCTATGGTTCATTGAATTTTGGTCGTTATAAATGTGACACATTTCCAAAAATGTTCTTTTTCCTTTATTAATTTCAATATCTAAAATTCTTACGTCTTTATAATTAATTAAATGATCATTATTGTTAACATGTAAGCTTAAGGCAGTCGAGTTAGGTTTAAGTCTGTTGTCACTTTTGTGTTGTGTAAGTCTTTGTTTAAGTTTTTGTCCTGTCTGTCCAATGTACGTCTGATCACATTGTGTGCAATTTAATTTATAAATCACATTAGATAAATCAATATTTGGAACTCTGTCTTTTAGTTTACTAAATATTTTGTTTATAGTGAAAGGAATTGTATTTGTTATTTTAATGTTACTATTTTTAAAAACGTTTATCAATTTAGGTGTTAACTTTTCTATGTAAGGAAGTACATTAAATTGGTTTTCATGATTAGAATTGGTTTTAGGAAGTTGGATATTTGTTCTAGTGTTGTTATTGTAAATTAGTCTATGTATCAAGTTGGTAGGGTAAGAATTGTCATGTAAAATGTCACATAGTTTTTTTAAATTGTCATTAATGTATTCAGGATGTGAAATTTTAATTATTCTATTTTTTAAACCATAAATGAAATTAATTTTTGTGTTCCAAGGGTGTTTTGAAAAATAATTAATGTATCGTTTAGAATTTATAGGTTTTTGGTACCAAGTTAACTTTAAGATGTTAGAATTTGTTCTAATTATTTTTGTGTCCAAAAAGGGAATGGAATTGTTTTTCTCTGTTTCAGCCGTGAATTGTATATGGTTATTAAAACTGTTAAAAACTTGGAGAGTTTCCTCAACAGTATTAATCGGAACAGCACATACAATGTCATCAACATATTTTTTTATAAATGGAAATTTTAAAATAAAAAATAAACGAGATATAAAAAATAAAGTATAGGCTTATTCCATTGATTTGAATAGATTAAAATATAATTATAAAAGCCATTAATTAAAAGTCTACTATATATATATATATATATATATATATATATATATTGATTTGATTGAAATGTAATTTTGGAATTGTAAATACTACCCTACACCTATCAGGTAAATAGGGATCTGATTATATATATATATATATATATATATATATATATATATATATATATATATATATATATATATACATATATATATATATATATATATATATATATATATATATATATATATATATATATATATATATAATCAGATCCCTATTTACCTGATAGGTGTAGGGTAGTATTTACAATTCCAAAATTACATTTCAATCAAATCAACTAATACAACATTCTATAATTGAGTATATAACACAAATCACTTTCTAAATGTTAATTTTCGGTATGCACAAATTTCGCCCACTGTTTCTTATTTCTTGTCATATTTCTAGCTTCTGCCCATGTTTTTCCTTTGTTTTTTAGTATTTCTCCCATTTTTCCATCCCATGTCTTTCTCGGTCTTCCTCGTTTCTTCTTTGCTTGTATTTTTGCTTCCCATACTCTTTTGACCTGTCTCGTGTTTTCCATTCTTTGTAGATGTCCCCACCAACTTAGTTGTCTTTTTTCTATAAATTCAAATATTGATTCTATCTCTAAATCTTCTCTTATTCTAGTATTTCTTAGCCTATCCATCTTTGTCACGCCTCTTGTTCTTCTTAAGTATTTCATTTCTACGGCTTGAATTCTGCTTTCTTGTCTCTTGTTTAATACCCACGATTCACAACCTAAAGTCAAGATGGGCCTATAAATGGTTTTAAAAACGTTTATCTTTGTTTTTTCCGATATTTCTTTTTTACTTATAAATGTCCTATTCATTGCATGAAATACTTTCAGTGTATTTTCTATTCTATTGTTAATTTCGATATCTTGTCCTCCACTATCTTCTATTTCCACTCCTAGATACTTATAGTTTTTCACTTGTTCTATGTTTTCTCCGTCTATTTGTATATTTAACATTTCTTGCTTTCCTCCTATTACCATTACCTTTGTTTTCTTTTTATTCATTGTCATTCCAAATTCTGCTAATATTGCATTCCAAGTTTCTAGGTTTATTTGTAGGTCTTTTCCACTTTCTGCCATAATCACAATGTCATCAGCGAACGCTCCTTCTGATATGTTTATTCTTTGCAGATGTCTATACCCTATATGGAATTTTTTTCAGCTCTTTCTGCACTCTTCTTTATTATTTCATCTATATAGACAGTAAATAATAATGGGCTCAAGCCGCCTCCTTGTCGTAATCCTTCTCTTGTGCTAAACGCTTCCGAGACTCTATTACAGCCAATTACGCAGTTTCTGTTATCTTTGTATATGTTTTTAATTAACCTAATCACTTTATTTCTAATTCCTCTTGTTCTTAATGTTCTCCATAACCTTCCTCTTGGTACTTTATCAAAAGCTTTTTCCAGATCTATAAAACCCATATATACTTCTTTATCCCGTTGTGCTGACTTTTCTATTATTTGTTTAACCGTAAATATATGATCATGTATGCTTCTTCCTTTCCTAAATCCACTTTGTGCCTCATGTAATGTACTCTCTATTGTTGGTCTGATCTTTTTATCTATAATTTGTTCGTATATTTTCATTACCACACTTAGTAAAGTTATGCCCCTATAATTATTACAATTTAACCTGTCCCCTTTTTTAAATATAGGCACTATTAAAGCAGTTTGCCAATCGAGAGGTATATGTTCTTCCTTCCACACTGTTTTATATATTTCCAGCAGTATTTCTGTTGCTTTTTGTCCCATGTTCTTGATCATTTCTGGTGCTATTCTATCACATCCTGGTGCTTTTCCATTCTTCAAACTTCTAATTACTTCTTGTAGTTCTTCCATCGTTATGTTTTCGTTATCTTCCTCTTCTATATCATCGTGTTGCTCTTCTCTTTCTCTTACTGCGTCTATGTTTAGCAATTCCTGAAAATATTCTTTCCATCGTTTCATTATGTCATTATCATCTGTTAGTATATCTCCGTTTTTATTTTTAATTCGATTCGTATCTAAAGTCTTTCCTTTTCTAAGCGTCTTTAACGTTTTGTAGAACAGTTTTTGATTTCCTTTGCTATTAGTTTGCATTCTTTCGCCGAATTCTATCCATTTTTCTTGTTTCGCCCCAAAAACAAGTTCTTTTATCTTCTTTCTTTCTTCTTTATATACTTCGTAGTTTTCCGTTGTTCTATTATTTAAATATTTTCTCCATTTTGCCTTTTTTATTTTTATTTGATTTTTAATTTCGTTTGACCACCATGCTGTTTGCTTTCTTTTGTTACTTTTCTTACTGGTCCCACATATTTCCTTGGCTGTATCTACAATTGTGTTTTTAAAGTAGTTCCAGGCATGTTCTAAACTTCCATTTTTTATTCTTTCTGTATTTTCAAACTTTTGTGTTAGCGCCAGCTTATATTTCTCCCTAACATCCTCATTTTGTAGTTTGTATGTTCTTATTGTTTCGAACTCTATTATTTTTGATGGTTTTGTTTCCTTGTTATTTCCATTATTTTTATATTTCTCCTTTATCTTTGTGACCACTAAAAAATGGTCGCTACCTATCTCCGGCCCTCTTTTAACTTTTGTATCCATTACCTTATTTCTGTCCTTTTTCTCTACTAATACATAGTCGATTATTGATCTCTCTTTTCTACTTATCACTTCTCTTGTGTATTTATTTATGTCTTTGTGTTGATAAAAAGTATTTGTTATTATCAGATCGTGCAGCATACAAAACTCCAGCATTCTCTCTCCATTATTGTTTCTTGTCACTTCTCCATGTTTTCCTATTCCAACCTTGTACGTTTCGTCTTTCTTGCCTACTCTACTATTAAAATCTCCTGCTATTATTATTTCTCCTTCGGAATCTTCTACCACCGTATTCAACTCTTCCCAGAATTTATCTTTATTTTGTACCGTATCGTCTTCATTTGGGCCATAGACTATTATTATCATTTTTTTGTACATGTTTGTATTTCTAAGTTCTATTTTTAGTATTCGTTCTGACCAAGCTTCCCATTTGTATATTTCATTTGTTAATGTTTTGTGTACTATACACCCCACTCCCGCTGCTGCTCTTGTTTCTTCCTGGACCCCGCTGTAGATGTATGTATGGTTCTTTTCCATTTTAATCTGTCCCTTTCCTTTTTTCTTTGTTTCCGTTACAGCTAGTATATCTAATTTTGCTTCTTCGAATTCCTCTTCTAATTCTTTGTCTTTTCCTTGCAGACTTCGAATATTCCATGTTCCAATTTTCCATATTTTCTCATTTTCGTTTTCATTGATGTTTCTTCTTATTATCCGCTTTGTATTATTTTTATTTTTCCTTTCCGTGTAAATGTAAATAATATAATATACAAATTATAACATTTTGTCTACAAGGTATTTTATAATATTTAAATATTGTACCTATTATTATTGTACATATTTTTATTTATTAATTCTGTATTTATAATTTAACCATTTTTTTAGGCCATAGCTTGATCACTTACAGTTTTACAAATCAGTGTTGTGACAGGTGAGTCTGTATGAAATTTTCTTTTAATTGGATGTACTTTTCTTTCTATGAGAAACACTAGATATGCTTCATATATACTTGTTTCTATTTCCACAAACCTTATTCTGTGTTTCACTTTATTTTCTTTTGTAGCTGCATGCTGCTTGGTGTTATGCCCTTCAAGATTCTGCTGCTGTGGTACTCCCAAAACCGTTCTCTGGGCTGGATAGCTGTCAATACTGAAATGGTGAGGTCAATTTTCTTTTTATTTATTTACCTTTCTTAAATAGCATTTCTTGATTACTATTCAAGAAACATTATTGCTAACTTCTTCTTCACTTGTTGCAGGTTTCTTGAAAACAACCGTATGTAGGATACGAATTAATATTTTACGTTCTTCTCCTGTAGTTCTTTTTTAATTATTTTGACCAATAACTATACACTATTAACCCAGGATAACTTATAAATAATACATTTATTTACTGGACAAATTCATTTAGAACCATTTTTATCATTTTATTAAATTCATCTCCCCCTTTTATTTACATCACTACCCCTTGGTAACTTAATATTGTTTTTTTGCAATTATTTTCCATATATTTTGATAGTTTATAATTTTATTCAAAAAACAGCTTGACCTTGATCATTATTTCAGTAATTTGATTATTGTCTATAAAGCAATTGTATTATGTATCTACTAACTATATGTGGTCGTCAAGACTATTTTTATATTGCTGTTAATAATGTTTGTAATGTTTTATAAACCTTTGTAACTAATACATTTTCTTGTTCAGATTTAACTGGAAGTGAAGATCCTGTAGACCCAAAATTGTTTTCCTGATCAAATTTTGTTGCTATATACATGTATCCAATACATAAATTAACTCAAACTTGAATAGTTTTAACAATAAATCTTTTTAAAAATTCAATTCATAATTACAAATGATAAACACAAACAGTCAACTTTGAACTTTTTTACATTGGGTAACAAAATTAAGGATTCATGATTTTCAAATAATGAAGGAAAATCATCACAATATGTATTTACATTGGATTATTTAGATTTAAAATGTATTTATATTTTGCATTTTGTTTTAAAATAAAACTAATATTTGTGTGCACTATTTTTTTACCTTTTTCTGTTTTATACTAAATTACAAAAAAAAAAGATATCTGAACCAAAAAATAGAAGTATATAATTACACGAACAAAATAGTTAGTTACACTCCAATAAATGATTGTAACCACTATAGTTGGTTCCTTTTCCATTAAAAAAATGTTCCCTACCATTATAAGCAATAATTTTTACACTAAAAGAATGGGAAATTAACACTCAGTTCGTGCATACTTTACACTCAACAAATGTTTTCTCAACAATATGGTTGTCATTTTTACACTCAGTGTCCATGACTTTAACCTGCATTGAAGGTTAAAGTTGTTATCTATTTTACCACTTTTAAGACCAATGTTATTTACACTCGTCAGTGTGGATAAATATGAACCACTCTGGATGTTATTTGAGTGTAAGATTTAACACTCCATTTTTTACTGTGTAATAACGTAAGTTATTGAATACACCATTAAGTATTTGAGCATTGACAGTTGTTCATTACAAATTATTCCTTAAGTTTCGATACGTTCAATACAATACATCACATGTTTGTATATTAGAAAGATTAAACATCCAATTCACTTAGCTTTAAACTTTAATGCAAAAGTTTGTGAGGTTGTATAGCATATTTTTATGAAGAACCATTTTATCATGTTAACGAACCGTGTATTCATAAAGAATACACCATAGCAGCACATCACTGATGATGATTATGCAGAAAAATATACTATAGAAAAGCTTATTTTTAATTTCTATTCGTCTGGAGAATCCTCTAATAAAATTTAAATGACGTAAATAGTAAGACTGTCAATTCCTATAAATTATGATGAGATTACGTTACACACTTACATACATTCTAATACGGTTCTGGTATAGTGTAAATAACGTAGAGCGCAGTTCAGGTGATTCTTTTGTCAGCATTTCCTTGCAATAAATATTTATCGCCTCTTATATTATGCGTCAAGAAATCCGGTTACAGAAAATACATTACTTCGCGTATATTTTTAAATTTTATGAAGGTACTACTGAAAAATTTCATACAAATAAGTGTATCAGCTATTTATTTTCATTCTTGATATATTTTTATTATTACATAATAGTATTTTCTTTTAGTAAATTTACAATTACAGACCCTATCACTAAATGAATCGGTAGTTCTAAAAAATTACTAATTATTAATTTAAGGTATTAAAGGACTTTTTTACTGAAACACTGAAAATGGTTTCAGAGAATTGTGCATTACGCATTTTTTCATGAGATAAAGATTTTATATTCAATATTTGAAGATAGGAGGTTAACTACATTACTATATCTTTTATCATTATTGTAATTCTATCGTCGTGAATATAAATAATCGCTTTATTAGAATACCAAAAATAGGGGAGAAATCTATAAAATTTCCCATTATATATCAATATTTTTAGATAACTCCTTTAAGTTTGCACAATGAAATAAAAGTGTTCACGCTGAAATTATGTTTATAGTAACAGTTATGTTAAGGGCACACTTGTTGTACTCGCCGGAGAACACCGTGCCCGTGGGAGCTCTCTCTGTTTTTGTCTACGTCCGTACCGTATCAAGTAACGTGTTCTCTCTCCGACGATCTCGGGAATTGAGTTTAGTACTTCATAAACTAGAGGCGCACGCGAGCTTCCGAGGTTGAAATCTTAGGTTACAGAAGAGGGCTGTTATGGTGCCGTAAAGACGAGTGATTTGATTTTATGTGTTTCGGTTAAATATCGCTATCCGTATCCTCATCCGGTATATTTTCTTGTAATACAGGTACATTTCATCGTCTTATTTTATTTCTTTTTTTATGGCGTAAAAATAATCTGGGGGTTTACCTGAAAATATCTTACCCAACCGAGCTGTTTAATATTTAATGAGAGAAAAGTTTACCAAATAAAAAACCATGAGATTATTCTATCTAACCCTGAGTTTTGTTGTCTTATTTGCATCCAGATTGATTTTCAGGAATTTCAGTACTGACATACAATATTGCAGGCTGATAAAGTATGCACATAGTATACATTTTTCTAAAAATGTTTTTTAAACGAATCTAATGAGTCTTGGTTTTAAAAAATATTACACTTTATAATGTTTTTAATGATTCCATTGTGAGAAAGTAGTCACTACTCAAATGTCAAGTAATGTAAGATATTTATTAAAGAATAGCATACAGAATGTCACGTGGCTATAAAATATGTATGGATTAAAAAAAATCCAATGGGCTCTCTATTTTAAAGGATGACAGTCCTCAACCTAGGTTTAAATTACAGAATTGCCTTTATAATTTAATATGTGGAGATTCATAGCCCACGCCTGTTCAATTCAGTACTCTTCACATTCTCTTCAAAGCCTTTGTTTGGAGAGAACCCCATAACGAGAGTAACCCAAAGGAATTGCAATCTGGAAAATTTCGATGTCAGTCAGTTGCTTCGATATTCAAATCGCAAAATCATATTGCAAATACGCAATGTATTGATGGCCTTAGTTTTATTGTTTTGTCTATTTTAAATCACCTGAAGGGTGTAATCGTTTTTTCAATGTCACTATACCTTCTGTACTGGGCTACTAACTGGGCTTCCATTGAGGCGAGCCCTTGTAAACCTTTAAAGCATTCGATACCCAAACGTTTTTATATCACTTGAAGTGATTTGCAACAGAAAGATACATAACCTACAAATAATAATAAGCAATTGCATTCGACAATTCGATGTATATTTGGGTGAATATCTGCTATTTGTGTATTGGCTACCCATTTTTGTGACCAACAAAGATTATAAGAATAAGTTTGTGTGTTTTATTATCTAAAAAGTAATTCCTATTTTTACACTAATTTTGGAGTTTCATGGTGACCAGGGGAAAATTGCAACCCAGGGGGGTTGCACAAGAACCAGGGTAGTGATAAGATCAGAGGGGTGACCCTAAATTTATGGACAATGAAGAAAATTTCAATAATTTAACTTTGTATTAATCTTCACTCTTTCTTATCTTCTAGTGATACTAAGACAATTCAACGATTGAATATTGGAATGTGAGTAGTTAACAAATAAATTAAACTTTTATACATAAATCGGGTAAAAAGATATGTCAGGGTAGAGACATTTTCACCATTCGAATATTTTTGCTAGAAAATTGTAAATACTTTCCCTCTTAAATTCCAACGTGCCTAATAGTGCAAAATTATTGCTACCTTACGAATATTTTATATGTATAATATAAATTACAGTTCATTCAATATTTGCTGAGACACACTAAAATAAAATGACAAATATTCACCCATTTAACAGTGCTTTGTACTTTTAAGCTAGTTAGAAAAAAATAGAACAATATGATGGCACTATATTTTAAAAGATGCGCGGTGTCTCCAAACCACACAAGTTATTTTAGGCATAAATATGACTTCTATTCCAAAAAGTCCCTTTTTTTTTGTTTTAGCCGCTTTATTTTGTCGCGTAAAACAACATATTAAAAATTGAGAGCGATTTCGCGTCGGCGTTAATAGTTATTTGTGTACCAAGACCGCGAAATGAACCGAGAGAATAATTGTCGCCGAGGTCGCTTACGGTAGAGGTAGGTCGATCTCGAGGACGCTAACAAATTTTGCGGGCAAGGTATATGGCCAAGGACCCTATTTTATGTGCAACCGCAAAAAATAAGTAATTACATATTCCATTGCCACGTTACTAAGGGTATAGTCCATTATAGTATTGTCACGTGGGGGTTTTCGTGACTGGAGGACGTAGTCAGAGATAGAGGGAAAATAAACACAAGTCGTAGAAAACAACTATATACTAATAACAATAAACAGAGTACAAGGTTTACATACATAAGAATATACATCGTGAGGACGTACATGTCCTTTTAAAACTAATACAATCAAGAGGGTGGTTGGAACCAACCCTGCTCTAGCACTAGGTCTATAAACTAAGCGTAGGAGTTAAACTCCTAGTGGTCTACAACTAAGCGTGGGAGCCTGGTCACAACTTCCCATAATTTCGCAGAGAGAGTGGGCGTTTTTGCGCGACCCACTCAACTAAGCAACTAAGCCATAATTAATCAAAAGACACTTACCCGCTTGTTTCTTGATGAGGCTTCTGGTGAGTCCTGGCACAGACTGATTTTCAAGCCAAACCAGCGGGTTTATATACTGCTAAAGGCGGAAGCTTTACTGAATAATTAGATAAATTAAGTGGGATGCGAAGAATACATGAATGCATAATGAGATGCAAACTGTATAAATTATTGCCAAGGATATGCAGACTGTATAAATTACGTCTAATAAGATTGAAACGCGTGCACGGACGTGGGTAGTTAATTGCATTACCCTTGATAATAATTGTACTAAATGAATGCAAGTTGAAATGTTACAAAAAGGATTTCATTTAAAATAATTCCGTTTGTGACAGCATATTAGGTATTAAGGGCTTAATTGAATGTCTTAAAGCCTTAAAAGTCTTAAAGCAGAGTCAATTAGCGCCTGAGGCGAAAGCCGATGGTTTGTGTCCGGTCTAAGTTTAAAATGGTTTAAATTAATATTTCATTTAAAATAAGAATAATTTAAAAAGTTCAAAACTTCAAGTAGGTAGGTCCAGTGGTATATAATTACTGTTATTACTATGGAGACGGCGCCGGCGTAAACAAGGTAGCTATTATTCTAGTGGGCTCTAAAAGGTTTTACAATCCTAGAGCTCTAATTTAGCAACTTACACTCTAAAAACAAGCCCATAAACCGGTCAAAATCACCCAACCGGACATCTTAGTTACACGGATATCAAGTCCGTTATCCTTAGTAACTGCCGCGAAATTGCATTTCGCGTCCTGTATGGCGTACGCGATGTTCCCACTTTACGTAGGGTTGTACTATTGGTTTCATAATGATCTAGGACAGCAAGGCTAATATGATGCTATTTTTTATTATTTTCTCCTAGGCATTTACACTGAAAGAATAATAAAATATAGCATCATATTAGCCTTGCTGTCCTAGATCATTATGAAATCAATGGTACATAAAAATATTAAAGGTCAAAGGTAAAAAAATAGTTTCTTTGCAAATCCAAGAAAATCCCAACTTTTTTTGTTTTAATCGCTTTATTTGGTCGTTTTAAACAATATATTAAACATTAAGAATGAAATCACACCACGTTAAAAGATGTTAAAGGTCAAAGGTCAAAATTCCAATTGCGAATATCTCACTTTCTATGACTTGGAGGTCAATTAAGGTAGTTAAAAATGAAAGATAATTAAATTTCCGACAATAAAGGTTATATTCATTTTTTACGTACAGCGAACCGTTTACGAGGTATAGATATAGCAAAGAATGTTTATAAATAAAACCCTTGTATGCTATGTCGAAGTTAGCGCAGCAAGGGTTGCAACGTATATTATACACATTCTTTGCTGTATATCTCACAAACAAAAAAAAAAAGGAATTCGCAATTGAAATTTTGACCTTTGACATCTTTTAACGCGGTGCGATTTCATTCTTAATGTTTAACATATTGTTTAAAACGACCAAATAAAAAAAGTTGGGATTTTTTTGAATAATAACCCTGAAGTAACTGGACTATTATGCCAATATGTATTTCGGCAACAAGGTTACCTTTTTGTTGCGAGAAACTACAAAACGTACACAACATTCTTCGTTCCTCACAAGATTAAAACTTCTTCAAAAGATTATAGCTCAGCAGCGTGCCATGCATACGAGACAGTGGAAGCAGTCCCGATATGACGTATGTGCTATCACGCTCGTACACATTGCGTATGAGCGTAATAGCGCATACATCGTATTGGGACTGCTTCCACTATTTCGTATGCACTGCACGCTGATGTTATAGCTAGACATCACCCTTAAGGCGGTCATTATACTCTACAACTTGATATCTTACAGTCGTACTACAATATACGCAGACTGTAAATGTGAACAATAATGTCCCCAAAAATGAATTAACAATTTATTGGAGGACTTTTTACTGGACTTCTTGTGTTTATCCGTAAGATCTATGATCTAGCCATAATACGACTAGATAGACGTGCAACTTGGAATAGGAACCAAATAGAAAAGTTGAAGATTCTTCAATCGGAAAACAATCATTTTGGTTCCCGTTTTACGATCTCCGAGAAAAAACTAATACCACTTTTCTATTAACGCAGTCGAACCCATCCTTGAGAAAATCTACTAGAAAATCTTCGCCTAGCCTAACTTAGCCTTGCGACCGTATATCAACCACTCAAAATCCATTGTAACCAAAAAAGGTGTTTCTGAAAACCAAATGACGTATACACTCACTTCATAGAGATCTATTTCCTCATATGATACACCTTGCTATTAAAATCAAACTGGGATAATCCACAGAGAGATCTTGCCGTATGTAAGTCCAGCTTCCTTTTGACAACAATCATGCAGATCAGAAATTGCTCAGACTTTGGAGAATATTTTCTTTTAGACTATTATATTATGTGCCTAATTATGTTTTGTCATATATATATCTATTCAC
Source organism: Agrypnus murinus (assembly GCA_929113105.1). NCBI lineage: Eukaryota > Metazoa > Arthropoda > Insecta > Coleoptera > Elateridae > Agrypnus > Agrypnus murinus. The sequence continues at coordinate 75,903,601 of OV816024.1, forward strand.
TTACTTGAGGATATTGACTGTCTTGTTTTCTTTTTCAGGTAAACCAGGACATCTTATGAACCAGGACCTTCCTATAACATCGCTCTGCGAGGAATGTAGTTACGTATGTAACAGCAACATATGTGTAATGAACTGTTGGGTCTTTGATTGCTCGTAGTCAGCTATGACTATCCGTTACTAGCCATTACTATATCTCCCTTCACTAATTTTGCTCTTTATCGCTACCACCTGCAATACAACACCATTCCAAGAATCGGTGCCATACAGAGTACCATACTATCCTATCCTGCCATCTTCCTTATGCCACCTCCATTAATTATCCTGTCGCTAGCAGTTCAGCACTATTTGACCGTCAACATTAAACATCAGATAATAATTAAAGTGCGTGCGACGTCGCATTAGCCAAGACCAAGAAACCAATTCGGAACTGCCGTCATCATTTACTATGCATCAACCAACGGCATATGGCAGTATTTCGCTACGGCGGGTGGCAGAGGCGGTTATTTGACGTTAAAGAGATTTCCAATCATGTCGATAGAAAGCATGGACAACTAAAACAGTTACTCTTTCGTATACTATATTGACTGACCTATATGTACTATAGATGTCCTTAATTCCTTGTCCGCCGGCAGTCTAGGAGATATTTCTTGACTTGCGAGAAGTACTACTTACCACATTTAGGCACATTTGAATAGTAGAAATACTCAGCTTCGGATGTTATAAATTACCATCCACCCGTGGAGTAAAGTCCATAATTTATTTCTGATGACTGTATATAGAACTAATGGTTGGTATAAACATATCCTACGCCGGCTGACGACGACATCGATGTGATGGGGCACCAAAATGTAAACTGTCCTTGTCAGTATGAATAGCGTGTCACAGGTTCTTAGATCTAGAGTAGTTCAAGAGTCTACGTTTGTATGTTTTGGTACATACATATGTATGTCTTAAGACTTTTGTTTCGGAAAATCTTTCTTTTTGCACTTGACATCTAAAAAGTGTTTGGTGAACACTGCTAACTGTGTTATGTTTAGAAGATTTCTCTGTAAATCCAATTCGTACAGAGCACATAGATTCTCAAGAGTCGTTGTAGTTTTCAAACAATTCTTTATCAATGCCAATTTGTTTTGAAACACTTGTAAAGGTATCAATAAGTCCTTCATTACGGAGTAAAACCGCCGTATATGTTTTTATAAAAGGGAACTCCTCTGCCAGGGAGTGTGGTGAAGTTTTCCCATTTCTTTTTGCAAATTTGGCATTGCTTTCAACCATATAAACTATTTTTAATAAATCTTTGAGTGTGGTTAGACAAAAGGCAAACTGAAAATAACATTTTCGTTCGTGTTTCTTCGGTTTCAACGGAAGATACATATAGACGTAGCTAAAATAGGTGAAATTAAATTTCCTCTGTAACCAAAAGAAAAGAACAAAAATGAACAAGTGCATCATTTGGTGATTCGCAGGACATACATTCCGTGATATCTGCTGCTTGTTTTTGAATTATCCGAAACTCGAAACAATTAGTTAAATTTTCTTATTAAATAGGTTCATGCAAACCTGGCGTCTTTGGTAGTTGAAAATTACCCCCTTACTGAAAGATTATTATGAATTAAATAAAAACTATCCTTTCGTCCTTATGTGGCAAAGAACGACTTCTGGTTTGGAACATGTTTTAATGAGAACACCGCAGTATTCAACTTTAACCTTCAACCTTAATTCAATTTGTCATGGAAATTGACAATAACGAAGGTTTTCCCGCTTCCTAAACATCTTTCAGATACTTTTCTTCATACATCTTTATCATGCAAATTTTCACGTTTGCTTACGCACAGATAGATATTTATAGAAACAGAACAGCAATCCTCATAGTCTGCAGCGCCGTCTTTAAGGCAGGGACCGCGGGGCCCTGGCCCAAGGCCGTGCGATACCAAGAGGCCCCCATACCCAAGAAGTATTTTTGGTCGCCGTGTCGTAACATTACGACACAATGTATACCATTGTTAATTATGATATATTCAATACTTTTATCAGACGCTTTATAAAGTAAAACAAGATTCACAAATTTTTAAAAAGTTTTATTTTTATACCGTAATCATAAACAAATATATACACAGTTTCTTTAGAAAACTTTTTTTCGTCATTTCTTTGCAGCAAAATCGGCTGTTAGTTCATTAAAATCTATTTTTTTGATAGGTCAGATTCAAGAAACAAAGTAAAGTCAAAAGAAAAAATTTCCATCCTTAATTACATAGGCCCCAGTCAGTCCTGGGCCCAGAGCATCATCGATCCTAAAGACGGCCCTGATAGTCTGGCAGACAAACGTTAAACGTTTACAATTTTCAAGCAGAATTACCATATTGGATATAATTGACTGTAGGTACTGTAGTCACCTGGCGAATGACTACAACAAAGACATCGAAGTGATTGTGAATCGGCAGGTGGAAAAAGAGATGATCATCCTCCTAGAGTTCCTGCCTTTACAGCAGTCTCACAAATCTACAGAGCATAACTATATAAAAAAGGACTCCATAAGCTATTGTAAACTAAGAAAATTATTCAAAAACTTATAGTCGTAAGATCTTAAAGGTTTTGACAATAGATCAGGTTTTAAGCATTTTCCTTTTAATTAGCCCAAGATGAGCTTTCTAACTCACATATGCGCTGAGATGCTTGCGTTAATGTAAATAAAAGAATTGCCTATTTTTCGAACATTCAAAAATTATTAATAGTTCAGAAAATTAGGGAATTTGCAGTTTTTATAGACTCTATAGATACATCTCGTAAATCAAAGACCATAGTAATCTCAGAGACAGTGTCAAAATTATTTGCTCATTGCTTGAATTGGCATGTAATGGACCAATATATCAATCGGAATATTGCACCATGATTCAAAGCAGTGACAAGAAAATGTTTAGTCAAGCCTATTATGTATCTAAGCTACATACGGCTTGGGTAGACCTAATCAGTGAGAGGACCTTATAGAGAAAGTGTTCGAAACACATATGACCTATTTTGCCTTATCTTTTTAGCCCAACTTTCAGTTTTGACTGTTGGTTGCTGTGATCATAACAGCCACATCAGCTACGCAAATAATATTTGTTGTATTATTAGTAATTCTTATTCATGTCCAGGTCCACCCATTATTTTTATCCTAATTGTGCAGGCATTGACACCCGGATATATTTGTATACGTCTTGACATTATAAGAACTCGTTACGACTGCCGGTTATCGACGGCTTATGGATTTCGGAAATAAATAAGGCAGCTGCCAATACCAATATCTGATTGATGTTGAATGCTAATTTGTTATTAAAATATGTGGCATTCAACTGCGCAATCATGGATTAACATCTTTCCCTTAAAAAGGTAGAACCAGGACTTCTGAATATATTCCTCCCAAGCCAACGAAGTATAGGTTGAAGGTTTTTATATCTGTAATGCAATTACTTGCCAGTTTTTTTATTGAACCGAGTGACCAGCTAAGAATTGAGGACAGTCAGTCGTAAGAGATTTGTGCTACCAATTCAATTATTCTGAAACAAATGTCGCGATGCGCAGCTTTCCTACTTCACTGTCCTTAGCGTGTTTGTTGCTCTCCTGGAATTGGTCGGCGGTGGAAAAGCTGAAGCAAATACGACCTGTATTCCAATGACAATGATGAAAAACAATTCAATTACAGCGAAGTTTTCACATCGTCGATGCACTTTTCTTTAGAGACTACGAAAACAAGTCGCTGTGTCTGTCATTGAACGGCAATAGAGAGACCGTAATCTCTTAAAATATGTTTCCATGAAATCTGGTAATGAAGCTGTGTTCGAACACTCTGTAGTTCTTCAGAATTACTAACGGACGTATAAAGCATACCGAAAGGTGCTAGCCCTGCTACGTCTATCAGTTAACATTATCTTGTAACTGCATAAATGTTTATAATCCCTACTGTTCGAGCAAGTTATATTTGCAGGTAGTCACTCCTTTTGACAGCGGTAGTAAAACAAAATTACAAAACTTGCTATTTATACGAGTTAACGGCAGTAGTATTACAAAACTAATAATTTTGAGTATAATTAAAAGTTAATAATTAAGATATTTCAGTAAGTACAGACCGTATTATGTAGTTCCACGAAGTAACTAACAGTAGAAAAATCAAGAAGGGTCCCAGGCAGCATCTAAGTGGCACTAACTGAGATCGGAACTTACTTCAGTTTGAAATATTTTAGTAATTATGTAGTCGTTTATACTATTTATTGGAACTATGTAGTTCCATTACTTCTGAGTAACTTATCAAGTAGTGGAACGGTATTGCCACTTAGTATAATTATTTAAGTTGTCACGTTGTTATATTAAGTCGTTGCAACTTCAAAGTGGTATTATGATTGTAGCAGTAACTTGTCCGAAGCTACTCTAAAGTCTTTAAAACTTTAAAGTAGTACTGAAAGTTCCTGCCATCTGTACGAGGGTAGATCAGTATTTACGGTCCCTGACATAGTAGGCTTTGCATGATATCGTCACTCATTTTTCTATGAGAACTGTCATTACTAATTATTTGTTGTGTCAAGTTTTCCGTAGGTGCGTGTTGTTCTTTGAAAGTTATTAATAATTAAGCTGGTCGATAACAGACAATTTTTAAAAATGGAAAAAAGTGAAGTCAGAGCGGTGATAAAGTATTTGCAAAAAAAAGGATTAACACCTACTGAAATTCACAAGGATATGACAGACGTTTTAGGGGACTCTGCCCCTTCTTTCCAAGTGGTGAAAAATATGTCTCGTGAGTTTAGATTAGGCAGAACAACTTGCGAACATGCGAAAGGTGCGGGACGTCCAGTCTGTGTCACCGTTGACAAAAACATCAATTTGATCCATGATATGGTAATGGCAGATAGAAGACTGACTATTCGCCATATCGCGGAAATAACGAACATCTCTTATGGGTCAGTTGAAAATATTTTAAGAAATGTTCTTGATCTCAGAAAAATTTCGGCGCGTTGGGTTCCAAAGATGCTGACCGTCGATCAGAAACGCTCTAGAGTGCTGCATTCGGAAGCCAATTTGGAGTACCTGAAGGCCAATCGGAAGCAATTTCTCACTCGCTTTGTGACTGTGGATGAAACATGGGTGCACCATTTTGATCCTGAGACGAAAAGACAAAGTATGGAGTGGCATCACAGAGGTTCTCCACCTCCACGCAAATTTCGAGTTCAACGGGCGGCTGGAAAGATTATGGCCACAGTGTTCTGGGATGCAGAAGGAATTTTGATGATCGATTATTTGCAGCGTGGACACACAATAACGGGTTCTTATTATGCAGGGTTAATTCCAAAATTGCGCGAAAGCATCGACCGAAAAAGACCATGAAAGTTGGCACACAAAATTTTGTTCCATCAGGACAACGCTCCAGTCCACAAGAGCTGCATTGTCATGGCTGCCATACAGAACGCTGGCAGAAATCCTAGAACACCCTCCATATTCACCAGACCTGGCACCCAGTGATTACCATCTATTTCCAAAATTAAAGGAAAACCTGCGTGGAAAAAAATATGGAGACGATAATGAAGTTATGACCGCAGTAAATGGCTGGTTTGAGGAGCAACCGGAAAACTTCTTCCTGAAAGGCATTGAAGCATTGGAACATCGGTGGACCAAGTGCATTGAAGTCCAGGGAGATTATGTTGAGAAATAAATAAATAATGTTTTAAACATTATTTCTCTTTCTATATCAGGGACCGTAAATATTGATCTTCCCTCGTATGAAACCATTGCTTAACCCTTTAAAGTAACGGAACCTTACAGAAATATTGAAAGTAAAACTTACGTTTTTGCTAGCCAGGAGAATCACTTTAAAGTAATTTTTCATAAACTTAGTGATGGGCGACGGGAATATTCCCGGTGAGGAATATTCCCCGCCAGGAATTTATTTTGGGAATTTATAAAAATTATCAAAAAAATTTCCAAAAAATGGAAATTTATTTTTTATCCCCCAGTAAGTGAAACACAAGCAAACAAGCGTCAAAGCGTATACCTACCGCCTAATACCATTTTGCAAGCTAAGACCTGTTACCAACACGTGGCCGGTTCTACCGTTAAGTTAGCACGTTCAGTGTACATTTACCTTTGATGTGAATTGTGTTAGATGGAAGACTGATATATTTTACGCGTTGCCGCGTAGTATACACTGTATAGTACCCTTTTTTTTCAAACAATCTCTCTATTTTGGACCTATTTTAAAGCAAAAATATAAATTCCCGATAAAGTGGGAAGTTCGGGAACATTCCCAGATATATTTCCAGGAATATTTCCCAAAAAATTGGTAAATTCCGGGAATTTACCCATCACTACATATACTACTCCATCTCCATATTTACTTGTAAAATGTTGGAGGACATTAATCAATTTTCAAATTGTTATGATTGTTAATAGATGTTTTACTATACAGGGTTGCGATTATGTATGGAACCGGGTTCGTTCTGCTAAAACGGTTTGAGCTAGAATCCTGAAACTTTAAAGAGACTTAGGACTCAATAAAAACTACTTATTAAAATTTAAAAAAAAATTTTTGATCCATAAGTTTTCAAAATGCAAAGCCAACTTGATTTTTTTTAAATGGGAACATGGGTTAAATGGGACATCGTTTTTTTTCATTTTTCATTTTTATTTTTTTTTTCTGAAATTCTGTCAAACAAATCATCAAACCTATTATACCATTCAATTCGGAAAAAAATAACCTTTTAAACGATGTCCCATTTAACCCATGTTCCCATTTAAAAAAAATCAAGTTGGCTTTGCATTTTGAAAACTTATGGATCAAAAATTTTTTTTAAATTTTAATAAGTAGTTTTTATTGAGTCCTAAGTCTCTTTAAAGTTTCAGGATTCTAGCTCAAACCGTTTTAGCAGAACGAACCCGGTTCCATACATAATCGCAACCCTGTATAACCTTCAATAAAAATAACAAATTGGTGCCAAGTTGTGCTTTAGGACTTGTTATGTATGTAGCTTTAAGATGGCAACATTTATTAGTACTGATGTAACTAGCCAATCCTGGCCCATCCGTTAGTACCACTTGAGTCGGCTTGGTGGACACAGGACACACATCTTGCACAGTGTATGCATTGTGTATGTAATGCTCCCTGCTCACTCAATATTAATAAAGTTTATTAATAATAATAATTGAGTATCTTTTATTTAAAAGAACATGACAGGAACAATATAAAAATGGTTTCTATCATGTGTTGTTATTTTTCGACCTATTATCATCAGATTTAACAGAAAAGTTGCAATGGTTTATAATTTTGGTATACTGGAATGACAAAATAACCAAATATTTCATGGCTCTTTGTGTTATTAAGTACGTGTTACAAATAAAATGATAATCCATTTTGTGACACTATCGCAGCATTCGTATAGAAAATGATAAAATATTTCTTAGGTTGCAAGAGTAAGAGAGATGAACCACGTAATACGAGTCAAAGAGAAAAGAAGTGCCATAAAAGTAGCAATTACTACGCCGCCACGTTCCCGCTACGTAAGCTTAAATGTAACCGAAACGTAGCTGGACAAGATACAGAGAGGTTACTGCAACGTATCTGCTACCCAAAAATTGTTCCTTATTTTGGTTCCAAGTCCGTAATAAAATCGTAGCAAATACGTGCTTGTGACTAGTGGCAAAAACTTAATAATTCCACTGGTAGTTTGCTGGTACATAGCGATAACTAAAAATGCTGCTTGAGGTTTATTGTTTACTAAAATTGTTTGCATTTGATGCCAATCCTAAATTTTTGTTTTTGCAAGTTTTTTTTAAACAAGTTGAATAAATGTATGGTTTTATCATGATAAATCGTTTTACCGTTAAGATTGCGTCTGAGACTGGGTTTCCTTTAGTTACCTGTGGATTAAAAAATTAAAAAGTTCACACAGAAGCCAAGCAGTCTTTTATTTTTATTTTGAATAAATTTGAAGATGAAAAAAATTTTAATACAAAAAAATAAGTAATTAATAAGTAATAAAATAACGAATATTTAGACACATGTATGTTGTATGATGTCAGAATCCCAAGTAATATTTAATAAAATAACAAATACATGTTAATAAAACTTTCTTTTAAAATTCTTCTTTACGATTTCTTTACGGTTACGATTACATTTTTTCGGCTACATGTTTTCAAATGTTTAGAACGTCTGGAATTTTAATCTATATGTCTATAGATTCGTGAAGTGTAATAGGTGGCAACAACGAAGCACAAACTTTCATAAGAAAATGCATTGGCTGTAGTCCCAAAGTGAGACCTATAGAAATGTTGCAAAGATTTGCAAACGATTAATTTGTAATGGACATGTCGATACTATAGCAAATTGCCAATAAAGCGGGCAGTAAACACTTTTTCTTGGGAAAAAAATTAATAAATAGTGAATTTTTGAACATATAGCATATCCCTTGCGAGGATATACTTTTATTTTGGCGACAAACTAAGATTTTTTATTCAACGAGATTGTTATTGACTTATTATCATATCAATTCAACTTGAGATTAATTGGTTGAAGTGAAATAAAAGTTTAGGCCAGGTAGCTGAACCAGAAAATAAAAAAGAAATACGGCGAGAACCCAAAACAGTGTGCCTAACTGTGCGCACATAAAGGTTAAACAATTCATATTGATAAAGTCTTCATTAATTAGGTCTTTACAGACACCCTATATTATTAATTAATTGATGAAATTGTTGAATTTCTCATTTCTAAATCCATGATTATTTTGAGCTGAAGGTACAACCACGTATGGTGTTCTAGTTCTATAGTCGACGATGATACATTCGAACGTAGGACGTCTATCTGAAGAGAACTAATATTTCTATTTTAATCAAAGAAATGTTAATTTTATTGAACTTCAAACTGCATTATTTCAGGTTTTTAAGATCTAAGGCGGGTAGGTATGCAAATAAGTGAAAAGCGCATCACATTTCAGGTCGGAAATATATTTAGGACTAATTTTCCATTGCTTTCTACTCATGTCTAATTAGAGATAAGATTGTACATTTCATATATGTTTTATTACACTTAAATGAGGACAAATGACTCAAAAGAAATGTAAATAAAAACGTCGTTTGAATATCAACAAAGTTATCATTTCAGCGTCACGTACAAGATCAAAAAGATTCCTTCTCTCAACTCTCACGTAAATCATTATTTAATGCTAAACGACAAAAAGAAGACAAATCGAAGTATGGAAGCAAAGAAGCGCTAAAGCAGGCTCAAATAAGAAAAAAACCTCTCATAAATCCTTCTTTCTTTAGTGGGGCTCCAAAGTTGCACAAACTTGGGCTAAGTCCGAACATCGTTCACTTTGAAACATGGCTGCCTAGCTGTCGTCTCCGACGTGGCTGCGCATTAATACGGCCCAGGATCGAACTAGGATCTCCGCACGTGCACCAAGACGTGTGCGCTCATGTTTGTGTTTGGTTATTTATGTGTAAGCTGAGAAATTGGCCGAAAACACGCTATATAGCTTCCTATACAGTATTCATCTTCAAGTAGACACACTCATCCACTTCAATAACTGGATCTAATTGAAACATACGAAGTAGGTAGGCGATCGCTATTTGCCTAACTACAACCAATAAAATGTTATAACTACTCATAAAGTAGGTACTTATTGCAAAGGTGAATTATGCAAAGAAAGGGAGATTCTCTGCATTCATATTCGCAGCAATGGCAATCGCACCTAAAATCAGATCTTAAGACAACAAAAATCAACCTTATAAATAACGTAGCTCGCTCATTAAATGCCGCCAATAAATCACACAGACAATATTAATATTAAATTGTCATTATTGCTTAGTATTTTTATCTCTGGAAACATCAGGTCTTGCACGATTCTGCGCATGTTCTCTCGCTACGAACAGGTAATCCGAGGTGCATCTTACACTAGACAATGAATGTTTGGATTCCACAATAATTACTAATTATGGTAAACCATAACTTATTTAATCTCTCTCATATTCTTAATACTATAGTGACTATTCACACTAATAGAACTTAAGATAAGGTTGAAGTGTAATAAATAATTATTCTGTTGTTTTTTTTTTTTGCAAGAAATGTATCGCACATAGAGCTGGGGAAATATTTTGTGTTGTTATAACCTGTAGTATTTATGAATATTTACTTTTTTCATTTCATTGTTATGTATTGTGGAAGGGATCGAAAATGTTATTGATAAATGCTTTAACTTATCCCTGCACAAAGGGAGCCGAAGGGCATAGGCTCCAAAGCATCCCTCCCTGATCAATATTCAACGAATTACAAAAAAAAAAACTATCGAATCATTGCATGATCAACATTTGTTCCTTCTTTAATGAAAAAAATTCTTTTTTGCAAACATTACAATTGCAATTATTCTTCCACGGCGATAACCTAAATTGGATAAGTATCTAATAACCCTAGTAATACAATCTCTCCCTTCTGTTTTTGTGATTACGTTAATTAGAAAGAAATATGGAAAACCGTACTCGAGGCTATTATCCTCCAAGTACAAACATTTATTCGTCAAGTACACAGAGCCTGTAAAGGAGTCCGCGCGAGAGAGAGGCTCTAGTCTGACAGAGATGAATGGGTTTCATTTCACGCTGGGTCTCCCGCCCCGCGCCCGACAGCCCCGCATGATTTACCGGGCTACAATGTGGTAACCCATGATTTATCGCTGCCGAATGGCGGGCTCGCGAGTGGTGCGCTTCGAACCCCGGACCATGGGCGGTTTCTACTCTTCTACAACTATTTGGATATTGTCATATTTATTTTCTTATAATGTAACTGACAGGGTACAGGAAGAAAAAACACCGCAGCTATGTCTTACTATTATTTTTTTTAAGTCGTCTTGTGTTTTTCATTTTTTAGTTTACATGCTGAAATATTGTACCTTGTCTCAGCAATTTAATTTGTAAGCTCAGCATAAAAATGAAATCCATTCGTGCTAGAAAATACAAGCGAAAAGATGAATTTCTCTGAAACACAAGGGGCACCAGCAGGCACAGCAGTGACCAGCAGGCGGCAAAAAAACTAATATCTTCTGGGTGGACAGGGAGAAAAGTTGGGGTAAGAGGAAGCACAACTCATACTAACATTTCACAACTTCGTTGAGATAGGAAATACTGCGGATATTGCATATTGTGGCACACAGGACTTTTTGATAAATTTTTTTGTACAATAAAAGGTTCGAAGTTTTATAGCATTTGCAAGTTTCAGAATCAAAATTTTTGAAATTTTCTTATTGTTAGATGTAAAAAAAATAAATATCTTGAGTCATAACAATAAATTTTCTTCAGAACGTGTATATCATTTTAAAGAGTGTCAATAACATTCTTGCAGATATGCCATAAATAAGGGGTCGCAAAGTGCTCTTATATCCGAGATGACCCTTGGATTACTTTTAGTTTCTATCGAAACTACCAACATTAGAATTAAAACAAACTTAAAATCAGAAAGTTTAAATTTATGTGCTTTAAGATACATGTCTCACATATTTATTACCTGCGTAGTTCGTGTTTACTCATAACCTTTTGCTTCATATAACTGTAAACGATTACTAACAGATGAAGATACCTTGTTTGAGAAACTCCAAAAGTCATATTTGAATATTCATTAGTATTTTTATTATCTAGATTGTGCGGAGATACAGAATTTCCTTTAAGTTAATGATTTTATAGCTGCATTTCACTTTTGTCTCTGGTATTTTTCCCAAATAAAGCAGAAACAAGTTTGAATAAGGAAATACCAAGAAAATACTCTTCTTTAAGAAGCCGCAAAATCAGTCCATAAGAATTCTACTAACAACTCCGTTATTCAGAAAACGAAGGATCAGATTACGATATACATATTGATGAATGCCGAAGAATTATCTGCTGATGACATTCATTAAACGACTCGATTTTAATCTATTTAGAAAAATATACGAATACTTCCTTTTTTTATTTACCCCCAACCCAACCGCGACTTGAATTTTCAATACAGAACTGGTCATACAGGCTAAAGTGAGAAATAAATGTCAGATATTATTGATTTATTACTTAAATTTGAGCACTATATAGATTCAAGTACGTCCTAACTTATAAAAAGAGCAAAACAAACTGCTTGATTTATTTTTTTGGACCACCTCGATCTGTCTTTAATTTATTCGCCTAAAATATAAAAAACCTGTTAGGATAGATAGAACAAACGCTTATTTTTTCCAGTATTTATCTACTATCTAGTTTTCCATTTCTGTATGGAATAAATATCTATATTTATCCAAGTAGAGTACTTTGATATAAAAATCTCTTTTTTTTATTTCTGAATATTAGAGTTTATATTTGGCTTTAGTCAACCAGATGAATTCCGTAATAAATTTTAATAAAACATGAGGCTGCACTTGTGACAGATCCCAAAACGTCTGCATAAGAATGAGTGAGTGTGGAGCAAGAAGGTTATCTGGATAGCACTTGTTCTGAACCCGCCCAGGACCTTCAAGATTTACGAGGTCAGCCTATGATCACGTCATTTCATCTCTAGTACACGGATGAATTTTTCCATTGTTAAAAAATTAAATGTGGTTGTAGTCAAGCTTGACTTAACATATTATCTTTTTACTGCAAGTTTATCCTACTTCCATTTAAAAATTTTTGAACAAATAACTGGATGTTGCTTGAAAACTTAAAAATTCTTAACACACATGGTTATAGAGATCGTTAGAGTTAGGGAATTAATATTTATATAAATGATTTAACAAAAATATTTCGTACTAATTAACAGAAAAAAAAACTAATAGCAATTATATTTAACAGGTATATTAGAACTACTGCACACTTTATGTAGTGTGACATTTAATTAAAAATCGGTCGATGGCAAACAACTACTAAATATAATAAGATTAAAATAATTTCATGAATGCTTACATGCGTTTGGATTTATTATTTCAAGTCATACTTCGTGAAATCTCATGTTCATTCAATAAATGAGAAAAGAGATAGTAAACTGTTTAACAGTAATTGCTTATTTAAGTACGTGCTACATGTTTCAATACATTTGATACTTTGAAACAAGTATCAAATGTATTGAAACATGTGAAAAATCAGAAGTTCCAAGAGTGTTTTACATGGAGTACCTGTCATGAGACCTAACCTCCGCGTTCCTTCCACGAGGAAGTAATTGAGATACGCTCAATCAGCGAGCATTTACAAGGCCAATGCTTGCAGTATCTCAATGGTTAGAGCGAGGTTGCCTATGCATCCTCTACTAGTTCTCCAGGCTAGTAACTAATCCGTCCTCTTTCATGCGCGCTAAGTTCCTTCCCCCAGTCAACTCCCCTTAAGCGTAGGTTTCTAGAAAATTTCTGGGCATTTGACCACTGGAACTGCACAGCCAAAGCCGGACCCCCATACCTAATTAATACCTTAATTCTTTTCCATTCGTCTAGGTCCGACAGCGGGAAACTACCACCATATCAGACCCTGACGTCAGGTAAGAATCAAATCCACCCACACCGGACCCTCATATTAGCAGAGTTTCCTCCGCAACGTTTTAGAGTCATCGTCGAGAAACACTTGCGTGTAACTCTACCACACATTACATTCTGACTGCGTCATTCGTTGTCCAGACAAACCTGGGATTGGGTAGACAATAGCTAGTTCTAAGGGTGAACGCCATGTGGTCTGCCCACAAGCTAGTCTAGGATACCGACACCTCTAACGACTGCTCAGACCTCTGTCATCTGGGTCTAGTCTCGGATCCTAGTGAGTATGACACCTCAACCGGCTGCTTGTCCGTTCACCCTGGTATCACCAGTAAACAACTATCAGGTTAAGAAAACATCAAGGACACTACGCCGACTGGACACAACGTCGATAGCGGACACTTCGCTAACTGTGGATAATACGCCGATGTTTAAAATAAATTTGGCTATTGGACACCGCCGACCGTGAACAATACACCGACCGCAAGCGGCAGACACTAACCTAACCTAACTTAAAGTCATCTCATATTGTGGAAAACTTCATAGAGATCATATTTGTAAAAACCATATCGAAATCCATCAACAGGTCGGCAAAGTGTCCAAAACCGCTAGTCGACGTAGTGTCTCACAGTCGGTGTAGTGTCTGCGGTCGGCGTTGTCTCCGATCGGTGAAGTGTCCAGCCATCTTTCAAAGGTTGGTTAAGATGGAAATATTTAATTAACTAGACTACATATCTTCAGAAACTACCATAAAGATAAACTTGAAGAAAGTAATCCGTTTTTGTAAGTTTACGCACTATACAGTATACATTATATATACAATTGTATTGCATGCATCAACATCTGGAAGATCTAATTGTTTGCGTATGGTACTTTTTCGAAGCAGTGTAATTACATACGTACTATCGATTTCATAATGATCTAGGACAGCAAGGCTAATTTACCGTTTGAATTGTTCTTTTTGTAGTTCGGTATATATTGGCAAACACATTTTGACATAAGATATAAGGAGCACGTGCGTTGTTACGTTGTTAATAAACACCGTGAAAATCTACTTTTAGAACAAAATCACACGATGACTTCTCAAAATAATATTAAATTCCTACATTTTTGTAATTTTAACAAACGCAAATTAGACATTTTAGAAGCGTTCGAGATATACAAACACAAACTCAGGGAACCTTTAATGAATGAACAGATTGAGCTCAGTAATTCTCCGCTAATGGAAGTGTTAGATATTTAATTTTTATTTTTATCTAGTTATCTATTTTTTGTATTTATCTTAGCACGGTGCTTGTTTATATTTATATTACCTTTGATAATGATAATTAGCTGTCGAAACAATTGTCAGGTAGTTTATAATAAACTTGTAAAACTTTTACTAATCTTTTATTTATTTCATAAAATAATAAAAAGTAGCATCGTTGTCATGGATCATTATGAAACCAATAGTACGTACTTACTTTGAGACAAGATACTACTAGAGACTAGATGATTCGTGTTTCTTGGATATACAATAATTATTATAGCTGCCGTACCTGTCATCGGTACATAGAAATGTTCTGGGCAAAGACTAGGAAAACTCTTAGGCTCGGAAATGGGTCATTGTAAGATGCTAAACTGAGGCTGTTGGCAAAAGAAGATCTATTGCTGCACGCTTACATTGGGCGATGTTTTGAAAAAATCAGTAGGAACCAAGAAACATTCCTTAGAATTTACTCACGATGTAATAAACTGTTCGTTTTAATATTCAAATAAACAGCAATCTTTTTCTTCTTCGATGTGGCTTGCGCCGTGTCAGGTTATCCTATCGTTGTCCTAACGCAATCACTGTCGCAAGTGCATCTCAATTTTCAGCAAGACGAAATAATTGTTGAGTGCTGCAAATTCCCGACCACTCTCTAATATTTGGCTGCCATGAAGTCTTTCCTTACAATTCACTTCCTCACTAGTTTTTCGTGAAACCCATGGTATTCTCAACATTCTTCTGTGGGTCCACATTTCAAGAGCTTCAAGGTGGTTCATTGTAGATACAAAAAAAATCGTGTCGATATGGGAGGGTGATCCATTGTTAACATTATTGTTTAATTAGAGGCATTAGAGGAGATAATGGAACTACCTAGAAATAATGAGGGTACGATTTTAAACAGATCTACTTAGTCTCGGCGTATGCAGATGCCAGTTACACGAGTGCAGTGCATGGAAGCTCGGAGAAAGGTGCTGTAAGCAGAGGGCTCAAAGGTTATCAAATGAATATGATTACATCATGAAAAATAGGGATCTTAAAATTGCTGGATTCAGTACTTAGCGAAGCAAACGAAATGATCGAGGATATAGCACCAAGACTAGCGACCGGAAATAGATGTTATTCGGCTTTAGAGTTCACGTTCAAGTAAAGTGATGCTTCGATAAATTCAAAAGCGTATATATGTAAAACTATTCTATATTAAGACCTAAGTATAGTAATATACTGAGCAAAAGTAAATACAAGGTCGATGTTCGTTCGGCCTTGTAATCGAAAATGGTGAATGGAGAATAAGAATAACTATGAATAGAAGGAGATGTACGTGTGCCGGATGTACTGAGTGGAATTAATAGTAACAGAGTGAAATAGTTGGGCATGTGCAGGGAATGGAAGAAACAAGAAGTGCTCTTGACTTACGCACGGACATCGTTGGTACATATGGTTGCAAGTAATGAGAAGATAGGAGGTAAGAATCGGTAACTTGAAAGAAGTAAACATGAAATAAATATGAAGGTGTTCGAGAAAATGTGAAGAAGTTCCTGCGCCAGACGCAAGTCTAACTTGCTGATCTACTGGATCTATCCTAATACACAGTTGGAAAGCTCGGACGTGCTATGACCCTATAAAAGAAAGCAAGGAGTACAAACATCTTTGCATTTTGCTTTTGTACTACCAAAAGCCAAAATAAATAGAAAACAGCACGTATTTTTAAGACCCCGAATATAAAACGTCATGCAGTTTTTCGAAAAAGAAATCAAACCTCGAAAAACTTTTCTTGTAGAATGTGCATTTTGTAATTCATTTTTTTGTTCTCGTCATCCTGTTATATTACATTCTGTTAAGCCAGCTACTTACTATGCGTAATTTGCAAATTCGTGAATAATGTGTACACTTGTGTGCGTTAAAATTTTTCCACTTGGCCAAAAACTGCCGGCATCAAAAGAATTCTTTGGTCGCGATTAATGTACGAACTTAGTGTGCATAATGTATATAATGCATAATCTCGCATAGTCTGTACACTTTACTTTCGTTACTTGACGAACTACACGAACTACCCATCGCGAATTGCGCATTGACGCATAGTGAGTATCCGGCTTTACGCTAAACCTGTTAACAGTTAACCTAAACAGTGTTGTTTACGTCTTTTCATGCATAAAAATTTCCGAAAATCGAAAGGTCCGACTATAAGACGACCCTTGTTTTTTACTGTTATTTTGTGGAAAAAACCTCGCCTTATATTCGGGTTTATACATATGTTTTTTAGTCTTTGAGACTAGTAGAAAAATAAAATATCAAAATATTGTTCACTAAACTTATATAAGTTATACACAGTGTGCCATATATGATACAGTGCGTCAATATGATTTTTTGAATTTTTTTCTTTTATTTTGGTATCTTGGCAGGTGGCTTTCATTTGAAAAGTGTTAATGGTTTTTTGGTCACAAGTAGACCATAAATGGGTATATCTTTGAGAAAAATTTGATTCAAATTGGATAGAAAATAAAAAAGATACGTATATCGGTGGTGCTGCCTAATTTGCGAAACACTATAATACGTACACAAGGTTTTGATGTGTCCCTCCCCTTTGATTGAAAATTTTCTGTGGGTGTCAATGAACAATTACAATATATTTATAACGAAAAGAGCAATAGTAACATCACCTACTGTAATATTGTTAATATCGAATAGTCCATGTAAATTGTTATAAGTAAACAGGCGAGGGAACTGTAGCCCTAAGGAGCTGGGGTCACCAAATCGTATCAGCCAGACCGCGTTGGCAGACCGGAGTATCACAAACGACACCATATTGAAGCAAAGAATGCGTGAACTGTAGTAATGGCTGTACTGCAGATGGGTGTGCTATTAATGATTTTTTTTCAGAAACTTGCAAATAATATTTTTTATCAGATACAGATTTCAAAGGAGATATAGAATGCGATTTTAAAAAGTGTAATAATAACGTAACATAGTCAGAAACGCTCAGTCGCCGAATAGCCGACTCAGCTATTTTCCTAATAATTACTACTGGGAGATTGTTGAAGTCAGCAGCGGACGTAAATGCCGAGCTGAACATATTTTCGATTAGTTTGGTTAGCGACGGTTGGTGAGGGTAATCCGCGCGCAAAACACTTAATTATTTATGCTCTTTATCATTTTCAAAAATCCAACGTAAATATCAATATTTAAATGTTTTCAAATTTACAACCTCACAATCAGAAACTACAACAATACAGAAAACGTGATTAGAGAATGTGGTAATCCCAAGCTGCATCTAAGTAGCGGTAACTGAGATCGGAACTTTGATTGAGTAGCTGTTACGTAACTACAATTAAATTTATTACTTTATAGGTTTAATAACTTCAATTTGGAATATTACTTCTACTATTTATTAAAACTATGTAGTTCCATTACTTCTAAGTAGATTTTTAAAGTATGTGGAACGGTATTGCTACTTAGTATAATTACTTTAATGTTGTTGCAACTTCAAGTGATATTATGATTGTAGCAGTTGCCCGAAGCTACTCTAAAGTTTTTAAAACTTTAAAGTAGCACCGAAAGTTCCTGTCAACGGTCTGAAACCATTGCTTAACCTTTAAAGTAACTGAACTATACAGTAGTATTGAAAGTAAAACTTAGTTTATGCTACCCAGGAAAATCACTTGAAAGTAATTTTCACTACTAATTTTGCATCAGAATTACTAGAAAGTTCCAGTTACTATTAAAAAATTACAATGAAGTGACAGTAACTTCTAAAGAGGCATATCTCCTGTAGGTTACTTTGAAATTTGGAGGTTAATTGTGTTTTTGCAGTGGTGGTAGTTTTGAAAGTTTTTAATAAAAATGTCAAAGGCAAATGGAATAAGAAAAAAGAAGAATTTTAGATATACGTCCACCTTTTATAAAAAATTAAAACAGCAGTTAGGTGAAATCAGTGGAAACAAAATCAACTGTTTACAATACAAAATAGAAAAAAATAGGGATTAGATCACTGGTAAACCATCATGTAGTAAACAAGGGTGAAATATATTCCCCTTTTTTCTTTCGTCGCTACAACTTTAAAATAAGCCATAATTAAATAATAATTGTTATTAAGTAGCAATCAGTATAAAAATATTGGTTGTTTGTTTACGATTGACGTTCAAATTTGAGGTTAAGTTCCAATGGGAATTTTGCAGTGACATTAGGAGCTAGAAAGTGGCTACGGAAACGTTGACGTCGTTTTCTAGTAAGAGTCACTTAAAAGTTCCAGAATTTTTTAACTTATTTTATACTTCGTGGTAACAACAACCTAGAAGTAGAATTTGTTTAGTTTCCGTTACTGTTTATAAAGTGACACAAACTTTAGACACACATTTTACAGTTAATACTACTTTAAAGTGACTTTTTCAAAACTACTCCATATTTACTTGTAAAATGTTGAAGGCTATTAATCAATATGCAATTTGTTGCAATTATTAAAAAGTGTTTTACTATAACTCTCAATAAAGATAACAAATCGATGCCATATTGTGCCTTAGGAATAAAATAAAATGGTTTATATCATGTTTATCAATTTCTAATTCTAATTTTATTTTTCTCATATTTTATTCAAGACATTTTTTATTAAAATATATATTTAAAGAAGGTGCATTGTTATTTTTCGATCTATCATCATCGCATTTAACAGAAAAGTTGAAAAGGTTTATAATTTTGGTATGCTAGATTGACAAAATAACGAAACATTTCATCTCTTTATGTATTATGTACGTATTACAAATACATTTTGTGACACGACCGCAGCATTAGTAGAGAAAGTGAAAGAATATTTGTTAAGTTGCAAGAGTAAGAGACATCAACTACGCGACACGATGTGTCAAAGAGAAAAAAGTTCCACGAAAGTAGCAATTACTACGCGGCCACGTTCCGGCTACGTAGCCTAAAGGTAGCTGGACAAGTTCCGGAGAGGTTACTGCAACGTATCTGCTACCCGAGAATTGTTCCCCATTTGGTTCCAAGCACGTAACAATACCGTAGCAATTATGTTCTTGTGACTAACGTAAAAAACTTTATAGTTCCACCGGTGGTTGCTGCTACGTAGCGGTGACTAAAAATGCTGCTTGGGATGTCTCTTAGGCAGAATTTAGCCGCTAGGAGTCACTGGATAACATCGGCTTGTAAAGAACTTTTTCCGAAACTATTTTACCAATCCTTTACGTGTCAGTACCATGGTATTATTGAGGGTGGACATCAAAAAAGATTAAAATATCAGCAACTACTGAAGCAGAAACCCTACAAAAACACGGTTCTGATAAATCAGTTGTTTATTTAAAATACTTTTGAAATTATTTATCTATAACTTTTTTGGGAATAGTTTTATATTAAAATTAATAATAATTCTACATACATTATTTGTATATGATCAATAAGTTTTCTAAATAAAGACAAGCCTCTAAATATCAAAACCAAATATCTACTAAAATACAAAGCACTTGTGATTAATGTTATATGTAATGATATTCCAAAATGACATCATGTAGGCCAGGATTTCATGCGCTATGCGTTTATAACAGCAGCAGCGAGATGAAATGGTTTTTCTTATCTGCAAGTACTTGTTTAATAGTATATTATTGAACGAGCATATAATAATGGCTATTATTAACAAGAATGAAGTTTACGACACGAGCAGTACCCAAGTGTCCTAAATAATTTTGCATTATATTCAAGTAGAATACTATACTTTGTCCACGAGGATTAAGTATTTTTAGTAGATTTATACTTCAAAATACGGTTAGAAATGTATAAACGATGTTGATGTATCAATTTAATTAATGAGTTTTATATGCCATACGCCATGGTTTTGACACATAGGGGCCTAATCGATAAAATTCTAAAAAGAAATTAAAACCTAGTAGTCGTGAATAATGATATGATATTAATCACCGCTAGTAGTGATTAATGATTAATCACCGTTAGTAGTGAATAATGTATATAATTATAATTGAAGAAACACAGCTATAATGAGCATATTATAACATAGTCATGGACAAAACTATTTATCAGCTTAGAGTAAGTTATAGAAAATATAACCGAAGTAAATGGGATCTATCATGCACTTTCAAATGAACAGCAGTGTGCATATAAATTACTAGTACTATTTGACTAGTGAGTAGTGAGTATTTGAAAAAGTGTGGGCGCAATCTATTTGAAGCCCACTAGATATGGTGAAAAATAAGAAAGATTCGAAATCCGAAGTAGTGGAATTCAACCATCGTCAGTACCATTCACGTATTACTGTGAATACTATACGTAATAAGATCTACTCCAACGAAATTGGTTCTCCATTGATTAGGTATAAATGTAAACAATTTACCCGAACGTTCCATAAAATAATTTATTACAGATTTGTTTGTTCTAAATAATTTTGTTTTGCGAGATTTGTTATTTGAGATTTGTGCCAACTCTAACATCATCATTATTAGCTACAACATTAATGACATTTTATTACTCTACTAAGATGATATCGTATAAAAATTAATAACTAATTAAATAAATATAAAACTTACCACAGTGTTAAATAGACAAAGAAGCGGAATAAAGACTGAGTTCTTACCTGAAAGAAAAAAAAATGTTTAATAACTTATTTAATGATTTGTTAATTATTTATTATGAACTGTAAGTACACGACTGAAGGATATATTTGTGTAATATATTTATTTTGAAATTTAGGCTTCTTGCTGAACATTCCTTTCAAAAATTGTAATTTACTTTTAAGAAGTTTTTAAATAATGTTGTTTATATAATTCTGATGTAGAAAAGAAAATTTAGATTTTAAATACTTTTATAAAACAGGAATATTAATGTCTATGCATTTATTTATTATAAATTATTTATAAGGTGCCTGAATGCATTAACGGTAGTGTCTAAAGGTGCAAATAAATACCAGAAACTATGCCTGAGTAAGCAATTAATAAACGTCCATCCTAATACAGGAATATATTAATAATAATCTTTGAAGTTGTACAAGTAAGACAACTGTAAAATATCCAACAAGGCATATCATAATGAGTATTTTTTTTCATCAACATTACATTCTACATGTCATTTAGTTGGTAGCATCATCGTTTGCTGCTTTTTTGCGGTTTCACAAAATAAAGTTCTCAAACTTTGTGTCTTCGTACACGCCCCAATAAAAAGCTAATCTAAAATGCGTCTCCCGCAGTAGCCTATTTTCCTCAGAGCTAGTCCAATTCTGTTCTTCTAGAGATATTGCAGCGGGGCCGCGTATAAATTTCCCGCCAGACTTCATTTCGGGCTGGAGCGGACCCGTTTATCTTACACACCATAACTCACGAGCCGTCCGTTCTTTTTGTTTTTTCTTATTGTCTTCCTAGAGTTTGCTGCAAGAAACACCAGAATAGGAATAGTAATCTTATCCTGAAATGAATTATAGAGGTACCGATCTACAAAGAAATGGAGACTTTCTCGAAAATTTAACATTTTTGTTACCAAACAACCAAAGAAAGATGTGTTAATTATGATAATATAACGTTGTTTAGTTATCTTGATGTCGCCATACAGACAGTGCAGAGGTGAATCTGAGATAAGTCCTTTTCTAAGCAAAAAGGATCCTTTCTTTACTGTACTGAAAGATTTGTATTTAATATCCACTCTTAATATTTTCTCATTAAATCTTAAACTAAGTTGATGGTTGCCGACATGCATCATATTCACACATAATTCATAATATTTTTATTTAAAAGCATTTATTATGGCATTATTTTGTTTTCATGAATTATGGTGAGTCTGCATGTACTCCGACTTTATTAGATTGATTTTTTATTTAAGTCCGGGAGTGCTAAAGAGGGTGAGTTAAGTGTTTTATATATCTAATACTGAAATAGTGGCTTTTACAAGGTTAGGTATTGCAGAATCAAAAGCCATAAAACTATAACGTGTTGGTCACAGATATGGTATATTTATTCTGAAATTGGCAAAAGATATCGAGACAATTCGGGATCGGGGATTGTAAGGATTTCGAAAATGACGTCTGTTCTTTATCCCAGTCGATATCTGTGCGTTAACCTTTCAACTCACTACATCACTTTACATCATAGAAGGAGCTGTTTATCTGGAAACCTCGCCAAACGATTTATGGAACGATCAAGTTGCTGCCGATTGGATGGATTGTTGTTAGATAAAGTAAATAGTTATGCTACTGAAAATGTTTTTTATATCAGCAGGACTACTTTTTTAATAAAAGAGATTTATTAGAAGAAAACAAGTATTTTATTGGAGATATAAGAAATTAAAAACAAAAGAATTATTAGAATTCCAATTTTAAAAACCAATAGAATCTAAACTCGAAAGAAACAGAGTATAAGCATTCTATAGAGAATGTGCCGTTAAAAATTTTGAACACAATCTTTCCATTTGTCTTGAAGCGTCGCTCGTAAATTTCTAGTAAGATGTGAACAATTCTTCACACTCGCGAGGGTTCCAAAGGTTTCTAACTTCCATATGGTTTGCTTATATCTTGCGTAAGTTTGAATGTAACAGATAAAAAATGTTCCATTCTAAAGCAGAGGTCTGTAATTGTAAATATCTTTCTTTTAAAAAAGGCTATAAATAACGGAAGATTAAATTAATTCAACAATTTAATGATTCTTCGTTTAATTAATACTTCGTACGTGTGTTCACGGCCAAGATGCACTTTTAATTTAAATTCAGTTAGGGACATTTAAGTAACAAATTACTTAATTCACTTCACAAGCGTATATATGTAGGAACGCTGGTAATTAATAAACATGCCGACTTAGAAAAAGTCCTGTAAAATTACTATTTCCCACGCATTTCTAGGAAAATTAATGGAAAGGAACGGTTTCATTTAGATAAGTTAATTGCTACAAATAGGAATTTACTAAAATACCTAAGTAAAACATTGTCGAATATTTTTAAATAGCAGTATCTGCTATTTTATTGCCAATTTTCAGGATTGCTTGCAAATAACTTTTGGTTATTTCTAAAATCTTATCTTATCAGTCTTTAGCTGCCCAGAATATACAGAACTAAAAATGGGAGAAATTTAATAAGATCAGAGTTTGCTGTGGTCTCCTTAACTTTAAGCTCTTCTTAAGTTCTTTTAACTCTTTGTAATAAAACCCAATTTAAAATCTTCTATGTACGTCCACGCGAATTATGATTTGCAGAGAGTTTTATTATCTCCAGGGCGTAAGTATAAGTAATAATAATAATAATAATAATAATAATAAGGGCCGGCGGTGGACGAGTGGTGTTAGTGCATCACTCGTGTTCCAAGGGTCGTGGGTTCGAATCTCACTTGGGGCGGCGGGATTTTTCTAATTGGAAAATCCGAAATTCCGTCACCTCAACTATGGATGTGTGTATTCGTGTTGCATGTTAGATGGGGGACAGATGACCTTAGATGTTGGTTCCCCCGTAGTGTAGGCGTCAAATAAAAAAATAATAATAATAATAATAATGATAACAATAATATTTATTCTATAATATCTTTATATAATATAGAACCTCAAGGAGGGAATTCAACAAAGTTGTTCTTCCATTCCCCCCTTGCATACTTTGCACAAAACAATATATTAGTCGGACATATGAAAAAAAAGAAAAACAGAATATAAATAATTTTAATGCCACCCGCACATTTATATTGTGTACATCTGTTCTATACCTTATTTTATTGCATAAATAGAGCGGATGCCGGTTAATTATTATGTTATAGTAGAACGTTGTTATTTGTGTGTAACGTCATTGTTTCATATCAATCAATGGAGCTCATTGGAGCTAATTTAGCAGATATATGGCAAATTTAGGAACACCATGAATCAAGCGTAAACAAGAATACAAGATATACAAGATAAAAAACAAGCGCCACTTCGTTTTAAAACAATGCTTATTACTAAAGCTTCAAGCTTATTAGATAAACGAAGAAATAGATCTTTTACCAAGATATAGGCAACTTCCACAATTTTGGTCGTACAGTGCATATACACTTACAGTTGACGAGCTGGAAAGCAATATTAAAACCACAATAAATAAATACAACACAAACGTAGTGAAATGTAAACTTTCTAAGTAGGGCTTTATTGTAATTATTTAATGTAATTGTAATTATCTAATGTAATTGTAAACGGTAATTATTATACTGATCAAGAATTTTAATGTCTAATAAAAAATGGAATGGTGATTTGTATCACAGTTGGTTGTAAAGCTTAAAAACTACCCTAGGACAATTTCACTACTCGAGAGCTCGTGTTAACTAGATCTTAAAACTAACATGCACGAATAAATTGTATAAACATTTTATATATATATATATATATATATATATATATATATATATATATATATATATATATATACACATAAATAAAATGACACAATATACATACATACAATTTCAGACAAACATCCCACTATTCGCAGACCCACGGCTGTTACAGTACAATTTTAAAGCCTTGGTTAGGGGTTTTCGCTTCACCCTTCGGTATATTCTTGTCTTGTTACGACCCTGTACGTATATATGCAGGCACGTACCCAAAGGGAAGGACCTTCTAATTAAACCCATAGTCAACGGGGCAGGAGCAGGAAAAACAAAACACAACGAGCAATGGAACCCCAAGAACAAAAAGATAAAAGACCTTTCTATAAACTGAAAGGTCTTTTACTATACAATTCCCTCAAGGTAACTGATAGGGAAATATTACCTAAATGGTTGGCACCAGAACGTAATCCGTCTAATTTGACGATTGATCACATATAAATAATCAAACGATCATTCTGTTGAATGCGAGATTTTCTCCGCTGAAGCGAATTATACCCAAAAGCAATTTCCTAATATATCTCGCACATTCAACTTCTAATGCAAGACAGCCATTTTGTTATATCCACGGCTCATTGAGGATGCGCTTAACCGCGCAGGTACGACTTCACGATAAACAGAGGGAATAGGGTAACCAGTGACAACTAAACGAACGGAGAAGCTTGGTTTTAAACAGTGACCATCAAACAAACAATGGGTTGTGAATTTCAACGTTATAATCTTTATGTGGATATATACGTTTTAAATTACAATAAGCATTTTGTAAATATTTGTTAATTTGTTTTTTGAATCTAAACGTTTTATCAAGAATTAGTCCTAAATTTTTAACACTTTCCACTATAAATAGTGATGTTGTAATGTTCATTTCTCCTATTTTAATGGGAGATAGTTGATAATTACTAATCGATTTGCCTAAAAGTAAAGCGCAAGACTTAGACGGATTTAAAATTAAAGCGTGTTCTATAGAAAATTCAGATACAGCTTGTAAATCGTTTAGTGTATTAGTAGCGTTTTCAATATCGTTAGGATTGAATGAATAGTAGATTTGCGTATCATCTGCATACATATGAACATTACAGGTTCCTACACAATCACAAAGACCTCTGGTATACAAGGTGGCCAGCAGAGGTCCTAATATAGATCCCCGCGGAACCCTTCTGCTAACATCAACAGGCGTTGAGACAGAAGCAGATGCCCTGACCCTTTGTGTTTTATTATTCAGATATTTCTGGAACAGACCAACTGCATCACTACCAAGACCAAGGAAGTGTAATATACTAAGCAATAACTCATGGTTTATTGTGTCAAACGGCTTGCTAAAATCTAAAAGAGTCAATAATGTACATTTTCCTGCATCGCAAGCTTTCAAAATATCATCTGTTATCTTTAACAAGGCGGTTGTACAACTGTGAGCAGGTCGAAATCCTGATTGGCATGATAGAAACAACTGATTGCGTTCTAAATATTGCCTAAGTTATAAATTAATTACTTTTTCAATTATCTTGGAGAGTGTTGGTAATATACTAATTGGCCTGTAATCCTTATACCCTGTAGGTTGTTCGCATTTTGCTATTGTTGTTACCAGAGCCGACTTCCAGCTGTCGGGAAATCTTATTTCTAATGTACACAAGTTAATGATGTGTACTAAGTACTGCAGTATAAATGGACAACATAATTTTATCATAGTAATATTTAATCCGTCGAATTGCGTTTTAGTGAATCGACAATTTTTGCAACAGCATTATCATCTATTAGCTTAAAACTAAACTCTACAGCTTTATCTAATTTCTTATTTTTATAAAAATCTAGTACGTGTTGAGAAATGAACATATGTAGAATACTGTTAACAAAATAGCTATTCATTTCATCAATATTACCTTTAAAGATGTTGTTTTCGTTTAATTTAAAAGGTAGTGCATTTAATGCTCTGAATTCTTTCCATAATGCCTTCTTTATTGCGGTATTTCTGTAATTGCGCAACGTCCTGTAATATTACCATGCAGCGGTTTTTATACATTTGAATTTATTTTTTGCCTTATCCCTCAAACGAATTAGTAATCTAACATTATCGGTTAACCAAGGCGAGTGATTTTTCGTTATTGTAATAGTTTTCCATGGAGCATGTTTATTAAAAATATTCAGTATGTGATTGCTAAAAATTTCTACTGTTTGATCAATATCATTTTCGTAAAATATATCATCAATAGAGAGCATCTGCAATTCAGCATAGAAATCCCTGTATTTACGAACAGTGGGAGAATACGTAACTTTTTGACACGCGATTTCGCAAACTGCTAAGTCATGATCTGAAAAATGACAATTTATAACACATTTCAGAATAAGTGAAGGTTGTGAAGTTATAATTACGTCTAATAAACTGTTTTTTCTAGTAGATTTGTAATTATTTGGCTAAAATTTAAAGATTCCAACATATTATTAAAAATTAAAATAGAAATGCTTGCTTCTATTACAAAAAACCATATATTTCAAATCATTTTTTTACTTGAATAAATCAATCAATAAATCAAGTTAACAGTGAAAATATTGATGTAAATTCTCAAAAACACCAATTCTCATTGCTCCAATAAATTATTTTATAAATTGCAATTATCTTTTCGGATTGTACCAATATAAATTTACTAATATCAAATCATAAAATAAATAAAAATTAGTAAAAAAATTTTTTTAAATACTTGTCAGCAGGCTAATTTCGTGCCAAATCACCTAGAGCCTATTTGCACTCCTATTTTGCTTCACATTTCATATAAATAACCATGGTGGCATTCATATATAAGACGATTTCCTACAGAAGAGTTTTCAGCCAAGTGTGTGCTGTCAACAATCAAACATCTCACTTTAGTCATGGTATGGGGTTGCATGTCAGCTACAAACGTTGGTAGGCTACAAATATGTAGAAGTTTTATCTAACAGGATATTTCCAAGCGGCAACGATTTATTTGGCAAAGAAACTTCATTTTTCGAGACGATAACGCTCCTTGTCATAGGGCCAAAACTGTGCAATCGTTTGCCGACAATAACATTAGAAGACTGGATTGACCTACACAAACCCCCTACCTCAATCCAATTTAGAACCTTTGGCATGGGGTTTCTTCCACTATTACAAGGAGAAAATCAACGACAAAGACAGAATCTTTGATTTCTCTTGATTCCAAATCAAGACTTAGAGAATTTGCTAAAATGCATGCGAAAAGATGCAGGCTACTACCGAATGCAAAAGTTCTGAGCCCTGAATGCTCATATTAAAAAAACTAACCCCTAAAATTAATTCAAACAAAAACAGTTAGATAGACAATTTATTTTTGTATATGATAGTAAATTTGTAAAATTATCTAATTTTTGGTTTTTGAATTTTCATAAATTAAGTTACAAAAAGTCCGTTTTTTGGAAGTATTGACGTAAAGCGTGTTTTACTACTTGACAGAATTAAATGTAATTTTATATGTAAGTAGCTAATAGTGTTGTATGTATGTGGACATTTATGCAATTTCCCATGTAGGAACTGCCACTCTTGACAACAGGCCCCATTTTGGCTGAATATTGGCTAACCAAATGTCGTTCTTTCAACATTGGTCCAAGCCTAGGCCCACCTTCAGATCTCAAGCGTTGGTTGCTTTGTCATCGTTTAAGGGCCAACCAACGCCTCGGTACCAATTTTGAGTTCTCTAATCTCTGCCCAACCTTCAGCGACCTAGTCTGGGTTCCTTACTGTTTGCCCAAGCTTCAACCAATTTTAGTGTTTCTAGATCTGGTTTCTTATCCTTGAACCAAGTTTGGGCCAATCTTAACATATTCTACCAAATCAAGCTTGTGGAGCTTTCTGTCTTTATTATATCAACTTATAATTAATTTTCGCCCGCTTCGTTTCTTTGAAACAAACAAACGTATGAAAAGTAAGTAACGCGTCAGCGGAAGGGGAAGCCTTTACCGCCTTAATCAGTGTTCATTAGTGATGGGTTCTCGACACCACCCGCGTATCACGACACTTGAGAGTCGAAACCATTATGACGTCAGAAGTGTCGACTCTTCATGATACTTTAACGACACTTCGCCTTTACATCATGCAGCGCTAGTGTAAATGTAATCCAATTGAAACGAGAAGCAGTCAAGATTCATAGCTACATAAATCATAAGCAAACTATGGATTAAAAAACAATTATATGAGTAAATTCTGTTATGGTTATATATTTATGCATTAAGTACATTAAAAGACATTAAATTATTTATACACCGTGTTCGTTCTAACATTTGCTATAGGAAATTAGTATGGGAAATCTGAAATATGCCAAATAGTTCGTTCTCGAATAAGTCGGTGAAATTAATAGTTTCAATCGATAGATAAGATATTCTAACGTACTGTCCAAAAATATTACCCTTAATAACAATCCCAATTCTTCAAAAATTATAAATTCATGAATTATTTGCAAAACATTAATTTAAAAGCCGAAACCTGAAAAGTTGACGCGAAGCCTCCGTGGTTCAATGCCAACGGTGGCTTGCTAAACTGCACGGGCTGCTGGAATGCAAGATCGAACCCCGTTACAAGCATAACTTTTTTTTAAATTTTATTGTCATTAATCTTTATTTTAATAACAATAAATTTAAATAATTTGTTATTATTCTTTTATTCGAAAAACGTACAAGAAATAATACATTACAAATAAAAAATAATGGTACCCAATTAATAAGACATGAATTCAAGAATTCTCATTACGTATTTATTTCAAATTAAAATAAATAAAATAAATAAATGTAAAATAAGTACTTGTCAATACTGAAACTTTAAATGTATTTAAATCTTCAGAATTCTGAGTGTTAATTGACTAATATTGTAAAAATTGGTTTTTGTAGTATGCAGTATGAAAAAGCATCGTCAGTTTTCATTTCTAATTTATTATTTCTTGTTCGGCGAACGGCAAAGGTTCAGGTGCGTAGCAAGGCGGGAAGCGTACAATTCGTAACAGCCCGGGCGTTGTTAGATTGTGGTTCTCAGTCGAGTTTCATAACGTCGGAGCTTTGTGAAAAGCTGAGCTTAACAAAAACAAAATTTAAGTTAGCAGTGTCAGGTATTAACGATAAATTATCATACGCTAATTATAGATGCGAGATAAATATACGATCAATGAATAGCTCTTATGCATTTACTCTGTCTTGTTTTGTATTAGACAAAATTACGACCGACATCCCATTGATATACAAGATGTGAACATTCCTGTTAACGTAATTCTAGCCGATCCTGAGTTTCATATTCCTCAATCAATCGACTTATTAATCGGTGCAGATGCGTTCTGGCAACTCTTAAACGTAGGACGAATAGATCTTGGAGTACATACTCCTATCTTGCAAAACACACGTTTAGGTTGGATAGTCGCTGGCTCTATGGCCATGCCTATGAGCAAGACTCAGTGTAATGTAAGTTCAAAGATTTCGGTCCAAGAGCAATTAACTAAGTTCTGGGAAGTAGATGAAATCAACACGAGAAAACCGTGGTCGATAGAAGAACATTTGTGTAATGAACATTTTACAGAACATTTAACGATTTCCGATGTAGGCAGATTTGTAGTAGCACTTCCACTTAAGGAGTCGCCAAACAAACTCGGAGAATCACGCGAAACAGCAGTTGAACAATTTTTATCGTTAGAAAGAAGACTTATGTCAAACGAATATATCAAGTTCTTGGCGGAGTACGAACAGTTAGGTCATATGACTGAGGTCATTGATAGAGTTGACGATAAACCAGAATATTTTTTACCACACCACGGGGTATTAAAGGAATCGAGTTCCTCTACCAAATTACGCGTCGTCTTTAATGCGTCCTCATCGACATCTACCGGTTTATCCTTGAATGAGTTACAAATGACTGGCCCACTTCTTCAACAAGATTTACTATCCATCATATTGCGTTTTCGTATGCGTTGTATTGTTCTATCAAGCGATATAAAAAGATGTATAGGCAAGTACTCATTAACCAGGAACAGCGTAGCTTACAAAAAATCGTGTGGCGATCGAATCCGAATGAATCCATTAAGACTTTTCAGCTGAACACTGTTACGTACGGGACAACCGCTGCGTCCTTTTTGGCAATTTGCTGTCTACATCAGATTGCCTACGAATGCGAAGGGGAACACACTATCATAGCGAACATTATTCGAAACGATATGTACGTAGACGATTTGTTGACAGGTGTTGACTCGCAAGAAGAAGCTGAATATGTATGTGAAAATATTTCGCGATTTTTTCTTAAACGTGGTTTTGAATTACGAAAATGGAAATCCAATGATGAAAATTCGATTATAGGAGTAAAGGTTGAACGTACATCGAACGTTGTTGAATTTTCAGCTAACAAAGAACATGAAGGCAAAACTTTAGGTCTCTCATGGGAATGTGATCGCGATTTACTAACGTACAAAATACGACACGTAAACATTGCAGAGTCTGATCGAATCACGAAACGAGCCATTCTTTCTAGAATAGCCACTATATTCGACCCATTGGGTTTAGTAAGTCCTTGCATAATTATAGCAAAGGTACTCTTACAAAGGCTTTGGTCTGAAAAACTTACTTGGGATGAACCATTACCTGATCGCATTCTTAACTCTTGGTTAGAATTCTCATCTGAATTAGACGAACTAAACGACATAACAATTCCGCGTAAGGTCACTTGTAACAACCCCACATTCACATCATTGCACGGGTTCTCTGACGCTTCGGAAACTAGTTACGGAGCATGTATTTATATTGTGTCAAGGAATGCGAGAGATGAACAATCATCTCATTTGCTATGTGCAAAGTCAAAGGTCGCACCCATTAAATCATTAACAATGCCAAGACTCGAGTTATGCGCAGCCTTAGTTTTAGCGCAGCTAATTTACAAGGTTCTAGAATCCATCAGCATTAAACTTGATTCTATTTACTGTTGGTCCGATTCAACCATTGTTTTGGGATGGTTACGAACTACTCCCAGTTTACTGAAACCATTTGTCGCGAACCGCGTATCTGAAATCCATAGATTAACTAATGCCTTTGAATGGAAACACGTACCGACGTCTGATAACCCTGCAAGCATAGTCTCACGTGGTCTTGGCCCGAAACAGTTAATGGAATCAAAGATGTGGTTTAACGGACCTGCATGGTTAGGCAATTCAGACGCATAGCCCAGTACTATGCATATCTCCGCAATAGATTTGCCCCAAAAACGAAAGCTAAGGTTTGCGGTCTCAATACCTCAATTATCTTTTCCATTCGAACGATTTTCTAACATAAATTAATTAAAACGCACATTTGCCTTTGTTTTAAGATTCATTAAAAATTGCAAGGTAAAGGCGGAATTTCGTAATTTTTCATTTCTCACTGTAGACGAACTTAATGAAGGTTTTACGAAATTAGTACGACTTGCTCAATTAGAATCCTTTCGAGAAGATTACATTGCTCTCAAGAAAAACGGTCAACTGCCGTCTGACAGTAGGATCTTAAGTTTGCATCCATTTATTGATGATAATGGAGTTTTACGCGTAGGTGGAAGGCTCACTAACTCTGAATATCCGTATTCTAAAAAGCATCTTATTTTGTTATCACCAGATCATCAAATTACTAAACTTATTTTCGAGTACGAACAGAAAAGATTACCGCACGCGGGTCCTCATTTACTTTTATCAAGTATTCGGGATGAATTTTGGCCAATTTCCGGTCGAAATTATGCGCGTAAAATTGTCCGAAACTGTGTGAAATGCGCTAGGTATAACGCACATAAACTTCAGCCGATTATGGGCGATTTGCCTGAGACTCGCGTTAGACCAGAAACGCCTTTTACTACAGTCGTAATCGATTATGCAGGGCCTTTTATGATGAAAGACAAACGCGGCAGAGGTTGCAAACCCATCAAATGCTGGGTAGCGTTATTTGTATGTTTCTGTACTCGCGCAATTCATTTAGAACTAGTGTTATCTCTAAGTTCTGACGATTTCCTTCAGGCTTTCAGTCGTTTCGTAAGTCGGCGTGGAAAACCATCTGAAGTGTTCTCAGATAGCGGAACGAATTTTATTAAGGCCAACAAGGAGTTAAAACAAATAGGTAGATTTCTACAGGACAATTGTGCTAACATTTGCGATTCTGCGGTTAATGTGGGGATAAAATGGCATTTTATTCCAACCAATTCCCCCCACTTTGGCGGGATATGGGAGGCGGGCGTCAAGAGTCTAAAATATCATTTAAAACGAGTAGTAGGAAATTATGGGTTATTCTTTTTTGATTTCCAAACACTGCTTCTTCGTATTGAAGCCGTGCTTAACTCCCGATCTCTGTTTCCATTAAGTTCCAATCCAGATGACCTGTCCTCGCTCTCCCCCGCGCACTTCTTGATAGGGAAATCAATTACTTCAATACCAGAGGCGTCAATCTCCAATATAAAGGAGAACCGTCTAACACAATACCAACTTCTTCAAAAACTATTCGAACATTTCTGGAGTCGTTGGAGTAAAGAATACATCAGCGAGCTTCAGCAACGACGACGTTGGAAGAAGAATCAAGGCAGTTTGGAAATGGGTCAGCTGGTTCTCATCAGAGATGACAATCTACCCCCCACCAAGTAGCGTTTAGGACGAGTTGTAAATCTAATCGTTGGGAAGGATGGTATTTTCGGGGTAGCAGCAGTAAGAACTTCTGATGGAGTTACATCCCGAGCTGTAGTCAGACTTTGTCCTCTTCCGGTTGTCAGCTAAGAAACTTTCCGGGGCATGTTCCGTGCGGATTACACCCACGCATTATTGCGCGTGGACCGAGCGTGCTATTTCATCAACAACAAGCAGTCGTCAAATACAGCACGTCAAATCATTATTGTAGTTAACAGTTACATCATTTATAGTTTACTCATTAAATTAATAATACAAAACGATTATCAGTGTTTTACTGTCCACTACACGCTTTAGGCACTTTTTCGGGCTCAATTTCAGGCTGGCTGCACGCAGTCTTCGGAACACTTCCTCTAGATTTTTCAAATGTTCGTTGAATGATTTTCCGACTACAATCACATCATCTAGGTATACAAGGCACGTCTTCCACCACAGCCCCCTCAGGATCGTCTCCATTAAACGCTCAAAGGTGGCCGGAGCGTTACATAGACCGAAAGGCATAACCGTAAACTGCCATAGTCCGGAACCAATAGTGAACGCGGTCTTCTCCCGGTCTTCAGGTTCCATTTCAACTTGCCAATAACCACTGTTTAAGTCCAAAGTCGAAAACCATCGTGAACCAGACAGGGTATCTAACGTGTCGTCGATGCGTGGTAAGGGATATAGGTCTTTCTTGGTCACGTTATTGAGCTGCCGATAGTCCACACAAAATCTCGTTGACCCGTCCTTCTTACTGACCAGGACCACCGGTGATGCCCATGGACTGCTGGATGGCTCGATGACCTCTTGTTCTTCCATATCGGTAATAATCTTCTTGGCTTCTGCTCGCCTTGCTAGAGGTAGACGCCTCGGCTACTGACGGACAGGCATAGAGTTGCCTGTATTGATTTTATGTTTTACTATATCTGTTCGTCCCTTCTGGCTATCGTCAAGAGCGAAGATATCTAGGTATCGGTGAACCAAACCCTGTACCTCTTTCACTTCCGTTCTATTTAGGTCTTCGCACGAACTAACAACCATACCCACTAATTTTTCACCATGGTCTTTGGGCACTGGTTTTGGAACATCAGCCATACACTTGGCTACTCGGAATACTAGCACACACTGTCCCACAAGGGTACTCTTCTTCAATAACACCGGATCCACATTAACGTTCATAAGCCTCACAGGTACTGTCTTTCCAACCTTGATCAGCGCTTTTCCCACCAATATGCCACTATGGATGTTCTTATCACAAACAGGCTCCATCATTCGCACACATCCTACCCGAAGATCTCCATCCAAACCTGCCTCGACAACCATCTCGCTTTGACCCGGCAATATCACATCTTCTATCAGCAAAACCCTTAGAACAGGATCTTCTCGTGGG
The DNA here is from genome assembly GCA_929113105.1 of Agrypnus murinus. Taxonomy (NCBI): domain Eukaryota; kingdom Metazoa; phylum Arthropoda; class Insecta; order Coleoptera; family Elateridae; genus Agrypnus; species Agrypnus murinus. The sequence goes on from OV816024.1 coordinate 75,938,663, forward strand.
TGCAGCGGAAGTTCTTCGTTAACGACCTTCAAAACACCCTCTTTCAAATCCAACGTAAAACCAAATTTTCTCAGGAGGTCCATTCCCAAGATGAAGTCGTCAGTGATGTCGGCTACCAAGTACCTCATGATCACGTTCTTCACTTCCAATGCCAATCTTCATCTTCACCACTCCGTGTGTTGGTATCACTTCACCTGTCGCTGTACGAAGTTGGGTAGTTGTCTGTAACAGCTTCATACTTGTTCGTAGAACGTTAAGGCGTATGATGGATTTTGTCGCCCCCGTATCAATGAGTAGTGAAACAATTCGATTCGCAATTCTCCCATTTATGAACAAACTGCTGGTACTATTCCTTGATGTTACGGCATGGACGGTGATCTCTAGGGCATCTTTACTGACAGTCAACGTTCGCCCTCTCTTGCCAACCCCCTTTAACTTTTCCGACGGTTGTACTTTTCTTATTTTGGGACATCGGCGTTCTACATGTCCTACATGCCGCAGTTCCAGCAACGGGGTCCTCAAACTTCTTGAGGATTCTTTTTACGGTTCTCTTCCTTCTGAAGAACTCTCATTAATAATTCTTCTAGGCGATCTTTGGAACTGGAACCTTCCTCTTCTTCCGCAACGGTTCGAACTCGTCCGTGGCCTCGGGACGCTTGTTTTGCAGCTTCAAATTCTAAGGCGTGAGCAAGCGCATCATCAGTTGATCTTGGTCGTGCCAGCCTCAATGATTGTTGTGTTTCCCCGTCTCTTAACCGATCAATGAAGGTCTGCACAGCGAGTTGTCCCAGAAATGAATCGGGTGCCGTAGGGTACGCCAATCGGACAAGCCGCGCAGCATCGGCTTCAAACTCCTTCAGGCTTTCTCCATTCTTCTGGATACGATTCTTCACTTGCGCGTGATACACTTGTTGAAGATGCGCGTCTCCATATCTCATCTCCAATCTAGACACTAACAATTGGTAATCATTTTCCTGTCCTGCTGGGATTGTTTGCAGGACGTTCAACGCGTCTCCACGCAAAGCCACAGTTAAAGAAACGGCCTTTTCCTTGCCTGTCCATCGGTTGGCCCCAGCGGCCGCCTCAAATTGTTTGTAGTAGGTGGACCAAGGTATCTTTCCATCGAACGTGGGTGGTTTTACTTTTATCCCTACAGCAGGACCCTTTTCTTCTTTCGGCATCTTCCAGCATTTCGGTTATATCGTCTTTCTTAGTTGTTGGTGGTAATTGCATTTAGGCTATTTTCTCTTCTACCATCTTTATTACCCTATCTTGTTCGAAAACTTTTTCTTCCAACGCTTTAACATTGTCCTGCAATTCTTCTTTAAGCCTTCTGGAGTTTTCTTCGGATTTCCTGGAATTCTCCAGTATTTCTTCCTTTAGCATTCTAACATTTTCTTCGGCCTTTTCTAGTAATTCTTCATTAAGCATTCTAGAATTTTCAAAAGCTTTTTGTTCCAGCACTTTAGTATTTTCCATTAGCTTTCTAGCATTCTCTTCGGACTTTTCCAGTAGTTCTTCTTTTAACATTCTAACATTTTATTCGGACTTTCTAGAATTTTCTTCGGCTTTTCTAGAACTTTCTTCCATTTTACTTAACAACAAATTAGTATCAATTGCGGGTCCAGGTATTTCGAAGCGGTAATTTTCAGGTTCTTCCTTCTGTTCTAAAAGCCATTCTCTTAGCCGATTTATGAAAACTTCTTTCTTTCCATTACTATCTAAGTCTCTCTCGTCCAATTCCCGTTTTAAATCTATCACTAAGAGATCTTTTAACAATTTCATCACCATTTTAATTGTTTGTTGAAATTATTTTTAACACTAAAAATTGATTCTCACAGCACTTTATTTAATTATTATGCGATTTTATTTATTTTAAAACTCCACACCTGACACCACTGCTACGTTCTTATTACAATAATAAGAACGTAATCAAAAATGCTGTTTAAGATCGTCTATTAATAAAGAAAAGATTATTTACAATGCACTTAATTAAAAACACTATCACTATAAACTATTTAACAAACTATTAAAAATGCTAGGTATTTACAAATTTATTTGAGGACTTATTTATATAAAAACTATTTATGTGTTAACTAATTATTCAGAGAACATTTCAACACGACGCCGGTTCAACATTAACTACCTCCTTCTACCCGCGGTCTCAATTTATATCTTTCATACGATGACTCATACATCTAGAATATTCGATGACGTGTTGATGAGTCATACACGCAGCTGTCGATAAGTGACGTCAATGAGGCGACAGTTGATGACTCATACATCTAGAATGTTTGATGACGTCATATGTGGGTTTACTATTCGTTACAATATCGTTTCTCAAAACTTCTTCAATGAGCCTGTCAAACTCATAATAAACTATTCCACCTTCCATCTTTATAGATGGATTATCTAATATATTATATTGACAATATCATCAAAAGCATCTCAAGAACATGACTTTAAACTCTGGTTCATCAACATCCCTCTGGGCAATCGCCTATATAATAGTAGCCAGTTCCGATGTCCGGTGTCCAATTTTCTTAAGTATGTATTTCATACTTTGCTTATTACTGGACTCTCCAAGAATCCTTTGAATAATCTGTATATATAAAAACTTTTGCTAAGAAATAAGCCATCAAATGGTGAAAACGGCATCAAAATCTACTCAGTGGTTCTCGAGATTCACCGGTTTTAACAAAGACTGTACTTAAAAAAAGTACAAACTTTATGGGGGCACGCACTGATTGCCAGCGACTGGCGCGTTTGCACCTGCGGTACCTCCACAGGCCGTTGATTTTCCAACGAATATCATGCTATATAAAGTACATAATATATTAATAATAAACTACATGGGTATATAATTAAAATAACTATATTATGTATTCTCTTTGAACACGCCTACCATTCGTTTGAAGTTATTTTGAAAAAGGGCAACTTATGTGTTTTTATATATTTTTGAGCAAAAAAGTGTGGGATTTATTAGTAATTACGAAGAAACGTATTGCTAATTATGAATCAAACGTGATTATATTAAATTATATTTACATGTTATGATCCGATTGACATTATTTTTAAGGAAAATAAAAACTTCACTGCAGTAGCACATCCTGAGCTACGGGATCCAAAAAAAAAAAACTTTTATAAGTAGATCTGTTTTCTTACTTCGTGGATAGCTGACATGATCAGAAGGGGACCGTTGACTTTTCAACGGGTATTATGCTAGTACATACATAGTTATATGTTTATATTTCCCACCACTTTCCAAGTTTTATCTATTCATCTGAGATAATGATGAAGAGTTTGATATTTGTTTTTGTTTTGAGAAGTTTGCAAGCCTTTTGAACGATTGATGTCAAGCATCAGAATGATGTTGACGACATTTAATATTACCAGATTTGACATTCCGTCTTAGAATAAATCTTAGATTTAATAATAATAATAATCATATTCACAATTTAACATTAATTTGATAATGGATATTCATGTTCTGTAAAAACTACTTTATTAAATTACTTCCGTAAGTGTAATTTTTGAACAACTTTTTATTGAATTTCCGCAACACCATGCATGTAGTAATTTTCTTTATTAGAGTTTGTCAGGTTTGCTCCACAATGTCGCTACTATTTGAAATATAGGGGCTATACGTTATATCATGTCCATGCGCCACCATTCTGTCAGCAGTTCTTCTTATTAAACCCCCTATACCGTTAGCTGCTCTTTTGCCGTGACCGGCTTCGAGTTTTTTTAACTCTATAATAAAATCCTGTTATTATGTAGAAAGTTTTTTGCCTATATAGCGTACAAGGCCCATCTGAAAAAGTGGCTTGCGTTGACACTAGTATATTTTTCCAAGATAAGTATTAAAATTGAATGCAAAGGAGCTCAAATAGCGGCAGGTTGGTGCGCTAGGTTTCAAGATACAGTACAAAATGATACAGTACATTATTTCAATTTATTTTCGCCAGATGTTTGGTACATAACACCAGTATGCAATGGCAGTTGGTAGCGAGAGCCTCCAAACTCAGGGCAAGCATGACGTGAAGTGGCCTTTAAAAGTAGAATGACCCAGGTGTCACTATAATCAACACTTATTGCAAGTAAAACCAGTCATTAAACAATTTACTAGAGATTGTTTAAACAATATACAAAAATTAATCAAATTACATTTTATGGAATTGGTTTATCCTCAAAGTAAACGTTAAAACGCTCTTGATCTTTTCTTGCTATTTCTATTTCTATGCAATAGAGACATACATAGAATTAGGAATTGACTGATTAATTAAAATTAATTATAACAGAAAGAAATAAAGTTGTCGATATTATTGATTAACGTTGGCGCACTACTTTACTTTTCGTTAGGGTTACACCTACGTTCCGTATCGTACAAAAAGCATTAATTAGATTGTGAACTAGGAAGTTTAAATTTAAAACATTTTTGGTTTATGAATCCAATCAAGGCAATCAAATCTTGAGACACTACGTAAGTTTAGACGTAGAAGTCTTTTTTGTCCTCACTCCTCACCCTCCATACAATACCATTTGTTTACGATGTGTTACCAAATAACTGTTGTGCTTTATACTTTGTACTTTACAATTGTTATTTGGTTTGCCTTTTCAAATGCTCAATATAAGGCAAAGAACTTTGTTTCATTTAACTTAAAGAGCTGCTTTAAAAAATGTTACGCAAATTACTTACACAAAATTATTTATCTAGTTAGGAGGAGATTTATTCTACTTCTACTAGAACAGTTTATTCTAATTTAACACAAACTTAAATTTTCATTCGACGTAAGTACAAATAATTTCTAATTTTTGTCTACAATTTTTGAATTTTTTCTGATAAGTGACACAATATCGTAATCCTTGACTAATGCGGATTCTAGTGACTTAGAAAAATGTACATATATAGTTCCATTAAAAAAAAATAAAACAACGTAGACAACAAAGAAGCCGAAAAAAATTATCGATGTGTATATTCTACAGTTGACAACATTTGCAATAAGATTGTAACAAAGATTAGAAGCTATCAAAGCAGCATTTTTAGTCATCGCTACGTACCAACAACTACCAATGGAACTGTTAAGTTTTTGCCAGTAGTCACAAGCACGTAATTGCTACGGTTTTATTACGTGCCTGGAGCCAAAATGGTGAACAATTTTAGGTAGCAGATACGTTGCAATAACCTCTCTGGAACATGTCCAGCTACGTAGCGGGAACGTGGCGGCGCGGCGTAGTAATTGCTACTTTCGTGGAACTTCTTTTCTCTTTGACACATCGTGTCGTGCGGTTGCTCTTCCTCTTGCAACTTAGCAAACATTCTATCATTTTCTATACTAATGCTGCGATCGTGTCACAAAATGGATTACTATTTTATTTGTAATACGTACTTAATAATACAAAGAGCGGTGAAATGCTTAATTATTTTGTCATTCCAGTATACCAAAATTATAAAGCATTGCAACTTTTCTGTTAAATGTGATGATGAAAGATCGAAAAATAACAACGCGCCTTCTTTAAATATATTTTTTTATTAAAAAATGTCAAAAATATTTATAAGTTGATACACATCATAGAAACCATTTTTATATTATTCCTAAGACACAATTTGGAAACAACTTGTTATTTTTATTGAAGGTTATATAGTAAAACATCTATTAACAATCATAAATTGCAAATTGATTAATGACTCCAACATTTTACAAGTAAATATGAGATGGGTAGTTTACGAAAAATCACTTTAAAGTAACAAAAACGTAAGTTTTACTTTCAATAGTACTTGTAAGGTTCCGTTACTTTAAAGGGCTAAGCAATGGTTTCAGACAGGTGGCAGGAACTTTCAGTACGATTTTAAAGTAATTATACTAACAATGGGAACAAATGGGCATTCTTTTTTAAATAAAAGTACATCATAAGTAAATCAATAGTCAATAAAAAATAAAAAATAAGGAAATATGTGTTTCTGCATTTAATCGAATACGGCTTATTTAAACAAATAACAAATCAACACAAACAGGACGCAACCTATTTGCTTAGAATAAAAACGTTGCTCGCAACAGACAGGGCGGCCGCGTGGCTAACGTAGTAGCTTTATATACGGTCGGCATAACGTTCGATTCCCACCAGCTGCGTTACTTTGTTTGAATTAGTTTTTTAGTAAAAATGCATCCCTGTTTACAGTTGGGTTTTCTTAGACTTTTAAATAATTCAATAAAAGTTATTATGTTTATAAGTCGTGTATTACCTAGATCATACATCGCAATTAACTTAACTAATTAATTATTATGCAGAAAATTGCAACAAAAAACTACGAGAAATATATAGTTAAGAGTTACCATAAATTTAATAAGATGATTAATTTATACATATTCGAATAATTGATATAACGTTTATTATCTATTTCTTTATTATTCCTGAAAAATCAATTAAAAACTATAAACATGCGATTTTATATTTTGAGATCGACGACACTTCAACTGTAAGGTCCCCTTATAAGTGGCAATACCGTTCCACATACTTTAAAGGTTACTCAGAAGTAATGGAACTGCATAGTTCCAATAAATAGTAGAAACAACTACATAATTACTAAAATAATCCGAACTGAAGTAATTAAACCTATAAAGTCAAATCTTAGTTGCAGTTACGTAACAACTACTCAATCAAAGTTCCGATCTCAGTTACTGCTACCTAGATGCTAATTGGGTATAGAGTATTGGAAACAGGCTCAACAAGTACTGTATTTTTTAAAACAAAAGTTGTTGAATGTTGACATCCGATATTGTGTACATTAACATATTAACGTAACTTTTATTATTAGGGAATGTTTTGAAGATTTTGCGACAAATTTATATATTTGACATTTAAATATCATAAATAATATTTCATACACAAACAAGATTTCTTGTTATTTGTCCAGCTGGCAACTGTCTTACTGTTCATTTCGCATTGGATACTAGCATATAGCCCATCTTCAAGGGGTAAAGCTTTAGGACAATTTGGTGGATTAAGATTTTTCTCAACAAAATCTCAGAGTTGCTGCAGGCATGACATGCAGCTAAGTCTGGCCAATAATCTTTTTTAATAATGTAAAAGCATGATCGTGACAATGTTTTATATCAATATTTGTAATAAGCTTTGATGTCAGTCACAATGCAATAACATAATATCACATTAATGGGGATACTATAGAAATCGAGCTCTTGGTGTAAATATATCTAAAATACCGAACGCGGCTCATATTTCACACGATTAATAATTTCTGCGAAATTACATTTCTGCGGGTGATGCCTACTGCATGCTTATTGTAATTTACATTTTTCATTTTACTCAATGATTATTATCTTCAACATGCATGCAAGCGATGGATGTATTTTGCATTTTTGTACTTTTTTTTTACTGTGCTCTGCGTTCTGTGTTGTTGGTCTTCGGACTTCCATTACCAATAGCATCCACGTTCCGTGTATGAAGTAATCAGCGACATTCGTTAATATACTGTCTATTTTTCGTCACTAAATTATATAATAACGAAAATCCATTTTCATATAAATATCGACATATTTTATTACAAGGATCAGATAAGATGCCAAAGATATTACGAGGACGAGAACAGACCAAGAGGTACATGCTGAGGCGGTTTAGTGGTCAATTAATTCGATTATGAAATAAAATAGTGACATCATCTCCATAAACAAATTATTTATTAATGATTTACATATATCATCTGGCCTTGAGTGGATTCTATAAGTGATGGGTCACATAAATATGGGATAAACTCTGTTTTAGAACAGATTTTGAAAAACGAAACGCTTTCATTTTATATCTGGAAACTGTACAACAATTTTGACGATTTTTGGCCGATTGGTCTATTACATGATGCTCAGCTCAACAACAACATGGTGCCTTTTTATCGTCAAAAACTGGAAAAAAGTTTTTCGATCGTTAAAGTATGTACTTAGGTGGTTTGTATTTGATTTGTCTACAATCAAGTTTGCGTGCAGTACAAATTTCCGGATGGGATTGCTGCGAGAGGTCTAAATTGGGTTTCTAATCTATCATTACATACAGAGAATCGCTCTCAAACTATTTTCATGTTCTTCAGTTTATGGTGACGAAGTTAAGAGATGATACTTGAACATTAAAGCTTACTTAACATTAAGACTCAAGACGAAAGAGTTGCAAACTGCGTGCCTCTATGATTATTATTTCTAAATTGTCCAAAATAAAGCAAAATAGTAGAATTTTAAGGACTAATTAGATTATAGTCTCAAGTCGATCATCCTAGATTGTTCATTTGTTTGTTGTCTTTGTTTCCCGTCTCCTCGATATCTTCCACAAAATATACGAAAACCGTATTGCCACGAGGCTGTCATTGATATCTAGAATAGGATACTCCTACCCCATAGTATTTATCATTGATAGACTAGAAAAAAACCATTAAGGTAAAAAAACTCCGAAGTACCGGAAAACTCGATTAAGTTATTAATTATCGTATTAGGCGACAGATAATTAGGATTTTAAAATTTCAGTAAAATTTTTTTTTTAATGTTGCTTAAATATGTGCTACATGATTAACTTCTTGACTATCATGTAGTACCTGGAATTGTCTTCTACCTCCGTCATTTGAGATCATCTGATCTCAAGCGATTTCTGTGCTATAAATCCCTAGGAATCTGCGACTCGTTGGACTAATCACCGAGTAGTATCAATTTTGGTAATTAAGACGTCGGCGTTCGCCAACGTCATAGTCTCCTAAACAGATTTGGATAACCTGGAAACGAGTTCATAGAACCGCACAGCGGACTGTCTGATAAAGTCCTGGATGCTGGTAAATTGGCATCCAGGTGTTTCAAACTGCAGATAAACCAAGGAGCGTAAAAGATCGCGCGAAGGGACTTGTTCTGAGTCGCTTGAAGCTAATACTTCTCCAAGCTTCTGCTAGTAATTCCGCAAGACTGGAGTACTTAAAAAATCGGCACAGATTTTTAAATTAGTCTAGGCTTTTATTTTCTTTTTATGAAAAATATGCCCGTTTGAACAGATGAAAACTTTGTTTCGCTATATAGTTATTAGATCTTTCCATACAATTCTCCATTATTAGCAATAATTTTAAGGACTATGCCAAGGAACAACACAGACCAGTAAAAGAAATTATGGGCACTAAGATAGATATCTATCTATCCCATCTGTATTATCTAGTCCGCCAAGTATTTTAAAACTTAGGAAAAGGAATAGGTATGGTGTGGTATGGTACAGCAATTTTCTGCGGATTCACAAATACCAAATGGTAACGAAATAGCGTTAAGATTTTTTTAATCTTTACAATAGCTTTTCACAAATGGTTAATTCTTGGAATATTTTAAGATGGTAATTGAAAGGAGATCTAGTTGTTTGGTTTCAACTACAATTAGTCTCAAGAGGCCTCTACACATTTAAAAACAACTAGTGCTTCTAAAAATTATTCCAACTCTCCAATCAACTTGATCTTTTAGCTTTCTACCAATAGATACCCGAGTTATTGTTTTATTTTGTTTATTACCTGACAATGGAATTGCAAAAGGAATTATATGAATGTTGCGAAAGGATATGTTTATAGACTTCAACAAGTTAACGTCGTTTGAGACTAATTTAGAACTTATTGTACCATGAAATAGATGTTAGTACTTAGATATTAGTACCTATTGCTTTTGTTGCGAAACTTAATGTTAATGCAATTAAGGCACTAATATAAAACATTTTGATATTGAATATTAGAAATACCCGACCTTGTCTCTTCGTGGACCTACTTTTAGACATAAGTACTTTTTATATAAACATTGTATTAATTTATTTTTTATGTTTGTATGTCTGAAAGGTACAAAATTAATAAAATCATAGACAGTAGCAGTCATAGACGCCGACTATGTAGTGGCTCGAAGGCTGTAGCCCTCATTAAAATAACGTAGTGAGGGCTGAGCCCTCATTAACACTGTTAGTATATTTCAGGTAACAAAAATTCTAAATTAAGAATTTAAAGAGAGTACTATACGCAATTATCTAACTAACATATTTTTGGTATTTTTTGCAAAAAAAAAGGCAAAAGAATATTTAGAGTTTAATAAAATTCTTAATGGCCATACCTATATCCACATGTAGAACTGAAAGATTTTTTCTGCATTGCGCAGACTAAAAAAACTATTTGCCTAAACGCATTGCTAAAGAATTAGACATAGAGTAAATTGCAAATACCTTTATTGAAAGAAGTGGTACTCTAAGAAACGTGTTTTCTTCTAAATAAAAGCTTATTATTTTACAATTCAAATATCTTCTGTTAACTGTTTTATTAGTGTTATTATATTATTGAGACTCGCCAAAGATTGACCTGCTTTCTAGCAGAATTTTATTAAAATGTTGGATGGCTTGAAGGTTATGTTACAACTAATGCACGCATCTCATTGATTGCATACATATTACCATTTTTCTGTGTTCTTGTAAGAATTTATTTACTGTTTTTTTAATACCGTATGTCTCATTTGGAAATAGAATATAAGAATTTATTTGCGCTTTTAAAAAATCGATTGTAAAATCTTCCTAAGCAAATAAAGTACTCGTATCTTGAAAATAACGAAAAAGAATTACATATAGTCTCATTTTTTAAAGAAAAATCGTTTAAATTAGTACAACCTACTTTTAAAATAATTCAAGTGTGCTGTGCTGGAGCGCCTACATGTTAGCGTAGCTTAGTTAGCCAGAGCGGGGTGATAATAATCCAAGTGCCAGGTTTGATCCCAGGTGGCAGATTTTAAAAATTTATTTTTTACAAAACACAATTTAAAAATGTTTTTCTGCATAATTTTAATAAATTGCATGTAATTTTTTGTTTATTTCTCATGCGACTGGTAGATTTGCTAAATGTTTCGTTTTACTGCTTATTACAATTTCTCGATGCATTTTATGGACCTTAATTTGATAAGATAAATGCTCAAGTTATGTAGTAATTGAATCAGGAGTGCGGTGCCTACAGTTTTTCTGGCAACAAGATATTATAAATTTAATAATGTTCGTTAATTAATGACCTATTTAGGTGGTCAATGCAAAAATGGTTACCATTTTTTACTTAAGCTGTTTTTAGTAGTATGCAATACTGTGGCTTAGAATTAGAATTTGAAATACAATTTATTAAAATTGTGTGCAAATTGAATATTAAAAATTCGAAAAGAAAAATTGCCATTTTAAATCTTATATTGTTGAAAAATATATAAAAAGCAGATGTTATCTGCCAGCTAGAATTGAACCTGGGACGACAGCGATTTAGAATTATTATCACCCTGCGCTGGCTAACTAAAAAATGATTCTCTTTAAAAAAGGGGTCTGAATGCATATTTTCCCATTTTCGGGGTATGGTTACCGTTGAAACTAATAAACAAAATGATAAAAGAGAATTAATAAATAACTTTATTTATTTGGGAAAATCTTACAAACGATTGCTTACAAGCACTGGTTAATCTCTAAATTTGATTTGAGTTATTTTGATTTTTTACGATGAAGTTAATTGTTAAGTTATTATTAATTATTTTAAAAATACTTATTAAAATTTTGAAAAGTCGTTAACAATACTACCAATCATAAGATGATTTACCTTCTCATAAGTGGGAAACAATAAATAATACTAATGGTATTACATAATGATATTATTTAGCGTCTTCACTTAACAGATAAAGTGATAATAAATCCTAAATTATTACGCTTTTTACTGTTATGCTCGTTCCTCAGCCGGTAGTTACATGCAATGTAAACAGAGTCAAAGAGCAAAATTTTTGCAACAAAAGTTATAATTATCGCACAAGTAGGTAAAAGACTCTCTCATCGAAACCTGTATAATAAAATTAAAATATGTACAAAAAACAAGCTTTTGCCAAATAGAACGTACATTTTAATTTTTCTCAGAAAATCTACTAACTCCATTAAAATCCCAACTAGACATAAGCAACATACAACTCGTATTTGTGGAACCAGCACACCAGAAACGTAATAATGTTGTCTAGTTTGAGCCAGGGGCATATCACGCCAGCAGGAACCCTGGAATGCCGTTCGTTTGAGCGCATTCCATCAACTACTGTAGCTTCCTAGTCGCATTATGGAGCTTGCGAAATTTGCTAACTTCTTCCAAGAATGTACCTACTATTCTACAGTTAAGATCATAAATTGTAAAAAACCCGGTAAGTTACATTAGTTTTGCAAAAATATACATACAATTTCGTTAGAAAATTTGCTCCCACTAATAATTATATGTATGAAAGAAGTTAAATGCAAATACTAATAATTAATGTGGATTTCCACAAATGAGATTTGCATGAAGAATAAAACATTGCTTACCCACCTCTGGGTAATATTCAAATATGTAGTATATTTAAAGGTCAAATACCTAGTTTGTATGTATGTACACTTAGTTATTAAATTAAATTAGTGTTACCGCTTCAATTATTAAATATGGCATATTTCCATATAGCACGAACTAAATGGGAGATTATTTTGCCAAATAATGGCTGACCATCTAAGTAGTAAAATGCATAAAGAAGGGATTTGGCACTTAACAATATTTTAAATCTTTAGACAGTGGTCTATTAAACACCTCCTCAAACAACATCCAGGACGGTAGCCAGATGACCTTTGATTCTCACAAATCAGAGCAGGTTTTGTCCAACAGAAAATTAAAGTGGACATATTTCTTATCGTATGGACACCTCAATTGAATGGTTCGTGATCTACGGGTTTGCTACGGAATGCTTTGTTGCAGATTGAATTAATTTGGTATTAAATGTCCAATACAATAATGAGAAAAAATATATGAAGGTATCTTTTATGTTATACATAAATCTTAAGATAAAAGCCACATCTATTACTAAATTACTACATATTTGATTAAGATTGTTATTGGAATTGAAAATTATAATTAAAAATGCAATGAAAAGGGCAGTATTACTTAAGAATTCATGAAACCATCAATACCTATTCCGAAATAAACCCCTCTTATTTAAAAGCTTTCAGCTTAACATGATATATAACTGTAGGCCAAAAGTAACTCTGAATTATGATGTAAAACTGCTTCAAATAAAAATTAGTTTTACACTATTTTTTAATGATGGATAAAGATCGTAAATCTTCCCTTCGAGGATAAAATATGGGATATATAAAGCAACACATGGAATATCTTATAGTGTTCTTTTCAAAAGACTTTTGGATTAAAATAGTATATCATACGCATGCTAAAGTAAGACTTATATCATAAGGGTTAAATTTCACAGCAGGAAAACTTCTAGGGAGAAACGATGGCGAGCGAAATCGCCGGTAGAATACAAAGTGGAAACACGAATAGCATCTTTTCACGTTTATTGTGATAACTTTACAAAAAACATCTTTTTGTCATAAATGTAATCGTAAAAAATAGTATTAGGAATGTGTATTTTCGAACAAAAATAAATTTATGTAGAGTTAACTGCATTTAAAGATAATTAGATTGAATTAAAACTCCAAATAAAAAATTTAATAAGGATAATTTGAATTTTTATTTCCACCATTAAATCTTATTAGGTACATTATTTTGAACTATTTTATATTAAGACTTCTTTAGACTTATGAAGATCTACCCTCTGTCATAATAGAAGATCGTAATTTAAAAGCGTTCATAATTTTCATCCCTCGCGCATTCTTTTCTTTCAAATTCTCTTTAAATACTTTTAATGCTTGTTCCATTTATAATCTACGGTGTGATCTTTTTATTTTTCTAATTATTTAATTTGTCTATAATTTGCACTTTGAACTGTAGTATTCTGTGTTACAGGAGGGAGATTAAGAAAACACTTCAAATGGGACAGCTAATAAAAACGATATTATACGAAATCGTTTCGCTAGAATTCCTCAAACTGTTAAACCAATATTATTCCCTCAATGCTGTATCTAAGGACTACTAGCAGCCACCATTAAGAAAATAACTCGATAAGGACATATTGCGATCACGTGAAGCGGTACGACATTGATGGAGAAAAATGGTGGAGGCGCCGTTGAGCATTCATTTAAGCAATGCTGATTTATATTCTCAGAGTCCTGTAAGAATACCTAATGAGGACTTCTTAAAACAAATAGATGCTGTCTATATGTACGTCTGCTCCGTTCTGGTAATACATGGAGCTGTTCCTCTTCCACCAGAATATGTCCCGTACATAGCCGTAGTATAATTTAAAGCTAAACCAAATTTGGCAACCCCGTAACTGTGAAATACCGATGCATTTCATTCCGGTATTTTACAAAATTTACGATGCGAGAACTAATATCCTGTATTAATGAAGAACAAATTGACATTTTTCAGGGTGCGTGCTCGTTGCGTATGCGGAGTCACGCGTTGTGATGGAAGCCAGAGGGGTTGGATAGTAGACCTGCACACGTAGATGTATGCGTGAGCCACATTCTCAAACTCGCCGTCCATCGTTGGAATCGCGATGAATATTCATAAACCATATTGCTATTAAATAATTGTCTGTGGAGAATACCTTACCGCATAAAAATATACTTTTACTTCAGAATATATTGTTCCTGATTATTCAAGTTGTTTGTAAGCCTACGAGAGAATAATGGGACATCACATCTAATCAGGATGTTCTTTATTTGCCACTGCCACATTTCAACTACACTGACTATAATTCAAATAGCTCTGCATGTATGAACAGTAAAACGTGTGTCTTCTACCTTGATTTCATAAAAATAATTTTATAAAAAGATATATTATATAAAAACAATAAATTGAAAGCTACGAGCTTTTCGTTGTATTTAATTCTACTGCTTAGCAAGATATGCTTTTAATGACCCTATTTATTTTTAAACTTGTGGATTGGTCTGTCACAGTTGCTAGATGTAATAAATAATGCTATTCCTCATTGTCTTGTCAAGACCAACTCGTAGCTATACAGTGCTATTAAATTAAATTGCAATTTGTCCAATTTTCCTATGTTGCATTTAAAAATAATCGAGTCAAAGCATTATGCATACATAGGCAACCAATTATACAGCACATTCTTTTATACTTTACATATATTACATGGTAAATAAATAGCACTGTATGTATGATATGTAGTAGGTACAGTACAATTTTTGAAGCTTTTCCAAGCCCTTAATTTTCTAAAGAATTTATGCAGACTAAATACTGTATCACCGTGTTTTTCTTATAGTTTTCTGTAGCTTACAGCTATAGCTTTGCAAGTCACATGGTTCAACTATAGAGCTAAGTAACGTTAAAGATAGCAGTTATGGACGTCACTTTTTTTCTTGTCATACTACTTATACTGCAATAGTTATAGCAATTCTGTACTCTTCATCGTACCCTATGCAAAGCAGAGTACGTCATGCCTGAACGCAGAATAAATATGTAGTCATACTACAAAGTCGTAAAAAGGCTAAGATATAAATAGTAGTCTTAACATCCGAAGAAACTCTTAATCATACTCGTTGAGTTTGGAATTCACTATGTGCTCAGTAATTCTTTGAGAAGCTAGGAAAAAAAATCTTCGAAATCGATTTAGCAAGTTGTGAACAAGACCAGCGATAAAAGTGCGACAATATCGCTTTATGTTTGTCGCTGGAAATTATAAGGAATTAAACTATTGATTTTAAAATATTGTATAAACTTTACGTCTTATCATGGATGTTAGTTCGAGGTAGAGCGATTGATGGATTTGTTAAATCAATATGAACAAAAAACATTTGTTTTACTGCAAAAGTTCGATTGTCTATTAACTACTGTTTAGAGTCAGAAGTTTCAATGGAATTACCAGTCGCCTTACTAATAAAATGATTTGTAGTGTCTGATAGCAATCCAAAGAGGATACCTAATATCACTGCCTTGGCAGCAATTAGTTATTCTCATATCAATTGTTAAGAGTCAAGCACAATTTTGATGTTCCTTGTAGTGTCTTTTAATCTAGCTCTGTGTCGATGTCGGTTTGTATCATACTACAACGACCACTGCCGATTTGGCGGGTGCACAAATCTTTTTATATTTCGCGATTTGAAAATAGTTGTAGATAGAAATAGTATACTGCATAATTGTTTTGTTGTGCCTGTCTTTTAGTTTAGTACAGAGTGACACAAGAAATATTTGCCCAAAGACGTCACGATACTTTGCAGCTATTCTAACTATCTGACACCATGCAAGGTTCTTGCTACTGAACTCCTTCATTTTAATCAAATCTTATGGATTATAGAATAAAGGAAGTCTTAAATTAATATAACTGAATTGATCTGCCGATTTGTGACCGTTTCGTGATAAGCCGTAGAACCTTCTCGCTTCGTTCGTAAACCCGATGGTATTAATGATTTGTTTTGTGCGCTCAGCTAGTGTACCTGTTGACTCTGGATAGCTTTTAAAATAAGATTTGTACATACAAATTGTTGATTTACTTCTCAATATATTTTTTCACGCCAAATACCAAACAAATCTAAAGTATTAGTAAAAGTATTAATTTAGCCCAGAAAAATAATTTTTCTCATAATTTAAGTAATCATGTGATTTTTAAACCAGTTCGACTGCTTTACCTAACCTAGCCTAGATTTACCTAACCTAAGATTTACTAGCCTAACCTGATTTAACCTAAATCCAAAATTGCCTCACGACATTTTTACAAAAATACTCGAATTTCATACATAAATAAATATTTATTTATGAATAGAATTCTTGAAAATACAAATTCATTTTCAACGCATTGTTTAATAAAATGTGTAATGTATCATGTTATTATCAGAAGTTTGCTAACAACAAGTACAAGCTTCTTTATTGTGCACGTTGTATAATCAAAAATCAATATCACTCATCATCATCATCAATATAAGTTATCAATCCATAGGCGATTATATGCGATGTATTGTGTGTGCGATGTAAAAAAAGAATTTAAAAAGCCTTCGAATGCTTAATATTCCGATGTGAGCAAGTAAGAATGTGCAAGTAAACGACATAGCGAATAAGAAGTTATAAACGTCATTATTTTTATTCCACACGAAACGAGAAAGGTTCAAGTAGACTTCCGTCGGCGGACGAAAAGCGACGCAGAAAACAAGATATCACCGATCAACCACTGTTGAATCAAACATCTAACTTCTTCTGTTGTTGGTAGGATGTAATAACGGCTGCAAGAGTGGATTTGGATGGTCATCCAGTTTGTTGGTTTTTCTCGGAATTTTGAGGTCATGATTCTATACATACCAGGTTGCATATATTACTGTGTTTCTGTCTCTGAATTATTGCTTTATTAGACTTGCTGGCGCAGCTCGAAAGTTCGATGTCGTAAGTCCAGAATGGTTTTAGAAATAGTTTACATATGTAATTTATTTTATAATGATAGATCCAATAGAGTTCTTGAGTTTTTAGGTGAAGTTGAGTTCTTTTCAAAAATGTCTATGTATTTAAAAGGTATCAAGCATCCTTGTAATTTCCAAAAGATGACAGTATTAATGATTAACCACTTATATAAATGGTAACGTCCTCACACTTAAAGTCTGTCTGAAAATTTAATTCAATGGTAATAAGTGCGTCAGCGAAAGCGAAGTCAAGTCAGTGTGAAGTATGTAGCTGAAACATGTAGCCTTTAAATTGATATAATGTTGTACGCAGAGTCAAAAGTGTGTTCGTGTTCTCGTCTTTAAACCTACAATGGTTCCATATAAACTACATAATTCTGGGCCTGTTATTAAAAGCTCAAGTCTGTCATTTAAGTGTATGTCAGTTCAAGAGAATGTGAACAGGGGTAAGCAGAAATACTTCTAAGGATATTGTTTATGTGTACAGATGATGTTAAATTACATATTATCGATGTCTTTACATTCTGCATATTAATGGCTTTTTTAAGTTGTAGGTTAAAAATGTAGCCGGCAGTACGGAAGGGTGGTTATAGTGGATTATATCGCTTAACAGAGTTAAGTCGAGTTTGCTTCGGAAA
Organism: Agrypnus murinus; assembly: GCA_929113105.1. Taxonomy (NCBI): domain Eukaryota; kingdom Metazoa; phylum Arthropoda; class Insecta; order Coleoptera; family Elateridae; genus Agrypnus; species Agrypnus murinus. Next base: position 75,956,620 of record OV816024.1, read on the forward strand.
GTACTCGGATGGGTAAACTGCGAGAGCAGTGTACTTGCCTACATGGATCCGCTGCCTCGTCTCACACCCACATATCCACTCTGTGGCTCGGTGTGCCCGGCACCTCGACACCGAAAGGTATAAGGGGTTAAAGATTATATATGTAGATTAAAAATGTATTTACCGAGAAGATCTAGAACAAGTATATTTTTCACCGGAGTTATTACAAGATGCAGCATTGGAAACTGGTTAGCATGTCCACTGACGATGTTGATAACTGGGACAGCGTACTGGGCGTCTAGATTCAGATGTTAATGGTAGCAATCCTGCCCATGCGATAAAAAATTCATACTAGGAAATGTTTTGCATAAATGATTGTTTCTGAATTACAAAAATGACAACTTGCAGTCTACATCGGTTTCTCGAAGATGCCACAGAAAATTCGTATCTTCTGTCTGCTTTCGGAAAACCAAAGAACTTTGTTGATTTCCTTGTTCTTTACATAATGTAAACGCATTAAAGACACAGAGAACGCTTGTAAGTAATATACATATTGCAAAGAAAATACTTGGTGGAAGAGATGAAGCATAAAAATGTCGAGTGTAGTGTGGCATGTTATTTTACGACTACTACTTTATTTTATTAGTATCTACTATAAAGAGCTATTTTATAGCCGCAAAACTATGTTATAAACGGTAGATTATAATGCAGTCGTACATAAAATAATATTAATTAATAGTGTCCTGTATTATAAAACTAAACGGTTGAAAATTCTTGATTGTAGGTGTTGTCTAAAATACCACGAGATCTACGGTCGAGTGGTGTTTCTTTAGGCAACTCGTCGAGTCTTGAGAATTTTCAATTGTCCAATTGTATACAGGTAGAATATCATGAATAAAAAAGTAAACAGAAAATTTATTATAGAAGTTTAATAATTATTTAGGAAACGTACAATATAAATTGGAAAAAATTAAAAGTAAATAATAAGTCGTTCAATAATTAAAAGAATTCAGTTATTGTAACGTAATGCAGTTGTTTAATAATGTTACTTTTTAGCAACATTGTCATGGCAACTAATTGTGTAATTGAAAAAAGATTCACTAAAGTGTTGCTACAACAACTTTGCGGCATAGGCCGGAAAAGTTTCATGGCGCGGACTACTTTTAGTCGGCAAATTATTTATTTTAGTGAATGAATTATTGAGTGAATGAAAAATGTGGTATGGGACATTTCGGCGCTGGCTTGTTCGGCGAAAGTACGTTTCGCCGCCATTTTTTCCGCGTTTCGCGTTATTCTATGTATGAATGTATGTATTTATAATATTGTGGGTGTTGCATTCCTTAAAAAATAGAAGTAATTTGATGATGTAATTTTTTGTCGGACACCTACTACAGCCGTGAAATTGTTATTTTTATGTAGTTCTTAAAATAAATCCCCCATTGTTTAATTTTTAAGATGTTTGTGATGCGGATAAAATATTTTTGCCATAATCAGAAATATGTGCTTTTTTAGGATATAAATTGAGTTCTTGTAAGCAACAACAAATTGATTTTTTGTAATTAAAGTAACTTTAGTGTCACTATCATTAGCGTAACTAGGAGGGGGGACAGGGTGAGCCCAGGAAAAAGCCAATTGAGCACCTGGATGTTTAAAACTCGCCGCGCTCTATGGGGCCGTCCATAAACCTGGGTCCCGGCCTACCCTAGAAAAATTCTCTAGTTACGCCCATGGTTACTATCGACTGATAAAGGTATACGTTATCACGTTATGTTTCAATAACATAGCATCTGCATACAACTTCTTAATTACACGGCTTTACATAGTTTGTAATTTTATCCCACTCCCACCGACTACTCTATATAATTTACTAAATTCTGATCCAAAATGTAAAGATTTTCTGCTAAAAAAACTTAACCTAACCTAACTTGAAACTCCCGCCCGCTTTCCACCATACGTACTGTTTACGGTTATGTTTACGGAAATGTTTTCGGTTATTTCAAGAAAACTGTACATTTTAAGAAAAATATATCATGAAAATTATTTACAACATGTTCACCTACTTATAACTAATTATAATTTTTTTTTGATAGGTGATGTAGATCTTGAGAGTTATAAAATTCCCAAAATATGAGTTTTTTGTAAGTACCAAATGAAGACATTACTGATTATTATCTGCATCATTTAATAAGTTACTATTAACACTGACATCATGACTGTTGGCGTGGACGTGCACCGAAACGTTTTGGTGCTGAAACGATTCGTTTTGAGGGTTAAAATTTATTATATCTTTTTAAACCACTGATAGGATAATATTGCATAGCATAGGTGAAATACATGGTATACATACTACTTCTACAAGAAGTCAAAATTTGTTTGTCTGAATATTAGAATTCAAAAATCAGACATCTGTAACATAGTAGCAATGCAACGTAGATTCAACATTTTAAAGTCAGTAAATCCTAAATGAATACTGCAGAGTAATTTCTTGATATGAATTTGTGTTCACAGATACGTTATAAAGAAATTCTAAACGCGGAAAAGTTTTTCTCAACTTTTAGAAATTCTAGTGTATAACTGGTTTCCTTTTTGTTCTTTTCTATCTGACCTACAATGAAGCACGTGTTTCAGATCTACACGAACAGTAAATTGAAAATTTGTAAGATACTTTTGATTACCATATGCTCGTCAATTTCTGGTTGTCATTTACTTGGTCTTGGTAGATATAACACAATAGATAAGAATCAGTTGAAAAATAAAAAAATGTTTACAATGACTTTAAGAAAGCATCACTCAAAGAATGAATAACTATATAGTCTGACACCACATTTTGAATAAGGTAAAAGTAGTAGAAGTAGACTGACGTAAACTAAGCTGACAATATTAGGAATTCTGAAAATCTATTGAATTATACAGAGTAAATTGTCTCAGAATAATCTAATATGTCCCACTAGATTATTCCAGTTAGTTAATAAGTATATCAATCATTCAACCATCATAAGTGTGTCATTTATTTTTTGCTTAAAAGATAAATACGTAAAAATAAATACCATATTTTTGTTAGAAAAATTGGTTGGGTTTATTTTTGAGTTGTATTCTATAATACAGCAATAATTCAGCATTAGCTAAATAGGTGTATATTTTATTAAATGAAGATCTTTTTCAAGTTGCAGCTGCTGGATTTAAGGTATTTCATAAATTTCTTATTATAAATAATAATAATTATTTTATAATAGATTTCCTGATGGCAATCGTAACGCCCGAAGACTTGCTCGAGTTTTTAAATATTTTCGAGATAGTAAGTTCTTCGATTTTATGTTCTTCTGACATGCAGCATCCGTTAAATGTATTTTTTTTAAGTACTGGTTAATGTTAAATCAAGTAAGATTAAGTATTTTTAATGAACTAATTGCTTCAAACTTTAACATCATATCTAATAACATAAATACAAGTAAAAATAAACTTTATCAGACAACCAATAATTTTGCTTATGTATGGTGGTTTATTAATTGAATCTCATTTTAGTTTTTTAGTATTATTATTACTGACTAATATATTCTGTTACAACGAAATTGGCAATACTTGTCAAAAATGTTTTGCAAATTTAGTAATTACGTTCAATTCAATTATTATTGAATTTGGCATATAGAATTTTATCTCCAAAATACATACTACCTAAAAATTCCTTTAAGCAGTAAAGTTAACAAATTTATTTTTTAAGCAATGCTGATCGTAATATAATACATTCTCCAGCAGTAAAAGGTATTCGGTTTCTCTTTTAAAATAAATGTAGCAATAAATATTTGACTACTCGAATGACTGAAATTCACGTTTTCGAGACTTAAAATTTCTAAAGGAATTACTATACAAGTTTACACTGCAAATATACTTTGAATAATTAATTATGCCTTTTACTACAAAAGTAGAATCACCCCTAATGCCACATATAATATAAAGGAGTGTATGTCTGTATAGTTAATGTATTTCTGCGCTGCGTCTTGTAAGGGTATTTGACTAAAAAAGAAGAGACACACATACCCTCTGTGTCGCTATTCAAATCGGGACAGTGTACTTCATTGGTATGCATTGAGGATTTATACAGGCATGAAGCCAAAAACATTCATCAAGGTGGATTTAACTGAAACTCTGATTCATTGCGGTTCTAATATATGTTCGGCTTCAACATGTAGCTCGCTGAAAATTATTATTTACCAAAAGTGGCTACTCAACTAATATCCGTTAAACGATAAAAATTTTTAGTTTTTATATATGGGCATCTTCTGACACTTCCTACTCACACCCTCCTTGGAAATTTTAGTACAGTTATAAGATGTTATTAATATGAGAAATTTCTAAAAATACGTATAACGTTTCTGTGCTTTAATGGGAATTTTCTAAAACTAACTAAATAAGTTCAATTTAAAATTTAGACAGTACTTGCCAAAATGTTGTAATTTAAATTAAATAAATAGTTACAAAAATATTTTGAAAAGAAGGTATTTTATGGCAACTATATTTATGAAAATATAATGTTGCTAACTAAATAATTTACACGTATTTTTAGACAAAAAGTTACATAGCGTCAACGTGCATAGAAGAAACATGGAATCTCTTTTGGTTGTTTCTCACTTTACAAAAATGTCCCTGATTTCGCAATAGATATTTGGAATTTTATGAAATTCTTAATAAGAAGCTTCTTCTTATCATTAAAAAATGATTTTGTTAACGATACCTGCTAATATTTAATCTGAAATTTCTAGCAACATTGTGCATTGGTAATGGTGACGTTCGGATACGGTTTATGTTAAATTAAAGAAAAATATGCAAACAAATATTTATCTTAATAGAGCATCTGGGTTAGGACAATAAATATAAAATTAATTTAATAAAGAGAAACAAACATTTTTGTGTTTCCGGGAAATGAAGTAAGAATTGCGTTCTGAGACGGATCTGAAGATCTATAGTCTATAGTTTCTGTTACTTTAAGATTTATGAAATTAAGTATACTACATGGTCTGTTCGAATAAATTTGTTTTTTATAATCGCTTACAAATAATAAAACGCCAAAACTTTTTGATATGACTTTTTATTAAAATAAATTACAGTCATACACGGACGATAGACAATAATATGTTTATAATACACACTGGAAAACTATACTTTGAGCAACAAATACGCAACAAAATATTTATAAAAAACCAAAACAAACAATAATATCCTAAGCAAACAGTATACACTATATCCTTATGCTATCGGAATTTTACAGCTTAGTATACAGAGTTTTGAGATTATAAAGACCATCATATCTTAATACTACTGCCCAAACACACCGGATTGCAAGGTACAGTGTTCCTCTAAGTACAATTTGCAGTAAGTACATTTAATAATACGTATACGTATACCTTAATGTTGTACTTTCAGTTGCAGTTATAAATTCAATTTTTTTATTTATTTAAATTTAACGTTTTATCAACATAAAGAATAATATACAAAATAAAAATGAGTACGACGGTCGTTTCTTACATTATATGTTTTATAAACATGTTAGGTACATCACGCACACTTGATTTTGTAAATTCATAAAGAGGTTCTTTTTCCCTACAAATTTTATTTACAAAATTTTATTCTTACAACCTACTAAATTTACACTAAAGGAATTTTTCCAAATTTTATAAAACTAAGTTAGTACAAGCGGTGCTCTGAATTACAAGTAAATTTAAAATTTAACAAAAATAGGTGTAGTTCTACCGTACATAGCATAATTAGAAATAATTTTAATTAGATAATTACCAGTGTGATTGGGCCTCAAAAAGCTTACATATCTAACTATTTCACTGCAGTCTAATATAACATCAACATTACGTTAAAATTCAACATGTAAAGGCATAAATTAAAGACCAAAAATCTATATTGCAGAGATCTTTCATCAAATTGAGACATGGCAATTGCTACTTTAAGTAGAGCATAAATTATTTTTTTAACTAGGTAGCTTACAAAATAATAAAATAATAAATAACAGGTTATTATTATTTTGTCGGGTAATTTTGGAATAACCAGATCATCAGGAAGGATATTCTTTTTATCGCTTTTTTTTCTTAATTGGATGAAAGTAAACTGGTTTTAAAAAGCGAAAAAAGAACATAATTCCCTAAAATTATAAAAATAAAAAAGAAAATTAATGCTATATTAGTTTTTCAAAATTAATAAATATTTAAAACAGCAATAAATTTTTAAGATTACATTATATAACAACCGCCTTAAAAAATTTACACTTGCACTTGCACCATTAATTATAACTTATAGAGTATTTAAGGACAATCTTACATCTATTAGGAGCTTGTAATTACGTATATCGTTTGCTCATCTATGGCACATTTAAATAAAATGACGTTTACGTATATCATAGTCTTTACAATATGTTCTTGCACTTGAAAATAGTGGGATGAAAATTAAATGTCAAAAAATATTAATTTTTTTCGTGATATAAATAGGGTATTATTTACTTTGGATTATAATAATATTAATTATATTTACACTTAAATGCTACGTATACACATTTTCACAAGATGAGTCCAATCGTAGAAGGAAGTATTTCGCCGCTGATCTGACACTGACAGTGGTTTCCGACGAAGGATGGCTACACTGGACCGTTTTCCGGTTCATCGGAGGCATGAGGCATCGGCACTCCCGGATTCTGTAATAATTGATTAACTTTGTGAGTTATTTCATATTTAATTTCCAATACTAATTATTAAAACTATCTTTTAAATTAATTACATGCAGTTTTTTATTCTTCAAAATGTCAGAACTATAAAATACAAACAAGAAATTAACATTGTTTGCTGATGGCTCAAGCCTCCGTTTGAATATCACACCCCCGAACAATTTGTCGAGCTGTGTAGATTAACTCATATTTATTTTTGTACATCATTATATCAATGATTTCACGCCCCTATAACGACGCATATTTCAAATGCAGCTAAAAGGGTTTACACGACATGCAGGTCGAACTACAACTACAAATGCATCATTGTACCGGCGTTAAATAAATATATGTACTATATTGAATGTACAATCCAATAATTTTACTTGCCCAAAGAGTAATTGTTCGTCAAAATTCATTGTGTGACAGATAATAATAATTTTTAAAAAACTTCAAAATGAATTATTCAGTAAATATTCATTTTTAACCCATAAATCTGATGGTTGTATTAAGTAAACAAACTTCATTTGATAGACGACAAAAGTCCGAAACTTTTATTCTACACACGAAGTAGGTCACACCAAGAAAATACAAAACTCTAAATCTAAACTGTGCACTCCCGTCTCTGCTCAAATATACTTTATCAAAATATATCGTCATTGCATGAGATGCTTTCGTAGGCGGGATGAGGATCTCGTCCATCAATAATTTATTGACCTTTGTTTTATTTTCTGACAAGTTGTAGAGCAATATTTTTCAAATAAAACTTTCAAATATAAATGGACCGTGTTTATGTTTGTATGCGTTTGTTGGCATCAACGCAGATTTTTGCGATAAGGCTTTCGCAGCTTGGATGCGCATTATTATATGTATCATATTAAATAAAAATATTAAAAATAACGGTTATATTTGAAACAGTCATGTAAACAAAGCCATTTTTAAAAAATAACTAAATCAAAAGAAACTTGCCGAATTCCTATTTGCAAAATATATCACATTTGCGATTTACAGTCCAGACAATGCACTCTAACATAAATCAACGTTTATAAATTTATTTGAGTTCTATTCTTCTTGAGCCGCTTCACTTAGTTGGCTCTGGTCGTATCTTTGGAAGCCCACGACGACTAAAGATATTTATCCCGACATATTATATACGCTAGTGTATGAAATTTGTCGCATCATTAAACTTTCATATATGTATGTAAAGATTTTGCAAGGTTTTAAAGATGTTTTCTTGGTATAGTTTACTTACATGCTGTAAACATTTAACTTTTATTCACATTAGTTGGGATTGGCTAAACGTTGGCAACAATTAAAACATGTCTGAATCGTATTATAATCAACTAAGTATAAAATGTTACTAATCAATAGAAGCAGAAATTAGCAAACTCGCTATTTATGTATTATCCTTCAATTTAAAAGGAAACTGGATAATGCTAGGAAATTCGAAATCTCTAAGGTTTTATATATGTTACAAAATGGAAGTCTGTTCTTTGCAATCCAATGTGATCATAATTTATAAAAGTAAAGATCGATGGCATATATTCAGTATATTCTATTTTTTCACCTTGTATATTGATAAAAATGTTATTGGCTTATTCTTTAGAAGACACCCTGTATATTATAAAATTCGATTTTCAATGTTTTTTTAATGCAATGCCATCTAGGTTTAGTATTATTGATTGCAAAATTATCGATTTTTTCTTTGCGATAAGTACATTTTTCTTGTATTTTTCTCTTTAATTAAATTTAACTTACTAATAATCAATTTTTCAATTCACTTTAGGTATCCGTTTTCGCTAATCAATAATAAATCTTTGGTTTGGCATTTTCGCGCCAAGATAGGATCAGATTGATGGCTAAATTCAACCAATTAGAAGGCAGCGAAGGCAGCATGTCAGTCATGGGACCTACGCTTGTTTGTATGTTGCAGGGAGGGCTTTTCAGATTCAAGATCAACACGTGAATTAATGCTCTGTTTAACTTTGCAAATTTTCTTTAGTCCATAAAAATGGCTGTGTGAAACATGAAAAGCATTAAATCATAGTTTGAAAGTTTGGAAGATATCGAAATTAGAGTTTTCTTTATAACGCTTCGACGTCCATCTTGAAACAATCTCTTCAGAATTTGAAAAGGTAATAAAAAAATCTTTATTTTAATTAAAGTTTCTTTTTGTTTTATTCACGTGATTAATAAGTCTTTTCTACAAAATCAAACATTATTAAAATCTCGTGTCAATTTAAGAATGCTAATATAGCTTGGTGTTTATCTTCATGGTTAAAACTGCAAGGTTTATTCCTATTCATTTTGAGGATACTGACGAAGATATGTTGAACACCACAATGCATTATAAATGGTTTTGCCGTCCGCTGTATTTTGAATTTCTACACGTGACAGCTGGAAGCCTTCTCCAAAAGATTTCTAAACAACCTGGTGATCATCTGCAACGTGTCAATGGAAACCATCAAGCATGTTAGTAAACAAATTTAGTTTATAGAAATAAACAGGTGGGTTTTTATCCTATTTTTATGTGGAAGCGTTACTTGATTCATGGTCTCAAAATTTAAGATTTAAGCAATATAATTGTGTTAGAATGTTCACAAAGTTATTTTTATAAGATTTTGAACTTTATTTCTCAAGCAATCAATAAGTTTAAATAACGATCAAGGTTGGATTTTAAATTTGTTTTTAAACTAGTTATGAATAACAGCCTTGGTAGTGTAATGTCCAGAGTGCTTGACTTTCGCCCAAGCGGCCCAAGGTCGATTCCCGGTGCCGGCAGATCTGGTTAAGGTTTTCTGCAGTTTTCCTTAGCTGTGACGCAAATGTGGGATTTGCGCTGTTCCATCTGTAAGTCGACTGCAGCCGCACTTAGGGCCTACGTAATAATAAAAATCGCCCCCTCCCTCCCGCACAAGCTTATAGCTTCTGGGGCCTGGTTTCCAGGCTATGGGTTGTAGCAATTATTATTATTATCGTTTAAGCGATTATATATTTTTATGTAACAACATTATTAATTATAGTAATACTAATTATAGTCAATTACTTATGTCAATTATGTCAATTACTTTTGTGTGAATAAATAAATGATATTTTAACTTCATTATTTATTGGTTGATATTCTTGTGTAATAACGGAGTGAAGGAAATTGGTTCTTGCGCGATTGAAATTGATTCATGTTAAGATCTAAAACTCGGTTATTGTGGAGCATTATTGCTAATATTTTACTGATTTAAAATCAATCGTGCTGGCGTCATTCTCCATAGTTTATATGAAATTCCTGATATTCTAATTCACCCAAAACCTACTTTACTTTAACAAGAAACGAGTCATGCTTATTGTTTATGCTAAGCCTAGGCCTAAGTAAGTATTATTGTTTAGTAGATTTTTAAGGTTATAAATTTGGGGCCTTTGCCCCAAATTTATTTTGTAAAATATCTTTTGTTTTGTAAAATTTGGCAACCTACAAATTTGTCGCCCATTCGTGGGGCAGTATATTTTTGTTTATTACAAATTGACACCCGTTTGTGGCGCTGATTTTTCTTTGTATGTTACATATATGTTCACATTTTCGTTGAAAATTATATCAGCGGGAGTTTAGCCTGTAAAGCAACTTTTTAAAATATGTAGAAGCACTTACAATGCTGTTTTCGAATCGATTGACTACGATTTAATGATATTATTTTATTTAATTACTGAATGATCAGATTAACAACTGCACTGCTTCAAGAGAAAACTTCAGATTCTTTATTTTCAATTCGGATCCTTTCGTCTCCGAAAGAGTCCCACCACTCCTAGTCCAGCTTGCGAGCTTACACTGCCCGAACGAATCCAACCTCAAGTCTGCCTAGAACTTGGATCCTAGGTTTGTCTAGGATATTCCATATATTCCATTGTTGAAAGCAGTGCTGCAGGTCATCATGTGTCAACTCTTTTAGCACTGTTGCCATCGTCTCCTTTATCTCGTCCACAGCGTGAAATTTTGGTGGATTTTAGATGAGGAAATAGATAAAAGTCACATAGACCTAAATAAATGCATGGTTTAGCACTAGAGTCTTCTTATCGACTAGAAACTGCTTATGATCAGAGTATTTTGAGCGGAAGCATTGTAGTGATGGAGAATCTACGTACTTATTCTCAGATTCTTCAATTTTACAAGCAATTTGTGATTAATACCCTGTTCAATTTTTAACATTCGCCATGATTTCGCAAACGTGATTGTGCACCTGACCCATCAATGGCTGCTCACAGACTACGAGCGACGCCCGGCTTCTGTTGCTTGCTTCCGGAAGCGTTAAGGTTACTCACCCTGCATGCGTAAAGAGTCTTAAGGGCAAGGCTGGAATAATTAAAAGCCAGGCTTTAGCCCGACGAGTAAAGCCGGCACTCTCTACGACACTCGCTCGTGTGTTAAACCGTTCGCGCAATAAAGAATGGCTTTTTACACTTGTATCTTAAATATCTATTATTTTATTAGTGGCATAAAGGCATTACTAACATACGAATGCGTTGAGTTGCACGTCGAGGGCGTTAGCCCGAGTCGGGTAAGAGCATGAGAATGTTAGTAGGACTTATCACACGTGTTAAGATACAACTTTTTACTAAGACTGTCCAAAGCAGCTTTAATAAGATGAAGCAGTTTTTTTACGTAATCATGAAATTTTTTATTTAAAATCAGAGCAGTTTAGAATTCGAAGCCATAGCAACCAAGGAATTACGATCATGATTTACTTATCCCACTCAGTGTGATAATAAAGTTCATTATATCACTCAAATAAATGACATAATGAGTTCTTATCCAAGTAGACGTAGATAATAGTATATTGTATTAAGGCCTTAATCGAGTGTGTTAGAGCCTGCAGAGTCAGTTAGCGCCTGAGGCGAAAACCGAAGGCGCTAAGACGATAAAGGGCTCTAAAACACTAATTAAGCCCAAAATGCATACGTTAGTTTATGTCCGGTCTAAGTTTAAATTAATAATTAATTTTAAAATAAAAATAATTTAAAAAGTGCAAAACTTCAAGTAGGTAGGTGCAGTGATAAAACTTGAAGTAGGTAAGTGCAATGGTATATAGTTACTGTTGTTACTATGGAGACGGCGTAAACTATTGTTCTAGCGGGCTCTAAAAAGTTTTAGAGCCCTAGAGCTCCAATAAATAGATCATAATCGTCCGACCGGACATAAACCTTTTTAACGTACACCTTTGAGCTTTAGCGGCCGTTGCTATGTACAATCACATAAACGGTTATTTAGCGGAATCGTTGCTACTTAGATAAGTGACCATTTAAGTACAGACATACCAAAAAATATGAATTTCTAGATTTAATTCAACTGCCATTTTTTAATTTTAGACATAAGGTATGATTAAAGGCTATGAGGTTACCGTGTAAACTTCCGAAGTAGATCGTATGTGCCTTCACAGAGCACATTTAAATTTAAATGCACCACAGTCGTTGGAAGAATTCCAGCACATAAAATTGACGATGGGTGGGTGCAGTGAGATGTGTGACATGATTTAATTGCATCTTGATGCAATTTCCTCTACTGTGAAGTGAAGTGAAGTCAAGAACGTCATGCGAAGATTATGTAAATGTCTACAGAATGAATGACTATACTTTATTTGGCGAGTCAGTGGAATAGATATGTAGAAACATCTAATAATTTAATCACAGTATATGATATTCCAAGCAGCATTTTTAGTCATCGCTCAGTACCAGCAACTACCACTGGAACTATTAAGTTTTTGCCAATACTCACAAGTACGTAATTGCTACGGTTTCATTACGTGCCTGGAATCAAAATATTTAAGTTTTGTGTTAAAGTTTTAAAAACTTTAAAGTAGCTTCGGACAAGTTACTGATAAAATCATAATACCACTTTGAAGTTGCAACGACTTTAAAGTAATTGTACTAAGTGGCAATACCGTTCCACATACTTTAAAAGTTACTTAGAAGTAATGGAACTACATAGTTCCAATAAATAGTATGAACAACTACACAATTACTAATATATTCCGAATTGAAGTAATTAAATCTATAAAGTCATAAATTTAGTTGTAGTTACATAACAAATACTTAATCAAAGTTCCGATCCCAGTTACTGCTACTTAGATGCTGCTTGGGATAATTGAATTACGCAAAGTTTGCTTTACGGAAACATCATTTTAATTTCATATTACAAAGACATATCTTAATTAAAGTTATGTGTTCCACTAATATATTTCTTGCAATATAGACTTGTAGTGATCCTTGAAAATATTTCTTGGGTCCATAAACGCATCTAAACAGGTACAAAGAATTATAGTTTCTTGAATAACAATCCTGAACTAACAAGGTATCCAATAAACCATAAAGGTAAAAACTACAAATTGCTATTTGCGAAGGTTGCGCAAAACATATTTTCAGGTACCTACCAACAAACATTCACAACAAAAGTTTCTCAAAGCAAAGAATATCCAAGGTTTTCAATAAAATTCCTACAAAACCGAGGTCCTTCAACGGTAAAACTTATCTCGTTATTAATATTTACAAGGTTTAATAAACCCAAAAACCATTAATAGAAATAATTCCCATTTATTTGTATGATAAATGTTGTTTTTTAAGGAATTTTTAATCTTTTTACATCGAAATAACGCTATGTATGTATTCGTATCAAATACTGGAATGTGACCGTACTGTTTTACCAAATTGCATTTATATTTTCATCTTTACATTCGCTTCACAGTCAACCGATTGCTAGACATCAAAACGGAAGTCAGTCTCTGCCAGGCAAAGAGAAGAATATAGTTAGTTGCTTGTAGAGACATCCCAAAGCTTGAGGGAGCCAAAAATAAATATACACAAGTGGCTTTATATGCAAGCATGAGAAATTAAGTGAAATATTATTTAATGGAGTTTATTAGACAAAGTAATTTCGAATAAATAAAGAGAGAGTTAATAAAATAAATTATTAATATTCATAAACACATTGGAAAATACCTACAAAAAATATAGACTGTCCGTTAATAAATAATAATTCACCACACCACACCTATGCAAATTTTTGTGTTTAATATAATAAATTAACCAGGGATTTGTATAAATTATGTAACATAATTAAACTTTAATAATTTTGTAGTAAATTTCAAATTTTGTTATTGTTTTAAAATTTGCATGATTTACTTTGTGCATTAGCGGAATAAAAGATTTTTCCTGCAAAAATTATCACACAAAGCATATAAATAAATAAAAACTAAAAAAAAGTAAGTATCCGGATCTACAAAACATTCAACACATTTTACTAGACTTTTTAACTGTGAATTTTTATCAAGTTGGTGACATTTTTTACTCAAGGCTACAGCGAAATAGCCGCAAATCATAATATACTCTCACCAAGTTGCGTTTAAGGTTTCGCAAATGACAAAAAACACGGAACGATTATGTGTACTCTTCTAGACAATACACACAACGAATTGGACGAGAAGGATAGACTCTATTTCGCGCGGAATTGTTATGAAATTTTTAACTATATGAAGATTAACGAGTGGGGAACGCACAAGATAAACCATAATTAGCGGGGTGTCATTTACACTTGTTATTTGAATTTTAAATGATTGTGTTTTTTACACAGATATATATATACCATTTTTACCCACACTTTGAATTACTCTTTTTAGCTGTCGCTTCTCACATTATAAAAAGTATTTGTGTTACCTATTATTTTCTAGTTTTATTAGGTGGTTAAATTATTAAATTAAAAAATAAGATTAATTAGATTACTATAGATAATTTAGTGTCTAAATATCTAAAAAAGGTTCAAGTTTTATTGGGCTTTTCTACAGATTGTAAACACTATTCCCAATATACACAGGAAAATGCGTCAGTTCGACAAACGATCTGCAGTTTACTATGGGTAAAGTAAGCTAGTTTCGCAGCAAAACTAAAATGGCCAATTGTGAGGGTTCCATGATACCGATGCAACTGTTCTGGCGAATGGAGTCAACCATCGTAACAGCGTTCATAATAGCCTATGAGCTGATAAATTTATAATAGGCCTTATTTGCTAACCTGTCTTACGATAATGATTTGGCATTAGACATGGTATTCTTGTATGTGTTTGATTAACTTTATTGTTTGAACGTTCAGGTGTTCTTGCCCGACAAAATGACATGAATTGATTACGCTCAATTAGCACGCGCATTGTGTAACACAATGCTACCAGTAACTCACTGGTGGGAGCGAGGTTACTATCCATCCTCTACTAGCTCTCCAGGCTAGTACCGGAGCGACAAACGTGCTCACCCATCGGCACTTTCTCATAGGAGATTGTACCTCATCCAGCTTCGGACTCCTGTAGAGTTGAGGGAAACCACTACCCAATCGAATCCAACCTCAACTGTGGCAGGTTTTTTAATGGTTTTGCCACCTCGATCTCCCCAGAGAATCCCCGGTATGTACCCTCTCGGGTGAAGTTATCTTAAGAGTGTAGGCGCCGTGTGGTCTGCACCGCCCACCCTGAGTATTTAAGTCCCCAACTTAGGTTGGAGATCATTGTTCGACCGTTGTGGTTTCCCACCCCGATCTTCCAGTTATATGCCTGGTATGCCCTCGACAGAGCTTCGTTTTCAAGTCTATACGTTATAGACGCCCGGTATGTACCCTATTCAAGTGAAGTTGTCTTGAGAGTGAGAGGCTATGATACCCCTTTTTGCATCAACTCCCTTTAAATGTAAAGGTTCTAAACTGCTTCAGATCACAGTATCCAACTGGCGAATCATAGGGTGAAACGAATAGCTTCCAAAGCACAGTACCTTGGGGCATGCGGTTTCCCATATGGCCTAGGTATACTCCCCTAATCCGAAATAAACCTCACTTCAATTCTCCGCCTTAGAATTCAGTCAAGCAGCGGGTTCCTATCGGTTACCATGAATGACCTTGTTCCAGGTAAGAATCAAATCCACCCACACCGATTCTCATGTTAGCAGAGCTACCTCCGCAACGTTAATGAATAATCGTCGAGAATACTTTCGTGTTTCTCTCCCATATATTTGATCCTGGGAGGCCTAGGCGGGGAACCTAGAAGCCATTTTTACTAAATAACCGTTACCCAGAGAAGCCTGGGATAGGGTTTGTTTTCTTGATTTGTTTCCGTTGTTTAGTCTTTTTCCGTTACAGAATATGGTAAAAATAAAACCTATCGGGTTATTTTTTATCACTTACAGCAGTGTGGATACAACTGCAACAAAAAGTTAAGATCAAAAACGCAACAAAGAAGGAAAGGGAGGGCTGGAGATAACTCTGAGGCGGAAAAAACAAGAATTTACGGAAATTATGACAGATCAGGTTTAGTAGACCCTGCTAAAAAAAAGTAAAAGAAGTAAAGATGACTATTTATAAAGCTTCGAAGCTAGCTAAAGAGTAACTATTAAGTGCTTTTTGAACACAAATAAAGATCTAGCTCATGGACATTTGCCTAAACTAGGGCGACCATTTGCATTAGCAGCGGAGATAGAACATAAAATCCTCAATTATATAACGGATATATAGAATTAGGCTCCGGATTGTCTGTTGTTCAAGTCAAAAAATTAGCTTATGACTTAGCTGGTAATTACTAGCAAGAGGTGGTGGGCTCGCTCAAAGGTCATCATGACCTATGTTTAAGGTTACCTGAAAATTTATCTGCATATCGAGCGTTCATGTCAAACCATGAAAATCTGGATTATCTGCTACCAAACTTGACGAGGCTGGACAACCCTATGTTGTAAAATCAAGTAAGATTGCAAAACATGAAAAGAATATATACATATATAAAAGCACATAAGGAAAAAGATCTCAAACACATACATCAGTCGACTGCGCTTGTGTCGATGGAACTTCTTACTACTTCCGTTTATTATACTTATGTATATTTAAGGGAGTTAGATGGACTGACTCTTTTTATTAATGCAAATCGCCAAGAACATCGTACTATTGTTTCATTAATCGACTTTCATTCTTCGCACATTACTCCAGCATGAAGTTGCATCATACCGCCCAATTAGTCTCCTCCCAATCCTCTCCAAATTAATGGAAAAAATGTTAGCAGAAAGGCTGATGGAAACTATCACTGAAACTTTGGTTTAGCGGCCAGCACTCGACAATCCAGCAGGTACACAGAATCGTTGACTATACAGGGTGATTCAGAAATAACTGATATCCTTTAAATGGTAGGTAGAGGGGAGGCAGTAGAGCTAATTTACCTTGACAAGTATAGGTCCAGAAAATGAATTTTAAAGTTTAATGAATTTTGGATCCGAAAGGATCCAAGATCAGAACCGGATCCAAAATTCATGAATTTGTATCCTTCAATATCTATCCTTCAGTATCCTTCATTAATTCTATACAGGGTGATTCAGAAACAAAGGTAATCCTTTAAATGGTAGGTAGAGGGGAGGCAGTAGAGCTAATTTACATTGATCCAAAAGGATCCAAGGTCAGAACCGGATCCAAAATTCAATAAAACCTTAAAATTGATTTTCTGGAAAATTTCGTTTTTGACCTATACTTGTCAATGTAGATTAGCTCTACTGCCTCCCCCCCAAACCCCACATTTAAAGGATATCAGTTATTTCTGAATCACCCTGTATAAATATCGCATATGATAAATAAAAGCTATTGCTCTGTAGTCTTCCTAGGCGTTAGCCAGGCCTTTGATAAGGTCTGACACGAGGAACTGTTGTATAAATAAAAATAAATCGCTGCCACATACACTTTATACTATTATGAAGTCATACCTCGAAGAGAGATATTTCCAGGTTAAATATCAGCAAGAATTAACTACACTATATCCTATAAGAGCAGGTCCTATTCTATAAGAAATACAATAATATCAACGAAAGACAAAAAAATTTTTATAAATACAAACACTTTCACGGGCAAAGTCAGCCGACAAAACACCACTTTAGATTTTGCACTGCGTCATGTGAACAACAACTTGGAAGAAAACTCGATGTTTCGTCTACAATTACATGGAGCTTCTTCAGAAAAAATATAGCGTAAAATAGCTAAAAAAGAGCGTATTCGCGAGGAAACAATACAAGGATCGAAACAAAGAAAATATAAAATTAAGTGAGATAAACAGACAGAGAGGTCACCCAAACTCTTCTGTAACGAAAGTAAAGACAGAAAAGAGCAAGTAACTGAACATGTGTGTCATTCCAAAGGTGAAACCTTTCTGGGAAGTGAAAATCTTTCAGAACTAAACCAAAGAAGAATTTGATCTCGGCATTAACTGTCAAATTACAACGAAGCAACTCTATAGGTATACCCCGCGGATATATTAGAACGCCTGTAGAAAAGCTTCAGATTAGAGTGTAAACAGTTTGGATATTCCGTTCGTTTCGATATCGTTTATACATAGTGTTACAATAAAAAACACATTATAATTGATTAAGAGAATTGTAGAGCAAGCTACCGCCTTTTCAAGCAGTTATCAGTAAGATTTCGTGAATTTAATTCATCTTACCAAAAGCGGTGTGTTTTTTACAGTGGCGTGCGGTCCATGGAAGCAATGGAAGCAATGCTTGCCTTGAGAATTTATTAAAAATAAAAACAATGCTAACAAAAATACTTTTGTAAAATTATGGTTATCGTTTATTTAAATTGAAATATTTATCAAATTAAAGCTCAATATCAACTATGTACAGCAAAAAGTATAATTATTTAGAGTACTATTTCAATTAGGCTCATTAAACTTGCACGGAAAGGTAATACCGATTGAAATGTGATACATACACTTGATATAAGCACTGCTTACAAATGCTCTTCTCTTAACCTTGGCGTGAATCAGCGAGCGTGGGATGTTATAGTAGACGGATGCTGTTAACATTGTTTGGTCGTTATTTTTATTGTGCTTCGTTCCCAAATGTCTATTTATTATAATTTGGTTATTTGTTCGATTTAGTGTTACTTAAGTAATGTAAATCTGCGAATGAGACTGTATTTTGTCGCATTTTATTATTTTAATTTATAAGTTGGATTTTTTAAAGACAAATAGTTCTATTTAGTTTGCCTATATGCAAATTTAAAATTGCATTATCGTCACGACTGCAAATTCAACTGCTTCGGTGAAAGGTTCGAGTACCTTCGATATAGCCGAATCGGGACGATTTTTTGTTCAGTTTGTAAATTATTAATAAGGAATTTTTCGCATACAGTTTTGGAGAGAAATTACAAATTATTAAGAAAGGCAGATCAAAATCAGATCTTTCAAATTTAACAACAAAGATTAAAACCTGTACCGACATTTTGCTAAAAAAGACCGGAAAATTGATACGTAGTAGTAGTTTTTTTTTAAATAAAGAATGATAGTCAACAAATTCCATAAATATAAAGTGTAAAAGTGCTTCTTTGAAAAACTGTTAAGCTTAATAATTATAACACTGTTTTTTATTGTACCTAGCAGGGGCGGATCCAGAGAAGTATTTTGAGGGGGAAATCTTTGGAAAAATAATTGTTTTAATAAATAATAATTAAACAAACATTATTTGTTTCTATTCTATGTAAACTTATTTCTAAATTGGGAGGGGGGATTATTCCCTCCCCGTTAATCCGCGCCAGTACCTAGGTGTATTATAATTAAAATCGTGGTTGCTTCCCTTGCCTAAATTCTCACCGCACGCCACTGATTTTTTAGGATTAGGCACTGAAGTCACACCAAATGTAAGTAAATACAATATAATTTTTCTAACCAATGTGTTTCCTATCATCGAGAAAAATGTCCATATACGATGTATGTAACACAGTATATACAAGGAATGAACAAAAATTACTAAAATAATTTTTTCTCTCGTGAACTGGCAACACTGCGAATATTTCAACTAGAACAAGTATCAACTATGTTTGGTACAACTTTAATAATAACTGTCTGCAAGTGCGAGAGAAAAAGTACGAGCATTTGCATTATTTTTTTGGCGGATGACCACTACAAAAGTATTATCACACAACTTGGTCATAGTAGCGGTACGGTACAAACAATTCCTCGGAGACGATCTGAACCCATAAAGCGTGTACAAAGATCGTTCCACGATTTCTCACAGAAGACAAAAAATTGCTCCGTCTTCAGAGCTGTCAAGACTGGCTACAGAGCGCCGATTTCGTCAACCGCGTAATTACCAGTAAGGAATCGTGAGTCTACGAGTATGATCTCGAAACGAAGGTACACATTGTGGAATAGAAATTCGAAGGAGAACCGAGAACAAAAAGCTCCCCGTAGTATGTTAGTCTAGACGTATTTCCAAATATTATATGCTCTAGCTATAGACAGTTATTCCAATGTATAAATCTGCCTATCAACCATTTATAGCCAGTCTCTGCAGACATTTATTTCCGGCTTCAAAAGCAGTATAGGGCAAATGTGATAATAAGAGCGAATCTCAAGAGTTTCAGTATTTTAGGCTACATTTAAATTAGCTATATCCATATTTTACTAAATAAATTTGGTCGTTCTTATTATTTTAGTCCCTAACATAGGAAGAGTGCACAAAAATTGAAAAGTTGTTGTACAACAATTGCAATACCCGAAAATGATAATGAAAGTACTATACGTATATCTACACCACACCTGAAGCCTGAGTAGTAAAAAGTTGTCTATTTGAATAAAATTGCGTATTACAAGATTTTACTGAAAATATTGGTATCTTGAAGGCTTTCAAAGGTAGAGATAAGGAAGTTACCGTAAGGCTTAATGAACAGCAAAATAGTTTAGAATTGCATTTTACTCTTAACTTAGTCAACATCTAAATTGTTAGTGTTTTCTTATCTACTTTTAATTACTAAGAAAGCGCTAAACTTGTTGAAAGAATAGTTCGTTTCGCAGATATTTACTTATAATTAGAAAATGATCACCCGTAAGTAAATAAACGTCAGTACCAAGTTTGAACATATAATCTAAAACTTCCAGGACGACTCAGCCTGTGAAAATGAGTACCTGGGAAATGATTTTCTGGGGTAATAATAGGCGGTCGGTGCGTAAAGTTAACCACATTACCACCCTTGAATACTGAAAGGTTCGAGTAATAGCAGCCTACCCTGATATACCCCGTTGAATCGTCATGGCCTGTGGAAGGGGCCTACACAGGGGAGTGTATAATACACATTTTTTACACACTTCCATACACATATTCTTAGTTTTTTTGCTGATTATTACCATTTGGAAGATATCGACGCCAGAAATGCCGTTCACATTAAAACTTGTAAAATATTTTGTTTTAAGTTTTTGTTGTTGGTTGTTAAGAAATAAAAAATCAGAAGCATAGTAAAAACACCACTGAAAAAATGTATTTAGTTAAAATACCGAAAGACTTAGGAAACTGGTTGAGTACTAGTCAAAGCAAAACAACATTTAAACGCTTTCATGCAACTATGATCCGCAATACTGCTACCTGACTGACGGTTATAGCCATGCAACAAATGCGAAAGCCTAAGCAATGTGGTGGAAATTTCTAAGAACCATTTAGTCCGAAACAGGTCAGTTTAGATTTTACTAGACTATACATCAAAGATTTACCTACTTTAAGGGGTACTTTCTGGAATGTTTGAAGTTAACATGGGTAAAACCCATTCTTTCATCCGATTGAACTGTACCCAAGCAGCATCTAAGTATCAGTAACTGAGATCGGAACTTTGATCGAGTAGTTGTTACGTAACTACAAAACTAAATTTATGATTTTATAGGTTTAATTACTTCAGTTCGGATTATTTTAGTAATTATGTAGTTGTTTCTACTATTTACTGGAACTATGTAGTTCCATTACTTCTGAGTAACCTTGAAAATATGTAGAACGGTATTGCCACTTACAAGGGGACCTTACAGTTGACGTGTCGCCGATTTCAAAATGTAAATTCGCAGGTTTATAGTTTTTGATTAATTTTTCAAGAACAATTTAAACAGAAATAAATACTAAACGTTATGTCAATTATTCGAATATATATAAACAAATCATTTTATTAAATTTATGGTAACTCATCACTATATATCATTCGTAGGTTTTTATTCCAATTTTCAGCATAATAATTAGAGAGAGTTACAATTACGATGTAGGATATAGGCAATACACGACTAATAATCGTAATAGTTTTTATTGAATTATTTAAAAGTCTACGAAAAGCCCAACTGTAACTAGGGATGCATTTTTATTAAAAAGCTAATTTAAAAAAAGTAACGCAGCTGGTGGGAATCGAAAGTTAGGCCGCCCGTATATAAAGCTACTACGTTAGCCACGCGGCCACCCTGTCTGTTGCGAGTAACGTTTTTATTCCAAGCAAACTATTTGCGTCTTGTTTGTGTTAATTTGTTATTTTTTAAATAAGCCGCATTAGATTAAATGTAAAAACAGGTATTTCCTTATTCTTCTATTTTTGATTTACTTTTATTTAAAAAAAGAATTTTTGAAATCAGCGTCAAATTACATTCAAGTCGTACTGAAAGTTCCTGCCACCATTCTGTAACCATTGCTTAGCCCTTTAAGGTCACGGAACCTCACAGTAGTATTGAAAGTAAAACTTACGTTTTTGCTACACGGGAGAATCACTTTAAAGTGATTTTTCGTAAACTATTCCACCTCCATATTTACTTGTAAAATGTTGGAGGGCATTAATTAATTTGCAACTTGTTATGGTTGTTAATAGATGTTTTACTATATAACCTTCAATAAAAATTGGTGCCAAATTGTTCCTTAGGAATAATATAAAAATAGTTTCTATCATGTGTTTTTTACTAATAAATATTTTTGTGATATTTTATTAAAGATATTTTTTATTAAAAAATATATTTAAAGAAGGCGCTTTGTTATTTTCGATCTATCATCATCATATTTAACAGAAAAGTTGCAATAGTTTATAAGCTTTGGTATACTGGAATGACAAAATAATTAAACATTCCATCGCTCTTTGTATTATTAAGTACGTATTACAAATAGAATAATAATCCATTTTGTGACACAATCGCAGCATTAGTATAGAAAATAACAGAATATTTGCTAAGTTGCAAGAGTAAGAGAGAGAGCAACCACGCGACACGATGTGTCAAAGAGAAAAGGAGTTCCACGAAAGTAGCAATCACTACGCCGCCACGTTCCCGCTACGTAACTGGAAAAGTTCCAACGAGGTTACTGCAGTGTATCTGCTACCTAAAAATTGTTCCTCATTTTGGTTCCAGGCACGTAATAAAACCGTAGCAATTACGTGCTTGTGACTAGTGGCAAAAACTTAATAGTTCCACCGGTAGTTGCTGGTACATAGCGATGACTTAAAAACGCTGCTTGGGTAATTTTACATACCGCTTGAAGTTATAGTACTGACCAATGTTTAAATAGGGCATTGTCTTGTAGGATCAATGCTCTGGCCTGTACAGTACAGCTAAAACTCTTGATGTTTTACTACTAAAACTTCCTTTAGCTCTACGAGCAAACTTTTAGAACTACAAGAAACTGTCTGTGTTAGTTCAACATAGCACAGGATGATGGCTTGTATTTACTATATGTATGTAAAATTACAGTTTAGTGGGATACTTCCGAAATTACCGATTATATATGCACTGTACTAAAATTTCTTCAAATAAATCTAGACGAGTGTTATTGTAATAATATACCAAATTAGATGATGTTAACAATAATACTATTTTCCTATATATATAAATTGCTTAATTCTATGAATAGTATTAACAAAGATTTTTATTGGTATTAGTTAAAAAACAATGATATTTTCAGAAAGAACAAGTAATGTTTAAATACTTAAACTACATCCATATTTGTTGTAAGTTTTCACTTCATTAAAAGATAAATAAGTTATAATAATATGGATTTAAAGGGCAATATAAATACAATAAGATCACGATAAATAAATAATGGAAAATAACTCTTTGTACTGCTACTAAACAAATTTAGAAAATTAATTATGAGAATCAAAAGTTAATAATTCATCACTATACACATAAATCGTTTATTTGACAACCACCTTAATGTATCACATCACGCCATAATTGATTTACGGACTATCGGTAGTCACAAGCAATTGATTTGCATTAACATTGTAAACTTGTTTAGAATCTCATATTTCAAAATTTTGCGTGGTTAATAATGTTTTAAAGATTTATTTCTTTAATAAAAACATAAAAGTTGTAATGAATTATAGTAGAATAATAATTATTAACGGATATGTAATTTAATTCAATTAAATTAACTTCTTTGTCTTCCTTTTTTTTCTTTTAACTGTGCGCATTCCTTCATTGCAATAATTGATTTTTTTTTTGTAAACCCTTTTATATTAACCAAAAATCCGATCTGATTGAGATACATACCGTGTGTCAATTTGAAATCTTCCCACCCCTAGTATCGCTAAACTGGCAAATTATTTCAAAAATCTCTGAGACACGTCAAATTTGTTTTCAAGGGGGAAGAATTTTGACGTATAAATTATATCGCCCCCCTTCACCCCCCTTCCCCCAGAGCCACCCTCCCAAAGATCTTAAATGGGAAAGGCGGTCGAGTGAGACATCATTTTTATTCTCTACATTTTGGTGTGACATTTTTTAAATTTGAGTGCTGAGTTGCCAAGTTAGGCGTCTTTGAATATTGCAAAATTTTGGTTTGGTTTGTGGTTTACGTTAATCTAGTAGGTATAATGGCCTTTCCCATTTCAGATCTTTGGGGGGTGGCTCTGGGGGGCAGGGGGATGAAGGGGGCGATATAATTTATACGTCAAAATTCTTCCCCCTTGAAAACAGATTTGACGTGTCTCAGCGATTTTTGAAATAATTTGCCAGTTTAGCGATACTAGGGGTGGGAAGTTTTAAAATTGACACACGGTATATCTTATGTAGGAGATACATGAAAGCCAGCTTTATTATAATATACCAACCGTTTAAAACTATAATAATAAAGAATAATACAAAAACAAAAGAACGAAAGGAAATGGTTTTCCACCATAGAGAAAGTCCGCGTGAATCCTACGTTTATTCGCTACGCTATCTGTACATATTGCAAAACATAAACAGTATACTTTTACGATGCGTACGTTTAACTAACGTAAACATACGTGGATGTATTTTTATAGTCGATGGAAGAGATAGAGGCGCATAAAGAAACACGGAAATAAACAAGGATGTGAGTAAATATACCACAGAGAAATCAAACGTGCTGCACTTTTTTGTTAAAGGTGTATGCGCCTACTTGGCGGGAATTTTAATGCAGCTTATTGCTGATGCATGTATTGGATCGTGTTGCACAATTGAAAAAAAATACGAATTGAATAGAGGGAGGTGCTGTCATTATTAAAATAAAATGTTATGCCCGTTTTGGTGGCAATTATGTCATAAAATGTATATTAATGCTCATGTTTATGATATGAGTAATTGCATTTTAACACCATTCATTATAGCAAAAATTTCTTCCAAATATCTTCTATGTAAAACTGATGTTTTTGAAATGGACGAGCACTAAGAAGGAAGTTAAAAAAACCTTCAAAGTTAATGTATGGTAAACACTTATATTTATAAGTATGCAAACCCAAAGAAAGAGAAGATTGTACGGATACCTAACCAAATAAACCTAAAACAAATCAAGGCTTAAAAATATAAAATCAATAATATGGGGCTAGCTCGAATTTGAATGGGACATTTCGTAATCAATTCTGATTTGAGCTGATAATTTCTTATAGAGGAGAAGAATGAAAACACATCTTCTTCTCTAATAAATGAAACTTTATGACTGGTGTCACTGTGATGTTTCTCACATTAAAAACCTTACTAGAATTGGGTTCGACTAATCTTATAGTAGAATCGGTCATATGTTTGGAGCAATCCATATCAAAAGATCCGACTCACCTCCATTCCTCGTCCAAATCAAACAAACAACACCGAAAACAGGACATAAATGCAGAAGAGCAAGTAAAATTGGACAATTATGGAGATGAAGTTATAGAAACACATGAAAGTGACTGGAAGAATCGTCAAGCAGGAATGAATGTAATATATTGCCTGATTGAGACTGTTACATTTATAAAGCTGGAGGTAGAAGTCATACTTTAACGCATGTTGAAGCTGAAAGAGAAGTATTGCAACTCCCCGATCCTAGCCCAAAACAAACAAATTCCATGAAACAAAAAGATAGGAGATCAGCTCTTTTAATAAACGATACGAAGCAAAGACTATACATTATCTAAATCAATTATAACTTTTTGAGTTGTAGTTGCAATTAAGTTACATTATGTAGGATAATCAATATCTAGATTACAAATACAATTATTGACCGGGAAATGATAAACCTCAATGTGCATGTACAGTTGCGATTATTCGCTAAGGAGCGATGAACATAATAATATTGGTGTTAGCCAGTTGTACATGTTTTTCTTTATATTTAAATCCATTTAAAAATGGAGTAATCCTATAAACTGATAAATTGAATCAACTCTGCATAAATATTATGGAGATAAATATTATGTATGGATGTTATAAATATTATAATATTTATGGAGAAGATTGAGAGTTGCTTTAATTTATCAGTTATACATACATGTATTATTTAAAAATATAACTACGACTTATATGCCAGAAAGTAAGTATACATAGAGTGAGGATTTTAAAATGTTACACTTTGGCTATCTCAATGATGCAATTTGGGACAGGTAATTGGTAAGAAAGAAGATATTTTGATATAGCTTTTAAATTTTTACCCCCTTCCTTTTTTAACGGTTGGAAGGGTAACTTCGGGATTTTAAATAAGATGATACATCTTTCTTTTTGTAATTTGCATCTACGTAAAAAGATACGTATGTATACAAAATATTATTAAATTCACCCCACTTATTTGCAGAGATATTAATTAGATTATTAAAATAAAAATATTTAAAAAAACTAAAAAAATGACGACCTTTAAATAGAGATGGGTATACATTTTTTTTAAGAAAAACATGTGGTTTCGGCAGGATGGAGCACCACCTTATTATGCAAGACAGACTCGCAATTATTTAAATGAGGTGTTTGAGAACAGGTGGAGTGGTCGAGCTGGCCCGATAAACTAATAAATACACTTAAAAAATTATAATAAACACTTTGTCCCCCTTGCCTTTTTTCTGTGGGATTTTATAAAAGTAAAAGACTGTACAAATTTTTGTTTTTTTAACGTAATAATTAATAAATTATATTATGATATTATTAAATTATTAGTCCTTTTTGAAATATCGCATTGTAACACTTTAAAATCCTCACCCAGTATACATGCGCGTAGGTATCTATAGATATTTGAAAAATCCTAAACTTAACTAGCATACCGTCGTATTGAAGGTGAACTGATCTAACTCACACGTATAAGATATTAGGTTAGGACCATTCACGAAAATACGACGATATGTATAGTGTGACCAGTAATTGAACTACACGGATGAAGTATTTGAGGTTGGTCCATAGGTAAGGTTAACGACAAAATATGTAGTACGTATATTTGTGTTGGTATAATAAATACAATCAAAGAAAATGTCGGTGGGTATCGATATGATGTTTGACACAATAAAAATCCCTACTGGCGGTGGAATTCTCACAGATTCGGCTAAATTCTAATAGAATCGGCCAAATGATCATAGTAATCGGTGTCATGAAGACGAGGGATGCGCCGCCATCTTTATTCCTCGCCCAAAAATAAATAAATACATAGTATAGTTACCATTTTTTTTGTTAATAACCATTTTTTTACTTGGTTAATACTCTTTTCGTTTCCTATATCTTGTTTGGCATGCCTATCACTTTAATTAGTATCTTTTTAAGGACTAATTTATCTATTGTTGAAATAAATCCAACAAGAAGTTTATTTGATATGGAGCTATCTAGTCATTGCTAAATTCTGCACATACCAGATGTTGCCTATTTAAAATAAAATACAGATCGCATTAACATTGTTTATTAACAGGGTGATCAGTCATACGCGATGATCCTGATCCTTATCTTGTTGCTTGGTATGAAATAAACACAACTAACTACCTTACAATTCAGCGTCTGTGTACCGCGAAACACAGAAGAAAAAAGGGTTACTTTTACTGAAAAAAGTAGAGACGAGATGCACAGTGCAATAGCCCACATATATGCTGGCGGTCAGACTGAATTCTTCAAAGTGGATAGCAGAACGACGTTATGTTTATGTCTACAGAACTGCAGGTCAATTCTACAATGATATTTGGCTGTCTACCAACTATAATAGTACCGAATTAAAATTACAATTCGATAATAGTTACAAACGAAATGTACCATTATTTTAGTTTGATTTGATAGAATTTAACAGATTAATAGTTAGATAACAAACTATTTTTCAAGTTAATGTTTATTCTGTTGTGCGGCAATCTGTATTAGTTATAATAACAATTTTTGTTTAAAAACACTGTGTACGTGTTAAAAACAAGTGTAGTTTAATTTAACAAATTTACGATATTGTTACATACTATTTCTCATGCATTTCTTTGAATGTACTATTTTTTTCCTTAACATTAGTGTTAAAAGCAATTGCAAAATACAGTATTGAAGATAACAAGAAATGTGGATTCTAAAGTGAAAAAATATCAGTGATATTTAATATCCTCTGCAAAACAGAAGACAGCATGTTTACGACTTTTTTATGTCATAATTTTTGTATACTAGTTTTTTCTGCGGCCAACCAAACGATTAGTTGTTTCTGATAATTCTTTTAGGGTGGAAAATAGAGCTTTATCGGACTAGACTGGAAAAGC
The DNA here is from genome assembly GCA_929113105.1 of Agrypnus murinus. Lineage (NCBI taxonomy): Eukaryota > Metazoa > Arthropoda > Insecta > Coleoptera > Elateridae > Agrypnus > Agrypnus murinus. Next base: position 75,985,025 of record OV816024.1, read on the forward strand.
TGCACAAGAGATCGGTAAAAGTTTTTACCGCTAAGGTATCTGAAAAGCAAATAAAGATCATTTTCCAAGTTGCATACTTCAGCATATCCATGATGAAGATTTGTTTGTTTATAAAAGCAAATACGAATTATCAATCAAGTTGCATACTTGTAATAAAACTTAAATTTTAAGTTTAAATTTAATATTTTTAAATCTATTTGGGCATTGGTAGTGTAATGTCTAAAGTGCTGGACTTTCACCCAAGCGGTCCGAGGTCGATTCCCGCTGCCGGCAGATCTGGTTAAGGTTTTCTGCAGTTTTCTTTAGCTGTGACACAAATGTGGGATTTGCGCTGTTCCATCTGTAAGTCGGCTGCAGCCGCACTTAGGGCCTACGTAATAATAATAATCGCCCCCTCCATCCCGCACAAGCTTATAGCTTCTGGGGCCTGGTTTCCAGGCTATGGGTTGTAGCAATTATTATTATTATTACTATTTGACTACTGCAAGAACAATATTGTAAGTAACACACCCAAAAAATTTACTGACTTTACTGGCCTAGACTTTACGGCGCACGACTTGCTCTCGAAACTGTCCACACGGCCAGTAAAGAACAATTTCCCGGATTTGTTACGTAAATGACAGTTGTGAAAATAAGACAACCCTTACAAGGTTTACATATATGTAAATAGCTATTAGATTGTTTTAACCATACACATCCAATTATTTAGACAATTTGTTCGCAATGGAATAAATCGTTTAAATAGAAGATATACACAGATGTGCTGTTTAGGGTAAATGCACGTTAGAAAATATGCGCAAATAAAAACAAACTATTATACAAATGTATTGAAGTGCTGTTGATCATTTATACAGACACACTCAATCTAAATAGAAAATTATTTATAAACTTACCATTTAATAGTAAGATTTCATTTTGGTGATATATACGACACTTTCTTCCAATTAACATCTCCATAACTTAGGTGTTAATAAAATATTTTTAGTTTTCCAGAAACGCCTTGGCAACTTTATTTTATTCCCGACCCTACAATATATCTCCCATATTTATGGAGAATGCGATTAATGTAAAAGTAATGAAGCCCCTGAACTTTGTTTCTAAAAAAAATCTAAAAACTTAAGTAGAATATATTTCCCTTAAATCCAGCTCGCATGCAAAATAGCAAAAAAAGCCTACAAATCTCTGTCGTATACACTTCCTCGAATCTTAAAGTGCCCTTATCGAATGGTAATCTATATTCTAGCCTCCCTCCCAATTTTCGCATCTTAGGGGCGACCTCACACCCCTACAACAGCCCAACAACCCCACGCAACCATGTGACCAGCAATTCTTCACTCAGAGACAGGCAACCCGTTGCTATGGAAATAAATCTACCTTGCCAGTTCTAATTGGCTCTCTTCAGAAGCTGGGGTTCCTTTTCGTTAAAGTTAGTTTTGTATATATGTACACGCAATTAACAAAAGCATTTATGGGTCGGGTATTCGCGAAACAAATATTTGCAGAATACAAGCGCTACGTTTAGCTTGAAGAGATAAAGTTGGATGAACGAACGTAACTTTCTTGCGCGCCTGAAAATTACAGACTGTCGTTTTATAGGTAATTTTGTAAGCTCGACCGTTCAATTCAAAAATAAAATTTGGCCTTCTTAGTTTGGTACCTGTCGCCGTATATATTTTATGGTGTCAAATAATATACAACAAAAAGATAATTTTAGAACCTTGAAGAATTTTCAACGGTTCAGTAACGTAAAAAAGTTTTTGTATTGTGAAGGTTACTGGTTTTAAAAACGTATCTTTAGTTGTGAATCTCTAAAGCATGTAATTTTTAAAAAGGTCTTTTGAGGTAAAAACATTTTAAATTGGTATAGCTACTAAGAAAGAACATAAATAATCCCTCGGGGATAATAGAATAATATATTATGTAAGTACATACTAAACCAATATAAAGAATGATGTAACGATATCTTGCAATGTAAGCAAATTCAGCAGAACTGATATTTCTCTGAAAACTCATATCCGAGACTATGGGCAATAAGTCAAACGCCATCTGTCGCCGATTCGAGATCTCGCAAAAACTGGAATTACAACAGACTAATCTAATTGCTCCGGAATAACCATAAAGTTACTCTCGCGATGATAGAGACATCTTGCGGCCGCGAAACGAGTTCTGCAAAATAGCCATAAAGCAAGCCGGTGGATACATAAATTGTACGAGTTCGCCAAGACGGATATACAACACATACAAATTCTCAATTAGCGTTTAACATGCACATTCTGTTACTTCTTTATTATAATTTATAATATTCATCAAGTGACGTTAAATTTTTAACGCTTCTGTCACTAAATTAAAAACGAGTTGAAAGCTGACTCCAATGAATAATTGTATTAAAAGAGTTTTAATTTGGATATCTGCACAGACTATATAAGTGTCATTTGCGTCTTTGATTGAAAAGTCGTAATCAGCAAAGTTATCAATTGATATTATATAAAAACCAGTAGAAAATTGAAATTTAGAAGGAATTAAATTTAGTTGTTTGTGGTATCTGTAAAAATTCCAAAGAAAGTGGAATGCGGCATGTGTTTCTTTCCTTCGCATGTCATTTACATTTATCTCTAATGAGGGTACATGACTGAATTAGCATGATACAGATCAGCCACTCGACGGTTTCATCAATTTAAGAAAACCGTAATCAGAGGTGGTCATGTCATGCCGTCACTTACCGCGGTTCAGAGATCACTAAACTGGAAATGCAGATTCAAAATAGGTAAGTACGTATCAAATTGGAAATTTTTGGTAAACAAAGAGGCCGGATACATATCTTTATAATTAGCTCATAAATAATGTATATGTGGATCAAAAAAATTAAAAAAATAAATATATATCATCACATCAATCTTATTACAAGCCAGAAACATTTTTCAATAACAGGAATTAAATGGAGATGCGGGTAATTCACGAGATTAGCTGCTTAATTTAAGAGGAACTTCTGTAATAAAGATGTACAATAAGGTAACATATCAACCTTATCTTAATTTGTTGCGATAGAATGTAAAACATTAATTACTTCTAGAGATGTACGAACTTGAAGAGTGTATTTTACTTTTATTTCAGACGAAGAGCGAGCAAGTAACATTGGCTAATGGCATATCTGTATAAGTTTATTAGTCTCGTTATCGTCAAAGACAATCGACTGACTCAACGGTCGCCAAGTTGCTTAGAAGTCGACACACTGAAAGTATTCGTTATCTTTATCATGCAGACTCATTCAAACGAAACAATGCAGTACCGATATATTCAAGGCGCTTACTAGATTATTTTAAAAGCAAAACGAGGTGTATTAAGATGTTACCTAGGAATCTCGATCGGGACTGCAAGTTTCATTCACTACTAGTGACCGCCAACGCTGCGATTTCACATAAGATCTTAGCCCTCTGCACGAACTTGTTAATTACTAAACTGATAAGTGTGATAAGCAACTAACGTGTTCCCCGGTAAGACGCGAAAATTTGTGGGAATTAGGAAAAATCGTGATGAGCTCATTCAGACAGTCACGTAATTTCGTGCTGACTCTAGTTTTAAATCAGTGACGGTGACGAATTGGTTAGCCAGTTTTTTCTCTCTTCTAGTTATGTAAAACAGTTTGTTGTATAATGCGTGATGAAGGTCCTTACTATCAAAAAAAAGATAGAAAAAGGAGGGTCGGGAAATATAAAAATCGGTAGGTAACATGCAGGTCGAATCACAATCTAGTCAGAGTTTCGTGTATAATGGAAAGGGGGCCCATTATTTCATTCGCCATTTATTTTTCTATTCTTTTCAAAAAGCAATTTGTTAGAAAAGCGATATCATTTCTCGTAGATTCCCCCGTTTGTCGCAATCAACATCCGGTTTTCCAGTCTAGCAGAGAAAGAAGTGAATTTGTGTTCTTATTCGATAGAAATATAACATGCAGAGGCTAGCAGAACGCAACTGGGTTGGCTCCAATCTTGATCTATTTGTTTTGTGATCCCTGCCGGCGGCGAAGCAATCCGTCGCTTCTTATCGCTCCCCTGCACTTCTAGAACTTGAGGATTTATCACACTCTTAAAATTATATTTCGAGGTATAATAATGCATCAAATTTTGAGAATGTATGGGCAAATATAAATCCTGAATTAAATATAGAATGGAAGCACCGGTAGATATATCGGGCTACAAACACGGGCCGACGCAGCATTACTCAACAGTAAGCCGGAACAATCCCCCAATTTATCCTGAGCTTGGAAGGTAGCGGATCTCATTGGGATTTGATGAAACTCCGCGCGCCTGCTAATCTGGCGGTTAACTAGCTTTGCAAAATAGATGCAGCGCAAAAAGATGACTTCTATTTTGAACGGTTCTGTTTTACCGCTTTTACTTCTTCTAACGAGAGTATGTGACACGCTCAATAATGTAAAATATGTGAAATCGTGCAATGATCTTTCACAAACATATGTGTAAGATTTTTGTCAACATACATATCAAAATCATTCACCCACTTCCTATTCTCAGGGAGGGTGTGTCGAATACATCCCATATCTGATCGAACCTTCGGAAATGAAAAAGTTCAGAGAAAAACTCTGGAGATGGATAAGGCAGTTGTTGTGGAGTTTTCTATTTGTTGAGTTTGAAGTGAGATAAGAGACGGATGCGATCTATATGCGGGTCGCGTGAGTGGAAGGGGTGCGACAGCATGGCGGCGAATGTCACATTGCTCATTCTTTGCGCACTCAGCACATTTTAAAATGTATCAACCCTCTATAAAATTACAATAAGTTATATCCGCCCTTATTCGGAGAATTTGCAATTTGTAATAAAAAAGAATAAAAACGGACTACTGATGAGATGACACACATGCACATATTCGCCCGCACACACATACACATCAATTAGAGATTTCATGTAGCTCTAAATAGAAGACACACGATCCAATTTTGTGGTATGATTAAACTCTTTGTAAAATGAGGGATGACGGGACCTTCCATAATACGAAAATATATTAAATTAACAAAATGGAGCTGTAGCATGTCCAACGCACATAACCAGAGTTCGCCGGAGTTCCCTCATCTCAGGTATAATTGAATTTCAGTTGGTGGGAAAAACTCGGTAACGTGAGGAAGGTTCTCGGTTTTATTTTTTACAAGGCAAGATTGACGTGCTATAAAAATGAGCAACTGCTACCCAACAACGATATTTAGTTAATGTCTGTTCCTTGCTTTTTATATAAATAATGGCTACTTTGCACTTAACATAACATACTACATGTAATTAGCACGTGAATTATATTTTGCACGTATTTTGCACAGTGGAGTGTTTCACGACCACAAATCTACTATTTAAACAGCTAGTGCCATGTTATAACTTAATGAACTGCTAGTAATTTCGTTTTTTCAATTTTTTACAAGCTTCAAGAATATTTAACTATTACATAACGATATAATTTTCTCAGAATCTTCACTGTTGAAAATCTTGTTAAATTATGGGCATCTATCTTGGAAGTAAATCTAACTACACTGAAAGATTAAAAAATATATTATTTTTAGTCACGCAACATGTGGTAGCTTAAAAATTCTAAAGGCCGTTAATTTAATTTTTGATTTACCAAACCAGGATGTACATAATTCTATTTAAGTACTATATTCTGAATGCTAAAAAACAGTCACCCTCACCTAGAAGACCCACATTGTTGTCTAACAAATGCACCAGTTCACAGGAATCGGTTCTTGATTGAAGAGTGAGGCTTATACAAAGCGATTCGGTAAGACTCAGAACACATCGATCAACTGCGGGAAACACAAGCATTTTCAGATCAAGGTGATTAGAATAGATAGTGCAAGTGATTAATTGAGTGTTGAATTACTCTTCGTAATTTTATACATATACGTACCACTATACGGTTTTGTGTATTCGACTACACTATTTAAGTCAATCGGCAAGATCATGCCCAGGTCTCATATGCTACATACAGTTTTGTTGTTGGTATAAGTATAAAAAATAATAAGGTACATTACAATACTCATAAAAAACACAGTGCAAGTGTTTGTTAACTATTGGTGAACTTCTGTTGTCATGTTTATTCTTAGAGGTACGTAGATGAATAATCTAGCCTATTTCAGTATTGTCTATGTCTAAGTAGGAGATTTTGATACGATATTGATTCATTCAGATAAATATATTATATAGTATATTCACGATGGACTGGCTCAACTACCAGCTCAATGATTGACGACATTTACGAGGATTTTGGGAGTCGAATTGGTCATACTCTTCATATTTGTGTAAAATTACCATTTTGACTTCTCGAAAATCCCTTAATGTTTCCTCAACCTATTAATTATTATCGAGCAGGCATTTACTGGTCTATCGTGAAAATATTTACTATAGTATAATCGGTAGAGTCAGCATTGTTTGATATTGCCAAATAAGTATAAGAGAAGGTAATTAATCATCAACTCCTTTAAACAGTTAATAACTATCTATCTAAAGTAGAATTTTACATTTTGCAAGGCATAGTAAATAGCAGCTTCGAACTAAACTTACAGTTACCAAATTATAATCGCATGCATTGTATAACAATTTAACAAATGGTCTACTTGCTTCTTAATCATCTATTTACAAGTTAAGAGGTTCGCTCAATTCTTCGCCTGAATCACCAAAGAAGTACTATAGTAAATATAAATATTTTTTGAACCATATTTAAGTACTCCTGACGAACTTACAGATTGATAGAAATTGTCATAAAGAAGGTGATTCATATGATCATTCATTTGCACACACACCTGCAAGTGCAGATATCGCCATTATATATTATACAGTAATCTTTCCCGAAACTGCACGTACAATTTTCTGAATTGTCAGAAACCATTGTCATGAAATCCAGAGCCATTTGCAAGATTTTCATTGAAGAGATATAATGACAGAAATTTCATTTTTTAAACTACAATTTCTGAAGAACAACCATTTCCAAGTTAAAAAACAACTTCATTGAAGTAACATTTATCGAATCATTCAGTTTTCCGAATCAGTCTACTAGAAATTTTGGTGATCACACAGTAGAATAATTTCATGAAAACTGCATAAACTCTTCGTGTTGATCATTTTTAGTGAATAATAAACAGATACGGAGGAATTCATGAGTTTTATTTGATTGACCCTTTAAAAGTAAAATGTGTCTAAAAATAAGCAAATGACTTTTGGGTCGTTTATGGTTCACCATTTAACTTGAGACCCTGCCATAAATTTTTAACAAGTGCCGCTGCAGCGTGCTCGATCCTTTCCAGGTTCAAACTGTAAAACCGAGATTATAGTAACCAAACAAACTTTAAACTGACTACTATCATATACCTGAGAGGTAAATGATGGCAACTCCAAATTTAATGAAAGTTGGGGTAATATATGTTACAACTTCTTGTACTGTAAATTTTATGTGGCGCAAAAAACTACTTATCATTGTTTTCTTTGTAATACAAATATCCAACATTTGAATCTAAAGTCATCTGATAATAAAAAAAGTCTGTTTTGTCATTATTATATTCTTTTATTATAGTAATAACTACTTCTTATTAATACACATTAATACAAAAAAACATAGTTCAAGATGTGGTCAGTTGATTAAGGCCAAGTCTTTTAAAACCTGGTTGTATGAGCAAAAAAGTTTAACCCAAAAATAAACCAATCTGCTAGATGTACGATATTTAACTACCACTAGAATGAAATGATTACTTGGAATTTAAAATGTCAGTTTGCTCTTTCGGGCCTTAAAGGTGGAAGTCGAGGAGATCAGAGAAACGAAAGTACATATTAAATATTACTTTGTCCTACATGATAAAAAATAGTTTTCTGCAAGAAGTATTTTTTAAACACACACAGCATCTTTGAGACTGTTATAATAGTAATAATAATAATTACCACAACCCATTACCTGGAAACCAGGTCCCAGGAGCTATAAGCTTGTGCGGGAGGGAGGGGGCGATTATTATTATTACGTAGGCCCTACGTGCGGCTGCCCGACTTACAGATGGAACAGAGCGCAAATCCCACATTTGTGTCACGGCTAAGGAAAACTGCAAAAAACCTTTGAACAGAAAAAAATATTTAGGGTAGGAATTAAACAAATAGATAATTAAATCAACCACAATATGAATCAGAAGGTGTCACTAAGAACGAGATTGGAAAACTACGGGTGTACTTATAGATGTACAGTCATATTTTTGGTACTGGATTTAATTTGAGTTTTAAAGTTTACTCAAATGGCACATGTTATTGTCGTAACAGTTCTAAATTGAAGAGGCCACAAATGAAGAAGGAACATGATTTACATCTTACGCTGAAAAAAAAGAAAACTAAAGAATTAAGTAGAAAAATTCTGAAAAAATTAAAGTAATTATGATTGACTTACAGAATCATATCTTATTTTACTAACAACCAAAGCTTCTACTACCTGAAATTATGGACATTAATCTGAACAATTTATGATTCCACAAAAAATAAATCATACTATGTTGCATGAAATCGCATCTGCCTTGTCAAAACTACTTAGCATTAAAGAATTCATACACCCATTGAAAATTTAATTATGGTCTGATAACTGCCCCAGGCGGGGCCTAAATGTAATGCTAATGATTATGAATTCTTTTTGGACCTTTGTTCTAATTAAAAAACACATTGAACACATGTTACGAGGGCATACCCACTTACAGGCAAATCATGTGCATGCACTTACAAAGAAGATAATAAAAAACATAGCCAGCCTCGGTGGATTAGTGGCTTGCATGTTTGCTTCATAATCCAAGGGTTGCAGGTGCGATCCCCGGACGAGCTGGTATTTTTCATAGCGGAGAAAAATTAGAAAACATGCCTTCTTCTCGGATAGGAAGTAAAACTGTAGGTCCCCTGTCAACGCGATATTTGGTACGATAAAAATTCCTACTGGAGTAGAATTCCCTCAGATTCGGCTAAATTCTAGTAGGGTCGGCCAAGTGATCATAGTAATCGTTGCCAATTTCTCGCCCAAAGATAAATAAATAAATAAAAAACATAGCACAACGGAAGTCATAACTCTGTAGGATTGGTAGTAACTTATTTGATCTTCAGGTGCTGCTGCCTATAAAATGGAACTGTTTGACTTTTGGCACATTGTATGCATCATCGGGATCACCTTATGTATACAGAAAGAATGTTGATAAGGTGAACTTAATATTGTATTTTATACCATTTTTACCAGTAACATCAGATCACTAAATATGGATATATCTTTTATGAAAAAGTTTTGTTTATTATAGTTACAAAACTATATATGAGCATTTATTGATTAAATGGGTACCGGAGTTGACTTTTTTATATACTTATGTACTATTACTTTTGTGCCAAAAATAATTGTAAAAAAACGAAATTAATTTTTTTTCATACAAATAGGAAGTACTGTAAAAATGCAATTATCAGAATAAAACATATGGGTGTTCAATAACATAGTAGAAATAACAAATTACTCTTGCAATCTTCATTGTTTTCGTTTAATCAAAACTATTAGAAGTGGAGTTACCATTTACCTCACAGGTGCAGATTTAGAATAATTTAAAGCGAAATACAAATGTGGTTACTAACTAAATTACTAAAGATTTACTTAAAACATTATATTGAGATCTTCAGTTAATTGGTGTGCTATAGATGTCACAAAAGTAATTTTTTTATATCTTTAGACAAATCAAATTAAATGTAAATTATAAGAGAAATCCAAATATGTGAGATCTTTCAAAGAAGGATATCAGCAACTTCAAATTGGTCGAACCATCCATTGAAATAATTCCATTTTATGAATGTTTCACTGCAAAAAATCTAGACCCTTTTCCTTTCATTACTTATTTTGATTGATTCACAGGTCATAGTTTATTACCTTCACATCAACTACGTCCCACATGGCTGCTAATGAACGTTGAAGTTGATACTCTTCTTCATAACATCGCAGGTTTTTATGCCTTTTAATGGAGATGAACAGGACGATTTGCAAAATCTGATGTAAAATTTGCTTATACTATATTGTCTCACCGCTAAAGACTTAATGTGTAAAATCTCATTATTACACCCATTTTATTTTGAACATATGTTGCAGTTGACTGCTCATCTAAATTTTCACATATTTAAACTTACATATTTCCGGGAGGATATAAAAAATTTTAATATAGAGGCAGTTTCAAAAATAATGATTAATATGGTAATACGAGATAATTGAAGATGTAGACGAAGAACTGCTTTCTGACATGTTTACTTTGCGAGTTATTTGAAAGTTTTAGTTTATAAGTTTATACACACGTTGAGCAACTGGCTTATGGTGCATACTGCTAATTATAAGCAGTATTTGTAGTTCTTCAAATAAATTTGTACATAAAAAATTGTTTTCTTTGCTTATTATGTTTAACGATGACTGTTGCAGTTTGTTGATCTTTAAATAAGTTCACGGCCAGTGTTGCATATGCGAATCTTTAACAGTACAAGGTTATTATTACAAAGGTGTAATTAGCGTATGGTGTGTGCATACGTATGCAAACTGACGCCCCTTTTTTTGTTTTCGTACCCCAATACAGAAGGAGCAAGTATCCGTTAGCAGTGTGCAATACCGGCTACCGTGGCAGTAGTAAATAGTATGGGGTTTATTGGACGCCAAGAATTTATTTAATTGTTTTATTATTTTTACATATTGTTACGATACCGGAGTTAATAAGATTTAAATACAGACGGCGGTGGCAGTAATATAGATACATACAAGTCATCACTCTCTTACCTTGCATTTTAAATTATTGCTGCGGCTAAATAAAATTGTTCTGAAAAGCCGAACTCCACAAATTGAGACTGTCAGACGAGTCGCTTCAATGGTGCACTAAATAATTATGTAAATCTAGGAACACCGTAATATGCAACAAGTTTATTTAATAAACTTAACACAAACAAAAAATAAAAAGAAAAGAAAATTTAAACTTGGATACCAAAATTCTATGAAATATCAATTCCAAAATAGTCTAATTCTCTTTATCTGAGGATTAATACATCTGGCAACATCAACATAATTCTGACGTACTATAATTAATTATAACTATTGTTAAACAACTCACGTTTAGATATTTAGATTTTTGGCACCAGCAGTTTTCCAACTGTATTGGTATAAAATCTGCAAGTCTCTGCTATCTGATTTTATTCGCTTGAACAATAAAATCATTTATTGAAAGAAAGTCATTTAGCGCTTTCTAATACTGACATATTAATGGCTTTAATAAATTGAATTCCAAATCCAGTTGCGTGTCTAATCATGGTAAGTCAACTAATTTTATAATTATAGTTCATATCCATTTACAAAATCGAATCGTAACGAACTTTTTGATAAATCTATTATCAAATAAAAAATCAATTTCTAAATAAATTGTCACTTGAATAAATTTAATGCACTTGTTATTAAAAGAAAATCACTTGGATTCACAGAGCTTTGTTAAATATTTAAACGCTTCAATGTTTTTCTGACATCTTCTTTATTTACATGTTTTTAACTCAAAACATAACCATAAAATTAATTTTTTGTTCTTCAATAGGTGTGCACTTTTCTGAAGATGTAAATTGAAAGAGAATTTGTTACAAAAATGGTCGGGCTTTTATACTTTTCTGGGAAACAATTGAACACTCTATTGGAAATTCTGCATGCAACAAAAGAACTCTCACATTTGATTTATAACAACCAAATTATTGTTTAAGAATTTTAACTAATCCTAAAATTAATTAGATAAACTGGTAGATTATGTTTTGTACTATGTTTTCATTTCACAACAAAGTCTCCATTGAATGTTGATGAAATCTCATCTTCACGTAAGTATTTATTAACATATTTACATAAAAATACCTTTTTACACCTTCCTATCTTCACAAATTTAAACTTTATACGCTAACAAACATTACTTACATAATTTCAGATATCAACAAAACGAAAATTCAAGACAATTACATTTTTTTAATGTACGATGCATAACCGCACATACTTGTATATTGTTTTATTGATATCATTTGTAATAAGCAACCCCTACATTTAAGATAGTTTCAATTATGTGGGGAAGAAATATCTTGACAATCTTACATCAAAATTATTTACCCAAGAACTGTAAAGTTTTGAAATGGAAGAAATTTAATGAAATTAATTATCTCGTTAACTTGGAAACATATTACTTTCTTATAAAATGCTAAAGTAAGGTAGTAAATATTTGTATACCTTCCCATTACTACACACCTTGTCTGTTTTAGGTTAAATCTTGCATTAACTATGGCGTCAACTTAATTTAAATGCCATATCAGATCATCGTCTCTCACATCGTTAGTTGAAAAAGGAAAATTACCTAAATTATATGGAAAATTAGTTTTAAAAATATCGTTTTTCTGACTGTAGTGTACTAGTGTGCAAGTTACTTATGTTAAACCATTTTCTAGCTTCATAAAAGATACAATTTTTCAAAATACTAATTTAAAAAGTTAGGCAACCCATCTAACGTGTCGCTATAAATTTCATATCTAAGCTTGCTTAAAACGTATTAAGTCGGTAAATTCCTTATTCTGTAGGTCAAAACAACATGACAATATATTATTTTTGAAATTATTCTCATGAGTTTATTGTGTGATACTAACAGGCATGTAAAATAAGAAGTTAACATGAAAAATTAAAAATAAAGTTGCAAATCAGCTGCTTTATTAATTATTTTTTTGAACTTAACATTATTTATTAGTAACTGTTTTGAATATAGTGTAACGAATGGGAAAACCCCCTATACGCCGCCAAGAATATGCTAGAAGATTCGAGATATATGACACATCGGCGGGGGGCTAGACGAGTTACAATACTCGAGTATCTTCCAGCGTTTTCTAGAACGTTTATATGGGAGATATACATCGTTGTCGCGGATAGAAGAGAATCAATTAGTGTCCAACTGGTGAATTGAATAAATGTGTGTTGCGTAATTAGTAGTCAATTATTAGTGAATAAATAAATGTTTAATAAATGTTGTAATAATGAATAAATAGTTCTTATATAATCTACGCTAAGTATGCGAATATCTAGCATTTAAATTTATTAACAGTTTATAATTATAGTGCTAAATAGTTAGGTAAGATTAAATTAGTGTATGTAAATAATAGTTCTCCTGTTAATAGACGATTAAACAGCATTTTTGTTATTATTTTAAAAAGAACGTTACACTAGAATAGAATATTTATCAGTAATGGTATGAATAACTTAAAACATTGGAAAATAAAAGATTCACAGACTGGCAGCTGGGGCATAAAATTGGAGAAGTACGGATGTTCGGTGGTATACGTATTGCAGTTCTTTTTATGTTATAAACTTACCTAAATGAGTAAATTTATTCTTCTTTAATTGCACAAAGCATTAAAAACGTACTAGAGTTTTTTGGGCCGTACAAGATTTTGTTAAACGGTACAAGATATTTATAAATGTACAAACTTCACCAGTAGACTACACCGAGGAATATGTGTTAAAATAAAAACAAGTATATAGTATATAACTAAATAACACTTCAAGTACCCCTGGTAATCTCCAGTAGTTTTTTCGTGGGACCTACTATAAAGGAATGAAATAGTGTTATTATTTCTCTACATGTATCACAGGTGTGTACATGGAAGCTAAAGGGGTTAATCAGTACATATTTGGAATAAATCTGAGTTCATAAAATAAACAATTAAACAAGAAAAGTAATCTAAGCTATCGCAGAAACTTCATTTTTGGGCTGATTATGTCTTATATGTTTTTCCGATAATTGCTGTATTAGGTTTCCCGTTTACTTATCGATTACAATGAATGTACATGAAACATTTTGTTATGTGGCATAAATATGTATGTCATAGAATTAAGTTTGTATTAGAATCAGGTTTAGTGTGTGATAGTAGAGTATTTGTTTGCTAAACGTTTGCTGAACTAAAAATAACTTTTTTTGCACCATAGAAGTTGCATAACTACGATTAAAGGATCGTAACAGTGGGCAAGCTTTACAAGAAAATGCAGGTTGTAGTATTTAACCGGGCATAACGTGGCTGAAATGATTTGTAGGTAACCTAAAGTATAATAAAAAAGATGGGGCACAAATTTAGATAATGCATATTTTACAGACATATAAATCACAGGATGTGCTCCGGCTCGCAACTTCGCATACAAATCATATAAATGGTTTCGGCATATCGCAATAATACAAATTTACTAATGTAAAAACCATGAGTTTACAAAACACCATACTTTACCGAACTGCATTTTCGTAAAATGCATCCACAGAGTACATACTGTTTGTCATAAATCGTATACAAACAAAATTATTAAACTTCAATTGAATAAACAACCAATGCTCTGTTTCTAAATAGCTCACAATAGATCGAAAAGAGAAATATTTTAGACGGGGAAATAATTAGCTATGTATGTATAACGTATTCTGGAGCAAGTACATAGAATGTGTTAGTACATATATCAAATTGTGAAAAAAGTAGCGCTTTTATTTTCCAGCAAACTCCTTTACAATGCAACATAAACGCAAAAACACTTATTAAATTTGCATTTGGCTAAATTTGTGTTCCAAATGAAGTCACTTAATCATGTTCCCGCTTGGCGGTGCGCGGGAGAATTGCAGACAAAGCCAGTTCAGTTTTCTGCGTTACCCACTCGGCAGCGCCAGCAGTAAATTATTGCATATTAATCTCTTCGCTGCAGTATTAGTTACGTTAATTATACGTCCGCCATATTGAGAGTAGCAGCCGAGATGAAGGCAGACCACAGAGGGGGCAAGGTCGAACAAAAAAAACTCGTTTAAAATCCATTAAAAGAAATAAAAATCTATAAATAAAGGATTCCCTTTTTTGAAAATTCCTGTAGTACATGGAATACTACTGTTAGTTACAGTTAGTGGAAATCTGGTATTTTATAAATGTTTTGCAACGTATAAAACACTATTATTCGCTATGAGCAATGTAGTATGAAATAGGTACAGATACTTAATGCAATGTACAAAATTAATTTGAAAACACAAACAATGACAATTTATGTTTAACAGTTGCTGATTAAAAGCGCAATAAACATATGTTTTCGATGCAGTCTGTAATTAAATGTATTGAGAATTATTAAGTGCACTTTGTTTTAAATTAATATATTAGGTGTTAAAATGTTTTATTTATAACAGGAGAATAATATAATAATAAAGTATAGAACATTAATTAAGAGGTATATCAACAATCATTAAAATCTCATAAAACTGTTATACATGTTCTGATCGTGAGTGAAGTACATAAACAGTGTATACCTATATGGGTATGGGTAATAAGAGCTGCATACACATTTCTAATTTATCTACAATTACAGTAAGCTCATGTTAAAGTAGCTGTGATTCAAATACAGACCCAAGTGGTAACTAATTCAAGGAATTGTGATTAACTACCGCCAGTCATAACTGTAGGTAGAGGATTGTTTACGAATATGGTACTTAAAAATTAACTATTTCCATGTTTCTAACAAGGCAATGAAACCTTAAAACTTTATTTCAAAACAACTATGGGATTTTAGCAGTGGCGTGCGGTCCATGGAAGCAATGGAAGCAATGCTTCCCTTGAGAATTTATTAAAAATAAAAACCAATGCTAACAAAAATATTTTTATAAAATTATGGTTACCGTTTATTTAAATTTGTAATATTTAATCAACTTAAAGCTCAATATCAATTCCGTACAGCAAAAAGTATAATTATTTAGACTACTATTTTAAATTAAGCTTATTAAACTTGCGCGGAAAGGTAATACCGATTCAAATGTGTTACATACACTGCATATAAGCACTGATTTCGTTGCTTATTGCACTATTCCTCGCCAGCCGGCCAGTCTCGCCTTCGTTAGTGGGGGTGCGCTGTACATCGTAATAAGGTCACATTATTTTTAGTGTGCTGCATGCCCAAATGTTTATTTATTATAATTTCGTTATTTGTTCGATTTAGTGTTTGTTAAATGTTACTTAAGTAATGTAAATTTGCGAATTTGAAACATTTTATTATTTCAATTTATATAAGTTAGAATTTTTGGAAGACAAATAATTCTATTTAGTTTGTTCAGTATGCAAATTTAAAATTGCATTATCGTCGAGTACTCCCGATACATCCTAATCGCGACGATTTTTTTGTTCAGTTTGTAAATTATTAGCTAAAGAATTTTCTGCATACAGTTTTGGAAAGAAATTACAAATTATTGAGAAAGGCAGATCAAAACCAGAACTTTCAAATTTAACAACAAAGATTAAAACCTTCACCAGGTATTTTACTAAAAAAGACCGGAAAATCGAGTTGCATTATAAATACATAGTATGTAGTAGTTTTTTTAAAATAAAAAATAAAAGTAAACAAATTCCATAAGTATAAAATGTAAAAGTTCTTCTTTGAAAAACTTTTAAGCTTAATAATTATAGCATTGTTTTTTTTATTGTACCTAGCGGAGGCGGATTTAGAAAATTATTTTGGTGGGAGATTTTTGGAAAAATGATGATAAGTAACAATTAAACAAACATTACTTGTTTCTATTCTATGTATACTTTATTTCTAAATTGTGGGGGGATTTCCCCCATCCCCCCCGTGAATCCGCGCCTGTACCTAGGTATATTAAAATTAAAATCGTGGTTGCTTCCCTAGCCTAAATTCTCACCGCACGCCACTGGATTCTAGTAATTAAGAAACTAAAAAATGTCAAGGAAACCTGCAGCACAATTAGAAATGGACTAATCGCGTATAAGCAATTTTCTGCTTTTAGCAGTTTAAGATCGAAAAAGACCGCTATCAGCACCTTGCTAGAAGATTACTTTTAGCAATACAAAAATTTGGATACACCATTAAAGAATACTTGAAAATCTTAAACATCTATAGTTTATTAATTAAACAACAACACACAAATGGTAAATGTAACAAAGCATGCTATGTAAGTCCTGGGAGAGGACAGATCATGTTATTGAGGTTTCATTCATTTCTTCATCTTCTAGATAATCTCCACATAGGCGGGAGCTATGTTTAGGGTCGTTGTCTTGTTGGTAGATGAAAATTCCACTGAGTCCTGACGATACTGCATTGTAGACGCTAAAACCGTTTTATGTTTCTTCTTCTTCATAATTCCGTCGATTTTGACCAGATCTCTACGACCAGCAAAACAATTCCATACTGAGCCCCAGTCATATTTAACTGTAGGCACTACACTAGAAGGCCTGAATAAAATGCACCTGTTAGACCCTAAGATTACATCAGACTACATTATTTCATATTTCAATGTCCAGTTGCGATGTTTAATAGCCCACTCTAACCTCTCAAAGAAACTTTAGATTTCTAGGAAATTCTTCGTAGTTAGTAATACAATCGATCCTTAGTGTTATCACTTCGAAGTTGACAAAGGTTAAAGACCACACAATTGGTATATTTACGCAATATCGCTATTCAAATGTTTATGCTATGATTAGTTAGCTACTAGATCATAAATAAACACACGAAGAAACATTACAATTGCAGATATTAACCTGGCTTCTTGATTAGACAAACCAATTTAAGTCAGTAAACACTCTTTTTGTGATTCTTCTGAATTAATAACAGTTAATACGTCCTCTAAACAAAATAACATTAAATTAAACAGGTGATGATGCATGGTGATTAAAAACACGACTTCTTATAATGTAGCTGCGTTTCTCCTAGTACATTTTCTGCTACAATGTGGTTCTCGTATGAACCTATGCATCCATACAGTTTTAGATATTTAAATTAATGCAGAAATGAAATAAGTATTTGCTGCTACTAAAACATTTTACTGATTAGTAAAATAATTTATCTGCAAGGATTTGCTTATAAGCTTTTCCTTATTTTCATTAAATACACCCAGTGGTAGTTATCAGAGTATTATTAGATGCAATTTAGCGTATTTGTAGCACTGATGCAATACTTAATATACTTAAGCGGTTTTGCCACGCAGGTCAAGTAAAACCGTACCCTTGGCCATTCCCTGCAGAAAAAACGATTTGTGAATGTTTCGTGCTAAGTCGTAAAATCTTCTTGTTTCATCCGTAAGCCCAATGAACAATAAGATTCGCATTTAACATTTACCTGCTGACTTTGGAAACTTTTTAAAATAAGATTTCTACATACATACGGTTTATTTCCTTCTAAGTATTTTATATATTTTTTCACACTAAATACAAAAATCTAAAGTATTAATTTAGACCAGACAAATATTTTTCTCATAAATTTTTAAGTAATCATGTGATTTTTTGAACCACTTCGACTGCTTGACTTAACCTAACGTAAGATTTACTAGCCTAAGCTAACCTAATCTAACCTAAGTCTAAAATTGCCTCATGACTTTTAGCTACTTCTGAGTTGTTTGAAGTGTAGAGTATATAATTTATTATCGTACTTGATATTCAGATATGAGCAAGTCAACAGTGCACCAAATAAAAAGTCATACACGCCATCATTTTTATTTCACACAAAACGAGAAGGTTTCAGGTAGATTACACAAGATATCACCGAAAAAAATTAAATAGAAATATTACCAACATTTAGATCCAATCATTTGATGTGAACCTTTTTATTGATTATCATACGCAGTACTTTCCAGTAATAGTTTGGAAAAGTGTTTGAGCAACAGTCTGCATCTCCAGCTTGTTGAAAAGTAAGTTAATTTACTCTAATATTATTTTTTTGTGATTGTTATAATAGACAATTCGAACATAATTTTTCGTTATAAATAGTAATATTATATAAAGCTATAGATGTTTTTACTAACTGTTCCAAGATGAATATGGAATTATGGTTGATTGTATGTCTATAATGTTATACTTTCAGATACACTGATAACCATCTATAAGGAAGAGAGTGATCAATGGCTAGTTGCGGAATTCCCACATTTTTACTCTACACTCAAATATAAATGTAATTGCTTTAACATTAAAAATAAATGAACATTCTCTTACTTAGTATCGTAGCCTTTTATTGCATAGCCAAAAGCATAGTAATCATTGTAATATAAGAGCAATGCTTTAGAAAGACGTTCAAGCACAAATATATGAAATATGAAGGTAATAAAAGAAATAAAAAAAGATAGTTCATCAGACTTAATAGACAAGAATGTAATCAAGGCAGGGAAAAAACCAGATAAAAACAGATAATACGACTAATAAATCTAGCCATGGAGAATGTAAAGTTCCTACTTTATGAAAAAGTTTCTACAGCACTTAGTTATTAGATAATAATATTCTTATCGAAAATCAATCTGGATTATAGTCCATCACTCTTGTGAATCATCAATTCAATTGGCAGTATCGAAGTGAAAGGATTGTTGGAAAGAAATAGTAATAGCGTTCGTAGCTTCAATCGAGCTTTTGAAACCATAAGTCGGAAAATAATAATAAAAAACTAAAATTATAGTCATAAAATGGTCTGTTATAAAATGGTTTCAAGATTACTTACATAAAAGGTGCTAACAAACTAAATTCAATGACTACGTGTGAAGAAAACGTCATGTACACTATGGTGTTCCGCAGGGATCTGTATTGGACCTATTGTTGTTCATCAATTCGTCACTAGCATCACTAGTTGTTTTGATTAGTCTTCAATAGTTAACCTGTTTGTTTTACAAGAAAATATGCAGAGACAATTGAATAAGCTTGACATATGGTTAAAAAAAAATTTTCTTTTTGTTAATACAAGGAAGACAAAAGTTTTTGGAAATCATGAAAGCAGATTTGAGGATGACAGCAAAATTAGACTGCTAAATGAAGAATTGGAATGGGTTTCGGAATGTAACTATCTTGGGTCTCTTAATTGATGATAAATTACAATTTAATAAACATTTTATATATGTAATAAATAAAATTAGTGAAATGATTAATTATTTTTATAGAATTACTAATCATCTATCAACATTTGCAGGACTTATTATATATAAATCAATTATTGCTCCTTTGTCCATATTGTCTTACTGTTCTATAGTATTGCAATGAGAATGACATAATTCTGATTATGGCTACTGCTAGCTACACTATTTCAACGGAGAAGAACTGTGATACAGGTTGCAGAAGCGAATTATTACACAATTTTAATGTTCGATTCTCTTAGAATTAGCATTAAGATTATTATGGTAAAGCTTTATAGCACACGAGTTGCTAATGAGTCTTATATGACCCTTGTTTTAATGCTAATACTTTTATAGAAAATGTCTTATACATTAACTAGTATAAATTTTGTTAAAAACTGTTATAAAATACATATGAAACATAGTTATGAAGACAACGTTAGTATAGCTGAAAGGGATTTTTTAAACGAATGTACGAGCCCTGTCTCACTGAAGTTCGGACACACTATTTTTGTTGTTTAAAGAACGCCCCGCATTTTTTCTTTGATATATGCATGAGCTGTTTTTTGTTGTTAGAGTGAAGTACTGTCTTTGCACTTATACCATGTAAAGTTTCATAAAATTCTATCGAATCGTTCCTCACGCCGCCCCTTCGACTCTGATCTATCTGCGAACGCAAAGAAGTGGTAAGAGGGATAACCGCCTAAGTAAAATTTTATAAAACGTACCATGAAGTATCTTCAGAAGCAATACCTTATTCTTATACTAAAGAACTGTCACATTGAAGACCAAAGGAAATGTTTGGAAAAAGATTGTGGGATATACCTTGTTTTAGAATATAAATGATAAATACACAACGAAATTTAACAATAAAACAACATCACTTATAACATAGAAGGTCAGTACTTTACTCTAGCAACAAGAAATAGCTACTTTGAAAAACCAAAAAAATTCAGAGTAAAAATTGCGAACCTCGATGAGAGAGGGCTCGTATTTCTTTAAATATATATAGAAAATACTTTGTTATATTCTTATTGACAACAAATAAAAATTCATCGATTTAAGCAGTGTGACTGCCCTCAAACAAACTGCGGCTCACTCAAAAGCTACTGTCTTCAGATGCAGATAAATATGTTGATCACAGAAACATGTGGCTCACTCAAAAGCTACTGTCTTGAGATGCAGATAAATATGTTCATCACAGAAACATGTATGAGTAATAAAAATAATAAAAACACACATTCATTCATTCTCACACCTCTTTAGTTAAGATCTACACCTAAAAATCTATACTTATGTATTTCAGTGTGTAGAAGCTAGAATTTAATGTCAAAAATATTTAGATTTGTGCATTCCCATGTGCAAAGTTTTAGTTATTGTTACAATAGTAGAAAATCAAATTGTGTTCCTCCATTTGAGGAAATCGAATGCAACAAAAAAAAAATACAACTGGCTGCTGTTACAAAAAATGTAACAGCAGTTACAGTTTGAGAGATTTAAGATTCAGATAATTTGTCTATTCCCGTGCATTTTGTACAAACCTGGATACCCAGTACCTATCTATCGCTAATTTGTCAATCATAATAGAAATAAAAATACAACCACAATAGAAACAGTTTTACGTTTATAAATTCTATTAATTTTCTACTCCCGATGATCAAAAGGAACTCGATGGATGTCAACATAAGCAATTTCTCCTTTCTGTATATTATTGAGACTTAGTTTAATTCGCAAATGGAGACACCTACATGAGATATGACTTACATATAGCACTACGAGTACGATGAGTTATGCTACAAGTTTTGCATAAGACGGTAATAATAAACACTGTCAAAGACTCCGACTGTTAAACCGCGAGAAACTCAAAGAATACCTTTTTTTACATCAGAAGCCTTGAAGCTTCCAAAGACTTGCAAATTACAAGGTAAACGGGCCTTATTCTGCTGATTATGTTTTCTATATCTAGGAATATCATAATCATACTCGACACTAATTAACTTGGCCTTAATTTGACTTAATCAATTGAAGATCGTTTAAAACGCTTCCCTTATACCTTTATAATCTTGTATGAATTAACACATTTTAAAGAAATTAAAGATTACAACTAATGATGCAAAATGGAAAAATTTCTACTATCAGATGATTTACCTAGCATTTATAAAATATTATAATTTATAACAAAAAGGTTGGTGAGACTTAATAAAACTAGAATTTAGAAGACACAGCCCATTATTCATGTTATTTGTCGTGTATACATACGATGTAACACTTGTACGCGTATGAAGAATTTTAAAAAACCTATCCATTTGCAGTAAGAAATGTATGCCTTTTTAATAACTAACAAACCGCGCGCGATTGCTTTATAGAATACTAATGTTTAAAAATAAAAGCTATAATGATCAGTTTTTATACTAAATTCTAACGGTTAGTCTCATCTTCATTTTTCTCCTGCATTCGATGTTAACAACTGCTACAGACATATTTTTTAAATAAAAATTTATGTGGCTAGAGAGTTCAAAAACGTTTTGCAGAACACCTAGGAATGCCTATAAATTAATTTTAAATATTAAAAGCGCCGTGGAATAGATGAAAACTTAAAGATAGGGGTACGTAGATGGTACTACTACAAGGTACAAGACTTGACCGCCATATATAACTCCGCAGAGCAGCAGGGTGTTTCCTAGTACTGATACAAGAAATACGAGAGCTGTCCAAGCACGTTATATGAAGATATCGCTATGTTATACATGCTCAACCACTACAACTTATAGCTTTACTCTTCAACACCAAAGGATACTTCAATAAGATCAACGACCAGTGCTATTATACTAAAACATACGTGCTACTATACTAAAAGCAAACGTTATATTATGATATTAACAATAATTTTAAAATTGAAATTATTACCTACTTATCAAATTTGTAATATGTGTGACTCTTACATTAAGAGACAGTAATATAATCTCAATTCGAGACAGATGCTACCGTTTTAAACATGAGATATTTTACTCCTGCAATTAATATGTTAATATCGTTCAGGTATTCCTAGCGATATGCTGATAGTGTTCTGCGGCATGACTTGACGATAAACTGGATTTCTTGTCTATAAGTAGGTATGTATAACTTAATTTGTTATTTAGTTAAATACAAAAAGAAGTTAAATGCAAACTGCAACATTCAATTAAAATATTACGTCATTTGATGTTAATAATCTACATTGATCAAGACTAACTTAATTAAATGTATACATTACTGAACGAGCTATTAAAATAAAATGTTTAAACCATGTTTTAACATTTTCAGTTTAATTAGTTTTACTCGATTACTACCTTTACAGTTTAAGATTTAATACAAAAACGTAAAGTTTAACTCGACATTACTATAGAAATATGAAATATTAACAAAATTGCAAAAGTGAATGTCTATCTTGGTCAGGATTATACTAAAATATTCATGTAGTAATGTAATTACTAGGTATAGGATTTCTATGCATTTGTGCATATAAATGCATATTTAGGTGTTTTTTTATAAATGCATGCATATTTTAGCATTTTTGAACGAGTGTGCATATTTTACCACTTTTTGAGCGTTTTACATGCTTTAATTATGACATTTCTAATGTTTTTTAAATAATTTTAGCATTTTAGACAACCAACCAAGGGCGGCTTAGTTGAGTCTAGGGGAAACCCATAATTTAAGCTTATTGTTAAATACTAGGCTTTAAAATATTTTACTGCCTTAACCATCTGTGTATTTGTTAATATTTTCTAAGAAAGAAAAAGTTTCAACTAAAATTTAAATACTTACATCCTGCGGTATTGTGATAAATAGGTATTAGGAAATTCCAAAGGCCCTTTGACAACTTCCTGTTCATAGAAAAATTTGCTTGTACTTTTGTTTACTAATCTTGTAATCTTTCAATTAAGACAGTTCAGAAATTGCAAACTGCATTTCAGTTTGAAATTTTAGAGTGTAAAGATGGGTAAAGAAAAACGGTCTGTGTCTGTTACACTTTGAAGTTATGTTAAGGAATTCAGTGTTCTTACAACTGACGATAAAGAGTTGTATTGTACAGTGTGCGACGATAAAGTGACTGCAACGAAACGCTTTCAAGTTACACAACATCTGAACACGGTTCGACATCAAAAGTGTGTTGCCCTGAAATCAAAAAAACAAACATTGTTACCGGGGTACCTTAATAATTCGCGCGGTGAGTCCAGCAAATCGATCGAATTTAATAAAAAACTATGTAGCGCATTAGTGGCTGCAGATATCCCGTTAAGTAAAATTAATCACTCAGGATTTCGTAATTTTCTAAAAGAAATTTCAAAAATGCCAATACCCGACGAGTCTACACTCAGGAATAATTATTTACCTCGTTTATACGAAGAGACCATAAAATCAATTAGAAAACATGTAGCGAATAACTACATATGGGTTTCCATTGACGAATCTACTGACACTACTGGAAGGTGCGTAGAAACTTCATTTCCTTCGTTTTGTTAGTAAAATTTAACTAATTAAAGACAGCAGAGCAATTTACAGATGTTTTATTTTCTATTTTGTTAGTTACATATTTAATCACAACAATATTTTTGATTAAAATATAATTTTTTTTAAATAACTGTTTTGCGCTAATTGTTTGTAACCGACTAATTATGTAGTTCGATAAAATAAAAATCAAATTTTTGTTTTCAGATAAGTGGCTACCGTTATAATTGGCGTTTTAAATTCGGAGAACAATCCCAAATCCTATCTATTAGCAATGGACGTTTTCAAGAGCACCAATCATTGTTCTGTGGCAAAATTGTTTAATGATTCGATGGCTATTTTGTGGCCGGACGGCATACAGTACAACAAAGTACTCCTGTTCGTCACCGACGCGGCACCGTACATGATCAAGGCTGGAGCAGGTTTACAAGTTCTGTACGAAAAAATGATCCACTTAACTTGTCTTGCCCATGCAATGCATAGAGTTGCGGAAAAAGTGCGGGAAATATATCCTAACGTAAACTCCAGTGGCGTGCGGTGAGAATTTAGGATAGGGAAGCAACCACGGTTTTAATTATAATAGACCTAGGTACAGGCGCGGATTAACGGGGAGGGAATAATCCCCCCCCCAATTTAGAAATACGTTTACATAGAATAGAAACAAATAATGTTTGTTTAATTATTATTTATTAAAACAATTATTTTTCCAAGGATTTCCCCCTCAAAATACTTCTCTGGATCCGCCCCTGCTAGGTACAATAAAAAACAGTGTTATAATTATTAAGCTTAAAAGTTTTTCAACGAAGCACTTTTACACTTTATATTTATGGAATTGGTTGACTATCAGTCTTTATTTAAAAAAAAACTACTACTACGTATCAATTTTCCGGTCTTAGCAAAATATCGGTACAGGTTTTAATCTTTGTTGTTAAATTTGAAAGATCTGGTTTTGATCTGCCTTTCTTAATAATTTGTAATTTCTCTCCAAAACTGTATGCGAAAAATACCTTATTAATAATTTACAAACTGAACAAAAAATCGTCCCGATTCGGCTATATCGAAGGTACTCGAACCTTTCACCGAAGCAGTTGAATTTGCAGTCGTGACGATAATGCAATTTTAAATTTGCATATAGGCAAACTAAATAGAACTATTTGTCTTTAAAAAAATCCAACTTATAAATTAAAATAATAAAATGCGACAAAATACAGTCTCATTCGCAGATTTACATTACTTAAGTAACACTAAATCCAACAAATAACCAAATTATAATAAATAAACATTTGGGAACAAAGCACAATAAAAATAACGACCAAACAATGTTAACAGCATCCGTCTACTATAACACCCCACGCTCGCTGATTCACGCCAAGGTTAAGAGAAGAGCATTTGTAAGCAATGCTTATATCAAGTGTATGTATCACATTTGAATCGGTATTACCTTTCCGTGCAAGTTTAATGAGCCTAATTTAAAATAGTACTCTAAATAATTATACTTTTTGCTGTACAGAGTTGATATTTTAGCTTTAATTTGATAAATATTTCAATTTAAATAGACGATAACCATAATTTTACAAAAGTATTTTTGTTAGCATTGTTTTTATTTTTAATAAATTCTCAAGGCAAGCATTGCTTCCATTGCTTCCATGGACCGCACGCCACTGGTAAACTCTATAATTTCAGATGTAAAAAAAATTGTTTGTAAGGCTGCATATCGCATATAAATATTTAGGGAAACTGCTCAAGAAGTGCCTCTCCCACCTGAGCCTGTAATAACAAGGTGGAGTACTTGGCTATCTGCAGCAGAATATTATGCAACTTATTTTGATAGTATTAAAGCATTTGCAAATAAACTTAATAAACACGATGCACTATGCATACAAAGCGCACAGGATGCTTTTAATACTAAGGAGGTGAGAGCAGAATTATTGTTTGTTTTGACAAATTTTGTGCGATTAGCTAAAGTAATTCAGAAATTAGAAAGTCGGAAATTCATTAGATGAATCTCTTGAGCATGTAAAATTGTTAGGTGTTTCTTTGAATAAAGTAAAAGGGCCAAACGGTTTGACTACAAAACAAAAATTTAAATCCGTTATAGACAAAAATCCTGGTTTTCACTTAATTAAAAGCATAAACGATGCATTATCTCGCCAAGACATTTTAGACGAGTTAAAACATTATTCGCTTGTAGAATTAAACAATTTTAAGTATGCCCCAATTAGGTCTTGCGATGTGGAACGGAGTTTCTCAAAATATAAAACAATATTTAGGGATAATAGGCATATGTTTACTTTTGAAAATTTAAAAATGTACGTCATTGTGAATTGTAACGCTCTATGTTTAGAAAATATAATTAATTAAATTATTGCATAGGATGTCTAATTAAAATAATTTCTGTAAATAAAATGTAAGTAACGCTAAACAGGTGTTTTTTAATAATGAAAGAGCATATATTTATTAAAAGTTTCTAATAAACACGTATTTCATGATTTTTAAGTGCATATTTCACGTTTTTATAGTGCATAAGTGCATGCATATTTCAGCATTTTTAAGTGCATACAAATTCTATACCTAGTAATTACTAGTAATACTACATATAGTATTTATACAGGGTGTCTCAAATGTCAAGTCCCTTGGAGGGCTGATACGGCAGCTCATGACTGTCCAGAATATCAAAATATGGCCTTAGTAAAAAATTATTAGTTGTTGAGGTATTGGCACTTTTATGAATTTCGTGAAAATCGACACGTTAGATCAGTTTTTCGAGTGCCACAACTACAAAATTTCATATTTTAAGATTCTAATTTTTGGTACGCTATACCTTTGGAAGAATAGCATAATGTAGCTGTATAAGAAACCCAGAATATAAATGTAATAGAAATGAATAAAAAAAATTATTATCTTTAGAAAACATCCTCCTTAGAAAATTCATCTTAAATAGAAAATAGAACTTTAGAAAAATAATTTCCTATTGCTGCTCTCTGTCTTATTAGCGGAATTCTAAAATAAGTTTTTCAATTTATTCTATTGATTATTTATTTTTGTACTGTTTTGTTCCACATTTTCCCTAACTAAAGATTAAAGACCATCAGAAAACCTCAGTGGCATAATAGGGGGGGGGGCTAACGGGATGGAGCCACTCCCATTTTTTTTAAATAGTCCAGGTCATTTATGTCATAATCCAAGTATTTTAATTCGGAATTTTTATAGAGTGCCCTCCTACCTCCCGAGAAAAATTTGTAAATACGCCACTGGAATAACTAAAGTTTCGTTATTTGCCTAAGCTTGCTAGGTAATACTGTTTTATTAATTTGAGAACCAGAAATCAAAGCCTACTACTCGTACTACTACTACTACTCTTCTGACATATCTTCCTCTCTGACTTACCCCTCCACTCCGGTTTATTCTACATACATACATACGGAAATTCTACCTTACAAAATGATAAGAATTAAATCAAAAATCGATCTTGTTTAAGAAATTCTTGAAAACTTCTATTAGTACATATTTTAAAAACATGAACTTATTGAAATAGCAAATTAAAAAAAAAGTGTGTTTCGTGGAACCCTAGGGATTCGTGGAAATATTTTGGGGTTCCGCGGGGCCAGTTGTAAGTCCTGTAAATATAACAAAAGGATACCACTTGCAGAGCTTTTTTTAAAGTTTTCTACGGCCTAATAACTACTTTATTTATTGGTGCCTTTTGCTACCACATATTTATGTGAAATACAAAAACAAAATATTGCAATAAACTGGATACTCTTGCATATCAAAATAAATGTTTTAAAATTTATTTATTTAAAAATGTAAAATTTAATGAAATACAGATATTAAGTAGTGTCGACTAATATACAAAACGAAAGCTTCAATATAAAAAAAGAATCACATAAATTTGCCCACAACTCTCAAACGAACTGGAACAAAAAAATCAGCTTCATGTTTTAAATATATAGATAAGCGGGAGTAGTTACGAAACTTGTCATCGTGCAAAGTGCGACGGCGTCCCAAGTGAATGTCCATTTGGTGCGTCGCAAGTTACACACATTTTATATTCATTTAAATTTAAAAATATAAACATTAAAAAATTGATCTACACAGCGAAAGCTTGAATATAAAAAAGAATGAAGTAAAACGGCCCAGCGGAACTCTCAAACGAACTGGAACAAAAATAAGCTTGTGTTTTAAATAGTATATAGATTTATTAATAATGTTATATATTATCACTACGAGGATAGATTGAAAAGTTTACGGAATGACGATGAAAACAAAATAAATGTGAGGGCCGGCGGTGGACGAGTGGTGTCAGTGCATCACTCGTGTTCCAAGGGTCGTGGGTTCGAATCCCACTTGGGGCGACGGGATTTTTCTAATTAGAAAATTCCGCCACCTCAACTATGGTTGTGTGTATTCGTGTTGCATGTTAGATGGGGGACAGATGACCTTAGCAGTTGGTTCCCCCGTAGTGTAGGTGTGAAATAAAAAAAAATAAAAAATAAATGTGATTTAAGTTGTATTTTATTTTTAAACGTAATCCTCTGCAACTTCAACACACATGGTCCAACGTTGCCCCAGCTACTCGATTCCTGCCCGGAAGTGACTGTATCCAACGTCGTTGAAATAATCATTGACAATCTTTTTGGCCACTTCGAGTTTTTGGGAAAGATGGAAGTACGAAGCAGCCAAATTAGGAGAATAAAGACAATAAGGTGGATGCGGAAAGATTTTGAACTTCAATTCTGTCAACTTTTGCTGAACGATTCATTTTTCTTGATAATTCCGAGACGTTTGTCCGGAAGGGATGCTTTCAGCTCGTTCAAAAGTGTTGTGCAATATAGGACAATAATCGATTTTCTTCTCAAGATATTCAAACAACAAAATTTCTTTGGCGTTCCAAAATACTGATGATAAACCTTTCCAGCTCATTGAATGGAATCTGCTTTCTACGGAAACTATTCACCGTGTCCAATCTAGTTTTTTAATTTCATTTAGTTTCTTAGTCTACGCTTGGACGTCCTGAACGTGGTTTGTCATTTGTGTGCATGCGGCAGTGTTTGAGATTCTAAACCCAAAAACTCTCGGTGGAAAATGAAAGTGATAGATTCATTACTAATCCCCAAGAACATCATCCAACATGGATTTAATTTCCGTTGCGGTTATTCCTTCCAATGAAAAAATTGATGAATCTCGTTTTTATTCATAATTGAAAACGCGCGAAAAGTTATTTGATTAGAATGCTTCTCAAAAATAAACTGTTTGACGGATTGATTTGATATCAACAGTCCATTCATATGAAAGAGCCAACCCAACCACATAAAAATATTTGGAGAAAAATAACCTCCTAAGTCCTAGTAGTGATTCAGGGATTTTTTTCACTCTAGCCTCGTAAATACCTATAGCATGGCTACAATGTAACCGTTATTTGTAACTTAGTTTGATATTATCTAGAAATGGATCAATTCATTGTTGTTAATGTTGTCAAGTTCGTTAAAGTCCACGATGGTCAGTGAGAAATAAAAGCTTTTACTCTTAGAGAACCCATGAAGAATATTAATACACTTTGGTTCAGATTTGGTGGTGGCGGTGGTTCATTTCAAAAATACAACAAAAACTGAAATCATTTAGAAACCAACTAATTTCGGTTGCATTCCTTCAGACTCTGGCTGAGAAAATTGCAGTGTTTGGGTCATATGACATTTTAAATTTTCGTCTTAATAGAAATATAGAAATATCTTCTAGGAATTGACTGTAATGTGAAATCCTTAGCATTGTTTACTATAATTCATAAGTTCTTACTTTTTTGAGGTGATAATGAATCTACAATTGTGGATGTTTGAAAACCTCGAACTTCCACATGTCACTTACATGTCTTGTCATTTACAGGGAAGTTGTGCATATGAGGAATATTATGCACAAATATTTATAATATGAAGCAAACTAAAGTTTCTTATCAGAAACTTCTATTACAGCTGTCTTGAATTCTACCCGCTTCTCCCAGCGTTAAGAAGCCCTTACGATGGTAAGTTTCTTAACTCAGGGATGGGATAGTATCAACATTTGCATTTAATGCTTCGACATTAGGACAACGAAGTACTCATTATATGGATTTTCATATTTAACGTGTTCGTTATGATATTATTATCCTCGATTACAGTCAAATATTGGTCGATTTTCTAACTTTGATACTATACAATAAAAAATTAAAAAATAAATCATTCGAGTTTTAGGAAAAGCGATATAAATTATTTCAGATTACCACAGGAAGCACTACTGTTACAATAAGTAGTAATCTTCATGTTCTGTGAATGTTTCTGTATTGAATTGTTTATGTTCATACCATGTGAGCCAGAAAGACTGTCGCCTGTTTGAATTTCAAGTGTACTGTTGGCACCACTCGATCGTGTCACAAGAAAATTTGGTTAACCTCAAATTATACATACGAAAATAACGGAATAGCTGACAACTTTGAAACTGTGCAGTTTTGAAATAGAAGATATTTTACATGAATTGGTAGAGATTCAAGAACTAAATCATATAAAATATAGATATACAGGTTGCTCTATTTGAGAAAACTAAAATTCTTATGTTTTTCTTAATTTTTATCTATGGTGTAGTGAATTGAACACCCTGCGTGTTGGCAGTAAATTTATGAAAAAACGTTGGCTTAGGTATTTATAAGCATCGTGTATTATAATTAGTTAAATATAAGTTGCTGTAGGTGAATTTATTTGTTTGTTTAAATGTAGCATTCTTAAAAAATTTAATTTATTCAAAAACTGTACGCACATTTGCTATACAGGGTGGTTAACATAACGTTCCAACTATTGGGATTTGGAAAACCATAAGAAACACGACGTTGGTTAAATGAGACAAAAGTTGCACAATTGCAAGGCCAAATCAAAATCAGTTTCACTACTGAAAAAAACATAGGTCACTAGATATAAGCAAAATACGAAAACTTTCATTATCTTCTTTTTTTAATATCTCGGAGACTATTTATTTCAAAAGGTTGGTATTTTATACATAGCCATAATTTAACATTCAGGTTGTCACGGCCACCTTAGAATTTTTTATGGACACTGTATTGGATTTTTACTCCATCATATACTGAGAAAAATTACAAATGCAATTATTGTATCACAAGCAGTATTACCTTCAGGTCAAATATGTAATTTATTTGGCATTTAACTTTTTTTTGTAACTCTTATAGTTACCAAGATAAGGTATAGAGTAATCTTGGGTGAACCGCCCTGTACATTAAACTGTAGTGCTACCAAAAGCGTTCTCTTGTGGAATTCAGACCTTCATTTTGTAAAATAGTATACGGACCGATAACATACACTTACAGACCCAATTTCATTTTTATATGTCCAGAATATATACTTCTATGGGTCCACTTAAAGCACACCAGTAATTACACTGTACAAATTTTAACGGTCGATGTAATAAACCGGCCAATGTGATTAATGACCGCCCAGTTTCATAACGTAAAACTTCCAACTAACCGTAACCTAACCTTATCTGCGATTTGAAAATTAATAATTAAAGTCTCATAATTAATTATAATTAACTGTTAGTTAATTAACTAATTAATTATGTGTTAGTTGAAGTTTATTAGATAATTAGTAAATATGCTATTTTACGGAGGTCTAAAAAACCCTGATTTCAAATTTCAACATAATGTATCTCCCATTACTCTTACATTATGATACTTACATATTTACATGAAGTTGTGTTAAATATTTAGGCTATTTCGGTTATTTTACTAGGAATTACCCAGTACATTCAGACAATCAGATCTTAGTATATTCGTTTTTCTTTGCTCTCTTTTTTGCAGTCTTTATAACTTTAAAATCCGATTTTTGTGAAAGAGCGTAGCTCTGATAAAGCCATCTCCTGCACTATGTCCGCACACTTTACTGGAAGCTTCAGTGACAAGCTTAATGTATCTTTCGACTGCTTGCGTATGGCAGGGGACTTTTTGAAGTCCATAACGGGTTTAGAGTCTTTGCTTAAAAATAATTTTATTTCATCGTCAGTTAAATCTCGTAACAAAGGTAAAGGAGTCAGGTTGCAAGTGTTCCAATGTATGATTTCGGTGTAGTACTTAGCTTCAAAATTCAGGTTTGGTGGCACATTGCCAAACCAAATATGCTTTCAAGGCTCTTCAAACAAAAAGTTGCTTCAAGTGTAAACCCTGTAATAACAACGGAATGCTTATTTTGCCCATCTCGAAAATTTACTTTTGGCAATGGTTATTGATGAAAGAAACTACATTTGAGAGCTTGTTTACAGCCGAATTTGAAAATAAAAGCAGTCAGCTTCTAAATATGAAACTAACGAGTAATTGTAAACCATCGGCATCTCAGTTGCTGTGAAATTTAAAACGTATGTGTTTTATTATTCCACGAATTTTTATTCCACGACACGAATTTTTTGAATATCAAATAAATTGCATTAATTGTCTATGTCAGTATAGCGTGCTAGAATTATACTATGGGTAAGTTCGGCATTCAGATCTATTTAACTCGAAGCACTCGGTTTCCATAGTATCCATTATTGCAAATAATTGTATCTATCACAATAGAGCTTTTGGAGCAGAAAGAGTTACAATGCCGAACTTACCCTATATGAAGTACCTATGTTCTATTTTTCACAGCAACTGAGATGTCGACAGTTTATAATCACTCGTTATAAGACTATGTACCACCAAACCTGAACTTTGAAGCTAAAGACTTCACCGAAAAACCGAAATCATATATTGGAACACTTGCAACCTGACTCCTTGACTTTGTTACGAAATTTAACTGACGACGAAATAAAATTATTTTTAAGCGAAGACTCTAAAC
Organism: Agrypnus murinus; assembly: GCA_929113105.1. Lineage (NCBI taxonomy): Eukaryota > Metazoa > Arthropoda > Insecta > Coleoptera > Elateridae > Agrypnus > Agrypnus murinus. Next base: position 76,018,265 of record OV816024.1, read on the forward strand.
CTGTTGTAGACTTCAAAAAGCTCTCTTGCCATACGCAAGCAGTCAAGAGGTGCGTTAAGCTTGTCACTGATGCTTCCAGTAAAATGTGCGGACATAGTGCAAGAGATGCCCTCATCAGAGCTGCGCTTTTATTAAGATCAGCATGCTGTTTTTTGCACAAGTCGGATTTTCAAGTTGTAAAAATTGAAAAAAGAGTAAAGGAAGATTATCTTCAATGTGATGAGTTTTGGATTTTTTTTCAAAATTTTTGTGCAATAACTGTATAAAATTAATATACATAAATAAAATAATATTAAATTTGAATCTTTTATAGTTTCTTCTGTACAAGTGTCATCAAAACGAAAATGACTGAAAAGCTAGATTATTATCAACAATATTTTATTTGGTTAAAGAATATTAAGTAGATAGTATATAGGTATATTATTAAGTATATAGGTCTTTTTTAATGTTTAAAAATAACTTAAATATTTTACTAATGGCTGTTAAAACATTTTTCTTCTTTAGCACTATGTGGCTTTGTGGTGCATTTTAAAAAATAAGAAAATTTTAAGAAATATTTACTTTTTAATACAAAAGCTTTAAAAATATGGTAATTGGATTGTGCTTATTAGTTTTAAGCAGTACCGGGTCACAACTATGTTTGGACGCAAATTTGTAATTCTCTTAACAACCTTGCTCTTCACTATGATTTTTCAAGTGTTTGTTTGTTTATTAGTTTGGCATTTGCACGAATTATTTTCCCTCCAGATTTTCTTAAGATGTATGAGAAAAGAACAGTGAATATAGAGCTATTTATATCTGGTACGCCTAATTGTGAAATATTAAAACGGCTGGATATTGGTAGTAACACTGTATCCAAAACAATTAGACGTTATCTGGAACTTGGTACTATATCGGATCGTCCAAAATCAGGTCGTCCTCGTTCTGTAAATAGAGCTAGCTTACAACATAGGCTCAAACAACGAACAACGTCATAATTGCAATCTTCGAAAACCATTAAAAAAACTGACGAAAACAATTGAAACAAACAGGGAAACGGTACGTAAAATTGTTAAAACCACTTTTCTGCTATTTAACTGCCTACATAAAAAGCACATATTCTTACGGATAATATGAAAAGCGGAAGGCTTCAAAGAGCTATAGAGGACTACTACGACTCTCCGGAAACGGCAATTAGGTATTGCAAGATTTAGAAGAATATGGTCACAAAGCATTGAGAGAGCAAACTTGACTGGGCTTAAAGTTTCGAGATCACAAAAATCCGCGTCTGTTATGGTTTGGGCTGGAATAACGTCAAATTGTAAAACATCGCTAGTTTTTGTGGATAAAGGAGTGAAAATTGACCAAGTAGTATATATTCGTGATATTCTTGTGGATTTTCTGCTTCCGTGGTGTCAGCAGCTTTTTGGAGAACAAGAATGGATTTTCCAATAAGATTACGCTCCTTATCACAGGGCTTGAACTATTTAAGAGTAGTATAGAAACAATTTGCCACCATACATTAGCACTGAAGAATGGCCGTCTTACTCGCTAGATCTTAATCCGTTAGATTATTCTTTATGGAGTATTCTGGAGAGTAGAGCATGTACTACACCCCATCCAAATAGTGAATCGCTGAAGCAATCTTTGAATGCTGCATAAGAAGATATAGATGGTGACAGTGCGGAAAATTGTAGAACAGTTTCCAAAACGTTTGAAAGCTATAATTAGAGAGAGGAGTGGTTATTAGATTGAATTTTAGTCGTGTTAGTTATTCAGTACATAACAATTATTGAAAATATATTTCGATTACAGTTTCTTGATTTATTTAATAAACGTGTTAAAAATATAACTGCGTCTGAACATAATTGTCACCCTGTAATTTCTTCTGCACAAATATTCTTTATTAAAATAATGAATTTTTAAGAATTTTGGAAAGTCTTAAAACCAACAAAGTCGTATGTTTATGTTATATAAAAAGTGTTGATTCGACTTATTTTTATAACAAAATATAAACAACATATCTCGAAAGCTATGAGTTTTGTAAAAGCATTTGCAAAAAGCTGTTATAAGAGCCACTGGTAAAGTATTTACTTAAGTTATTTAAACGTTTACTTAAATAAGACATCTTATTCAATATAATATGTATTTTACTCGAACGAAATATTAATGATAATGGATCTTCAAAGAATGATGATTATTGGTCATTTTCCCTGATGATGAATCTATATGGACAAAACTAATACTGCAAATTTAAGCGATTTTAATCCAAAAACCTTATCACATTTGACAATTACTCCAATTATATAGAACGAGCTATGTTGGAATTGGCAAATTTTCATGAATTAGTAATATTTAATATATTTTTATTACATTAATGATATTACATGCGTAATGGTTCAAAATATTGCTTATGACAAAGGCAAAAAAAAATAATTTTGACTACTACACTGTTTCAATTTAAAAAGATATTTTTACAGTTTTAATATGCTACTATCTGAAGATATTTAAATAAGGAAAAGTAATTTGATAGAAATTACTTAAAATATTTTAGTGGCCTCCCTATTTGTAGTATCCTAACAACTTATCTTAGAAGAGCTTTAAAAAAATCTTAACAAAAATGTTTCCTAATTTTAGAAAGCGTAAAATTAACGGTACTACTCCGTAACCCTAATAAAACGCACTAAAACTTTCTAGTTTTTTTTACAGTACCATAAATTCTTAAACCCATAGATATGTTCAATCAACCCTAAACTTTCTAAAAAAGGACAAGGGAATGGACATTGCACATTGCAGGTTTTAGTTAGTAACAAAACGGTAAACGTGGAACATACTACATACGTGCGACCGCGGATTTATTCCCTACATAATTCTAAATTAAAAATTTCCTATAGTGAATAATGTTTAGAAGAAGAAATTTTAATGAAATGCTGCGGTAAGTCGTACATTAATTATATTTTAAAACATGTAGTATTATTGTGTTCTCCCGTAGATGTCACTTTAATCTAAACAAACATCCCTTCTTTTCCCAACTCTGCTTTAAATCCTCGACAATTCTACCTACATACTTCTAGCAACTTTGAAATGAAGATGTAAAACTCCATCTAGCCTGTGTTGTTTCACGGTTTAATATAATTTACATCATATGCTACGTGTCTTTGTTAAATTCTTGCCGGCATTTATTATTAAAAAGAATAAAAACTACTACAAGAACGGTATTCAAAAAATCACTAGGGATCCAACAGGGTTATGATTTATAATAACAACTTGTTTTGTACTAACTTTACATTGACATAAGTCACTTCTTTAACTTTGGGTACATATATAAATGTTCCTATTCGTTTTTAATTGGATACTCAGAAATGGTAAAGATGGCACAGATAAACAACAGATTTGCATTAACTGAATTGCAAATTAAAATTAACCAGAGAAAATTAATAAATAACAGATACCATAAATTATCACTAATTTTCTGAACGCTAAAAAACCATCTTAATATTTCCTTTGGTCCATGCTAAAATTTTCATATACGTAAATCACTCTAGACGAAACCACATTAAGTAATGGATATTTTTAAAGGTTACAGATTCGTATTGAATAACATTTTAAATTCATACAATTATAAAATGCAGATATAAATAAACTTCCATGGTAAATGGTAGCATGCAGATAAATAAACACGGAAAATCTTGATCTATTTTGTTAGTTCAGGCGTTTTCCATTTAAAGCGGTAGGGACTGAAACTGTTTAGTTAGAGAATCTCGTAAATTGCAGTCGTATTCGTCAGGATTTTCAGAAATCCTTAACTTTTCTTAACCGAAGATATATTTCAATTACTCTCTTGTATACACAGCGGAATAAGCAGCTTATTCTTGAAGGAGACGAGAAAATTTTAATAAACGCCTTGGATAAAACAACAGTGTTAGTGTAAACTCTTAAATAAATAAACGCGGAGGAAATGTAATTAATAAATTCGAATTCCAGCTTAGATGGTTAAAATGGTTTAGCATTAGGGAATATTTTATATTTGCAGGCGAGACATGTTAAAACCTCGGCTCACTTCAGTTTCAAATCCCGAGTAAGCTATCGCAGGCTATGGAACAAGCTCAAGCTATAAAGCAAATCTCCGGAGAGTTATACTCGGCTCAACACATGACACTCTCAAGCTTTCTAAGAAAATGCTAATCTTTGATGCAAATGAATTTGAACTTCTTAAAAAGCATGCCTAAACGTTCATTTACATACAAATTAGTTGCTGCAATTCTACTAACTAATATACGATTATTCATGAAAAAGCTGCCTTAATATCTTAAATGCAGTTAGTGTTGATTTTGATAAACATTTTCTTTTAGATTAAATAATGTTGCGTAAATGCTACATATGTAGAGTCTATTAAAATATGTTTAAAAATTGCACATATTTTGTGTGATAAATAGCATACGTAGGTAGGTGATGACTGCAGGCTTTAGAAATTTGCCTATAAGGTGGAAAACATTATACCTCCTACAGTTCAGACATGATTTAGTTAGTTAACTTGGTTACGTCATTATACACAAAGTGGTTTCTAGCTTTTACAAGAAAATAAATTATATTTTACTCTTTAGTTTATGCAAATTCCGTCTAATGAGATATGTTCAATAATGGAAGATTATGATTTCATTATGATTTATATTATTTGTACCCTATAACTCGGTTAGGAGCGTATGGCTTTAATTCTTGTCTATTTGAAGAGTAACTGTATTGTAGAGTGTTGAGCTGTAGCTTTTACTTCTGGTCTCTTCTTCTAGGATGAGGCGACCTTTGCCACAATTTAATTTTTTGTTGATTTAATAATTGGGTCGTTTCCCATATTCATATTACACTTGTGCGAACATTCCTTTAGTTTTGTTAATTCTAGTGTTAATACCTGTACTCTTTGTTAACACACTGCCTATACGGAAACCCGATAAGGACATGTACAAGCCCAGTCGCATATGAATTGGACCAAAGCAATATGCAATACTATTTTATTTTTCTGCATTAAAATTTATTAAATTAAAATAACTTTAAGAAAGAAAACTAAGTATAATTAATACCTGGTAGTGTTAACAGCTAATAAATAATATTTAATACGTATTCTAATTACAATAACCACAAAAAAAAACAAAACGAAAATTATGTCTGGCGCATATCAGTTGGACCAAGATTTACTAAAAGTTACCACTGAGCGCAGTCACCTTTCCGTTTTAAAACTGCATCAATTCGCTTTGGCATGGTGCTTACTAATGTTTTGCAATAGTCTGGTGAAAAATTATTCCAAATTTCCCAGATTTTATTCTTTAATTCGGGAATGTACTTCGGTACTGGAGTAGTTCGAAGTGCTTTTTTCATTTGATACCAGAGAGTTTCGATTGGTGACAGGTCAGGGCTGCTCGAAGGCCACTTCAATACAGAGATGTTTCTTTCTTGTAACCACGCCATTACAGTTTTAGCAGTATGGCGAGCTGCACCGTCCTGTTGAAATATAAATCCCACTTCTGGCAGCCGAATCTCATTAATAGAGGGCAACAATTCTTCTTGCAGAATGGTCTTATGCTTTGCAAAATTGACGGTACCGTCAATAAAGAGAAGACGTCCAACTCCTTGGGAGGACATGCATCCCCATACCATCACAGATGCCGGAAATTTGACCTTTCCCTTAAGGCAGTCTCTGTGATATTCTTCCCCTGGCATTCGGATCACTCTACTCCGTGTATCGCCAACACACACCTCAAACTTCGATTAATCACTCCATATAATTGTGTCCCATTGACGTTGAACCCAGTCTTTGTGTTCTTTTGCCCATAAAAATCGAGCACGCTTTTATTTTAGCGTGAGAAGAGGCTTTTCATTCGCCTAGAGTAAAAAAGGTAACAAGTTTGGATTTCTTATGTTTATAAAACTTACTTTGTAGAACACATATCCCATTTTTTTCACGTTTCTCAAACAACTATCTTTTGAAATTGGTCTACCAATGGCATCTGCCCATTTGACAGCCAATTCTCGTGAGGAAGCGCGGCGATCTTCTTTAATAAGTGCCAGTAGAGCACGCTGGTCCCTTTTTGTGACCTTCGAAGGACGGCCAGTTTTAACTTTTGCCTCAATATTCCCAGTTTTTTAAACTGCGAAATTATATTTCTCACTGTTCCTTGCGGAATACTTAAATTATTATGCCCAGAAAGTCCATTTTGATGGGCAGCAACAATAGAATTTCGCATATCACAGGGCAATGACTTTCCACGAACCATTTTGACAATTAACTAATTTGAAATGTCTCGGTTCAATTTCCATTTGTTTCTACAAAGCCTACTTGATAATATATGTGAAACAAATAATCATGCCGCGGTAAATAAACGATTGATTTTGCATTCGAGTTATGGTCCAACTGATATGCGCCAGTCATAATTTTCGTTTTGTTTTTTTTTGTGGTTGTTGTAATTGGAATACGTATTAAATATTATTTATTAGTTGTTAACACTACCAGGTAAATAATCATAAATAAGGCTTGGTGAGGTGATCCACCGGAATATCCTACCTGGATGCCACGGTAGCTTAGAGACACTGATCGACTCTACAGAAGATCTACAGCCTTGATTACACCAGATAAAGCAACTACCGAAACGTTGCCTCAAGAACATTGGTCAGGGTGCTGCTGCCGAGATAAATATTCCTAGTTACCCACGCGTACTGGTTTCCAGTAATATTGAGAGACATAAGCCGATGGGGACATACAAATATCATACATTCCAGTTCGCGCGTATCATGTATCAACTCTGATAATAATCATACGGTTACTGTAGTGTCAGACTTTCGGGCAACCGGCCAAATGTCCGGCGGACCTTTATCAAAATATGTTTTATGAATTAGGTATTGGCGTATTCTTAAAATGTCTTTTGGGGTTAGAATTGGAAGTTATACCTTTTAAATATTTTTTGAGATTACAAATTACATTTTTTTAAATATTTTTGAGAATTGGAATTGAATTTTTACAAATATTTTCGGGATTAGACATAAATCATTAGATCTTTTTCAAAGGATTTTTTGGGATTAGAGATTTTATTCTTAAGGATATATTTAAACAGCACCGAACCATGTGTTGGGGGAGGGGCAGCGGTAACTAGGCCAGAAATACACATCATTTTTGGAGAGAAATATATTTAGGGAAGCAGAGATTGAGATTTTTGATACCACAAACAGCGTGCGCAAATGAATTAATATTAATTATTGATTAATTAATGTTAACCAATTAATAAGTGAATGTACAGTAATTAGTAATTGTAAAACATCATCAAAAAGTAATAATACATAAATTAATACTAAGAAAGAAACAAACAAAAAAAGATGATAAATGGCATTCATTAAATAAGCAGACGTCAACAGAGGATGGCTCCGTAAATGAATAGCTGGATCTCAAACTAGAAAACCGCAGTGCAAATCCCATGCAGTTCGTATAATTCTTTTTAATAAAATATTTATTATATTTCGTAAATAAACCTTTTTTAAATAATTATAATATTTATAAAGCAGAATAACTTTGTAAATACTAATATGGTTATGGTAATGTATAATCAATTAGTTTTATTTCTAATTAACATAAATATTATACATATTTTATGTAGTCTAAACAAAGACTATAAAATTAAGGGATAATTGTATGTAATTATTCTTTTTTATGTTTATTTATAAAATAAACAATTACTTAAAAATACAAACAAAAAACGATAATAAATGATCTTCAGTAAAGAAGCAAGCAATGTCAACAGACAGTATAGCCCTGTGGAAGTCTCTCTCTATTTTTGTCTAGAAAGCCACGCTTTAAATTTCATTCAGTTCCTTTAATTTTTTTAAATAAAATATTAAATATATTTCATAAACAATTTTATTTAAATTATAATATTTATAAAAAAGAATAATTACACAAAATTATCCCTTAATTTTATAGTTATTGTTTAACCAACATAATACGTAAATGTGTAATATTTTGGTAATTAAAAATAAAACTAATTGATTATACATTACCATATTAGTATTTAATTCTTTAAGTTATTCTGTTTTATAAATATTATATTTATAATTATTAAAAAAAGGTTTATTTATGAAATATATTAAATATTTTATTTAAAAAAATATACGAACTGCATGGGATTTGAGCCGTGGTTTTCTAGTTTGAGATCCAGCCCTTCATCCGCGGAGTCATGCTCTGTTGACGTTGTCTGCTTATTTAATGAATGTTATATATCATACTTTTTTGGTTGTTTCTTTGTTAGTATTAATTTACTTATTACTACTTTTGATAAGTTTTATAATTACTAATTACTGTACATTCACTTACTAATTGGTTAGTATTAATTAACCAACTATTAATATTAATTTATTTACGCAGGTAAACATGTTTTGAAATCTGAAATTTTGCGTATTGACAAAGAGGAGAAATGAGTTGCCATGGCGAGGGCTTCACCGCCCACCGCACAATGATTAATTAATTTTTGCGATTATACTTTTAACAAAAAAAATGGAGTATAGGATTATCCTCAGATTTTGCACAGTGCTTAGTAAGTATATTTAATGTACAATGCCGCTACAGTAAGTTGTCTGAAAAATCTGCTAATTCAGATTTTCGAAAATCTGTTACGCCGAGCATCGGCTTTTAAATTATTTTGCTGATATTATTTACAATAACTAACAAAACTCAACGTAGCGCGGTTCTATAAATAACAATAATTTTAAAAAACCTTGGTTTCTATAATAACTAGCCCTTGAATTTATAATATGTAGAAAGAACCGTTTCGCGAGCATTCAAAAGAGCCCTTAAATTTTTTAGGGATTGACAATTGAGTTTTTAACAATATTTATTAGAGTTTTTTTATAATAAATAATAAAGATTCACAAAAATCTAATTATGCCAAACACCTTTTGGAACAGAACTGCCTAATGACATCTCAAAATAACATCAAATTTTTACAATTTTGCAACAACAAACACCAATTAGACTTTTAGAAGCTTCTGAAACATGCAAGCATAAACGCCCAGTACCATTTAATAATAATTGAACAAACTGATTTTAGTAATTCTCTTTTATTAGATGTCTTAGATATTTAGTTTTTGCACGTATTACCTATATCTAGTTACCATTTTCTGTATTTATCCTTAGCAACGTGTCTATTTATCAATCTTATCTGCATTTGAGAATAATGACATTTAATTTTAAAACAATTATCAAGTTAGGGATTTCATAAAACTTGTAAAAGTTTTAATTAATCTTTTTATTTTTATTATGATTGGAGATTACGATTATCATCACGAATTCATGATTATTAATCCGGGGATTACTCAACCCTGTTGGTTATTAGAGTAATATTAGCATTTATTTAGCATGACTATTTACATCACGATTTGTTAAAGAATTTTTCTCGACAATTTCAATAATGTGCAGTTGGTAGTATTAACTACCACACATTCGCTTAGCATGCGCATTGCGTCGTTAGACTTAAAAACCTGAAATTACAATTATTGTAATTGTTTTCTCAATGTTTTCTGATATACCCATATGAAACAAAATAAGTTTTAAAAATATTTACTTTAGAAGAAACATTTTTTTATTCTGCAACTGTCACGAAAAAGATCACTTAGTGACTGTTAGCCTTTACAAGATTAGTTTGGTAAAAAATTTTTCCTAACTAATCCGGTAATGACATACTTTCCTGCCTCAATAGGCAGCGATCATCTTGAAAATACCAAGTGGTGTGGTGTTTCAAACATGATATATTATAACAATATTTGCTTCAACTTTAGTTTTACTAATAGTTTTTCAAAAAACTTCATTTTGTACGTTTTCCCTTTTTGTTTTTAATTAAAGCAGTTGCAGAAGAATTGTTATACGCAACAAGGCAGGAATATGTCTATCCCAGTACTACTTTTCTGCCTTGCTACGAAAATAACTACTTTATCAGGTAGGTATAGAAAGAGAGAATATCGTTTTAAATGCATATAGAGTCTAGAAATGTAAGTATTTGTCATACAAACTATATAAACAACGAAACAAATATTTGTCCAGTAAAGATTCCAGCAAAATTTCATGAAAATGCCAAGGCCGTAAAATAAAAACGAAGATAACAGAAAATAACGAGCATTTCAAAGGTAGCTGGATCAAATTACCTTAGAATTAATATTTGCTATATTTTTGATTGTTGACAGCATAACATGTTCTCGTGCTTTTAGTAAAAGTGAATAAAATAAAAAACGTTCTATTGTGTAGTGCATAATAGAAGATGATGTGTGTATCATGGCAGAGAAGTGGATTTCTGATCCTCAAAAGGGTCTTCCGTCTACAGCGGTTAGCTATAATCCAGTCAAATAAATGGAAACGATTAAAGGTAAATACTCATCAGATGTGTTTGATTGCGAGGAAATCGAATACTTAAAGTCGTGAAGTTGATAACTATTAAAGAGTAAAATATTATAAAACAGTATTTACTGCAAAGTATGAGTTGCAAATACACATCAGCAAGATAGTTACACAAGCAGCATTAGAGTAATTAAGAATATGATATGCATGTTTCTTCCTTGTTCGACAATGAGTTGAACAAGGTCATTACACTTGTTAACAGCTAATTTAGCTGCTATTTTTTTAGGAACATTCATCTGTTTATCGTGGAAGCCAAAGCTGTAGAAATTTGAGCTCCACATTTTTCTAATTTTTGAAGACATAGAACTTGTACATACACCTTCCTTCACCGCTATATACATATGTATATTTGATATACCAGCTCAAATACCCATTTGATATGAAAGTTCATTACCTGCTCTTCTTAAGTGATAATATTGTAGCATATGTTAATCATGATTGTATGCGCTATTGATAATTGAGCAATTAAAGGACTATCTCAAAATTAATATATAATATAAAGATTTTGATCTCTTCTTCACTATGCCATTTCTTTTTTCTTTGTTAGTATGATTTCTGTAATGTGTTAGTGATTTATATTAATAAGTCTGGTTCTAAGCTTAGTTCTGCTAAGATGCTATCCAGACTACGTAATCTAAGGTTAGATTGGATCTGCCTAGATAGTACTTTAATTCTTATTTGCCTAGCACCTGAATCACTTATTGGGTAAGACAAATCAACAGTGATTCCGTCTGCTTTGTAGAATAGGTACATACTAAAACAATTATAAGAGAAAAAGAAGGTGGGTGCCATTGGCATTATGCATATAAAAAGTTTCTTGTCGAGGCCTAAACATGTTTCTTAGCTTTCTCAACAATCAATATTTGTCGTTTTCATGCAGACTCTAAATGCAGAGATAGTGTGCAATTTCGACCAAAAGCAATGGTCAATTTTAAGAATGTCAACTTATCTGTTAAACAGTATTACAAATCCCAGTCTTATAAAAACTATTCGTATCCTGTTTCATCTACTAAGCGATGCTCATACGTAATTTTCGAAACTGGACTTAAAAATTCGACTTCCATAAAGAATTGTAAAAGTTGTTTTTTTTTGCAAAAAGGTGTTGCGATATGATTTAAATACTTCCAAAAATATTAATGAAAAGAGAAGTTTCCTACATAAGACCCCCATTGCGATTTTAACAATAAATAAAAGAATAGACATTTTTGGGTTAATGAAAAATGTGTATAATATGATGTTAACAGTGTACTTGTAGAAATAACACAGAACATTTCTGTTATAATTATTCCGTAATAAAATTTATGTCAGAAAAAATTATCAGTGTGATAGTTCATATAAATTATGTACAAATGATCTCTACAGTATTTAATAGTGATACCTTCATTTATTATGTTGTTTATGCACAACTGGAGTAAACTTTCTTTTTCTCACGAAGTAGGAGGACTATTATAAATATATGCATATTTAATAACTACATTTATTATTCATAGTATAATTTATTATATTAGTTTTATTAGTATACATAATAGAACTACAAAATATCATAACCCCACCATTAAGATTATACACTTTCAATTTTGTGGAAAGTTTAACGAGAGAAACATTGCCTTTTGGGAAAATTACCATTTTCAAACTTGAAATAAAAAAAAGAACTGATACTTCATTTAAGTAGGATAAAAGGGATATGAAATCAAGGGGTGAGCGTTAAATGGAAAGGGAAGCAAAGAGAGGGAGATATACGAATATCTTAGTGTGACCCCTTAACATAGTCACTACTAACATAAAAAGCTGCTACTTTCAATTTAATTCTTCTTATTGCAGAAATAATAACAAAACCCTCTTAAATGAAGTTTGTTTGAGATAATCCACTACTCCACCCTTTAATCATGAATTATTTTACGCACAGTGACATTGGTGGTACATTTATTGGTTCAGAAAATTTATTCCCTCGGCTAGATATTGATTTTAGAAACTGTAGGAATAACTTTGGTTATTCGCAAGCTTTAAGCTCGAAATAAAAATATTAACGCTTTCTTTAAATGGTTACCAGTCGTTCTACTAAGGGTATAATAATAAATTTTTCTTCTTATCAGATTAACTTGACACAATAGTTTCTAAAACTTAAAAAGATACTCAACTGCGTCCAACCAACCGGGAAATGAGAAGACCACAGATAAAGAACGGGGAATGGAGCCGGGAGGGAGCTGTGAACTTTTAAACCGCGTCGCTATAAATTGGTGCATACAGATGGTACTGCTGTCGCAAAGAGGCAGCGGCATCTGCAGATAAAGCTGTTCTAGCTGCAATACGACATTTTAATTCTGACATTTGTTTGGTACTTTATAAACTGAAAGGACATAATAGAATAATGTCAATCCAATGGTATGATAGCTATAAACAAACCTTTTTGTCGTAGAGGCGTTAGTATATGAGAGATGACTTTCATAGAAATACAAATTTTTAACAAAAATCGACGTCTGGAAAGAAATAAATAACTGATAAGGAAGTGTGGAGAGAAGAGCAATAAATACATTTTAATTATGACTTATTACTCTAATCCGAGATTACAACAACCATGATTACGAACCTACCATATATTAAGGGATTTGTCAAATTTTAAGTGGGGTAATTATTTATGGGATTTTAGAAGGCAGCACAATTAATACAGAAAATTCATAGTAAAAAATATAAGCTGGGAAATAAAGTAACAAAATTTTAATGAAATTCGGATGGTGAAAAACAACTCTCACAGATAAAATAAATGCATAGGATAGCACCTCATAATTCAAGCTGTGACGTCAACATTACTCTCACTTCATACTGGCCACAACATGGCGGACCAACAAAAGCGACTGACAACATAATAAATAACATTCTGTGTTATTTAAAATATTGCTGCAATATACAGAAATACACCTTTATTCAGAATTCGAATATGACAAAAAAAAGATAATACGATCTGCAGAACATATCACAGAGCTAACTTTGACATTACATGCAACAAAGATGTATACAGCCCCAGAAGAGCAAACTTTAGCTCAAGTTAGGTATTCTCAAGGATAAAGCACAGTAAGGTGCAAAATAACAATAGTAGCGTGAAAATTATTACAACATGCCTTCATAAATAACTTATGTCTACTTGATAAAAAATTAAAAAGAAAATAACAATCCTTATAGTATCTTTTCATTCCATCTAGTAACTGTAAAGTAAAGGTTGTTCCTGATAATAGAAATGATGTTTAATTTATTTACAGGTGTTTATATGTAAAGATCTTATTGCTATTTTGGATCAACAAACTATTGGTATTTAGTAGAATATTCAACTAGATTTTTAATTTATGATTTTTCTTCTTTGCAATTAAGATATCTATTACAAGTTACAATCTTATAGCTGCTCCCCCTTCAATCGTATACAATTATAATAATTGTAATAAAAGCATAAATTTCCAATTAAAAATGTTAGTCCGTAGAGAGATTAAACTTCGAGGAGTTCAGGACAGAGCAGTCCCTAAATCCCATCTCAATCAGTTGTGGCATGTAGGGTATCAATAGGAAGAAAATGTGTTTGAAAGTATTCCAACAAACTAGAACGATAGGCCTAGTATCAAGTAGCTTTTAGAATGTGACATCGTATTGGTAATAACTTTTCCGGCATCACAATCTAAACTGCTGTAGAAGTTTGGTCACGGCAAATGCTTTTATGACTATCAAGGGTAATATAAAGAAAATGAAAAACACTATATATGTAGCATTGTCTCAGAAAGGTGATACTGACAACTGGTCCCGACTTGACGCCGACCGGAAATAGTATTCCCGGTTCCCCTTGAGTTCCGGTTCGCACCAATACCGCTCACGCTGAGATACAGACCCTACCCGCTACATTACATCTCCTTAAAGCCAAGGTGTCTGGTTTAAAATGCTAATCTTCGCAAATGGGGCGCGCGTTATTTTGAAATATGGTTTTGTTTTACATTTTTATTGCGGGCGCATTTATAATAACGTTTTTCAATTTGCGGTGATACTTTTATGCCTAAAAAAAGTAATTTCGGGGGAAAGATTTGATAGATTATCTAATTTAACCGTATCCCTAAGTTTCTTTTACATTATTTAATAAATTATAAAGAGCTAACAATTAAAAAAAGCAGTAGGGATCTACTTTTATTGCTGTTGTAGAACACGAGACTATATCCATAGAACGTAACTAAGAAATTTGGCAACATCTGGTAAAGTGGCACCATTTCTGAACCACCAGGGGTTCTTGAATAGGTATGGCAGGTATATATATGTATCTTAAAAAATATCTTTTATATGTCTGTTTCAAACCAAATACAGAGTGTTAGGTATTTTTAAAACAAGAAGATTCATTTTATTTGTAAAAAAAAATATTGCTATCGGTAATTCAAAATGGATGGAATTTAGAAAAATTTACAAATTACACTTTGATGGTGAAGTTTGCTTTTCAGCTGTGCATAGGTGAAGGTCTTCCTGTTTTTTTTTCATTCTTCTATATTATATATCTTAAAACCGGCTTTTTGTTACATATTCATAGCTTCAACAGTTGCTATGCTTCACGGTACACGGAGGAATTTCTGACGTGTTTTTGGGCTTTTTTTAAACGAGTAATAAATGTGTGTGTGCTTATTCAAATACGCTGAATCAAAATAACTTATATATTATTAAAGCATACCTGTTACAGGTTTATTTTAAAAAAATTTTCTTCGAAAAATAATGAGAATCCCTTAAGTAATTTCTAAAGTGAAAGAATTATTCTAATATCAAACTCGCGGGGAGCTTATAAATGAATAAAATTTCATTTAGAAAAAGAGTAATAAAAATAGAAAGATGCATCGCGACAACCATGAACTAGAACATTTTGGATATGGCACTGTATTCTTCGCAAGTAACGATTTTCTTTCTGTGGACTATGAGAGTGGGTGGAGTTAGGGGAGATGTTTTATTGATCAGCCCCTTCCTTAGTCACGTGATATGTTTAGGGGCATAATTCACTCTAGGCAGCTACTGGACGTTATATATTTATTAAAATAACTAATTTAAAAGGATAACTCTACAGGTTCTAAAACAGTCAAGAATAATGACATTTGTTGTAGAAGTTTGGTTATTATCATTTTAGCTAGCAATAAATAAATTTTATATCACCACTGCTTGTGATTTCGCCAGAAACCTATCTCCTGATAAGATATATTAATATGGCAGTTTTATGTTTCCCGTTTAAAAAGGTTCTACTACTAATAAAATATTTTTTCTTAAATAATTACATTTTAAAAGCATCTCTACAAATAGAGATTTTCATTAACGATAACTACATCCAATCAATGTTTTACAATTTTTGCTGCTGTTGGCAATACTCAAAACAAGTGAGTTTTTCATATCATAAATATAAAATCGGTCAAACTGCGACCCAATCGACAATCCTAACAACGTTTTTCGGTTTTAATTGTAAAGGGGGTGTAATTATAGCGCCCTGTTTAACATGTCCCGTGGGAAGGTGCCGTTTGAAAGTAAAGCAATTCGAACAAATGCAACATAAAAATTTATGGTTTATTATTAACTTATTTATTTTACTATAATTTGATCATTCGGTGTTTTATCAAATAAAATTATTTGGCCCAGATCTCCAGTTATCTCAAAAATCCTGTTGAAATTTTATTATTTAACAACTTCTTTCCTGAAAAACCATAAAAGAGCAGTTAAATTAGGTATATAGTAGCAAAGATAACTCTGAATTAATTGATTGCTTAATGCGCCACTTAAAAAGCCATTAAACGTCTACTAAAAATTGGCCAGCCGTAAATGGGTGAATGAAGAAGAAGAACATGTAATAAAACCTAACGCACTCAGAGGTAGGTAGTTAAAGTGATTTTTATGACCTGTAAACTTGGTCGTAAAGTCGTAATGTCCCTCGCATTACAATTGCATGTTTACATGGTCTACTACACCACTTAACTGGATAACAAAACGCACATTGCCTTTTATTGATCGTTTATCATTACCTGTTTATTTGTGCATATTAATAATTTTCAATGTCTTGTACATGGAGGTACCAACCAAATATGTGTATGTATGTATGTAAATTTTTTAGTTCCACTAAAAACCTGTTGAAAATAGTTGTCGTCATTGCCATTTTTATTTCCATGAAAGAACTTTCTGAAATACGCACGTAAGATTTTTCTTTATTGCATAATATATGCATAAAACTTACTCGATGTTTAAAACAATCTTAACAATTTTAATGATTCCTCCGTCTTGAATCTTTAATATCAAATTCCTTTAAAGCAAGATACATAATCAAGCAATACATAATAATAAGTTAGGAGCATTTTCTAATTAAATGATACTAATTTAGAAATTGTAGAATAAGAAAATAATTCTTAAAACCTCAGAGCAACCAATTAGCACTGCAAATTAGCGTACAAATTAATTATTATTGATAAACAATGAATTAAAGAAATTAGAAATGTGCAAATAAAATAATCTCTAAACAAGAAGAAACCACCTGTACTAAAAATAGAGCAAGCACCGATAGCACCATCTAAAAGACGAAAGAGATGAAGAAGAAAATAACTTTTGAAATCACGTTCTTTGAAATACTCATCGGACGAAAACAACCCGTCAAAATGTAGTTTACTAAGAATCCAGAGGCCATGACGTTTCTCTTGCTCAATGCCACATATCGTAACTAATTACCTTTTATAACAAAATCACACAATGACTCCTCGAAATAATATTAAATTCCTACATTTTTGTAGTAACAAACGCAAATTAGACATTTTAGAAACCTTTGAGATATACAAACACAAACTCAGGGTACCTTTAATGAATGAACAACTTGAGCTCAGTAATTCTCCGTTACTGGAAGTATTAGATATTTAATTCTGATTATTATTATTATTTTATCTAGTTACCTATTTTTGTATCTACCTTAGCGACGTGTTTGTTTATAATTATATTACCTTTGATAATGACAGCATAGCTGTCGAAACAATATTGTCAGGTTGTATTTTAATAAAACTGTGAAACTTTTAATAATCTTGATTTATTTCATGATTATGGAGTTCCACAAAGTAAGGCTGGAAACAATAAACAAAACAAAAAAATTACTTATAGATCTTTTGTGAAGGCTTCTTACCAAATTAACTCAATAGATTTCAAATGCAAAAGTTTTCTATGTTAAGAAGATGACGTTGAAACAGGGTTAGCTCAATGATTTTCACCACCAGGTTCACCAATCAGATTTATTCAATATTCATTCAAAAATTCATTAAATTCAAAGAAATTTACTTCGTTCTGTTCAGAAGATGTCAAACTTTTCTCTTCGCTCTTCTCTTCAATTTTTTATAAGTCATCCAACATGAAATACAGAGATGCACTTCTTAGAGATTAGAAGGTCTAACATAAGAGATATAAATTTATCAAAGGTTTCCTTGTTGAATTAATAGAAAGAAAATGAAAAGAAATATCAAATGTCGGATGATAATAGTTTTCGGCAGTTCAAATAGGTATAACATTATAAAAAAATTAGCCACCAAAGGGAAACCTGCCAAAAGCGCAATGTAAAATTTTGAATGATGGTGCAAATAAGGTGAGAATATAGCACATGAAAGAATACGAATAACTTGAATTAGTAAGGTATGCTGGCCTGCCCTAGTAAAAATAATTTACGGAGAAAAAGTAGGTATTCCAGACACTTTTTGAAATACAAAAGTTCTAGAACAAAATGCTATTGTATATTATTAGTTATTATTGTAACTTTTTTTTTAAGTAATAACAAAAATGCTGTTTAATCGTCTAATTAACAAGAGAAATATTATTTACATACACTAAATTCAATCTTAACTAATTATTTAACACTATAACTATAAACTGTTTAACGAACTTAAATGCTAGATATTTACAAGCTTGAAGTAGATTATATAAGGACTATTTATCTATTATTACGACATTTATTTAAACATTTATTTATTCACTAATATTACTAATTACACAAAGCACATTTCAATAAGTAGGTTGAACACTAATTGATGTCTGGTCTACGCGGCCGGTCGATTTATATCCCCCATATAAACGTTCTCCATAGAAAACGCTGGAACATACTCGTGCATTACCTCGTCGATGCGTCATATATCTCGAACATCGGGAATCCTCCAGTATTGTAGCCCGTCTAGCTGCCAGCCGATGTGTCATATATTTCTCGAAGGTTCTAGTATGTCCTTTGAGGCGTGTAGAGAATTTCCCCATTCGTTACATTATTTTTAAAAATAATTTTATTTGCTGGGTTTAACTAATATAACTAGAAAGCTGGAAATGGGGGTTAGCTGTAATGATTTAGAACATATTTTCCTTATCAACATGTGGTCGCTTCCTGATAGTTTTCGAGAAAATCGCATTTTAGATTTTAAGTACGCCTATTGTACTAACAGTACATTAAAGATACCAAACATTGAAAAAAAGAATTAATTTTTTTTAATGTAATGTAATGTAATCTGAGTCGGCGGTGGACGAGTAGTGTAGGTGCAACACCCGTATTCCAAGGGTCGTGAGTTCGAGTCCCACTTGGGACGACGGGGTCGTTCTAATTGGAAAACTCCGCCATCTCAACTTTAAGTGTGTGTATTTGTGATACATGTTAGTTAGATGGATTTAAGTAAGGCGTAAATAAATAACAGGACCTTCTTGGTACTTGAACGTAAAATTTATGGGATCTTAACCTGCTTTTACATTTTTACTTATCGGCCTTCTTTGATTTAATCTACTTTATTTAAATAGTTATAGTCGCAGCACACTTTAAATAATAACCAGTTCCTGATTTTTTCGATTTTATTGATCTGAATCAATCTAAATCGTCGAGCAAGGCTGCAAATAAAGCATAGTACTTACTAAATGTGGTCATAAATAATTAAACAAAGAAGAGACAATTGATTCTGAGCAAAAATTAACTGACGTCACTGACGGTACTATTAGCCTCAACTATTTAATTCGTCTATATCAATAACAATAGACAATAACGTATCATTAGCAAATACATTAGTATACTTTTAACCAACCAATAAATATTTATTGGATTAGTGTTAAGAACATTATCATAGTAATTCATATAGTATATAATATAAGGTAAAATGTTGCTATGAGGTTCATTTGAGCATCATCATCACATCATGAGAATCAAACATTTCAATTAATAACTAATGCGACTAATTAATTATTAATCATTAATTATTTGTAGGTTTGTATCATTACATAGTAGTAGCATTGTATATTTGTATCATTAATACTATCAATTTCTTTATTACTATAAAAAATTCTGAAAGGGTATTACCTTAGCAAGCGTCGAACGTAAATTCAGATCATGTTGCAGCTTTACTAGAAGATTCACAGCTTCTCTTCGAAAACTCACTGCTGGAGTTTTATGGTAAGTGGGAAGGGTTGAATAAATATTTCGACACTAAACCAAATTCACTCTACACCATTCCTAAAACTCACTATATATTTATTCTATGGGTTTGTTATATCTATTACTAGTACTTCGTCCTAGATACGGGTAGCTAAGAGGTAAGCAATTTGGCTCTTCCTTGAGCACACCTTTTGACTTTCAGTGCCATTGTTCATCTCTTACAACATTTAGTAAGAAGATGATGGCCGGACATCTGCGTACGAGATTGTGACCGCCAGTGATGAAAATGACCAAGTTGAAAAAAAGCCCGTGGAAAGTACAAATCGAGAATCTCCGGAATGCCAGTTTGGCGGCACTATGTTTTTAAGTGATAACATTGTAATATAAGGAAGGCATGTGTTTATTACTTCTACATTAATAGGATTTTCAGACTTACAAAGCTCATTGCGCTAAAGTAAAATATCGTTTATCTTATGACATCGTATTTAAGAATGTTTTTATATCCTTTAGAGATCTCCCTCTTCAAAATCACCTTCGATTAAAGAGGGTTTAACTTACTAGCATCTCGGGAAGTCATCTCCGTAACTAATTAAAATATCATGGATATTCATGGGAGTAGTAAAAAAGTTAACCTATTTTTTCCGATGGCAATAAATACTTTGCATTTTCATAAAGACATGCTATTCTGAAAATATTGATCGAAACACTATATTCTAACAATTTTATACTTTATAGATATCCGCGACATACCTTCCAAGCTAGTTAAAACAGGATTTTAATATGTTTTAACGAATATATTTTAAGATATTCGTTGGGCCCATACCTCTGCAAAACATGGCATGGTCGTGGTAAGATATAGTGGAAACAGAGAACTGTTGTTAAATCAGGGATTTACATCCTATGAGGATGTAAATCTCCTTAGTCCTGATTGCTTGCATGAATATTCGTTTACAAAAAAGAATACATGGGTACATGATGCTAACTAGAAATCAGACAACTATGTATTTATTATTAGATTGACATCAGGGGTAGCAGATACCAGAAAGTTAGTTTTGGATGCTGCCTTCAGATACCTACAGCTTTTGTCAGGTGTACACAAATGCAACTGTGGGGTGTTACTAACGAAAGCGATGTGCCTAGACAAGACCAGCATATCCTGTTAACCAGATTAAGATTTTGCACAAGAAAGCAAAATTGTTCAGAAAGCTGAATCTAAACAGAAATGTAAAATAAATGTTCATCATACTCTTGCTGATGTAAAATTGTTTCTGAGAATAAAGAAGCGGAGTTGAAATAAGACACTAAACAATCTGAGCACTATTTAAAACCCTTCAAGTGAGGTGTTAGTGAGAACCATGGTAACAAAATTTATTGTTGCTTTAAGCAAAATAATAATTTGTTAACTTATACAGACACCAGATAGTTGGTTAGGTAGAATAACAAATCTATTAGTTCAATAAAAGTTGAGAAAGAAGGTTTAAACATTATACCATGACGTCAAATAGAATAAATTTATATGTTAACTATTCTACAAAATTTTCTACTGGATACCAAAAAGATGTAAAAGATTGACTACATTATCCGTCTAAATAATATACCACTCTTAATGAAATTCTAACTCTAAATTACATAAACAGTAGCATAAATTCTTCATCAAAGAAAGACGGCAATTTTAGTCGTTTTCATGGCGCTTCAACTTCAACAAGAAAAAACATAGAGACTGTAGAGAATATAAACACGCAGTAAAACAAGTGAAGGTTTCCCTTCATGTACCTACAGTTGTAGGAAAGTTGGATTTACAAGACTTTAGAAGGATTTTTCCCAGTTAATATCTGTACATATCAACTTAAATTGGCATAGCAGTTAGCTTTAGAATTTTCATTTATAATAGCTTGAGACTACCCGTAAGTTGTGTAATTTTGTATTCCGTCTATCTTCATAGTTCAGAAAAACCGCCGTGGAAATACTTGTTTTTAAAAGCCGTTAAAACAGAAGATACGATACCTCGCACCATGCTATCCCTACCTATTTCTAAACTACGATAGCTATACTATGTGGAAGATACACTTACCAAAACTTATACTTACTCATAGTGGTGAAATTGATTTTTTATACTATAGTAACTTTTTTAAAGACCGCTTGACACATTTATTTGATGTACTTTAATCTTGCACTGGCTTTAACATTATTTTGGATTATACACGGTGTTTGAAACGATTGGCAGACGAAAGTTTAAATCAATCGAACATATGAGACATATTACAAAAAAATATCCATTATATGGCTCTAAACCTGATCATTTCAGCATAATTCAATTATTTTTTGAAGAGTGTTAAATTTGACAATGTGTTGTATGTATCTATAATAAGTATAGTGATGATTTTAAAGTTTTCAGACAGCTACTGTCTATGCAGTGGCGCGATTTCAGGTCTGTTATTGGGGCCAAAGTCGTGCTCTTGAGATTTGATTAATTTAAATATCCGATGATAAAGCAAAAAATTTGCTTCTAAGCAGATACAACAAAATATAACTAAAATTGTCCCAACATTGCCCCCCCTCTTGCAACCCCCAAATCCCACCACTGTGTCTATGTTACCTCAGTACAACAAACATAAAATATGACAAATCTTTTTTATTTAAGAATATTTGAAATTTAATATGATGGTTTGGCTTGCAGAAATTGGTTTTTATGACCGGTATTTCACAACAATAGCGATTTTTCCAACAAAGAACTGTTATAGGCTTACTCAGTTTACTGCTTAAAGCCCTAAATAAAATGATACTTTGAATGTTAGCAGGTAAGTATTTAGGACATTCTTTAAGGTGTAACTAAAATTTTTAAAAACTCTATTTATTAAGACATTAAAAAGAAAGCTAAAAGATTAAAAATGATAAGAGACTCAAATAAAATATTTCATTTTGTTGGTACGGCAAGGGTATAAACGGGTTTTTCGTTATTGAAATTTATATGTATCAAAAAATTACTATTCCTAATATTAAAAGAGCTAAGGGGAAGTCTAAAGTGTCAAAACATAAGAAATTTTATTAAACATAAGTATTTTTGATTCCCGTTTATACTATTCACTTATGTAGTATCTATTTTTATTTGACATAATAAAATTGTAATATAATCGTTTCTATCTATCTTCAATTGTTTCTATTCCGTCATACTTACATTATATTACCTCAAAAAAGAAAAGAAAAAAGAAGACGGCCTTGAATGCAAGCCCATACAACTGGTATTGAATACTCTTTCTAAGATAATTTAACAATAGTTGTTACTGTCGGTACTTGTGTCTAAAGATGTTTTAACAAAAGGTATTACTGCCGGTACTTGAATCTCAGAGCTATAAAGACCAATTTCTGGAGGCCATAATGAGCTTCGAATGTTTAAATATATTTTACTGTCTATACTTTTAATATGATGTATTTAATATGATATATATATATATACATATACTATCTATAATCTATAAATCTTGTATCTAATAAATATTGAGTAAATAATACAAAACTAAAAGAAAAAACTCATTTTTAGTCAGTTTATTGTCATTGTAAACAACTAATATATAATAAAAAATTTAAACTTTAACCTTGGTTGAACATAATAGGTAACATGTATTACGAAAAATTTATATCAATATGGTTACATAAAACACAATCAATGCTTGATGCAACATCATTTTCAATTGTATTACATACTATGTAATTATTAAATAAAATTTTCAAATTATATAATTTTAAATTGAATAATTTTCAATTGGTGTCACCCCTACAATGATTTCACCCGGGGCGGATCGCCCCCTGCCTCCGTATTTACGCCACTGCACAAATTCTTGAAAGAAGAAAATTGGACGTGTAATGTAGAGTAGCCATTGGAAAAATCTGAATATGTTATACTGAGATTTTATTGCTATACTTTATTTTACTAGTACTATAAAGAGCTACTTTATAGCCTCAAAACTGTACTATAAATGGCACTTTATAATGCAGTCGTACATAAATATTTTTTTAATATTAAAAAAAAAACATTTACTTAATAATTAGGATACACTTTACAAACATCTATTAAGTAGCATGCTACTGGGATATCTTCGAGTTTGGTAACCATTAACGATTTTCTTGATTTTTCCCTGTAGAGTAAACGACCACAGTTTCAGATTGTTCTGTTTATAAATATAAAATACAGGTTAGTAAAAAGTGAACAGGTTTGAAGAAAAATATGAATGATTACTTTTCTGATACACTGGGATTTTTGAATTTTGGTCAACGATTTGTGAATTACAATATGCCCATCAGACAATCCTGCAGTGGCGAGCGGTCCATGAAAGCAATGGAAGCAATGCTTCCCTTGAGAATTTATTAAAAATAAAAACCAATGCTAACAAAAATATTTTTATAAAATTATGGTTATCGTTTATTTAAATTAGTAATATTTAATCAACTTAAAGCTCAATATCAATTCCGTACAGCAAAAAGTATAATTATGTAGAGTACTATTTTAAATTAGGCTCATTCAACTTGCGCGGAAAGGTAATACCGATTTAAATGTGTTACATACACTGCGTATAAGCACTGAATTCGTTGCTTATAACTGCTCTTCTCCTAGCCTTGGCGTGGCAAATGTTTATTTATTATAATTTGGTTATTTGTTCGATTTAAGTGTTTGTTAAATTTGATGTTACTTAAATAATGTAAATCTGCGAATGAGACTGTATTAAGCCACATTTTATTATTTCACTTTATATAAGTTGAATTTTTTTTAAAGACAAATAATTCTATTTAGTTTACTCTGTATTAAACATTTTAGAGTTTTTCAAATTAAAAATATAAACATTAAAATAATAAAAAGTAGTGTTGACTAGTCTACACAGCGAAATCTTTAATTTAAAAAAAGAAACGCGTAAATCGGCCTGGTGGATCTCTCAAACGAACTGGAACAAAAATAAGCCTTGTGTTTTAAATATATAGATAATTAAACAAACATTATTTGTTTCTATTCTATGTATACTCATTTCTAAATTTGGGGGAGGGGGGAAATTCCCACCGTGAATCCGCGCCAGTACCTAGGTATATTAAAATTAAAATCGTGGTTGCTTCGCTAGCCTAAATTCTCACCGCACTCCACTGCAATCCTGATAATATAGACAACTATCCTGACAATCTTTGATAATGTCCCTATATTTGTTAGATTTTAGGGAATTGAAGAACCGCCTGAGTTTTAACATTAGTAGATAAAAGGTTCACTCATTTTCCATGTTTAGTGCAATTATTAGAAATATTTTTGCAAATTGCTCAAGTTTTTGAAAATAGACCTCTGGGATCTTGATGGCTATTGATAAATAAATTGTGTTCTTGATTTAGTTCTTGATTCTATACCTATATTACTGTTAGGGTTTAGGTTACATATTTAATTATTTATTGTATCATTGTGTCTTCTCTTAATTACGTTATAAATTTAGGTTAATAATTATGTTATTGTACAAGTTTGTTGTTAAGTACATTTATTCGGCTATGTTCGCTTATCGTCGACTTAAGCATGTTTGGGGCGCATAGCTCAAGGGTTACTTGTCAGGGAGAGGGGTAGAACAGTACATTTTTTACACTTGTATATAAGTTGCTGTCCTGTACAGTCCAACAAAAATCATTAGTTCAAATAAAATTATTAAACGTTTACCTAAAAAGTGTTTTTTATCTTTTAAACAATTACTATGACGATTAAATGCCTGAAATCTATGTTACTTTTAGAAAACCTTTAGAATTTAATTTAGTCAGTAACAACAAAGCTTTCAAAACAAACCAAAAAAATTAAATAAATAACCAAATACATACACTACTTGCTGCTTAACGCAAATCCACCCTAACGACAATGTTTACTTTTCTGTATGTTACAGGAATACATACTTTCCTTATCTATAGCTTCCAGTTTTCGTTTATTTCTTCCCTTCCACCTCAACCGTACTACTGCAATAAATAATTATAAATGAAAGATAGGACATGCATTTTTATCGTACTCTTATAATTTATTGTTGTAGCATTAAAATACTTTCAAAAAGTCCCCTTTTATTTATTAAAACGAACTGAATAAAATTATAATGAGTTCTAAAGAACTGCAATACATTCATATCTCTTTATTTTAGCATTCAGCAAATAAAATAATCGAAAATATAATAAAGATGTACTAAAAGGGTGGATGAGATGATAAAATTAAACTCCTGTTGTTTTCAGAAATTTCCCTCCCTTTCACGATGAAATTACTGTCTCAGAGAGTTTTACAATCCCCTCTGGTGGAATTGAAAGGCACTTGTTGGAGATTTGCAATGAAACGGCCGACTGAAGTGAGGAAAACGACCGCTTAGGGTATCCTGTCCCCAAACGGTTTGAATCCCTACTTACAAGGTAAGAATTTCAATAGCTATCGTAAACATTTCAACTCGAAAAATTCATAAGAATTCGATTATTTTATTTCCGGATAAAAAAGGATAAATATACAGAAACACAAAAAAATACTCCTTCTCGAAGCTTACGTCAGAATGCTTATGTGTATATAGAATTACTAGATACATTTTAGCCTATAAAATAATTAAGACCCTACTAATTAAAAACTTTTTCAGAAGTTAAAATTGGACAAGATGATGTATTTATTAATTTAACTATAAATCAATATTTGGGTGCATTTTACCATTTGATATAAACAATTCAAGAAAATCTCTTAGTAATTAATTCTTATTGCACCAAAACAGTTTTAATGTGCTTTTATTAAAATCACCAAAGTTGTTATTTAGTTAAAAACTACTATAAATTCATTCTCAGGCAGGTAAAAAATTAAATAGACCAAATTTCCATTTAATTACTTCATTAAAATACCTAAAAGTTTGCTACATAATTCGAACCATAGAATTTTGAATAACTTTAATTATGTTATAGTCATAAAATGAAGAATTCTGTGAAAATCAAAATACAAGTTTTACTATCAATGAATGGTGTTTAGGTATTTTACTACGAGTCATAAAATTAAGGTCGTAAAAATTATTTATAAGGCTGTAGACCTCACGACCTAGTGTAGAGCCTTTAAAACATCAAAACAAACCATAAACATAAAACCACGGTAGTTTGGTTAAGAGCTGGCTATTAGGGTTCTGATAATCAGTGGGTGTGTATAGTGTAAAAGAATAAAGTGCACATTAAACAAAGACAAAACGCTGCGTTGTTTCAGTAAAGAGAAGGAAATAGGAAACGGACAACACGATATAAATGGCACGGCATTCCTGAAATGAAACCATTGACAAAGAGAACCGGCAGTATAGTTCGGTGTAGAAAGAGATGGCAAATTTAATGACCTACAACTCTATGGATCACAATGACGCCACTTGAGATGGAGGCATAACGGCCAACATAACGACCTCAGAGTGCCACCTAGCAGTTAGTAGCTGAACTATAAAATACATACGACGGCTATATAACGACTAAATACGAATGTTAGTTTCTGCCACAACCGTATTACAGATTGAATTTCTTATTGACTTTAAAATTATTGCTCGTTTAACATTTTCATAGGTGCACCCGGTATTTGAAGGGTTTGCATTTTTCTGAAAACACTTAGGGTGTTGTGAATTTATGAAATAAAATTTTATGATGATTTTGATTGAGTTACTATAAAAATCTGGCATGAAACCACACCCATTGCTTGGCTTTATGTGGCGGTAGTTAGTGTTGACATTAAGAGAGGGCAATAACAATCAAGAAGAACTTTGTTAGAAGCGAAAGTGGTATTCAAAGGAAAGGTAAAGGCGGGAGAAAAGTTTAATTAATTTTATTAGCTTTTAATTTAATTACTTTTTTTATAAATAAATTAGTTTTTAATAAATTTCTATTCTAAAATAATAGTCTTAAAATTCTAGTTTTTCCTATAAACTAATAATTTAGGCTATATGAATTACAGTGAACAGTTCTTTTTATATTTAAAATATATATTTATGTTTATGTTTCCATTTATTTTTTTTTTAATATATAGAGATCACAATTTGTAACAATTTAATTGACTATTACAGTGTCGTTTAATTAACAATTTCAAGAAATAGAAAAATGCAATTATAGGCCAAGAGAAAAATTTACAGTACAAGATTTAGTAGAAAAAATGATAAACTTTTGGTTGTATTACTTTATAGCTATAGGTTAATAATCGCATTGGTACTTTGGTAAACAGGTGGTGAAACTTTAAAGCAGAAATTTCAAAAAGAATGTATTTTTCTACACTTAAAAAGTTGTCTTTCTACTGAGAAGATAAGAAGCACAGACTTTATATATGAGCGGAAACCTTTTAGGCCGATACACGTAAAAATTAACTAAATAGCTGTAGATTAATAAATATTACCTTGGTACATACGGTAAAACTTTAAAACAGAAATTAGAAAAAAAACTACTTTTTTTTGCAAACCTGGAGTAACCTCTATATCGCTTAGAAAAATGTCTTTCTGCAGAGAATATATAAAAAAGAAATCCACACAAAACGAAAACCGTTTACCCCTAACTTGTACATCTTTTTCTTTGGCCAGAATTCAGCGCGTAATAGTTAAAAAGAATCCAAACGAGCCGCTACGTCCAAAATTTTAATTTATTAATTTAAAAATTATTAGTAACATAAACAAAATTATAATAGATACAATTTCAGCGGCGGATTGCAAATAAATATCTGAGGCCCGCAGGCTGCACTAACCTAACCTAATCTAACTAATTTAGGCCAATTCTGGTAAAACTGTAACTGCAACTATAATAATAGTTCTGCTGTAACCAATACACATTGTAAACATAAAGTTTAAAAAAATTATTTCTTAGATTGTATGGCTGTAAAGAAATGTAGATGCCTTTTCGCTGGAAATTAGGTCTTTTTCCAAGTATTTTCGTCTGTACACTTTTTGATCCAGTCTGAGGACAACGAAGACTTAGCGATGATAAGATTCATTCCTACAAGAAATCAACGAACGGGTACTAATAATTGTGCATAGAAAAGCCTTTACCTTTTTCTTTAGCCTAGAACATAACTAACCGGAGATTTCCAAATCTTTTCCAAAGATTACAGTTGGTATGCCAAAATTTCAGTACTTGCCGCTCTGTATAGTGTATAGGAAATATATAACTGTTATTACAGACAAAAAATATTTTGTAAGAAGTGACATACACCCTATTCCCCTATTTACTACTAGCCTGTACGGTAGGCTAAAGAGATAGACTACGAAGTTGACTAAAAAATTGTGAGGTAATTCTAAAACAACTAGCATAATACCCGCTGAAAAATCAACGGTCCCCTTCTGGTCATGTCATTCGTCTGATCTATCCACGAAGTAAAAAAACAGTTCTGCTTATAAAAGTTAATTTTTGAGATCCACCACCAACACTCTCCCACCTATTTTAGTAGTCCTTAACCCCTACTGTCAACAATTACCAGTTTATATGCATGCATACTTGAGCATATTGTTGTTGGCGGACGAACGAACATATGGACCAACGAACGGACACGATTCCTTAATTGAATATTTCGTCGTACACAAGGTTTGTCGTAACCTTTTCCTTTTTGATTCATCTTCTTTCTCTGTATCATTTTTCTTCCTCTCCCTATCAGCCGCTTTATTTCCAATCTTTCCACGTCTATTTCTCTTATCTTCCAACCTTTCCTTTTCGGTTTCTCATCTTTCTCTCTAGCATTTTTCTTTCTCTCCCTGTCAGCCTCTTTATTTCCGACCTTTGCACGTCTATTTCTGTTATCTTCCAACCTTTTTTCGATTCCTTATCTTCTTTCCCTGTAGCATTCTTCTTTCCCTTGTCAGCCTCTTTATTTTTGACCTTTGTATGTCTATCTCTGTTATCCTCCAACCTTTTCTTTTTTAATTCCTCACTCGCTTTATCCCCGACTTGTCTCTTTCTTTATTGCAATCGATCTTCTCTTGGGTCAGACTCTTCTTTGTCTCTCCATCTCGCTTTCTGACTTGAATTTTTTTGTCCCTAATCCATGTTGATTTCCTTTTTTTGTGCTTCTTTCGGACAGACCCTCCGTCTTCTAAACCTTCTTAACGTGGTGTGTCAATTTCCTCCAGCACATCAAAGTAACCCTCTGAGAGTCTCCCTGACAAAAGTAGCCTTTTTGTATGAAGGTCAACTTGAACCTGAGGTGTACTCTGAGAGAAGAGGCTGCCATCCCTCCACACTTCAAATACAAATGGGAAGATTTGGGTAGCTGAAATAACTTCACACAGCGAGCCATAAGTCCCAACGAGGTCCATCTCTGCCGGTATTCGGTAGGAGTTAGGTAATTATCACCGCCGGGAGTCGAACTAAGGACCTCAAACTCTTCCCAGTTGTTGCACACGTGGCCGACCTCGTGCACTGTCTAGCTGTTAAACACAGTGTGCGATAGCTCTAAATAGACAGTTCTTATCGCCACTCATTGACACAATGCGATGGGAGACTTTACCGTCTTCCATTGTCAGTTTCTCCATTGTAAAAATAAAATATTAACAACTCCGTAACAAAGTTTGTTAAATCCAAATCCGAAGTAACAAACAAAGTTCAGGTGAAAACGAATAATCCAAAATCGAAAACCAAGTTCAAGCCAATTCCGTAAGTAAGAAGTTGTAAGTGAAGTTTCTAGCGTACGCCATTCAAGAGATATATAGCCATAATGATTTTTTAAGAAATGCCTTACCCTGCGATCCCCTCGGTTTGTTTTTGATTAAAAATATACTCATGCACCCCTTTGGGGTAAGACCCACCTGCCTGTAAGATTTCAGCTTCCTAAGTCTTCTAGTTTTCGAGATATTTTTCGGTGGACATCGGACATCCGACATCGGAACTGGCTATTATTATATTAGGAGATGATTTCTTGTACTGATACGTCGCTACTAGGTTTTGTCTTCCAAAGAAGTTTAATGATGACATATGATCACAGATAATGCTGGAGTTTACTTTACAAGATAACTTTCATTTATTTTGAAAAATAATTCCAATTTTGTATGTGACCCAGAACTTTAACGACCAACTTAATAGTTATTGGAAAAATATAATTTACCTCTAAGAGGAGTAGGTTTTCTTATTCCATTTCATTCACTTTTCGATATTCACACATTTTTATTTCACTCTGACGATCAAAATCATTAAATTACAGTAAAAATTACAACTGATTTATCAGCAAATTTATACCTTTAAACTATTATCAAGAATATTGAAATTAATAAGTATATATTACTTTTTAATCAGTCCATAAAACTAGTAATGCTTCACATATAATACACCACGCTTTTAATATCTTTATTATTAAACTTAATTATGAAACTTTTTTCTTTTATAAGAATAAACTATTCGCGAGATCTCAATTTGGCAGGAAATTGATAGACTTGGCAACAAAACAAGACATTTATTTCTTAACAAGAACTAACCAAGATATGGTAGTCAACAGAATTAGTTTTATAGAACATATATTTGAACTCTTAATATTAATTGGATAAAATATGAACCTATCACGTAATATCAAAAAGAAAGTTTATACAGATTCTTCGTTCGATTTTATGTTATTTCTCAATATATAAAGTCGGTACATTATTATTATGTTTTGGTTACAAAAAAAACTAGAAAACCTTAAGATTTCTTTTGAGCGTTCATTCTATAAATGAGTTCATTCATTCATTCTATATCTAAAACCGAGGTAAACAGTAGCAATGGAAACATGCCTAAATAGATGGAGGTGGCAAGAATCGTTTCTCCAAATCCCTGTCACAAAAAGCGCTTACCGCAGCTTCAAGCATTGAAAAAAGTCAAAACCGATTCAGAATCAACACGATTAGCTCACAGGATAAGAATATACAGCAGCACTCTCGAAAATATTTTCAGGCGGCCGAATGTGACATTGTTGTAATGACAGGCTGTTGGAGAGCTACGGAAGTTGTTCCATAGCCCGCCAACAGTCCGTTATGCTGTGATATCCGCCGCGCTCGTTATTACTAGCATACGATGACGATGGCGATCGGCAAGCTTCGGAAAACTGATTTTGGTGTGTGCGATATTCCAAACTAGCTGACAAACATCAAAGTGCCAACAATCGAGTGTATCTGCTGCATATTTTTATGCTGCGCTATTAGTGAAGTTCCACGAGAAAAACCTTTTGTGGCTGCTTTTCTATTCTGAAAGCGACCATAGCAGCAAAGAAAAACATTGACCCAGGTTCAAACTGTTAGATTTAGAGCTAAGAAGTCGAAAACTTTTACAAGAGAAGAGGTAAACAAGCTTTTTTTTCGGATGTACCTGACGGAAAGCACCTGTTAATGAAAGTGAAATATTCATATTTTTAATTAAATGACATTTTCTCAATTTTATTTCTGTTTTTGTAGATTGTTCTTACCACGAGTCTTGCAGGGGGTTGTCGGGAAAATGAAGTCTTATATGTGAAAGATTTAAGATCGAGGGTCAATATAAATAGTAATTATTCCTGGCTTCAAGAAAAGTACCCAATGAAAGTTGACAGTTATTGGTGAAAAAACGGATGAAGATCGAATCACTGAAGTAATATAGAAAATGTGTTTTTTCTGCGCTGATAAATGCACTATGCACGTACGTTTCTTACACACAGAAACTGTAAGTTCTCCGTGAATCCTATAGGCAAGAATACGCTGGTCAAAATACCGAGCATCATAGCAGAATACCTTCAAAACCACATTCGAAATCTTACATAGGGCACTGCTTCCAAAGAACTTCTGCATCATTACTAGTTGACAGAAGAAAATATTTTGAGTCTAAGGTGTTAGAGACAGTTGCAGGAGGGTACGTAGAGGACTCTTGCTAACAAGATCAATTTAGAAGAAACAACGAATCGTGCGAAGGAGAATAGGGGAAACAATAATAATAATTGAAGTTCAAATGTGTTATGTTAATGTTCTAAAATAAAATCTGTTATTTTCGTAGTTTTTGTTTGAGCAAAGAAAAAATTTCCTCCCAAGAGAAAAAAAGAAACTTCCTCGCTCGAGAACAGAGCTCTTACTCTCATCTCTTAGCCTGTGGGAACCAAAGCTAACTTTCTGTTTTAATGTTAGAATATAATGTTACATATATTAAATATCTTTTCTATATATTTATATATTTTCTATGTATTTGCATTCTATATTACTTATGTTCTACATGTTTGATTCAGTATGCCCGGAACCATATATATTACAGGACAAGAGAATCACTACATCTCATCAGCTAGGCCATGCTGGCGGACCAGAGTACCGGTAACGACACCATGTTAGAGAGAAGGAAGCAGGGTTCATTATTGTTGTCTATATTGAATTTAATTAAATTTACATTTAATCTTCTTCGTAAACATAACATAACCTACAACAATTAACAAACTTTTCTGAATGAATGTGACGAAACAATAAACGATAGATGTATACAAGCAATAATTATTCCAATAACCATCTTCAATTACTGATATAATGGACAAGAGACAAAAAAAAAGATGGCCAATGTTTGACACAATTAGATTTATTGCCGACTACCATTATATCACATATTCGAATAGGAGATATTACAAGCAATGGTTACCATCGTACCTACAATACGATCTTCGCCAATTATTTGGATAAATAATTGTCCAGAAATGAACAAAAAGTTTGTTAGAAGAGAAGTACCGAGCAGATAAAAGCATACTAGTGATGCATTAATGGTGACTAGGCAAAGGAGAATGAAGTCTTATTAATTATCAATGTCGGATAAACTTAACGTATGATTATAAACTGTGAACAGACCTTTTAGTTTAGACCTTGTTCTAATGAAACTAGTAGCCTTAAAAAATAAGTATACTCGCTGGTTTAATAGCAGATAAGTTAGAAATAGGCTTCCAAGAAAGAGCTGGAGAAATCAAACAAGTGTCAATATCAAGATTAAGATATCAACGTTAATGCGCAAGTTACTGATTGAAATGTTGAAACCAATTGCGCCTATGATGTCACTGTAGAATCCATAGAATGATATATTTTAAATACGACTAACAACAGTTTAAACAGTTTGATCGCTAGAAAGCCTAAAAGGTCCCTTTTCCAGTTGTCACGTATCGATTCAATGATGTAACTGTAGTTACCTAACTGAAGATCTTGCTTCAAGAACGAGGTAAATTTGCTTTTGAGCCAAAATATCATATCGGACTATGACAGTCACGGACTTTGAGAATGCTCATTCCGACAAAAGTGTAAAATGATGTTATTTAGTAAACAGTCGACTTTCAGTTGATGTTAGCACTATGAAGTCTCAAATTATTAGCTTAGACTTCATAATCAAACTGGTACCACGTATTATTATTGGTACACGATTATTCGTCAAGATTAGCTAATCGTCCTGATATATGAAGAAAATGTTTCTATACTTGGTCCATAGATTTGGGTTTTATTATTCGATATGTCAAAAAAGTGTTATGAAAATAAAATGATTGGTCCTTGAGAATGCAAGATTTTTCAGATTAAATTAAAATCTCGGTTCATGTTTGCGAGATTCAGAAAAATTTAAAAGTATTTTATCTGTCACTACACTGCCGCGGATGTAAACTGGGCACTAACTTACCTGCTGTAGTAATCCCTCATATGATTCCGACACGGTACTTAAAAATACATAGATATCTTACCGCCGATTTCAATCGCATTGCACCCGCGAAAACATTCATTGGTATTGATTTAAAAGTTATTATTGATTATAAAATTATTATGAATTAATATTAATGGGCAATATTTTAAAAACTTTAACTTAAATTTTAAGTAAAGGATTTCCCAATAGGAACGATATGTCTTTAAAACGTCATAGCAACCATATCTAAAATTGTAGAAATCTCACTAGCTGTCATTTGTTTTTAGTATAGTTTGACAATTGTCAAAGTGTGATGAATTCATCATGGCAATATACACGCTTCAACAACGTTTGGTGATTATCCAAAACATTAATAAAAATAATCGTTCTTTTATTCAAACTCAACGTGATCTTCGTGAAGATTTTGATCCACATAATCGCCCTTCTGTGCTTGCTATTCGTCGAATCGTTAAAAAATTTGAAGCAACTTTCACTTTACACGATACCAGAACACCAATAAGACAACGAAACGCAAGAAACCAAGAGAATATTGACGCGGTAAGTATCAGTGTTACTGAAGATGCAAATCGACATTCTCAAGAACTTGGCCTTTCAAGAATGACAACTTGATGTATTTTGAGAAATGATTTGGGTTTACATCCGTATAAGATTGTGTTGACTCAAGAACTGAAGCCACTTGACCATCATAAGCGTCGTGTGTTTGCTGATTGGGCTCTAAAACAACTTGAAATTGATCCTGACTTCTTAAAAAAAAACATCTTTTCAGATGAAGCCCATTTTTGGTTAAACGGCTTCGTTAACAAACACAATTGTCGTTTTTGGTGTGAAAATAATCCACAACAGATTCATGAGAAGTCTTTGCATCCAGCAAAAGTTAGTGTTTGGTGTGGTTTATGGCATGGTGGCATCATCGGACTATATGTTTTTGAAGATGCAAATGGAGATGCAGTAACAGTGATTGGTGAGCGTTATCGATCAATGTTAACGGATTTTTTGTGGCCAAAATTGGATGAAATTAATTTGCAAGACGTGTTGTTCCAACAAGATGGTGCAACACCACATATTTCCAATGCCACTATGGAGTTACTGAGAGAGAAGTTTGGTGAGTCTGTAATCTCCAGAAAGGCAACTGTTAATTGCCCTCCAAGAAGTTATGACATAACACCTTTGGACTTCTTCTTGTGGGGTTATTTAAAGTCGTTGGTCTATGCCAACAAACCTTGAACTAGAAACGCTTTGAAATTGAACATCGAACGCTGCATCAATGAAATTACACCTGATTTATTGAAAAAAGTTACCGAAAATTGGGTTCATCGAATTCGATCCTGCAAACGACGCCGAGGTGGACATTTGAATAATGTGTTATTCAAAACATAATTATCATAAGTTGTACTATAAAATAAAGAAAAAGTTTTGCTTCTGTCTCAAATATTTTGTATTTTATTTAATTTTAAAAACATATCGTCCCTATTGGGAAACTATATAATCCTTCAATTGAGTAGGTTCTTCGTATATTATTTGGGTAAGAATCTAGTCCAGTTCCTTGATTACATGAAGGATTAGGCACTTTCATTTGTCCCCCGGATCAATGCAGTAGTAAGTAGTACACATTATTTGAATAAAAATCAATAAACTATTGCAATCGGTATAAATCCTCCGTTGCTAATAATTTTCTTTGTGGAATCGTATTTATGTCTGTCATTACCTAGCACATACAATTTTCATAGTACATTTTCTTCATTGTGTTATTTCCTTTTTTATTGATCTGATTGTAGTGATTTAATTCTGAATATCTTCTTCAGTTTGCTAATTAGCCAATAAAGTAAATTTAGGGGCTAAAATGATACCATTACCCTGTCAACTACGCTCAATGAACACCAAATATCCAAGCTCTCAAAATTTTGACAGCTATTCATAGACACATATCAGAATAGCGTTCAAAATAGTGTTTATAATTCGTTATAAAACAAGGAAAACTTATGGAATGGTAAAGATTTTGTTCTAATGCAAAAACTAGATTATTTAGAATCTTATGGGTTGATAGCCTTAGTGATATTCCCAAGCAGCATTTATAGTCATCGCTACGTACCAGCAACTACCGGTGGAACTATTAAGTTTTTGCCACTAGTCACAAGCACGTAATTGCTACGGTTTTAAAACGTGCCTGGGACCAAAATGGGAACAATTTTTGGGTAGCAGGTACGTGGCGGCGTAGTAATTGCTACTTTTGTGGAACGTCTTTTCTCTTTGACACAACGTGTCGCGTAGTTGCTCTCTCTTGCTCTTGCAACTTAACAAATATTCTATCATTTTCTATACTATATAATGCTGGATCGTGTCACAAAATGAATTACCAGTTTATTTGTAATACGTACTTAATACAAAGAGCGATGAAATGTTTGATTATTTTGTCATTCCAGTACACCAAAATTATAAACCATTGCAACTTTTCTGTTAAATGTGATGATGATAGATCGAAAAATAACAACGCGCCTTCTTTAAATATATTTTTTAGTAAAAAAATGTCTTTAATAAAATATGATAAATATACACAAAATACTTATAAGTTGATACACATGATAGAAACCATTTTTATATTATTCCTGTTATGTTCTTTTATGTGTTTAAATAAAAGATACTCAATTATTGTCATTAATTAGCTTTATTAATATTGAGTGAGCAGGGCGAATTTCATACACAATGCATAGACTGTAGAAGACGTGTGTCCTCCAAGCCGACTCAAGTGTTACTGACGCTCGCCCAGGGGACGGGCCAGGATTGGTTAGTTACATCGGTTACATCACTACAAATAAATGTTGCCAACTTCAAGCTACATACATAACAATCCCTAAGGCACAATTTGGCACCAATTTGTTATTTTTATTGAAGGTTATATAGTAAAACATCTATTAACAACCATAACAAATTGCAAATTGATTAATGATTATGGATTAATCCAACATTTTACAAGTAAATATGGAGAAGGGGTAGTTTACGAAAAATTACTTTAATGTGATTCTCCTGGGTAGCAAAAACGTAAGTTTTAGTTTCAATACTACTGTAAGGTTTTAAAAACTTTAAAGTAGCTTCGGGCACGTTACTTTTACAATCATAATACCACTTTGAAGTTGCAATGACTTTAAAGTAATTATACTAAGTGGCAATACCGTTCCACATACTTGAATAGTTACTCAGAAGTAATGAAACTACATAGTTCCAATAAATAGTAGAAACAACTACACAGTTACTAAAATATTCCGAATTAAAGAAATTGAACCTATAAAGTCATAAATTTAGTTGTAGTTACGTAACAACTACTCAATCAAAGTTCCGATTTCAGTTACTGCTACTTAAATGCTGCTTGGGATTGCTACTGCCAGAAAGTACGTAGTACATTTTACATTATATTAAAATCATCCATAATTTGTTACTGTTAATTTAACATGTTGGCCGAAAATCGAAGTGTTTGCAGTAGAAGCTTGCATGTGCTTCTGAAGATTTCAACTTCAACATGCATTAGCTGCTGTAACTACAAAAGGTAATCATGTAAAACTCTGGTAAAGGATATAATTATAGAACGTCCATAACTTTATTTTATGATCTTGTAAACATTAATTATCGACTTTAAGGATTGGTGTTCACTGATGGCAATTTACTGATGTTATTCTAAGCTAATTTAATTTAAATTATGTAAAATAGCTTGCTTGATTCCAAATAAATAAAAAAATCAATAGTAGTAAGGACAAATCAGAATTATTATACGAAATTTTTACTTACACTTTACATAGTCGCAGTAAGAAAACACGAAAAAAAATAGAAGCGAATAATAATGATAATAATATGGAAATATATTTTATTGCTTTTTAAATGTTATTAAATTAATTTAATAATTAATATAATTATAGGTATTTAAAAGAAAAAAAATATATTGATTAATTTATTTCCGAATATTAATAGCCTATAATGAAATGCATCAGCAATTATTGTTATTAGTTATGCCCTTAGTTTATATTAACACAGGAAGTTGAAATGATTATCAATTTAAAATAATTCCACATAATTGAATATCTATTATACGGTTATAAAGTACGATTATGTAAGTAGGTAACATACTTTACACCTCTGGCTATGTGTTAAATTATTGTAACACGCAAAATATAAATAAAATTAATTGGTTGTATTTCCTTTCAAAGTAATCTTAACAATAAATAATTAAATAATCCCTAAAATATAGATACTGACGTCTACTTTCACAGATAATATATAATTCTTAAGCTTATTAAATGAACAAAACATAGTAATAAATCTTTCTTCTTCAATAAATGAAATTCTAATTAACAAAACAAAATAAATATACCCCTACTTATTTGCATACAGTCAGCAATACCAAACCACAATACAAACAAATTAAATGTAGCATAAAATAATAAATATAATGAAGAATATAAAAGGATTCCAAGTGTCTTAGTATCTTATGTTATCTTGGCGTTGAATAACTATAAGAAAGGGGTGCATTATTGGTTCCCTATGTATATGAGAGTTAACCCGCGCCAAAACTCACGCCAGAATGCAACCCAAGCGCCATCTTTCACGCCAAGTAATTACGCAAGGGGATTTTCTCCACTCCAAGATTAAGTACCGAAATTCCGTGCATAAATTCCTAGGCATTACAAATACCGAATGGAAATACAATTATCTTAATTTTCTTTCTACCCATACTTCTTGGAGGGTAGATAATTTTTTAAATAATTTATTACCATTAATTTGATATCAGAATTGTGGAAATTTATGACTCTTATCTGTTTAATGGTATTACCCATACGCATAAAAAACAACCATAAAGTAAGCTTAATTTGGATAAAATCAAAATATCTCTTGGTTATACTATTATAACTTTTTTTGCATTCTTTTTTCTTGATAATTTAACAATAAATTAATAAGAACAAATAATTATTCAATTTAGGTTTTATTTTAGTGTGCATCATTTGATGTGATAAACATTTCGGTTTGTTCAATTTAAGGAAATCATGAAAAAAAACTAAAGTAAAAGAAAAGGGCGACCCTCTCACGTCCTTCCAATAACTGTACTATTCCAGAAATGTGTAGCATAGCGAACTGCACCTATAAGAAATTTACAATCTAACCCGGATACTCCCTGTTACACCATAAAATCGACCGGAATCAGTTTTGATGGCCATCTTGTTCACTTTAGTCCCCTTCAATGGTGGCCTAACGACTTGATTGTAAAGAGCGGTCGTAAACATAACCTCAAAACACTTAACAAGACCCATAAACTTAAGTCAGCAAGTTTATTTTGATGATATTACACTGATTGGAAGTTGTTATACATATATAAAGTTATAATTTTTTAGTTTTGCTTCTCGATATACATAAAAGAAATTTGCTCAATTTTACAAATAAAAAGTTATGTTAAATAATTTTTATCTTGTTTATACAATTATTTATAAAAAAACAGTATTTAATTTAAATGATAATTATACAGAAGCTCAAATTTCATTTAAATGTTAAATATTATGTTACTGGTAGCAAAAAACTGGTAATTTTTGTCATTGCCGCACCCACTACGGTCGTCAAAATTAAAATTCTATCAATTATTCAAAAGAAATTGTAGGTACGTTAACATGAAACGCTTGTAATAATTTAGAGAAAAACATGCTTGGCCTTATTTTTTACAAGTTTACACCTTTAGAAAAACAACATTCATTTGATTATATTAACTCCCCAAAAAGTATAACCCAGGTCAAAACACTTTACTATACTACTAGTCCGAACTATAGCGAGCAGATGGATTTTTAGTCAACATTTAAAATAGCAAAAAAGTTGTTATTATTGTAAAGACTATTTTTGAAGGGCAAAAGAACCAGATGTAATTTACAAATATCCATCCGGTCATCATGGTTCATATTCTTACCAGAATCAGTTATTGTCTTATTTGATTTATAAATTAATTACCATTTAATAATTTTAGCGGAACTAATTAAAAATGTATATAAAAATATCGCTGATAAGTTATAATGATAGAATTTACATAGCCAAAATCATTCATTTCCTTATGATGCAAAGCTTGTTGACTATAATTGCTATATTGAAACATATCTTCATTCTAAGGCAAAAAAACTAGGAACGAAAAAATACAAAACGGCAAGTGTTAATATTTCCTGATATTTTTTGACATATGAGTGGGAATGGAAAGTATAGAAGATCAAAATACAGGTTTTGTAAAGCGTAATCTTATCATATATTGATTTCCATTTTTATTCCCATTTCCAGGATTTAAGATCTTGGAGAGAAGAAAGCCAATGATGGATTTTATTACAAAATTATTCTTTTTGTTTTGTTAGTGCTTGAAAATTTAAAAACACTATAAAAAGAAAAAATAATTGAGGGCAGAACACGAAGGCTAAAAAGAGTAAAACTCAGAATAAAGTTGTATGCTCAAAGCGTAGCTGTATTCCAGACATACCTACTAGAGCTATTATGCTCTCCCAGGAGTAACGTACGTAGTGTTAACAATAATGAATGGAAATCATCTAACCTCCTATCAATACAGAAACCTACCTATTGGCTAACATATATAGCAAAAGTCCTAGACTGCTTAGATATATTTATGACTAAAAGGACGTGGAGAGTCTCGTTGAGAGAAGTTTAGATAAAGTAGGGCTTGTCGAGAGCTACACATCAGCCATGAAAAGTACTGACTACGCGTTGTGGAAGGGTAACAAGCACTTTTAACAGCCACAGCAAATGACACTGCTAGTTCGAAAAGAAGACGGGAGCAAAGCATGATGCTGAAAACGCACAATCCTTTGCAGAAC
Organism: Agrypnus murinus; assembly: GCA_929113105.1. Lineage (NCBI taxonomy): Eukaryota > Metazoa > Arthropoda > Insecta > Coleoptera > Elateridae > Agrypnus > Agrypnus murinus. The sequence continues at coordinate 76,059,516 of OV816024.1, forward strand.
ACCTTGAAAAGGTTTTTCAACCGCTGGATCAGATATAAGCTGAAAAATACGAAGAAATCCAGCACTTTTTGGACGCACCGCATCAACTATCGCTACTTATTAGTCTTAAAGTAGAAATAACGGTTGCTAGCTTAATGGGCAAAAAAGTAGCAGGATACGACCTCACCACAGGGCGTGACCTAAAGAAGTTGTCGAGAACAGGTATTAGAGTGAACACTTAGATCTGTAATACAATAATAAGAACAGGTTACCTCTCAGCTCAGTCAAAGACTGCAGATATTATTCTCATACTAAGTACAAAAAAAAATAACACATTTAGCCCATAAAAACAGGGATTCTCCAAGATAGTGTCGGACGATCAATATTGTTTGCTATACAGAAAACTTGCCCACTACTCAAGATCCAATGGCCGCTAACTTTGCTGGAAATACAATGATGCTACTGATGAAGACCCAGTAAGAGCAGTGCAGAAACTACAAAATAGTCTAGATCTAATACCAGAGTGGTTTAAAAAATGACCCACGCCTCTGTTGCTGAATACAGAAACGTGTGCCCACCAGTTACATTAAAAATGCAATAATACCATATTTCGACAACGCCAGATATTCAGGCAATCTCGCCAAAGTCCTTTATGGAGAACTCATATCTGGAAAAAAACGTTTGCAGTTAAACCTTAAGCTCAAATAATTAAATAAATAAAATATTTCATTGACTTCTCCCACAAACGAATGTGTGTGTACAAATTACAGACGATACATTGATACAGACTGTTTCAAGCTTATCTGCTGCTAGTTACGGCACTTATATATGTGCCCCAAATTAACATCAATACCAAGAAGCATTAATGGTGACATCTGTGTGGGACCACGAGGGACCCATATTTGCGGCACATATATAAGTGCCGTAAATGTTGTGTAAAAGTTACAGGAGATTATCCTCGACTGATGACAGCAATTAAGCTTGAAGCAGTCTGTATCGAGGTATCGTCTGTAATTGGTACACACACATTCGTTTGTAGAAGAAGTCATTGAAATATTTTATTTATTTAATTATTATAATTTACCCCACTTGAATCATTATAATAATAATCATATTATTATTATTCACTTAAGCTCAAAGTCTATTACTGATTAGTATGCCGAAACTGTCACCGGCTTTTGGACGACAAATTCATTGTTAAACCTATGTGGCTCCACGGAATACAGATATGGGAAACAGCTTCGTCGTCCATAGCTATACTCTAGCAAGTCCGGTTTAAAGTGCTAATAAGATGAATTACCAATACACCGCAGCACATCACCAACACACATTATATAAGCATATATTAGCAAATTGTATATACTTAGATGTACTATTGGTTTCACAAAGTTCTAGGACAACAAGGTTAATGTGATGCTATTTTTTAGTCTTGATTTAAATAACAAATAGCGGCATATCAGCTTTGCTATCCTAAATCGTTATGAAACCAATAATACATATTAGGTATTGACAATAATAAAAGAAATTTACTTAGTTGTTTGTCCAGTTAAGCAGCAAACAAATGCTGAAGAATAAATAGCAATTAATTAGCAAAAATTAACCACAACCAAAACTCATAATAAATTATAACATGACTTTGTTTTAGCCCAGATAAAAGGTCAGATCAGGTTGGTTGATATTTATTGACTGATAATGAAAGTACACCTTCTAAGATATCTAGTATTCACTGACAGACGAAGTTTTTATAGGTTGAACGTCTGCTCTCTAAGACAACCATTGTGGTAGGCTCGCAAATTCTTCATCTAGGTATTTTGAGAAAATTTCCCTTGAGTTTAATTTGTTTTGGCATTGTACACGGCTACTGTGCGTTTTTAGGAATATGTACATACGAGGTATTACAATAAAATTCGCGGACTCATTTTATTGTGTTGTTTTGACAACACTTGGAGGGTTGGCAACAGTGATGCAGTGTTTGTTGACATTTCGTGCAGACATGCAATTTTTCCAATTTTCTTGGAAATCTTTGAGTGTAGAGCTGTTTTTGTACACGTGTATTTTGATATTGTGACGATGGAAATCGATCGTGATTTTGAGGAGCAGCAACTTGTGATGAAATTCCTTGTGAAGAGACGAAACTTGGATTTACGAGTACGATCCTGAGACGAAGAAGCAGAGCATGGAATGGAAAAAGCCAGATGAGCCACGGACAAACAAAGCCAGGAAATCAAAATCAAAAATCAATGCTACTGGTTTTTTTTTATTCGCGTGGTATTGTGCACCAAGAATGGGTTACTGAGGGTCAGACAGTCAACTCTGCTTACTACTTGGGTGTAATGAAACGCCTGCGTGAGAGAGTTCGCAAAAAAGACCCGATTTGTAGCAAAACCAGTCCTGGGTGCTTGATCATGACAATGCGCCTTCTCACACAGCCTTCATTATCAAGCAGTTTTTAGCCAAATCGGCCACCATGGTTCTTGAACACCCCCCCTACTCACCTGATTTACCACCCTGCAATTTTTTTTATTTCCCAAAATTAAAGAAAAATTGAAAAGGCACTATTTTCAAACTCTAGAGTCCGTTAAAAAGTCAACGTCAGAGGTGTTGTCAGGGGTAACAAAAGATCAATTTCGCGAGTGCTTCGAAGGCTGGAAAAAGCGAATGGAGAAGTGCATAACAGCTCAGGGGGAGTAATTTGAATATTGGCTTTTCAATAAATTTTTTTATAGCAAAAGTCCGCGAATTTTATTGTCATACCTCGTATACTCATAATGTGTTCAAATTTCCAAAGGTATTTGTCATGGTGTTTGGTCTGAGTGCTTTGCTATTCAAATTGCGTAATTGTGTAGCTGCCTCTCTGTATTTATAAACGTATTTGTTGGGTTCAGCCGAACTGGACACCTCTTTGCTATTCACTTCATTCTAAGGCAAAAAAACTAGGAACGAAAAAATACAAAACGGCAAGTGTTAATATTTCCTGATATTTTTTGACATATGAGTGGGAATGGAAAGTATAGAAGATCAAAATACAGGTTTTGTAAAGCGTAATCTTATCATATATTGATTTCCATTTTTATTCCCATTTCCAGGATTTAAGATCTTGGAGAGAAGAAAGCCAATGATGGATTTTATTACAAAATTATTCTTTTTGTTTTGTTAGTGCTTGAAAATTTAAAAACACTATAAAAAGAAAAAATAATTGAGGGCAGAACACGAAGGCTAAAAAGAGTAAAACTCAGAATAAAGTTGTATGCTCAAAGCGTAGCTGTATTCCAGACATACCTACTAGAGCTATTATGCTCTCCCAGGAGTAACGTACGTAGTGTTAACAATAATGAATGGAAATCATCTAACCTCCTATCAATACAGAAACCTACCTATTGGCTAACATATATAGCAAAAGTCCTAGACTGCTTAGATATATTTATGACTAAAAGCACGTGGAGAGTCTCGTTGAGAGAAGTTTAGATAAAGTAGGGCTTGTCGAGAGCTACACATCGGCCATGAAAAGTACTGACTACGCGTTGTGGAAGGGTAACAAGCACTTTCAACAGCCACAGCAAATGACACTGCTAGTTCGAAAAGAAGACGGGAGCAAAGCATGATGCTGAAAACGCACAATCCTTTGCAGAACACCTTGAAAAGGTTTTTCAACCGCTGGATCAGATATAAGCTGAAAAATACGAAGAAATGCAGCACTTTTTGGACGCACCGCATCAACTATCGCTACTTATTAGCCTTAAAGTAGAAATAACGGTTGCTAGCTTAATGGGCAAAAAAGTAGCAGGATACGACCTCACCACAGGGCGTGACCTAAAGAAGTTGTCGAGAACAGGTATTAGAGTGAACACTTAGATCTGTAATACAATAATAAGAACAGGGTACCTCTCAGCTCAGTCAAAGACTGCAGATATTATTCTCATACTAAGTACAAAAAAAATAACACATTTAGCCCGTAAAAACAGGGATTCTCCAAGATAGTGTCGGACGATCAATATTGTTTGCTATACAGAAAACTTGCCCACTACTCAAGATCCAATGGCCGCTAACTTTGCTGGAAATACAATGATGCTACTGATGAAGACCCAGTAAGAGCAGTGCAGAAACTACAAAATAGTCTAGATCTAATACCAGAGTGGTTTAAAAAATGACCCACGCCTCTGTTGCTGAATACAGAAACGTGTGCCCACCAGTTACATTAAAAATGCAATAATACCATATTTCGACAACGCCAGATATTCAGGCAATCTCGCCAAAGTCCTTTATGGAGAACTCATATCTGGAAAAAAACGTTTGCAGTTAAACCTTAAGCTCAAATAATTAAATAAATAAAATATTTCATTGACTTCTCCCACAAACGAATGTGTGTGCACAAATTACAGACGATACGTTGATACAGACTGTTTCAAGCTTATCTGCTGCTAGTTACGGCACTTATATATGTGCACCAAATTAACATCAATACCAAGAAGCATTAATGGTGACATCTGTGTGGGACCACGAGGGACCCATATTTGCGGCACATATATAAGTGCCGTAAATGTTGTGTAAAAGTTACAGGCGATTATCCTCGACTGATGACAGCAATTAAGCTTGAAGCAGTCTGTATCGAGGTATCGTCTGTAATTGGTACACACACATTCGTTTGTAGGAGAAGTCATGGAAATATTTTATTTATTTAATTATTATAATTAACCCCACTTGAATCATTATAATAATAATCATATTATTATTATTCACTTAAGCTCAAAGTCTATTATTGATTAGTAGGCCGAAACTGTCAGCGGCTTTTGGACGACAAATTCATTGTTAAACCTATGTGGCTCCACGGAATACAGATATGGGAAACAGCTTCGTCGTCCATAGCTATACTCTAGCAAGTCCGGTTTAAAGTGCTAATAAGATGAATTACCAATACACCGCAGCACATCACCAACACACATTATATAAGCATATATTAGCAAATTGTATATACTTAGATGTACTATTGGTTTCACAAAGTTCTAGGACAACAAGGTTAATGTGATGCTATTTTTTAGTCTTGATTTAAATAACAAATAGCGCCATATTAGCTTTGCTATCCTAAATCGTTATGAAACCAATAATACATATTAGGTATTGACAATAATAAAAGAAATTTACTTAGTTGTTTGTCCAGTTAAGCAGCAAACAAATGCTGAAGAATAAATAGCAATTAATTAGCAAAAATTAACCACAACCAAAACTCATAATAAATTATAACATGACTTTGTTTTAGCCCAGATAAAAGGTCAGATAAGGTTGGTTGATATTTATTGACTGATAATGAAAGTACACCTTCTAAGATATCTAGTATTCACTGACAGACGAAGTTTTTATAGGTTGAACGTCTGCTCTCTAAGACAACCATTGTGGTAGGCTCGCAAATTCTTCATCTAGGTATTTTGAGAAAATTTCCCTTGAGTTGAATTTGTTTTGGCATTGTACACGGCTACTGTGCGTTTTTAGGAATATGTACATACGAGGTATTACAATAAAATTCGCGGACTCATTTTATTGTGTTGTTTTGACAACACTTGGAGGGTTGGCAGCAGTGATGCAGTGTTTGTTGACATTTCGTGCAGACATGCAATTTTTCCAATTTTCTTGGAAATCTTTGAGTGTAGAGCTGTTTTTGTACACGTGTATTTTGATATTGTGACGATGAAAATCGATCGTGATTTTGAGGAGCAGCAAATTGTGATGAAATTCCTTGTGAAGAGACGAAACTTGGATTTACGAGTACGATCCTGAGACGAAGAAGCAGAGCATGGAATGGAAAAAGCCAGATGAGCCACGGACAAACAAAGCCAGGAAATCAAAATCAAAAATCAATGCTACTGTTTTTTTTATTCGCGTGGTATTGTGCACCAAGAATGGGTTACTGAGGGTCAGACAGTCAACTCTGCTTACTACTTGGGTGTAATGAAACGCCTGCGTGAGAGAGTTCGCAAAAAAGACCAGATTTGTAGCAAAACCAGTCCTGGGTGCTTGATCATGACAATGCGCCTTCTCACACAGCCTTCATTATCAAGCAGTTTTTAGCCAAATCGGCCACCATGGTTCTTGAACACCCCCCCTAATCACCTGATTTGCCACCCTGCAATTTTTTTTTATTTCCCAAAATTAAAGAAAAATTGAAAGGGCACTATTTTCAAACTCTAGAGTCCGTTAAAAAGTCAACGTCAGAGGTGTTGTCAGGGGTAACAAAAGATCAATTTCGCGAGTGCTTCGAAGGCTGGAAAAAGCGAATGGAGAAGTGCATAACAGATCAGGGGGAGTACTTTGAATATTGGCTTTTCAATAAATTTTTTTATAGCAAAAGTCCGCGAATTTTATTGTCATACCTCGTATACTCATAGTGTGTTCAAATTTCCAAAGGTATTTGTCATGGTGTTTGGTCTGAGTGCTTTGCTATTCAAATTGCGTAATTGTGTAGCTGCCTCTCTGTATTTATAAACGTATTTGTTGGGTTCAGCCGATCTGGACACCTCTTTGCTATTCACTTGTTAAACTGTTTAATTGTAAAATAATTTACTAATGTAGTGCGAAGGATAACAATATTCTAATCTGGAAAGTTGCCATTCTCTCCGTTTTAATTGTTCCTTTTTTCATCTATGTACTTCACCTCTGTGCAAAAATCAGAATAAATAAGTGCACTATAGACTGCACTAAGTGATGGTTTTGTACAACAATTATTTAATTAGAAGTTAATGCACTCTCAGGTATTTTGTTTCCACGACCACGTGAACTAGTATTTGTAAATTTACGATTCATTGTCAATTGTCATACCATAACCACTCACCATTGTCTATCTTTGGCTGCAACATTTGTCTATCTCTTTCATTAAATAACACAAAGAAGATACCAAACTAAATTTAATTACAGTATTATATACAGTTACACTCATTCCACTCCTTCCAGTAGATATCAAATGGTATTTTATCAGATGCTAATAATAACCCACAATACTAAAATATTTAGAACCTATAGATTATATGATAGAAGATCGAACGAGAATATATTGTATAATCGTATTTCAATACTTCTTCGTGGTATCAGCATTTTATTTATGTATTTGTAAACGAAGATATACGTTAAACAACTTCACATGATGACAAGATAGGTATATAACAAATTAGGTAAGGGCTGTCCTTCTCGCCCAAACAAAGTAGGTACTTTTCAAGCTTGCCCTTGGTTGATTAGATTTATCCCCTGAGATATAATGCCCTTATAAATCAGTATCCTTTATAACAGTTTATAGTGTAATAAAAATAACCATAATGGTTTCGATTTTCCAATATCTAAAACAATCCCCCCCATTTACATCAGCATCGTTCTATTTTATAATAATTTTGATCAATCTTGCGTGACTGAAAGGCGATACCCAATACTAGGCACGAACACCTCAAAGTCCAAGAATAAAATGCTTGCAAACGCAATAAGAAATGCCTTATTTATTAATATTTGGACGTAAACAAGGAATTATTTAAATTGAGATGCTTGGATAAAGCAGAAATTTCTTAAGAACTTGAATTTTTGCTAAAGAATGAAGCTAAACCGCTTTTCCTTCGCCATTGTCAATTATAAATTAGATGAGTTTGCCTCTCCTGAAATTTCTTAAATAGGTCGGTATCTCATAAAATTTTAAGTTGAATGTATTCGCACAGGGTGATTTTGAAACGGGTATAAGGAAATTACTTTGTTATTATGCAAGATACTCCCATTAAAATGTGTTTTAGATTAAATAAGTATAACTAGCCTTAACAGCTAATACCCTCTTTAACAATAATAATGAATAAGTTTTTGTTATGTTAATAAAGTAAAGAATGTGAGCACCATAATAGATTTGCTTAAAAAAAGGAAAATTTGAACAGAAAAGCGATATCTAAGGGTAATCTTTTAAGAATAGTTTAATAGAATAGTTAAGGGTTAGTGTTTTATAGGTTTACTTCTACTGCTAAAAAATATTCCTCCTGAACACATTCATTTTGTCATTATTTACAGGAATATTAATTTAATACTTCCTAGTTTATTTCTTTTCCCAAACTAATGATGTTTGCTGGTATTTCTTCGGATAAGGGAATAATAAAAAGATTTCTGCTTTTTTGTATTTTTAGTCGACGTTTCGAATATATATTTATTCCTTTTCTAGACTGTAAGATAAAATTTACACTAAAATATAAAATGTGTTTAATATATGTATTAACAATTGACTACCTAAATTACATCTGCAAAAACTTGTCAAGTTCGTGAGTCAGTTCTACCATATTTTATCATCGTATTCTCTAGGATATCACAGAATGCTTATTAATAATCGTTTACTTATTTTAATTATTACTAAACTTATTTTTGTTAATTTTGTGTCACAGGTGACGTACATTAATTCTTTATAATACAAAATGGATGTATGACATATATTACAACTGCGTCTTGTACACCGCTACATTTGTCATGCGCAAGACCATTCTATTATTCTATATACAGTAGTTGTATGTTAAAAATAACTTGCAATTATTATTAAATCTCTAATTAAGTGATATTATATTTTTATAAAATTTGCTAAGTTGTTCTGTGTCGGTTCTGAAATTCACTGCAAGTGGATCTTCACTTATTCTTATCATTTCTAATAAATTTCTTTTTTTGGGATTATTCTCCACGTCCACAATTTTGGCGATGATAAAATATGGTAGAACTGACTCACGAACTTGACAAGATTTTTGCAGATGTAATTTAGGTAGTCAATTGTTAATATATTAAACACATTTTATATTTTAGTGTAAATTCTATCTTACAGTCTAGAAAAGGAATAAATATATATTCGAAACGTCGACTAAAAATACAAAAAAAGTAGAAATCTTTTTATTATTCCCTTATCCGAAGAAATACCAGCATACATCATTAGTTTGGGAAAAGAAATAAACTAGAATCTACAATTTACGGAAACTCAGACAACATGGGGTTCTACAAGACCATTAGTGGATTGTATGGACTGCAGGCAAGCATAACACTTAAGAATTGGGCCAGCATTACCAGGAAGTTAGCAATCATCAAGAACATCAGGATTTTCTTAATCAAATATAGGAGCAATAACATAATTCCAACACATATTGATAAATACTTCAATAAGTTATATGATTGTATTGAACAATTCTCACTTAATGTGAATGTGTTTGATAGGTTTATAGTTGATTGCAAAAGTAAGTTACTTAATTTAGAAATAAGATCCATTTGCAAACAATTTAATAGTTTGTGTCAACAATTGCATGATATTAAAGATAAGACCAAAACTATGGTTCCCAACAATATTTGTGTAGATTTTAATAACAAACAAAATATGTTTTTTGAAAAGAGTTTCAAGATGCATAGACAAAAACAATGTAAAAAGTTTTTAAAGCTAAAACAGAAACAGAGAACGAGTTTACCGATAGTTGAAGAGGAATGTTTTGTTAACTTATCACAAACAATAATACCAGATGAAGTTAAGCATCCATTAGCATTGGGTCCTAATTTTGCCCTACCACACAATAATCATGATTTACCATTAGAGAAATTGCTTACAGATACGGAATTTTCTATATCGAGTCAAAAACAATTAACAGAAGAACAAAAGAATGATATAAGACTAAAAGTTACGAATGTATTAACTAATTTCAAGAAGTCAGTAAACAATAATAAAAAGTATAATATTGTTTGTGATAGGAAAGACAAAAACAATACAGAGGCATTAGATAGAAATTTTAATAAATCTAGAAGATTTTTAAGAAATAATAAAAACGTTTTAATAACAAACTCTGACAAAAGCAATTGCACAGTAATGATAGATACATCCTACTATGAACAAAAGATGTGTGAGTTGTTAGAAGATAAAAATACATATAAACAAGTCAAAAAAGATCCTACCAACAAACACATGATAAAAAATAACAATTTAGTCACAAAATTAGCACAGGAGTCTTATATTGATAAGAATCAAATGAAACAATTAAAAACATAGTGCTGTACCACCCAGAGTTTATGGGTTGCCTAAAGTACACAAACCAGTACCAGTACCGCTTAGACCTGTAATATCAACTATAGGTAGCCCTTGTTACAATTTAGCCAAGTATGTTTCCAACATTTTAAATAATTTAATAGGAGAATTTAAATTCAATGTAAGCAATGCCATAGATTTAAAAGAAAAATGTAAGAATTATAATTTACCAAGAGATTTTATACTTGTGTCATTTGATGCATCCAATATGTTCACTAATATAACAAAAGAACTAGTGTTAGAATGTATAGAAGAACATACGGATAATATTAGAAAACACACGGATGTATAGAATTTAATTTACTTAAAGATATAATAGAATCTATATTTGATAGTAGTTATTTTACATATAAAGGACAAATTTATGAACAAATAGTAGGTTGTGCGATGGGAAATCCAGCATCCCCCATTTTTGCTAATATAGTAATGGACAAACTATTAAATAATATCATAGATCAACTAGATTTCAAATTGCCTTTTATACATTTATACACTGAGAAAAATATCACTAACTATATTATAGTAAACCGATTTTTTGTTGTTCTAATGGGCACCACTCACGGTGTCTCCCCGACGACGTCGGCGAAAACGTCGTCGACGACGTCGGGGACAAGGTCGAAATAATGAGGTAATGTTTACATTTACTGTAATTTAATGCATGACTGTGTATAATAAAATTAAGAATATCGTATTTCTTTTAAGACATCAAAATGAAAGAAAGTAGTTTTGAGCATAATAAAATGCGTACTGAATTTCTTTAAAGTATTTCGAAATAGCTTATGCAATTAACAAAACTTTTCATAAGCGGAATAATATTGATATCCATCGATAGAATTACAAGTAACCCTTTATTATAAAACGAAAACTCTTTGTTTTTTTTATTAATCTCATTCTTAATTTAGTTTAAAAATGGATATAATTAACGCAGGATTTAGGATTTTCTGAGTTCTGGTGCGCAAATAATGATTTCCTATAAAGGACTTTTGATAAAATTTGGTAGTGATAATCGTCGGAAAAATATCATATTTAAAAATGTAATGGTTTCACCGTCGCTTCCTTTTCCGTGTAGTTTTAAAATTTTATGCTGATGGTACATAACCTTATACTATATCTATCTTTTTCGGGTTTACTTGAATTATTTCATTTTTATTACATTTGTTTACAAACAACTGTTTACAACTGTGAAAATAAAACCCTTGTCAACTGTAAATTATTATTAGGCAAAATAAACATATACATCTGGGATTACTAAAAAATATATGCTTTCTTTATTATACTTTTTAAGAAAACATTATGAATTCAATATGCTGTGAAACTTTCAAGTGATAAGATGGATTTTTATAAATTATCTTTGAGAAAAAAAATTGCAGTTGGTGTGGCAGTTGCCTTGTGCTTCGAAGAAGAAGAAACTGAAACACCACGAAAAAAAAGAAAATAGGCAAAGAATTGGTTTTTAGATCGCAAACAATATTCACACATGTCCTTGTTAAAAGAATTGCGACAAAATGAGCCGAAGGATTTTTATTATAAGGTTATGTACCATCAGCATAAAATTTTAAAACTACACGGAAAAGGAAGCGACGGTGAAACCATTACATTTTTAAACATGATATTTTTCCGACGATTATCACTACCAAATTTTATCAAAAGTACTTTATAGGAAATCATTATTTGCGCACCAGAACTCAGAAAATCCTAAATCCTGCGTTAATTATATCCATTTTTAAACTAAATTAAGAATGAGATTAATAAAAAAAACAAAGAGTTTTCGTTTTATAATAAAGGGTTACTTGTAATTCTATCGATGGATATCAATATTATTCCGCTTATGAAAAGTTTTGTTAATTGCATAAGCTATTTCGAAATACTTTAAAGAAATTCAGTACGCATTTTATTATGCTCAAAACTACTTTCTTTCATTTTGATGTCTTAAAAGAAATACGATATTCATAATTTTATTATACACAGTCATGCATTAAATTACAGTAAATGTAAACATTACCTCATTATTTCGACCTTGTCCCCGACGTCGTCGACGACGTTTTCGCCGACGTCGTCGGGGAGACACCGTGTATGTGCTATTTAACTTAATTTTAGCAGTGTTAACTAAAAATCTAGGTCAAAATAAACAAACGATTTGTAAAGTGAACTATTTGTTTATGGTCAATCGGTCTTTGGCAGATCTTACTGGGCTTCTAGTAAAATCAACCATTAGTATGGGTAAAGTCAGCTTAACAAGGATTTTACGTTAGCAGGGCTATTTCAGTCTATAACTCGGGCTAAAATAGCTTAAAAAATTGATTTAATCTACTATATAAACAGGTAAAATAAACCAAACCTTACGGTTACCATTTGAAATAGTAGTTTTCACTGTAAAATAAAGTTGAATTTAGAATAATGATGTCATACATACGTACATAAAAACAAAAGTAGCTTTGTTATTTGATATCCATAACATATATCAGTCACGTACAATATGCATTTATGTTTTGATAAAACGTCTGTGTTGGGTGTATTTGTGAAGTTGGTTTTATATCATTCCTATTAAAAATGTTACATCAGCTTTTTAGCCTGCGAAAATTAAAAGACATTTTATATTGTGTCTTTCAAACGCGAGTTCATTTTATCGAGTGCTCAAGTGCTGTTATAAGTGAATATAAACTTTATTGGCAGAAGGGTTTTAGGAGTACATAGACACTTTCAAAGGTAAGTCACTTTATTTGTTCATGATACCAATAATATTTAACTGTCTTACAATGACAAGAAAAAAATTTTAAAATTCGACATCTGACAATGAGTCGGGTCTTTAAGCATAATTTAATTATGTATTTATGTACTTTAATAAACTTGTTCCACAGTCATTAACGCGTAAAATTTGTTACTTTTCCGGTTTTCAAGTCTCAGCGAATTTTTAAAGAGCAAACCCATCGAATTTCTAGGTTTGAAGATTGATTCTTCTGAATTATCTAGTATTTGTTTTTAAGCATAATTTTAACGTATTTCATTCTTTATAAGTTGAACTTCTCACTACTATCCATTTCTTTTTCTAGAGTCCTCTGACTTTGATACCGTATTGCTCGAAAACTACTGAAGCAAATTAAATATTTGAAAAACGAGCGAATAGTAAATTTATTTCTACATGTAACAGTAAAATATCATATTTCTAACTGATATACTTTTATTTTTATCGGACGATACATAATAAAAGCTACCCATTTTTAGGGAAAATTTCATTGAGAGTGAGTTAAATATTTTTTTTCTCAGAAAGTATATCTCATATATCTATGAGATTTTTGTAAGGGTTAGAAAGCAACCTTGCGGTTGTTATTCTATTAATTTTCGGACAAAAAAGTGTTTTATTTAAGATATATATGAAAAAATAGCGAACTATGCGTTCTTGTTTATTAATGGAGATAGCGTCAAATTTTTTCCGCTAAATTAACATTTTTCATATGTAGACATTATTTTCTTTAAAGAAATGTTCCGAATTTTAACAATGAAAGTGCAATAACAAAAAACCCGTTTTTTGTCGAAATCGCTTATCATCAAAAATCGTTTTTTTGTTTCCGCATTTTTATTATTAAAATTAGGAACATTTTTTTAAAAACAATAATGTCTACGCATAAAAAGTGTTGATTTAGCGAAAAAATTTTGACGCTATCTCTATATTAATAAACAAGAACGCATTGTTCGCTTTTTTTTCACATAACTCTTAAATAAAACGCTTTTTTGTCTGAAAAACAATAGTATAAGAACCGCAAGGTTTCTTTCTAACCCCTACAAAAATCTCATAGATATATGACATATACTTTCTGAGAAAAGAATTGGTGAACTTACTTCAATGAAATTGTCCCTAAAAATGGGTATCTTTTATTGCGTATCGTCCGATAAAAACAAAAGTATACCAGTTAGAAATATAATATTTTACTGTTGTATGTAGAAATGAATTTACTACTTGCTCGTTTTTAAAATATTTAATTTGGTTCATTAGTTCCCGAGCAATATGCTTTCAAAGTCAGAGGACTCTAGAAAAAAAATGGATAGTAGTTCATTGTTATTGAAAATTAATTATGCTGTTTATTGTTACTAGAGAAATGCCTGACAGCAGTTATCTCCCGAGATTTGATACCGGTTGCAGGGGACCGCTCTGTTTTTATGTTTAACCTATAGCAGTGGAAATCTACATTCCAAGGGACTGCAGTCAATAAGGTTAGTATGCTTTAAAGTATAGTTAGTACTTTAAAATTTAATTATCTACAACGTAAAAACGTGATTTTTAATAATTTTTGGGCAATAACCTTTTAAATAAACATTTCTGGACCTGGTCTCTGCAAGGGAGGGCTCTCGAAATGTTGCCATAAGAAATGTAGTATTATAGACTGAACTTCAAGAACTAATAATTACTATTTATTACAGTAACAGAATTACATTGTTCTTTTCAGTCAGCTGCTACGACTGATCTTCAGAACGTAGATATTGGAGACTTGCCATCACCAGTTGGTCAGTTCACCAGCACTACTCAAAGTCAATCTGAGGCCGCCTATAGTTCTAATCCATCCTTCAGCCAGGATAGTATTTCTTTGGATCCTGCCACAGATACATACAGCATTCCTACACCATCTCCCAGGTCGAAGGGAATAATGAAAGTGTGAGTATGAATAGTTGTGATATTTCGGTAATTTAACACATTGCTTAGGGTAAAGTGTTTCACCGCTGCCTCCAGTTGGTTCAACTGTTTCATGATCACTGTATAACGATCTAAACCTCTTTAAACAGAAATACATATCTTAGAAAATTCCATACCAGTATTTTTTGACCACTAGGATAGTCTTATTTTGATTGACAGTAGGTAATTACACTGGAAAGTTCTTGACAATTTATTTTCATATTTGATTTTTTTGAATTTGAAGTTTGGTGTGAAATCTTCGTACCGAATCTCACACGCGCTTGAATTAGTAACCAGAAATTCTGTCTCGATCAGGAATGTTTAAAGAAAATTATTCTTCATCTGTGACTCGGGGCACTTTTCAAAATATTCCTGACCTCGAGATTGTAAGAGACACCTGTAGGTGGTGAGCTCGAAGAGATAAAGGTAAACCACGCCCCTAACGGTTTTTGTCGTTTTTCTCGAAAACTTAGGTTTATCGAGATGAAGAAGATTAGGTAAAATAAAGCTTATTTAAATCCCTTTGCCAAAACCCATCAGGCGAGATTATCGATATTCTTGGTGCCAGTTGGCTGAAAAATTCGTTTTGGCAAGTTAATTCTTAGGAGAGTACACTGTACTAGTCAATTTTTTAATTCAACCTATTATGTAAAGGTGTTTCGTTTGTTTTGAAATCCTAATCTCCTTTATTTATAAGATCAGTAAAGTTTTCTGGAATGATTTTTGCTGTAAAACTGAAATATACAATTTAAAACGAAACTGTTACCTTACTGTGGCGCCCGTACAATACGAGCAAATCAGGAATTAAATCGTGTATTTCAATTTCACATCAAAAATCATTCAAGAGAAAAATTTGCTCGATACCAAGGTCTTATAAATAAAGAAAATTCGGATTTCAAAATAGGCGAAACACCCTGTACGTATTGGGTTGGATACAAAAATTAACTGGTACAGTGTACTCTCCTAAGAATTAACTGGCTAATACGAATTTTTCAGCCGACTGACACCAAGAATATCGATAACCTCGCCTGATGGGTTTTGACGAAGAGATGCTAAGGTAAAAGATGACTGGACCACGATCGCGTCCGGATCTCAACAAATTTTTCTTGGCTACTTCATGACGAATATTAGACCAAAAAAGTTACGCCCGAATGTTCCTTGAGCAAATTTACTGGTGCAACTTGCTGATCCATGTATGACATACCTTCTTTCTTCGAATACACAAAACAAAGGCGAGGTACGAAAAAGCATTTTTGGTAGGGATTTAAATAAGCATTATGTTACCTAATCTCCATCTCAATAAACCTAATAGTTTTGAGAAAAACGACAAAAACCGTTAGGGGACCTGGTTTACCCTCATTATCTCTTCGAGCTCACCACCTACAGGTGTTGACTTTGAGGGGGTGATTTAACAATCCACAAGAAAGCCCTATGCAAAAATCCACGGACTTAACTCGACTTTCCGCTATTTTTTGTAAGACTGTACTATAGTGATTTGACTATTATTTTTTACTTCAATATTTTTGACATACTTATCATTTCTGAAATTTAAATAATGTTCTCTTTTCATTGCAGGAAGTGTATGCTGTAACACTCCAACTAGCCCCACAGGGCAGAACCTTATTAGATCTTTACTTCGAGAAAGGTATCCTAGATCAGACAGCCAGAAAGAGGTTATGCCACCTTATAGTTGACGAGAGCTAAGCGAGGAACCAAGGAAAAAAGTCGCGTCTTTAGATTTACATTTTTATTGGAATTTTTAATTTGTACTTATAATTGTCACATGTTATCATAATTATAATTATTTGGATAATTATTTCCGGATGTTGACTATAATGAATACAATATAATTAATCGTTCTAATGTAAGTTTTTCATTTAAATATCGTTTTATTTTATTTGTCTTGCCTTCATTTTTGAACAATAACAGTTTTTTTTATTGAATTTGTTTCTTTTCGACTTTTTTTGTGTAAGTATGATATTGGTGATTTGGACTCACTATTATTGCTAGTTGGCCATATTTGCTCTTCAGAATTACTAGATTTCCATCAGTTTCTGAAAATATTTTCAGCTATCTCTGTGAGAAAACCTTATATAGCAGATGAAGGTAATACACATTGAAATGAGGCATAAAAATTGAAAACATTCATATTTTCAATGTGCATTTTCCTCCCATATCATTACAGGGTTTCTCCTAGAATTAGCTTAAAATAAGACTTAAAATTAGGGAGTGGGGGAAATTTGGAGATTATGAAGAGAAAATTAGGCAAACTACCAAAAATAGTGAGTTTAAATCACCAATGTCATCTGGTAGAAACAACCAGAAAATATAGTAATGTGAACTTGAATCGATGGGTAAAATCAACTAAGCAGAGTGGTATTTTAGTTATATGCAATGGTCATGACTGCTATTATATGTAGCTGATTCCACCTTAGAAAGATGCTGAATTAACTTGACATATAGGTATTTTTACTATCCAATATTATTACATCAGCCAGAAAAGCCAAGCTAATGCAATTACATCGTGAGTTACTTTTACTAGTCTACTAGGTTGATTTAACTATATGAGCTTCATTTCTAACTGTTTCATTTCGTATATCTAACTATACTATTAAGACTATTTTAACTATATGCAAGGCTGAAACAACCTAACACGGTATGGTAAATTTAACTATTTACCGGTTGCTTCTACCATATGGGAGTGTGATTGATTTAACCTTATTGGGTAAATTTAACCAAACACATTTTACTAAAATCGTATAGTTCGTGTTACCCATAAGTATTGTTGTCACTTTTTGTACCATATTTTCGGGTTGCTGCAACTCATTTTTGGTTAATTTAACCTGAATATTTTTTTCAGTGTATGTAGATGACATTGTCACAGCTATACCAATAGACAAAGACAAAGAAGTATTATAGTTACTTAACAAATTCAATTCCAAACTTCAATTCAATTGTGAGGTAGAACAAGATAACAAACTACCTTTCTTAGATTGCATGATAATTAGAAAATACAATGGTAAACTTGTCACAGACTTATATAAGAAACCTTCAGCATCAAACAGAATGCTACATTTCACATCGCACCATCCTATGCAACAAAAAATAGGGTTTCAGGTTATGTATACAGAATTGTAAACATAGCACACCAAATGTATCATAAGAAGAATTTAGAAGACTTAAAGGATAGATGTATAAGGTATGGTTACCCCAAAAAATTTACCACAAACATAGTCAATAAGTATTATGAAAAATTTGTAAATGACAATTGTAAACACAATGATATAGAAAAGAATAGTAACTATTACAAACTACCGATGATCAAAAATATATCATATCAAATATCTAATATTCTAAAACAACATAATATACAAACAGCATTTTACAATGTTAAAAAGATCAAAACGCTTTTTAGCCAACTGAAAGATACCGTGCCACAATTAGACAAATCAAATATAGTGTACAAAATTAATTGTTTAGACTGCAACAGAACTTACTACGGACAGACCTCACAATACTTTAATAAAAGGCTATCACAACACAAAAATGACGTTAAAAATACTAATAAAACCACAACGGCATTAGCCTTACATTGCCATGAACAGGGATATAAATTTGATTTTAATAACGCCAAAATTGTGGACGTGGAGAATAATCCCAAAAAAAGAAATTTATTAGAAATGATAAGAATAAGTGAAGATCCACTTGCAGTGAATTTCAGAACCGACACAGAACAACTTAGCAAATTTTATAAAAATATAATATCACTTAATTAGAGATTTAATAATAATTTCAAGTTATTTTTAACATATACTGTATATAGAATAATAGAATGGTCTTGCGCATGACAAATGTAGCGGTGTACAAGACGCAGTTGTAATATATGTCATACATCCATTTTGTATTATAAAGAATTAATGTACGTCACCTGTGACACAAAATTAACAAAAATTATTATGTAAAATTAATATTACGATTATTAATAAGCATTCTGTGATATCCTAGAGAATACGATGATAAAATATGGTAGAACTGACTCACGAACTTGACAAGATTTTTGCAGATGTAATTTAGGTAGTCAATTGTTAATATATTAAACACATTTTATATTTTAGTGCAAATTTTATCTTATAGTCTAGAAAAGGAATAAATATATATTCGAAACGTCGACTAAAAACACAAAAAAGCAGAAATCTTTTTATTATTCCCTTATCCGAAGAAATACCAGCAAACACTAATTTAATACAATAATGCTGGAAACTGCGAATACAACAAATTATCAACGAGGGGGACCACAGGATTCAACTTTAGGACCTGTTTTAATCTAACTATTTTGATTATAGCACACAGTTAATCCTTCCGTTTCCTACATTTTAATGTGATAAACTCTTTAAAAAAATACTGAATTATTAAACAAATGTATGGTACTAAAGTAAAGAAAAAATAAACAAAACGAAAATATAAAATGAAATTATTTATTTAGATCAAGTAAGTAGCATAACAATGAAATAACAACCAACTAGATTTAAAATTTATGTTTCAAACAGCCAATTCCTTATCATTTTTACCGCATACCGAATAAATACTAAATTGTGTAATTTTGTAAAGTGATTATTTGGAAATAATCTTACCTTTACAATACTGAGGCGACTGCTGAACCGCTACCAAAGTGTTGGGATAAGCAATCCACTAGTTCTGGTCTACGACTTGACCCCCAACTCCAACCACCGATGCAGCAGCCGCCGCCTTTTGAGCTTGTGCCTGTTTCTCCTGTTCATTTAATTCTTTAATAGCCTGTATCTCTTTTTTGAGTTTCATTCTGCGATTTTGAAACCATATTTTTATTTGTCTTTCCGTTAAACAAAGTGCGTGCGCCATTTCTATCCGTCGTCGCCTTGTTAAGTAGTGGTTCGTATGGAATTCCTTTTCCAGTTCCAACGTCTGGTACCGCGTATACGTTTGACGCCCTCTTCTGCGGAGGCCATTTGCACCTGAAAACAAATTACTTATGAGTTATGAACGATAGATCTGAAGTGAGAAAAGCTAACAAGAATATAAATCAAATGTAATAACACAAGCATTGTTAATCTCTAATGAGGTGGTTTTTATAATAATATATTAAATTCAGATTTATTTGAAATTGTTTTCTTCTTTTTTTAGTTCTTCAACGTGTCAGTATTAATAACCGAGCGCAAAATTAGTAATCTTGGATCTATTCTGCGAATATTGACAACATCGGCCATCCTGCGGCTGACACCATTTGCCTTAACCTAAACCAGCGGAGGAGATACCTGCTGCTACAGTCCGCCGTGATAGTGGTAGAAAAGGGAGATAAAAGAAATGGATTACACGAACCGAAGTGAGACCGACCACTACCAAGGACGTGTAAGAGATAACTCATCGGACAATGAAATAACTCAAAAGTTGTAGCCGCGCAGTAAATACGGGCGTGATTAATCACGTACAGTTTTGGAAGCCACGGGTTATTTATGTAGGTATTTATCTGGATAAACGAATCGCCAGCCAGTGCACCAAGTGCATCGGACTCGTACATTAATAAGACCTGTATTAATTTATCTGGAGTCTTTATGCTCGAGTTTCATAGAATTTGCGATGTTTATGAGGCAATCGATAATTGCGTGCGTGGAAGCAGATTGAGATATTTCCCTAGACACACAGGCTACTTGGATGCATTTTATGGCTTGAGGAAAACATATTTCGTTAATAGCATGAGTTAGGGCATTAAAAGTCGTTTAGTAATCTTCGTGCATCGCGATATGTAAAATGAGAACATGCAGAGTGGGTAATGAAGAAGATATCGATACTGATGTGCAATCGGCTACCAATTCCTATCAACACTATTGTTATCGCGGGTCATATTTTATATTTATCCACTACATTGCACTCGACTTTAAAATTAAATTTTATATTTTACTTTTCGTATTCTACAACTCCCCACACAGAACTAGATTAGATACCGCCTTTGAAATTTAAACGAATGATAACAGGCAGAGGTGGAGAGGAGACAGGGGTTTATAAAACAAACACAAGAAAAGAAGATTTAATGTTTGTTCTTTCTGTTACATTTTTTAATGCCACACCTACTAGTTTCCTTTTTGAAGTGAATAAGATGACATGGAACGAATCTGTTATGTGAATGGACTACACAGAAGAGTGCTTCACGAATCACACTTTTACTTGTTATGTAAATTTTATTTACTGCACAATTATTTATTTAATTTACATTACAATAAGTAGTTTACCATGAAGTTCTGAATCATCTCAAATATACAACCTTCTGCCTTCATTAAAGGAATCAAAATCTTCACGAATACCTTTCAGCCTGCAAAGATCCTCAATCTCGCTCCTCTCTCGCTAATTCATTCTTTTAGTTAAATGCAAGTGCACGGTTGCCTACCTATAGGCTATCCTAACCACATGGAATGCAGAAAATAAAGATTTTACGTTTAATTGGAAGCAATAACTGAATGCTATGCTATCATTAGACCGGATGGTGTAAATCTATGCATGCAATAACTTACATGTTCGGCAAAAAATCGAATTTATGAATAAAACATTTTCATTTGTAAACCTCTTAACACATATGGAGAAAAATCAAAACGTTAGTGCCCCAGGGTATGCAAGATTATGCGGAATCTTCATCGAAACTTCTGATATTAGTTAATTCATGCAGAACAATAATAGTATGCAATTTTCTTCAGGTATGTTATTTCTATTCATTTATCTTATTATTTGCACTCATCTCTCATCTTTGGTTCTTCAGCTTAGGTATGTTTTATCTTTATTTCCATAACAAAAATAATTCATATAAAAATTAAAGAAATAGTATAGAAATAGAAGATTTCAGTTCCTGGAAATCAAAAGAGGCAATGTCTGACAATTGCAATGCCAGATACGGATTTAACTATTGTAATTAGTTGTTGAGATTTCCAGAACATAGAAAAATTTTTGAAGAGCAGTATCTTCAGAATGTTCCAGAAATCTCAACATTTAATTGCAGTAGCTACATCGATATTTGCCATTGCAATTGTCAGACATTACCGCTTTTGATTTCCAGGAACTGAATTCTTTTAGAATATAATAAATTCTTACCCACAAAGAGTACAACTTGGTATATATGGTATACTCTTGATTGTGATATATGTATACTGGGCAAGTATGGATTAGTCGAAAAATACTCTACAATCAGATCATAGGCTGCGTTGATTCCCATGCAAGGGAACTTAATATTGTAACCCTTTTCTATAAAAGGGAAGAATTTAAAGAAATAACCGGAACTGAAGAAGGTACACCACTTTTTTGCCACAAACATTATAGTGGGATATCCTTAAGATTGGTTTTATCCCATCCACTAAGTATATAGAAAATGTTATGACAAATCATTTCATCAATACTATTTCCATAAATCAGGAACTGCAACTATTCTCAATGGAGTAGGTACCTAATGTTGTTTTCTTTAGAAATAAACACTAGGTTGATTAAGTGTTTCAAAACAATTGCAATGAGTTTAAGGACAGTATTAAAAAAGTCATTTGTGAAAAGTCTTAATTTCATGAGGGTCCGTGAGATGAAATCCGTTTTCAAAGACAATTTGGTATTTAAAAAATCACATTAGTCAGATCATAAGCCTAACGCCATCATAAAATCTCATCTAAATCTTAGACTAACCTTGCTTCAAAATATTTTTTTAGGATTAGGATTAGTATGTCTATGTACAGTTGCGGCCGAAAAATTTTCAACGGTCTATTGCGACTGCGTAATTTTGACTTTTCAGTTCTCATAAGAAACGTCACTTTTATTAATTTGAAATGTCATAAATGGCATACAAACCAGATTCATACGATGTGAATATCAGTAAAACTTGATAAATTATCGTTGAGAATTTTTCGGCCGCAACTGTACATGTACATTTTATGTCTACAGGAACACATGTCGGATATCAAACAGTAGATCAGTTATGCCCAAAAAAAGTCAATTCAGAAAATAGGAGTAGTTCTGGTTCTAGATATCGAAAGTCTACAGTATCATGAATTAGTTTACTGAGTTATATTACATTGTATTCATTGCTATTGAAGTTCTTTTTGTGTGCGCACGGATGAGTGCACGGACCACTAAATGAGTCATTTATGCCTCTTGCTTCTTTAATATGTTTAATGTAAGTTAAATTGAATACAAGAGGGTCGTACTTAAAATTTAAAATGCGGCTTTATCAGAAACTACCAACAAGCGACCACATGTTGATAATGGAAATATGTTTTTAATCATGGCAGATATTCCCCCGCCCCACCCATTAAGAAGTTTAGAGTTATATTGGCTACACCCCGTATATCATGATGAATTTTCCACGCAGACAACAAAGATTTGTACGTGCTTGTTACCAGATACGGTTGACATTTGCCTTTCAGTGACGCAACTCTCAAAAATTCATGGTTTGTGTAGCTGTAGATATTCAAATTTCAAAAATTCGAAATCCAAAATGGAACTAAGTATAATTTTTCTTGTAACACATAAAAAGTATATTTTAGTCCCACTATTAGTCCTTATCAATGAATATAATGGAACAAATTCTTTTTTTACAAACTTTTTTTTGACCAAATTAATTTTTTAATATGCACTTTATTTTCCACAATATGAAATAGGAACACATAAATCATTTCAGAACTACTGTTTTCATCTGACGGCAGATTAGATTTCTACAACTTTCCTATCTGTCTACTTTAAAATCTTATTAAGCTTGGAGATGATCTGACCATTTAACCACCATGAAGACGTTAGAATGAAAAGTGGACAAAGACCATTTTTGGCGAAATTGAAATATGACTGCTTTTTTAACCTTTAATATAAGCCGTAGCGTTTGCTGAATCAGAACTGCAAGCTACCAATCAAACAAAGGTGACAAATGAGTCAAAAATTTTAATAAACTACCCGAATACCGCCCTGTTCCACATCAGAACTGTGGTATGATTCTCTTTAATCATATGGCAATCAAGAAGAAACTGAAAACTTAGTTGCCTCAAATATGGGTTAGCATTTCAAAATATACGTTCGAGATAAGATCTTTTTCAATTGCAAAGGTATCATTTAAAAAACATATTCTAAAATATGCACAATTAATTGATGATTTAACAAAAGAAGAGTTTACCACGGTTTTTCAAGCAGAAGTTTACGTCATTCTATCGGTGGCAACCAAGGATGAGATTAGGACAGCACACCAGAATGGAAAATCTAGATCTGCTCTGACAGCCAAGCTGCACTAAAGGCAATCTACTCATCCAGGACGAGATCAGCTCTGGTCCAGGAATGTGGGGATGCTTTAGAAGAATTGGCAAGAGAGAAAGAGGTGGAACTGGTTTGGGTTCCAGGACCTACAGGGGTCCAGGGCAATGAAAAGGTTGATATCTGTCTAGGACCCCAACCCTTTCTGGGTATCACAAGGCAGCAGATCTCGACAGCCCTAATGGAGTGGGCCTATACAGCAGTAAAGAGAAGTGGAAAAGGTGCAGAGGCTGTCGGCAGGCGAAGGACCATATAGAGGGATTCGACTCAAAGAAGTCGATCTGGCTAATGGGAAGGAGCCGAAGAACCGTAAATCTTCTGATAGGGATCTTGACAGGCCACTGTAAACTAAGACGACACCTATCTTTGATAGGAGTAGAGGAAGACCCCATTTGCTCAAGATGTGGGAGAGATGAAGAAACATCCTACCCCTATCTGGGAGAATGCGTGGCTTACCAGCGTCTACGTTTTAAAACGTTTGGTGTAGCTACGCTTCGAATGGAAAAGTTACACTGCCTAGCGTGGAATGATATCCTAACCTTTATTGGGAAATCGGGCAGGTTTGCAGAGGGAGAAGAGGTTTTTGAAGTAGGTAATAGCGGAGGTGGTTAGGGGGATACCAAGGGGTTGGCAAAAAGGGCCTATGAAGGCCTACTTACTAGACCTTCGGTCTCCCCATAACTACTACTACTAACAAAAGGAAATAATGAAAATAAACCAGGACAAATTTTAAATTTAAAAATATAAACATAGGTACTCATAAGTTATTTTTTGTTTATTATTTTATAATTCTACCTAACCAATAAAAAACCATACTCAAAATAGTTATTATTGATATTACATTATCATTAGTAAATACAGTTTTCTGTTTTTCCTGTAAAATTATGTTTCCTGCTTCTTATCTTCTTTTCATACTCTGCAATTCTTAAACATTTAATGTGTACTGAGCTACAAGAATTCAGAGACAAGCTGTATTTGAATTGTAATGCAAGTGACTTCAAATGCAACAATTGAATGTAATAGTTTTGGTTAGTCAAGAACCATACTTTAGAAACCAAGCAACTTCACGTAAAAAAGCAAAGATTACAATTATTTGGACTTACTTGTCTTCTGACAACAGAAAGCGCGATAGCTTAGCATATCATTTCCTTTCAAATAAGGATAGTAAAGTGTTTAGGAACAGTTACCGTTACACATATCGTCAATTAAACGATTGAGTTCACTATTGTTGCTGAAGATGATAGGATAGGTACTGACTAGTGACTTACAATCAATGTAAGTCAGAGTTTATGATGATGGTGTGTATGTACTAAGTACTTTGCTGTTAAAATGTTGACAACGCAATTTCAGAATTACCATATATCATGTACCTGCTATTGATTTCATAATGATCTAGGACAACAAGTCAAATATCATGCTATTTTATCATTTCTTTTCCATGTAAATGCATAAGATAAAATAATAAAAAATAGCATCATATTAACCTTGCTGTCCTAGATCATTCTGAAACCAATAGTATTGTTGTTCGAGTAAAAACTTTAATATCTGCTCTGAATAATACAAGAAGTCGAAGCGTTGTCAATTGTAATGATATCGACGTGGATATTCTTATTAAATGTGCCTGGAAGTACAACCACTTGATTTAAAAAGACAATGGTTTACACGAATACTTAAGGTGAGACTGAATGGATGTGAACTCCACTGAACTCACGAATCACAACTGAGTCTTCCTACTCTTGTTCCGATTCCGTTCTTTAGAGAAGTAACATCTTGAGTTACTTTGCAAATGTTAACAAAAAAAGATTGGTAGATTTTACGATAAATCTTGGAGATGGGTAAATACCTAATAAGACACGCGTTTGTATTCAAAGTCGTTACCGCTGTTATTCTACTATCTAATGATTTTAAGACTGTAATCGTTAGTCTCCGTAATGAGTAATAATAACACGTTATTACAAAGTTTATAAAACCGTAACCGAAAATACGCAATAAATAGTAGACACATCAATTACAAGAATTTATTTACTTGCTTCAGCCTTTAATTTCCGAATTAATTGGGCTATATTATGTTTTAGAATATTGTTTATAATATGAAACAAAAATAGGGGGTATTTAACGTCATCTGTTTATTCGCCACCCGGTAGAGGTCGTCTATCTCGGCAGACGCACCGCTCGCTTTTTAGATTTATGTAGTCGCTTTAATTGGGATCCCCGCTACCCTTCCGCCAAAGCCCTAAGGCTCGCGCAATTCGTTACGTTAGACTTGGGAAAACCTGCATACAGTCGCAAAAATAGGGTGACAAATCATCCGGACAGCTCCCGCCCTTCTCCTTCTTTATTCTATCCAGCCCTTAGGTGGAAGTAATATTACTTCCACAAGATGACTGCGTTATTTACACACTAACTAAATCGAGGGTGAACTGTGCTAAATTGGATACGCACAAAAACTTACACATCTAATTTTGAGACCAGCCCATTCGTCTTGCTATTGCTCTTACAACTACTACTGGATAGTTCTGTGCTTGCGGAATGCAATGAAATACACTTAAAATATTGCTTTCGTAAACGAACTGTATTAACCACGTAGTAGTTCGGTAAACTAATTGTCTAGTAATTTTATTAACGACTTTCCAATGAGAAAATTAAGTTAGAATGGAAACACAGAAGGGATTTAGTTTGGTCTCAGCAGAACGCCATCGATAAACCAGTCGGGTGATGTAAACAGCAGCACTAAATCAACGTGACCAAAGGGGCCACTAGACACACACTAGGGCTAGATATTCACATTATTTCGATATTATTGCCATGTTTACATGCATGTAATGTAGAAGAAGACATAATTGCTAGCACCTACTATGTAAAAATCAGCCATAACACTAGGAGACGTGAGGTTTCCCAGCTTCCAAAGTGCTTGTTTACAAGCTAAAATCTTTCAAGACTTTTTCTATTTTCAAATGTAAGTTATAGGTAACTTATTTTTATCTAAAATGGGGCTTGAAAAACATTTAGATTGTAGCACCAAAAAGGGGAAGTTAAATGAAGAAAATAAATAAGATGACGTAGTTATCAAAACTTTTTTATTTTGAGGGCGCATAATGCATTTATATTGTACTTCAGGGACCCAGGGGATGCCAGTTCTTCTTTTTAATTGGCAAAACCTCGATGGTGATATAAAAATAAAAAAAGTTGTGATCCGTATATAGGTGGTAAGGGAGAAGTAAAAAGTAGAAACAAAAAACAAATTAAAGAGCGTGCGTTCAACTCATGGTCTGTAGTTTTATTATGTTTTTTAATTCGCCAAGGCACTCACATTAAAGAGATTAGCGTTATTATATGCATATTGCCTTAATTGCTTTAATAACATTATTTCGAATGTCTGTCTGGTTGATAGTTGCTTTAAGGTATATATTTTCCAGGCACAGTTCAATTTATTACTAACGCCATCTTCAATAAAGTTTCATGTGTTTAAAAAAATCGTAATATAAGTGTTATCACATTCAGAAAATGTTAGTTATTAAGCAAATCGAATCAAACGACATGTAAAATCATAGAAATCGAAGTCGTCTTAATACGGTAAGTTATTTACAAAAGGTTAGAAGATTACATAAAAATTAAGGAGAATGAGTTACTTGTAACAAGCCATCCTCCCCTTCTTTTATAGCGAACAAGTTATAAAACGGAATATTCTTCCATTTAATATATTTTTATGACTTATCAAATCGAATCGAATACAACATCAAATAAATATAACAAATGTAGTGAATTGAATATTAATAGTTATCTAAATACACTTAAAGGCAAATAAGAAGGGGGAAGAGATAGTGAAGTCCAAGTCCTTGATGACGTTAGGGGATGTATTATTATTATTAAGTTAGCAGTTTTGCAATCCCAAATTATGCATATCGAAAGAAAACAAACTTCGTTTGTTCTAAAAATAAACTATAAATCTGTAACAATCAGGGTATTATAAGCGGGCATTATCATTTGTAACGCCCGCTGAGCGTTTACTTTGCAATCGGAGCCAGTGTTACGTTCAATAGTAATTTGGATCATTATGCTAGAAACTATATTTGCGTACGAGTGTAATGCAACACAACCAAGAACATGAGTATTTGCAAGGTAGTTTCTGAGCGCGTGATTCACGAATTCTTTTATGTCGATTTCTGCAGAAATTTCTTAGATAAAATTAACATATTCTATAGACGACTTGTGCTATTAGGATTTTTTTTCATGTTGGTAACAAACAACAACAAAAAATTTCAATTCAAAATTTCATATCTCTGTTTGACTTTTGCAAAAGTAATAATTTGTTACCATTCGACAAACATAAAAATTCCTGGTTTTACTTGTACATACTATTCTCGTGAAAAATAAAATTTTGTGTGCACTATTGGAGAATAGCTGATAATGCCCATCAGGCGACTTCCATCCTTCGGGCTCTTCATGCCCTCGGGCTAGAACATCATCGCCATCCTGGCATTAACATCATCATAACGCCCTTGTTACATAACACAGCCCCAACTCCCAAATTGAGTAAAACACACCTGACATATGATGACAATAAATACATGCAAAAAATGGTTGAAAACCACAAATGTTTTGTATTTAAAAATATACCTCTGGTATATGGCCAAGAACCCTCCCTGAGGGGGTTAAACCAAGTCAAAATGGATCAAACCCACCCCTTGAGTCAAAATACAATAAACACATGCAAAAAATGATTGAAAACCGCAAATATTTTGTTTTTGGAAATAGGCCGTTCGTATATGGCCAAGAACCCTCCTCCCTGAGTGGGTTAAACCACCCCATAATAAATAGGTCAAAGCCCTCCCTTTAGATCAATATACAATAAATACATGCAAAAGATGATTGAAAACCGCCAATGTTTTGTTTTTAGAAATAAACCTCTGGTATATGACCAATACCAACCCCCTTTAAAGGATAGCCCTTTAAACCATCCCAAAATGTGGTATAACCACCCCTTACATCAGGATTACAATAAATAAACGCCCGGAAAATAAAATACATGCAAATAAATAGAGGCAAAGAAAATGCATACAAATAAATACATACAAAAAATAAATTTAATAAAACCCTGTTAATCCTCTAGTCTCTCGATTTATGATATCTCTTCCTTTTATTCTCAAACGATCTGCGTATGGCTGCACAATACTACAAAGAAATCATTATAGGTTTGTTGGAGAATTATAAAAAATTAGGTTGTAATATGAGTGTGCAGATACATTTCCTCCGTTATCACCTTGACTACTTTCCAGATAACTTATGGGATTACAGCAAAGAGCAAGGGAAAGAGTTTCACCAAAATATGAAAGAAATGGAACAGCATTGTCAAGGAATATGGAATGCGCATATGATGGCGGATTATTGCTGGTCTATGAAAAGAAAAACGAAAGACTAATGAAGTGCATAATAGGCAGCCAGTACGCCGATCGTTTAAAAATAAAAGGAAGAATAGATATCATAAATCTAGAGACTAGAGCAGGGGTTCCCAAAGTTTTGCCTAGGTGGGCCAAATTGTAAATTCCAAAATAATTGTCAAAAAACGTTTTATGAAAAAATACGTTCAAATCGATAAAAAGATTCACACAACAGAAAGATTTATACTAGAGATGCACCGAAGCTTCGGTATGCGGCCAATTTTTAACAGATTCGGTTTTGGCTGAAACAGCATGAAAGATTCGGTATTCTGCCGGCGGATTTTTTATTTTTTGCCGCAATCTGACCTATTCGAGTGCATTTTAATTAAAAAACTCATGATTTAGCGTTTAATAAAAAAATTCTAAATTTTTAAAATATGTATCAGCATTTATTTAATTCTTAGTATTTCAAGCATTTATTTTCGAATCCTGTGTAGACGATGACGCAAAGGGAAAGGGAACTTACATATATTGTACTGACTAGAAGTTCAACAATAAATTGAAGAATCTGGGTTAAAGAAATCACGAGGGTGAAAATGCAAAATGCATCACGAATCACTTGTCGAGACGCCGCGGTCACGTGTTTGACTTAGATTGCTCCCGGAAAATGCCGAAAAGCTACTTTTCATTAACCACAATCTTCTTAAATTAAATTTTAAATACTGAAATGTTTTTTAATGCTATTATATTACGTTGTAGTTTTTTAATAAGCGTTGTTTAATGAAGTTTTTGACATGTTTTTTATGATACGATACTGTTTATTTTTTATTAATTTTGTTTAGTTATATTTTGTATTATTTTATTATAGCAAAATGCGTAGTTGGGAATGTATTTTTTGGACCCCAATGTTTTCTTTTTGTGACATAATTTTGTATTCAATAAAACTAATCAAAACTCAAATTTCTATTGTGCTTCGGCCGAATCTTTGGGAAATTTTAATGGCCGAATATTCGATATTCGGTGATTCGGCCAAAAACCGCTTCGGTGCATAAATAATTTATACTAATTTTATAACATAATCGTTCTTTACGATAATAATTATTTTTATTATCAAATGTTTATTAACACATTTCAGAAATAATTAAACCAAAATAACTAAATAATTTCTAATAAAAAAAGAAAAACATAATAAATTCCTCAATCAGAAGTGTGTGACTTTTGCAGTTGGTTTCTTTTAATAATTTCATTGAGTCTTGGTTCTAAGTCGGTTGAATGTATTCTTAACACCACTTGTAAATGTTCATCAGTTAAATTTAATCTCAATTTCGACTTATTAATACTCATCAGCTAATCAGCGTAATCAGCTGAGGGCGACCGTTAAGACAATAAAATATATGTATACAATCTATATAATAACAAAATAATTACATTACATATAAAATTTAGTATTTTTTAACTGAGCAATTTTTAATTATATGACAAAAATTATTTATTTTTTAAATTATCTTTATGAATTCTAAATCGCGGATGAGATCTGACATCGCGGGCCACATTTCTAAGGTTTGAGGTCCGCATTTGGCCCGCGGGCCGCACTTTGGGAACCCCTGGACTAGAGAATTAACGGGGTTTTATTGAATTTATTTTTTAGCATATATTTATTTGCATGTATTTTATGTTGAGTGCGTTTATTTATTGTAACTCTGATGTAAGGGGTGGTTATACCCAATCTTGTGGTGATTTTACCCTTTCAAGGGGGGTGTTGGTCATATACCAGAGGTCTATTTCCAAAAACGAAACATTGCATATTATTTTCAATCATTTTTTTCATGTGTTTATTGTATTTTGTTCTAAGGGGTAATTTTAATCCATTTTGGGGTGGCTTAACCACCTCAGGTAGGAGGGTTCTTGGCCATATACCAAAGGTCTATTTCTAAATACAAAACATTTGCAGTTTTCAACAATGTTTTGCATGTATTGATTGCCATCATGTTAGGAGTGTTTTACTCCATTTGGGGCTTGTTTTTGGCTCTAACGCAAAATTTTGAGGGTATATGTGCTTTTCTGAGGTCGGATTCGGTTTCAGCGTCGAAGAGTGCATCCGAATACCATAGTCACGTTCTCAGGACAGAACATTTATTTTCTTTGGTGGGGCTGTGTAATCTTTGAATGATTCTAACCCTATAAAAGGCTGCAGAAAATAATAATACCATAGTTGCTTATGATGGTGGACAAACTCTTTCTTAATATAATGATAATGTCGTTCATACTAACCAAAGGATCTATATATATTTTATGATGCTTACTTATCCATAAATTGTTACTGTATCCGTATCATCAGAAGATCTCAATTGAATATAGTGATACTCAATAACAATGTATTTAGTACCCAAGAAAACAATGAAAATTTATATATTTTCTTTTCCATCAATATATTCCTGGCTGAGTTTCAAACTAAATAGAATACCTAATAATTTAAGATAAAGATTGTTGTGAAATTTAATTCAATTTTACTTAGCTCAAAGATTCACTATGTCGAGGTGTCTATTAGCTATGCACTTGCCCTGGAATTGGCGTTTAAATTTGATGTGTGTCCAATATTTTTCAATTGGGTGCAATTCAAGGCAGTTTGGACTCACTCGTTTCTTAGGTACCATATCAACAGAATTTTTTTCATATCAATCTACTGTCTTAGATAAACAGCAGCCTCTTCCCTAATAAGACCAAAACAATGTTGGTATCTTGTTGTGAGGACACAAGCCACTCTTGTAAATATTCAGAAATGTAAGCTTTGACATTGATTGCAGTCTCACTGCAGCACAAAGCTTAGAAGCTATGCTCTGCGTTTGCATATGCGTCAATTTAATGTACAGGCAAAAATCAACTTGTATATGATTAATGACTTTTTTTAGTACATGTGGAGCTCAAATTTATAATTTCATTTTTTAGAACCGACATAGTGCTTTCTTTTTTCTAATCTTTAGTTAGGAGTTATGATAGGTCGACCATTACCCAACTTTCTCTCAATAGTTCCAGTTTTCTTAACACTTCAGACACGTTTAACACCTAGTTTTTTTATGACATTTTGATAATTAAACATCTAAATAAAAATATGTAAAAAGAAAGGTCTTTTAGATTTTTAAATGTTAAAATTTTGTTAGAAATGCCATTTTATAGATCACATTTACTGTACTATATGTGTAGTTAACCAGAATGAGCATTAACTATCTAATTTAGAAGTATTTTTAGATTTAATTAGGAGCAGCCTTAACTGATTCAGTTATAAAGTAATTTCTTCCCAAAATGTTTGCCTAAGAACTGGTATTTCTTAAAGAAACTTCTTTCTTTAGAAGACAGATTCTATCTAAATGATTTAATTTACGAATATTTTAGAAATAATTAGAAACATCCATGAAAGATTCTGAAAATTGGTTGGGTATAATTAGAAAACCTTTTTTTGTTAAGGATGAGAGGATTTAATTAAATAATTAATTTGAAAATATTAGACAATTTAATGTATTCGCTATAAGAGGTCTTAATCCGATCAGATGTAATCAATATAGGCACTTCTTGTTAAACAGCATAATTAACGTAAATGAGGAATATTATAGAATTTCTAACTGAATTTATTTTAGTATTTAATTATTTAATTGCGTTAATTATTATTGTTTTGTCTTATGGTCTATAAGGAATACTAAATAGGATTTCATTTACTTTATCTAATTTAAGTGCTTGAGATTGATTTATACGGTGATAAGTGTTAGTAATGTACAATTTTATGTATGTTTCCGAATGTTCTAGTTCATTAACTTTTAGATTGATCGATTAATTAAGATATTTAATCCTTATTATCTGCTTCCGTTAATTCCAAATTTATTACTCTATGATACAACTTGTTTATTATTATTACATTAATGAGGCCATTACGATGATAAGATAATAGCATTTGACGATTTCTTTATTTTCTGAAGCTTCTTCGTTTGCTATCTGCTTAGATATTAAAATAAAAGACAAGGTTTCAATATACTCCCTCTCACTCAACAAGTCTATTGTGGTTTGGTACTATGTGACGAGGTCTATTAGGTATAGTTCGAATTTGGAGGTTATTAAGCAATAGCCAAATACTACCCGTTAAGAGATAAAGGGGCACATTAATTCTAAACTAATTACAAAATGAATCATTAATCTAATCATTTCGGCACGATCTCGTGTTAGGAAATAGGCGTGACCCGGACGGAAGCCATCGATAGTCAATAATTCAGTGATTTTATGTGTCGGTCGTTGCCAGTGCGTCGTCCACCACCGCAAACTGCGTGTTGCGCCCAGATGTTCCCTCGGCCTGCAATCCGCCGGTGTATTCGCAAACCTAAGATTTATTGCTGTTGTTCTACCAGAATCTAAAAGGTTCTTCTAAATTTTTAATTTAGCTGGTTTTTTGTTCATAACGAAATTTTCGTATTTTAACAAGGTCCCTCTAGCAGATGTAGTACACGGAGCAGAGCCACAACAAACGCCGATACGACACATATGTCGTCGATGTATCATAGAGCTAGGCTGCACACCCACAAGCCGCAACATAATTCACGGTGTGGAACTGTCTGGCTCTCGTTAGTGTTGTTAATGAGACACAAGTGATGTTTCTAGTTTAAAATAATTTTCAAAAGTTTAAATTATGTTGGAAAAGATGTACAATTCATAAATTAGTTTTTGGCAAAATGCAGTCGTTTAAAGTGTAACAGCCTGGTTGTTATGAGCAATAAAGTATCATATGCTGACTAATGGACAAATTATTTTTAAATGTACTCATTCCATTCCAACGCGTAAACAATAAATACCTGCTGTTACAACCAGACGAATATACTATCAGACAATCTAAACAGGACTGACTGTATTATATACTTGTATCGGCAACATTAAAATTAACGATATCATGAAAACCATTTTTCTATATCACAAGTATCAGGAAAATTATTGATTTAGCATGTCATTCAAATGCTTATCGGGTACTTGAGGTGAAGCACAAGAAAAGTTTTCTTGTGCAACAAGCACGATTAGGTATAACATTGTGAATAAAGTGAGGAATTGGGTAATAAACAATATCTTTCCAATTGTATTTGTAATGATGCTTATCAAATGTTCTTCAAAGTATATCTTTCTATCTATTCATCAATTATCACGTGTTCATGTTGCGACACCACTCCGGCATATAACATAAAAAGTAAGAATAGCTGCTCCGACTCGTCCAGGAGGAAGCTTTGGTCATGGGTCGCCAAGTTGGTTATAGTAACTTATAAAATTCTTTTTCAACAAAATAGAAGAAAATAAAGAAAGTGCTAACGTATAACATATAAGCGATCGTAAAAACAGACATGCGTTTAGATTTTTACAATAATCCTCAACCCAGATCTAGATAAATTAACAATCTTTCGTACTTACTATATCAAATTAAATATCTCAAAATAGAAATAGTGTTAATTAATCCCAATTCAGAAACCAACTGGCAATATGCAAATTTTCAAATAATTTCCATACTAGTCGTCTAGATTCAAAACCCCGTATCTATATTCATTTCACTTAACTTTTCAGGATAGCTAATATTCAAAATATAAAACACTACCTAAATAATCTATACGAAGAATAGCGGCTTTTGAAATTAAACGTAAATTTTCAACGTAATTTTATTAAGGATATAGCTAGTTTTTTAACTTAACGATAAATCCACTAAAAAGATCAGAGTTTTTTGTACCCAACACCGTATTTAGTTCAAAATTTCTAAAAATGTGCTATAGAGCAGCGGTTCCCAACCTTTCTAGTTCGCGGACCGCCAAACGACGTAGCATTTGCTTGCGGACGGGTAAGGTAAAAATTAAAGAAAACATTTCGCATAATAAATCTTATAATAATAAATTTATTTTTACACTGTACAAGAACAATCTAAAATAAATAAATATCCATTCTTTATAATAAGAAAAGTCGGTTTTCGTACCTCATCCGCATACCAAACCTTGAACGACCAAAACGGGTGCGGCGACAAAGACCATAATCGGGTTCTAGACACATAGGACGGTCCATTGTTCAAAACCAGAACAAGGTATCTGACAGGGAGCGGAGATGTAACCG
This sequence comes from Agrypnus murinus, assembly GCA_929113105.1. Lineage (NCBI taxonomy): Eukaryota > Metazoa > Arthropoda > Insecta > Coleoptera > Elateridae > Agrypnus > Agrypnus murinus. The sequence continues at coordinate 76,095,001 of OV816024.1, forward strand.
AAAACGCTGGCGAGTCGGTTTCGGGAGCGGCGGTCAAACACCGGTATGGGCTCAAACGACCCAGGAGGCAATCCTATAAGACCTCCAGAAGTGGTTTCCACTTAGGAACCCGATAAGGCTGGTGGCGGCGATAATACTTTAGCACGATTCTCGAGCGAGCGAAAAACATAAAAATTTCGAGTTGTTTAGCTGTAACTTTTTTCTTATGGTTTTGCACGACATTTGAAGGGGAAACATTTTAAGATTACCCATCGCTTTGGCTCCTATAGTTCCGAGATGCCGGCTCTCGAAAACGGGCGGAGCTTCCTAGAGCGGAGATACGGAAAAAGCAATAGATGCACCGGTCAAAGCAGGCCGCGTGACATCGAATGCCGCTAACACATGTTCGATCGCTCCCCCCGGCCCCGGAAGAGTGTTGGCAAGAAAGACGTTTCCGGTAGAAATGATTGGGTTACTGCGCTGGCAAAGATTCTGTTGTCAGATTTTCGCTCCGACTTACCGTAAGGCGGGGGCTGTTTTCTCCTGCTTCCGCCAAAACAGTTTACCGGAGACGGTCGAGACTTCAAATCTGAGACGGGAACTACCCAATGCATCGACACACAGAAAACGGTCTGGATCGAAGCAAGTCTTGCGGCACCTCGAAACCGCGAAACCGGATTTTGATCGTTCGCGTTAATCGGGGACGCTAGACAAAAATTCTTTCGGTTCTGGTATGCCTAAACCAATATGCGCCAAACCCGTTTAAAAATTCTAAAATGGGAGATTTTCCTTATTACCTATTGCCGGATATTACCCCACCACATAGGTACGGAGACGGCGCGTTATATATTACGTAGTATGTATGTATATAGCGCCGGCTCCGTATAAAAGTCAGAGTTGACCATTGGTCAACTCCGATAAACTATTTGACCCTACGTTAGCTCCAGGATAACCGGATTTAAAGAATTCTTTCAGTAAAAAATTTTGAAAATACTGTTATTTCTCTGCGGACCGGCAAAAATTTCTGACGGACCGGCGGTTGGGAAACGCTGCTATAGAGTATTTTGAATCTAGACGACTCATACAATCTACATCAATGTTTAAATAAAAGTATAAGTATATAAACACAAATAACAAACTGACTATAATAAATAGAAATATAGACACATCCCTCTGTTGAAGAACTGTATAATATTTAACCATCAAACACCTCTTTACTATAATATAAACCCAATAAAGTTCAAAGAATTAACTACATAAATATTGCTCTATAAAATATCAACTTGGGCACATACATAAGTTGACAATCGTTAAACACATTCAATAGTTTTTAAATATTTAAAGCTATGACTTCAAAATACTAATTCCAAAAAAAAGACAAATCTCAATTCAGTTCATTCTGATATAATCAGTATATTCAGCGTTCTGAACGCTGAATATATGTTCATTTATTTTACTTATTTTGATTAATAAAAAATGATATCTTTAATTAAAATCTGCAACAAAATGTTTGATTTCGGTTTCGACTTCCAAATAGGAAATCCCTGCATATCAGTTTTAGCCTACATTTCCGGGTCAAATTGACACTTGACGAGTAGACAGGAACAGTTTTCACCAAGAACTATGTCGAAATTGCGTTACAATTTTAACGAAATCTTTCCATGAGGTAGTTTATTTAGTTGAAACTTTTGCACTAGTTTTTTACTTCAAGTAAGTTTTGGTCGTATAATAGGACTTTAAATAGTTGAACCTACATTACTAAGAATAGTTGCTGATAATGATTGTTGATGGGGTACAAAACACTAACACTACCAATAATACGATGCTGGCCTTCTGATCTTTTACGCAATCAGTCGAAAGCATTAGTGACCGAATAACAAACAAATAATTTTGCTGATGAATATGTATGAGATAGTCATGTAAAATTAAGAAACTTCCAAAGATTGCTTGTTTTGAAATATCTACTAATAATTAATAATAATTATTAAACGAGATATTCCGACTTTTTTTACAAATATACAATCATAAGTAAGGTTATATGGTAATTCGAAGTAATATCTGAATGAATATTAATAATTTTCAGATATTTTTTCAAAACGGCGACTTACTGTTAATTTTCCGATCCTGATGATGATGAAGTATAGAGTTGTCAATATTACTAATTATTACCAAATTTATAGTTTTAGTCATATTTTTTAGAACATATTTACCTCTTTCGACCACAGGTAAAAAGCTTTCCTAAAAACGACTTCCAGTTGTAACATGTAGAACAATTTGAACTAAACCTGACTGTACTTGGGGAATTTCTTAAGAAGTATTGGTAGAATTAGAAACTGACACCGCTTTTGGCGCCTTCCGTGATTATTAGGTTTTTAAAAACAGACAGACTTGACTTTGGAGAGTTTCTGGAAAACAACCAAATTGAAGCACTGCAGTTTTACAGTTATTGAACTTTGTTCAGTATGTCCAGCTATGGTAATTGGACTTATTGTGGGTAAGTTTACAATATTCATCAGTATTGACCAGAAGTGTAATTTTGAGTTTTTATTTAGGGGCAAACTGTCAATATTAAAATTGGGAAGCAACTTCTTTGGCAAGTCACATGAGATAAATACATTCGTGGTCAAATATTGTTATATTCCGTTGTGCTAAAGTTCACCATCCCCCGTTCTTTGTACAGCGACTACCCGTGGAATATCCATCAAGGATCTGCTGTTCTTTGGTAAATAATAATTTCTGACTCTGACTGTGTTTAATTTGGTGACGAATAGCCCACATTTTTTTTAATCTCCTCTGAATAGAAATTTAAATGAGAACATTTTTAACATACTCTAGATTGTCTTCAGTTTCGGTAACATTTTTAACATCATTTCTTATATCTCCATTATCATGATCTATGCCACTTTCTTCAAAATTACAATCATCAGAATTGTAGACAACTACATTTACATCGTTATCAAAACTACCTTTACCAATTCCTGAACTCTGAGGGCTATTATCACTAGTTGAATTTATTGAAAGAATTTTATAACTTTGAAGATTGTTTTTATTGCTTTTATTAAATTTCATCCATCTGTAGAATGAAATTGAATATTTATAAGGTTTAATTTTTATAGACATATTTTTGACACTCATATTATTATTATCAAAGATTTGTCACTTACACTTAGGGTTAGTTACTTTAGGTGTAAAATCCCCAACCAAAGTTCCTATATGGCTACTAAAAATGTCACAACTTAACATGTCGATCACCGACGTCGGGGCAATGTTGCTAAGAAAAGCTACTAAGAATGTCATATGACTGAAACAGGCGATTGCTGACGCTTTTTCAATGTTGGGAAACCTACCAAAAAAGTTACGACAGAATAAGTTGGTTGCCAACATCACGACAACATAGTGAAGACTATTAAAAATGGTACAAGTCGTTTGGCGACGTCCGAGCGATGCGACGTCTGAATAAGTTCAAAAGTTGTTTGAACTAACTATTGTTAAATCCAACGTCTGAATGTCAGAAGTCGGCAATGTGCTGCTTCGGCCACCCAAACCCTGAAAGGATAAATACACCAAGGATGCGGACAAGTCAGGTCGGACAGGAAAAACACAGGGAAGGTGGAAGACGATAACCTCTTACATCACGGATCAACTAATCAAGAGAAGCTGAAAGGTTGATGGAAAGTAGCGCAACCTCTTTCGCTGCGAAAGAAGAGGCAAAGGCTGGCTTTTCTCGAGCATCCGACCACGTGACGGATCGAAAGCTGGCGATTACTAAAAATAAACAATATGTCTAGACGTTGGACTACTTCATCAAACAATTTCGACTATATGCTCCGTCAAGCATGTAAAGGTGCCAAAACCAACCTAAGGAAAAAACAGTAGAAGCTATAAATGCGGAAATAATGTCAGAAAAGGAACAGACGACATTCACATACACTGAATCAAACTATTCACAAAAGAGTACGATCACAGACAGAAAATGTACAAGACAGAGAAGAAACACAAGACCTATACTTGAAAAATAGTTGGCTTGCTAATGTACATCCGTGGAAAACTTAATGATTCAAGCATGGAAGTGTTGTCAATTTCTTCATTATTAGATGGAGAATCAATATTGCAATGGTAGGAGTTTTGCATTGCACTTTACCGGTGGTGACCGATTACACTGTGATCTTCTCGAAAACTGGCAGGCAGCGACCACATGTTAAGGAAAGATGTTCTAAATCATTACAGCTACCCCCTATTATGAGGTTTCTAGTTATATTAGTTACACCCTGTAACAATTGTTTCGGCCTTATTAATAATTAAAATTATAATAATTTCAAAAAGCTATCTGCAAGCAAAATTGACCTTGAGCTTAAACTTTTTTAGTATCAATTATCCAAACTGAGAGAAGATGTCCATCTTCTTTTACCATATTAATTATATCTGTTTAAACTACTTATATTTACCAGTGTATGACTAATTATAATCTATACATTCCTATTAACAAATTCACAAATAATGAATAATAATAAGTAAGTGTAAATACCACACCTTCATACGTAAAAGTAAAAATAAAGATAAATGTGTTATCGCTTAATAAATTATTCATTGCAGTCACCCAAGTTAACGGCTAATAGGTATGGATAATTATTGGTATAATGTTCTGCTGATAATTGAAGACACAAGCAGATAAAGGTCTCATATAACAAAATGTTTGTTATGAGTAAAACTGATTTAAAGATTTTCTCTTGAGGTCATTGAGATCAGTGGCGTAGCTAACACTGAGTAGGCCCTGCATCATACATTCCTACTAAAAAGGGACTACAGGTGAACAGGAGCACAAGGAGAAAGTTATGTTATACTCGTAAAACGAAATAGCGAACATTTTTATTTTTTTTTAATAATATTATCAAGAGCATTATTATTAATATATTATTAAGATATGACTAAAGATTACTTCTTTTATTAAAATGACAACAATAATGTCCTCTGCATATCGGTAAAATATACATATCTATACGCAGTGTGTTTTACTCCACAGCTTAAAATAAATTTGTGGCTAATTAAAAACACCATTTATTATTAACCACCAATTCAATTCTAATATTTCAAATAACTATTTTTTAAGATTTTTGAGCTACGGCTTTTCCGATTAATCGAGACCTACTATGTTTTATCGATTTTTTGCATTTATCTTCGATCGTTGTAGGTTGGTTGTGCCTAATAAATGGGGTTTTTAATTGCCTACAAATTTATTTTAAAACTCCTATAACTAATAAAAAAAATTGAAATTGATTCGATAATAAATAACAAACATACAGGAGTGTCAGGCTGTAAAGTTTTATCAATAGTTATTTCAGTCATCGTCTGTACTTCTATAGAATCATAGAATGGTTGTTATTCCTATGCCATAGTGTCTTTCCCTGTATTTTTACATACACATTGTCATTGACTTGGGGTGTAACCATATTTGGCAAATGGTCTGGCGCTATTACTTGACTCATTTTCACTGGCGCCAGCATTCTGCGATGTAATTCCCAAATCCAACTCTACCCTAATCCAAATGGTTATAACGTTGTGTCACATCCTAACAGTACATACTAACAGGCAAAAATAATGTGCATACAAATTCTTCGCCAAGTTTTTGTCAAATTTACAGATACACATGTACATAGAAAAAGACATAGATACAGAAAGTATATTGATACCAAAGAAGATATAAGCCAAATGTGAACTTTTGTTCAGTGCGAGGCGGTATGTATTGGACACATTCACGCCCGTAAAGTGGTAGACTTTTCATCAGTGCTTATCGCTACAAGGCTAACAATTACTTTCAGATTCAACCACAATTTGATCAGACTATTTAAGTTTTAAGAAAAAAGCGCTCATGCGTACATTGCTACAGCGGTAACTACGCCCTTGTATGAGATGAATTGCACATAACACCTTTATCCTTCAAAATCAATGAAATAACCATGATTTTGAAACAAAACTATGCTAGAACAAATTAACTATAGCATGTTTGATATGTGTAGGATGAATTAAACAGATTTTTAAAATATTCTTACATGCACCTTTATCCACTTGAAATATTTGTTTCATATTTCGGATACAATAATCTTTTCAATCTGCTGGCCTTGATGGTACTATACTAATTGATGTATGAATATACGTCGGGCTACTCTACTGTTTAATACAGAGAGTACTGTGTAATACTTTGCCCTTTACTGGGCAAAGACATCCAGACCAACATGAGATCTAGTCTGGATTTGTGGAAAAACTTTTGGCCCAGGAATCGATTTTATGGAACCGCATGACCTGAGATGTTGGTGCACGAATGAGATAAAAAATTATACCATACCAACTAGGCGATTGCCTTTTGCATAGCGTTCGATAATGACTTCAGAAAATATTGACTGATTTTGGTCAAAACATATTCAAATTGACAATAAGAATTTATTTGTATTCTAATTGTACGTTGCTATTAGGTGACTATAAATATAAAAACAGAAGGTAACAAGTAGGAGAAAATCGATTGAGAGATAAAATTCAAGAAAAATTACTTATCCCATAAGATTTACATTTTCACCTACACAAGATTTTCTTATAAGGATGCAAAGTTATACCAAACAGTTCCATTATCTTTTTATTTGGTAAAAATTGCTATCATAAACCCTTTACACATTACGGAAAGCAGACGTGTTAACAGAAGAGAAGATACGTGATACGTTGACCCTTCAATACAAGTTTCACTCGTTTTCAAAAAAATCCTGAAAGAAGCGCTTTTATTTACTCTTTCAGTTACGTTAAATGCGAACTTTCTATTATAAAATAAATTTGTTTCTTTTGAATCCTTAAAACATCTGTTCAAGAGATAAATGGAGCATTTTACATTAGGCAAAAACGTGCAAGTAATGTTAATAATGAGCCAAAAGAGGGTTAAAATGACCGGGGCCTGCTTTTACACATTCTGTTCTACTACTTGATCACTCAAGTACATTTTAACCCTTTTAGGGTAGATGATTTCACAATGATATTAATTAGAATAGAAATTGTTACAAACGAGTTTAGCGAAATTAATGTGAATTTCTGACTAGCTACCGTTTCAACTTTCATTAAAATGAAATTTATCTCTGCGTTATCAACTAAGTAAATAATAATATATTATAATTATTAGGCTCAATTTATCTTTGGAATAAAATATGGCATTAGAGAAAATAGTCCTTTTTATTCCTTATCGCTGTTTATATACATTTAGTATATACTACAAAAAACGAAAACAATCCGGCTTATTCACTATCATACACAATAATTTATTTACTTATGTGATAAAACTAGGAATCTAACAATTTATCTAATAAAATATCCCAGCATCAAGAAGATTTATGGGAGAAGTTTAAATCAAGTTCTTGGGCACGCCGCAAGTATCCATCATGAGTTCCTCCCTCAACGCAAATCCCTTTGGGCCATGCTGACCTGGCAGCCATAATACGCCACTGTTTTCAGAGCCTTCCAAGCACCACCCTCTAACGCACCTCATCATCAGTCGCATCCCTTACCAAAAGCATCACAACCATAATTCACTCCTGTCCTAGAGGGCTTTCTCAGTTAACTCGCGACATTGATGAATAACGTATTAGTTTTAAAATATCCACCTATAGCGTTGGTTATGGCAAACATATGCCTTCTATTTTTATATTTTCAGGATTAAATTGAATTGGTTTAACTGCACGTACTAATGTCATTCAACACAATTAATTTTCTCTACAAACTATTAATAGATCCTTTCTAGAAATATATTCATATAAATTTAATAAATAATTTTTTATAGATAGTAGATTTCTTCAGTTTGATACAAACAAAAAAAATGTTTAAAAGAAAACATAAATTGGTTGTGACTCACAAGACCATAATTTTAAAATTCCAATGGTATCTTACCTTTACGCACTTTCTGTAATCTGTTTTAAAAATCAGTATTAACACCTTTTTTATAAAAGCGTCTCTGGGGTAACCAATTTGTAAGCGAGCATTGTTGGAATGGTTTTATTATGTTAAGTTTTATTTAAAGATTTGGTTTGAAAATTTTATTGTTTTTAATTCTAGTGTTAAATATGAATAAAAAAGAATAACTATTAAAGGCAATCTCAGTTATGTTGAAAGTTTATAGAACTCGACTGAAAAATAACTAATGAGCGAGGAAGCTTGACAACAACCATTAACGAACATAAACAGGCATTTATACAAACCGACAATGACCATACATCATCATAAGTGACTTCGGCATACATAAAACGACAACATATGTAAAAACCACATTGAAATCTAACACAGGGCCCTTGTTCGGTCGGCGTGAGAAGAAACATTTTAAGTGGGTGTATGTAAAACGGAGAGGCTCAGGGTGAGTAAAAGATACCAAAGTAGGGCAATAAATCTTTGGTTCAGCAGGCAGCATCCATGCCACAACGCCAGCCATTTTGAACAGCCTTCAAGACTCCCCGTTGATGCAACGACTTTCTTCTAATTAGTTCGCTCCTGAAAACTAATTCATACGCAACCAACACTCCTACAAGATAAAGTGTGATAATAATTAATAGCTGCAATTAAAACAAAGATTTAATATTTGGGCGGGGTACTTATAATGAAAGCCAAGTAGTACTTTACAACAGGGTATTTACGTGTTGCGCATAACTTCGCAAGTTTACCTAAGACTTTCAAGCTGTAAACATGTCTTCTAGTTAAGCCCAGCACCATCTTAGGCAAAATTTGTAACGAGGATGTTATACGTACAAGTTAAACGTATAGGTTTATAAGTTCCTCCAGGTTTTGATACTAAAATTCACATAACCACAAGAAAATTGTAGTCTAACACTTAATTTCATCGATTCGTTCGTTCAAGTCACTAATTTTAATATAAAATAATTTAATATATTAGTTTTAAGTACCTAAAAGACTTGCAGTTCAATCTTTTTTCTGATTAGAAACACATTTTACAATTATCTGGTGAGAAAATCCTGAATATGTCATCAAATGAGCCTTAAACCAATACAATTTGCAAATTCATTAAATTTAAGCAAATGCTTTTCTAGTGCCAAGTAGTTAAGAAATGTATATCTTTAAAGGATATTTCACAAGATCATAACTATAGGTCCTCTGTTAAATTCGGGTAGGCAATGTTTTGTTAAAAATACCATAATATGTTGTGTGTATGCATATACCAAAATATTTGGTTATATCAGAGGGATATTTATTCTGTATATACAGGGTGGTCCAGACCACCCGTACACCCCTTTTAAAATGCTGGGGATTAAGAATTTTTAACAAGACGATGGGTGATCCTACTAATGTCGATGTGCTCTTTCGAATGACTCCAAAATGGAACCCCCCTGATTCCCCCTTGTAGGGGGTAAGGGGGGCAACTTTGAAAATTCAAATACGAAGCCCTAGATTTTATTGCATATTTAGATTCTACTCATCAAAATATAAATAATTTATTTAAGTACACTTTAGCAAAGCTTTTTCATCACTATTTAGTAAAAAATATGAAAAACTGTTATTTGCACCTGTAAATATGCCAGAGACGGCGGAAAATGAAAAAAATCGGTTTTTGCGATTACAGCGCCACCTGTTACGAAGATAAAAAAAATGCTTCAAATAAATTATTCATATCTTGATAAGTAGAATCTAAATATGCAATGAAATTTAGGGGTTCCTATTTGAATTTTCAAAGTTGCCCCCCTTACCCCCTACAAGAGGGGCCAGTGGAGTTCTTTTTTGGCGTCATTCGAAAGAGCACATCGAGTTTAGTAAGATCACCCATTGTCTTGTTAAAAACTTGTAATCCCCCGCATCTTAAAAGGGGTGTACGGGTGGTCTGGACCACCCTGTATATATAAAACTTAATAACTAAAATGTAATAAAATATTTTGAAGTTTGTAAAACTATGTATTTTATTTATACATAAATACATATAAATACTGAACATAATCGATAATAGTAGAATGTAAGGACTGTGGTCTATCACAACACTATATTTTAAATAGCGTCTCCTAACCACACATTGTATTTGATTATGCCAATACGTATTTCAGTAACGATGTAGCCTTTTTCACGACGGTTTTCGGCCCTGAAATAGGTAATATCATTGCCATAATTCATATACAGTGTGGTTAGGAGACAATACTTAAAATATAGTCATAGATAATCACTCGAACAAAAGAACTGCAGTAAATAATGCGCTTAAAATACATTGAAAATAACATTTCATGAGTATTTTCAATTTCCTCTCTCCTCCAGAATTCAAAGAAAACAATACGCATCCACCTACATTGACTTTCTCCAGATCATTCTAAGAAACTTTTCTATAAACTCGAACATTGACACTTTTTTGGAAAATTGATGTACTTTCTTGGCTTTTAGAAATTTAATGTTTGCTGTATGTTGTTCAGTTCTTAGATCCGATTTTTTGCAGCGAAACTTGCAATGACAGGATCAAATCTTGAAAAGTTACCTATAAAACTTTTTATTGATAAAGTTAAAAAAATTTCTGAAAAAAATGTGGTTGCAGAGCAGTTTCATGACCGAGCTTATCTGGATTTTTTCGGAAATTTGCTAAAGATATACTCCATTTGTTCATGTGGTATATTTCACTGCAATACATAACAAAAATACAATTCACCAAGTATTTTTGCAACATATTGTAAATACCGAACAAGAGAAAAATTGATTTTGCCAAATCTGGCTGTATGAGCTTTGAGTCAGTAAACGGATGCATTTAATTTAGGTTTTTTCCTTCGCAATATACATTTTGTAAACACGATAAACAAAACACTACATATTCTCTCATATATACGACCAACCTGATGGCGGTTTGTGTCATGAGCATTATTACACTTCATTGTGTGTACTGAATTTTCCGATACCGCTGCTGAGTCGCATGTCCAAAACCCGGATGTGTGCACCAGAGCTAAGAAACTTTCCTTCTGAAACAAAGCTGCGTTGTTGATGTTTGGTATGACACCACCGGTAATACAATAAAAATCTCCAACGGAATATTTCGAAGTTAGTTCTTTTCCAGGATGATAACCTCTGCACATGATATTCGAAGCGTAAGATATAGAAGATGGGATAATTTCAGAAGAATGAACTTAATAGCGCACGTTGACTACAATATAAAAACATGAAAAAGAATAATTGTCTCCCATTAAGTTGTAAAATATTACAGTATAGTAGAAAATACTTGTGCAAGTAAACTGTTCCGGCCCCTAGTTCAGTGCTTCAATTGCTTCAAGTTCTTCCTAGGGTAGTCGCTTGGGCACTGTGGATTAGATAAGCACAAAGGCAGCTCTGCAATGGACCAGTAGTTTAAGTCCTTTGGTGGCTTAAGATATACAGGTATAGGGCTCCGGCTACGGCTTCTCACACCTAAAACAACCCCATCTCCTAGTCGATATTGGCCTGTTGTCTGCTTTCAGACACAGTACTCCAAGTTTAATTATGGTAGGGCGGGGGGATTAAATCCTGTGATATTCTAGACAGACCCGGTTTCCGAGTCTCAGCCACACTTGAGGTTGGACTCAAGGTAAGTCTACATGCTGGACTAGGAGTGATGGGACTCGGTGGGGACGGTAGGTGAGCACGTAAATAGCTCCGGCACTAGCCTGGAAAGCTACTAGATGGTGGATAGCTGGTGGTAGCTCTTATAAGTAAATGACGCGCTAATTGAGCGTAACGCAATTCATTGAACCCCAAGGAGGCCGTGGCCATTAAGCTTAACGCAAGTGGCCCACGTTGAACAAACCTTCGGATTCATGTGACTATTATACTGAAAATGTAAACATTTAATCTGCAGATGGAAATTAAAAGTATTCCTAAACCTAATAACTGACGTCTATACCAATTAACTAATTATTTCACACAATTTACGGATACATGTTATGTTAAATTGCTAATTTCTGATGAGCTCTTTATAGTAAACGTTTTAAACTGATTAAACATACCCAATGAGAAATACATACTTAAAATATGTCATATTATACAGGATGGAATAATTCGATAGGTAAAACTAAGATCTTGCAGAAGATGGTGGCTCTGGCACACTTTTCTCAACTCGGGACTCATCGGTTTTTTAAACAGTATGTTTTCGCAAATATCTTTTTTCATCCAATCTTCGGCGTATTTGTTTCCTATTAACCTTTTTCTGTATTCGCTTTTGATGTAATTTTACTGTACTATTGACCATTGAACTTTTAATTGTCCATGTCCGTCAATGTGTCATATGCTATGAATTTAAAGTTACCTTTTAAATGATATACAATATGACATACGAAGTTGGTGGCCGCACGGCAAAGAGTCCGACTCTTAGCCGGCCCGTGGTCGATTAAAAGATTTTTCTCGTCAATAAAGCTTCAGTATACTTCGCCGTGCTATCAGATGGGCACGTTAAGCAGTCGGTCTCGACAACCACATAAAATGTTTCTATGGTTCTCATTAAAAATAACATCGTCCTATACTACGCACATGTTAATTGTAGGTAACATTTATACCATACAAAGTGTTTCTCATATGCTTCCAAGTGAGTAAATACAATTTTTACACTTCTTTCAGTATTTTACAAACCATTTCCAATAGCGCTGTTTGAAAACTTTTCAAAACTACAATGAGATTGTGTAACAGTTTTATACAGACTTGTTATTCTTTTATTTTGCTTATCAAGATCTGACTTTAATTGGAAATGTGTAATATAGATGTATACATAAACTTTTTAAATATTCATTTACTTTTACAGATACGTTGTTTCATAAATTCCGATAAATACGCAATTTTCACGCCCCAAAATAGCACCCACTGCTAACAACAAAACGAGATAAAGTAGTAATGTACGCCATTATAAAGATAACCTATTTTATGGTTAGAAGATTTCAGAAATTTCATCCCTCAAGAAAGCAGCAACACAATATAATTTTTTCTTCTAACCACCTAAAACCCGATATCCAAGCTCTTTGATCAAACTTTGCAGATAAAGCCAGCGAGTTGTAGCAATAAATTCAAGAATACTTGAAATGAGGAAATACGCGTGCATCATATCTTAACATCTGACTTCCCTAAGCCATAATGATTTATAATGGTTTCTAAATGTCGTGTTTATATTTCTAAGTTCAAAGTTGCACCTGAAATCTGAAAAGGTATCTTTACATATCTTAAACTCATAAAAATGCAGAAATGGTCGGAATTTTTTGATGATATAAGAAGGCAACTACTAAAATATTTACTGTTGATATTTATAGCTGTGTGTTTTACTATTAAAAACACATTGTTTAAACAAGATAATAGATAAAGAAATTATTCGAAGTTTTTGAAAATCTTTTTAGTAAAAGCATGTTTATGGATGTTAAAAATCAATTTTTATATGCTTGGCTTCTGGGGGAAGCTAATAATTCTCCAATGATGATTAGTTACACAAAAACGTATTGTTATTCAAATATGACATTCCATACATCTCAAGGATTTATACATCCTTTATTTGAAAGAACATATTTCCATCACTTAAAAATTATATAAATAAAATAACCCACCAATAACAACACTTTAGTAAAAACTAAAATGAACAAAAACAGCCTTATATAGATTTTTAGGATCGTTTATCATCATTAATAATAGAAACTCATTATGTAAGCACAGTAAGTACGGAATCTCGGTAATAAATAATAACGTTTTGACAGAGAGAATCATAAATTATGCATCTTGAGTCACCTACGCTACGGATTCGCTATATTCCCATAAAAATTGTACAGCCGCAGCTAGTTGTAGCTTTCGTAATATATCTGCTTGCTGTGTATGCTCTCCTGCATTTTTGTGCATAAATGAATGCACTTTCTAAGAAATTACTTATATATTACGGGGATTTTGAAAAGGAGATGTTCGGAATACTAATGAGTAGAATTTAAGATTCATTGAGTGCTAGTAGCAAAGAGAGGTTTATACTGAATCTGGATCGAAAAGTAAGCTAATAGTGTTAAAAAGATGAGTCTATCGCGATTAGTAATTAAGTGATAACAAAAGAAAAAATACCCAACAAAAAATATGTTATAATGAGCGCAGAGAAGTTTAATCTGCAGTAAAGATAGATAGTAATAGCTCCAATGGAGACGAAGAAAAAATGAAAACTGGAAAAACTAGGTTTGATTGTCCTTGTAATAGAAGAAAAGCAAAGGTCTCTTTTACTCCATTACTCTGATATGTTGGTTTATGTAAATTATATTTCCTATTTCCTACTGAAATAACTAGTCCGAATGAAACTGCCATCTGGTTGCGCCAAAGTTAACTAAAATAAAGACAGATAGATTTCAAATTTCATTTCAGGAATTTCAAAACGTGGCCTTGTAGCTTGAAGTAAATTAACATCGTTTTATGGTAGCTCAAATTCCAACTATACATAGAATTCCAACTATAGTTTACTTAGAAGAGCAACACTAGTTAAAAGAAAATACAAATTCTTACAACGAAGCTATATAGTTGTAAAAAAACGCAACAATATATCTATCCGACTTTAGACTTCAAATCAAGATCTACAAAACGGTTATGCAGCTACCATACTTGTCAGTAGCGGCATTTAAGTATCCACAGGGAGGGCGAAATGTCTTTAAGGTCGAACTTATCCCGCATAACTACGCGACTATCATCCTTACAGTAACATTGCAACTGTTTTTAATTTTCTTCATAACAACTGCATTTTTATCAAAAGTCAAAAACCTCAAAAAATGAAAAAGCCTATACTACTACTACAACTTTTATATGAAGCCATGTTTTAATAAAGTCGTTATGAAAAAAAGATGATACTCGCGTAACCGTGCCACATACGTTCGACCTTAAGACACTCTACCCTCCCGGTGGATACTTACAGACCGCATCTGATACTTGTATTATAAGCTTTATATAGCATACAGTGTTACTTAGAAGTCTTGTTTACACACTTACTCTTTCGCAATCAATGGTAGAATGCAAATAAAATTCTGCAAAGGAATTTAGACAAATTCCAGAACTTTTGTTTAAGTAGCAATCAGACTCAGAAGAAAATCAGTATTTCAATTGCATTCAGGATTAATATCTCAAAGTTAGGTGCCAATGCGTGCAGAAAACTATAGCAAATCGACATAGCCGTCACATGTTGGTGATATGATTGGAAAAGCTGAAACAAGAAATGCAACATCAATTTAAGTACAATTGAAAATAGCAATAAGGATTACAAGAAGACTGCACTGAAAAATGAATGAAGATACCCAGACAATAAATGGTTTTCACTACTGGAATGAAGCAGCCATAGCCGAATAGCATGTTAAAAAATGATGATGATGATCTCCTAATGATTTTTAAGGACAAGTCACTACAGAAGAGTTGTAGATTTTATTGGATATTATTCAATACACCACTATTTCTTTAATATTCTGTGTCAAATAGTTTCCAAGACACAAGCGATTTTCTGACATAAGAAATTAACACTGTGAATGGGAAATTTGTTAATAACATTTACCACGTTGAATGTAGGCATTGCGTATAAATGCAAGAATTGTTATGTACAATTTTATGGAACAGAATCACTAATAAGGTCTTAATACATTTTTTGAATTTAAAAATGTTTCTAGATTTTTTCTCATTGCTTTAACAAAAAGCAGCGTGCGTCCTATACCCCCCGGTGCCGGTACGTGTAATAGTTACGCCACTAATTCCATGCCAACACCCAACTAGACCAAAAGAACGAGAATTTTTAAAATGTGCCTATAAGACAGGATAGAGTAATAGTATATTTCTCTTTTTTAACAGAAATTACTACGATTAGAATAACTAATGTAATATAAAAGATAAAAAGATAACAAGAACGTTTAAATGAAATTCTACTCGATAAGGATATTTACCATAACAAGTACAGTAATCTCTGGTACAGTATTCACATCCCAACTGATTACTAATGAATATCACCAACTATCCCAAGTAATTACGATAAAAGAAGTTCAGAAGTAAAAAAGTTTCATTTGAATCGTTCTCTTAGGAATAATCCTTGAGATATCGTCAATTGCAGTATGATTCGGACGATTCTAACTGTGCACGATTGGTGTTTGTAACTATTATAGATAAACGCAGATTTCGACGGTGATAGATAAAGAATAAAAAGAAGCTAAACTAATCTGGTTAGCTTCCAGCCAAACAAAAAAAAATATTTGAATAACGCAAATTATAACTACGCTTCGAAACAAAATAGGCTAGGAGAGAGGGTGGCATATTCCAAGTTTAGTTTTATTTGCATCCAGTGTCTGCGCTGAATATTCGGGTATTTGCTTAATGTTTTACCGAAGAGACGATGAGCTGCACCCAGGGCCGGCGTAAGCCTTTGCGGGGCCGGATTCAAAAAATAGCCTTGGCTTAAAAAACTATTACATACTGTTGTAATACGATAGAATCAAAGACTATCATTCATCATCATCATCCTCAAGAAGCGAGTGATTCATTTGCACGAATGTGTCTAAGATGACTTCGTGCATCGGTACTTTTTTTGCACATTTTTTGAAACAAACTTTAACAATAAAAAAACATAACTAACCAAAATCTGTAATACTGTTTCGAATTCAAAGTAAACATAAAACCAAGTACATGTCAATAGATGGCGCTCGCACATTTGTCAGTGTAGAGACCCTTGAATTAGAGACTGGGGCCAAGGCAGCGATTTTATATCACAAAACGTGGCGCCAAATTTGAAAAGTACAGAAATGGTTACACGGCGAAATATTGGCAGGCATGTGAACGGTATTTGACTTACTTAAAAAACACGAAATAGTGGGTTTTGTATACAAAACATTGGCAACGCATTGGCCAGACTCTAATTGAAGGGTCTCTATGTCAGTGTAGAGTCACTACATCTAGTCACCTAGGCCGCGCTGGTCGATCAGAGTACCGCAAAACGTCGCCATATTGGAACAGAGAAGGGTGATTTTTAATAATTGACAGATCAAAAGCTACATTTTACATATTTGATATATTAGAGGTTTGAACTTTCAGAATAAGGAAAACCTTTTTAACTAAACGTGGATTTGATTAAATTCAATATAGCTAAAAATAATGAATAATTTCGTGCTTTTTTGTCCCAACATGGCGGGGTTTTGCGGACTCTGATCGACCTGCGCTGCCTAGATGACTAAATGTAGTAATCCTATGTGGATTAGTAGCGATTACTAATTTTTTTTTGTGATTTCTAATTCCTAAATGGAAAAAATGGCATTTTATAAATTATAATAATTTTTAGGTATAATTAAAGGAATCCCCCCCCCCCAACAAACAATTTTTGACCAATCTGGTGTCATTATAACAAAACTTTATGCTGATTCTGAATATGTAAATTTTGAATTTTGAAGAAAACACCCCAAAGGCCCCAATTTGGAATCAAAAGTAAAAATGCTTAATCTCTACGACAATGAATACTAATTAGGTATATTAAGTTTCTATGATTGGCAAATTGTGTAATTTACAATTATACAATTTAGTTAGATTAGATTAGGTTTAGGTTAATTTAGATTAAGCATAGGTTAGGTTTAGATTACTTTAGGTTAGGTTAGGCTAAATTAGGTTGCATAGCGTTTTGGTTAGGTAGTGGAGTTTTTGTGGGGGTTAGGATGGTAGCAACCAATTTTGGAGGCTTAGGGGCGTTTGCCCCAAAAGTTATTTACATAGGAATCAGCATAAAATTTCCGTTAAAATGACACCAATTTGGCCAAGTGTTTGATAGGGGAATTCTTTAATTGATCCAAATTTTATTATTATGAAGTCAAATTATTTTTAGAGTCTAAAAAGGCAGTGCTTTTTGCATCTTTTAGAAGCACGAGTGCGCGAACACTACGTTTGCGTTTAACTGTTACATTTGCAAAACGTCATTTTGAAAGTGGCGAAATAATTTTTAAAAAATTATTTTTCTGGCCTTTTTTCGTTGCAAAGTTTTTAATTAGTTACGTCATTAAAATTTACGTGGTTTGAATGGTGGGAGTTCGCTTTGCCAGTCATTAAGTGACACGGAAACATCGGTGTGACTACGGCAGCAGAGAAAGCGCGCGTCTCTGTAAGTTGCAACGCGGAGCCTTATAAAACGCGGGGCCATCTAAAGCCCGAGGCCGGGTTCTGGGTAACCCGGCCCTGGCTGAACCTTAGACTATGCAAAAGGAAGAATCATTAGAAATAATAATAGACCAAGAATTCCCGGTACACACTGGGCATAGTTTGTCAATTGAAATACATATTTACAAGAATGTATCCGTTATATACAATAATAGATATCCTAGATCCTGGATATACTTATCCATATCTATTATATGATGGTGAGTAGTGGAATCATTTTGTCATGACCAGGTGGATTATTTACCATTATACATTATACGTGTTTAGGCTGTTTACCTATACTATAGTATTATACAGTATTTACATAGAAATAGGGTGAATGCCAAATAAATCAAAGTGTAAGGGAAGGAGGGACCATCATGGAGTATCTTCTAACATTAACTTCCCATTTAAATAGGGACATATTGTAGTTAGTATAGAAAAGATTTGATGTAGAAATTTTGTTTAGATATATGGATAGTTATAAACATAACAGAAAAGAGAATTCTCCGAGAATAACTTGATAGAAAGGTGTTAACAGAATTCAATGATAATTGGGTGAAGTAATTTACATTTTCGAGTTAATCACACTCATTACAATGCTTTTTTTTGTCAAAGTATAACATTCTTAACTTTTATAAAAAAAAAACAAAAGTACTTTACTGTTTACGAAGTTAACATTATGCAATTCCTGAAAATTGAAATCCATGAAAAATTAATGAATCCCTATTACACGTTTTCCAAGTGATTTCCATCATCGTCGTAATACGATGATAATAGTGCTAATGTTAACGAGTTACCTGTAGAGCAAGTGCTCGTACAGCCCCATTTAATTTTTCACGCACCATTGTATATTAGATATGCCCCCTCAATCAATGATCTGTATGTAATGATAGCATTCTTCTTCATGCACCAATAATGAGCTTTGAATGTGCTACAAGTTGTTCAGCATATTCAAAACAAAGAAAAGAATCGATACTGATAAAACATGGATGTTAAAAACCTCTTATAGATTTCTTCATGGCTACGCTGTGAAGCTTAATGTGCACGTTGTAGTACTTATTTTATAAGATGAAAATAATTAAAGAGATAAATTCTAAATATAAAAACAAAGCAAAGAAATATGATTTTGTACAAGAAAATTAAGTACTATTTAAAAACGTTTAACTTACCGCAGTTTTTTAAATTGTAAAAATATAGGAATTTAAACGTTAAACGAACAACAATTACATTGTTTACGAGAGACGTGTAGATTATAGGTTTTGCGGAGCATTGCGATTATCAATCTCGGCCGATAACATTGCAACGTGCTTCGGCGATCCAGCTTGATTTCAACTTGGGAGGTCTTCATCCACATTTCTTATGAAGCTTTTGTTGTGTTTTTTAGTATGTGTATATCATAGACGGAACGTACCTGTCAAATGAATAATCCCATCTTTTTGTTGTAACGCGCTTTGGGGTTGCAGATCAGACCAATCAGGAATGTTACCGTACTGCTGATACATATTGCATACATGGAGCATATAAATTTTTCAACTTTTTAACGCATCTTTTATATAGTATAGACAAGTATTAAATTTGTTAAATATGTTTTGTCCTGTTCTTTGAGGCGTGCAGATAATTACAGTTATGAATATATAACAGTGCATTTGTATTTAAATTGCTGTAATCAAGCAGCGTAATTATAGGTTGTTATATTCAAGTGTAACTGCGAATAGGTAGTTAGACAATTATACGATGCAACGATTAATAAATTATTTGTAACATTCTCACTTTAGCGTTATTTATTATTTGTGTAGGTGAACAGCGAGTGCAATAGAGTTGTTTTAAACATTAAAAATGAAAATAGCCAAACCCCGTGCGGCTAGTTGATGTTGTGTAGGTGAGACTAAATAATAGCACTATGCAAAACATTCCCTAGATGCACTTTATGAACACTATAGATCTCTGGGTATTTGCGGTCGTGTCTTGCAAATTGTGTGCAAAATCGCACCTTTTCGAACGCTCAATTACAATATCGAACTTGGAGACTACCGCGCGGGTGTTTGATTAAAATTACATGTAAACTTGCTCCTTGCTTGTTTTACATTCCATTGTTTGCAGCCAAGAACAAAGAGATTTCGTGCCGCGTTTCTTCTACTGCCAGTATAAGTCTTAATTTTTATACTTTTATATACTGTATGAGAATTTCTATTTAAGTAAGTTAGTCTGTAAATAGATTTCAAAATAATACAAAATCCCATTTTCAGAATTGTACTATTAAAAAGAAATTTTGAAAAATTAAAAATTTAACTACAGTATTGTTTAGAGAGGGAGCTTTAAAAAAAATGTTGAGTTTATTACTATTAACAATATTAACCACACAGCCTCAATTTACATCACTTCCTAGTAACCTCAAAGGTATTCCATACGTACGTAACGAAGCAAAGTTAAAATCGTTTTGCAATTTAGATGCTAAATAGATTTAGCACAGTTTAATTTTCTCCAATGATAGCAGATAATGACAAGAAAAAATACTAGGAACCAACATTCATACATTCATTTTGGCATACTTGTTAGTGATTTATTGTAAGAAAATTACTATCTGCGAAGAAATGTAGCCTTTGATTGGTAGAGCAATACCAACAATACCTCTGAAGTTGTAAAGTGAGTGCTGCAAAAATGGTGGATATTACATTGTGCCAAGATTTGCAACAAAACGTAGAAGTTTTTAAGATTTTACTTCCCGTAGGAGACAAAACGTAGTTGTACACGATATGGTACAATAGTCCTTTTGAACTAAAGAGAAATAGTTACATTAAACATGAAAATCATGAGTATTAAGGAACGTCAACACAAACAGGTTATAGTCAAACATTAGTAGCACAGATTATTAATCAGTGAAATTCAGAAAGAGTCACGACAAACATATTCGATTATAACTTAACTGATACTTTTACAAAAATGAATATCTGCAATCATCTAGAATTGATTTACTAAATAATGTGAGCAATGTCCGAAACCATCACTGATGTGAACAAATTTCTAAAATCTTACATCGAATGAACAGGAAGTTTATTGTTATGAAAGCAATTCTTGAACAATTGTGCTCATAATTGGGACATGCCAAACATTGACCTGCATTCTACCGGAATCTTATTAAATCTAATTGGTATGCAGTAGGATAATAAATTGTCATATTGGAAGGTTTGAAGGTTATGTTACAATTAAAACATGTATCTCATTGGTTGCATGTATAATCACCAACCGCATATTGACGTCATTTTCTCTAATTCTCTTGCTGTACAGCGTCATCTATATTTATTGCCGCGTTCCAATAATAAACTTACAAGAGCTATCCATTGATTGATAAATTATGCAGATACCAGATGTCGCCTATTTAAAGTAAAATGTAGAGTCACTGCATCTAGCTACCTAGGCCAGCTGGTCGACCAGAGTACGGCAAACCACCGCCATATTGGGGCAAACAAAGCACGAAATTGTTCATTATTTGTTCTGTATTGAATTTAATCAAATCCACGTTCACTTTAAAAGGTTTTTCTTATTCTGAAAGATCAAACCTCTTGAGGCTTTGGCAAACAGTAAGAAACCGAGACTAGGGCGCTGAAGGTTGGCTCTGACTTGGGCAGAGATTAGATAGCCCAGAATTGGTACCTAGACGTTGGTTGACCCTTGGGCCACGACAAAGCAGCCGAGGCGTGGGATCTGAAGGTTGGCCTAGGATTGCACCAATGTTGAAATAACGACATTTGGTTATCCAGTATTCAGCCAAGCTGGGGCCTATTGTCAAGACTGGCAATTCCTACATGGGTAGCAGAACATAAAATAAGACCATGAATAATAATGGTTAATAGCGCCAATTAGCTGTTGAAGATTAAGGATTACTTCCTGCAGACTTTGACAAAACCTAACTGCTTAGCTTGACAAACTTAAGAACGGTTTGTTAAGTTTTCTTGGTCGTAATGGGTTCTCAATTATAATTGTAGGCCACATAAAGCAAGGTTAAGAATAGCTAGATCATGGGTACTGTAGGTTACTGAGCTTCGACCGTTATCTTATTTCAATGCGTGGTTATCTCTAACGCGGTATAAGAATTTCCGATAATATACACAAAATGTAGGCATATGAATACTGTATGGCTGTATTGGGACGCGCCAAAGATTGACCTACATTCTAGCGGAATTTTATTAATTCTAATTATGCGGTAGTATAATTGTCATATTGGAAGTTTTAAAGGTTATGTTATAACCAGAGGGAGGAGTTGATCTTGCTAAATGCAAGTTGATATTCAGTTTTGTGAGGTCGCACGTGAAATTTCGAAAACGACCATTATTACTTGTCATAATTTAATAAACATGACCGCACGGGATAGCATAAATAACTACCCATTTAGCCAAGGTCTACTTCGTCCTGGTTATAACTAAAGCATGCACCTCATTGGTTCCATGCATACTTACTGACTTAGATACTTGTATTTTAAGTATTGTTACGTTCTTGATAAAAAATATCAAGAGTCTTTTTTCAATTTTAAATTGACTATAATCAATAATTTAATTATAGATATTTTTTCATACATTACAATAAGTCGTAATAATTGTGGAATGGCAACAGTTTTTTCTAAACGCTACCGATGCAATTACCTAAAGTTAGTACATCATGAATTATTCTATGTAGTGAAAATTCGACTTGATTTTATGTCTTCGGCTAGAAATTTTTAGTTAAGCTTGCCCTTAGCTAAAGAGCTAAGTACTAGGGTTTCTGACTCGGGAAATTCTCTATTTTTTCTTGTCTTGAGTCCCGGGAAAAATCATTCGAGACATGGGACTTTTGTATACAAGGTGTTCAATTAAAATTCTTACTTTAGCATTAAGATTTTATTTGTTTCAATTGCTTGAGCAAAATATTATTAGTTAAAAAAGATAATTCTGAACAAGGGTGTTGCTTTGCGCACGTGTGTTTTTCTTAACCAGTTTTCTTAAAAGTACTAAACAGTCTTTGCAAACACATACAAATTATTTACAACCTGTCTATAAACAATCAATAAAGGTAAAGGGATTAGTTTCAGTAAGAAAGTACAGTTAGGTATGGTACCTCGTCAGAGCATTCTTTATAAGTGAACTTGCAGTTTGTATTCAATTATATTCAAAAAGGGTCTCCATCCGGAATTTCCTCACTTATTTATAAACAGGTCAGGTATTCTTAAAGCGTAAACATAATGTTTTTATTTAAAAATTCATATTGAAGTATGAACCGGTCGTTTTCAATAAGTAAAGAGTTCCAAAAAAATTTTAAAAGTTTTTTTAATGACAATAGTTTGCTTTCATAATTAATTGCGTATTTACTAAATTTCTGAATTTGTTTCATCTAACATCTATTTACTTTTACCTATATTAAATTTAGAAATAAAATGTTTTCTGTTTAGCTTCAAGATGAAAATAAACCAAATCATAGTTTGAAATCGTTTTAAAAATGTCGAAACGGCCCAATGTAATTATTACCTCAAACAAATTTCATGTAATGTTGGAATTCTAGAGGCCGCATGCAGCACTTAGAATGCATGCACGGATCGCATTGAAAAAATAGTGAAAAAGATATTGTACCTTGTAGTACCTCAAAAAATATTAAAAATTAACAATCAATTTTAAAATTTTGCAAAACAAGGAGTTTGAGTGAAATTGTATGTATCTCAATAGGTCGCAGAAGATGGAATATCAATTCGAACTATTGCTAATAATATTTATCGTGTTCATATTCAGGAAAAAAATTTCATAAAAAAAGCTATGAATAACTTAAGATTTACCGACAAACAATACAACACTAAACAGAAAAGGTTTTGGCATAAAAGACAGAGAAAAAATAATTTTATAATATAGGAATTTATTTATGTACTGCCGTGCTTTTCATTAAATACTTACAGTTATTTTCCGATGAGAACTTCTAGAAGAAAGTGTTTAGAGGATTAATTGAAGCAATTTAAAAAAAAATATTTGGATTTTTGTGTAGGTATATCTATGTGAAATTACTATCCGGGATTCCAGGGAGTTCCCGGGACTTTCGGAAAAACAAATCTCGTTTCCCGGGAATAGCAAAATTGTCGAGACCCAGAAACCCTACTAAGTACTATATTGAAATATCTACTTATCAGATGTCCAGCATTGGAAGAATAATAATATCTGCAGTGGCGGATTTAGGCACAAGCGCTTGAAGCGGCCGCTTCAGGCCCCGCAAGTCAGGGGGCCCCACCGAGGCCTCCTGCCAAGGACCGCACTGGACACGCGATAAATAACAATTATTGGCGTGGAATTCACTTTCTCGCGAAATGAAACAAAAACGGATTATATCATTCATATCGGTTGACACATTATAGTTTTCTACGAAAAGGCAAGCATAAGTAAAATATTGTAACGGAGTATACTGTTTCACAACAGACTTGCGAGGAATGTATTATCTCTGTCGCTCCGAACACTTGCTTTCTCGCACAATCAGCATCAGCGCGGTCATCAGACTACTATGATGACTATAATTTCTTGAATTAATGGTTTCTGATAAGACGTTCGGTGAAGGGGAATTTTACAACGCTTTTCAACGGGTAAAATTCCTGAATGACTTTTGTCAATTGTTTTTGGTATAGTAAAAGTAGAAAAGTTCCATTGTAAAATAACTGATTGTAAAATAAATGTATTTATGTCCGATTGCATTATAAAGTACTGTTTATTGTATTGTATTGCGCCAGTAAACTGGCTTATTATTGTACTCGTAAAATAAAGTGGTAGTAGTAAAATAAAGTATATAGTAGTAAAATAAAGTATGACAACTGTATATTACATGTCAAATTTTCTTCTGTCAAGAATAGATGTCAAATTTATAAACTGATTTTTTTTGATAATTAGCCAATTTTAGGAATCGAACATAAAGCTTTGTATGCAACTCTTACATAATCGGACCTTATAGACGCGCCCTTTTTATAGGCCTTGCTCGCTTCGCTCGCTCGGCCATAAACGAGGCTTGTCTATAAAGTCCTACATTATGTACTTGTTACATAAATAGCTATTATGTCCTATTGCATTATAAAGTACTGTTTATTGTATTGTTTTGCGGCAGTAAACTGGCTTATTATTGTACTCGTAAAATAAAGTGGTAGTTGTAAAATAAAGTGTAGTATATTCAGTTTTCCAATGGCAACTGTATATTACATGTCAAATTTTCTTCTGTCAAGAATAGATGTCAAATTTATACTGACTTAAACTGATTTTTTTTAATAATAAGCCAATTTTAGGAGTCGGACATAAAGCTTTGTATGCAACTCTTACATAATCGAACTTTATAGACTCGCCCTTTTTATAGGCCTCGCTCGCTCGGCCATAAACTGAGCTCATCTATAAAGTTCTACATTATGTACTTGTTACATAAATAGCTATTATTTAATATTTATTAGTGCGTATAATGTTAATTAACGAATAATAAATCAGTTATACCAAAAACCTAAAATTATACGATTAAGTACTATGCCGGCAGAAAAATTTCACTCGATTTTCTTCATTTTGTAAACGGTCTTACATCCAGTGGCAAGTTTTACTTATGTCAAATTGTTATTTTTCTTTTAATGACATATGTCATAAAGTACAATTTAATAAAATACGTAGTTTCTAAATCAAAATGATGTGTCTTGATATAAATTCTTTTTTATATTAATAATAAAATCAGCCAATATTATTTTATTTCTATTGAAATAGTTATTTTTGACGCGTCTATGATATTGTGTCATGTCATGAAAAGTCTTTGTTACTCTTCTAAAATTTAAGAAAAATCAGCCTACTTGATAAAAATCGTGCGAGATTTTCCTGTCAGAACAGTACATATGTCGCAGGAAGATGGTCAAATCCGGAAAACTAACTATCTACCTAGTCATTTACTAAGTGACGAGGCAGATAGTAAATCGAACATAAATCTATATGCCTTTTGATTTTGTTATATGCCTAGGTATTTACTAAATTAAACTAAATTTACTAAATTAGAACAGGCAGTTAGTAAATGGCTTAATGTGCTGTCGGCAAATTAGGTAATAACATGCACATTTCTTCGTAGAACATTTTTTTAGATGAACACTTGGAAAATCTTTACCCTTGCCTAAAGAATGTTCTGCAAAAAAATGTGCATGTTATTACCGTATTTGCCCACAGCACATGAAATCATTTACTAACTGCCTGTTCTAAATAACGGCATTTAGTAACCTTCATTCAACGAACCCTCTTCATGCCTAGGCATGAAGCAAAATGGTATAGATTTATTCTCGTTTTACTGTCTGTCCCGTCACTTAGTAAATGACTAGGCAGATAATTATTTGCCGGATTTGACCACAGATTATACTTTACAGATGCGAAGCTCGCCTGGTCCCGCCAATCCAAATTTATATAAGCATGCGTGAATCCACCATTGTTTTAGTAGTATTTTAATCAACCTCACTTCTCTGCTTGTTTATATTTTGCGCGTGTGTTTTTGTTGCGTTCAGATATTTTGAATTATTTTGTTAGTACTTTATATATTTTTGCATTAATATTTGATTTGACATTGATATTATGGACATAATGTTACCTTTCTGCACTTACCAATTGATTTGTACAATACAGTATCCATATAAGTATAATTTATTATAATGTTAATAAAAAGTTTTCGATTTTGGTAAATTGTTTATTTTTTTATAGTTTATTATTTTTTGTTTTATAGACCTTAATTTATGTTAATCCTTGGGGGCCCCAAAAATTTGTAGCGCTTCAGGCCCCTCAAGTGTTAAATCCGCCACTGAATATCTGGCAGCAATATTGAAAGTGAAAATAATAAACAGATACATATCTATATAAACCATAACATGTAGAAAATATACATAACTACATTTTAGACTTACGCATTTATCGCATTATTAAACGTTCACACTCAATTCACATCATTCTATTAGAAAATATATCGTGTATATATATATATATATATATATATATATATATATATATATATATATATATATATATATATATAATAATCCTTGAACAAGTTCTATAATGTCGCAAATACCATACAAAGTGATAATCTAAATCATAAACTCCTAAAAAGTAACTTAATTGGCAATAAAATCTTGTCGTCATATAGAGGGATACTTATACAAACCTATAAACTTTCTAACAATACAGCATTCTTGAAATAAATACTACATATTTATTTAAAAAAAGTACTTGATTTATGTCATTACGAGAAAATCATACATCGATTAATTATAATTGACGGTAGCTTGATTATGAACCATTAGCGAATGCAGTTTCATGCTTCAACCTATAATTACTAACAATGATGGGCGGATCCGACCACCACGTGACCTTAAGCAGCCGACTAAAGCGTTGACAATATTCCACATAAACTATAGCTATTGCTGTTTAACTAGATAAAACAATTGATTAGGCGGTTTTCTTTACCAGTTTCCTCCTTTTATGAATAATATCAAGAAAAAAGTGCTACAGAAGCTGTATAATCTTCGAAGAGCTTCCTATAAAATTAATATTCCTGAAGTTTATTGGGTATTAGCATTAATTTTATTATATCGCAGTAAGCTGTTATTATTTGTTTGAAATTGCGATGAAAATACTGGGAAAAAAGCTTGCAATGCTTTACAGAATTGTGAAAATGTATCCCCATTTGGTTCGCACAAGATTTATTTAGGAAAATGCCATATAACACACGTGTTGTATAAAACCATATAAAAGAGGTTTTTTCTAATGGTGAACGGGTACAGTCCGATATCGAACACATACATGGGAGTCTCTTCAGTTTTAGCAAAAGTGTACAAATTAATTCTTATTTGTTATTACAAAACATTTATCAAAAGAAGTTTGAAAAATTGTCAGTTTATTTAATTGAAATATGTTAAATATAACGTAAATTAAAACATGAGATTCTTGTTAAAAGTCTTATTTTCAGGTTTCCTGAAAAACAAATTTCAATCAGTAATTTTGTCGAATCAAATTTCTTTTAGATGGGTAGGATATAGTGTTACATATTTGATGAATTTTAGTTACCTACCTGTTTCTTATGTCTCACGATATTTTCAACTCTACTACCCTGTAAGGACTGTACCCATTTGCTCATTGTTTATATGTTACTGCGAAAGACTGAAATTAGTGAATATCAATATTCTCCAGTGAATGTCGACATATACCAAAATACGTTGGTGGAAGACAGAATATTTGTTAATATTATTATACCATTCGGACCTTCTCTTTCGCGTTTGTTGGCATACATCAATGAGCACGTGGGGGAGTGTTGGAAGCGACAGTCTAAACAATTTTTTCTATAGTTGTTTTTATTAGAATTTGTGTATTGATAATATTTTAGTTTTATTTTGTAGTTTGGGATGTAATTTTTGCTTTTTTAATAAAATAGAATATGCAGTTATTTTATATGTGCAGTCACTACTCGTAACACCTCATATTTTATACAACATTTTATGTATTTTTGATAATAAATATAATAAAAAAATATGTTTATGTTAATTTCAGAAAATACAATGTGATGAACTTTTTCTTCTTGAAATTCTTTCAACATTCACCAAATCTTCTTATCGAATATCGACATTCGCCGGTGGAAGTTAGAAATAATGATATTCTGAAAACATTTCGGACATACACCTAGCGTGTTTGTGAATGTCGACATTCACTAAATCTCAAAATGACCAACGTAAGAAAATGGACTGAAAAAACTTTTTTTTATACATTATTTACTTTATTATAATATTTTACAATATAAGCTTTTAAGAATGTTGTCAATCTACTAAAATCCGGGTTTCGCGGTTTCGAGGGGCAGTAAAACTTGCTTCAATCCGGACCGTTTTTTATGTATCGATGCGTTGGGCAGTTCCCGTCTCAAACTTGAAGTCTCGACCGTCTCCGGTAAACCATTTTGGCGGAAGCAGGAAAAAACTGCCCCGCGTTACGGTAAGTCGGAGCGAAAATCTGACAACGGAATCTTTGCCAGCGCAGTACCGCAATCGTTTCTACCTGAAGCGTCTTTCTTGCCAACACTCTTCCGGGGGCGGGGGGCTAAGGGTGAGATGGAATTTTTGGGAGTGATCGAACGGGTGTTGGCGGCTTTGACCGGTGCATCTATTGCTTTTTCCGTATCTCCGCTCTAGGAAACTCCGCCCGTTTTCGAGAGCCGGTATCTCGAAAACTATAGGAGCTAAAACGACGGGCAATCTCAAGATGTTTCCCGTTCAAATGCCGTGCAAAACCAAGAAAAAAGTTACAGCCGAAAAATTTGAAATTTTTTTTATTTATATTTCGCTCGAGAATCGTGCTAAAGTAATATCGCCGCCACCAGCCTAAGCGGGTTCCTAAGTGGAAACCACTTCTGGAGGTCTTATATGATTGCCTCCTGGGTCGTTTGAGCCCATTCCCGTTTTTGACCGCCGCTCCCGAAACCAACTCGCCGGCGGTTTCGGTTATATCTCCGCTCCCTGTCAGATACCTTGTTCTGGTTTTGTACAATGGACCGCCCTATGTGTCTAGAACCCGGTTATGGCCATTGACGCCGCACCCCGCGGTTATATCTCCTCTCCCTGTCAGATACCTTGTTCTGGTTTTGAACAATGGACCGTCCTATGTGTCTAGAATCCGGTTATGGTCTTTGGCGCCGCACCCCACTCTGCGATTTGAGCCCATTCCCGTTTTTGACCGCCGCTCCCGAAACCAACTCGCCGGCGGTTTCGGTTATATCTCCGCTCCCTGTCAGATACCTTGTTCTGGTTTTGTACAATGGACCGCCCTATGTGTCTAGAACCCGGTTATGGCCATTGACGCCGCACCCCGCGGTTATATCTCCTCTCCCTGTCAGATACCTTGTTCTGGTTTTGAACAATGGACCGTCCTATGTGTCTAGAATCCGGTTATGGTCTTTGGCGCCGCACCCCACTCTGCGATTTGGGCCGGTTCCCGTTTTGGTCGTTCAAGGTTTGGTATGCTGGAAGCGGATGAGGTACGAAAACCAACTTTTGTTATAAAGAATGGATATTTATTTATGTTAGATTGTTCTTGTACAGTGTAAAAATAAATTTATTATTATAAGATTTATTTTGCGAAATGTTTTCTTTAATTTTTTACCTTACCGGTCCGCAAGCAAATGCTACGTGGTTTGGCGGTCCGCGAACGAAAAAGGTTGGGAACCACTGGTGTATAGGATAAACTAGTTTAAGATTAATAGCGGAGTGTCATCAGTGGATGCACATCCCTTATGTTATTAAATAACCATATATGTCATAACAACTACTGAATGTCTAAAGACAGATTGTAGTGTAATAATAATAATAATAAAAAAAAATTAAACAAAAATACATTTAAGTCAGGAGTCAGAAAATTATATGTTGTAAAACTACTGTAAAATCTACGTCAGGTGCTCCATTTTTTAACATAACTTAAAACTTAATTACGGACTCTTACTTTACACTCATTCGTGTTATGTCGATGTGTTATGCAAGCTCAATTGTATGCGTCACTAAACCGTTCTTTAGCTCAACTTGTAGAACTTAAAATTTAGTGAATAACGTACATCTGAATTAAATTTCGTCATTTTTGGACTTACACCGTTCTTCCACTCAGCGATTCAATTATATGTACAGCCAAAGAAATAAGTAATGCGTCGCCTCTTATGTGCGCCTTTCAGTATGCAACACATCTTATACATTTCAATAACAGAAGCATAACTTTATATTATTAAAAATAATTAATTTTTAATATATATATATAATAATTATTTAAATGTATAAGGGGTGCAGCATACTGAATAGGTGCACATAGGAGGCGACGCATTACTTATTTCTTTGGGTGTTACTGCTATTTTTCGCAAATTTTGCACTTTGCCCGCGTTTTCACTAAATGTATTGTAAGCTTAACTATCCTTAGCTCTATGTACTCGTATAAGCATAACTGGACTGCCCAATCTTTAAGAAACATAATATCTACTACAGCTTCTTCAATTCATGAAGTCATGTAAGAACCAGAAGATTCAACGAACGTTAGTACACAAATTTTTAGACTTTTCAACTGTTCAATGTATTCATATTTAACCCGTGATCAATTAAAACGTCTTTTGCGTCGATAGAAATACGTAGACTAGTAGAGATACTATAAAAATGTATATAAAATGAACTTAGTATAAGAATACACCGATTTCTTCATGTAAATGGCAATTGTTCTTAGCACTCTACAAAACAGTGAACGCTAAGGTCCATAATGAGTATAATTATGTGACAACTCCCCGCCCTCCGGTGCCTGTTTTGATCTTCAACATCATGGACTATCTGCTGCTTCAAAACTTCTCAAAAATCTCTGCTTTAAAACAACTAGTTCTAGTATCACAACTTTCATATTTAGCATTTTTGTTTTGTATTGACTTTAAGGAACCCAAAAAAGGGGTAAAAAGCAAATATGTATTAGATATGGTTTAATCTTATATTTCGAAAAACTACCATCGCACCTTCTGACATGTATAGGTTTACATACGCAATATATAGTCTTGACTCTCAATAGGACAGTATTATTCATTTTTAGATGAATGTATATGTGATTTAAAGAAGTTATTGTCTGTTATTATGTTACGATTTTCTTTGTCAAGCTGTGTTTAGTTTAGCTGCATTTCGGGATGTACAATGACGAGCAATTGAACGTAGACGACCTATATTTTCATTGACAAAATCTTTAAAATGCGCATATCAACATATATTTTAATTTAAGGTAGCAAGCTGTTTGGTGCTTCCTCCCAAAATTTGTATTGATAGAAAAGCCTGAATTAAGCAATATAATTATCACGAAATTTCTCTCAATAATCGTCTACTTTCAATTGCTCGGCACTGTACTTATCTTAGTCTGTTGATGGCTCTACAACTGCTTTTTCCTGTCTCACTTATGTTTACAAACATTTTTTACCTTATTATTGGCTCATCAATTATCTAAAAGTTCGAACATTTTAGTTTTCCTAAAACAAAATGAGAACTGACCAATCAAGTTCCCATACTTAGAAGAATATTTCGCTTATAAAACGAAGAACGAACGGCTTTACCATTTAGGTTTTATTAGAACTAAAAATTGATTACTGATGGTCACTTTCCTTTGTTAGGAAAAACATGTCATAATTTAAGTTGATCATATTTTTTAAAAAAATATCTAAATAATTAATAGGAATAACAAGCAATGAGTACATGAGCAATAACTATTTATAAACATCGTCTGTGGGAAAGTGATGGCAATTTCCACGATAGCTATAAAAGGTAATTATTTCTTTTAAGTTATCTGGATCGACGAGGTTTTTAAAGAGCACACATTAAAAAATTGCAGTAGCTAATTAAATAATACCGCAATCGTACAAATACTGCAGTCTGAAAGGCACCATCAGACTCAACAAGAAGTTGCACCTGTCTTGCAACTGGTGTTCCGGCCTCTACTAGTTCTTTTTTTGCCAGAGAAAAT
The DNA here is from genome assembly GCA_929113105.1 of Agrypnus murinus. Taxonomy (NCBI): domain Eukaryota; kingdom Metazoa; phylum Arthropoda; class Insecta; order Coleoptera; family Elateridae; genus Agrypnus; species Agrypnus murinus. The sequence continues at coordinate 76,127,592 of OV816024.1, forward strand.
ATTTTAATAATATTAAATAATTCAAAGACCTGCCTCAAGTTCCATCCATTTCGCGATGATAAATCCGCTTAGGTTTCTCCTATACGAGTTTTGAATAAGGTATAACTCTTACGACGTGTTAAGAGTATGAAGGAAGACCGGTCGAAAAAGAGTGAAGCAACCTGGCCAATTAAAATTTTCTTAGTGCGGCGTTCGTTATAAAGAATAAGCCGGCTTTTATCGCCATGCTGAATGCGTTGGAAATGAGAATCCAATTACAAGTTGGTAAAACCTTGCAAGCGTCAGGCATGTCTCGACTTCGTGCTGGATGAACGACAAACCAACAGCCTCTGTCTTTCCGCACAACATAAAATTCCTATACGGAACAAAGAATTAAAATTCCTTGTGCTTGTAAAACCAGACTTTAATACTAGGTAAGTCCTGCATAAGTAATTTTCGTATTTTCAGATCAAAATGTTTAATAACCAATTAACAGGTACTTTTCTAATTAGTACTACAACCTTGAAATCATTAACTTTCAAAGATAAAAATAAAAGCAGTAAGAAGTAAAACATTTACATCATGGTTTAAATGACAAACTGATAAACGGTTTCCTGCTTCCAATTATCGGTTAATATTTAAATTTGAATATCTTCTATGTTTCATTCCGTGATTCGTTTACATTTTCTACCTACTTCTTCTTTTTTTTGCTAACTGTTTTTTTTTTTGTAAAAGAAACAGTTATATCGGCCACTAAAAGGCAACAAGATTCTGATTTTAAAATAATGACGTTACTTACATCTCTGATTTGCATTATCGTGTGAACCCTTTAAATTACAGATTTAGCTACGCAGGTAAACCAAAAAAGAGAAGACATTGCATGCATGCATCATGCTATTGCAAATATAAATCAACCATCTGCTGCTTGTTAAAATTAACTGCCGCAGTAAGAAGAATCCTCTTAAATTTGAACAAAGAGCCGCATCAGAATGCGGACAAAGCCTTTAAAGTGTCAAATATGATTTAAATGCAACAAGCCTTCGGGTTTAAATAACACGCCTTTATTACTTATTTGAAATCGAGTTAAGGCACAAAATTGGCATCTGTCCTATTGGATGTTCAATAACCAATCACCTCACCCTTATTCCATGACATCAATAAGTAATAAGTGTTGGTACGTGATCCGCAATGCAATATGTCTACATTACATGTCCCTTACGCATGAGTCACTTTATATATCCACGTCTAGTTGTGATATATTGAACATGAACACTAGAAAATCCGGTAGGTTTACTGCGATGCGACAATTATACAAACAAATTAAAATTATCAATAGTACCAATTTGTATATACATGGAAGCTTCGAGAACCACACAAATAAATTCAGAAGAATGAATGTGGTTATCAGAAAGCAGGACTACATAAACAATACTGATCTCTGAAATGATCTTCTACTAACTAAGCACAAAATGAAATTCTGTACACCATCCAGCATAACATAAAATTAATTCAACGATTAAATTATTCAAATTATCACTCCGTGTTTATTTACAGGTTTTAATATGGGTTACACTTCCGCTTTTATAAATGTTTAAATCCTTCCTGTTGCTGAAACATATTTTTGTACTTTCAGTTTCGTTTCTGTATTTTTACAGTTAAATTCAGGACGTGAAAAACATCATATGTTCCTACAGTATTATGCAAATTATACATCCTCAGTTACGATTTACGATGCTTGTGATACCTGATACTTAATTATATCAAAACTTTATTGCATTTTGTGCTGCATATGACATCTCTGTTCTTAGGTTAATAAGTAGACAATTTCTGTTCAATATGATACTCTTTGATCCAAGTTATTGGGTCAGTATCACAATCCAACGAGATTCCAAGATTATTTTAAGTATTGTACACTTTATTTCATTTTTTTAACAACTTTCGTTGTCGACTAAGACAGTACACATCTTTCGGTGTACCGCTGACATTTTGAACTGCGTTCAATCTGAGCTTGTTGCTCAATACCGTATTGTTTTTGCAATGTTGACGCGATGACTAATTTCTTCATTATGTTTTCGGACTAATACATGAGTAGCGATTATTTCGATCAATTCGAACAGCGTCATTTAATATTTACGTAGTTCAGCTAGTCCATGAGCATACCACAACTTTAGCCTTTTATGTATGACATATTTCACTACGTTTTAGAATACATATCACTAGTGATGCCAACGAGACTCGCAAGACGAGACTTATGTTAAATCTCGTCTCGTCTCGCACAAAATAAAACGAATCTCGTCTCACACCAAAAAATCACGTCTCGTCTTGTCGCGAGTCTCGCACTTCTTCTTTGAAAGATATATCAGAATTTAAACAAAATATTAAAAAAGAATGTAATGCCTAATTAATAATTAAATAAAAGTCTTCAAATTTACTCTTTCTGTTCGATAAATTTGTCTTGATAGTTGTTGCACAACTCCCAGTTGAAACTTCACTCTCATTTTCATATTCAGGAATAAATAATTTGTCACTTCCATTAGAATAATCACCACTAGATATTAAAATTTTCTCTTGTTCTTCAATGTTTTTCGTTTTCATTTTGTAAAATTATAACTCATTTTAAATAAGCGTAATTTGAATAATGACCTATTACATACATTAAACTCAAAATTTATAAACTGTTTTAAATCTAAGAAATCAGGGCGAAAGTAATTTTAAATTTATTAGATTAAAAAACCTGTCAGGATTTAAGAGTCTGAAAAATCAAATGTTTACCGTGAGCAACAAAATGGGAATGTACAAAGACAGAACTTTATATTACACTAAAACCACAGAGCCAAGAAAACTTTAAATCATGATTTTATGATTTTTTTTATTTAGCTCAATTAATCTAGGTATTTAGTTTCTTTTCTTAATATCTCATAACCCTTCTTTTAGTATCAAACATTTCTTTTTTAACAGACCTCAGAAAAAACAATTCGGTGCCAAATTTTGGTTGCTTATATGTATAAGCAACCAAAAAGTGATAAACATTCATTAATCCTTTATTTTATTACACGATACAGAAACAGCTAACAAAACAAAATCCATAAACGCATATACAAAATGTTTTCTCCATAAAGAAATATAAGTGATTATCTGAATATTGTGATTGTGATATTTTATATAGTTTGGCTTGCAGAAATTGGTTTTTATGGCCGGTATTTCACAACAATAATGATTATTCCAACAAACAACTGTTATAGGATTACTCAGCTTACTGCTTAAAGCCTTAAATAAAAGGATACTTTGAACTCAAATGTCAACTGTTATCATCAGGTAAGTATTTAGGACATTTTTTTAAGGTATAACTTTAAATTTTTAAAAACTCCATTTATTAAGACATAAAAAGAAAGTTAAAAGGTAAAAAAAGTACGGCAAGGGTATAAACGGGTTTTTCCAAATTAAAATTTATATGTCTCAGAAAAATACTATTCCTAATATCAAAACAATTAATGGAAAGTCTAAAGTTTCCAAACATAAGAAATTCCTTTCTTTGTATCTTTGCTTCCTATTTATATTATTCATTTATGTAGTATCTATTTTCATTTAACATAATAAAATTGTAATATAATTCGTTTCTATCTCTCTTCAATTGTATTACCTCAAAAAAATTAAAGAAGACTGCCCTGAATGCAAACCCATACAACTGTTGTTGAATACTCTTTCTAAGATAATTTAACAATAGTTGTTACAGTCGGTACTTGAGTCTAAAGATATTTTGACAAAAGGTATTACTGCCGGTACTTGAATCTCAGAGCTATAAAAAAACCCGGTGGTTACGAGTTGGATTCCGGGCCACGCAGGTTACCCGCGCCGTGTTACAGCTTGGGTGCGGGAAGGTTACAAGTTGGGTGCAGAAGTAATCATGTGTAGCATGTGGTGTAACTGTTTGTCGATGATAAGATCGATGCTGCAATAATTGTGGCATTTAGGCGATTTGCTATATTTGACAAATAAACTGCACCTAATATCAAAAAATAAAATTTACTAAAATAGTCAGGAAAATTTTTGGACTTTATTTAAAATAACTAATATAAATTCCCATATTGGTGAGTTGGTTGAAAAAGACAAACGTTACAAAATAGGAACATTATATTTGTACTTACTCAATACAAGTTCATTTTTACTCTTTTAACATCCCCAGTTGTTAAATTTTCTTCTGCTCCGTTACATCTCAATTCTTCACGTAAGATCCTCATTTGGCGTTCTATTATTCCACAGCTTTTCTCTTCAACTTTTCGAATAGGTTACAAATGGCATGTGGGTTCCGGATTATCGGCCGCACCCAACTCGCATATGATACTTTTTATTGACTAGGTAAAATGTAATTAGTGGCACCCAACTCGCATCTTTCCAAAAAACCAATTCCTGCAGGCCCGACTATACTTTATCCTTTGTCTTTTATTTTATATAATAGAACTGCAACGTAGATCACAACAAAGTAAATTATAGAATTTATGGATAAACGGTAAATTATTGTATTGTATAGATACCCGGATTTCTAGCTTGTTAAATTTGAAATAAATTCCATAACGCGAGACTTTTGCGCGATTGGAGATTTCTCTCGCGAGATACGAGACGATATTTTAAAAAATCTCGTCTCGTCTCGCAAACAAAAAGTACACTCTCGTCTTGTATCTCGTCTCGCAAACGAGGCGATATTTGCGAGACTCTCGTAAACGAAAATTATCGTGGGCATCACTAACGGGTATCACTCTAGAGTGTCCAGTTACGAAATGAAAAACATACAATTAAAAGCAAAATGTGTAATGATGCTTGCACCATAATTACTTACTAGCATGGCCTATCATTTTCAAGAACTTGTCGATCCAGGAAAAGCTGCGCAACAAAATTGAAGAATATTATATCCTCTTATAGTTCGCCCTACCCGATACCTATACGTCATTCTCCCACCAGTTTTGTGAGGTTTAACATGCTTAGAGTTCTGCTGTTTCTGTAATTAAGGTCACTTAAAAAGTAGAAGTTGAAACTTGAATATCTGCAATCAAAACAAAAAACTAGAAGCACAACAATCAACGAAATGTTGTATATAACGATAGTGCCAAATTTTCATCCACAATTTCAATCAACTAAAGAGAACGATATAGATAGAGCGTATTATAGTCTTTCAAACTATATTTCTCTTTCAGGTCCCATTTAGATTTACAGTTTCAATCATTTATAATAGGATAGTTGTAATAAATTGACTTACCTGACCTGGATGATATAAAAATTAATGAACTATTCAAAATAAGCAACAACATATTATGATATCATGACGATGTGATCTAAACTTTACACTACAATAATGATCGTGCAGTTTAACAAACTTTTTTCCGAGTTAAATACTCACACAACTAACAATAAAATACTAACAATAGATTGGGAAGCAAGCTACAAGACATTTTTTGGTAACTTTAATAAAAATAACACTAAAAAGGTGATAACAATAAATTGATTTTTCACTTCTGGAAAATACTGTCTTCAATACAGAAACTCATTTATCGACCCAAAATGTACTACAAAGCAATTTTATTTATGTAGTTAACCCTCCCATTATGACAGATCACCTAACTGTTTCAATATGTTTGGTTAGGTCCACTTACAAACCCATTAAAGCATATCTTGCGGGAAGCAAAATCCAACATTATTGTTGGGGACAAGAAATTGTTTAAAATTCGTTTATATTGCAAATAAATTATGATTTATTAAATTTACCATGATCATGATGGCTTTTACATTGTTTTATAGCAGTGAAACTGATGAAAATCCTTTTAAATATGTTAATGTTGCTGAATACTAACAGAAAGTGCTTTAATAATGATGTTATTTAGTGATTAAAGAATTTAATGTGATTTTTATGTGCTGATGCTATTAGTGTTTTTACTAATGAATAGACCAATAAAATTAAAACAGATGTTCTACTGAATTAATTTTATTTTTAACAATAGTTTCTTTTTGTTTGAATTTTCAGCCAAACAAACTCGCTAAAGATAAATAAAACACAAAAATGATTCAATTTTACATTAATAGATATTACAAGAGTAATTATAACCTACGAACATCCTGACTGCTAGTTACTTCATAAACCATTAATTGAATAGGAAGTTATTAACTGATGCTTAAAGTAATGGAAATGATCTTCAGTGAAAAATCTGTTTTTTATTATTTTTTTTAGTTATTGGCCTACCAGTTATGGAAAGAAAAATAATAAAATAAACTAACCTGCTCCGAGCCCTAATGGATATGTGGAACCTAAGTGAAGAAAAAGAAAAAATAACTAAAATAGCCACAAAAGTTATAATAACTTATCCTATACTAGTAATTTCTCGCGGATTTACTCGTACAAATAATTAAATATGGTGGAAACACTTAATAATGCGGTACAATTCTGTGTTAAAAGTTCCGGTCTATATTTTCTTCTTTAATGAGTCTAGACATTATTGCATGATAATATTCACACAAGTTTAATGTAAATTATGCGTGAACTTTATATTTGCCATAAAAATATCTACACGTATGGAATAGGACAGATTTAGTGACTTTAAACATGATACTATATCCATGACCCTTGTTATTCAATTATGCAAATATTGTTCATACCGTATGCCTGCAACTTTTTTGCAGCCGATTATTTTTCTAACTCTACTAACAAAGAAATGTCTAAAAAGCATCTAAACCTTCGCTGATTTATAGCTAGAAAATGTTTCGTCCTTTAACTAATTCAGTTTAGCAGTTTTATCAAAGGTTCCCTTTTTTTAGTACCTTTTGTAAAATGCTCGTAAAAGAGAAAGTTAGCTCACTTGTTTGGGAGAACATAAAAAACCGAAATAGAATTCTGATTTTTTCGAACGTTGTAAAACTGACAGTTTCACCTAAATCGAAAAAATACGACAAACGGTGTTATAAAAAAGAAAGCTTAAGTACAAAAAAGAAACTATAATGACCCAATAAAGGAAACAAGTCTAACTATAAAATATAAAAAGAGCCCATAAGCTAAAGGACTACAATAGAAACGAACAATTTTGCTATAGGTATATTTACCAAATTCAATATGGGAAATAAAATAACTAAATTGTTTTAATCATTCCTTTAACCGTTCTAATTTGCTATAGATGGGGCTTTGAAACATTTTTGAACACAAAACAGGAAAATGGTTTAATTATGTAAATTGCGAAGCTGTAAAGCTTATAACAAGAAAACCGACATATTTCGTCTTGGAAATCGAAACAAAAAAAAAATGGAAAGCACAAACGAAAATTTCTCCCAATGTAATTTACTTCATGTGCTTCATCATTTCAAAGGAACTAATGAGAAAATTAATGGTCATGATATCACCGGACCATATAGTATATTTCGTATTTTAAAATATGAGGCTACAACATCGTTCATTCATTAAGAACTGATTTGATTTTTTTACCTTCAGCACTTTTTGATAAATATCACCGAAGAGACATAACTTCACCATTATTATAGCTCTTGATATCTCTAACTTTTTCCATATTTTGCTCCCTCAATAATACATAAAATAATGCACAAATGGGGTATGGAGAGGAAAAGATCCATTTTGTAATTGGTTCTCTAACTGCATTATGCTAAACCGATGGAATGGCAAAAATATTACAAAAATTTAAAATTTTAAAAAGGGAAGTCATCCATATGTAAAATGGGGCGTGATGTGTAATGACGCTGGAATGGTTTATTTGACGTTTTACTATTAAATTCGATTTAAATAATAAAGCGATTGAATTTCAAAACTTACTCCCCCAATGATTATATGGGACTCTATAAAATGCTACGTCCAATTTTACTTTCCATTAAAAATCCTGCGAACTATTTACATCCTGTGGAAAAGAAAACTTAAATTGTGCACGATACGTATCGTATTCTAAACATTAAGTTGAGAAATAACGTGCAATAAAGAATTTCAACACATTTTTGAAAGTAAACCCCTTTAAACATTTTTATTTCTTATTAGGGATCAGTAAATATTCTCCAGTTCAGCTTCTTGAATGTCTTTAGGAAGGAAATCCGATTTTTCGACATTTTCAGTTGAATGTCCTTGAATAAAATAGTGGGTACTAAGGAATAGAGAGATGGTTTCAAGCCACCCACAACTTCATGATCTTATCCAAATGTATGCATGCTGCAGATCCGAGATTTCCATAGCACGCGGCACCATAATACTTTAAGCGGAAGCAGGATTTGAAACTCTCAACATTCCAAAGTTGTTTCTAGATTAAACGTTCTTTAAGCGCACCAAGTTGAAATTCTTTAGACATAATCATAGATAAGTTTTGAAATTTTCAAGGATCTCCTAACATTTTTTCCCCTTTCTTTTTATTTTCACGTCTATTTTACTTCCTGCAATAAAAATATCAGACAAAAGAATTTCTAAAGACAAAGGTTCTTTTTCATTATTCATTCTAGGGTAGATTATTCGAAAAGATAAGTTATATTGCAATTGTAAAAGTCATTTGGCGAGCAATGGCGGCGCTAGCCGGTGATGCATGGGCGGTAGACGCTATGCATTGGATGCCCGTGCGTCACTTCATGTCTACATACAACAATGCGTCGCGACGTCGAAGCAAAAACCTAACATTTAATGGACTCACTGGGTGATTTAAACTCAACAATATACTGCAAATACTAACTTTAATGTGCTAAAATACAATACAAGCTCTACTAAACCGCAAACTGTGGGTAATTTAAACTGTGGCGTTTAAGAAAAAAGTTTTGCTAACAAGAACTTGTTTAAACCGCAGTATCTTAATTTTATGCTGCAAAATCTGAACTGCCGTTTTGGAATACACGATACGGTATTTATTGTTCGTAACAGGAGTACAGAGCAGTATTTAGAAACACCAAAATCTACAATCTTTTAAGGTTTTATTTTCAAGCCTCTTCTTTAAACGTTTTATAGCCATTGCATACGTCCATCCGTATATAAAATGGACATTTCCAATCAATTTTACTAAAAAAATTGTAGACTACAACCGAGACGTGACAAAAATACAGGAGTTATGATTTTCCATTCCGGAAAATTAATTACGTCTACACTAGAGTGAACGCAGTTTTCAGATTATCTGGGATTTGTTCGTCTGATACCTCAGCTTTCATCATATTGTGTCTACAAAAAGGATTTCACCATAGAGGTTCTTAAATCATTTTTTCCCTGGTGCTTTTGAACTTACAGTTTCCCGAAACGCGTGGAAATTTTGACCACTATTTTCTTTGAGAGAATTCTTGGTTTCCACAGCCACTAAAAGTTTGCAGATCCCAACTAATCGCTTCAGTCATCTCTCTGACCATTCTCTTCCCCAATATACTGGAAACACCCCTCAGAATGACTCAAGGTGACACACTCAAGACAAGGTGAGCGAAACATAACTTATAGTGACTGATGTAGGATTACGGATCGTCAACGCAAAAATGACCAGAATACCAAAGCATTTTTTATGGAAAAGTTTAAAAGTAACGGGGAAAATCTTTTTAAGCAACGATTTCTACGACGAAGTCTTGTCTCTTGAAGGACGCAAAATGGAGATTTTTGAGCCAATAGAAAACAGATCCTAAGGGATCAGAGAAAATGTTTCACTTTAACTTATGCAGCTCAAGATACTCTAGGAGATATCAAAAGAGACTTCAGTATTAGTGGAGATACTATAAAGACAAGTGTTCAAATCTATGGTTGATACAGTTTTCTTGATGATAGATTGAAGATTAATAGATTATAGATTAGTAAGAGTTTTGAGAAAAGCAAATAAACATCGAAAATTGAAGACTATGCACCTAAAATAAATTGAAGATTCATCGAGTTATGTATTTCTCAAAGGAAGCAACAACTTCTTCTCTGAAGAATCTCTGTTTGAAATTTTATACTTATTAATATAGAATTAATATAACTATAAGTATAAAATAACGCAAAAAAGGAAAATGATGTACCAGGATCATATATTGCTAATAAAAAATTGCTACAGTTTAGAGTGTAGTTTTAAAGTTTTAAACTTTAGCTGCAGTTGGTATGTGAAGACCTTCAAGTAACTGAAACTTGATTTATAATTAGGCACTTTTGACTTTGGCATATGAACTCTTCATTGTAAGAATCAATAAACAATGAAATCAATGTTTGAAAATCCAGAATTTTCATATATTGCACATTACCTACATCCACTTTAGACAGCTCCAATGTACTAGGATAAGTATTGTCAAACAGTAGTTAGTGTAAGACAGTGTAAATTAATATCACCAGTTTCTATCACTAATATCATCGTCACCATTCATGAATTTCGTTTTATAAAAACTTTTCGAAAAGTGTAACTGTGTTTTAGACGAGCCAATAGAAACAAATTAGGGGTAGTAATTTAATTGGCAATAGCTACTTAAAAAGTAATGAATTGGCTAAGAAAATCGAAATGCCATACCATACAAAATATTTGGGAAAATACGGGAAAATACACAAAATGACATGAAAATACATGACCATGATATCTCCAGACAGACAAACTGAACGGTGCTACAGTATCGCACTGTCTACCATGTTTTAAATCACTTTATTCACAGACACTTTAAAACTAAAGAACTAGAGCAAGACGACCGCTGACCAAATTGTATTTTCTCTCTTCTCATATTTTGAAGAAAGTAGGATCTATAAAATAGATGAGAACCTGTCATTTTGAATCAAAAACTTATTCAAGGAAAAATACCTCTAAATTACTTCAAGGTCTTTTTGATATTTGAAGTAATCTTCTGCAGTTATTTCGATTGAACTTAGCATCAAATTAACTATAATTCGATTTATATCCGACTCAAATTTAACTCCGATTCAAACTTGACTCAAATTGTTTAAAATTCGACGCAGATTTTGCTTAAATTGACCTCAGATTTGGCTCAAATCTGACTCCAGTTTGACTCAATTCGACTCATATTCGCTTACTTGTTTGACTTTATACTTAAAGTTATTAACCCAACCTGAACTATTAGAATGATGACGTGCTACGTAACTCAATACTTCAAGTAACATACTAAGTTACTAATATATGCATTAATGCAATGCATTACGATTGTATATCGAAAACTGATAGTATATGGTAGATACCCAATATATATACTGACAGAGGATTATGAAATCTCAAATTTCGAAAGACTAAAAGTTAGAATCAATACATACACCCTTTTTATAAATATATTTAACATTTAACATAAATAAAACATTTATTAAATTTAAAAACGGTGTTATACATTCTAACAAAATACTAATACGAATTCGCCTTCCGAATCATTTTTCTTTTTCCCCTATAGATAAAGACACGCGGTCTTTATGACACGTTTGACATTTACAATAAAAGCGATCTGCTTAAACCAATTCAAACAGCCCTACTACACAATAATATCTGCCGAACATTAAAAGTGACGGTCATTTGAAATACTGAGCTTAGAAGAAAGCAATATGGGGCGGAAAACATCAATGCCAACGCTGTTTAATTCGACTAGAAAGGTTTTGGGAAAAGCCAAATAAATCTGGCGTTTTACAAGATTTTGGTATTAAACAGCAAATGTTAATCAGTCAATGTTATGTACATCAGCTAATTAATTAAATTTGGATGTATAATTTTTACAGTGATAAACTTTATTAGAAGGGCATTTACAGCCTATTAAATTAATTAATTGAGACACATAATGGTGTAATATTGTTTAATTAACATTCAGGTAAAATGAAATTTACTTCTGATTTGAATTTACATTAATCAGTAGCATTCGATAGTGATTCCTAAAAGGTAAATATTCGGAGATAAGAAAAAACCTTGAGTTTAATTAAATTTAGTCCAAAGTAAAATTGTTAACCTTCATTTCTATATTTTAATGAAATTAAAAAAAAGAATTATTCAAATTTTTCCTAAAAAGCGCTTTAGAATTGTAAAATACAAAGCAGTCATTAATCTTATTATGAAAACTTTTTTAGAATGAGTTTTTATATCGTTCATAACTCTTAGGGGGTATATTAAGTAATTACTACCCTTAGTTGCAGTCTTCCGCAAATATACTAAAACAGCTTGAGCTGAAATCAAGAAAATTAATGGGATCACCAGTTGGTGTCACAGATAGATTTAATGTGCTGCATTATTACGTAATGTTGAATAAAAAGGACTATGAAAACGTTAAGACTTTTTTTAAGAAAATAAAAACTGAACATAAATTATTAAAATGGTGGTCGCTAAAATATTTGTTTTAGAATTAGGAGAATTTTAATGATAATACATCACGAAACCCTACTTTTTTCAACAGCAGTGTTATCTCAAGACTATATTACATATTATTGTCAAAATTTCATGGGTTGTGGTTGTCTCTTTGCGCAACATCAACGGCATGAAAAGTGATACTTTTTTAGCTTTCCCTCTTTACAGGTTTGCTGACGATATAAACCCGACATTAACTATGGACCTGTGCTATGTGAGACATCTTTTATAAACTAACCGCTAAAGTCAACGTTACCATAACACGTTTACTGATTCATTTCGAAAATGTACCATTCTGTAGGGAAAGAGCGCTCTAATATCATAAACTTCAAATTTAGACTTCAACTCATGATAACTAAAAAGAAAATACATGAAATGAGCCAGTCTAGTAGACAGCATGAACAAAATCACGTGGATTTTCCTTCCTTGGCGTTGATGCTCGACACTACTCGTGGTGTTAGACTTTAACCAGTTTAAAATAGAAACCATTTATTCGCATGTCATATAAAAATAAACGAAGATACTTCATTATCTTTCATTAATATATAGTAACAAAAGCCATGCAGAAACTATTGTACCCTGTTCTCTACCATGCAAGGATGATTACAATAGATCTCAACCAATCGTGCGTTTTCAGTGGGTAATACTTTCTTGCCTACAAATAAAAAGGACACCTTATGGAGGGAGGTTACGTGATTGTTTCAGCTTAGACTAATTTTAGACTATGCTTCTACAGTTTGTACGACAGAAACACAGTGGAAGGCATGTAACAGCTGAGCAGTGTTTGTTTGTTTATTTTGGTACTAAACTTTCTTCTTTCTAATCCTATCCATGAATCTTCTTTTAATTTTATGTTTATAGTAGAAGTCATACGATGGAAGAAAATGTGGGCATAAACTATGCTATACTATAGTAATAATAATAATAATAATAATAACTACTACCCATAACCTGGAAACCAGGTCCCAGAAGCTATGAAGCTTGTGCGAGAAGGAGGGAGGATTATTATTATTACGTAGGCCCAAAGTGCGACTGCAGCCGACTTACAGATGTTATAGCACATTTGTGTTATAGTTAAGGAAATATATACTATACGAGTATTTGTTATTTTTTGATATGTTCGTGATGAACACTATGGGCTGAGTATCAAATTGTCGGTACCAATTACCAACTGCATAGTGTTTGGTGTACTTTAATCAATTCTGAAAAAAAAACCCAATACTAATTTCATATAGATATACATATATACACACCTAAATAAACTTTGAGACTGCTTACTTTATCACAGCCTGTTAAAAAGAAGCACAGTTTTTCGAAACAATTGATGTAATTCGCTTTTAGTAAAATATTCGACACATTTAATCGATTTTAACTTTTATGGTGTTATGCTTTTCACTACATTGCCAAATTATAATATATCCTAATGTAAGACGTGCAGAAAATAAGATAAACAAAAACACCCTAAAACGTAACAGTTTTATCTACTTTTTGTTAAAAAATCCACTTCTTCCGAGATATCGATTTAATGAGATACTACAAAAAAAATAGGCTTTTTATACATTTTCAGCTATTATTTCAAACAGTATTTCTTGTCAAAATTACACTTGAAGCTCAACAAAATAAACTAAATTTGAAACTTAAAACACCCTCACTTTTCCGGAATGAAAATTGTCAAACAAGTTGGTAGACTAATGCCTCTAGAATTGCGTATTGTATTAGGTGTTGGTTATAACAGTTCCGCTTCCGGTTGGGGGAGTCGGAACAGAACCGCATCGCAGGAATTCGCAATACAGAGGATGTTATGCGGTAGTCCACGCTACGCATCTAGAATATTTGATTTAAACTAACTTTCCCCTTTTGAAAATTTGATAAGCAGTGTTTACCAAAGGTATTTAAAAGCAAAAGGACAAAAAATATAAATATTGAATTTAATCGCAAATCCCATTCCATCCCTGCACAAAACAGCTCTTATATCAGGTTATTACACGTTCCAATAGTCGGGTGCGATATAATATCACGGACGGCTGGGTCCACCCTCCGAGGGATCAAATATGAGAGCGAGAAAGACCAGAACAGAGAGATGGATATACACTGAGAGCGCTATATTAAGGTAGGTGTTGTGTAATATACTCACGGTTGCCATTGTAACAGTTGATTAGCGATTAACCTAGGGCGATTGAAGTGGTACGGTGTCATAATAAATTACTCACCTGTAAAAAAAATTAGGATCAGTTTTTAGGGAATAAAAATGGTTTAAATTTATAAACGATTTAAATTCTGCGTCTGTTTTTTTAAAACAAGCTTTTACCTTACAGTTAGTCTTAGGTACTTTCAATATAGTTTTACATTTTCACAATATCAAAGCATACACCAAGAATAAACTAGAAATTAAAATAAGTTTGAAAAATCTTGAATTCAATAATTTAATTCATTCGAATGAACAGGTTCTTGACAAGTGAATAAGTTTAAAGTGAAAAAAAGCCAATTATTATTTAACTCAAAGAATCAATAATTCGAAAGCACTTTCCTATTATTATAGACACAGACCCATTCTGCAGACGTATCCAATATCCACATAAAACTACATTTTATTATAAGAACTTACTCCTACAGATTTTCCTGGTATGACTCTTTGCAGGCTTAAAACATGTTATATATCTACTGAGATTTAAGTATTACATTAATTGCAAAAGTACAGCTATAGAGACTTGAATTGTGGCATGCTACCAAAACTGGTAATTTGTGATGCAGTAAATATCATGTCACAAAACACAATACCAAGACAAACTCTTATCATTGGGAGGTATTTATTGAATAGAAAAATACAGTAAGAGCAAAAAGTAACTCCATCAAAGGTGCCTTTGGAATTTTGAACTCATGTGTATTACAACACCAGAAAATTGTACAAAATAATCAAAGTCCTTTGACAGTAACAGTTGTTATTAATTTGATATATATTTCTGGTGTTATAATACACATGAGCTCAAAATTCCAAAGGCACCTTTGATGGAGTTACTTTTTGTTCATACTGTAGTTGCTTCTAATAGTTATAGTGAATTCGAGACACTGAATAGTTCTGATTACTATAGCTTGTATGTATCTTCATATAGGAATTGTACAGATATTTACATCTATTAATAGTTATCTTAAGTTTTATGTGGTATTAAGTATTACATGAATTACGATACTTCTCATCGCAGTCGAAGGTACTACACACGCCAAAATGAAACACCATTCTTCTTCAAATATATTATATAATACATCTATGGCTAGCTTAGACATTAAAACAATTATACATAGAACACAACGATAGGCGCACTCAAGTGGGGGGCACGGAGGGACACTAGCCGACCCCCGAAGTTGAGCAATTTAAATTTTATTGAAATATTAAATTGCTCCTCAGATGAAAAATAATAATATTTGTATAACGTGTGTAAACTGTGGTCTTGGGGATTTTAGGTACTCCCATCCCCTAGGCAAAATTCTGCGGATGCCTATGAACACAACAAATAACCGCATGAATAAAACACCAAAATAGACTAAAATGTGAAGTAGGCGATTACACAGTTCGATTTATACAGTAATCTATAAATTCCAATCTTTATGTATACTATACAAAGCTTGTATAGATGTATTAGTTTATCCCCTTTTCAATAAAATCATACAAACAAACACGTATCCATCTGCTAGCTAAATTATCGAATATTTTACCAAAGATCAACTTTGGAGCAAGATAGAGATAAATGTAATACTTATAAAGCTAATTATGGCGGGAAACTTGTTGAGATTAGAAAAGCACGAGTTATCAGGCAGTTATTGCATCTTTTGGGAGGATTTGGAGAAGATTTTAAGCACATGTGAATAGGTGGAGCATACAGATATGGTAATTGGTATTGGGATAGTGCTAACTCCTCGATTGATACTGTCATTACCAGGATGAATACAAAGCCCAAACCTCGATGAACAAATAGAAATAATTTCTTTGTGTCTTAACAGACATAGGGAAACTGCTTTTGAAGCTCTTATTTATGGTACGGCTGTGTGTGGTGAAACAAGAAATATTTTCTTGCTCTTTCAATAAGTATCTTTAAACATTGCAAAAATCTGCTATACGTAATTTTTATAGTTAGAACTACAAATAACTAGTATCAATTTTCATAACTAGTTTTGTCTAGTCAAATATGCAAACCAATGTTATAAATATATACTGATTTTGCCAAGCATTTGATAAAATATCACTTAATATATCTATACTATCGGAGAAGATGCATTCATTTGGGTTTTTAGCAAATATGGTGAGACTGTATTTACTGTACAAGTCTGTACAACTTAAGAAATGATTTTTCCTAGAGCAACTCCCTCTGTATGTACATGTACAATGTACTATTTGTATGAAAGAAAAATTAATCGGTCCGTACATTTTTGAATTCTTTGTCTTTTTGTTATTTGTAACGTATTAGTTACAGGCTACAAATGGCGTTTCATACAAAATGATACAAGCATTCACCTTAAGTTGTTTAAATTGACCATCATTAAGCAAGATCATTTAATATGCACCTAGAAAGATTCTACCTGTACATAAATATTTAAAAAAAAATGTAATAGTAATGTCTTCGCTACACCACTTTACTCGTAATTTTCATACAGATTTAGGCATTTCAGTTTCGATTGTTAGACGGATTGTGTCGTACTGCATAAAGAACACTCCACCATCAAAATGAATACACCTGCTTCTTCAACGAAGAAATAATAAGAGAAGTAATGCAGGCTCACCTCTTAATTTTAATTCCATATACCTACATTGTCAGAAATCTTATTTAAACTGCAACAATGCTGCCCCTGAGCTGAAATAATCATATGATGATCACCGGAATTAACCCTGATAAAAGCAATGTAATTCTGCATACTTGACGCTGCCAATAGCACTTGAATCAAGTCGTAAAAATCTTAACAGCGAAGGGCATACGAGAAAAAAAGCCGAATGCCGCCTTCCATACATATATATTTGTTTGTACACTATCAGATCCTTAACAATGCAGACCTTGAATTCCATCCAATCCATCAATTCCTGACTAGAAATATACGCCGAGTCAAATCCTATGACGTTTAATAACAAAAGAGTGAAAATAGTGTTGCTAAACATTTATCTACAAAATAAATAATCATAAAGCTTAAACTCAGCTAAGCACCTAATTAGCAACCATTAATTTGTGATGAGGAACGTTTGAGCATTCGTTTATATGCACTCATTTCCCCAACACAAGAAGCAAGGAACAGACTGAAACTGATGATGGTATGGAAAATTGTTGCAACCAATTCTTGTTCTCCAACCAATTCTTTTGATAATGAAATACTGCATCTACCTTATCATTTTCTTATAGATAGAAGTTCTGCAAAGATAACAATGGCATGGTTACTTTATAGCTTGAAATGTTACTTATAGCTGCTGGTAATATCACAGAAGCCATTGCTATTGTTTGATCTGAGTAATAGCACCTAAACTTTCAGTTTTCAACGCTAATTTTCTTTTCTGTTCGTTTCTACCACTTCTCATTTGGCGTATCTATTTCTTAGCGTAGGGATTTCTTGGTGATAGAAGTATAGGTTCTTAGTTCTATCTAAAACTATTCTTATCTTATTAGCTGGCTTCATTTGGTACATCACAAAAACTACTTGGACTTGCTCGAACTCATGCAGTAAGATAATCTTCCTTATAGTGTCATAATAAGTATAGTAGGGAATGTCCTGGATTATTCTTAAATCATCAAAGTGCAGAACTTAAAAGGTACTTATTAATAGTACTGATCGCGGTAAGTTTTTTGATATTCCTGCTTTGGTAGATGCTTGATGAGTAGTGATCCTAATTCATAAACACCTGGTTTAGGAGTAATTTTTAGTGTCGCATAACAGACTTTTGTGTTCTGCAGTTTCTCCTTCTCCATTTATAAATTGTTCTCTATGGCCCTGGTTTGGTTCTCTTATTCGAACTAAACCTATTGCGGGGAATTTGAATTGTGGCATCAAATAGAGTGTAAGGTTTTAGTTTGTTTTGACACAAGGTTAAACCTTGGAATCCCACGAGTTTATTATTGATCAAAAAAGAAGCTTAGGATTGTGAATAGATATTGAAATATTAAATTGTATATTTTTACATAATTTAGAGTAAATGTTGTTTAAACTGTTTAATGTTGGCTCAGAAAAAAAGGTGAATTTTTCATAGAGACGAAGGCACGATGTTAAATCGAAGCTACCAAATATTTGAGTTTGCAAAATTAGAAAGTTTTACTACTTGCTCAGGTAAAATGTTTGTAATAGTTGTTTGAAAAGCAGCTGTAGTATGTAAGTCAATAAACTAACTAAAATATTGAATCTCTCCAATTAACTCAAAAAACATATATTTAAAGCAATATTAATGAAACTTATTGCTCGTATAATCACCAGAGCTCAATAGTAAAATATTACTTTTATTATTTTTGACAAGGTAGTTGGCTATGAAAAAGTCCACTATGTCACATTATATTAATAATTCGTAAAATAAATTGTACATTGGTATAAGTTTCTTTTCTAATACAGTACTATCCTTGTTTATTAGTAGTTCAAATGATGTATATCATGTATTATAGGAACGTTTTTATTTTGGACAAAGTTTAACTTATTGGTTCGACTACGTCACAACTATGTCCACTGCGCCCAACGTTACTAAGTGAAGTTGTGACTTAGTGAACAATTAGCAGAAAATTATGAATAAAGCAATATCTAAATACGCTTATTCGTTGATAGATGGTTATTTCGGCATAATTTTAATTCATTAGTATTAGGGTGGCCCTTATTTTTCGATTTTCGAAATTTATTTGGGACCGTTGAAAATTCGGTGACTTTTTGTATAAAAACAGTATATTCGAAAGCTCATTTCTATTGGTCAATTTTTAGAGGTCGCGCAAGAGGGTTAAAGTTTATTGTATGTGTGTATATCTTTCTTACGTTGCAAATTCAACATTTATGTTATTACGAAGTTACGTTTCAAAAACACTCTACATAAAATTAGTGCTACATAGGTATGGGGGTAAAGAACAAAAAATCTCAAAGAACTAGTTCTACTATTCTTTTACCATCACAAGACCTTTCAAAAAACAATACGTGAAATTTCGAGAGACGTAATGAGGACAGCTATAGTTTTCTGGGAAACAAAGGGATAAAGAACAATTGATAAACTGGAAAAGATTTTTAAGGATTGAATCAACCTTAAAAAAAGTTCAAAACGAGAGTCACAAGCCCAGCGGAATAATGAAATAAAAATTCATTGAAGTATTATATGACATTTTTGATATTGCTCGACCAGATGCTCTCGAGTTGACTTTAGAAAGGGAAAAGTCTCGTCGTGGAATCTTGCAATGCACTGACAGTAAATTAGCCAATATTGAGGCCAAAACCGGACTGAGACGAGAAAGAGTAGAAAAACAAAGACAACGAGAAATAATAGGCCTTGAAAATGTAAGTAACAATGCAATTTTGGCATTGAGCGAAGATGATGATTCTGATTCTGATGCTTTTACTGATTTTGAAAATCCGGAACCCTCTTCTTCGACTTCCTTACTAAAAAGAAAGAGATCTCGAAAGTGTATCATGCTATCATGACACCAGAATCATTTGACAGGATCAAACTAATATATCGAAAAAAAAGACATCGTTATAAATCCGTTCCTCTATCCGCCGACAACGAAAGCACGAGGTGAATATTTCCAAATTATGAAAATTATGAAGGATCTCTGTTTGTCGTGGAAAGCTCTTGTCGTGCACTGGAATGGGAAACTGCTTCCAGAACTTACTGAGAAACAATCCGTCAATCGTTTTGTGGGGTTAGTTACTGGTGTAGGTATCGATCAGCTTCTTACAGTTCCTGCGTTATCTTCTGAAACCGGAGAGGAGGAAGCCCAAGCAATTGCTAACTTGCTAAAGGAATGGAACATTGTTGATCGTGTCCGTGCAACGTGTTTTGATAGCGCTGCATCAAACACAGGTAAGTGCTTCGTTTCACAGTAAAGTTACACAAAGTACTTGAGTCTTATTTATCTGTAAAGTTATCTTAAACAAAGAAAATAATATTGCAAGTCGCTAGTAAAGATATCGTTGCATGTATGTTATTTGGAACTTGCGTTATATTGGAACGCATTCTAAAGAAACAACTTCTACACTTTGCCTGCAGACAACATATATTTCAGCTTGTGTTAGAAGGCGTTTTTAAAGCAGATATGGGACCTTCGTCCTATACCGATATTTTACTTTTCAAAAGTGTTTCAGAAGGTGTGGAGTACTACAGACTCTAGAATATATCAGACGTGAATTGCTGACGAGACAATTGTCAGAGAGTTGGGTGACACGAAAATTTTTTACTCATTCAGTAGTATTATTAAAAAACATTATAACAAAGTCAGAGAAACAAAAGCAGTTACTGCAAATTGTAACTGATTACCGAAAGCGTCTCAGTGACTCGAATAAAAAAACACTAGTAAAAGAGTACGACAGTTAGGTTTGTTTCATTCTGCTGAAAAAAGAAAAATTTCTAATAAACCGCTATTGCATTTAGTACACTGAAATATTTTTGTGCCTTTTACAGTTTTACAAGCTTCGAAATTTGCTTCTGCTCCCTCAAATGTAAATGGAAATAATGGTCAGCGCATGTAGTGTAAACTGTAAAAACTTTAGACCCATTGCGCGACCTCTAAATTTTATTGGATCGATTTAATTTTTTAATATATTTGTTTTTGTATAAAATGTCACCAAATTTTGTGATTTGTTAGTGTTTCGTGCGGAACTGTAAAATCTTCTGGTTTCGTGCGTCAACCAGATGGACAATCAAGTTCGGTACTAATGACTTCTGGTTTCGTGCGCTCACCCAAAATTTACCTGCTGACTTTGGATACTTTTTAAAATAAGATTTCTACATACAAATTGTTGATTTTTTTTCAGTATTTTATTCATGTATGTTTTCACACCAAATACAAAAATCTCAAGTATTATAAAAATTATTAGTTTAGACCAGATACGAGTAAATAATTATTTTCATAATTTTTTTAAATAGTCGTGATTTTTTTAAACTAGTTCGATTGATTCATCAATTATATTGATTTTCTAAAGTAAAGCTATTTATTTTAGCCACTTTTAGATTCTAATTGATAAAAGGGAAATAATAATGGATAAGTACATATAAATAAGAAATTTATTAGATGTTAAGAATAAAAATGTATCACCTTTAACGGATGTCAATTTACAAAGCATCCACATCTACACTTAAGGAAAGTAAGGTTTTCCCATATTAGTGTTTCTTTAAATCCTGTATATTATGAATTGCTGTTTCACATTGCAAATTTAATTATGTTATGAATTTCAAAGAAATTGCAGATAATATTAACGGTACATAACAAAGTAGGTATGTAGATCTGTATTATCCATCAATATTCTAAATTGAGTAAAGTTTCCGTTTGTTTTTTAGCGCTACTAATGGTAAACAAATGATGCTTAAGTAAAAGAAACTACCAAAGAGAGAGGAATTTGCTTACTTTTTAGCTGACTCTGTGAAATGTAGAATATTAAAGTTGATATTATACTTGATATTCAAATAAGATCAGGTAAACATGTGCAGGTAATAACGCACGAAATAAGAAGTCATTAACGCCATCATTTTAATTACGCACGAAACCAGAAAGTCACAGGTAGATTTTCGTCGGCGCACGAAACAAGAATATACCGATTTTGTACGGTCCCAATAAAAATTTAAAAAAAATGTTTTCCCTTGTTAATAAAGACCACCTTAATTAGTATCTAGTAGCGCATATTAGATAAAAATTATTATAATTTATCAAAATAGTTACGTGACACACGCACTCGCCAAATCATCCGTGTTTGGACTGATAACTCGAACATTTGATTTTAACTGCCAAAATTATATCGTGAATCAAAGCACTAATTATGCGTCAGCCAACGTGTTATATAGGGACAATGTTTAATTATAGATAAAATGAAATTGGAATAAAATATGATTTAGATATTTGGTGTACCTATCATAAGAACAACAAGGGTAAATACAGGTAGTTTATTTATTTACTACTGATTAAGACCGTTACTTTACTAGGACTGTTTTTGATTTGAAGTATATCTGGGTACATGGGGTTTTGTATAACAGTAGGAGAAAAAATGCTCTCTTTCATATTGTTAGCATAATTTTTTTAATCAGTAGTATAAAATGAGTTTGGTATATCTATTGTGTATACTATAAATAATATAAATTATGTATTGCAATTCCAATTATTGATACGTTTACTTTTTATCAAAGCAATTGCTTAAAATCTAATCAAAGGTAAGAAACTCCTAATTTTTATTCATTTCCTAACTAATAATTTTTCTAATTTTCACACTTTTCATTTCAGCCATTCATGTAAATAAGAGATGCATGTTAGAATATGTAGAAATTCATGTTAATTTAGCCTATGTCAAATTATATAGCATAACTTTACAGAATATGTAATAATACTCCAAGTATTTGATTACAATATTGCATCGGGGTTAATCTGCGGTTACCATGAAATATGAGCCACTGCATGAACTCGCATTATGTTTACAGCCCGTAAATGCAATCTGTCAATTGATAATTGATGTGTTTTGTCGCACGTTTAAATTAGTATGCTGTACATCAATGCATCAGACCTACTTGCACAAGAAAAAGGAATATTAATGATCAAGACCCGCATCCGCATTCTTTCCGTAGCAAATGCGTAGGAAAGGAACAAGCAAGAGGGAAGTGTTGATTCTTTAATTTTCAGGGGTTCTCGTAATCCAAAATATGGATCAATAATGGCTATCAGAAACGAAAGTGTTATTACAGAAAGAATTGTGCTATTGCATTTTTAGTAAATCTGAATCTTGAAATGTTTCTTAGAGGACCCAGAATTAGTTTAGTTTGTTAGTATAGAGATACTGGATATATTATTGCACTAAGTAAAATAACACAAAGTAACTTTCTACATACGTGAAAAAGAGAAAACATGGTTTTCTAAGAAATATACGACAGTTACCGTTACCGTTACCTATATATCATATAGAACCCTACACGGGTACACGTAAACATAATAAACGCAAAACTGAAATAGGGTCATGATTTTTTAAGTCTCAGCTGGACACCACTTTCTAAGTTCTTTTAAAAAAATAAATAACCGTAAAAATTCCAATGTTCAAAATATTTTGCAGATTTTTCTTTTATCGACGTATCGTAGATAAACCGCATACATTTTTGAGGGGTGGTAATATATTTAGCCATTAGGTTTTGGAACCAAGGAATGAAAGATATATTTATAGACGAAAGTTGCTACTGAGCTCCAAACTAATTCACGTTGAGAGAAATATAGGGGGAAGCGCGGCAAAAGGTGTTACATAAATAAAACAAATGCGTAAAACATAAATTTCTGGAATCTCGATTAAATGTCGGTGTGTAATTTTAAATTTAGGTCTCCGAAAATACTATCGGCGGATGTTAAGCATTTATGCATCAAGCGATAAAATTAGAATGGATGTTGGGTATTACGTTAATTGACTTCAATTATGTTGGTCGTACGTATTATTTTTAGCCCTAAATTATTCGCTTTTTACGAAGATAAGAGAAGTGTGTCATCTTAATTTTAAAAAACTGTGTTTTGTTTTTGCCTTTGGTGTAATAAACAGCGATATTTATTAAACAACTTTATATGTAAATAAATATGTTGGAAGCATGTAAGCACTTATTAATATGAAGTTTTAACAACTGCATTTATTATGCATGTGTGATTACTGCCATCGATAATTCGATTTATGATGTCAAAATTAGGAGTAAACATTGTTACTTCCCTATATTATGACTATACAGGTTTTTGGACTGGTATAATCAATAGGCTTTTGACATTTCAATGTCCAAGTTATTTATCACAACACCAAATATTAAACATCAACAAAACCCATTATAATATAATTAGTATCACGCTAGAACAAACCAATCACATCATCGGGAAACACTTAATGGTAATCCATGCTCAAACTAACTTGATAAAATCGGGAAATTTATTAATAATGACTTTTTGTGCAAACGTTTTACTGATAGTTGTACTTGACTCCGCTCTACCCGTGTCGGATTGGGATGCCGGGCAATGGAACATGTCTTGAATTTTATTTAATTAATGCTGATATTTTTTATAACCTTACCTATGTCTATTTTGCTGATGCATGCAGAAATTTATGTATTTTGTTAACATAAAATCGATAAATTCAGGAGACGTGGCAACCCTGTCTGAGAGAGGATTGAAAATTTACCGAAAACCGTTGTCAGATCGACACGACCACGACACCGACAACGGTTGACACATCGCAAGTGGTTGTCAGATCATTTATTCAATCAAGAACGCCAGTTGCGCGCTAAATGTTATTCATATTGTCCTTTGTGGCCGTGCTGCTATCTATACTTTTATATTTAGCCAATGAAAATCAAAAATTAAATTAAATACAATTATTTTAAAGTAAGTTATTAAGTAACTATTAACTTTCTTATATTATTGGGATTACTTTACGAAAATAGAACTGCCTGTTTCATTTAGTTCAGCCGGGCAACATACACGCTGCCATTTTCTGCAGAGTGAGTCCATTAGGGTGGTTCACAGCTACATGGAAAAAGCGTACCTAGATTCTCTCCACAAGCCTAACTATGTTCCACTGGTATGGAGAGTAAACATGCAAAAAAATGCACCATTCAAAGCAGGTTTAGGGGTCGCTATGATTCATCTATTTTTGCGATATAATTGATTTATATGATATTTTGTCATTAATGTGTGTCTATTGCCCTAGGCCACAGCTGGGACTGAATACTAATAATAATTAATCAAGTCTATGATTAATGAATTCTATTGTCAGCTAAGATTGTCAACAAATCCCAACACAATAAATCGACTCCGCAGAAAGAAAACTCATACAGCTGTATGATGAATATCAGCTACTGAAGAAGAACAAAACAACGTCACTGAAAGGCTGCAGAGTTAAAAAATAATCATTCAAATACGATCTTCAGAAACTATTTGATATTACACATAAGAACGTGATGGAGATAATCACTAATGCTGATGATAAACAATTTCTTATCATGCAGAGGATGGATGTTACCAGCTGCAGCATGGCAGGAATAGATCGCAGACTGCTACAGAAGGAGGCCAGAAAAAGAGCTCGTGAGGAAGTCAATGGCAGGCGTAAGTTGACATTGATGAGGATGTGATCCGTTGATGTATCATAATCTTGAACATAACATCAAGCCCAGAAGTTGCCGGTGCTTTGGACAGGATCAGCTTGCCTGATCGTGGAGCTATGTTTGTGGTGGCATCAGTAGCCAAGGCTTTGGTCTTAACGATCTGGTGCTGTCTCGAAGCACGATAACGAGATCTAGAATGACCATCCGCAAAGAGGTGGCTGAGGCACATAAAGCCAGTTTTTCTGTTGAGTTTCCTCTCCTTTTACATCGGGATGGCAAACTGCTTCTTGATATCGCTGGTGCTCAAGAAACTGTGGACCGAATTGCTGTGATCGTGACCGATAATGGAAAAATGAGAAGCTGCTGGCTATTCCTAAAATCGGAAAAAGAACTGGTAGTGAACAAGTTGCCGCTTGCCTAGGAGTTCTAGAAGAGTGGAAATTACGTGATGCAGTGCATGGTTTGGTTTTTGATACTACAGCGTCAGACACTGGCATTGACATGGGAGCTTGCGTCCTCATCGAGAAAGTCCTTGGTGGTGAGCTAGTCAACATTGGCTTTCGTCACCACATCCTAGAAGTTCTTAGCAGCGACTTTACGACTTTGTTTGGTGAAAAATGAGCGCCTCAAGAGGTTCCAGAAGAAATGGCCGTATATCAAACAAACAGATTACACGCCAGCTAAAGATGAACTTTTTCACGGTGTTACTGAAATCCTAAGGAAGGAAATAATGACATTCTACACTAATGCCATTACTTGTCAGCAGCCAAGAAAAGATTACCTTGAACTGCTTCGACTGTGTCTAGTCTTTTAATGTTAAATGTTAAGTTGCAATGTTGTATACTTATCCAGTATACAAAACCATGTTCCAAAACAACGAATTGTCGGTCTATTTTGACCCTCTTTGAAATAAATGACAATTCATAGCGACCCCTAAATATTGGTCGAATTTGCTTAAAAAATTTATGTTACTTTATTACATCACATGGAACAAATTTAGCCTTGTGGAGAAATGAAAATTAATACTTTTTATTTTTGGACCACCCTAGAGTCCATATAAAGTGGCCCAATAAAAAATTGAATGGTTGCTCGACTATTATAGTATCCCTATATAGTAACCCTACTATGGCGGTAGTTCAAAATTACCATTATTTTAACTTTATCCGCTCTACCAGTGTCAGACTTGGCCGTCGGGCGACCGAGCAAATGCCCGGTAGGCTCCCACGAGCAAATTGCAAAATAAACTGCAGATAACGCATATTTTGTTAAATTTTATTTATTTAATTTTAATATTTATTATTATAATCTTACTTAAATCCATTTTCTGGATGTAGAATTTTATGTATTTTACTAACATAAAATCAATAAACTCGGGAGACGTGGCAGCCCTGTCTGCGCTGGCAGAGATCTGGGATTTACCGACGACTTGCAAACATGTCTCGATGCGAGAGAAACGACACATCGCAAGTGGTTGTCAGATCATTTATTCAATCAAAAACGCCAATTGCGCGCTAAATAGTTGTTCATATTGTTCATTGTGGCTGTGCTGTTATCTATTCTTTTTTATATTTTGCCAATATAGAACAAAAATCTAAATTAAAAACAAACACTATTATTTTAAGGTAAAGTTACTATCGCAGTAGCTATTAACTTTCTTCTATTTTTAGGGTTACTTTACGAAACTAGAACTGTCTTGTTCCATGAGTTATTTGGTAAGATACCCTTAGCTTTTTTTTCGCAGAGTGAGTCCATATAAAGTGGTCCAATAAAAAATTAAATGGTTACTCGACTATTGAAAAAACCGATTTTGTAAAGACAATAACCATACCATGTCGGTAGTTCAAAATGATCATTATTTCAATTGTATTACATTTGGTTTTTGTTTGGGGGTCATTTTAGTTTCCACAAACGCATCAGCGGTTGTTGCGTTTTCAAGTGTTTACAAAAACGCAAACATCTCATGTTCTACTAATTCTATCTCAATATATGTGAAGCTGCAGTATAGCCTGACTGATCTATACGCTTATATTGCCACGTCGACAATATTACGTTTTCACATCAACAGTGGCGTATTTACCCTAGGGTCATGGTCCGGGGCGGCAGGTTACGAGGGGCGCTTTGGAAGCCTTTAATAATTGTTACTTAATACACTAAGAGAAAAAATAACTTTTATAAAACCAATATATTCTTGATACTAGAATCAGAAAAATTTTTTTGCGTTAGTAATCTATATATTTGACGTGTAAAAATAGTTTCTTGACAAAAGAACGTTGTAGTTTATCATTTCAATTTGAAAAACAAAATGATCATAATATCTTGAATCAGAGCCAGTTTTCTTTTGTTAAGAAAATTATCTTTAATAAAATTTGGAAATTCCTTTGGACAAAACTAAGTATATAATTTTCAATAAAATGATTTCTCGAGTCAAGAAAATATGATATGTATAAATGTACTTTGGTTTTCAGTGTATACTTGATTTTATTGCTTTTTGACTTGACTTGCCTGAAGACATTTTAAAATTTCTAGCCAATTAACAACAAAAACTAAAACTCATTGTTTGGTTGATAAGACAAGACGCCGCACGTTCGTGCTGACAACCGGCGTCAACCAGTCCGTCGCGACTGGAGACTAGACCGGATATTTTTTGTGTCGTCGCTCGTGTTGTCTTTGTTCATATCCCGAACAGGTTAGCGCGGGACGGCGAAGGCGGTGGCGGGGGTAGTCAGTAGAAACAATCGTACCCGTACGCAATTCTTGCTTCACTTGTTTTAAGATGTTTCAGATCAGCGCATTAAATTATTAGGTTTTGGTGAATACTCTGAATAACTTACCTATCAGTGTTAGTAAATGATTTTATCATATTAAGCATTTTCCCCAATATGCGTCCAATTGTTGGACGAGTTGAGGAGGCTCAAATCTTCATATGACGCAGTAAACGCCAATTTTGCATTCTTATGCAAATTGCAATCCCTGAAGCAGATGTTAGAGTTAACGCCATAAAACTCAAAAAATTATACCCGATTAAACTCGCGGATGATCTACAGCAAGAAGAATGTGTTATTTTAAAACAATCCTTGACGTCATATGAAAACAAAATGAGTTTAAGGCAACTTAACCTATTGATTAAGCAGATGAATTTGAAGGAAGCATTTCCAAATACAGAAATAGCATTACGTGTGTTCCTCTGCACTGCAGTGACAAATTGCAGTGCAGAACGTTCGTTTTCCGTACTCAAAAAAATAAAAAATTATCTACGTTCCCGGATAAGCGAAGAACGCTTGAACAATTTAGTCATCCTTAGTATAGAAGCTGAGTTAACAAAATCCGTAAATTATAACAGTGTTATTGAAGAAATTTGTCAACCAATTTGTGCATCGCAAAAAAATGATGTTTATTCTTTTGTATGGCCTTTTTCATTATAAAAATATTTTTGCTTTTCTTTCATTAATTTATGGGGTGGAAAATTTTATAGACCCAGAGCGCCAAATCTTAAAAAACACCACTGCACACCAGCAAGCTCAAAGTGGATTTGTACTGAAGTTTACAGAACTAGGACTGCTCTTTAGTATAGAACAGCGATAATAAATATTATTTGTTGATGATTTATTCCACAATACCACATACCTTATTAGTCACTGGAAGGTCTAGAATTTACTTCTTTTGATTTCATAAAATATGAACATTCGTGAGACATACGGCCGTCTGTTTTATGAACGTTCGTGAACAGTGTCATCACTCATCAGTATAGAGGATCGGTTAGTTTGAACGAGTAATGCCTTTCTGAATTCAGAACTCTTATCACCGAGCATCAATTTATAATTCTGATAATTCGTTATTCAAACTTACTGTTTAAAAATCCGTTCAAAATGTATGTCGTGCCTCTTGACACCGATTGCTATGATCACTTATCATATGTGGCTGATGTAATGCTTGGTAAAGTCTTTCGATGCCACTCATTAGAAGCATAGAACTTTCTATAGTGATTTCATCTATAGTTGTATTTGTAACTCACGGTCAAAATCAGCAACATAGTAATATTGATTGCGGGCCATTTCATTTCCAATTGTTAAGGTTTTGTAGTTTAGTTAAACTTCTTATAGCATGTTTGAAATGAAAATTATTTATTTTTCGAATGTGTAGTTAGCTTTACCAACTGCATCTTGCAATAATTATTATCAATAGCGTACTACCTAATTTTGACAATGGCCGCTTGCCTTTTGCAGATTCTACATAAAAGTAGTTTCAGAACTTCACTCGGTTACCAACAGAAGTTGGTATCTTTAACATTTTTCTATACTCTTTTATGAGATTTGTATAAATTTAGTGAGAAGCGTCATTGTTCTTATTAGAAATTTCAAATGCCAATCTAAATATTTTAGAAATAACTAACATAAAGCATTACAAATGAACAAATTACAAATCCGTATGATGCAGAAAAATCAACTGTAGAGTATACGTAATTCATTTATTTCTAGATTTATTATTCTGTTACATTCACCTATCGTATCCTTCTAACAGGAACAACTTAAAAAACATGTTGCATGAGTTTGCTTCGAGTGTTCACCTTACAACACTACAAAAAGTGTACTATTGTAAAGTCACTGCTATGGATATGCCACGTAATCCTTATAAGGACGTACAAAAATCACAAAGCAGACATAAAGAAACTGCATAACTATTATCTATTATTTTTAAAACATCCTAATTTGATTTTCACAAGTATGCCTGTAATTATATTTTCAAATCAGCAGCGGAGTGAGAATCTTCTAGATTACAGAAAACTGCACAAGGAATTTTAACAAACCAAGAAAATCTGTCTGCAAGACATTAAATTACAAATGAAAGTATTTTCCTGGATTACAAGCATAGATGTAGTAGATAGTAAGTTATTTTTTCTCTGTATTATGAGATTTTAATTGAAGATCATTTTAAAGCACAAAGCCGCTATTCCAAAGCATACGCGAATGTATTCGGAGAATTTTCTCTTGCTTCGCTAATTGGCGTAATTTCGATAAAATTCTTGTGGTGCAAATTATGAAATATCTAGATAAAAAGTCTTTGTTATGACCGCTATCATTTATCAGAAAAGTCTTCGACCCCTTTTGTTATTAAGAACTTCAGGTACACTAAATGAAAGCTTGCAATAAAAGGGCGAACTCGTGAGAATGTACAAAAAGAGTATACAGACAATGCAGTATACATATGTTAATATGTGGAATCGCGCCCATAAAGCTTTAATAAACCATTAGAGGTGTAATAATAATTCTGGAAAAATGCACGATTATCAAACATCATTAAAATTATATAAAATTATACCCGTTAAGCCCGTCGCGTTTTGAAATAAGCCCGTAAGGCCATGCAAAATAACGCTCATACAGTCTCGTAAAATTACAAAACTTAATTTAGCCGTGCGGGTAAAAATTTATAGACCTGCGAATAACAGCGAAAGTGCTTTTTTATGAACCTGCAAACTATTTCTTAACTTGAAAATAAACCTTATTTGATGACAGTAAATGAAGAAATATGTCTTATTATTTGTTCACCTACAACATAAGTTTTTTTGGTTAGGAAGATGAAACATTTATGTTTCTGAATATTTTGGATTATAATATATTAATAAATAATTCTACAATAGAAGAAACAATTCAACAAGGACGATACTAATAAAATCAAAGGTGTATACATTTTGAATTAAGTTACTGATTATGATTATTATTCGTGATTGCATTCTTCAGCATTTCCTCTGGTATGGCATTTATTTGAGGAATCTTACCATTACTGCAATTACTGCATATCTCTTGAATGATGTTAATAATTGTAAATTAAAAGAAACTTCAGGATTTCAAGTTTCAACATTTCCTGGATTGTGGCTTGTATTATGTTGCTATGCTCGTTTATTTAATAAATTACTCAAGAATGAAGTGCATTTATCTTCTTTTTCTTTTTTCAGACCCAGTACAAAAAGCGAGCAATAGCAAAGTGAACAATTACTATATGTTCCAACTTAAGGTAAGAAATTAATCTTTTTTCAATCTTTTGTTTAGAAGTTCAAACAATAGAGAATATTAATATAAAAGTTCAATTGTAGAATAAAGGAGCTTTACCAGCTTTAAACTTTAAATAATACGAATCAACAAGTCAAAAACGTATTTAGTGGATGATAATTTCGCGAATATTTCTTATTTTGCTCGGACGCAACATTTAGATTCGGAGTCATATTAGTTAGCGATATCAGTATTTATGGGCATGATAAAACTTTCGCGTCTGACTTCCAAATGAAAGAAATGAGAATATCAAAGAAATTGACTTTCAACTTTTGAGACATCAAAGCATATAACAAATGTGTAGTAACAGTTATTTTCTATTGTGTTTTTATGATGCTTTTGATCAATTATTGGTAGTTAAGTTAAAACTAAAATAAGTAAGTCAGGTTTTCTATAGTTTGCGTCGCAGAGTAGAAAAAGATATACTATCGGAATCATGCCAAGCAGAAAAAATTTAAAAAAAGTTTTGATCTGCACCAGTGTGCAATGTTAGAACTACTAATCCTTTACACAATAGTATTCTAAGTACTAGTCAAAGAAAATGATAGACACTACAGTAAATCCAAAAAAATCTTGGGCCAATTTACCATTCGCGACGTTCTAGACAATATTTGGTTGCCCTCTTGAGAATTCAATAAACGTCTTCTTCAGTGACTGGTGAAAGGATAACCTATGGCCGTCTCTTTTGGCGATTGCATTTGTAAATCCGATTATATTGCTCAATTAAATTGGAGGTACTGTATTGTAGAAAATTCGTTTACAATATCGATGAATGAGGTAAATTAATCTTTTGGGCTAATCTTAATTTTGGATTAATCTTGTCCATTAAATTAAAGTGATCCATTAGCCGAAAAATCACTGCGTTGACATAATCGGAAGGACTGTAACTTGCTTGTAATTTGTAACATTTTAATCAAACCAATATTATAAATGCGTGGTGGTAGGTTTATGCTACACATTTAGCATTGGTCCTTAACCGATCTGCATATTCTGATGCAACAGCTATTGTCAGAAGAAAAATAGTGCACTTTTTTCTTCAAAACAAACATTGCTGATGAGGAAAGTGTCGAAATATGTAAGGTAAGGTATTGAAGTGATCACCTGTTTGAAATTCCATATTTGATTTGCTTTGTTATCTACATCATCTTGTATAGTATTCTCTCTTTGATTAGAAAATACTAAATCACTTTGACAGTTAACATAATCAATCATATGATTCCTAAACCTTGATGTTGTTCCATTTGTCTCATAGTGGAGTTAAATTGAAAAATAAAGACTGTTTTTCATTTTATTTTTCATATGATTTCTACTAACTACTGTCCATATTATCCTAAACATTAAGTTTCTGGTATTCTTCCATTCTTTTTTTTCCGAGCAACTCATCAGAGAATAGCACTGACCAGTTGCTCGAGCCTTTCCCTTACCTCCATACGCCTATCCTACGAAGCCTTGAAGACTTATTTGTGGAAAAGTTTGATTTATAACTAATTTCTAACGGAAAGCTAGGAGAACATTTAACATGCGGTAGATCACATACAAGTGGATTAAAATTAACAAGGATCAGTTCCCGGCAGCGATCAACATTACCTTAGAGAGGCTAATTTTATTCCAAAGCTTACAGAAGCGAATACCAAACGCTACTCTTTCATACAGAAAAGCTTTTGCGGTGGTATAAATGAGATTTTGTTCAATTTAGTCCACTTTGTGATACTATAGAAGCAGGAACGCAGAGTCAATATTTCATTTAAAACTCCAAATATGGATTTATATAGATGGTTGTATCCGAAATTTTTTGAAAAATTGATACTTTCCCATAATAAAGTTCCAACTACCATAAACTTAGAGATAAAATAGAGAAATAGTCTAGTTTTTCTCATCTAGTGTCTACTATCTAAAATACTACTCTGTTAAATGTTACTCTGCTCTGTCTTAACGCAAGTATTAAAATTTAAACTTTCTGTACTTGCACATTATATTTTTATAGTGTAGTAGAGGTGCGCATTTAGGAAAAAATATCCAAATCTGATCCTGCTTAATCCGGAACCGTATCGGATCCAATCCCAATCAAAGTACATCTTATATCTGATTTTTATCTGATTTCCGAAATTTATTCGACATTCGAAATTTACCAGACCAGATTTATATGTGAAGTTTATACATTATGCATTATGTTATCCGACATCCAAACTATAGCCCATCGCTAAATTTTATGTATTGTTTACTTTATTCGAATTTCTGTTTGATCTTTATTTTCCTAGTTTTGTACATGCAACATCTATAACTGTAACTAGAAGTGATAGTTTTTACTGATTTCTATGCTTCAGATTTATTTAGCGCACTGCACAGTATTATTTAGCACTCAAGTTTTAATTCATTTTGTTTCTAAATATATTTCAATTATTTAGGTGTTTATTAATCTGTAAGTATGAACATTCTTCAATGCAAGTTGCAACCAAATAAAAACAGTATCCATCTTCTCTACTTTTTCTTTCTTCCTTATTCGCTTTTTTAAATAATGAAAATCCAACTTAAAATTTTCTATAATAAAATTCAAACTGTATAGTTTGATATATTTTTCTAATAATCGAATCACTCTCTCATACTAGGATATTCTTCGGATAATTCGATAACTTTCGATACTCGGATACTCTTCGGGGGGTAACTTTCTGATAATCGAATAACTTTCGGATAGCAGGATATCCGATGCAATACGTATCTGACTCAGACTTATCCGATCTGACACGGCTTCGATTGGATTCGTATCGGATATCCAATTCGCACCTATGTCTTATAGAACCTATAAGACATCCTATAAATATCCTAAGGTAGCGTTAAATCCGATTTAACGATTTAACGAAGGACCACCTATACATTTATAATGTTCTGAGGCGCACTCTATGTATCTATAGGTATATTATATGTAATGTTTCATCTTGTCCTTATTTAAAAACATTTCAGACCTTCAGGCACCGGTTTTCTGAAAATACAAGATTTATACATATGACTGGAATTGATGGATGAGTTCTTGTTTATTGAATGTCGAAAATTAAATTATTTGAGTGTCCTAGAAAAGCGATGTTATAAATTGCGAAGGGATAATGTTTTTTTAATTTTTTCTATCTTACAAAATCCATAAAGATGCCTTACAGAAGAAAAAGTAAAAAAGGATAAGACGCTTGATAAATCATGTATGTATGTATAATGGATATAACTAAAAATAGAGCATTTTTCTTGTATGATGCACATGCAATTCGCATTGAAGTTGACAGTTAGTGAAATATAGAATCCAAAGCCTAGAGCACGTTTATATTTTATAACTTAATAATACGTCGCTCAGCAGGCTTTCGGATATGCAATGTACTGGTTTAAGTCGAACACGAGCTTGCAGAGTGAGGTACTTTAACAACATGAAAGGATCATATATTTTGAAATGAATAATAATAACCCAACCTGCTGTACGGTTTAATGTTTACAATGGAAGCAACTGAACGACGAAAAACTCCATCTTGATTATCGACAAATTTGGTTCTTTGGTCACCAGAACCATCAATTAATAGCAACAAGATAATATTTCTTGTGTGACAAATTCCATCCCCGACAGCGGTTAGTTACGGGGTGCAATGTGCAGTTCATAACATTGGATGGCCACCGAACTTTACGATCTAACGAACTTCCATAAATACTACCTATACACACATTGCCTGAGCCCCCTCTACCGTGCGGCTTTGCTTTTATTTATTTATTCCTGAATTATTATCCTCCATTCAACTCCCGTCCACGGTGACAATGTGGTTGTTTGATATTCCGTAGCGATCGACGCACCACGTCGCTTGTTAACGTTTGATTGGTTTATAACGCACTAGAATCTACAGTATCGATTTTTCTACGGTTGTTGATAACAAGCCGTCTTTTACTATTTAGTTACATTGTAATACCATGGTGTACTACAAGTGGACATTATACGGGTACTAATAAAAGTTTTCTAAATTTGCTACATCAACCAATTAAAACTTTTTTAATGGCCATTAAAATTTACAGGTAAAAATTCTCCGGACATGTTATGTTCATTCGTCATAGAGATAAAGGTAACAAGCCAAATTCTCCGATTTCAAAGGGGGAATCCACAAAAACTGCCTCATTTTTAACATAGCCTGTCCATCCATGTCATGTCGGGAGATAATGAACACAATCACACAAGAACACTCAACCGACCAAACTCTAAACAAACGTGAAGCGCAAAAACCAACCCAGTTCAACCGGTCGATTTTCTCTGGCAATACATTTTTCATAACGGCATGCTTGTCGAGATTCCTCCTGCATCAGACTCTTTTATAGAGTCTGTCTTGTTTACAACATTAAGACGCCTTTAGAAAGCGGGTTAGTTACTGAGCTACTAGAAAACCATAATTATAGGGTACTACACACTGTGTGCCTCGAATATGATTAAAATTTAGTTTTTAATAGAATCTGAATTTTTTTGCTAAAAGGGGCAGGTTATGGGTGAACAGCAAAAGCTTGTCCGTTCAATTCCATCTCATTAGCGAACGAAATGCCTGTGACAGCAGCTGAGGCTTGTCGTGTAGAAACCTTATATAGAACCGGTTGCTCTACACTGCACGTTCTCGTCTTACTCTCTAGCGATCTCGGTGTTTTCGCGAGAATTCGATAAGGTTTTATCTTTGCTATAACATCTCGCCGGGGCTTATTGCTTATAACAGCCATACAATGATATATGAGTATTATGATTCGCGTATCTGAAGTAGCTTAATATAATTAATGATGTCAGCTGTTCGTTTAATTTCAAGTACGTTTAATTCACTTTTAAAGCTGCGAAATCATTATTAATGCGAATTCATTCTTCGGCCAAAAATAACTCAGGAAGTAAATAATATACCATGAAAGTTCATTTAGGTAATTATGTTTACTGTAGTAGAGTTTTCTAGTAGGCCTTAGGGAATTAAGGAATGATATATTGGGAGTCCTAGAGGCTAGCATTAATTTGTAAGCAAGGTAGTTGAAGAGATATACTGTATATAGAAATTTTAATTAAACAAAAATATTAGCGGCTTCCACGAAATATAAAATTTATTGTTTGGTTTGAATTATGCATTTTATTTTTTAGTTACCCATTTCACAATCAATGCAACAATACAAAAAATATAGCATTTAAAATGTACATAAATTAGTATAGGTATTTAGGCGTTCCTGAGGTTTCTGCTATACGTCCAATTTTATACTAAACAAAGATCTCATAAATATTGGATATAATCATTAGTAGATGATTTTCGTGACGGAAAGCTCCCATGTAAATGTCATCAGGTGTCCGATTTTAATTAAATTAGGACTATAGAAGGATATCATGAACGAAAAAGTGCTCCTCAAAATCCTACAGTTTGACCAATCGGGAGGAAAATTTTTTATTCCGTAAATTAGGGCAGTTACGATTATTTTTCTGCAGAGGTATTTAGTACATGATTTTGTCACCACCTATTTACCTTTGTTTTGCTTAGTAAAATAGATCAAATTCTAAAAAATGGTATTATAGACTTTCATTTTCAAAAATCTCATATTCATTACAATAGTACCTCCATTACCTCCGTTACCGCGCTCTCATAAGAGTTTGCGTGGAGCCTCGACACTGCAAATGCGGTAAAAGGGGATATGTATGTAAACATTTATAAAATCTTAAAATTGCATATTAAATTTTTTTTTTAATTTCATTTACAAATAAAACTTAACACAAAATTTAATTTTAATTTTCTGTAATTACTAATTTAGGGTGTATAGAATTATATATTATACATATAAATATTTTATAACTTACAATGTAAAATACATACGTAAAACGTGTGTTGAATATAAAAACCTCTGAAAACTTTTTCTTCTATATCTTTTTAAACGGTTCATTTCGAAAATATAATGTTTTTAAACTTGAGAGTCATAAACGATAATGTTCGCTACTTGTGCAAAAACAACAACACTTCCGCTGGTTTCAGCAATCTGCGTTAGTCTGTTGGAATTACATCACGCGTATGAAACGTATCACTGGTAGTGCAAAACCTAATAAAATAGTGTGTTTGGTAAATTAATGGTGGTTTTAATTTTCATTGAATATTTTGTGAATGTTACGGATATAACTTTGTGTTCTAAGTTTTACAATAACACTAATACGTTTGTATTGTAGATTATAATTATTACAAAAGTATGATCCTTTTTGAAAAGCGTCTTCTTGCTGCACATAATAACATTCAATGTAATACGTGTAATCGAAACTCACCAGACAACTGAGACAACTTTGCAAACTGCAAAGTGCAGACAAGAGACAACAAACGAACGTAATGTCCTGAGTCGGACACGATTGTAACCGATCTGATCGGCGATTGAGCGCACGTGTGATAGAAAGCTAATAAAATATATTTGCGATGGAAACTTATTAGTTTGTACCTACAACATAAATTAATCTGTAATTACAACACTTTGTCTTAACAAAAAAAAAACTAATTCGGCAAATGAGAGTTTGTTACCAAAGATAATTTATTTCTTAGTGTGTTCTCTCTCAGCAAAATAATTTGTTGCAGATGCAAAGAAAATTGGCCGATGCTTCAAACTCTACTAGTATATGCACTTAGCATAATATTATTTTTGTACAACAAATGACTTTTATTGTAAACCATAAACTATTTGTTATGTTGCTAAAATACTAACCTAACTTACTTGCAAAGAAAACTCATTAAATTGGTTCCTATGATCAATGATTCTTTTTGTGATTACAAAAACTTTGCTTTACCTAAAAAAACTTGCTACCAAAGATAATTCATTTTTTAGTGTGAAAGTTTAAAGGTGCTATATACATTTTGATTTTGTACTAAATATTAAATTAAAAAGTACTTATTAATTAAAACTGTGTTTTAATTAGCTCCTCATCATTTAATTTATGTTTGTTGAGCATTGTAACCTCTACATTGTCTTGTGATTGTCGGTAAAGTAGGTAACGATACATGACGAAATAATTTATAAAGAATTTTCAAATACATACATCGAAAGAAGAAAAATTTTGACAGCTTTATAATATATTCATTTTTTTTTATTTGTGGTAAAATACGCTTGTCACGTTGTAACGTTGTCGGTTGTCACGGGTTACTAAACGAAAAAAAGAAATAAAACGGAAACATAATTTGCTGGATATCTTTTAACATAAATACTAAATTATTCTTTAAAACTGATTATAATCGAATAAAAACTAATGTATATGACACATGGACGAAAACATTTTCTTTTGGACTGATGCGCCATTCGTCCGAAAAATTGTAGTTTTCGCCCTTGTATCATAAATAACTATATTTTGTTCTCATGATATCCAGAAAATCAAGTACCTCATCCTTATTGCATGACCAATTTAAAACAAGAGATAGTAAAGTATGATAGGAAAGTATTGGTATTGCCTGACTTACCATTTCCCCAATTTTTAACTTTGTTCATCTCATGCGCTCCTTATTTTTTTAAATTTTAGAAAATACTACCAAAATGGGTTTGGACAAAAAGGCCGTAGGTAATTAAAAGTACAGTATCATTTTGAGTAAAAGCTGCTTAATTTCGACTAAAAGTTTACTGGAGTAAAAACATCCCCATACCCAGTTTATTAAAATTTGTTTACCATCGTATATGGAAGCTACATAGTTAACAGACAAATACTATAAGTGCGACTTTTTATAAACTTTCTCACTAAAGAAAAAATATTTTAATCAATAACTTTTACTGTGTTTAAACAATGAATGCCATTATTAAATTAATTTTATCAAAGATGTAACCACGACCTTTAATATCCAAATTTATAAGTAATATTTTATCAGTAATTTTAAATAATTAACATCTAAATTTCAATTAACTTTATAGCTTGTGTCTGAAGAAGCCATACAATTGATGAAATGAAAATTTACACAATTGAATAAAATGAATATTAAAAATCAGTTGTTTTCGATTGCTCATACCCATACAGGAAATTTTATCAAAATTTAAAATTGCATTCTATATATTGCATTCTTCCCGAAAATATAACAAATTAATTTAATTGTTTAATACAAAAAGATTGTTTATCGGATATTAATTTCAATAAATATGTCTAAAGGGTCCTATTCACGATCAATCATTTTGCGCAACATTTTCTATTGTACAATCATTTTGACTGTAATAACGTAAATGGTAATGCTTGACGCGTTGCACAAACGTTGCAGAAAATCAAACTGCGTTTGATTTTTTAGTGCAACACCATATGTTACACATTTTGTAACGTGAGTGTACAGTTTGCCGACGTCCTTAATTCATGCACATGCAACTGATGCAACACATGTGACCTCACTTTCCTTTGACCTTCTGATAATAAGTTATCAAATTTTGGGAAATAAATTCTGTCTTTTATAGTGGTCCATGAAGCCGTAAGTGTAAAAAGTTGTAGAGTCATTCATAAACTAGGTATGAGTCTGTTCGATAGCCAACAATATAGAAAATATTCACCTGCATAGACTTCCTGAAAATTGTGTTTAAAATAGGGAGAATCTAGTCAATCATTCAATAGTTTTTTGTGTACTAAGAGCGGAAAATTATAGACTGCCGATCGAGAGAGAAAGTAGATGTTTTTGTTGAGCAAGCGCAAAAGATTTTTAATGATTTTCGATATCATGTCCGTAAAACCAGTTTGCATCGGCTATTCTGGAACGGAATGTCATAATCATTATGTCATTCTGATGTTTGAAATCCAATTCCACTCTGTATGGAATGGTATTAAATTGAATTCAGTATTGATTTTTTTGGTTGCCAATTTTCAATGATATTCGTGAGAACCAAGAAATTCTATAACAACGTTGTGTGAATGTTTTATCAGATTGGTTAGAAGAATAAGAACTTTAACGTTTAGAATTCTCAACAATCAATTGGCGTAACTGTAATGAAGGCATTTACTAGATATCTCTTAACGTAAGAATAATTTCTAATAATAATTTTTAATCGTAATTTAACCGATTAGAATAATTCAATCCCGTTTGAAAACTGTTGCTTAAAAAGACATAGAAATATGAAACATAGTGCTAAGATAAATAAATTCCAGTTCAAGTATTTATCCTTTTAACAACGTATTAATAAATTATACCAAGTTAACTCAAGAAGAAGCATATTCGATGAAATAGCAAAGAACTATTTCTGAAAATGAATATCAGCAAGATTTACTAAAACGGAAAACCTTTTAAATTCATAAGCTTTTTCCTTGAAAACAAGGGAGAAAGAAATTAATCATTCCAGGAATTATTAAAGGGCCAAAGGGAAATATTTCTTAACAATATCTTCATAAAAACCATATGAGAGATCATATAAGGGAGTTTCGCATTCGTACGTGTTTTCCAACTTTAATATGTCTCAGGACATTATGGACACTGTACAGGGGTGTGGTGAGTTGAGAGCAATTTCGACGCGCCCAAGACGGAAGTTGGTGGAAGAAGGCGAGGAGTAATCCGGACGTGACTGGCAAAAGAATTGTAAACCCTTAAGGATGCGGAAGGACAAAAAAATATGTAAAATTTATAAAACGTTTAAAAGAAAATTTACATCAATGATTGCGCGATGTTTCCTGTTTTAGAATGAACATTAATGTGTCCAAAGCAATTCTAGTTAACCGAAATTGAGGAATGCTATTATAAACTAAGGTCAAACAAGGCGAAGAAGTACATTTTCGGACACCCGCGATATGAGAATGTATAGGCGCAGTTTGTCACCATTTGGGTTGTACTGATATACCCTCCACC
Organism: Agrypnus murinus; assembly: GCA_929113105.1. Taxonomy (NCBI): domain Eukaryota; kingdom Metazoa; phylum Arthropoda; class Insecta; order Coleoptera; family Elateridae; genus Agrypnus; species Agrypnus murinus. The sequence continues at coordinate 76,168,936 of OV816024.1, forward strand.
GCAATAAAGCTTTGTCTATAAGAGCAATATATCTCAAAATCCCATACTTTAGAAACTCGTAAAGAAGCCTAAAAAGCTATATAGTTATTCGCATGATGTGTTTTATAGGGGACTTTCATATCCATATATTTTAAATGAGATTTAGACAACCGAGAAAACGTTCCTTGCATACTGACTGATTGGATTGAGAAAGGTATTCTATCATTTACGTAACGATACTTATTTCCGGGATAAAATTTATGTATAAGGTCTTCATCTGGAGCTTGCGAACCGCATTGACAAGTAGATGTATATTCGTGCAGATAGAGTCGATTCCACAAAAATTCTACCGTTCTCTTTAAAGGTTACAATGCATGTTTTACACAGAGAATGTGATGCTGTACACGATCACGATACGGAATTTAATTTTATAAGTAAAGTAGGTAAATAATTTCTTATGTATATGAATGCCATTTCTGCAAATTGTAACGACCAATTCTATGAAAAAGTGTATGAACAGTTGCACTATATACCTGCTATTTGTATGCGTTTCTTATATTAAAAAACTAAGAAAAACACTGACATGACCAGGAACGTTTGATTTACCGGATGCATGCAGTTGTCACAACCATGGCAGGTATGATATCTCCATAGCATCTGCCGGACGGCATAAAGACATCGTGCGGGCATTCCAGCAACATGTGTTGCAGACGGCACTCCAAACTGTTGTAGACCCAGAAAACCTGTCATGTCGATGCACATTAATTGTATCAAACTGTTCGTTAAGTTTACTTGTATTTCCTTTTGTATACACATGTAATTAAAATAAAGATGCAGGTATTCATACTTATTCCTTATTTAATAAAACCCATTGTGCATTGTTCAAACATTATCATATTTGTTTAGTGAAAAATTAACCTCCCCTGTGACCAATGGAAATTATATTTGAAAAAAATGAACATATAAACCAGTCGAGTAATTTAATTTAAAAATAAAATTTATTATACTTTTAGTGCAAATAAAATAAAAATTGCGTTTTATCAGCCATAAAAATTTACACAGTCAACACTGGATAAACATAACCACCACGTTGGATAAACACTCCAACAATTTTCCCTTCCTTTTAATACTTATAACTTAAACTTTTAGATTTTAAAATGTTCTTCTCATCTAATATATAATGCATAAGCATTAGAGAGGAGAGCCTCCTTGGATATAAGAGGGTGTGGAGTTGAATTTTTCATAGATGAATTTCAATAGGCCATATTCCCTTCGAAAGACATTGACATTATAGTGATGTATATTCCTGAAATATATGAGTAATATATGACAACTGATCCATTTAGAAATTAAATTTTAAAAATTATTTTCATCCCATCGCAATTTCGACAAAAATTCAATTAAAATTCCTATATTCTTTACCTATTCATTATTTTACTTTATCGATGATTATCGTAGGACTTCGTTTACTTCCACATATATGAGATGGCCCTCTGGCTACAGGTTATCGACCCCTATTTTAAAACAACCAACGTCCAATAATTGACCTTCAATTTAAAATTTAGTAATTATAGTTACCTAAAGGCATGGTCGACAACGAAAATGAAATAAAGGTACCTCCAAAAATATATGCCTTTAGGATAAACTATGGAGGTGATTGTTATTTAAAATAATTATGCAGTTTGGCAAAATCTTCACACTGGTGCACATATCTACGATTATTTCGGCCAGTATAATATTCAGAACCATCAATACGCGCTGATTAAACTATCGCGTAAATAATATTGCAATTTCAAAATTAATTAACGGTAGATATCTTTAGAACAACTGATGAAGTTTAATGAAAGATTTCTCTGAAAGATAATTTCATTATTCCTTAAGTAAATCAGGATTATAGATACTCTTAATTAACTTGACCGTGCATGTTTTCTTTTTGGAAAGTTAATATTTCTTTTTACATACAGTTCTCATTTTTACAACCAAAAAATCATATACACTATATCCTATCACTATCGGGATATTTCTGCTATATGTTCACTTCAACTACGTTCTGGTTTTCCCTTATTTGTAAATAATTATCCCTGTCTTATGCACAAACGTATATTGTTCTAATTTCTAAAGACCGTATATAATTTAAATCAAAGTCTCAGAAAATAAAACTTGGTAAACGTTTTCAGGGGCGGCCTAGCAATTTTACTAAGTGGTGCGTCCGCATTCCGCAATAACTGTTTAGAATACCTCAGTGAGGTCGGGTTTGACGCACTCATCTTCGCAGACGAAAATCTGCGCGCGGGTTATTTAAATTCTTGTTGAAATTGGTGCTGCCTCTTAGATGGCGCCCAGTTCGGCGCAACCCACGCACTGCCCTAGGGCCGCTCCCAAATATTTTAATACAGTATGAGATTGTCATACTTAACTATACATTAGTGCATCCAAAATACCAAAAGTAAATACAGCTAGTAATATGTCTGAATGGCCAGACTATCAAATACTCGGCTTTGAGGGTTAGGTTTCCCAGTACGGCTGCTTGTTTTTTGAACAACTTAAAATGGATTTACCAGCTTAAACCGATCTCATAGGCATAAACTGCATATCCGATGCGGAATTTTAGAATATCAGGCGACAAAGTGTTAAATCCCAACAAAGTAGTTAGGGGTAGTAGTATCTTAAGCAATAATGATATCTAGCAAAAGCCGGGAAATACATACCAAAATCTGACAGAATGTCTCAATGAAAAATAGTAATTTAATTAAATCCAATCTTTTGCAATCGACCCCTTTTATTGTAATTGATATCCCAGTATCTTGAATAATGATTTCAGAGAATGCTTCAAATGTAGTGACTGAGAAATACTGAGCTATTGCATAAAATAAATTAAATACTGTTTATTTATCTTGTTGGATATTTTGATAGCACTTAGTATGGTCATAGCTTTAGGTGGCCTGAGAATTATTGCCATAAAAAAACTGTATAGGTAATAACAGATTAAATTCAGTCTAAAGAATCAAGTCCCTGTCCCGTGCAAGAGAACTCGTAAAACCATTCAACCATACAAGCAAACAATTAATCGATGGATGGAGTTCTGTAAACATTAGAATATTTTAAGAAAATGAATTGTTTCTATTTATTCAATTTAATGGTTTGACTTCGGTAAATCTAATGGAATATTGACTGAACCAGATTGCAAAAGACAATTGAAGGATTTTATAAAAATGTTTGCACATTTAGCTCTAGATACGAAATGATTTGAGAAATTATTTTTTGTTACATAACAAATTTGTATCAATGTTTTTGTTTCTATATGTACTACTTTAAGACGAGTTTACCAAACACACAAGAATAAAGAAAATGAAAGACAAGGTTTTTATTTGCCCTAATCCAACCCTCTTGTTCAATAATATACTGAATGGCTAGCTTTACCAAAAAACAATCGCCACAAGTTAATCTAAACAGAGAAATGTATTTGGAAACTCAACCATAACACTACAATTTTAACCTGAAACAAAAGTAAGGACTAAATAGCATTGAATATTCTTAAAGCTTGAGTGGTTAAAAAAAGCTAAAAGGAACAACAGTGTTACATGATTATTAGTAAGTAGTTGTAAATTCTAAATGTAGCTGAATGTGTTTTCTAGATATCCCAGAAGACGCCATATGCAAAAAAGGATGGGCAGCCAGAGGATAGTGGGAGAACAAATTAAATGCAAACCGGTTCTAGTCTGGTTTGGGCTCTTACCTGAATGACTCCTTTTTGCCACCTTCTGTCCTACAATTAATTATTTAATTGTGGTGGGACTTAACGTGTATTTTATTTAAACATTGTCGTGATTACTTTTAGATTTTGTTTAAAACAAAAACAAACTATAGTCCTGTAATTTCTCAATGTAACAGCCGATTATTGATAAATGTTTCCTTATGGATATCCAGTTTTTCTCTGATGTAAGACTATTATTTCATAGCTTTACCAAGTCCATAAAAGTTTAACCCGATAGTGCAAGTAACTTAAAATTATAGCAAGGAATCATATCCCAAGGAAGTCAGATAATGGCCTGTATTGTGATTGGGTGGATGAAATAATGAGAAACCGGTTTTAACCAGTTTTAATACACTCCTTACCTTGTCACGAGCGGTCCATCCTTTTGTAATAATGGTTCATATATCACATGGACATATCACAATTTTGTTGCAAAAAAACAACCACGTCGTAAACCTCATAAGGGTAGTTTAAAATAAAGATAGGGTCGTGCGGGGCAAGATATAGACACTTTTGCTATTTTTAATTTTCTTATAATGAAAAAATCATAAAGTAGGTCTACAAAAATTGCTAATATCTCTTATAGGATATTAGCATGTAGTATCCTTACATATTTTTACATAGCCTATTAAAAACCCCTTATGAAAAAATAAAATGTTTGTCTATTAATTACCCTCCAAAAGGGGCAAAAAGTAGACACACATGAGGTAATAAAAAGACACGTTAGTATCTTACCTGTTATGCACAACTTGCTATTTCTCAGGTTACAAGCAGCCATCGTAAGGCAACTCGTACGGAAGTACAACATTTTAGATCACTTACAATAATAGCTCTGAAGAAAATAAAACACTACAACTTGGGCTGCTTTTAAATATTCTTCCACAGCTTTGATATTGTTTCTTCGGATTTAGGTTTTGACTGTTATCTATAATGGCGCACCATGGTTATAATAACGTAGTCTGCATTAATTGAGAAAAATGAAAAGGTTAGGTGGTGGCGTGGGCAATACATATATTGACGATATTTGAAATAAAGACCTAAGTGTTTTACTATGCTGGGAAGCGTGTTTAATAATTTTTTATCGCAGATAATTTAAAAACTAAAAGCTTATTAGCGACAAGATAAGTATGATTCAATGGAGTGAAAAATTTTCTATTCGTTGCTACAAAAGCTCAGTTCATACCATTTTGGCACTTACGTCCTTCTGTTAGATCACCATTGATATGTATATCTAATGTTCATGTTACCTTTATTCGTTAAAATTTGAAAACATTCACTTAAAATACTTCTCAAAAAAGTACAAAATAAATAAACAGTTCAACATAAAAGTACCAAATGGACCATAAATGAACCATTACCACCTGCTTTGATATTATTTTGTCTACTTTAGCATTAAAAAAACAAATGCCTGTAAAATAGACTGCAAAATAGTTTAATATTTGTACCATATCAACTCATGTTACTGAATAGCATAGCTCCTAACAGAATTCTAAAATAAAAGTCCAATTTATGTAAGCCATACATCAGTTCAATAAAAGTTTTAGCCCGATCCTATTTTGAAAATATTGCAGAATAAATATGCAAAATAATTTGGAACAGTTCCTTTGGTTATACCACCAACACTTTGCCACTGTGACGAAGAACAGTGACTATTAGCTTGGGTATATATGTATGATTTAAATATTGCAGATCTTGAAATCGTTAAAAATTTTACTAATCAAAACTGCGATATTAGCTGTTCAAGGTGGGTTCGAAGATACCATAATAATATTGAAAAGGATGTTAGAAATTGACCAGTACTAGTACGTACTAATTGAGCAAAACTTGGTCCTATAGATCGAGTTCTCGGCTTTTGGACAACCAAGCAGAGCAAAAGCGTGTACTTTAAAAATATTTTCTTCGTTTTTATGTTTATACTTACTTAAGTTGTCTTTGTTTGTTTTGAAATATTTACTTGACCATTAAATTATATGCTGATTAGAAGATAGATAAAAAATATAGTTTGTTTTTGTAAGCGAACAACACCACTTTATAACTCTTTTATCAAAGTAGTTGTAAGTGTAGAGTTATATAAAATATTAACGATCAGTTAAGGTCTGCTGAATATGATTCAGATTATATATAACCCCAGATAGGAGAAAGCATACTAAATTTACAATACACATTTAAATAAGCTTTGTAGTTCAAACCAACACGTTCATAAATCTCAAAGCAATTGGATTTAATTTAAATTAAGATACTGAACGTAATTAAGAGCAACAATACCTACAAAGATGCACTAGCCCTCAAACAATATGTAAAGATATATTACAAGGCTATAAATTCCTTTAAGACTCCAAGGAATTACTACACACTCGCACAACCAATTCAGTTCTTGTAAATTTATTACGCGAATAGATTATTGGCGCTGGCTGACCTTTTTAATTAATTCGAGCCAATGTCAGATGAAAAGAATTTTTTAACTTCATTATAATTTATTAGGTGTTTGTCGAAATTAAAAGGAGAAAAAGATCAACGCAACAGTCAGTGTTATTTTCGTAGAACTCTATCGAAAAACGGCAAGGCTCTTTTATTGCTTCAAAGTTTAAGGACGGGGATTCTCGAATTCCATGCCAAGCTTTATAGCGCTCAGAACTTATTTTTCCCGCACCAAATCAATACTTGCTGGTGCAACCAACACTGTATCAAAGTAAAGAATGCGTCCTTATATTACACTCAAATAATCGCATTAAAAGTTCTTTATTGGGTCACGAAAATGGTTGCTTTTCAGGAAATATTACAACTATTAAATTATGTATATTAAACTCGTAAGGATGATCAGAATATCGAAGACTTAATAGATTATGTAAAACTTCCTACCTGGACCATCTTATTTACTACATTTTCTGCTAGAGATCACTAACACAATTATTAAAAGATTGCTTTTAAAAACATCTGCTTTTTCTTTCACATGGAAATTCACAACATTATTGTAATCTGTCAAAATGATCTACAACAAGATTTTTGTAGTTTTTCCAAAAGAACGAATACCAAAAAAACTGATATATCACATAAAAACAACCGATTTCAACGAGTTTTGTGTGTAGACTAGAAGCAGGTACTGAAGAGTTACACGAGGGGTTCGTAGATCGTACACATAGGTAGTCTCCTTTCTGTGTTATACAATTATGTGCGACCCTCCATTCCTGAAATCCTTATGGTTGGGCAATATAACCTTTTCAAAGTGTTTTGTACTAACCTTTATAAAAATGTAGCAGTGAGAACCAAAAATACTATTGCTGTGTTTTTTCTCTTAATTCGCCGTTCCGTAAATACCTGGAGTGTAAAATGTATTTAACTTGTCAAGTTTTTACACTTTCGAAGTGTATAAGATCTTTATAAAGATAAAATCATTCGTGCATGCAACCATAATTCATTTGAAAATGACAACTACTTTACTTGCACTGTATATTATTACCCGGGATATAAGTTAAGAGGCGTTATAAATTAATGTTTACAGTTCTACTTGCGGTTTGAGGTAGAAATGGAAATAATAATAAGAAAATAAGGAATTTAATTACGGTTTATAGGGATTGGAAATTCAAATCAGCTGACGAAAATTTAACACTTATCATCACGTAAGAATGGGTTTACAATGGGCTAAATGGTCGTTTAGTAAGATTCATTTGAACTTACGGGAGTGTATAATTTGTATGTGTTTGTATTTCAAATCTTCTCATAATCTAATCTTGATAAAACTGAAATATTGCAGAAACTGCTGTCAGGCACACGGCCAAGGAATCAAGCCAAAATTACCGTTTTTCAGTTTTTAGACTTTAGACAAAAAATTTCGTAACAGCGGAAATTCATGGCGGTTGTATTCATTGCGAAAGCAATGTCGAACTTATGAATGAATTTCATTAAAATTCTGTTCAGAAGAGAAAAAGTTACAATTGGCTGATTACAGTAAAGGTTACACTATCGTTCGAGACAATACAAGTAGGCATCGCTTTACGGGGGCTTTGACGGCAATCGCTTCCGCTCTATGATGGGTTATGAGGCTTATGACTGTTATGAGTTGAAGATGAATTGCCTCTATGGCTAAAGAAATAAACACAGCAATATAATGTAGGCGTATTTGTTTATTTATTTGTATACATTACTCTACTGCAATATTCTAATACAATAAAGAGATATTTCCCCATTAGGACGATTATCTGCTTCCGGGACTGATATAGGTATAATATACACATTTGGTAACAAATCAATTCTGAACATTGTGCTTTGTGATATTTCCTAAATAAGAAAATTCCATCTATTGGTAATAAAACCAAACAAAGAACTATTTAGTGTATAATGAAAAAAATAACAAATGAGAGTACAACATAGTTATCGTGGTAGCTATAACTACACATGGTTAAATTGTTTTATCAGAACAAAAAAAATATGTGATATAATTTATGTTTAATTTTATAAAATACAGATTAGAACATAAAGCAATTTATTACCGTTATAGAATGTCTAAAATCCTTATACTAAATTGTAGGCCCAATATTAAACAGCATTATTCCCTCAAAGAAAAAAATATCAAAAAGTACCATTCTCCTTGCGCTACTGCTTCTGAGCGATTACGAAATTCAAAACAAGCCCAAAACAGATAAATCTTTTCATCTTAACAATAATCGTCTAATAAAAAAAAAGAAGTAAATTTATTTTCAATAATAATAAAAGCTCTAACTCCTATTCAACAGTACTAGTAAAATCCGCTAGAAGTGACCGCGCATAACAACATCCCCTACCACAACCGAGTTGGAATAGAACGAACAACAAACCAGGAATGCGCCGGACCGGTTGACGGTTGGCAGCCATGTTGGATTTCTCTATGGTGCTGCTCTCTTGTGAAGTGAAAAGTTTTTGCTTTTACTAATTTTTCATTTAAAAGAAATTGTGCAAAGTTTGTGTTTACCCTTTTCACTTTTAAATAGACGTGTAATTGTGTTGTTTGTGCACATTCGATTTCTGTAAATAAAGCTTTAAACGTTTAGATAATATTTAAGAGTTGAAAGCTTTGCGCACTCCAGTGCGCTTGTGGAATTAAATGGCGGACTGACAAACATGGCTTGCTTGATTGTTTTTCTGGAGTAAATTTTTGTATTTCCTTATGGAAAATGTACAGCTTCTGAATGTTGCTGGATCTGAATTATTGACCGCGTAATTTCTAACGCTAAATATACCTTTAGAACACATTTTCTAGAATAATTATGGAAATCCAATTTCTAATAAAAATTCCCCAAATAAATATATTTTTATTAACAAGGTTTAAAAATAAAATAGTAATAAAGAATATCATCTCATTAAACGCTTTGAGAAATGAATATTTTTAAAATCAAAGAGATTTTTATTTCAAAATTGAGATGTCAATAAAAATATTTTAAGGCCTAAATATTGCTACTTCTAATTTATTGGTTTTATTAACATTAGTCAAATGAAAATTTACATCACTTATATGTAAACTAATTACATTTGTAATTTCAAGCCAACGCAAGAAATATTTTAGCTTAGTTATAAATAATTAATTCTAATAACACCATTTTCCTTTAACTAGATCATTTTAAACAAATTCTTAATTAAACCCAGTAACTTATATTAAAAGTATGATTACATTTAAATACTTTTCCCATTTTACCTAAAATTCTTAAACTCATCGATCAATGTTTAAAAAGTTTTAAAATTATTTACTGCTGCCACTTCGAACAAGAAAAAAAATGTACCATTTTAAATCTAGATACGATGGATTGGTATAAATTACAACTGAACACTTAATGTTTGTTTAAACAAAATAAAGCTTTACATTTAAGTTGCCCTGATGACGTATTTACAACGGCTTTCCGAATGCGAAGTCTTCATAGCCTGTACGGTATAGGAGTAATGTCATGTAATGACAGTTTTATGGCCTGTGGTATTACCACTGCTTCTTTTACTATTTCCTTATAATTGTGAGTATTCCGGAGTGGTATATATTCATTTTCAATATATCAATTAGTGTACATCATTACATTCCAGTTGTATTGTATTGTAGTTTGAACAATGTTGTTGTGATTTGTTAATGTGTTGTATTGGTAGTAGTTTTAACTTATTGAGTAGTTTAGAATATTATTTTTGACAGAACACGTCAAGTATATAAAGTAGTTAGGTTAATCTTACATATCTGTTCACCGGGAATGTCTAAATTCTAATACGAACTGAACGGGCTTTATAAAGGCGAGTTCCAGATGTCTTTAAAATTTCATCTAACCAATATTTCTTTTCCGCGCTGAGTTTGAAAATATGAAATTTACTGGTTTATTTTGCCGTCGGTTAGGATGCATCGATTTATTTATAGATAAAAATTTGCATACATTTTAAAGCCTTCAAGCTGCTTTTGAGTGCACGTTTACCATAGGTTGCACTCGATGAAATTGAAAAGATAAACATTTTGTACACTTTTTAAAAAGCTATAGGCAATTCTGATGCACCGATATAAACTAATTAAAGGTCGCCTCGTAAAATGCACTTCTTTTTGTAATTCCGTACCTGATCTACACCCACCATATAATAATGGCGCTATAAATGGGCGTTACGTGGTAATTTAAATCAACTTGTTTATAACTAAGTTGATGTGAGGTTAAGAGTACTCTTTAACGTTTTTAATACATCTAAAAGACCTACATGAAGGCATTTTAAATGTAATGGGTGTTGCTAGAAATTCACTTTTAAGTGCATACAGGTGTTGCTTATTAAATTTATTCGATGGATAAGAATCTTCTTGTGCCTAAAGGTTACCTCCATGATTCTTCTATGGAATCAATTTGAAATACTTGAGCAGAATATTATTTCACGCTTATATAATAAAAGCTCTAGTTTATAAAACTGTACTTATATAATGTTGTTTAACTGAACAAAGGAAGACCTTTTTAAGCTTGTTACCAAAAATGCTACACAAGGTGATACTTTAGGACCAATATTATTCTGCTGTTATTTATTGATTTAAGAAGTTTTATGTGCTTTTATGAATTAAAATATTAATTATAGGTCTATAGCATTAAATATTTCAATGGTGAACAGGAACACATTATGACACATGGACAATATAAAAAAAACCATTAAATAAGTATCTTTAAAATTTCACCTTTTGATGAACGTTTTGATGTATTATAAATAACAAATGTTCGGTGACATCATGAGTCTCTGATACGTATACTGCGTTACATTTACATTTTAGAAAGATTGTTTATGCTATACCAAGTATTGTAAACCATCGGACTGTTTTAATAAACAAATTGTGTACGAATACCCATCCATTTTTGCAAGCCAGCCCAAGAGAATTTTTAAAATTCAAGGGATCATCTAAAATAAATTAGAAATAATTTATTTTATAAGATATAAACTTCAAAGAAACTAAAACAACAATAAACTTATGCACCTCTCAAGCCGCATAATACAGATAGTGTTTGTGTGTTCAAATAGACTTGTCATAATAGGTTATGTGGCGACAGGAATATACATTACAGGTTATCTTACAGAGTTACAAGTGGGATATTTGCATGTGGAAAGTTCACAGGTTAGATTCAATCGCATGAGCAGGTCTATTTACTTTGTCTTTGTCTCACTTCTAGAAAATCTAAATAGCCATCGGGTCAAAGCGGAAAATTATATTGAATATCACCTGTAGTATACGGTTTTTGACAATAGCCACTTTCTCTTATATGTATAGCTTTTTTAACATTGACCTGAAACTGCAAAAAGAAAGATCGACTTTTTTACAATCAGGAATTTAGAAAGTAGGCCTTAACAATTTTTTTTAAACCAGGGTTGTAAATTAGAAAGTTGGGTTTGGCTGTTTTTTACCGAGTCAGTCTTGATCTTCTATTTTATGTGACTGGATGTGATATTGTTTAGATAGTAAAGTTACATAAATATGTAAATATAACGTGAGATGAACCAAAAATTAGAAGTCATTAATTAACTATTAACTTCGCACAATGAGATTTATAAAGTGAGGTAAGTTGGGGATTTATTCTAACCGTTATAACCGAAAGTTGTTGGTAAAAAAAAGAAAAAGCTGTTAGTGCCAATTAATGAGCTACATACATTATCCAATTAACATTGCAAATGAAGAATGTAAAAATCTTTTATACCCGTATTCATTAATTCGTATATACTTGTCACCATATTAATAATGAAAAAGGTATGGTTTTTACCTTGTGTTGGTAGAACCTGTACAGCGCATCATTCGCCATGCGATTCCGGAGATCGCGAGGCGGCCACCGGCGGGACTTTAACCGGTCCCAACCCGGCATTTGCGCGTTCAGCGACGGCCATTTCACCTCTGTAATATGAAGCCATTTACACACAGTTTCAATGGATTTTACAGTACGTAAGACAGTTATTTTCTCATTTTCTCTTTACACTTTACAAACTCCGTTTGTGAAAATATTATTTATTTTACTGAATGAACGTAACCTCTCAAATACGGAATTTGTAGAAAACGGAATCTTGAAGGGATGAAATAACAATAAGCTTTATTGGCTATAAAATAATGAAATTTATGTTTTAATTGTTTCAAGTGATTCTATGAGAAGAGAGAGGATTGACAAAATCCGGTTTTCAATTATTTAAGGATGTTTGCCGGATTATCTATAGTCCTATAGATGGAAAGTGCGATCAAATCTAATTTATTATCTCCTTGGTTTAAGAGCGCTCTCTACGCGGCGTATCAGCAAATTACCTATCACATCGTTAAAAATTGAGATAGAAAGATGCGATTTTTAACAAAATGTTTTAAAAAATTTTCTTTATGTGGCAAAATATCTAAAGAAAATTTTTATTAAATTTTTGATTTTTATTTTGCTTATTTTTAAATATTTTTGACTTTATGACATTTTGCCACATGAAGGTATTCATTTTATAATTTTCGAGCGGAAAATTTTGATCAGAAACCTTTTAACAATTAAATAATAAGTAATTCCCATAAATTTCTTAAGCGCTCAATAAAGTGGCGCCATCCTGTTATATTTCGAAACTAAACTCGGGTTAATTTTATGTGGCAACACTGGACATGAAGATTTGGCGTTGGCAGCTTAAGCTATAATTTAAATGTGGTTAGTTGCAGGATCACCTTTCATTAGTTAATTCATAACAGTTATATAAATGTAATATCAAACAATAACTGCAGTTCAAAGATTTTTTTTAAAAACACCTAAGTATTTTGTTCCTGCTTTTACTTGCAATCATAATCTTTTTTAATTTAGACGCAAAGAACTCCTTTTTAGCCATAATTTTACGATCTCGGTACTTGGGCATAATATACGAATTAACTACTATTAACAGCAAATGAAAACATTTATTAAACGTAAAGCGAGAATAAATTAATAGGGTCGAATAAAAGTATTTAGTCTCGTCTCCACGAAATATGTTTAAAACAATAAATTTTAGAGTTGACTGCAGTTTCGGCTTACTTAAGATGAAGTCATTCCCAAAACATTTTAAAACCAAAATATTTATTAGGAACAAGAAACATTTTTTGAACAGTCTATGTTTTGTTATTAGCAAGTTGTAGAAGACTTGCACTTCTCATGAATTTTCTTTAATTATAAAAATCATGAGAAAAAACTTTAAAAAGAGAAAGAAATACAAGATATCAGATTATTCTATTTCTTGATCATGTAGTAGTTTTAATTTTCTTTATATATTTAAACATGGATTGTTTAAAAAAATGTTTCTTCTTCCTAATAATACATATTTTTGCAGTCAACTTTAAAATTTATTATGTTTTAAATTATTTCGCGGAGAAGTTAAAAGCTTTTATTCAACCCTATTTATTAACATTCAACTCCATTAAAAGAAAACGATGGACACTTTCGAAGATTTAATAAAGCGATAAATTATAAGCCACTACCCACAAGGTGCAATGAGTATTAGTTTATTTAAAAACTATAATTTTTCTACTCCTGGTGCCCATCGTATAAGCAATTTACCTATAACATGGTTATAAATTGAGATAGAAACATGCGGTTTTCAACAAAATCTTTTAAAAAATGTTGTCTATGTGGTAGTCATAGTCATCTGTGTCTAGAATATCTAATACTTTTCTAAAATAAATTCTCGATTTTTATTTTCGATATTTTTAAGTATTTTTGACCAAAACATTTTACTGCAAGGAGGTATTATTTTACAAGTTTTAAATCTAAAAACTTGTCCATAAAACGATTAGCAATTAATAGTTATTTATGTATTAAGGGCATAAAGAAGCTTTTATGGCCAGAAGCGTTATTTCTAGCCCGAGGCGTTAAGGTAAGTACCCGCAGCAGCGGATCCGCAGGCGGATGTCATATGGATTTGACTCAAACTGACCAATCGTATGACATCCGCTGCTGTGAGTACTTACCTTTAGCCGAGGGCTAGGAAAAGGCTGTAGGGTCATAAGAGCAAGTTATGCCCGCTATACCTACTCTGTTTTATGCACAGATTAGGTTTTTATCTCAAATCTATTGTTGTGTAAAAAATATAATTAAATCAGTACGTAGGTACATCAAACCGCTGTGCGTATGCTTATGTGCTTATACGAAGTACGTTACTATAGTTACTATTCCAAAATTTTTAATTTCAGTTTATTTTCATTGGTGATAAGTTTACAAATTATATTAAGAACCAATCAAGTTCTACAACAAACAGCTCTGACATTTAATTGACGTTTCTTTATTGACCGTCGGACCATAAAGATGCCCTTGGGCCATAAAGAGACGGTTATGTTTAGATGAGTCTAGCAATATTAGGCTAATTATAATGTATCTGTGCATAAACATATTAATTTACCTTATATACTGATTATATGGAATCTATGATTTTGCTATGCTAATATATTAGTTTATGTTCTTCTATTCTGGTAGAACATAACATGAAGATTTTTTGAGAAGTTGAAGTGTTTCTCTTGAGACTTACTTTTATATAGGGTGTCTCTAAAAGGTCTGTACAAATGCTAAGAGATATTCCTGAGACCAAACTAGGACGATTTAACCAAACTCTATCCAAAAGTGCTTCGTTAATGCGCTATCGAATGTCAAAGATCTTGAAAAAATTTATATTTTTCTAAATAACAAAATATTGCTTTTGCGCAAGATGAGAGTATGTACTGAAAAACTAGTTTTTTGACAACATTTGTTTAATAGTGGGTGTTACGTAAGATGATCTACATGTAAAGGAGCTCAAGTTTTTTTTAACGGTTTGGTCAATATTTTTCAAACTTTTCTACAGATAGAGATATTCTAATTTCCAACATTTTTTGTCTGTTGTTCCATCTTGCTATCTACCATAGTTTAGGCAAAAAGAATTAATTTGATTTGCTTGCTATTCACTGCTGCCATACATAGTTAGTTAAAACTTTGCCGAGATATGTTTTCATGCATGGTGGGGCACGCCTTCATTTCACATTTATTATCCGTAACCATCTAAATCAACTATATCCGAATAGATGGATCGGTAAGTGAAATCATGTTCTCGTAAACTGGCCACCTCGCTCTCCTGATATGATGTCTATGGATTATTTTTTATGGGGAGCTTTAAAACCCATGGTATTCTCCAGACCTGTAAATACAGAAGAGGAATTGTGGAGACGAATTCAAAATACGACACACTAAACGACTAAAAGACGATGCCGAAATGATGAAAGAGTATAGTTTAATTCTTTGTGTCGTATTAATTTTTGTATGCATGTAAATAGTAGCCACTCTGAACATTTTCTGTATGTTTGCATTAGATTTACCAAGTAAGATAGTGATTGTTTTATTAACTTTTCTTGAACGCCAACACACTTTAAATTAGATACATTATGGCTGCAGTGCATGGCATGCAAACCAAATTAATCTTTCTTGCCTAAACTATGGCAGATAGCAAAATCCAACAACAGACAAAAAAATGTTAGAAATTAGAATATCCATCTGTAGAAAAAGTTTGAAAAATATTGACCAAACCGTTAAAAAATCTGAGCTTCTTTACATGTGGATGACCCAATGTTTATCATTCAATTTTTTGAAGATCTTTGACGTTCAATAGCGCCTTTACGAAGCACTTTTGGATAGAGGTAAGTTTAGTTAAATCGTCCTATTTTGGTCTCAGGAATATGCGGTAGCGTCTTGCCAAGACCTTTTTTATAAGACAGTTGGTAATATTTAATAATAACTAACATGTAGGTGAAGCGATGAAGACAAGAGAGAAGCTACGAGATTCGAATATTGCAATGTATTTTGAAAAGAACTGCAGGATGTCATATAGTTGGACAGTAATTTTGAATTACCACTCAGTCACTGAGTCGCATTACCTGTTGAAAGTCCATTCCAGTTTGTAAAGCATATGTACTAAGGTTTACAATACAAATACTTTATTTTAGCATAAAATGTGTGACAGAAGTTGTGTACAAAATTATAAAAGTATTATTAAAGAATGTCAAGAAATAAGCAATGTCGATTTTAAGATTAAAGTCTTTTAGTGTTATCAACACAAAAACTCTAATGCCGAATATTTATGGCCATTTGCACTAGCTTCGGTTAATCCTAATCGAAGATTAATTACCATATAAGTAATATACGTTTATCAATACAATCATATCCATAATAATTAGGACTAGCGTGCACTATGAACTTTTTTTCAGTTTACAGTTTGTTTCAGTTTAGAACAGTTTAGTCGACCGAGTGAGATAGTTGCAACATACGGAGATGCGCACATTTACTCAACTTTCCTGTTGAATCTTGTCAGAAACCAGAATACGACTGAACTGTTGGCCGACACACACCTGGATTTGAATATCTCGTGTGCGCACTAGATGATTACATAGGCAAGGAACTTCGCTTGGACACTCATTATTACTGTGCTTGAAAATCTCTGCGAACATTGTGGAACAATGTGACTGGATCAAAAATGTATTTATTTATTGCTTATAGAAGACCCAGTAATGTTTAATACTTCGTCAAAACTTGTGATGCTCATTCTATGGAATCCCAAAAAACTCTCAACTCCTCGTAGAGTTGAAACTGACCCTCCAGTAAGCGTTGGCAGGTTATTGGATGAACCCAATATCTTCTGTTTTGATTTTCTCGGTGTCTAAAGCTAAAATCGCGAAGCAAACTACCTCTACCAAGTTCATTTTGAGAATGGAATACATGACACAACACAACAGTTTACCCGCATTTGTACCAACCACACACACATAGTGTCCCCAGGTGCGGTACACAAGAGGAAAAACTTTTTTATTATTAATTAACAAAGTCATTCTCTATGAAAATTTTTGCTTGATTCAAGATTACTAAAAAGTATAACGGAATTTTTATATTACTTATAATAAAATAAAAAATTTAAGAAAATGCATTTTTTCTAAGGAAAAAAACGACCAATGTAAGTCTGTATTTACTATATTTTTTATCATGATGTCTTGCTTGAATCAATGCAGTAACAATCAAATAGCAATATTAATAATATTGAGAAATATTACCTTATTTCATTTTACATACGATTTATTCAAGCAACGAGATTTTATTTTTTGAAGAATATTGAACTTAGTTGTCTTTTCTTTAAGAAATAATGCATTTTTTTATTTTCTACTTTATTCTAAGTACCTAATATTAAAATTTCGTTATACTTTTAAGTAGTTTTAAATCAAGCAAAAACTTTTATAAAGAATGTCTTTTTGTCATAAAATTAATAATAAAAGTTTTCCTCCTGAGAACCGCATTTGGCGACACACTGTATGTACTATTGGTTTCATAACTATCTATATCGGACAGCAAGGCTCATATGGTTATTTTTCTTTATTAGAAAAAAGGTTAAAAAATAGCATCATATTAGCATTGCTGTTCTAGATCATTATGATACCAGTTAGTGGCAATAGTACTCAAAATGCAGTTTCAGGATTAGTAAATATAAATAATAATAATTGTTGATTGGTCAATCAACATAGAATCACTGTGAATAGAAACAATAATATTTCGACTGACAAGCTCATTATGGCTTTTGTACGAACATATTTTTTGTTTTAGTTTAAACGAGTGAAACAAATTTTTAATAATATGTGCTGTAACTTTCTTGCAGATTGATATGATGATTAGGTTGATTGTAACGCGAAATTTGGTTAAAAAGCTTTAGAATTTACAACTGTCAAATGATAATTATAAATTTTTTGTTTACGATTGATTTCAAAAAACTTGCCTACTATATAACCTTGTATATAACTAAAAGTAACCAAATAAAGTACATATATAGTAAGTAGTCCTTGATAGTCACTATAGTCACCTACAGCGAATTCCAACGAGATAAAGATGTAAAATAAAATAATATTCATTTAAATAGTTATAACAGTGCACCTAATTATGAAAGTCATAGTTTAAAGAAAAAGAGACTTTCATAACGTGCTGTACACGACACTTTTTTGCATAGGTATTGTAAGCTGAAAAATTTGTCTTAAAAGGATTTATGCAAAATTTAAAAAATCAGGAAAACATATTATTCTTTGACAATAATCTCCAAGGAGATTGAAGTTTGTTTTTTACAAACATAATTAAAAAAGGTGCTACTTTCATTAGGATTTTTCGTTAAAAAAACTTTCATAATCAATATGCAAAAAAGTTTTACTTTATGTTTAAAACTATGATTAAGAAAATGAGATTTCGTCATCAATATGCAAAAAAAAGATATTTTACAATACTTTTTGTTAGGTGCTTATTACAACTTAAATAAAGTAGTATGTATTAAAAGGTTCTTTTTATAATTTGTCTGTTTTGCTTTTTCTATTTTTTCAATATTTTATGGTAACCTGGAAGAACTATTACCTAGCATTTTAATTCAATAAGGAGGACGCTGCCACCTAATGACCTAAAGTACATTTATGTATACTCGTATTAAAAATTGGTTGAAATCTCAAATCCGCAATACGACATCCACTAATAAAATAATTAGCATAACCCAAACAAGTTTCAAGTGTTACTGAAGTTTATCGAAGGATATAACGATATAAGATGCAGATTGCAGTCACGTGTTTGCGCTATTGCCGCTGTAACATTGACGGCCTTGCATCCGAACAAAGAAATTTAAACGTTACGCGTCTTCAGCACTCGATAATTTAAAGAGGAAGAAAGATGCCATAATACAGCAAACGTCTTTTCTTAATTATTGAGTTTGTGGATGGTGAGGGGTGTATTGGTGGCTTTCCATACTTTGATCAGCTGAGCTACAGCGCTCTTAACCGCAGTGATCTTGAGGTTATGGTTTTTTCATTTCGAGGTTTTTGAGGGCTTGGAGAATCTCCTAACAATGTGTGTTTGAGTATGAAGATATTTTCTGCAATAAAATTTAATACTGCATTTCTAAACAAAATATTCATAAACAATGATAGCGGATAGATGTGTGGTCTGATAATCTATGTATTTGTCAAAGAGTTATTTAAACTAAAAGTGGTAGAATTACTTATAACTGAACAATAATTTTGTTTATAATTTTATATTAATACTTACATTACTATGAATCTGCATTCACACCACAGACAATTTTATCTAGACCTGGACTTTCTGGACTTGGACTTTCTGGAAAACCGGGAAAAGTCAGGGAATTTCGTTAGTCAGGGAACTTTATCAGAAGTCAGGGAAAAGTCTTTTGGCAAAAAAATTCATATTTAAATTTCATTCTGTTTTTCAGCATGAAAAAAATATTCCGTAAAAATCACGTAAGATTTTACGTGAAAAACGTAATATTCCGTAAAAATCGTGTATAAGTACGATTTTTATGTAATTTTACGTGATTTTCGAAATAATAATTCGAAAATCACGTAATTTTACGTGATATATTACGTAAAATTTCGTGATTTTTACATTACGAATTTAGAGTGTATTCACGTTCATATTTCTTCTGTTGGTACTAACATAGCCAGATTTCACGTTATAACCTGTACATATCAGAATTCATAAAGGCATACAAAAGTTCCTGTACAAAATTGTTTTAAGACTAGAATAGTGAAGTTAATATTTGAATTGGCTTGTGAATCAATCATTCTATGTTAATCGACGCAAGATTCGTTTAAAATAATAAACAAACGATTTTCATTATTCAAGTAAGCATGTTTTAATATATCTATATAGTATAACCTTGTATTTATATTTTAGTATGATATAGTAAAAGAAAATTTATTATAAACAATTTGCGGAATTTTAGAACATCCCAAGCAGTATTTTTAGTCATCGCTACGTACCAGCAACTACCGGTGGAACTATTAAGTTTTTGCCGCTAGTCATAAGCACGTAATTGCTACGGTTTCATTACGTGCTTGGAACTAAAATGGGAACTATTTTTGGTGGACTAGAAAACATAAAACTTACGTTGATTTAGATTTAGAAATATTATGTAAATAGAGTTAGTTTCACAAAGGTTCACAATATATCTTGTTTATTGTTTCCAGCCTTATTTTGTGGAACTCCATAATCATGAAATAAATAAAGATTATTAAAAGTTTCACAGTTTTATTAAAATATACCTGACAATATTGTTTCGACAGCTATGCTGTCATTATCAAAGGTAATATAATTATAAACAAACACGTCGCTAAGGTAGATACAAAATAGGTAACTAGATAAAATAATAATAATAATAAAAATTAATAATAAAAATCATAATTAAACATCTAATACTTCCAGTAACGGAGAATTACTGAGCTCAAGTTGTTCATTCATTAAAGGTACCCTGAGTTTGTGTTTGTATATCTCAAAGGCTTCTAAAATGTCTAATTTGCGTTTGTTATTACAAAAATGTAGGAATTTAATATTATTTTGAGGAGTCATTGTGTGATTTTGTTCTAAAATATAGTTCATTTAATTAAAATATAAAATAAAATATATATTCTAAAATATATAGTTCACAATATACATATACATAACAATTCCCAAGGCACAATTTAGTAGCAATTTGTTATTTTTATTGAAGGTTATGTAGTAAAACATCTATTAATAATCATAACAAATTGCAAATTGATTGATGGTCTCCAAAATATTACAAGTAAATATGGAGATGGAGTAGTTTACGAAAAATTATTTTAATGTGATTCTCCTGGGTAGCAAAAACGTGAGTTTAACTTTCAATACTACTGTTGGGTTCTGTTACTTTAGAGGGTTAAAGCTAACGTTGCCTAGGGTAAAGGTGCCGTGATATAGCGGCCGTAATATTACGGTGAATGACGTGTGAACACAAAAAACGTTTTCTTAGTTTTAAATCGTTGCGGTTATCTCGAGAGTGGTCACCTGCGCCGTCACATAAAAAAGCGGTAACCCTTGCTGCAACGTTTTAGTACGGTACGGTGACAATAGCGGTGAAGTATATCTACGCAATGACCCAAAATATTTTCTGGAATAGCTAATAACAGGACGAAACATTAATTGATTTTGTGAGAAACCGAGATTATTAACAATGTTTAAAGTAAGAAAATAGCTGTGCAACATCAGAACAAGTGGTGGTAGCTATGGTGATGATTTGGGCGATGTGTTCTTCTGGTGACTCTTCACCTTCCAAAAATATTAATAATGCTAAATTAAGATTATCCATTATAATAATTAGAATAAACACTTCTTTCACGCACCGTCACATTTCTATTCCTAGCTTTACCTCAGTTTTCATTGCATAACGGCCGTCTTTTTCTTCCAACGCTACGAGACGTCAGTGCCGCTATATTACGACCGCTATATGATGGCACCGCTATCCTAGCAAACCTTAGCTTAAGCAATGGTTTCAGGCACGTGGCAGGAACTTTCAGTACTACTTTAAAGTTTTAAGAACGTTAAAGTAGCTTCGGGGTAAGTTACTGCTACAATGCTAATACCACTTTGAAGTTGCAACGACTTTAAAGTAATTATTAAGTCATAAATTTAGTTGTAGTTACGTAATAACTACTCAATCAAAGTTCCGATCTTAGTTACTGCTGTTTAGATGCTGCCTGGCATGGCTTACTACTGAACAAAAGTTATTTCTATTCACTTCTGCTCTCCAATTTCTAAAATTAGTTAATTTAACAATATTCATGAAATGATAATTTAATTTGCATAAGTATTGACCAAAAAAGTCAGGGAAAAAATCCTTAGTCCTCTGGAAAACCTGGAAAAGTCAGGGAATTTTGTAACCGAAAAATAGTGGCTACCCTGTTTGAGTTAATGTTGTGCAAACTCTTATGTGTTAGATATAAAGATTGTTTATTGTTTTGAGCCTTATTTGGTATAACTGTATAATCATGAAATAAATCAAAATGATTAGTAAAAAAGTTTTACAAATTTATTGCAAGCTGCCAGACAATTGTTTCGACAGCTAAGCTGTCATTATCAAAGGTACTATAAATGTAAACAAACACGCCGCTAAGGTAAATAGAGAAAATGGATAACTAGATAAAAATACATATTTATTATTAAATTATTTTTGTTTATATTTATATTACCTTATATTTATTGATAATGACAGCTTAGCTGTTGAAACAATTGTCCGGCAGCTTGCAATAGATTTGTAAAACTTTTTACTAATCATTTTGATTTATTTCATAGATATAAAGAATCTTTTATGGATGTATTCTTATGAAATTCTGATAAAACAAGAGAGGGATAGCAGATAGTTATTGTGTTAGTTGCAAAAATTAAAATTCAATTTAAGTACAAAAAAACTCTAATATCCAATTTGTGATTTTGAATTAAAATAATAATTTTGATGAAACAGAGATTTTCAACAAAATTTGCTGATTTGCTCAAACCCATGTAAACAAAACTATATAGAGATATTTTCATGCTACTCATGATACTCTTAAGAACTTAGATTAAGCGGCTATATAGGTATGATCTTATAAACTGTTAGTTCTTTCCTATCAAATAAAAAAACTTTTTGTACAACAGGATTTGTCATAATTAAATGTTCATCCTTATTTAAAACCATTCAAAAATCGTTTAAATTTTGCATGCAAACAAAACATTAAAGAAGACAAAAAAATAAAGAATTTTCAAAATAAAAGTTTTCCAAATTGACTATTAAATTAGACAGTTGACAACCTGATGGTTTTAACACATAATAAAAAGTACAATTTACCACTTCTTCATTTATTGCTGACACTATTTCAAACACCATCACCATCCAAATTTATAAATAAATTTAATACTACCACAACACTCTATAAAAGTGCTGTTTGTGCACTGAAGCACCCTTTATAATGTTGACATACATGGCCGTGGAATGTGCTTGCATAGAAGTTTTCCCAAACTGTAGCACGTAATTTAATAACACATAATTAAAAAGTTGTAATGTTTTCAACTTAAATGACTTCGATTACTTAAAATAAAAAGCTGAATAGATTCAGGCAGGTGTTACTTTTATGTTGGGTATTAAATTTTTACAGATGATGCAAAAACTTAAATTACTTATGTCTGGTTTCACATAGCTTGATTAAGTTCTGATTAGCTTAATCGTGATTAAATGTGAAATCCAGAAATTTTATCCAATTATATTTCTGGATTTCAAATTTAATCATGATTAAGTTAATTAGAACTTAATCAAGCTTTGTGAAACCGGCCATTAATGTTGTAATTATGCACATTAAATAAAAATTTCAACATTTAAGTTTACAAGTATGATATTGACACATACATTTTTACCATTATTACTAGTCTAACCAAATAGAGTATATATATATATATATATATATCATCTGATGATGGCGTTAATAAAATATCGAAACACAATAGCAGTTTTTTTTCTATCTATTGTTTAATTTATGCAAGCCTTTAAAAAAAGCATATAAATGCATTTTTAAAGCTATTCTTAAAGGAGAAACCTGCAGAATATAAACGACAAGGTTACGATTTATTTAATTTCACATATACGACTACAACAGCTGATCTTAACAACAAACATTATTATATAAACCTACCATTATAGATAAATGGTGTTAAATCCGGACTAGCCTGCATCATGCAAAAATATCTATTCTAAATTTAAAATGCAGCAGACATTCAGACCTTCTCTACCTACATGCATGCAACACGTCAGACTGCTATACGGCCATAAATTCCGGTGTAACAAATATAAATCAACAAACGAGTTAATCACTTTGAAGTAAATAATTACAAGGCCAACGTGAACCGCAGCAACCGTGAGGTCACGATGCATTTATAATTATTCTCCACCCCCTATTAACGCGATTTTAACTCCAATTGTTCTCTCTATATTCGTGCAATATTAACTAATGTTTACAAAACTAAAAGTGGTTATTTATGTAATTTTAAAGAGATCCATTTGTCATTACGTAATCTCACTAAAATATGGCCTGTTTTGTAATGATAAGACAGAGAGAAAAGTAGGCTTACATTAGAGGAGAATGGACTTGTACATACCTACTTTTACTAACATAAAAATTCCATTAAAAATTCTATGTTTCTAGTCATTCCACCACCCCTATGAGATAATTTGTTGGGGGACTGAACAAAATGATTAAATTAACATTCTCCTTATGTTAAAATTATCTAAGGTTATTAATATCACGAATACACCTACTATGTGGACTACATGAAGCCCACAACATATCCTGCAGAACAAAAAAAGTGTCAACAACCAACATAATAATGGTATACTAATTTACGATAGTTACGAAACAAAATCTAAAGTTACAATCAAAGAAATTCCTTTCAAGAGACCACATCGGACGTATTTTAAGTTAATATTTTATGCAATGCATATCGAATTCGTTCCTGACCGTCAAAGTCCTGATTGATGCAGTAGTCGTCGAGTACCTTCCATGGGAACTCGACAAAGATCAAAAACTGATACTTCTCTATAATACTGATTGTTCGTTTGATTTTAAATTCCGACTTGAGCATTCAGTTTAACTCTTATACTTGTAGCTTGGTAATGGGCAAGAGTTTAATTTTTTCATTTTGATAAAAAACAGAGCAGTAATAATAAGTTCAGGGTTATGTATTTTTGGACTGGAAGAGAAGTATAATTTATTAGATTAATTCACAAATCACGCAATCACATTTAACACTCAATGTATTTTAAATGACTTGGAAAGTTACACCATTACCATTGCATTAACTTACTTATAAGAATATGACTAGTTTAATGATTAGGATATTGAGATAATTTTCAAATTTATAGTTTCTTGTGTACCTTTATTAGAGATAATTTCGCATAATATTGCAATATAAAGTTAATGATGTAGGTATAATTGATTGCCGAAACAAAAAATCCGAAGCCATAACTTTTTAATCTGCATCCATTATTCATCAAAACTATTAATGCATTTCCCAATAGTATCACCATGCTTGTCAAAACTTATGGTTGTCGATCTTGATCATATCAATAAAATATGATAGGTTGTACATTCATATTCTGGAATTATTCTAGGTATGTGTTTAAGGATTTTTGATATTTTAAAGCAAAATTGGAAAATATTCTTTGAAGAGACCTTTTTGTAACCAAAGATGCAAATCTAAATAACCAATATCTCATCTTTCGAACTTCTTATTTGCCGTGTTCACCATTTCCCGCTTTTTCTTTAAGTGTTTTTTTCGTTTTCTTCCTTTCTTCTTTTCCATACCGAATTTTAAGTTTGTTTTGTAAATTGCAGGGCAACGATATAAAGAATAGCTACAGTTTATTGTTGAAGTAGTGTGGAGGTTCTTGCCAAGTCAATCAACGCAACATCTATTCAAGGAAAAAGTAATTCTGTAAATTTTATAAAATTAAAGAAAAGCATTTTTAGAAAAAAAAATTAATTTCAAAATTCGTGAACCCATTTGATAGTTTAAAAATAGTTAATATTAGGAGAGTGTATGCCAAAGGCAAGTTTTTCAGTATTACCACCAAGTGCACATGCCGATCACAACTCAATTTTGATTTATTTGGCCAATGAGTGATTTATATAACCGAGCAGATTAGAAGAGTTTTCCGACATTATATTAAACCAATTCTTCCATTTTAGAGGAATGTATTAGAATTTGCTCTGAGACTTCTTTACAGAAGAGGTTCCCAATAGGAAGTTGCTGTGGTTTCAATAGATGAAGTATGAAGTAGCTGGTGAATGGTAGTAATTAACTTGTGTTGTTTTTTATAGTAGACTTATTTTTACGGGAAAAAGCCAACGAGAAAGTTAATACCTCCTAGGATCAAATATTACAGCAAAGATTTAAGTCAAAAAATAATACATTTATCTCCATTAAATATATTATTAAGCTAGTATAGCTCTTCAACTGCAGTAGCAGTGAAAATATGCTAATAATAACGTATAAGAACAGCACTAAAAAGGTAGTGGCAAAATCCTGAAAGGAAAACCGATATAATTAATTACAGAAGCAAATTAATTCTTCTTTAATAAGAATGTGTGTTTCTGGTGAGAGACGCTTTCACAGAAAAAAACGATTAAGCATCACTAATTGCTTGATTGTGTGCTGGTTAGTATTAGCTTTGCAAGAAAAAAAAATGTAGTTATTAAATTAAAAATTTCATATGGTTCCTTTTTTCCAGAAAGGTTATCACCGAGGTCAGCCTTCCATTTAACTTCCTTTATTTAAAGCAATAAATTCAAGCCAACACAGACTATCAAACCATCTAACAAGTAGGGGTTTATACGAATTAAAGAAAGATTAGTCGAAACGAATATCGTGTCCTAAATCCTAATTAAATGACCAAGAGTTTTTCTTTTGTATTACACACAATATATTAACGAGCTACGTTATACTTATTATGGTAGTCGAATGCAGGTATGCACTCTGCCAACAGATATCTTTTCCATAGCATTTTTTTTCTATTTTTATATGCGTCTCGTGTCTCGTTCGCAAAAAATATGCAAGACTCTGTTTTAAAAGTAAACAACAGAATCAGAGAAAAGATATGTGCCGAGTAAGTATATTTAATAGCCATGACAAGTTTGTTATGTCTACCAACCCTACACATACACCGGATTTGTCTACCCTCACGTTTCCTTCCTCAGGTCATTAGTTCGTTGTTTTCGGAGAGATTTAATTCCTAAATGTAGTAAACGATATTCTTAAAAACAATTATTACTATAAAATGCGTTTTTGCGCAGTAAGCGAATCCTGTTTCCTATAAAATGAAGGTTCAGGTATTGATCTTGATGTCCGCTAAGATAAACGGCCTGAATTAGATATCAGCCAATTCCATTGTAACTTAGAGATTTATTGATACAAGTTCTAAACTATAGAATTTTATTACGATAAAGTCATGGTTTATTTCTTAGTGAATTTTTTCGAGGAAAATATTGGAAAGTTTTATTTTATTATATATCCATTAAGATGCAGAAATTGAATTTTGAAAACCATGTATATGTTAAAGTCGACTTGAATGTGATATAAAATTGCGAGTGCGGATTCAAACTTGAACCAAGTCAGCAGACAAAAAGTCTTGCACACTTGTACCTAACGACTTTTGAAACTATCCTTAGAACAGCAAATCTCACCAGATAATAAATCTCGTAACTCTACTCAAAAGTTTTTAAAAGTTCCAGATTTAAGGAGAAAATTTTTATTTATTAATAGTAACTGAGTATCTTATGATTATGGCAGGTGGAATAAAGTGGCTATAAGGAATAATGTTAATTTTGATGTTGCCATGGAAATGCGTTGGGCTCAATAAATAGCCTTATAAAAAACCTTTTTATTATTAATGAGAAACAGTAAATTAGAATATATTTTTGAAGATATCTTCAGTTTTTAACTATGTATTTGCTGGTCTGTTGATTACAATATGAAATATTACATAAAAATTGGGGAATTATTAAGCTATAAATTATAATACAGGAAGTTTCTGGTTTGTATATTAAAATAAGGTCTATTTTGTATAACAGTAGAACTATTTTATGTAAATGATTTGATGCTAATTAATGGCATAATCTGAAATATGAACTGTTTACTGAAATGTTTTTTTATCGTTTACCTGTAACCGGAGTTTGGAAAAGCTGTCTCTAGAATATGTTAGAAAATACAAAAAAAGAAGGTTGTATGTACGTAGACCAATAGATGTTTTCAATTTTGCATATTTCATATCAACAGCAATAAAAAAGTTGAATAAAAGATTAATTAAATGGGACTGGTTAATATTCTTATGATATTTGCCAAAGCCCACGATATTGCCAATACTCTCAGAAAATCATATTTTTAGCTTTCTGATACATATTAACCACATCTTTACCTTAATTCTTTACACATATTCATTTTATAAGCTTAATTACAGAACTTTATATTCAAAGGGGTTATTAAGGCATATCTAAATGTATGAATCCTAAAATTTGAAGATCTGAGAATCTTCAAAAGTGAAATAGTCACGTTACTGTACTCTTACTGGTATGTGCAAGCAAATACAGTCAAGACTAAACCAAAATGACACTTCAGTGCGATCTAGATTTTGTGACTGTTACCAGTAGCAAAACCTTTGTAAAGATTTTGGCAGACAAAAGTAAAATATTAAACTTTCTGATTCTGTTTCTGGTTCCCTAGCTAAATTCAAAAATGGTTATGACTTTTCACAAACAAAAACATTTCTTCCAGTCACCTTGGTTGAGTATTTTAATCTTTACACATACTTTGCTGAATTTCATTGATGCTGAAACTCTTTCGGGTTTGAAGATGTGATACAATCCACAGTCGCTTTGACTTGTAGCATTCACTACGGGATTGAAACAGAACCTTTTTGGGGATGTTTCTATTTAAGAAAACCTTCAACATTAATCTTTTCTTTACTTACTTAATCCAAAACGTTTCTACCTTTCAGGTTATGGTTATTGAGGAGTAGGAGTTATCCGGCTCTTATTTTCGCTGCGTCTTTTATTTCTTTCCGCCAT
Organism: Agrypnus murinus; assembly: GCA_929113105.1. Lineage (NCBI taxonomy): Eukaryota > Metazoa > Arthropoda > Insecta > Coleoptera > Elateridae > Agrypnus > Agrypnus murinus. The sequence goes on from OV816024.1 coordinate 76,197,537, forward strand.
TGTTTTCTTGACCGTCCTCTCTTATTCTCTTCCATTGCCTTGGCCTCAAGGTTTTTGCCAATCTATTGTCTCCCATCTTATCAGATGTCCAACCCATCGTAATTGGTTTTGTTGGATAGTTGTTTAAACCAGTATTATTTTCATCCGTTTTCTGGAGGTTTCATTTCTTATTCTATTCTTTCTAGTTTTACCTTTAATTTTTCTCAGAAACCTCGTTTCTCTAGTCCAAGTTGACCAAAGTGCCTTTTTGTCAGTGTGCATGATTCACTTGAATAGAGTGAGGGTTGGCTTCACGACTCTTTTAACTACTTCAGCTTTTACTTGTTTTGGAATTTCTTTGTGACTAAGAAAATTCGATTTAATTGCATTAAATAGCTTTCCAGTTGTAGCAGTTCTATAGCTTAATTCATCTTTAGGTGTGCCTACTTCATTTATAATTGCTCCTAAATAGTTAAATGTTTTCACTTGTTCTCTCAAACTGTTTCTATGTTGTGCCTTTTATCCGTATATATGTTGATTTATCATTGTATATGTTGATATTACTCCCTCGTAGATCCCTCTCCGTTTCTCCTACTATCATCATGTCATCTGAGTAGCATAATTGCATAATTCTTATTATTTCTTTTATAAGACTTATTTTTCCCATTTTCTAATAGCTGATGGTGTAGTTTTTTAGATTAATTTTAATTTAACTGTAATTTAAAGATTAATCTATTAACGAATAATGGTTCCTTTTTTCTTTTCCTTAATTTTGCAAACCTGTGAATTTTGGATATCCCTTTTACAATATAAAGTTTACTAGAAGTGTCAAGAGTAAAAATATTCTTAATCTGGTAGAATATGACAAACCTTTCCAAAGATTAGATTCTCAAATGAACAACCTTTAAGTTGAAAATAAGTAATTTGGGATAATTATTTTTTGAATTTGTTTTATCAGATAGGTGCATAACCGAAAAAGTGGTATATAAATATAATAAATACAATAAACTTCTTCGCTTATGTACCTAATTTGACATCGTTAAAGTCAACCTCAAAATTTACAATAAATTAATGCTTTTTACAATATTGTGTAAACGAATAGTCGAATATAAGAAATATTGTACGATACGCGTGCGCTGTCAGTATTCAGGCTCTTGGCTTTGGCCTCGATACTAACATTCAAGTGACAGAGCACTTGTAACGAAAATAACACCATTTTCTAGTCAATGTATGTGTGATTTAAAAGTGTCATTTTAATCGTCAGTTTGGAAGACTAAAGTGTCACTTTTAATTTCTGTCATGCATGGAAGTCATGCAAATAAATGTCGAATTGTATTATAGAAGATTCGTTTTTTCTTTCAAATTCTGAAAATGAAATTTGCTTATTAATCTATAAATCCTTCAAACAAATATATAAGCTGCCTATTTGATTAAGGCGTAAGTAAATAATAATCATTTTCTAATTATTCCGTTTGAACAAAAAAGACAGACAGAAATCAGAATTCAATAATACCGACAGTTATCTTTATTGGATCTAGTTTTAGTCAATATTATTTTACTTAAAATAGACTTATAATCCCCGTGGAACGATAAGGACATTATTTATCGAGGCAATTCAATTAATTAATTAAGGCGGAAAATGCTAACGCCGCCATTACATAAACTGGAGATTACTTCCTCTTCTGTCGAATCGTTCTTCCTTTATGTGTTTATCTGTTTCATTTGTTTATTTTTTACTTTTGTGTCTGCATTTTATTCTAAAATTCATTATAATTCAATACGAACAGAAAGCAATTTAATGCAGACTCTTTAATGAAAAAGTTTTCATTCGCCCGATTTATGAAGGAAAAGCGCATTAACATAAACCCTTCTCATAAAATGTGCTTAAAGTAACATAAATACCAAATAAAATAAAAACATAAATATAATTCGTAAACCTCCTTATTCTTTTTATAGAAGAAGCAATTCGTAAAAGAAAACGATCGTATTTTCCCCGACCAGGCAACTTTCCCGGCGTTTTCCACCTCTCCAAACTCGCGAATTCTTCCAATAAATTACGCGCGGTATACTACGGTTGCATTTTCTTATGCAGTTAGATAGGAAAAGCAATCTTCTTTAGTTTACTCTACGTCCACCCCCATGTGCTTCCTTTGAAGAGAACACGGCGTGCATTTTAGAATAAGATTGCCACCGTGTATTTACCCTTCGATCTAGATTGCAGTAGCTACTTGATTCCGCATTTACATACTTCTATACACTGCCAGGGATATCTCGCTCAATTTATTCAGAGCAATGTTCGCGCATACATTTTGCGCACTTTAAATTTTACTCAAACAAAATAAAACAACGATATCGAATGCAAATTAATTGAAATTGTCTTTAACAACTTCTGAGTGTCTTGTGCACGTTGGCGTTGCATAATTAAGGCTCATATGAAACAATTTACGATATGTTATAGTCACTCTTGATCACAGCTAGAGATTTTATAAAACACGTTTTAAATGTTATGTTTAAATTTAAATCAAAATTTATAAACTGCATGAGCATTATATGCAATTTTCGATATATATAATTATATATCCACTCCCACAGGCTCTCTTGAATCTGTTTTTAATGACGATAAATGCATCTACCACAATTATGTGTTATACCACACAAATTCTGCAGATACAGTTTACCTTTCTATTAACATATCCAGTTTATAAGCTTGTCATTGGTTTAAGAATTATATTAATGTCACGCCGTTATTAATGTGGGGAAGACAGCAAAGGCATTTCTTAAAGGTAAATGTAAGAAAATAGAAATTTAAAGGTACTGCTACAATATTCTGGGACCGTAGTAACAAATCTTCCTGGTCTTATTTCTTCTGACAATTTGCAAACTATATTTGATGTTCTGGTACGCTATCTACGTATATTTTCGAAAATTGATATCACACCGATCAAGCAGTACTTACATCAGTATTTACTTTTTGGTGAATTGAATGAAGACAAGCAGATATACCGGAAAAACGTATTGAATATCTATAACGCAACCTAAGATAAAACTTTTTTTGTTTGTGTCTTCAGTCGTTATTAATTACCTAGTTTTCCAAAACCCGCTGTGAATGGTATCGCCACTGCAGTTTTGCAGTTCGCGTTCCAAAATCAGCGTGCACACGAAGCCTTATACATCTTATATTTATACATCTTCAATAAAATTGCTATGGACTCTAGGATCACCTAATTTAATAACAACACCAATGTCAGTACTTCGTATCACTGGAACTGGATTTCTTGCTATATTTTTCCCGATATATAGGAAGTGAAGAAAAGGTGTTTGGAAGTGGCAATATTACATTTCAGTACTTCGGTAATAAAAAATATGCAGACAGGTGTTCGAATATTCAGGCTGTAAGTTTTGCGCTGGCTTTGATTACTACAGCAGCAAATCTACTAAATCAAAACCTTCTGCACCATACATCAACGCCATCGTTTATACTAACATCTTTTCACACTCTCCAATATTCAGTTAAATAGGTTAAACTTCTTCAATTGTGACATATTTGGAAATTTTGTGATAAAAAAATAAAGTAAAACTAATCGCTTGGAGTGGGTAAATTTTAAGTGTTCTTGCTCTTTAAAGTAAACGTTTTCGAAGCGTTTTAACGTTCTTCTCAACACTGTTCAAGTCCAAAAAAGTATATTTATACATTTTTCTTGTTCTAATGGAGTGATAATAATAATAATAATAACGAATACTGTCCATAACCTGAAAACCACGCCACAGAAGCTAGAAGCTTGTGCGCGAGGGAGGGACGATTATTATTATGCAGACCCATCGATCGGATGCAGCCGACTGATAGATGTTATAGCACAAACTCCACATTTACGTTACAGCTTACAGCTAAGGAAAAACTGCAGAAAACCTTAACGCTTGGGTAAGAGACCAGCACGATAGTCGCTACACTACCAAGACTATTAATACCGCATTTGTTTGTTTGTTTTTGGGCGAGGAATCAGGATGGCGGAGCATCCTTCGCACCTCATGGCACCGATTGCTATGATCATTTGGCCGACCCTACTAGCATTTAGCCGAATCTGGGGGATTTTTCCACCCCCAGTAGGGATTTTTAACGTGCCAAACATCACATTGACACGGGACCTACAGTTTTACTTCCTATCCGAGAAGAAGGCATGTTTTTAATTTTTCTCCGCTATGAAAAATTACCAGCACGGCCGGGGATCGAACCTGCGATCCTTGGATTATGAAGCAAACATGCAAACCACTAATCCACCGAAGCTGGCTAATACCGCATTTATTTGATATACTAATTTAATTTATCAACATGTACATATTTACATATCACTTCGACAAGTTATGTACTATTGTGTATTGTAATCACTACTATATTTATTATTATTTCATGTGAACGTTAAATGAGCGATGAGATATTACGAATCAGTACGTAACCAGACATTCCTGGAAGGTAGGGAGCTGAGAATAGAAAAAAATAGAGTGTTACAAATATATTTATTCCTACTAATAATATTAAAATATTTTTGTTCGTGAAAGGTTAGTCCCCTCAGCACTTCCTGATTATGCCACTATCAAAAATATTTTCATACTGTTATTAAGCTGTGGCCTTGATCTTGTGACTAGTCCGATGATGCGATATTTCCTGGCCTTCTTCTTCTAGGTGCTTCTAGGGTACTTTTTCATTTTTTTAAATTTATTATCGATTTTGTTACAATATCGTTCAATTCTAAAACAACTTCAGCGTCGTTAATGTTATTGTCTATCCTGTAAAACTGGTTAGGTATTGAAACATGTGTTTGCTTCGATTTGGACTGGCATGAGCGATTGTGGGTTCGCGGGATGGAGTAAACCACGGACGTTTGATTAGTTAGGACGCTGTCTAGTTATTAACAAGTACCCATTTAATGGATAACTAAAGGATCATAATCCACTTTAAGAACATTGTAACTTGCGTTAAGTAATGCCCTTTTATACCAAGTATACTATTATATTCTACGTAGAATCCCAAAGCTCGGGAACACAATGGCTCAAAAATTCCAATATTGTGTGCAACAGTGGCTCCCAAATTTTTTCCACATCACGCGCTCCCTTTATTTTCTCGTAAAACTCTCACGACCCCTGTTTATTATATTATACGTACTTTATTATTATAAAAACTATCCATTTCCAAGGTACTCTAGCGGCGTCTTGAAATTTCTTTGTTTTTCATGGTGGAGTGTTCCACAGTTTGGGAACCGCTGGTGTATAGAATACTTATAATAATTTACGAGTTAACAGTTAAAAAGCTTTCGTGAGGTTGAAAGAAGAAGAACATAAGAAGTAGATGTTAATTTTATTCAAATCGAAACAACTGCTGAAATGCTGTCAGAGCAAAATCGATTATGACACTTCTGCAGAGAGTTGGGAATATTTGAACAATTTAACCACTTTTTACACTCATGTTACCAAAACAAACTATTCTTATATAGGACGATAACATAGATATCCAATAAGATGCAGGTAATTGTTTGTCTATGATATATACTTTCACTGTCGAACAGTTTTTCACTTTTAAACTTGCATTTATGAAAGCATAAATAAGATTATTGTCGGTCTAATCTTCTAATATATGTACCTTTTCTTCTTTTCACAATTAGATCGCTCTTTTTAAGAAAACTATCACATGCATTCTTGGTCAACAACGCGGGTACTTTTAATATTTGCATACCCAAGTCCTTAAAGCAGAGATTCGCAAACTTTCCAAGTAGTGACCCACCTGAATAATCAAAAACGACCCGAAGTGAGGTAAGATAAGAGTGCAAATTTCACATTGCTAAGAATTCAGTGACGTACGCGTGAACCAACAGATCTTCATTGCTGATTTTACATTTATTTTTAATTAAAAAGGGGGCTTGTTTCGCTACTGAATCTTTCTAGCTCATTTATTGTTTATCATTTAGATTACAACGTGGTCTTCGCGTAATTCGGGATGCTTTTACATTTTTGCCCACGTGTTTGTGATGACTCATTTCTTGTAGTTTTGGTAAGTCTTGTAGTAACTGTAGCCATTTTAAAAGAGGAATGTGATTGTTTATTATTTTGTTACACTATACCCACTTTACCCCTAGCAACGTGGGTTATTTTTGAAAAACTTACTCTTTCAAAGATAGCAACCAATCTCGCCAACTTACTTTACTTAATAATATTAAAATCCAGTCATCGGGCCAGAGTATCAATTTTGTTATCGTCAAAAACTACAGACTAAACTATACATTGCAAATTCAATATTTGAACTTAAATAAAGAGCTTTCTTAACTCACTAGTACCATAAATAACTATTATCCAACACCTCTAAATAAAAAGGCCTCTATCAAGATGTTTTTAATGCATATTATTACTTTTTATCCACTGTAGAATTGCGATTGGTTGCTATTGTAGCTAGTAACCAATCACCAACTTACATTGCATAATATTATTAAAATCCAGCCGTCGTGCTAGTGTCATATTTATTACCGTCAAAAACTGCAGACTAAAGTATACATTTCAAACTCAATATTGGAACCTAGATACAAAGTTGTTGGATAAAACATTGTATCGTACTTCGTGGATAATATCTTAATTATCTCACTAGTACCATAAAAAACTATTACTCAATAGGTCTTGTCGATTCTGAATCTGCATTAAATTATATGACGCTAAAGATAACTCCAACAGCAAACATGATTGTTTATCTCTATAAGACAGTTTCAAATATAGAGCTCTTTGCAACTAGAATAATTATTTTGATAATAATTAAAACAGAAATTTCATAAAATGAAACACCTACATAGATAGGTATAAACGCTTGCGCAAACATAAAAAGCTAATCGTTAGGTAAACCAATAAATAAATCAAATAAATAACAGACTTTATTTATAAATAAAATGACCAAATAAAAAAATAAACAAAGCAGGCGAGTAACGTGTATTTTCGAGACAATGGCTTGAATTAAAGGGAGCTTTACTCCTACCGTTCAAATTACAGTGTGTGTAATTCCGTCAGATTAGCGCAATCCTGAGCGCCGCAACGAATAGCGCAATATAATGCTTGACACATTACTACCTCATTAGATTACAACGAGCCAGAGACCGGTGCTCATGAACAAGGGACCTTCTACCGTGTCCTGATGTTGTTACAACAGGATCACTATTTCACTACAGGAATTATTATTATTTAGATTATTATCCATGTTGGTAATGGTTGGTAATCTTTCAGAATATCAATTCTTCTTAATATAAGTATCCTCATAAAAATACCAGTGCATGTTCATCTATTAGATCCTAAATTGATGTTTCTCCTGAAAAAAATCTAAGAACTCCTTTCAACAAAAAAAGGAACGCACGTATATTGCATGCTTGTGCAGATAGCAAGTAGGTGTTTCAGTTCAGAGATCTGCATTTCATTAACAAACCTTTCTGCGCTCGCTTGAGTCGATAGCATCGCTAAGAACACATGTAATGGATGTTCTCGGAATCGTAGTGTATTAATTCCAGTTGCTCTCAAATTAAAAACCTAAGCTTACCTATCGCGAGGTCAGATGTAGCAGGTACACCTAAGGGCTCGAAACGCATATTTCAGTTCCTAAAAGCTTCAGCATGATTGCATTAGCTAACCAATTTGTTAATACATACCTACGCCTTTTTAAGAGGAGCAGATAAAATTGGGAAGATAATGGCCGAAATATGCGGAACGGTGAAGAAGAAGCTGCAGGAGCTCCAGACCACGTCGGTCCCGGCCGACACACACTCACATACACGCTACAGACGAATGCAAATGTGTTTCCATGGTTACAAACTGCATGGCATAAATTAAGCCTGCACTCGCCTCTTGCGAATATTTCATTTCGAGGATAAAAATGTTATCGGGCGTTTATTGACCTCCGGCGGCGTACGCTTTGTGCTGGTCAGATTTAGAGCTTTAAATTGTGACAAATTTTTAGTACTTTACATATTTTATTAGGTAGTTTCTTTAGCTAATATATGTCCTGGTGCAATGAACAAAAGCTATTTAATGACCACTAAAATGCAAATACACACCCATTTAACAAGTTTACCAAGGGTATCATAATGAATCCACTAGGAGAACTTATACAATAAAAACAATAGAAGTTTTAATAAAAAATTGTTATATTTCTTTAGCCATTCAAAACTGGGTTTAGAGGAGCCAATTATAACTGAACTGCGCGTAGACAACAATACAAAGTGTCGTCTCATTTCTTGTGCCTGCCTCAGATACCATTTTCGGGACCGCAAAAGCGTGGCTTGCGTTCAAAGTAACCAAGAAGTTAACAAAAAGTGAACAATTTCATACTGTGTTTTCTGCAGTAAAATTCCGTTATTAAATTTTAAACATATTCCATATTCCCAAATTGAAACAAACATTATTTTTAGTTTACTAAAGAGCTGCTTAGGAAAACTAAATTTTCAATGTAATTAATTATAATATTAATGTTTCACGATTTGCATAAAGAACACATAAAATTCAATATATCAAAATTTCGTATTCCTTAAATTACCATTGGTATAACATGGTACCCATGTCAATTAAAAATTAAGCAATCATCTTTGTTTAAGAATCTATACATATTTGAAGATACTATGGAATTTTTATCACAAACTGACGATGAATGTAGCAGCTTTTCGTTATTATAATAAAATTGTTTCTTGTACATACTACATATTTTACAGCTAATGGTACCAAAGTCCCAATCTTTACTTAATTTTAAGTACAGATCAATTTACATTGGAGTATATTTATGAAATTAAGCTACAAGTAATAAAAGTTTGCCGCAATTAACCACTAAATATATCCTGCAAAACATACAAAAAAGTGGGAGATCATATCGAGATACCATATCTAGCAGCCAAATACCAGTTATTATAGGCAAAACCGGAAGTAAATGTATATTTTCCTAATTATTCCCATTACTGAATGCTAAACATTCTTTGTTAAAATCTTCCATCATTTTAATGCCTGTTTTTTATCATAATTAAGCTAATTTGTCATCGTTCTTGAACATAAAATCTATTCTAAACTTCGTTGTAAGATTAAGTCGCGAAATACATTTAGCGGTGGTTAAGAATATTACTATTTCGATTTGACCGCCCATCTCTTATGACATTTCGTCCTTTTTTGGAATGTGCTCTACTATCTTGCACTTGCCAAAATTTTAATGTTTTGTTGAAGTAAATTTAACGCGGTAACTGCAGAATGGAATTTGGTTGGATTGATTAACTTGAAAAGCTCAAAGAATATCTGAAAAACACATCAGTCGAGAAGTTCCAAGTTGACCGTGAAGCAGTACAGACTTATCTGGAGACTACTCTATGTAGACTGTAGAAAAACTCGTCCGGTTCAAAATCTAAACAAATTCGTAGAGCCTGATCGGCTTGAAGGGGCCAATTGATCCCAAAAGACTAACAAAAAATAAAACATAAACTATCAGCTGCAAAGAAACAAAAAAAGTCCATTTTACCAATCGAATCGGTATCAAAATTATCATCTGATATCTAATTCAATAAATAAAAGATAGAAGTTCCTTAACCAGTATCTATGAAGGAATGTCAGTATATAAGAAGAGTGCTGAGTACTGTAGAACTTTTGTTTTTAACTACTTTTAATAAAACACATCCTTGTTGATGAAGAAGGTTTATTTTTACTTGGTTTTTAGCAAAGATAATCAATATGCCAATAGTAACAATAGTATTATTTTGTTTCTATTGCCTTGAATCGTAACTACTGCTATACAAGGCATGCTCTATCACAAGATCTATTCCCCCTCCTCTTTGTTTAGATTTTGGTTTTATTGTAGGTAAAGTCCTTCGCAACCACCCCATCCAACCACAGTACCTACCGTTAGCTAGCAGTTCCAAGTACTAAAGCTTGGTTTACTGTAAATGAAAAAGGCAACTCTATGCCATAAATCAGTGAATCCACAGTCCTAGAGATGCCCATGTAAACTCGGAGGAGTAGAAGCATAAAACACACGCTTACACTACCTAATTTACTATAATCATTTTATATATATTTTGCATCTCCCGATACTTGAGCTTTAATACTTAGAGAAATTAGAGCTTGCAATTTTAATTACTTATAATTTATCGTTGAATTTGGTTTCTTATGTCTGTTGTTACTGTTAAGAATAAGGATGAGAAACAAGAACTTCCGTTAAGTATATAAGACAAAATGAGGCTAGCGGGAGCTCCAAAATAGGATCGGAAGAAAAAGTTGACTTGATATATTCAGTTAGGTCTGATTCTGTCTGCAAAAAGCCAAGGATTGGAAAATCTATTTGCAGTTTAAAGAATAAAACAGTTTTGTCTTCAATTCCTTTAAGCTTTACGGTACATCGTACGAAATCTTACTTATACTATGGAGTCCAGAAAAACAGTGTTTGTTTATAAGATCTTTTTTAATTTTGTCTAAATCATATGATATAGCCAATTCCAATGCCAATTCTTAATATTTTTAACACATCTTCTTCGAGAAGAATAGAAACAAATCTGGGCATTTTACCTTAGGTAAATGCTTATTACGTTTTATCAGCAAAAGAAGTATTTTTGCCTTTTCAAATTCCTATTTTATCATTCCAAATTCGACCTATATTGCGAAAGGAGCATCACTAAAATCGTGTACTTACTTCTAATAGTTCTTCAAAATATCACAATAATTAAAAAAATAATACTACTCTTAATGTATTTGAAAGTCCATACATTAAAAAGATAAAATGAAAACTAAGAGTAATGATACGAAAACTTAAAGTTGCTAATGATTATTAGCTACAAAGATTTGTGTTCCAATTCAATCAGTCGCGTTTGCAAACAGGAATACTCCAATTATGATTTGCTACAATTATTTGCATAAAGAAAAAAAAACTTGTAAAAAACCGTACCCTATAAATCTAAATTCTTTCAAAAAATCTTCTCTTTCTATTTATAAAAGTTTTGATGTAAAAAATTTACGTCTTTTTTTCTTCTCCGAGCATACCAGCAGGACTACTGCAGAATCCGACCGCGGGATAAGAAATAAGAAGTGCTGAATAAATGCATTGATCATTCATCCGCCTTGCCTGTTCCTCACAAGAGAACGGGTTTAAGTCCAGATACTTTTGGCTTTGGAAATCGCTTTTTGCATTAAAGCTGCCTGCAGAGAATAAAGACGTTTACTGTGTCGAGCTGACCAATGTAGCTGCTTGTGAACGTTTTAAATCTTTCAATCCGCAAAGTAAAAGTACTCGCCGACGAGTGTTGAATACTTAAGTTTAATGTAGGTGCACTGAAATTGCATTATAAACTGCAGCAATTCTCTGTGTTTGAGCTTTTATTAGCGGCTATTACCCTATTAAGCCAATTGTGTTTGATTTTTGCAAGTTTAACCCGTATTTATAGAAAAACGGTTTAACACTTACTTAAAAACTCAATGTGAATCTACTAATTAGATATCGGAAGCTTAACACAACTATCTAACGTTCATATCTATAGATGGAACTGCAGCATTTCATGATTTCATTCACCTTATGCGGTGCGCGTAATTGGATCCAGTAATCCGATACCTAGGTAGATAAGTGCGGACTTCGTACTTTGGTAGTTATCGACTGTGGGAAATTGCAATTGAACTTTAAGAAAGCCTGGATTGTTGTAAAAACTTGCCTGTATTTTAATTTATTACAAACTATTTCAGATTTATAAGCTTTTCACGAAAAACTGGTAAAACGTACAATTTTTTGTACATTATTCTAGTAGAGAATATATAATACATTCTCTTAACTTCTTTGTGCAGTGTTCATTATCAAAAAATTGCAAGTTGTTTGCAGAAATTGGCAGAGCTTTGAAAAACTGACAGGTGATAGACACTGAAATGCTTTGTATTAACAGGGCGACGAGTATCAAGTCGGCGTCGACCATTAATCTTCCGCCATCAAGCTCCTGTCATTGTCTTCATTGAATACGTTAAAATATCAAGTCCAAAATAAGAACATTACAGATGTTTACACCTGCTGCAAATACCTGTTTTGGAACAAAAGGAATCTGTTATGATTTACTGAATTAAAAAAGAATGAAAAATATTTTTATATATATAAAGAGGAGTTTCAGTTTTAAAATTCGTGTACTAGGGAGAAAAAGGTTGAAAGTTGTTGTAGGCCTTTCGTTGGGAAACATGATCTCAATATTTAACTTGTTAATCCAACCATCTTTCAAAGAAGTTCAAAGAATATAGTATTTTCTTACAAGTTTTCCCTTTTACATAAAATCTGTTTATACAATTTTCAATACCACACCATACCAGTGATTTGTAAGTCAAAATAAGTGCCCAGTGTTTTTTTTTTAATCAAGAGAAATAGCTTAAGATATTGTACCCCTACTACTTTAACTAAAAAAGGCCTCAGTATCACCTAAAAGCCGCTACTATTATAGTAGGGGTTTGGTTTAGTTCAAGCTGTGGTATCAATGAATGAGGTTTTAGTTCTGGAAACAGGAAAACCGCTATCCAAAGTATGACAATGAATTTATAAATAAGAAGATTTTGGCAAAAATCATTAATTGCGCCATAGGCGAACTTCAAGAATTTCCAGTGTGGTCATTACTATGGTCTTACTAAAGTAGTAGGTCTAAATTATTTTTCTGGTATTTGAATGAGAAGAGTTTTTATTTGCCTTTTTATTTAAGAATTTAATCTTTCTTTTTCTAAAAATCGGTCCTTCAGGAGACCTATACTTTTCCAGATCACTCGTCCACCGTACCCCTGGTGGGCACTGTGTACCACGGTTATTTAAGAATTAGCAAACAAAGGCGTTTCTACATATGCAATTCTGAATTTTTTCAAATATGAAGTTGGCCCGAAATCGGCTTCACTGTAAATTCGTAGCAACCAAATATCTGAAAAACATAAACCGGATTCGCACCAAATCCATGAAAATATTAATACTATAATTTCGGATAATCCGCATACATAAATTGAATAATCTGATAACAAGATTTACAGAACTGTAATCAATATCCAAAGTTTTCAGAATTGTTGGATGTTCCGAAAGTAATGAAGTGTTGCATGTAGAATGTATAATAGGGTCTACAACTGTAGAAAGGTATTAAGTATTTGGAACACTATAAATAGTAGCACAGCGACAGAAACAAAACCAGCATCAAAATATTTGTGGGTTTGTAATTTTTTTTTCTCTTAAGAAAGAAATACGAGCAATACAGAAATTAAATTACAAATTACCTACACAAAACGAAAAACACCATCAACGCACCCGGAGCATATGATATTAAAAATTCAACGTTTGGAGCAAAAAACCTGATTTTACGAGAACCTTAAAGAAAATTATAGCATGTTAGACAGTTCGGCGGAATTGTCGAAGACGGAAAATTACTAGTTTTCATTGTAGAACACTCGATATATAACACTACAACGAACAAATAACGACGGTGGAATAATTCAAGAGAATGAAGTAAGAGAAGAGACTCAGCAATTGTAGAAATAAGAATAGACGCAAATAACATCGTCAAAGGAGAAATCACGAATGCTTTACAAACTCCAAGACACGGCAGACCACAAGAAATCGACAACATACCTTCAGAAGAGTTTAAAATAGATCCTTAAACAACAATAGATATTCTGCAGCCTCAGTAATCCAAGTATTGGAAGATAGCATATGAATCCATATCATTCCTTACTTTGGATAAATTGATTGGGCGGGACATTAAAACTTCCCACAAAAATTAGCCACAATCGCATCAAAAACGCCGTAGAAGAGGTTCTTGCAAATTAACAAGCAGGGATCAGGCAAAACGCATGTATTGACCATATACATGATAGAGCAAAGGCGAAGAGCATATCCTGCATATCTACATATAAAACTGGGGATGCGGGATTAAACAGAAACGAAAAATCAAAGACTAAAGAGATAAAATTTAGTGTAAAACAGGGATATTTGTTATTGTCTATATTATTCATACTAGTTCTTGATGGTATTATGAAGAACAACAAAAGCGAGATGCAATTATGGAATAATGAGATTTTAATAGAAGCCTATAACACCTAGACTATGTATAATGATATAATACCTACCAGATGTATAATGATGCTTACAAAAGCCTAGAACTACTAATTGCTAGCACGAAATCCAACACTAAAAATAATTTCCTATTGGCTTTCAGTCAATGCCTTACATAGATTGGAACACCCAAGGATCGCGAAGAATAGGTAGTCCTAAAACAGCATGGATCAGAACGGAGAAGTACTATAGAAGACTTATGCTCATCAAGGAACGTGCTTTACATTGCGAGTCACAGACTATGCATAAACGATATTAAGCAACGTCATCTCTCTGTATAGAAAAGACACACTTGTGTTCTTAGGATTACGATCTGACGGAAATGGCTAACGAGTGATTTCGGAAGAAAGTTGCTACCAGCTTTTACTGCGTAAGCTGGGGATGTGCTTGCAGCAACCTTGATAACAGTAAACTACGTTCTGAAACTGTAGGTAGGATAATTCTGTAGAAAACAGTAAAACTAATTGATTGCAGTATTTTATAGATAATCCTTGAGAATTAAAATTGCTAAATGTATTTAAAGTAGACTACGGAATCTTTTTCTTTTCGTTATTTACAGCTACGTTCAATAGTTTCTTTAATTAGACTAAAATGACTTTCGAAATGCAAATAAGGTTTTAATAACACAAATACACGTTACGTAGCCGTATCTAAACATAACATCTACATGAGGATACACAAGTGTGTAATATTAATCAACACAAGGAACAACGTCTTGAATTTTCAACGAAAACAAACCATCAGTGTCCTGTAACAATTTACGAAGAGACAGTATGCGATAGAAACATGTATCAGAATTAAATACCATGCAAGTCCCTAGAGAAAAGACAAAGAAACTTTGGAATGGAATATTTCTCTTGTTCAAGCACACTGACTGTCACCATCTATCTTCAGTTATCTCTAGCTGACACTACATCGCAACGCCGCGGGCACAAAAACGCAAGGAAAGACAAAAAGATGTGACACTCCAATTTCCATTTTAGATCGAAATATTCCGTCCGTTTAAAAATTTTATGGTACCTCCTCGTTTCCCTTTCAAATAAGCACGAAAATTATGTATAAACGCTTGGTTTTGTTGAACTGAAAGTAGCACCTTAATAACACAAGATAGCGATCGTTAAATTAAAATAATAATAGCAATAACAAATTAATACGTTTGCTTGTTTCAGCGTAGGTTTAAACATCAATTTCTGCGGATATTGGCTGACTCAGCCTGCACTTGCGGTTGCGTTTGGCGGGGCAACATCTGAACTCGTATCTCAGATGGTTTGGGGTAGGGGAGCAGGGTAGCTACACGGCGGGTAAGAGCTCCAGAGAAATTATGTACGAGGCATTGGGAGCAATATATCTCGAGCGGGACGTGCCAGACAGTGTAGACGGGGTATTATATAGGAAGGAAGGAACCTGAGGCTCTCCTCGTCCCTGGGCGGTCGTCCCAGAGAATGAGACACTTGCCGAGTCCACCGTCTTAAATTGTCAGTCGAAGAAAAAACTTCATTACCGATTCTTTGCAACCCCTAATTTGTCCTGCTTGCAGCAATAAACTTTACCCTTATTACACTTTTGGTATCTGAAATAGGCCAGGTTTATACAATTAATGAAGAATTTTACATTTTTACTTAATAAACCTACTTAATGTATTTAAGGCACGATAAACTAAAGAATAAAAAATTGTTTTTTTTTCCTGAAAACTGTGTACTTCGCAGCAATTCCGCGTAAGAAACCGGCAGCTATTAAAATGATGAATGCGCACTATAAGTAAAATCAAAATGCACATACCTCTCGCTGCATGTCGGCTGCAAATAAATGCGAGCAATTCAACAAAACCAAGAATGTGCCTTGAATTATATTATCGAATAAATAACAAACATTCACTTACGCTACTCGTAGTTTTTTGCTGGAACACTTTCTCGCTCTCAACACTTGTCGAACTTACCTGAAAATGAAAAAAATAGAATTTAGAAAATTTATGGCTATAAAATTGAACAAGGGGGTAAATCATTAAAGGGTGTTCAAAATATTGCAGTTACATAATTTGCCCCATATTTAGAAGCCGATGGTTTGTACTTGCCCGGGGCGATAGAACATGCATACACTTAAATTATCAGATGTATTTTGGCGATTCATAACCAACAGAACAATGCATCTCCTTTCCCATCATTACGGTAAAGCTACGGTAACAAAGATGACAACATATAAGCTGGAATTAGTGTAACCACGTGTACAATACGCCGCCGCCACAACCCTATAGAGGCGGGGAGAGATTAAACACCAGCGTAAATGAACGGCCCATAAACACTACGAACAACTCCCAAGTTGAATACACCAATAGATAATACTAAATTTTGCAATTTTTAAATGAACAATTTGAAAAACTCAATTAAACAAGCCATAACATCAATGTTGTTATGTGCGCCAGTTTATATAAAATTGTTTACGAATTCTACCTCTATGAGAGCTTTCAACGTTTCTTTTATATCTAACAAAAACTGAATTTATTTTTTGTGTAAATACTGCTTTGTGTAAGTCTTGGTAGTTTTGAAAACCGATGACTTCAATGCTGGTATAGTTGAGGAACTAACTAGATATAGCCAATAATATTCTTATAGACATTTTATGAAACTTGTGAAATTATTATATCTTTCAGTGTCCATTACAGTTTTTCTAGAGAATAGTGTTTTATTTGGAATGCCAAATTGAAACAACCTTTTCTTTCTGTACGGAACAGTTTACTAGAGAATTCGCTTTTGACATCATATTCTGGTGGGATTTTTTGTAGAGTACGCACTACAATCAGAATTCCAAATATATACGCAACTAATAAAAAATGCAATCCAACTTTGTTAATTATCACCTTCTTATTTTTCATATGAATGAATTCCCTAAAAAATATTTAAAATCAGGTTCATTACCTATCTGCTTGCAATTACTGAAAAGATTGCCTACAAAATGACGTAACGAGTACAAAAAGAAGATACTCTTACAAGAAACTCAAATTGAGATCTTCATACTACATGGTTGATTTTGTTAGAATTCCAATTTTTATCTTAAAGTTGTATTTACTGAACTATAAAGACCACACCTTTCGAAATTGCAAATCATTGCAAGAGCTTGTTGTACGCTCTTTGATGATACATTTCCCCACAAAAGTCTGTTTTTGAAAAAGTAGTAATAGAAATATAGCTTGATATTTTTTGCAAAGTCAATTTTATTTATTTTACTCGTTTGTGGCCGCTGCAATTAGCCCTGTAAATGGTCTTAGCTTGGCAATAATCACAACTCCATTTTTTATTTTTAAAACTACAGTCCCCTATTTTTCTGTGTTTAAAAGCACATGGTTCTATATAAGTTCCTCAAGAATCAATCCCAAGGTACTTTGTATGTTTATACAAGTAGCACAGTTATTTTAGCTATGCTATGAACTTATATATGAATTATATATTGAAATAAATAAACCGGATTAAACAATCGTCAGGTAGACTAAAAATAAATTTGTGAAACTTTTTATTAATCCGATTTATTTATTAAATGATTGTGGCCAATTTTGCCAAATAAGGCTCGAAACAATAAACGATATTGTAAATATTACTACCACGATTTCTGTGACGGTTTTTGTGATCACATTTCAATAGTGCTTTATGTCACAACTTTTCCTTGATACATACAGTAAACAGGAAGATCAACAGTTCTAGCATAGTAGGTTTTGTAATCATCTGTTGTCCAGGGACAAAACAATTGATCAAAATGAGAAGTGCCTTGGTAGTCCAAATAAAGCTACAGTAGCTTGTTATTTAACAGCCATTTGCTACTGATTCTGAACTTTTACACATTATGAGTGAAATAATTTTCTGTTTTGATTAATGCTACTTTAAAGCTATCAAGAATAAGGTCGGTAAGTTCTATTCTTGATAGTTTAAACGTACCCAGTATGAGACGTACCCAAAGGAAGCAGACTCTTTCGGAATGTAATCAAATATAGACTTGATAACGATAAGATCAATGGAATAAGCAGTGCAAAAATAGCTTAATCATTCTTATTGCACCTACACTATAAGATTGGTTACCATTTGAACAACCATTACCAAAGGTGTACAACAATCTCAGAACAACTTTTGCAGTAATACTAGTGAATGGTAATACTATTAGTATGGTGAAGCATTTGACAATATGATTTTTTTTCTTTAATATACTGGACTTAAAACCACAACACCACATTGCAAAAACGCTCTGAAAAACCACCAGACAATATTAGCTTTTGATGATGTTGGTAGTTGATAGATTCTATTTGATGATAACGTAAACATCTTGCATGTTATTCTGTACAACCTCCAACTCTACTCGCTTCTAAATATGTACATATCTCATTTCCATAAAATTAAGTGCGACGCCAGAACTCCTTACTTTTAAAGCTCGTGTTCGCCCTCATTGTATAACAATCAAAATCATTAGCATCACATAAATGAACCTCCACATAGCTAGCTATATTGCCCTTTGTAAGTAATACAGAATTAGGTGTTTGAAATTTAGATTCAGATTGTGGTATGAATCTAATCGTATAGGTAAAGTTGTCTGAACAAACAGAATAGAATGCTTCATTTACTAGTTTCACTTTTGCTGTGCTTGTATGTAGGTGGTTTCGATATTGCCAAGATTTATTAAGCTTTTTAAAAAACTATTTGTTCTTTTTGAACTGCCTTTGAACATAGATTTCTTGAAACAGCAAATCAATCTTCAAATATTTGTTGGTTAAGAGTTTTGTAAATAGACGTTTATTGTCAAATATTAGACAAGTTAAAGATTATTCATCCTGATCGGGACAAATATTACACTAGTTGCATATAAACATTTTCATTAATGTTGAAAATGGTTTCATTAAGAAAAGGCTAAGCTAAAATGTACATAGCAGAAGTTGTACAAAGCAGTTTGAAACTAGTGCCCTAGGCTATAAATATCTAAAATCCTCATAGTTCTAAAAGAGGCCTCAACATAACCTATTTATCTTCAGGCTATTTCATAGATGTCATCGCAGTTAATACTATTAGAGCTCCTGAATTATACCAGGCAGGAGTGCAAATCCGCCCGCAGAACCATCCTGTGCAGGGCTTATATTACTTATTGCTCACGCACTATACGTCATCATTAGAACAGATTGCTTGGGAATGCCAAGGTGCGATAAAGGGAGTGTAAACATTTACTTCTTGAATGGTCAATAAATTCGATAACAGATAGCAACCCGTTCGGCTAAATTTTTCTTCCCTATAATAAAGGTTATCTGAAATTAAAGTTACCTCTCTTATCAGTTTTTACTCATAAACCACCCGTTTGGTATGTTAACTGCTGTCAAAGAATGCGCAACTAATTAGAAAGTACTTTGTTTTATCCCGTAATTATTTAATTCCACAGGGATAAAAAGTACGGCTGCTTTCCGCCAAGTTCTAATTAAAATTGTATCTTTCCTTCTTTTTGCCCTTAATTTGTGCGCACCAAATCCACGAAGATCGTAGTAAAAGAGCCGGATAATATATTAACTGTTATTTACGCATTTTGGATGTAAGTGTTCTCATTTTACGTCAGTAAGCACATCTGGGCACAATCCAAAGAGCTTTATGTTGACTTATTAGTTTAATTTGAAATGTAGACAGCTAATTTCCATAAATACCGAAAGGAAAATGAAACTGCAATAAAAGAGAGAACTGTAAGTTTATAGTAATTCCCGTTTGAGAGAAGAGAAAATTTTCCGGTAAAATTCGTCGATATTTTTCCTTTACCCGAACAAAAAGTTTTTAAAAACTTCCCTCTGAACACCAAGCACTAAATTCGAACTGCCTCACTAAAATTCATAGAAAGTTATTTACAGCCAGTTTAAATTTCAAATTAGTGTCAGACCAACCCTAAAGCTTCTCTAACTTCTAATTCTCCATTCTGGGTTCTTACTTTGTACTTACTTGCATTAGGGAAGGGCGAAATGCGGTATTTTACACTTAGAGGGTCAAAATAGCAATTAACATTCATTTAAATTAAAACCGACACTTCCTCAAAAATTTATTGTTTGCATTTTATAGTATGTGAAATTGAACTAACGATATAATGCTCAATTATGTTTAGGAACCCCTTTCAATTTATTTATCTTAAGAAATTATTCTAGTGGAAATAATATTTGTTAAATACAAACTGAGGAAGAGGAATTTAGAAATAAGACAATGAGCAATGGTGTAGTAATTATTATTCGAAATTCATAAAGCGTTGTTTGAAAGGAAGTTCTTTCGTTTTGTCTGCATCTTACAGGAAAAGCTTCGTAGATTGCGATTGCAAGGAAATAAATTGGAGAGAAAAATTTTGAAATTACTAAACGGATGCTTTTGTCATGAAATCAAATCAATCAAATTGTTCATATATTTTTCTTTTAAAGCTACTTGAAGCTTTTCTGATCCAGACATAGCAAAACGGCTTTATATTTCAGCAACACTAACTGTAGATATATCAGTAGCTTCAATGCTTCTTCCACAACGTCTAGTAATTTCGCGCGAGATTTTAATTGAAAGTCCTTAATTTCCAAGTAGACTAAAGGTTTGCATTAGCATTAGTAAGTTGATAAACTGGGAAGTCGAAAGAGACATATTTAGCAAATTCCAAAGAAACGTTTTAATTACTGAACACCTTTTTATACATAAATAGGTCCATCTCATCACAGATACAACTGATGTGTTGTACAATATGTCATGTTAGACTTGGTTTGAAAGTACACAGCGCATCAAATAAAAACTACAAAAAAAAACGAAAAAGATAACATGTTGGATGCTGTGACATCAAAATGAAAATCGCCATTTTTGTTTGTGTCTTTCAGAGACGCTAGACATCGAAAACAGTTTCTTGAGTATTGGAGATAGAGTTTAAAAGCTAGAAGCTGACATTTTTCTTTTAATCAATGTTATGGTATAGATTTAATAAATTTTTTAACACTGCACCTAATGTTCCGAAGACTTGTTCTATGCGAATAATTTTGGACTGCAATTTAAGTATGTCTTTTATCGTATAATAAATAAAAACTCATCATCATATAAAACGCGCATCAAATAAAAACTACAAAAAAAAAACGAAAAAGATAACATGTTGGCTGCTGTGACATCAAAATGAAAATCGCCATTTTTGTTTGTGTCTTTCAGAGACGCTAGACATCGAAAACAGTTTCTTGAGTATTAGAGATCGAGTTTAAAAGCTAGAAGCTGACATTTTTCTTTTAATCAATGTTATGGTATAGATTTAACTGCACCTAATGTTCTGAAGACTTGTTCTATGCGAATAATTTTGGACTGCAATTTAAGTATGTCTTTTATCGTAAAGAGCCTCAGTTCAAAGCTTATGTATGCGAGGTTAAGAATATGACTTTTCCAGTAGTCACGATCACAATGTGGTCTCATCTATTCCCAATGGCAAATTTTCATGTCATCTCAAAGATTGCATCTTCTATATTGCTAAATGTCAATGCTCCTCTTCTGAAATTCAGATTTCAAAAACAATCTTGGCATACATTGTACTCATCGCTATACCATCATTTGGTGGAAATTTAATAAAATAACGTCTATAACGTTAAACTGTGATCAACGAGTTCCTCATCCTATACTTTTTCATCATCGTCTGATCGATCTTGTCTCTCTCGATACTTCGTGTTTCAATGACACTAAAGTCTGACATTGTATTTTTTGTTTTGAAGGATTTAGTCTTAGCAGTTATTTTTACTTACATGATGAAAAAGGACTCAATTAATACAAAATCCTCACTGACATAAACAGAATGTAGCGTGCGTGTTCGCAGTATTACCACAACAGGGAGTAATAAAAAATTCGACTGAAATGTAGTATATTATGCAAATTTACAATACGATATTTTTAAGAGATGCTCCCAATTCCGGTTAATCTGCGTTTGTATGAAAGAAGATCAACATCGCTCAAAAGGTATTAAGCGTAAAGGGTTTTGGAAGATTATGATATTGATAAAGATCTTGATATAAGAGCCAAAGTGAAAAATCAAAAACTCAGCACATACAAACTTGAATTTAAGTGGAAAAAATCTATCAATGAATCTTCAAACTACCAATGGTCTATATCCAGACTTTTGAGTTATTTGCAAAACATATGCATATGCTCAAAGCAATACCGTAGAGCTATAATAGACTGAACTCAGTAAATATCTCATGCCAAGAGTGATTTATGATTCTACCAAGAGGCAGCTTAATAAGTAGAAGCACTTTTTGAAAGTTTTTTTAATATTAAGAAACTAATAAATAAGAGAAGCTTTAATAAATCAGAAGATACTAATGGCCAGTAGTTGGACATTTATGGATTGACCATCAATAAAGAAATATAAATGTTATCAACTCACGCAGAGTAAATCAAACACGTTATTCTGGAATCTCAATTCTCGCAACTAAACCCGCGACGTTTCTAAATCTCCACTTTCTAGAACCATCTCTTCTTTATTGCTATTATCTATTAAAACATCTCCCTTTAAATTGATTAGAGAAAACTGTAAACTCACTTAAAGAAATAAAAAAGATAAGGATGAATTTTTACCAAAGGAAGGAATGGTGGTATAATGTGTAACAAAAGAGATTGAATAGGAAATTTCGTGTTTTCTTTCAAATTAAAAGAACGCAATTAATTCAGGAATTCTGCCTTTACGAAAGAGCAACCGCTGTGCAAGCACACGCCCTTTAACGCCCATTGAATTCCCTTTTACGTTTTCAATCAAGTAGCAACAAGCCATTTCCTTTACCGACCGGAGTTAATTTAACCTTAGAAAACTCGTCTTGCCGTTCGTTTTATTTAAAAAATGCAGAATTCTAAAATAAATAATGGCAACACTGACATGTAGGTTATTATAAATTCAATAAAAACGAATAGTCTGGAGAAGTTGTCACAAACAGCCATGTCACATGCGACTTACATATTAATAAAACTCTAGATTGATGGATTCCACGTTCGAATGCGTCTCAAGGCAAAGGTGTGTACGATCTTAGGAAACCAGAGGGCCTCTTTTAGATCAACTGAGAATAAATAATTGTTTGTTGTATAAATATTATTTCCAAGTTTTAGAAAACATGTTATGAATCATATTAAAGTTAAAAAATGTGTAGGTATGAATTTTATATTATCCATTTTTTTTGATACTGGCTGTTAATTGTTGAGACTCACAATAAATTACGGATTATTTATTCACGGATATGGACAAACCAGCTTTATAATAAGAAATTAAAATAATTGGTGGAATAAATATGGATGCGGATTTATAAAATGCTAAAATAAAAATTTGATGATATGCTGGGCAGAAAATACAGAATTTATATAGATTTATAGATAACTAAATCGTGTAAAACAACCTACATAGATTTACGACCAATGTAGTCCAGTAGAGCAATGTTCGAGTATATGGCTTTATTAACGTGGATTTATATCCTTCTATCATTTGTTAATCAAATGGGAAACCTGTAATACGCAAAGTAGACACTGCCATATATGTAACTTACAACAACGATAAGTCTTGTGAAAAATAAAACCCTAGTCTCTCTCATAATTGAAGCTGATTTTTTCCCCTGTACGGTATAGATTACAAAGATTGTTCAACAAATCAACGTTAACTAAGTGAGTTAAAGAGAAATTTGTTACATCATAAGTCCGCTACAAGCATATCAAATTCTACTCTTTTCACAATCTAATTTAGAATATCGCAGGGTACTTGAGTGTAACTATCAGTTTTTAATTCAAAATTCACCATGAACAAATAAAATTACCAAAAGCAAATTAAGTTTAACATAACCTCTTTTTTATGTACGGTTTCTCTATTTTATGGATACGGGTTACATTCTAGATTAAATAAACACAATGTTCATTACCCATAATTTACAGAACATGTGATATACTTGCTAGCAACGCGGAGTTATGGTTGCGGCTGGGCGCAATTTCTCATTTGTACCTACAACTGCGCTTATTACACCCGGGGTAACGTGATTATGAATATGAGAACTCCAATGTGCAGTTTGTTCGAAATGAATGGTGTTTGTTTTCAACTATCTTGTAAGATCCAACCCAGAATTATTTAAGTTAGCAGTTCTACTCCAGAATGCTTGATAAGGATACATTAAGCAATTATTTATCTAACGAAGAAATTAGCAAAAAGCTCCCAAAAGAATCATTAAAACATAGACAACTGTGGGTATAACATCCTAGACTAATCTAAAAGCTTAAACGATTTTTTTGTTCAAGAACTAAACGATAAAAGAAGGCATCAATCAGAAACACGAATATTCCACATCGACCATTTATGATCTCAAAACTACAAATTAAGGAAAGAAATAACAAAAGTAGTTGATATTGACTTTAGATTACGTTCTCCAGAGTATTAAAAGTTGCCTTTTTAGACTTCTTTTCGAAATCCTAAATACATTACTCTATCGATTACAGGTGGGAAAGCGTAAAAGCACGTAGATGAGAGAAACAATCTCCTTTGTAGACCCTCATAAATAAACTACCACTTAAACGAATTAAAAACAACAGCAAAGCATCCTTTTGTAAATCTGATGGAAAACTTCACGTGAAATAAGGGGTCTGTTGAATATATAAATAGTTGTTAAAATAATGAGAAAAAGAAATGATTCATTAAATATCATATAGGTACTTATCATATACGTACAGTACATTCTGAATGGATAACTATCGAGAGAAAAATTGTAAGTAAAAGAATACATAATTAAATTTTGTTTAAAAGCAAAAATGAGTTCCATTAATTTAAGAAAAACTCAGATGGAAAACTGCAGCTAATTGTGTTTTGTCTGTGACAAATCCTTTGAGATTCCAATTTGTTACATAAGCTTCAAATTAAAAAAACAGATAAAAGTAACAAAGACAAATAAAAAATCGTAGGAAGGAAAGCGTTTCTAGGGGATATTATTTTATAGTATTGCAATTGTACATAAAACACAATGTAAACCAACAACACTTTTGGAAGCAACGAGTTGATTGCGACCATCCAGGAAAACCCTTAATATAAATATTTGAATTGTAAATAAATAGAGTCATTAAATACAATTGTTTGATCACATCCAGATATTAAAGACAGTAAACCGTAAACCTATACAACTGCTGCAGACAGACGGTTTCTTTGGTTCTTTCAGTTTTGACAAAATAAATGCAGTATTAAATTAATTTTGTTTATCTACGATCATAAAAAGAGCGACTACTTTTTACACTGATTTGCATGTAAAAAGTTAACGTTTATTGAACTAGTGTTAAATAAAATCTTTATTGCACGCTAATGTCAACAAGAGATGTATGATAAATGATTTATGAGTATTTCACAAACTGGTTGCTAAACAACTTAGCACGTAAAAATCAAAGCACGCTGATATACATCACATAAGTCACAAATTAAAGAAATATCTATTCTATCAATTAAATAAAATTAATACTATAGTAAAGTGTTATGATCGTAGCTAAAACGTTGTAAGATACACT
Organism: Agrypnus murinus; assembly: GCA_929113105.1. NCBI lineage: Eukaryota > Metazoa > Arthropoda > Insecta > Coleoptera > Elateridae > Agrypnus > Agrypnus murinus. The sequence continues at coordinate 76,223,112 of OV816024.1, forward strand.
TGTAAAAAGTCTCTTCATTGTACTCACGTCTTTTAAAACACTCGCTCATACCTCGCTCGTGTTTTAAACCGCTCGCGCAATAAAAAATGACTTTTTACACTTGTATCTTAAATCTCTCTTATGCTACCGTTGATCAATACAAAATAAAGACATGAAGTTGGTATTTGCTGGATTTGATATGTGTTTAGTTCAGATTGAACAGATGATCTTCATATTGTCATATTGAAGAAAGAAAGAAATTGTCAATATTAAAATCAAATCAATTTTAGAATAGATTTGATGGAATACAGTACAGTTTCAAGTAGACACTTTAAAACAGTTTTGCTCTAAATTACACTATGTTTGTTGAGAAACTTGAAATACCACAAAATAGATAGTATTTGCTGCAGCAGCACTACTACCGAACACGTTTATGGAAAGATAGCTACAACCATGGCTACAACAAAGTTGAATTACTAATTGAAGTACTACATAGTTTTTGTCGTTTAAGAAAGAATTTGAAAATTACTTGAATTTTATAGAGACTGCTTATTGCAATCACCATATTTAGATTCAAAATTCACTCATGGAGATAATGAGGTTAAAGTATCCTTTCTTCCCATTAGTTAGCAAGATAGTAGAATGCAGCAAGAATTAAGAATATAGAACGTTAATAATATAGAAAGTAATAGTATAAAACAAATATTTATATAGAAGGTATACAGTGTGTCCACAGTGTTTCAAAAAGGGTTAATTAGTTTTTCATGCATTTCGCAGGGATTTCCGACCATCGCGTCGGCTTCCAAGTATAGACAACTTTGCCTACTCACATCTCCACTTAGATAAAAATGGGCTCCGTCAATAAATAAGCAGCCTTCCAGATGTGGATTATCATTTCGAAATCGTAAAGATTGTTGGCAAAATTCAACCTAATTTTGCTTGTCTTGATCGGTCAATTTCTGAACGTTTGCAATCTTGTAGGGATGAAACTTTGTTTTCTTAAACATTTATTGCGTACTCAGTTCTGTTAAATTTAATACAGATTTTGCCTGGAAGAAAAATTTCCTGGCATATTCTCCCTTCATTTTCCGGATTACATCCAGATTGAGGTATTTCTGTTGATTATCGCTATTTTCTAATCCACGTTAAAAAGAACGTTAAAACTATTGAATTAAAAACTGCTCAATACAAAAGTTACGTCAACTGAACAAATTTGCCGTTTAACAAGTGTTAAAGAATTTTACAATTATTCTTTTAGCCAGCTTCTGTGGATTAGTGATTTGTATGTTTGCTTCATAATCCAAGGGTAATTTCTCATAGGGGAGAAAAATTAAAACATGCCTTCTTTTCGTATAGAAAGCAAAACTGTAGGCTCTGTGTCAATGCGATGTTTGGCACGGTAAAGTACTGGTAGTGGAATTCCCCCAGAGTATAAGGTACGATGAATGCTCCGCCACACCGATTCCTAGCCCAAAAAATTCCTAGCGAAATATAATGGATATTCTAAGAACTTTATGAAGTATTAGCAACAAAACATTTATTTTTAAATAGAAATTATTAAAATTTTGAGTTAATTTTCTTGTTTTGGAACACTCATGAATTACACGAAACGATATAATTATACTGTTAAAGACAATTAAGTAGCTAGTACGCACACAGAGAGAAATACTTCATAAGAGCTTTGCACAATATTGTTCAAAACGGTGTTGGAGAAATTTATATTATAATTGTAGAATCGTATTGTCCAGCGTTGTGTAGGATTTCGTTACTGAATTGTCTAACAGGAACTTACGACAATTATTTAACACAGTCAGACTTAGTTCTGCATTCTTTGGAACAATGTTGTAGAGGATAAGCTAGCATATTATGTTGAAGTATAATTGTAAAAAATGTTTAGAAAAATACAATATTTTGTTTGAATGAAATCATAATCCAGTGTTCAAACTGCTTGCTACTAATTATTGTGTTTCGCAAAGTTTATGGATGACATCCTATAGATGTCACCACTTGTAATTGTCGCTATTAATGTAAATTCGAGATTTATATATAAACAGCCGACGGCAAAAGAAAACTACGTTGTATAGTATGTAAATACTATACATTGTATAGCTATATACATATTAGTTACATATATTTTAATATATGTAAAAATATATATTTTATTTGTGATATCTAGCCTTCTGTATAGAATATTTGTGCCAGAGTATTGCACAATTTGTATAAATGTGAACAAGTAATTGTGTTAAATACTATTAAGCAATTGTGGCACACACTAGCGCAACAATTGTACAATTTTGTATAAAATTGTATGCAATAACATTACACATTCTGTTTTAATAAGTAACACAATTTGTTATGGAAACTTATACACAACTATTCATTTGATTCTACAAAATTACTATTGACTTCCACAAAATCTTGACAAACTAAATAGCACAATCTTGTTTTATAATTGTACACAAATTGTCCCTGTCACTTTTTTAAGACCAATTTGTTTTACAATACCACACAATTGTTGATGAAATTTAAATACATTTTTCTCTGTGCAGCAACAAGAAACAGCCATATCGTGGACCAAGAAAAAAATTTCGAACTAAAACTTCTGAGGTGTCTTTTAACAAAAACAGTAATATACTAACTAGGTATTATGTGATTGGGCTCGTATTTGTGAACTTTTACAAAATTGTGCCAAAAACTTAAAACATTCATTTTGTATAGGTATAAAAGCTTAGTAAATCCCATAAGAAAAATCTAATTTTTATACAAAACATAATTCATGTATCAATAAGTTTTGGCTCAACTAAATACTATCATGTAGCGATCGTGAAAAATTTAAAATATATTTCTTTGCATAATTATAAAGAAACTGAAAATTACAATTTTCTCCTAAATCATTAAATTTATAGAATAAAATATCATAGGTATATAACAAAGAAAGTTGGTATAGATGCTGGCTAGATAGCGGAAGGTTCTGGGTTCGGTTCCCAGTCGGGATGATATAATTTTCTCTATGAATTTGCATTCTAAAATTAATTTGATATCCAAGAAATATATACGTTGATTCTCTATATTCTTTCTTTCTTGGCGTGACTCTATTGGGGTTTCGAACCCTGGGGGTTCGAACCCTGGCTGGGACGTTATTTTTTGCTTTTTTTATTTACGTTTTTAATGGTTTCTAAAATATTCTAAAGTCATTTTTAGATGTTTCCTAAAGTTTTTTGGTACTGTATAAACAAAACTTTATACCCGCGTAGCAGGTATTACAACCTAGTAATACATTAACCAACAAATAAAAATTAACCTTTACCTAAAAATAAAATATCTAAATTATTATATTTAATTGCCATCAGCAGAAACAATAACATTGCTAAAGTTCTGTTAAATTGGGTTTATACTGCTTTATAACAATTTTGGAATACATTGAAAATAAAATACATTTTTTAGAATCTGCAACGAAAGGTTTCCATAATTAAATCTACAAATCTAAAAACACCACACCACTATTAACAAACTTATTATGAATACTATGACATTTAGTCTTGCATGTTTTTAGGTTTCTGTAAAAGCAGAATATATTCTTTAGCAAAATATGGCTGCGACATTTTAGACCATTTTTGAAATCAGTCGAAGCTGTATGAGATTTAAGAAACAAAATGCTAGATCTAAAGATTTGTTTGCTTTATCGAGTTCTATCTGCCTTACTATTTCGCTGCTTATCATTTGTTAGTTATCATTTGTTATTTTGGTAATTCTTGCGTTGTCGCTAGCTAATTTGTCGTTCTGGTAGCTAATTTTCAAGAGTCTTTCTGATTGGATAAATCATCTTTTGGTGTGTATTGCGTTGTAAATTTTTACACCACGACTTTGACGAAATACTCCAAAGAAGAAATTTCAACAACAAAGAAATAAAAGAAAGAAATTAAAAAAATTTACCCAATACCTCTAAACAAAAAGGGCGCTATCTTGATGTTTTTGCACCAATTAAAATAGAAGTTTACTCACTTGCAGGTAGAAAATCTTTTTACCAACTGTAGAATATGATTGGTTGCTATTGTAGGTAGCAAGCTATCACCAACTTACATTGCATTATATTATTAAAATTCAGTCATCGGGCTAGAGTACCAAATTGGGTACCGTCAAAAATTACAGACTAACTATACATTTCTAATTCAATATTTATATACATTTCTAACTTAAATAAAGAGGTATTGGATAAAACGTTGTATGGCACACGTGAGTTAAGGATATTATGCACTCAGAAAAATTAACCCAATTTTTCGTTCGTGGATAATATCTTGCATAACTAATTTCTACCATAAATAACTATTTCTACTTTGCGTCTATAACAAAGCTATTAAAGCACCCAAAACAGTGCGTTTATAGCTCATTTGAGTGCTTTAATAGCCCAAGTTGGTAGCATTGAAATTGAAACGTCATGTTTCAATGCGCAAAACAAAATTGATAAAAAGTTTTTCAAACATTTTTTGACATTTTCAAATGTCACATCACCACAAAATTTCCTAAATTTTGAAATTTAGATTTTTTTTATTTGACAAACAAAGGGGACAAAATAGAAAATATAGCAAAAAAACGCGTTTCATAAGTTATAAGTCAAAGTTTGGAAAACGAGCCGCTTACGGGGAGTTTTCTAAAGGACGAGTAAATCTTGCCTTATGAAACTCGTTCTTTAATACCGTGTGATCCAAAATGAGTGATGTAATTATTATTGTGCGTTGCCACGCTGTTTCAGGTTTTCATTGGATTTAAGCTTTATTTCACTTGTTTTCTTATTTTATAAAACAGTTCTTTTCAGAACTACAGTTTGTTAGATGATTTTATTGTCAGGTAATTCATGAAGTTTGTAAACTATATTATTTTTGAGACGCCACTGTAAAATAAAAGCAGGATAAAAATGGCTGAAAATTATTGAGTTACCAACGTGACAATAATTTTACGTGGCGGTAAATTCAACTGTCTTCAATCAGTTTGGATCACCCTATTCTATTATTAGATATTTCTTAAAAGCTTGAATATACTCGTAAGTTGCGATTGAAAATCTAAATCAAATTTCAACAATATTCTTCTTCACTTCACTTCAAATATCTGAGTCCTCTTTAAAAGTAAAAGATTCTATGAGCTCAGACTTCTACAATAATTGTTATTGACATAGAAACCAGGATATAAACTGAAGAATTTTTTAAAGCTTTCCACTTTTAAGTAATTCTTCAGTCTATAAGGCCTGGCTGCTAAGAAACAAAAAATTCCCTCTATTACTTGCTGTTATTAGTCATTTAATTCATGTGGTTTCTGTGGGCTGAGATGCTGTCATGTAGTGTGTATTTTTTGCTTGAAGTATGTAAAGGCATTCCGACATGCTTATCAGATGTGTTCTATCAAAAACATTTTATAAAAAAAATAATAAATTTATTTTTTCTTCTAGATACACATTGTATAGGTGCGATACCTGTACATTTCTAGTTTATTAACATTGACTTCTCTTCCTTTTTAAAATTTATGAAGATAAGATGAATTTATACGTTTATCTGTTCATAAATCCACTCCCACCTTCAATAACATGTTTTCAAAAACCACCGCCATAACCCTACAACAGAATGTTGCAAAAATCTATTTTTGGCAATTTTGATATGTATTACATAAAGAACCTTTTAAACACTAGCTAGATAGTCTGTATTAGAGATTCTTTTAAAAAATACTTATTTTGTTTCAGGATTTTTTTCATCTGTAGAACAATTAAAACGCAAGTGAAATGAAGAAACGCCGCAAAGAAGATGATTAAACTGCTGAAACAATCAGAACTTTATTTAAATTTCTTAACGAGGGTAAGAATAAAACTTTTAAATTTAACTTAACATATATATTTAGACTTTGATGCATCAACTCCCACAAAGAACTTATTTACTGCTATGTTTAAAATGCTAATATATGCTGTTTGTGATATATCCTTGCAAGTGTACTATAAACGTAAAAGCGTGCAAAAGATAAATGTTATAGCGTTAAAATGTGCCATAATACACTTAGTTACCGGCTATTGAGTAAAATGCTAAGTTTATGTAAAGAAAATACTAATGCACTTCATAATTTCCATAATAAAACAGAAAATCCACTTAAAATCGTAAATAAGAACTTTTTATCGCGAAAATTACTGAAATTAATTAACCAAATCTAAAATTCAATTTTCTGCGTTTGGTAACATTCAGAAAAACCGCGAAAGATTATTAATTTCACGGTAAACGCGGTTTCTACACAACTAGAAACCAATTTATTAAAGTTATTCAATTTCTTTCGAGATTTATTTTAGTACTTCGTGATAAAAAGAAAACTTCATTATCGTTACAAAGTTTTGAAGAATACGTAGACTCATAAAAATGTAGATAAATCTAATGGTGTGCAAAAAGAAGTGTCCCTTTTTTGCAAGCTTCAGCAGAAGTTGATATTTGCTCAACTAAAAGTTGTGTATATTTATTCTGACAGTTTATATTTGTCTTTGTCTTTTGCAAAACTATCGTTTGCAAAAGAGGATTTCTGAAAGAAGCTCCGAGAAGCAGCAACCCATCTAATATGATAACATATTACACCATCGGCTTGATTAAATAAGCTCATTGAATTCAATCTGAACCGGGGCAATCTATCCAATTTTCTAGTAGTCTTATCTTTTCCAACCCTCGCTTCTGATGTTATCCAATCAAGACTCATACATAAGTCACGTGACCGACCCCGAAGGAAATACTAAGAGCTAAAAAAGAAGCTTATTTAAATAGCTAATAAATTAAAGGAAAACATTTAAATGCAGAAGATTTTGTAAGTTTACATTATGTTTTACATTAAATCATCAAGTTCGTTCAGAATTTAGCTTGCAGCTTTTACAAACATTCCTCGATGCACTTGGTATCCTTATGCATACTGACAGTGCCGAATTTATAGGGGATCTTTTACGAAAACATCTGAAAAACGTAGAGCTAAACGTGAAACACGTACGAAAATAGTACTTTGAACACACAACCAGACAAAACAATTATTCAACTGTTTAAATGTCACCGTAAAGGCTTAAAAGTACAAAACAGAATTTCTCTACACAATTTATCTATTATTTCCCTATACAAAGTAATACTTTGTTATGTATTTACTACAGCTACAACGTTGCGTTTGTACAAGAACGCACCTTCCTACATTTAACATTTAACGAACAAGTTTTCGCTATTATTTTAATTATACACTTTTCAGTTTATACCAGTACGACGCAAATCAAGATGAACGTACTATAATTTGTTGGGTAATACACTTACACTTATAATTAGTAGTAATTGTATAAAAGAACACTACAGGTGTACGCAATATAAGTAGATTCTGAGTAAAATCAAAACTGCTCGTACGATAACACTAGAAGCAGTTTAGAAATAAATAGAAATTACCAGATCGTAATCTAGTTTTTCGAAATCTATTTTTAATATAATATTTGCACTTTTCTATACCTAACTGATCCAACGCAACTTGGGAATTCACTCTTAGAAAATTTTTTAACGTTGTGAATAACTGAAACCGTCAAGCTATCTTGAAAACCAGTCTCACAGAATTTATGTGAATTATACAAAATTGCACCTTTGAAATCGGTTATTAAGAATGTTTATTCATATTTATGACATTTCTATTACTCAAGTACCATGTAATTGAGTTATCGTCGTAAACAGTAGGTACGTATATGTAATTATTACAAATGGCTTAATTGACTACATTCAAATGTTACTGTCTTTATCAAATTAAAAGTAAAAACGAAAAACATAAATTACCTGTACAACCTAAAAGGAAAATTCTGTTACAAGGAAATATGCAAATGAAAGCTATCTACATAATATGCAATATTATTGTTTATATTACTTCAAGCAAACACGCATAGTGATAACTGTAGTTGTTTATATAATTTTTCTGTTTACGCAAATCGTATATTTTTAATATATAATATGAGCGGTAAATTTTGCCATTTCTTGTTATTGCATTAACACTACACTTTGAGACAAACCTAAGTATTTATTTTCTTTCTAAACTTCTCAAAAAGTGCATTATTGATGCTTATTTTCTCTATTTATGTAATGGGTATATTCTTGTTTCGTGCGCCGACGAAAATCTACCTGAAACTTTCTTGTTTCCTGCGGAATTAAAATGATGGCGTTAATGACTTCTTATTTCGTGCGTTATTACCTGCACATGCTTACCTGATCTTATCTGAATATCAAGTATAATATCAACTTTAATATTCTATACTTCACAGAGTCAGCTAAAAAGTAAGCAAATTCCTCTCTCTTTGGTAGTTTCTTTTACTTAAGCATCATTTGTTTACCATTAGTAGCGCTAAAAGACAAACGGAAACTTTACTCAATTTAGAATATTGATGGATAATACAGATCTACATACCTACTTTGTTATGTACCGCTAATATTATCTGCAATTCCCTTGAAATTCATAACATAACTAAATTTGCAATGTGAAACAGCAATTCATTATATACAGGATTCAAAGAAACACTAATATGACTACCTGACCAAGATATTTAAAATCTTTAAAGTTTGTTTTGAAAACGTGCTTTTAAATTTATTGTTACTCATTCTATTCTAAATTTCTTTGACACCCATTATAAAATAGCCCTTTTAAATGGAAGCATGTACTCGTTACGCAAAGTTGTATAGGGTATTTATGTTTCGTTTTTTACCTTTAACAAAAAAAATAACTAAAGAGTGAATTTACTAATATCTAATCTATGTACTATTTACTGAATATGTGTAGTAATTTTTATTAGCATTAAAATTAAAAACTTTTACTTTGGCAATTTTATATTAAAAGTGTCTTGATTAGATGATCGTAGTAATTCAAACCTGAAACTTGTTTTACTTTGTTGGCTAGATTTAGAAATTCATATGCAATTACATAGTCACAACAAATGCATATTAAAATAAATTTAGTACGAAATACCTAAATACTGTTATTTCTTACCTGCTACCTAAATTCATATGCCTTCAGAAAAACCCTCAAAGACTTACTTTCCGCTTTAACGAATGAACGGTTATAATTTTATAATCTTTTCATTCATGGAATTGACAAGAAACTTTAAACTGTAATAAAACAACAAAGTGAAATATTTTTAAGCATTTTTGCTCATACCGTGGTTGTGTTATATATACCGTGTTTTTTCGTGTTTTTCTTCATTTAAAGATTCTTTATAAAAATAATATTGTATTTATACAACATATAAATATTATATTAAATTTTTAAATATGCCTGGTTTGTATGGCCAATCTGATTCTACTTTGGAAACTCGGGGAATGATTATTAGGATATAGTAATGGCTCATTGTTGACACTGGCTCATTGTAGGACATTCTCCTCTATTGTAATATTTTTATATTAATTTATTTGTTTTGAAAAAGAATAAACGATAAATCGTTCTACCTTACTTTTTATAATTTTTAATTTTGATTATTTATTATTTTTAGTATTTTTTACAATAAAAACTTATTACAGTTGGTACTAAAAATTTAGTTTTCTTAGTGTTTACAAAAATCAGACTCGTAAATAAATTAATAGAATTTATAATAAAGTAGAAAAAAACATACGATATTTATTTAGAAGAAATAAAGATAGAAAGAAAGAAAGAATAGAAGAAACGAAAGTAGAAGTGAAACGGCTGTTTTGTACTCCAGTAAAATAAGAAACTCACTTGAAAATAGAAGATTTTACTATTCTATTGTTGTTATACAAAGCCACTCTAGGTAGGGTAGCAACCTTTAAAACTGGTTATATTTTAACGTGTTCTATTGTAAAAAGAAACTATGCTCCGAAACGTACGTCCTCTCTTTTACCAGATTTGTTAAATGTGTTGCCTCCCTCCCTTGCTCGGGACAAGACATTTTCTAAAGACTGTACAATGTACATTGTTACGTTACTTTGTTACATTAACAAATATGATGTCTAAACTCTCCTTACTACTACTTCGAATTTGATGTTATTATATGTTCTAGTTTTATGTTTACATTCGCCAGTTAAATGAACTCAGATTTCCAAATTTTCAAAAATGTATATTTTTTTCTTACCCTTGAAATGCTTTCTTTGTAAAGAATTATTTACAAAAACTTTTATCTGTGGTCAGTTTCTGAAAGTACTGTTAATATGTGTAGTTTATATAATAGTTTCAGTTGAGACAACAATTACTGTTAAACTAAAAATAAATGATATTCAAAGAAACATTTTATTCTTAATATACAATCAAAGGCAGTTAATCAATAACCGAAGAGGCCCTTTATCAAACTAAATGGCTTGGATACGAAATGCAGCTATTCGTTTACACCTTTCATACAATGTGTCCATTTCAGTGATAACAAAATAATAAAATTTGCTGAATCAAATTTATCGTCATTTTTCACTACACGCCTATAGAGAGTAGTTACTACTTTTTCAGCTTTATTTATTTGTAGGAAACATAACATATTGATTACTTTTACAATGTTATGCTTCATGCAGTTGGTAGCCTGCATTATTTTAGAATCAAGGAATAAAATGTATTTTACAACACATTTGCAATTAGTAAAACGTACTTTAAAAATTACTATTTTAACGTAAAATATGTTTTTCATGAAATATTGAAATGAAACATTGAATGATACCGTATAACTAAGGTAAATCATAAAGCTTTGATTAGAAGTAATCAAATAAATATTTTACATATCAGTGTTATATCATAGCACACAGTTTTTTTTTTATAGGAAACAACTTACTGAAAAGTACTCGCTTTCAAAAGACCAAAGTGGTGCCAGTAATGCCCTCAAAGAGTGTTTGCAAATTTATTTAGTGCTTGGGTGCAACTTGCTGCGACGTTAATTGTCAAGGAAAGCTGTCAAAAATTAAAGCCGATCTTACCTATGACAAAATTAGGCTAATCTTAGATTTATATCTGCCCGTAGCTATAATAACAAAAACACAGGTGGTAGTAATTGATAGCAAGGAAGTTGGCCAAACAAGATATAAACTCCATTTACAGCGCCGAGAAAGTTTGTTTCTACAAGTGATTCTTGATTTTAAATGAAAAATACCAGTAGAACCAAAATTCTCTGTGTAGGAGGTAGATTTTACCTCCCTTCCACTCTCTTTGCTTTTTCTTGCTACGAGTTTGTTCATTTTCTTATGGCTACAGGCACTAAAATAGCAATAGCAAATGGCAGTGAGCCCGCTAGAGAAATAAGACCACGGGAGTACATGGGGCAACTTGGAAAACAAAAATGTGAACAACCGAACTAAGTAAAAGATCATTTAAAGATGGGGAAGATACGAAAAGCTGGACTTCTAATTAACAAAAAATCTACAACAGAACAGGTACTTCAAGGTTAAAAACGCTGTAATAAACACGTTTTTCCAAACTGTACTTAAACAGGAATGAAAAACTAGTAGGTACCATAGGAATATATGTTAGCTAATTATTCCAATCCTCATCCATGTTCACCTCCATAGAATTACAACAGCTTGTACCTTAACAATCATTGCAAGTGGTTTCACACATCATGGTCTGATAGCGCATTGATTTGTAGTTCAAGCACAACTGCCAAATTTTCCCAAATGGCCGGGCGCTGTTGCTTTCCTCATTTTCACTGGTATCAGTTTTTCGTGACCGTCATCATGTTCAGATACTGTTGCGTTGGTAGCACAGTAAATGAGGTAGACGAATTAAAGTAAAGCAGGTGTTAAATTAAGAATTATACTAAAAACTTATATTCCTGAAAATATTCCAATATGCGTATTGCAATGTGCTTATATATTTTTTATAGATAATATATCTCAAGCAGTTGAAGTAGAATAATATCAGGAAAGGATATAAAATATCCTCCCAAACTCTAGTAGTCCTTTTCGTAAGTATAGGGACTTACAATAATAGACTGACTTTATTAATGCACAGAATTTATATACACATTAAACGTACAAATACGATATTTAGTCAGAATTGTCTGGGGATCCGTTTTCTCCCCAAATGGTTATCAACTTCGGTATGCATTGATTTTCTTCCACATTTTCTTGAATTGCTGGATGTTTGCTGAGTTGTTCTGAGCTGCTTTTTTTATTGTATAGCACACAGAATTCTTGAATGGAACGTAGGTGGGAACAATTATTCATGAAATTTACATTACGTAGATTATATTTCTTAATAAAGGAAATTAATCTGTTTTGAAAGCATTCCTTTAAGTATTCTTGTGACTTCAGAGTACCCTTATCTATAAAAAGCACGGAAACATGACTCCCAACTGCCATAGGCTGTCAGGCTAAATTTTTTCTGAAAGCTTTGATTTAGATTTGACTTTATCTTCAGTTTTAACAAGGATCTGAAGAGTGGGGAGATTATCGGTTACGAACTTCTTATGGGTTTCCAGGTACATATATGTCGTCGCCCATAACAATAATCCTCGCCGAGTTTTCGGTAAATTTTTTGCAGTTCTTCGTTTAACTGGAGTTGGCGCTTTAATTCCCAGTTTATGTAGTACAATTTTTTGTAAATAATTTCGTTTAATTTTAATTTCTTAGATATATTCTTAGAAAAATTTCTCTATTCTTTTAATGTATGTGTTGATAGCTATTTTCGGCGGACGACGCGACGCAGACGCCTCTGATTATTAAAATTTATTTCACCAAATTCACGTATGATGGTATACAGAAAAGTTTTTGGAATGAAATACAAACGCAATATATTTAAAACTAAAATTATATTTATTTATCTACAAAATCTCCCCTCATTTTAATACATCTACTCCAACGATGCTGAAACATTTGGATTCCTTCCCGAAAATGGTGTTCTTGAAGCCCCTCAAAATAGCTATTTACTACGCTAATCATTCTTCATTAGTTGGAAATCTCCGGCCACCAAAGAAAGTTTTTAATTTTTCTAAAAGATGATAATACGAGGGTGCAAAATCAGTGGAATAGGGTGGTGTGGGCACAATTCAAACTTTAAATTTACTAGTTTTGAAGTTACAACGACAGTCATATAAACTATCATATAAATTGTCTTATCGGAAGATGATATCTTTTGTTAAACCGGGTCTTTTCTTACGAATAAATGCTTTTAGTTTATCTAGAAGGTTAGCATAGTATTCCCCGTGTATAGGTTTTCCTTTTTGAATCTATTAGTAGAATTCCATTTGCATCCCAGGTGCAGTGCCACGTTCGATCTACTGCTTTGACCGTTGTTTACTTTCTTGTGTGAAATGGTGAATTCACGTTTCTTCACAAGTTACAAAAAGGCGCATAAAGTCTGTTGGATTTTTATTGAGACATTCTAAAAATTCCCGAATATTCTGGTAACAAGCGCGTACACATTCCATCGAAATGCCCACTGCTTCTGCTATTTCGTGCAAATTATTTGGCAGTAAATTAAAACTGTGTCGAGCACTTTATCTATAATTTCTACAGTAGTTATTTTTGGGCGGCCTACGAGCTACAATAGCTCGTCAACAATGCTTTCACGACTTCTTTTAAACTTTTTTACCCAATTACAAACTTTTGCATATGATGGGACAGACCCTCCTAAGGTGTTTACCATGTCTTGATGAATTCTTTTTGCGGAAGAAAATTTTGTATACAGGTATTTTGTTGCTGCTCAAATCTCTAAATTATTCATATGTAAACAACACTACACAAGTCTCTCTTTAAAATAATATTAAAAAGTACAAATTAAACGAAACTTATTCAAACCTGACATAATAAACACAGTTGATAGTTAACATGACTAGCAACGACTGACGACGACTTGAAAATGACTTAACGACGCCAGTTCAATTCAGCACATTTTTCTGCGTTGAATGGCTATTCAAACATGGAAAAAGGATAGGTTGGGTTACGGTAGATTGTCCACGTTTTAGCCGGCAGAAAGTCGCAAAACGTCATTTTCAACTTAAAAAGGCATCAAGTCTTCGCAGAGTTGATGGATTTTTATTTTCTTGGTATCAAAATGATCTTTGTACACGTTCACACAAAAGTTATCGGTTTTAGGAGAATAATCTTGCGACCACGCTGAAAAGCTGGTCGCGGCGAGCGAATTGATTGTAAAAGTGCAATTTTTTTGATAAAATGCGATTTTAAAAAAATGTATCAGACGGATTTTGATAATTTCTTTTTTTCTCAGCACATTTTTCTGCGTTGAATGGCTATACAAATATGGAAAACGGATAGAAAACGAGTTTTCGCCTTATTTCGCGCGGATGTGCTTTGTGCTTCTTCTAACTGACCTTCTACAATATTTCTTAGTCTTCGCTCTAATATTCTCTTGTATATTTTAGATACTATACTTAACAACGTGATCCCTCTGTAGTTTGCGCAATCTCTACTGTCTCCTTTCTTAAACAATAGTACCGTTATTCCGATCGTCCAATCTTCTGGTATTCTCCATGTGTTCCAAGCCTTGTTAAAAATCTGTGCTAATATTTCCGTACTTCTTTTTCCTAGATTTCTAATAATTTCTCCTGTTATCCTATCGTGTCCTGCCGATTTTCCTCTCTTTATAACTTTTAATGCCGCTGGTACTTCTTCTCTTTGTATAGGATTTTTATCTCTCACTTGTATATTTTCCGTTCTTTCTTCATATATCGTCTCATTCATCTCATTTGTGTTGTAAAGTTCTTGAAAATATTCCTTCCACCTTTCCATAATCTCTTTTTCTTCTGTTAGTATTCTGTTATCTTTTGTTTTCCCCTGACTTAAGCTGTATTGTTTACATTTGCTTAAACTCTTTAATACTTTATAAAATAATTTTTGATTTCCTTTACTATCTTCTTACATTTTCTTCCCACGTTTGTTGTTTGGCTTGTAATACCATCTCTTTTACTTTTGTTCGTTGCCTTTTGTATCCTGTGTAATTCTCTTCAGATTTATTAGCAATATATAACGTCCATACTTTCCCAGTGCTCTGTACTCTTTTCCATTTCTGTTTCTATTTGCTGTTTAAATTTGTTTGCCGTTTCTTTCTCTTGTAGCTTATATGACTTTATAGTCTCCTTCATTCTTCCTCTGTAACGTGTCTCGTTATGGCTTTGTTGCCTCATTATTAATAACTAAAAGTAGGAGACAAAATTTAATAGCGTCTCTTGCGTCTGGTGTGGTGTGCAACTGAACCTGACGTTTTTAAAATATTTGGAAAGTAATTAAGAAATAGCCATTGTAATGAAAGATTGCATAGTTTAGATAAGTTGTACAGGTTGGTGAAGGGCATCATACAAATAATAAACCACTTCCTATCGAAAGTAATATTATTTTTTAATTAGCTGCTGGTTTCTCACCAAAAAAAACAGTTATTAGTTGCACACCCATCTGCGGAGATGGATATTCAAAAAAATGTCGCATATTTTCATATATCGAGTTTCCGGTATTAATAATATTAAAGTATCTGGTTAGAGTCATCTTGAGCAAAAATTGTACAATTAACTGATGTTTTACTAATATAGCCATAGCTTCATAATGCTGAAACATATTCATCGACAAATTTTGAAACCAAATCTATCTGATATGGAATAATAATCTGGAGAGTCTAGATTCTGATTACTGGGTTTTCAGCATTAAGGGAATTGAACTGCATGCGCAGTGTATCTTTTCTGCATGTTATTGTTTATCTTTCCCTTTAACGCCATTACATACTAAATCATACATTAAAAAGATATAGATCTAGATAGATACATATGTATCTAAATATACGGGCCTGGTTCGCCAGGTAATGGGTAGTACCAATTATATTATTATTAGCTGACTTCAAATTGCATATTTCGAGGTTTAAACATTATGTAATATTAATTAATATACAGGGTCTTCATTAAGTTTGGAACCGGCTTAATATCTTCAAAAATATTAACTGGATTAAATTGAAATTTGGGGTGTGCATTTTATAAATTAATATCTATTGTACCTAATTTTTTCACCTGCTTTGCATCGTTACTTTACGAGATACACAGCCAACTTGATTTTTTTTAAATAGCAATGGAGGTCAAATTTGACATCATTTGAAAGCTTATTTTTTTCTGAGTGCCATTATGTAATACACGTGTTGTATCATTTTGACAAAAATCGCAAAAAAAATTAAAATCAACGAAACATGTTTTATCCACAAAATTAAATTTATTACTTAAAATTTACTTTTACTTAAAATTACTTAAATATTTACTGTCAATGTGTAACTTTTGACATTTCTATGAATTTTGTAAGATCACTAGATATTTTAATTTTTAATTTATTCAACACTTTTGATTTTGTGGATAAACCATATTTCGTTGATTTTAATTTTTTTTGCGATTTTTGTCAAAATGATACAACACGTGTATTACATAATGGTACTCAGAAAGAAATAAGCTTTCAAATGATGTCAAATTTGACCCCCATTGCTATTTAAAAAAAATCAAGTTGGCTGTGTATCTCGTAAAGTAACGATGCAAAGCAGGTGAAAAAATTAGGTACAATAGATATTAATTTTTTAAAATGCACACCCCAAATTTCAATTTAATCCAGTTAATAGTTTTGAAGATATTAAGCCGGTTCCAAACTTAATGAAGACCCTGTATATTTATGATTGTTTGGCTAGAATTTATATATTTATACTGCAACATTTTTAGCAACAAACTGTACAAAACTATTTGAAAATTTAAACAACTTTTAGGAAGAGAAGAAGTTTGTTCTATTAACATGCGAGAAACTTTATTTTACCGTGCACAACAATAAAGACTCAGCAAGGTCTCAAATGTTAGAGCAGAATTTATTAGACATATGCACACCTCCGTACAATGCATCTATCTTATTATCCTCCACGTTTATTTTTTGCCTGAAGATCGAGTATGTGTATAAAATGTCGAATTATGTGAATTATCGAGTAAATTTATGTTGTTTTTAAATATCGAAATGTAAAAGGTCAGAATGATGACATTCAGTTCATAGAGTAAAATGTCGCGCTGTCTGCTAAATACGGTAGTAATGAATTGAATGAATGAACATATCCACTGAATCATCACAATAGAAACGAAATGCATATTGCAAAGATATGCAAATGTTAATTATAATATAGCTGTACTAACAATTGTGCTTCTATTTAATTAACTGGCATTTTGAATTTCCATGAACCGTTTAAAAAGTTAACTTTTTTTATAAAGCAAATTAATTGGATTAATTTAATAAAAAATAAAAATTATGATGTTTACATAATTCATATGGAGGTTTATCAATTATCGCCGGAAATATTATTTACTTTTTTAACTGCGCCTTTGATCACACTTTTACCATGAGATTATTGCTTGAGATAGCAAGCACCAACTGAATTTGCATTTATGCATCTCAGTTAACTCTGGAAATACTTAATATTTGTACCAGGTGTACATATATGTACAGAGAAATGTATGGCTGGATAGATGACAACATGATTAGCCACAATGTGCATTCAAACTTGATCTGGCCGCACAGGTAGTACATATTTGAAATGGTTCAGATTTCACTTAAAAAGGTATTGCTCATAATAACGACGTGTAAACAATGTCAACCCTGCCTTTTTCGTAATTCTGCGTAAGGATAGTTTCTTTGTTACCGATCAGACCCGCGTGCCATACCGTTAGCAACAATTGTAATCACCTTGAATCTTAATTAGTGACCACCCAGGAGAATAGTTTTATCCAACGAGATTCACAAGAGCGAAGTCGCTCTTAAAACAACACTTCTGCCATTAGCACGAGCTAATGGATAACTATTTTCAGCAAATAGGATATGATTATCGCATTACTGCTTAGAATTGAAGGCTTTGTAAATTGGATGACGTTCGAGTTTGTATCAGCATCTCTTTAACTGCACGCAAATAAACGCATGCACGCACACATAAAATAATGGTAACTCTTATTATAGATAAATGCTACAAGTTGTAGGCTACAACATACCATTTGATTAGATTCTATATTTATTAAACTTGGAAAATTTCATCCGTAAAAAGTGTTTCTATATATGGTTTTGCAATAATTGCTTGCGAGAGATAAATCAAGATGTGAATGGCTTAGAGATAATGAAGCCTTCAGCTGCATCTCAACATGGTTCTTCGTCATTTTTACATGAATATTAATGAACCAATAAAACAATTGCAAAATACAGACTTTAATTAACTAACATTCTTCAGCTACTGCAGGTTTATTCCCACGTTGAAAAATAAACAACGACGCATACGTCAAGATATCCTCCACTATATAAATTATTGAAACCACGGCAATAACGACTGTTTATATTAAATATAGATATACCATCCTCTATATGGTATCGCTACAACATAATTTCATATTTAGTTGCGTGGCGAGTACATTTTCCAGCCGTAAAACTTTCAGCACATCTATCTTAAGAGCAATTTCACATACGGCTCCTTAATACTCCGAAGAAAGATAGCCTTACGTACGCTAAACAAAAATAAATAGATATATAGTGTACAATGGAATTCTCTTCGCATGCAGGGAAACAAAAACAAGCCAAGTTTGCGATCTAAAAATCAAAATAAAAGAGATGAATAATGGCGTCAGACTCGCTCAACCTGTATTTCATGCTGCATGTCGACTTCATTAAAGGTCGTCACATGCTTAATTTTAAGTGGATTTAAAAAAATTTTCTTTTTAACTTATTGCGGATCTTTTTACCTAATTAATGGGAAAAATGGACCTTGATAAAGCTTGTCAGTCGGCATGCCAAAAACATGAAGAATATGTTAGTTAGTTGCTTTGTTAAGTACGTCAGAAAGTTATAGCATGGCGTTTAATTTGTGAACATTTTGTGCAATAAAACCTAAATATCGTAAAATGTTATAATTTAGTTATTTCTCTCATCGACTAGATCACGTTTTACCGCGTGTACTTGTAATAATAAATAAGCGATATGGTCCGGAGCGCGTGCACGCCAGTGTGGGTATAAACATGCCTGTCTGGGTCTAGAAGAGTTCATTAATGCAGTTGGTTTGGTAAACGCCATTAGCCTGCAGCAACGTTGAATGATGGCTTTTAAATTGCATTTGCATTCAGCAAAAGTCTGCATTACAATGTGCTAATAGAAAGAAAAAGATAGATAAACTCTGGCCAAAAAACCAAGACAAAAAAGGGTTCACTCCTAAGTAACCTCTTATTTAAATTGCAATCACAGCCAATTTTATAGCTTCCATAACGAATAATAACTTAATTTTGACAGAAATAAAAATGTTAAACACAAAAGGATGAAACGAAACAGCAGTATATATGTATTTATAAAGAGCTTTTGGTATGCATAGATGCATGCATGTAGTTTTAACTATTCATGTGTAAATGGTTTTGTCCGAAACGTTCCATTAAAAAGAAATTTTCTAAATTCTACAAACTTGATATCCTTGTTTTGCAAGAGCTGTTTACCACAGAGGTGTAATAAATATTCAACTTCCATCTATAATTCATTCTTAGTTCGTGTTTCTGCAGAACTGATCTTTGTAAAATGCTTACAAATTGTGTAACAAAAATTGCTCCGTTCTGAAGAAAAAGACTGAAAAGAGCTTTATGAGGTGTCATAAATATAGTTTTTTAGTTCCTAGAAAGTGTAAAATTTAGTTAATAAAGCTTCAAATCTTATGAACAGAGTTATAGGAGAGAAGTGGACACAAATTTGTTGGTAATACAGCTCTTGAGAAAAATTCTAAAGTATGGAGGAACAAGAGAATTGGCTACAATGGCGACATTTTGCAGGTTAAAGAATTTCGATGTTACTTAATGGGATAACCAAAGTAGTATGTTAATTAGGTTTCAAAGCCATAACTTGGTAAACATGAAACATACGTAATCCAGAATTTTGATCTTCTTTGAACTCTCTTACGGAAATCTACTTGTATTGTAGATGATGAACTAGATTTACGATGATATTGCAACATAAATAGAATGTTCTTTTATACAATCAAAGAAATGATTTGGATTTAGTAACATAGTTGTATTTGTTGGCTTAATTTTAGTTGCAGCAGCATAAAATTTGTTAGGGTGGCAGAAAATATGTATTTCCATAAGTTTTTACACCACAGCCACTGTTAGTATATGTAATGTTTTTGTGTTGATATATGATCAACAGCAACAAATAGTATTTTCTTGAGAACAGATTGTTAACGTTAACTCAACATACATCATGTTTTAACAAGTATAAATTTCATCGATAACTTAACAAATATGTTATGTAAAAATCAGATGTGTAAATCCAAAAAATAATTAACAAAAATAAAGTTAGATTACAATAACAAATAAATTTGTGGAGGCTTATAGTGACATATAATATTTGTTGCAGTAACGTATATTTTGTGGCAAATTATTTCTTTGAGTGTACCCATAGATAAATACAGGGTGGCCATTATGTATATATGTATGGAATATAGTATATATCTCGGTAAATATCGACTTTATAAAAAAAATTGTTATATAAAAGTTGTTTAACATTTTATTTTCCATAATAAGATAGCATTCAATTGTTTTTATTTCAGAAAACAAATGAGTAAACAATTAGCAATGTACCCTTTCATTAGGCTCATTTGATAGAGATTTTTTTTAATATCAGAAAATTTTTGAAAAAAACGTAAAAAATGTTTATTAAGTTAATTTCATGAATAACATGAATCTAGATATCCGAGATCTCTTTCATTTGTCTTAACAATTGATTGTAGGCTTTAATTGTGACAGAAGTTTGTTTATTTAATTAAGTTGTTGGTACATGGAAAAATAAAAATGGTTCATTTAACAGAAACTGAACGTAAAGAAATTTTAATTATGGTCGGTTATGGGGATCGCAAACGAACACAATTAGAAGTATGTGAAATTTTTAATGAGCGTTATCCACATCGAGAACCAATCACCCAGTCAGTAGTTAGCAAAACCTTGAAACGGTTTAGGGAAACTGGCAATGTTAAAGATCTGGTGAAGACTGTTCCGTAGAGGTCTGCGACAAATGAAGATAAAAAGCTCGATGTTTTAATAGAAATCGAAGAAAATCCAAACATTTCAACTCGTCAGTTAAGTTTAAACCATGCTGTAATTGAAGGTTCCATACAGAAAATATTACATTCAGAAAAATTACATCCGTACAAACCGACTTTATTGCAAGAATTACCCGAAGATGACTACGATCGACGTGTTGAATTTTGTGAATTTATGATGGAGCGAATCAACAACAATCCAAATTTTCTTAATAATATTGTTTTTTCTGACGAGGCTACGTTTTGTTTAAATGGAAATGTAAATAGGCGTAATTGTCGATATTGGGCCGCTGAAAATCCCCATTGGATGATCCAAAATCATACCCAAACACCACAAAAATTAAACGTATGGGTGGGAATTTGTGCAGATCACATAATTGGACCTTTCTTTATACGTGGTACTCTAACTGGTGACCGTTATTTGCAATTATTGCAACAGCAAATTATTCTAGCTTGCCAAGCAAATCTTGATGATCTTTGGTTTCAACAAGATGGAGCACCGCCCCACTATCATTTAGATGTACGCCGATATTTAAATGTGGTATTTCCGGTCCGTTGGATAGGCAGAAGAGGGTCTGTGGAGTGGCCTCCCGAATCTCCGGATCTTACACCTTGCGATTTCTTCTTCTAGGGATATTTAAAATCAAAAGTGTATACAAACCGACCCCAGAATCTGGCCGAATTAGAGCAAAGAATACAAAATGAAGCTGCAGCAATTTCTCCCAGATCGCTCAGAAATCCTTTTCAAGCTTTTCGTGATAGGTTGGGCCACTGCCTTGCAGTTAATGTTGAACATTTTGAACACTTATTGTCATGAAAACCATTTTATTGCTAATTTCATTTTGTCTTCAAGCTTTATAAGAGATGTACATAATTTTCTGTTCATTTGTTTTATTTTGTTTTTTGTTCATTTGTTTTGTTTTGTACATTATGTAGATGCACATCTGTTTATTTTAGGGTAATAATTCGAGATACTTTACGATCTCGGATATCTAGATTCATGTTATTGGTGAAATAAACTTAATAAACATTTTTTACGTTTTTTTCAAAAATTTTCTAATATAAGGGTACTAAGATTTTAAGTCATCGAAAAAAGAAAAAAATCTCTATCAAATGAGCCTAATGAAAGGGTACATTGCTATATAAAAAAATTAAAGTGTTATTCATTACTCATTTGTTTTCTGAAATAAAAACAATTGAATGCTATCTTATTATGGAAAATAAAATGTTAAACACCTTTTATATAACAATATTTTTATAAAGTCGATATTTACCGAGATATATACTATATTCCATACATAATGGGCACCCTGTAGGTAGCTCCACGGTGATGTCACTAATTACAGATTCTACTGTGAAAGCTGCATATTGGTAGTAGAATCCGCAACACACTTATAGATCCAATCAAGTAGGACAATATTAAGAATAGACGGAATTATATGTGCTACAGCTAATTAGAATGCAGCATTAGGCACTTCACTTTAGGTAGGTTTGTTTAGGTTTGTTGTAGTGTATATAAAGAAGGCAATACATTTTTCTAAATAATAAAATATAAGATTTTTTTTTGTTTGCATATTAACTTAAAGATAACAAAATGGTTGTCGCTGTTATCCTCTATTCATAAAATAATCTGATCGAATACCATTTAAGCTTACAATTTTTAACATAGATAATTCCAAGTCTTATTTAAACCACCACCCCCTTAAGGGACTACGAATTGAGTTACGCTCAATTAGCGCGTTAGTTACGTTTGTAAGAGCTACCAGTACTCACTGGTTGCAGCGAAGTTGCCTATCCACCCTCTACTAGCTCTTCAGACTAGTTCCGGGGCTATTAACGTGCTCATCCGTTGTAGTCCGTCTCCGAAAGAATCCCATTACCCCTAGTATAGTTCACTGCCCAGACAAGACCAACTTCAAGTGAAGCTGAGACTTGCAACCGGGTCTGCGTAGAATATCCCAAAATTTAGCAACCCCGCCCTAACATGTTAAGGCTTGGTGATTCGTACAGCAATGGATTTCCTCAAACGTTCCTCTTACTACAATTCAAATCCTGCAAATTTTGTAAAAATTTGGACAATTCGAATAGCTATGCACCTTCCCGGTCTATTAAATCCTCCACAGCTACTTGCTGTCAAGTGTTCAATATTGGTTGACAAAAATTTGAAATTGTTATCGTTGTCATGAAATAAATCTCAATCACTTTGCCTTATGCAGTAGAAAGAGAAATTTAAGAGAAATATTAAGATACAACTGTACTTTGGTGTCAAAGTCTTATGTTATTGTGTCTTTACATGACCTTAGCGGAAGAGGCTTCAATCTTGGAAATTGGAAATCTTTACTTGTAGTGTCACATCTAATTGGCAAAGGCATTCCTTGATATCATAAATTAAGTAGTGATGCCACGAAGTTGTGGCAACAGACAAGATGTAGGGATGTTACTTTTAGTTACTGTGGAAGCAACGTTCTTGCATGTTTTTCTTTTCTTCTATAACACGTTGCTCGTTTCTTGTTAAAGGTACGTTCGTGGAAAATATGCAATATTCAGTATCATTTCTCTGCATCTGCACATTTTTTGGTACTCTTCCGGGTTAGCGAAATAAAGGACCTGCATAAAGTAAATTTCAGTCACCATTTCTTCACCATTTGAATTTGTCAGTAAAAATTTGAAAAAACAAGCTTTCTATTTGCGTGTATCATTTTTTCTGATTACTCGTAGCTGGCAACTCTGGGGTTGCAGCATATAGTATTTGTACACCTAATTGTAAGTATAATGTACTAGTTCAGCACAATTAAAAATTAGTTATCGTCGCTCCAAAAAAATTATCTTTCATTAGAATACACCATATAAAATTACATTAATCTGCTGATGACCAAGCTACAATAAAATAAACTCTTAGGGCGGTTACAAGACGGCATATTTACTTTAAACCAAGATCATTATTAACGACTATTCTGATAATGGATCCTATTACAAGATACTAAACCAATTTAAACAAGCTATAATTCACTAAACAGGGATATGTAGCATCACAGTGGTAAATGTTTTATATAGTTCATTCGTTTTTGTTGCTGTTTTATTATAAAGAAATAAATAGATACATACATCCACTTAAAAAAATTGTTTAATTTCCAAAAAAGAAACAAATAAAGTATATATTCATTAAAGTATTACTAAAGCATCGTTATATTTGGTCCTTCGACCTATAACGAACAGTACTTTGCAAATAATAATAATTTGCAGATAATAAGAAGAAGCGAAAGAGTAAATGAAAAATATAAAATTCATACAGAGGAAAGTAAGTTAGTAGACAAAAGTAAGCTCGATCAAAGAACAGAAACTGAAACTACTAAAAATATCTCACACAAAGATAAAACGATGAAATTACATGCAACAGTTGATAAAAACGATATTAGAATCTAAATTAAAAGCAGCATAGAAGAAATGATTGTTAGCCCAAGAAGTATTAGATTTAGAACTTGCTTTGAAGATTAAATTAATCAAAAGGAAGAACATAGTAGAAGTTTTGTGTCAAGTAAGTTGCCAACAGAAAATGAAAGTATGAAAAGAAAAATAATTCAAGAATGGATTAATCAAACAGATATAAATATACATAGAATCAAGTAGAATTTTGAATTAAAGCCACAGGACTAACTATTTTACGAAAATGAAACAAACATCAACAAGTGCCCAAAAAACATAAATCGTCAGTCAAATGAGTCAAATAATGGAATTGGTTAAGCAAATTATAAGCAAATGATGTCACGTCAATTATAAAAGAATTATCAATATTTAATAATGGCCTAATTTTATCTCTCAATATAAAAATACTTCAACAATTTGAGGTAGTACAAGCTTTTGCTTATTTTACCCGAAAATACAAATAAGAGAATAGAAACATTTTGGGATGTCGAATATGTCATCCATGTTTAAAAAAAATCAAAAGCTTCAAAAAACGTAAAAAAAAGAAAATAGACAGTTTCCAAGCAGCATCTGAGTAGCAATAAATGAGATCGGAACTTTGATTGAGTAGTTGTTACGTAACCACAGCAAAATTGATGACTTTATAAGTTTAATTACTTCTGTTCGTCTTATTTTAGTAATTATGTAGTTTCTACTATTTATTAGAACTATGTAGTTCTATCACTTCTGAGTAGCCTTTAAAGTATGTCGAAGGGTATTGCCACTTACAAGGGAACCTTACAGTTGACATGTCGTCGATTTCAAAATGTAAATTCGCTGGTTTATAGTTTTTGATTCAGTTTTCAGGAATAATTTAAAAAGAAATAAATACTAAACGTTATGTCAATTATTCGAATAGGAAGAGAGATAATTAGAGAGTTATTACGATTATTATCTAGATCTTAGATCTAGGATCTAGGCAATACACGACTTACAATCGTAATAATTTTTATTGAATTATTTAAAAGTATAAGAAAAGCCCAACTGTAAACAGGTATGCATTTTTACTAAAAAAAACTAATTAAAAAAACTAGCGCAGCTAGTGGGAATCAACGTTAGACCAATCCACTAGTTTAGCCACCGAATCTGTTGCGAATAATGTTTTTATTCCAACTAAATACGTTGCGTCTTGTTTGTGTTAATTTGTTATTTTTCAAAATAAGCCGCATTAGATTAAATGCAGAAACAAGCATTTCCTTATTTTTTTTTACTTTTGATTTACTTATGATTTACTTTTATTTAAAAAAAGAATTTTTAAAATCAGCGACACGTCAGCTGTAAGGTCCCATTGTTAGTATAATTACTTTATTCGTTGCAACTTTATCAGTGGTATTGTGATTGTAGCAGTAGCTTTATTAATATATTTAAAGAAGGCGCGTGTTATTTTTCGATCATCATCACATTTAACAGAAAAGTTGCAATGGTTCATAATTTTAGTATACTGAAATTACAAAATAATTAAACAATTCATCGCTCCTTGATTATTAAGAACGTATTACAAATAGATAGTAATCCATCTTGTGACACAATCGAAGCATTAGCATAAAAAATGATAGAATATTTGCTAAGTTGCAAGAGTAAGAGAGATCAACCACGCGGCACGATGTGTCTAACAGAAAAGAAGTTCCACGAAAGTAGCAATTATTACGCTGCCACGTTGGCGCTACGCAGCTGGGCAAGTTCCAGAGAGGTTACTGCAACGTATCTGCTACTAAAAATTGTTCCCCATGGTTCCAGGCACGTAATAAAACCGCAGCAATTACGTGCTTGTGACTAGTGGCAAAAACTTAATAGTTCCACCGGTAGTTGCTGGTATGTAGCGATGACTAAAAATATTGCTTGGGTTATTTAAAGAATTTGCAGATACAGTAAGAAATTTAGTTATCACTCTTGAAACGTTAAAAGAAAATGATCACCTAAAAAAACAAGAACTTTTAGATAAACTTCCAGTGAAATACAAAATGGATTGGGTGTGCTATTATAATAGAGAAAACAATAGTGATAAAACGAGATTAGTAAAGTTTAAGAATTGGATAGATAAAATTGCAGATGATAATTCTTCAATTCAAACTCCAAGTTTCTCAGGTGATAGGTATTATAAAATGAAATTTTTGGAGAACTGAAGAACCTTTAATTCATTCATTCATTCTGGGCGTAGTCTTCACTCTTCACCCACTGCACTGAAACTCTAGGCTTATTGTGCCCCAAGAAGTAATTTACTCCATCAGACCTGTATCGCCAAAGAAGTTGAGGATACAGTTGATTGGTGCTGATGCAATTTCGCTCGGTTCAACGTACTGAGCCCCGAAATGTTTAAATCGTTTAGCCCCGAGGGCTGAACATTCACATAGGACGTGTAGGGCTGTCTCTTCTTCCTCTTCACATAGCCTACAGGTTGCATCATCGACAATATTCATTCTGTTGAGATGTTTATTAAGGCTACAGTGTCCTGTTAAATGTCTTAGTTGTTTCCTGCTCAGTCTCAGCAGTTCCTTTGTTCTCTTACTGGAAGGGGACATCATTAGTATTTTAGACTGCCTGTGCCCCTGTAAATTCTCCCAGCAGGTTTTATGTTTATCTTTCAGTAAGTCTTTGATAATCCCTCTTGCGGTTAAATAAGGGACCTTGCATGTAGGTTCAGGACCTATTAATCTCTGTTCGGAAGCTTGTTTTGCAAGTTGATCAGCTTTTTCATTTCCTTCATAACCCTGATGTCCTGGAACCCACTCTACGCAAACATTGTTGCGTGTGGCCAGTATCACCAGTGCTTCTGTGCAATTAAGCACGACCCTTGAGTGAATTTCAGTACTTCCTAAGGCTTTTAGTGCCGCTTGGCTATCCGTTAAGATGGAGATTTGCCTATTTTCAAAGCCCCTCTCTATCATACTTTGTGCACATAACATTATGGCTGTTATTTCAGCTTGGAACACGGAAGTGAGCTTCCCCAGGTTGCAGATGACAATTCTTCAATTCAAACTCCAAGTTTCTCAGGTGATAGGTATTATAAAATGAAATATATATGGAGAACTGAAGAACCTTTTACTAGCACAGAAGATAAAGAGATTTAAACAAATAAACAATTGCGAATGCTACAAGAAAGATTACCGCCACCTGAGTAAATGTTTAAGTTTTCTGGATATGGATTCAGATCAACGATGGAAATACATTTCAAAAAATAATTACTGCTTTCCTTGTTTAAATCAAAACCACACTATAAAGTCAAGTACCAAAAAGAAATCCTGTCTAGTAAATAAATGTTTAAATTTCTTATTAACGCAAGGAATTTAAACATAGCTATACAGTAATCATACAGTTGCAGCAATAGCGGTAAACATTAGAATTGATTAAATCCGGTATATTGGAGATTTTATTGCCTTTCACAAACATTTCGAAGGTGTCGTGGTCAATTATCAATTATCTACACCTGTTTTAAGCCCAGCTATTTAAAAGTAGAAAAGTTGTATCATCCATAATAATACTAACTTACGATACTCTATATTGATTTTTAATAAACTCTACACAAATTACTAGTCGAGTTTACTGTAAAGATGCATTTAAGCAATTTTATTGAATGGTATCTATAGAACATTTCACTTCGTCATTTTGTTAAAAATCAACCTACTATGATACGGATCACACCATTGAGAGCACTTTTTTATCACCTAATGAAAATAAAGTTAAGTCTAATAAATTCAGCGAGAGATAATTTATTAGATGTACCTCCCCATGAAGCGCCTCAAGGATCTACAGAGTGATCTACGTTCTTCTCATTTATACACAGTTGATCAAACAGTTTATATTTTCACTAGTAATAATTTTAAAAGTTAGAGACAAAACCCTAACTAAAATTTCTAATAATTCAGTTATTTAAATTTTAAATTAATGTTACTATGTAGGCAATACTATAAAAAAGTTGTATAAAACTGCTACGATAAGTAATAAACCTTGCGTCAAAGTTCAATAACGTAGTTGCTGAATTGGTGTTTTTATCCATCCTATTACTAACTTGTATGATACTCTCTATTGACTTTTAATAAACTATGCACGAACTACTACGTAATTTTACTGTAAAGCTAAAGATGCATTGAAGTGAATGGTATGTAGAACATACCAAACTTGCACTTTGTCATTCGGTTAGAAATCAACCTATTATGATACGAATCTCACCATTGAGAGTACTTTTCATCACCTCATGAAAGTATAATTAAGCCTAATAAATCCATTGAGAGATAATTTATTAGATGTACTACCTCCCCATGGAGTGCCTCAAGGATCTACATAGTGATCTATGTTCTTCTCATTTATACATACTAGTTGATCAAATAGTTTATATTTTCAAAAGTAATAATTTTAAGATTCAGAGACAAAGACCCTAACTAAAATTCCTAATAATTTATTAGCTATTTAAATTTTAAATTAATGTTACTATATAAACAATTATAAAGTATTTCTGTTTTTTCTTTGTGCTATTTTAGGGTAACGAGAACAGGTGTCTTGTTATAATTTGGAAAAATAAACGATGTAATAAATAGTACACCAAACCTGAAAACCTGGATTTATAAACTAACAATCATGTATTTACATAGAACGTTTTATGTTATTACATGCAACCACAGCATCATTATGTGTAGGTTTTTTTAAATATTATTTGCTGTATTACTACTATAAATACATTTTCATTATGGAGGATTTTAATATAAATCTGTTATGTGTGTTGGTTTTATAAAACAGTAATTATCACTCATGTTTAAATATAATTAATATTAGTATCTTCATTCATACAACTGGTCGTTTACATTTATTATATTATAATGAAACGTAAATAAAATAAATCAATAGCTTAACGAGCATTTAGATTTAAATGTGTTATTATCATAAGATAAAAGGTAAACTATACAAAAATATTATATACCTACCCCAAAATATTGCCAACACGTAAATCTACAAATATTTGGAACCAGACCGATATATGTAATTTATGTGTGAGCCTGAATGTAACAGGGATTAACCGAGATTTTTATTACGGAAACAGGTGATAGTGAGATATTTAAATAACTTTTGCTACCGGGATTGTAAAACTGCCAAGTTTCTCTTTCTATTTATTTTTTTCAATGCTTATCTTTATTATATTCAAATTCTTTGAATACAAATTTTAAAAATACAATAAACAAAATTTAGTCTAACGACTGATGTACATATTTTATTTATTGTTGTTCCTCTTCATAAAAGAACGTGATCTTTTCTGTATTTAAACATGTTTAAGTGTATTTCTTTTATGTCAATACTGATCTGTAATAATTTATTCAATCCTACATTCTTAATAAGCTCTTTTAATTTAACAACTAAAGAAACAATTTAAATATAGAATGTTTAAATTATGTACAAACTATAAATATTCAATAAGCTTCCGAATTTGAGATCTTTTTAAAGATATTCCTTCGTACCTATCGTCATCAATCATAACCTACAATTAAAGTCGTGTTTACGCCCCTTCGCAGTCAGCTATGGGTTATTATAAATTTAAAAATCTTCTAATAAATTACTACAACATATTTGTTGAGCATTAATACCAACTACACATTTTATTTAAATGAAACCAACATAAGGAGAAACATCTACAAGAACTCTTCATTAATTAATTAATTATCCTTACACTTAAATCTTGAATAAATTTATACTTTTTTTGGATAATTTTTATATAATACCGAATTCCATATTTTTACAACATACTAAGTTAAAAGGTTAAACTCTAAATGTATTATTAAATAATTGCAGGATACCCTCCGCCGCCACCCACTTGGTGCTCTGCGGGTGCCGACCATAGTGACATATTGCACCATGGTTTCGTCCCTCATAACTTATCCCTGAAAGTAAGGGGGTGTTCCTCACAAACAAAGCTTCCATGAAACATATCTCAAGTGGGCAACAAAATAAACCTTATGTAAACTGCATTGAGGTGTTCGTTTGGTATGAAAAGGTAAAAGAAGGCCCGTGTACAGTATCGGCAACATACCTACCTAAACTCGTGTTAGGTACGACAAATGATTTATAAGGTGAGATTGGATAGTCCGATTACATTCTTAAAAAATATATGTATAGTTTTCGTTTGCTTTTTCCGTCTTGTTTACGTGGAATTGATTTTTTGTGTTTTTTGGGCATGTATAAAAAAATCGAATTTGAACTGAGTATGCCGTTAAGAAAAGAACGTTTTGTTTGAAAAGTATGAAATTTACTCAACTTCTGCAATTTTAGAAAATTAAGAAAAGTTGGATTTGTGGAAAACATGTTTACAGAAATATTCTAACAGAAGTTTCATCAATAAATATTTGTTTGATATCGTAAGAAGTATTCCTCAACTTTACATAATTTCTTAGTATTCTTTGTTTTTATGTGTAGTGCTAGGATCTGCAGGATCGGTTGTAGAATAAGAATAATTGAGAATAGCATGCTCCAAAAAGATTAACATTTTTAATTTACCGTTATGTTTAAACTTCAACCAAAAAAGTCAAAAGCTGATACCTTCTGCTAAACCATATTGTAAAGTTGTGTACCCAAGCAGCATTTAAGTAGCAGTAACTGAGATCGGAACTTTGATTGAGTAGTTGTTACGTAACTGCAACTAAATTTATGACTTTATAGGTTTAATTTCTTTAATTCGGAATATTTTAGTAATTATGTAGTTGTTTCTACTATTTATTGGAACTATGTAGTTTCATTACTTCTGAGTAACTATTAAAGTATGTGGAACGGTATTGCCACTTAGTATACTTACTTTAAAGTCGTTGCAACTTCAAAGTGGTATTATGATTGTAGCAGTAACTTGCCCGAAGCTACTTTAAAGTTTTTAAAACCTTACAGTAGTATTGAATGTAACACTTACGTTTTTGCTACCCAGGAGAATCACATTAAAGTAATTTTTCGTAAACTACTCCATCTCCATATTTACTTGTAAAATGTTGGATTAATCAATAATCATTAATCAATTTGCAATTTGTTATGATTGTTAATAGATGTTTTACTATATAACCTTCAATAAAAATAACAATTGGTGCGAAGTTGTGCCTTAGGGATTGTTACGTATGTAGCTTGAAATTGGCAACATTTATTTGTAGTGATGTAACTAACCAATACTGGCCCGTCTCCTGGGCGAGCGTCAGTAACACTTGAGCCGGCTTGGAGGATACACGTCTTCTACAGTCTATGCATTGTGTATGTAATTCGCCCTGCTCACTCAATATTAATAAAGTTAATTAATGACAATAATTGAGTATCTTTTATTTAAACACATAAAAGAACATAACAGGAATAATATAAAAATGGTTTCTAACATGCGTATCAACTTATAAGCATTTCGTGTATATTTATCATATTTTATTAAAGATATGTTTTTACTAAAAAATATATTTAAAGAAGGCGCGTTGTTATTTTTCGATCTATCATCATCATATTTAATAGAAAAGTTGCAATGGTTTATAATTTTGGTGTACTGGAATGACAAAATAATCAAACATTTCATCGTTCTTTGTATTAAGTACGTATTACAAATAAACTGGTAATTCATTTTGTGACACGATCCAGCATTATATAGTATAGAAAATGATAGAATATTTGTTAAGTTGCAAGAGCAAGAGAGAGCAATCACGCGACACGATGTGTCAAAGAGAAAAGAAGTTCCACGAAAGTAGCAATTACTACGCCGCCACGTACCTGCTACCCAAAAATTGTTCCCAATTTTGGTTCCAGGCACGTAACAAAACCGTAGCAATTACGTGCTTGTGACTAGTGGCTAAAACTTAATAGTTCCACCGGTAGTTGCTGGTACGTAGCGATGACTAAAAATGCTGCTTGGGTATTCCAATAGATTCTTGTTTAATTTCAAGACATGGATTGAAAGGGCACATACCAAGATATTTTCAGAAAATGAACAATATATTTGATCTTCGAAGCATATCTACGTGAAATATTCTTAAAAAGTTAGCAGATCCAGACATCAGAATGACATAACATGTAATACTATAATCGAAGCTTATTAGGCACAGTCTGAACTTAAGGCCCCCAATTCCAGCTTCAAGAAATGTTACATTTTCCTTCATAGTAATCTTATTTATTTACACTCCAATCTTCTAAGTTCAGTAGCTGTTGAGTTACCTTCTTCGTGTTGAATGAACATGAAGACACCACGACTTGTTTCGAGTCCCTTAGCACCTACTTACTCAGTTACTGAAAATACATAAAGAAAATAGGTAACCAGTGGGCAAAAAGTATCAAAAACACAAAAAGATTTGATGTTTTGGGCAGATAAATCCAAGGTTAGTGGCAGACTGAAGCATTTTTAGTGGATTCAAATTTGTTAATTTACATCTATCACATATATGACATCCACATGTCTGTTGTGTGTGTTCTTCAACACGCTCACACTCAGAAATTTCTAATATAACATGCGATAATATCTTAGATCTTTAGGTTTTGCAGTATATAAAACTCATGGAATCTTGTTATGACTGATTATGTTAAGTTTATGAACTTCAAGAAATCACCATAATTGCGCCGATTGTCATAATTTATGTGCTCTTATTGTATTTCTTAAATACTTCCTAATCAGTTAAAACAAGGAATAATACCCTATTTTCATTGTGAGTTGCATAATGTAATTTTCTCAATACTTCAATTGACACATATAGTTCAGTTTCAAACCTTTAAGTTATTCATCAAATCACTCTTCCATCTGTCCACAAGGATCAAAAAGTCTTGTATATAAGTACCAGAATCACTATCGTACAGTAGCTATAATATTAATTATAAGCATAATTAATTAAGTTTGGATGAAGACAAGTACCATTCAGATTAGATTTTGAAAAGATGCTATTTTTCAAGATCGTATACCTATACATATCGATCAGAAAACGAGGCTGCAGGGACCAAGTGCACATAATAAATATGGTATCAGTTACGACATCCTTTTCAAACATGCATTTTTTGTAATTCTAACATATGGTAGATATTTTTTAAAGTCTCCAATAATATTCATAGTTCAGAATGAATTGCCAGAATAAATGGCCAATTAACATGTGCAGTAATATTTTTTTGAGACTAGTTATTAATGGAATTGTAACACATTACAAAATATGAACACAATATAAAGCTTACAGTGTTCAAGCATAGCGACCTTATGTATTATACAAAAGAATAGAATTCCAGATGTCTATTAAATTGGTAGATCCTACCACTAAAGCTTCACTATAATTGGCTTCAATATTTAATTTAATTGGGTTTATTTAGAAAACAAAATGCTTTATTTGGCAACTGAGAATTACTTGTGAAATTACTGAAACGGACTGGAAGCGTCATCCCCCGTAATCTCTAAATTAGACCTTTTTTGGATTCTGAGGTATCGTTAAACAGAAAATGCTAGGAAAAATGGTGATAGCTTTTAGACAAATTTCTACAGAATACCTACATTAATGATGATGTGAGGTTCTCTCTGGCGATTTACGTTTTTCTAAGGACATAAACATTGCTAGAAACTTCTTAATATTCAATTCTATATTCAAATGCTCCACTACACGTGTTATGAAGTTAAGGGAAACTCAAAATAATAAACAAAAAAAAAAGGATTTTAAAAACAATTTCGACCATCTCTCAGGCTTTGCACATTTTGAAGACTATATTGATTTTGGCGAAAGTATATCAGAAAAAATTAGAAGTTTTCTTTTGCATAAAAATTGATTTTTAAAACATGAAGCTTGGAAATAAGCTGTGAGATGTAGTTATTGTTCTTGAACTTACTCTGAACTGATTTATATGTACTAATAAATTAAACAAAAATGAGAAAAGGTAGACACTAATTTTTTTAATTGATTGATTTTTGTTTTGCAGTACTACACATATTCAAAAAGTAAGTTTAAACGCTCTTATAATAAGAGTACGAGGGAAAAAAGTCAAGCGAGAAATCCAACAAAAAATTATCATAAAATTTTCCGGGTTATTTAATCTATTCTTATCCATTTTTTCACAAATATGATAGAATTCCTACTATGTTTAACAAATGTATTGACTTTAAATCATGTGGAATAATTTAAAATTCAAATATTTTTTAATGTAAATATTACATTTGCAATTTAAAATAAATGTTACTAGAAACATAAACAGGACAAATAATTACCATTAAGTAAATAACATAATATTCAATAAATGCAAATATGTGTTTATAATAATTAATAAAAGCAATTTATAAATAATTCATTTATAATCAATCAATCACACATTATGTTACTTATTACAGTTCAATACTAAAACAAATCTTTTAATCAAAAATAAGAATTTTTCTGTTTAAATTTTGCATTTCAAAAATGAAACCAAGCTTCATTAAAAACAAAATATAGTTTAATATAGTGTCGGTCTAAACGTTTGAAATAGACTTTACATTTCATTTACACGTGCTCAAGTTAACGCCAACACACGTGCCCTAAACTTGTACCGTCCCACTAGGATATTCCCCTCCAAGTTCTATCCCACCCTCTAATCCCCACTTCTTACTCCTAGTTGTAGTTTCACAATTCCCGTTTAGATGGAGCTGCTCGAAGTTTTGCGTTCGATTTAGTGCAAGCTTTCACTGCTGGTGGCGCTGAAGTTGAAGCAAGCGCTAAAATACAAAATCATTTGGCGGGTCCCACGTGTTTCACTCTGTGCTATATAGATGGTACCAATTTGATAGTGAGAAGGTCTGGTTGTTTTGGAGGTTAACTCTTTAACGATGAAAAAAGGAATTTTTGGTTATATAAATGAAATTTCAAAAAAGATTCTTTAATTAAATAAAAAAAATGTGCAATGGTTTATTTATAAAATAGGAGTCTAAGAATAAATTGGTGAAACTACTTATTAAAGTAACCCGTATTTACCCGCAAGCTAATGAATACGACAGGTAATAAATACCTGGTAATGAGAGATTATCGTACACCTTCTTAGGTGGTATACTAATAATTTATTTTATCTATAGAAGGATGTTCCAGCTACATGAGCACGAATGTGAACATTAATTAAAACAACAATTAATGTAGAATATGTATTTTATAGATTGCTATTGTAGGGATGGAAAGAAGGTTTAAATTAAACTAAAATTATATTTAGAAACAAAACTTACTTTTAAAAATATGAGATCCAATACTTTTAAATGAATATAAAATTAATGATATAAATTATATTATTATTATTTATTTACATCATTATGCAATTGGAATTAATTAAATGTATTTAATGCGTACTAACTGATAGAAAGAACATGTAGTTGTCAGTTATTTTATCTTTTAAAGCTAAATTAATTACACAAACAGAAAGGTAAATGTAAATAAATAGATAAATAAATAAATACTTCCTCACCTATCACTTAAAAGGAATATTATATAACATAATTAACTAACCGCCTTCAATTAACTTGATACATTTATTTTTAAATAGCAAATAAAATACTATTCTGCAACAGAACAATAAAATTAATAAAATAATGAAGAAGAAAATAATATTTAAAACAGGTTAGTCAACCAGTTTAAAAACTGAGAATTTTAAAGAAATTACAATCATTATTTAATTATGTATTACTATGCAAATATGTACTATAAATAACTACAAACGTATCCTGGTGACGCGTTCTGAAAGTGATTTAGTAGTAGTAAAGACCTGAGAATACCAACCAGTGAAACAAAACTGGATGAGAGAAGTAAGTTTTGGAGTTTAGCGGCCTACAACTTTTTTATAGAAGAAGATTTTACAGTTACATCTGTAAAATATTAATTTTTATTTATATAACTGTTAATGAGTAATGGCTCACAAAATATAATACTTTATTGATAGCCATTTACTATTTACTAATAGCCAAAAATTCAAAAAAAAAAAGATATAACAGTTCTAGTGTATCTATGACAAAAAAGCATATAATAGCAGGAAAATGTGATGTTAGACCTTACAAGAAGTAATATCACAACTTATAATTATACGTAGAATTATATTGTTCCTTTTATAGTGTACCTGAGTATATTTACTTGGCCTGCGGGTGGACCGAAACCAAGAGAAGATAATTATACCTCAAGATAAGCTTCTTTGCTGTTTCATTACCTAAATCTGTGTAATTCAGAGATTAATATTCATAAAAAATAGTTAATATTATAACCGCATTATGTATTTATTAGTTATAAAATTAATTCTTGGTAGATTACATTACAAATAAAATTTATTCTCACCGTCGTAAAGGTCTGTAAGCAAACGATGAATGCCATTGTTTGCTGGATAAAATAGCCAATAATCTGCATAAAACAGATATATGCATATTGCACATCAAAATAAAATCTTATGTTAGTTTTATGTTTTAAAATGTATTGATACAAACCTTAATAAATAACATTTCCTGAATGTAATTGAATTCATGGGCATATCTGAGTTTATATTTCTATTGGAACTCTTCTGTCTAAAGTATGTAGTATGGGTTTTTTTAAATTCACTTGTAATTGCCATGAGAGCGTATATTTTCAATATACTATTTGTTCTATAACGAATTTGTATCTATATTTTACTGATTTAGGTTATACCATAAAGTGCTGAGTGATAGAGGTGTTGTTCTGATAGAAGCTATTAGTTATACAGTGTGTTTTTTGTGAACGGTAATATAGGAAATCCAATGGAATTTTATCATTTTCCTCGTAAGTTTGTACCCTTGCAAATGTAAGTAGAAATTTTGGTATCAATCGAAAGAAGAATTCATTTTACGTCAAAAAAATGTTAAACTTTATGAAGAAAACCAAAATCGGTTTAGAAAAAGACTTAAAAAGCTTTATTGATTTACTGCTTTTGGTAATAAGTTATTAAAAAAAACTGGAAGCTGAACGCCGATTTACTTTTTTTTAATTGTATTGCATACTAATTATTATTTTTAGAACTTTATTACAACGATTATTAGTTTTATGCCCTTTTTTTATTTTCCTTTCCGATAGGTAGTTAAAATTGTACAAAAAGTAACTATAAACCCCCGCAACAAAAATATCTAACAATAAAAAAAATTAATAATCGTTGTAATAAAGTTCTAAAAATAATAATTAGTAAGTAATACAATTAAAAAAAAAGTATACGATGACGGGGTTTGAACTAGCAATTTTTGATTAGGAAACTGAAGCGTTAACCGCTACACCAATCGGCGTTCACCTTTCCTGCTTTTTTTTAATAGCTTATTACCAAAAGCAGTAAATCAGTAAGTTTTTTAAGTCTTTTTTTAAATCGATTTTGGTTTTCTTTATAAAGTTTAATATTTTTTTGACGTAAAATGAATTCTTCTTTCGATTGATACCAAAATTTCTACTTACATTTGCAAGGGTACGAACTTACGAGGAAAATGATAAAATGCCATTGGATTTCCTATATTATCGTTTACAAAAAACACACGGTATACTGCTTGAGTTCAATTAGGCAGAAAACCTACTTTTCGGCCAGTTACAGATACGTATGTTTTATCTTGAATCGAAAAATTAGTGCAAGTACTGTATATATGAAAACATTGTTATAATGATAGTTACTGTACATAAGAATTAATACATACTCCAAATTCGGTAAAACAATTTCTAATTCAAAGCACCCAGTGGGGGGGGGGGAGATGCTACAGAATAATATTCTAAACTGACTTCTAAAGGTCGACACATTCAGAATTGAGTGAATCCAGAAGTTTTTGAGTAACTCAAAGTTTGAAAAATTGCTCAGCACAAGGAGCTGCTCTTTGATTTTAGAACTACCAACAAAACTTTTTTCAATAATTTCAAATTATAAAATTCCTTGTCTAAAACGAGTTGGTAAAGATTTTTCTGCACTATCCGGTTACCTAAATATACTCTGAAGCTGCTTCAATATTTTTGAAGTCACAGTGAAATAATTTCGGAAAAAAATAAACAATAACAAGACTTTACATGACAAAATGTATATAGAGATAAAAGCAACCATGCACAAAACCAGTACAGTCGTTAGGCGCTAGTGATCAAGTTACTCTACAATTAAACTTATGTACTAAATGTCTTCTTTGCGAAACTACTGAAATAAAAAGATAGGAGAAATCTAGTTTGATAAACCATCACTTGTAAAGTGGTAAGTTAACTACTCTCTGTACAATATTGTAAAATTCCGAACATGCCACTATACAATGCACTACTCAACTCTGGCATATGTTTCAAATAATGCTGGTACTATTATTTTTCGTCAAATTCAAGAGTTTAGTTAAAGTGTTTCAGCTATACTAGCCAACTAGTGTTGGCTGAAATAATACAGAGTAATTCGTTTTCCGAAAACGGCGGAATGGGAATTCATTGGCGTGCGGTAACTGTAACTAAACACTAAAAATACATTAATCTGATAAAACGACAGATGTCTTCGTTATCTTACGCCTTGTTCTGAACGTCTGGTCATTTCATAATGGCGATAGCACAGGCAGTGGCGGATTTAACACTTAAGGGGCCTGAAGCGTTATAAATTTTTGGGGCCCCATAGTATAAATCAATCACTACAATTTATATACTTTTTATTTTTTTATCAAAAATTAAGTACATATAATTGTTAATATCAGGTGCGAATTCACGGGTAGGGGGGTGGAGAAAATTTCCTTCTCAAGATTTTTTAAATAAACCAACTTCGTCTCATGCCGCAGTCACACGAGTGTGAAATTGGCGTTGTTTTACGTGTTACACACTATACTTTATCTACGACCACAAAAACGTAATAAAACACCAAAAGCTAGGAAGAATATTTAACCTAGAATATGATTTGAGATTGAGATGCTGGATTGTCAAAACTAGACAATGCCCACAGTTTGTGGAAAACAGGTGTTACATGTAAAAATTAAGAAATCCGTATAACTCAATGTAATAATCGTTTAATATTTAAAATGAATACTGAAATTTGAACAATTATTTAAATTGATAATAGTAGTTTTGTTGGTGTCTTCAATTCTTTAAATGTCATAGACACATTTTTAAATGTATTTTGGACGTCATGTTGTTCCGCCGCTGCTTTTTTGTTAATGTAAGTAAATCATAACCTCAATTTTACAAATACATTGAATATCTAATGCTTCATTTGAATATAATTTGAAATAACGTAAATTCCCAAAACATTTTTAGATTTCCATGTAATACACCGGTTATTCTAAATATATGGACTAAAGCCATCGTTAAATCAATTTTACATTAATTCAATAACAATTTTTGTAATAACTTTATATGGTAATAATAACTTTATATGCTGTTAGTCGACACAGTAGCTCAGAGCACTCGGAGCACTTTGAATGCTTGCCTTTTCGCACAAAACTCTATATTGCGTCGACCGTGCACCTGTTTTACACTCCTGTACACGTTATGAATTGTTGTTCTCACATGTTTCACTATTCTCGACAAAATGAGTTCCCATGCCAATAATTTGTATTTGTCGCATGTCCAATGGGATCCTGGGCAATGGTCCTCTGCTGGGCCCCCAGAGTTGTGGAGCCTGGAGCGACCGCTTCCACCGCTTGTGCGTAAATCCGCCACTGTTCACCTTATGTCTATCAGAAACCATTAATTCAAGAAATTAGTCATCATAGTAGTCGGATGAACGCGCTGATTGTGCGAGAAGACCAGCATTCGGACCGACAGAGATGATACATTACTCGCAGGTCTGCTGTGAAACGGTATACTCCGTTACAATATGTTACCTATCGCTCTGAGTGCTTACCTTTTCGTACGAAACTCTAATGCGTCAACCGTACACTTTTTTACCAGCCTGTACACGATATCATCTGTTTCTTGTTTCACTTTTTTTGAGAAAGTGAATTCCCACGCCAATAATTTTTATTTGTCGCGTGTCCAGTGCGGCGGTCCTTGACAGGAGGCCTCTGCGGGGCCTCCTGACTTGTGGGGCCTGAAGCGGCCGCTTCCAACGCTTGTGCCTAAATCCGCCACTGAGCACAGGTATATTCGATAGTGTGACACATAAATCCTTTACATAGTATTTTGTACCTACGCGGAAGAACGAATGAATTACCCTTTATTATTTCGGCCAACTGTTGTCAACAACACATTATATTAGCTTCAAAATATAAAATAAAAAATGAATCCGAGTCAAAGGAGGACTCCGGTAAAATTTGCAATAAAAGTAGTAGTGGCGAAAATCCCCCTGACCATATAAGACATAATTTAGTACGTTCACACTTAGAGACAAAGAATATGGGTATTGCAGATAAACACTTTTTGAAATTCAGAAAGAAGTTCTACAACAAAATATGTATTCCCATGTACAATTTGTTTGTTCTGATTTTCTTGTACATATATTGTACATAAATTTTTATTTATT
The DNA here is from genome assembly GCA_929113105.1 of Agrypnus murinus. Lineage (NCBI taxonomy): Eukaryota > Metazoa > Arthropoda > Insecta > Coleoptera > Elateridae > Agrypnus > Agrypnus murinus. The sequence goes on from OV816024.1 coordinate 76,263,912, forward strand.
TATTTAAAAACATTAACCCAATAGCAGGATAAAATCCAAGAGCGTGAGTCGCTAAGAAAAATTTACAGAAAAATAATGTGTTATTCTAGAATCAATATTATATTGTATAGAAGTTTGTTCTTGTAAAAGCAACAGAATAATGGGCACTATTAAAAAAAACTTCATAAAATAGAACATGACTCATTAGAAAAAATAAACTAGCGTCTACATAAGTAAATCAATAAATTGTCACTTGAATCATAGAATTAGAAATTCCTATCTGCACATTTTAAAAATAATTGTACAGTGGCGAGCAGTTGAAAGTTGACAATTAGAAGGCTATTTTATTGGCCATTTTAAAAAAGAATTTTTGATAATGCGATTTTTCAATTTTGCTATACATTAGTATTGTCTATATAGTAACCTAAGAAGTCTGATTTACACGTTGTTATTTAACCAAATTTCACATAAAGAGTAGTCAACTTGCAACTACTCGTCACTGTACGTGTACATAGGTTTTATAATATATTTTTAAAAATCTATTTATAAGTACATAGGTACCTTTTATTTGAAAAAATATAGGAGTATACAATTATTATTGTATGATTTTAGTTGTAATGATTTTAATTAATTTGTTTGATTTTAATACAGCCTTGGTAGTGTAATGCCTGGCGTGCCGGACTTTCACCCATGCGGCCCGCGATCGACTCCCGGCGCCGGCAGATCTGGTTAAGGTTTTCTGCAGTGTGACAGTTTTAGCTGTGACACAAATGTGGGATTTGCGCTGTTCCACCTGTAAGTCGGCTGCAGCCGCACATTGGGCCTACATAATAATAATAATCGCCCCCTCCCTCCCGCACAAGCTTATATAGCTTCTGGGGCCTTGGTTTAGGTTATGGGTTGTAGTAGTTATTATTATTATTATAATTGTAAATCTATTTTACTGTTTGGTCTTGTAAGTTGTGATATAAATGAAAATGGATTCTATATAAAAAAACCAGAGGCATTTTGTATTGATCGAAAGCCTTGAGGGGTTTTACTCCGACTTTATATTTTTACAAATTAGCGGACTTCCTTAGATTTACGTAAATACAAAGTTGCCAACATCGAGTATTTATTCTTTACCATTTGAATTGTGACTTCTGAATCTCCTCCTGAGCCTGACTTGGGATGTTAGACTGAACAAAAAGTTATGTAAATGTGAACGCCAGGTTCTTCGGTATGTTGTCTACTTTAAGTTTACAAAATATGTCTCCACTCTAGGATGCCTTTTGAACTTAGTTCGCAAAAAGTAGTTTGTGTGGTAGTTCTTTGGCCGTATGGTTCTCATGCAGTTCTGAGTATATGCACCATTAAAACCTGTTCATTATAAAAATAAATAAGGTAGTACATATTTGCGGCCGTCCATAGACAAAGGGATCTTATATTCACCAAGTAAAATCTTCAGGAGAGCAAGGAAACGAAAATAAGGCCAAAAATTGGCATTTTTTTGTTATTTTTTCTGTATGTGGAAAGCCATGCTTTATTTTAATTTATTTATTTTTGGGCGAGGAATTAGGATGGCAGAGCATCCTTCGTATCTCATAGCAACGCGTACTGTGATCATTTGGCTGACTCTACTAGAATTTTTGGGATTTTTATCGTGCCAAACATCGCATCGACACGGGATCTACAGTTTTACTTCCTATTCGAGTAGAAGGATGTTTTTTAATTTTTCTCCGCTATGAAAAATTACTAGCTCGGCAGGTGATCGAACCTGAGACCATTGGATTATGAAGCAAACGTGCAAATCACGTTTCATCATCGAGGCTGGCCATACTTTATTTATTTATTTACTAAAATGGTTAAATTTCCTATTCAATCAGACAACAATATCATCACTGTATTATTTGACAAACTTTACAGTCGGTTTCGTCAGTTTCTGGAAAATGAGTGGTCTTAAAAGTTAATTTTCAAAATTCTGTAACGGTTAATGACAGAAAAAAAAACAAAAAGACCATTTTCAGCATTAAGCTCTCTATGAGAAAACAAGAAAATCACAATTACGACCTTGGTGAAGATAAGATCCCTTGCCTTAGATCGGTCACATTTGCAGCCTTTTTTACTATAGGGCACCTATGTAAGTACTTCCGTAGTCAGTATTTGAATTCGAGTAAAAAGCCAAAATTTTCCAATACAATCTTGTTTAACAACGATTTATCTGGATATATTGTTTTTATTTTCTTTTACATAAATAAGATATTTCAATGAACCAGGTTCGAACTAAAGATCTTTTGACAATTATTGCACTATTATCAAATGTATTTATCATGCATACTTATTTCTACTGTCTAATAATTTTTTATGTTTGGTTTCGTCATCTTTACTAAAGCTACTATTACCTAAATGTTTCTTTTAATAAACAATAGCTTCGTTTTTGTTAACTGATGAGATTTTGTAGCATACTTACGTATCTATGGTTGAGGTATCGGGTTTTCTCTTAGGGAATCATACTCACTATGGAAGATAGTGTATCTTTCAAGATCTTTTGAAGAGCTAACACTATTAAAATTCATAGGCAATTTTATAAGTGAACTTTTTGTTGGAAAGATCAGTTTCCACTGAGAATTAAGCAAATAGTTCATCTTCGTTCTGCAACATGTTTCGAAATCAGATTAGTTGCAGACTTTAACAGGCTCTGTGGACAATTCTGAAAGAAACATAACTGCACGATCTGTTTTCTGTTTGTGATACAATAATTCCATATTATCGGAAATCTTTAAATTCAATATTAGTGATATCTCTGTTGGCAGCTCAAGTGTAAGAGCAGTGTTAAGTTCAGAAACCTTCTATGGTTAGCGTGCGTCTATGATTATCTTCTCTGACAAAGAATCGTCGAAATAAGAACATGGAACAAGATATATAACGGAGTATACATTTTTGAAATATGTATCCGATTTATATGATAATCTATTAAAGTACTTATTTATTTATAGTCTTTACTTTAACCGGACTTGCAGTACTTATTAATAAACACTCGCATTTATTCTTCAACGTATGAGAGGCTTTGTACAGGAAAAGAAAGCGAAGGGCTCAAGTTTAAAGTATATCCAATTACATGTAGATTTTTAAAAATGAGTAAAGTCTGTAGCTTTATATTGGCGGGGTTTTTCAATGAGGCACAACTTTGCAAAAATTCTTAATTAACGATATGATATCCAGGCCTGGTGTATGCCTTTCCTTTTGAGCCGTTGAAAACATAGAACAGCAAATCGTAATCAAATTTGAATTAAAAAACATAAGCGCGTCACATCAAGAAGACCATTTAGGTGTAAATTGAAATAAAAATACCAAATAAATAATAAATTTTTATTATTACTGTTTTAATGGTTGCTACAAATTTGTAGAAAGTTTCACGATCTTTGTTCTTCCAAGCTTTACAAACATTTTCATAATACTAAATCCCATCACAATTTTGTATGATCAGCTGCCTTTAATATGATCTCCGTTAATTTAAATACAAACCTGAAACAACCATATCAGAAATAAATCTTCTCATCGCATATAACCAACATAAATTCTTTGGTAAAGAAGGATGTTCATCATCAATAATAATTGTGATTTGAATTTCGACGAATTTATATTTTATTTCCTTATACCCCGATCAAAGTGAAACATTGTCTACGGGTGTGCGTGAGTGTATGTGTGTTCATATGATCGATGGGGCGTCCATTCAACGCTGAAAACCGGGTGGTCGAGTCATTAGCGGTAGTTTACTGGTCCCAAGTATTATAAATGCCCCTCAAATGATGCCTACGGTTAAATCACCTTATATAAACTCAATTTTCTGTATTGCACTCTTTTAAAACATATTAATTTTCAGAATGCACACATGCATTTTTATGCAAAATAACAATACTACAACCGCATTACCGATAATCATTTCGAGACCAATTACCAGCCATAAGTTAGCAACCCTTGCATATAAATATTTATAGCATGTTGTTATTGTATGCAAATTACCGACAAACAAAAATAATACGATGAACATTATACGCAACTAATTTAATTACTTACAATTTATTATACACGTATAATTATTAATTAAAAAGGGAGTTGTCTTTTGTATGATAAATAAAAGATTTTGGGTTAAAACAAAAAATGAGAATGTACCGTGAAAATTATTTTTTGTAGTAAAAAGTTTTAAAAAATGCTTCGCAAGAATACCTGTTTTAAATTATATGTGTTAATTGATTATTATTTAAATTATGTACATGGTAAAAGATTCGCATCCGTGCTTCCATTTACGCTACTTTAACGAGGTGTTTTATTTCAGTTTAATTAAACATGGTAGTAATTAGAAAATCTGTAAGGATTGGTATGTATTTAACGTTTTTAATAAATTCTTTTACAATTCATGCTCAAATCTGTAATAATACTCAATTATGGTACTCGGTTATTATGTAGAATACATACGGAAACCTATAGTAGATTCTGAATATAGAATATATTAATTCCGAAACCTCGAATTACTTTTTTCTTTTATTATCTAAAAGGAAGATGGTAGACTAAATACCAATTATAAATTATTAAATCGGACGCGTAGCTAAGGTATGACCAAAATGGCCTTGGCCTTATGATTACTATTATTATTTTAATAATTCTTTGGATAAACAGGAACTAGTCGAGTTTTTTTTAAGAAAAGATTGATCATAGATTATCCTACAATATAGCTGTGAAGTGTAAGAAAAAACGAACCGCTTGTAACTGATTTAAATACGGTTAAATATATGCCAAACTTACCTGAAGTGTAATGTAACTTTGCTTTGTATAAAAGAAAACGTGTAAACGTTATTTGTAGAGTCCATTTGTTTTCGACTTGATATGATACGGCTTTCTCGTTTTCGTAACTAAATAGTTGACTGCTTGTATTAATGTAGATCTCTTTGAAGTACTTGAAAGTTATATAAAGCTATCTTCAGAAAAATACTCAACTGGAATCAGATTATGTGGTATTTCAGTAACAGTTAATATTTATCACTGATTACTGTTACTGTAGTAATGTTATACATCAATCAGCAATAAAATTATAAGATACATATACTAAAAAAGACTGCACATATTTTGATATCATTGCTGTAGAGACTTACTGTTTGAGACTTGCAGCTTCAATAAATTTTAGCCTTTTATAGATTTACAAATGTAAGATATTTTTTAAAACGCTATTACTTAATTGCCTTAACTGTCAGGCGAAATATGTGATCAAGTCAAGTTATGATAAAATCAAATTCTTGTCATCGATAGAAGTTTAAATGTTATTATATGTTACCAAGAAAAGGTAGTGACAATTTTTTGCAATTAATTTATTAAACCATTGATACCATCTTGGCCTATTATCTAATAGAGAAGGCTTTTCTCCATTTAGTAAGTTTTAAATTAGAATAAGTATACGTAGAGATATACGATAATTAAGTTGTAATGCTGCACTAGGTTATTCGAGATTCTAAGATCCAGTAAAAAAAATTAGTCTGACACAGAATCCAAATACCATTGTAGTAAACTGATGTGGATACAAAATTAGTTTTGAAGGTATATGTAAGAAAACGTATACGTTTTGAATGTCAGCGAGAAATCTTCTCAGCCAAAATCTTTCTCTAGTCAAACATATTATGAACACCTTTATGCTGGTCCTGGTTCAGTCTTCAGCACGTCATTCATTTTCTCTTTATGGTTCTGGGCATTTATATAGAACCAAAGATATACATAGAACGTACATAACTAATATAGAAAAGTAAAAATACAGAACTTCTAATGTGTAGAAAATTATTAATTTTTACTAATATTTAGATCAATGCCAATTTTTTATGTATGACATGGATATTTTAAAAACTTTACCAAGTATTAGCAACAAAATATGTATTTCTTGAGAAATACTTATTAAAATGCTAAGTTCCTTTTCTGGGACAATCATAAATTACAGGAAATGATATATGGAATTACACTAAAAACAATTAGGTAACCACTAAATATATTTGTGAAATTTAGCAAAATATAATGAATGTTGTGGTTCAATTTGAATTCTACTAAAGAAAAATCTAACAGGAAAATATTTTTTATTTTTGTAGTAGAACCAAACTTAAAGTTGGATAAGATAAAGTAATAAATACATACCAGATATCTTAGGGTGCGTCCGTAACGGCGCACCGCATTTCGCCTAGACCAGCGTTTCTCAACCTTTTTTTACTTGCGTACCCCTTGACCTATCATCACTGCTCCGCGTATCCCAACCCCATCTGCATTATGTATAATTGCTTACATCTACATACAGGTACAGTAATAACATTATAATTCAGAGACGTTTTTATTTTTACCAGTTATGCAAAGCCCGTTAACGCGGATCTTACGTTCTGGTAAGATGTTTGATCCTAAGGGATTTTGTCTTGTACAAATACTATATTTATAGTTCGGTTGGCAACACTGAGATAATGACATAATGAACAAATTACAACCAACCCGACGACTAACACTGAGATTATCCCAGATTCTTCGCAGAAATAAAATTCTATTACAGAAAACAATTCCGAAATGCCTGCCCGCTCTGTGTAAGGATTATTGAAATATATCTCTCGACAGGTACTAGCCCTGCAGATAAAATATATACCTAAATTGGATTTAAAACATTCATTTCTTTCTAAATTAAAATTATTTTGGATTCAATTTAATTATTTTGATTTTTTTCATAATGAAAAATAATTTGTATGGAATTGGAAATGCCAACAACTTTTTATATTCTCTCTTATGTTCAATCTATCTAACAATGTCCACCATTACATTTTTTTTCGCGTACCCCTTGAGATCATTTCACGTACCTCTGGGGGTACGCGTGCCACAGGTTGAACAACGCTGGCCTAGACCACAGCCTAGTACCCTCGGTTCGACCGTCGCTTTTTGAGCTTCGCCCTGACCCTGGCCTCTAAGTGTCCGAAACGGAGCACCTGGCCTTTTTGGGTCAGTTTTGAAGTAAGCATCCATAGCGCAATCATAGATTTTACATCTTCCTCCTCGGACGGGGAAGATATCTTATTAAATTTAAATTTAAAAACATGGTATTTGCTTGAAAATGCCGAAAGATGACAGTTGCATGCCATAAATAAAAAGAGAGCTTATTATGGAGAATTTCATAAGCTATACAAGGACTTATGAAGGAATTCAAAGTGTTTTTTTAACTACATGAGAATGGGTATTGGTACGTTTGATTATATTTTAGTAAAATCACTCAGTGTGCGATGGGCGAGGCTCTGAAAAATACTAAGTTCAATTTCTCTAGGCTAGGCGAGGGTACCAGACTAGGTGCGATGGGCGAAGCGTCATTACGGCCACGCGCATTTAAAATAACGTATTTATTTTTTTGGGCATGCCAGGCGAGGATACCAGGCTGTGGTCTAGGCGATGTGCGGTGCGCGTTGCGGACGCATACTTAGTCTGTAAATTTTGTATACAAGGTGTCTTATAATACGTGCATTAAACGTGGCAAGTAAAATAGTTAGACATAGACAAAAAAAATCCCAAATATTTTTCTCAGAAGCCGAATTTCCGGAAAAAAATGCAAATAAGAAAGGATATAATGTTTTTAGCACATACAAAGTGTTTGTTATATTCTTCAAAACAGGACGTTTTATGTTTTGTAATGTTTACATTGTTGATCCTGTTTTGTTAATAAATAATACAATTATGCAGTCAATCAGTCAGATCATAATTTCGAGAACGTCGATAAATAATCAAGAAAAGGAATATAGGTCAAGTCTTTGTAAACGATACCTTCTTGTAATCATGTGAAAAACTCATCAAATACAAAATTCGATGGTGTTTTTTGTTTTAAATAAAATTGATTAACAGTAACAATCACTGGCATTTAATTCAGAAATCACCCTTTAATTTAGGATTAATTTAAATAATTTCCCTTTGACTAAATCTTTGTACTGTTCGTAGAACTTGCCGCACATTAAGCCTGGAGTTCTTCTCATTACTAAAATATTTTATTAATGTAGACAAAACAAAGCGTCATAACCCGGGGGTTCCACACATCGCACTTCAGATTCTTATTAGAATTCGTAATGTAATCCTGTTATAATGCCGAATGGTTTTTATATTTTTTCAAATTAAACTGAAAGCCGACCACATTAATAAAAATCGTCGTTTAATCTAATTAACTTACCTTATCAGGAAATCAAATATTTAAAAATCAGATAAGATATTCAGATATTCTCTTAGAAATCAGATTTATTTTAAAGCTGTTATTAGACCCTGAATTTATTTCATGATCAACAGTTTCCATTCTTATTCGAATTATACAGCATAAACAAACTCGTGCTTTATTGACAAATTAGTTTGTCTGGATCTTAGATTTCAAAGTTGGCACTTACGGTTATTAATTATATCACCGTAAACACGTTATAATTTTATATGTAAGTACATTACTAAAAACGTCGGCTAAAATTAGTAAAAATCTTGACTTTCTCACAATCTTCACACAATTTTCTGACAATTTTTTTGTGAAGTTCCAAATTGGGTCGAAATATGTTTTGAATAAACTGAGTAACGAACTTGCTTGCATACGAAAAGTTAAAAACATATAAAAGAAACAATTAATAAATAAATATTAGTAGAAACATATGTATATTTATTAAATAAGAGTAGCTAATATAAATAAAATATATAATAATTAAGAAATAATTCATATACCAAAGAATAAATGTTGAAGTCATTATAACTATTAGAAAAAACTATGAATTTCTATATTATTTATTTCTTTCTATATACCTAATTGTTGTTTAATACATTTGTTTTCTATATTATTGATTTTCTACATTTTTGCATGCTATATTATTTACGTTCTATAATAATGTCTTTTCTATATTATTGCCTAATTTTGAACTTACATTCATTAAACGGTCTACAATTGAATTGACTTCTTACCTTTATCACAAGTGTTATGGATTATTCCATAAATAATATTGGCATAACATCATTTTTCTAATTATTGTGATAATTCCTGTGTAACACCTACCATGCATGTTGGTATTAGTGATTATGTTATGTTATAAACAGCTATTTATTAAAGATAATCAATCTATTATTTTCATAATTCGATTATATGAACTATCATTTTATAAGTAGTGCATGTTTACTTTCAGCAATGAATGCAACCAATACAAAAACGAAAAGGTTACCACCAATTTACTAACCATGTTAAAACTGATTTAACCATGGAATTCTAATGCTCACGGCCACAAAAATGCTACTAGACCACATTTTTAGAGAAATCGACAGTATTGTGAAAGTAAGCTTCATTAATTTTGTTATTTTGACTAATTAAGACTAGCATTCTATGTAGAAAGTTCTCTTTTTTAATCCTTAATTTATTAATTTAATTTTTTAATAAACAGCAATAAATATGTGAAGGCCTATTTTTACCAACAAAATAATAAAAAAAATTCACATCCATTAGATATGCAGAATTAGAACATCAAACTGTAAATCGTATTCTATGAATACCATAAACGGATTAAACAATCAATTTGAAACCTATCCTCTCAGAACATACACACACATATATATCTACATCAAAAGACTTGAAGAGAAATCTAGCTCAACTACATAAACGCTCTTAGTATGATAAACGTATGCCCAGTTTAATTTTTTCTGCTAGATGCTTTTAATATATAACACAAATTTATGATACCATAAATCAAAGATGCAGTGTTTCATTTGTCAGGTGTGTTTGGTCAGTGATGTATTTTTATTGTTTGCGTCTAGTGTGCCAGGAGCATGGCATGCTAGATGGTAGTTCATTGCACACTTCAGGGGCGTTTGGCGCGTGTTTAAATGTCTTTTGTATTGATTGCAAGCGAAAATTGTACGTTTTAATTAAACACGGATGTTAATTTAGTGAATACTGTGATTTTTACAAATCGCACCAATTTTCATTTCAGCTCTTATTCTCCCAACTGTGATGTGAACTGATTCCGTACACAAGGGTGTCCTGTATCGACCAAGCAATCTTTATACTGCTTAATAGTTGTAGCTTCAACAGGAGTAAAATGTATAAAAATTGCACGAAGCACTTATGATAAGTAGGAGTAGGTATAAAAACAGAACGATTATTCTTTTGATATTTACTTAACTTCATTGTTAAGGTAGTAGTATAGTATACAAACAAGAAAAAGTATTGTTATGAGAGGTTATATAATTTTATGAGACGTTGCAAATTTTAATTCGTAAGTTGCATTTGCTTATTTAATTAGTAATTTTCATGTAAATGGCATTTCTTTTGTAAGAAAGATAAGGAGTGGTTTCCATATTTACAATTCTTTTATACTTAAAATGCAACCGGAAGTATGACTTTTTTTTGAGAAGTTTAATTCTTCAGTGGTATAAAGTACAGTACAACATGTGCATTAATTATTCCTACTTTCAGGTATGTATGTATGTTTGTATATCAAATTCATATGCGTGTGAATTTTAAAGATTCTTCCCTGTTTTAAAATTCAAATTATGAAATATAATATGAAAATGTTTTACGCTAAGGTCATACGGTTGGTAGATCCTGGGATTAAGCAAATATGAGAAATAAAAGAGTTAAGATATTTAAAAATAGAAATGTGCGGTAATAATGGAAATATTTCTCATATTTGTAAAATATCTGAAAAATCAATATGCAAATTATACATGCATATCTGAGAAAGAATACGTTTTAATTATATTAGTTTGTGTTTATTATTATAATTTTAATTAAATATATTTTTTAAATATTTGACTGTTAATTGGGATCTCAAAAATCGAACGATCGAAAAAATAATTTTCAATAATTATTATTTTAATGCAAATTAACAGTATTTAGTTGTATTTAAATCATTTCCTAAATCCAACAAAGATTTCTTCTACCCTTTTTAACCTATAGTTCAATTTAATTTATAGCTAATTAAAAATGAAGATATTCAGTATTCGAATCTACACTAAAGGGTTGATTTACCTTGATTAAATTACCGCCGCCAAATAATTAATTAAAAACAGTTGGAGTGTTAAAGTCAACGCCTCTATCGAATAAACCAATTAATTTAGATCTATTGCTCAAATTAAATCGCCGATAAACTAAATATTCTTCAGGGCTTTTTAAAATAACTATAATAAAAATACTTCTGGAATTGAGACTTTTAAAAACACAAAGAAAAAGTTCTTGTCTAATTTTAATTAATTGAACTAATTTCAGCAATTGCAAAGAGAACTACTAGTACAATTTTCACTCTTTAGATGATTATTTTTATAAATCAAGTTATTATATAACATATAAAGCACTCTGAATAGAGATACAGATGTCCTGTTACTTAAATAAATGTAGGTAAAACTCTGGTCACTTGGACGTAATGTCGTTTTGCTCTCCCAACTCACTATAGGACCCGGGACTCTACCTCTGGCTAATGTTTCTGAAGGCTATAACTCATTCCCAAACAGAGAACAACACGGTAATGCCCGTACTTTTTTGCCACTGTAGCTTTTACTAAAAGCACCGAAATTACCTACGAGAGATTTGCAAGAGGATGATATTTTTTAATTTAGATGTGCTGTTCTTTCGTATAAATCAAGTCAACAAGTCAATTCGTTCTGGGGTAATAGAGAGATAAAAATTTAAAGTTGAAAAAGTCAATGATCTTTTAGAAAAAAAAAGACTTTCTCTAAATATTAATTGGAACAACTTTTTTAAAAAGGGCATGTATGTAATATTTTTTCAAATAAGCAATAAAACATAGTCGATAATTATAGTACCCACGCAAAAAAAGTGTTTCCTAAGTAATTTCAAACATAAATTTAACTTTGATTTATGCTTCTGACAAGAATCGTATTAATCAAAATTTAAATTAAAATATTAATCACTACTTCTATTGATTACAAAAAAGAGTTCTACTTACGTGACAGACCATACATTAACTTAAGTTGAATTTAAAAAACGAGTTCATTACTAAACAAAAAAACTAATGAGAAAATAAAGATTATCGATAAATACGATCTAACATATAATATTAGGATATTACCAGGTCCGTCTTGGGACAATATGCGAACAGAGACTAATAATTATGACTCCCTATGATCCCTCTACTACTTATAATACATACATACGAAAATTGGTAATATAAAATAAATTAGAAAATATTTTTAATAAATGTATAAGCACATAGTTTTTAATTTACATTAACACTTACTGTATATATATTCAATGACATGAAAAAAACAGTCATATAAAATAAAACATAGCACACATAGTTACTGCGTATTTCTATGGTCACTGCGATATTTTCTTTTTGCAAAATTATAAATGACAAAAGATCCTCAATAGTTACTCGAATTTACAAGTAATATGTGGTGCCTTTTTCTTTTCTCTTCAAAGTCCCTTTATTTTCTTGTAAACAGCTTCTTACGTGCCAATTTCGCGGCACCCTACTTAGAACTAATTTCTATGTATGAATTCATCGGTAATTTTTGCGTTTTCGTTATTTTAGTTGCCATTCTGGCAGATAAATGCCAACTTTTGGTGTATATGGTGTTGTAACTTCTTGAAAATTGTCTTGGTGACACGTTTTTGTAAAATTGTTAAAACATTCTCCTTTAGTTAATTATGGAAACACATTAGCGTATTATTTCGTAATTTTGTGGTGTATTGCTTCAGTCCGTTTTGGATTTCTATTTTTAAATTGATTGTCCAACGAAGGCTACAATTCAATAAACAAATTGATTAAAAATTAGTCCTGCATAAAATAAATACATGAAAGCAACTTAAAGCGCGATAAATACAATTATTCTATAACCTAGCTGCGCGACGGTGAGAAAACGTGGCTCATAACCCTCAAAAATGAATACTCACGTAAAATCCTAAGGGAATCCAAACCGAATTGGATACATGTGGTATATCTATAACGAACAATTCAATGACTTTCGAATTTTAACTGTTGAAATTGCAACTAAACTAGGGAAAACACAAAAATTACCAACAAAATTGAACAGGATGCTACGAAGTCAGCTTATGGTTCTTGTTTGTGCAGCATCGGCCCCTGGTATCGGCGTTAATGTCTTGATGGAGTTCCTGCCCCTGCTTTCCACTCACAGCTCCAACATTGGAGGGAAAACTACTAGGAAACTACTGTAAATGAAAATTCTGAAAGCTCATCGAACAACCTAAGATTCCGACCTTTGCCACACCTTTCAGAAGTTCCGGAATATCTCTACCAACGGAAACGCCTTTAAAACATCATTCTTTCCTCAGAGCGACAAATTGTTTGCCAAATCCAAATAATATAATGTAAAAATAGGAGTCTTTTGTTGTTTGGACATTCCTTTTTGGTCCAATGTGGGTCCTTATCCCAATTGCATTTGAACACAATGTACATGGTGATGGCACTCATAGCAATATAGCGCTTCGTGATTGGTCAAAGACGAATGACAGTACTGTCTGCAGTCACGTACACATGTCTTGCTGAGAGAAGTCACAAATTGAGATCATGTAGTCAAAAGGTGTCTTAATATCGGACATTTGCAATTATAAACTACAGATGATGGTTGTGTAGAACTTTAAGCAACTAAAGTACACAAAGTTTGGAAGAATGTGGCCAATGAATCAGAGGGGTCATTAGCAGGTGTAGTGTTAGCAAATAAAAAAATTGCGAACGGTATATAGTCCAAATTACAATAACAATTAAACTAAGCACATAAAATACAATAAGAAGATACAAAAATAAAGTTTATTTTTATTATACATAATTATTACCTATAGGTAATATCTTTAACTTTGAGAATCGTTAATTAATGCAGACATTATTAAAAGCAAAGTGCATTTCCATTTTAAATTTTTGCAGCAAACCGTTCTATCATTAGGTCTTAACCATCCACAAAGCACTGTTTGATTGTAAGTGCACGATAGCATGTGCATTGTGTTTAAATATATCGACTGCCCCATTCGCACAAGAAGCAAGAGTATTCGATGTAGTAAAGTACAAAATCGTCATACATAAATATATTATCCATTTATCAATGATCATATTTATGTTTGGTGAGAAATAAGCCTAAATTCTTGTAGCTTTCTTTCGGGTACTTTTCAAATACTTCTTCCATTTCAGAGCTATGATATAGGTTAAACCATTGGATTCCGCATTGGGGTTTTAAAGTTCCCTACTACCGTTAGGTACAGAAGGAAATTCTTAGAGACACAATTACATTTTGTAGTGGTGCTGTTAGTTTGGCGAATCCTTTTCTAATGCAGTTCCTATATTTTCGAAGCAAAAATACCTGTTATCCTTTTCCAATGAACTGAGTCGTCACTTTCAATGCAAATTTCGAAAGGAACTGATGGACCAAAAGTTTTGTGAGATATTAATTGAACACATGCTAACACCGTTTTGCATTGTTATACCTAAAAATGTATCTCTCAACACATTAATATTTGGTTATGTATAACTCCATGACTAATTAAGATGTTCAAAAGAAATTTGGACTGTAAGAAACTTAGACTGGGTGACTGTAGGGAAAATGTTCTTCGTAGAACATTATACAGGGTGTTTCAGAAAGATTCGTATTCTCTTAACTGGTGATAGTACACATAAAATGCAACAAAAAAGCATCATAATAACCGAATATCTGTGTATCATAATAATGAAAAAATTGTTTTTGAAAAGTGGGTTTGGTGCTCACTGGTTTAAGAATTAAAGTTGGAACTGGATATACCTAACGACATTTTAAACTTGATATCTGAAACATTGACGCAGAGCTGATGGTAGGTGATGTCAAAGTTTGTTTTGACTATTGTTTATTTAGCTTATGAAGACCTAAATTCAATGTCAGCTAATGTTTATGTAGTTTAATAAGCTTGTTCATCATTTCTTCCAAGAAGTAGATTTTGCAGAATTATTTTGAATTGTTGGTTTGAAGATGCAAAAAATGCTTCGGACTTAATTAAATCTATATGATTAATTCATTAGTTTCCATGTTTAAAATAATGTACATGTACCTATAACACGGGAGATAAATAACAGTTATGTGAACACAATAAGATTCTCCTGCACAGCCCCCAATAACAAGCAACTTGCAAATTATCCAAAAAGGTCGTAGTTGTTTATTTAGTAAAAGATATTGAGCGTACGGCCTATGTTTAACTCAACCACTGTCATTTTAAATTTACTATGATGTTTGGTATTGATTTGCGGGTATTTTCAAAGTCTCGGTACATATTAATAGGATTTGCTTATTATTTGAGACGTTTCCTTTATAAACAAGGTTCGTTTTAAATGTTGTAAACAAGCAGTTGCTATAGTATTAGAAAGCAATAAAATTATTGGAACCTCCAAATACTTGTCTGGATTTTTGTAGGTGGCTAATCCGCTGCTGTCTACAATAGGCTGATGATAGGTTTATGTATGTTAAGATGGTATTTTGACAATTGCCATGCACTTTTGGTTTCTTATTATAACGGCATATTTATGTTATTGTAGCTTTATAAATTAAGTAGGACTTTTTGCAGAATCAAGCAATGCTCAATGATGATGTGAATGGGTTTGTAATGTACCGTTTCCGGAAAATTAATAGTATATTAAAGTATTAGTTTCATAAGACGCGTTTTTAGCGCACGCGTCCGAGTTTAGAAAACGACCCGCAAAGCGGGGAGTTTTCTAACGGACAAGTGCGCTAAAACGCCTTATGAAACGAATACTTTATACTATTTTTTATACTTGCGTCGTTATTTCGTTAATTATTAAAAAATAAATTAGTTTTAAATAAGATTTGTTAGTGAAATTTTGTTAAGTACTTTTGACAGTTGGCTACACTGAAAATTCAACTTCAGCATTTGTTATTTAAATTGTTTTGTTTTTATAAAATTAATTTAGTTTCTATGACAAGAAGGTAAAATGGTCAGATATTCTCTCCCTCCATCTTATTAAAAAGAATTAACTTATCTTAATTAATCTTAATCTTATTAAAATATTGGAATTTAACCATATTGATAGATTTATAACAACTGCAGAAAATAACCAACATTTAGCTATGAAAGTAAGTAAAATTTTGTGCTAAATACTTCAATATATTAAATATATTTCAATTATTTAAGGTTGCGTTAATAATGGGATTCTGTGGTGCCTGCCGAAGAGATGAATTAACCAACATGTTATTAGACTATATTGTGGTCAAAGATGATGTGTTCACTGTGACTGTAACAAAAACAAAAAATAAAGTTCGAAGAGAATTCTTAATTACAGAGAAACTGTGGATTGATTTAATTAAGCAATATTTGAGCCTAAGGCCTAAGAAAATAAACCACAGGCGGTTTTTTATAACCTACCGCAATAGAAAATGTATTTCTACTCCTATCGGTATTAAGACCATGGGAAAAGTTCCTTTTATAATTGCCACTTATTTGCATTTAGCCAACCCGAAGCTTTTTACAGGTCATTGCTTTCGACGTTCAAGTGCTTCCCAATTGGCAAACAAAGGTGGCGATTTAATAACTATAAAACGGCATGGAGGTTGGAAGTGTTCAGCTGTGGCTGAGGGCTCTATTGATGCTTCAGTTAAAAAAAATGGAGGTAGCTGAATTGCTATCTAATAAGCCATGTACTTCCACTTCAACGGCTCAAGTGGTAATTGACCAGTCTTCCACTGCTTCATTTTTACATGAAAAATCACACACTTTTAGCAGCAACCCAATAACGAGTCAACAAAACATTGTTGAGGGGCAAAATTTACCTTCATTTAAGATTAATGCCCAGGACACTTCTGCTGTTACAATCAAAGTGTATAATAACTGTACTTTTAATACAAAAGATGTATAAAGAATAATTTGTGAATTTATTAAATAATTTTTAATTTAATTAATTTATTTTGTGTATGTTTATTTTATATTTTAAAAGTTTGGCATTTTATCACATAACAACATAACCGCACTTTTAAATATAATAAGCTTGACATTTAAGAACAGCTGTTAGGTGCTACCAACTTTAAAAAACAAAATTTTACTGTTTCCAGTACTCTAATAAATCTCATTAGGACACGCATTTGCGTGTACTAATGGAGTTCATTAGGACACGCAAGTATAAAAACTGTTTTATTAAAGCAATTCGAACAGAAGGCAATTTGTGTTGTTTATTAGTAGAGTATATTATTTAGTCTTTAGTCTTTCAAGTAAAAAAGTAAGCCAAGGTTACTATAGTAAAGAAACTCAACCCTAAAATGCAAAAATAAACAAATAAAGTATTAAAAAATGAATCCTCTTTCTGTTATGGCTCAATCTCAATACACAGACTAAAATCACAAACAAAATGAAATGTGATACTGCGTGATCGATGCGTTTAATTACCAAAATATTGTTTTTAATAGTTATTTATGGTACAAGTGAGTTAAGTAAGATATCCACGAACGAAAAATTTACCCTCGAGGGCCGGCAGGCCCGAGAGGGTTAATTTTTCTGAGTGGATAATATCCTTAACTCACGCGTGCCATAGAAAATTTTATCCAACACCTCTTTATTTATGTTTAAACATCGAATTTGCAATGTATAGTTAGTCTGTAGTTTTGACGGTAATAAATTTAATACGCTAGCACGATGACTAGATTTTAATAATATTGAGTAACGTAAGCCGGTGATTGGTTGTTCTCTTTGAAGGAGTGAGTTTTTTTAAAAATAACCCACGTTGCTAGGGGCAACGTAGGTTATAATGTAACATAAGAGTAAACAATCACTTTCCTTATTTAAAATGGCCATAATAAACATGGTATTTATATAGAGGTGTTGGATAAAACAATTATTTTGAGTATTTGATCTTATATATGAGGTAGGGCGTTATAGGTTCCAGAAATTCCCAAAAGTTTGCCTTTTTAGCAATTTTTTCGATATGCGCAAAATCAATACTGGATAAAGATTTTTTGCTCGTATTGACGAGTACTATCACACTTTAAATGTATACAAAAGTTCAGTGAAACACTCTGTATTCCTAGAATAGAAAAATATATTGTGGCATCACATTTATAAATATAATTTTTTCTAAATCAGCTTTGGTAAATTAGTGGTTAGCATGTTTGCTTCAGAATTGAAGGACTGCAGTTTCGATCATCGACCGAGCTGGAAACTTTTCATAATAGAGAAAAATAAACATGCCTTCTTCTCAGATAAGGAAGCAAAATCTGTAGGCCTTTTATCACTGTGATGATTTGCACGATAAAAATCCCTACTGAACGTAGACCCTAAATTCGGCTAAATTTAGACAAGGTCTGCCAAATGATGATAATAATCGATGCCATGAGATACAAAAGATGTTTCATGTTTTATTGTGCAAGTATTATCTTACGTGAAAATATTTTATTACTACATATTCGGCATTAAAAGTAGTTAACTTACCAATAAGCTTCTTTTTTTGTTAATAATAACTGAACACCTTTCTTTTTTTAAGTTACAAGTTTATAGAAATACAGCCTTCGTAGCTCATTTTAGCCAACTTTTAAACTTGTAGAGATTTAAATTGTTTTAATATTTTTAAAATTTTAAATAATCCTGAACACTTAACTATTAATTCCAATTTATAATATAATTAATTTAAGCATTTTCTATGTCTTCTATTTATACAAATATTAAAACTATGAAAGATTTGTCTATATATTTACGTAAATGAAATTTATTTTTCGAATGCACCTTTAATGTAAGCACCCCTGGTCTATATCACCGTTACCATATATATTAAGGCAGTTCTGGATGTTACTAATAAACTTGTATACAGTACGGTCAAACAAAGAAGAATTCATAAAAGCAAAGCAGGATATAAAACGTACTCATCCCATAAGTATATATCTTTTTTATGACACTTCACAAGCTCCTTTTATGAGCATTTTTTTGATTATGCCTATATTTGATAGCTCACTATAGTAAAATAATCCAATAAATTCCAAATAAATGAAACACCAGAAAGAATAACATTCGTTAAATAAATCATCTTGTAGTTTTCTGCAATTCTTCAAATAATTACTAAATAAGAATTTGCATTAATGCTTATTATAATAGACATCTAGATGAGTTATAGTGTTGTTATATTATTAAATAAACAAATTGTTGACAAGATATAAAATATTATTTTTAATAAAAAGCAACTGGAAACATTTTTATCTGTTAGTTTAATTAACAATTAGTAACAGGTCATAAGTCTAAGTTTAACGACCGACAAACACAGATTTTAATAATAAAAACATTTTGCTCACATTATTACATACTAAGGCTAATAAGATAGGTGTTATTATACGGTCTTACTTTTATAATTTAAACTATAGTTCACCAAGATAATCCCATAAAATAAAACGAATGAATGGATATGATTTCAGGCTGTCCAAGTTAACGGCTAATAAAAAGAGCATAAATGTCAGGGAAGAACATAAACCATGTTTGTGCGTGTGCCACAGAGATACGCCTAGATGAACAGACTCTCTAACTGACCCAGGGCTGGCTGCCCCACTTCTTCCAAAACAAACCAGTGTTATCTATTGTATAATGTTGGCGCTGCTGCTGTTGTAGTGAGTAAATTCAAAACGGATGGAACATTTAAAAACAGTTTGCTGGTACTATTTTAAATTGCTCAAATTAACGTTACTATGGAAACAATAACATAAAGAATAATTGAGTACATAAATCCAAAAATAACAATTAATTAGAAGAAAAGAGATAAATAAACATAAATTACTTCTATTCGTTCTCCTTGTTTGGATTCATAATTAAGACGTAAATGTCATACATATTTGGTTTCCTATAATTTGCTATGGACGAAAAGAATCTCACAATTACCCTTTCAATTGCTTAATTAAAAAAAGAAAATAAGGTTATTTCAAGAAATTGTTAAAAAAGGTTACAATTGATTTATGTTTAGATAGAGTTTAATCCTCCAACACAACATTATTTAACAGATTTTAATAATGCTTAAACTTTCTCCCGACTTTGCATATATTTAAATATGTTCATAGAATTATTACAACCATTTTATACAATCTGTCTATCTTTGTCACATTAAATAACAGCATAAGATAAAGAAGAATATTATACTTTTATTAATATAGCTGTACATAAATATTTGTATATAAAAAATATCTAGAAATTCACTAAGCATTTTTCAACAAAGGCCATTAAATTCGCCAAATAGGCATTATTTTTGGAAATTTTGGTCACCTGTGTTTAAATTAGTTCTAATAGTTTCTATTAGATTAGAAATGCATATAAATAGTTGTAGTTCATTATCAGCCCGCTTGAAATCCATTCGATACATGTAGTATTATACTGGATAATATTTTTATCATGGAACTTCAAACGATCTCTAAAGATAGCTAGAGCTACCTTAAGCCTTAAGCACCTGCCGATTGTATATGTATCGACATGATGGCAGTTTTTCCACTATGTTGATTTGTTAATAGATTTTTTAAGAGGTTTTAGCAATGAAGATGACAGGTGTACTAAATACAAGTAGACATTGTAGGGGCATATAAAAATAAATTGTAACGTTTTTCGTATAGGGAATTTTATCAAAACACAAGAGACATCTTATTTCTTTATCTTCAAAAGTTACCTCTAACTGTTATTTCTTTAAAAAGATCCCATTTAATTCCGGCGGGCTGGTAATAAATATTCAGACAAATAAACAGTACAGTTCCTCAATTCATGAAGTATACTAGTCGTGAGCTTTCAAACTTATTTATGTGCTTAAATATTTTTCCTATAATGAGAACAAATAAGATTGTGTTCCTAGATTCCAAAACTGATTTAATCGATTGCGCTCATCCACATACATAATTGCTGACTTGTGAGTCTGAAGATGAAATAAGAAAAACTAATTGTAAGAAAATGTTCAAAATGCTTGGTGTTTTCATACCAAAGTTCTGTATCTTACAGTAGTAAACCTACAAACTTTTTGGAATGTGACATGACATAATTCTGAGACGACTGATACTTTTTATGAAAATGAAACAGAAGAAATAAACGATTCTATTTCCATGCTACCTCCAAATACAGTTCAAACCACTTCTTCGTTTTAGCCATAGTTTATAGATGAGATGAACTTGGAGAGGAAAGTTTTGTAATTAGACTAGTCCAAGTAGATGTAGTTTGAATGAGCAGTGTTTGCAGATCATTCTGTATGAACTCACTGTGAGGCTCTTCATCAGTTAGTTGAATAGAGCCGGTTAGTTTTTAAGTAGAACTAACAACTTGCAATCTGCAAATCATTTAGTATACTCAGTCACATAATATAGATAAATCGAACAAATTAAGTTTGTTTAGAAGATTTTGGACATACCACAGACTGTCAACAACAAACTGTTACTCACAAATTACCTATCTGCTAGATATTTTTGTCTGCGTTTGCCTCATTGTAATTTTTTCTTAAAAACATATTTTTTTTGAATGCTATTTTACGGACTTTTAACACCTCCCAACCTCTGCGTTCATTTCCCATCTTTGCAGAATATTAACGATATAAAATATGCAGATGATATTTCTTTTATCAGTTCATTTAATGACTTCACTGTACGAATTAACTACGGCTACGCTAATAATAAAGACTTAAGATATAAATAAAATTAAAACTTTACAGAAGTTGTCTATTTCCCTTTCGATTGATGGAGACGTGTCAACTGTCAAATCGTATAGCGGTTTGACCATGAAGCAGGTAAAAAAGATCATTGTTTTTGTTTAGTTATCTTCTCAGGAAATCTTGTCTTGATAAGATAATTCTTAGGAGTACACACAGTACTAGTCAATTCTTAATTTCTTAACTGTTTTAAAACCTAAACCTTAGCGAACTTGTTCAAATATATTGTATGCAACTGTAAGAAACGATACGGACTGGACTGAAATGTTCCGACATACGTGACTGTTCTATGGGACAAGGGTGCCATTGATGCAATGAATGCATTTAGTCGCTTGTTAGGAGACGATGATGAAGAAATGACTGATGATGCTAATGATAACAGTCGTTATATATATTCAGAACTCAATTAACTCTGCTACATCACCAAGATACGACAAAGAATTTGCTTCGGTGTTAGCAGAAGAAAATATAAATCTTGAACATTTCGATGGCAGTTCTCTTAGCTCCTCAGGGTTTGATCCTAATATACCAACTGCTTCTGCTATACCATTAGAAACAATATAACATGTAAGGTAAACAAGTAAAATATATTATATAATGATTCCATATGTCGACATTTTTATTGCAATAAAATATATGTATTCAATTTAATGTATACCATTTTCGCAATTTTCATATTATGTTTATTACATTGTACTAAACTGGATTTGTATTGTATTGTAAATAACCCTCTTAAAATTTCAATGATTTTCAACTACTATACTAAAATGATTTGTTGCTCCAATACAAAATATTTATTAAGTTTTATGTAAACAATAATTAATATAACATTTATGTACAGCTTAAATTAGTCTATATTTTATTATAAAGCTACTTTTTATCTACCGATATCCAATATCGAATTATTTTTAAAAATGTACATGCTTGTATGATTTTTTTAGAATAAGTAAATAAAATCCATAGATTTGGAAATTTGTAACTCTCCAATATTTTTTCCGTTAAAAAATCCCAGCTTAGTGAACTATTTGTAGTTGTACTGAATTATATTACATTTTGATCTTGGGCAGAACTATTTCTGTGAAAATATAATTAAACATGGGATTACATTATTTTAGAACCGAACTGTAAAAAATGAGTCGAAATTTACCTTGGGAAAGAGTTAACATTCCTCTCTTATTTGTGGTAGTTTTACTCTAAAATTTAACTTTACCTATTCGTTAATAGTTGTTTTATTATTTGTGGTAAAATGTTCTTTAATTGTGTAAAATTACACAAATATAAGTAATTCTATTACATTTAACTGGTTAAAATCACTATCCATAATGTAAATTTACATAACTCAGGAAACTTTTCCTTGGAAATGTATTATTACTCAATAACTTGATTCATTTTTAGTGTAATATTAAAGATAAGATGAACTTTAACAAGTATAGTATAATTTTACCCTTAATATGTTTTTAACCGATGAGATACTATTTCGCTGATTGCACTTGTTTGTTGATGAGTGGTGACCTTCGTTTCGTGGAAGAAATCAGAAACCCATTATGAACAGTCCAAATTGGGCTTTTGGGGAATGGTCGGATGATTTCTTGTTACAGGTTTCGCAATCGGCGAGGCGTACCCTATCGATATCGAACGAAGTGTTCATTGCTCATTAATATTTTGTTTTTCGTTGTAGTGTAGTGCAGATTTATTAAAGGCAAATATTTACACGTATGACCCAAGCTGGGAAGAATTTTATTTTATAATAGAAGTTAAAAAATAATCGGTAAGTATATGTTAAAATTACAAATAGCCATATTGAGCCATATTTATTACCATTGTGTAAAAGCACACATTTCAAACTACGTCTTGAACTGTCTATAAAAAGGCGCCATTCATCTGGTGTGTATTCCGACAAACCCATTTTTTGTAAGAGTCCTCTTATATCGTTACAGAATACCAGGTTATTTTCCTCAGAGTAAAAGGACAGCAGATCCTTATCTCTTTACGATAAAATGTAATATTGGTACCTGCCTGAAGTAGATTCTTCTCATTTAATCTGGAAGCGAGTAATTCAGAAGATTCCTTTGAAAGATTCAGGCCTCTAGCGAGATCGTTCAGTTCTTGTTGATTGAAACGTTGGGGACTTGCTAAATCTGCTTCAAAATCACTGTCATTATCGGATTCTATACATTGAATTTCATTAACGTAGGTAGTTCTGCATCATCTTCCGGGAGCGTAGGCAGACTGCTGAATGATGGAATGGGTATTTCTTCACTATGCAGTACAGACCTCTTTACTGAATCTAGATCAGGATATGTCTATTTCTGTCTATTGTTCCGATTGATTCCTTTGATATTTACGAGACAAAAATAGCAGTCATCGTGATGGTTTCTTGGTTCTCTCCAAACCATTGGTATTCCAAACTTTAGGCATTTTCTCTTTCCAATTGTCCACTGACGCAAATGTTACACATGTTTCAACACATACGAAATGTGGGGCCCAAGATTTATCCTGGTCTCCCAAGTGAACACCAAAATAGGCCAGATAACTTCTTTTCACAAAGCCAGAAATAGGTTTTCTACTTTCTTTAAAAGTGTACTCGCCACATACATAGCAAACAACGTCTGGATGATTCACACAACTACGTTTGCTTCTGAATGCCATGGTTTTAATTAAATGTTTTTATCACTGAACAATACAAAATGATACCACAACTTCACCTACGTAAACTAAATAGGTAAATGTATTTCGTAAAGCAGAGATACGAGTTAATATAGCTGCGTGTTAATTAGGTTTTGATGGGGGTAACTATAACAATGTTGGGTTTTACACTAATGAATAATACCAAGTAACGCAAACTGGCTCATTAGATTTTAATTATTTAGGTATGAAATTTCACTTTTGGCCTCTATAGATATCACTATTTCAATATTTTTGCGTTTTATCAATTAGCCCGTATCTCAAAAACTGGAGCTGCTACGAAAAAAGCCAGGTATTTTTAGAATCAGCACATCAAAAATATTCAAAATCAGTTCTTACTTTTCCGGAACCAAGACAAAGATTTTATTTTGTTAGGCTGTGACAAAAGTGTAGCAGCTTTTATTTAATTACTATTCAACAAATTGAATAATACGCAACCTATTTTCTTATAATGTCTACTCAAATTGTCCACCATGAAAGTTTAAACCTATTTGGGCCCGTTTGACTAGGTTCATTACTCCCCCGGCTCCTTACAGCATTGTAGGTGTAATTGACAAGCAAGCTGCAGTGATTTTATTTTAAAGGTCCTGGTCATTTTGAGGAGTCTCATACACATGGTTTTTCAGAAAACCCCATACAAGGAAATTAAGAATAGACAGTCAGGTGACGTATGAAGTCACAAAACGGGTGTTCTGTTACCGATCCGTTTTTGACCAAATTCATTGTTTAAACAATTTGCTAATGCAGCTCCGTTATGAGGTGGGGCTCCGTCGTGTTAAAACCACAAGTTTGGTCGTGTAAGCTAATGAAAAATATGATGTTTTAAAATAATAAATTCTGTCTTGGGTCACAGTTCCATCGTGAAAATTAGATCCTACAATTCTGTTGCCAAGTATCCCTATCCATACATTACTTGAAAAACGTGGTAGCGCACAAGTTGCAACAATTTTTGCAATGGTTCTCATCATCCCAAAAATGCGATTAAGCTTGTTGAAAATTCAATTTCTATGAAAATTGGATTCGTTGTCGTTGCTCCTTACATCTTGGATAGTATGACGTTTTGGAAATGCATCAGTGGACGGTGTAATTTAAAAGCAAAAAGCAACTTGTGATATATCATTGTAAAGAGAAATTTATTTAGAACTTTATTATTCCACAAAAGTATACAGTATACAGGGCGTTCTATTTAAAAAATTAAAGTTAGATATTTTCTCGGAAACTAAATTGGCCACGAAGAAAGATTTTTTTGTGCTATTTTATAGATCAGGTTAAGCTAGACAAGTCTCTCATTTAACTTCTTCCTCTATCTTTAATATTTCAGCAGATATAATAACCTGACAATAAAAAGTTGGCTACCCTGTATATAGTTATTTATGTACAATGGAATGTAAGTAGAATTTTATCAATCAAGACTGCAATTTAACTTCATGGCTCGGACCTTTTCAAACAGTCCAGATTGATAAAGATCATTACACCCATGTGTAATACAATATTTCTTGCGCTACTAGCTCAAAAGTTTGATTTTTTTATTGACATCTACAGGTTTCAATGACTATGTTTCGATGTAAAACGCCTTTATGAAAGCTAAATAAACAGGTACATTAGTTTGTTTTAGTTTTTTCCCTAGGGATTAAGCGACACACTAAATGTACACAAGTCAAATAAAACTCCTTACATAGCTGCTAGAGCAAAAAGTCTTATAAAAATAGTTATACAGTGTATTTTGCGTACTGACCGATCAATATGTTTTAACCAGAAAACCCCTGTTTACTTTTTAAAAACCCATCTAACATTAATGGACTAATAAAAGCAAGCGTAAATAAATTTGAGCAAAATATAGTCCACCATTCTGTTCTATTCAACTAACACTAGTTTTTTCCGTATACACACACATACAGAAACGTTAAAGCGTAGCGAATCGTATCTGGCGATTAATCAAACGCGAAACGGTACTAAGTTTCGTAACAACAATTAAAATAGCAAAACGTAGTAGAGTTCTGACATTTGACCTAGAGCTATTTTTCAATTCATTGTTTTTTACAATAAGTTACTCCTAATTTCGACGACGTTAATTTATTCAATACGCGCCCATTAATAATTTGTTCTTTAGTCAAGTATTCGTACCATTTCGTGTAGGTTTGTTTTCGTTTCAGACATATTTTATCTTGTAGAAAAATTCTATATAGCCAAGCACCCCAAAAGGGTGGATACAAGAGTTCAGGCAATACATCACCATATTCGAGGCTTCTCTTCCGTTTGTGACCCTACTTCTGAATCCCCTAGAATTAAATAATCTTGGAGCTGTTTTAACGCAAAATGTTCTAGACTACGAGTGCTAGATGAGTTAGTACTTATTTACCAAACGTGGGATTTGATTATTTCAATTAAAGCTTGATTGCATTATTAGGAAATATTAGGTTTATAATATTCAAATATTTTTAGGGTGTAACGCAAACACGAAAGATATTAAAATTCTATTGTCTATTTACAATGTAAAATTTACAACCACGCTTGAAAGTTAGAAACGAGTCGTTAATTAAATTTCTTCTTGGTTGTGTTTCAGATTCAAACTGGAGTTAAGGGAAGGAACAATCGAGAGAGAAAGTAACTAACTAGTACTGTGCTGATGATTTTCATAATTACCACGTTCTAATTTATCCGGTTCTCCAGTAAATTATTGTTTACAGTTTGTTCGATTACAGTATGAATAGAAGACTTTGCTACCAGTAACACATGTCCAACGAGTATTTGACATCTCGAACATGGATACACACTTGTAGGTATACGAAATATTAATATTAAATAGTATCTAAAACAAAGAATGTTGTCATTACTAAATCATACGAACCGTGAATATGCTGTAGATAATCGATTACGTAGAATCCCAATGACATCTTACACCGGCGCCTGCCGGGATGATGCATGGACCACCCTAACCAAAAGTTAATATATCGGCCAAGTGCTCCTGTAGGCTGAGCAAAGAATTTTCTTTTCCTACAAAATAAACTGAATATTTTTTCCTCTTAAAACCTACATGAAAATTCTAATTAAATAGCATAATAAAAGATTACGTAAGATAATTTAACTTTCTCTATCTAACTACAAGAAATTAATAAATTCAGAAGTTGTCCCTCGCGCTATCGATTTGGTGAACCAATAGCAATTAATAGTATCCTTGTCGTCTTGTGGACTGAGAACTAACCGCTTACTAAATCGCATTAATTGTTATTCTCACGAAATCGGCCAACGGCTATTAAATGTAAAAGCTTAATTGTTAATTAAAAATAAATCCCTTAAGCTTGCTCTAATAATTTTTTTAATTTCCTATTACATCTATCAAAGCATATAAATAGATCATAGGAAATGATAAATGCAGTGTACAGGTAATTTCTTATATATTTTCTAAGTAATTAAATAGTTGAATTATGTTATGAGGTATGATTTACAAAATTTATTTGGATAAGAACAATACCGACATATTTCAAATATCAATTGCTTTTTCCTTGTTATTTTTTTATCAAAGTATCAAATAGAAAAATGTTTTTCAAATAAAAACAAAAATTTTAAGAACGGTATATCAATTATATTAATAGAGATGTAAGTGCATACATAGATAGTACCCTGTGCACTTTTGCAACAACAAACACTAATTAAGACATTTAAAAAACTTTTGGAATATACAAACACAAATATTATGGCAGTACCTTTAATGAATGAACAAATTGAGCTTAGCAATTCTCCGTTGCTGGAAGTGTTAGATATTAGGGTTATTCATGTATTGTCTAGTACTTAAAAACATGTTTGTTTATCTTTATTTTATACACCTGGTAATGGAACTTGGTATCTCAACAATTGTCAGGTACACAAATATGTACTGTGAAACCTATAATTATTTTATTTAATGTCACATGCCTTAAAATAGAATACTATCTTAGGCAGTACCTTTCGACAAGATTGAGGCATGTTAGGCTCAATTCATGAGTTCCACTTTCCCATTAATTGTGCAAAAGTAAATCTATCTGGCACGGTAATCTTGATTAGTCTACATCAATTCTGTGTGTTCAAACTTTCCACGCACTTTATAGAATGAAGAAACATTACCTTGAATGTATTGTGATTCTTAGAGTTGCCTTGATAGGTTAGAAAATACCATCTAGCCTTAGGTCTATTTACATTTAATGTTTAATAAGTAACTATCATATTTAATAGTATTTATCTAAATCGTAATAGTAGTAATATAGATTGTGAATAGGTATAATCATTTCCGTTTGCAAGAACTGCATGTTATTTCACTTTGTTCAAAATAGATCAACAAGAACTGAAGTAGGTATTGAGGAGTTCAGCATCTTAATTTGACATTTTTGAATATTCCCTTCGCATTCGAAGATAGCTGAGACTGCTATACAAATGGGCAAATAAAAATTCCTTCGCAGTCAAAGGATAATCTTGTTCGTACTGAACATTTGTGAAAATTTCTTCACTGTTTATAATTTATACCCGTGTATTTATTGAGTTTTAAAAAATAGTAGAGTTATATTCTTTTTTATTTTTTTACTCTATTGTTCTTTTCGTTACTCTATTGTTATGTTCTTTGTGACTTTTTCAATATCTTATTATTCTATTAACTACTAGATAAAAATCGTGCATAGTATTTCCTAAAACGGTACTTCACCCTCACCACACACACTTTAATAACTCTGGACACGTGTTTCAACAGCTAAATAGGCTGCCATCTTCAACAGACACTAAAAAACTGAAAAACGTATCCAAAGTGATTATGTGTGTGTGTGTGTGTGTGTGGTGAGGGTGAAGTATCGTTTTAGTAAGTTTACGCCACAGTGTAGGTTTTGTCTTCAATATTTCCTGGATAACTTTCATAATAATAATAAATCTACCTCAATTTTAGAAATCTTAGGAAAGCTGTAAAAATGCTTGCGATGTAGATGTAGACAAATTATATTATTATTGAACTTAAATAAACTCAATTATGAGACATTTGCCTGTAAGATATTTTATACGAAGTTGCTACGTACCCGGTACCGGTAACTACTTTCGTAGCGGGTACTTACTTCCTACTGATTTATTTTCATAGGACAGAACTACCGGCAACTGAGCTTATAGCCGATAGACAAATTATAGAAATTTAGATTCTATCTATCAGGAACTTGTTTATTAGTTACTAGCTAACGTATCGGTTTATGGTTTAGTGAAGTAAGGTTAATATAGACTCCTTATTTTAATAATAGTTGTCGTATGTCAGATAAGTTTATCAATAATTGATTAAATGTAAAAAAAGATCTGCTGAAAAATATTACAGACGTATGACGGCCTAGATTTTTAAACGCGTTTTATATTTACTGGCTATAAATTCGGTAACCGGTAGTTCTGTCCTGGTAAAATAAACTAATAGAAAATAACCGGTACCGGTTTCGTAGGCACTGCTTATTTTGTATAACAATAAATATAAATTAATTAAAAATGTTTGTTTGTACTTAAGTTGAGTACCTGTATAATCCTAAGTTACACCGAATAACTATTAACAAAGGGACAGCCGCGTGGAGCAGTTTACTATAGCATTTGGCTCTATTGTGGAGGAGTTTTCATACAAGGTTCATTACTAGGTGATTATATTTATTTTGACCAGTGGAAGAATTTAATTCAAATTACCTAACTTATAATACCTACTATACAATTAGGGTTTCCAATATAGATAAATGCCTCAACTGAGATTCCGATAATATTAGCAACATTACAACATTACTAAATTGGTACTGGTACTACCGAATAGTACCCAAAAGAATTTTAGGCATAAAGATGTTCTAAGGCGCAACTGTTCATACAATCAATAATTTACTCTCAAGTTCGGGCAAGACGATAGAATCAAATGGAAATTATAAAACTTAACAACTAACCCGTTTCGTGTATCAATCACCAATCCGTGATTTTTTTATATTTGCAAATACATTTTTACAATATTCCGTGTCGGTCACTCAACAGAGTATTGCTAGATGTATTTATGAATTATGTTATTATTATGATTAATTTTTATCATTTACTGAGTACGTGCAAGTCAGTTATTTTCATATATAATTTAATAACAAGTGGTATAATTTTTTCCGACAAAATTTGTCATTTCAGATATGAGTAGCTTTCGCAACGAAAATTAGACCACGAGTTGAATTCGGCTTGACAATCCATTGAGCAAATTTTTATTTAGCGTGTGTAGTTAATATTAATTTAATTAAATTTGACATTTCATTTTGACATAAATTTTTTCACTAAGAAAAAACCACTAGTGGTTTTTTCACTATAAAACTAATTTCATGGGTCCCAATTTGAAAAATTCTGTAATTTGATTGGTTAAAAATTTTCGAGTTGGATTGTCAACAAAATTTATCCCATGACAAAAAGTAGACTATGCAAGGTTTTATATTTAGTAAAAGTTGTAGAATGTTGCTAAAAGATTAATTGAATAAAAGTTAATTAATTTAAATAAGAACGATCTATTTAATTAATATACGAATTATTAAAAAATGCATAGGGGAAAAAGTTTTGACAATATTGCATTAGTACCAATAGTGGGAGTAGTATAGTTTTTGGTAATGATTTAGATTTTAGTCTCACATTCAAATTCCTGACAATTCATATTTAGAATTTTGAAATAGCTGTTACAAAATCTCCATCAGTTTTTAACATTAGAATGTGAGTATTAGTGAAAAAAGGTACAATTGCATCTGGAATCTATAGTTGCCTTCTACCATAACAATTTGTTGAAGTTACTTTAAAATTTATTATGATAATAGCCCTAAGTAGTGATAAAGAAAATTCAATATATTACAAATAAAGCTACATTAGATTACAAATACAAATTAGAAATAGTAGATAGAAATAAGTATTTTGATTTGAAAATAGTATACTTTTAGTTGGAAACCATTTTTGAACAATTATGATATATTTACTAGAATTCTCTGAATGTTATGCCTTTATAATGAGGATCCTATTATAGGACCTAGACTGACTACTTTTGTCTATATTTGAGGCACATTTTAATTAAATTAAAACCGTATATAGATATTCTGCTAGGATTCGTTACCCTATCCGAAAATATTTATACATCCGTATTTTTATACTGAAAGATAAATCATAATCTGGATCTCTTACCCATCTATAAATATTTGTAGACATTTATCTCGTAAAAATAGGTAAAAAAAATCTTTTCTTAGAAGCACGAAAAACACAAACTTGAAAATAATAAAGAAACACACCACTATATTATAACAAACGAGCAATGACCTAGGCCAAACTTTTTATTACCGAAACTTTTCAATGAATGTACACAACAAATCGTAAAACAGCGAGAAGGTCACAACGGCCGTTAGTGTACAGGAACAACTGTTATTGCATACAATAAGATCGTTTAAAAAGCGACAGTGTTATTTTTTGGAGTGCAGTATTTTACAGGTAAACTGTACTTCACATTCCAACATGCTATAATAGTTTTGCCGTCGGTATAAGCATTATACACGATTAGAAGACGAAGGCCTTTTTTCGGTATTAGAAATTTTTCGTGTTGCCTTTTTTTATAAACCTGATTGAATTTCAGGACCGAGTTTTCGTTAAAATATCAATTAAGCAGGCTGTACTACCGTAAATGTTCTCTCCAGAATTAAAGTAACTCTTCTGGCGTTAATATATAGCATTGAAAACAATCGTCGCGGAGTTTTATTGCTCGTTCAATTGGCACTTTCTTAGGTTTTCTCAGCAGCAAATGGGTGTAAGACAATAAAACCTGATGCATTGTGATTGTATACGACAAGAGGATTCGCCTTGATAAAATACAGGTCCAAATTGAGATGCAAAATCGAATGTAAATTTCATTACTCCTTTAAAAAAATGTTTATTCATCCACAAGGTATAATTTTTCTTATTCTAGTTAAAAAAATATATAATATATAAAAAAATAGGTTAGCTTTTAAAGGAATAGAAAGATACGGCCGAAAATATTAAATTATAAATCAAAATGTCTTCATTTGCCCCTTCCTAAGTGGACAGTGGGGTTGTGAACAGTCTTCAGTCGGCCATTTGCTCTCACTCTCACCCCGTTTACTGCAGCCATAACCCATATATCTTTGTGTGAGAAGCAAGGACAAAATAACATTCACCAAAATAATAGTTTAATAAAATTATTATATATATTAAGTGGATTTTAAATTTACATAATAACTTTTATTTTTAAAAATTATAGACTATAGCAGTTTTAAAATTAATTAAGACAAGTTCATTTATTTCTTTTTTTTTCCTTTTTGACAAAGTTATATTATTTACATGAATATACCTAATATTAATTAACAAACTATCCAGTAATTAATTGCACGGTTAAATTGAATATGCCGATAAGGACACCCCGTATAACTAATTAAAAGTCTGATAGTGAATCAATAAAACAGTATACTTTATTCAGTGAACGTTTTCCATAAGATCAATACAAGCTGCCTTATTATATGCGAAGCGCCATGGGGATACGAAATAGTGTTTCTATAATAATAGATAGAGAAACAAACAAAAAAGAAAAAAATTTTAGGAGCATAACAGAACATAAATGGAAGGATTAATTTTAGTATTATATAAATTCCATCATTTTCAACAACTATATAATTTCTATTTTAATTTTTAACAGAGTAAATATAAAACTGACGTAAAAATAGTATCAACATGTGAAAAAACAGTTTAGAATAAATTCTTAAGTATGACTCAAACTGTATATAGCCCAAAAGGGTCCTAATATGATCTTCATATATGCCCAAGTCCAATTAGACGACAAATACATATTTGACATTTCAATTACTGTTAATAGTTCAAAATAGACGAGCCCACATTAATTAATCTTCATTATCGTTCTACTTTAAATATTCCAATTCGTTACGAGTATAACAACCAATTTAAAAAATTAACTTTCTACCATTTTCGGTACCTTTTTTATTGTTATTTAGTCACAGCTTTGTAATTTCAATTTCTTAGATACATTGTTACAATTAGAATGTAAATGAAATGGTTTAGAAATTACTTAAATTTAAATATACCAACGGTTTAGATACATCGTCGATTTGAATTGCAAATAATCTTTTGCTCTTGTACAAATTTCGGATTAGGTATTCCGTTTACTATTAAAACCAAGCCTTATTAAGAAATAATTTTAAATTTTAAACTATTCGCATAGCTAAACTTTTTTTTATTAATTTTGCCAAAACTGATTTAAGGAAGACATAAATAACTTCGTTACACATAGTAATTCTAATTTTAAAAGCTTCCCATTAATTATCCTTTTGATTAGATCTCCGCGACATTCACATACTAAACGCGATTGTTAAACTAAAAAGGTCCAAGATTTTAAGTATTCGCCTTTTTTAACCAAGATATTTTATCTCCAGTTTCATATGCCACCCTGTATTAACATTAATTTATTACCTAACAGCTCAACAGTTTTATGTAAATTTTAATAAACATTGAACCGTTGGAAAATTACAAATT
This sequence comes from Agrypnus murinus, assembly GCA_929113105.1. NCBI lineage: Eukaryota > Metazoa > Arthropoda > Insecta > Coleoptera > Elateridae > Agrypnus > Agrypnus murinus. Next base: position 76,297,733 of record OV816024.1, read on the forward strand.
GATTACCGTGGTGTTTGCTTATCAAATAAACATATTTTCAATTTGTCCGTACTTATGTCCAATTAATTTTTCAAACATCAAACTTGTTATTATTAATTATTTTACTCATGGTAAAATGGATATTAAATATAAATTATTTAATAGATATGCAATGACAATTTTTAAATTACAAATAAAACTCATTATTATTTACAAAGTTTTAATCAGAATCGTTAAAAAATTAGTTGGTTATTCACTTTTATTTAATAACCTTTGGCGTTGGAACATTAATCTTGAATTTGATATGCAAAATTTACTGAAATATCTTAATTGCTGTTTTTTTTTAATAATTTTGCTGTCAACATGAAATAAATAATAAAATGAAATATATAATCCCAATAATACAACTTCTGTAAATGTCAAATTTATAAGAATCTAATTTAAATCAGGGTTTCCCAAGTGGTGTGTTTTGGTTCCGCCGACAAAATCTGGGATTCTGCAATAAAATTAGTTTTTTGACTGACCATTAATTTAAAATTGTGTGAATATAATTTCTATAACAAAAGGTGATGTTTTGCTGAAGATTATCAAATATATTCCTAAATAATTATACAAAACAAATTAATGACGACTTACAAGAAATTAAAATTAGAGTTAAGAGACTTTACACTGATGCAGACACGATACTCTGTGAAAATCCAATCACATTTTAAAAAAAATTGAAACAAAAAAATTAATTCATTATTAGTAGTTGGAATGAATGATTTTGCTATTCCATTATTAATCTGTTTTATTGGCATTTTCAAGGAATTAATTTTGGTTTATAAACTGTCCGGGTTCCAAATTTGTTTATCAAGGTGAAAAGGGTTCCCCGATTAAAATAAGTTGGGAACCGCTGATTTAAACAATCCCATCTTGTCTTTTTTTCTTCCGAATAGAATACGTCTAGAATCTATATTACCAGCTACCAGTTTTTCTTTGATCTCAACCAATGATTACAAGGCTGCTATGATTACATTTAATGTACATTAACTTTAGCAGTTATCTTTTTATATAATTCTCATTGCTTTTTTGATCTTATTTTATATTCGCTACCGCTAATTTTTAGTTTTTTCTTTTGGAATTTTTTCTCTTTTATGTAAAAATATAAGGAGTCATTTTGCGAAATGGTTTGTACACGACCTTGTTAAATTTTTGCAACACATCATTTAAATGATTGCCTCTTTGCGATTGAGATCTAGTATAAGAAGATTAAAAAATTCATTTGCAAATTATACCTGATTGTTGATTAAACATGAAAAGGTATTCAAAAAATAACCGTTCTAAAAAGAGTAGAATCGAAGAGGAACCAGTTTATCGTATTCAACAGTGCAATTTGTCGCTGAAATGTCATTAAAAATTTAAATCATGTTAGAAACAGAAACACATACAAAAATAAAAAAATAAGCTACCAGTTCGTTAATTTTTTTGCTAAATTTGTTTCAAATTACTAGAAATTTTACATTAAAATCTGTCTATAGCAAGATGAGAACTTTCAAACGATCGGAACATGTACAATCTTTTTTCTTTTGGTCTGTTTGGTTGTTAATAACATCAAATGGATTTCTGTTTATTTTTCCTAATTAATGTAAAAGCAATAGGAAGCACCTGCATCCAAGCTTTTACAACAAAAATTCAAAAACATTTTAAATTTAATTTAAAAAAATGTCTTTTTGACAATCTTTATAACTGTACGAACGGATATTACCATATTTTCTACTCTCACAAACTCTTATGAAGTTTTTGGCGGAATGTAAACAGCTAACTATAATTTAATTAAAGAATTCTGAAAAGGCAAAATCAAAGTAATTGCTTATGAATGAAAATAATAAATTTATTTGTTATTTAAATTTTTGCGTAAACTTTTATAGTACGCATTACAAGATTTTTAATGTAATTGTTTTTGAAGGTCTCTTCTGGGAAAATTAAAACCTGTTGTGAAAAACGTATTATTTTAAACAATTATGGAATTAACCTTGTTTATATGCTACTGTAAGGTATGAATTTAACTAAATATACCATACTTAAAAACTTCTAATTGTCATAATAGGTATGACTGAAATCATCTTAAATGAATCAGAAAATTCTAAAATTCTGCATAGTAAGCATGACCATGATATTACTTTTTCTTCTGTCAAAACGACAAATACAGGTTTTTTTCCAACTTTTGTAAACAACATTTTATGATGTTGGTAAAATAGTTTCATAAAAATTATGTTACAAATCTTATGTTCTACACTTTTACTAGAATGTATTTTAGAATCTTACATTTTTTGTAACATTAGTTACAAAAATAAAAATTGCTGACCTTATACAAGTACTATAATTAAAAATTAAGCCATATTTCAGAAAGAATTCTAGGACTAAAAATAACTGAGACTCGTAAGATTGCCTGACTCCGCTAGCGCGTTGTCGGCAACTTTCTTATTTGTCCTAAAAGCATGCATTTTTTTTAAGAATTAAACATAATGTTTTTTTTTTCTCTAGCCGCTTTTAACTAAGTAGTGAACTTCGTGAGAAGACTGGAACAAACAGCATGACGTTAAACTACTTTCGATTTGCTGCAATTTGTTATGAAATTCTTGTTTCTGAGTAAAAAAGGGCAATTTTAATATTTATATAATTAAGAAATATTCACAACGTGTAATCTTCACTCCCATTTTATTAACAATTCGAAAAACTTTCGACAGGCGACGGACAGAGATCTGCGTTAACGCGTTAAATAAAAAGAGGTTGTTAGTACTGGTTTTTGTGATGTCGTTAGGAGCAGCAAATATATTTTCATAAAAACATTGAATTTGTTTTTGCTTTTTATGTCTTAAGAAATTAATTTAGTATTATAATATAATCAAATAAAAGATAAATGATTTTTATTTAATTCGTCACATTCATGCGGTTGGAGAAAAAATATTTTCAGTGATAATTAGAATATTTCGGTGCTAGGCCAAACTTAAAACTTTTCACGTTAATAGTGGTAGTAAGAAAAGTCAAATCCACGCTTTATAACGATTTTCTATACTATGGCTGCCTAGAATCGATGTTTATAAAAACGGTAAGTAATAATAAAGGTATGAACTAAATACCAAAATTTTGACAAATCCAAAACACGTCATTTCTCAGCTGAATTAACTCGTATTATACTTAGCTGATAGCAAGTAAATAGATTCTAAAATTAGATTCTTCTCTAATTTCTTTCTACTTAAAATAAGATGTCTTGCTATAAATCAAGATTTTGAAAACAGTAGGCAAAAACAAATTAACTCCTTGAACATAAACTTTTGCAAGAAACAACCGTTATGCACTTTCGTCAAGTTAACTACTCCGGATTTTTTCTAAACTTGGTAACTTACTAAATTTACGGCATAAATCAATTTTCCTCTGCACTTTTTATGCATCTTCGTCTCCGTAAAGCCCATAAAGTATTATCAACGGTGGAAATGGCATACCTGGTGACGGGGATGTATTTACCCATAGATTAGGCATACGCACCTGAAAAACCAAAAGAAAAACAAAAATTAAAATTCTATTAAGCCTATGTATCGTAGTTCGGGTTGCCTTTTGTGATCAAGTTGCCTTAGAACTTATGTCTATCTTTGTTTTACAAGAAAACCTGCATTAAGACGGTTATCTATATATGCATAAATCAAAGGCTGCTCGATCACTCGTATTTTTAAACATACTAATATTTAACCAGGATGGAATAAATGCTAATTAATAAACAATTTGTAGTTATTGCTTCTTATATAAATTTCATATACATACAATTTAACAAATAGCAACAAAACACACGTATATTGGGAATTTTTTTATTGCCGACGTCAGACTTTTGGGTTACTTTGGATTTAGCCGATTCATTTGTTAATCGAACTACAAATAAACCCCGCATATATGTATTCAATGTATCTGCAGAATTTTCGCATGCTAGATATGGCTCAAAACTGTTTAAGTCGACCACCGTCTAGAACCTGCAATATAGTTTTTATTTCATTTCAATTGTCAATAGCAGGTTACAATTTCCAGATTACATTTCATTGAATGAGCGGAAGAATCCAGTTGTTATTATTATACTCTTTTTTCATTTAAAAAGGATTACAGCAGTTGCATCTGTAGACGACTGTATCAAGTTGTTTTTTTTAATAAACTGGTAGGTCTTCTAGAGAAGAAAGATTCAAATCTCCAAAACTTAAGATACTTTATGTGTTATTTGGAGCTGTTTTCCTTTGTTCTACAATCTAAGTAATTTGGAGAATAACCTCCTTTAACCAAAATTTCGTTTGTTACCATACGTGCTCTGTGCCCAGTCATCAAAACGTTTCTTTTCCTCTTCAATATGCAAAGTTTTCTCACATTCTTGTTAAACTGTACATTCTTGTTAAAGACCAACCCAGCATATGTGAAATAAGAAAATATTTTCGAACATCTAAAGGTGTATATGTTGGCCTGTAGCATGAGGTGTAGTTTATAGAACTCCTTTTATTGTAATTCTTGGCAACGGGTACGTAATATATAATATATAAAAGCGCAGTACTCTCTAAGATGCACGAACTCCACCTTATCCACGATCAGACGGACTGATCAAGGGTGAAATTACGCCTCTTTAACAGTATACTAGCAGTAGGGTGTTACATGTTTTTATAACCTTACAATAGCCGCTTCGTGTATGAATTTAATTCATAACTTACGTATACCGGTTATTTTTACGCTAACGTGGCGTCATTAAAATAAGACAAGCGATTTATTGGACGATGTGAAGAATGAGATGCAAAATACTGTGTCGGAAATTTTCATTATACTTGTTCAGATGATATCGTGAATTCAGATTGCGCCTAATAGAATAGCCAAGCATAATCTTGCGTCGTTGGTGGTCGAGTTTATAACTATTATATTAATAGCACTCTATATCTTATTAAAAATGCATTAGCTCGTTTATTTATTGATTTAAAACGGTAGGTGGATTTTGATTGCATATTGCAGTTGCACGAGGTAATGGGGTATTTTCTGCTTGTTCGTTTTATATTCTTGACACTGCCGGCGTCTGCGAAAGCGAGTTTGTAAGATAAACCAGTGTTATTTTAACGTTTTGGTATGCTTAATATTTCGCCAAGACTAATGTTTACTCATTCTAAAACAATGAGTTTTTCTTCTACAACAAATATTTAACGTATTCCTCTGTACGAGTACTATCTGGTTATGAAAACCAACTCTATGGTGATTTACGAAAATGGGTACTAATAAAAAAGTTTCTAATGGAGAATTGTTTCAGATAAATTCTCATTTTGCCATTATATTAACTCCTGCTATCTTAAAAACGAAACTAAGCTTATTCTGTAGATCTAGTCCGAGGAAAAGCTAGCTGGAGCGGGCAGAGCGGAACCGGCAGGACACATCCTAGAGCTGACTGGGTTGATGCATGGCCTGTCGCCGCGCGCTGTAATGGAGCCCTCTTCCCATTCCCCATTTCCAAGATCAGCTGGACGATTGCCCCTGTATACTATTTTCGGAACCACCGCGATGGGTTGAACTGGCCGATTTTCTGAGATTTCCACCAAGGAAATACATTCCGTTCTGATTTATTTACAGATTCGCGGTATTCTTTGACAGCCACTTGTGTCTGCTAATGAGATACATAATTTCACTTCATAAACAGATAAACTGCAAATTATAAATGAATCAGCAGCGAAGATCTTCCCTGTATCTGGCGAGAACGCGATGTTTGTATAAATGAAATGGCGCCATGCTTCACTTGTAACGACTATTAGTAGCGGCCCTGAAATTCGTGTTAGGCACGAACTCGTTATTATACCTCTGATAAATCCACGGGCATTTTTGACTTATGTGATGACCTCTAAATTAATTCTCACGTGCTTAATTATTTGAGTCGATTTTTTAAAATGTCGTTTACATGTTATTTAGGGTCGAAATTTAAATTTTTCTTAAGAAAGCGTGCCGTCTCTTTCCGCATATTAATATTACACGCTCAACGCTTGTACCTAAAAACTAAAGACGCTCAACGTTAAGAAGAAAAATATAATACATCTTGTAGACATTTTGAATACTTCCTTTAAGGCTCTTATAATTTATAGTGCCTAGTTGTCAACGTGAAACCAAATAATAACTTATTTTCTTTAAAACCAGGATAAACACTCCACTAGGAAATGGATTACGGTCCTCGCGATTTTTATTCTGTTTTCCGTGTAATTTTTATGTTAATTTTTCGCATTAATTGCAAACCTCCGAAGAAAAATTGAGTCCATAATATTAATGATTGTAAACTATGTGTGCAGAGATGTAATTTTATTTTGCTGCTCATATCGATTGGTCGTGACGAATGATGGGAAACACAGACATATGGCTGACCGTAGTTAACATTAGGAATAACTAATCATTTACGCAATTAATATGCGAAGTATGTTATTCTATTTGGTATAATTAGTAGCATTAATTGAATTTAATTATTGTATTTCATGAATTTATTTCCATTTATGAATTGTAATTCCAGTTTAAAAATGCATTTCAGTATGAGAAAACTGAAAAAATATTCTTATGGACGCTATTAGAAAATGTCGTTCGCAGAGCTTAGCATTTGATAGCCATCGGCTTAGACACAGATTTACAACACCACTCAAAATAACACCCGATTAATTATTTCAAATTAACACCATAATTAATGATAAAAAATTGATATTTCACAAAAAAAACACATATTAAAAAACATGTTGACGATTCAGGCAACAAAACCAAACTAACGCCAACGGCCTCACAATTCCCTGGTTGCTTCCCCCTGTAAATATAGGTCTTACTCAGGGTCGCCATTAAAAACTCGCTTTTGTAATGCTAGGGTCTACCGGCAATTCGGAGCTATTATTATGGCCAGTCGCTAACCTACGTATAAATTCACGAAAAACGAAAGCCAAAAATAAAAAGCGTTGGATTTTACGATTTTGGGCTTCTGGTTTTACATTTTTATGAATCAAACATTTATTAATCGAAGCTTGAGAAAACCAAAGTGTATCTGCTTACATCTTATAGATGACTTTAGATATGTGGTTGACTAAAACATTAGTTTGTTCCATCGGAATTCTATAAAATTAAAAGGTGTATGCATACATATTTACGATTATGTATGCAGTAAAAAAGCGGAAAAAATTCTGTAGGAAAAAATAGAAATATCTATATAATAAGCAGTTGTCCTTGTGTTGTCAGGTACCGACAAGGAAACATCCAAAATTTTTGTCCGACAGAGTGCAAAATTTATGGAGGACCTCATAAAAAACTAACGGTAAGATAGGTATCGCACCCGCACCTTAATGTCTTTATCCTCTAGTTCGGTTCTATAATAACCTTGTTTTCACTTTATTATTTCGTATAATAGTTGTAAGGCCATGTAAATTACTTTATTTTTTCTAGTAACAAAAAAAATTAACGAGTGAGTTAAGAGGGGCAATAGTTTCTTTAACGAATTTATATTAGTTACAATAAATCATTATAGGTAGCGACGAGATCGCTTTTAATTTATGGCTCAATTACCGAATCGTGAGAATAGTTTATCGTCTAGAGAATAGAACCCAGCATGGAAACCATCTCAAAACTTACTTGTTATAAGCATTAAAATATTTTGATAAGAAATATCTAATTCCCAAGACTCTCTTTGGTTAAACATTTCAAATACGCTGCATGTAAAGTAGCAACGAAGAGGAAAAAAAATTAAATTAGTCCAAACCAAGTGTCTTATCATGATACGGTCTCTTTTGCTGCTAATCGCTATACCAGCCAGGTGGTGGTGCAATCCTTAACCCATTCTTTAAGGCCATAAATGCCATAAAGGCGGAGTAATGGCAATATTATGGAATGCTCATTCCATTACAAGCTGTAATTTTATTATTCTGCTTATTGGCATCGCTTTAGATGCATGTAATTTAGTCGAGTTATTTTACTGTTATTTACACATAAGGTAGCTACTAAATGACTGTTTATGATAATAATGCTTTCCTTTTATACAATTTAAAGTTAAACAAATTGTTTACACGGACGGTTCCAATTTCTTTTTTAGCGTTGAAGATGGTAAACTAACATTTACATATGTGATGCTTATCTTCCAATATAGTAACGGTTGCTTATACATATCAGGAGGTTAATGGTGGAAAATATTTTTCATTGTATATTTTGGGATACATTGGTTTCATTTTGCTAATCGCAAACACTAAATATAATGTGAAAAAATTAGTTTCTATATTCTTCTTTCTTCTATAATTGTATTCTAATTCCTATAAAACTAAGTACATATATTAAAACGTTCTAAATCATCGATTTATAGTTAGTGAATATATTATGAAAAGTAGAGGCCCTATCATATGATCCTTGTGGAACTACTCCCATTCTTGGTAACAATTATGTACAGTCAGCATGTATAAACTGTTGAAAGGGAAACAACACATTGATATATTAAAACGAGCTTCAGATTGCTTGAAAAATCTGCTAATAATTAATAAAATAATTATTTTCTGGTTTGCTGTTTAGTTTTATTCTAAAATTTTAATTTTAGTAATTTTTTTAGCCATATTAAATTAATTGTATATATTAACAAACTTCTCTTAAGCGCTAAAAAAGAGTCAATTGCTACTGTCAGAAATGAATTGCGAACATATGAAGCTTCTTTTGAACTTCAGTTTATTGAAGAAATTTATATGATTATCATAGGCGCAACTAGCATCAATTTTTTTGGGGGGGGGGGGCTAAATTCAAGATTGTGCCAAAGGTGTTTTGCTTTTTTTTATTTGTTTGGAGCATTTCATAAGAGACTTTTTCCTTTTTACGTTATTATATTTATTTTAGTTGTCTAAGAGTCTACCTAGCAGCTATCTATAGGGGTATCAGATTAAAATATTTCATTTTTCAATAAAGGCTATGTATTTATGCATAATATACTGCCGTGCTTAGCTAGAAAGCAGTATCTCCAAAGTAGCAATTTAAGAAATGTACCATGTTTTTTATTAGCATTCATTAGTATTCCACGTAGTATATTTCTACACAGCAGTTCTGGCAGATACTGCGTTCACGCCAGTATAGGTACAGGGTAGCCCACATAAGATGATCCTGTTTCTTATTTTGAAAGTTGTTACGAAAAAAAGGTAAATACCAATAAAAAAATCTAATTTTTTAATAGTTTTGTATATACAAGCCGAGAAATTCTGCTACGGCTAGTATTAATTTTTTTATTCTAAATGGAACACCCTGTATATGTCTACGTTTTTCGATTCTACACTTTATTTTAAATGTTTTTGGTTAATACATATAGCCCGTAATTCTGCACAGTTTCTGAGTAAATTCAGTTTTCCAGATTTTCTTTTGGAAATCTAATTTATTCTTAAAAAATAAATTTGGACACTGCAAGTTACATTTACCTAATTATAATAATACATGATGCTTATAAATATCTAAATTATCGTGTTTTCATAATTTTATTATTGAATAATATACAGGGTGTTCAATCTAATAGAACAAATATACAGATGTTTGAACATAGAAATCTCATTATTCTAAATGGTTCAGTTCTTGAGTCTCATATATGCATTTTGTATTCCACAAATGAACAATTTCAAAGTTATCATCGTTTCTATGCTGTCTCGCTATTTTATTATTATTTAAAATTTATTTTTTACTGTTAATATTTTTTTAATCATTATATGAAAACCCCCACGCGCGTGACTTGCAACTCTGTGCTGAAGCTTAGCGTAGCCCACACAAAGTAAGTTTAAAATATTCGTTTTGGAAAAAAGAACGGAAAAGGTTGTCGTTATAGTTCTTTACAGAGCACAGATCGAATAGGTGATGGGTTTGGTGAATATTGGAGTCTTTACGGAATTGTCAAAGCAAAACGTATAATTTATATTCAAGCGAGGGTTTACTTGTTCAGTACCGGCTGGCGTCCGACCCTGTTCTCTACTTTTTAACTAGTCCTAGTCTTGGCTTTTTTACACGGCCTGGTCCGAGCTAAAATCTAAAAGCTTTTTAAGGTATACGGTGTAGATGAATTGGAATTATGTTGTTGAAATATTTATGATTACTATATTAATAAATTGATTTTAGAGAAATAGCAAGACAACACAAAAACGCCGATAGCTTTAAAAGTGTTTACTTCGAAATACAATGTATTAACCAAAAATTCTTATAATAAAGTGTAGAAACAAACATCGTAAGAATATACAGGGTGGACCATTCAATATAAAAAAGTTAATACTAGCTGTAGCGAAACGACTCACCCTATATATACAAAATATTATAAAATTAAAATTTGTTTTATACCAAACAACTTTGGTATTCAATTTCTTCTTGTAACAGTTACAGTTTCCAAGATAGCCACTTTGTATGTGTTACCCCGTACATATCATAGTATCATAGTACTTAATATATAGCGCAGCTTATAGTAAAAGCTTAGGTTAAATAACTGAATTTTCCTAAATTACATAAGCGGAAGGGCCGATCAGCGTCATCGAGATTTTCACACCCGCTGACTCTCTTATCCGACTATGCTAATTCGATTACTTTTTTGCACCTTTTTAGTTTTTGCAATAAAATATGTGTTTTTGATTGTGATGTTTCCAATTTATTTGTTAATTAACAAAATGTCAAATATAATTTGAAAATTATTTTGATTTGGGGATTCTTAGCAACCCCCCTTAGTTGCGCCTATGATGATTATGCTTAATTAAGTAAATCTAAGAATTATATTTCGATTATATAGTAATGTTTGGTACTAATTGATGCTAGTTTCGAAATTTACTGATTTACAAATTTGCAAAACCAGTGTTGGGCAATAATTAAATGCATTTAATATATTTAAGTAACGAGTAGCTAAATGAGTACTGAGTACAAAAGGTAATTGAATACAAATGTATTCAAAAAGTATGAGTGTAATGCACTCCATTAGAAATTTACGCATAATGAGTGAGTACAAATGTACGTTAAATTATGAGTACTGTAATGATTAGAGTTCATCATTTAATTTTTTTAATTTAACCTCAGTAATTTCAAATCTTTATTATTGCAAATGAAACATCAATTCTTGCATTTTCATATATGTTTACTAAATTCTAAGTATTTGGTTATATTATAGTATGCAATTACAAGTTCAATTCAACTAAACTACTTTTCTATTACATTTTTATTTAATGACTTATCAAAAAAGGTCTTACGTGCTACTCAAGAACATGTATTGGACGTTAGCATTTATGCAAATATTAGAATATATTAGTAATGTGTTTTTCTAATAAATTCTAAACATCAGATTTAAAATTAAGCAATAAATAATTTCTCAACAAAACATCAATTTATCCAAAATTACCAAACTTTATAATTTTGCAACTCCATCACAGCAAAAAATGTAATCGTGTATGAATAGAAATAAAACAAGCACAAACAAATTTGTACTTGTGTGCTTTGAGTTTTTTTGTTAGTTAATAAGTATTTTTAGCTATTTCATGTTTAGTTTTCGGTTTTAATATTGACTTACTCATACTCGTACAATTAATGATTCATGATTACAATACTACTCATACTCATTTTATATGATTAATGATTATATGTACTCTACTCATACTATGGAGTACAAGTACAATTTGCCCAGCATTGATCCATACTCTTGAAAACTTTGACAAGCTGTAACTCAAAAACTGTCCATTGTAAAACTTCACCCAGGAGACATTTCAATCAAGATGTTGTGAAAGGAAATTCAATAAAATTCAATTTCCATAAGTTCATGCTCTACGATGACCTTTGGAAGATAATTCGCAAAATAAGAGACATTGTTGCAAATTGTAAGAATGTTTTTTCTACTTTCACATCTGTTAATTTTTACAAGGAATCAGTGTGTAGCTAAAATATGCACTATGAAATAATTTTTAGAAAATAATATTTTTGGCCAAGCTGTGGAAAAAAATGTTCACTCCACTCGCCGCTTAGGAGAATATACCTTCTAAAACATTTAGTAATGAAGATTAGAGTTAATATCTAATCAATAAATATCCAATCATAAAAACTGTCTACATAGTAGCATGAAATTATATAATACCCTAAATAACTAAACAAACTTTATTTGATGTTTATTATTATTAGTTATATTATCAGCGTTTGTTTGTATAAAGTATTTGCTAATAGTTTCAATAAACTTTGTTGGATGTTATGATGTCTGAATTTATTTAGGCAGAATTGCACTAGACGTTAAATGCTATATGAAAATAACTGTTTCAACAAACGTATTCATGACAATTATAACTAAATACTAAATATATTTAAAAATACATGGTATTTTTTAAATTTAGGTAATTTTTTAGATATATGTATTAGGGTGGCCGTTATTTTGCAAAAGTTAAAATTTTTTAGGTCTCCCGCTAGATTTCTTTAAAATGTCGAAAAATGAGCTGTACAAAATTTCATCCCATTTGGTCATTATTAATCCGTGCCACTGAGAGGTTAAAGTTTAATGGGATTTAACATTAACATATGTTTGGTTTAATATATATTAACATGGATTTGGTACATTTCTAGAGACTTTGTGACATAACTTTTTATATTTCTATGTTTTAACTTGAAAATTTATATACTTATGTTGTTGAAACTGCTGAACACGAATATGATAAAATTCAAAGTGTTAGAAAAACTTTTGACAGTTGACAGCTGTCAAAGATGCGGTCAACTTCACTAAAATAAATATAGAAAGATAAAAAAGTTATGCCGTAAAGTCTCTAGAAGCGCATAAAGCCCATTTTAAATCCCATTTAAACTTCAACCTCTTGGTGGCACGAGTTAATATTGACCAAATGGACTGAAATTTTGCACAGCTCAGTTTTCGACATTTTAAAGAGATCTGGGGGAGGGCTAAAAATTTTTCACTTTTGAAAAATAATGGCCCCCCCTAATATGTATTTAATGTATTTATATTAAATAGTTTCGGGGCGTAAAACTTAGAGTAAAATTGAAAAATAACAGTTTTTTGTTGATTGTATGTAAATATTAGCTGCATCAACAGTTATATTTGGACACGGTGTAGCTTTCAAAACAATTTTCAGATAAGAAATCAAGTCCAGAAGCCTTAAATGAAATTTGACAAAAATTGCTATGTTTTAAAATTTAAACCATGATCCAATGCCCTCGGTATTGTATTTTAACAGATTGCAATCATCGAAAATTAAAATGAACTTCGTAAAGGCGGTATCGGGACTTAATCCCTTACCGGTAAATTTCCTTAACAATTACATTAGCGTTACTTACGTACCCATTCATTTTCTTTTAGACCGCAATTGCTTCATAGAATCCTGTGGTATTTGCGCCAGTATATTCCTACAATTCAAGAATGGAGGAGGCACGTTTCTAAGTAAGGTCTGTTTTGAGATTATCGCTGATCGAAGTTATTAGTCTGCCACGTTGTCATTGTCGGGTTTTTTGTTTGAGGTAATATCAATCCGCCAGCTCCGACCTTTCGATACACAATTAAACAAATCATAAAACAGCAACTTTGTTCAACTCAACTTTCTGTTTTGTCTCAATCTTGACCCATGAAATCTTAACTCAAGGATTTGTTCACTTTTTTCGTCAAATCGCCTGTTATCAGACTCGGGCAGTTAGTTGCTATGCCTTTCGTCGAGGATATTCATTCTTTAAACAAACGACACCATACTCAAATCTTACTGACATTCACAGAACTTGGCCCACACACCTCATAGTGTCACTTGGGGATTTCTGCAATATTATCGTTTTTTTTTACTTTAACAAAATGCGGATCACTCCGTGAAGTTCAGAATTGGCGAGATGGTTTATTGTTGCACTTATTGTAAATCACTCGCATGCAACATCAAGAAAGAATCGGTCAGTGCAATATATCAGGCAGGTAACTAAAGACGTGTCTCGTACATTGAGGAAACACATACCGTAAGACTTTGAACATGAGAGTAACTTTGAACAACATTACTTATAAATTTATTTTTGTTGATAACACTATCAAACTGTGAAATATCACTTTCACTATTTTTTTACAATAATTTCATACTATTATTAGTTTTACACAAGACAAGATTTCTTGTCTTGTGCGACTACTTCTTGTCTTGTCTCGCAAAACAAGACAAGAATTCTAATAAACGCTTGTCTTGCTTCATTCTTGCAAACAAAAATCTTGTCTTGCTTGCAAGACTCTTGCATGTTTACGGTTGGAATTTACGTCGGGACTTCCCCGTTTCTTGATTTTCTTGGAATTTTTCTACTGTTGCGACTCGGAGATTTAGCTGTTAATTAGCTGTGCCGTTCTGTTAATGAATCACAACCTCATTGTCAGTAATCATTGTAATTCGCGTAGCATACGTATGGACCAATAAAGCGTAGTCAATATCGATAAAACATTTAACACAGGCAAATGGGGCAGCGAACGAAATGAATATTTTGCTTATAAACGGGTAAGCGAAGATACTGACAGTGTAGTGCAATTAGTGATGGGAAAATTCCCGAAATTTATTTTTCCGAAATATTCCCAAAGCTCCTATTTTATCAAGAATTTATATTTTTTCTTTAAAAAATGTTCTGCCATAAGAAAATTGTTTAAAAAAAAGTGGATTTTGAAATACATGAAATTTTGCATTTTATTACATGTTGATGCTGCTTGGTAGTATTGGCAAAAACATCAGTTTTTCTTGTTTTCTACCCATTACACATGCAAAATACGTAATAATAGCGTTAATCACTGCACCTGAGATAAATCTACACTAAACTCAAAGCTAGAAACAACCACATGTCAATAACAGGTCTTAGCTTCCAAATTCCATGAACTTGCTTGTGTTTAACTCATTGGAATATAAAAAATAAATTCCCATTTTTCTGGAATTTAGCAGTGATTTTTATAAATTCCCAAAATAAATTGCCAGCGGGAAATATTCCTCACTGGGAATATTCCTGTCGCCCATCACTAAGTGCAATCATACAAAAGTCTACCCTGATTTTTTGGAAAATGGTGAAGCCTTTATACGGTAATTCCTGGTTTGACGTTTTCAATTGCTAATAATTATAATAAAGAACCAAACTTAGGCATTTAATTACGTTTCTGTAATATTTTCTTTTTTGTTTTAGCTTTTAGGTTATTTCGTAATTTCTAGTCACCTAAATGTTGATATCTTATTAGTCAGCACACTAGGAAATATGTGTAATAGTGTAATAGAAACATATTTTTTCTTAAAACGTCAGTGAAGTGTGACATTATAATGCTGGATTGACAAAGTTAAAAGGTCACTTTGTTACCATGGCACATAAATCACTTTACTGCCGATCACGAGCCGCAGATAATCACTTTACTGCCGCTCACGAGCCGCAGATAATACATCTGCCATTAAAACCCTAATAACGCTCTCCAATGCTAAATTATTATAAAATCGTGTAGCTCATTCTCTAAATAATTAAAATAATTCATGAATTTCAATGTTCCTTAAATATTTTTCTATTATCGACGTTAGAACTTTTGAAGAAAAAGACTCTCGTGAAACACTAACTATTATAACAATAAAAAATAAGGTCCTGAATATATCAGGTAAAATTTTAATCAAATGAGAAGAAACTAATTTTGAAAAAAATAATTATTTATGGCATCTGCCAAGTAGTATTTGAAACTACTTAAATCAATAACATTGGAGTAATTAGTTATGTTAACCATAGGTAAGATAAATTTTGCATTTGCTTTTTACAGTTTGAAACATAAAAATCATTTTATAATGTTTTTAATCTGTGTGGGACGACGTTGAACAAGAATTTTCAGAAGGAATATTCAGGAAGAGACTTGCTTTTTGTATGAGTATACAACAGCAATTCTATATTAAGAAGTTTAGGTGTATTTAGTCAGGATGAGTACTGAATGATAAGAGTGATTATTGTGTTGTTATCTAAAAAAAAGTTCAAATACAAAAATACAAAAGTTGGTGAGCAGAAATTATAAATACTACACCCAACAGCTCTTAGAAGCAGGCCCGGATTTAACACCGAAACCTACGAAGCTCGGGCTTCAGGCCGTTTGGATGCGCCAGAAAAATTCTTCAGAAATAAGGTCTGGGATTGGCCGCCAGAAGTATTCAGAATGGCTACAACAGACTGCTCTGGAGATCGTTCGTTTTCAGTTCTCAAAGAGATTAATCCGGGTCTGCTTAGAGGATGTCAAAGCAACTCAACCTGGGAAAAATTACATTTAGTGTCGCTTCAAAGATTATGGAATTCCAAAAGGGACCCCATAAAAATAAAAAATTCCAAAATATACCTGGTGATCAAGCAGTGGTAAGTTATAAAGAAGAAACTGAGATTGTCAACTGCTCTATATTGCCAAATCGGGGTTTCCTTTAACAAAGATGAGCTTTGTCATTTCTTCTAAACACATGTTGGCAGAACTAGTAAAATAATAAAATAGTTTACAAACAATCTCCCGGCCAAACTTTAAAAATTTTAATGTTGAATGTTAATTATCAAAATCCTGTTAAGAATTTCTGTATAATTTTTTTCTGTTCTTTTTAATGGTGAGACTATTTTAAACGTGTATAATATAATATTAGAAAACATTTGGCAGAAAGAAATGTATTTTTTTTCAACTAGTTACTAGGTGAACCTAAATCGAATTAGTTTTTATCTAAATCTTCTACTTATAAGTTCATTATAAATCTTTAAATCTTTCATAATAGGTACCTATTCGTAGGTTTGAGTTGATATGTTGATGCAAAATATCATAGAATATTTTTAATAAAGATCACCCATATCTTCTTTTATTATTTAAAATCTTTGACTTGGATGTACTACTTACATTACCATATTTTAAAAGAAATAAATATAGTATAGGACTAGGTATATTATTTTAAAAGTCAATGATTTCGGTTGTATCCAAATTTATACGTACGTTTAACTTTAACCAAAACTATTCAGGTAGCCAGAAGTCATTTGACCGGAAAAATTAGAATTCCTTAAAGCAAGATTAGAAGAATAAAAATTTATGCTTCGAAGCTACTGGAATAAAGTGATTTTTACAATAACGAATGTTTATCTGCTTATATTTATTTATGTTAAGTATCTGTATTCTTTCAACATATTGTTTCTTATATGTTTCACTTGCATTGCGCTTGTACTACATCTTCATGTTCGTATAATCATTAATTATTAAGATAAATTATAGTCGAAACTCTTAAATCATTTATTTCTTATAGTTTTTTATATAGAAAAACAATATTTTATCTCTGATGCTATATCTCTTCATTATATGTTCCTAAGATTTATTACTCTTACTGCATTTCTTCCTGAATAGAATATACGGTATATTTTTTACTCAATTCCCATCAGCGTTATTATTACTGTTAAAATTTAGTTGTCAACTAATTATAATTATAAACAGTATTTCAACGTTTTGGGGTTTAATGATCGATCAAACAGGTGTTTAGGGATTTAATAGATAATTTTCAAGACGATAAGGGAGTTTTATATGCAGCAAGGGGACATTCCAACCCCTAATATTACAGTTTAAACTGAACATTAGGGTCATTAAACTGAAAACCTTCAGTAACAGAAATCTTCGAACACATTAATATGTTTGCTTTTGAAACTTTCTAATTTTGCAATCACTTTTAACCAAGTTCTTTGGAGTAAGTGCAGATTATTTTTTTTACTTTTGTGAAATAATGAAATATTTTCTGGATTTAAATTTTATTTATTGATTTATACACGTCTTGGTTTTCTGCATCTCTAAAACCGATCAATTAATCATACATTGGAAGTTATTTGCAAATTTAATTTCACTTCCACTGTGAATTAATTCAAATCGTTTCCACAGTGGATACATATTTTAAACGAAAATAGTACAACAGATTACAAATTCAACTACTTATGCACCAACATGCTTTGGTACATGCCTATGTTGCCATGTAATTGGAATCGTTTCAAAAATATGCATATCTATAAAGCACACATAAATTTTCAATCTTTGCACTTCTACACCGCGAGCTAATCGATGGTCATAATATCTATCCAAAAAACATTGCTGAACTACAAAACAGTCAATAAGAAATAAAAACTAAAAATTTAGTTTGAAACTAAAATTGAAACAGCAGCATCCTAGACAATAAGATTTAACAATTTCTCTAAAAACGATTTTGATGATTTATCTTGTAGGGGATTTACAAATTTTCAGAGCAGCTTTTAGCACTACAGGTAGATAAAAATTATCAACACTTATTTAGCTGAAAAATTTAAATAAAAAATATAAAACACTGGATAAATGTTTTTAGCGTGGTCGTTAGATTTTCGGCGTGAACAAAGGGGGTGTAACTTGACTGGGCCAAGGCAATACGTCATCGCTCATCCGGACTGTGTTCGGTACGATCCGGGAAAGGAACTCCGAACTCCGGTTGCAGCTTTGCACTCGTACAATTAAAACAACTTAGTTTAGGGTTTGTTATGATTTTCCACATTAGTTATTAAAATCATTAACATTACACAAACAGCAATTACCTTTAGGCAAATATAATTAGCAAAACCCACAACATATTAATTTGTGTGTATAATAAACTCATATTAAGTCATTTAAAGTAATTATTTACATTGCCATTTTTAATTACTTTTTTTTTCAAATCCAACTGGATATTTATTGAGGGAAGTGGGGGAAGCCCGTATATCACGTAGTAATCTATTGTTCTCTTCGCTACCAATTTCGGCATTCATCTGTGCGTAAAACCACTTATTATTAGATTTTGTTTTATCTGTTTTTTAGTTTGTTCAGTTACGGGTAACAAAACAGCGAACGGAGTATTTTATCAGAAACATTTTTAGGAAACATTAAAAGCTCTACATTAAATTAAGAAGCTAATCAGATATCAAGTCCAAAGCATTTATGAAATGTTAATGGTATATCAGGCTTATTATGACCTAAACGCCGTATCTTGCAACCATATTTCATTTTCTTGAAATAAATAGCACATTAATGACCTTACGTCTTATTTTCACCACCGCCTGTTAACAGCTTTACACAACACTAAACGAATCGGGGGCAGGACTAAAATTACCTACATTTTGACAAGAATTTATTGTACGTGTTAGTTGGCAACTGGATAATTATCAAAAAATATTTTAGAAGTTGCATGTAGGTAAGCATTCATGAAATATCACATACCAGTAATATTCTAGATTTTTAACCGCCAAGAAAATGTCATGATAGCATGTTTTCCTGTTTCAGAAAAACTCACTATTCATATTTAATCTCAATAGTCAAATATTTTTGTCTTGATTAGCAAAATATTTTTTGGGACCCTTTCGTTTATCAATTTCAACTTGTCAACTGTGAGTTGCATTTCCGAAATGTTGTCATTATTTTGTATACAGTAAATAATTTATTTTTAATGTAGTGAGGCTCAACAGCAAGTAGATTTTACACACATTAGGCACAACATTAGTCTTGTCTCTATAGTTGTAAGAAATTTCAGAAGCTGAGACCATACGTCAAAACCGGCGTCTTGTGTCTAAATTTTGGTCAGTTTAAAAATTCCGAAAGAAAGTTTTACCCCTTGACCTTCTTCCAAAGTATGTGGCTCTTGTAAAAAAATAAGTATTGTATTTATACTATAACGAAACTTTCATTCTTATTGCAATCACCTTATAGTCCAATCTGTAGCAGAACTCCGATAGTCGGTTGAAAAGAACAGTTACAGTTTGTTTCACAGAACAGTAGCATAATAATAAAGATTCAAATATCTATGTAGTCAAAGACAAGCCTCTTTACTATCTATATAATACTTTTTAGCTCGTAATCTGGTAGTAACTTCGGTAAAACGATTTTAGTGGAACTATCCTTTCGACACCACATCACACTAACTTTACGCATCGATAGTACTTCCATGATCAATTAGATTTTCGTCTACCACATCTTGAAATCCAACAAAACAGGTTTCTGGAAAAGTTTCTCTATGAAACTATAATTAAAGTAAAACGATGTACTCTGATTCTGCTACTTTTTAAAGTTTTTTCTTATACAATAAATTGTATAATCTTGATATTGATATTTTTACGAACCCAAAATCATCTAAGTTCGTCTGCCTTTATTTCTGTTAAATGTGTCGCCCTACAATTTTTACTCCGAAATTATTTTTCGTATATGAAGTGACTGTTCCTTATTGCTAGGTGAAGTACTGTTTCTGCATCCATGACATACTAAATCATACAATTCTATCAGGGGGTTTTGCATGGTTTTTGGGTACAGCTGTCAATCTGCAGACGTAGGAGCGGTGATCAACATAATTTCATGAAACTTGAGCATAGAGTAGGTGTAGGAGTAATATTTTATTCTAGCAACAAGAAACACTGATCTTGTAAACCAAAACAAAGATTCGGGGTAAATACTGTTGGGTAAAAAATGTATACTTCACAAAATATATAAATAAATGAACAAGAGATATCTATAATATATGTAGGATGGTTTATAAATTAATCGATTGTATTTATATATTAAAATGTGAAATTATTAGAAACTATTTCATATTACAATATAGTACAATGGAGATGGTAAGGAGAGTTGCCTCCCAACCAGAAAAGTTTTTGGGTCCACCCTATACCGCAGTTTTTCCTTCCCTCCTTTCGCAAGAAATCTTGTTGTCTGTACAAAACGATGCAACCATAGATACTGAAATCATTGACAGTCTCACATTTAACTTGCTTCAATGGCACGTATGTCAAATTATAAACAGATTCGACGATTATATCATTACGTCAGAACTACTGATATGTTAATGACAGATAGAAGATTAAAAAGTGCATGGAATTATTGGCATCTCATCAATATCTTGCATGAAGGTTTGGATGTGAGAAAGCTGTCAGGGAGGTGGGTACCGCGCTTGCTAACAATCAATCAAAAAACGTGAGCGGGCGAAGACAATTTGGAGTTTCTTCAAAGAAATCCAGATGAATTTTTGCATTGTATCGTAACAGTTGATCAAACATTAAATCATCACTACCAGCCAGGAACAAAAAACAACCGCCGCAACAGTTTGTTGAAGAAGGTGAAACTGCACAAAAAAAAGAAGCAAAACGGTTCCATCATCTTTGTTGACTGAATTAAATCACCAGAGATAACTATGCATCTTCTCTGGATCGTCTAACTAGTGAAATAACAATAAGGCAAATAAACAAAAAGGCAAATATAGCGACAAAGAAGGTTCATTGCCAGCATCAAAATTTGTTAGAATTACGCTACGAAATTGTTTCTTGTCCTCTGTATTCTCCAGATTTAGCTGCCTCAGACTACCATGCTAGTTTCCAAATACGAAACACTTTCTTGCAGGGAAGAAATTTGCGTCCAAGTCCGAACTGATTAGTGAAACAAACGCTTATTTTGCAGAGTTGGACAAGTCTTACTTTGTGGAGGGAATAAGAAAGCTTGAAAATCAGATCAAATGTATAGACCTAGGGAGATTATGTAGAAGAATAAGAAAATTTTTTCAAAACAAACATCATTTTCATTATTTTTGCACGGACTTATCAAACGACCCTAGTATGATAATATAGAAATAGAACATCCCAATCTAAACTGATCTTGCATAAATTTTGAATAAAATGTTTTGGAAGCTTAAAATTCCTATACAATCAAAGTTGTGAGGCTTGTAAAGCGGATGCGTCAGACGGCCTTTGAGTTTTCAAAGACGGTTGCCGCGGAAGAAGCTAATAAATCAATAAAATACAATCCAGAAAGAACAGAAATGATAAAAACTTTATTAACAAATAATTCGATTAAAATGAAAGTTGTGATTATCTTCAAGTGTCTCAAACCGGGCCGGAGTCCCCACCCACGCAGGGTCTGCGAGTGCCGCCACTAACGTATATCACCGACAATTTAAATCTCTTGCAGGTATGAAGTTAAAGAGCTTGTTCAAAACCCCTACCAAGGGTAATTTATTAAATCAGAAGTACTTGGTAGATATATGTATGAGCATGGCTCCTAAACGTTGACACCAAGCTCATCACAATTACACGAGGAAATATCAAATTAATAGATTAAAATTCGTTGCTTTTTGATCGCAAAAAATGTGTTTGGGGAAAGATATTTTTTCATATTGTAACGTTCTATTTAAATAATACTAAAAGTGCTGTTTTAATTGTTTGTTATTAAGAGAAAATATCTACACTAACACTAATTACAAACAACTATAATTTAGTAACAAACTTAAGACTAATTTAAATTACACAAATATTTATTTCAACAAGATTTATATTATTGTTTATTGTTTCCAGCCTTACTTTGTGGAACTTTTACTAATCTTTATTTATTTCAAGATTTATATTACACTATTTTATATACACACATTTATATTCTACGTTACTGCATTATGCGCGTATTTAATTAACTCGTCGTTGACTGGTAATTAATCCCCTCCATGCGCGGCGGCGCTTTATATACCTATACAAGACTTGCTGGAACGCGCTAGAATCTTCGTCGATGCGTCATACATTCTCGAATGTTCACTGGCAATGCATAGGGGTTTCTTCCGCTCATTACACTATATATTCTTAAATTGTTATGATTTAAGTTTTTACACATCACGAAACCACAAGATTTCATCAGATCAGATTAAAGCTGCACTACATATTAATGTTTCTTATGGGTTAGGCTATTTTTGCTAGGAGTTAAATTTAGAATACAGTTACAGTATTATTTTATTAAGTAACGGTCAATAGAAAATAAACTATCTTTTTAATCGTATCTGCAATCTAGCTAGCAACTACCAGTAACAAACAGTCCGGTGCAAGCTGCCTTGGATTTGCAGCTAAAACTAATAGTTGGGAGTTGACGGCAACTAATATTGATAGTGCTATTATCCGATTCCACTGGAAGATAGTCAAATAATTTTAAGATTTAAAAGAGCTATTTTGACAAAAAAGTAAAGATTTAACCTATGGAGGCGGGGAGATCTTGATCTGTCTGTGAGTCTGTGAAAATTGGCCAATAATAATTTTTAAAATAAGACTGTTAGAATAAACTATACAATAGATTATTCTTACCGACAGATAACGTACTTACAGACCCATTAGGTGGCCGAAATTCTTAGTTTTTCTTAAGTAATGCAATTATTGTCTGATGGAATTATTTTGGTTTACTCAATATTGAGGAATCAGTACAGCTTCAAACTAAAAATATTCTTTTGATGTTTTAAATTTATACCAATATCGAATAGATATTATATCTATTGTAGTCTAATTATATCTCTAATTATAATAGACTATAACTAGAAGACTATATAATACAATGATTTTCATGAAGAACGTCGTCAAGCTAGATAATAAAGAAGAGACATAACCAAACGTATACCAAAATTATTCAAATCATTCATATATAAAATCCAATTACTTCTTCAGTTTTTACTGATATTGTGGTATTTATAGATTATCTATACAAATAAGTTTAGATTTGATTTGATAAAAAAGGTTAGATTCAAGTAGACGATCGTGGTTGAACATCAAATACCAGTTTATAATATCATGGTTCATCCTGAAGAACAAAATATATAATTCCCATAATCGAAACAAGTTTTTTATTAACTAAATATTAAATTATAATACAAGCCGCAGTGTACCTAATAATAAAGGATGTTTATTGTCCATAGCTGTTTAATAGTAATTGCAAGTTTTCAAGAAATTGTTAGCACGCACTAACACCGTGACTCGACTGAACTTCTAAAACACTTTAAGTTCTGTCTAAGGCTGTACATTATTAAATTTAATTTACACATATAGAAAATCTTGTAATATTACAGCTTTTACAGATTAAATTTTAATTAAAAATCTACTAACGTTTCGGTGTCGTACCTATACATCATGTATGTAAGATGTAACTTCAATGTAGATTCAGATTGAAAATGCATTAAAACTTGAAATATGCTTTAAAAGATTCATTTGTTTGAGAAACTGTGCTTTCGAAAGGGTCTTCTAAATGTAAATAAGTTGAGAAAAAAATGTTCTGGGGGTTTTGAAATGAATAATAGCCGACCCTTCGAAGTCAGCGCCATCTACTTAGCAATATCCAAAGCTTGAGGTTGAAAAAGGACCTTTATTGCATAACGAAGGGTCTTTGAGGTAGTGGTTAGTTGTTATTGCAGAAGACAAGGTGAGATTTTTCTTTCTTTTTTCTAATTATAAATGTAACAAATTTTAAAAGAAAAAATGGAAATTAAACAATGCTACAATACAACGGCGCCTTTATACAACCTACTGAAATATTGCTGAAAAAAATATATTTTTTTTAGTTGTTACATGTATCCTGGAGACTCACTTTTTTATTATAAGCAGGAGAAAAGATTGTGTGGTTAAAGATAACTTTTTAATGTACACTTGCCTTATTCTAACAAAATAAGAATTTTGTATTTGGAATCTAGCTTTTGCCAATTTTCAAAATTGAATAACTCGGTATTCTTCTGATTCACAACAGAGTAATCACACTAAAAGATCTCCTGTTAAAAATTATCTTTTATCTATGTTTACATATTTTCAATAGCTCCCTCTAGCGTCAGTCATTTTAGTCAAATATTTGAAGATACAAGCCTTTTTATTGTTATCAGTTCGTTTCTTCAAATAATGAAACATCATTTACAAAAATATAGTAATAAGAAGCCAGTACAAAAGAGTAATAAATATTTGTAGTAATATATTTAATATTGACTAATATTGATTGGAGTTAACAGAAATTAATATTTCTTTCAAAGTGTTTGTGTTATAAGAAATAATTTGACTAGTTTAAGGATAGTAATTAGTAAGTTCTTCAGTGTTGTGCTATAGCCAAATACATACAAAGCCTTCATTTTAAAGCTTGCCACTCAGATGGATCTCAAGTATACTTGGTTTTGAATAAAAACACATCAATCTAGGTATAGATCATGCTTTTGTCAAAATATGGTTAAAAGCCCCTGAAATTAGTCAGTGCTTAAATGTGTTATTTTGGCATAACATATAAGAAATGGCAAAAGTGGACCAAATGATTTCCATTATTTTTTACACCTAAAGATAAGATGTTTTGCTTCTTTTAAAATGATGTATTAAATAAATTGAAAAGTTGGTGTGACTGGTGATGAAAGGGGAAGAACCAAAACCATTTTAAGATGGTAAGACCTTTTTACAAATGTTTAAGTTTGAACAATTTGAAATAATATATACCGCTGTATTTGTGTTTGGAGGAAAATTTTATTTTTTTTTATTTCTCATTTCAACTGTTTTCCCAAAAAAAGATAAGATGCATAAGATAATGCATTTATTGACTACCAGACCACCACATTAACAATTTTCTGATGTATTATTCTTTTGGAATGAGAGTTACTGTTGGAAAACTGCTTTCTTTCCTACCTGTTAAGATTGATGTATGGTGATGTTAACATTGCTAAATTCGGCGTAAGCTTGACTTACTTGAGCTTACAAGTGTGGAATAACAAGATTTCAAACAGCATTGCTTCACTTCCAATGTATAAGCGTAACTTATAGAAGTAATAAATATTCCAGTAATAGATCTTTTGTAAGAAATCGACTGAAGAATTTTTAATTTTAAGAGTTGATAGATAAAACACCAAGAAGTGGTTATAAATCTTTATTAGTTTAACTTTTCATTTTTTTCTACAATATTGCATCCAGTTGAGATAGGTATGGTATAAGCTTTATGGAAAGTTATTAGAAGTGCCACGAGATCTTTAAGATGTGACTCCTTTACAGTTACCAGTAGCATCAATAGTATCATTTTATAAAACAGATAGGATAAAGTCTTCTATTTGATTCAGCAAAAGGACAACCGGTACATCTTGGTTGCTACAATTTTCAAACAAAACATCCGATATGGTAATAACCAAGCCCAATCAACTGGGTGCTGAATGGGTAGTTAATTGCACAATTTCGTGTAGTCGAATGTATAGGTATAAAATTACGGTAGGTTACGGTACGGTTAGGTATACATGCGACTACACGAAATTGTGCGCTTAACTACCCATTCAGCAACCATGTGGTTGCCCTTGGTAATAACCGAAGAGTTTGGTCCGGCTAACATTACCCCGTCCCCTTTAAAATGTATTCCTCTTAAACCTCAACTTTGTAAATCTACTAATTAGGGCCTTTCAATCGAGCTATAGTCGCTAGATCACCGAGAAAACACCATACAAATATATGAGAAAACTACCTCCGTAAAGTTAGCGGAGCCCATATAGCAGGATAACAAGAAAGCATACGGGGAATCAAAGGCTAATTAAATTAAATATCCTATTTCAAATTTAAGGCTCAGCTCATTTTTTCTAACTCAGGTCTTGCTAGCTCTAGATAAAGTTAGCGCAACCATCTAGAAGCTAATCAAATTTCCTATCTTCATATTTAAAACTCAGTTCTTATTTAAAACACTGATTTCGTTAGCTTTAGAAAAAAGTTAGCCCAGTATAACCCATATCAAAAATCCAATGTAACATACGCAACTGGAAAAAACAACCATGGAGAATTAAAGACTCTAGAATAGGATCTAAGGATCTATAAGTAGAATCCTCAAGAATAGAAACATAACGATGGTGCAATTCTCAGGAAGTTCCTTGCTGCAATTTGAAAATTTTTGGTTTCCTAATTTTTCAGAAAATGTAGTCCTCAACTTGAATAGCCATTTATACGTCTCGAATCTTTTATACATCGTAGTAAGAGTGTATTGAAAAATATAACTATAGATCGTTATTAAGGATTCTATTCTGGAGCCTTCAATTAGTTTTTAATTCTCCATAGGTTTTTTTTTGACACGCTAACTTTTTTCTAAAGCTGGCGAAAATCGTGGTTTAAAAAAATAGAACTTAATTTTTAAAATAGGGAATTTAATTAGTTTTTCGTTTTTCTAGAGCTAGCGAAAACTGCAGTTCTAAAGAAACGAGCTGAGCCTTAAATTCGAAAACAGGGGATTTAAGCAGTCGTTAATTAGCCTTTAATTCTCGATAGATTATTTTTTAAATTGTGCATTAGACATAAGATTTTTGATAACTGCTCCGCTAAGTTTTTCTAGAGCTAGCAAAACCTGCAGTTTTAAAGAAATTATCTGAGCCTTAAATTTGAACACAGAGGATTTAATTAGTCATTAACTAGCCTTTAATTCTCGATAGGTTATTTTTTTAAATTGTGCATTAGATATAAGATTTTTGATAACGGTTCCGCTAACTTTTTCTAGAACTAGCGCAACCTACAGTTTTAACGAAATGAGCTAAGCTTTAAATTTCAAAACAGGGCACTTAAACAGTTATTTATTAGCCTTTAATTCTCGATAGGTTATTTTTTAAATTGTGCATTAGACCTAAGATTTTTGATAACGGTTCCGCTAACTTTTTTTAGAGCTAGCGGAACCTGCAGTTTTAAGAAATGAGCTGTACCATAAATTTTAAAACACGGGATTTAATTAGTCATTAACTAGCCTTTAATTCTCGATAGGTTATTTTTTAAATTGTGCATTAGACCTAAGATTTTTGATAACGGTTCCGCTAACTTTTTTTAGAGCTAACGAAACATATAGTTTTAAGAAATGAGCTGTGCCATAAATTTAAAAACAGGGGATTTAATCAGTCATTAATTAGCCTTGAATTCTCGATAGGTTATTTTTTTAAATTATGCATTAGATATAAGATTTTTGATAACGGTTCCGCTAACTTTTTCTAGAACTAGCGCAACCTGCAGTTTTAACGAAATGAGCTGAGCTTTAAATTTCAAAACGGGGCATTTAAACAGTTATTCTTTAGCCTTTAATTCTCGATAGGTTATTTTTTACTTTTTAGTTTTAATTAATTAGTCATTAATTAGCCTTTAATTCTCGATAGGTTATTTTTTAATTGCGCATTAGACATAAGATTTTAATAACAGATTCCGCTAGATTTTACTTTTTTTAGAGCTAGCATAACCTACAGTTTTAAAGAAATGAGCCGAGCCTTAAATTTGAAAACAGGCCATGTAATCAGTTATTAATTAGCCTTTAATTTTTGATAAGTAATTTTTTAATTGTGCATTAGACATAAGATTTTTGAACGGTTCCGCTAAATTTTTCTAGAGTTTTAAAGAAATGAGCTGAGCCATAATTTTGAAAACAGGGGAGTTAAGCAGTCATCAATTAGCCTTCAATTCTCGATAGGTTATTTTTTTAATTGTGCATTAGACATAAGATTTTTGATAACGGTTCCGCTAAATTTTTCTAGAGTTTTAAAGAAATGAGCTGAGCCATAATTTTGAAAACAGGGGAGTTAAGCAGTCATCAATTAGCATTCAATTCTCGATAGGTTATTTTTTTAATTACGCATTAGACATACGATTTTTATAACGGGTTCCGCTAACTTTTTCTAGAGCTAGCGAAACCTGCAGTTTTAAAGAAATGAGCTGAGCCTTAAATTTGAACACAGGGAATTTAATCAGTCATTAATAATTAGCCTTTAATTCTCGATAGGTTACTTTTTTAAATTGTGCATTAGACCTAATATTTTTGATAACGGTTTCGCTAACTTTTTCTAGAGCTATCGAAACCTGCAGTTTTAAAGAAATGAGCTGAGCCTTAAATTTGAAAACAGGGGATTTAAGCAGTCATTAATTACCCTCTGATTCTCGACAGTTTATTTTTTAATTGCGCATTAGACATACGATTTTTATAACGGGCTTCGCTAACTTTTTTTAGAGCTAACGAAACATATAGTTTTAAGAAATGAGCTGTGCCATAAATTTAAAAACAGGGGATTTAATCAGTCATTAATTAGCCTTGAATTCTCGAAAGGTTATTTTTTTAAATTGTGCATTAAACATACGATTTTTGATAACGGTTCCGCTAACTTTTTTTAGAGCTAGCGGAACCTGCAGTTTTAAGAAATGAGCTGTACCATAAATTTTAAAACACGGGATTTAATTAGTCATTAACTAGCCTTTAATTCTCGATAGGTTATATTTTTAAATTGTGCATTAGATATAAGATTTTTGATAACGGTTCCGCTAACTTTTTCTAGAACTAGCGCAACCTGCAGTTTTAACGAAATGAGCTGAGCTTTAAATTTCAAAACATGGCACTTAAACAGTTATTCATTAGCCTTTAATTCTCGATAGGTTATTTTTTAAATTGTGCATTAGACCTAAGATTTTTGATAACGGTTCCGCTAACTTTTTTTAGAGCTAGCGGAACCTGCAGTTTTAAGAAATGAGCTGTACCATAAATTTTAAAACACGGGATTTAATTCGTCATTAACTAGCCTTTAATTCTCGATAGGTTATATTTTTAAATTGTGCATTAGACCTAAGATTTTTGATAACGGTTCCGCTAACTTTTTCTAGAACTAGCGCAACCTGCAGTTTTAACGAAATGAGCTGAGCTTTAAATTTCAAAACAGGGCATTTAAACAGTTATTCATTAGCCTTTAATTCTCGATAGGTTATTTTTTACTTTTTAGTTTTAATTACTCAGTCATTAATTAGCCTTTAATTCTCGATAGGTTATTTTTTAATTGCGCATTAGACATAAGATTTTAATAACAGATTCCGCTAGATTCTACTTTTTTTAGAGCTAGCATAACCTGCAGTTTTAAAGAAATGAGCCGAGCCTTAAATTTGAAAACAGGCCATGTAATCAGTTATTAATTAGCCTTTAATTCTTGATAAGTAATTTTTTAATTGTGCATTAGACATAAGATTTTTGATAACGGTTCCGCTAAATTTTCTAGAGTTTTAAAGAAATGAGCTGAGCCATAATTTTGAAAACAGGGGAGTTAAGCAGTCATCAATTAGCATTCAATTCTCGATAGGTTATTTTTTTAATTGCGCATTAGACATACGATTTTTATAACGGGTTCCGCTAACTTTTTCTAGAGCTAGCGAAACCTGCAGTTTTAAAGAAATGAGCTGAGCCTTAAATTTGAACACAGGGAATTTAATCAGTCATTAATAATTAGCCTTTAATTCTCGATAGGTTACTTTTTTAAATTGTGCATTAGACCTAATATTTTTGATAACGGTTCCGCTAACTTTTTCTAGAGCTATCGAAACCTGCAGATTTAAAGAAATGAGCCGAGCCTTAAATTAGAAAACAGGGGATTTAAGCAGTCATTAATTACCCTCTGATTCTGGACAGTTTATTTTTTAATTGCGCATTACACATACGATTTTTATAACGGGTTCCGCTAACTTTTTTTAGAGCTAACGAAACATATAGTTTTAAGAAATGAGCTGTGCCATAAATTTAAAAACAGGGGATTTAATCAGTCATTAATTAGCCTTGCATTCTCGATAGGTTATTTTTTTAAATTGTGCATTAGACATAAGATTTTTAATACGGGTTCCGTTAACGTTTTCTAGAGCTAGCGAAACCTGCAGTTTTAAAGAAATATGCTGAGCCTTCAATTTGAAAACGGGATTTAATCAGTCATTAATTAGCCTTTAATTCTCGATATGTTTTGTTTTAGTTACAAGTTAAGACATAAAATTTTTAATATGGATTCCGCTAACTTTTTCTAAAGCCAGCGAAACCCGCGGTGTTTTAAAGAAATGAGCTGAGCCTTAAATTTGAAAATAAATAAGACACACTCTAAAAAATTCCCCTTGAAGTTGCCTCCATTTCTTGGGGTAAATTTACTTCAAAGTGTAATTTTCATAGGAAGTGGGAAATTTCAATATTATATATGCATGGCATATAATACCGAATTTGTTGAACATATGCATTCTATACGCAATTAAACAATGATTCAATAATAATTACATAGAATGTACCCTA
This sequence comes from Agrypnus murinus, assembly GCA_929113105.1. Lineage (NCBI taxonomy): Eukaryota > Metazoa > Arthropoda > Insecta > Coleoptera > Elateridae > Agrypnus > Agrypnus murinus. The sequence continues at coordinate 76,328,511 of OV816024.1, forward strand.
TTTTTAAATATTTATATTTATTGGACTTGACCTTATAGTGAAATTGTGCTCTAGAACAAGCACAAGCTTTTATAAAGTATACTTTGTTACCTCCATTTTTTGGGGTAAATTTACTTCCAATGTAATTTTCATAGGAAGTGGAAATTTCAATATTAGGTCAATATTAGGTAAAGTTATAACTTTACGCAGGTGTTTTAATGTTAAAATGAAATGTAAGATTGCATTGAGATCGTAATTTTAATCTGTAAATTTATTTAAAAAGGAAACATGACAATGCAAATTTAACCTAATATTGAAATTTCCCACTTCCTATGAAAATTACACTTTGAAGTAAATTTACCCCAAGAAATGGAGGCAACTTCAAGGGGAATTTTTTAGAGTGCACTTAATTAGCTTTTAATTTCCCATATACTTTCCTGTTATCCTGCTGTAAGGAGTCCGCTAACTTTAGGGACATGGGCATGTTGTTTCTTCAATTATTCGTTAATTTCTCTACCTTTGACTACTATTCTGATTTACACTATTGATATATTTGATATATATTTGATACACTATATTTGATATATACTTATTTAACATGCTCTTATGCTTAATCGTAGCCTGAGGGAACGGACATTGCTGGGTTGAGTCAAACTTTGATATAGTGGTGGATTAATTATTTATTAATTAAAATCGCGAGACAATTTTAAATCTTTTCGTTACATAAAGATACTCCTTGTAAGGCGTCTATTACGTTAAATGACGTGCTAATTAAGCATATCTTAATTCCTGTCTAAAGGAACTGTGGCAATAAACTATAAGGCTGGTATGTCATGCAAATTCGCAATGACAATGATGCAAGACGTCTTATTACTTTTCATAGGGTTATACCTATACTAACGATAATAGCGATTTATAAGTTATCAAAATGATTCGATTTCCGTCAAATGATGGACTTACGTTTGCCCCTACAGTACATTCTTGAGATAAGCATTCCTAGCACATTTAAAAATTTTGTCCCCAGAAGTTGACTACATTCTTTATGATTTTGTTCGAATCTTTTCAGTCAGCCTTATATAGAATCTATTATTTTGAGTCTATCAGGGTTGCTTTTCCACCATTGACGGTACAAACTATTGGTATAAGGACGAAACGATTAAATGAACACACTAAATTAGGAGATCAGAAGTGCATTAGTGCATTGTAAATTGCAAACATCTCTAGAAGAATGTTACAATGAAGGTAAATATTGTCTGGGATATGGGTATTGATGGTTGATTTACTTACACAAAAACAGTGGATGTCACGATAGTGTAGTACAAACGGCTAGCAAAATTGTTGATCTTGATAAACTCTGTTAAAAAAATCTTGTCAACTTTTAATAGTGGAAACCGGTGGAAACGATGGATTTTATACTGATGACATTGAAAATTGTCCGGATGATGGGAAAGGAAACACTTGCCGACAAATTTTTTCTGTGACACGAGTATATGACAACTTTCATGACAACGTATATTAGAACTTCTTGCCAAAAGTGCTACAGTTTTAAAAAATGTCATGAAAAGGATGAAATTATGATTTGGCCTGATTTTGTGACAAGTCATTACAACAGAATAACACATAAACGGCTACCGTAACATGGCATACCTTTTGTAACTAAAGCAGACGAGACCCCAAATCGGTCATGTTTACGACAATGATTGGCAGGCCCAAATTGAGCTTGGTTCGTAGCTGTTGCGACGCAAAATATTTTAATGAACGTAAATATCGCCCAATACATGAAAAGAGGCATCAGTACTCTAAATTTTGTTACCCATTTTATAAAATTCCAGTTTATGATAAACAGAACATACCAAACGTTCATATTTCTCAGTTCTTATCAAAATCATAACGATAAAGTAAAAGTATTTGTATTTTCAGAAATTTTTGGGTACTTTTGATCAATGATTTATCTCAGCTTAAGTATTGGTTCATTTTTTCCAGGGATTAGAGATTCCAGAGATTTATCTATACTCTAAATAGATGGAAGAGTATAGCTTTAGGACATGGATGAAGAAAAATTTTTATTTATCAACTCATTGACACTTTTGCAGCAGTTTCTTAACATTTAACCTTTTTTATTATTATTGCTCTTATATCAAAATTATTTTACAATGTTTACAAGCGGTTTAAAAACTAATAATAATAAATTTATAACAGCTGTGTATACCAGGGGGCATTTCAAAAATATTAAGCTGTGCTCAGATTTATCATTCATACATATCAAACTAGAACATTGATATATTACAGACAGTGCTAAAGTTCGGCACGTAAATTTTGATAGAATTTAGATACACTTTTTAACTTGTTATCTTTTCTTCTGTTTTTTTTTTCTGTAAATTTTTAAACAATCTGTTCTTAGATCTATTATTACAGTGCCCTGTAGTGCTAACATAGGTACCAACAATACACTAACAAATATTGTGTGTCTAGATGAACTATTATGTCCACATAGAATTTCTAATGGGGAATATTACAAGCGCCCACAAAATGTTAATAGAAAAGAAAATGTCAAAAGCTGCATTAAAAAATCTATTATGAATGTATTACATACAAACTTTATATTCAACACATTTTCAAGTTATCTACTATAATTTATTGTCAATATTGTTATTCATATTCATACATAAAACCCGTTACAATAATATAACTGAACTTAGATATTTGAGGTTATGCAATTTAATATTGCAAAGTTTTTCTAAGCCACTAAATCAATTCTTAGACATCTAATTTATCACTATGATGAATGTGTTGGAATTGGTAACGTTTTTAGAGTTTTGGGAACGCGTTTTAGAAAATAACGTTTCTTCAAGCCATGGATAGGTTGTTGGATTATGTATTACAACCTTAAATTGGATGGGCATCGACTGGATTTACAGGTTTTTACGTAGTATGCTGTGACCTTAACACGTGTGCTAATAACTTCAAAGCAATTTTGAGTGTACTACATTTATGTAATACTCTTGAAGTGTATCTACTTTTACTTCCCTATTCTCAGAAATACATACAGGAATAAAAAAATATTTTGAAAGTTAATAACAATTCTGTCAGATCCTTTGAGAATAAAATTAAGGCCTTTCAAAATGAAAACCGTGGTTATAATGGCATTAATCATTTCTTAATTTTCTTCCTTTAGGTTTGCCTTTTATTTCAATAGCAAATTTCTGAAATGAAACATGAATTGGGGTAGCACTATTGAATCAAAATAAATAGTTGTTGATGTCAATAAACTTTCTCAATAAATAGCGCCTTAATATACAACATTTAAATGTAAACAAAGCAAAAGGATACAGATCATCAACGTGTAAATTACTGTAGGCTAGTTTAGTATCTGATTTCAGACCGGTGTTTTCGACTTCATTTTGATCTATGGATTACCATTTACCGGCGGCTAATAATTCTTAAGCATCCACATTTAAAATAGCCAGAAATGAATGACACACCATTCATTTCAATCAAATACCAATCTAAGAGGTGTAAAATTTAACTCTTAAACCTGTAATAAAGATAAAAGTCTATTTATTTACGATCAAGCTCTTTCCATAATTTGCTATATTTAGATTAAGTTATAAACTATTAGATCTATTGGATTCCCTCCAATAATTTTATATCCCACCTGATGAATTTTCACCAAAATAACAATTTATCACAAATTCCTTCAAATTTACTAATTTATAAGCGAATGTTGGTTATTTTTGAACTGGAATTTTCTAAAAGTTCTAAATAACTGACTCTAGAGTGATTCTACAAACTCTCAGTTGTTAATCAACACAAATACGCAATATTTCAGCATGGGGCTCTAAAAGAAACACTTGATATTTACATGATTATTTTACCAAGCTTAACATAAATTTTCTAATAGTGCCCTACATAAACTACACTAATTTAACTCTCTGGCGTCTAGACAACAAGCGGGTCAAATATAGGCGAGCCAAACAGCTGATCGCCCCTTGCAGCCCGGACAAGGACCGCGTGACGAAGCATACAATGTGCAAGAAGGAGCACACCCTATGGCCAGATCTAGCGGTGTGATAGAGACAATCAGGCGCATTCAACCCTGATTTTACACGCACTTGACTCGAGTCCGGGTTACGGGGATCAACATTTACATAACTTTTCCCGTAACGCCCCGTATTTACCAACTCGAAGAACGGGTCATATTCTTTGAATAAGGTGTAACTAAATAAATGAACCTGTCACGTGCCTTTTTTAAAAGAGACTTTTATATGGAGGGTAAATATTATTATTTAGATCTTAAAACATCCAACTAACCTGCTATAGCCATCCAAGGATAGAAGGTGTGATTGCTTTGCTGGTGGATCTGCGTGCCAACGGGTTGAGATGATGAAGAATTTAGCGAACATTGGTTGTTCCATGAGGTTAAAGAATTGGACGTGCGATTTCCTCCGGCGGCTCCAGGACTAGATGAAGGATCTCCTCCGACCAAACCGACCGATGAGCCGTAACCTACTCTAGAATCTGGAGTGCACGCGGCGGGTCTCACTGGGCCCGTTAAACTGTTGGCTAAATTTGCACCACCACCTGTAGTAGCATTCTGCCATACATCTTTGACTGCCGCTGCTGCTACCACAGAGGCATATCCATTTTGATCAGCGCTACCTTTGGAACAATCTGGTTTTGTATTTGATGAACTATAACTGGAATTTTGTTGACTGTCTGCAGATGAAGAATATAATTTACAAGCAGCGGCAACGGAGGCATCGTAAGGTGAATCTTGTGGTGGACGTGTTTGATGTAAGGAATGATGATGGTGGTGCTGACTGGAGGCATATGGTGACATTCCAAGACTTAACGGGAAGGAACGATAAGCTGCAGCAGCCGCTGCACTTTGGTCATGGTGATGTGCTGCTGCTGCAGAGCTGGCACTTTGGTGGTGGTGACCACCGTAAAACCCGCTCTGCTCAAAATAAGAGTTCATAATTATGGCGTTAATGGTGGCTAATTTTTATTAGATCCCTCTCAAAAGAAAAAAAACTTTCAAATGTCACTCACAACTCTTCAGTTAATTAAAAAAAATTCTGTCACTGCTGACTGACACTCTCTATTTTATTTGAGCATGTCTTATCAGTTATCACAAATTAAATAAACCACTAATAGTTACTGCAATCGTTTAATTGTTTCGGTAGCGCTTTATAAGGGAAAAAATTTAAAAATATTGAACACCTATAATTAAAAAAATGAAAAGTTCACTACATTATAATCTGTTCAGGTAATTGGCATCCACTTATCGTTCCTAATATGGGAAAGTAAAATGTGTTTAATAGTTAATAAAATGATTATTGTTACGACGTAATAGTAATAAAATGGGTAATAAAACGGTAGGATACGAAATCGCACGAGTACACGGCGCGAAGGTTCAATCCGGAATGTACACGTTTTGCCTGTTAGCCAAGTCGCGGATCAAGACCCACTGGAGCTCCGGAGTCTGCTCCGGCCCACACATCCCGGCCCATTTGCGATCCCGCTCACACATCGCGCCTTGTCTCGCTTCGCGTTCTCATAGCGCCCCACTACAATCAAGCACGCGGCAACAATAGCTAGATCATTAACCGAAATGACTGTTGCTACCTGAATTGTTAGATTTAAATGCAGCACTTCAATAGTCTTTCAGTTTTTTGGAAATCTTAGGACCTTAGAACAATTTTTTTCCCAAAAAAAATTAATTTTCTACAAAAACGAATGTAGCTCGTTAATTGATTTTCCAACTTTAGTACTATTTTACGCCTATAGCCGTTTTTTATTGACACCCGTGAAGTTTCAGAATCTCAAGAAATGAGTAAAAGTGCATCTTAGTAAATTTTGTATAAAAAAATAAATATAAAGGTTTTCTTCATTACCTTTTAGACTGTAAAACACTCCATAAGCACTTAGTTTGCCGTTTACAGCAAGTGCTGGATAAAGAGATACAAAGCTCTAGTGTAAAACTGGGATAGAGGATGCATTATGGAAGGGGTGTATAAAAGCACCAATAGCAATCGAATTCGTTAAAGCTGAAGCGCCCACTGAGAACATTGCGCAGGGAAAATGTGGTCTCTAACTGCTCTTACGCTAGAATCAATTTCCCCCCTCTGTTCCATCTGTCTTTGTCTTACATTCGTGATTTTCAAGCATGGACTTGTGGCGTGCTCTGGCGATCAAGTGCTGAACTACCTTAGTAGATACTATTCGGCGTTCAAACGGGCAACATCAAAGTAAATTGGTACTTCAATAGGTCGTAATAGATAATTTGAACTCAAAATAAATACCTACAGGGATTTTTATGCACGAAATACCTGTAACTTTTTTAAAGCGTCGTAAAGTGCTATTTAGAATGCTTTAAAATTAATAATGGTAGCATTTTTAAAATCTTTTATGCAATTTTATATTTAATTTGCTTTTTAAGCAGCATTTTCACTTGGAAAAAATAAATGGATTATTCTAAAAATAAAAGCACATATATGACCGTGTATAACATATAAATTATTATTTTACAAAACTACATTTTGACTTCAAAGGAAAGCAAGAAACAAATTCTAAGAAATCCTACCAATTAGAAAGAGGTAACCATAACCACACATACAATCTGATGCCACCTGAACTAATTCTAAAGAATTCTTTTATAACCTTGTAGGATGTTCATTTATAAAAAAAAATGTTTCTACTGACTTTCTGAAAGAGAAACCAAAGATAGACCAAGCCCAAATGGATAAAAACACCTAAAAGTTTCTTATTTCTTAATCACATCATTCAGAAATGGTAATCTATCGTTGTTCTTTTGTAAGAATATATAATTATGTCGTTAAAATATAATTAACAAACTAATCCAAAATATTAAATAATTTGCATTTACATAATCATAACCATAACCTAATGTTTTGATACAAATAAAATCCATCTCAAAAAATCTATGTTTAAAGAAATTTACAATTCAAAATGTTAATGATAATTGCCTCTCAAATCGTTTAAAAAGGAAATTGAGATTTATTACTAAACAGATTTCTACCACCATCGCAGCTAATAAAATCAACACATTAAAGTTTTTACGACCAAATTAGTTATATGAGGTTTTCTAAAAACTAAAATATCACTTTACAACTGTAGGAAACAATAAACAAATCATAGTGTTTTATTTCCTAAACATAAAACATTTTATAGCATTGGCACGCGTCGCTGAGTGACGTCACGTAGTTTACAAACTGAGAAAGCTATAAACTTAACATTGGTCCTAGGTGACATTTACGGTCCTTCAAGTACCACTAAAATCAACTTTTACAACCATATTTTACCAGAGACTTTTGTATATATTGAAATAGTCAACACACACACAGTCCCTCAACGGTGGTTGATGGGACCACTTTGTAAAAGTAGTTTTTATTGCGCTTTTATGAATCTTAAGGGTTTCGCTACTGACTCATATCTTAATTTAAAGCAAACACATTTTTGTTTATAGCTGTTGTGTCTAGGAGAATCTCGTAATAATATTCTATTCAGACATACTATTATATTGTTATTATTTTTTCCGTGTTTCTTTCGTTTTGACGTCTACAAAATTGTTTGGTAATAAAAAGAATATAAAATCTCGTTATTAGACTTTTAAATGTTTATTGCCCAGTAAAATTATTCCAAATGCGTTTTGTAACATATTAGTTCTACCATAAAATCTTAAATGTCATAAATACACATTATTTATATCTATGAATATGAGAATGTGAATCTTAAAAAATTAAAGTATTTCAACTTATCAAAATTACATCTTAATGGAGCTGTACTGATAGCTGAAAGCCAAAAACAGCTTTTCCAACAGATTTTATAAGTTTGGCTTTTGCTACTACTGAACTTGTACAAGTTATAAAAAACGTGACGTAAATATTTTTATTTCATACTGTCCGGGAGATACTAATTTCCCGGCTCCATGTGAGTCCGGGAAATGAGACATTACAGTACTAGGCCGGGAAATGTTGCCTGGTAATATTTCCCGGACTCATGAACTAAAACAAATGAAGCCCTTTTTTTTAACAAATTTATTGAAAACGACAAACTTTAAAACTTATTAATGATTAATAGTGATATTAATGGAACAACAAAATTTTCATTAATGTTAATACTTGGCATGACCCCGTCGGTGGTAATTCTGGGGTTGGAAACTTCTTTTTTTTGTTGAAGCACCTCTACAAAAGTTTCTGCGCCTTGGATCATTCTTGCTACTTTTCTTTTCCCTTCATTGCATTCTTCTACATATTTCTCTGCTACCGAAGAACTCTTCCAGCCCCCATGACGCTTTAAAACGTTAATGTCGGCCCCAGCGTTAGCCAAAAGAGTCGCCGACGTACGGCGAAAGCAATGGCCTGTATATTTTTCGGGGTGTTCCAACTTAAGATATTCAGCGATTTTTTTTGGTATCCCTCCAATGGTGTGGATACCAACTCTTTGAGAAACACACCTTCCTTGTCTATACGCTATAAAGAGCGCTTTTCCAGTCATAGTTTTAGGGCGCAAATGTCGGTAGTTTCTATAGAGCTCCAAAAAGTTAATTCCATCGCATTCATTAAGCACCGTAAACACCCGTTTAACATAAGTTTTTGTTTGATTGATAGTGACAACCAATTGGGATCCACTGTCCACCACGTCGTCAATACTCAAGTTGTACAGTTCATCTCGCCTGCAACCACCGGCAATGCCTAGCATTGCAATTACCTATAACAAAAATAAAACCCTTCTAACTTATTTAAAAAATTTACGACCAAAATTATAGTTATTCTTACAACCGTGGTGATGACAAAGCAAAGATGTCGGTAATATCCTACCTTTATCAAAAGAAAATCCTTGGTGGGTGCTTCCTTCATAAATCTATTAACTTCTTCCCGACTAAGAACTTTGGATTGATTTGGATGATGGCCTACCGACTCCCTTTTGAGAAAAGCTGTCAACTTGCAATATTTGGAGATCTTCACATTTTCATTTACCAACAGCGTGGATTTAACCATTGAATATTTAGCCCACAAAGTAGAGCTATTATATTTTTGGACTAAAAATAATGTTTTTATTAAAAACATTCTTTGATAAAACATATTTTCTTACCGCATCTAAAAAGTAAGCCAACATAATGTCTTCGTTGACATTCTTTTCCGCCTTGTGATCTTTTCGCCAATCACAGCTTCCATTTTTGACAGGAGTTTTGAAAACAAGAAAATTTTCAAACATTTCGTTGCTACCGTTACTATAAATAAGGCGACCAGATTATCCTTAATAATTTAACTGATTAAAATTATTCTCTATTTCAAAATTAAAAAAGCGATACAGCATGAAATAAAATGTTATACGTCACATGGCCGTGAGATGATCTTACAGTACTCATTTCGAAATACCTGACTCGGCTCCTTTGTCGCCTCGTCCGTTAACTTCTCATTCGTACTGTAATAAAACATCTCCCGGCCTTATAACGTAAATAACTAATTATTTAGTACAGCAATACAGCGGATATAGAGACAGACTACTTTAGAGGACTGCATTTAACAGCTTTTCGTTTTGAGCAAAATGTGAAACCGAAGAACTAAACCTCACCTCTAAATAAATTTAGGGGTGAGGTTTAGTTCTTCGGTTTGTATTAATCTTGACGACTCTGGGTAAACATTTACTTAAAGAATGCTTTTGTTGCTCAAAATTTTGGAAAGCCCCTTTTAAAGATGAACATCAGCTCAGCTTTGGCTTGACTGAATTCAGGTCTATGATAAAAATTATTAAAATTGCTGAAATAGCCTTACAGGGTGTAAATAATATAACTGGAGTAGCTGTAATTATTTGGAACATATTTTCCTTATCTACATGTGGTCGCTTCCGGCTTGTTTTCGAAAAAAATCGTATTTTAAATTGTAAGTACGCCCATTGTAGGTGCTCAAAATACCTTAAAAATACTAAATAAACAAGAAGTTTGTTATAAATTGAAATAGAAATTGAAATAGAGTAATAGCGTGGTGTACTGTCTGTTTGGAGGCCGAAAGCCCGGCGTGGTTCCTCCGTCGACCTCGATCCGAGTGACAAAAGGTAGACGGCGGAACAGTATTGAGTGCTTGTTTCCTTCTAGTTTCCAGTATTCAATCCCGCCGAGCAGCAGTCTCGGGGGAAGTTAATACATGACGGTGTCTTCTTGGTGTACACTTGGTTCTTCAACAATCCGCTGGAGAGCACTCGATGCGGCAAGTATATGTTTCAAGTCACCATGATCGTGTTAGTACACTAAAGATCTTCACTTCAAAAGTCTCCAAGAAGCGACGAGGTATGACACAGGGGATCCTCAATCTCCCATAAGTACTTTTCGTTATAGTAAAATTAAAATAAAATGTAATATTTATAGCTAGAAATAGTGAATATTAGAAATATTTAAACTAAATATACCGAAAGAAGTTTTTAATAAATTTTAAAGTGCTATTAAAATACGTCTCTTTGTTACAAATTGTATGTTTTACCAATAAGTAGTTCTTACAAATACATTCTCTGGATATAGTATTTGAGATATGGTGTTATAGTTAAGATAAATGGAACTTAGGAACATTCACAGTTTGTAGCGTGAGAAATCTTGAGACAATGCCCTTGACCACAGTGATAACAAGCTCTTGTAATTTTCCCAAAATTTGCCAATAACTTGCTGATTACTCTTTCCATTTTGACATGTAACACTATTTTAACAAAAGTTTCGGAAATTTCTAATATAACTCGGTGGATTAGTAGTTTGCATGTTTGCTTCATAATCCAAGGGTTGCAGGTTCGATTCCCGGCCGAGCTGGTAATTTTTCATAGCGGAGAGAAATTAAAAACATGCCTTCTTCTCGGATAGGAAGTAAAACTGTAGGTCCCGTGTCAATGCGATGTTTGGCACGTTAAAAGTCCCTACTGGGGGTGGAATTCCCCCAGATTCGGCTAAATTCTAGTAGAGTCGGTCAAATGATCATAGCAATCGGTGCCATGAGGTACGAAGGTTGCTCCGCCATCCTGATTCCTCGACCAAAAATAAATAAAAATAACTTTCGGCTAATAGTCCAGTCGACAAGGAACCAAAAGTATCTGTTATTTTATTGCACGAACCTATTCAGAATAGTGGGTAGAGCAATATATATAGTTGCGTTCTAAATCGTAGTGACAGCAGCAAAGTTATTAACAATTTAAGACGCCATCAACCGTTTTCGAGGAGTTTTTATTCCGTAGCTCATCAGGATGATTTCCTACGAAAAAATGTTTAGTATATGATTTGTTTATAATAAAAATAGCTACAAATTGGCACCAGTCTGATTGTTATAACTGAAATAATTAAGTTGCAAAATCAAAGAAACTGCCAAAATCGCGTATGTTTTTTAAGTTGCCATAAAAACTTAAATAGTCAACCAATACTGATGAAACTTACGTTAAGTATAGTTTAGATTATGTACAATAAGCACTCAAAACCCGTAAACCAGGTATGCAAAACTTTTTGTTTAACAAGGTTTTATAAATCTACTGCGCCGCAAACTTTGAAAGTTTGCAAAAGCTGTTTGAAGCTTTGCATACTATTGCAAATCTGCATATATATAGCTTAAGTCATTAGCAATCGAACCCAATTTGTAAAATTCGATTACGTTTATTTTTACAATTTTGGCGACGTTTTACATCTGTTCATAGTTTTGTTACGTTTATAAATAATTAATCTTTTTGGTATGTATACTTGGTCATTTATGAAATATTCCATCGGGTTCGAACGGACCGCAAGAAAACACGCAATTTAAAAAAAAGAAATTCAAGTTTCGATGCTTGGATCCTAAGATATTAAACTTTTTCCGTAAGTATGCACTACTCGTATATTATGTACCATATTGAAATGAATCAAAATCGAGTGTATAGTGTGAACCTTGTAGAATAAGTATGCAATTGCCCAAAATTATTAGTTGCATATTTCTAATAGAAATTATTGCAATAGAGTGAGACGCGCGCTCAAAAGTCGGACAATCGCCTACTTAGTCTAATGCATACTTACGCAAGAAATCGCAGGATCCAAGCATCGACTCATGAACTTTTCTTTAAATTGCGTATTTTTTGCCGTCTATTCGAACCCAATGGAATATTTCATAAATGACCACGTATACGAACCAAAAAACTAATATTTATCAATGTAGCAAAACTATGAAGAGATGTAAAATGTCGCCAAAATTGTAAAAATAAACGCAATCGAATTTTACAAATTGTGTTCGATTGTTAATGACTTAAGCTATATATATGCACATTTGCAATAGTATGCAAAGCTTCAAACAGCTTTTGCAAACTTCCAAAATCTTAGGCGCAGTAGATTTATAAAACCTTGCTAAACAAAGAACCTGGCATACAAGTTTTGGGTGCTTATTGTACATAATCTAAACTATACTTAACGTAAGTGTCATCAATATTGGTTGACTATTTAAATTTTTATGGCAACTTAAAAAACATACGCGATTTTGGCAGTTTCTTCGATTTTGCAACTTAATTATTCCAGTTATAACAATCAGACTGGTGCCAATTTGTAGCTATTTTTATTATAAACAAATCATATACTGAACTTTTTTTCGTAGTAAGCCATCCTGATGAGCTACGGAATAAAAACTCCTGAAAAACGGTTGATGGCGTCTTAAGTTGTTAATAACTTTTCTGCTGTCACTACGATTTAGTACGCAACTACATATATTATTCTACACACTACTCTGAATAGGTTTGTGCAATAAAATAGCTGTTAACAGGCAAATACACTCTTCACATCTCTATTGACTGGACTATAATATTAATCAAAACACATCAATTACTGCGTTTATGGATATTTTCCTAGAAATATAATTGTTAATATTGATACTTGATAACTTGTCTTCTAAATATTACTTAGTTTCAAATGCCACAGAATCAATTAACATCAATTAACACAAAAATGCTTCGTTATTAATCAGTTCTAAATTCAGAAAAACTACTCAAGTTTTTTCAAAAGCTAATTCTTTGTCTTGGTTACTATATCATTTACTTCAAATGCAATCTGATCACGTAATTTAGCTTCCTTTCCCGATTTAAGAAATTGTCTAATGGATAATGGTTTCAGGTTTCAGTCATAAACTATACTCTTTGATTGTCCCGCCTCTTTTATGTAATCTATACTACTCAGCAACTTCGACTGTTCTTTTACCATTAATATTGAATAATACAATTTTAATATTTACTTTGAGGTTGGCTTACCTAAACAATACATGTTGTCCCTGTACTTAGACTGTGATCCAGTCAAGAAAGTCTCTGTGTCATCTTGGCAATTTCGGTTTTATCTTTAACAAGATTTTATCTTTTGTTTTTTGATATGCGGTACATCTTCAGATTGCCCAATTCATCTCAGCTCGTGTTCTTAAATATTATATTTTATAATTAACGACTGAATACTACTGAATAATTTTATAATTAACGACGATGAATACAAATGGACAACGTACACAGTATTCAGAATGTATTTACAAAACTAACACTGTGGATAAGTTGATATTGTTAAAAGACTGTTCCAATATTCAGTTCTTAACTGTTAGATGTATAGACTTAAAAATTAAAATTGGAAAATTATTCTCAGGAATGACATATATATCTCGTAGGAATAAGATGTTAGCTGACTAGAACCACTGGGGCCTACCTTCAACAAAAAGGGTCTCCTTATCTGTAAAACTGCTGACACTAAAAACATACTGTTCGAATTTGACCATAGTATAATAATAAGATTTCGAAAGTTTCTAATTAAATAAAAAAACAAAATAATACTTTGTCTAGATAAATTAAAAATAGATTTCAATTAAAAAAGTACAAAAAATAGTAAATCACAAAAAATCAGCAATAAAAAGTGAAATCTAGATGTTATTCACGAACAATTAACTGCAAAACGATTTTCTATCAGCAAAACGTTAAATATGATATAGCTTGAGCAGCATCCAATTAATCTAAAATATTTGCTTCCACATTCTTTAAATCAAAATGTAAAGCTTTTAGAAGCTCCATTTCTATCAGAGAAATATATACCAGTCTACAATTGTTTTTAGAATTGAAAAATACGCTGACGTGTGACCAAATCAAAATTCTCAAAACTAGAACATGTCAACATTTCGCGTACACGCACGAATGGCGTATACCAGTAAATTCCATAAGTGAGTCTCTGATACTTAGAGCCTAGGAAACATGAATCTTGTAAACTAAGGCTCTTGGAAACTCGAAGTTAATCTTGGAAACTCGAAGTTAATCTTGGAAACTAGGAAACTCGAAGCCTTGAAAACCTGTAATCTTGGAATATTGGCATCTTAGAGACTTCGAGTCATGGAAACTTGCTGTATTGAAATCTTGGAGTCTCGGAATATTGCAGTCTAGGAACCTTGGTAATTAGGGACTTGAAATCTTGGAGTATTCTTAACGTGGAGGCTTGGCAGTTTTAAAAGCTTCTAGTGTTGAAGATTTGGGATATTGGGATCTAGGAGATTCAAAGTCTTGTAAACTGCGTTTTAGCATCTTAGAGTCTTGAAATATTGGCGTCTTACAATTTTGGAGCCTGGCAATGATGAGTTTTGGAATTAGAATCTGATAATCTGCTAGTTTCAAATTCTCTCAATATCAGAAACTTACCACCTTAGAGAATGGCAGGCTTGAATAATTGGTTTATTTTTCGTCTACTATAAAATGTAAATTAATTGTAGAATTCCCATGGAAGGTTAGTTTTCTACCATCGGCAAAAAGGAAACTATTTAAAGGCAAAGAACATAAGCACTAAAAAAAGGTAATAAGCGATAAGTCTTGCTTTTAATCCCTGCTAAAAAAATTATTCCTCGGATTTGGGCTGCCGTTACTTTTTAGATTATGACGATTTCGGAGTGAAATGTAAATCAATCGAGAGAGCAGTTTTAAGTTAAAAGTTATCTAGGTCAACTGATTAAATCTAAAAAGCGATATATTTAGAAGATTCCCTGAAACACGGAACAATCTTGGAAAATCCTCAAACAACCCCGAGCACCCTAAAAAAAGGATCAGAGACTGAGAAAAGAGGACTTAGAGAACTTTAGAAAATTATGTACTATTGATTTTATAATGATCTAGGGCAGCAAGCTTTTTATTGCAGTGTAAATGCATATAATATAGCTATTATTACAACTAGGGAAATATGAATAGTATATTTCCCGGGGTTGGCTAGTTACTTCCCGAGGGTGAAACCCGAGGGATGTATAGACAAACTAGGGAAATATATTCATATTTCTAGTGTTGTAATCAATAGTTTTTTTCTGATTGATACAATTATGGTTGTGAAAATAGAAAAATATTGGATTGTAAATTTTTGAATGTATCGGATTAGTAACGTTGCTAAGGACAGTGTTTGTAAATATCATGGTCGACTGGTTTGATTTTCGCGTCCTGTCATAAATAAAATTGATTAAATGTCGAACTACGTGCTAACACAAGCGGCGAAAGCCCGTGAATGTTTAGTTCCGGCGAAATCTAAAACTGCTTACAATATAGTGTATAAAGACTTTCAAGAGTGGAGAAGAAAAAATTCGGTGAATGGTGTCGACGAAAATATTTTGCTAGCGTTTTTTGAAGATTTGGTATTTTGCTATGATTTTTGTTATTTTTGACGTATGACTAATTTATTCTATCCGTAGTCGCAGAAATATTTACCAAACACGTTGTGGCCAAAATTATCGCTGTTAAAGTCAATGTTACATTTAAAGGAGAAAACTGATGTTAAAATGTTTGATGAAGTAGAAGCATTTGTGAAGAATAAAAATAAAGGATACGTTCCTAAAAAATCAGAGGTGTTGTCTCGAGAACAGCTCTAAAAATTCTTGCGAGAAGCTCCTTATGACATTTTTTTGATGTATAAGGTAAAAATTCCATTGTGATTCTCCTCTGTCGAATAGATTGTTACATCCGTAATTTTGAAGGTCGCTTTAATTATGGAAATCTTTCGCGCCTGCAGAACGAACGAATTCGTGAATATGCTTTCTTCCGATATCGAAGATCGTGGGTCGGTGATCGTGATCAACGTTTCAAAGACGAAGAATGATGTAAATAGGAAATTTACAATTATTGATGAACTGAGTGCTGCTCGTTTGGTGAGAGAATATTCGGCGTTGCGTCCGCAAGGCGTTCTTAGGTTTTTCGTGGCTTATCGAAATAAGAAGTGTACTCTTCAGCCGGTCGGCAAAAATACCTTCGGAAAGATTCCGTGTAAGGTTGCTGAATGGTTGGGTTTGGATAATCCGAATGCGTATATAGGACATTGTGGAAGACGAACATCCGCGACTTTGGTGGCCGATGCGGGAGCCTCAATGAGCACGTTAAAAAGACACGGTGGTTGGAAAAGTTCGTCGGTTGCGAAGGGTATCTGGCTGACAGTATGTTGCAGAAAAATAAGGTAGCAAATATGATAGCTGGTGTGGAGGGAGAGCCATCTGCAGCATCTGTTACGGTTCCTGGTGTGTCGATGATGGCATCGCATGTAGCACAATCTTTGGTGACGGTTTTTGGAAAATCGTTCAAGACTGCAACTGAACTGAATGCTCTTAGTAAGGAAACGGCAATATCATCGACGAATTGCGAACAAGATGCTTCATCGTTTGTATCTGGTTGTAATCGCTTTAGCGGAAATTTCGAGAATTGCAAGTTTCATTTTGGTTCTGAAAAGTAGCGTTACAAAAGCAAAAACTTTGTTAGTTCATAAATTATTGTTATAGTTTTTGTTGCTATAATTAAAAAATAAAACATTTGTATAGTAAAATATATTAGGGTTTAGGTTACATATTTAATTATTTAATGTATCATTGTGTCTTCTCTTAATTACGTTATAAATTTAGGTTAATAATTATGTTATTGTACAAATTTGTTGTTAAGTACATTTATTCGGCTATGTTCGCCTATCGTCGACTTAAGCATGTTCGACATAGCTCAACGGTTACTTGTCAGGGAGAGGGGTAGAACAGTACATTTTTACTAACTTGTATATAAGTTGCTGTCCTGTAAAGTCCAACAAAAATCATTAGTTTAATAAAAATTATTAAACGTTTAACTAAGAAGTGTTTTTTTTATCTTTTAACCATTGGTCCTTCGAAGTGGATATTTATGATAACCACGTGAAATAAATAATTACCCGGTGTTATATCGTGTTACCATATTCGTTGTCGATACTGTAAAATCCAACGTGAAAAAGTAAAAGTGTACCCAGTGGTATATCGTGTACCGTTGTCGATACCAAAAACCAAAGACATACCATTAATATCAAAACATCGCTTGAAGTTATCAAGCTGTTAAAAAATTCGAAAATAAAGAACGACGCACAAAAAACCGTTACTTTGAGTTTCAACAAGCCAGCATCGCAAGAATACCCTTTTGTACTTCAGATACCTGCTTACACCGGTGATTCATCCTACCAGGAATACCCAGCGCTTTGTCCACTGCTAGGACAACAACAGCAGCTTTCTAGGAAGGATTAACGTAAGTGGGCTTTTCCTTGTACCTCAATACTGATTGTCCAAAACCTGTTGCTTTTATTTGAGTTAGAAACGTCATACTTATTCAAATTCTTATTCTCATTAAATAATGGAGGAACTAGATTTAAACAGTTTAACAAGAAAACGCGGCATTCTCAAAGGCCATATTACTAGATTCCAAAATCTAGTAGACGCTATAAAAAAGGTTCCGAATCCTGATGAACTATCATTATCACAACTCATCAGTATACGTTTGGAGGCAGTACAACCTATTTTATATGATTTTAACGATATTCAGTTTGATATTGAATCCCTTCAAACAAAAGCAGAAGAAATACAGGCAAACGAAAAAGAAAGAGAAAATTTTGAAAATTCATATTTCACTAACCTAGCATTAGCACAAGCTCTTTTAAAGAAGAACAATTCTAATACATCTCACATTCAGTGCCTCATACTAATTCCAACAGCAGCTTCGATCCTTCAAACCTTTTAAATCAGGTGAAGCTACCTACAATTAGTTTTCCCACATTTGAAGGGAACATCGAGAATTGGCTCGAATTCCGTGACATCTTTGATTCACTTATTCACAACAATAACAGCATTAGCAATGTACAAAAATTTCACTATTTAAAAGCATCATTGAAGGGTGAAGCAAGTCAGATTATACAATCATTGCAGCTAATAATCATATTAAATCGTTACTCAATTTGCCGACTTTTTCCAAAGAATCACATGTTTTATTACGTCAACTTCTAGATGGGATTTCAAAGCATTTACGGTCATTAAAAATTTTAGACCAACCAGTTGATCAATGGGATGGGCTATTAATCTATCTTATAGTCTTAAAATTAGACATGACTACAAAGCGTGAATGGGAATCATATAAAATAAGCGTGGAATTTCCTACTATTGCTGAATTAAAAGAATTTTTAAAAGGTAGATGTGCATTATTAGAAACATTAAACATGAGCCAGGGCAATGAAGTAAAGTATAATAATAAACCTAAACCATTTAAATTTCAAACCCATACTGCATCTAATACGTTCGTAGCTACCAACGAGTCAAATGCAAACAAACAACCCATCTGCGTATATTGCAAAAATAGCCATAGCATTTACAACTGCGAAGAATTCAAATCACTGCCTGTTCAGTCAAGAATAGCTCAAGTAAAAACGCATAAATTATGCTACAATTGTTTAAGAAATTCGCACTCCACACTTTATTGTAGATTTGCTGGATGCAGATCCTGTAGAAGAAAGCATCACTCACTCCTACATATTAATAACAACCCAGTTGCCGGAAAGTTTCCAAGCACGGCAGCCCAAAACATTTCATCAGCAACAGATAACAGTGCAATTCTTACTGAAGCTAATCAAGTTCTATCCAACAATATTAATCACGTTTTAAACGATTACAATCAACAAGTGCTATTGTCCACTGCAATTGTAATAGTTGTAAGTAATTCTGGATCGTATTATAAATGTAGGGCTCTTCTGGATAGCGGCAGCCAGTCAAATTTTATAACTCAAGAGATGTGTAATATATTAGGCTTGCAGAAAACAAAAATTAGTTTAGCTGTTACTGGTATTGGCCAAATTTCAACGCAAATGACTCATAAAACGGAGGTAGCAATTTAAATCCAGATTCAACAGTTCCGAATCTTCCTTATCGTGTATAATTGTTCCAAAAATCACGGGAAATCTTCCCAATCATTCATTTAACGCAAGGTCCCTGGAAATACCAGAAAATATCCAGCTAGCGGATGAAACATTCAATATCTCAAACAAAATAGATTTATTAATAGGAGCTCAAGTATTTTGGAACTTAATATGTGTCGGTCAGTTAGAGCTAGGGGTTGGTCAATTAACACTTCAGAAAACCAGATTTGGTTGGGTGCTATCAGGTTCTCTCAGTTATCAGGTTAATCATATCAATAATCCTCAGTGTAATCAGAGTACTGCTAATGACAACATTGAGGTTCAGAACCAGCTAGTTAAATTTTGGGAATTGGAGGAATGCCGATCTATAAAGGCATTGTCACGCGAAGAAAATTATTGCGAGGAGAATTTTATAAACACAACGTCTCGCGGTAATGACGGGTGATTTTACGTTTCAATTCCTTTAAAGGAACCCGTTGAAATGTTAGGCGACTCAAAGGAATTAGCAATAAAACGGTTTAATTCACTTGAACATAAACTTCAAAAAAATCCCCAACTAAGGGAATCGTATATAGCTTTTATGGATGAATACGAGCGATTAGGCCACATGGAGAAAATTGAAGTTCCAAACAAAACTGCTATTACATATTATTTGCCTCACCATGGTGTTTTTAAACAAGAGAGTATCACCACCAAGCTACGTGTTGTTTTTGACGGATCTGCTAAATCAAGCACGGGTATTTCTATAAACGATCTTCAAATGATAGGCCCCACGGTTCAAGATGACCTTTTTTAATTTTAGTTAGGTTCCGCCAACATAAATACGCTTTAACAGCCGATGTCGCGAAAATGCCATTATCACATTACATGTTGAACACTGTCACCTATGGAACCTCAGCGGCATCGTTTTTAGCAATTAGGTCGCTCCGTCAATTAGCATACGATAATATAAATCAGTACCCACATGTATCGGAGATAATTTTGCGTGACTTTACGTTGATCTGCTCAGCGGAGCAGATTCCATCGAAGAGGCTATTACTATCAAAGAACAAGTAACACAAATTCTCGAGCAAGGCTGTTTTGAACTCCGAAAATGGGTCTCTAACGACAGAAGAATTCTTGAAGGATTACCTGACTCATCCAATACGAACATTATTCAATTATGTCCCGACCACAGTACCAAGGCATTGGGACTCTTATGGCTTCCTAAGTTAGATACGTTGGGCTTTAGTATAAAACTTGAACAGTCTCGGTCGCCTGTAACAAAGCGACACATTTTGTTAACCGCGTCAAAAATATTCGACCCATTAGGCTTAGTAGCTCCTGTCACTATTATTTCAAAAATTCTACTGCAATAACTATGGCAATGTAATTTAACTTGGGACGAATCCGTTCCTATGAATTTGCACACGGAGTGGCTACGCTTTTCGTGTTTACATCCGCAGCATCAATGCATCGGGAAACTCCGTAATCCAGTTGGTTTCCGCGAAATCTAAAGTCGCACCCCTGAAACAGACGTCGATCCCGCGATTAGAACTTTGCGGAGCCCTTTTACTTACCAGACTTATCGAAAAAACCCGTGCTGCTCTGGTCTTAGATGTAAACACGGTTAACTGTTGGTGCGATTCGACAATCACCTTGGCTTGGATAAAAACGGCTCCAAACTTCAAGATTCAGCGGAAATTCAAGATCTTACTTCACAATATGTATGGAGACATGTTGATTCGAAGCAAAACCCTGCCGACTTACTATGGCGTGGCGTCAGGCCGCTTAATTTAATCAATGCCGAACTTTGGTGGCATGGCCCGGTATGGCTAGCAAACTTTTCTCCACATATCCATCCCGAAGATTATAACAATATCGAAAATTCTCCTGATTATTTAACAGAATGGTGACGTCAGATTACTGTTTTGGCAGCCAAAACTGAACCTCACATGCTTTTCGACAAATTCTCGTCACTGAATAAGCTTCAAAGGGTGGTAGCATATTGTTTGCGTTTTAAGAACAATTCAGTCAATCCAAAAAATCTGAGATTTATAGGCAATCTAACCGTTCAAGAACTAAAGAATGCTCTACAATTATTAATAAAGATAGCCCAACAAGCTGAATTTAAGCAAGAAATCTCAGACTTATGCAAGCACAAACAAATCAATTCTAAAAGCAATTTACTAGCTTTAAATCCCTTTATCGATCGTAATGGACTTTTAAGAGTTGGTGGTAGGTTAGCTAATTCCCACTTTTCAGACAACAAAAAACATCCTATTTTGCTGCCTAAAAATCATAAGTTGACATTGCTTATTATCGGAAATATGCACGAGGCAACTCTGGTCCGCAAGCCCTTCTGGCATATTTAAGAGAAACATATTGACCAGTCTCGGGTCGTAATCAAGTTAAAAAGATTGTCCACACGTGTGTACGATGTTTTCGAGCCAATCCTCGAACTGTTGAGACATTGATGGGACCTTTACCTAAAGAACGCCTGGAACCCCATTTTCCTTTTGAAATTTGCGGGGTTGATTATTGTGGCCCCATCTTAATGAAAAACAAAAAAGGTCGAGGCTGCAAGAGTGTGAAGGTTTATATTTGTATATTCATTTGCTTTGCTACCAAGGCAATTCATACTAAATTAGTCTCTGAACTCACCACAGAGGCATTTTTAGCGTCTTTAAGGCGATTTTCGTATCGAAGAGGAAAATCATCAAAAATATACTCCGACAATGGCTCCAACTTTGTTGGTGCAGATAATTGCCTAAAGCAATTCCTAACGAGTCTAAACTCTTCTGCCAAAAATAATAATTTTCAAAATTCATTAGCCTCTGAAGGAATTACTTTTGGATTGGAATTTCATTCCTCCTCGCTCCCCTCACTTCGGTGGCCTTTGGGAGGCCGGAGTCAAGACAATAAAGTTCCATTTAAAACGAGTATTAGGTACTGCTTTGTTCACCTACGAGGAATTAGATACTTTACTAACTCAAATAGAAGCAGTAGCAAATTCACGTCCTCTCTCTCCCTTGTCTAGCGATCCTACCATCCTTAATCCTCTGACTCCAGCCCACTTCTTAATTGGAAGGAGCCTTGTTAGCGTTCCAGACCAGGATTTTACGCATATAAAGGAAGGAAGGCTATCGCAATTTCAAAGAATTCAAAGGTTACATATTTAATTATTTATTGTATCATTGTGTCTTCTCTTAATTACGTTATAAATTTAGGTTAATAATTATGTTATTGTACAAATTTGTTGTTAAGTACATTTATTCGGCTATGTTCGCCTATCGTCGACTTAAGCATGTTTGGGGCGCATAGCTCAAGGGTTACTTGTCAGGGAGAGAGGTAGAACAGTACATTTTTTACTCACTTGTATATAAGTTGCTGTACAGTCCAACAAAAATCATTAGTTCAAATAAAATTATTAAACGTTTAACTAAGAAGTGTTTTTTATCTTTTAAACACCATTATCCACTTGCCAATTTGAAGAATATCTGAGGTGTATAATGTCTTCATGCTGGTTTGCTATTTTCGTGTTTGATTATGGCTAAGAATATTGTATCGTACCTCTATAGATATTTGTTGATAAATCTAATAAAAATCTCTACGCTCGCTACAGTCAACAAAAATCGAAGTATATGCCTAATATACGTAAAATGTACACCGTCAACTATCTACCTTTATAAGTAGATCTTGCCTAAACTTAATCGATTTCATACCCCAGACAACCGTTAGAGTCCCATGTTAAACCATCTAAATCGATGTCATTTTATGTTCTTTCCTATGTTATCTCTTATGGTTTTCCTTTTCATTTAAGTTTGATTATTTCCTGTATACACATAACAATGCGTACTCACCATGATTACTGTCACCTTAATAATGATAAAAATTCAAATGTCAAAATTTAATCGCGGTCAAAAATGTGTCAAAATTTAATCACCCTAAGCTGAGTTCGGCAATTGCATCACATTAATCTGATTGTTCGAGTAACTAAGGAGACGATTGTCTTAATAATGATTACTATAGTTACTCAAGCAATCGGAGTAATCTGATGCAATTGCCGAATTCAGAAATAGACAAGTGAATTTTTTTTTTGTTGCGTATTGCAAAACATTTAAAAAAAGGTTTTTCTATTCACAATGTCACGTTTCGGGGAAAACTTATTCAAAAATATTGAAATAGCCGTAAGTAAGAAAAAACTAAATCATCTATTTTATATGGTTTCAATTTACAGAGTTCAGCATATTAAGAAAATATGAACTAGCCGAAACTAGGGTTCCTAAATATGAACTGAGCTGTAAAAACACAGTTAAAGTTTTCATTTAGGAACTCTAGCCGAAACAACTTACCGCAGAACTTGCAGCAATTTTAACAGATTGCAAATGAAAAGAATGATAAAGAAAGAACTAAAACAGTTTTAAAACTGTTTTTTAAGTTTTTTTCTAATTTAAATCTTTATTCAGGAAGAATCGAGTATAACAATATAAATGTTGTTTTTCTATTTTGAGGTCACTATATAGGTGTTGGGTAATAAATATTTTATAACAACATGTTTTGTTATTCTTATCATCAGTCTCCCGTAATTTTTAGTGTAAACCATTGAGTAATTAATGTTTTCTGCTCCTATTAAGTAATACCTTCATTATATAGGTATGTGTTGACTCCGTGAGTAATGATATTCATTACCGGGCCGTGAATATTATCTGTTTTAATTAAAGGGAAGTAAAACCTATTAGTTAAAACCTAGTAAATTCTACTAGTAAAAATGATAAAATTTGTACGCCGCTGGATATTTTAAAATCGGCAAAAGTACAGAATCAAGATTTGAATATCTATTGAATAGTCATAAAAAAAGTATAGTATTCTACTTGCATGTAATGGTTATTACTCATTCGGATGAATTACGACGCTCGGCTGCGATTCTCGTAGCAATTCATCTTCATGAGTAATAGCCATCGTTACACGCTCGTTGAATAATACACTATTATCTCAAAGAGTATACAGCGTGCGAAATTAGCCAGCATCACCACCCTTACGTCTTTTCTATTTTTTTTATTGAATTTGAACCAAGTTTTTCTCAAAGATCGAACATATTATGCTCTACTTGAGACCAAAATGTATAACCACCTTCAAAAGCAAAACCACCTGTGATTCCAACATAAATGGTAAAAATTAAAAAATCATATTAGGCATTTTTTTATCGGAAAACTTTACAAAAGTTGTTCAGAATTTCCCAAAAACCATAAATCCAAAATTTCATTAAAAAAAACTTTAAAAATTTCTCTAAAAAACTCAGTAAATTTAAAAATAATGTTCTCAGAAGCAGGGACTGGAACAGGAACCCAAAAGAACCGGAATCTGAACTGGAACTGATTACTTTTATGGAACCGAAACCGGAATCGGAACCCTTATTAAAATCCGTGGTAATGTTAAGATGAGAACCCGAACCGTTATAAATTTTCGAAGGAACCGATATTTTTCGGTTCCACATTTCGGTTCTACTGGTAAATAGAAACGATAGTTCAACATTTTCTAGAGATTCTCCCAACTACGCTACCATAGCCATTTTCCACTGAGTTGATATTTATACTAGCTCCACTTCCACTACAAATTGACCAATAGTCTGTGAACTGACTAGAAAGCCTCACATTTTATATCGGTAGCCTTGAATATTTCCAAACAAATTTCATCTTGAAAAAAATCTTCATTAGCCGATATTTCATATCTGTTTGCTTCAAGAGCTCAGTTTTTATGGTATCCATTGTTGTAAATAATTGTGACTATAGCAATACAGCATTCATATTAAAAATGCCAGAGTAAAGGTTGAAATGCCAAAGCCAGCAAATATTTACAATCCATGTTATAAACAATACTTTAACCTAATATGTATCGACTATCAGTTATCAAGGTCCTATTTATTTGGAGATATTTGGAGTTATATACCAACATAAAATGTGACGTCATTACTTTTGCTTCCAGAACCCTTATAGAACCTAAAAAAATCTTGGAACCGGAACCGGAACCTTAATGTTTAGAAAATTAAAATTGGAACCGGAACCGAAACTCTTATTTTGAATTTTGAAGAACCGGAACCTATATTTGTAAAGGGTTCCAGTCCCTGCTCAGAAGTTGGCCATGGATTTTCATGAATAAAAAAAAATAAATAAAATAACAAATCATCTGTTAAATTGTGTTTCTCAAGTTGTCTACAAGGAAAATGTTGCTTCTGAATAAAATAGAATCCATAGATAACTTCTGAGAACATTGTTTTTAAATTAACTGGACTTTCAAAATTTTGTTTTTAATGAGATTTTAAATTAACGCACTTTAGGCAATTCTGAACACCTTGTGTTAGTTTTAATATGATTTTTTAAATTTTACCGTTTATTTCGGCATGGCAGGTGGCTTTGCATTTGAAGGGGGTAAATGATTTTTCGGTGACAAGTAGAGCATAATGTGTTTTATCTTTGAGGAAAATTTGGTTCAAACTAGATAAAAACTAAAGAAAGATATAAGGGCGGTGCCGCCTAATTTGCGACACGCTGTAGTTGATTGCAATATCTAAGGTGATCTAGTTGGTGATTACTGATTATTATTAGTGAGACAACAACAACTTAATTGGTGAGCTCACTGTCGAGTATTTTGTTCATCTTTTGGGGAGTGACTGGAGAGTGAGTTTTTGATTTAATAAGAACGTGTTTATCTATTTTATTGAAACACTTATAAAACTCCTTGTTTTTGCAATTATTCTGGAATGCTTTTAAAGTAGTCTAATTGATATGTTGTTTTTTTTAGTTTGTGTAGACCAAAAATTTACCTGTTCGAAACGGCAGCGTTCAGTATTTTGCTGGAAAGCATGCGTGGCCCAAACTTTATCTGTTCGAAAAGGTAACGTTCAGTGTTCTCGGTCCGTTTGTCAGGAGTCGGTGCTTATCTGTTCGAAAAGGTAGTTATCAGAGCTTATTCGACTCTAACCTAACATATGTATTTATTTAATTTAAATTGACATAAGACAGTCTTTTTCTGATTGATGTATTTAGAGGGGGGCCCTCCGAAAATTTCTAAATAACGCAGGTCATTAATGTCAAAATCTATGGTATGAAAATCTAAATATTTTGATTCAGAAATCTTATAGATTAACACCCCTCCCCCCAGAAAATTCCTAACTACGCCACCGGACATCCCTATAAGGTATTATTCTGTACTTAGTTACTGTAGAATAAAACATTGTGTGGTGAATGTTGAGTGGTGAATGCGTGAGGGATATTATATCAATCTTCTCCTTCTTGGAGGAGCTATTTTTGGGATGGGGCAACGTAACGCGGCAGAAGTCGGTTAGTTAATTATTACTTACTAGGTACTTACTTAGTCCTGGGCCTTTCTACCTTTAGGTGTAAGGCTGTAGTAATTAACTATTTTATTTTCCATTGCCTCCTTCTAAGATTATCCTTACATAAACAATGTTAACGCCTAATTTGACAGTCTATTATCATCTTTATGTCTTTGAAAATTTGAACCAACCAATCATAATGTATCACGCTGTTTATATATACAGGTATTTCTTTTAGAGTGGCCTATGTGATTTTATGCATAAGATTTAGAATCTACATATATTTTGGTTTCTTAAGTAGATCCGTTCAAGAGGTGTTAAGTCACCCTTAACAAGCACGAAAAGCAAATTCATATAAAAACAATATTAGACCGGTTTGTCATAATGGGGTTATAAATTTTAATTTTTATATGGATTATTAATAATATTATGTAATAGTAGGAAACATGTGTTATATAAATTATGACATTATTATGTCAATAGGATGACTAATTAATATTAGATGCAGCATTTGTTTGTTCAGCTTTATAAACACGATACATCTATAATGTTTATGTTAGAACTTCACCAAAATAAATCACTTTTAAAGATAAACTTCTTATTTGATAAAAAAGTTTATTAGAATATTACTAGAATTAAAGGTTTTATGCAATTAAGGCCGACTTGGTGTAAAATATGATCAAGAAAGAAATTGAAGGTAATTAATTCAATTTTAAGCGTTGTTACATCTTTATAAAAATATTTAATTAAACTGTAAACTGTTGGAATAACATAATAAATGGTATAACATAATGTAGTACTCCTCATTTTAAGTGATACACATATAGTATAGACAGGGTGTAAGATTCGATAGGTAAAATTGAGCTAAAAACTCTATAACATTTTCTTCTTTTCGGACGTCTCCTTTAAGACGTACACGCAGTTTAAGTATTCGACTTCTAATAGCGGATATTTGGATTGAATTAACAATATTATTGAATATTGAATTAAACCTTTTGGGCAGTCACATAGGCGCCAGCAGGAATTTGTCCGGGGGGGGGGCAAGCCTAGAATGAACAGTATGCTAGGGGGGGGGCAAGCCTAGAATAAACGACATGCTAGGGGGGCAAGCCTAGAAAAAAACGGCATATCATACAAAATTTTCAATAAAATTCAAATTGTTCAACTTCCAGTGGAGGGCAAGCGCCCCTCCTTGCCCCCCCTTCCGGGCGCCTATGGGCAGTCTTTAAAATGTTAACTGCTTTAAATCACAAGAATTCTATGCGCAAGATACGAGTGATCATACTTTCTAAAAATATGGCAACAACGTAATAAGAGTATGCAGTTGAATTATGTTATTAAAAACCTGGTACCTATATTATTGGATCTTTTGTTTCATCATGGATAGTCGGTTTCAAATCTACATTGTTGCCGGTTTTAAATATTTAAAAGTGGTTATATCTCCTAAAGGAGCCATCGGAGAAGAAAATATTAGAGTTTTTAACTCCGGTTTCGTCATAGAATACCGTACTTACCTATCAAATGTTACGCCCTGTATACAATGTAACCACGGATGAGTTCACAAGAGGAGAAAAGTTTTTATTTTTAGTTTTATCGAAAAATACCATTCTGGATAAAAAGTTTTGCTTGTTGTAAGACCCAAGAAAATTAAAACAAATTCACGTTTTATTATACCTGCTTCATTTTATAGTAAGTTTTTTGTGAAACCATATGAAATTTTGCACTAAGTTCAAAACTTTAACAATAATCTAGTGGGGTGACGTTTATGTCATTAATAAGCAATAATTCTTTCAAATTGTCATTGTGTCACAATGTTAACTCTTCAACAAAGAATTTGCTTTATAAAATGCTATGGTATTGGGGATGTTTCGTACAGGTATGCAATTCACGTATTTAATGAAAAATATCCAGATGTATACATTGCGGTTAATGGACTAAAAAAATTAATAAAGAAATTCGATGAGACGGGGTCTGTTGAGCCAGCAACGTATTTCGAGTTGTCATTTCAACAGTCGTGAAAATTTGGGTACTAAATCTTATATACCTGCTGAACACTAAAAGTCAATTCTGGCAGCTCCCTGCGGCCGGGTTATACCACGCACTGAGAAAAATATCACTAACTATATTATAGTAAACCGATTTTTTGTTGTTCTAACCTAATTTAAGCAGCGTTAACTAAAAGTCTAGGTCAGAATACACAAACGATTTGTAAAGTGAACTATTTAGTTATGGTTAATCGGTCTTTGGTAGATTTTACTTGGCTTCTAGTAAAATCAACCATTAGTATGGGTAATGTCAACTTAACGAGGATTTTACGTTAGTTTGGTTAAATCTACAGGTACAGTTGGCTATTTCAGCTTATAACTCAGGTTAAAATAGCGTAAAACATTGATTTAATCGACTATATAAATAGGTAATGTGAAATAAAAATTTGTAAAACAGTTGTATTTACGAGTACCATAATGATGTGTCATACATACGTACATAAACAAAAGTAGCTTTGTTATTTAATATCCATAGCATTTATAAGTCACGTATAATGGCATTTATGTTTTGATAAAACCTCTCTGGAATTAATAGTTATTTATGGTACAAGTGAGTTAAGTAAGATATTATCCACGAACGAAAAATTTACCTTCGAGGGCCGACAGGCCCGAGAGGGTTAGTTTTTCTGAGAGGATAATATCCTTAACTCACGCGTGGCATACAAAATTTTATCCAACACCTCTTTATTTAAGTTTAAACATCGAATTTGCAATGTATAGTTAGTCTGTAGTTTTGACGGTAATACTCTAGCACGATGACTGGATTTTTAATAATACTAAGTAACGTAAGCTGGTGATTGGTTGTTATCTTTGAAGGCGTGAGTTTTTTGAAAATAACCCACGTTGCTAGGGGCAACTTGGGTTATAATGTAACATAAGAGTAAAGAATCACTTTCCTAATTTAAAATAACCGTAGTAAACATGATATTTATATAGAGGTGTTGGATACATTTTATTTTCGAGTTTTAAATATACAGCTTATATTGGCTGCTGGAAGCTGCTGTTATTAAACATTCCCATTAAAAATGCGATATCAGCTTTAGCCTGCGAAAATTAAAAGACATTTTATATTATGTGTTATACTATGAACGGAGTTCAGTTTACCATGTGTTGTCACAAGTGAACAAAGTTTTTTTACAACGTGCCTTAATTATGATTGATTCCGATGAAGTTTATTGGCAAGGGCTTTAGGAGTACACAGTTCCCTTCAAAGGTAAGTTACGATATTTGTTTATGATACGAATAATATTTAACTGTCTTGCAATGACAAGAAAAAAAGAATTAAAAATTAGATATCTGACAATGAGTCAGGTCTTTAAGCATACCGTAAAATGGGGTAAAACGCAACTAGAGTCTGAATAGCAACAAAGTTGCAGAAAGTTTTTGTTTTATTGCTCAAGATTGTAATAATTATTTTAGCGATTTGAATTTTTATTTGTAAATTCCCACCACTTTCGTGAATTAAAATATTCAGTCAGCAGCAAAACTGATTTTATTGTTAAGATTCTAAAAAAGAAATATCCCGGTTTCATTTTTTAATGCTCTTGGAACATGGAAATAACTTTACTTGCAGAACGTATTTAAAACTTGAAAACCAAATTTTAGGGATTGCCAGAACACACCCACAACATTATTGTAATTGTTGTGTTTGCAAAACTAAAATTTAAATTTGGTTGAATGAAATTGTTTTTATTTTTAAGTCGCAATAATTAGTATTTCGCGGGGTGAATCACAACAAGATATAGCACAAAAAGCAAGAAAATGTTCGTTTATTTTTGTAATATAAAAGTTATTACAGACTTTAGTTTTGATCAGTTGAGTAGATCCTCCTGCAACCTGCAAACGCAGAATAATGCAATTCAAATTAAATACATCAAGCAAGTGGCGTTAATTTAGGTTAACTGTTATCATTGAAAAAGATTTTTGCATGTTTTGGAGTTTAATGTTACTTGTACTTACTACGTATTGATTTGTTACCTATATAGTAATATTCAAAAAATTTAAATATGTTTTAATTTATAGGTTTTTTCAAGTAAAATGCAGAACTTATTGCTTTCGTTTTAAAAAAATATGTTTTTTTGATGAATATATGTATTTTAGAAATACGTTTGAAATTTAAATATCAACAACGTAGAAACTTGTTTTTTAATAGTTTTTGGGCAATAACCTTTTAAATAAACAAATCTGGACCTGGTCTCTGTAGTCCTCGAAATGTAGTCATAAGAAATGTAGTATTATAAACCGAACTTCAAGAACTAATGATTACTATTTATTACAGTAACAGAATTACATTGTTCTTTTTCAGTCAGCTGCTACGACTGATCTTCAGAACGTTGATGTTGGAAACTTGCCATCACCAGTTGGTCAGTTCACCAGCACCACTCAAAGTCAATCTGATGCCACCTATAGTTCTAATCCATCCTTCAGCCAGGATAGTATTTCTTTGGATCCTGTCGCAGATACATACAGCATTCCTACACCATCTCCCAGGTCGAAGGGAATAATGAGAGTGTGAGTATTGATAGTTGTGATATTTCAGTAATTTAACACATTGCTTAGGGTAAAGTGTTTCATCGCTGCCTCCAGTTGGTTCAACTGTTTCATGATCACTGTATAACGATCTAAACCTCTTTAAACAGAAATACATATCTTAGGAAATTCCATACCAGTATTTTTTGACCACTAGGATAGTCTTATTTTGATTGACAGGAGGTAATTACACTGAAAATTTTTTGACAATTTATTTTCATATTTGGTTGTTTTGAATTAGAAGTTTGGTGTCAAATCTTCGTACCGAATCTCACACGCGCTTGAATTACTAATCAGAAATGCTGTCTCGATCAGGAATGTTTAAAGAAAATTATTCCTCATCTGCGACTCGGGGCACTTTTCAAAATATTCCTGACCTCGAGATTATAAGAGACACCTGAAGGTGGTGAACTCGAAGATATAAGGGTAAACCACGCACCCTAACGGTTTTTGTTGTTTTTCTTGAAAACTATTAGGTTTATCGAGATGAAGGAGATTAGGTAAAATAAAGCTTATTTAAATCCCTTTGTCAAAACCCATTAGGCGAGACTATTGATATTCTTGGTGCCAGTTGGCTGAAAAATTCGTTTTGGCAAGTTAATTCTTAGGAAAGTACAGTGTACTAGTCAATTTTTTTATTCAACCAAGCAAATTTACTGGTGCAAATTGCAGATCCATGTATGACATACCTTTTTTCTTCAAATACACAAAATAAAGGCGAGTTACGAAAAAGCATTTTTGGTGGGGATTTAAATAAGCTTTATGTTACCTAATCTCTATCTTAATAAACCTAATAGTTTTCGAGAAAAACGACAAAAGCCGTTAGGCGACCTGGTTTATCCTCATTATCTCTTCGAGCTCACCACCTACAGGTATTGGATTTGAGGGGGTGATTTAGCAACCCACAAGGAAGCGCTATGCAAAAATCCACGGACTATCTCGACTTTCTGCTATTTTCTGTAATTTGACTGTACTATAGTGATTTGACCATTATATTTTACTTCAATATTTTTGAAATACCTATCTTTTCTGAAATTTGAATAACGTTCTCTTTTCGTTGCAGGAAGTGTATGTAACACTCCAACTAGCCCCACAGCCCCGCAGAGCCTTATTAGATCTGTACTTCGAGAAAGGTATCCTAGATCAGACAGCCAGAAAGAGGTTATGCCACCTTATAGTTGACGAGAGCTAAGCGAGGAACCAAGGAAAAAAGTCGCGTCTTTAGATTTACATTTTTATTGGAATCTTTAATTTGTACTTATAATTGTCACATGTTATCATAATTATAATTATTTGGATAATTATTTCAGGATGTTGACTATAATGAATACCTACAATATAATTAATTGTTCTAATGTAAGTTTTTTAAGTAAACATCGTTTTATTTTATTTGTCTTCATTTTTGAACAATAACAGTTTTTTTTATTGAATTTGTTTCTTTTCAACTTTTTTTGTGTAAGTATGATATTGGTGATTTGAACTCACTATTATTGCTAGTTGGCCATATTTGCTCTTCAGAATTACTAGATTTCCATCAGTTTCTGAAAATATTTGCAGCTATCTCTGTGAGAAAACCTTATATAGCAGATGAAGGTAATACACATTGAAATGAGGTATAAAAATTGAAAACATTCATATTTTCAATGTGCATTTTGGAAATTTGGAGATTATGAAGAGAAAATTATACAAACTACCAAAAATAGTGAGTTGAAATCACCAATGTCATCTGGTAGAAACAACCAGAAAATATAGTAATGTGAACTTGAATCGATGAGTAAAATCAACTAAAAATGGTATTTTAGTTATATGCAATGGTCATGACTGCTATCATATGTAGCTGATTCCACCTTAGAAAGATGCTGAATTAACTTGACATATAGGTATTTTTACTATCCAATATTATTACATCAGCCAGAAAATCCCAGCTAATGCAACTACATCGTGAGTTACTTTTACTAGCCTACTAGGTTGATTTAACTATATGAGCTTCATTTCTAACTGTCTCATTTCGTATATCTAACTATACTATTAAGACTATTTTAACTATATGCAAGGCTGAAACAACCTAACACGGTATGGTAAATTTAACTATTTACCGGTTGCTTCTAGGCCTACGTAATAATAATAATCGCCCCCTCCCTCCCGCACAAGCTTATAGCTTCTGGGGCCTGGTTTCCAGGTTATGGGTTGTAGCAATTATTATTATTATTATTCTACCATATGGGAGTGTGATTGATTTAACCTTATTGGGTAAATTTAACCAAACACATTTTACTAAAACCATATAGTTCGTGTTACCCACAAGTATTATTGTCACTTTTTCTACCATATTTTCGGGTTGCTGCAATTCATTTTTGGTTAATTTAACCTGAACATTTTTTTCAGTGCCCCAACATTACTAAGAGGGTGAAAAATAAGATTCTCTCTCTAACCCGCAGGCCGCTATATAACTGTCTCGCTCGCACTAACATGTAAACCTACATATACCTACTTTATTTATTGTGTCAAAATTCAAGACTTTTAAAATAACACAAATGTCACTTTTTTAAATCAACATTTACAGCGTTTGGCAACATTTAGAAGGGGAGGAAATGTTCTGGCAATATTTTTTATAAATAAAGAATACTATCGAAAGTAACCTCCTGAAATTTCATGACTGTTACTAAATAAATTGAATCTTATTTCTCACCTTCTTAGTAATTTTGGGGTAGTATCCCGACCGCAGGGGGCTGCCAGAATCGACTTTTAGTGTTCAGCAGGTACATAAGATTTAGTACGCAAATTTTCACGACTGTTGAAATGACAACTCGAAATACGTTGCTGGCTCTCCGTCTATTGGCTGAGTTTACGAAAAAGAGCAGCGGAGGTTGGTTTTAGCAAGAGCCACTTACAGAAAATTTTCAAAAAAAAATAATTTCCTTCAAACTAAAACTTATCCACACCTTAAAAAATTAGGATTATAACACGAGGCTTGATTTTTGTGCATGCATTGGTCAAGAAATTATAAATGACCGGTTGTTTCAATATAATATTCTATTTTCCGATGAAGCAACGTTTACGACAAATGAAGCAGAAAATGTACCAAACAGACATAGACCACAACATTGAAAATCTTAAACAAGCACACTGAGAAAAATAGGCAGGTTAAAGTAACCAAAAATAAGTTGCAGCAACCTGAAAATATGTAAAAATAGTGACAACAATACCGTGTGTAATACAAACTATATGATTTTAGTAAAATGTTTTTGGTTAAATTGACGCAATAAGGTTAAATCAATCACACTCCCATATGGTAGAAGCAACCGAAAAATAGTTTACCATACCAGTTGAGTTGTTTCAACCTTACTCCCTGGTTTGACACAATTCGTGTTAGGTTGTTTCAGCTTTACATATGGTAAATGAAACTTATCACAAAGTAAATACTACCCTTTCGAAGAGTAAAAGTTCTCACCATAGCGTTTGGTTCACTTTACCTATTTATATAGTAGCTTGAATAAATAAGTTAAGCTATTTTAGTTTGACTTGTAAGTTCAAATAGCCAACTGTGCATGTAGATTTAACCCAAGTAAGGTAAAATCCTCGTTAAGCTGACATTACCCATACTAGTGGCTGATTTTACTAGAATCCGGGTAAAATCTATCAAAGACGGGTTAACTATAAATAGATAGTTTAATTAACAAATTGCTTGTTTATTCTGACCTTGGTTTTTAGTTAACGCTGCTCAAATCGGTCTACTATAATATAGTTATCATATTTTGTTAATATTTTTCTCAGTACATTTATTAATGTCATAAATTAAATCACCCCGGATATGCTACGAAATGTATACAAAGCATTTCGAATTAGAGTGGAGAAATGTTTTGAAGTTGGTGGAGACATCGAATAGTTCGTGTTAATTTTTACTTAATGTTAGTTTTTCTTTATTATCTTTGTTATTGATTAGAAATAAACGATTACTGTTGCATGACAATTTGAAAGAATTATTACTTAATAGAGACATAAACGTCACCCACTAGATTATTGTTAAAGTTTTGAACTTAGTGCAAAATTTCATAAGGTTTCACAAAAAATTGACTATAAAATAAAGCAGGTAAAATAAAACGTGAATTTGTTTCTATTTTCTGGGGTCTTACAACAAGCAAAACTTTTTATCAAGAATGACATTTTTCGATGAAACTAAAAATAAATTCTTTCCCTCTTGTGAACTCAATCTGTAGACACACTGTATACATTTTAGTGTTGCCAGCATAGGTTTTAAAACTTTTATGTTACGAGAACACATTTAGATTGGGATCGTGTCTCAAATATTATTTGTATGTATATGTATAATATAGATCTAAGATGTGTAACATAACTCCAAATAGTCTGCAACCAATATAATAGGGATACGTGCTGGTCAAGTCTGATTTCATAAAATTGTTGACTTTAGTTAAAAATAGATAATTTGACATTTTTTGTAAAAATTTATTATGTAATTGTATGGTCCGATGCATTCCATATGGGTAAGTCCTGATGAAACCATATAACATTGACAGTTTTTAATAAATAAATTTGTCTAACGATCAGTTAAATATAAGGTAGACCAAAATAACAACTTCATCCCCATCTTAGAAGGCATATGCTATTATAAAATTGCAAAGAACTAATCCTTCATTACACAGGTACGAATGCATTATGGCTTGTCACGAACAATTTCAGGATTTTCTGAACACTACTATCTTTAATTTTACTTTTTATTATTAGGAATTCTGGGCAATACGTTTCAGTCATATTATTTTCCAATGTTAATTGCATGATGAAATTTATATGTAGTAGAAGATGTTAAATCTCTGAAGAATTTCTTCAAATTGTATGTTATTTATGTAAACTACATGTTTAAAAATTGGTAGAAAGAGATATAATCAAGGCATAAATGTGGTAGTTGGGGACTTAAATAGCAGTGTTGAAAATAATGTAATAAAAGTTATGAAATATGTGGGAGATTTAGCGAAGTTTGATAAATTCCAACGGGCAAAGGGCAATTGACTTCTGCTTTACAATTGAATTGTTTATAGCAACTTCATTGATCATATAGCAACTTGATTACAAATACACTAGAGTAATATTATTACGAGGTGAGAAATCTATTATCAACCTTTTCTTATTTGAAAATATAAATTTTAACATTAAGGATGCCAAGGTGGAAAGAGGGTATGATGTCGGTTCAGATCACTACATGACAATAGGGTCATTCCATGCGAAATCGATCACTAAAATGGGTCGATCTCACGGATTTCAATGAAAATCACTTATGAGGTAGC
This sequence comes from Agrypnus murinus, assembly GCA_929113105.1. Taxonomy (NCBI): domain Eukaryota; kingdom Metazoa; phylum Arthropoda; class Insecta; order Coleoptera; family Elateridae; genus Agrypnus; species Agrypnus murinus. Next base: position 76,364,856 of record OV816024.1, read on the forward strand.
AATCAACTAAAGAACATAACTTTCATTCATCAATTTGCTAAATTACGCAGAACTTCGGAAATATTCAAACTGAAAAAATGATCAAAACTGCTTGCACGCCTTTAAAGAAATATAAATATCTCGAAAAGTATTTACCCTAGAAAAACACTTTTTTGTATATTGCTCACTAGAAAACGGGCTTTTTGGACAGCCTAATAATTTTTTGTTATCAAACGTATTTTAATTTTTTTCTAAACGAAATATTTTAAAAATGCAGAAAAATCGGTGTGGTCACATTTTTAAAAATCTGAAAAAATTGTACAGATTCCTTGAACAATTTTGTATTTAAATGCAAAATGGCAAGCTGGACGTTTTAATAGTTTTGGCAGGGAAAATTTTTAAAGATCGCGTTGCAGACAGCCGGCGCACCATAGATCACGGTCAACCAGCACAAACCGCATTCGCTACCTTCTAGTTAGTAATAATACAGTCCATATTACCAGCTTAACTCTTAACCTTAACCTGTCAACTAATGTACATAAGATAAATGTATATTTGTGTGGATATGATTACACCTACTAATTAGTTAATTACTTATGTATTGAAATCGATTAGTTCGGGTGTGTTACATAAAGTACTTTTCTTGCGGCTGTCCAAGACCATAAAATATAATGCAACAGCTTTTTTAATTTAAGTTTTAAGGTCAGTTGGGGTAATTGGTCCATAGATATACAATTCTTTTGCTTCAAACTCTTTATCTCATATTTTATCGTGAAGTATAAGTTTAGGACCTTGTTTTATAGTAACTTTAATGTAAAAATAAAGCAGCTCTAATGCCAACTATTGCATTTACAAATATTTTTTTAATGTCCGGTGGTTCCAGTCACCCACTAGATTGGGGTAAATGGAATCGTCGTCTATATTTTATATCCACATTACTTTATAATATGTTCTGGGTAACTGGGACGCCCTAAGGATATTAATTAAAATGTCTCCAAAAAACTAGAGCTGCAGTAGGAATAGTTCAGGAATTATCGCAGTCGGAAGAGTGTATAGGGTAAAGTCGATAAAACTAAAAATTCTCATGACGTTTAACGATAGTTTTAGTTTTATTAAGCAAAGTTTCAGTTACCCCATCGCTCCAATTACCGCAGCTGACCTTATTAAACATCAGAACCTACAATAGAGATCGGTAATAGTTATTTATGGTACAAGTGAGTTAAGTAAGTTATTATGATAATTTTTGCAGTGGATAATATCATTAACTCACCTGTGCCACAAGTTCAAATATTGAATTTGCAATGATCCTATAGCTCAGTCTATAGGTTTTAACGTTAATAAATTTGACACTCTAGCTCGATGACTGGATTTTAATAATATAATACAACGTAAGCTGATGATTGGTTGCTACCTACAATAGCACCCAGTCTAACCCAGTGAACAACTATTTTTTAAATTTAGGATCAAAAACAACTCATCTTCTGTAAACAAAAATGGTATCTAAGCTATTGCAGTATAATATTTTAGGGTCTTTGATGGCCGCAAGAAAAATGCTTTATGTAACACACCCGAAGAAATCGATTTAAATACATAAGTAATTAACTAATCAGGAGGTATAATCATATCCACACATATATACATTTATCTTATGTACAGTTTTGTATTCCACTAAAATGAGAAACTCACTTGAAAATAGCAGTTTTTATTAGTCTATTGTTGTCATACAAAGCCACTCTAGGTAGGGTAGCAACCTATAAAACTGGTTATATTTGGTGTGTTGTTTGTAAACAAAAGAAACTATGCTCCGAAACGTACTTCGTTTCTTTTACCAGAATTGTTAAATGTGTTGCCTGCTCGGGACAAGACATTTGCTAATGACTGTTACATTAGTTAAGACCGACCGCTGGAAATATAGACGGTATTATTACTAACTAGAAGGTAACGAATGCGGGTTGCGCCGGTTGACCGTGATCTATGGTGCGCCGGCTGTTTGCAGCGCGGTCTTTGAAAATTTACCCTGCCAAAACTATTAAAACGTCCAGCTTGCTATTTGGTATTTAAATACAGAAATGTTCAAAGAATCTGTACAATTTTTTTCAGATTTTTAAAAATGTGACCACACCGATTTTTCTGCATTTTAAAAATATTTTGTTTAGAAAAAATAAAAATACGTTTGATAACAAAAAATTATTAGGCTGTCCAAAAAACCCGTCTTCTAGTGAGCAATATACAAAAAAATATTTGTTCTAGGGTAAATACTTTTCGAGATATTTATATTTCTTTTAAAGGAGTGCAAGCAGTTTTGATAATTTTTTCAGTTTGAATATTTCCGACGTTCTGCGTAATTTAGCAAATTGATGAATGAAAGTTATGTTTTTTGTTGATTGCTACCTCATAAGTAATTTTCATTGAAATCCGTGAGATCGGCCCATTTTAGTGATCGATTTCGCATGGAATGACCCAATAGCAAAAGTAGGGTTAAAAACAGAACAAGTAATGCCAGGAAAGGGTAAGAATATAGAAACTAATTATGAATATATAAGAAGTTAAAAATTACAGTATGTTAATTTTTGATTGCTGTTGATGCAGAGGAAACAGAAAATCGTTTAAGTATCATAGAGTTGTTGGGAGAAAAGAATGTAGAAGATTTTAGAATATTTAGAGATATTATACTAAGCTCAGGCCCTCCGTGGTCGAGTGGTAGAGATCCTACCTCTCGTTCAGAGGGACAGGGGTTCAAACCTCGGTTGTGACTGAATTTTAAAAATTTAGTACAATCGTGGTTGAGCTCCTTAGGATAAGGTATGAAAGTTGTATGAGTGATAAAGTATGGGGGAGCGTAATGTACTTGCTACAATAGCTCCATTACCTCTGTTGCACTCCCATAAGAGTTTGTGTGAAAACCCCAACACTGCAAAATGCGGTAAAAGGGGAAATGGATGATGTATGTATGTATACTAAGCTCAGCATCCTGCTTCCAAAACTGCAATAACTATAGATGCATATCCTTACTCTCGGTGGCTTATAAACTATATGAATGAATATGAATGAATTTCGGAACATGTGCTAAGGATTTTGATAGAACCTAACTTAACAGAAATCCAGCTGATTTTAGACCTGGAAACAGTACACACGAATGGATATTTGGATTACGTTTGATGACAGAATAAACATAATAATGTATAATTCAACAAAAAAGTATATATAGAGGGGCGATCGGATCGATCTTGAGAAAGCCTATGGTACCCTACCACGTGAGGTAATATGGAGATCTTTGTTATATTGGAACATACCAGCAGAACTAATATACATGTGCAATAAATAATATATACCGCGAAATAAATCGTGAAAGAAGAATTTAAGACATATAGAGGGGTAAGGCAAGTTGCGAGTTTACGTTTATTGTTTAACCTAGTGATGGATATGATTTCAGAAGAGGTAAAACTGTAAAAGAGGAGGCAAAAATAAACAAGGACTATGATAGTTTCAGCTTTGGAACGGAAACAATTTATTTCCGTTGCAACTAATCTGCTTGATGCAGTAAATATAGATAAAAAAATAAGTAAATATTGTAAATATTTCACTTTTATTTATACTCGTATTAAAATGAGAATTTGTAAGGTTGTTTGGGATGCGAAATACAATAGCAATAAAATTAGAAATGAATTCTTTGGTCTTAAAAACATCTAGCTAGCTCCCCCTAGCGTTCGTCGTAGGTAAAAGCAAATATCAAAAACGAATTGCTCGTACCCAAAAACCTATAGATGCACTTCCTTTGTCTAGTTAGCACTGAGAAATTCTGTGTTTCATCTTTAGGTAAGCCATTTTCTCAAAATAGCAATAAAAAATCATTACTAGCAAACCAGATAAGAACGGGAAAAACTGAAAAATTAGTTTTCTATTTTTAACGTCTTCTTTCCAATAAAAAAGGTTTCATCCAAATAGCCAGATCCTTGACGGACTGTGTTATTATTATTATTGCCGTTTATTTTTGCAAACAATCCTCCAAATACTTTCCAAATCTCAAAAGATCTCAAAGTTCTATAGTAATGAAATACCTTCTGTGCTTAGGATTAGCTGGTCAAGTGATGTAAAGTTTAAAGTTTTACAATAATTCTGCTGGCAGAGTTGTAAGCAACAGCACCGTAGTGAATCTTACAGAAAATGATTGATTCGAACAGGTGTAGTATTAGAACTGTTGAGTCCGAACTTATTAGATAGAAAAAAATAATAAATCGATTTCCTTTTGATAAAAATATATCTACCAAACGTTTAACATGTATCGATTACGCAAGTCGTCAGTCAAAAACCAAACCTTTGATTTTAAACTTCATACCTGCTTTTACAATTTACTAATCAGAGTGATTTGCTGCATTTTATTTTTCAATGACTTTATTTTAGCTTTGTTAGCTTTGCTCTATAGAGAAGGTAAAAAGCTAACTAGTATCTAACATTTGGTAGGATCGTATTAATGGTTTCTAAATCTGTTTCTCTGGTGTAATCTTGTGATTGGGAATCTTATATTTTAATTAACTTCATTCATTACTTTGAAAAAGATTGTAATGATTTTAAGATTTTTTGAAAAGATTGATTCATCAGTACCCAAAAGTATCGCTCGTTTACCGTGATCAACCGATCACGAGTTTTTGGTTATTTGTGATCAGTTGTAATGCAACTAGCATCCTAAGCATATTTTATTGAAATAACTCAAAACAGTTTCTTATTCTGAGTACTACATACATGCATAAGTCTAGAGATTCTTCTCTGGAAATATTGAAATATACACATAGTAGAAATTGGCGAGATTGACAGTTCTCGTAATCTGCCTCTACACAGTAAAAAATCAGTTCCGTGAACAATTGTTCGAGTAGTGGGTAAAGATTTTAGAGTTAAAATTTTGTGCAGACTGCTGACCAACATATTATAAAATCCTCAATATCTCAATATTGACTATTCTTGAGATACGGCCTTTGGGCTTAGGACGGCAGTAATGGTATCCAAAGGAGTTGTACTTCTTTCAATAAATCATATCCAGTGTTTTATATACAAACAAAAATGTTGGAAAATTAGGTAACTAAAAGCAATAATTATAACTATATTTAATTCGCAGAACCAAAGAGTACCTAATTACATCATTATTGTGCGGAGTTGGTGCAAGGGAATCTCCTAATAGAAATTTCTTGAAAGTTGCCGTGGAGCACGGGCAGTCGTTCACTCTAGCAATAATTCACCGCCATACCATGGACCAAGAAAAACAATTACCAAGTAAAAGTTCCGGGGTGTCCCTTAAGAAAAATAGAAATGTTCCAACTATTATGATCCTGGGCTCGTATATATTTTTTTCAACATATTCTTATGTTTAATTACATATTTTGTATTTATGTTTGCAGTGCAATAAATAAATAAATCACTTATTTTATTATTAATCACCCGCAGAATAAAACAAATTCGTCACTACTTTCACTCTTAATCTTAATACTTACTAAAATTTCAATCTAAATAAAAAACGAATGATACAAAAGTTTTATAACAATCCACTCTAAAGAGGCAATATTTTTCCCATGTAGAGTAACAGATTCAAAAGTCGAAAGTAAAATCTTAGAAACGATGAGAAATTTACCTGTTTAAATGTTTTACTGTGTACGATGCTGGACTTCATGCAAATAGTTGTAATTGTTTCAGTACATGTTTTAGGACACTTGAGTTCAGAGGCTGTAACAGTATCGCCACTTTCATTACAAATCATTTTTATATTCCTTTTCATCATTAAATAATTCAAATTACTAATGGAGGGTTTAAAATGTATACACAGCTGTTATTTTATCATTGTATGTAGTTATATTATCACGAAAGCTATTTTTGTACTGTGAAAACTAAATATAACTGATAAGATTTATCTGAGATTAATCTTTTTCGGAAAATTTAACTCTACAATCAATAAAATACTCGAAAAGCAGTACGTCTAAATAGTAAGGTTATTCTAAAATGTGATTGCTAATTATAGTAGATAGTTGTAAATTGTACGTGTTTATTTAATAGTCTAATGTAAAGGTTGCGTTAATTTAAGTCTTATTACATGCATTTAACATTAGTTATTACATGATGCTTATCGCTACTGAGAACTGCTTTCTAAATATCATAAGAATTCGGTTTTGGTATTTTGATCAAAGAAGATGAACTGACAATCAGTATTAAATAACTAATAATAATTTGATAACTGATAATTTTATAATAATTATATCCAAAGTATATTATTATTACCTCTTATTTAATTATAATCTTCATAGAAATACTTAATTATGTAGTGCCTTATTGCTTGGTTGCCTTTGTTGTTTTTGAGTATGTAAACGAATTTTTTAACATGTTTTATATTGTATGTAGCATTTTTACTTTTATTTTGTACATTTTTATACTGTTGTTTATATGTATTAGTCTTTGTAGTTATAGAGTTTGAGACTAATTATGTGTAATTAATATGTGTAAAACTAGATTAAATCAAGAAAGAAGTATAAACCAATGGTATGCAGTTAAATTATAATTGATAGTAACATAGAAAAGTGTTGCGAATTAGGTTAATAAGATACATATATTCACGTGTGCAGAAAATACTAATTAACATGTTAGGAGTAAATCAGCTAATTATAACATAATCATATACACCTCTTTTTAACAATAACAAACCAATGGAAAACGGTATAACAATGAAAGACCGCCTATAGTGAATGTCTATGTCAGCGATGTAAAACAAACAATAGTATACACTATTTACATGGAGTAGCTTAAATAATTAGTTAAGTAGTTATTATGTATAAAATGTTTTGTTAATTGCATTTTTGTACCATAGTAAAACTATAAACACAAGTTACCTTGCTACTCAATTTACCAGAAAATGAGTTTTTGCAATATCGACGTCATTTTCTACTTTAATATGTAAATTATCTGCAAATTAACTAAGTTCTATAATAGTAAGTATGACGAACAAGCAATGTATTTATTTATGTTATAACTTTTTATTTGTCTATGCGTTTGTCATGTTTTGTCATATTTGTAATGTGTTTGCAATTATTAGTAAGGTTCAAAACTTTTACAATTTACTTTCTTTCTAGTGAGAAATATAATCTACCATATCAGAATTGAATTATGGTTGCTAAAGTTATCATTAATATGACATGATCTAGACAACTACAGTTTAAGAATGGCTTAGGGCGATCGCATACATATACGGCATGTTGCAGATATTTTTATACATGTTTTTAACGTTTGTCTCATAGAAATGTTGTAAACAAAAACTTGTACCTCGCACATCAGTTCAACACATCATGTCGTCGGATTAAGATACATTAATATTGTCAGTACTACTGCAAAGGAAAAACAAGAGAAGTAATAAACGAAAATATTGGGTTCATCCATACAGTACAGCTAATCTTCATCGAAGTATTATAAAAAGTTGTACTGGTAACGAAATGATTGAAGATCCAGTAAAATTCCAGTCATTTTACAGAATGTCTCCAGAAACATTTAAAATACTTTTGGACAGAGTGAACCCTTCGACCAAGAAATCCCATAGCAAATTTCTGGAGGCTATTACACCAGAAGAAAAATTAATAATAACATTGCGGTATGTATTTATGGTATATTTTTATTTATTAAACAAATGTTATTTATAATATTTGTAAAAATCCATAAATGTCGCTTGGAGATAATAGAGGAGGGGTATGTTGATTGTATGGCCTGAAGGGTATGTTGATTTGCTTGATAACGCTGAAGACGGACGGTACGACATGTTACTTGCACGATGTCCTAGAGAATTGTAGTGGGACGTTTGAAAACTTGTTTGATCTGAAGAAAAATCACCTGATGAGGATGATCGGTAAAGTAACTATATCACTAATAGTTTTCGACTTAAATTCATGTTTTTGAACGTTTGTCATTCGATGCAAATCAGGTAGAAGACTTTTAAGAAATAGCAAGTCAGCGTCTTCCGTTTTTTCAGATTGGCTTTTCTTTTTAGAAGTATAATAATCAAGAACATATTTCTCCAAGGGGTCCATTGCTTTGCGCTTTTTATTAAAAACTTTTGCAGTCGATGTTTGTTCAGTAAAATGGGTGATTCATCTATAGTGGATTTTTCTACAATGTGTTCGTTTTCACCGTCTTCGTGCTGTACTTCGGATTAAGGATAATCCATTTGAGAATCTTCTTCCTGAATCGAATTATTAGTTTCGTCATTTATGTTCTTGGGAGATGGAATATTACTCTTTTGTTTTCTAGATTTAGTAAACTGTGTGAGGAAATGCAAGTATTCTGTTAAATAATACTTTTTCTTTGATATGGCTGCCGATCCAGTTGGTGGTTTTTGTCTTAAATATCGTGTATAAGCAGACCTTATATTTTTCCACTTCTCCTTACATGCAGCTCCTGAAACAATTATCTTTTTTCAGATATTTGCCAACTGGAATGAGTTTCAAGCAATTATCTTTCCAATTTATGAGAGGAGACTCTACAATTACACAAATAGTAGAAGACGTTTCAAATAGCATTTGGACAGATTTACAAGAAGAATATATGCCCGCTACTAGTGAATTGCAATGGATTAATATAGCCCAACGCTCTGACGAACTTTGGAATTTTCCGAATTGTATTGGAAGCATTGACGGTAAACATATCAGAATCCATTCCCAGCCAAAACAGGATCTGCCTTTTATAATTATAAAAATTATTTTTCAATTATTAGCTATAGCAGATGCAGACAGTAATTTTATTGCAATTAATGTTGGCGATTACGGAAGAAACGGTGATGGTGCAGTATTTAGAACTTCAAGTAGTATTGGGCGAAACTTTAAAGCAGGCACATTGAATATTCCACCACCGCATCCTTTGCCCAAATAATTACAAGAAGAAGCTTTTCCCTATTATTTTGTCGGAGAAGCAGCATTTCCTCTTTGTAAAAATTTAATAAAACCTTTTCTAATCAAGAAATTTAACCAACGGAAAAAGAATATTCAATTACAGATTGTCAGGAGCTCGTCGAAGTGTAGAATGCGCGTTTGGTATAATAGTGTCAAAATTTAAATTATTAGAAATACCTATTCTATGCTCTCCATACAAAGTCGATAAAATAGAGAAAGCAATTTGTGTATTACATAATTTTGTAAGAAAAATGGGTGGAAAGCTGTCAGAACCGACAATTGAGACAGACAAGTTAAAAAATTGGCAACAAGTATTAGAAAGCCTTCGTCCTCAAAGTGAGCGAGGCAATGATGAGGCTCTAGAACTGCGAGCTAGATTATGTAAATCAACCATATGCAGCAGTGCCTTGGCAGTCAAGATATTGTGTTTAGATATATAATGTATAAAATAGTTATTTTGTAGAATCAGGTAGTATTGGTAGTTATAGTGTCTATAATAATTTCATAAATATATAAGAAATAAATGATACAGGTAATAACCTGTATCATTTATTTCTTTTCCGACTTCATTCCATGTTTTCCCCTGGACTTGTCGAGTCGAATAATCGTCCGTAGTATGATCATATAGTACGTTGTATTTTTCAACTATTTGCACGAATTTTATGTTTAAAGTTGGATTATCTTGCATAATTATTTTAAAATATACCTTTTCACTTGCACTGATCTACGACAAATGACACTTGAAATTCGAGCAAGCATTGTCGTATGATGTTTGTAGAAGACAAGTCTTATCGTGTATACGACATGTTGTCTTGATGTACGAATCCTGACAAAGATACATGTACTGGAAATTGAAGCGACATGTCGAAGACACATCGTAAACAAATCAAAACAAATGTCGTATAAGTATGCGACCGCCCTAATATCACAAAAAGACTTCTTCAACTTTGAGAGCAAGTCTGCGATAGCTAAATTTGGTTTAGATTAAGCAACCTTCCCGTTTAGAAGTCATATAAATCTAAACCAACTAAACTAAACAGAATATTTTACCGATGAATGTGCGGAAATAGTGTATTCTCTATCGTGCAATTAGTTCGAAATGTATCGCGATGCTACCACCAATTTGTTCAATAATACCCAAAAGAGACATTGGAGAATTCTGATGGTGTAGACTAAAAAATATGCGAAAAGTCTAGTGAGATAAATTAGAATGTATGGCATTGGGTAAGCTTTTGGTTGTAGACAGACTTCTGATGATTATCATTAGACTTCGGTCGCGTTAGCTATTCGGAAAGCGTAAACAAACAGCTGCCAGATGGCCGCTTGAAGCTTCGTTCACATCATGATGCGTTACCACTTAGAGTGTTATACATTCTAGCGCGCGATATCCAAAATGACGATGAAAATGGTTAACACCGCAATTAAATTAGATTCGTTACGTATCATTATCAATAACAAAGCCGAGTTTACCCCTTTCGTCAGTAAAAAATATCGATCGCCTTTCTTCTCGATATTTTTTAATTGCCCTTAAAAAGCTTCGGCGGCAGAGAACAATTTCCGGCCAACGAGAATAGCATTCCTGAATTTATGAGCGTATTTAAATCTTAGTTTTTTTTTCTTTGACATTTTTTCCTTTTAAAAAAAATATCAAGGTTTTCGGTCATTTTTTGAATTTGCAGTATCACAACACTTGCATAAATGCAGATAAGCTAAATGCAATTGCACCGTGTAAGATGAACATTAGTACTGGACGTTTATCTGCATTCCCGCGTTTAAGTAAACGTCATTAGCCATTAAGCGCGCCCACCCGTTGCATTTGGTTTGTTTACGCTTTCCGAATAGCTAAAGCGACCAGACTTTAGATGAATAGAAGTAGCTATCAAAGTCAGCTATTTTGTTTTTTATTTATATTTAGGTATGTTTATTATAAATCTTCTTATAAATTTGACAATATCAACAAAGAAAAATGCACTATTACCACAAATTTATACTCAAATTAATTTAAGGACTCATTTCTTACGTGATTTTAATTTGGAAAATCCACAAATGTATCTATACAATTTTGAAAATCTACAGAATCAGTTATTTCTGTTTCAATGTATAAAATTGATACAAGATAAAAGATAGGATCTAAGATAATCTTTTACCCTATTTGAGGGCTGAAAATCAACGCTCTACAGAACATTTTGTTGTACCCATTACAAATACTTACGGCGGTCCAGTTCCAGACCTTTCTAAGAATTTGTAATTTTCTGAATCATGTCTGGCGCTGGCGCCCTCAAAAACATGTCCCATGAAGCCCGAGCTTCGTAGGCTTCATCGAGATCACTTTTAGACGTAATATCTAACATGGAAATTTTTACAAAATATGTTAATGTTTCGCTGTTTCACATTTTCAGGAGATCCTGATCCTAAGTATATATACTTACATTATTTGCTTACTGTATCTTGGGGGCTGCTAGAAACAACAAGCTAGTTCCAAATCCAAGCAGTTACCATTACAGTTTACTCCTTTGATTAAAGTATAAAAATCTTGTTTCTTTTCAACACATCAACCATATGCAAAAAGATGTTTATGGAATTGTTCAGATTCAACTAATGATAAACAGTACTACATTCTATCAGAATTGAATTGATGGTATGTTCTCCTATACCAAGTTATCAAGCTGATGATAAAGTGAATGTATCTTTTATTGTATAATGCCTTTGGAGACCAAAGGCAAACGCAATCTGAATCAGCTACATTTGTGTATGTTTTAATATGATTCGCGTCATTTACATTACTGTTATGTTTCTGCACCTGCAGTAATGATTACTATTAGTAGTGAAAATTATTACGTTTTTGGAACCCTACAATATTGAAAATGATTCCACTAAAAGGCCCAAAGAATTATCAAATACTGTGTACTTCCTTTTTAAACTATTAATATAGTTTCATATAGTTTTTTACTTCATTTTAATTATTTTAAAAACAAAAATCTTCATATCAGTATTTTACGCGCGTTTCGTTTAAAAAAATAAAGGGAAAATATAATCACATCACAAGCATTCCTTTTTAAAAATTAAAAATATATTTTCAGTGTTAATTAATTCTTAATTAATTAACATTAATTCTTAATTCAAATCTGTTAATAACAATTATGTTCTTTTTAGTAATTTTATGAACAAGAAGTTGGTCGTTCAAACCGCATTCAAATCGTGGATTAAGAGGCCGGTAATGGAGCAAGTGTACTCTATCGGATGATAGCGGAACCGCCCTGCTCCTGCAGTTTCCATAACCAAGCCGTTACAATCAATACAATGGGGGATTTTATGGTCAATAAGTAGCCGTTTTATGCTATGAAACCTTGTATTATAAAGATAAAATGTGTAATATTTGTAAAACAAACCTATAAAGTATCTGGATTATGCTTAAATTATTTTACCCTACTTTTATTGAATTTTACTTCTTTTAGGTGCATTTTATAAGTTGTTTATCAGACCGTTATTATAAACAAATGTTAATTTTGCATTATTGCTTATTGAATTAATTAAGTTAAAATAAACTTTTTGGATTTACGTCTATAATATTGCAATTGATAAGTTATTAAAACTAATTACTGTTTAATAAAAAGTATAACGTTCACATGCTCCTTAGTATTATTAAATTATGTAAATTTATTATGTACATAAACTTATTATTATTAAAAGCATTTTTCTTGTTGGAAATCATTTCATGTTGTTGTTTTCTAAAATTTCATTAGTCATGCGATTAAATTATTTTCAATTAAAATTAATTAACATATTTATGTTTATTATAAATCAATTAATTTAAGCTATCGATTGGATAATATATTATTTTTCCAAATCTAATTTTTACGTTTTATAATAAACATGATTGCAGTATGGTTTGTGTGCAATTATAAAACAAATTTTCACTGTTTTTATTTTAAAAACTATTAGAAAAAAGATAAAAACGATAATAGCATAATATATTATCTACATATCTAACTAATGATATTAGTTTGTTATTACTTTTGGTGAATATGTAATTAAATAATTAATATTAATTTAAGATTTAAATATATATCTAAACAATAGGTATTATTGAATTCATTTTTCTTGAAAAAGTGCACTTTATCCACTAACAAATTGATAAATGAGAGAAGTTGACTCATTAGATGCATTAAGGGTCACTTACATTTATCAGTTGGGGGGGTTCTATTGAAAAGAAAGGTCACAACCTATTGATTATATCCTCAATTAGAAATAATGCTTTAATGATATTCGTTTATAAAACGATACAGTTAAGTAAAGAATATATTAACAAAAACTATTACTTCTTTTCTCCAAAAATATTTTTTTATAAAATTATGAAGAAATGAAATTAAAATTTTTATGGAAACATTTTATTTCCGCTTATGATATTTCAGCAGATATTACAATTTTCAAATATTATTCAAACAATTCCTTTAGGAAATTGCTTTACAGGAAATAACTGCAATATAGGAAAATAAAATTTAATATTCTTTGGTAGTTGGTTATCATTGCCCATCTTGCTTATATGTTACATATGAGGTCTTAAACAGTCTCTGCAGTAATAATCATCCAAAAAGTTAAAAATCATAATCACTTTACGTTGCTATAAAGCTTTATTCCGTTTAATGAAAAATTGTTAAGTAATTTTCATGGAAATTTGAACGAAGCCTATCGAAATCATGTTTGCGAATATTAAAAGCCAGGGAGCTTGATTGTCAAACATTTTATGCACATAAGGATAAAGTCCTATCTATAGGGTGGGTATAATATCTACTACGTAAAGCACCCATAGCAGTATCGTAATGAGGCTTGTTAGTAGTTAGTAAAAGTGGTAACGGCGCGTTAAAATGTCGTAAAGCGGCTTTTTATTAGCCGTAAAGTTCCGGTAAGGTCGAGAGGTTCTTATGCCGCGTTTGGCTCGTGCAGATGTCGCTGACTTTGTGCCACAACACGTAAACAATTATCGTCCCTTATTTAAATATACATAACTGCATAAAACCGTAAATAACCCCTTTAAAGAATTTCTTACAAGAAAATGGTTCAAAATGAAAATCACTGTTGATAATACAATTCTTTTAAGATTTTTTAAAAGGTTGTGCTTTCTGAGAAATTTGCGACAAACCGATATGGATGATTTATTACATATTTGATAAAATTATTGAATTAATTATATTTTGATAAAAATGTTTGTAAATAGAGTGAAAGAGAAATCATATAGGGCTATTTAACAAATGTGATACTCAAGATTTGTACACGGCATTTATTTGAACGGTTTTTAAGGAAGGAAGTAAAACATCATAAAAGTAAATATAATTTTGGCTCCCATACTACAATATGGGTACGTAGCGGCTTAATCCAAATTACTTCTAAAAACGTACTGTATCGTCAGACGTATAGACAAAAATACATATTCATAGTCATTCTAATCAATAAAATCTATTGACTGTCAATTGGCTTTAGGATTGTGTGCTTCTGATTTGTGCTCTAGCTTTTAATTACGTTTATTGTTAAAAATCTGTTTAAAATCGAGATATTAATAGTATGATATAAAAGAATATTTTACAAAATAATACAAAGTGAATTAAGTCTAAAAACTGAAAAATTGAAAAGAATTAATTATTGTTATAATTTCCTAACTGAAGTTATGATCCATTAAACTAGTATATTTTATTTTCTCATTTACTATCAGTAATACTTTACCCTGTAATAACTGAAATAAATAATAAAAAGGTAATTTAAAGCGATTATTCTAATTCACGTTTATAACCTTTTAATGAAGCACTTTAAGCTCGAAATCGTGCTATAGAACTTTTTACAACATTGAAACTGAAACGTTACAAACTTGTTTTTCATTTCTTTTTAAGTAAGCACGACTAATCGTTTAAGCCTTAATAGGTTTCATACATTAATCACAATTATGATAATGATGTGTTGATCATGACGAAATTCAGTTCATTAGCTGTACTTCTATAAACATAACCAACTCGGCTAGATAATGCAAATCTATGCTTCAAGTTATTTATTGGGGTGTGGGATGTATTTCTAAATGGGATATAGCAACAAAATATTTAAAAACTATGACATATATAACAGATTCATCGATTAGAAGAATAGTTATGTTTCTATTAGCAAAAAAAAGGAAATAACCTTGATCAACAATTTAAAATCGGATGTAACTAATGGATGGTTTTATAATAGTAATTAACTACCTGCTTAGATTTTATCTACACTTATATGCAGCTCTTTTTGAAAGAGGAAGATGTAAGTTGCGTATAATATAAAATAAAGCAATGGTGTTACGGTTTGTCCTCAATTAAATGGTAGGCGTAACCGCGCGTTACTAAATGAACATAAATCGCAGCTAAGACAGCTAATAAATTAATAAAACCAGAATTTACATATTCAAGTTCAGTTACTTCAAATTAAATTATGCACTGGATACTAGACTGATGCATTTAGAGTATGATTTATTAACATTTTCACTTTCTAATTTGTTGATTAATTTATTGCTATTACACAAGATAGCAACCGCAGAGAATTATTACTGACTAATAATAACAAACAATAATTGACATATACCCTTACAATTACTGATTTCAATATTTTACACCTTTTTTAGAATATTAAATTAAATACTACGCTAGAATAGTTATAAATAATTAATGTACATAATAATAGGTATAATATTCTATATCTACATAGTAATCTATATAAATCCTTGGTTTCATATCAATGGCGCCACGTCACTTTACATTTTTGCTATTATTTTATGATAGTAAAACTTCTACTTGTTATGATTAAATGGTGGTATATGTAGTGTGTAACTAACTGATAGTATTAAAAACCTATAATAATCAATTAAGTGAGCAGCATACAATATGTATAGGTATCACTTAATTTGTTTTAACACTAAACCAGCCAAAAGTGTTGCGATAAACGTCATAGTCAAATAACACTGTATAATTATATCAAAATTCTGCCTTTAGACTAGATGTTAGAAAAATGAACCTGTGAGTCAATAAAACCTTAAAATTATAAAAATCTCGATGTTTAGAACGCAATAACAGCAGTACTATTTCTAATAATATTTAAGCGTATGTTTATTCGATATTTATTCATTCATAATATTAAGTTAGAAGAGCAGAAGGATGAACCAACGAATGAATGAATGATGAAAATTAAATTACACTTTCTTTTGAATGCCCTGCCCATATATTTGCATAGCTGTACACTGGTATAGACTTTTCTCATGTAGTACTGTAAAAATACATTCATAACTAATGAATAGCTTGTTTTATATGATTTATATTTATTTATTTATTGTATATGATTTAGATATATTGTTGTTTCATTTATTTGTTGTATCATAATAAATCAACAAAGAAATATACATTAGTTGAAATAAATAGTTTCATTTGGATTTATTTATTCCATTTGTTTTAAATATCTTGTTAATAAAATATTATTTCTACTACCATATGAGAAACAAAACGTTCCTTTCCCTACTCCAGGGAAAAAAGTTGCACTGTAACTTTTCCTCCCAAGGGAAAAAAGTAATTTTCTATCCCATTGTTTATAGTATCGCTTCTTATTTAGTATTAAACACTGTCGATTTATTATGTCTGTTAGAAAATAACATTGAACGTTTCCGACAGAATTTTTAGATACTATATATACTTATATTTTTGGCAGCGGTGACAAGTATGTGCACAGTGCAAAAAGAAAGTGTTTTTCTCCCTTGTATGCTTTAGCATAGAGGAAAAGTTTCACTTTCTTCGCTTATAATACAACTATGTAACTATTACACATGTACATAGGTATAGTTCATTAGTGCGTTTATCTGTTATCGTTCTGCTATGCTATGAAGTATGCAACACACATTACGCGATATGCAATTTATTGATTGGATGTTTTGCAAAGTAACGTTTGTTGCTTATTTGAAATATACAGATTTCAATAGTGATAATAAACAAAATGCATTACAATACAAATACAAGAAATACACATAAGTACTCGGTGATAAGATAATCTGAGATTTAAGTGCAACCTTACAGAACGTGTTTTGTATGGAATGTACATCGACTATAATATACGTATTAGTCCGGTCAAAATAGACAATGCAATTTATATTAATTCGCATAGAGCTGAAAATTGGTACAGGTCTTAGGTACACTATTACAAATAAGATTTTAAAAATCCCCACCGATCCTACTTCTGCTAAAAAAGTTATTCAAGGTCAAAGGTCAAAAGTATCGGTTTTTTGCATTTTTCTCGTAAACGGTGAGTGTTATTATAAAAATAGGTCAGACAAAAGTTGTAGACAATGCAATTATCTACAAAAATTGTTCTTATACTTTTTGTCCTACGAATTAACATTCCTGAGATATCACCATTTGAAACATCGAAAATAATAATATGCACGTCTACTTCTTAACAACATTTTTTGCAATTGCAAAAAGGATTGTAGTGCAAATTGTGGCTGTAAAAAGAGTCGGATTATTTTGTTCGCCAGTATCTACCAATTGTCAAGGCCAGTCTTGCTCCAATGTTGAATCAAATGCAACAGATGAGGATTTTTATGATATCAATGAGGAGGCAACTGACGCATCTTTCTTAGAACAATTAACAGACATCCAGCAAGAAGAAGAAGAAGCAGAAGAAAGCGAAGAAGACATTACTGTTGAAGTAGCATTTGAAGATTATCAGTTAGACTAAGATTTTCCCGAAATCAACAATAATTCGTACCACTTTAATCATTTCCAACAGTACCATTTTTTAGTTACATAATAGAATATTTTTGAATATTATTTAATAAAACTGAATCGCAATAGATCGTGGAGTATCCCTACCGGGGAAACCACGTTAATCAAATGCGCCAAGTACACTATCTCACAGGTGGTGCGAAAATGTGTGCATATTATGTAGAATACGACTTCTTCAACTTTTAGAATCGCGATATCTCAGGAATGGTGATACGTAGGACAAACAGTACAAGAACAACTTTTGTAGATAATTGCATGATCTACAAAAAATCTTTTGTCTAACTTATTTTTATAATAACACTTACCGTTTATGAAAAAAATGCAAAAAACCGCTACTTTTGACCTTTGACGTTGAATAATTTTTTAGCAGACGTAGGATCGGTGGGGATTTTTAAAATTTTATTTGTAATAGTGTACCTAAAACCGGTATCAATTTTCAGCTCTATGCGAATTAATGTAAACTTACCACTATTTTTTCGTCTATTTTGACCGGACTATATTATGTTTAGAAAATTCGTAAAATTAGGACAGATACTTACAATGGATGTATACGACACATTCATGTCTTCTGTCTGCATTCGAATCTTTAATTAAAACTACCATTATTATAACCCATAAACATAACTGAGATTTTAAAAAACCAGACAGGCAGAGTTTCAATACACTACTACCAAATATTTAGTAGTAATTAATTTGGACTTGTTGTTTAGAGTAGACCCACTTCTCTTTTTACTAAAACATATAATTATTACTACTGATTACCATGAAACCCTTTTGGACAAAGCCTTCATTATCACCGTCTAACGGGCTGAGCCATACTTTACTACAGAATATTGATCAGATGTAATTGTAATTGTCTAAGAGCATCTTCAAAAATGTAATAATAAAATACTTATTATATCAGATTCTTTAAAAAAATGTAGTGCAATAATGTCAAAACGTGATCGCACAAAAATCAATTTATTGGAAGTTTAAAAAAAGCGTGAATTGAATATCTTTCTTTATAAAGTTTCAGTATTTGTAATACATTTGATTTATATAAGTATTATAAATTCATAGCAGAAGATTAAGTCTTGGTTAAGTCAGTATGAACATTATAAGTTACAATTCCAAACTTGAAGAATTAAATACTGTCGATCGAATGGTTAACGATGCTTGAATTACGATAAGTGGTTCAAGCCAAGGTACTCAAACAGCAAATATTAAAAAATCTTAAAAAACAAGACACTGTCTACAAAAATTTAAAAAAATAAAAAAAACGAAAACCAAACAAGTACGAAAGTGGCAGAACTATTCTGATTTACCTTTGCTAATAAAGGAAGTTCACTCATTATTCTAATAATGTTTTTGGTAAGTATTTGAACATGAAAATGGGTCTAATACATTTCGATACCTTAGAAAAACAATGTTCTATATAAAACACATGTGCTATGTAGATATATTCTTGTGATTCTGATAGCATTTGTTTCTGCGTACTACACTCTAAAAAATTCCCCTTGAAGTTGCCTCCATTTCTTGGGGTAAATTTACTTCAAAGTGTAATTTTCATAGGAAGTCGGAAATTTCAATATTATATATGCATGGCATATAATACCGAATTTGTTGAACATATGCATTCTATACGCAATTAAACAATGATTCAATAATAATTACATAGAATGTACCCTATTTTTAAATATTTATATTTATTGGACTTGTCCTTATAGTGAAATTGTGCTCTAGAACAAGCACAAGCTTTTATAAAGTATACTTTGTTACCTCCATTTTTTGGGGTAAATTTACTTCCAATGTAATTTTCATAGGAAGTGGAAATTTCAATATTAGGTCAATATTAGGTAAAGTTATAACTTTACGCAGGTGTTTTAATGTTAAAATGAAATGTAAGATTGCATTGAGATCGTAATTTTAATCTGTAAATTTATTTAAAAAGGAAACTTAACCTAAAATTGAAATTTCCCACTTCCTATGAAAATTACACTTTGAAGTAAATTTACCCCAAGAAATGGAGGCAACTTCAAGGGGAATTTTTTAGAGTGTAGTTTTATAATTGACAATCCAGACATATTAACCTGGGTTTTAATGAAAATTTTCTAAAACGTGATATATTCAAAAAACCTGTCATTGTAAGCGTTAGTGAAGCATATTTAATACATTTTGAAAGTACACCTTCAAACCTTTGTAAAAATCTCTGAAAGCACCAAGCACGGCTACAAAGTAATTCCTTTATTATTTTGATAATCATGATAAAAACCAAGCCCCATGCATCTTTTTAAAGAAAGAACAGTCAACAATTTTCTGGAAGTACAGAGTATGGTACCGGATAGAAGTGAAATCACTCGAGATCATCAAGCTTTATACGACTTTAAGGTAGCTACTGCTGGTAGCCATGGTAAGACAGAAATAAATAACATTTTAAAGGCTACATGACTCCAATACATCCATTATATTTACCGTAAGCAGAGATAAATTCAACTGTATGGGCGACAATCTAGGGACTATTAGTCTGAAAAGCGGGTTTACATGTGCTTCGTGGCTAAATAAGTTTATTCTTCTAGGACTTTTGTTTACTGTTAAACAAGTCTACTATAACCACACTTTCTGGGCATCGTGGCATAGCACTGCTTATAAATTCAAACATCTTAACTTCTGTAAGATGACGGTATTCCTGAAACGCAGCAATTGGTTTACATAATTGAAGACTCTAACTCTATAAGCATGTAAGATCCGATGTATGACTACAGTAGGACTCCATAATCCGAACACACTATATTCCGAACATCTAGTAATCCGAACAGCAACATTCACAAGCTATGATCCGAACAAACCTCTTTAATCCAAAATCCTCTTTAATTCGAACAAATCTCTTTAATCCGAACAAGAAAGTTCTTTCTACAAACTAAAATTGAATATGTAGCGTTCTTGGAAGGTGAATAATTATAAATGAGATTATAGCAGATTGCTGATGCAGTTTTTGGCTGATACTGTTACGACCCGATGGGTGAAAACAAATTCTACGAAGATTAACTAACGGTTTTGTTATTAATATAAAGAGTAATAAAACCCCTGAAGGCTACAGATGTAAAAAATAAGTTATAAATATAGTAATGATACCATCACAAACACATGTTTTGACGTTGCAGTTTTGCCACAATTGTTTGTATGACATCATCTACCTTAAAACCTTTTTTTTCAATTTTGTTAATACACAATTTGTATTCGTGACATTCAAAATTCAATAAAAAATATCAAAACAAAAACAGACATTATTAAAACTATCAGAGAAATTATTCAACAATTAAATGTTGGGTTAGTGTTTAGCGATTGCTTTAAGATATGGTGTTGGTAAATCGACAGTCAGCGATATAAAGAAAAACAAAACTAAAATCCTCTAGAATATATCTCGTCTGCTTGCAAAGGTACAGGAAATAGAAAAACACTGAAACTGAGACCATGAAATGAGGGCACATCGCTATAAAAGATTTTCTTAATTAAAAATAAAATGTTTGTAATACAAATTAAATTAGTACATTACATAAGCTAAGTTCCTTATAATAAAGTACCATGGCATATAGCAACGTTTATATTCGTAAATCCAGTAATCCGAATTCCTCGTTAATACGAATTAGCCTTGCATTTATAGGTTCGGATTAAAGGTGTCTACTGTATTTTAAACGTTTCTGATTGCTTACATTACCGGATTACAGAGATATTAATCCAGCAGTAATAAACAACTAACAGGGACTTCCTGACCAGCTAGCTCTCGGTGTTAATAAAGAGTACCACTGTATTTAAATGTATAAACCAAATGAAATGGAAATAAAAATTATTATTTTTATGGCAAACGTCTGTTACAAAGTAAACAGCCGCATTCAAACTGAGAATGAACGAAATAAAAAATAAAGCAGTTCGCAAAAGAAACAGAAATAGCTTAATATATGTAACACCGTAATAACAGCAATCATCCCAGTAATGTAAGAAGAACATCTATCAATCAAAACATCATAATCAAGTTAAAAATATAACAGTTCGTACGTAATCAGAAATTAAATGTTATGCTGTTGTCTTCTAATAAGAAATCAATCTTAAACAATAATCAATTAATCCTTAAATTATCGAAATGAATTTGTATCTATATTAAAACCAACAGAAAGTGTCAAATTCAATACTACTTATGAAAATACTGCAGAAAAAGTAGCATTAGATTATATCGAACAACAATGTTATTGTTCTATTTCGGGGCAAACAAAGTTTTGTTTATTTAAAACAAGTAACCTAAAAAGTTAAAAGAATAGTTAATAGAATTGGTTAAAATAATTTCTATTTTAGATGCTCCGTCCGTTGATTTCAAAGGGAGCAGTCAAATTTCAGGAATTCGAAGGGGAAAATCTAAAAGAAAATTCTACAATAAATCTTTTCACAATAAACTAAGTAAGGCCTACGGAATAATTGGTGTTCGATTTTGCCTCTTGTATGGTAGGCAATGAATTTCCTATAAAAACAAGAAATAGTTAGAAATTAATCTAGGAATAATTTATAGTCTAGAAAGATCCCTTGAAGTTAACAGATGATTAAATCCTATAAATGGTTTTTCAGTGGAATACCTATGTACTTACGTGAAACCGTTAGTTTGAATAAACACACTAAAAAATATTAAGACTTCCACACACTTAAAATCCTCAAAGAAGTAAATTATAAACAATTTCCCAAAACGAATTGAAGACCTACATCCCAATTCAAGAAAGACCACAACTAAAATGGTTTACAGCAAAAATATATAGTAACAATAGGAAACAGTGATAAGACAAAATCAACCAATAAATATAATATTAATAATAATAATAATTACTACAACCCATAACCTAAACCAAGGCCCCCAGAAGCTATAAGCTTGTGTGGAAGGGAGGGGGCGATTATTATTATTATTATGTAGGCCCAAATAATTCCAAATTAAGGCTTTACCATATATTATTAGTTAATCAAATAGTCTACAAAGCAGCACCAAATGAGGTATGCCAGATAAGATAATTGAACAGTGGAGAAAAGCCTGTTAGTAAAAGTTGTAGGTTAAAGTTTCCATTGTGACATCAAACAGGAGAAAAGACAAAAAAAATGTAATAAGCATTAAATGCATAAACTTAATTGGGGATTGCCCTTACATGATACAAAACAACTGACAAAGACCCCCTGATAAGATCAAAAGCATAGGAAAAATACTTACCTTATATAATTGCCACTTTCATTAATATTATTATACCATTTTAACGAATTTATAGACTACGATATTACTCTGTTCTAAATTTTATAAATATAACCTTCTTCTATTCATTTAACTAATATACGTTCATCTTCAGGATAATTTATTATGATTATCATTTTCTTTATTTACATTTTGTGAAACTGATCGAGATAGTGTTTTTTATTAACATTGCCAGTCTTCAATTACTCTGTACAACAGTGAAACATATTCGTTTGAAAGTGGCTGCCTATATCATGTTTTTTAATGCTGTATTCAGAAGTGCAATTACTTTTGTTGTAGCTCCCTCCGTTTTTTAAATATTTAATTTTTGGTACTTGCGTACAATTTAAACCACATGCTGTCGGTACTCTTAAGGTTATTTACTCGGGCATTTATTAATGACCTCATATTTATTTATTTTGATGGTATATAGAATGGTTTCTAAATTTTGTCGTACTTTACCCCAACTTTAAACAATGTTAAAAATTTAGTATAGTATAGTATAACAGTGTTACCTAACTTTGTGTTGTTTTGTTTTGAACTATTTGGGGTAGATGTTTATTAAATTAGTGTCTAAGTGTATGGACTATTTGTTTGTTTGTTTTACATTATATCTAGTAAGTACATCAATTCCTCGGGCAACTTTTGTTTCGTGCGTGGAGACTTCTGTATGCTTTAATTGTATAAAGCATACAGACACCCAATTACTCCATTAATAGAAAAAAACATATCAAGTCTACAAAAAACTAATTAAAAATAAATGGGCTCCTCATATTTGTTGCCAAAATTGTGCTTTGCGTCTCAGAGAATAGTTTAAAAGTAACGTTTCAATACCCTTTAGTATTTCTATGATATGACGAGAACCGTCAAATTATTTCAATTACTATTATTTCTATATGTCGGATATTGAAGACTTAAAAGCAAACGATAAAAAGAAAATTGTCCCTGTATCAAACAAACACTTGACCATTAGAAGAGGATACATACAGTGCAGCAGAAATACACAAACGTTTTCAAGGACCTGACTATGAATGTCCTGAATCTTCTGTGCCACACCTAATTTCACAGAATGAATTACATGGCCTTGTACGAGACTTATCTTAAACACGAGCTGAACTTCTGACATCTACTTTAAAATAGTGGAATTCATTAGAACAAGACGTATTAATATCGATATTTCGCAAACGAGAAAATGAATAGCCATGTACTTTTTTACAGAAGGTTCACTTTGTTATTGGAATGATGTTGATGGACTTCTATACGCTCTTGGAAAATATCACAAGCCAAAAGAATGCAATGAGAAAAATAGTCAGGTTATAGAGAGTTCACTTAACAAATCGCTTGTTTACTCTGACCTTGGTTCTTAGTTGACTCTGCTAAAATCAGGTTAGAACAACAAAAACTCGGTCTACTATAATATAATAATATATTATCATATTTTGTTAATATTTTTCTCAGTGAGGGGACTATTTATTGATCGATTGAAATTTATTGATTGACTTGAAAGCTGTCTTACTGCATAATGGGAATATACACCCATCATTACCCGTTGAATGCGCTGTTTTTATTACCTAAACGTATGAAAACATGATATTGTTGTTAGACAAACTACAATATGCAAAATGTCGATGACATATCTGCGGTGACTTACACTTCATTGGGTATCATCGTCTGTGTATCCAAATACAGTTTTTACACATGTTTTTTATGTGAGTGAGGTAGCCGTGCTAACAACCAACACTATATAAAAAAGATTACCTAGTCTGCTCGTAGTGTTATGAAACCTGGAAATAATGTTATTTTTAACCCCTTGGTTAATAGAAAAGACCTACTATTGTCTCCGTTACACATAAAACTAAAATTAATGATTTTTTTAACGGTGGTGGATAAAGCAGGAAATGGGTTTCACTACCTAAAAGTAACATATCCTAGAATTAGTGAAGCAAGAATTAAACAAGGAATCCTTATTGGTCATCAGATTTAATATTTAGTTAATGAAATACCAAGCATTTAAGAGTACACTGAAAAAAATTTAATGTAAATTTTCAGTAAGGAAGATTGGTTATTTTGATGCCTTGTTTTTAACAGAAATATTGCATTTTCATGTAGTTTATCATTTCATCATTTAAATTTGCATTACATATACGTATGTAATTTATTCTTTCAAAATGTAAAATATTTACATCGGCAGATATTCTTCCATGTTAGACGTGTAAATTATTATATGAAATGTAATCTATATGCATTTGATGTGTAAAATAACATTTGGAATGTAATCTTTATACATTTAGTCTGTAAAAAAGTATAGCAAATGTAATCATAACTATCTTAGTATATACATCTAAAATATAAAATAATATACATAATATGATCTATCTACATTTGGATCGTATGTGCCTATATCAAGATGTAATTATATTTATACTTTCACTTACATTTAAAATATAGTTTTTAAATAAGTTGCAATTTAACATCGTACACGTAATGCCATAACATTAATTAATGCCATAACCAACCCTAACACTTTTTCATTTTTATTTAATGCTAAAGACAGAACACATGATATCATGAAATCGGGCATTTACCGTTTAAATTGTTCTTTTTGTAGTTCGGTATATATTGGACAAACACTTCGAAATTTTGACATAAGATATAAAGAACACGTACGTCATTACAAAAATAAACATCCTGAAAAATCGAATTACGCCAAACACCTTTTAGAACAAAATCACACAATGACTCCTCAAAATAATATTAAATTCCTACATTTTTGTAATAACAAACGCAAATTAGACATTTTAGAAGCCTTTGAGATATACAAACACAAACTCAGGGTACCTTTAATGAATGAACAACTTGAGCTCAGTAATTCTCCGTTACTGGAAATATTAGATATTTAATTATGATTATTATTATTATTTTATCTAGTTACCTATTTTGTATCTACCTTAGCGACGTGTTTGTTTATAATTATATTACCTTTGATAATGACAGCATAGTTGTCGAAACAATATTGTCAGGTTGTATTTTAATAAAACTGTGAAACTTTTAATAATCTTTATTTATTTCATGATTATGGAGTTCCACAAAATAAGGCTGGAAACAATAAACAAAAAAAAAACATTAATTGACTATGATCTATTGAAAATGACGTTAACGACACACGTGAGTTATCCACTCAGAAACATTAACCCACTCGGTCCTAACGGCCCTGTGTTTCCATTTTTCGTTCGTGGATAATATCTTACTTAACTCACCATAAATAACTATTTTCTATATTAGCTTTTTTGCAGAAACTTGAAACCACTTAAAGATTCGCTCTTAGTGAGTAAATGATTGAGTAATTTTACTTCGTCCTCGATTTTCTATTAATCTTGTGCCTCTAGAATATTATTTATTGCTATATTTATTTCCATACTTTCAAAACGTGAAGAAAAGTCAAACCCATTTGGTAGGTATGACATTTTTAAAGTGGGAAAATCTTTTCGACGTCGAAATTCAGTAAGATGTTAAAAAACGCATACAAAGCCTGCAAAAAGACTAAGAGAACCTTACTAATGAAAAAGGAATGGCAGCTAATTGTATATTAAGATCCAATTCACGTATAAAAAAAGGGTACATATATAAATATTTTTCGTTATGACTCTATTTTTAATTTGTATGCACATATTATTTAATCAGTTGCTTTTAGAAAAAACACCAATCATGCAAATGTAGATTAAATTAAATTAAAAAAGTTTTTTTGTAAATATAAAAAGAACTGTATAACTGAGAAAGTTGGGATAAACTCAAGTTTTAATCATTGCAGAATTGTAAAAAAACAAAATTTTAACTTAAAAGTTCATATTTTGCAATATATTTAAAATATTTTGAAAACCTAGTGTTAATGAAATAAGAGGTCCCAAAATAGACTCTAGCAAAATAGACACTTCTTTATCTTCTATTTTCACCTGAATGTCGTAACCGTAATCTGAATCTGCAGCCGCTGCATGTTATATGAACCTATATAATAAACATCCTTAAAAGGTAACTAACCAATAAATAACTTAAAATGGCCAAAAAGGGCTTTAATGCAAAAGGAATTAACCTCCATGACATTGAACTCTACTTGTTGAGTAGAGTGTTTCAAGTACATATTTTCTCAACGGTCTAAAATGATTGAAAAATGACCTTTAGTTCATCAGTAGCAATTGAGCAATTAACATCGATTAATTTTATTTACCGAAGAAGGTAGATTAACTGAAATTAGTCTTTTCCATACTGGTTAGTCCATTTAAATAATCATGTAAGATTGTTAAATGAATAGGTACGCTCCTTTTGCGTGTTTTCGGTTTTAAAGGTTTTCCTACCTAATACCTTTACGATCGATATATTATATCATAATAGGAAATAGGGAATTACTAAGAAATAACGAGGATAGAAACGCAAAGAAATATTTGAACTGATTTTAAAAAAATGAGGAAACCGATGATAAGAATAATTTAGTAGAGTAAACAAGGTCTAGCAAATTAAAAAAATCAAATCGTTTACATTTTAATAATAATTATTCCTACAGCTGAATATTCTCTCAATAATATACCAAAAAATATGAATGCCAGTATCCTTTAAGTTATTAAGCCAGGATATTCTCATGTATTTATAACCAAGTTCAATTGATACTATTATTATTAATTTATAAACAAGTCTTTTTAAATATCTAAGACATAAAAATGTGAATATATACGTAAATCATAAAATTGTAAATCTTGGAGTTCTGTCGTAAATTCTATAAAGCCCGAGGCAATCTTACTAGCAAAATTTCAAACTTTTCCGCTTCATTCCTGTCTATTGGGCATTTACCCGATCGATTCTCTGAAGTAAGCACAGTTCTAAAACTAAAAGTTGAATCTGATAATAAATTTTAATCTATTATAAAATAAAATTGCCCAGGATTAAAAAAATATGAATTTCACTTTTCCTACCTTTTTTTATAGAAAACGATAATATTTTCCTTGTTTTTTTTTAATAAATACTATAAGCAATCTGGAAGCAGTTGTTGCACAGTTGTGAAAATAAACACCAAATTATTGCTCATCATCCTTATCTAACCGAGTTAAATATTTTAATGAAGGTCAAGGTTAATTTGGAATTTTTTACAGTTAAGTTTTATATATATTTCCGACATTTCCAGGTTTATTTTAACATAAGTAATAAGAAAATATATGTATTAATAATTTAAAAATTTTCGAAAATAACATTGAAAACGAAGTATGAAGCAATAAATGAAATGGAAAATGATTTATATCAACAACTCTCACTAGAGATAGACTGTTTTTGGTGCTATTAATAAATTGTAAAAAACTAACTTTGTAAAATATTTATAGAAACTTCAGAAAAAACGTTCACTATCTTTTTTGTAAGCATGCCAAATGTAAAGGTTATTATTATGTATATATTGCAACAAAACGTTTTGCATTTTGTACACAAATCATCTTTATCTGCAAAATTCTATGGAAAATGATTATGATAGAAGTCAACGTGGTAGAAGGTGTCAATATGACAAAATTCAAAGGTGGAAGAAGATTATTATTTTATTAAGCTATAATATAATTTTTAGACACATAAATTTATCAAGAGTTTAAATAAAAACTGCTTTATAGTTTGTTTATATGGATCATTGTACACTACAAAAATAACAAAAGGTAAGTAACTAAACCAAGAAGGATGCCCTTAGAGTTTTACGACGTTGTTTACATTTCTTCGTTTAGGAAAGTGCTATGCAACCCACCAAGTTGCAAGATTTTGTAAAAAACCATACCACGTGTGTAAAAAAAGTATTATATGAGGTCATTATTACAGTTTCTTGGCTGTCCCGCAGAAAATACTGGAGAGAAAATACATTAAGTATAGTGGACAATGAAAGGAGGAGGGAAAAAAATGTACAACAACAGAAAAATCAAATGACCATGAGGAGATGAGGGTGACGAAATCAATATTATTCATCCTTCTATATAAGTATTTCTAAATTTTACTACACACAAAATACGCTGGAAGCTCTGTCACAAATGAAAAATCTACAAGTACAGGTGTAAATTAAAAAAAATAGAAATTGTCGGTTAAAGAACTGAATCATGCATAATTTTATTTTATTGTATGAGGTAACAATTTTGATTATTATCTATTTTGAGCCATGCAATGCACAATTGCAATATATAGCTCAGTTGAGCTCCCGATATAAACTACATAACTATCCTGTTTTTACAAAGGGAAATAGATACTTGCTATAAAAATGGGACCAAGGTTTTAAACGGCTGTTCTTAATATTCTGAGTTGCGGCCTTTTTTGCTATTCTTTTACAATGATAAAAAAGGTGCGCGGTCAATTGCGACGTGAAATATTTTTCGAAACACCACGATCTTCAAAAATAAGACAAGATTTATGAAAAAAGTCTTCTACCTGCACTTCCAATTACTAGTTATAGTCAATATAATAAACTTTAGTGGATTTTACCTTTATTAGTCAATTTTTAAAACCGCTTATGAACTGTGCAGAGTATAAAAACTTGGATTTCTCAAAATTATTACTTGTATAGATCAGCGATAAAATAGAAACAGTGACTGCAATAAAGAATGTACAGCTGATTTCAAATAAATCTATATGACAGTCAGTACTCCACAGTGTAAATGTTGCTTTTTTCCCTTGATATTTAATAAATTTTATGTAGTTAACTATGAAAATATAATTTGTGGCCGTGCACGGGAAAAGGACCCTTATCTTTACCGGGGTCAAAATCGAGTTAAGGTCATTTCCTAAAACTAGTCAAAAAAACCAAACAAAACGCACTTGAACAAAATTGACTGAGTTGTGAATTTTCAAAGTATTTTTTTGGAAAACATAGTTTTCAGTTACAGCCTTCCAACGTTTTTCAATTTTCAGAAAAACGTGAATTCATTCATTTTTTCTTTTTGATCCCCTATAATATGACTCATCCGAAAGGAAATTTTCCGCCGAGTTCAAATATGTTATTGAAAAGTATTTCCGGCTAGTAGTTTTTGGGCTACTAAAGAAAAACCAAAGGAAAAGCAATGAATACTGTTAAAACT
This sequence comes from Agrypnus murinus, assembly GCA_929113105.1. NCBI lineage: Eukaryota > Metazoa > Arthropoda > Insecta > Coleoptera > Elateridae > Agrypnus > Agrypnus murinus. The sequence continues at coordinate 76,394,842 of OV816024.1, forward strand.
GCAAAATCAACCATTTTATTATTTTTTTAAACGTCACTTACCAGTAAAAATTAAATTATTAATTAATTCAAATTAATTTGTTTTTGAAAGTGAATTTAGTATTGTTATTAGGCAAAACCTAATTAAAAGTTAATTATTCTTAATAATTTAATGAATCAATGTCAAGAAAACTACTGCAACCATACACTGTAAAAATTTCTCTGGTAAATTTACTAGTATTATCGTTGGCTTCTTGTCACCAACGATAACTCTAGTAAACTTAATTTCCAAAAGTAATTTTACAAGATGTTATTAATTTGACGTATTGTTAGTTTCATTTTTCCTATGTATATTGACGAAATGTACTGTATAACTTTACAAAATGGATATATATGTATTGTGTAAAATCCAGATATTCATGTAATTTCACTAATGTGTGAGCACAAATTGTATGTAATTTTACTGTGTAATATATCTAGCTTTCGCCTACAACGATCTGGTTCTTCCAACAGGGATAAAATACTTGCTGCTTCCATCGGCCGAATCTATGGGAAAAAATTGATTTTACTACCGAGCCTATCCACCATTTCTATGAAAGTATTGAGGTAAATCATATTTTCGAATGGCATAAAACTTGTGACCACAAAGACCACATTAAAACATATCAGATTATTCATACATACATATTACATATAACTACACTGCATTAAATTGCAAGAGTAACACGTGCTTTACACGTAACACTTTACATATCTTCATAAACTCTTAAAAACGCTGCCTCTGTTGATACAACGCCAACTTGCAAACAATCGAGAATGGCATGCAGACAATGCGCGGTCATCAATCTGGTCTAGAACTTTTACATGTTTCTACATGTAAATATACATAATCATTAGTAAATTCACAATTTATATTGTAAATTTACTTATGATATTGTTTTTTACATGATTACTTAGTATTTTGACTTACATAAATAAAAAATAATGATTTCCTACTTAAAATTACTATTTTCTGTTATAATATCCATTAAAAATATTAATTCACCTTTGGAAATACTAGACTTTTTATGTAAATTAGTTTTACTTTAAAAGAACAGTACTTTTGTTGATTTTATAGTTGTAAATTTTTACATACGAGCATGCAAAATTACGATTGCATTTGCAAGTACTTTCGCAAGTCATTATTACATTCAAGAGCTATTTTCACATTTGTATTTTAACCCTGAAAACTACTATTGCGATAAAATATTCACTTTACTATACTTAGGTGTTTTAATGTTAAAATTTAAAATTACATTGAGATTGTAATTTTAATCTGTAAATTAATTTAAAAAAGAAACATTACAATGCAAATTTAACCTAATATTGAAATTTCACACTTCCTATGAAAATTACACTTTGAAGTAAATTTGCCCCAAAAAATGGAGGTAACATACCGGTTATTTTTTTAGAGTGTGGGTAGTGTTCTAGTAATATTTTTAAGTTGGCAATCACTCTAAAACCAACTTGAAATATGGAGATAAGATATCAGAGCAGGCATACCACCCTTAAACTAAAAACACTAGATTTTGACCCAATATCACATTTTTGCCTGTCCTGAAAAAAGTGGTCTGTGAAGATAAGCGCCCTTTATTACCAAGCACGGTCACATTTAAATCTTGGTTACGTTGTTAAAAACGCAAAAATCGCTATACAATTAGGAAACTATACAATATTTATTGTATCGTCATCAACAAGAAACCATTAGCTGGTGGCGTAACGTCATTTTTATTACTTGTAATTAAAGGTGATAATCTAGATAATCTTTTACTACTACTATTATTATTATGTGCTCTTTCTTTCACTTTTTGTATCTTTAAGAACTAAATGTAAACACATGCGGCTTATGAAACAGCAAATATATCACCAAATTGATAACTTTGAAGAACAAGAAAACCTGGATGCTTTCAAAGCAATACAAAGCACAGAAAATCAAATAAAGATCCAATTCCACAAAACTATTACTTTCATTAAATAGGTATTAAATAAGATACACTCATACACCCAATAAACGTAGGTTATAGATTAAGAAATTAATATATCAAAGAGTTTGGTACATCTCTCCATTTAATTCTAACCTGATGCAATGTCCATTCTCTATTTTTCTTTTCTAGTCAGCTTGTGTGTATGGTTAATTCCACACATAGAAATTAATTAATTATTTCCTTTCTGAATTGTCTTAAGTTTTAAAATATGTCAAGTACCATTTAATTTAATATTATTACTATAGTAATACCAATTAAATATTATTTATTGATATTAGTTAATATATATTTATTATTTATTTAACAGTTTACATTTTTGTATTTAATAGTGTATATATTTTTTATTAATAGTTTCTAATTGTAGTAATCTCCATGTACTCCAGTACCGCTCTAAAGGATGGCACTATATTTGATCTATGCACATCTGATGAACTATGTTAGACTACGGCTATATTTTTTAAATTCAAATACGTGGCGCCATCCGTCGTAGGAAAAAATAACAATTTAGATGTGTTGCCATGCTACGGTACCCAATCCTCCTTGAAGATTCAATATTGAGAAGGAGGCGCAACTGTGCCAATAACTATTTTAAATATGGTTCCGTGGCATCCATAGAAATATTGATCGCGGATCTCAACTATACTGTCTTCTGTAAGTATTTTATACCTCTTATGTGTTTTATGTTAAACTTTTGATTACTTTTCACTTTTTGCAGAAATGAATAAATTGCAGAATCCATAGTAACAACGCGGTATCAGCTGAATAAATCCCTCCTCTCGTACTGTGTATCTGGAATTCAATTAAAGCGGATATCAATCTTGGATTGTTTTAATTATAGTTGAGAATAGATACTTGGTATAAGTATCTCTTAAATGAACTTTTAAAATGGATTCGCACATTTGCAATTTTACTACAGAGCTTTGCTAATATTCAAGTCTTTTCATTGATCGCAAACTATCTCTAAAATAACTATATGAGTATCGTTGATATTTCACAATAGATGGGTTAGAATATTAAGATATACAAAGAACATTAAAGGTCCCATTCTGAATATCCAATAGTAGTCAAAATGATCACATAATAATCTTCAAAAAATTAACAATTTAGTTATATCTAATACAATAAATCGAATCGAATATTCAAATAGTGCATAAACCATATGACTGTTTGAAATCACGGTGCAGATTATACTACGAATAGAAATAGAGGAATATATGGGATCTATTCTATAAAACACAAAAAAGTTTTGAAAGCATTTGTTTTTGTATAAGAGTTGATCATTTAAAATCAACTCATTTTTTCTAAATGTTACACAATTTCTGCAATTCTTTTTAAGTTAAAATTAACGTTAAAAGAGTAAATAAAGAAACAAAAAAAAGGTAAGTATATGTTCATCTTAATTAAATGAAGTAGTTAAGTGTTAATTTCTTTCCAATTTTGTAGTTAGGGGCAACTATAATGGTCGATATTATACCATGTGCAGAATTAGCTTTAAATAGTGTATTTTGGTCTACAAAATCAAAGAATATCTTAGACTTATCCATTTTTATTGAAAAGCTGATTTGTCTTCTTAAAGAAAATTAATGACACACTCCAAAGATAAGTACAATAAATACCTTTTAAATCCTCTATTCTTACCAAGTGGATTTAAAACGGAAAGTGTTCAGTTTATTGCTTGTTCAGTTCAACTTGCGGATTACAAACGATTTTGGTAAAGAAGTTGTTTATTGCGTTTCTATCTCATTTATTTACACTTGCTTTGGTTTTCCGTTAAAATAAATAAAAAAGATTAGAACGGTATGAGGATTTTGAGAAAATATAGCAATAAGCAAGTAGCTTAATTTTTTTTTATTTTTCTAACAAGATTTTGTTGTTTTATAATAAGGTTTTTGTACGTACTTTTTTTTCTTAAATAAAAACTTGGTTATTAGGAGTGTTTAGTGAAGAGTATCTATATACCTACAATTTGCGTCAGAAGTTGTAATTTTAGGTAACGGGATACAACGTGCTGTTGTAAGTATTTAAAGTTAATGAGTACTTAAGAATTTAAAAAACTAAAAGTTAAATCGAATTTTCCTGAAACGCTAAAATAAGTAATACTTACAAAAAATGTAGTAATAAAAAAAACTGTCTAATTGATTTGGTAATATATAGCCGAATTTGTCTTGAGATTTACCAAATTAATCAGACATTTGACACCTTCAAATCTTTCTTTCACTTTTCTATATTTTTGGGTGTCTCTACTTAACATTCCTAAACACGAAAACTCACATTCTTCAAATGCAAATTTTCATTATTTACATTCATAGATAGGACTTATTAACCTTGAATACGGAAGAGACATACATATTTAAGTTGATTGGATAACAATTATACAATGCTGAATTTCAAAAAGGAAAAATTTCTCTTTACAGTCACATCCTTTTATAAAAAATCTTTAACTTTATAAGTTTAAGAAACATTGGTGTTAATAATGCAAAATTAAACCCATAATGCGTATCAAGCGATAACCACACCCTTGCAATTTATACTATAAAAATTTTACACAAATAAGATACCATCAGCAATTAACGGAATAATTAAATTCAAGTGGTCGTCTCGGTAATTGCAAATTTGCAATTTAATTGGCATCAAACTTATCATCCCATCTTATAAGTACCGACAAACTTGTAGTAGAAAATATTTTAGCACGGACTACAGTAGCTCTTTAAATTTATTATTTTAATCCAAAAGCTAATTACTGGGTATTTTACTTAGAAAAACTTATTAGAATTTATCTTGATGTTTTTTTAATTATTGAAAATATAATAATAGCACTTTTGAAATATAAAAGGATATTATGATGAATTTAAATACTTTTAATATTTTAAGACTGACAAAAGAATTCTTTGAAGGTTTTAGGTCCAACTCAGAATCCCCGTCTCGATCATTCCATCTTTCTTTACCCAGCATGCAATACGTGTTGGTTTAATGGCCGCCAAAAGCTTCTTTACAATGGAACTTTCTAGGGCGTGGCGTATCTAGCCTCGTGCAGGGTATCAATATTTCCAATAAGAGGATAATTTTAAACTTACCTAAGATTTTTCTTAACGCGTAACAACAGAAAGGTCCGCATAAAAACAAATGTTATCTGTTTATTAATATTTATCAAGAAATAGTTAGGTTTTTATTAATTAATTAATAAAATTCAGAGGATGTAACACAGAACTACACACAGCAACCTCAGCCATCTTGGATGTTTCCCCCCTTCCATAGCGAAACAATTCAGAGAATTTCTACATCTGCACGCCGAGAAGATTAAAATTTCGTGTATTTTACTTTAGTTAGGTTTTCAAATAGATTGCATTACATTTTTTTTCTGTGGGGTAAGTCGAAAATCTCATACCATTTCAGCGAACGTAGAACAAAGTTTTAGTGTCTTGAGGTAGTACGAAAGTTTATGACGTAAAGTAAGTAGTTGTTTGCTCTTCAGTGGAGTACTAAAAGTACAATGCATGTTCTTGGAGAACCATTTTATAATGCGAACATGTCGTTTAACAACGTATAAAGTTGTGGTGAATGTAGACTAGTGTAGAAAATTAGTTTGTTATTAATTATTGGATGTTTTAATGGATGATGTGGATGTATAATTTATGCAAAAACTGAAATGGATATACCGGCAAACGGAGATGGTGGTTGAATCATGTGAGAAGGCAAAATAAAAAACAAAGCACAGATTGCTTTATTTTTATTACTTACAGTAACTACTTATGGTGGAAAAGTCATTATAGGGAGCTTTCTCTATATTAAAGAGCAAACGAAGCAATCACTTTTTATTAATAGATTATTTAAATGCAGCAGGTCAACCATTACCTTCTTATTTAAAACAATAATTACCTATACAATAAGTAGCAAAAGACTTCATTACTAATCTAGATTATACTGAAAACATTTATAAGTTGAAGCATTAACCAAATAGTAAAATTACCTAATCAATAGAAAATAGATCACAAAATTGCCACTGCTCATCTTATTGAGTCATTAACACCATCTCTTTATAAAATATCTAATAACAGACCATTAATTAATAATGAAATGCTCAACCTAAAAAAAATCTTTGGATTAAACTAAATTAAAAGTTACTGTTAAGATTACTTAGTTTGTCCAAATACTTATAATTTCTGTTTAATTGAGTAAGGATTTTTAATTTAATAAATTTCTGCCTTTGTTGGTATTAAAAATAAAACGTTAAATCCATTTACTATTTTAATCAAAATACATAGTACTATTATACTCATATGAATTCTGCAAAATATAACATATAAATACAATAACAAGCTCTACGAAACTTTAATAAATCATTAAAAGCTAAATAGACTCACTCACTATTTTAGTGCGTGTAGGTAGACCCATTCTACGATAATGATTAATAGACTTATCGTAAGTTACACCCACCTTTATTGGGTCTGTATTTATTAGTTACCACGTTGTGATATAGTATACCATATAACAACGCCAAAGAAAAGGAAAATAAAATATCGATGTTTTATACAAAATATAAAAACGTCTTTGAAGTAGATTTCATTTACTTAAGTTACTTTATTGATCAGAATACAAAAATAATAAAAACGCTGAATATTTGTAAGCGATCACAAATAAATTTGACAAAGATATAACAAATAAGTTCTTCGTATTATTCAACGAGTATAAATAACTAAAGGTCAATGCCACATACAAACATACAGATCCTACATATAATTTAGCTGTGACTACTTACTTTGAATATCTGAAAAATTATACACATTATAATTTTTCACATTATCTACAATTTCTAAGGTTACTTCCCACTGCTACTGTATACATAAAAGCAAGTTTATAAGGTTGAAAATAAATATTTAGAAAATAACTACACTCTTTAGAATGCACTACAAGATATGCTTAGCTGTAAACACTCTCAACTGTTCGAAAGTTAAAAGTTTACGGTCCTTTCCACATAAAATCTAAGTGTTTCTTAAGCTACATAATTTGGTTTCCTGTTGTACTGTGTTGTTGGATGATTAAAAATGGTTATTTAATTGATACTGCAAGCAATTGAAGTAAATCTATAAATGGCCAATTTAATAACATTGTACAGGTATTTCGAAGCACGTATGGTGTGAAAACAGCTTACAGAAACTATAAGCCAGTTGCAGGCTTGTCTGAAAACAATACACCCCAAATGCAAATTTCGCAACACATGCTAAATGCAAATATCTATCTGCTATTGGCTTTCCTCTACTGACTCGGTTATTACAGTCGCAGCGTAACAGAAGCAGGCAGTTGTTATGATGAAATGTCTAAATAAGTTATTATTAAATACGTATTACATATATGTAATTTTTTGAATAATATTTTGTTTAGGAAAAAAACTGCATGCTATAACACAAATAAATTACAGGTTAGATTTTGTATGTGTTAGAATTGTCGAAGATCGATTTACAAGATGATCTTATGATTTTCTTTAAAGACTGGATGGTTATTGATGCCCACTAATTTATTGAAAATATTATCCCTGCACGTTTAATGTCCGTACTTCAAATGAAGTTTATGCCCAGCTCATCAACCGATCCTGATGACTGTTGGTTAGATTGAGTAATACCATTTTCAGATTTCCAAAAGCATACCACTTAGGTTTGTAACAAACTCCGATATACTCGGAATGCATTTCCTTACCTTCAGTATTCGTTGAGACTACAAGTGGACTGTTAAATTATGATTCTTAAAATACTTCATTTTATGTTTATGTCAAGATAAATTCTACAGGGTGTAATGATTCGATAGGTAGAACTCTTCAGTACGGTGTTCTACGACAAAAACTAAGTTAAAAGCTCTAATAACATTTTCTTCTTTTTTTCAGATATTTGGATTAAATTAACAATATTAAACCATACATAAACTTTTCCAATAGTCTTTCCAATAGTGTATTGTTTCATCGTGGATACTCAGTTTTAAAATCTCTCTTAACAGACGCCTCTTATGCCGCTTAATTCATCATTATGCAATCAACACTTAGTCCACCGAGATCAAATAACATCGAAAAATATACACTGTTGCCAGTCTTAAAAAATCTAAAATTGCTTGTAGGTATATCTTGAAGAAGTCACCGGAAAAGAAAATGTTATTCTTATTAGAGTTTTTATCTCAGTTTTCGTCCCAGAATACCGCACTGCAGAGTTTTACCTACTGAATCATTATACACCCCGTATATTTTTTCAGTCATTTTCTGTTAGCCCAGTATCTTATCTAAAACCAGAGAGAAAAACAGAATTTCAGAATTGATAACCTTAGCATTACTTTAATATATGAAAACAGGAATTTTAAAGCCTTCTTCCGTATCTCTGCAACGAAAGACTCTATAACACTTTAGGATATATACTAGCTGAGTTTGTCTTAAGAATATGACTTAACAAGTATCATCTTCAATTCTTCAAGTGTCTTTTGCTGGTTAAAACGTCTAGATTATAAATATTTTGCCATATGATTTTTTAGTTGTACAGTGGAGAAAATAAGTTTTTGTTTCTATGTCTTAACAGTGCCGCTGAAGACCATATCTGTTATTAAAGGGCTTTGTTTAGGAACATAACTCTTTTACCAAAATAATTCTTCTGGATAAATGTTTTACAGGACGATAACTTTATTGTCTAATCGCACTGTATAAATATTACCAATATATTAATTGCTACCTTTTCTTTTATGATTATTACACGTTCATAAATATATCACTTCAACTTTTCATATAATATGTCTGACAATAGTTGAAAAGTACTGGAAACTTCTAGGGTTCTAGATTCTTGTACAAAAAAAAGGTATTGTTTAATTATTTCCAGAAGAAGAAATTTTGCTTCATACAAATTCAAAATGATCAAGAACCTTTATATGAAATAGCGCCATGCATCACCGTGCTGATAACATCGATAAGTTGTTGAAAAATCAATCAAAATGTGTAATACCTTAAAATTGAAATGTCAATTGAATCTACATTTCACACCTCTTAAGAATATTTCACATTCCGCGTCTTTGATAGTTGCGATAACAACGTTATTACTCATTATTATGCAGGATGGACTGTATCTTTAAAATGGTAACTGCGTGTACGTTTAAGTACATGCATCTTGATAGCCGCCGCATCAATCTTAGTTGTGTAGTTTAGTAGATCAATCGTTTTCACACGTATAATGACAGTCAACTCAAATTTTAAATATTGGAACTATGGAACTACCTATTTATACTAAAGCAAAATAGGTATTGCTTCATAATATGAAACACATTAGAATCTAGATTAGAGATTGTATTGCTGCAAAAACAGTTTACGAGTTATTAGGCTTTGACAGAAGATTACATTTGTTGCAGACTTTCGAAATACTATGAAGCTTCACCCATTTTCAGCAAATAGTACAAAATTATGTAATAAATGCGACGATATGAACTAATCTGTACAAAAGAAGGCGTATTGTGGTTTCTCATACAATCGAAGATCTTTTCTTCCTTATATCTTTCTTTGTCTGTCAAAAATGTAAAAAATAACCAAGACTTTTATGTATTATTATTCGTAGCAGTACTTAAATGAACTGAAAAACTGTATAATGTTTTATTAAATAACTTCTCGTTATTTTTTTGTCAGTTTCATATTTCGTGTATTCCGGTTGGTGTGGATGTATTTCACAAAAAGCAGTTTATCAAAATTATAGTTTGGATAGTATGCCGCACACGTATTAATACTCACGAGGCATACGGAATATTCTTTTTAATAATAAAACCTCTTGAGAACTGGAGTTAAACACTGTAATCAACTAGCTCGGAGAGTGTGTTTTAAGGGCCACTTTATATAAAGGTCATTGCTTCATTCGGCATTTTAGAAAGATCAGGTTAGGGAAGTTTATCGACTGTTACACGGAGTCCACCGAAGTTAAGGCCTACTTTCCTAAAGCTTTGCCAAAGTCAATAGAGCGGTTAAATTTAGTACAACAGTATTATTGCTATTTCGCGTTTTGGATACATGCATAAAACAGTTTCTCTTTTTTTTATAAGTTTTACCATGTATATTCCGTGTTATTTAAAGTGTAAAACTATGTATAAATATATTTTTATTTTTGAATCACGTACTACAAGCGAGTTCTACAAGCTTACATTTTTTTCTTTCAAGTTTTCTTGAAGTCAAGTTTGACGTTAATGAAATCGATTATGACATTAAAATGCAAGAGTTCAGGTTGTTTAAAGTCGTCTTTCAAATAAGACATATTTGACCATATTTTAAAATTCCAATAATTTGTTTTTCAATTTGCTTTTAAAGTTGGTGGTGAAATGGTTATTGGAATGAAACGGATAAAGCAGCAGAATCTTTATTTTGTATAAAAGTTTAATTTATAATTGCTTTGCTTATTTAATAAAGCAAAAAATAAATTAGAAACCTCCAAATTCATATTTGACTTTAATATGAATATTAATTAACCAATAAACAGGAACCAAATACGAATATAATTAATTAACGGAAAATTTTATTTTTATAATTATTCTTTGATAAAATTATGCTAATCAGTAGCTTCAAAAAAAAATAGTAAAAACATTTGCTAATATTTTTTGATGGAAATTAATCATCAATACTAATTAAAAAGTAGTATTTTAAATACTACCGCTTGTAATTAAAAGCAAATAAAAAAATAATTAGAGAATGTATAATCTATAATCTTATATTTATTGAAATAAAAGAGCATTTTTGAGAATATTTTAGATGGGCATGTATCATTCTTGGGATTACTAGAATACATGTCGACAAAAAAAGTTAATACATTTTAGTACATCCAAGAATAGACTTTTGGATAAATTCACGTTTATATATGGTTTATGCAGTGGCGTGCGGTGAGAATTGAGGCTAGGGAAGCAACCATGATTTTAACTTTCTTATACCTTGGTACAATAAAAACAGTGTATCATAATTATAAGTTTTTTCAAGAAGAACTTTTACACGTTATACTTATGGAATTTGTTGACTATTATTCTTTATTTTAAAAAGTACTACTATTTATTTATAATGCAACTCGATTTTCAGGCTTTTTTAGCAAAATACCTGGTGCGGGTTTTAATCTTTGTTGTTAAATTTGAAAGTTCTGGTTCTGGTCTGCCTTTCTCAACAATTTGTAATTTCCAAAACTGTATGCAGAAATCACTTTATCTAATAATTTACAAATTGAACAAAATCGTGATTCGGATGTATCGAAAGTACTCGAATCTTCTACCGAAGCAACTAAATTTGCAGTCATGGCGATAAACGATAACAAATACTAAATCGAAGAAATAACCAAACTATAATAAATAAACATCTAAGCACGGAGCACACTAAAAATAACTTGACCTTACGATGTTAATCATATCACCACAACGCCCATTCTACAGGTTTATATTTTGAACGAAAACTTACCCACAAAAATATTAACTAACTATGTTAACAACATTGGAATGATTCTCCAATTCTTGCTTTATGTAAATCATGACAAAGATGTTTTATTCACTGTGGCATTCTTTCGAGTTTGTACAGAAAACGCATCCATATTAGTCATATTAATTACAGAGCCTTTTGCAGAACAATCTCTTTTGTAGACTTTCAAATATTATATACATGCATGATCTTTATACCTTAACTGCGAGTCAATTTGTCTAGTAAATCAAGCTGCCTGTTTCAACTATATAAGATTGACACGAAGTGTCCTTTGTGATATTCTTAACGTAGTTTTTTCATTTAAAAATCTTTGAATTTCTCGGAGTACACATTAAGGGTGGCAATACACGAGAATATAATGCTCTGCGTGTCCACGCGGCGTTTTTCCTGTCGGAATGAAATCAGTGTATTCTAGCGATGAACACGTTCGGATCCGCTAGCCGAACGGTGATGATCCCGTTTTTCACGTGTCATTTAGAAAAGGCCGGCAATGCAATACACTGTTTATTGCACGTGTGAATTACTAGCAGCGATATTGTACGGATTAGTACAGACTAGCACAAATTAATCAACTATTCTTATTATTAAGTTAAAAGAAAAACCTCTGCGGGTTTGTTCTGCAATATCTTTGATATGAAAAAAATTATCATGGAGGTGGAGACTTGCATCCATGAGTTCAGAAGCTGCGCAGTATGCATTTTTATACTGACTGCAGTCCGTAGTTTTCGTAAAGCGAAAAGTGCGTGCGGCAAGCTGCATCTTATAGGCTCGTCTCTTCCTAACCTAAGGGTGTATATTAAGTGAGATAATAGAACGCTTTCTAATACTAATTCAAAACTAATGGTCTATTGAAGAGCCATCAACACGTAAAGATTTCTTGCTCTCATGCCACTAATTGAAGGTATTACAGAACATCTGTTCCTTTCATTTATCTGATCAATGGACCATATCACGATTTTGTTTTACATAGTCGTACAAGAACTACATCATAGACGTTAGACAACTTAAAAAACAAATATAATTCACGGTTCAACATTACATTAATTGTTTATTGTGAACAAGATTAGAATGGACGAAATCAATTTAAATTGTTAGAGTTAAAACTTTCTTAAACATAACCTATTTTTATAACAAGCTTTAACCATTGTGAATGAACCGAAAGTATAGTCTTGTACTTCAAAATATTTAAAATAAAGATTGCTGTTCGAGATTTCCAGAACTTGTTCTTTTTGAAACTAACTGATCCGCATTTTAAATTTAAAATTAGAATTTAAGATTTTTCAAAACATATTTTGTATAGGAAAATCCCGAGCGAATTCAAACAACTATGTGATTCTTTAGAGACCTATAAGATGTATGTGAAGCGACGGGTAGCATTTTTTACGAAATATAAAGAAGGATCTCAATAATAAAATACCCGTTAAGAGATTATTTGTTTAAATTGCTGCTACATGATAAATGTCTTTAACAATTTGATTGAGACATAAAAACAATGAACTTTTAAAAGCCAAAAAAAGTATCTAAACTATTAATAATATAACAATCTCAGACAGTCTAAATTACCTTTTCAATGAATTTGTCCTTGTTTTCTTTTCATTGACAAAAGTAACATACAGCATTTTCAATTGCAAGTCTCAATAACATTTTTGTAAAAATCAAATTAAATTCTCAAACAATGTATAGTTTAATGAATGGATATAGTCAGAATATGAATGAATAAAAATAACGATTTTTGATAACTGCTTAATGTAAATAGTGATAATTAACTTTCACTTTTAATAATCTAAAATCCACGAATTAAATCTTACAGCAGCCGATTAAAGATCAACAAACAAAAATATTTTTATTAATAAGTTGTTTATAGAAATATTCAGCTCAAGGTTGTATACTTAATTAAGATTTAGTTTCTGTTTTTTTGCAATATGCATGGGTGTATGTGCGTCCGATACTCTTACTGTAGTTCTAGCTGGAAAATGGATATTTATTCTAAAAGTACCTAAGTAAAACTTAAATGGACGTTCATCAAAATAGAAACACGGAAATAGCCAAGAAGCGTATAGGAAAAATATATGAATTCTTATCCATCTAGTTTAAATATAATAAAAACTTCATAATGCAGTTATCGTACTGCAGTTTTGGTGTACATATTTACATTTGAATAAACGATAACTTACTTGTATTTAATAAATGAGTAGATAATTTCTGCTTACTCTTATGTCTATCATTAGAAAGCTTGCCTATTAAGTGTTTATATCCAACATATAATGCATAATGCATTTTGTGTAGGTAATGTAGTTTTTCTTTTCATCTAAAATCAATAACAGAACTTCAGTTTAATTTAAACGAGTTTCGCTTACAATTAGTGAAAGAATCCATTATAAGAATTAAGTAAATGTAAATGTGTAAATTTTATTAATATGTAAAATAACTTTATTTTAATTCATTCTGCCAGCAATAAATATCCACAAAAATCTATGCAAGGCTATGTTGAAATAATTAACCAAGATTGTAACGAAAAGGTCATACATGTTTGATGGAATCGCTCTATTACATATTCATAAGCAACACACGTATTTTACTATGAAATCAGTAAACTGTACAATAAATCAAATACTCTTGGTATCTGGTGACCTAATAATAGTGCAGAGAGAGCTATCGTACTATGAAAAAAAATCCTAGGCATAATAAACACTGAGAGAAGAAAGATAACATAAAGCATTCAAACCGCAAAGTAAACTGTGTGTACAAATACTTGATACACCTTTAGCAGTTCAGTCTTTAAGAAATGGAGTAATAATAATACACGGAATGAAAACGGCGCCCTTTGCGTCTCGGCACGGCCGTGTAAAGCGCTATTCGGGTCTATAAACGGAACATAACATGGAGTGGCGCGCGCTAAAATGGCGCCCAACCGGTCCCTTGTGGTTCAGCACCCTTTCGACTACAATCTACTTGACTACATTCAGCACACATTTCAAAAGATTTTTTTCTTCATAGAGGAAACAATATTAAATTATAAACCAGAGTAATAATTTAAAACACCTTCGATAATTAACCTCAATTAATTCAGTTTAAAAAACATTTAAATTGGCGTAATATAAATAAACCTTACAGTCAGTATCATTCTTAAAAATTATTATTTTATAAGATTGCGGCAATATTTTCTTGGATCATAAAAAAATTCATGCTGAATACAGTCCTGAAAGTGCAAAGGGGTAATGGAAGTGTAAATCTTGCACGGGAATGGTGTAAAATTTATTAATCGCCGGATACAGTAATAAAATGCCCACACACCTAAATTTACAAGTGAAGTAATATATTTTAAACCTTGTATAAATCAAGTTGCATCATGAGTCACAGAGGTTACGATTATTAGATAATTTATTGAAGAGTAAGTCGTGATAATTGAATCAGATCAAAATCAAGTCACGAAATAATGCGGAACTGTTAAAACTGGATGGTGTATAAGCTTGTATAAAACAGTCCTTACAGACCCCGTAAATACGATTCAAGAGAGCAAATATCGAGACAGTTCCCATTGATTTTACGATCATTTTACTGGCCGTAAAAATCTAAGTTATGGCTTGTTTATGTTTACTACTGTTTAGTGGTAATAAACGTAGGATTTAGTTACAATGCGCCCAGACCTATGCCAACTTGAGGCGAGTTACTCGCGAGTTTCATGCGGCATCAATGTCAGTTTTATTGACGCGTTTGATGGCCTGTTTATTATTCCACCTTGTAAAGTGGATGGGATTATTACTTTATAGTTATTTTATTGTATTATATATGTCTCTTTTAATTTAATAGGTGTTTTAATCTTTAAATAAACTCGCTTTATTTATTTATACAAAACAGTTATAGATTTTCTTACATATTTAACATATTTTATGTTAGGATAGGTCAGCCAAATGGGGTTAATAGGAAAGAAAAATTGTTTCCAAGAAAATATGTGTACAAAACAAATTTCATAATATTTTAGCTAGATCATTTTATTTTTATTAGATTGCAAAATCTTTAAAATTAATAATGACAAAATAATTTCAAAATAAATTAGAATTATGCATCTAGTTAAAACTGTCTATAAATAGAACCTCTGAACATTTTTCATTAGGAGTGTGCGATGAAGCACTTCCTATATGTGCATGAGATGCTAATGTGATTTTACTACTTATCAGAAAATGATGGAAAGTGTTTTACATTAACATATTATACTACTACTATTTAAAACAAATATCTTTGCGGGGACAAACTAAGTATATTGTTAGTAATAAATAGTTAATAATAGAAGTGAATATAAATACTGAAAAAAAAGTTTAGTTGGTACAGTTCAAATTTATTTAACTCAACGAATCATTTAGTTAGGACAACTAAAATTTTATTTGATTTAACTAAATATCTAGTTGATTTAAATAAATTTTAACTGTGCCAAATAAACTTTTTTTCAGTGAAGTCGGAACTAATTTAAAGGTTGTTCATTTTCCAAACTCAATATCTCAATACAAAATGAAAATATCAAGATTTCTATGATTTAATATTGATTCATTTAGTGTTATTTGCTTTTGTGCAATTCTCCAGTTTCCATTGCGTAAAATAACTTTTGGAAAAGGAACTACATCCTAACTTTAATTCTATTCTTGCCAGCTATTTCTGCATCAATATCTATTTGGAAACATATTTACCTAAGTGTAAGAAATAGCAAGAATTATTATTGTTTATTTTTTCATTAAATGATAAAGAACATTCGATACTCAGTGTCACAATTTATAACTCAATATCATCAAAAAGTGACTTGTTCCAGGAACAAGCGATTTTATGCACCTTCCGTACGTACAATCTCGGTTAAAGACTTTTGAAATAGTTGAATGTACCTTCCAGTTTTTAGTTTATATAAATTTATTTAACAAAATTTTAAAAACAATAATTGAAAATAAAACTGAATATTTGATGAGAAATGGACTAAAATATTAGACTCTACAACCCCCAAACTTTTTAAGTATTTATTCTTAAAATCAGTATAGTAGTTATACTTAGAAATATTAACAGATATATTACGTAATAAACTATAACTGCTAACTGTTTCCATCAAAAGTCAACTCTGTCAGCTGATAAGAGAGTGTTACAGAAGCGACCTTACAACGGTTTTCATAACTCTGAATTTGTATTGAAAGATAAACCAAGAATAAATACTTCTATATAAAATGCAAGGTGTCGGTAAATCCTGCATTAACCAATTACGAATTGCTATTATAGTGGTCTCTGGTCTATTGGGTAAGAAGTGATCAAACTAGGAAATTATATTTTAATTTAAAGTACACTATTTTTTAAGAACGAAATGAAAAAAATTTTAGGCATGTTAAAAAGTTAAAAATCTGTACTTGGTAGATATCTTGTTCCTATAGAAACCGACACTACATAGTACAAATAACAAAAATTAATGAAGTTGCCCGATTGCAGAAATTTAATTCTAGAAAATAGTCCAGCGACTGAAAATTCGAAAGCCTACCAATTTCTAAAGATGGTTTAGTCTAAAAGGTACATTTTCAACTGAGGATTGTGCGCTACCAATCCTATTGCCAGAACTTCGTTTTTTTTCTTTCTTCTTTCTTTCGTTTTCTTCGTTTTTAGAAAAAACGATTTCATCGTCATTTCAACGTTATTTCTGATCATTATAAAATAGCCCAAGAGTGTTATAGGATAAGATTTAATTATATTTATATTATTTAGATCTAAATATTTTTTATTATTATACTTTTAAACTGAACAATATATCGACCACAATCATGGTTACGATCGACCCCTGCTTTATAGTGAATAGTAAAGCTACAGATATCTTCACCGTCAGACCAGCCGAACCGGTGATATGGAACGGTGATAATGACGTAATGAACACAGATAGAATTTTATCACTTATATATGTAGCTCTACAGAATGTATGACAAAAGTTGTGAAACGAAATGAATGTAGGGCTTATAAGTAAGGGTTACAGTTTAATACTGAAGACTGAAAAGTAGTATGTTGGTAATTGGGAAAGCTAGTATGGGAATGGGAATAAATAGTACTTTGAAGGAAATGGTCAACCAATGCAGCGGAATGAGACCAGACTGAATCTTATGCTCTGTGAAATAGTAGTCATCTGCAAATCGCAACTCAAAAGGAAACTCAAAAATGTTGACAACATTACCAATCAATATATATATATATATATATATATATATATATATATATATATATATATATATATATATATATATATATTTTTTATTACTAAAATATTAAAATATAGTTGCAAACTAACTTTCATACATCAAGATGCTTGTGAGTTTTTTGTTACTCTGAACATTTATGCTTTACAAACTTTCTTTGTAAAAAGACTAGAACGTTGGTTCAAAAATGGTATCAGAGTTTGCCGCCACGATTTCTTAAATTAATTCTTAAATTTCTTAAAAGTCTTTCTAAAACAGTGTACTTAAATGAACAACACAAGCCTGCCGTGGTCCTTCATGATACTGAAAAAAAAACTTTAAACTATTGCTGACATAAACAACTACACACTTTTTCTTTTTGTGTAGTTCATCTTTACACTATGTATAACGGT
This sequence comes from Agrypnus murinus, assembly GCA_929113105.1. Lineage (NCBI taxonomy): Eukaryota > Metazoa > Arthropoda > Insecta > Coleoptera > Elateridae > Agrypnus > Agrypnus murinus. The sequence continues at coordinate 76,412,893 of OV816024.1, forward strand.
GTCTCCTAACCACACATTGTATTTGACTAATTGCCAATAAGTATTTCGGTAACGAGGTTATCTTTTGCTCAATATGAAACCGTCATGTATGTATGTGAGAGAATGGATGGCATTAGACTAAGTCTATTAGCCACAGAACTTTTTTATTAGAGAGAACAAATATTTCTCTCCTTTTCCGTTCTAGGTTAAAAAATTAAATATCAATTTGAATACTTTTTGCAAATCTAATTAATATATCGAATATTGATTTATCTGATTGAGCTAAAAGAGTATATATATTAAATGGAAGAGGAAATGAATAACTAATCAGATCTTTATATAATACAGTGGTCTGGTCAGCGTTTTTTGGACATATATGGTTAATATCGGCAGAAATCGCATTACAATGAGGAAAGTTGAATTTAGTATACCTATCTTGAAAATATGGACGGGGAAACGGCCATGATTTAATTTTAAACGACTGCTAATTGATGTTTTATATTTGTTATAGTTCCAGGAATCGATATGTGGAATATTTTTTGGCAATGTTGGATGTATGCTAAAAAAGTGACTTTTAGATGTATTTGCATACTCAGAGTACTTCATTTCCCATTTAATCCTAGTGTCTTTTTTGTAGATGTTAATAACGTCCTGGTAATTACATATGGATAATATATCTTCAGAGTTGCAAGCCTCATTAGCGGCTCTATCCACAGACTCGTTGCCCAAAATTCCACTATGACCTTGAGCCCAAATTAAATATACGATAGAACCGAGCTGCTTTAGGTGAAATACTATTTTTTTGATAGACAAAATAAGTGCATTTCTATAATGCTTTTTGAATGGGCTTTTAATGGCCTGAGAACAGCTTGAGAGTCGGACACGATAACTGCGTTTTGTATTGCATTATCTGCACACCAATCCAGGGCTTTATAAATAGCAATTGATTCAGCTGTAAATATAGAACAAAAATTTGGTAATTGAAATTTCTTTATTCGGTTGGTATTTGAAACAAGAAAAGCGAACCCGTACTTAAGTCATTTTTCGATCCATCTGTGTAGATGATGGTTAAATTATCTCCTAAATCAGTCAGTATGGATTTAAATATTATATTATTTAAGCCTGAAACGTGTGAATATTCTGGTATTATGGTAGTTGATATAGATACTATTGTCAAATAATCAATGTCATACAAAGGGTACTTTTTACATTTTTCAATTTTGTCTCCGAAAGGGTATATTTCAATAAACGCGTCTGCAAGTGGTGGAGAGCTTTTCCGACTCCAATATGAGTTTGAAAGGTTTTCCGTAGATACAGTTATTTTCTTATTCATTAAAAATGTACTAAAAGACTTATATTTTACAACCTGTTTTATAGATAAAAAATGCCTACGTAGGTTTAGTGGCGGCTCCTGAGCCTCTACAAGAACTGCTTGATTTGGGGACGATACCATGACTCCTAAGCATATTTTAATTGCTTTAAATTGAATTCTGTCTATTATTAAAAGGTTTGATTTACAAGTTGATCCGTATAGAGTACACCCATAATCCAAGGAACGTATATAAGACCTGTAAATGACCGTCATGAAAAAGACGGTTTCGTGTCGAGAACAGGATAACATCGTTTCCGAAATACGTATTGGCAATTATAGTCATATACAATGTGTGGTTAGGAGACACCGGACCGGTGTATATAGTGTTGTGATAAACCACAGTCTTTAAAATCCATTATTAGTTCATCTTTTCTTATTCAAAGATTTACCTAATTAGTAAATAAAGAAACAGAATAAAAACTAAGTTAAAATGAATGTATACACTAATTCAATTTTAAAATAAAAAAGAGATTCATGTTCGTAGCAAAGTACGGAAAGAAATCGATGTCTTTCTTAGATTCATGATGGCATGTATATAATAATTTTAACCCGCCAACATAAATTACTAATAAAAGCTAATTAATGTTAGGATATTTAATTAAACCATTTCCATTTAACTTACATTAACGCTAACCTATAACTTTTCAGAGTTAGTCAACCTGTCTTGTACTTGTTTTTCTTATTATTTATTGATATCAACTAGTATTACTTAATTGTTTGCTATCCTCATTTAATTAATTACAGTAAAATAATTTGAGTTAAGTCTTCATGATCGATGTACCGTCTTTCTTTCTCGTAGTGTTTTCAGTGTTTTGGGCAAATTGATCACATAAAGTACAACAGGTTTAAAATGTATTAAATCTATACGTAATGTAGGAGAAAGGTCATGAGATAGAAAAAAAATCTTTCCTCCTATACGGTTATACATTTTAATCGTTAACCCGTTATGCTTTATGTGTTATCAATCTTGTCTTCTATCTCATGACTTGTTTCCTACATTATTGTATCTACATTCTAAGCTGGTTGTAGTTTATGTGATCAATTAAATCACTTAAGCAAATAACTAAAAACACCACAAGAAAGGATTTTGACTCAGTAATACCTATTCAAGATGTAGTTACATACTTATTCTAATCACAAATTCACAGATTCATTATTAATATAGTTTTATTTTGAAGTAAAAGATATTCACATACCTGTAATGTAAAAAATCGTTTATTAAATTTTTTTAATTGCAAAACCCTGTATGACAAGATTTATTATACACAGCACAAATTGTACTCGGCGAAAACTTGCATATAAATTCAGGTCCAATTAGCTTTTATATAAGTTATTAGTTTGCGTGCAGACAAAAATGCAAAATTACTGACTTTTCACTGCGCTACAAATAAATTAACTGCGTTTCATATAGAAGCAAGAGCGTTTCAAATTAATAATAATATTTCCTTCCATCCAGCCCTTTATTACTTAGCCCTATAAATAACACTTCACAGGAAGAAGAAGCTTCGCACAATTATTTTAATTAACTAAGATTAAACCGCTTATTAACACACCACTAAATTACGCTAGAAGAGATAGATATATTTTTAAACTAAGCACATTTTTGCACTTGGAAGGAAAGGTTGAAAACTGAAGAAGTCATAAAGTTATGTTTGTCCAGTATTTCCCCACCCTCTAAAATTGTCAAAACATTACGCACACAACCCTAATATCAGGTTTACAGCATCTATAATAGCCGTTCGAGGTCGAAACGGCGACCGCATGTCGATAGTTAAACCATTCTAAAAGAACCATGGAATAGGACAAGGTCAAAATGCTTTTTAGTCCCGGTCATTTTAGTAAAAAACGGATAAAAGGACCGAAAGGGAATCGGGTTGAGTAGAAGCGACAGAAGGCCAATTGATTCCTAGAATATATTTTTTTGTGTATTTCAAACGGATACATTGAATGGGAATTGAGATCAATAAAAAGTTTTCCAAAAGTTCTCATTATTTACAAGCAATAATTCTTGCTACTCCATTTCTTAAAGATTGTCAAATTGTTTTATATTATGCAACTAATGTAATAAAAGAGGAAATTCTTTTTATAATATTATTATGTACGAAATAAAAACCCCGCTGAGAGGGTTACATTTGTTAGTGAGGATAATCCAGCACATCAACTTTTTAGTACTGTTACTACAATAAAACTGCAAAAGCCACCCTTTAAGATTTATAACATCTTTACAGCCTTGGATATAGACCTTCAATTTTTTCAGGTGCTAAAAAAACGTTTTAGAAATAACTTACCTGAAGCAACTGACAACGAATGATCTTTTTAAATCTTTTACCAAGAAAAGCTTCTCCATTTAGTATACAGTATAAAATAAGTTTGAAAAAACATGAATCTAAATGATATATCTATAGGTGCTTACGAGCATTTCATGAGCCATAACCTCAGTATCTAAATGTTTTTCCTTAGTAGGGTGTTATTTCCAGTAGCAGTTGTCTGCAACTTGTTTATAAATTGCTAAAGGGGCATAACTTTAAAGATTTAATGAGTTCATGATAAAAACGCGATGGTAAATTAATATTAAGCATGAAGTCTCTTTAATTAGCCCCAGGCCGCATAATTTTTTGTTTATTTCTTTAAAAAGAAGTGAGAAGAAATATCAGATAATGTGGATGTACACGAAATCTAGTATTAAGATCTAAATGTAGGAAATTTGGCCTGGTAACCTCTGCACTGATCAATATAAACTCTACCCATAGGACACTCTATCTAAAGCCTATTACAGTCACTAGATGACAACGATGCATTTATCATGCATTATGAGGGTCAACCTAAATATATTATTCTGTATTACGTTTACCCATTTAACAACGTTTATGCTCTTTGTCATGCAGGCGGATATTAATGCCGTGTCCTTGTTTAACAAAATTTTAAATATAATTAAGTTTGTAAAGGAAGCATAAAAGAGCACTAGCTCATCTGATCTCCTATTGACAACAAAAAAGCGTCTTCCTAATTTATTACGTATGGGATTTCCTAAACAAATTAATCCTACGTATAGAAAGGAATCTTCATAAGAGAACAATTTTATTTAATAAGATTTTCGACTGTTATATTCTATTCCAGATTCTCAAGAATAAAAGGACACTTTTCTAAGACACCACAAACTTAATTGAACAGGAAGGGTGTCTAACAACCTGGAAATGCAGGAAAACTTAAAATTCTTAGTGAATTTAATTCCACCCCTTGTATTCCAGGAGAATCTTCATTATACCTGCAGCTTTTTTAACGAAAATGCCTGTTGGGTTAATTAACTTTATATAAAAATACATTTTCATTAAGAGAATGACTTTTACGAGCAATAAACAATTCTGTTTCTTTTTTAATTCATAATTAAATTTCATAAAAGTGAACAATTTATAGATCTTGGTTTTTCTTCATTTATTAAAAAAAACAATGCCAAGTCAATCAGTAAGAAATACGAGGATGGTCTGAATAGTTTCCGACCTTAACGTGAAGATGGCAGCACTCGTTAATAAAAGCTAGGGAATGTAGTTGTGCATCTTTTGACAGGTACTCACCAAAATCTCAGCCATTTTGGACGCGCAGTTGTTATTTGACAATCGTTTGAGTGAGTCGATGCGAGTGTTTTTGTGAAAACGGAAAAATCGAGTATCGAGCTGTCATTAAATATTTGCTTTTGAAAGGCAATACGCCTACGCAAATCAAAGATGAGTTGGATTCTGTGTATGGGGACTCTGCGCCATCATTTAGCACAGTGAAATTTTGGGATGCTGAATTTAAACGTGGCCGTACCAGCTTTAGAGACGATAAACGTTCGGGACGTCCAAAAACTGCCACCACTGACGATAACATCGCTAAAGTTCACCAAATGGTGCTAAACGACCGTCGAATTAAAGTGAGAGAGATAGCAGAGGCTATGAATATGTCCAAAGAACGTGTTTGTCACATATTGAATCAATATTTAGGCATGAGAAAGCTGTCCTCGCGTTGGGTGCCGCGTTTGCTCACGTTAGACCAAAAACGTGTTGGAATGAACATTTCCAACGCTCTGTTGGCGCAGTTTAGGCGCAATAAATCAGAGTTTTGGCGCCGATTAATTACTGTAGATGAAACTTGGATACACCATTATACGCCCTAAACAAAAATACAGTCAAAACAGTGGACTGCGAAGGGGGAATCGGCTCCAAAAAAAGCAAAAACTGTTATGTCGGCTGGGAAAGTGATGGCGACTGTTTTTTGGGATAGTCATGCAGTTACCTTAATCGATTATGTTCAAACAGGAAAAACCATTACAGGAGCATACTACGCATCATTACTTGACAAGCTGAAGGCAGAAATTGCGGAAAAATGACCACATTTGCAGAAAAAGAAAATCCTGTTTCACCAAGACAATGCGCCGTCTCACACCTCCGCGGTTGCCATGGCGAAAATCCACGAATTACGGTTTGAACTGCTTGACCATCCTCCTTACTCACCAGATCTAGCCCCAAGCGACTTCTTTTTGTTCCTTCATCTAAAAATTGCGCTCAGAGGACAGAGATTTTCGTCAAATGAGAAGGCAATCACCTTCGTGAACAATTATTTTGCAGAGAAAAACGCCGAGTACTATTTGAACGGGTTAAAGAGATGGGAGCATCGCTAGGAGAAGTGTGTAGACTTACAAGGAGACTATGTAGAAAAATAAAAATAAATTTAAAGAAAAAATGTATTGTATCTTTGTTAGGTCGGAAACTTTTCAGACCACCCTCGTAGTATAGAAAGTTTTGTCTATGGTTCGGAATGATTAGTTAGTTGCTACATGTTTGTTCGGCTACATTTCTATTGAAAATAAAATCGATTCCAACTGTGTAGGTATCTTATGGATGAGCGTATGATAAGCAAGAAGCAAGACACAGTTTTCGTTTTTGTTGCGTTATCATGCGAACACATGTTGATTATTGAGTTGAAGTTGACACTGATAACTAATTTTTATTTCATATATTTCATACCAATCATTCCAACCCTTTTCAGTACCTTGTTTTAATTATTTGTTCATTTGTCAGTCCAGTATTATTTACTTTACACTAAAAATGTAACACTGTTTCCTGACTGGACTTTACTAAAGCAGCCTTCAATTAGGAAGATTCTAGCCCCTGCTCGTTTGTGATCTAAATTTCAGATACTCATTATCAGTGATGTTACGATCAAGTCCAGTTTGAAATCTATGGCGCTTTAGTTTTACACTGGATTATGTCCTGTTCAAATAATAATAATCTAAGCACCTCCTTCAGGTGATTCTAAATATGCCAAACAATGCTGGCCATAAGGCTTACTGTTGTATTTTTTTTCATCCAGAAGGAAGGTTTATTTTGCAATTCTGCACATTAAGAAATTATCAACCGACGAAATGATGACTCTTGTAGAAACAGCCACACGTAGCAAATACCAGTGCTTGGTGGCTATTATTTGTGGAGCTCCAAAGACACTACCCATTTCAAAACATTACCATTTTCCAAATTTCAATAAAAATCTCTCAACCCTGTCGTCACTACCACCTGTGCCATATGATTACCATGTCCTCAGATTCTGCCATACATTACATACATACTAAATGAATGCATTGCGAATAATATAGTACCAGATTGTTGAAAGGAAGCCATTACTATACCTCTACCAAAAACAAAAAATTCTTAGACCAATTAGTATTCTATCGACTTTATGTAAAATATAAGAAAAGATAATTTTTTGCAGATATGTGAATATGCCAATAGGAATAATATTTTGCCCAGGTTTTCGTGCAGGTTACAGCATTCATACGAGTAACTAATGATCGTGACTGCTTTTGATAGGTAATACCACTATCCTTGTATTGCTAGACAGTAAGACTTTTGATACTGTCAATCATGATACATTATTAAATATTTTGCAGCACATGCATTTTTGTAAAATGCTACATCGTTAATTAAAGACTGTGTAACTAATCGAAAGTACAAGATGAAGTTAAATAATAATGTATCCTGCACCTTTATCTGCCGTACGAGGTGTTCCACAGGCTTATGTTGCCAGACCACTGTTGTATTCTTTGTGTACCACAGTACTAATCAATTTAACTCAAGAGAACCGTTCATGTATATGCTTGCGATACGCAAGCTCTATTATTCTTTTAATCTTTCTGATTGGGTACAAACTGTTAAAACCGTCCATGATGTACTAAATTTAATTTATCTGGCTTCGCTACAATTTTCCCTAAAAATTAATCCAAACAAGTAGGGGCGTCGGAAGTACGGGTCAGAGGGGCGGATAGACCCCTCTACCCTAGAACAGGGGGAGGTGTCGCCCCCCTAGAAATAAGGGTGAAAATATAAAATATATGTGTTTATTTTAATTAAACAGTATGCAATTATAAGGTCATTTGCTTTTACTAATAAAATTATTATTGAATTTTGTTTAATTATTGTTTATTAATTTTCTCTTAGTTACAACTTCAACAAATCGCCGAAACACATAAGTGGGCAAATTAACATGGCAAAGCCGAACATGGCCAAAACGCGAAAGGTATATTTGGACAAATTTCCGAACGCGGTCGAAGCGCCAAAAATTATCTGTGGACAAATCGCCGATCGTGGTCAAAACACCGAAAGATATTTGAACAAATCGCCGAAACTTATCTGTGGTGAAATCGCCGAATTGTATTTGTGCATAAATGGCCGAACGTGGACAAAACGCCGAAAGATAAATTTGGATAAATTGCCGAACGCGGTCAAATCGCCGAAACTCATCTGTGGACAAATCACCGAAGGCGGTTAAATGTTTAATTATGTAATTATTTTTGTTTTTTATTGTTTTTTAGATTCTTATAAGCCAATAGAAAAATTAGCTTGCCAATACATAGCGAACTTCTTTTATGCATTTAATATGCATTTAACGTCTATCTATATTCTGTCTATTGTGTGGGTTTCTATGATCCCAGCGGCAAATAACTTATTTTACATTGGAATTGTTCATTTGATTTAAAAAAGTATAACTACTGTGCGCCAATACCAAAACCCAAAGTAAAGGATGTACCTAAATTAAAACTGATAAACAAACATTATCCTCCGCCCTCCGCTGAATGGTGTTAAAAGATGCAGATATTTATCAATCAGTAAAAAGTTTAGCGACAAATGTTACTGCATACATTAAATAAAATATTGTTCCAGTCACTTACTTCGAGAAACTTTTGTTGGCTTACCAATAATTTAAGGTGGTGTTAATATAAAACTATCTCACAAAATTAATTTTATACCTTAAGCTTATATACTACATTTTCTTTATAGCATTTTTAAAATTATGTAATAAAAGCCCTGAAATAATTCCGAAAATTTGGGGCAAGATGTTTTTTTTTGTTTACTGTTTTTCGGTAAACAACCCTATCTATTTACTGCCTTTTTATACTTTTCGGCGTATATATAGTCTACTATTGGCCATTTGTGCACAAATAGGTTTCGGCGGATTGACCGCTTTCGGGGATTTGTCCACAGATGCAATTCGGCGTTTTACCCGCGTTCGACAATCTTTCCAAAGATGAGTTTCGGCGTTTTCTATTTTTCCATAGATGTGTTTCAACGTTTTGACCACTTTCGGCGACTTACCCACATATGTGTTTCGGTGCTTTAACCATGTTTGTCGAATAGTCCACGGATGCCTTTTGGCAACTTAACTTCTTTCGGCAGTTTGGCTTTTCAGAGCAGCCATATGTGAGTTCGATAAAGTTAAGAATTCGGCATTGACGCCACGTTTCCGATCTGTTCGGTGTCGTTTTATAATTTCGACACTTCCCATTTATTGTTTATCTTATCTGTGAAATTGAGGTTCGAACCTAAGCGAAAATACTCCGACCTCTCCGCAAACAAGTCTGTTGTTCTTTTATTTAGGAATAAACTGTGCTCTGAAGACTTGACTGGTAAGATTTCTATCAAAATTAACAATGTAGAAATTGCAATTTTAAATAAAACTAAAAGTTTGGGGTTAATGTTAGACAATAGCCTCAGGTTTAAAGAGCACATCTTAAATTACTTGGGGATAGTTTACGTCCTTATAGACATTCTTTATCACAGGGTAGCAAAGCGAAGTGCTTGTTATTTCTTTATTTAATTATTGTGTACCTATTTGTGGTTCATTTCTTGCTTAGGTTTCATTTATGGAATACGTAAATTTGAACATAGTTATAAGTGGTAAGATGCTGGAAATGGATTGGTTAAATAAGTATAAGCGAAGAAAATTACAAATGATCTGTGTCTCTTAAAGGTAATTATTTATGGTATTAGCAAGGGCAGTAGTTGCACATTTAATTGTGATTGACTCTCAAGTAACTATTATAGATCATGTATTGAATTATTAAACATACTGCTCTGTTTACTGGTGCTGATAAACTTTACGTAACTACCTTAGGAGTCTGGTATGCCGGGAGTATAAGACTTTAATCGTTATTGTTTTCATGTCTTATATTATTAAAATGTCGACATCATTTTGTATTTATTCTTCTTAGAACCTTAGCTACCAAACCTTTCTACTAACAGCAATCTACACGTAAATTTTAATCCTTGGGTCTCCAAGATATACTGTTTTCTATGCACTGCAATACAGTATAGATTTAAACTGAATCTCAACAAACTCATCATACAAAAATGGTTTAAACAAGTTAAAGAGATAAGAAGGAAAATATAGGATAAGCGCAACCAGCAATATAAATTGTGAAAGAAATTAGAAACTTTGCATGTAGAGTCTTACACAGAAGTACATCACATGTCGTTTCTAATAGATTACGACATGTACTGATCTTAATTGTTTAGTTTTTGTTCTTTTGAAACTAGCAGCTGCTATAGAAAATGTACTAGAAATAATCTCCACTTAATCGACCTACAATATAGTTTATGGATACCAACAAATGGATACCATTGTGGTATTCATTAACAATTCAACATTTATAATAATTTTTTCAATTGTGTGCAACACCAAGCATTTTCTGGAAAAGTATATTAAAAAACTTAATTATTGGAGCATTGAAGTCTCTTAGTTCTGTTGGTATTACCTATTACACAAATAAAGCACTGTTATCTTTTTAAACAACGTAGCAGCAGATGATTCAGATATTCTTCATTAAGCAGCTAATGCTTCATACAAATTTCATAAGGTTTTTATTGTTTTGCAAATTCTGACTTTCATCAGTTGTTAAGTAAGAAGTAGGATAGAAGTCTTTTAGGTTAGATTTAGCTAAGTAGGGTCTTCAGTGAATACAGAATATGTGGTAGCTATTGTGTGAACATGAATTTTTTATTAATGTTAAATATAATAATAAAATATGCACTAACATTGTTATTTCCTTAACAAAAAGGTTTTTGAATAAATCTATAAACGTTATCTATAATTGGAAACCATAATTAAACAGTGCTCTTTTATTTATATTACAAATATATTTTGACATGCTCTTATTGTCTAGGCTGTGGTCCAGCTAACCAATTGAAATACGAGTTCAATTAAACCAAACAACCTTTGTTAATTGTAGCAAACACACATTGCCCGCTAGCCGGGTTAATATTTAATGGTAAGTGATGGCAATGCAGGGGTTAACTGTTGTTTAAGAGGTGCAGTGCTGTTGCTCTGAATCTCTAAATTACAAGTTATTGTTTCAACACTATACATTACAAGCTGGAAGGCGGTGATTTTCTTCTTACTTATCTATTTATATTTTGTTAGAACTCGTAAATGCGTCCATGTATACATACCTAGTAAAATTAAACATAAATATAAAACTAAAACAATGTATTTGTTCCGTAGGTTGTACTTAATTACTTTGCAAACTTGTTAACATTCATGCAGTGTGTGTAAAGCCATTAACAGCTTCGTTTTTACAGCCGACTATACAAGCAAGGAGTACGTGACAAAAACTTCACTAGAATCTAGACGATAAAGTGCTTCCAACTTGGGCTATAATTATTGGAATTATACCGAGATAATCTTATGCATTTCATCTTGCTTAAATTATAACTACTGGGCTTTTATGTTGGATGACACTAAAATCCTTTTTGTATTTGTTATTAAATCCATTATAGACAGATATTCTGTTATGAAAAGGCTTGGCGAGAATGAAATATGAAAAAACCACTAGTTGGATATGTATACCTGAATTATGTTCATATTTTACAAACACATTATTTATTCATATTTCGCTATTCTTTGCGCTATTCTATTATAACGTAAAATACATATACATAAACTACCTAATTTAATATTGTTTTGATTGGAATATTTTGATTCTGGATTTATAATAGGTTTACCTACTCATTTCAACAGCTACATTCTATAAGTCAAATCTGCCTTTTTTCCAAGTAGGTATATGTATTATTAGTTTCATAATGATCTAGGACAGCAAGGCTAACATGATGCTATTTTATTCTTTTTTTTTCAGTGTAAATGTAAATGTATACGATATAATAATAAAAAATAGCATCCTATTAGCCTTGTTGTCCTAGATCATTATGAAATCAATAGTACATACCTAATTTTTAGTATTTTTAAATTTTCTGAGCAATAAAATTCTAAATATGTACTTCTAAAAATTCAGTGATTTGCATTATTATTAATTTGTCTATTGGTTTTTATTGAAGTAGCACAATATGCTATTGTTAGCAAAACATTAATATATATTCAACTGAGTTGGTTTTGTTAATTTATTTTATTATTGTCATTATACTTGTCTCATTAATCTGACATTAAAATCACAGTTATGACTTCTACAAATGCAAAAACTTTCTAACTTGAAGCCTAAAGCACAGTATATATAATATACAGTAATGTGACTGTCGCAAATAATTTTTATCCACCACACTACATGCTGGCGCGTGTCGGCAGTATGCAGACAGCAGTTCTGTTTCAAACACGCATTAGAACGTATCGAAATTACCAGAGCCGGATAAACCCACAATCGTGCAGTATTAGTGCCAGTAAACAATGCATAGTGTTAGTCGTTGTGCCGCCAAAGGCTGTAAAAAATACCTCGGAAAGAACTACAATTAGTTTTTTCAGGTTTCCGATTTCAGGTTATTTTTCCTACGTACTATTATTTTTTAATAAATACGCTCGTAAAAACAATGCCTTATTTAAGAATTCACTTTTGTATATATTTACCAATTGCTTAAAATTGAATTACTAACACGTAACAGAACAAATAAGCGATTACGAAATCCTACATAATAAAATTTTTTATGCTGATTTATTAAAAGAGTTCAACAATAAAGAATCTAGATCAACAGGTGTGAACTACAGCGTCTTTTGTTACTCTCAACTGTTAAAAAAAGTCAAAGCGTGTGTTAGGATTGTACTTTTTAGTATTTCGTTTGTCATTGTGTCTTTAATTTAATATGAATGAGAATAAATTTTATTATTATTAATTATTATTATTATAGTGTAAATTGATTTCATCTCCTCTATTTTGTACGTATGTGATTTCGGTGACCTAGATTCTCCATTTGTTTCTTGAACAGGTGTTCAAATTGTATACAGCTATGCATTTGTTCGTAATTATTTCTAAATAAAATGAAATGACTATTGCAGCGCAAGAATATGGTTAATGGCTTGAAAGAATAATGTAACTTTAGTTGGTAATTAACGATGTAACAAGAAACAACTCTTCTAACTTGGTTTAAGAAATGTTTTAAGTATCTAAATTGATTATCGATTTATTTATTAGATTCTATAAGTAAAACAACTTCAATCAAATGGTTCACTACACATAATTCTACTTCATATTTTACTATGCTATTATATAAACAAGAGATTTTGTTTATATACTTGTTCGACACATTTTACTGAATGCGTCTCTGCGTTTTATTTACCGGCGTTTTATTATTATTCGTAGGCGATGCCGACCGATAAACGTCGGTCCACTACTTCGTTTATGGGCGTGATATCCGAAGGTGGATTAATAAAATCAATGGTCCAAGTGAACCTACTGATTGTTATATATACTGTGCCTAAAGGTTGCGACATGTGCTGTAACTTTAATACTTACGACTTAATATCAGCATAATCAGCATGTGTGTTTATAATTATAAATACTTCAGATACTCCTATGCCTTTATTTCCTTTTTACATAACTATACAAAAACTATGTTGGTTTACACCTTAACTATAATAGACACAATTGTAAACAATGTGGAAGCTTAACCAAGCTTCTAGTATTAGCTATTTTTCGTAACTTCCCATATAGGAAATAACAAAGGGCCCGCGGTTGGCTCAGGCTTGGGACGATGCTTATCAACTCTGGTACAAGCCTGAAATCCAAGACTGGCCCATGGCTGGTTTAAAATCAGGATGATAACTTCGTGCCAAGCTTGTTAATCAGTCAGGGACCTAGATTGGTGATACATCTTGGCCCAATAGTGAAAACCAATATAGTGCCGACGCTAATACTGAGTCTTGGTACAAGGTAAATAACCAATATTAGACCACTCTTAATATTATTTTGGTATCAACGCTGACAATCATTGATAGTGTAGGTTCGGAATCCAACGGTAGCCCCGGGTTATTACTGACTGGCCTTTGAGTATGAGACCAACCTAATATTTAATACTGTACTATAACTTATTAAGACTTGTATGAAATAACTTTGATGAAGAAAACAAATTAACACGAAAATTTTAAATTATTACCAATTATTTTAATTCGTTCAATTATTAGTAACATAACAACGTAACTTATAAAATTTGTGACACAAGAACAAATCTGAGACTGATTTTATATGAAATTAATAATATTTTAGGTATTAAACAAATAAATTAAAAAAAGTGGTTATAAGTAAAAAGTTACAAGTAAATTATTAGCGTAGCTTTGTCTTTAAATAAACACTTTTTATTTCATAGACATTATTTTATTAATAATATTACAAAACGGTTAAACGTAACATCACTCATGGTAGGCGGATGAACACCGACTAAGTCGGTAACGGGCTCCCCTTGCAGCTGCCGCGTTACTTACTTTTCATGTCTGTGCTTGTTTCAAAGAAACGAAGCGGGCAAAAATTTGAAAGCTGAATTTATATTTAGTAATAATAATTATAATCTATGTAGGTATTTTAGTTTAAGTTTTCTCATATTTTTCTCTTAATTAATTACTAGCTGATATAATAAAGACAGAAAACTTCACAAGCTTGATTTGGTAGAATATGTGAAGATTGGCCCAAACTTGGTTCGAGGGTAAGAAACCAAGTCTAAAAACACTAGAATTGGCTGAGGCTTGGACAAACGATAAGAAACCGAGACTAGGGCGCTGAAGGTTGGCTCTGACATGGGCAGAGATTAGAGAACCCAGAATTGGTACCTAGACGTTGGTTGACCTTTGGGCCACGACAAAGCAGCCAAGGCGTGGGATCTGAAGGTTGGCCTAGGCTTGAACCAATGTTGAAATAACGACATTTGGTTATCCAATATTTTATATTTAGTTCACGTAATACCCTTTCCAAGCCTTATATAAAGCTCAAATATTACTGCCCATACATACATTTTTCGCGAGATAAAGAGGTTTATTTTTTTCAGTTTTAAACGTACTTGCCTATATTCAAATGCTATTTACTCGACTTTCGTATTTTAGTTAGGTCCGCTTTTTGCATTTGAAAGAGAATGAAATGGACTATCTACAGTAATTTTTTTTCGCGACCTTCGTAACTAATCCACGCCTCTCCTCTTGTATCTTCCGAGAAAAGATTGGTACAGTATAAGCACTCTGCATCTTCTTCATCAATGGTACCCATATTATCATCACAGACTATTAACTCTATTTGTATGTCACCGTCTTCACTAGAAGAACTAGAAGCCTTCTTATCTTTGCTGTCATATTTTTGTTGTAAAATTTTTCTTTGGCTATTTCTTACCACTCGTTTTCTTCAATTTACTCTGTTCCTCCACAATAGCTTTAAAAACGGCTTTTGAGCTTTTTCTCGTTAAAGCTTGTTCAAGTTCCATTTTATATGGATCCAGCTATTAAAGCAGCGAAACTACGCTTTCCCTTTCTGGTGGTAGGGGAGAAAGAACAACTTTTGCAGGTGACTTGGTAATATCCTGAGGTCTTACCAGTGAACTGCTCGTGTTAGGGGTGGAAGAGCAACTTGGAAAACGTCTTCTACCTTGTGGTATCTGAAGAAACTTTGTCGTAACTTTCTTGTTGAGGTGGTGGTGTTCTTTTGTGCTGGGGATGAATAGCAAAATCGTCATCTCTAAACACATATCTGTGGAGTGGGAAGATTCCGAATTTTCTAAAACTATTCACTGCCACATCAAAACTCGCAGTACGTAAGCATGCTCTACGTAAGTAGGTGTCTCCTAATATTGGATATGCAATATTCGAACACATAATCTTATATAATTCATTAAAATTTTTATATAAGAGAAAACAAATTACACTAAATAATCTGTATATGAAGTAGATGACTGAAACAACCTTAATCTGATGGTGTATAATTAGTTGTTCTTCAGACTTGCCTTAAAACTATACTGACAAGAACCTCAGGATTTTTAAATATTTGAATCTCCGGTTACAAAAAAAACCCGTAGAATAATGCACTAAATAAAGCTGTCAGGTTCTATAATTGTGACAGATACATACGAGTACAAACCCCGCTTACTATTGATTGCCATGCAAACCCATAGATGGTAATTCTTATTTTCTGAGATATGCACCTGTCTGATATTAGGAACACATGCCATAATACTACTTTCATCTAGTAAGAAGTTGAGGTTACAATTTGAAGGATGCCAGATCGATCAAACGCCGATTAACATTAATAAGCATTATTAAATGCATTAGATAGCGTTAATATAAAGTGTCTCTATGAAGTATAAAAGCTATACAGGATTATTCATTATATTTTTACTATACCTTTAATTTTGTTATTTAGAGATTAAAACAAGTATCACTCTAATTTCGTGCGGAGTTAAAATCAATCTAAATGTCAAGTACGATAGTAACTTTAATATTCTACACTTCGGCCAACACAGAGCTAGCTAGAAAGTAAGCAAACTATCTCTCTCTTTGGTACTCCCTTTTACTTAAATATGAATTTGTTACAAGCTGTAATTTACTCCATACTTTATCAAAACACGATCTTCAAAAATAACTTACGATTCCCAATTTCACATATTTTGGTATGGCTCTTAAATTCTGTTTATAAATCACTCTTTATGTATGAAGCATGAGTATTTTTGTAAAAACAGAAAAAGTAGTAGCGTTAGTAAACTAACAGAAACTTTACTAAATTTAGAATATTGATGGATAATACAAATCTACTGGAAAGTAGATAACACAGACTAATTAACTCTACTTTTTTACTTAAATTTCCAACAATTAAAAATTTGACTGAAAAAATCAAGACATTTTGTATAATGACTTATATTAAATCCATAGTGCTTTTCTTTGTACAGAAATACCAAAAGCATCAATATTCTGAGTGCTATTTGAATTTATCCTTTTCAAAGAATTTCATTTTAGAGATACTGATACCTACTTTGTTATATACCGTTAATATTATCTGCAGTTTCCCTGAAAACCATAACATAATTAAATTTGCAATATGAAACAAGAATACATAATATAAAGGATTTAAGGAATCGTTAATATGGGTAAACCTTACTTACCTTAATTGTTGATGAGGATGTTTTGTAAATTGTCATAACTGTTAAAGCGGTTTGAGTGTTAACAAGTATTCGTATAAGTATACATTATACATTTTTATTCTTAATATCAAATAAATTTCTTAACTTATCCTAAAGTTATCCATTATTACTTCCCCTTCATTAACTAGGAGCTAAAAGTAGCTTAAATATTTAATTTAAAAAATTCATATAATTGATCAAGCAGTCGAACTGGTTTTAGAAAATCACATGATTACTTAAAAGATTATAAGAAAAATTATTTATTTAGTCTTAATTATTACTTTTTATTAATACTTTATATTTTTTGTATTTGGCGTGAAAAAATAGATAAAATTATGAGCAGAAAATCAACAACTTGTATGTAGACATCTTATTTTAAAAAGTATCTCAAGTCAGTAGGTAAATGCTAGATGAGCGCACAAAACGAGAAGTTATTGTACCTACCAGGTTGTATTGTACCTAGCTATATTTTTTAAAAAGTCTTCAAAAAACAATTGCATGTATATAGGTCACGTGATACGAAATGTACATATATTATTTTTAATGAAACGCCCTGTATATTATTGTATTTTCAATTAGCCCTTTTTTCTTTGATTTTAAATATATAAGTTGTCCAGGTCTATTATTAGTACTTTTTGACATATTTAAATTTAAGAGTGCAAAAAACATCTATTTGAAAAGCAGTGGACTATGTACTATTAGTTTCATAGTAATCTAAGACAGCAAGACTAATGTGAAATTATTTTTTGTATAAAAAAATACTTGTTTTTGTTTCTTGTTAGTCAGTTCAGCAGAAAGTGCTATTCGCGACACTGCACTGATCACACTTGCTAAATGTCATTAATAACATTTGAGCATGTACCTAGCACTGTGTAAAATAGAGTTTATAGAGTCATATTTTAATTGTCACTTTCATCACTGGAGCTTGTACTGAGAGAGAAAGTTTTAGACTGGGTGGATAGTTTTTCGCCCGAGATTGTAATAGACCGCACTTGAACACTGTGGTAGGTTAGCAAAAAAAAGACTAAAACAATAGCATCATATCAACCTTGCTGTCCTAGATAAAAAAATAATTATAAAATCAA
The DNA here is from genome assembly GCA_929113105.1 of Agrypnus murinus. Lineage (NCBI taxonomy): Eukaryota > Metazoa > Arthropoda > Insecta > Coleoptera > Elateridae > Agrypnus > Agrypnus murinus. Next base: position 76,431,006 of record OV816024.1, read on the forward strand.
TAGCACATCGGTGTACCTTACTATTTAATTAAATTATTACTAATAATTAACAGAACACTTATTTTTATAAAGATTATGTCTTTATAGTGGTGTTATAAATACTCCATTAGCATTCTTATTTAGTTATACTAAAAATTAAGTTCGCGTGGGATTAAATTTCAAACTAAAAGTTTTAAGTCAATAATTTTATTTGTACACGAAAACATAAATTAACCTTTTAATGTAGTTAGGAAACACGACATCATAGAAAGTGAAAATGGAACAAGAAGTGTAATTAAAACAAGGCCGCAGTAGTAGGTAGTTAAGTTTTATTTAAAAAATTAATAGTAAAATGTTTATCTCTTCTTTAATTGATGTTTTTATTTATGTGAATAATCAAGGAAGTAAAGAAAAAAGAATATTAAGTTGCCTTTACAATCTTAATCAGATTCTTTAAAATACAAATATTTCAAGAATTCTTTTTATTAAGAATTAGTAACGGGAGGAATGTATAATTTAATAATTGTAGAAATTAGGCTTGTTTATATAGAGCCGATAAAATACAACTGATAATATTGTAAAATAATTACGTAGGTATTCATGAGATAAAGAAACTAATTGCATCTACTAGTCGATACTATACGTCAGAAGAATCAGCACTTCTCATAATCAGCGACGGATTAAGGATTCGCTAGGTCCTAGGCAGATTTTGCTTATAGGACTCCCTCTCCCATGCGCTCACACACTCTCCTTTATTACATTAAATAAAAAAATAACTCCAACAAAAACTTATTAACAAATAAAGAGAACAAATTCTAATAAGGTTAATGCCTTTGGATTGACCTAAATACGGCCAATCGCAGAGTAACAAAATATATATCAGAAGGTTATTTTTGCACAAGCAAACTCATAATGAAGTAGGTATATGTGGACCTCAAAATGTTCATACATAACATATAGCCGACCAAACATTACACAAGAAAAGCTAACTATTCAACTTCTTCGAGAACAAATCAAACACTGCAGTAAGTTCTCGCTTCCACAAAGAGGTTATCAAAAAAACATTTTTACGACATCTTGGACGAAATAGTAAGTGTGCAACAGAAACCTGGAGTTTCCACTTGGTTCTTATTCATTTATTTGGAGGTTCAATAACAAATTATAATAAAATTACACAAAATCATCTTTTGATAACTATTTGTTAAGCTAGTTAGGTTTTCATGGTAAACACGTTTCATGTCTAGAAATAATTATAACATAAGCAATTATAAAATGCAAACATACACAAATTGCAAACATAGCAAAACATACTATATTTGTCGTAATTGATTCATTGAAATAACCGCCATGATCTTAATAGCTGCTTGAGATGATCTGGGAATTATTTTCATTAAACTTCTAATTAGTACCCTCTAATTAGTTGTTTGCTCCTTATCCAGCATTCTTGCAAACAAATTCTATAAGTAATTACACTCTCACTCTTCTCTATCTTTTTCAAGCCTTAATAACTTAATATGGTTTAAATATGGTCTTATATATCATCAACACTGTACGGCTTGGAATTCATTATGCAGTTCAAATCAGGTGAATTTGTTGACAGACTATTTCCAGGTAGAACAAGCCGGAGTATAACTACACCTAATATCAACCTTCTAGTAACACTCAACAGAAGTCTACAGGTTACAAGCAATCTTCTTATAAATATACCGTTATGCTCGTTGACAAGTCCTTGAATCAGTGAAATCATTTTGTGCAATTGTTAACATCAGTAAGCGTATATTCAAGTCCTATAGAGACTATTAGTTTTCCAGGCTAGTGCTAGTGCTGTTAACATGCTTACCCGCCAAGGTCCATCTTTCATACGCAACTCCTTCACACTCCTAGTCCAGCATGCGGAGTAACCTCTGTCCGGTCGTGTCCATCCCAAGTGTGTACTGGGCTTGGCTTTGGATGTACCTAGAATTTTCCACGACAGCGTCCCGTTCGACTATACGTAAAGTAGAATCCCAGCATGTATCGCATGGAGTTGTCTTAGATGTGAGTATCTTAAGGTAGTCCCCAAAGATACAGCTTTGCTGAATTATTTACTTGGCTCAACCGTGTCGGTTTTCTGCACTTCGGGGCATTCCAACAAACTTTATTGTTGCGGAAGCCCGCAAGCTCAGCAAACCCATTGCATCCTAAGGACCCGGGTTTACCGAGAAAGTCTAGAGTAGCTAATCATGGTTTTGACGAACCCCAGGAACTACCTGGTGGCACGGCCTTCTATAGGCCAATGGATAGATCTAACTTGCCTCCTCGTACTGAAGTCCAGACTTGATCTGCGACTACCGATCACCAAAAATAAAGGATGGTCCTGTGATGAAAGAAAGTCATAGTCATTCTGCCTTTACTTCAATATGAAACTAGCTCTTACCACTCAGTCAATCTTTTAAATGGGTTTTTTTAATTCTAGCAGGCTAGGTAGCTGCCTAGGGCGGCAGATTTGAGGGACGACTTATTAATATTAGCTTTCATATATTCTCTTTTCGGTTTGTTATAATAACTCTTTGGCTTTTTTTGTCTTTATGGCTTTTTTGTTTTTAAGCGTACGCGAATATTATTTATTTATTTGGTGAGATCGATATGTACGTATTATCATTGCCATCAACGTAGGTTCGTTGGTGGGGATACATTCATTAATTGATGAAGGGTAGGTAATGATTCTATGTCTTAGTAAAAACTCCACAAAAATAGGTAAATTGTGTTTAACAGTTTGAATAATGGAAATATATTAAAATTTTCTTTGTGGCGAACAGTACTATTTATCACAAAATAGTCTTATACGCTTAGTATTCATATAATAATTATTTTGAGATTTTTACTATATACTCCACCTACAACAATGTACTCCAGTCATCAATACTGCGTTTTTGTTTAAGGACGTAAAATTAAAAACTTGCTCAAATGATCTTGGTAGTTCATTATAAATTTAAAATTACGGTCTTTGCACGATTGCATGTATATTAAGTCCACTTGACCACGTGTGGTCCATTATTAGGTTTGTTGTTGTTTCTACAGTCAAAATATCATATCGTCTTAATCGTCTATAGCCTAATTTAGACTATAGACCTTTTTTTTCTTTATTTATTGCTTTCATCACTTCGTGTATTAGCTGTGAACACTGTGAATCATTAAAAATCAGTTAACTCAATTTTCTTTCAAGACATATATACTTTATGAGCTCAGTATCTTTAGTCACTAATAAAACATTTAATATAATTATTAAGTATTAAAAAGCACCAGAATACGTGTTGGCTGGTCACTATTTGTAAGGTTATGGCGAGCAGGCGCACCCTCCTCCGTCACTTTAAGGCTATATTTAAACAGTCCCGAATCATCAGCTGGGGGGCAACGGTAAGGGGACAACAAGAGGGGAACTTGTCGAACTAGTCCTCCACCACACATTATTTTTGGAGAGGGATATATTTAGAGCAACAGTGAGATTTTTCATAACACAAAAAGCGTGCGTAAATGAATATTAATAGTTGATTAATTAATATTAACCAATTAATAAGTGAATGTAAAGTAATTAGTAATTGTACAAAATCATCAAAAACTACTTAATAATAAATAAATTAATAAAAAAACAAACAAAAATGGATGATAAATGACAGTCATTAAATACGGACACAACGCCAACATATGCAGACTGCCTCTCAGACGAGAATCACGGTTCAAATCCCATGCTGCAGTTCGTATATTTTTTTAAATAAAATATTTAATATATTTCATAAATAAACCCTTTTTTTAAATAATTATAATATTTGCCAGTCTCGTTGGATTAGTGGTTTGCATATTTGCTTCATAATCCAAAGATTGCAGGTTTGATCCCAGGCCGAGCTGATAATTTTTCATAGCAGAGAAAAATTTAAAACATGCCTTCTTTTCGGATAGGTAGTAAAACTGTAGGTCCCGTGTCTATACGATGTTTGGCGCGATAACGATCCCTACTGGGGGTGGAATTCCTCCAGATTCGGCTAAATTCTAGTAGGGTCGGCCAAATGATCATAGTAATCGGTGCCATGAGGTACGCTATCCTGATTTCTCGCCCAAAAATAAATAAATAATAATTATAATATTTCTGAAACAGAATAAATTACAAATCATTACTAATATGATAATGTTTAATCAATTAGTTTTATTTTTAATTAACATGAATATTATACATATATTTTGTAGTTTAAACAATGACTATAAAATTGAGGGATAATTTTATGTAATTATTCTTTTTTTATAGATATTATAATTAAAAAAATTGTTTATGAAATATAGTAAATAATTTTATTAAAAATATTAAAGGAACTGCTTGAGATTTGAACCGTGGTTTTCTAGACGAAAATACAGAGACTCTCTCCACAGAGCTATATTGTCCGTTGACATTGCTTGCTTCTTTAATAAAGGTCAATTATTAACCTTTTATGATTGTATTTTTAAAAAATTGTTTATTTTATAAATAAACATAAAAACAGAATAATTACATACAATTATCCTTTAATTTTATAGTCATTGTTTAAACTACATAATATATTTATGGTAATTAAAAATAAAACCAATTGATAAAACATTATCATATTAGTATTTAATTGTAAGTTATTCTGTTTTATAAATATTATAGTTATTAAAAAAAAGATTATTTATGAAATATATTGAATATTTTATTTAAAAAAATATACGAACTGCATGCATGGGATTTAAACCGTGGTTCTCTAGTCTGAGAGTAAACCATTTATCCCACGGAGCCATGCTCTGTTGGCGTTGTCTGCTTATTGAATGACTGCCATTTATCATTCTTTTTTTGTTTCTTTTTTGTTAATTTATTTATTATTACGTTTTGATGATTTTTTACAATTACTAGGTACTTACTGTATTCACTTATTAATCGGTTAATATTAATTAATCAGGAATTAATATTAATTATTTACGCATGTAAACATGTTTTGAAATCTGAAATTTTGCGCTTTGACAAAGAGGGGAAATGAGTTGCCATGGCGAGGGAGCCACCGTTAAATGATTAATTAATTTTTGCGATTATACTTCTAGCAAAAAAATGGCATGTAGGATTATCCTGAGATTTTGCACAGTGCTTAGTAAGTATAAATATACTTACTAAGCATTGGAGCGGCATTGTAAATACAATGCCGCTCCAGAGTAAGTTGTAAATTGTAAGATTTTTGAAAATTAGTTATAAAGATCGGCTTTTATTATAATTATATTATAATTAAAGTCCGGTAAATCGCATTTCGTACAAGTAGTCTGAATACTTCACGCTCGGTACAAAATCACTGTACAATGCTCGAATTGTACAATTTCCGGCTTGATACGTAACATATACATAAATATTTATAAATTCCAACATAGTTGATGATATACTTACAAATCTCTATTATAGCCTGTTATCAAAATTTTTTGAAATGAATCAACTTATACGTAACGGTATCTACGTATTTCTGATACAAATACAATTCATGAAAATTAAAAAAAAATACAAAAAACAGTAAAACCGTTTGAGCTAGAATTACAGTAATTTAATAAACTTTAATTCGAAGTACTTACAGGAAGATTACGGAGAGGCAAACCGGTACCTGGTATATAGTGCCAGTCTATTCTTACAATAGAAGAATTATTGCAATCTTATATCAAGACTTTCCTTCTAACAGGCAATTTTCACAAGATTTTGATTTAATGTAGATTTGACCTTAGATTCTTGAATATAGCTTTTGCTATGAAGGAAATTTTCTAATGTCTTGTTTATGTTTGCGTGAATAAATAGGCTTATAATTTAATCAATTCTGTTATATATTCAATAAAACTTTCACGAATGTAATATTCGTGTGAACAAAGCTATTGATAATACTTACAGGATAAAGAATAGATTTCTGGGTTTAGTGGATTTTTTATTAAATGTAAATCTCTTTCCTGTAAATCAACATATAAATTATATTCATGATTAGAATTGGATTCAAAAAAATTTGAAATTAAGAAATACAAAAACTCTTGGCAATCCTGTTTGCTTTTATATTCACAAGTAAAAAGTCATTTACAAGTTTATTTTGTTTTGTACAAAAGTAAATAGCAGAATTAAATTGGAATTTCAACATGCGTTTTCACTTTCATTAAAGTTTGTATCAAATACAACGCAAAAGTGGTACTTCCGGGGAAAGATAATGAAGATACCTAACGCATTTTCGTAATTTTATATTGTTTACCATTTCTCCACCCATATGTCTCTAAAATGGCTTATTCCACAGTGTTCGCATCTCCCAGTTGGCTCCTTGGCTCGCCGGGCAGCGCCATCAAATTGCGACGATAAATTCCGCTAACGTCTCCCTGCCGACTTGCACCACATTTCATACCGACAGTCTTATCTCTTTCCCGTAACCGCAAAAGTAATATACATGTCTGCTTCTCCATCTTCCCTCGGGTTAATTAAACTTTTGATCGTTTCGTACAATGAATAAATGTAATGTTTGTGTTTGGGATACCTAAAATGCTTCGAGCGAATACGATCTGGCTCTAGGCGTAAACACTCGGAAAGAGCCAAGAATGTAACTTCAAGTCGGGTTTTCGGTTTTTGTTTTCTTTTACTGCTACAAAAACCCCGTCTAATTAGATACGTTTAATTTAATTTATTTAAGTGTTTGCTTAATAAAATTAAGTAGCTCCTTGTACTTCCAAAAAGCGACCTACATAAAACATCTTGTTAATCACTAGACGCTTAATAAGATTTAAAAGATACGATAATGGTATAAGGTAGGAGGATACGTTAATCTACGTAGAATCGACAATAGCAATAAAATAAAACAAATTACAAGTCAACTAAAAATAGGCAAACCGTAGTTTATACAAGGTGATTCTAAATGTGCGGCACGCAATATTGTTGTACTACTATTTGAACACATAACTTACTTATATTTTTTTTTACTATTTCGTGATTATTCGAAAAATCACACTTTCTTGTGTTGAATTGCTTATAGTATCCAATCGACGGAACGTGAACCAGATAAGGAATCAAATATTATTATAATAGGAGCCGCTTGAAATAAAAACTGGAATTTTGCGGAGGCCATACTAATAAATTAGCAATATAAAGCTTGAAAATCAGAAGCTGTCCGATCTTTTAACCCTTGAAGGCGGATTTAAAGATTATTATGTGTGATATTGCAAAGCTTACGATGATGTGAGAGCCTGAGCTGCGCAGATTGAATTTTAAATGTCTATATTTAGAAAACAAATTTAATCTAATAAAAGATCAGTGTTACAATTCTTTTATGATTCTAGTCTTGTGACGATTCTCTGCAGAATTCTACTTTACATTTATTATCACCGTTTATAAATGCACAAAATAATCAAAAAATCATTTTTGTCGAGAAATTAATCAACCCAGGGTCTGAGTAATAAAATATGTAATACAAAATGGTTAAGCCAAAGGTGAAATAAATAGAACACTTCAATAGGCAAGTATTGTACTTTCAATAAAATATAAAAAATCAAATAAGTTAATTTAAATGGTTCAAAATATTTAACAAATCAATAAACACACATATATATTTATCTTGAGATATTGAAATAAGAGGGATTCCAAGACAAAAAGAATTTTAATCGTTCCACTTTAAAGTGTTCAAAAAACTTCTGAAACACATGTATCTCATTGGTATCATAGACACATCAATAATAAAATTATAGATAAAAACCCTATGTGTCTAAAGGAAAACTTCTACAAAATAGAAAGTATTATTATATCGTCTAATAAAGTTTCAAAGAATTACTGTTTTAATTATTAATTTATGTAAAGGTACTTGGTTTCATACTTTGGAGCTTCACTACCATTTCGGGATTCACAGAAAAACGCAAAGAACATTATTTATATCAGGTGAACGTCCCAATTGAAAAGCATATAGTGGAAAATAAAAACCTCAAGCGGAAAAAAGCTAAAAATAAAATACACTTTGTAACCACAATATTAACCAATTTCTAACTGCTTACACCAAATGCGGAATGGGACGTTTCAGCGTCGCCGATTCGTCGCTGCCGTTTCATCGCCGCCGGTTCATCGCCAAGCCGTTTTATCGCTTCATCGCCGAGCCATTTCATCGCCGCTATTTTAACGCCGCGCCGTCGTCTAATTGCCTGTACATGTATATGATGCCAATTTACAGCAACTTTAAAATATGGAATCTAAATGTAAAATTACACCGTATTAAAAATGTTTTACTTATCACTTCCAAGAAAATTATAAGTACAATTGTTTTTATGAATTGTTTTAATTGATTATAGGTTAATTAGTTAATTGTCTGTAGTCTTAAATATTACTTCTATCTATTTTCAAATGAAGAGAATTTCTGAAGTAAACTCATATTTTATATAATATAGCCGTAGTGATATTCTGTTAACGGTTTTTTATTAATTTAGTTTATAAATAATCAATCAATCAATAATCGTAAATATCGATTTTTTAAATAAAGTGATTGAGTGAGTATTTAACTACTTGACAAATTTGGTTTTGCAAAATAAACTGGAAGTATTTGGAACAATACAAACTTTTCTGTTACGCCACAGATATCGCGACGTTGAACCAGTGGCGTTGAAACGTCCTAGACCGAATTTTCCTAGTTTTTTTCATAGAATAAAGAAATATAAATTGTAATTGTTATCAGGAAACAACTAAAATAAAATACATTTTTTACTATCAAAATAATCTCACCTGACTCAATTTAAATAATAATTTTAAATCCTCCTTTAAAGAAAAATACTTCTTAGGCAAAAAAAGAAATTAGATTATTTTGTCTTGTTTCGCCAAGCAAAATTATGCTCTCAACAAACATAATACAACTGAATAGCTGATCTAAACCCATAAGAACATGGGACTATGAATATAGCACGTTTCAAACTCACTGACTTCTCAAAAAGGTATATACAATTATTTTTAGATTTTTAATTTTAGAGAGTTTTTGAGAAACGAAGAATTAATATATTAATAACGGAGGAATCTATTAGAACTGTAAGGGTTATAAAACATCAATTTGCACCATTTTATGTTGCCAACCAAATCTATCCACTTTAATGGGTCTTCTCAAATATTGATATAGATATACAATATACCGTTTTACAGGACCATAGCCTAAACACAGGTTTAGTTTAAATTTATTTTTTAAATTTATTTATTTTTGTTAATTTAAAAATTTAATAGTTCCATATTTTCATTGCGTAATCTAAAAAATTACCTACATTCTGATTTATCATTCATAAACAGTCCATCAGAATTTTAGTTAATGCAGGAGACCGGAATTCCTGTAGAATCCATCTTATACAGTTAGGCATCTTATCAGTTCCCTGCTCATATTACTAGCAAACCTCTCACGAATACATAAAACTGGTCACAAGCGGACACTACGAGGACACTTAAGAGCCGTCTATAGTTACAATTCTTATGGAGAAGAAAGTTCCGGAAAGTTCCAAAGCTAAAACTAATTAACCTGTTGATCGATTTTGATATTTTCTGTGATATTTTCTACAATATGAACTTAAGTTAGGATAGGTTAGTGATCACGGTCGACAAAATGTCTGCCGGTTACGGTCGTCGCAGTGTCCACGGTCGGCAAAGTGTTCATTGCTTGCGGTCAGCGTAGTGTCTAAGATCGGCAGAGTATTAATAATGAATAAATTATGCTTCTATTATAAATAATTTTAAGTAACAAAACTGACTGAGATATTGTGTTACTATTACTCTACTTTTCTTACTTTTTGAGAAAATCATAATGTGTAACATTTTAACAGGTTAAATATTATTAATTGTTTTATTATAAATATTGGAACACCTGTAGGTGTTAATACAAAAAAAAATATTGAACCATGTTTTCATTGAAATGTATAATATAAAAAAATATAACTATAAGAATTACAAATAGCAAATCAAATTTATTTATGCTATATAATTTTTACAAAACCAAAGACAGCAATAAATATCTATTTCCGTTTTCTCTATTTTGTAAAAATTATCTTTAAGTAAATTTGATTTTCTGTTTGCAATTTCTAACGTTACGCGTTTTTTAAGGTTGATGCTATATAACGAACGCATGGTATGCTTCACTCACTAATTCCGTGAGATGCATGAGAAAGGTACGACAAACAATGCCCATGTAATTTGTTTGAAGGCTAACGTATCAGGGCAACGGAACGTCCATCGTACATCTTGGCACCGATTCCTATAATCATATGGTCGAATCTACTAGAATTTTGCTGAACCTAAGGAATCTATCTTTCAGTAGGGCATTATAACGTGTCTAACATCGCATTGATACAGGGTCTTTGGTTTTGCTTCCTGATCCGAAAAGAAGGTATGTATTCGAATTTTTCTTTATGAGACACGAAAAGATGTTTGTATTGTGACATCAATCCCACTGTCATTGCAAATTGGTCTTTAATACAGTTTTTTCCAAACAATAAAATTGTTGCCGTTAGATTCTAGACTAATCATCAGATTCAGCTTTTTCTGCAAAATTGATTAAAATGTTAGTTGTTAGTATCGTCCAATAATTTTTATTGTTTGTTAAAGAAATAATAAATCTTCTAACAACTTTAAAACTTTTACAACTTAGTTATTATTTTATATTTATTTATAAAAAAAAACTAAATCTTCAGAAAAACTACACTGTTTCTCCTGTATACGACCTTTCGGTGTATTCTTCAGTGTCAGGTTCGATGTCTATACTTGCACATTCTCTACGATAACGCAGTCGGAATTTGTATTAACTTTTGCTATTATAAAAAGTGAACGTATTATTACACATATTATTTATTTGTTTATTATTATTACTATTAATTATTATTATATAGTATATAATCAATTTAGTCTTGTTCAGTGCTGCACTAACAATAGAACCTCAAGTGTACAACCAATATGTAAAAAACGGAAATTTGCACACTCGTCCGCAGTGCCAAGCGCGGCGATGAGGAAAAGGAGTGTGGTATTGTCGTCGAGGATTCGTGTTAGAAGGATAAGTTTGATTAACTATAGTGTTTTTATTACTGCTGCTTATGTAACAGTTGCAAACTTTGCAATCGATTTTCGGGAAACAAAAAGCCATTAGGATTTAAAAAGTATAGCGACAAATAACAGCTTGTCAATGATGTTCTGATGTTCATATCATTCATATCCAAATGCCAAAATTTTGGAGTTTCGTTGTAAAGCACACTTCCACGTTCTTTTTGCATCCAGCTTTCATGAGAAGCTTTCCTGGAGAGTGAGTTTCCTGGTGAGGGAGGAGATACGAGGAAAATGAAAAAAGTTTTTATTCAAAATACTGATTAAAAGGAAATATAGGAATTTGAGTCTCTTTTTAAAAGACAGAAAAGTCGAGTCAAAAGACAATCCGGTAGGTTGCTGAACATTCTGATGAAGGTCTTGTACATTCTTGACGAAGGAGCCCTTTTTCGTCTATTCCATTCTACTGTACACGAGTTTGGCTTAAAAACAGTTTTTTAACAGGAAAGAAGTGTAAAGAAGTAATCTAGCATCATTCTAAACCAATGATGAGATCAATGGTTGCGTAGAAAGTAAAAAATTAAAGCTTTATTAATAAAACCATGAAGTATAATTTAATATGAATATAATTTCTCAAAGTCAAACCAGAAATAAATTTCCAAAAAGAGGCTCAAAATTATATATTTCTTCCCAATAAGGGTTCGTTTCTTATCTTCCTAGCTACCAAATCCCACATGGTGACAGAGGTCTAGGGGTTCGTAACCCCTTCCAAATACTGCTCTTTTTCCTCTTGAGTGCTGTCTATATGTACCGCAAACTTTGCTAAAACGCTGACTATTTTTACAAATCCAATTTCTATAAACAGCTAACTTGTTTCGTTCTTTCTGATTCTGTTATTTAAAATCTAATTAAGTACAAAGTCTATCTGATAAACGTAACTAGGAAAAATAACTAAAACAGCATCCGTATCGTTTAAATGTATATCAGCTTACGTGATTCTCGGCGTAGTATCTCAATGCTCAGGTTTTAAATTATTAAAGAAAATAATGCTTGGAATACACTTAAACTAGTGATGGGCTCGAAGAAAAATTCAAGCTCGACTCGAAACTCGACTCGAAATAATCTGTTTCAACTCGACTCGAAACTCGGCTCGAAATCGAGTCGAGTCGAGTCGAGCCGGCTCGTTTTGGAATTATAGTTATTTTCCAAATTCATATAGCAGTCGCTAAAACTTTTTTCTCCTCTTAGTCAGAAAACGAGCCGCTTGAGGCGACTAACTGTCGTGACTGCCAAAGTCTCCCATATTAAACATAAAAATCAAAATCTCAGTAAACAAGAAAAAGATTAATGTTTGCACTGATTCACCACTAAGTCTATACGTTAAAACAAATCGTTGTTAACAACTTGCTACAGATATTTACTACATATCTTTTTAAACTTTTGTCGGTTCTTTTTATTACACTTTAAACCAAAAACGTGAATTCAGTAAGTAGCCGGTGATAGTAAACAGGTTTCAAAGAAAGGATTAAGGGATGATTGATTGCGGCTCCTTTTCATTACCCATCCGGTTTAAAACCAAATGTTAAACAAATTTTTAGAAAATCCCGAATAAGTAGGTAAACCTTTTTAGATAAAGTGTTTAATTGATTTGTTGTTGAAGAAGATTCTGGAATCCGGTTTGTTTCCTTGATCTTGTCCGTGTACTTACACCAAGGTGCCATTCACAATTTTAAACAATTTTACAGTAAACAAATTGTACTGCAGATGATGTACTGAGCAAATGGACAACAACCAACAGCTTAAAGCAATAAATGTTCTCGATGCTGTGCGTTTGATACGTTTGTCATGGAGTCAGATTAAACCAGAAACAATTAAGAATTGTTTTAAGAAATCGGGTTTTTACACAGAATTTAAGGAAAATAATTTGGAGAAAGGTTTTTCTGATGAGGAGCATGCAAAGTGAAATACAATAAACTTTGAGTTTTCCTTCAATGCATACATAGAAATAGACAATAACACTGTTAATTGCCGTACACTTGACGAAAATTATATCGTTTCAGAAGTTAAAACAACTGACAAATACTCATTGTCTGAAGATGAATTAGAAGATGAAGTCAGAATCCCACCATCAAATAATGAAGCAAACAATGCAATCCTTATATTGCAACAATATTTTAAAAATTAAGAGTCCACTGAAAGTGAAGTGTTTGATTATATTAATAAATTAAAAGTCATCATTAATCTTAATAAAAAAACAAAACAAACTAAAATTACTAATTTTTTTAATATAAGTTAATAAATCCACGACGTTATCAACACGTTTTAAACATAAATGATAAGATCAGATTGCAAGCAGCAACTCTTGTTACTTCAGCTGTTAAAAACTTATAAAGTGGCGTGCAGGAGTTTTACTTATTAACATTTCGTTTGTCATTGATGAATACATTACCCCCTAATAACGGGATAAAATACTCGTATTTATATAATAATTAAAAATTTCATTGTTTTAAGTGTTATAGTGTAATGAAGCCATTTAAAAAAGTAATTACGCAAATTCTTAGTTATAATCCGTTAAAGTACAAAATAGGGGAAATACTGTAAACTGTACAATTTTCTCGGGCCGGCTCGAAAAGCTCGAAAAACTCGACTTCAAAAACTCGACTCGACATACGTGAAGCTCGACTCGACTCGAATAAAGAATTGTCGAACTCGACTCGAAACTCGGCTCGAAATCGAGTCGAGTTTCGAGTCTAGTCGAGCTTGGCTCGGGTTCGAGTCCATCACTAACTTAAACCAAGAAGAATTTTTTGTTTTATCAAAAAGAAAGTCTCAGTTTTTAGGAGCAATAGCAATGTTTAACAGGGACTTTGCTTAGTAAGCTGAGTGAAGCGTTTGAGCAGCAAACTGCATAAAATCAATGCGATTTGCTGCTCATAACTTAGATGATCCTGGCTAATCGTACTCGTTGTATCTTTTTATCGTTGTATTCTTTCAGTAAAATTCTCACAAAAAAAGGTTTATTCGGACAATGTTCTTTAACGTTAATGTATCAATACATACGTTAGTTGCCATATACCAGCCTTGGTCATGAATAGAAATGCAAGTAACAATAAAGTAATCAGAAACAATTCGCACGTGTTTAATTTTTCTTGCGAAAGGCAATAATTGTGACTCAAAAATGTTACTGGATAAGACTGAACATTTGCTTTCACATAATTTGTGTCAACCACTACTTTTCATATTTATTACAATTTTACAATCTACTATAAAGAATAGATATGTATACGTACATATGAGTAAACAGAGTAAGGGATAGTAATAAGTAGTATAAATACAGAGTAAAAGATTTGTGAGATGTTTGGCTTGAACTGGGTACTAACCACTGACGGTTCTCCAATCTTCCCTAGTTAGTTAGGTTTTCTGGTCATCTTCTCGTAAGTCGCCTTCCTAATGGATGTTGGTGGTAGAGTACACTTACGAGTAGGTAACTGTGATCGGTACTGCGCTCTTTGGATCCGTTGGCATCGGAGCTGATAACATCTTTGATGAACGGTATGTTAAGGTCATCGTGGAGAGTCTAATTGGACACATACCAGGAGGCATTCGCTATCATGCGAAGTTTGTAGTATTTTTGTGTTGGACGGTTTGCTACATTCCCATAGCTCAATCCCGTATGTCCAAATGCGCTTTAGGATGGTTTTGTAAATGATTAATTTATTTTAGAGCAATAATTGAGAGTTTTTACCAAGCAACTAGTGATTTATTACACTTTTAGATTTATAGATGCATTTTTTTGGCTTTGATGTGTTCTTTCCAAGTAATCCTCTGATCTAAATAAAGTCCTAGGTATTTGACAACCGATTTTTTCAGAATCGGGGCGTTATTTAGCTAGACTTTAGGACAGGTATTCCGCCTCATAGTAAAGGTGATTTATGTTGATTTTTCATTATCAACTTTAATCGTCCAACGTCGTAGCTAGTTCTCAATTAGACCCAGGTGATTTTGTATCATCAGCAAATGTGGTCACTGTAGTGTCGCCTGTGTTTGGTATATCCGCTGTGAAGATTAAATACAGAAATGGTCCAAGGAAACTACCCTGACGTACTCTAGATTTTATGGGATGGTAGCAAGATATTGTATTATTATCCTTAACTTGATAGTATCTTTCGCTGAGGTAAGACTTTAGAAGAAGATATATTTGACTAGGCATGTGTTTATTTAACTTATATAATAATCCTTGATTATTATATGATTATTATTATCCCGCACCTTGTCGAAGGTACATCGAATACATCCAGAAATACCGCTAGTAACCACTATTTGGAATAGATATAAATTACCCTTTCTTAAATTCATCATCTTTCATTAATTCCATAGAATATATATGCAGGGTAGTTTTATCGTGAAGGTTGGCCTCAAGACACATCACCCAAGCCGGATCTTGGGGGAACTTAAAGTATATATTTTTTGGTATTTTCTAATCTCTTTATTTTCTCCCACATGATAAGTTCTACGACCTTTCGAGCTGTTATTGCAGCTTTGCGTACTTAAGTTTCTGACTTTTACATACAATAGTGAGCAAACCGTTTTCTGCACGAGAATCCTATCAAAATTAGTAAATATTTTGTTCTACCCTCCTGCTTGTTTTGCTTTGTCCTCCGTATTGCTTATATTATTAAATGATTAAAATTAGCTCATATTACCAAATCCAAATCACCATACTGCTTCTGATTAGTTGCACCAAGAATTGTATAGTATGTGTCTATGTTAGATCTTTAAGATACTGAACTATGGAACGAATCATTCGCAAAACTCTAAAACCAACCCAACATACTAGAATATAATCATAAACATCTTCAAAACATTGAAGACCGAATAGAAGTGTTACTATGAAATACTGTGTAACCAAGATTAGCCTCAAATTAAACTCACTAGTTCTATACATTGCGTTGCTACAAAAAATTGACAAAAACGCTCTTTACACTGACAAAAGTTGATCTGCATACTATCATTATGCCTTATTTCATAATCAGAAATTATGAAGTGTATATGTATATGTAATTTGAGATATTTTCAGGTATTAAGTGTTTTTAATGTACTATAATTTTGTAAACATGCAGATTACCCTTAAAATTAAATCAATTTTGCAGTTCTTATCTGTCTGGTCGTAAAAAGTGCCGAACACGTTCAGATGAGATAAAGTTGTGATACTTAGTGCCCAATATCCTTGTTATAATGAAAGGTTAAAACACACACACAACACTTATTTTAAATTACGTGTAAGTTAATTACGGACAATGAAAAATGGGAACAATTTAATATAATCTACTTCGAAATAAATATGAAAGTTGCTTCTAAGGTATGCTAATAGGAAAGTTTGAAAATGACAAGTTTAAAATATTCGCCAAGCAAGGTTTTCATAAATATTTTCATATTTTCATTTAATATCGCGTGATCAGGTGATATTATTTCAGTAAACGATTGCCCTAATCAGTAATGCTTATGCAGTGTTTCATTGAAAATGTTAGGGATATCTGAAATATTCACTGGGGCCGGTGAACTTGGTCAACCAGCCGAGCCTGCAGCAAGCAAAGGAAACAAACCAGTCTTACCTGCTTCGTCCCAGAAAAAAGAACTCTGAAAACTGAACCCATTCTTTTTATTCTTTTCCTGATCGATTACATTCTGAAACATTTTTTTGCAGCTATATGCGGTAACTAATAAATATGATAAAATAAGTTTTATGATGGCGTATTCATTTGTTTGTGAGCGTCTCGCGATTGCGTGCAGAGGAGTAAATTATTACACTTAGTTATATATTTCTCTCAATATTTTACATGTCTTGTACACATACATTACCAGGTAGCTAAATACAAGCACCATATGCATGCATATTATTTACACTGCGGTTGCATAGTTTCTGGTTTGTTGTTCCATTCGCAAACCTGACTAAATAAATGTCATGCCCGCGTAATAGTGATTAAAAAACATTCAGGCAAACCATAATTCTAACATGAAATAAGTAACAGATTAAGTTTCACATGGCGTATTTAAATTGATGAGAATGTGCTTGAGTACAGCACTTACAAGTATGTTACTTCGACGGTTATCTTCCATTATTGCAAGAATCTTTCACTTTGACGAAATTTATTGGGCAACATCTTTTTTCTCTCAAGAAATTGCAAAAAGGATGGCCGCAAGGATAACATTGACTAATTTCTTTGTCTGTATAATAAATCTAAGCTAAGCCATAGAATATTGCTTTAGTGTAGTACTGTAATATGTACTTCTATTTAAAGCTCGTAACTTATAGTCTAGGTCTATCTTACTGATTAGAGAATCAGTCTTTGTTGAAACATAGTTCAGATCAAGTAATATCGTTAAAGTAGTTAATATGATTGACCTGCTTACATTTTCCGGGCCACTGTTTTTATAAAATTACCCAACCCTTATTATTCATCTGCATTCCAGAACCATAATAACAAATGCTAGGAAGAGACCAATCAGTACAATTAAATAAGATTTTGCAACGATGTATAAATAAATAATTTTTGTAGAAAGCAAGACAAACAAATCTTACATGTCAGACACATGTCTTGCATGGTTCTCATGGTTGCAGTTTTGTTGTTACCAAAATGTAAAAGATGCTGCAGAAACTAACTATATGCAACCATTCTGATAAAGGTGCACCATCCAATCAACGGACGACAACCAATTCTGATGATGTATGTTCTTCAATCAGTCTCGCTAAGAGAGCTACCCATGAGACATCATTTGGGTGCCCAGTGCGAATCTCTTATAGTCCTACACAACACTGATACTTGCTTACACCATCTGATCGGCATTTATCACCACTTCAATTCGACCTACCACACCTCTGATAGATGAGTAGTAGTCAATTGCAAATTGCGAATTGGACAGACTGCGCGAGCATATACACATTATCCTCAATGACTTGCTCGAGCAGATGGTGGAATTGCAAGAAAATTACCATTTTTCTTCATCATTACCAATTCTACATCCCCATCATCTTACTTTATTCGAAATGAATCAACAAACTACAACATTCTAACAATCCATATGTCGGACGTCAAAGAGTTTTACTCTTTGGCCTAATCCTGCAACGATTCATTGCATCAGGTCCGACAAGAGCTTAGATCTGTACTGAAAGACAAAAAAGAAACTGAAAGAGAAAGTACAGAAAGCACTGGGACTCTAGGTGTATGTTGAGTATTGCCACATGTTGTTTTACATTTTAGCTATATATTTTTCACATTGACGTTACAAGGATAGCTACAAACCTAGTTTGTGCCTCATACCTTACCTATTCCACAAGTCCTTTGAAGCGAGTGTACACGGTGGGTGTTGTAATGGAGTGACAGAAACGATTACAAACCTGTTATATGTTATATATTCTTAATTTACGCAATAAAACTTCTCCGATGATATGCTACTCAGTCGGTGTTACAATGGAACCATTTTTTGAGCTTGAGCTTAAATAGCGGTAGAAAGGTTGGGCCCATAGTAAACGGATGACTTTTACTGCTTTGGTCAAGTTTTACATCTCCGAAAATCATGAAAAGTCATCGAAAGCACCTTGCCATAAGTTAACAATAATAATTTTTTGTTTTTGAACCTTATCATTAACACCCTATTTGACACAGTATAATGTTATTGTAATTAACATTTCCAAACCACTGAAGTAAATACGTACCTGTGCGTGGTATAGGGTGGTATTATTCTTAACGACGGTTGTCGAGCCCGACTGCTTAACGTCCCCATCTGACAGCACGGCTTGTTGACACATGTTGTATTTAAGAACATCACTTTGTGGTTCCGACAAAACAGAAAGGTAATTTAAGCCTTTCAATTATAATTACTTAAGCAGCAGGGTCTATATCGCGTATTCCGCGATTACGTACCGTGACGCGTTCCGACGCATTTCTATGATTAGCGAATCCCCAGAAATTATTTTAAGCAACAAAACTTTTAATATGATGCATTTTTGGCTGTTAATAAAAATACATTTGATTTTTTTATATCTGATGCCATTTACGGACAGATCAAGTTAAAACGTGCGCTACGTACAAGTGACAAAATGGAGACATGAAATACTAGGTAATTATAAGTTTTGCAATAGTTCAGCAAACTATTCATAAAAAACTTACAAGTTGATTATTTATTCAATATTAGAGGAAACACCAAAAATAATGCCATACCTACGGTTTTGTTTTAAGACGGCCTTAATGGTCAATTAAAATCTTGAAGGCGTTACGTATAATGTCACATGCGTTACGTACTGTGACATGCCAAAAATTGTATATTTCATTCAATATTATTGTTGAAGTTCAGACACAATTTCTTTTAATTTAATCGATTGTTAGTTAACACATTTTTTTATTTATACAATAACAATGAACTGACTTTAAAACTAAACTCACTGACATTATTGTCCTTAACCACCACCGTAATTACATGCACCGAATGACAGTTTTCATTCTACTGCACACATTTTTGCATAAAAGCCTAACAAATAAGCCATTATCATCGTAGTTTGGCTGCGGCAACTGTAATTTGTGTTATAACATGAATTTGACATCTGCTAAAATGCATTGGTTTAAGTCTTTTTAAGTACTATTGAACATTGAATTTTATATGTGGAGGTTGACCTTTTCGCGGAATGCGCGATATTCTTCAAGAGTCAAGGTCCATATTTTAAACTTTAGCCTTTGTCCTCCAATCTAAACTATCCAAAACATTCCCCACCAAAACAAAAAATTCTGACCCCTCTTTCGACCCAGTGTGATAAACCGGTCGGCGATAAGCTTTCGAAAATCTCAGGTTTTTTTGGGTTACTAAACTGAATTTCCCTAAAACTTTGTTCAATGATTAAAAACTAATCAGAGTAAACAAAACTTTAAAACATTACTTAAAAATCATTTTATGGAGACTATAGCCAAGTGAAGTGTTTGATAAAAATGCTCAGTTGATCAAACTCTTGAAGTAGGCTCACGCCACCAAAATATGAAATTGTTGAGGGAGTTACCTAACGACATATCCATAAGATAAACATCATCAAACTGCTTATGACCTGTAGATTTGTTGGCAACGTGTACACCTTAGTTTTAACGAGTCGGAAGTGACCGTCTGGGTCAAAATTCTACCGAACAACTTTGAAAATGTAAAACTTTTACAAAACTATGCATCAGCGGGGAGGGTAGCCTCCCATTCCGATTATGAAGCCATAACTTCTGTGAATGATGAAAATTCGAAACTTTTGGGTTGGCCAATTGTTTACAATATTTTTATTGTTTCCAGCCTTACTTTGTGGAACTCCATAATCATGAAATAAATAAAGATTATTAAAAGTTGCACAGTTTTATTAAAATACAACCTGACAATATTGTTTCGACAGCTATGCTGTCATTATCAAAGGTAATATAATTATAAACAAACACGTCGCTACGGTAGATACAAAATTAGGTAACTAGATAAAATAATAATAAACTTTTATCACATTTTTATAACATTCAATGACAGAGAAACACAATTTCTTAACAAAGGTTTCAAATTTTGTCCTTTTCCAAAATTTACCAACAAAATTAAAAAAATTTTGGCCGTTGAATGCGAAGCTATACTTAAGAAAGATCATAATAACTATGCAAAATTCCAAATTTCGAATTTGTTAAAAGAGATGTCTTTGAAACAGGACAAAATGTACAACACATCTAACATATCACTTCTTCAATCTATAAAACACAAAATCACAGAGAACAATCTAATTTCTGTTAAAGCAGATAAGGGTAACGCTTTGGTAATTCTTTCAAAAGATATTTACATACAAAAAGTTAATGAATTTATTAATAAAGAAAATTTAGAAACTTTAAACAAAAACCCAACCACAAAATTCCAATAAGAAATAAAACAAGGTTTAGAAAACTGCAATATCTGCTTTTCAGAATTAGAAAAGCAACAAATCATTAATAAAAACCCACAACCACCTAAACTATATGGACTAGTCAAAACACATAAACAGAATATGCCAATAAGACCAGTTGTATCATACATCAATGCACCTAATCACATTTTATCCAAAAAACTTAACCAGATTATTAACACGATAGGCTACAAATCGAAATACTCTGTTAGAAATTCATTAGAATTAGTAGATAAGCTACAAAACATACATCTTCCACCACATTCAAAACTTGTTAGTTTTGATATTTGCAACATGTTCTCCAGAATACCCCCACAAGAATGTATTCCTTTATTAGATAGTTTCTTGATCAATAGTAATATAGTATTAGTTAAAAGGTTAGAGTTAATTCAATTATTTGACCTTTGTATAAGTCAAAATTATTTCACTTTTAATAATATAATTTATTAACAAAAGGATGGTTTACCTATGGGTAATTCTGTTAGTCCTCTATTAGCTAACATATTTATGGACAAGTTCGAAGATCGAATATTTGAATTAAACCTCTAAACACATTATCTTCTGGTTTCGTTATGTTGATGACATTTTAGCTTGTTTTGACAGTTCTTTTGAGGTTATCAATGAATTTTTAATTCTTATTAACAGTATCCACCCCAACATAAATTTTACACTAGAAACAGAACAAAACAGGGCTATAAACTTTCTAGACTTAAATATCAAGATTAACGCAGACAATCTATTTGAATTTTCCATATACAGAAAACCAACACAAACAGACATAACAATACCAAATGAATCTTGTCACCATAATACACATAAAATAGCAGCCTACAGATCATTAGTACACAGAGCTTTAACTATTCCACTAACAAAATCAGATTTTAGCAAAGAGATATCAACCATTAAACAACTAGCACATGCAAATCATTACAATCCGAACATGATTGACACTTTAATTAAACAAAAAAATTATAGGTTAGCTATCAAAAGAATATATCCCATTGACAATCAAACAGAAGACACAAATTACATATCTATACCATATTTTAGCAAAATATCAGAAAAAATTGCACATATACTAAGAAAAACCACCAATTAAAAAATAACATTTAAAACCAACACTAACACTTGTTCATTTTTATTTAATGCTAAAGACAGAACACATGATATCATGAAATAGGGCATTTACCGTTTAAATTGTTCTTTTTGTAGTTCGGTATATATTGGACAAACAGTTCGAAATTTTGACATAAGATATAAAGAACACGTACGTCATTACAAAAATAAACATCCTGAAAAATCTAATTACGCCAAACACCTTTTAGAACGAAATCACACAATGACTCCTCAAAATAATATTAAATTCCTACATTTTTGTAATAACAAACGCAAATTAGACATTTTAGAAGCCTTTGAGATATACAAACACAAACTCAGGGTACCTTTAATGAATGAACAACTTGAGCTCAGTAATTCTCCGTTACTGGAAGTATTAGATATTTAATTCTGATTATTATTTTATATAGTTACCTATTTTTGTATCTAACTTAGCGACGTGTTTGTTTATAATTATATTACCTTTGATAATGACAGCATAGCTGTCGAAACAATATTGTCAGGATGTATTTTAATAAAACTGTGAAACTTTTAATAATCTTTATTTATTTCATGTTTACAATATGTACCATGCTTTTACGTTTTCGTGTGTTGGCAATGTACTTCAGTTGAATTAAGGCTGTTTTACCCGATTCTGAAGATAGGGAAACGCAATGTAAACTATTTATTTATTTATTCAATAACCGCTCAATATTTTTTGATCGGGTTTTTACCAAAAATTTACCTACAATGTAGTGTATGATGTAATGTTTTTAAAAAATAATTTTTAACGTTTGAAACCATAAAAAACTTAATTTGCAATAGGATCGCTTACTATGCTTTTATTCATTTATTTATCAACGTATATTTTTTTAAACATTTTTCCCGTAATCTGTGCGTCAAATGCTATGATGTAATGTAAAGATTTTTTTTAGAAACGAAAATTTCAACTTTAAATTAAGTTTTTTATGGTTTCAAACGTTAAAAATTATTTTTTAAAAACATTACATCATACACTACATTGTAGGTAAATTTTTGGTAAAAACCCGATCAAAAAATATTGAGCGGTTATTGAATAAAAACCGAGTAAAGTTTACATTGCGTTTCCCTATCTTCAGAATCGGGTAAAACAGCCTTAAGTTTTTTAAATCAACGAATACACTGCTTCTGATTAGAAAATCTGATTAGAAATCTCGTTTCCTGATCTTGACTTCAAAACCTCCTCTACAAATTTTGTAAATTTAGGCTAAAATTATTAAAACCTGGCCGTTAACGAATTAAGATCCGAAACAGGCTACATAGTAGATTTGACATAATAGCTACTCTAGTTTGATGTCTACCAACCCTATGGATGTTTACAAATTAGAAAAAAAAAGCAACTATGTACAACATCATTGGGACAAGACTTCTGTGTTAGATGTATGATTTTGAGTAAATCTATTAGACCTTGTACCCATGGAGCGTTTTCTAACTCGCGTAACCCAACATGATAAGACCAATAGTAGAACAACATCATGCGACATTTACATAACGAATTGTTGTTGGGCACGAAAACAAATTTTGAAAAAAAATCAGAAAAATGTGTTTATCGGAAGAAACTGCCAGATCACTCAGAAATAGGAAGAAAGAACGGGTCAACTATACGTTTGTGTTATATGTGATGTTATACTGTAATAGCAAGAAGTTGTTTAAAAATAAGCAGACCCTTTTATAGTACCGCCAGTCAAGAAAAATTGCAGATTATCAACTATAAAAGCCCAAAAAAACTGCTGGATTAGTAGAAAAGTGTTTAATACGGAGAAAATAGTAAAGACAGCAGGCATACAGTACTAAAAGAAATGAAGACAGTAAATAAGAGGAAACTTTGAAAAAACAGCAAACATGTTCGGTTGCTCTATTGTTGTTAGAAACCATTCGAATGTAAAGGAACTTAATGAAAAGAGAAATAAAATAGCAAATCTCCAACAATTAAACTCAACCATTTATTGTAATTAAGTGACACTTGAATTATTATTATTATTATTGAATGATTGTCATACTATTCGAGAAAATACCTCGAAAATATAGAATGTATCTAATTTATTTATTATAATTTGTTAGTCGATGTGTTAGATGAAACAGTAAATGGTATTTATGTAACCGTAAACAAATAAATCTTGGATTTATTCATTCAAACATAAAACTTTCTCTATTCATTCAAGCGAATTTTTATTTGCGATTTCAGCTCAGCAGTATATCAGAGACAAGTTTCAAGACGCGGTAAAGTCCGCACCCTGCCCTATGCATGCATATATGTTTCTGAGAAGTGTAGTTATACATTAACCAGAAAACACCGACCCGAGATTTATACTCGCCATTTTCTTGAAATACGAGCTATTGTTCGGATCAACCCACGGGGTATTTTACAAACAGCGACACCAAATTTGGTCACTTCATAAATAAAATTCAAAATGGCTTCATTTGTGAACCGCTTCTGTTTTCAGATGCAAATTATTTTGCTCTAGGAACAGAAGTTGTTTTATACATACTGAAAAGTTAAATGTCCAGTCTAAGCTATATTTAATTTTTTCTTCTTTTTATTACAATAGCGCATAAATTTAAGTCTTGTTTCTGTCACTGCAAATTAAAGACGTGGAACTATGTTCAGGAGAGTTAGAGATGTATAGGCGAAGAGTTGATGGAAAAGAACGTGGGTTAGATACTATGCATCTTTACATTACATCTCGACCGTGTTTATCTGGACAATAATTCAGCCTGTCAAGCTTGTACTAGGCACAGACTACAGGCAGCACACAAGGACAGCGTTTATATTCACAACGAAAAATATTTAATATCAAAAGTGGTTAACAATGTAACTGTTCGTACAACACCCACAGTTGTTGTACATTTCTCGGAATATTTATTGTCATTACTTTACTTGTACCTTTCTATAGAGCAAATTGATATAACAACAGTTAATTCGTTAAGATAAAAAAGAAAACTAGATACCTAAATGTAGCATACATATCTTTGTAACACAGGCGTAACGAAATTTTTAAAAGCAATTCACTGTCGCGCATCCACGTATTCTCGCAAGAACTATTCTACAGCACTGAAATTCTAGGATGCTTCTATCTACTATCTATAACATAGAGTTTGTTTTTAATAAATTGATTACCTAATGAAAAGAAAATATTAACAGTTACTACTATTTTCACGAACTTTAAAGTACATAGAGAAGTTTGTATAATTCTGCAGTAAATCTAATGTGGTATTTATATAGGACATTAGGAACTTTATATGCATATGTTATTATTATTAATAAAATAATACTAGATTACGTGAATAAAAGAATATTTGCAGGAACTACAGGGATCCAGTAGTATCAAGTATCAGCAATCTATACAGTCAGCAAGGGTGGGGTAACTTTGTATCACCTCAGTTGTATTATTTAAAGATTCAGGCTCATCTAATGGTTCAATTTGTTACTTTATAATGATACAGGTAATAATAGCTACAGTGTTCTCATATTTATGATAAAGTGGTACCTTGGTTTGCGAGCATAATTCGTTCCGGACATGTTATCGTAATTCAAAGCACTCGTATATCAAAGCAAGTTTTCCCATAAGAAATAATTTAAACTTGGATGATTCGTTCCACAACTGTTTACTATTCATATAAAAATGAAAAAGTACATACATACGTAAAAATAAAACAGACACTAACCCGCACTTTGAAAAAAATGTGAAGTAGCGTTATCGTGTAGGACGGGGTGTTTCACTATCACCCACACGTGGTCACAATGCTATAGTGAACAGTATAACATAATAAAATTTTTAATTATAACCCCTTATTAAGGTGTTGTATTCATCGAAGACAAATATGTTAAAATGTTAAAATGTAAAAATCTGCTGACATTTTTAACAGTTGGGGTAACATCAGATGCTGTTTACACTCTTATCTTATCGTATATGTTTACACAGATGTTGATGACGCGTTCTTCGAATCTCGACCAGACTCTTCAATTTATTGTTAAGGATAATAGTTGTAATGACGTAATGTTCGGCAGACAAAACGTATACGTATTAAAAGTTTTACTCGTATTGCAAGACATCGCTCGTTTATGAAGTTAAAATTCATTAAAAATTTTTGCTCGTCTTACAAAACACTCGCAACCCAAGTTACTCGCAATCCAAGGTTCTACGTACTTGTTTTGCATTTCTTAAGCATAAAAAAAGGTGGGGCAGATTTACCACTCAATCTCGGGTAACTTTAACCCACCTCCTACAAATCAATTAAAATACGTGGATTTCAGTCTAATAAGTTGCAAAGGTCACATTAACGCACTTAATGAGTTAAATGAACAAGGATTTATAAGAGTTATTTTTGTGCGTAACATTTTTCTACGTAACCTGCTACTGCCTTTAAGGACTAAGATATATCGACACTTTTAAGAGAGTGTTTTAAATTTTATATTAAAATCTTAAGTATTTGAGAAACCAAGCCTAATTCTATGACAAATAATTAATTCAATTGTTTGTGCGGGATGGAGGGGTGATTATTATTACAGCCGACTTAACAGATGGTATAGCGCACAAATCCCACATATTTGTTACAGCTAAGAAAGCCTTAACCAGATCTGCCGGTACCAGGGGTCCATCATGGCCGCTTGGGTTTGAGACGAGCACGCTAGTCCTACACGACCAAGGGTATATGAATAGTTAATGGATAGATGAAGATATCACAGCCCCACAAAAAAATGTTCTGTCCTGGGAACGTGGCTATGGTATTCAAATGCACTTATCGACACTGAAACAGAATCCAACCTCAGAAAAGCACATACACCCTTAAAATCTTGCGCTAGAGCCAAAAACAACCCTCAAATGGAGTAAAACACTCCTGACATATGATGACAATAAATACATGCAAAAATGGTTGAAAACCGCAAATGTTTTGTATTTGGAAATAGACCTCTGGAATATGGCCAAGAACCCTCCTCCCTGAGGGGGTTAAGCCACCCCAAAATGGGTCAAAACTACCCCTTAGAACGAAATACAATAAATACATGCAAAAAATGATTGAAAACCGCAAATGTTTTGTTTTTAGAAATGAACTTCTGGTATATGACCAACACCCCCCTTGAAAAGGTAAAATCACCATGGGGTATCACCCTTACATCAGAGTTACAATAAATAAACGCACCCAAAATAAAATACATGCAAATAAATACATACTAAAAAATAAATTCAATAAAACCCCGTTAATCCTCTAGTCTCTGGATTTATGATGTCTCTTCCTTTTATTTTTAAACGATCAGCGTACTGGTTGCCTCTTATGTACTTCATTAATCTTTCGTTTTTCTTTTCATAGATCAGCAGTAATCCGCCATCATATGCGCATCCCATATTCTTTGCGACTTGAAAACAACATTTGCGGTTTTTAACAATTTTTTGCATGTATTTATTGTTATCATAATCATATGTCAGGAGTGTTTCAATCCATTTGGGAGTTGTTTTTGGCTCTAGCACAAGATTTTAAGGGTATATGTGCTTTTCTAAGGTCGGATTCGGATTCAGCGTCGAAAAGTGCATCCGAATACCATCCCACGTTCCCAGGAGAAAACATTTTTTTGTGAGGCTGTGATATCTTCGTCTATCCATTAACTATTCATATAGCCTCATTTTTTTGTGGGGCTGTGTATTTAGTGCAAAAATACAAAACTGTTATAGTTCCAAAAAATACTAAAATAAAAAACATAACACATTATTAATAACACGGTGCAACAAAGTTGGTTCAACTTTAAAAATATTTCCGGGTTTTCATACACTTTTCCGAGAATTTAAGATATGTTTTTCAGGTTAGGTCAAATTCCAGTTATAGTAATTCGAATTTGTTTTCAAAGAAATCTCGCTTTTTAGTTGCTCGATAAGGGTAGGTGCGTTTTAACGTTTACCAGGTAATAAGATTGATTACCTGGTAGTGGTTAACTTCTTTTTGGCGTAATTTTTGTTTTCGGTAACAAGAACTAGCATTGCCGAAGCTGGTTACTTGGTTACAGAATTCGTTACTCAGTCGTTAAGAATAGGCGAGTTTGAGCGTTCACCAGGTAGTTGTTGGTAGATAGGCACCCTAGTCTCTCCGTAATTGATCCAGACCGCAACCACTCACCATAAAGAGATGAGAGCCCTAGACCAGTTCAGTTGTCCAATAATAGTCAAGTCGGACCATACTACTTATTTTACAATAGCTAATAGTAGCCAACCTCTAAGCAAATAATAGCCAAATATACGTGCCAAGCGCCAAAACAAAAAACGGTAGAACCAGGAAGCATTAAAAGATGGTCAAAATGGCACTAAATCTCCAAACTGTCAATCCTGTTTATATGTTGTACACATGCTATTCTTCTATTGGTGTTTTGAAGTTGGCATGTAGAAGTCACTTCCTAAAAAGATCGGTTTGAGTAAGTGGCTACATGACATTCGAAACAACACTATTTGACCTGGCCCGAAAAAATCAACAGCAGGCAAAAAGTGTAATGAATAAATATATGTTGCTGTAGTGAATTATATCTGAATCGTTAATCAGTTTTATAACATCTTGGTTGTAGAATATTTCGCCTATTTGTACTGGGCACTTTCATTTTTTCCCAAATCTCTCTGGAGCGTTTCGTAATACACAACCGCGTAATATTTTTCTTGATATTTTGCTTCACTAGGTTTCAAAAGATCACCACCCCATTTTTTCAGGATAAACTTGTATTTAATACTAAATAACCCTCTGTTGGTGTAAATTTAGATACCATTGTTATTCAGTTTTTTTATTGGTTACGTCTTCGTTTTCATAGAGTATCTCATCCTTTCTCTTCGGTCACTGCCATTTCTTTCCAACCCCTTCCAAAGCATTGACAAGGTAGGTAAAACCACTGTTTTCATCTACAATGATGTTATGTTGGTCACAACGCCTGGGAATACTGCTTATTGTAATGTTGTAACTACAACATAGTCATTGATTTGATATTTTTTTCTTTTGGTGCGGACTCTGAAATTTGGTGTAGCCCAGGGCCTAATATGATGTATTCTTCAGTAATAGCGGTCGAAGATTGAATTGAAAACCTTGGTGCAAAAAGCGGTCAAGTCCACTTTTGGGTGAAATTTAGTTTTCACACTGGGTATATATTTTAAAGATCACCGATCGATTGGTGACGATAAGTCCGCAGTATAATAACAGTTCGACAAGCTCTATAACTTGCCCTAGACTGTAACGTTATATGCACCAAGATCTCAATTATTATATGGGCATTTCATCAATATTTTTATATGCTTATATATATTATTATATATTATATTTTTATTGGCTATTTCAATTGTCTCATTGTCATCAATACTTTTAGTAACTTCTTTTTCATTTTTCTGGTCCAGTTCTTCTAAAAATGTTTCTTCGTTTCTCTATTCTCATAAATTTCTGAGATATTCCAGCTTTCTAATTCTATTTCTGCATCTATAGAACCTTCATCATCTATGTTAGATTTATTATTATTATTTTTCTCTTCTTCATTTCTCTTTTTAGATTGATTTTTCTTTGAGTCTAAAGGCGTCTGTTTCTCTTGTTTACTTGTTCCATTTTTTTAAGAAGCTTTTTCTTTATTTTTATAAAATACTTCGACTTTGCAGACACACTTTTGTCTGAGAGAATGAGAAGCGGAGCTCCTATTTCGTCGAGGCATTGAAAGATCGAATATACGAATATTTTCTAAATATTGGTAGAACTCTGGCCTAGCAGCATTTTGCATATTATTTAAACCAGCAGGTTAGTAATTATTCGTGCTCGTGACACCGAGTATATGCCCGTTGCTTTATTAAAGATTCTGAGAAGGGATTCTGGACTATACTTAAGAACAGCAATAAAACAATACAAAACGTTATCACTAATTCTAATAAGTCTGTAATGAAAATGATTTACTACTGGATGTGCTACATACATTCAAAGTATATGCCTCAATCTTTTTATAAAAGTGGACTAGTTGCGATTTGAAAAAAGCTCTTCGTATATAATACATATGTAAGGAAAATCTGAGGCAAACCATATTTGGGAAAATCCGATTTCTTCATACTCCTAAGTTCTTATATTACATATCATAATATATTTAGTTTAGTATAGGTATTTTATTCATTTTCTTATATACGACGCGATAGTATAGTTGTTTTTTAAATTTATTTTTCCTAAACTAACAAAAAACCGCTTTCTTGGGCTTTGAAAGTGAAACAGCATAAAATCTTAAAAATGAAATCTTAAGTGAAAAATCTCACCTGACACGGGAAGATGCTGGCGGATTTGAATGTAGCATACCAAAATTAAGTTTAGACACCAGTTTAAACTTATACACCAAAAAATACATTGATATGGTTGTGTTATCTTTACAATACGAATTTTTACTTGGAGTGGGTGTGTTATCCTGACATCATCAAGAGTAGAACCTTATCCCCATGAAATAATTCAAAACTGGATAACCTATATCTAGTTTTATATGCTCAATCAAATGATTCAAATTTCTTATATGTATTCTATTCTATACTACATATGGCATATGTACACTAAAATCGCATTGTGAACATTTAAACGATATTGTTAACTCTTCAGAGGCAATGCAATAGAAAAGTTAGATAAGTAAAGAAGGTATTAAAAGGATATATAAAAAGAAACTTATATTTTGAAATTTATTGATTCAAAAAACGAAAATACCATAGAGTTATGAACGCAGCTTTAGTGAGAATTTATAGAAAAATTTAAAAATTGCGTCGTGATCACATTTTTCTTTAAAATTCCTAATAACAAATCAATACATTAATATCTACCATTCCTTTGATGTATCATTCTAGTGTTAGTACCACGTATGTGTTCAGGTTACAAAACCATGCCATTAGCTAGTAAAAGAGCAACAGTGTCTCAAAAGACAAGAAAATAATGCAGAGATAAAAAATGCAAATATACAATTATTAGTTAAAGAGAATTAGAAAGAAATTTCATATCCTACTGTAACAATAACTCAAAATTTTGTATAATCATTGGATGTAAGACCGATTGGTAAGATTCATTTATTTTAAGAATTCATTAAAGCATATAAATCTATAAAACTTCTTATACCTTTCGGTGTCGAGGTGCCGCACGCACCGAGCCGCAGAGTGGATATGTGGGTGTGAGACGAGGCAGCGGAGCCATGTAGGCAAGTACACTGCGCTGGTGATTTACCCATCCGAGTACTTTCCGGAGCAAACTCGACTTAACTCCGTCAAGCGATATAATGCACTATAACCACCCTGCCATGCAATCAATGTAATAGATAAACAATGTTTTCTAGATTACCTACCACCAGAAACGTATCATCCATTCCTCGAACTAATTTTAGAAAATAGGTGCACAAATTAGTTTATTAGTTGTATTAGTTTCTCAACAAAGAATTCCATCTTGCTTATTACAGTCTAAGAACTGATATAAGTGTTGGCATAGAAAAACCAGTAGATGAACAACACTGATATTATAACTAGAAAAAAGATCTAAATCCAGAAATCTAACTCATATAATATTTACATGATTCACACGGAGGTGAACAGTTTTGCAGCTTATCTCGTTGTCTTTTACAGTAAATTGTGAAGTGAGAACTAGGCCCTAGTGTATTAAAACTGCTTTGATTTCTAAGAAATAATAATCCGAGCCATTTACAGTTTCCTGTACACTTAGGTTATGTATCTCACAAACTTCTTCAACTTACTTTGTACCATCATTTAGCAAAAGTTAGATAAATCTTTTTTAAGTGACTTCAAAGTTTCATATTATACTCATTCTTTAAATGCTTTTAAAAGTTTAAGACGCTCAATAATAGCATTGAATTAGAAAATTATATGAAACTTCATAAGGGTGCGCTTGTCTTAAGTTTTATTATAATCAGTATAATGATATTAACTTTTATGTAATAATCTAAAAACACTTTATCTATAAAATTCATAACATTACATTGTAGTCGTTACAGCTTAATACTTTTATATTGATTGTATATTGGCTTGTATCGCAGCAGCATTCATGGCCTCCCCTAAGGCTTAAGTATATGAAATTGCCGTACTATAATAAGTAGAGCTATAAAAATGTGGCAAGTGATTAAAATGCTTATAACATAAAAACCATTTCAAAGGGTGCAATTGAAAAGAATATTTATTGCTATATATTATAGCGATCATAAGGTGTACAATAATCTATAGTTACATCGGAATACTAGCAAGAAATAATCATACAGTCTTTTAGTGGAATACTTTAGTGGGAGGTTGCTAATAATACTAAATGGAAATAAAAATGGTAAAGTGGTGGTTCCATAGATACTAAAATAAATTAGAAAATATGTGTTAAAACACAAACTCATAAGATTAAATTATCGGATACTTGGAAAATGCATCATAATCTTTCACAACGAAATAATTCTTCGCATCTACTACCCTAAAAGAAACACGGCACTAGAACTGGAATAAGACAATGAGAATTATTGTAACTATGGTCTATGTCAAGTGAAAAAGCCAAAAACTAAAATGTAAGATAATTTAATCTGTAGATCTTATCCTGCATTTGCTTAGTTTCGCTTTGAACAATTGTAGCTTAGTAACCGCATAAACTGTTGTTAAAAAGTGTTTACTTACAGTGAGTTAAAGTAATTATATAATTACTTTATAAGCAATATCAAAGAGTTTTAGATACTCGATGCAGTAAGTTTAAAAGTAACACTAACGTGCTTCTCTGAGATTATCAAAAACCAGAATTAGTGATGGACTCGAGCAGAGTCGAGCCGAGCTTTCCTAGAAAGCTCGACTCGACTCGAAAAAAGATATTCGAAAAAAGATATATAGATAGCCGGTGATAGTAAACAGGTTTCAAAGAAAGGATTAGGGGATGATTCATTGCGGCTTCTTTTCATTACCCATTCGGTTTAAAACCAAATGTTAAACAAATTTTTAGAAAATCCCGAAATAAGTAGGTAAACCTTTTTAGATAAGTGATTTGTTGTTGAAGAAGATTTTGGAATCCGATTTGTTTCTTTGATCTTGTTCGTGTACTTACACCAAGGTGTCATTCACAATTTTAAACAATTTTACCGTAAACAAATTGTACTGCAAATGATAGAGCAAATGGACAACAAACCAACAGCTTAAAGCAATAAATGTTCTCGATGCTGTGCGTTTGATACGTTTGTCATGGAGTCAGATTAAACCAGAAACAATTAAGAATTGTTTTAAGAAATCGGGTCTTTACACAGAATTTAAGGAAAATCATTTGGAAGAATGTTGTTCTGATGAGGAGCTTGCAAAGTGGCATACAATATACTCTGAGATTTCCTTCAATGAATACATAGAAATAGACAATAACTAAGTAGGTAACACATTTGTAGGTTATTGATGATGTCAGTGTAGCTTGACAACGACAGAATTATTTTAAGAAAAAGATTTAGAAATTCAAACTAAGACAACCGTTTTATATTCCATAACAACCCTTGACCAAGATAATTTTTGATATCACGGTATTAATAAATTAAAAGTCATCATTAATCTTAATAAAAAAACGAAACAAACTAAAATTACTAATTTTTTTAATATAAGTTATTAAATCCACGACGTTATCAACAGGTTTTGAACATAAAAGATAAGAACAGATTGCAAGCAGCAACTCTTGTTACTTCAGCTATTAAAAACTTATAAAGTGGCGTGCAGGAGTTTTACTTTTTAACATTTTGTTTGTCATTGATGAATACATTACACCTTAATAGCAGGATAAAATATTTATATAATAATTAAAAATTTTCAAAATTTAAAAATTATGTTTTAAGTGTTATAGTGTAATGAAGCCATGTAAAGAAAAATAATTACGCAAATTCTTAGTTATAATCCGTTAAAGTACAAAATAGGGAAAATACTGTAAACTGTACAATTTTCTCGAGCCGGCTCGAAAAGCTCGAAAAACTCGATTTCAAAAACTCGACTCGGGCTCGACATACGAGAAGCTCGACTCGACTCGAATAAAGAATTGTCGAACTCGACTCGAAACTCGACTCGAAATCGAGTCGAGTTTCGAGTCGAATCGAGCTTGGCTCGGGCTCGAGTCCATCACTAAACAGAATCTCTTTTTCATTCGGTCAAAATCCGAACCTTACATTTCAGTGCAAAAAGAATTAATTATCTCATTAATCTATTCACAAACGTAATTATTTTATTTTTAAGAATATTATTAACCTATTATTACCACAGGTTTTGAGTTTGACTCATTCTTTTGGTGTCAAATCTGTCACTACACAAAAATGTAAAAAAAACGTACAAAACATTAGAATCATTTGCGGGAAAGTTTAAGTTTATCAGCAATCCTGATATAAAAGTATGAAATTAGTCTAGAAAGGTTTTGAAAATAGTTATTTGTATAAGAAGACACTAAAGTTGTGCTCTTTTGTCACGAATATGGAGATACCCATATACCATATGAGTGAAAAAAAATCAACTTTAGTGCTGGAGGGTGTACATTACGTTTTTTTTTTCTGAAATCGTGAAATTAATAATTTAATTATACATAACTAACACTGAGATCTGCTCACTATGGGAATGTGTGGGTGCTGCACGATAATGCGCATCCTCACGTTGCTTGAAACACGGCAAAAGTTTGGGTGGACAAACCACTGGACCATCCTCCATATAACCCGGACCTGGTGCCATCGGACTTTCATCATTTCCCGAAACCAGAATAATTCTTGTGTGGAAAACACCTGCAGACTGATGGACGGCATCCACGAAAGTGTCAACAAGTGGGTCAAGAAACAGGCGGCAGACTTTTTCAACGAGAGGATTGTCAAGCTTGTCTCCTGGTCTCAAGAATGCTTGGACGTTAACGAGGATTTTATTGAAAAGTACTTTACATCATATTTTCATTGTAACTAGAAAGTTTTTGAGTTACAATAAATTGTTATGAGTTTACGACAAAAATATCCTTACTTTAAAAATGGCCCTTGTTAATAAATTGTTAGAAAAGAGTGCACTTACAAATTATGACATTAGCACGCGCCATGTTGCATAGATGTCCACAAACTTGTGCTCATCTAAGTTATTCAGAATATAAGTAATATGCCTCCGAGCATTCATCAATTCAGTCTAGAATGGTGCCAGTGTTTTTCTTTCTAAATATTATATTGGAGAAAAGTTACTACATCTACTTTCTCGTGGAATCTCTTGATACATTTTAAAAAAAATAGTATCTTGCAAAAGATCAAAAACCAAAAACTAGAGAGGTTGGCAGTTTATGTGAACATTCTCATACCAGATTCCTTCGATAAACTGCTTGAGGGCTGCTAGCCAACTACAGCAGCTTATTCAAATTAAGTAATTGATATACTTGCTTAAGGTATAACTGAACCAACTCCAATTAATGTTACCTAGAGATTTAATGCCAAGATAATAACCTTTTTAATTTCTCCTCCGAGTTTCTTCAAATCTATCCACTTTTTTGCATCAATATTTCTAGTACTGTTTATATCGTAAACACTATTGTCTAATTTATTATCGGCTATTATTAATTTCTATTTAAAAGCTCAATAAATCCCATAGTAAGCAGTATAGCAATATCAGTATTTCGGTATACAATATATCAGTATGCAGTATATAACTATTCAGTATATTAGTATACAGTATGTCAGTACACAGTATATTAGTATACAGTACATCAGTATATCATATCATATCAGTATACAATATACCATATTGATATTCTTCTAGAATTAGGTTGCCTCACGGTAGTGCTTATAGTCGCCTCCATAGTGACGTTTGTTGTTGCAGTGAAAACTCAGTGCCTACCAGTCGATGCTACAAATGTGTGCTTAGCATGCTATTTGCTATCACTTGTGTTGTACATCTTTTCGAGTTTGTATCTTTGTCTGTCTGCAACAGGTAGTGTAAAGGGTAGCGCGAAGAAAAAATTAAAGTTGAAAATAACAGCCACACTAATAGCTGCACATATATACAGATCAGTTATTAGTACTAGACACATGTACGAGTGGTTAGTCTGCTGAACAGATCTACAAACTACAGAGAATGTGGTTGTACATTTAATAAGAATATTTCTAGCTATATTTATATTATTATTAAGGAAATTATTTTGCAGGTATTTATTGCTATCCAAATACGTAAAAATCGCATTTGTTTTCAATAATTATTTAATAAACTAAAATAAGAACAGGCGTAACGAAATCCAAGAAAGATAAAATATCCAGGCAAGTCTAACCGTCGTGCGCACTCAGACCGGCAGGAGTAGTGCTATACAGAGGTGGGCAAAAGTATGGAACCAAGTAAATATCTCTAGAGTTTTTAGAGATATCGAAATGAAATCTGGTAAGCAGATATTACAGTAAATTGTGTATTTGCGTTGAATGTTTTTGAGAATTTTGAGTTTCCGGTTTAACCGGAAGTAATGCCGATTTTAAAATTTGTAATGGAACACCCTGTATATTATTTTAATTTTGAGTAGTACATTTTATTACGATTACAAAAATATGGGGTTCGATATGTTTTATTTCAAGGCCAACCGAGATTTTTACAATAAAAGACTTTTGAGGCAAAAACTAATGAAATCTAGTAGTCTAATGAAACAAACGTAACAATCACATTAGTAATCAAAATTAAATTAATACAAAACGGGAATAGTTATTTGTATGTCAAGGCCCGAAAGAACAACTTTGCTGGACGAGTCTGAAGATTGCGGGATGAGGGAGCGCAGCGACCGAATCTTGCAACAGGCGAGGCCAGCAAAGTTGTGTTTCGGCCGAGGCGTACACAAAATTTTTTCGTCGACCAATTTGAGGTTGTGTCACAGATTATAAATTTGCATACAATAACTATTGTTTTGATTTCTCGGGGAGAGAATTTAACAACGCATAATTTGCTTGTTCCTGCAGATCTGGCGGAGTATTAGAAATATTGCTGTCACTGTCTTCGTCCATAATATTTAACTTCGCAAATAGGTATTCAAATTATTAACAATAACCAGCACCAATGTGACCAAGTTAACGACAATTTGAAGGTTATGTAACATAATTTGACAGATTAATATTAAAATGATACAGCATTAATCAAGCAACTTACAATTTACAGCTATATATCAAGTTGCCTATATCACCCTGCATGAACCGAAAGTGTTTTTTCAGTACAGAACTGTCATTTTCGGTTCATGCTCCAGCAAAGCGTCGTTTTCGGTATTTAAATTAGTACCGAATAGACAACTTTCGGATATGGTCGACGAAAAAATAAAACAGGAGTACTTTCTAAAGGGAAAATAAACTTAATGTAGTAAATGTTCGAACTGAGCTCCATTTACTTCTTGACAAAAGGCTAGTCTATTTGTAAACTCCCTTGTAACATTAATTATTACTTCTGGTGAAATTCTTTGACTCTCTTCGGTTATTTTTTCAGCTAGTTCTTGCAAACTGTTTGGTCGATTAAGATAAACTTTGGACTTCAAATAACCCCATAGAAAATAGTCCAGTGGAGTAAGGTCGGGGGATCGCGCAGGCCATTCAATGGTACCTCTTCTTTCAATCCACCTATGATAAAATTTCCTATCTAAACGATCTCGAACAATGCGAGCCAAATGGGGTGGTGCCCCGTCCTGCTGAAACCAGATATTATTTGGCAGTTGTCCATTTCCCTCCAGCGTCGGAATAACTTGCGTATCTAAAAGCTCTAAATATATATCCCCGTTTAAAGTTTCTTCTAAAAAGAAAGGCCCTACAATTCTGTTGTTGTAAATACCGGCCCAAACGTTCAATTTTTGACGATGTTGCGTATGAGCCTCTTGTATCCAGTGAGGGTTAGTTTGCGACCAGTAGCGGCAGTTATGTCGATTTACTGTACCGTTCAAACAAGACGTAGCCTCGTCCGAAAATACCATATTTCTTACAAAGATATAATCACGGTTGCAAATATCCATCATTGTTTCACAAAATTCTAACCGTTATCGAAATCGTCGTCGGAGAGTCCTTGAACAAGGCGAATTTTGTAGGGATGATATTTTTCTCGTTTTAATATTCTTCCTATTGTACGACGGCTTATTGCGTGTATATTGGCAAGTTCAGCAGTAGACAAATGAGGATTTTCCTCTAAAGATATTTCGATATTTTCAACTACATCGTTTTTTGTAGAAGTTTTTGGACGTCCACTTCTTGGTAAATTAACGACTGTGCCACTTGTGATATAACTTTGTAAAGTTTTTGTTACTAGCGAACGTGATATTTGCCGATCCGGATGAATATCATTAAAAAGATCACAAACTTCTTGATGCGTTCTTCTTCGGTCCCCAAAGCCAATCATCGTTAGAATTTCTATTCTCTCTCTTTCACTTAGATGGATCATTTTGCGTTCAAGTTAAAACACCTACTTATTTTAACTACTATCACGGCTAATGTCAGTTTCATAAACTGTGATTGTTACGTTTGTTTCATAGACTACTAGATTTCATTAGTTTTTGCCTTAAAAGTACTTTTATTGTAAAAATCTCGGTTGATCTTGAAATAAAACATATCGAACCCCATATTTTTGTAATCGTAATAAAATGTACTATTCAAAATTAAAATAATATACAGAGTATTCCATTACAAATTTTAAAATCGGCATTACTTCCGGTTAAACCGGAAACTCAAAATTATCAAAAACATTCAACGCAAATACACAATTTACTGTAATATCTGCCTACCAAATTTCATTCCGATATCTCGAAAAATTCCAGAGATATTTACTTGGTTCCATACTTTTGCCCACCTCGTATAGTGACAGAGACTGTATCATTCTGACATCACTGCTAGGTATCATCTTTCTCTGTAAGCGCTGAAAAACCACTCTAAAGGAAAAATCTACATCGAATCTGTTTTCTCCAGAAAAAGCTTTATAACTATTATTAACTTGATAACTTATTATTAACTTATAACTGTAAATAGAAAAAGTGTGTTATTCGCTTTCAATGCGAACCATCTTAAAAATTGTTCTTTTTTATAGAGTCTATTAGCATATACCATGCCGGTCGTGCAGAAAAATAATAAATTCATCCATATTCATGGTTCATCCGAAATAACCCATGTCTCCATCCAGCTCTCTAAATATTCAATTTCGCATTACGATGATTCATTACAGTGTGTTAAAATAAACCTTGTTAATAGTATTGTTCAAAACCTTTATAGTGCTTCTCTAAACTACTTTTAAAAGAGGTGAAACAGGACATTTGATAACAAAATAAAGAAAAAACATGAACGATTTAAGTAGAACGCGTTTGATCAGAAATATATTTCAAACTTACCTTATGTTAGGGAATTCCACCTGAAACAAGAAAAATAAATCTTTAATTGATCCAGAAGTACATTCTAGAAGTTAATAATATTAACTGTATGTTATTATTAGTAGTGTATTATTTACAAATAAAAATACATAAAAGAATTTCGGTTATTTTAGCAATTTTTAGCTTTTTTGTATGTTCTCATACTATACGTTCTGCATTGTATGTACTAAATAACTTTCATTAGTTGTTATTAATTTATGATCAACGGAGAATATGCTTGCAGTATTTAACACAAATAAATAATTCTAAACACGCATAAGTACATTACAAGTAAACTAGTAAGATAGTAACGATCTTGCAGTAATAAATATCCATTATAAAGTAGTAAATACCACGCTTATGACACTTAACAAGAAAACCCGATTTCTATTTATGACGGCTGTACCTCGTTTATTAATAATTAATAAGCTTTTAGGATATCAGTAATACCTATATATCCGTCTATAAAAATATAGAAAAGATTGAAATCAGAATAAAATGAAAGTTAACGAGTTTAACACCTCATGCCATAAATGAATGTTGCACTTGAGTTTGATTTAAATATTAATTAGGTAACTTTTATTCCTACTCGATTTTATTAAAAATTATTTACTTATGTTAATAAATATGTATATAGTTGGACCGGACTAATTAATGCAATATAAATGTATCCAGAAATCTACAGTAAATGTCAATGAAATGGCTGTTAAATAACATACAAATATATTAAAGTATTAAATAAAATAAGATATACTGTTATAATTTACAGGATATCAGTTTTCAGTAACTGTATTTCTTATTTTTTGTAAGAGACGCTTTAAAATCCTACGCTTGATGATTTAAGAAAATAATATTGATGAAGAAAGAAAACTACGGAAAACGAGGTCAGTTTTAAAAGTATTTTTAAGGATGCCTCTGAAAAGTTGAAAATTAAATAATTGAAGTAATTGGGTATTTAAGGAAGAAAGGGGTTTAAGTGTACGAGTTGGTAAGTTTTTAACAACATTTTCAATAATTACTATATTAGAAATTGATCAATGATGAATCAAAATGATCAATTTCAAGCCACTAGTTCTCGGATATTCATGCTCGTTGTCCCCTTCTGATCATGTCAAGAACGGAGCCGGACATTTCAGCGCGGACGTCTCAGTGCGGCCTTTTCGGCGTGGAACACTTCAGAGCGGGGACACATCGGCGCAGGGGTGGGAGCAGGCCACTTGGGCGCAGGAACATTTCGGTGCGGACGCAGGTCGGCTCAAGGACATTTGAGTTCTGGGGAAGGGTGCATCATTGCGAAGAGATACTACACCTTTTTTTTAGAAATTGTCTAGTATTATTGTAATGAACAAAATCTGTCGATACTTACAGTATGATCGATGAAATACGATATTACGAGAAAAGAACTCAATATCTGCCAATCAAGAAAGTACATACGAGTACTGCTAAAAAGCTTATCAATTATTGCGTGAATATTCTGTATTATTAGTGCACTTAGTGCTGTTTAATTAGCTAGAAATTCTTTGGCATCTAAAAATGAATGTCGAACTGTGTCTCCTGAGGGGAGAATCTATTCGTATCCAACGTAATGAATAATTGTTGTTTATAAAAATATGTTTTATAAAAAATATACACTTCTTCTTAATCTTTATTCTCTTATTAGTGGAGTATAACTAAGCAAAAAAAGAGCATTATCTCGGAACCGGTCCAAACTACTTCGATTTGAATAATTTTTTTTAAAGTCTTGTAAATATAAAATACTAAAACCATTACAAATTAGAAATGGACGCTCAGAACGGGAAATTTGGTGAAACTGGAATAACCTAAAACCATAACCAAGTAGTCCCGCACCGGTTGCTCGACCATCTCAGAACAGGATAATTTTTGGTGTGTTATCACATCTATGCATTGGTAGTTCGAAGCCACTATTAATTTATTTTTATTCCTTTTGGTTGAAATACGGCAGCCATATTTGTTTCGTGGTGCACGACGTTTCTTGCACTTTTCTATGTAAACAAAAATCTTGATATCTCAAGAACAGTTGGTAGTAGAAAACCATTGCATTCTTCACATTTCGAACTACATTTGTTGTTCTAAACATAAATTTTGTAAGATGCTTCCTTATGGGCGCAAATTAAGTCCGAAGATTAACGCTTTTTTTTGCAGAATTTCGGCTTTTTAGAGTGTCATATTTCCAGACAATGGTGAAGTATCAGCGCTCATTCTTTTTAAAAAAGTACACAGTTAAGGATAGTTTATGTTCAAAATATTTCAAATCTGAAACTTCATTATTTTGGTATTTATGGGCTTTTGAAATTCTCGTTTTCTTCATTTTTGAGCAACTTTGGACCTCAACATCTCTTATGGTCATGGATGGATTTTTTCGTGCATATGAAGCAGCATATGATGGCAAACTGTGGTAAAAATTTTAACTTTGTTATTATAGTGAGGACAGAGTTATGCTCAGTTGAAAACTGTAAATGCATACCATTTCCATTAGTTTTAGTATTAGTATTACTGAGTAAATATACTTTATTCTGGTGCTATTATTGGTTTGGGAAAGCAAAATTATTATTATTCCTATTATTATATATAGTTATATGCTATTGATAAAAGCCCTTGCAGTGATAACTAAAGTTATTAATATAACAAGGGTGCTTTTTCTTTGTATTTTCTTCCGTGCCCGATTTCCCTATCAATCCGTGTAAATTGAATGCCAGCTAACATGAGCATAACTCTGTTCTCAAGCTAATATCAAAGTTACCATTTTCACCATAGTTTACCATCATATATTGCTTCATATCCACATAATATTAAAAAAATCCATTTATGCCCATCAGAGTTATTGAGGTGAAGGTTGCTCAAAAATGAAGAAAACGAGAATTTCAAAAGCCCATAAATACCAAAATTATGAAGTTTCAGATTTGAAATATTTTGAACATAAACTATCCTTAAGTGTGTACTTTTTAAAAAGAATGAGCGCTGATACTTCACCGTTGTCTGGAAATATGACACTCTAAAAAGCCGAAATTTTGCAAAAAAAGCGTTAATCTTCGGACTTAATTTGCGCCCATAAGGAAGCATCTCACAAAATTTATGTTTAGAACAACAAATGTAGTTCGAAATGTGAAGAATGCAATGGTTTTTACCGCGACTTTCTACGACCAACTGTTCTTGAGATATCAAGATTTTCGTTTACATAGAAAAGTGCAAGAAACGTCGTGCTCCACGAAACAAATATGGCTGCCGTATTTAAACCAAAAGGAATAAAAATAAATTAATAGTGGCTTCGAACTACCAATACATAGATGTGATAACACACCAAAAATTATCCTGTTCTGAGATGGTCGAGCAACCGGTGCGGGACCACTTGGTTATGGTTTTAGGTTATTCGAGTTTCACCACATTTCCCGTTCTGAGCGTCAATTTCTAATTTGTAAAGGTTTTAAGTATTTTATATTTACAAGACTTAAAAAAAAAATTATTCAAATCGAAGTAGTTTGGACCGGTTCCGAGATAAAAACGCAAAGTTACTCCACTATATGCAGAAATTTGCAGAAGAATTTTAACTTTAATGTTTTAGTAGCTCAGAAAAATGATTTTTTCTTAAATCATTAAAATCATCATACAAAACTTAAAGTAACAAAAATTTTATAAAAGCAATAAATTAATGATCCGGTTACTACCATTAAATGACATAGGAAAATTCATATTAACATTGAATATCGTATCACTGATAAATACGTGGCCCACTTCAAGGATTTTGTCTCAGTAGGTAACACTTATAAATGGATCTTGATTAGTGCTTATAGTCCAGTGCTTAAAAACAAACTAGTGAGAATGCGCAGAGCTAGCATTGCCATGACGAACAAAAACAACTGTATACTTAATAAACTAATTTATTTTTGAAAACTAATGTTGAAGTAACACATTAGTTGTCATAAAAACTAA
Organism: Agrypnus murinus; assembly: GCA_929113105.1. NCBI lineage: Eukaryota > Metazoa > Arthropoda > Insecta > Coleoptera > Elateridae > Agrypnus > Agrypnus murinus. The sequence continues at coordinate 76,474,337 of OV816024.1, forward strand.
AATTAAAAGTCCTAAAATTTTTCGTTAAAAAAAATTGTTGCTAAAAATGTTTATCTTTTCGTAAATTTTTAAAAAATACAAAATTTTTCATTTTTTTTAAATTTACCGAAATTCTCGGTGGTCATTTTGACCACTTTCCCGAAGAGATACCAAAAAAATGTTTTAACCAAAAGTTTCTTAGAATTCGATGTACTATAAGATTCCAAAACGAAAAATTCAAAAAAGTCAACAGGGAAAAAGGCGACAGACAGACCGACAGACCAACAGACCGACAGACAGACAGCTTCACGAATTCAGAGACGAACTTTTTGTTCGTCGAAAATACTGGAATAATTTAACCAAACCAGGCGAAATTCTAAAATTAAGAAGGTGTATGTGTGTACATAAAAATAAAAAAGATTAGACTAATAACAGGGTAGCTTGTCCTAAAAGAATTAGATTAATGGTCCAAGAAAACGTTTTTTTAAATATCTCCGAAAGTTTTACCGCGCGTCAGAATCTTCACTTGTTTTCATTGCATAAAAATCACCGTTGCTTGCTTAATAAATTTTTACAGGATATAGAATCTCTTCACGCATAATACGGTTTTACACGCATTTTCTTCAAGTTTTTTTATTTCCCTAATTATCTTACAGCAAAAATATTCCAGAATACAGTAACGAAGAACATTAAGGATCAAATAATGCCCTTACGGATTGACTTTGATTGCAACCGAAAAACTACAGAAAATACAAATGTCAATTTTAAAGTTTTAACAAACGAGATTTGATCCCCAATTTTCTTTTTTATAGTAGTCTAAAACAACGCACAACGCTTGTCAACATTTTTGCCTGCGACCCAATTGCATATAACATAAAATTTAAAAAATAGGTAGTATATCAACATGATACTGGGTCTACACGGATCAACTTGATATTACATATAATGGACAAATAATCTTTAAGTTGAATTTCATATTTGGGAATCTAGACTTGCTTGGTATGAAACTAATTGTAAGCGTATTACCAACTTTTTAAAATTTAACACCTTCTGGTAATTGTCGAAGAACTGCTTTGATTGCAAGTAAAATACCATTTCTGTACAAGAAGCAATAAAAAATTATTAGGGTAGATTATGTAGAATATCAGTTTCTTTTCCTGAACCAGCTGAAGCACCCACCTAATGGCAATAGCGTTCGTTGATGTTCTTCAGTTCTTGCACTATCTTATATCTCGCACTGTATTTTAAAAACGAATGTCATACAAAGAATCGGCCATTCTCAGAATATTTCGCCAGTCCTCGCATTGAGGCAAGGTATCAGCTGCCATTTCGAGCCTCATTAAAAATCTAACGCAACCTATAGGTTGAGAAACGCTGTAGTCTTAAATACCGTTACTGAAAAAGTACTAGGGTAGATAATACACAATAGGGACTGTCATTTACCAAAATTTCAAGAATTTTGACCGAGAGAATTTTTCATTAGGATTCTGCGGGGTGCAGAAATCGTCAACTTCAAACGGCTGTAATTCGAAAACTATAATTTTTTAGACTGTGTGCCCCTTAATACTTTTGATCTACACATCTAAAACTACCTTTCAGAGCAGTATGGTGAAAGTCATTTTCCATAAGAATTCTACGGGGTCCTTTATCGGAATGTTTTATAGAACAGTTGGGTTATGCCGGAACAACAAGTTACTAAGTAGATTTACATGATGGCTACTGTTGTAAATAAATAAGATCAAAGTATACAGGTTGCCCCATTTGTTATCTACTAATCTTCTTGCTATTTCTCTAAAAAGTTCAGATTTTGTTGAAAAGATTTAAAAATAACATTCAGATAGATCTAACTAATCCAAATTCCTTCTGGAATTTTTGCTACAGACAACTTGTTAAGATAATCGATAGAACGTAAAGCACTTTAGGACCACTCAATGATACACCAGATTAAAATTTAATATGGTAACAAAAACAGAGTGACAACACACGTGCCGTCACATGTCATTCATATTCAGAGTCTTTAGTATGGTCCCTAAATTTATTTATCAAATCAAAGGGGAGTTTCACAAAGAAATGATTGACACAAAGAAATCCACAAACAAGTTTTTGATTCCTATACTGTAAAAACACAAAACGTCTGAAAACAGAAGCAACTGAAGAAATTGTTGTAAAGTATTCCAAATTTTGGGAGTTATGTTCGATGATTAGCATCTAATAGACTAGTAAGCAGAGTTGGAAAATGTACGTTTGTTACCTTTCGTTATTCCTTTATAACAGGATCTACAGAACCTGCACACCAAACATGTTCAGTTTTCGCTTTTCACATTTATCACTTGACCCTACATGTTCAACCTAAAGAATTTATTTTGCTTTTACTATAGGATCTTTGACAATGTTACACGTATTATATTTAAAAATTTGAGTTACTAAGTCTTCTTTCGAATTCGGATTAGTAAAGGAACGTTCAGTATATGCTACTTGTATCCTTTTGATCATTGTATTCTAAACTTAAACTGAAGACACATAAAAGCGGGTTTTACTTTATTAAATACCCCCTACCCTCGCCGTAACATGTAACGTTACTTGGTGCAAAAAATAGGAAAAACGTTTAGAGGATTTAAAAGGGTTTAAAGGATTGTTTTGCGAGTTTTAATTAGTAATGTTTCGGTCTCTATCAACTTCCTTTTGATGGGGGCGTTCTTAACATTTAGTTAGTACTATGGAGTCGGTATAAGCTACTACTTTAGATTCTGTTTAACCTTTATAATCCTTTCTTCCATCGTCTCAATACTCGGGACTATTTTCTTTCTACTTTGCTTCTACTAAATGGATATGTAGCGTAGTTTCATATTATACTGGCTTGGAAGTTCAACTCCTCAAGTTTCTACTAGAACCAGGCTGCTTATCATTGTGGGAACGAATTGGATACAGTGCCTTCTTGATGTTTACTTATAAACTTATTTATCATCTTCTGAATTTTTAACTCTCAAAACCTAAAAAAACATCGACATAATTTGGGTTACCTTTTTTATAGTTCCTTTACATATACATGAAGTAACACTGAACATGATGCATAACTCATCATGGTTATACTCGTGTATTAAGGGAATAGCTTTAATTGGCGAATATTATCTAACAATTTATTATTTTTTCGCAGATAGCTGTGGGTCAATCTAATCAACAGAACTTTTTGCTTTCAAATTTTCAGTAAAATCAATAGACGCTTTAATCTTTGAAGGACTATACACACAGCATATTTCATCCTCAACCACTAAATCTTGTGTTCATTTTCTACTAAACGAGTTTTTTTTCTAAAAGAGATAATGATACCCACTACTTAACAAACAGCCATAAATTATGGTAGTGTAGCTATCATTTTATGTAAATGCATATCTAGCAGTGCTATTCGTCTGAAAAAAATTATGAACAAGTTATTTGATATCATTTACAGAAATTAAAAACTCTAACAGGTTTATGTTTCTGCAACGTGAATGTTATTGATATCTAACTCAAGTAATCTTATTACATGCTATGTGAAATAGTTCGTATATTTTTTATACTGCTGGACATTGTACAGCAGTCTTCAGACTTATGATTGACCTAAAAACTGATCAATGAAATCTGAAGTTGTATATTAGTTGTATTAGTAGCGTTTTTGCGATTTATAATAATTTACAATAAACATTTTAAGTGGACGTCTACTTATAACATAAATTTCACACTGCCTTATAAATCGTAACTTATCTGATTAAGTACAACTTACATGCACATATCCATAACAACCTTAGGAAGAAAACTATAAAATATTACGTCTTGGAATATTTCAACAAATTCTTAGAATTGTAATAGAAAAAAAATGTTTTAGCAAAATCTATACATAAATATTTCAAGAGAGAAAAAAGGTCCTAGATAATTGATATTTATTGTACTGGGTATACAGTAATACGTTTCTGAATTATTTATATTTTCAAACAAGCAAGGTAAATTTATTATATTATCGAAAATAAATTATGCTTGACTAATATTGTAAGCATGGCCTAAGATTAAATCAGGTTTTTAAAAAAGTATCACGTCATGGAGAATGGTTTGTCTTTTCGTGGGTTTTACATCGAAGTTCATCAGAATTTCTGTGTTTATTCACAATTTTAAAAACTTCAATCTTATTAGTTATTATTATCATCATCTTGTCTTTATATTCCCTACCATTTTAAAATTATCCCCATGCATAGTTGGAATTATCTCCTATCTAGCTCTAATAATTCCCTAACATTTGCAATATTGCTCACATTAAGAATTGACCATTGTGCATACTAAGAAGTGACAGAAAAGTAAACAAATGCAAATAGAAATTTCTTTTCTGTAAGACGGAAAATAAAGAATCAGCCAGGGATGTTGCTCGAAAACACTGCAAATTCGTAAGCTCACAAGAAGGTTATTAAACAATAGAATAATAGAAACGAAAGCTTTTGTAGAATTAACTTATCTCTCGGTACGAAAAACGAGCAACCCTTGCTAATGTAGTTGTAATCTTATGTTACTTTCCCCTGTTGGCAAATGTGATCTTAAAAAATTCAAAAGCTTCAAAAAAGATTGACTATTAGTAATGTTGGTAACAGATATCCAGTCAATAGATTTTCAATTTTGAATTTTGATACAGAATGAATTAAGAGAGATTTAACAAATACGTAACAAATACCCGTTTATCGAAAAATGACACCAGTTGAGATGGAGCAAGGGTTGACATTTTCCTGGTTATCCAAGGGTGACAGGTTTAATCGCTTGTTCTGATTGGTATTTTTTCATGGTAAAGAAGGAGTAAGACTAGTCCCATCTGAATGCCTGGTCAGAATTTCAATGCATGAATAATTCTAATTATAAACTACATGATCTATTCGGAAATTAAGTTCCTTGGACATGGCGGACATAGTTCGTTTCATAATTTGACGTTCAAAAAGGCATTGCACAAGTGAGATTTATTTAAGTTTATTACCCTTAACAGTGTTTCTGCGTCACTGAAATTCATCCTTAATTTATCATAATTTAGTGTAAAGTTATGGTTTATAGCAGTCCTGAGTAAAAACAAAAGATGCGTCCAACATCAACAAAGATATAAGCACTACAGAAAAATGACGGTGACAAGAAACGATTTTTCTGCGCTTAAATCGATACTGTGCTGTGATGTGTGTTGGCTGCTCCCCGAGATAAACCTTTAGCATTCCAGGGTACTAATCTTGAGCTGTGCATTTCAGATGACATTTGGGACAAATAGTCTGAATAAAGCTTTTTGATTAGAGAAAGTCGAGCTTTTTTGTAATTTCGATCGTCGTTTTTAGAAATGTGCATAGTTATAATAGTTATTTAAGTGCCAAGCATTGTAAATTAATCTTTACGGGTGAGCTGGAAAGTTTGTGGGGCGAGCGACGAAGGAGTGAGCCTCCATAATCCAATGAACCCATTAAAGATTAATTGCATAGCGTGTCGCGTACAAAGTCTTATTTCCACCTTCACCAGCGTTTTTTGTAAATTGTGTATTTTTTATAAAAAGACATTTTGTAATCAAAGGCCGTAGCACAATTGTCATGGTGTTGTAACAAAGTAGTTTCCATAGCTTTTTGTTGATGAGCATTGTAAAATCTTACAGGTCTCTTTTAGGAGCCCGTCAAGTTTTACAGGGCTGTAGTTGTAACTACTCATTTACCTAGTTACCATAAATACCTGTAAAGTGTCATTTACATAGAAAGTGGAAATAAAATTGTAAACGCGTTTATGGTGGTTAATTTGAGACCAGACAAAATAATTTGTCAATAAAGCGAGTTTCTTTATGCTGCATAGCAATAAGAATGGAAAATTGAACTTGAAATATATTCAAGGGTCTAATAACAGCTGTAGAATAGATCTGATTTATAAGAGAATATCTGAATATCTTATCTAATTTTCAAAGATAACATCTCATTTCCTAAGAGATAAGTTAATTAGATTAAAATGCGATTTTTATTAGTGCGGGTGGCTTTGAATTTAATTTGAAATACATAAAAACCATTCGACTTTATAAGAAAATTACATTACGAATTGTAATATTTGCTATGCGATCATTCCCCAGACTAACTATGACGCCTTGTTTTGACTTCAATAATGAATTTTTATAGTGAGAACTCCAGGTTTAATGTGCGGCGAATTCACGTCGTTGATAATATCGTTTACAAAGACTTGACCTACACGCCTACACCATTACGCTCTTCTTAATTATATTGGTGTTCTATTCTTTGCTGATAATCTAGTCGAACTTTGAACTTGGAAATTCTTAGAAATTGAAGGACGAAGATTGATCACTGAACTTTAATCTCACTTTATTTAAAGTTTTGGCACTCTATCTTTTACAATTGTTGCTAAGAACTAGACTAGGCTGTTCTTGTGATATTATCTCAGTGTTACTAGTTACGAAGTTACGTTCTTTCTATTGTTGAATCATAGATAGTTGTAAACCAACGGCGACTTTCTTTTGGGATGAAAAAGATAATTTGATCATTGGATCTATGGAACAAGAGATATAATCTGAAGCTCACTATGAAACGCTGTGTCTATAAAATTATCTTACATCTTAGTGCCTTAAAGCAGATCTTAGACTTTGAGACTTTCCTGAGGACCTTCTTGAGCAGAGTTTCCTTATCCATGAGCTCTAATGAATTGGTGATGGATGACGATGATGAATTGTAATTAAGAGTACGTAAGAAGTCCCAGAAGATACTTTTGAAGAAATACAATTTAGCGTTTACTGTCTCCAGCCTTACTTTGTGGAACTCCATAATCATGAAATATAATATAAATACAAAGATTAGTTAAAGTTTCACAAGTTTTATTAATATCTTAACCTGACAATATTGTTTCGACACTTTATGTCATTATCAAAGGTAGATAAGATTGATAAACAAACACGCTGCTAAGGATAAATGCATACAGAAAATAGGTAACTAGATACAATACATACAGAAACTAAATATCTAACACTTCTAATAAAGGAGAATTACTAAGCTCAGTTTGCTCATTCATTAAAGGTACTGTGCGTTTATGTCTGTATATTTGAAAAGCTTCTAAAATGTCTAATTTGTGTTTGTTGTTGCAAAAATGTAAGAATTTAATGTTGTTTTGAGTTGTCCTTGGGTGGTTCTGTTCCAAAATGTGTTTGGCATAATTCGATTTTTTTGCATGTTTAAGTCTATAAGAGCGTACGTGTTCTTTGTATCTTATGTCGCAATTTCTAAGTGTTTGTCCAATATAAACCGAGTTACAAAAAGAACAATTCAAACGGTAAATGCCGGATTTCATGATATCTTGTGTTTTGTCTTTAGCATTGAATAAAAATGAAAAGGTGTTGGTGTTAGTTTTATAGCTTATTTTGTAACTGGTGGTTTTTCTTATTATAGTTGCAATTTGTTCTGATATCTTGCCAAAGTATAGTATTGATATGTAGTTTGTGTCTTGTATTTGAGTGTCCATTGGAAATATTCTTTTGATAGCTAACCTATAATCTTTTTGTTGAATTAAAGTGTCAATCATGTTATGATTATAATGGTTTGCATGTGCTAATTGTTTGATGATTGAAATTTCTTTATCAAAATGTGATCGTTTCATTGCAATAGTTAAAGCTCTGTGTACTAAAGATCTATAAGCCGCTTGTTTATGTATTTTATGATTCAATGAATCGTTAGGAATAGTGACGTCTGTGCTTGTGGGTTTTCTGTATATGGAAAAATCAAATTCATTGTTTGTAATAGTTAAATCCAAAAAATTAATAGCTCTATTTTGTTTTGTTTCTAGTGTAAACGTGATGTTTGTGTGAAGACTGTTAATAAGAATTAAAAATTCATTGATAAGCTCAAAAGAACTGTCAAAACAAGCTAAAATGTCATCAACGTAACGAAACCATCTTTTTGTAAGTAAATTATATTATTAAAAGTGAAATACTTTAGACTGATATAAAGATCAAATAATTGAATTAACCCTAATCTTTTTACTAATTCTACATTACTATTAACTAGGAAATTATCTAACAAAGAAATACAGTCTTGTGGTGGAATCTTTGAAAACATGTTACAAATGTCAAAGCTTACAAGTTTTGAATGTGCTGGAAGATGTATGTTCTGTAGTTTTTCTACTAATTCTAATAAATTTTTGACAGAGTATTTCGATTTGTATCCTATAATGTTAATAATATGGTTGAGTTTCTTGGACAAGGTGTGATTAGATGCGTTGATATATGATACTACTGGTCGTATAGGCATGTTGTGTTTATGTGTTTTAATCAGTCCATATAGTTTTGGTGGTAGTGAGTTTTTATGTATGATTTGTTGTTTTTCTAATTCGTTAAAGCAGATATTGCAGTTTGCTAAAGCTTGTTTTATTTCTTTTTGGAATTTTGTGGTAGGATCTTTGTTTAAAACATCTAAATTTTCTTTATTAATAAAATCATTAACCTTTTGTGTGTAAACATCTTTCGAAAGGATTACCAAAGTGTTACCCTTATCTGCTTTAACAGAAATTAAATTGTTTTCTGTAATTTTATATCTGATAGATTGAAGTAGTGACAGGTTAGATGTTTTATTCTGTGTTTTGTCCTTTTTCAAAGATATTCCTTTTATCAGGTTCCAGATTTGGAATTTTGCATAATTGTTGTGACCTTTTCTGAGTATAGTTTCACATTCAACAGCCAAGATTTCTTTAATTTTGTTAGTGAATTTTGGAAAAGGACAAAATTTGAAAAGGACAAACACTTAGAAATTTCAACATAAGATACAAAGAAGACGTACGCTCTTATAGACTTAAACATCCAGAAAAATCGAATTATGCCAAACACATTTTGGAACAGAACCACGCAATGACACCTCAAAACAACATTAAATTCTTACATTTTTGCAACAACAAACACAAATTAGACATTTTAGAAGCTTTTGAAATATGAGTCACTAATCAGTGGAAGAACAACTCCCAACATAACCAGCGCTATCTATTACGTGTTAGTCTTTGAATAACTTGAAAATAAAGTCAGAATTACATCAACCTTGAGGTCATCTACTTTAAAGACTTTGAGATATATTAGAACAGTTGAAACCTACGGTATATTACCTATTGGCACGTCCACGGCAAAACGATTAAGTAAAACATATTTATCTACGACTGCTTGGATAAAAACCCATTGTGTTATTCATTTGAGTTAGGTAATGAAGTTCATTCTAACACTAGTGAGGTAACGAATGTCTGAACAGTCGTAGATAAAATTTTGCATAATACACGTGGGATAAAAGTATAATAGCAGTAGAGGGATTTTACACTCGTATAATGATGGCTTTATCCCACTAGTAACATATAAAATAACCATTAAAACAACTACTCGCATTGTATTATGAATTTTAATTAGATTTTTTGTTTTGTTGGTGGCTTAAATAATTACAGCAAACGAGTTGTTGTTAGATTTTCGTTACCATTTTTCTAGGGAAAATTATAGCACTTGCTTAATATCTTTTTCACCGCTACATGACAATTATTCGAACGTGATTATCCCACAGACTCATTTGTAGAGAATAGTATTCAAGTTGATAGATCCAATTGCAAAGCAGGCTTCGGCTACTAATTATCTTACAACGGTTGAAAACACAGTTCCATGCGAACCAGCTGTAAGAATGGCTGAAAATGGGTACAAGAATATTGTCAATATATACCTCACATTGGATTTAATATCTAAACATATCCTTTGATTTCTTTGGAAGTCTGAAGCGACGACACTATGCGATCTTGTGGGCATTTTCGTTCTCTATTGTTACATATAAAATTTAAAAACGTACAGGGTTAAAATCCTCAAAAAGTAGCAACTGAATAATTATACCACGCGGGTCTTTTACAACTAGAAATGACTTGGAAAATCTTAAAACTTATCTTTGTATGCGAAGAAAGCATTTTCATAAAGGCAAATAAATAAACCACTAGTTGTAATTAAGATTCTTAATGAAACTGATTAGAACTCAGAAAACAAGGCTAGTCCTAATCCAAATATTGCTTCATGAAATAAATAAAGATTATTAAAAGTTTCACAGTTTTATTAAAATATACCTGACAATAGGACTATTGTTTCGACAGCTATGCTGTCATTATCAAAGGTAATATAATTATAAACAAACACGTCGCTAAGGTAGATACAAAATAGGTAACTAGATAAAATAATAATAATAAAAATTAATAATAAAAATCATAATTAAACATCTAATACTTCCAGTAACGGAGAATTACTGAGCTCAAGTTGTTCATTCATTAAAGGTACCCTGAGTTTGTGTTTGTATATCTCAAAGGCTTCTAAAATGTCTAATTTGCGTTTGTTATTACAAAAATGTAGGAATTTAATATTATTTTGAGGAGTCATTGTGTGATTTTGTTCTAAAAGGTGTTTGGCGTAATTCGATTTTTCAGGATGTTTATTTTTGTAATGACGTACGTGTTCTTTATATCTTATGTCAAAATTTCGAAGTGTTTGTCCAATATATACCGAACTACAAAAGGTTAGCTATCAAAAGACTATAGAGGTATATTTTAATAAAACTGTGAAACTTTTAATAATCTTTATTTATTTCATGATTATGGAGTTCCACAAAATAAGGCTGGAAACAATAAACAAATATTGCTTGTCTAAAAGCAAACCCCATTGCATGCCTAAAAGTTCAGTAACGGTTTCTCATTCAATCGTAACTATGGACGGTTGACTCCAGCATGTTGTTACGAGTGTTAAATCAATAACTTTAAATTAAAAAACGAAATACCATCAATGACAATATTATATCCTTTATGCCAAGTTAATAATTCCATAAATTCATAGATCAAACCTATAAAATGAAGTAGGAAGAACAGAAAAAATCAGTTAGACCGCTAAATATCCAATAACGAATTAATATTTATTGAAAAATTATGCTTATAGAGGAGTCTATAAATAAAAATCGGAATAAAGACATTAAGACAAAGGCCTTGCAATAAGCATAATGTAAAGGCAATAGTTTCCATCATGGACGGCTACGTGCCGGCCCAGCCTCCCGACCACCTGAGTGAGGTGCCGTGTTCTGAAGATGTTGCTTGCCGAGAGGCGAGCATGATTTAAAGTAGGCTTTATTTACGAGCCTTCTTTACATAAAACATAGACACAACCCGTCTGAGTGCAGCGCCCTCAGTCCGATCGGGTCAGTGGCGTGCAGGATATTCAATTCATAGTAATTGCACTGTCAAAGGATGCTATAAATTCAGAAACGATCCTCTTGGTGTTTAAGCAACTTTTCAATATAACGACCTAAATACTTGCAGGTTTTGGATTTTTTTATGAAATTATTTACCTCTCGTGTCAGCTATTAACCAAATCATACATTTTTACTTATTTTACCCTAGATACAAATATACACAACCAAAGGGCAATCTACAACATAAAATAATATTATTACACATGCTTAGGTAATTAAGTAATTTCATTATGAATAAATTTCTGCATTTAATTGCAGATATTTTCTCATTTAATCTGCAGGACTGCAGGTGAATTTCAGAAAAAAATAATCAGGACTGGTTCGCCCAGCCTAGCTGTTTATATTTCGTAATGAATGTATACATAACACTAATTAGTTTGTATTAACCAGCAGTGCAGGTGTATTAAAAAACAGTATATTGCAAAATAATATTTAATTATCTGTAAACAGTCCATTAAAAATGAATACCATCAATACAGGTCGGATATTTTAATATTATTTCGCCTAACCTAGCTTTTCAAACTTTTGATGCATCGCATAATATTCTCATTACCCATTCACCTGCACATTAATATACAGCCCTTTGCAAAACAGTCCAACACGAAGTACTTGAGACAAGTATGCTTTACTTGCATGTTTAAACTAAAAGTTATGTCGTGACTGCAACGGTGCACTGCAGGAAACCTTCCCTACCACTAAAAAAGGTGCATGGTAAGTGCAACATTGCATATGTCATATTTTTTTTATAAATACGTAAAAATTATGATTAACTTCAGACAAAGTTTAAGTGTTCAGTAAACTTGAAATATGCAAATTATGCAAAATAGTTGCACATCAGAGGCGCCGCAATTTATGTACTGCCTTCTAAGAATAGCCAGAGCTATGCAGTTGTTTGTCCTCTTTCTAGAAAGTAAAACGCCCAAAAAATTACAGAGATTATAACTCAAACGTGAAAACTTTTGAATTATGAACATTTATTCTTTATAAAGAAAATTTACACTAACAAATAAGTTTTACATAATTAACAGGTAATATGTAATAATTCACATTTCGAAAAGTAACGAATAGCTTTAAATTCACAATTGAACATACTTAATGGCAATAAAGGTCGGAAGGGATACTTATCAATAAGAGGTTTTATAGCTTTGGTTTTTTATTAGAATCTTCTTTTTCTTCTTTCAGCCCTCAGTGCGCCCAGTGTTGAGCATAGGCTTCCCTCTTCTCTTTCCATTTCTCTCTATTTTGAGCTGTTGATATCCATTTTAATCCAGCAATTTTCTTTAAATCGTCGTACCATCTTGTGATCGGTCTTCCTCATCCTCTCTTTCCATCCCAGGATCTCCACTGTATGATTCTTACGTTCCATCTGTCGTCTTTTAATCTTGCTACATGTCCTGCGAAGTCCCATTTTAATTGCGTAACTCTTTGATTTGATACCCTAGGTATTGTGATACCTAACATAGCTCTTTCCATCTTTCTCTGTGTAACTTCTAGTTTGTGTATCGTTTGTTTCGTAAGTGTCCATGTTTGGGCTCCATACGTCAAAACTGGTAGCACACATTCGTCGAATACTTTAGATTTAATATGTTGGGGAATTCTTTTGTTTTTAAACATTTTCGATAGTTTTCCAAAAGCTGCCCATCCCAATCGTCTTCTTCTTTCTATTTCTATATCTTTATTCTCTTTGCCAATTCGTATCGTTTGGCCTAGATATATGTACGTGACGTTTTCTGTTTGTGTTTCCTTTATTTTTACTTGGTTGTTCTGTGGACTCCTTGTTTTATTTAAATTCATTTTTAGCCCAACTTTCTGTGATTCTCTTTCCAATTCAATTATTATTTTCTGTAGGTGTTCTTCGTCTTCAGCATATTCAGTCTTCAGTCATTGGAATATAAAGCTAAAATCTTATAAGCTATGGTTTTTAACCATAGCTATGAGGTAAACAAATTGATTGATCAAGGTGTACACAGTAAGAAATTTAGTGTAATTTTCGAACACTACACCACTCTAAAAAGTGGGTGGTTAGGCCCAATAGATTTAGAGTAAAATATCTAGTCTGTACCTTCGTCTCTCTAGACCAGCACTTCCCAACCGCCGGTCCGCCAGAAATTTTTCCGCAGAGAAATAACAGTATTTTCAAAATTGTACTGAAAGAATTTTTTAATTCGTGTTATCCTGGAGCTAACGTAGAGTCAAATAGTTTATCAGAGTTGACCAAGAGTAAACTCTGACTTTTATACGGAGCGGACGATATATACAATACATACATCCGTGATATATAACTCGCCGGCTCCGTACCTATGTGGTGAGGTAATAATCCAGTAATAGGTAATAAGGGGGATCTCCCATTTTAGAATTTGGCGCACATGGGTCTAGGCATACCGGAAACCAAAACAATTTTTGTCTTGCCTCCCCGATTAACCTGAACGTTCAAAATCCGGGTTTCGAGGGGCCGCAAAACTTGCTTCGATCCGGACCGCTTTTTGTGTGTCGATGCGTTGGGTAGTTCCTGTCTCATATTTGAAGTCTCGACCGTCACCGGTAAACCGCTTAGGCAAAAGACTGCCACGCCTTACGATAGGTCGGAGCGAAAATCGGATAAGCGAAATCTGTGCCAGCTCAATCATTTCTACCGGAAGTTTCTTTTGCCAACACTTCTGGGGCGGAGCTAGGGGTGACATGGGGTTTTTGAGAGCCATCGAACATGTGTTGGCGGCATTCGACGTTACGTGGTCTGCTACGATCGGTGCATATATTGGTCATAAACTATAGGAGTCAAAACGACTATCTTGGTGTCAAACGACGGGCAATCTCAAAATGCTTCCCCTTCAAATGCCGTGCAAAACTATAAGAAAAAGTTACAGCCGAAAAACTCCAAATTTCTCATTTGTTTTTCGCCCGAGAATCGTGCTAAAATAATATCACCGCCACCAGCCTAATCGGGTTCCTAAGTGGAAACCACTTCTGGAGGTCTCCTGGGTAGATTGAGCCCATTCCCGTTTTTGACCGCCGCTTCCAAAACCCACACACCAGCGTTTTCGGTTATATCTCTGCTCCCTGTCGAGATATCTTATTCTGATTTTCAACGATCGAACTTCCTATGTATCTAGAACCCGGTAATGGCCTTTGGCGCCGTACCCTGCCCTACGATCGTTTTTCGATGTTCGTTTGGCGAAAAGAGAAAAACTCCAGCCTCTCGGTACACGCCGATTTCGGGTCGGATCCCGTTTTGGTCGTTCGAGATTTAGTATGTGGGAAGCGGATGAGGTACAAAAACCGACTTTTGTTATTATAAAGAATGGATATTAACTTATTTTAGATTGTTCTTGTACAGTAAGTAAATTTATTATTATAAGATTTATTTTGCGAAATGTTTTCTTTAATTTTTTACCTTATCGGTGGTCAGCAAGCAAATGCTACATGGTTTGGCGGTCCGCGAACGAAAAAGGTTGGGAACCGCTGCTCTAGACCACATTATAACTAACTTCAATACAATGTCAGTGTAAGTTTAGTACATTCTAAAACAATTATATCTTTAATCATTTATTGGAACTACTTCACACTAAAACAGTCAAATTTTTAATCGTTTGGAATTATATTTTACTCTAGATTTTTGAATATTTTACTCTACGTTGGAAAAATATTGCTTATTTAGAGGGAATTGTTATAAAACTTTTCTATTTAAATTGAAATTTTAGGAAGTACTAAAATTAAGAGTGAAAGTCTCTTTCACTCAAAGTGCAGTTTCTTCTTCTTCTGAGGGTGGAGGTCAATAATCAAAAAAGTGATTTATTTATTGCAATTCAAGCATACACAAAAAGTATACATAATTAAAACGTAAGAATATAATGAAAAATATTTATACGAGCCCAGGCTCATAATTGTTCGGACACTTCGACTACTTCAAAATTTTTTGGTTGGTTCATGGATGGCTGTTAATTGTTGCTAAAGTGAACTACTGGCCTTGCTTCATGCCAACTTTCATGAAATTCTATTAGGAGATTTTCCTCGCACCACTCCCTGAACTCCGTCCAAGTTCAAAATAACTATTCAGTTATCTGAATTCGATATAATTATAACTATTGCTTTTACTTACCTAATTATCAATATCTTTTTTTATTGTTTATAAATAATACACTAAATGATCAATGATGAATGATAAATGTTATGCACTTTATTTGTAATTATGAAATGAAATCGAATATAGCTGCTGCTCGTCGCCATTTTTTGTTAGTGTCGTGAACGCACACGCTGCTCTTGTCAAATACACTGTAAAGTGTATATTGGTGTCAATTCGTTTTATTTACTCCAATTAACACCAACTAAAAGTTTTTTAGAAATTTAGATAACTTTTTAACGGCTTTTTCCCCTAAACAAAATTAAAATTAGAGTGAATCTTTTTATGATGATGATTAAAATAGATTTGATTAGTGAAGAATTATTTTTGTTATACGTAAGAATAGAGCGAAGAAAAAGGGCTGACTTTTTATTGTGAGCAGGTTCAAGCTACTAACGATCAGAATACCGGCGAGCAAAATGTTGATATTTACAATATCCAAATATTGGCAGAGGCAATAATCTAATTAGTCATATAGCTTGCTTTTTCTCATTATCGGTGACGGAATCTGGAAAGTTACTATAAGAATTACAAATTTGGTAAATTGGCAAAAGATGAGAGAATTTGCGGAATTTTGTTAGATATTTTTAAAATAAACAAACATCGTTAAATTAGCCGCTTTTACTATTGGATTTAGACAAGCATTCAAGATGACATTATTAAAAATTTAGTTTCTTATTATGTATTTGGGTAGCATTAAAAGGTGCAAGTTTTTGTAATAGACTGATAATAACTGTAATGGTTGGCCATGGCATCTTTGAAAAGGATATTTCTTTATATTATGTATTGTTCTTTATATGTATTTCCCCTCTAGTAGCCTCTATGTTTAATAAATATTTGTTAATGTATTTTAAATATTAAATGTTTTTAATATAAAAAATATTTTATTTTACAACAAATAATTTATATTTTATTTATTTGGCCGAAAATATAAAAATTTAACATACAGTATATTAAATGTTTTTATAATACATATTAAAAAATTAATAATTATATAAATACGTTTAATTATTAATATATATTAATAATAAATGTTATATATTAAATATACATCATATAATATACAAATAAAACTTAATATAAAATTTATCATAATTAGAAATATTTACTAATAGATGTTTCATTTTGAACAAAGAAATTCCCATTTAAATCTTCATATTTTATAAATATTTAACATATCTTTTGAAAAAATATTTCTAATTTATATTATACAGTTTATGTAAATATTACACAGCTCATCAGTGTTTAACTTTATAGTGTAATCAGATTACATAAAGAAGCTTCTAATTACCTCATGAAATGTGCAAGGGCACCTTCATCTCGCATTCCCAGTGAGAGAACTCCGACAGGGGATGCCCCTGCAATTAACATTGACCAATCACTGCGCCAGAAGAAACAAGAAGTAAGAATCATACAACTAAACCGCACCTTACTTCGCATCAATCAAGAAATATTACAACAGAAAACCAAGTCCCACTACGAATCGCTGCAAAAGAAAGTCATAGCGAAATGGGAGGCAATCCGAGATTCACACGAAGATATAATAGTATATGAAGACATTTTCGTAAACGTCTACTTTGGAAATTTCACTTTCGAGAGCACCGAAAAGGATTATGAAGAAACCCTAGAAGCACGGGAATCAAACATATCTTCAACCTCGCTTCAAACATCGTTCCCAAATGTTACCCTTCCTAAAATAACACTTCCTATCTTCAGTGGTAGTTATCAAAACCGGGCCACCTTCCACGACATTTTCTTAAAAGTCATTCATTCCAATACTTCCAACTTCCATAACTAATATAGAGAAAATGCAATACCGTAAAACGCACGTCCACGGAGAAGTCAGCAGCATAATCCAGCATCTGCAAATCACCGATGGGAACTATGAAACTGATTGGAAATTACTTCAAAGGCGCTTCCAAAATACAAGATTATCTACATCCAAGTTGTTAGACAAAATTTTGGATATACCAGCCGTTAACACAGAATCTCCAGAGGGATTAAGACAAATCTACGACATTGCCAATGAATGTTTGGAAGCACTGAACAATCTAAATATTAACACATCATCATGGGTTCCGTTGGTCAGTCGCATTATCATACGAAAGTGGGACAAAGAAACCAACAAGCTATATGAACAATCATTAACAAAAGCCATCTCACATGCTACAACCATGAAAGAAACTGAATCACAAGAACAACCACCTATTATCATCAGTAGTCATGTTGTAAGTAATCAATAAAAACGTGCCACATTGTTAGCAACAGCTTTAGTTCGTGTCACAACAGCAACTGGGTCAACAGAATACCTAAGATTGCTCATCGATCCAGGATCACAAACAGCACTAATAACAGAACAAGCAGCTCAATTGCTCGGAAAACCAGGGCAGGAAATCAGAGCTGAAGTTACCGCACAAGGGACCAAACGTAGAGTTGTAGATGGTTGGTTGGATGTTCTCAGGATGGTACCAGGAATTGTTGAAGTTAGCAATGTTCGTAGAACATCCATAGGTCACTGGTTCAAATCCGGCTCGAAGGACCAAATGTAAAGTTCAATTTTAAACTTTACTAGACACAGTATACTGGCAGTTTTGTCAGTTGGAGTTTTTATTTCCTTAGGTAATCAATACCGCTTGGTACAAGATTCTAAAGCAAGTAATTGTTGTAATAATACTGGTGGAAGTGTACTTCCCTAGGTAATCAATACCGCTTGGTGTCAGCTTCTAAGGGAAGTAATTGTATTTGATCAGCAGTGTTTTACTAATATTTATTTTAACATTCAATTTCTTTATATACATTTTCAACTTATTTTCTAAAATCTATGACGCTAAACATTTACATTATTTTTACATTAATTGAACAAGAAATTTTTATTTAACATTTTGTTATTTTCTGGTTAGTCAATTTAGCTGTTTTATGTAGGTGATTATATTGGCATGATGGTATTTTTATTAACCTACTGTTTTTATCTAGGAAGCATATCTTGCAACAGTTTAGAAAAAAATGTGTTTATATTGCAAGAAAACATTATGTTGATATTTTGAAATATAATCTAACCTGGAAATTATTAACCTCTTAAATTTATATTATATTTGGAAGATATAAAAAAAAAAGTAAATTTTATGTTTAGTTTTAAACAGTATAAAATAATGTAAAACGTGGGCTGAAGTGTGAAAATCTCTGAACATTTTCGTTTCATTAATGTTTTTAAACGTTTTATTGGGAAAATATAATACTTTTAGACTTGAGCCTCTCAAATCGGTAATGCCAGATTTCTTTGTTAAATTAGTTTTGGCTAGTTTCGGCAATCGGCGTTGACCGTTTTGTCATATATAAGGCGTGTTAAAAGACGTTGGTGAAAGTGATCACATAGGATTGCTTGTTTTGCAGAACATCTCTAGAGAGAACGAGTGTCTCTCTCAGTGTGTTTGTCGAACAAAAAAGTGCTAGTTAGTTAAGATCTACTTCCCGCAATGTATATGAATCGTGTTTATTGGGTAACTTGTTATGCAGTTTTTGAGAGCTATTTTTGCTCGTAGATTTGATGTGACTCATCATTATATCGTGATCATTTTATATCGTGCTTGTACGAATAATATGTAATGGTACTATTTAGTGTGTCGAGCTACTATCCACGGTGGTGATGTTTGCCTTTATTAGCTGGGGCGAGAGATAAAGAACTCACGCAAGTTTTATACGTGCTGCTATATACTATATATAAGGTGCAACATCAAAGGTGCCTTTGAATTTTGAACTCGTGTATTATAACACCAGAAAATTATATCAAATTACAATCAAAGGACTCTGATTATTTTGTATAATTTGCTGGTGTTATAATACACATAAGTTCAAAATTCCAAAGCACCTTTGATGGAGTTACTTTTTGCTCATACTATATATACGGCGCAAGCGATATCGTAGATGAGTAAACAGTAACGAATAACATACAACATGCATATCAGAGCAATTCGTGCATAACATTTTACCAGATTCTACTGTAGTTATATTTCTCTAACTATTGAGTTTTAACGGTTAAAACAGTATAAACAGATATGGCTCAATGTTTAAGTTTGAGTGTAGGTATTCTAAGTTGTAGGAAATACAAGATCTGCCAAGTATGTAAAATGGATAAATGAGTGGGTGGGATTGCTGTCAAATATAATATGGATTTATATCGGTTGTTTGGTTTAATTATTGTAGGTACTACGGTACTACTCATTCTGTAGATGTACCGTGTAATATTGCTAACTGTCTGCTTTTCTTCACCCTTCTTTTCAATGGAATATTAATGCCGAAATATCTTCCCATAGTTTTATCGTTTGTACGTTAATACAGTGTAATGTAAAGTTTTCTCCATTCTATTTTAAAAATTGAAACTGTGTAAAATAATTAATATGAATAATGAAAGCGAACAACTAAAAAATGAAGAAGACAATGATAATAATGGTGAGGAGCATTAATTATTCCTTTGGAATTGTAATGTACATTATTTCTGTTGCACTTTGCGATAACTATAAATTTCCGTGGAATCACAAATCTACATACCTACGGTGTGAGGGCTCATTGTATTAAGTTAAGAAGTATTATCTTTTTAAAAATTATCTGTTTTAAAATCACATTTCAAATCTTTTTTACACAGGTATCAGTAATTGCTGCGAAGATATATGTATACCAGTCAACAAAGACAAACGTTTGTCTTCTCAAAGGAAGATAATCAATTCCATAAATAAAATCTCCCCCTACAATAACTACAAAGCGTAACTAACATGAAGTTATAAGTCGCAGCTCCACGCCCATCACAAACTACAATTCCAGCTTTTAAATAATATTGTATGAAATCTAATTGCTAAATGCCATGCAAAAAATCATACAATAAATAATCTCCATACACCTCAATGAATTATATCCTTTTGTTAATAAAACAATTTTGAAGATACAGAACTACAACATACTTTTCTTTTTTGGTATGAATATGTATGTATTGTTATGCGTACTCGTTAAATGATTGCGTATACAAGTTTCTCGGTCTTTGATTCGGCTCTCTTTAGTTAGTTTGGAACACTTAACAATGCTCAATATGGAGTCACATAACACGCACTTATTTTGATTTGTAGCTTATGTGTAAAGTGGTTAAGCAAAGATAAGTGGTTCAAATTTATGTGTATAGACTTTCTGGAGCATTGTCAAGTCACACCTCGTTATACATTAAAAATGTAATACTCCCACTTGGAAAATATAAGCTGAAACATTTACGGGGAAGGTTCCTCTGTATACATATACCCTGTTTGCTTAACTCTCACGTACAACCTACGTAACTAAATATTTCTAGATTAAGGTAAAGCTAACGTTTCATGCGAGGTTACATTGCGACAGGTCAGGTGTATACATATTTTGTTACTTAAGTCACATATGTTCTTAACGCCGTATGATGCTGTCGTATACATAACTATCTCTACGCAAGTAATGTTCTGCGTTACATACGTGGTTTTCCAGTTATCAGCAGACAGTACAGGTGTGTCGTAAAATATTTCACATCTATCACTAACATTCACTATCATACCACTCTAGCACCATCATTTATCTTAATATTGATTAATATTTAATAGTTATTACTGTTTACTACTAAGAAAATATGAATTATTCTTTTCCTGGTTATCCCAGATTCTACTCTATACAAGGAAAATAAATAATTTATAGAATCTAGAGAACGTAATGTTGCTGGTATAATAATTTATAGTCACCACTTCATTAGCATTAGAAAGAAGGAAAACGAATACAAAAAGTCACAATATGAATTCTTTTATCTGAATTGGATGTTTATTAGCTATTCTTGTTTTGATTGAAAAATTTCTGAAAATATTGAAAACATTTTCTAAAAATCTAAAACTTATTTTATGTTTAACCATTGTCTGCATATATTAGATATACATACATATTTGCTACAAAGATCTGCAACTACAAGAGAATTAAATTATATGTTACTATTAAATTACATATGTTTTCAGCTTCTGAGGGCATTCTAAACGATGTATTTTTTGTGTTTGATTCAAAAGATCCAATGAGTAATAAAATTAAATTTCATTTTTGGAAATCATAGGTATAATAACTACTGTTATTATACCTATAAAATAAAAGCGGGCCTACTAATATGCTCGTATAGTCCCACAATTAAGTAATGGTCCATGATCAAATGGAACGGTTTCGATGAAACTTGTTGGACTTGAAGGCGGGCCAATAAATCTGAAGTGGTCCAGAAAAAAATAAATTGGTCGCTCGACCACTTCAAAAACGGATAATCTTTTGTGTGTTAACACCCCTAAGTATTGGTAGCTTGAAACCACTGTTATTATTTTTTTCTTTTGATTCAAATATAGCAGCCATATTTGTTTCGTGGTGTACAAGGTTTTTGCGTTTTTGATGTAAACGTAAATATTGATATCTCATGAACGGTTGGTCCTAGAGTCCTGCGGTAAAAACCATTGTACTGGGCACTTGTCGGACTACACTTTTTAATCTAAACACAATTTTCGTAAGATGCTTACTTATGCGTGTAATTTAACCCCGAAGTTTAATAACGTTTTTGCAAAATTTCTACTTTTTAGGGGGGAATATTTCCAGATAAAGAATAGATAAGTCCAGATAAGTCTTAGGGCTGATTTTTTTGTTAATGGTACACAGCTAGGGTCAGTTTATGTATAAAATATTTCAAATTTGAAACTTCTTCATTTTGGTATTTTTGGGCTTCTGAGTACGTAAGTACAACGTACTTACCTTACCGATCTTGCATCGTAGTATATTGAAGTAACTTTAGTGTGTAGGTAGGGGTCGTTTATTTAAGCGAATAGTTCGCGAATTACCTTTGATTGAGCAGCAAGTATATATGCACAATTGCATAATCTTGAGAATAATTTCCTGAGAAAACTTATATTTTTTGACCTTGATTAATTTATCTGACATTCGTCTGTAGCAACTGGCTGGTATCGATGTGCGTATGAATCTGCTACATTCAATTCTTTACTTTAGGCTTTTCTGTTCAGAATCGAATATAACATCATGACAATCTGGTATGACGATCGCTTTTTAGAGGGTACATTTCTTTCCGATCTAGTTTGCTAGAATTCATAGTTTTCTAAAATTTCTCAGACGCTTTATTATGAAGGTTACCAGCACTTCTTAAACCCATGGAAATTAGTAGTATCATCGTACCTATACATATTAGTAAATATATGATTTGGATTTGAATTTCATAACTAAATTTATCGCATTAGATTTATTAAATTTATCGATTGTAACAAGATGAACCTTGTGGTACGCCTGTGTGTATATTTTTTGTATGGGCAGTTATTGAATTAATAATGCTTATAAGTGGATATTAACATTAATGTTCTATATATTGCAAAAAATTTAATGAGGTGATATATAAATAAGAAGATCTGTTTAAATTAATTTATGTAAATGATTACATCTTTAATAATTTATATTAAATACGAGTCCCGTCCCAGTTAAGTTCGCACACCTCTATTTCTGTTAATCGGCGCCTCGCAATTTTCACCCTGGATTTTTTTGTTTTTTCGAAGTAGCTATTTCTTGTTGCTAGAGTAAAGTACTGACCTCCTATATTATAAGTTATGTTGTTTTATTGTTAGATTTCGTTGTGTATTTATCTTTTATACTTTAAAACGAAGTACGCCCCAGAATCCTTTTCTCAAAATTTCCTTTGGTCTTCAAAGTAACTGTTTCTTATTGTTAAAATAAAGTATTGCTTCTCTTTTTTTAAATTTTACTAAGGCAGGATCTCTCTTACCGCTTACCGAATAAGTGCAAAGACAGTACTTCACTCTAACAACAAAAACAAAAACAGCTACTATGTATATCAGAAAAAAATGCGGGGCATCCTTTAATAACAAAAATAGAAGTGTGCGACCTTCACTGGGACGGGACTCGTATATACATAATTACATTTAATTATTATTAATCAACTAATAAGCTAATGTACTGAAATTAGTAACTGTAAAAATCATTAAAAAGTAATTAATACTAATAAAAAAAGCAACAAAAAACATGATAAATGACATTTGTTAAAGAAGTAAACGCATCGATAGCCAACATGGTAGAATGGAAGGCGCGCTACATTTCCAGTTACAAAATCCTGGATTGGTTAATTGTTTTTAATAAAATATTTAATATATTTTATAAACAAAACAATTTTTGTATAAAATACTTAATTTATTTTATAAAGGCTTTATAATAATTTTCTATCAATATAATATTTATAAAAAGAAATAATTTACAATTGAATGCTAATATGGTATGTACATATAATCATTAATTCAGTTTTGTTTTCAATTACCATAAATATATCTACCACACTGTATCTACACATACCAAACAATGGCTATAAGATTAAGTAATTCCTTTTTCTAAATATAATATTAAAAGCAATTGTTTATTTATAAAATATATAACATATTTTATTAAAAGAAAAGCCTAACTTCAGCCGGTATTAGAACCGGCATTTTATAATTGGAAATTAATGCGTCTTCCATTCGACCATGTTGGCTATTGATAGTGTATATTTTGCTGCTTTAATAAATGTCATTTCTCATGTTTTTTGTTTGTTTCATTTTTATTACTCCTATTAATTACTGCTACTTTTTAATGATTTTTTACAATGACTAACTACAGTACATTAACCTATTATTTGATTAATATTAATTAATCAACAATTAATATTAATTCAATTACGCATGTAAAATATCCTCTGAAATCTAAAATTTCGTTCATTAGGGTGTTGAGATTGTGTTACAGAGAGGGATACTGAGTGGAAAAGAGATGCTGGATCTTTGCGGACGGAATCAGCTTTGGTTTTGAGTAAACATACTGGACCCAATGGCCTCTTTTGGCGCCAATAATAATTAAAAATTGATTTCCAATTATTCATCTGCTGATCTTCCTAATTAATTTATAAAAATGAAACAGAATTATTACGACGATTATTAATACGATTAATAAACTATTCGGCTGTTTTTTTTTCTTTTTTCAGAATTACGTTTAGCTAATATTTTAGGACTTTTTTTAAAACCAATTGATTTTTCTACTTTCTTGTAAGCTTTTTTCACAAAAAATATTTTTCCCCAAATCCGAAAAAGCACGCGAGTAGAATGGATTTTTCTTTTTATTTTGGTTCGTCGGTTATGCAAATTTTAAGAAATAACTGAATGAGAAGCATAGCGCGAAAAGCATTTTACCGATCATAAATTCCTACATATTGAGATACCTACTTATACCCTTAATCGATAATATGTGTTGTAGTTCCTGAATGCATCTTGGTGACACAAAAACGTAATTTATCCAATTGAGCCTTAATCTTATACTGATTAGGGTACTTCATTGAATTTTGTAAATAAGGATTCTTCTTCGTTGGCGTATTAAATAGTATTCATATTCAGCCATAGACGTCCCGAAGGGGGGGCACTGAGAGGCGCTTGCCACCTCCTAGAAGTTGAACAATTTGAATTGTATCGAAAATCTTGCCCCCCCCTAGAATATCGTTTATTCTAGGCTTGCCTTCCCCTTAGCATACCGTTCATTCTAGGCTTGCTCCCCCCCCCCGGGCAAATTTCTGCGGGCACCTATGTATTCAGCATTTCGATTTATTTAAGATAACTATTATAGGTATTCATGGACATCTGCTGGTATTGTAGCATGTGTTATAAATACATGTATTCGTATTCGTGTATTCGTGTATTCGTGACCACTGATTGTGCTTGAAGTTAGTTGAATTGGTAAAGAAACAACGTTATTAATCAGCGATGGTCATTCATGTTGTGTTAGCTACAAATGCAATCTTACTTTAGCAGAGACGTTTACTCTGCACTCCACATAATGCTCTTATCATTGCCAATACTCAACAGTCACTGGTTAATAAAACAATCTTAACTAGGTTTACGTTTCGCCGAATGTGATGGATTTTGGTGCTGGTTTTATTGGGTTATCATCTGATACACTTTTTGTCTGGTCTATGCCCAATGTAATGTTGGTCAATAACTCTAAATTATTGAAGCTTTTAAGTTTTTAAAACTTTAAAGTAGCACCGAAAGTTCCTGCCACTGGTCTGAAACCAATGCTTAATCTTTAAAGTAACTGAACTATACAGTAGCATTGAAAGTAAAACTTACGTTTATGCTACCAAGGAAAATCACTTGAAAGTGATTTTAGTTTGGAATTTGGAGGTTAATTGTGTTTTTGCAGTGGTAGTAGTTTAGCAAGTTTTTAATAAAAATGTCAAAGGCAAATGCAATAAGAAAAAAAAAGAATTTTAGATATACGTCCACCTTTTATAGAAAATTAGAACAGCAGTTAGGTGAAATCAGTGGAAACAAAATCAACTGTTTACAATACAAAATAGAAAAAAGTAGGGATGAGATCACTGATAAACCATCATGTAGTAAACAAGGGTGAAATATATTCCCCTTTTTTCTTTCGTCGCTACAACTTTAAAATGAGCCATAATTAAATAATAACACAGTGACGTACCACAAATTTCAACTTTTGGTTCATGACATGGGATTTCTCTTCAGGAATTGAAAGATTAGGTGCCAAATAGCAATTCACCAACGGCATTTTGCTAGGTTAGTTAAAATAAGAGAGTTTTTTAATTTTAAAGTTTGAGAACTATCAGGGTATCGGATTGGCTTGAAAAATTCGGAAAATTACCTAAAAATATAGTTTTCGAGGTGTTTTTGGGCTTGTTTGAAAGGAAATTGAAAGTAGATACAAAAACGAACATATGCAAAATCCTTGAAACACCAGGGGTCGTTTTAAAATGCATTTAAAGCGCTAATTTGAAAGGGGAATGGGGTAGCGAGGTGGCAGAGGGCGTTCCTTTTTTATAAAAGCTTTTCTCCAATTGTCCCCTATTATACCGCAAAATGCCGGACTGAGAGTAATGTTTCT
Source organism: Agrypnus murinus (assembly GCA_929113105.1). Taxonomy (NCBI): domain Eukaryota; kingdom Metazoa; phylum Arthropoda; class Insecta; order Coleoptera; family Elateridae; genus Agrypnus; species Agrypnus murinus. Next base: position 76,500,653 of record OV816024.1, read on the forward strand.
TCGTAGAAAAATGAGTTTTTGAATTAAATTCAGAAGTATGAATCCATGTTCTTTATTTTGTTTTAATTTTGTTCAATAAATACAATGTTAACTTTACCTCTACTGATCTATTTGCTTCCTTTTGGGCGGTGGTTTCTCATTTTCGCTCTCCTCCCTGATTTTTATGTCTGAGCTGGATGCGTGGACATCATCTTCGCTGTCACTGTTTTCATTCTTGTCTTCGTTGCTTTCTTCTTCGCTATCCTCAGCGTCTCTCTTTAGCCACCAACAGAAATCCCCTAACATGGCATTCAATTTTTTGCCTCTGTACCGAATTTCCATAGGCATTGCAACCTAATGCAATCGCTCTCCATGTTCATCAGACTCTGAAGCTAACTGCTTCTCAAAGTAGCCAAGGTGACTATTAAGGAAATGTATTTTGAGAGACATTGATATCTTCAATTTCTCAAATGCCTGTAACATATCAGCTATCAAGTTACGGTAATTTTCTGCCCGATGCTTCCCCAAGAAATGAAGAATCACGGCCTTAATGGCATTCCAAACAATCGACTGGTCCTCATTCAGATATTTGTCAAAATCCGAATTTTTCATAAGCTTGCGAATATCACGAAACTTGCATCTTTATAAGTATAAATTTATGCATTTTGAAACTGTAAGGTGAGTCATATCTTTCCGTACACCACTGTAAAATGTCGAATTCAAAACAGTGAGATTGATACCTTCTTGTGACATCATCATTTCTTGCATCGTTATAAAGAAATTGGGATTGGACAGTCAGTTTTATGCACCCTTTCATTTTAGCTAATAGTAGCGTAATGATTGTGTTGGGCACACAGATGTTTATAATGCTTCGTACTTTTATCTTGTACATTTTTCATCATTTTTGACTTTCATACTGTGTTCATCCTGCACATTACACAGACATGTTTGAGCTGCAATATAAAAAATAAAAAAACGTTGAAGATAAAAAATGAATGCTGAAAATCTAAATAATAATTTGTTTGTTGTTAAGAGAAATTAAAACAAATGAAAAAATGAATTTATTCCCCTTCAATTCAAAAAATCATTTTGCTAAAGAAGAAATATTGCTATCACGCTGAAATTTTGCACTATAATAGAAAACACTAAAAAAAGTTTCTGTGAACTAAAACGCCTTCTGCCCCTCTCTACCCCAACCCCTTTTCAAATTAGCGCTTTAAATGCTTTTTAAAACGACCCCTGGTGATACAAGAATTTCACTTATGTTTGTTTTTGTCTATCTTTTTTATATATCTACTTTCAATTTCCTTTCAAACAAGCCCAAAAACACCTCGAAAACTATATTTTTAGGTAATTTTCCAAATTTTTCAAGCCAATCCGATACCCTGATAGTTCTCAATCTTTAAAATTGAAAAACTCTCTTATTTTAACTAACCTAGCAAAATGCCGATGGGAATTGCTATTTGGTACCTAATCTTGCCATTCCTGAAGAGAAATCCCATGTCAAGAAAAGTGTGTCACACAGTGTAATTGTTATTAAGTAGCAATCAGTATAAAAATATTTGTTGTTTGTTTACGATTGACGTTTAAATTTGAGGTTAAGTTCCAATGGGAATTTTGCAGTGACATTAGGAGCTAGAAAGTAGCTACGGAAACCGCATTTTATACTTCGTGGTAACAACAACCTAGAAGTAGAATTTGTTTAGTTCCCGTTACTGTTTATAAAGCGACACAAACTTTAGACACACATTTTACAGTTAATACTACTTTAAGGTGACATTTTCAAAACAACTCCATATTTACTTGTAAAATGTTGAAGGCTATTAATCAATTTGCAATTTGTTGCAATTGTTAAAAAGTCTTTTACTATAACTCTCAATAAAGATAACAAATCGATGTCAAATTGTGCCTTGGGAATAAAATAAAAATGGTTTCTATCATGTTTATCAATTTATAAGTATTTTTGTCATATTTTATTCAAGACATTTTTTATTAAAAAATATATTTAAAAAAGGCGCGTTGTTATTTTTCGATTTATCATCATCGCATTTAACAGAAAAGTTGCGATGGTTTATAATTTTGGTATGCTAGATTGACAAAATAACGAAACATTTCATCTCTTTATGTATTATGTACGTATTACAAATAAAATAGTAATCCATTTTGTGACACGACCGCGGCATTAGTAGAGAAAGTGAAAGAATATTTGTTAAGTTGCAAGAGTAAGAGAGAACAACGACGCGACACGATGTGTCAAAAAGAAAAATGTTTCACGAAAGTAGCTATTACTCCGCCGACACGTTCCCGCTACGTAGGCTAAAGGTAGCTGGACAAGTTCCGGAAAGGTTACCGCAACGTATCTGCTACCCGAGAATTGTTCCCCATTTTGGTTCCAGGCACGTAACAATACCGTAGCAATTACGTTCTTGTGACTAACGGCAAAAACTTTATAGTTCCACCGGTGGTTGCTGGTACGTAGCGGTGACTAAAAATGCTGCTTGGGAATGCTATTAAATACTTAAATTTAAGACAAATGGCTGCTGATTGAGGTCCCGATTTCCACGCATTAACGGTATACGCTATTGGTGTTTACAGTGACTAGCTGTTGATTCTTGTAGTATTTATAGAGGTCTAAAATATAAACTATTATAATTTATTTAGATTTATTTCTGAACTTACGCCAAACCATTTTGAGAAGTTTGGTTCAATCAAGCTCGGTTATGTCTTTTGGCTCTGTGGCCTGTGGCCAGCCAACAATAATTTGTTGATGTAAGCTCGACATAAACAAGATTGCCGATTCAACCTTGTTTATTCTGCGTTAAATCATCAAACACTAGTAATCATTGATACTAATCTCGGTAAGAAAATTAACTGGAAGAAGTAGGGCTTTAACTATAAGAATATAAAGTCGGATTCGTATACATGCTAACCATTTTTAAATACTACGACTAAATTAGTTGATGATGCTATCAAAAGCTTTGTGTTTAATCACAAAAAAAAGCTTTACCACCAATAAAATTCTATTCGCATATAATAAAATTTGCTGAAAATAACTTGGACTTCAAGATTCCCTGGCGTAAGAAAATTCAATCGAAAGATAAGATTTATAGGAGATTAGTATGGAAATTAGTCTTGCGCAGGGAAATTGCATGAATTCCAATTGCTACGAACGCCGTGCCAGAAATGAAATTGAATTCTGTTACTGAAACACTTTCCTTGTCTGAGTTATATTGGTATTCGTATTGGTTGGAACATTATACCCCATTGACACGCAGTTTTACAATTGCTATTTGTGTAGTATGTATATTTACTATTTAAATTGACTATTACTGGATATTCGTAGACCTTTTCAATTTTGTAATAACAACAAAATGGATGTTTAAGCTTGCTGTTAATTGATTCATGGAACAGTATGAAATATTTAAGAGATAATTTTGCAATTATTTATTAAAACTAACCTAACTCAAATGTTTTTATGTCCAGCAAGCCCGTATTTCTTTTACTATGCTTTAGATTTGTTAAACCAAAGTGTGCCAAAAATAATAAATTAAAATGCACCTACACAACCTAGAAGTGCATGCATTTCAGTAAAGTTTATTTTCTTTGTTTGGGTTTTAACAATGTTTTGGCGAATCATCTTTGAAATGTTTTGATAAATTAGAAACTTGTAAATAAAACAAAGAGAATACCTGAGGAGTACATCCTTGTGAATGTTTTCGTCTAAATATCTATACCAAAAATATTATATATGTCGACCTAAAAAACCAAGGAAAACTTCAAATTTAGATGTATAAAAAGCAAATATCATCCGCGTCAGTATCTCTGCACGGACGATGGGTTTTGAATTGCCATGATAAAATGTCGCAAATGTCCATAACAGCGACCATTGCAGGTGGAAACGGCCTGGAAGATAATACAAAAGAGAAATATGAAAGCAGTTGAATAAAAAGGACGCAATGTGTAGAAGAAACTCGAAATACAAATAAATCAACTAGTGAACATACAAACTTATGATCCGGAATAAATTTGAAATAAATATCAGAATTTTGTTTAACAACATTATTTTTAATGTTGTTGCTTTAGCAAAGCGAACATTTTTATGATACATAAGTTTTTAGATTTCCTTTTGTTCGTAGAGCCAAACCACACACAAGCTCGAACACATACAACCACTTTCATATTTACAATTTATGAATTCTCTGGTTTAAACCTAAACCCAGCATGTTTATTATTTAGAACTTAAAGTGTAGTGCTTATCGTTTAAAAGTTATATAATATAGTTAAGCTTTCATTACTCTAAATCTCTGAAATTTCCTCATCCTTCAACGATAATCCGATTATCACACAGGCCATTTGTTAAATTGCGATAATGAACCATCCAAATTTGATAACGCAAACGAGATATCGTATTTACGGATTATATAAAGTAGTAATGTCTAACTTTACCCTCGTTGCACTGGTGCCCCTAGGTTTTAGTTAATTGGGATCTGAATTTATTCAGCCTTAAAGGAGTGGATTTAGACTGTACTGGGAAAATTATAATACCACGTTCGGTAAATGTGAGTGAGTGAGAGCGTCACAGTCTGAGTTATTTTTGAAACACACTTTGGTTGGTGTCTCTGAAGCCACGAATATAGTAGCACGTGACGCGTATTCTGAATAGGATGGCATTAAAAATAACACAACATAACCAAGAAACTGAAGATATAAATAAAACATGCTGCATGCACACGCTGCTTTTCTTTTGGTTCACCGACAACTGTGCGCGTTGTACACTCCCGATTCTATTTCACACGATCTTGTATATCCAGTGGTTCTGGATTACTGTTAAGCTTCCATTTAGAGCCTACCGACAATCATATTTAAAATATAAAGTGTTTAGAAATAAATCTATTAATTCAAAAAGAACACATAAAATATAAAATGTATCTGAAATTCATTTATGAATAAGAAATTCAAACAAGCTTGTGGTAGAAACAAATTATAGAAAACGATTTATGGGGCTAGTTTAGACAAAATAACGAGTAAATTACAGAAACAAACAACCTATTGCAAATACACAAAGGTAAATAACATATTGAGAAATTTATGATTTTTTGTTGGAGATAATAAAACAATGATTTATTAGTTGCAATGCTAACCAATTAATTTGTTTTATCCAAATGTGCTCTTTTATCTTACAACTATCCTATTCCGAAAATACACCAAAAATCTTCTCTACTATTTATTTGAATGATGATTTTTCAGTGTATTTATTCTACATCGTCTATGCTTGCAAAGTTCAATGCAATCAAATACTTTACAGAGTGAATACTTTGCAGAGTTGCAAGTCTTTCTTTTGTTTCCATGTTCTTCTATTTTGTACTTGGACGAACCTTTGTTTGACAACCTTTATATGCAATCCCAGACTATAATACAATCAAAGATTAAAAATATTAAATAAAAATCTTTCGTCGAATAGCGTTAAATCGTTTTCAATTAATAGAACGATAAATTACGAAAAATACTTTTGTTTCATCTGCATATTATTCGTTGTTTATACCTGTGGTACGAACTATACAAACAAGTCCATAACAACCAGGGCATTATAAGCAGGGATTATAGTTTATAACGCCCGCTCATCGTTTACTTTGCAATCGGAGCCAGCGTTACTTTGAATAGTAATTTGGATCACTAGGCCAGAAACTATATGTTTTCGTATGAGCGTGTTGCAAGACAACAAATAACGAGTTACTAGATGACAATTACCATCGGACGACTTCCATCCCTCGGGCACTTTAGGCCCTTGGCTGCAACATCGTCGCCCTCATGGCATTATCATCTTCCTAACGTCCCGCCCTTGGTACATAAATACCTATTTTGCTTTTCATATAACTTATTCGAACAATATTAGGTGGTTTTGAAAATAATATAAGAATAAGAACGTGGTAGTTTTTTCTGAAGAAGATACTTAATGTGTCTTCTGAAATTCTTTTTGTTGAAATTCTGTTATAATTCTGTTATAATAACTCTTGTGAACCGCATATGGAGACACACTGAATATTGACTATTGAGTGATTGTTTAAAAAAGTGTACTTTTCGACTAAACTAATGTACTTTATGGGACTTATTATATGGAGTATGAATACTAAAAATCAATTTATGCCAATTATCGATTCAAAGCGATTCGAATAGTCAGATCATGTTATAGTTATTGTAGGTATATGTATAAGGGCTTTATATGTGTGTATGGCTACATGCAACCTGTAATACATACAATAAGCAAGATTTACGATACAGTATAAGATGACGTAATAATGACATAGGAGTGGAATTCTTCTGACTGTCGCCCATTTGTTACCTACTTAACCGCATAGAGTTGAAGTTATTAATTGAACTAATTGAATCTATGAGGTAAATTTAACTGTTTAACCCTTTTCAGTCTATGAGTTTGTACACTATTGTCAGGTAGATTCACTGCACTGGTATTATGGTGATGTGGTAACTTGTTTAAGTATTTTTCACTGCTTTTACTTATTTCTTCTCTCACTATGTTCACTTTTAAGTCTTTTAAGATGTTCGGATTTTGTAAGAAATTTTGTAAAAAAAAGAGGCGTCGTGCATCGCTCGAAGCACTTTATTTTGAAATCGTTCAATAACATCAATGACTGAGTTTGCTGCTGTGTCCTAGAATAACTGGAGGCCGTATGTTCCTATTGGTTTAAATAAAGTATCTTGTTAGAGAGTGATAATTTGGAATTGCGTCCGAGTAGCCAATAGAGTAAATTTGAGATCCATTTGTATGATTTTTTCTAGATGTGGCTTCTCCAGATCAATCTTTTACCCTTACATTAATTTGGTAAAAGTTATGTAAGCGGACTTGATCTTGATCCTCCATTTTCTGGATCATTTTTCAACTTCATTCAAGTTTAGTTGCAGAAGCTTTTGTGTTTGACTAAGATGACCTTGTCATCGACAAAGGTTGGAAACATTGGGGTCAGCATGCTCCCTTATAGAATTCCTGATTTAATTAGATACAGCTCAGATAGTTCTTGGCCATATTTCACCTGAAAGTACCTGTCTTCTAAGAATGACTCGAGGATGGTAAATTAACTGTATGGTATTGATTTTTGCGTACCACACTCTGTCGAACGCTTGACTGTCGTCTAGAGACGCTACTCACCGTGTTACTTTTTCTCAAATATTAAGTTAGCTGCATCTACGCTCCTGTGGAGCTGTTCGATCGTTGAGTGAACTTTTCTATATCCGAATTGGTGGTCCGGTATCAGATGCATATTATCTACAATTGGTTCTATTCGTTTGGCAAGAAGCTCTTCTAGGAGTTTAGCAATGATTGGCAGGAGACTGATGGGTCTGTAAGAGGAGACCTGCCTCATTTGGGGGTTTGCAGGGAAAGGTACTGGGGTTAAACAAAACAACTTAATAATATCTATCCGAGTGATACAAAGATTTTCTTAAACTTAAAAAGCGGTTGAGATAGTACGGTACTGTAAATCGACATAGCGCAAAGATCTGTATCTTTGAGTCGAGATACAAGAGTAAATCCAGCATCATTATGGACTCTCTTTTCGTACTTTTTTACAGATTGAGTTATAGAAAACGGTAAAACCGAAAGACTATAAAAAGACATGCTGCAATATATAACTGTTAGATTGTAACTTTAATTATCATTTTAAAGTAATTTATGTAAACTGTAAAAATGTGTTGGTGTACTGAAAAATATTCCTCAAATTCTCATCTACCGAAACAATGTCAAATCGATGATATTACTACCTTTTCTGATTGTTGGTTACATGTATGGTTAATAACAAAATACATTAGCGTTTACTGTCTCTAGCCTCACTTTGTGGAACTCCATAATCATGAAATATAATATAAATACAAAGATTAGTTAAAGTTTCACAAGTTTTATTATCTTATCTACCTTTGATAATGACATAAAGTGTCGAAACAATATTGTCAGGTTAAGATATTAATAAAACTTGTGAAACTTTAACTAATCTTTGTATTTATATTATATTTCACAAAATACATTTGCTAATTTATACACAAGCACGCTTCGTATTGTTCCGAACTCATTTTTGCTACGGGTTTCGCCTTATATGTAGAGTATAGTTTACAACATAATCCTTTGGCCCCACAGTCTTCATCCAGTCTTTAAATATGAATAATAATTTCGCACAATCATGCTGTCAAAAAAAATCAGTGAACTTAAAACAGTCAGAATTTCTGTCGCTAATGTACGTATATCGACATATCTTTGGAAATTCAAGCAAGTAATATTTTTCATAAACCTTCAAACAGATGCAGGTAATTATGATTCAAAACTTTAAAATCATATTCTATTCAAGGGGTACAGCGAAATATTGAATTACCTATGCAATTAATTTGATATTTTTATTAATGACTGTTTAAATTAAATTATTTTTTATCCATATTCACAAAACAACCGATCTCGTTTATTGTTTATAACTGTAAAATTCAAACTACGCAATATATTTGGCTCCAATTTTTACTGCTGTCTTATAAAAGGTTATAAATTTGATTATCACTCATGTATTCATTGTGGTGCCATTTCTGTATTACTTACCTCACTTTTCAGACCACCCTCGTAATTTCAGCAGAATTCTAGTTGCTGCTGTGTCATTTTTATACTGATTCCTATACTTGATTTATTTTTACCATGGAAACACTTTTATTCTTTGTTGGGGGAAAGTCAGATTTAGACTATCTATGAAAAATATCTGTTATTCAATTTAAAAATAATTAATCAAATTATAGAAAACTCAATTTGGATCGAACAGGTAAGAATTATACAGTCCACACAGGCCTGGATTAAGGGGGTAGGAAGAGGGGAAGGAAGATGCGCACCCGGGTCACATACTATGTCAGGGACCCGGAGCTGGAGATTTCTGAGTATCTTGTAGGTGTTAAAAAATTAAAATAATTATTTTAATTTCCACTTGAGAATGTATAAATGCCCTAAAATCTATCAGTTAAAATCATAATTTTAAATTCTATTTTAATCTCTTATAAATCCTATAAAAATGTATCAGTACATCACAGAAAATGAACTTATATTTATTTTATACCAAGTATTACATTTTATAAATCACCCATTTCACGAAAAAGTCAACCATAACACAAAAATTAAAAACTTTGTGTGTGAGTCAAACTTTGCATTTTATTTCGCCTTTAATATTGTATACGTCACCTAAACTATAATTTTCCAAATCTACTTTCAAAATATTATTTAGTAAAAATGACACCCTTTTTATTTCTGCAATGCAAAATTCAATATACTGCGGATTCCGCAAAAAAGTCAACCTCCACAGATAAAATTATATGTTATTTATTATAAAATTCATGTTATAACACATATTACAATTGCCGCAGCCAAAATGGGATGAAAACTGTCATTTGGTGCATGTAATTACGGTGGTGGTTAAAGACAATAATGTCAGTGAGTTTAGTTTTAAATTGCAGTTGATTGTTATTGAATAATAAAAAAATGTGTAAGACAACTAAAAATCGATTAAATTAAAAAAATGTATCTGAACTTCAATAATAATATTGAATGAAATATGTAGTTTTTGGCATGTCACAGTACTAACATATGTGACATTATACGTAACGTCTTCAAGACTTCTTTAAGAGTCTTCTAACTTGACTATTAAGGACATCTTAAAAACAAAACCGTATGTATGGCATTAGTTTTGGTGTTTTCTCTAAAATTGTACATTTAATCAACTCGTAAGTTTCTTATGAATAGTTCGCAGGACCATTGCAAAACTTATAATTACCTAGTATTTCAGGTCCCCATTTTGTCACTTGTACGTAACGCACGTTTTAGCTTGATATATGCTCGTAAAGGGCACCAGAAATAAAAAACCAAATGTATTTTTATTAAGAGCAAAAAATGCATCAAATTAAAAATTTAGTTGCTTAAAAATAATTTCTGGGGATTCGTTAATTATAAAAATGCGTCGGAACGCGTCACGGTGCGTAACCGCTGAAAGCGCGATATAAATAAATCTAAAGTGCTCTAAAAAGTACGAATTAATTTTTTTCTATAGAATACTCACAAAATGAACTGAACTTTAGAATACTTAAATATGTTTCCATGCAGAGGCATATTTTTAATTTTTAGCAAAAATAAGGTTTTTTTAAATTTTGTACTTAGTGACAAAGGAACTCATATTTGCACCAATGATTTGGATTTTTATATTTCGCAATATAAAAAAGATAATAAAAAAAGAAACGATAAATGCTCTAGTGAGACTAATTGATTTTGTGAGCATGTACCTGTCCGTAACGCTTGGGACAATGATACATAACGGAAATGTATTTTTTAATTTGTTTATTTGAATTAAAATAATTAAACAAATGGGTTTTCTTAGCAATTTTTTTCACTACTTTTAAGTTACGAACCGTTTTTTGTTTATAGAAGTAACATTACCCAGAGACTTTAATAAGTTTTGGATTTTTTGAAAATGTTCCATGTCCGTAACGTTATGTTCCTTTTGTAACTTTTTATTTCTAAATGAATTTTAATCATTTTAATGGCTGTTACTGAATGCGACAAAAACAGTATTAAAAAATTATTGAAAATTGCTTATAATTTTTTTATGACGAATTACTGCTGGAAAATATCCGTAACATGGAATGGGTGAAATATTGAACCCAATATATACTAGTATGTATCCATACCTGTCGTAAAGTGCGAAGTTGAAAAAGTTTTATAATTTTATTGAAGTATATAAAAAAAAATTCAATTCAGAACAAGTACGAATATTTGACAAGGATTCTCCCCATGTTCGATTGCCGAATCGATATTTCCGAATAAATAAATGTATAGGTTGTTTATTGTCAAATGCTATCAAGTGATTTTTAAGCATTAAGCATCAAGTAATGAGAGCATAATGTTATACTTTTAAGTCACTGGAATGCAATTGAATAATAATAGGTTGTCCATGACTAGTCATTTGCTAATCGCCCTTAATCACATGATCGTACTACTTCTTATTATGTTTCATCAAATCAAAACTACTCTGCATGAAGATACCAAAACACGTGGTCGCGGTAAAATAACCTATTAAATTACGGTAATCCGTTTCACACGTTGTAATTTAACAAAGATTGCTATCAACAGTCGTTAACTGCTCGTCTCTGTATATTACAAATTAGATGTTTCTTATGTACTTCCAGAGTCTAGATTTTTTTTCCGGGCTACAAAACCGTAATCATCGAAATACGATAAAAAGATGCCCAGAAAAAGGACAGAAACGTTGGCATTGGACAACAAGACATGGCAGACACGAAATGAAAGGAGACTATTTTGATTTAGAATAATAAAATAATAGTATTCAACTAATGTCCATAATTCTCAAGAAATAGTTTCAGTAATAGACAAGCATCTTCCTTCATTGATGCTCTAATGAGATATCTAGTGCTTTACTAGAATGACACTCATAGATGCTCGGAAGGGGGGCAAGGAGGGGAGCTTCCCCCAACTGGAAATTGAACAATTTGAATTTTATTAAAAATTTTGTATAGTATGCATTTTTCGTCTAGGGTTACCCCCCCTAGCATGTAGTTTATTCTAGACTTGCCCCCCTCTAGCATACCGTTCATTCTAGTTTGCCCCCCCCCCGCTGGACAAACTTCTGCGGACGCCTATGTTAACACTGTTAGTGGAAACTAAAACAAAAAATATTGACGCAATTTTTTAATACGTTCAAAATTATAATCCTGCAACCGTTTCTGATTATTGCCCTTCTTTCAGATTCCAACGATTGCTTTTCAACATTTTTGGCGTGATTTAGCTTTTATTGTGTTACGTCCTTACTTTGTAAAATTTAATAATCATAAAATAAAATAAAACAATAATTAAACACTAAATCATTAAAATAAGAAATTGCACAAGAAAATGCCATTATGCAGCGAGTAAGATCATTGTGATGTTTATCATACATTGATACATTCGTTATTTATAATATAAAATTATATTCTAATATTCTACATTCCATTTCTTAAATGAAATCTTAACTCCCATGTTATTAACTATAAGGGCGTTGAAATTCGAAGCATGTCCAATGAAACATTTTTTAAAGAATTCTCACACTAATTTACAGAACAATTCAAAGAATCAAAATGGTCAATCACTTGCTCATCAGTTAAAAATTGAGTGAGCTCAAATCAGTTAAATTTAAATCTCTTTAGTAAAAAAAAGAGGAAAGAATAATTACAACTTCTTGTTTCCATATAAGAAGATGCTAACTGTAATTAATGAAATTATGATAATTGGCCGTATCACCATAGCAATTTAAAAATTATTCCGAATATTCCAACAGCATGTGAAACTACCGCCTTAGGCTTGATGCGTTAACTAGTTTTTTATGTTTCTTTTTTTCCTGTGGCAGCTAAAATTACTTTTCCAACTGAGTAAACAAACTGCATTTCCATTTCTTTTGTATATACGAAAGATAAGTGGCTGGTTACCTATTTACATTCATAAGCTTGCAATATTAATACGCTCGTGACGGAAAGCTCATATACGAAATTCAAAATCATAAACTTAAAGTTGACGTCTTATAAAATGCGTGCTTGATTTAAAACATCTGGCTTCGACTTGGATTTATTTGCTTAAAAGAACACGAAATTGGCCCGTAGTCTTTTTGTTATAGCAGCAACTTCACGCAAATATGTGTGCATTGCATTTCGCCGTAATTGCAGTTACGTTAAAGATTGCCCTCTCGTCTCCTCTTCCATTTAATAGCTATGAATAGCAATTCAAATGCAAATTTGTAAATGCAATAATTTTCGAAACACAATTTATTCATGAACTCATATACATGTCAGAGGTGCAAAACTGTCTGCATTAATATAGGGTTCAAAGGATAAAATGCTTTTCTTACATACTACCGCGATAAAAGAAAAAATTGGTTTTCTATTTTGTTCTTTAGGAAAGTTATCCTTTAAATTACATTTCAAAGCTGTCTTCAGCAGTGTAAGATATAAATTTTGATTTTCCAAATCATTTGTTTTCTATCAACTTGGTTGTTAGTAAAGGGCAATAGAACTGTCGCTACCACTCGCCTTTTGCAATTAACAATAAACTACGTCATCCATAAAGCACATTGCAATAAAATGCATTAAGTGAGCCGGTTCTACTTTTGAAAATAAAAATCTAAAAGTTTAGATATGAAAAATAAATTATGAAAGCTTGTTTGCATTTGAATATAAAGAAAGTAGATCTAGTAAAATTGCTATTTCTAGTTTATTTCTACATGATTTAATGGTTTGTATTTTAAGCACAATTTATTGGTTAGTTTCAACTTTTCTCTAACTTTTCTTCTTAGCAATCAGAATCCCAATTCAAGCGTTTGAAATTTTGATAGTATTGAACAAGTCAGCGATTCGCGATTCCTCCACAAAAACCAAACTAATCCCTTCTTTCTATTCTAGAAAGAAATCTTTGAAATTCTCTAATTTAACTCATTGAACTTTTGGAAGTTAGTACAACCCTTTGTATTATAATGTGATTTTAACCGAAGAAAAAGTTCTCTGAGTATTATTTCCTTGGATCATAAGTTTCCGCGCCATTAAATCTTTTACTTATTTTATCTGGGAACGACGCCAGAGTAGCGACGTCAGCGACGTCCCCATTCGCATCCTACCGTGACGTACAATGGCTGAGACGCGAAATGGAACTTCCGGTTAATCTATATCCGCTTGTCTATTTTTCCAAAAAAGTTTTTTGATAAAAGTCTATTCAGCACGTGCCTTACAAATAACGCCATTAATTGTAATGGTTGTTAAGTGGAAGCAGTAGTAATGACCAATTTGTTGTTATTGTTAATCTGTACATAAAAATTTTACGACTGGTGCTTTGTTCGTTTGGTTTCTGAAACAAACCAACCGAAGTCAATAATTCCTTTTACGTTAAAAAAGTGTTTGCAAATAATTCTTATAATTTGTTCAAATCGTATCTGTTTAACTAGTGAAACAAATTAATGTACATATAACTTCTTAAAAAATTGATTAAGAATTTTTTAAATTCTGGTTTAACAATATTCAGCAACAATCAGACTTGTGGTGAGCATGCTTAAGAGAATTTTATTTATGAAAATTTAATTTTATTATAAAATTAATGTTAATGTAAACAATGCATAAAATAAATATGAATTCATCTTTCCGAACCACTAAACCCAAAGAAATGGAGCGCGAGTGAGCACCCCGCATATGAATAAATAATCCACTCCTACGCCCCCTAACTGGGAAAAAATAACCCTCTGAAAAACCGGAACCAACAAAAACATATAAATATCTTCCAGTGGAATGACCTCTTTGACATCCGGTTGTCTTCCATTGGCTACAACGTCTCTCTTTCCGCTTCCGTCGGATTGTTTGTTCAGGATCAGATAGAAGGTTTGGGAGTACGGGATTTCGGGGGATTCCGGGAGCTCCTATTGCTTTGTCTGCAGATGAATGATAACGAGAGGTTATGACTGTATTGTCACAGAGCGGCCATATTGCCCTATCTGCATGAAAGTCCATTGTTGAAATGACGCAGTAAATATGGTGAGCAGATTTAAATACATGGCTTCAGGAAATATGAAATAGGGACATTAATATAAACTTTAATCTGTTTTTATGTGCATTATAACAGAAAACAGCTCGGAGACTTTTAGGACTCTCGTATCCCTTAAGCCGGTATCAATCTTTTTCATCAGAATAACATGAGCATTTCTAATGCTTACCATCTTAAATAAAACATAAAACAGATACCTATTTATACCGAAACTCTGAACATTTTATTGATAAAAAACTAGAACTGGTTTGTGGGCAGCAAAAACTAGAAGTCCTCTTAAGTGGAAGAATCAAATGCATTATTTATTTTGCCTGGATGATAATAAAAACACGACTACAACTATTCTTGAAGCACACACTTTATAAATAATTTAAACCAAGAAAATCTATTTAAATAAAAAATTACATTTTAAATGCTACAACTAAAATAGGTCACCCTCTTATTTGAAATTGCGATGATAAACATAGGTAATTCGATCCACGTTATCGCGAAGTAATGGCTTTGATACGTAATGGCCATTTTGCGCCCCTAGAAGTGCTGACAGTGTAATCCATCGCAATGAACACATTATCTAACAATCTCGTAGCAACCCCAATGTCCACTATAAGGGATTTGGACAATAGCCAACGAGATACATTGTCTGTAATCCAACCTGGTACCCGTATAGTATTTCCCTTACTAGTCATAATTATAATTTATATAGAATTGCAAAAAAATCTTCTAACCCTATATAAGTACGTTAATTAAACTAATTTAAAAACGACTCATCTCCAGCAACATCTCACCCCAACGCCGTCCACTAGCAGTCTATACAACTCTTGATCAGTGTTCGCTCTGTTGGTCTTCAAAGTAAGCACGATTCGATCAAAACAGGTATCCGAAGTACCTTTGTTTTAAGATAGCACGGCCATCTCTGAGGATGTTCGTGAACTTTTACGTTTTTCCATTTACATAAAATTTAAATTTTCATGTGCCCATAACAAATTCTTTTTCTTCTCATTTACAACTTAATTTTATTAACTCGAAGAAATAATGGTTAATAAAAGGTAACAATGACTAAGTTATATTTTTATCTTATTTTGCTATTTGAAAATCTGAATAATAATAAATCAATTAATTATCTTATAACCTGATAGCTTATACACTAGGTTGAAATAAATTTATGGAATTGCTGAAATGGAAACGCCACATTGAATGTTATTTATGTATCAACAAAAATTGTATGGTATTAGACAAAGAGCATGACTTTTTTACTTTAAAAACATAAATACATACATACTTAAATAACAAAAGTATATGCACATAATTATATAATTAATAAATATGTCGCTCCATAGAAAAAAAAAGGCTATTATTCCTTTTGAAACGTATAATGTGGTATGTTAAAAAATAATCTGTATAATTTAATACATACTTAATTAATGTAGACCAACTGTAAGTATCATTTGGTTCTCAAATTGATTGTGTAACCTCGTCATCCTCAGATATAATTAAAACAATTCTCTAGTTGTGGACAAATGCCATCTTATGCACAATTACCTATGCAGCGGACTAACTACACGCTTCAGAGTATTTCCAGTTCAAGCTCATTATCGAAATATAATAATAAATTGAAGAACATAGTCTGTTGTAACTATTACAACCGATTTATAAATGATCCAGAATATCTCTATACTAAATTCCACATAAATTGGTTCATAAATAATAGAGACGAAAGCATAACCCTAGTCTCATCGTCACAAAAAGCAATGCCCTCGTCGGATTTCGTCCTGTAGGCACCCATTAGTCGCAGCAGCGCTCTCCTTTCGGTCTGGACTACTGTTCGTTGTTGTTTGACATTGTGTAGCCCATGGGCCCAGCGACTCGATGCATAGCTCACAAAAAAAGCTAGAATGGACTTAAGGTATGCTTTCACGCAGTTGAATGGAATGTTGTAGTGACTTTGGGCTATGCTGGCTATCATTTGCATTCCTGCACACTACTTCAATGTAGGCGCGGTAGTTCATCTTTTGGTCCAGCTCAATTCCTAGGTATTTAGTTCTGATGGACTTTTTAACGATTTATCGTCAATTCTGATGATCGGATTCCTTATAAGCTATGTTGTTTTGTCAGCTGGTAAAGTTAGGTTAATTTCTTTGCAACATCCTTTTAGGTACGACGTATGTATTGCCCTTTATCTCCACACGGAAACCCTTCGCCCTTCCCCCTCCACAATAATTAGCAAATCATCGTCGTAAACTATTACGGAGGTTACCTTCCTTAGTCCAGCAGGTCGACCAATTCTTCCACAACAACGTCCCGGAACATCGGTCCCCATGCCGATCGGTGTGGATATACATTGCTCAGGTGTTTGGTGACCATTCACCCGAGGCTTCGAAATCTGGCGTATCTGTCCTGGAAGTAGTTCTTGAAGGAATTGTATACCACGCTTGGACACTGTAGATGTCTCAGTATTCTAAACAATGCTGGCTATCAGAAGTTATCAAAGGCCCCAGGAGATGTTAGCAAGGATCGCTGCGACGTATTTCGACTCGCTTTCCCTGATTCGTTGTGTAGTCAACGATCAATTCAATAGAAATCATTTGACTCACCCGATCTATATCCCAATTGGTTAGGGCGAAATCTCGCCAGAGCTAGGACGGTAGGACTTGGGCTTGGTCGACCCTTACCTTAGCTTTTCTTAAATATTCGGACCCTCTCTCATGTAGTTGGAATTTTGCCTTGTCTTAAAGCCTCGTAGTACAATATTGGGAGGAGTTCATGTTTTCTGGACCAGGCACCTCGTTTTCGCCTCTCAAGATAGCTTGTTTCAATTCTTCTTCACTGAATGGAGGCATTTCTTTCTTGGTGCTGTCTGTGTCCTTGCGTCCGTTCTTTCGTTTCATCTTCCATGATATCATCAGCGAGAAGTACTTCCACCACAGTGTCCCCGAAGTTTGTTGTCATTTTCACGTGTTGCCGTCTCCTTTTCTCACCGCCAAAAAGGGGATCAGTGCCTTTATATTTTGACTGACTATCTTGTAAGGCATCCCCACGTGTCGAATTCCAGATCTTCAGAGCTTTGCAGGCCTGTAAGTGTTTTTCTTCCTCTATAATTGATGTTTGCTACAACCCTCTTTGCCTTCTGGGCCTTCTCCGCAACACTGTGGACTCTGTGGTCTAAGGTTTGTTGGAATTGTATTTTACCCGTCGTATCACAATGCTAACCGCTTTCTGTGTGGCTTTGGTCAGGTCTATTGCGTATTGGTTGACGACTGCTGTGACTGGAGGTGAACGAAATTCCCGACTTAGCTTGTCCCAGTCTAGCTTTTTAAGTTTAGATTGCAGGCTTCATTCTCAAGATAGATTTATCTGGATATAGTAAAATACACGAGGTAGTGGTCGCTTTCCCTAAGCTGCTGTGTAACTGTCCAGTCTGCGATCTTGAGTGAGTAATCGAATTGAAAAGAGTTACGTCAATGTTGTCGGGTTAGAACGTTTCGGCGCCGTCATTTCGGTGCCAGAACGTTTCATATTGTGTTTTGATTTCGTCTTTTTTTGTAGTGGTCCGGTTTGTGTGTTCCGGACATTCTGGGACTACAATGCAGTCTTTTGTGGATTTTGCTCGAAACCCTATATCTCGTTAGTTTTAGTAACATTTTTCTCAGAGACGTACTAGCATTTGCCTCTTGGTTCTGTTTTGAGCTTTAACTGAAATTGTTCGTTAAATTCATCGTTTTTTAGTTCATACTCAAAATTCTGTGGACATACACTTTCTTTAAGTTTGTCTGCGTCGTTAGTCAGTAGACCGTAGAGCAGGGGTTCCCAAAGTTTTGCCTAGGTGGGCCAAATTGTAAATTCCAAAATATTTGGTGGGCCAAAAAAAAGTTTTATGGAAAAATACGTTCAAATCAATAAAAAGTTAGACACAAAAGAAAGATTTATACTAATTTTATAGCATAATCGTTCTTTAGTTATAACAACAATTACTTTTTATTTCAAACAGTATATTAACACATTTAAAAAATAACTACATAAATAATTTCAAATAAAAAAAGAAAAAATAATAAATTCATCAATTTGAAGTGTTTTGTTTTCTTTTAATAATATCATTGAGCCTTGGTTCTAAGTCAGTTTACATGTATTCCTAATACTGCTTGTAAATGTTCATCAGTTAATTTTGATCTCAATTTGGATTTATTAATATACTCATGAATCAGAGCTTTTTCGCATATAACTATAAGTGTTGCCAAATAATGAAAACATTTGTTACGTATAGCAATACGTAACAAATGTTTTCATTATTTGGAAACACTTATAGTTATATGCGAAAAAGAGATAACACAGCAGTGTTATATAACACAGCAGTGTTATCTGCAGTCAAAAATTTTGAATAGGGAATTTGGGTTGCCTATCTTTCAGGCGTTCATAAAACAATTTTTTTAAATTTGAGAAAATTGAGTAATTTTTTATTTAATAAGTAAAGGATACACTCTACATCACTTGGTGATAATAAGAAGTGGATCTTAATTGGATTTTTCACTTAAAATTGAAAATTTATTTAGACAAGCTACGATTTACATGTAGATAGATCGGTTGAGTTGGTTTTTCATATTTGAAGCCATCGTAAGGTATATTTTCACCTGGAAATTATAAAAGGCATAATTGGAAAGGTGTATGCAAGTAATCACCACAATACTTACAGTTTTTATTCTTAAATTTCAAGTAAACCCCATGTTGGTAAACCCGATGCAACAAATTTCACCATAATTGCATAATTTTCATTAATCTTTGAACTTGCAGCCAAAATGTTTTGCTGTAATTTTGATAATTAGATTCTATTGCACCTTTAGCAATAAAAGTTTCAAGTGAAACAAGTTTTGTAAAGAAGATCTCAGCCGTTGTAGTTCAAAATTTGAACGATTTAACATGTTTTGCTATAATGGTAAAATATTGTTTATGTTTAGGATTTTGGTGTCAAAGTGAATGTAAATAGTAGTTAATAGGATCATAGGTTTAAGTTTATGTTTGGAATAGGATGTAAAAAGGTATGAAAATGAATTTTTATCAAACCATGATTGTAAGGAAATCCAAGATGGTTGTCGAATGACAATACTGCAGTTTTAATTGCTTTGTCATAGGCATATTATATATCAAAAGAAAGGAGAATTTGTCATCTTTCCGTTTATAACATTTATTTTAACATTTAAGCTAATTTTTTTTAAAGAATGTGGTTAAGAAATTTTATTTCAAATCGATGTTCGATTGTTTTCTGGTGAGATATTGATTTTCTAGTTCCGAAGTAAATAAATCAATAACCATGTTCAATTGTTTTTCAAATACTATAAAAAGAGCACCAAATTTTGGGCACTGGCTTCTCGATTTTGATACGAAGCAGAAGCCATGACAGTTGGCACAATAATTTGATAAATATTGATAAATGACAATAACTGATAAATTTTGAGGTTATGTGTTAAATCTTACGTCAATTCAAACGTCAAAAAGTGAGGTTATGTCATTATGTAATGTTATGTAATTTAAGTTTTTTTTTATTAAGTCAATTGTAAGTTTGAATAACAAGTAACATTTGAATAAACTATTAAAGTGGAAGTGAATTAATTAAAATGTCGCGAACGTTTAGTGGATTAAATGATTTAAAGATTATTGAGAAAATTCATGGAATCTTATTTTAAATGGGAATGAGGTTGGAAATTGGAAAGGTTGTGCAATTAACCGTTATGGAACATTAACCATATCATAGCAGTATGTTTACTCAATTTTGGAAAATCCTGTGAAGATAATCCTTTATAAAAATCAACTAAGGAATTGTTGCGATAAGAATTCTTGGTTTCGGCATTTTCCTGTAATGCGATTATCTCAATAAGACAAAATAGATACAAGCAATATATACTTATACAGTAATATACTTATTACAATAAAATTTAGTATTTTTTAAGTGAACAATTTTTAATTATAATATGATAAAATTTATTTTTGTTTTGTAAAAATGTAAATTATCTCTATGAATTCAAGATCGCTGATGATTGGCGACGCATTTGGCCCGCAGGTCGCACTTTGAGAACCCCTGCCGTAGAGTCACTATTGTTTAGTGATCGTCTCTACTTTTGAGCCTCGCGGATTAGGTCGTTTGTTTTGCTTTTGTTTGTAATGATTTTTTGTAAGTCGTCGTTATGCTCACCTTCCACAATTAGCATTTTGCTTGTCGTTCTCTCACGGCTATTCCATGTCAAGTGTCACACCCGTTACGTACTTTTAAGTTCTTTATTCTAAAACTAATCGTCATTAAATAAAAAAAATTGAGGGTATTAGTGAACACATATCTTCAATTTTACATAACTTTATATACAACAACTTTAATATAAAACAAAAAACGCTTTGGATGGCACAATAACAACTAGTTTTTTATTGATTTCTCAAAACTTACAGTTATGCAGATACGACCTTTATCCTTAACAGCGCAGTATAATTGTCGTCAAAAAAAATAACTGTGCGGCTTGGCGGTTTTAGGGTTTTACTAAAAATGGAATGAAATTGAATTTTTATGTTATTTATTGCCGGACATCACTCGCTATGCTGTGACAACACTGCAAATGGTTACATCGATATTTATGTTGTTTAAAAAAGCATTTAAGATATTCATTTACATTGTTCTGTTCGTACTTTTAAAGTTAATTTTCTCGAAACTTTTAAGGTTTAACAAACTTACATGTAAGACTTAACATCATTAAATGTAGTACATATTTTGAAAAAATGATTGATGATAACTTATTACATACAGATTTTTTGTGATATCATATAAAGTAGTGCCTTAATATAGCTAATGCCTATAGCTTGCTAATTATAAGAACCTATGAGAAACCACAGGCGATCCTTGGACGACTTTTATTTATTGATGAATATCTTTGCTTGTATGAATTTAAGAAAGAAAAAATAAATAAATGCGCTACTATGTATGGTATGAAATGTGTAAAATGCATAACAAAATATATTTTGTTTGCTGTGGGTGAGACGTAGCTTCAAGTAGCATTATTAGCGTGCTAAAATCCTTTTCCCTTTCCTAAAAACGAGACGCGATACTCTTTACGTTATTTGGCAATTATCTTCGCTTGTATTATACCTATGAAAAAAATAACAGCACCATGGTGTTCACAGAAAATCAACGCGAAACGTTTATTACAGTCGTTTTTCAAAATCTGTACTAGATTTGAAGGTATTAAGCGTTAAATGTAATTTTGTTAAACCTTAAAAGTGTTGTTTCGAGAAACTCGACCTTAAAAGTAAGAGTCCCCGTAAGAAACAATGTAAATGCATATCTTAAATGTTTTTTAAACCGCCTAAATATCAATGTAACCATTCGCAGTTTTGTAACAACATAGCGTGATGTCCTGCAGCAAATAAAATAAAAATTCAATTTGATCCCTTTTTTACTAAAACCTCCACTTCAGTCCCGTCATATTTTTTGACGACAACTAAATTCTGCTTAACTTAAGGATAGACTACAAACATGAGCTGGTTGGTAGTTTTTACTAAAGCACTTTCTGGCTAAATAAGACTCCACTATTAAGAGAAGCTTTTGTTATCATTAGAATACACTATTTTGTGTTATTATATTGAATTAAATGTTATATGTTTATAGTAAGTAGGTAGTCAGAGTTATTATTAGAGTAATAATAGTTTCTAAATAATGATTAATTTAATTTAAGTAACAGTTAGTTACGTTAATAGCTACCAGAGAAACAGTAGTAGAAGAACCCTGCAAACAAATCGCGTGCTTGAAATGGGCATAGATATCAGGAATCACGCGCTTATCACACACAAGGAGCTAGCCAATCAAGGGTCGTGCAGCATTCACTTGGGTCCTGGTTCCAATTTATGCAATTTTATGAAGTGTAGGAACTATCCCAGAGATGAGTACTGATCATTATAATGCGCCGCTAATAATTTCTACTACGTACCATCTCCATTTGTTCTCCACCCGTATTGTTATTCGGATAGTTATCACGCAGATGACTATTTCTTCAATTAATTGCCAGACTATAGTTTATCGCTGATGAAAGATGATGCCAGATTGAGCAGCATTGTGAAAGACATTGATGTATTACACGACAATTACAAAAAATGTCATATCTTAATAAAAAAAATTCTACTTTCCGTTCTTATACACATGCCACACACAGAATACATTATTTTAAAACAATTTTTTCTTCATTGCTTCAAGTAGGAGATTAACGCGGATCCTTAATTTGTCCTAACAAAGTTGTAACATCAAGTAATTCGACTGTTGTCAGTTTTCGTAATCCGAACTGCACAAGCACACACTTTTGCAAAAACGATTACTAGTATATAGTAGTGACCAAATAAGCACATCAAATAGTGCTACAAACTGAATCAGTTATCCGAAGTGCATCAGCATACTCTTTTAAAAATCATTAGCGATCTTTACTAGTACCACAGCATAAAAATAACCAGCAGGTACACTTGCGCTAATAATGTCAGCAGTCCAGTGTGACCTTTATTAAACTGTTTTTAGAAACTATTTGTTTTGTAATATTGATAACATAGGTTTCCTAGCGGGGAAACCTAGGATTAGCGGTTGGTATGTTTACTTCATAGTCCAGTGGTCGATCCCTGACAGAGGTGGTAGTTTTTCATAGCAAACACACGCGAAAATCACAAAATTGCTTGCTATGTAATATTCTTAATAGCCTAAATGTACAAATTTTTATAAAATTAATAACGCAAAGTAGAAAAATGGTGTATTATGTATACTTGTTTTATAAGACCCATTGTAGGACTCGTTGCTTAGGAACACTCCTCGCTTCGCTCGTCGAGTCGCAAACAACTCGTGCTACAATAGACATAAAACTCGTATAATAATATACTATTTTTCAGAATAATTCTGAAGATACGAAACAAATAAAATGAAAACCATTATTTGTTCTATTTCTCTACCAATATATCTTTCTTTAGATGTCATAGTAATATTATTTATCATTAGTATTTTTCTGGAAAGGCTGCACATAGCATCGTTTGAATAAATCGATTTATTATAAAGAAAACAAATTTTGAACTAAAAACAGTAACATTCCAACGTAGAGACGATTCCTTTGCATTCTAATGTAGTTCCAAGAGGAAACAGTACACATATGAGCAGATGGCACCCTAAAGAGCTATAAACTGAATAATGCTTGTTTGGAAATTCGAAGAGAGCGTGAAAAGTGTCTACGTTTATTTTTTACTACCTAGATGAATTCCGAATACGTACATGGTTGTTTTACAAAACTTACCATGTTCTCTTTTTTGGTAATCTTAATTCATTAAATAATTTTGGGAAATTTTTAAAATTGGTGTGCATGTAAAAATCATTAAACAAAGTAGGCGGTTTCCCTTTAGTTAGTTTAGTAAAAAGTGTATTTTTTGTGTAAAACTTGTGCTTCTTTTTAAAAAGCAAAGAATGTAAGTACATAATTAAAATTCTAGATTAAAATTAAAAACAGCAGCGGTGGCATGTTAAATTAGGTATGTAGAAGGTATATGTAGGTGCGTATACCTGGTAAGAACATAAAAGTTAAGGGAAAGTATAAATTTCCAAAATTACTTTCATTAACTTTGGAATAATTATTGTACAAGGATGTTCCGAACCCGTACATATTAATTAGTCGTAATAATGCGGGATGCAGAAGTTACGAGTTAGTGAATTGTAACATAGGAACATAAGCGCATTTACGTGTAGTTGTAATGAAACTAATGAGAACACAGAGCCGTGGTCCCTCGTCAGCCATCATTGTATTGTTTAATACATAAATAACGTCCTTTAATAAACGCATGTAGAGAGGGTAGTTATACATTATAGAATGATTATGAAAAAAATCATCCTTTATTTTATCTCATCGATAATAATCCCAATTATATTGAAAACGCGTCTTGAAGTGGGAAAAAGTACAACAGATTTCTTTTAGAAATATCCAATATAAGGTTTTTGCAATTATTATACAAACCCTCATTGTAAACGTTTACTGTCTCCAGCCTTACTTTGTGGAACTCCATAATCATGAAATATAATATAAATACAAAGATTAGCTAAAGTTTCACAAGTTTTATTAATATCTTAACCTGACAATATTGTTTCGACACTTTGTGTCATTATCAAAGGTAGATAAGATTGATAAACAAACACGTTGCTAAGGATAAATACATACAGAAAATAGGTAACTAGATACAATACATAACAAAAACTAAATATCTAAGTTCTAATAAAGGAGAATTACTAAGCTCAGTTTGTTCATTCATTAAAGGTACTGTGCGTTTATGTCTGTATATTTCAAAAGCTTCTAAAATGTCTAATTTGTGTTTGTTGTTGCAAAATGTTTGTTTTGCAACAACAAACACAAATTAGACATTTTAGAAGCTTTTGAAATATACAGACATAAACGCACAGTACCTTTAATGAATGAACAAACTGAGCTTAGTAATTCTCCTTTATTAGAACTGTTAGATATTTAGTTTTTGTTATGTATTGTATCTAGTTACCTATTTTCTGTATGTATTTATCCTTAGCAACGTGTTTGTTTATCAATCTTATCTACCTTTGATAATGACACAAAGTGTCGAAACAATATTGTCAGGTTAAGATATTAATAAAACTTGTGAAACTTTAGCTAATCTTTGTATTTATATTATATTTCCTCATTGTAAAATTTTTCTACAATATACAATATTCTAGTAAAAGCATCATTATGTTTACTAGTTACTTACATAATGCAAATTTGTAAGGCAGGTTTTTCTGGTAATTCTTTTACATTTTGCTTAACTGTTAATAATAATTGAATAAATAAATATACCATTAAAATCTCAGCATACTATTACAGGTGTTATATATGTTACCAGGGGCGAACTAGCCATAAGTTCCGGAAAATGCCACAAGGGCCGGTGGGCCGGTTAAGTGAAAAATTAAAGAAAAATATATATTAATTAAAATATAGTTATATAATTATCTAACTAGTTTAAAGTAATTCATGATTTTATTCCATTTTTAGTCAAATAATAATTTTTCTCTATCCATTTTTATTATTTATATTCATGTAACATTTCTATAATTTGAATCCCGGTTAAACTACGAGGGTGGTTTGATAAGTCAGTGACTTTTTGAATAAAATATATTTATTTCGGCAAATAAGCGTTTTATTTCTCATCATAGTTTCCTTTTAGCTCGATACATTTAGTTCAGCGTTTTTCCAAATTTCTTATTCCTTCCAAATAATAGGTTTTCTCAAGTCCCTCAAAATAGACGTTTGTTTCAGTGATGACCTTTTCATTCGACTCAAATCTCTTACCGCCCAGCCATTTCTTCAGGTTTGGAAACAGGAAATAGTCACAGGGGCCTAAATCTGGAGAATATGCTGGATGGGGTAGCAGTTCATAGCCCAATTAATGGATTTTTGCCATGGTGACTACACACGTGTGCACCCGTGCATTGTCTTGATGGAACAGCTCTTTTTTCTCATATCAATATCTAATCTGTCCAAAAGCTCTGAATAATATTGGTCGGTGATCGTTTTACCCTTTTCAAGGTAATCGATGTGAATGACACCGCGTGCATCCCAAAAAACTGTGGACATGACCTTGTTGGCCGACAGACCCACCTTGGCCTTCTTTGGTGCACCCGAAAAAACCCACTGTCTTGATTGTTCCTTGGTCTCTGGTGTAGTGTGATGGATCCATGTTTCGTCTACGGTAACGAAACGCCGCAAAAACTCGTTCGGATTGCGGCTGAACATCGCCAAACACTCCTTTGAAGTGGTCAAACGGTTGCCGCTTATGGTCGAGTGTGAGCAATCGCGGCACCCATCGCGCGGATAGCTTTTTCATGTCCAAATATTCATGTAAAATGTGATGTACCCGCTCAGTTGAGATGCCTACAGCCTCAGCCACCTCACGCACTTTCATTCTCCGATCGTCCAATATCATTCCATGGATTTTATCCACGATTTCTGGCGTGACGACCTCTTTTGGGCGATCTGAACGTTCGGCGTCACTTGTGCTGGTATGACCACAACGGAACTCAGTAAACCACTTTTTAACCATGAAATTGATGGTGCAGAGTCCCCATAGTATTTATCAAGCCTTTCCTTGGTTTCGGTGATGATTCTTTTACGCAGAAAATAATGCTTAATAATAATAAATAAATAATGCTGTCAAACACAAACTAAATGGCGCAGCCTTCCCGAAATTTTACAATAGTCTATTCATAGATGGCAGTTGACGGGAGCAGTGTTGCATTTAAAGTTACTGCGCGGGAAATTCAAAAAGTCATTGACTTATCAAACCACCCTCGTACTTACGATCTTGACACTTTCTCCCGCTAGACTCGTTCATTAATAAATTGATTATAATAATATTATTATTATGATTATTATGATTTAAAATTATATCTATAACAGGACTCAACAAGACATCTAATGATGTCTCTATGTCTGTTGATGTTACCAGAAGGGTACCGCAAGGATCCATATTAGGTCCTCTGTTGTTTACCTTGGATATCAGAAGTGTTTGTGACTGTGTGGAGGCCTGTAATATTCACATGTATGCAGATGATACACAATTGTACTACTCATTTAGTCCAAATCACATTAAAGATGCAGTTGATACATTGAATAATGATCTAAAAGCTATAAATGAATTTTCTGGTAATCATGCACTAATATTAAATCCAGCCAAGTCTTGTAATTTACTGTTCGGTAAAGCGGTTAATAATTATTAACACCCATAGAAATTGGAGATGTTAATATTTCGATAGTTGAAAATGCCAAGAATTTAGGGTTAATTCTTGATAAAACATTCTGATTTAAAAAAAAAATTAATAAGTATATACAAAAAACTTACTATAATTTAAAACTTCTTTACCCACATAAAGACTACTTAAGCAGAGACGCAAAAATCTTACTAAATGAATCCCTTGTATTATCACACTTCAATTTTTGTATACCGGTATATGGCCCTTGCCTTGATTTCGAAACATCACATCAGCGTATACAACGTGTCCAAAACTCTTGTTTACGTTTTATTTATGGAATTCGTAAGTTTGCTCATATATCTTCAAAATTACTAGAAACGGGTTGGCTAGATATGAAACAACGATGTACGGACAGCAATATTCTACCATAACATAATAATTAACAGGCAGCAACCCTATTTATACAATAAGATAAGGTATAGAACAGATGCACACAATATAAATGTGCGACATAGAGGTCTGTTGACTATACCCAAGCACTATACTACATTCTACGAGCGATCATTTAGTTACAATGTTGCAAGAATTTACAATGATCACATCACAAACATCAATTAATTTAAATTAAATTAATTTAAATTAGCTTGAATTCTTTTTTCGTATTTCAACAAAAGCAACAAGTGGCGTGCAATCACCACGCTTTGCTTATTTCACTTTGACCTTTGGAGGAAAGAAACTCACAGTAAGGAGTTTCTTTCAACAATTTACAAGAAATACGTAAGAACATCAGTGTTTTAAGAGTGCGTTAGTTACTAAAGCTTACCCATTAGGGTAAGCAGTTGGCACCTAGTAATTTATTATGTTTCAAATAATTTACAAGGGGGGAATGAAAGAACAACTTTGTTGAATTCCCTCCTTGAGATTCTGTAATTATTTATTATGAAATAAATATATTATTATTTTTATATATTTAATTTAACCCTGATATCTAAATTTCGACGTTATTCACTATGCCCAATACGCAAAAAGCTTGCTTTCAGAGAAAGAACAAATTTGGCCTTTAAATGAAGAACGTGTAAATCAAAATGCCGGGTGCGATAAAAGTTTCCGGATTTTTGTTTCGGCCTTTTTTGGAGTAGGCTTGTGTTTTGTTTTTAAGTTTTATTTGTTTGAGTGAATTTGTTCTTTTTGTTTGTCTTTTAATACCGGAAATTTAATTTGAATCATAATTTAATAGGTTGAATTTGTAATGGACAGAAATAATAAACGTGTCGCGATTATTGAGTTGCACAAGGCAGGAATAAAGACCGTCGAAATCATTAAAATAACTGGTTTCAGAAAATTTACAGTTTAAGATGCAGTCAAACGATTCTAGTAATTCAGATCACTCTAGAAGTGGTCGTCCTGCAATTGCAACAACATTAGACAATGGCAATAAAGTCAAATGCAAGATTCACCATAATCTGGAGCGTTCAATGGGAAAAATGGCAAAAGAGATTGGAAACAGTGAGTTCAGCGTTTGCAATATCGCCAGAAGAAAGCTGAGAATGCGCAGTTACGAACTACATAGGTTACATTTCCTAAATGACGCAATGACGAGACAGAGGTTAGAAAAGTCGCGTCGAAAGCTTGTGGCTGGTCTACCACTAAAAGTGGCTTCTTACTGACGAGGAGATTGTTACCGTAGAGGGTGCACACAATCGTTAGAATCACTGCCAATTACTCCAGAAAGAACAGTAGACATCAGCTTCTGCAAAAGATTTTAGCCGCAGTTATTTTCCGGCATCTGTTATGGCGTGGGCCGGTATTTGCTCCACAGGAAAGACGCAGACCATCGAAAGAAACGTCTAAAGCACTGCAGCTAGCTTCTAACAGACTGTTTTTCGAAACGTTTTACAGCCCTGGGCGCTGAAGAATTTTGGCAGAGAAAGATTCACGCTCAACAAGATTGGTCTCCTGCCCATTCAGCTCAATCGATGATTACGGTTTGTGAAGAGCTGTTTCCTGGATTTTGGGACAAGGATGTTTGACCATCAAATTCGCCTAACTTGAATACGATGGATTATTCGGTATGGTCCATCTTGGTGCAGAAAATATCGCGAACGCGTTCCAGGTCAACAAATGACTGAATGTAGCACTGAGACGGGCTTGAGACGGAATTACTGTGGATATGTGTGCGACCATGGCAATATTCTAAAGCGACTGAAAATGTATTGAAGTCATGGGAGATAATTTTGAGCACTTATTGCAATTTTTGTTAGTTTAATAATTTAGTAATGCGGTTTGTAATTCAACGTGATTGTTTTACGCTACTGAAATACTAGAAAAATTCAGGGAACTTATCGCACCTAGATATTTTCAAAATTATTCTTTGGGACGGTTTTTACTACGATGCCAGGGCCGAGTCTTATTTCCAGTCCGCCACTGTATGTTATTATAACTATGAAACTATTTTCTAATGAATACTGTAACAATAATCTCGCATTGCTTGCAGATCTGTATACAAAACAAAGGTAGCCAGTACGTTACAATAAAAGGAGGTTAGAAACAACAGAAAATGGTGACTAATTCTTTCTGCGCTAGCCTGTTTTTTTCAACAGTTAAAGCAAACTGTATGATTGTTTTTGATGATTTTATTTATACGTTACGTCAATTTATAATCTAAACTACATTTCGTTATTAACTAAACTGTATTTGTGTAGCACTTAGAAACACGCCGCTTTCTTACAATGAGAAAGGTGGTAGTACGAGTTGCTAGCATTGTTGGTGCTCTTTTCATACTAAAAGACTTCAAAATAAATTGAAATAACAGATCCCAGTTAGTGGGATTGGATAGTCAGCCAGACAGAAAAACTGTAGCTTTTGTAAATGAGCCTGGGCAGGGTAGGAACGAGCAAAAACGGAAAAGTATTTGTTTGATCATAATCAGTATTACGAAGAAATGTAGAACTTTGCGTCTCTTTTCCAGAAGTCACGTCATGGGACAGTTGTTATAACTGATGACGAATGTATATAAATACATATAAATCGTTCGGACAATGCATGTACTACTTTCAGCACTTTCCAAGTCAATATGAATTGTATAATAGGGCTGATCAAGCAGAAGGTAACAACTTTTGAATGCCCATGAAAAGTTTTGAACAAAGTATACGGAGGTGTCCTCTCTCGTTTGTCAAAACTAATATGTGCTCTTCTCTGAACTTTCTAGCTCTGTATCTTTTTCTGTAAAGTCCATGTTTTATTGCTGAAAACTCTGTGTCCACAAGGCAAGTCTGGCATTATACATACATATTTACACATACATTTATACCTTTTCCGGAGCAGGCTTTCTTGCTTTGTGTAAATATAGTTCAACATCATTTTTGGCTATATTGAGAACATATGTATGAGCTTTCTTTTCTATGAACTTGTAATCTGCACTGGTTATAATGCCCTGCCGGATATAATCAATTCGCGCAAGACCATCATATGGTTGGGTTTTTATTCCTAGCTTTTAATGTAAACTCGATTACATGACCACAGACTTACTGCTTTTGGCATCTATAACTTGCAGATACCTTCCAACTCCCCAAATATGTATTTTACAACTGTTAACGTTCAAAAAACTTTAACAGATATAACTTAAAAAAACACCTGCGTCTTACCCACATACTCCCGTTGTCGATTGTTAATTAATTATTTATGTGGTGATTTCATATAGTAATAGAAACAGGTGCCAAATGGGAATTTTGTACATAACTATAACCACACCAACCTAACATAACCACAAATCTGGTTTCTTTTCGAGGAGTGTATTTTACTATATTTACAAAAGATACTTAAGACACCCATGCTGGTTAGGAATTCTTACAAACGGAGTAAATTGTGTTACCTGAACTCGCCTAATGTTTTCTGACCTGGTATATTATACAGTGTGTTCATTTGAAGACTGTCCATCTTGAATATCTCCTAAACTATACAAAATATCAATTTCGTCAATTTATTTTTCGAGGGGGGACATTTAAATATAATATTTTCGAAATTTTGCATGTTCCCCTCTCAACCCCCACTCCGCCAACAAATGTTAAATTGAAATCATGGATTGCTGAGATACAGAGAAAACGCTTTCTAACAACCCTCCTTCAATATCATTTAAATTATTTCACATACATCAGACAGTTGTTCAATTTTGTCAGTTCAGCCCTTTACTTACAAGTAACTGAAGTTTATTATTTTAAAAACTGATCTTGTTACTGAGATACCATCGTTTAGAACCCCATCCTGCAGAAAATGTAACTGATCGTCGTTGAGTATTAAGTGTCCTTCAAAATCAAGCTGGTTTTTTAATTCTTCAGTTATGAATTATTAGTTAATCCTTTTTTAAACAAAAATAGACCAACAATGGTATTACCTAGAATTTCTGCCCAAACATTGACCTTTTGTGGACAACAAGATTATCCTCACGAAAAGTATGAGCGTCTTCATTTCGCCAATGTCTACTTATATAATACTGTTTGTTCAAAAATCCATTTAAAAATAATACTACTATAATCGAAAAATTGTATTGACTGTAACCCGTAATAGACGATATCTTAGTAACAAGATTAGTTTTGAAAATAATAAACTTCAGTTGACTGTAAGTAAAAAGTTGAACTTACAAAATTTGACCACAGTTTGACGTTTGTATATGAAATAATGCAAATGAAATTGAAGGAGGGTTGTTAGAAGGCTTTTGCCCGTGTCTCAGTTATCCATGATCCGATTTTGATTTTTTGCATCAAAAATATTTCGTTTTTGTTCCCTTTAAAATGAGGTGGCGCCATCAACATTTTAAGATGGGTGGGGTGAGGGGGTGAGATGCCAGATTTTGACAATACTATATTTAAATGCCCACTCAAAAAATAAATTAACGTGTTTTGCGGAAATCGGATTTTGTATAGTTTAGGAGGTATTCAAGATGGGAAGTTTTTAAATAAACACACTGTATATTGTTAGAATATTAAACTGCTATCATCGTCCTTAATATTCAAATATGAACAGGTAAAAATGGTTACTGTACCAGACAAGAAGACATAAACACTATCATTTTTTTCCGCTCGAAACAAGAATGTTTCCGGTAAAATTTTGTTAGCGAACACGGGCGAAACGCAACGCATAAACGAAGAAATAAGAGCTACTACCGTCATTCAGCAGTCACAACCAGATTGTCATCATGTGTTTTCTAACTTAAAAACTTTTTGAATTATTTTCATCTACGAAAGATATCAACATTTTGCCCCATACATTATCTTCACTTTGTAACTCAAATTAAATCCTTACTTTCAGCAAAAAGTTTGCTAATCTGCATAAAATAAGTTTTTTAAAAGTTTATGCCGAGATTCTTTACTTCTATGTATTGTCAATTTTAGAGAATTATTGATATTGATAAATACCTACGTACGGATACCCTGTATAATATTAACATTATTATTAATATTAGTTAAATACAAAACAGAAACTTCTCACTAAGCTACAAGATTATCGTATCTAAAAATAATGTGTAGACGGTCTTTATTATAACATGTAGTGTTTCTTTCTTCGCTTAATTACGAAGATCTGTTGATAAACATGCACCTATGAGTGATTTTGTTTTCAGTTCTCTTTCTAAAAAGTACTACTCTTCCTTCTGCCACGAAAAATTTAAAATATCTAATCTTATCTCATATTATTCAACCTAAGCACTTAGACACCTACTTATAATTGACAGATGATTTGGATAGTTTTTTTTTGGAAATTCTAAAGTTTCAGCTGTCAGTGACGCTAGATTACATCAACAAGCGCTAACGGAAAAATCTCAAGTGATACGCTTTCTTAATGAGAGACATATCTCACGATTAGCGTCAAATAGTCGAAGACTATTAGATTGATGATAACTTAGAATTTATTGATTTTTTATCTAGAAATAATAGTTGTGGGAATAGAAACAAAATGATTCTTCAAAGGTAGTAAGGTATCAGTTATATTAACATTAAATTCTGAAAACTACATGGCAATGAAGATGATGTATGTATACTTATTATGTATTAATAAAATTGGCAATATCTTATTACAGACATTGAAAAACCAGGTCCTCGTATTTTTATTGGATCAAAAACTATACTTAGTACTTGTTGGCTTACGGATTCACTCCATAAAGAAAAAGTTTTTGCCTTCGTGATATCTGATAAAAATAATAAAGTTCAATTAACGAAAGACGAGCAAAAGAAATAACGGCAAGGATATTCCGGATCTTCAAGTATATGCCAGTTAGTAAATATGAATATGTAAGTGGTAAAGATGAATATATGCCTGCCACTATATTTGCAGTAAACAAGTCATTAGGGAAGCAATCATTATCGCTTGGTTATGATTATTGGTGCAATTTCAATTAAATTGAAGTAGTAGTTGTGATCATGAATATGTTGATGTCTTCAATTAAGAATATTTAATTTGTATAATAAACTAGTCGAACTGCATCGTCAAGACTTACATATCTATGGCTTTTAAAATGAGTATTACGACTCAAGAATTATCATATTTTAGAGTTTTTACAAAAACACTGACAATATCTAAACAGTGACATGGGAGGAGTGCCTTATCTGAAATATAACTAATTGCCACCATCGCATCGGTTTTCTAAACGTTGTTTGAACCGCTCAGAAAACGTATAGTCCCACGACCAAAACAAAAGTAGAAAATAAACATGGTGCCGTGTGGATCCCTCAAAGTGAAATATGTATGTTATTATTATCAATATATTATACAGCGTGTCCGGAGATAGAACGCATTACTTTTAAGGGGTGATAGAAGACACCAAAAGGAACAAAAAAGTCTGATACAACTTTGTTCTAGAACGTACCACTTTTTCAGAAAAAAATAAGAAAGTTGGAAATTTTAACATCAGTTTGTCGCGTTAATAATAGTACTTTAATTATGACGCTTTGTCGGCAGATGCATCTCATCTATCACAACAACAAACCTTAATAACGTTTTATCCTATCGTGTGTCGTTTCCGCGTAAAATTGACTTCTTTTTACAATTACAAATTCATTTTACGCAATTAAGAAACGTGACAACCCTGTAATGTTTGTAATAAAATTGCTCGAGATTCGTACAAAATGCTGATGTGGATATTTCTTGACATTGAAATAAAAGCACGTTTTGAAGAATATTTGGGTCAACGCCTGACCGCAACTTGTAAATAATACTCTTTTATTATTATTAGGTGAGATCATACTGAGTTGGTAGTTTGTTGAATTTTGAAGTAATAATTTGTCAATAAAGCGCTTTGTTCTTCTAATAACAGTTTTTAATGATTTTATAAGAGAATATCTTTTAAAGAGAAGATTTATCTAATTTAAATTAGATAATTAGGTCAAGGGATTTTGCTGACACCTCGTTCTGGCTACATTAAAAAATCGTTAATTTTATGGTAATTAGGTGCCTTAATCAAATTTCTCTACATAAGATAGTATTTTTTATTAAAAAAACAAATACGTCAAGAAATTTTGAAAATATTCCGGAAGTACAAATTTTGTTTACATTACAATTTTCGTAGAATGTCACCCGACTAATCTGCTTGGGATGTTTATGATTTTTAAACGGCTTTCATCATCAGTTTGTTTGATTTTCTAAAACAGATATAGCAATGGTTTTTTCTAAATTACTCGAGAGCTTATTAACACAGAAAAAAATTTATTCAGACTTTTTTGTTCCTTTTGATGTCTTCTATCACACCTTAAAATTAATGCGTTCTATCTCATGACACCCTGTATACACCTACTGTCAGGCCCGGATTTACCATACATCAAAATGGGCTGATGCCCAGGGGCCCGCGCCTCAAAGGGCGCTCCAAAGAGTTCAACACACGTCTTATCTCACTAATTTATTTGTTACAATAATAACTAATACTTAGAAAGAAAATTTAAAGATTGATACGGAGAACAAGACTTTGTTATAACAATTTCAAAATACCTCCTGTAAATACCTTTTACGTCATTGTTAGTAGGCTCTGCAGTGAACTGGAAGGAATATTAGAACAGTATAACTTTATGGAAGGTCTGTTGTTGTGAAATGAAATCTAACTTAAATGACGAATTTCCTGAAAATTGTATTTCGTTTAAATTATTTTCCAGTTGGTAGCACACGTCATAATCATTATGACGTGTGCTACCAACTGGAAAATAATTTAAACGAAATAAACAAAATTATGTCATAATGACGGCTTTATTTAGTCAGATATATCGTCAAAATTACATCGTAATGACGTAAATCGCGTGTTAACAGCGTCACATTCTGACGTTACAGAGACGAGAGCTTAGACTGAAAAATAACGTTTTTTAAACCGTTGTTTTGACGTAGTGAGATGACGAAGAAAAATCTAAATACATTTAAGATTGTTTATTGTTTCCAGCCTTATTTAATTATTATACATTTAAGATAATTAATAGAAAGCATGCAAACTGTCCAAGATTTCATGTGAACTAAAATAATTTAAAAATGTTTGTGCAAATATGCAGTTTTGCCTTTAGATAAAGCTACGGATATTGACATTCTATATTTAAGACTGTGTTGACAAATTTCAAAACATTTTTATTCTTGATGGCTCCTTTAAGAGGTATTTAAACAATTCCGTTTTATGAAAGTGGCAGCGTTGCATTTCCCAAGGCATCAGTCGGATACTGTCGACAGGGTCTTTTTAATAAAATCTTAGAATATAAATTAATAGATGCTAAGATGCTTCATACAATTTTATTGTCAATTTCAAGAATGGCATTATGAATTCAAATCTTCAGCAGCTGATAACTATTATAAAAGGCATTATCCTGTTAAGGTTAATCGTTTTAGTAGTTCAGAGAGTAGAGATCGCGAAATATATCTAAATCGGTTACCATCAACGATTAAAAACATTATTAAAATTGTTGAAAAGATCGAAATGAACGGAGATGTTTCAATTCAGCAGAAAAAGGCCTGGGAGACCTAAAAATGTTGTCACTATCAATACTAATATGATTGAAACTCACAACCACTTGTTGAAATAACCAACAACAGCTCATGGCACAACAACTTCACAGAGTTCAAGCTTTGCAGGTTGTTTGTACAGAAAATGATTCACGATGTTATGCTCAAGCTTTACCGACTAAGGAAGGCAATTTGCCCAGACCGTATTTTGCAATATTCGAATTCCCGACTTGATCGCCTGTTGTGGTTAAACCAAGCCAAATTTCATTTATATGGCCGTATTAATTGTCAAAATTGTGTTTGCAATTCTGACTAAAACTCCCGCGTTACATTCGACAAAGATCTTCAATAACCTGGAATAAACTTGCCTTAGCCCTGAAACTGGAACTTGATCTGGAGAACTTATAGCCATCTATTATTTTTTCGAAGAAAAATGGCGATGTTTGTCTTACTTTGCTTCCAGAAAAAGTACTACCTGCTACTTTGGAATATTTTCATCCATATACATTATAGAATATTTCACAAAATTAAGCTCGACCCCAGTATCGGTCATTGGAGAACATCTACGGATTTTGTTGCACTAGTTTACGTTGCTTTTTGTGTTGTTGTCAGTACTTAAATTTAGTTTTTTTGCGTGGTTACATCTCTTGGCCGCCGATAGAGTGTGACTATTAGACGTCATAGTGTATATATGTTATGGTTACTGTAATAAACCAGTTTATCAGGACATACGATTAATAAAACCGAATTTCAGAAAAAAACAACGATTTCTCGCTATCCAAAAAATACACAACCTCTTAAACGAGATCCTCGTTGAACTCAGGCGCAACGCTCCACACTATACAATTTTTTTGTACTTTGTAAAAATCTCCTTTGCAGATGATTACCTTAACCTTAAGCAAAGTTAGTTCATGTCATAACCATGAACCATAACTTATCGCAAAATTCAACATGCTTTCGGCTTTGGAATAAGAAATTTGTTCTGGAGCATTCGACCTGCTGTAAAAGCTTTGGAAATTATGCATACCATATTTTTTGGTCAGAACTATTAAACAAATTTCCGATCCACTGCCAACAGATTGGCGTAGGGAGACTGGTGTCAATTGTAACAGGTGTCAAATGTAACAAGGGTTATTTTAGCGCCATCTTTCGTGAACACACAAAAGCGAGTACACCAAATCATAAGAAACGGTATCATGCTTGCCCACTGTTATTTTCTTCAAAGTAACTTGTTTCGCGGCTGTGTTATCAGTAAATAAGTGAAAATAGCACCTGAAAGTAAGCATTTACTGTTTTACTGTTTTTGGAATACGATGCATGTTATAAAATTATATCAAAATCTATTGAAACCCTGTTAATAAACATTGATTCCGCTATCTAATGGGCTGTGCAAATTATTTGAGGTTATAAGCATAGCGGTATACACGATCATCACGTCTCAAAAGTGCAATAGGTGTCAGTTGTAACATAGCAACCGGTGTCGGTTGTAACATGTTACAAGCGACACCTATATCTATAAATTTAGAAGGATTACACATTTTTTAAAAATTTCTAGATTTCAAAGATGGTCAAACCAAGACCAAGAAAAACTGAAAGAGGACTAATTCCACAATCCATTTATGATGAGGCGTCACGAAAAGTCATCGATGAAAAACAGAAAGTAAGAAAAGTTGCAAGAGAGTACGGCATGTGTCACGTTACCTTGTCTCGTTATGTGCAAGCAGTGCGTGAAAAAAAAGTACCGAAAATGGGTTATAATCCTCATAACCGGGTGTTTGATGAAGAACAAGAAAGACAGCTTGTCTTGTACTGTAAAAAATCAGTTGATCTCTATTTTGGTTTAAGCACAAAGGATCTGAGAAAACTCGCATTCCAGTTTGCAAGCCAAAATAAATTGAAATATCCGCAAAAGTGGAATGAAACAGGACTTGCTACTGAAGACTGGCTTATAGCATTTTTAAGAAGAAATCCAGACCTTTCGTTACGTACACCACAGGCTACAAGCCTTAACCGGGCTATGAATTTCAATCAAGTGAATGTAGGAAAATTTTTTGATAATTTATCTACAGTGATGGAACGGCACTTGTTTGAACCTCAAAATATATACAATGCTGATGAAACAGGAATTACAACTGTGCAGAAACCAGTCAAAGTTATTGCGAAGAAAGGCTCTAAACAAGTTGGATCCATCACATCTCAAGAAAGAGGTACTCTAGTTACTATGTGTTTAGCTGTGAATGCTGTTGGCAACACGATACCTCCGATGTTCATTTTTCCTCGATTGAAATTCCAAGATTATTTTATAAGAGACGGTCCAGTTGGTTGCATAGGAAGTGGAAACAAGTCTGGGTGGATGCAGGAAGAAGAATTTCTACTTTTCATTAAGCACTTTGCTAAATATTCCAACCCAAGTGCAACTAACAAAGTACTCCTTATTTTAGATAACCATTCCTCCCATATATCTATCCCGGTTATTGATTTTTGTAAAGAAAATTTCATAACCCTGTTAACTTTTCCTCCGCACACCTCGCATAAACTCCAGCCGCTCGATAAGGGAGTTTTTGGGCCATTTAAGAAGTACTTTAGTGAAGGAGCTGATCAATGGATGAAAAACCACCCAGGACAGCGCCTTACAATATACGATTTGCCGTCTATAGTTAAAATATCACTTCCTTTAGCATCTACACCTCGAAATATTCTTGCAGGATTCCAGTGTACTGGGATTTATCCAACTAATCGAAATATTTTTACTGAAGCTGATTTTATTCCGTCAACTGTCACTGACAGACCACAAGAAGAAGACCCACATAACAACAACAGTGTGACAGAAACAGAAAAAACTCAAACTCCAAGCGAGACTCTTATTACACTATCTACCTCACAAATAGTAGAAGATTCTATTTCTGTTACACCAGAAGTTATCAGACCCTTTCCCAAAGGTAACCTACAAAAATCCAGCAAAGGAAGAAAAGCAAAAGGAAAAACAACTATACTAACTGATACCCCCGAAAAACTATTATTAATAGAAAGACAAAGCAAGAGAAAAAGAGTTCCTTTAAAACTGGACTGCGAACGCGAAACAAAGAAGAAAGGTAAAAAACAGAAAACTGTTAATAAAAATAGCTCCAAAGATAGCTCTTCTGATAGTGGTGAAGATGACAACGAAACCTTCTGCCTTGTATGTATGGGTCATTATTCCACCAGCAAGGAGGATTGGATTCAGTGCAGAGGTTGTAAACAGTGGGCGCATATCAGCTGCAGTGATAGGAGCGATTATTTTCTATGTATAAACTGTCTCTCAGATTGATATTTATGTAAAGTTTTGTGTTTTCCTAGAAACGTTTTTTTTCAGAATGATTTTTTTGTTGTTTACATTTGATATATTATATACCTATGTCCTTTTTTAATAAAGTTTTCTAAAAATTTAGTATTTCTTGGGTACCCATACATATTTCATTTGTTACAATTCACACCGAAGCCGTTACAAATGACACCTACTAGGTGTCAAAAGTAACATGTGTCAGGACGCATGTTATTTAAATATTACATTAAATCAAAACGAGTTTGGTAGGTTATAAATATCAAGTAATTTACACGAAACTTGACCCTTTCTTAGAAAAAAATTTGACAATTATAGACCATCATATTCACTCAAAGAAAAATTCTAACAGAAATTTTGTTACAATTGACACCAGTCTCCCTACGATGTACTAAACTCTGGCCCGAGTGATGACCTGCGAACAGCCGTGGTTAGATTTCTGTTCTTTCTCAACCTTACTTTTCATCTTTTACTTCAATACACAAGCGTCGGACTTACAAATCTTTGACTGTTGTTTAAAATTCTAGTTATTTTAATAATAATATCGTTCCAAAAAATCTGTGTTTCCCTATTAGATATGTAACTGCCCACTATCCCCGTTTAAAGCAAGCTGAGTTAGGTGTTTTTTTTATACATAGTCATATGCCTTACCAAACAAATTGAACAAAAGTCTATAGTAGGTCAACGCTTTTGGAAAAAGTACATATTTCAAAGTAAAGTTAATTTTGGGGCCTTTCATTAAGCTTTATTATAGAGACGAGAAACAGTAACAATCACTGATACCAATAAACACAAGACGAACTGGGCCTATAAAGACCTCTTTTCAGTAATGCTATCAATACCATCAAAATTTCTAGTTTCTTCACAGAAGTGTTGACGTAAAATACAAGTAACGATTGTCGATAATTTTTTTCAAGAATACTTATAAAACAAAATTGTATGAGACTTTTAACAAAAGTTAGTTTGTTAAATATTGAATGCTTTCACTGATAATCATAGACTCAAATGTAAAAGTGATATGACTATGTTGTTGTAAATAAGTCTTTTGTCAAACCCAACTATTTCTGACAAATTAAGTTTTTGAATATAATCTATCAAGGAAATAAATAAAAAAAATCGTTTTTCTTCAATTTTCTTATTTTATGTGACCATGGCAAGTTCTAGAATATGAAAACTTAAGATGTTATGTTATAAATGTTAATTGTAATTAGCATTGCCAAACCACTGAAGTAAATACAAACTTGTGCGTGGTATAGGTTATAGGTATAGTTATTTTTAACGGGAACCACAGAAAGATGTGATTTTCGAAACCGACTGCTTAACGTGCCCATCTGACAGCACGGCGAAGTGTACTGTGGCTTTATTGACAAGAAAGATCTTCTCGCCGTTTTCGGAAATCGAACCCGGGCCACCTGAGTAAGAGTTAGACAACCATTCGGCCATTCACTTCACCATAAAGGTAAACATAAAGATGAATTAAGATGGTTAATGTAAAGAGAAACTATTAATATTTACTTCACTACCAAAATATGAAATGCAATGAATAAATAAATAAATTATTGTAATAAGCTTCAAATATAGTACAGATTTTAGAACTGGGTGGTGCTGATTATTGATTCTGAGTTTCTTAGGTATGACAATGTAAGCGATGTTTGCCCATGGTACTATTCGTCTGGTAAACTTTTCCACCGGCTTATATCTACTGGAAAGACCTAGATCAAAGTGATTAGAGTTATTGATTAGACCTTGGCGGCAAAATAGAATTGAACGTTGCCAAACAATGGGCTAAAAGATGTAATACGAATAGCTAAATAAAAGGACGACAGTGTGATTGGCAGGAATAATGAAACAATCAAAGTATTTAATAATTACTACACAGATATTAGAGTTACACAGCTATTTGTGACAGAAAATGATACAGGGCTCAAATATCACATTAATAAATCGCTTATTCGTGAAAACCCATACGGAGATTAAGACAACCATCATCGCCGGTTACTAAGTATAATTGGCAGGAAATTGCTTAAGACAGATAATTACATCTTATCGCAGATATTATGAAACAAAATAAATAAATATCTTCCTCTTTTATATTATTGGAAACAGAATTTGATTTTATTAAAATTTTATACTTAACTGCAAATAATTTTCTTTGTATGAATCACGTTACTTAATCATATGTTAACATAATCAACATTAAACTATTTTAATTTAAATCTACTAAACCCGTACGGTATATCGAAAATCTGACTTCAGAAAGTCCATAACATGATTATGGAGTGAAGATTTTTTCAAGAAGAAAATAATTAATTACAAGTTTCACAGTTTATTAAATCGCAGTTTAGTAATTGTATATCTGACAATTGTTTTGACAGCTAATTTACCATTATCAAAGGTGATAGAAATATAAACAAACACGTCGCTATGGTTTATACAATAAATAGATAACTAAGCTCAATTTGTTCGATCATTAAATGCACCCCATGTTTGTGTTTGTATCTTGAACGCTTCTAAAGCGTCTAATTTATGTTTTTCTTTCAAAAATGTAGGAATTCGATGTTATTTTGGGGTGTCATTGGGTGCTTCTATTCTAAAAGAGAGGTTTTTCTATTTGTTTGCTGT
Organism: Agrypnus murinus; assembly: GCA_929113105.1. Taxonomy (NCBI): domain Eukaryota; kingdom Metazoa; phylum Arthropoda; class Insecta; order Coleoptera; family Elateridae; genus Agrypnus; species Agrypnus murinus. The sequence goes on from OV816024.1 coordinate 76,542,857, forward strand.
AACAGCGTACGTGTTTTCGAATAAAAAAATAAATTTTGAAGTACGGAAAGAACGATTTAAACAGAAAATGTCGGATTTAATGATATCGAGCCGTATCCGCACGTCTCTGTTAAATTAACAGCGTGTTTAATTACCATGGTGACCAATTCTAATCTTTTCCCACCTATTAAAATTATATAAAGCTATCTCTATTCTTGTTGGCATTAAACGAAATTTTAGTTAGAGACACCTTTAATCGTGGCTTGTAATACGGCCCATCGTGTTTTAAATATCTTTATCATTGAATAATGATCATATGAATAAATATCGAATAAAAATGAAAAACTGTTAATGTTGGTTTTAAAGGTTATTTGATAGTAGTTGTATTATATTAGCAACTATTTCTGATATTTTGCCACAATATATATATATAATTTTTCTATTACCTTCGGTAATGAATAAACAATTGCTGTCGAAACAATTGTCAGGTGCACAATAAACCGAGATTTAATAAACTGTGAAACTTTTATTTATCATTTTAAAGATAATATTTATAATGGCATTTTTTTTATTTTGTTAAAAAGTTTGAGAGAGCACTATATAACCATAAAATTCTTCATTGCAACTTTAAAGATTTCTCAAACGAATTACCCGAAAAATACCTTAAAATTTGTCCTTAACTCTATCTGTTTTTTAAAGTCAACCAGGCATTTCGGAAATTCCAATGGTACATAAAAAGCCAAGGGTAAGTTCTTAATAAAGCAGCAACCTTTTTTCTGCAATAAATATAACAAAGAAAAAAGTAATAAAACTATATATTTTAGTCAAACTCCAGGAAGTATTGACTATAGACCGTTGACCTTATTTTTTACAGGTTTACGACCTTAACTAAAATTTGTCCTACGATTTCTGACAAAGGGTTTATTATATTTTTGTTCTTTGAAGTAGTTTTTTCCTCTGGTCAAGGAAGGTTTAGAATTTACTCCTTCCTGAAGAAATATGTTCAGTTGGTTTCGACTATTTACAGTGATTGCGTGCGCTTTTAGATAGTGTGGGGTAAGTTAGCAAACGCTTACACATAAAAACTATTTTAGATTATTCTGTTATCTTCGATCTAGAAATTAGCATTCCTTTTTAAACGTTTCTAATAATAACAGAAAGATGTTTTAAAGTTATATTATAATATACACTTCATAACCACCTTCTAACATGATTACATGACATACTTGTTGACTATCCTTTCCATGAATTCAGGTCTGCGGCAAACCCTGTATCTGGAACCCTCGATCTGCGGAAAGACCTGTGCTCTTCATTATTGCTTCATAATTCGTTTCGGAATGCGTATGGGTCGTGCGTGGAATGGCAATAATGTCACACAATTTCAGTTTATTTAGAATCCAATTGAAGATTATTTCTCCCCGTTATGTTGATCTTAATATTTAATAAAACGTGAAAAATGTACACACCTTAAATATGTTATCATTTTTAATCGAATTTCCTTAAAAGTCAATTAATGTTGGTAGTATAGCGGTATTATTGCGAATTGTAATTTCATGGGTAATATTTTTAATTTGTTCGTTTTTATATCATCAAAAGTCGTACGTTACTGAATATAATTGTATTTTTGCGTGTAAAAAAGCTGCGTTTCGCATAAACTGAATTGTTTAGTAGAATAATATCATGTTGTAGTACAATTACGTTTGTAATTAACAAAGCAACTCAAAGGAATGCCCTGTGACCGCTGCACATTCGAAAAAGCTATTAAATTTGATGCTATCAACAAAGCAGTAGTATAAAACATTTTCTTTGGCATTTATTAGTTACTTACCGATTATGTGTCATAATCAAGAATAATTGAAGAAAATGTGTTGCGGACATTTGTTTAAAAATATGACTAATTACTTAATGTTTCATTTTAATTTATATATCTACATAATTTGACCGTTAATACTAAAGGCTGTTCATTATTCAATATTCATACATTTTCTGATTTTCTGATACTGCGGGATATATTCTACGCTTTTGGGGTTTATAACTCAAAAAGCGACATACTTGGTTTAGTTGACACTGGTACAATGGACTTTAATTAAGAATTATATACCATCAGATTGTATATTATACTAATTAGTCGAAATACCAGAGAGTGATTCATACATAATCCCAAACCATCAAACACAGCTAATCCTTTAAAATATTCCACGTAGGTAAAAGGAATGTCATATAAAGGATTCATGGACAGCTCTCTATCGGAGTATATTACCTCCTCGGAACAAGGCGTAAAATATCAAAGACATTTTCAAGGAAAGTCTGCGGTGTTAATTACTGCAGCTATTGACGTAAACTACATTCGTGCGTTCACTCCTACTCCGCCGTTTGCGTTAATCGCGCTACGCTCCAGCTGGTGCAAATGTATATGACCTCTAGTATATGGCCTAGAACCATCCTCCCTGAGGTTAAACCATCCCAAAATAGATCAAAATCACCCCTTAGATAAAAATACAATAAATTCATGCAAAAAATAATTGAAACCCGCAAATATTTTGTATTTGGAAATAGACCTCTGGTATATTGCCAAGAACCCTCCTACCTGAGGGTTAACCACGCTAAAAGGGATCAAAATCGCCCCTTAGGTAAAAATACAATAAATACATGCAAATAATGATTGAGAAGTTGCAAATGTTCATTTGGAAATAAACCTCGTGCATGTGACCAATCCCCCTCCTCCAATTGAGGGGCTAAAACCACCCCTGTAACATCAGGGTTACAATAAATAAACACAAGCAAAATAAAATAGAGGCAAAGAAAATGCATGCAAATAAACACTTGCAAAACAATAAATTCAATAAAACCCCGTTAATCCTCTAGTCTCTCGATTTATGATATCTCTTCCTCTTATTTTCAAACGATCTGCGTACTAGCTGCCTCTTATGTACTGCAGTAGTCTCCCTTTTGATAGACCAGTAATCTGCCATCATATGCTCATCCCATATTCCTTGATAACGCCGTTCCATTTTATTCATATCCTGGTGGAATAGTTCCCCTTGTTCTTCGCTGTAATCCCCTGAGTTATCTGGAAAGTTGTCAAGGTAAGAATGGACGAAATGTAACCTCACACTCATATTACCTATTTTTTATAATTCTCCAACAAACCTCTAATGATATTTTGGTAGTGTTCTGATTTGCGTCCGCCAGAAGTTTTTTACCACGCCCTTAAAACTCAACCAACTGGACTGCACTGGAGACGAGGATTGCATCTATAACCGTGCATGCAATTCTCGTCTCCAGAACGACTGCACTTGAGAAGAAACCTTGGTTGAGTTTTAAGGACGTGGTAAAAAAGTTCCTTGGTGGACACAAATCAGAACACTACGAAGAAATCATTACAGGTCTGTTGGAGAATTATAAAAAAATAGGTTGTAATATGACTGTGAAATTACATTTCCTCCATTCTCCCCTTGACTACTTTCCAGATAACTTAGAAGATTACAGCGAAGAGCAAGGGGAACGTTTCCATCAGGATATGAAAGAAATGAAACGACGTTATCAAGGAATATGGGATGAGTATATGATGGCGGATTACTGCTGAACTGTAAAAAGGGCTGTGTTATTAAAGGGTTACTACAACCGACACTGACCTCAAAAATATATTAATATAGTTTTCATCTTGCAATCATTGCCAACAACGTAATTTGTTCAATTAATTTCATATCTGTTTGATAATAATTCGTATATATTCATATGATACAGTCAATCAGATACAAGTCGCTAACTGATCAATTACTTATTTATCATTTTTTTAAGTTCCTGAAATTATGAACATCAGAACACTTTGAGCTCAAACCTTCATCCTTCCACATTTAATATAATATTTAGAATGAATATCTTGCACTTATAAAACGATTATAACAACTAGTTACCTATACATTTTCGTTTTCTTACGACGAGCACATGTATAAAACAGTTCATTGGTTATATTAATAATAATTTGTTTGTTTTTTTAGGGCGAGGAATTGAGGTGACGAAACATTCCTCGAATCAGGCTGTCTAAAATTCAGCGGAATCTGAACGATTTTCACCTCCAGCAGAGATCATTAACGTGCCAAACACCGTACTGTCACGGGGTCTACGGTTTTACTACATTATACAGGAAGAAGGTATGTTCTCTCCACTATGAAACCTTTAAAGAATTCTTTATTAATTAATTCATAAATATTTTCAAAATTTCTTGACGTATTTGTTGTTTTATTAAAAAATACTATCTGTAAAAAAAGATTGCGATTAAGGCACCAGAACACCAAAATGTATTACCCTCCAATTGACAGAATAACTAGAGAAATAATACAGATATCAAATTACAAACATTTTCACATACATACAACACTATTAGCTACTTGCATATAACATTAGATTCAATTCTGTTCAGTAGTTAATGAAATATTAATTATTAAAGACACGCTTTACGTCAAAAATCCCAAAAACCTGGACTTTTTGTAACATATTTAATTCACAAAAATTCAAAAACCTAAAATCAGCTAATTTTACAAATTTACTATTTTTTACAAAAATAAATTGTCTATCTGTTTTTGCTTGAATTAATCTCAGCGGTTAGTTTTTTTGCTATGCGCACTCAAACTCAGGGCTCAGAACTTTTGCATTCGGTAGTAGAATATTTTACCAGAATGACTGCTCTCCGAGGTAGTTGACTCCTCAGTTAATAAAATCAAACTTTTAATCAGACTATCTATTGAAATGGATTCAAATTGGAATTGTAAAGTACTGTATTTTATAGAAAGTAAAATTGAAAAACAGTTTTACAAAATCCGACCAACTTGGTAATAGCAGATTCACGAAAATTGTTTCACGCTGCAATGGAATTTATGAAGTATTTTAAAGAAATGAACTTGATATGAAACACTGCCAAATAAAGCCAATTTTTAATAGTTGTCATCTCTGATTGCGTTACAAAGTAGTAATAGCTGTAATATTATGAGTTTTTCATTTTTTTAATGTTCATGTAATATACTACTCATTATTTCCCTAAATAGGTAGATTTAAATAAGTACCTTAGCAAGCACTACCTAGTTTCACTAAATACATTTAGGATTAAAGGAAATGCCAATTTCTCAATGGAATCAATTAATCCTTACCTTTATTAGAAATCAGAAAATGACAAACGTTTACATTAAAAGTTAGAATAAGTTAAAATATTATATCTGTGGCAGACATTAATAAAGCTTCTAATTCAATTCGTTTTATAACTTAATAATGTTAGAATATTATTTATTGTACATATTCTCCAAATCAACTGCATTAATCTAACATTAAATCCTAAAAATTGGATTATTAAAACTTCTTTAAAAAATAATTTAAAAGTGATATTTATAGTCAATTAAAATTAATTAGAAAATTTAAGCAATGTTTCCTTGTTAGTAATTCATGCAACTTAATAAAATATATTATTTAAAGATTTGTCAATTTATAATTTAAAATAATTTATTGTAACGCAGACTTTTCACATATAAACTTTTCGTTAATGCCTGCACATAACACAGCGAGACGCCGATGTTGTTTCAATGGATTGCATGAACCAAGGGTTATTTAGTGACATTTTTAAAAATTACGAGACAGTTATGATATGCTATATTGTTGATTTGTAATTCGATACTTAATAATGTAAAAATACTGTGTAGGGATTTACGAGCATCTTTTTAAGTAATTCCGTTTTAAAAATATCATTGCTCTTTTGGTGATATAATAATAACAATTAATGTTAATGTTGACAGGTCAGTCGGCCTTGATGGAAAGTAGATAATTACAGAAAGTTAATTTTTAGAGATAGGTTAAAAGATTAAACGAAATGCAGAGTAAAAAAAATAGCAAGAGTGTATTGTAAATTAATTATTGCAAAATACATCAGTGAAATTTCTCCTTTAAATTCCTTATGCAAACTCCTTTACCAGACTATATACAAACCTATTGTGACTCAATTATATATTATTTATACTTACTCGGTATTACAAGATATTATATCAAAAGCTTTGATATATGAAAGGTGGATTTTCATAAATTGATTATGCCTGGCTAACCAGGAACCGACATATAGAAAACATAACTGAAACAGCGGAATCCATTCCTATAATGGCTAGACGCACACATGAAAAGTTATGGGGGTCACACCCAACCATGGTATACTGGGTATACACAGTGGTGGTCAAATCAGGCACAACTTATACATCAGTAGTATGGTTGACAAAGACATGCCAAAGAACAACAGTACACAGGCTTAATAAGATACAAAGACTCGCTTGCTTAGAAATCACAGGGGGGGGGGATGAAAAGTACCCGAACTGCAGCAATGAAGGCTCTATTAAACCTCCCTCCACTTCACCTTGTGATAAGGGGGAGGCAAGAATGTGTCTTCATCGATCTGCGGGAAAGATAAGTAAAATTCCTGTCAGAATAAGATACATAAGCATGTACAATCATGTGGAAGAAGCATCAACAGACATCAAATCAGACCATATGACAACAAAATCCGTTTTTAACCCACCCTACGAGGTAATTAAAACAAATCGAAGAGATTGGGAATCACCCAGAGGAAACCTCCTAATATACTGACAGATCCGGGGCCGAAGATGGAATGGGTACAGGAATATACAGTGAAAAACTGCTAATAAACCAAAGCTATTCATTGGAAAAATATCTCTGTATTCCAAGAGGAGGTATATACAATACTGCAAAGCGCAGAGGACAGCAACAAAAGGGCCTACTCAAACTTCTGATAAACGGTGATAGTTAGGCGGCACTAAGCTCTAAAAAGTCCAAAGATAACGTCTAGGCTAGTATGGGAATGACGTAAAAACTCAATAGACTGTCATACAAAAATGCTATAAGATCCAAAAATCCGAGGAAACTCATGTACATACACCAAGAGACCGGGAGGTGTTGACCTTTTTATCGTGGGTGGGGGGACGCTAAAATATGAAGTTACTCCAATGAACATTTTGTGAACTTGAGGTGCTGTTAAATCTCTATAGTTATAATGCTTTTCAAAATGTCTTCAAGATCTATTAATGTTCCAAATGACCCCTAATTAATTATAAATAGCTCTTTAAGTTGCAAAAATAAATATAGAGTGCTATATCACTTATTCTTTATATCATGTAATCAAATGATCTGCCATCCTAGCAGGTCATGAAAATTTGTGGTTATAGGAAAATTATATGTTTTCTTACATTACGTTTTTTAGAAACATCAACTAAACTGTCAAAAACAAACCTACGAGGGTGACAGGATCATTTGATTCCATGATACATACTATAGCCCCGCAATAATAGTTGTATAAACGTTACTGTTACCACTTTATAACATTATAATATAAAATTTAACGGTATATAAATGTCTGTAACCATTACATCTTTTCAATACTTTTTTAATGAAAACTATTTCCTTTATAGGCTATTATTTGCTGGTAATGCTGTTATAATACTTGCCATTTATGTTTGTGATCTATATACCATAATATATACCATGTTGTATGCTGTAAGAAACATAACAGTCAGGATTACACTTTCTAATGATACTCGAGTCCTATAAAATCTCTAAAATCTGCCATTTTGGAAATCTATAATTGTGAACTCCATTCTGGAACAACTTGTTACGATATGGTTACCAATATTAATATACAAATTTTTATTTAAAAGATTTTGTAAAAATATTTTAAATTTAGTTGTTTTGAGACGCGTTAGTTTTTCCAGCCTAAAACACTAGTTTCGCAATAAATATAATGTTTGCATTAGAAGTTTGGGTAAACCCTGCATTAAAAGCATTATAATTTTATTTGATCATTGCTAAAGAATTGTTAAAGAATTACTAACGAAGAACTCAGTTCAGACATCAACAGGATCGATTTAAAAAAGAAAACGATAAAGTATAAACTACATATATCATGTTTAAAAATCTCGAGAGCGATAAATCTATATTGTAGGAGTGCGACTGTGAAAGAATCAGGCAACAACCAAGAACTATACACAAAAATGCAAAACCTTTCTGTCACTTTTAAGATTCAGTGTTATACCTACGAGAAACCGAAACGTTTACAAAGCATTAACTAGGTAGTTATTAAATAAGTGTTAGTGATTATGGAAAGCGTTATTACATTCTCGTAAAACTGTTATAGATGTAACCAAGAGTTCTGGTAATTTCAACATGAGAACCTTAGGTTGTATAAGATCACCAAAACAAAGATGTTGGAAACTTTTATAGTACTCTCCATTCTCTTTTACGGTAACATTAATGTTCTATAATTTTTTCCCACACTAAATTATAGGACTTTATGTTATATAAATTAGTGGTATATATAATTATTACGTTTATTTACTGAAATAGTGTCAAATTGGACACTCATATTTACATCAGGTACATTCTTGAGACTTTTAAATAAACAACGTTTTAAGTTAAATATTAACAAACTATAAAATAATTACTAGGTTATGAAAGTTATAATAGCAAAAGAGGAAGTTAACATTGAACGTTTCAGGTGAAAACAAAACAATATTATTATAGTATAGGTATATAACCAATTTGTAACAATAACATATTTTAGATTTTAACATAATTATAACTTGTAACAATAACATATTTTAGATTTTAACATAATTATAAGAACAGAAACAAGAACAAAATTAGTTATTTAAATTTTTTCTAATTTGCGTTTGTAATAAACGTCTATCAGCAGGAGTCGTTTATGACTATCTATAAAAGTACACTGTACTTTAATGAATTATAGGGTTATTTAGTTTTTAAGGGTTGGATGGGTAATGCGTGGAATGTGAAAACTTCAAACTGAAAGTATCTGTCAAAATTGTCAACCTCCGATAAATTTTTAATTAATATCGTTGAATTGGTTCGCTGTTTGTTGATTGTTACTTACATGAAATTTCACTTGAAGTTATGGTCTATTTTTACTTGGAAAGAAGGTTAGGTTTTGGATATTCCTAATTAGTAACATAAACAAGTCTCGTACCTACATCAAATCTGCTTGGACAAATCAGTAAGTCCAATTCATGTTTGTAATTTTATGGTACTATAAACAAGACACGTATCATCGATTTAATCATCTGCTTTTTTTCGCGAATTTCGGGCGGAGTGCAAATTAAGTTGTCTTCGCTCATATTTTATTTATTTGTAACACTAATAAAGTAACAAAAGTAATAACTAATTTATTTGAAGTGACGGATGATGACAAATGATTCAAAAACTCAAGTGGGCGCCGAGTGTTACCAACTGTTACCAACTAACACAAAATTCTCTAGACGACCAAAATATTTTTTTTGTATTAAAATAAGTAAAAAGGGGGCGCAAATTAGAAAAAATAGCATAAAATACTCGTTTTATAAGGGCATTGGCGCACTCATCCCATAGAAAAACTCGCTTGCGGCTCGTTTTTTAGCTTGGGATTTGTGCGCCAAATCAACCCTTATAAAACTTGTTCTTTAATATACTATTAACATAAATATAAAAACTTAAACAAGAACGTAATTATCTATGTACATTAACAAAAATTGTAAGATTGTAAAATTGAAACGATTAATTTTAGTTTTCGAAATCTTTTAAAAATGGATGTAGAAGATCATAATTGTTTATTTGTGGAATTTCTTCTGGTGGAATTGGCCATTCATTTATATTGTCAATTAATAGTTACCTTTCGTTAGCATAACGTGGACAAGTGTATATACGATGAATAGGATCGTCAGTCTCCAAAGCACATACAGGACAACTAGCATCTTATTCTTCGACCTATTCTTCGAAGATGTGCCTTAAAAGGTCCATGTCCAGCCCAAATCTGCGTGGTTAAATATTTAAAAAGTAATGGTGGTTTATCAGGGATGTTAGGGAAGAAAGTAAAAGTGGTTCTCCCTTTAACAGAATTTTCCCAATGTTGTTGCCATATATCCAAAATTTTTATATTTAAATATTCCACAATATGCTCAGTGGATTCAAAATTTAGTTGGTTTATGTCTTCATTGATAAAATAGGCAATTTGATTACGTTTAGGAATTTTTAGACATAGAATTTTATGTAAGGTAAAATTTAAAGGCGGAATGCAGGCTAAAACGCCAGCGGCATCAATTGAGACAGATTGATAACCTTTGATCAACAATCTGGAAAAAGTTCCAAATAATGAAGAAATTTTGTTTCTTATATTCGTAATGTGTAAACGGTGACCCCAAATTTCAATACCATACGATATGATTGGTATAATGGCACAATCATAGATAATCCGCAATGAATCATTAACATCTGCATTCCATGTTTTTTGAATTTTGGTTCTTAAAGCTAAAACTATAGATCTCGCTTTTGAGCAGCAATTGCTAATATGTGAAACAAAACTTAGTTTTTTATCAATGGTTATTCCTAAATATTTGAATTCATTAACTATATCAATTCGAGTATTATATACATAAATTCTTATATCACGATCATGTACCCTTGGAGGCGATTTATTTATCATTAATTTAGTCTTCCTTGTCGAAATTGTTAATTTGCAACGATTTGCCCAGTCTATTAGATTTGTCATGCACATTTGTCCTATTTCTTTGATCTCAGTTCTATTGTTTGAAGATATCACATACACAAGGTCATCTGCATAAGCAATTACATTTATCCAGTCTGGTAGCTCCTGATTTAAAAGATCATCTAGTTGTAGGTTCCAGAGTGTAGGGCTTAGTAAAGCACCTTGAGGACATCCTTTAGTGCAGCTTTTCATACTTGTTACAGATCCATCTTGAAAGATAACCTTGCGGTATGTTAGGAAGCTTTTTATTATAGCTATTAAATTGTATGGGATTTCTTTACGACGCATTGCAGAAATTAAAGATGGCCACCATAAATTATCGAAGGCTCCTGTTATATCCACAAAAATTGACATTACATATTTTTTATTATTATTTTGAATAATATTTATGAATTTCTGAAGTGCATGGGTAGTAGATAACCCTTGTGTAAATCCAAATTGCCTTTGCGAATGTAATTGGTACCAGGTAAATTGGTTAGTCTAATTTTGATTATTTTTTCTAAGACTTTTCCATATTCAGGCAGAAGAGTAATTGGTCTATAATTCTTTATGTCAGATGTTTCTGCACTGGAAGATTTGATTAATATTTTTAATACACCAACTGTCCATATTTTCGGGAAATAGCAAAATTTTAGGCAACTATTGTAAACTCTTAGTAAGAAATTTTGCAGAACGAGATAAGTTTCTTTAACAAATTCTCCTTTTAGTAAATCCTTTCCTGGAGCTTTGTATGTTGATATTTCTGAAATGATACTGTTAAGTTCTAGCAACGTAAAATTAAATGATGTAAACTATTAAAGATCATTAATAAAACAAGAATTGTTCATTAGGACGTTACTTGTTGCGAGCATCGGGATTTCGTGAGAACGAGAATAATTTACAAATGTTGTTAAAAATCGATAAAAGTGATCAAGGATCTAATCCAGAATATTTTAATAGCATCACAGCACATTATTTTTCCGATGATTTTAATTTAAAATTGGTTAATGCTGTCCATTAACGTTATAGGTATATTATTTTTCCCCGCTATTTCTGACGCAGTTTTTGGACCAGTAAAATTGTCAGAAGTTGACATTCTTAAACATATCGCAACTTTCATTTACTATAAGAATTGCTCAATCATGTATTTCTTGTTTTTGTTTACGATTATTTGGGGGGTGTTTCCCCTGTTCCAGACAGAAATTTCTTGTTAATTTCTGATATGGGATTCTACACATTTTTGCATTACATATGATCGAATATACTGCCGATTACCATTTCTACTTATATTACATATATAGTTCTACCTAATACCAAATGATAGAAACTGTGCTACCATACAAATAAACTACATAGCAAAAGAGTGCTATATTAAGCAGCATTTTTCTTTTTCTTTAAATAAATATGTATTATTAAAAGATTCTATGTCTCTTATTTACTCCTACGCGACAATCAACGTACTATTTGCTAAATAAATTTCAAGAAATCGATATCCTTCCATTAAAATAATAATACACGCTATTCCATTTAGCCAAATTATTTTCCGTCCTCAATTTAGTTCCATCTTTTAATGTAAAAATGATTTATGTAAAGAGATGCGCATGTGCTTCATTTACTCTAGAAATCCATATCAGTCACAACTGTATCAAAATATGATGTATGGGATATGACGAATCGCTATGCAAAATGATTCATAATGGTAACCCTAGTGAAACCTAAAATAATAATTTTCTCAGTTTTTATACGGGTTTTGTAAGAGCTTTGCATCTTTATAAAGTTAGGAAAAATGAGAAATAGTACTTTAAATTACTTTAAATCTATGTCCATCTGTATCCTCGTTATTACACCTTGGAGTCCTCTTTTTTCTTAATTAAAAAAATATATCAAAGGTCCATTAAATGTCCTAAATTAAAATATACTTATCATCTTTTATGGGTGTAACATTAAATTACTTTAAATACGCAGCGAACTGAAAATCGCAAGGACCGTTTACCTTACACCCTTATTAGAATTCGCCAACCCAACATATTCAGATTTGTAGGATTTACAAGCACTTCCAATAATTACATTAAACATGTTGTATTTCAAATATAATGGCGACTTTAATTTTAAATGTTCTTAGCTGAGCTGGCGCGATTAACAGTAACGATTATTAAAGTGCCTAGTCAAAATTTAAAACCATTCTTAATTGCTAACTTTTTAAATCATAACTGAAATCATTACTTGATTCTACAAGCAGTGCAAGTTCGATTGAGATGGAACTAAAAAAGGTTTATAAAGTATGAGACCATTATCACAAGCAATCTCTATAGATCTAGTCTTGACATGTTTCATAGTTTTCAATGCGCGTTTCCAGCAGCGGCACCTGAGCCCGTAATCAATTCCACTGAGTCTAAATCTTAGCGCGCCCCCATTGGTCGCTTCTTCAGTAATTTAGTTAATGGTTCCCTGCTGTGCGCTCCCCTTGCCATAAGTCTTCAGTTACAAGAAGTAATGGCCGGCTGTCACGCTTTCAACCCTGTACAATGCCTGCTACGCCCGGCACCCCCTTACGATGCTGACGGTCAGAGTGATCGACCCCTTGCACCTACCTTTACAAAAGATCAGAGAGAATCGGTTTTCCCCTGTGTTTTAAATGATTAAGACATAAATATTCTCGTCCTAGTCTAAAATAAAAAATAATGATTATATTAGAGGTATAATGAAGGACTTATGATATGGTGTGTCATATTTATTTTTGGAACTTTATCATCTTATATCCTTCACAATATGAAGTAAAGAGGATTTATTAAAGCATTGCGTGATACTTGATTACGTGAAAAACATAATGCAGCCAAAAAGTCATAAATTAGAATTTCTAAATATTATTTGAGATAAAACCCCCTTTACACATTTTTTCCAAAAATAATTTGCGTAATACATTATATGCTTACATACATTTCTAAAATAGATAATGATATTAATGGAAATGTTGGTTATTGTTAAAAGAAAACCATCGATTCTACGTAACTTTATCAATAAATAAAAAACTACCTACTGCATTTTTATTTAGACACGATTTAGAGAACCGGCCTCAGTTCTGAAATTATATCAAAAGGAAAGCTTCTAAAGCCCGATCGCATTAGAACATTTATCACACGGCCCCTCCCTAACATCTCAATGTGAACTTTCTACAATACTGCAAGAGCACTATCCATTAATCTCTCTGCGACCTGTTTTGCAGAACTGTTTTATGGAACTTCTGTGAACCGTGAAGCACATCTCAATCTTTTTAAAAGGCAATTATTGGTTGGGATACCTGAACTGAAACTGAGATGGTAGTTTTAAAATAAATTACAGTTATTGATTATACGTATAATGGTTATCCGGTGTGCCTTATAGCTACCAACCTACATTTATAGCAGCATTTAAAGGCAAAGATAAAAATTAAGAAGGATCTCAAGTTGAATACCCAGGTAGATTTATGATATGGATTTATGTACTTTTTGAACCAGAGATGAAATAACCTGGGATTATGATCTAAATATATATTGGAATTGGTTTATTTGCTAACAGAATGGGGAGGTGACCAACATGGAAACCAGATGCAGTTGTTTTTAATTAAATTTTCATTCGAAAAATTGTATATCAAACGAAATTTAGTATTAAGTAAACAGCAAGTTTAAAAGCAGGGGTCAAGGGATGACAAATATTCAACGAGGCTAAACCGGAATGAATCCCAAACGGGTTCTGAATCGAAACGCTCCGTATATCCAGATAATTGGATCGCTGCAAACCCTCGGATCAAGTCAGCTAGATAACTAACCCCGTCGCACTATAAAACCGGATAGACTGTGTCGCGGCGCCTCCACCAAAATTGTTCAACTAATACAAATTAAAATATACTCTCACATTCTAAAGTGCTTTTGTCGAAAATGATACTCGTATGTTTTACTTGGCGGTCCGAAAACAATCCGCGATCTACAGGACAGAGACCGATCAACTTTATTAGTGCAGGTGCGACAAGGAGAGTATAATGATGAGTTGTTCATTTGGCGGAGTGCGAGCATATCGCAATGCGGCCAGGGTACCCGGGCAATTCAAACGGCTATTATCACCTGAGTTATGGGCAAGTGCCGACAGAGTTGTTCTATCCACCGACATCGTGATGGTCATGAATCTACATGGATTAGGTATCTAGTGTTTTTGTATCGCAGGAAGCTTTGTACTGCACGCCTCGCAATTCCACCAAACACAATAAATTTATGCTTTATCGTTGTATCTAATGGTAACATATTAAATTTTAACACGCTAGGTATCGAGTTTTACAACAACGTTTCGGGATTATTTTAAAATTAAGTTTTATTAAATAAAATTCGTTTTATCTTCTAATTCGTTCACACCAAACACTTAAAACAATAACGAAAAAATAAAAGCGCGCGTACGTACAGTATCAACAAGTGATATAAAAATCTCCTATAATTACTTCAATAAGGACGAAATAAACACAGTCTTTATGATCAACTCATAACATAATCATAGAATTACCAGGGCGGCGCACAGCTTTTTTACCGGTTAGAAATATCAGAAAAATTGCGGAAGAGAATCATTTATACGTGAACGAGCGAAATAAAAAGCCAAAAACCACACTCGATTTATTCGAAGATTTCCGTCAACCTGTAATTTGAATTTAAATTTGAATAAAATCATGATATTTTTGTTTCAAATTCGCATCCTACGCTCATGGAGAACCCATACTGCTGAACGCAACGACCATTGTAAGAGCGGGAATGGGCCTTCTCGAGACCGGAATGGGCAATGCGCTCGAGAATGGGCCATCTCCTCGCAAGTGGCGCTCTGAGTGCCCCATTGAATATTTAGCCTCGTTATTGAAAACATGATGCTCTCAAATGTTATTCATACACTGTAGAAAGACGTTGATGACGCCATAAAGTATATCGGCTCGTGTTTGTGAGTCGTTTAGTAACAATGCCGCGAGATAGTAATACTTCAATGGATTCTTATCTCAATGGTCCAATGAAACCACCAAAAGTTAATGGCTTTTATGATATGAACATTTTTTCGATGTGCGAAATACTATTTTTAGTGAAAATAAATTTTTTTTCACTTAAAAAGAAATTTTAAAATTTTCAATAAAAATTGATCAAAAAATATATTGATTTAGCCCGACATACGCATACCGAACATTTTATCCGGTATACTATCATAATATTCGAACTAGAACCTGTGCTTATACTCCGTCGCAAGAATGTTCACTTGAGCCATAATTATTTTCTGTTTATAACCTAAGAAGCAGTTAGTAGTATATAAAATATTGATTGTAATGCTTCGAAGACATTAAGTATTAATTAATTAATTCAATTAATTGTATACTTTAGGCAGTGCAATCTCGGAGGACAACAATTATACTAAACACGGGTAATTCATATAAACTCGATAATGAGCTTATTCCTTACCTGGATTCATTATCCAACAACAGTCTAATATTTAATGTAACCGTTGTATTTTTAAAAGTAGTTATTCAAGTGATTATAAATCCGGTTTAAGAAATGATGATAATAGTGAACCAATATATTTACATACATCGTACGTCCATATATCTAGGGCACTTCCTTATAGCTAAATTTTTGTGGAGCAAGTCATTTAATTTCATGTCGTTCTTCTTTTCTACTCTCTCCTTATTCTTTTCTATGTGACATTTTACATCATTATTCTGCCAAGTTTTTGTGTTCATTTTGAATTTCAGTGGCGGTTACAGCGTACACTGAGAAAAATAGTCAGGTTAAAGTAACCAAAAATAAGTTGCAGCAACCTGAAAATATGTACAAATTTTGACAACAATACCTGTGTGTAATACGAACTATATGATTTTAGTAAAGTGTTTTTGGTTAAATTTACCCAATAAGGTTAAATCAATCACACTCCCACATGGTAGAAGCGAAAAATAGTTGAATTTACCATACCTGTTGGGTTATTTCAATCTTATTCCCTGGTTTGACAAAATTCGTGTTATGTAGAGCATACATGGTGCTGAAATTTATGGCATAAACAATGCAATAAATATTCGTATCGTATTTCTTTAAAAATATTCTTCTCGTGTGTATTAAAAGGAAAGAAATAATTATTGAATTAATAATAAAAGGTCGACTAAAATCTCTTTCTTTAATTAGAAATATTTAGTATTATGCAGCCAATAATGTCTTTCATTGTGATAAAAAGGTTTTAATGAAATACGATATTATCTGGAACTCCAAACTGCTAAGCTATTTTAGTTTGACTTGTAAATTACTGTACATGTAGATTTAACCCAAGTAAGGTAGTGGCTTATTTTACTAGAACCCGGGTAAAATCTACCAAAAACCGATTAACTATAAACAGATAGTTCATTTACCAAATCAGTTGTTTATTCTGACCTTAGTTTTGAGTTAAAGCTGCTAAAATTAGGTTAGAACAACAAAAAATCAGTCTACTATATACAGGGTGTTCTGGAAAAATATGCAATGCTTTAAGGGGGTGAAAGGTGACCATATAGAGACCCCAAAACTCATAAAATAAAAATAAAAAATTAAGAAAATTCAGATTTTTCCGTATTTTTTGCTAGTGATGAGTCGACTATGGACTGTTTGTAAGATTTTGACCCTGAATTACTGATAAAGCAAACAATGATCTCACATCTGCACTACTAAATTAAAAACTGACCTCCGCTACGTACGTATCAATTACAGAAACAACAGAATTGGATTTCAGCAGCGGTTGCCGAGTGACTCACTGCCTTGATGACTTGATCATTTATTAAGGTCGCTAAATAAAATGTAACATAGTTCGTTGACCTACTTGACCTGTTGATGGAAACATTGCTTATTTTTTATTTTACAAATGTCATTTTAACAAAATGAGTAAAACTTAACGTTTAGATGCAAGCAATCTTTATAACATGTGTTCAAAAACTCCCGTTCCTGTCGAGCAAAGTGTAGTAGTGCTCAATAGTGGGAGTCCGTCGAACACTTCATTGACCAGAAAATGTAGGCGCGCCAATCACCCGGTTAATCGTTGGAGCAGAATAAAAAGGTCTTATGTGGCTGTTATGTGAATTAAAAACATCCGCCCGAGTAAATCATTTTGTGCAAACTGAGGATTTTCCTGTTTGAGTTCCAATAGCCATTGGCAAAATTGCACTCGCGGTATATGGAGTGTACTTTTTGAAAATGGTTGGTTTGAAAAGTTCCGTTCATTCAGCAGGCGTGTTTGGTTCTGCCATAATTTAAACAGTAACTAACTATAATTAATTAAACTACTTAACACTACCTCACTAAAGTTATTAATTCTAAAACGTGTATTAATACGTAATCGAAACTCAAGTTTACGGCCACCTTAACACAAAGAAAGTTGACAACAAACTGCATACTGCAAATTACAAGCTTTAAAGATCTGAGTCATTAACAGTTATTTACAGATGGTCAAAATTTATTTAGTTTATTATTTAGCTAAAACGTTTTAAAAGCACGTCCTAATGTTTTGTTTTGCTTACAATTTCGAAGAATTCATTTATCCGGCTTGGGTTTATTATGATTAATTTGTTGATGACCTTTAAAAGTATGTACTATTTAATAGGCATATTTTTCATACAATTTTATCTACTACTTTGCAGTGGCGTGCCTATTATTTTTGTAAGAGGGATTGTCATTACAAAAGGGACATTTCAGTAAATTGTTAGTAAGATGTTACTGTACACGTGTTCCCCTATTGCCCTTTAACGGGACGGGCACATTTTTCAAAACACCCTGTATAGTTGTCACTTTATAGTTATCATTTTTCTCAGTGTACCCTTTTGGGAGTTGGCGGCAACAGCAAATGTTGTATTCGTAGAAGCAACCGGTTAATACAGAAGTCTCAATCGTCTTTTTTTGGGGAGAATAAACTCACATTTTTATGTTTAGGTAGTCTTTCAAACACCCATCTCCTGGTATTTTTCGACATAAATGTTCAATACAGCATTTTTTTCAATCACTTCAAATATGTACAGTGGCGGCCAAAAAATGGGAACATCAGCATTAATATAGTTGAGGCTTTTTTATAATTTTACACTCTGTAAATGAGATTTAGTGCTATAATAGTTATTTAGGTACCAAGGGTGTTAGGATGATTATAATGTCAGGAGGGCGATGTCGCCTGATGGCCATTATCATCTAGTAACGCTCGTGGTGCATACAAGATTTTAGTTTTCACGAGAATATATTGTACAAGTAGAAAATTAATTTTAATTTATAATTGTTGGCGTTGCCAAGGACGCTGTTTATATATTTATAAAGCTAGAGATTTTTATGTTTGTCGGATGGTAACAACTTTACTAAATTTACAAAAGTTAAACAAGGATATGACAATTAAAATCCAAATATTTTTGTTGTTACCAACATGAAAACAAAAAAGTCCTAATAGCACTACTGTCATCTAAAGAATAAGTTAATTTTATCTAAGAAATTTCTGTCGCTGATCACGCGCCCAGAAACAACGTTACAAACACTCATTATTTGTTGTGTTGCAACACACCCGTACGCAAACATATAGTGCCTGGCCTAATGATTCAAAATACTAGTAAACGTAACGCCGACTCCGATTGCAAAGTAAATGATGAGCGGGCGTTATAGACTATAACGCCCGCTTATAATGCCCTGGTTGTTATGGAGTTGTTTATACAGTTCGTATTACAGGTATAAACAACGAATAATATGCAAGTAAAACAAATTATTCAAAAGTTAAAAGTCAGAAACTTTTGGTAACAACTTACAGATATATAAAAACTAATATGGCTTATTCATTTACAATAGGAAAAAAATAGCGTTTCCATTTTTTGGCCGCCATTGTAACAAATTTAGTATACAGTCGAACTCAAGTCCGTCATCGACATAACCTCTGATATAACATCAGTTTTCGGCGGTTCCGTGAATTCTCTATCAGTATAAGAAACCCTTTTTAGTATATTGGTCACCCCGAACAAAAATGACTCCAGGGGAAAAATGTATGACCAAAAAGTTTGGTTTCCCGAGAAAAAAAATTTCATCTTCCGTTGCATATACAGTTGGGTCTGATGAAACAGTTTGTGGCAGCTCTAAATAAAGAAGGTTCCTTTTTCCACCATTTAGGTACAAGCTTTTCATTTATATCAAATGCCAAATCGGACTAAGATATATTTGTTGAACCACAAACAAGAGAGTTGGTGAAAGACAAGAACTTTGGGAATAGTATCGAACCCATTGAACGTGATGCTTGGATTTCTTTTAAAAATGTCGTCCAGAGTTTCAAAAAGTATGCTGCAATATGAGTATAAAATCACACAGCCTAGATAGTCATCTGAACTATTTTCCTGAAGATCTTGGTGAAGTTAGCGAAGGACTGGGAGAACGCTTTCATCAAGATATTAATAAATAGACCATCGATATCAGGAGTAATGGAACGTTAGTACGATGACGAATTACTGTTGGTCGCCCAAACGGGAAAGCTGGACGATCACTATTCATAAAATGAAGTCAGGCAAACAAGCATTTTTAACAAAAAAGAAGCAAAGGCATTAATTGGTAAGCGAGGCAACTTTTTACTTCTTTTATGAAATCCGAAATGCGTTTTTAGTTATTTCAGACGAAGAAAATTAGAAAAACCTTCTTAATAAATAAAATTTTAGTTTTCAATATCCCAATAAAACCCTACGTGCTAGAAGCAAACTTAAATTATATTTGAGTTCAGTAAGTCATGTCGATATAAAATGATTTGTTTCATTGTTGTTCTATTGTTTTTTCTTCTTTCATACCATTATTACTTTGTTTTACCCAGCTCTGAACAGTAAAAGATTGAAGACCCCAGTATTTAAAAAGAATAATAAGTCTACATATGGGTATTGTTTTAGCCATTGCTTAACATATATTGTAAACTTTCTTCCTCATGTTGTTAGCACATGTGATCAAACAATTTTTTTGGTCCCGACTTTTCAAAAACTAAAATTCTTAAAACAACTCTATTATTCTTTCATTTTAAAAGATTTGATATTCTTTTTTGGAAGACGTCCTACAAAAATATGATGAACATATCTTACCCATTCTTCGTTCCCATCTTCTAGTGTGAGCTGAGTAGAGTACTGCGTTTCATTCTTAAACTTTCTCTAGATACATATCTATTAGTTTTTTTTTTATTTCTTTGCGATCTTCTTCCATATTTCCATATGTATATAGGCTGCTCAACTTCATTCATTTCTTCGTCTTGGATGTCTTCAGTATCACTAATAGGAAGCGATGCTTCTCCATTTTGCTCTGGTTTTCAAAAAAATCGTAAAGGTTAGTATCAGAATCGTTAGTCTGTTGTATTGCATTTTCAGTCGACATAATCTGTTGTAATGATCTGACATCTACGCTCATGGGGTATATTTTGTAGTAATATAACAAGACCTAGATTAATTATCGAAAAATTAAATTTTCTCGGCCGCTTAGCAACAGTGTAATTTAACGGGAAAAATATATTTATGTTTCACTTGCATATTATTCATTGTTTATACGTGTGGTACGAACTATATAATCATATATTATACAACAAGACGATCGAAAATACTCGATTATACGAGACATATTGCCTGAAACACCACGAGACGGAACGTCGAGTTAGTGTCCATGACTTTAACCCGCATTAAAGGTTAAAGTTGTTAACACTTGTTAAATCAACACTAAAGTGTTGATTTAACACTCCATTTTTTACTGTGTAGGCCAGCAACTATATTTGTACGAGTGTATTACAACACAAGATATAACTTGAGTATTTGCAACGTGGTCTCTGGGCGCGTGATCCACGAATTTTTATTGTTCTCATGTTGGTCACAACCAACAACAAAAACATTTGAATTTAAAATTTCACATCTCTGTTTGACTTTTTCAAATTTAGTAAAAGTTGTAACCAGCCGACAAACAGAAAAATTCCTAGTTTTTTTATAAATAAAAACTACGTCCTTGGCAACGGCAACAATTATTATAATTTAAAATTAATTTATTTCTACTTGTACATATTCTCGGGAAAAATAAAAATCTTGTGTGCACCACGAGCGCTACTAGATGACTAGAAATTCCGACTTCAATCGCTCGGGATGGAACATCGTCACCCATGGTATTATCTTCATTCTAACGCTCTTGGTACATAAATATCTACTATGGTCTGATTGTAATGACCGAGAACGTAGATCAAGTGCCTTTAAGCAAAACTGAAAATAACCGAATGCAGTTGCTAAAGACAAAACACTTCAAGTGTAGAATTATCTGGTTATTTTGAATAACGAGTGATCTTCGGTGGAATATTTCTCGAATAAAAATAACAAAACATTTATTTGGTTAAGAAAGTAACACCTATTTATTGAATAAAATCTACGAAAGAATTATCGCTGTAATTTTGGACATTTAGAGTGGAGTAAATGTAGTAATTGGAGTGTTCGCTGTAATTGTGTGAAAATTACATTCCTCTTATGCTACCATTTACATATGAATTCGGCTCAAAATACGTTATGTGATACGTATTGCAATAGATGAGTGAGTGAATAGACAAATAAATGTAAACATTGGAGTAATGAATGCGATTATGTTGAATCAGTTGTGTTATAGCAGTCATGCTATGGTCAAGTCGAAGTGAAGTCTTAAGCTATAGTGCAAGATGACACAACATGATACAACATACTAGATGTTTGCCGTTGTGCTTTCTCCAGTATAATTGTGTAGTCCTCGTTTTAGTTATCAATAACTGCCCAACTAGCCAAATTTGTTACAAAAAGAACCAAAACGTCAGCCTTATCGACTAAATGAAAATTATTTTTATTCGAAGATCAAATAATTGATAATATATCTGATAATAGTTGTACAGTCAAAGAACTGAAAATAAATGTGAATGTCCCCGAAATTATGCTGTTATGATACTGTTATGATCAGTTTTTGTTGAATACTCCTTTTCTTTATTTTCATATACGTATATCAGATTTCTTGCGGTGGAGGGGGACAAAAACTGCACGATGGGCACGAAAACGTAGTTGCGGACCGGAGGACAATTCCTTATCACCGCTGCTATTTCCGATCGTAATAATTAGTAATACGTATTAGTGTCAAAAACTGAAACACTTGTTTCTTAATTTTTTTCTAATACACCCGGAAAATATTAACTTATTACTAATATACCTTAAGTAATAGTTTTAAGAAAACCTGCTGGATTTAAATGTTTTCATAAATTATGCGAAATACTCTACACGTGTTTCGGTTTGTTAGACCTTTTTCAAGAGATACTCGTAAGCCTACGAGTAAGAAGTTACGAGTAACTCTTGAAAACGATCTAACAAACCGAAACACGTGTAGAGTATTCTGCATAATTCATGGAAAAATTGAAATACAACAGTTTTTCTTATTAGACAGATTATTGTAGAAAATAAATACATATTTACTTTACTACATATTAAAACAAGTGACATTTACATTTAGATAGACTTTTTTGTCTCTCGGATGATCTCGTAAAATGAGTAATGCAGGTTAGGAATGTTTTACAGTGCCTAATTAACAAATAACATTAAACATTAGAGTAGAAAATATTAGCCATTCAAACAAACACTACTGCATTCTAAATTTAGGATTAATTAATTCCGCCTAAACACAAAACTAATTAATACCAACATCTAAATTGAAATTAGCAATTAAAATCTTAAATTTCGTAACCAAACTCATTCGAATATCAAGGGGAAACCGAAACTAGCCAAACATTTGTATTTTTTCTTTTAATTAAAACAATTAACATACTTTAGCAACGCAGAAAAGAAACTGCGTTTGGTAAAAGTGATTTACAATTCTAATTTAAATGCAAACTCCTAGTAGATTTAAGAAGAAAAAAATAAAAGAAAGACGGAATTCAATATAAAAAGGACAGTCAACAACGTGGATACGGATATTTCCTCAGGAGTTCAAATTTCCTGAGTTTTATTCACTTTTTTCGGTTTTGCATACTGCTTCAGGCTGCTCTCGCAGACTTTTATTGTCCATTACTGAGAATTATGTAGATTAAAAGTTGCAACTCTAATTGCGATTTAAAACTTGAACGTGAGTTCAGCACTAAAGGTTCTTGAATATTGTAATCCTGGATATTGCTGTAGTTTGTATATATATAGCGAAAGGTTGATTATTACATTAAACATGTTATTTATTAATTATACACAACACTTAGTATAAAGAAGATAATTTTTTACTATAAATAGTATTAAAAGCTTTTTTTTTTCGGAACAAAAATCTGTTGTTCAAACATTTTTTAAATTCAATAATTGTGAAGCTCTATTTTGTCCTACCTGAGTATTTGACCGTATCAGTTCAGTATAGAAGATTATTTAATTTAGAATAATAGTATAATTGAATAACAAATGAAGTTAATGGGAATTGCTTAACACAATCGCAAATGAAGCGCAGAGCCATTTATGGCCATTTCGTTTCATTTGGAATTGTCAGCTTAAAATATTAGCCTCTATGAATTCCAGTACCATTGGTAATAGATGTCAAAGTAAATTAAGATTTTCTCTTTCGCTTACTTTATGTTATTTTTAGAGTTCTATAAATTATAAATCATAAAAATCGCGGAAGTTCGCAGTTTCGACCATGGAGTATATAGTATCCCAAGCAGCATCTAAGTAGCGGTAACTGAGATCGGAACTTTGATTGAGTAGCTGTTACGTAACTACAACTAAATTTATGACTTTATAGGTTTAATTACTTCAGTTTGGAATATTTTAGTAATTATGTAGTTACTTCTACTATTTATTAGAACTATGTAGTTACATTACTTCTAAGTAGCTTTTTAAAGTATGTGGAACGGTATTGCTACTTAGTATAATTACCTTAATGTTGTTGCAACTTCAAGTGATATTATGATTGTAGCAGTAACTTGCCCGAAGCTACTTTTAAGTTTTTAAAACTTTAAAGTAGCACCGAAAGTTCCTGCCACTGGTCTGAAACCATTGCTTAACCTTTAAAGTAACTGAAGTATACAGTAGCATTGAAAGTAAAACTTACGTTTATGCTACCCGGGAGAATCACTTGAAAGTAATTTTAGTTTGGAATTTGGAGGTTAATTGTGTTTTCGCAGTGGTAGTAGTTTTGCAAGTTTTTAATAAAAATGTCAAAGGCAAATGCAATAAGAAAAAAAAAGAATTTTAGATATACGTCCACCTTTTATAGAAAATTAGAACAGCAGTTAGGTGAAATCAGTGGAAACAAAATCAACTGTTTACAATACAAAATAGAAAAAAATAGGGATGAGATCACTGATAAACCATCATGTAGTAAACAAGGGTGAAATATATTCCCCTTTTTTCTTTCGTCGCTACAACTTTAAAATGAGCCATAATTAAATAATAATTGTTATTAAGTAGCAATCAGTATAAAAATATTGGTTGTTTGTTTACGATTGACGTTTAAATTTGAGGTTAAGTTCCAATGGAAATTTTGCAGTGACATTAGGAGCTAGAAAGTGGCTACGGAAACCGTATTTTATACTTCGTGGTAACAACAACCTAGAAGTAGAATTTGTTTAGTTCCCGTTACTGTTTATAAAGCGACACAAACTTTAAACACACATTTTACAGTTAATACTACTTTAAGGTGACATTTTCAAAACAACTCCATATTTACTTGTAAAATGTTGAAGGCTATTAATCAATTTGCAATTTGTTGCAATTGTTAAAAAGTTTTTTACTATAACTCTCAATAAAGATAACAAATCGATGTCAAATTGTGCCTTGGGAATAAAATAAAAATGGTTTCTATCATGTTTATCAATTTATAAGTATTTTTGTCATATTTTATTCAAGACATTTTTTATTAAAAAATATATTTAAAGAAGGCGCATTGTTATTTTTTGATCTATCATCATCGTATTTAACAGAAAAGTTGCGATGGTTTATAATTTTGGTATGCTAGATTGACAAAATAACGAAACATTTCATCTCTTTATGTATTATGTACGTATTACAAATAAAATAGTAATCCATTTTGTGACACGACCGCGGCATTAGTAGAGAAAGTGAAAGAATATTTGTTAAGTTGCAAGAGTAAGAGAGAACAACGACGCGACACGATGTGTCAAAGAGACAAAAAGTTCCACGAAAGTAGCAATTACTACGCCGCCACGTTCCCGCTACGTAGCCTAAAGGTAGCTGGACAAGTTCCGGAAAGGTTACTGCAACGTATCTGCTACCCGAGAATTGTTCCCCATTTTGGTTCCAGGCACGTAACAATACCGTAGCAATTACGTTCTTGTGACTAACGGCAAAAACTTTATAGTTCCACCGGTGGTTGCTGGTACGTAGCGGTGACTAAAAATGCTGCTTGGGTATAGGTACATATATCATGATAATTTCAAATAAGGATGAAATAATTTTTCTTGATTAGGTTCTGCGTTCTTCATTCGCAATGTTGTAGGTTATAGACTAAAAATATGTTATAATTATTATATGAACAATGCTGATAAATAATTTCTGGAAATTAATTTTATTAACATTTTCAAAAAATATCTCACTATAAAGTAAGTTAGCTGTTAAAAATTAGCTATCAATAAATGTAATAGTTGAGATGGATTCTTATAATATTATGTATAATAATAATAATAATCAATACAAGCTAACCTGCCTTACTTTTTTAAAGGTTGTATCTTA
Source organism: Agrypnus murinus (assembly GCA_929113105.1). Lineage (NCBI taxonomy): Eukaryota > Metazoa > Arthropoda > Insecta > Coleoptera > Elateridae > Agrypnus > Agrypnus murinus. The sequence continues at coordinate 76,569,088 of OV816024.1, forward strand.
CCAGTTTTTTGAAAGATGAAGCTCTATTTGCACCCATCTACTCCTGAAAAAGAATAAATACATTAATAAATCATCTACATGATTCTATATGAGTACTTGTTAGAAAAAGAATTAATTTAAATGGAAACATTCTTGGGCCTAATTTTAGATTAATATTGGTTAATTTTAGATGCATAAATGTGTTAATTGGAAATTATAAAAATATATATTTTTTTTCCCCTCTTAATTATTACTACAATTAAACAGAAAGTATAACCATATTAATTTGAGATTTGTTTAATAGGTTACGCTATAATATTCATCAATCATATATTAATGGTATCAGCACATCCGCACGCATTGAGTAAAGTTTTATTTACTATAGTAAGGTATATTACCTTGAACAATTAACATTTATAAGATTTATAAAAGATACCTACAAATATATTTTTTTAAATATACTGAGATGATATAGAATCATCAGGTTAAAAACTTACTTAACGAATTGTAATTTCAGACCATTTCAAAGGTTACGATTTGATTATAAGCTCAGATTTAATAAATTCATGCAATAAAAGAAAGATAGACATGCTAGGATACTAGGTTTATTTAATTTAAAGACTACATGCTAGGTTACAGATAAATTTATCTATTTTAAATAGAATTTATAGAAGAAAGAGTATTGTGGAGACATAATCTCAATTCTTACAAAAAGGTTTTGAATTTATAAAAAGGGTATAAATCAATTACGCTCTTTTACCTGTAACCCAGGTTACATGTTTCTAGAAGATTTTATCTTCTTATTAGATTTGAGGTTTGTCGTCGAGTAACGTAAAACAAGTTTTCTTTACCAAATAAGGCTAAGTCAGTTTCGGGTACATATTTTGCTGGAAATAGTTAAATCAGATCAGTACCTTGCTGTTTATAATGTTACAATTAACTTACTAATTCTTGTAGGTGAAAGATTTGAGGTCAAATATGTTTAGATATCAGCTGTGATGATATTCTTTGGTTTTTCCAAATTTTGAGTTTATTTTGATATTTTGTACTATTGTTTGGATGCAGGCATCTGGAGTACTGTATTCTAGACAAGTTTAATTAATATTTTAACTCATTTATGTTTATATTTGCTGATGCATCGGTTAATGTCTAAATCGGAAGGTTACATTTTTAAGTAAAGTTTTTCTTTGTTATTTTGTTATAATTTGTGTAAACTCCATATGTTTAGGTTACTTTGAATAATTATGTATTCATTCTATGTACAGGAATAGTTGGTAATTCTTGGTTTTCAATGTGATTTTCTTTATTATTGTTCAATTTAGACCATAAGTGTGTTATGTCAATTTATTCGTCTCTTTGCCAGCTACCTTTGTCTTTGTAGAATTAAGATTAGTGTTAATTATAAACATATGTTCGGATTAGTGACGTCATGATAAATGTTGATGTTTAAATATTTTTAAAAATTTCGTTATGCCGTCAAATGTTTTGCGAAGAGATATAAATGAACTTCGGAAAAAGACCAAATTCAGTCGATTAAAAGCTTTGGTTGAAACCACGCTTGGCTCGTATCGAAATCCTAAAAATAAAGTTAGATTATGAAGAATCATATGTTTTTCCGTTTGTAAACAAACTTCGATTATATTAGATTTTGATATCTATCTGTTAAATAAATCAAAGAAGATTATTTTTATTTTTCAAAACAAATATATGGAATTGTGTTCAATTTATTATTTAACTCAATAAGAACATAATTTTGTTGTTTTCATTTTAACAATTATCATCGATTTGGATTATCGATATTTTATGGATCAGCTGATTTGGTTGGAATCTGCTTTACCGTTACAACAAATTAAACATTTTGAAGTGGATTATATGACATTTGGTGTGTCAATTCTTTTATATACAAGGTTGGTCGTACCCAAATTGTTACCCATTGGGAAAAATTTATATAAAGAATTCTATTTCATTATTTTTTGTCAAAGTTAAAGGCGTTCTTTGTGAACAAAGTTTGTTGTTTTAACAATTTCAAAGTTTATTTATTTCAATTGTAAGCAATTTATTTGGTTGAATTTGATTTATTTGGGGCTAATCTGTTTAAATTAATGAATACGGCTGTAACACCCATGTCAGGTTCACAACCACCAAAATTCAATTTAAACAAACTAAAGGAAGAATTTTCCTTTTATAATTTTTAAAGAACTTGTTTTTCCTTTTTCATATATTTTTTTATTTTTAATAAAATAAAGATGCTCATCGAAACAAAACTGAGTTAGTCTATTGGGAAAAAGAAAAGCTCTCGGTTGTTATATTTTCTTTTTATTAAAGCTAGCCAAAATCAAATAGAACATTTATTTTATTTATTTACATAGTAAATATCATCCCATACTTTTATGGTTTGCCCAGAACGTGGGGCTTTCTTTTAAAATCTTATGCATTTATTTATTTTATTCGTTTAGCATATAACATCTCAATACAATAAAATATACCTGGTTTTAAAACATATACAATGTGAAAATATTTCAGAAAGCGAAAGTATCACTTCTGTATTTAAAGAAATGTCTGCAATACCTACTCTTTGTCCGTAAGATTGAACATACACATATGTACTTATTTTTTGTCCATTACTAGTCGTATAACAATTTTTTAATGGGGAAAATATAAAATGATGATTGCTTATTTCAATAGCAATAAATTGCATACAATTATTGTCTGTATTGTTCCATAAACTGGTACCGTAAAATTATCAAGTTAAATTTAAAAAAACATTTCACGGAAAGGCGTAACTCGAAAAACAATTGAAGAAAAAAAATTTCAAGTATCTCAAATGTATATAAAAATTACACAAAAACTTTTGTATTGAACATTATTTCATACATAATAATTAACGACAATAAATCGCCGTCTCTATACTTTTAACTAACCCTGTATAAATAAATATATTCCCACTGATGTCAGAACACAGGTTAGACACATTGGGGTTTCACTTTGAATTTGTATTTCAAGAAAAAATATATAAATGTGAGAATTTGGCTATGATCAGTATAAAATAAATCCAGCCTGTGTTGACAACCGGAAACAGATTTTGATAAAGGTAACATCATAAGTAATATTATTAAACCAGTGAAAATAGACAGAAAAAAACGGGAAACATTGGAATAAGTGGAAAGAATCTGATTTCTGGTAAAGACCTTTATTTTATCATTATAAACATATTCTGAAAAGTTCTGATGATTTCGTTCGGTGCTACCCCTGAAAAGGGGTGGATTATTGGTTTTTGGCGGATATCTCTATTCCTATTAATCCTACTTTTCACTTTCGCATGAATTACTGAGAACAGCTTGTTCCAGGAAATATACCATTAATGAAAATGAATAAAGAATAAATAAGAGTAGTTTATAGCGCGGCTATAATTGTTATTGTGCTAATTGTTCCCTTAAAACTACGTTTGCGTTCGCAAGTCTATACCAGCAGTGCTCGCGCATCGAATAACTTCTAAACTAATATTTCTTAAAACTATTGCTCGTACAAAAAGCTTGATCAGACCTTTTCGATAGAGAATAATTTCCTTGATTTTTACGTATATGTTGTCTCGTCGTAGGATCGCTAGGAACGAACGGAGATATTCGCCAAAAAACAATTATCCAACTTTTTAAGGGGTGTAAGAGGTGTAGTTTTTCAGAATAAGTTTGTACTGATAATAAATATAAACGTCTCCAACCAAAACCAAAAATCAGCTTTTTCGCATTTCATTTATTCCGAAATGAAAATGCTTTTTTACTGACTGTATGGGTATTCATATCGTATTGATTGTTAATTAACACGGAATAACAAATTTAAACTTTTTATATTATCTGAAACGTACACATAGTATAGTCGGAGCAAACCATGCGAAGTTGTAAATCAAAATTAAAAGAAATAGTAATGTTGCTTTCATAGAAGCGTCCCCTTAATTTTTAAATTATATGCACATTTTGCAGAATCTACGCTTTACGCGTATTACGGTAGCAAATGACAATAGAAGACTCTTGTAGTAATCCGCTTACCTTCAGTTACCTGGCAGTTTAATTTATTACTTCGCATGGTTTGCGGACGGACTATAGGTATCTCTGTTGACGTATCACAAAATGACAAACTCTGTTCCATACTCTTCTCAACTTCTTGTGGCTATCCTGCATTAAGTTTCTGACAGTAGTGTCATCAATTCGTTTAGATGCTTTTTTCCTTTCCAGATTAAAGTCATCAATGCTTTTAAGTTTGTTGTTGCTTTGGCGTAATATACCAAATCTAAATTTGGCAAAAAGAAAGTTAAAGTATTATGCTCTTGTAGAAATAGAAGCAAACGTTTCTTGATTGACGTTTCAGAGTCTAGAAGAACCTCATCTTGAAATGCAGTGTAAAACTGTGGGTCTGGAAGAGTAGTAAAGTCAGCTTTCACTTACGTTTCGTTGTCTAGTACCAAACATGCGTTTCTCTCTCCAACTAGATCGTAAAATTTCCGAGCTCTTGACGCCAAACTCAACGATTAGAGGAAACTCCCCCGTCCAACAATTAGAGGAACTCCCCCGTCTATTTAAGCGTAAAGATTTTAACGATAAATGTAAAACTATGAATTAATTATGAAATAAATAAAGATTAATAAAAAAATTTATAATATTTATTAAATTATAACCTGACAATTGTTTCGACAACTAAACTATCATTATCAAAGGTAATATGTATATAAACAAACACGTCGCTAAGGTAAATACAAAAAATAGATGGGTGAATATCTGCAAAGTGACTCCCGGTTTGTCTCAGCTCACCATTCAAAGACCAAATAAGTTTTTGTGTTTATAAACATGATTTCGAGAAAGATAATCTACTAATAGGTCGTTAAAATTCATTAATCTCAATATTTTTGTATTAGGATTTTATGCCATTTGAATGTATATTTTTTCATTCCCGTGGCATGTCTTTTGCCTAGTTAATCATAAAGTATCAGTTAGACCATCAATTGTGCTTGTGAATTGGAAAGGGGAACTTCGAACAGCTATCAACTTGCATCAAGCACGTGTGTAATGGAACCGACTTTCATTCCCGTGGTAGGTTTTTTCACAAGAAAAACATATTTTTCATTAAAAATTTTAATTAAGTACCACTTCAAATAAATTGTTCTCTTATTCGATGTTTAAAAAATACTGCATTTGATTATAAGCTGCCTGTTTTTGTGAAATTGTATATAATTCCCGTGTCATTTATGTTCTTCGGGAATGAACGATGATACAGGGGAATGATCGTATGTATCCTACAGCCAATTAAATAGTATTATTTTTTCAGAAAAAGTTTAAAGCATCAGGAGAGGAACAACTTCAGAAAAAAAAGAGAAAGGAAAAAGAGAGACAAAAAAGATTTGAAAAATAATGATAATATGTATCTTTTGCCAAAGAATATTTTTTTAGTTTTATTTTAACAGTTTATTAGGTGATTTTTATTTTTATATTTTATATTTTTCAATAAATAAATTTGATAAGCTGTCCTTTTTCATTACCATACTTCATAGTTCATTCCTGCGCGCCTTTGTTTTGTAAAATGGGAAACAATTCAGTATTCCAGTTCGTTTTTTTAACTAGATAAAAAGATAAAAATAATAAGAATTAAATATATCTAAGGTACCCTGAGTTTATGTTTGTATATCTCGAAAGTTTCTAAAATGTCTAATTTGCAATAGTTATTACAAAAATATATTCTGTTATAAAAGTTGTATGGCGTAATTACATTTTTCAGACTGTTTATTTCTGTAACAACGCACGTACCCTTTGTATCTTATGTCAAAATTTCTAAGTGTTTGTCTATGAATTAATTAATTAAGCAAAAATTTGTTTGTGTTTGTTCTTGTTAAGTCGAGGGTTTTGTATAATGAGAATTTTATTTCTTGAGAGGAGAGTTAATTGAGCCTTTGTTCGTCCCATTTCGGGGGGGGGGAGATAAATCAAAAATTTACAACACTTTTCACTTTCCAGTTTATATTCGAAACATTCCTTAATTAAAAAATTAAGATTAAATTAGTGCTCCTAGGGTTATGTTACAGGATAGTAAATTAAACTCTAAAAAATTACCGGTAAATTTACCTTAAAAAATGGAGGCAACTATGTTACCTCCATTTTTTGGGGTAAATTTACTTCAAAGTGTAATTTTTATAGGAAAATTACAATATTAGGTTAAATTTGCATTGTAAAGCATCCTTTTTAAATAAATTTACAGATTAAAATTACAATCTCAATGTAATTTTACATTTTACATTAAAACACCTGTGTAAAGTAACATGACAAAGTTAATATTTCATGGCAATAGTACTTTTCAAGGTTAAAATACAAATGTGAAAATACTTCTTGAATGTAACGCTGACTTGCGAAAGTACTTGCAAATTTAATCGTTCCTCTGAATATTATTTACACTGGTAAATGGATTGTATGAAACAAAATAAAATCGAAGTAATTTTTATTGAACATATGTACTTATATAAAATATAAGACATTAACAGAACTTCTTTTAAGGTGCCTTTGGAAATATTTGGTCTCTCAAAGACATTCAGATAAAGTTTCGATTCCACCTAGAAAATTTAAAAATTATAAATTATATAAACAATTATACACGAGTACCTTTCTCAATTACAGTTATGCTAGTTTATTTGGAATTCTTCAATTTTTGATTCATCAAAAACATTAAATTAAATATTTTTATTTTATTGGTTTAAATTTGTAATTTTAACATATACTTACCGATTATTATTTTTTAACTTCTGCTATAAAATAAAATTCTTCCCAGCTTGGGTCATACGTGTAAATATTTGCCTTTAATAAATCTGCACTACACTACAACGAAAAACAAAATATTAATGAGCAATGAACACTTCGTTCAATATCGATAGGGTACGCCTCACCGATTGCGAAACCTGTAACAAGAAATCATCCGACCATTCCCAAAAAGCCCAATTTGGACTGTTCATAATGGGTTTCTGAATTCTTTTACGAAACGAAGGTCACCACTCATCAACAAACAAGTGCAATCAGCGAAATAGTATCTCATCGGTTAAAAACATATTAAGGGTAAAATTACACTATACTTGTTAAAGTTCATCTTATCTTTAATATTACACTAAAAATGAATCAAGTTATTGAGTAATAATAAATTTCCAAGGGAAGGTTTCCTGAGTTATGTAAATTTAGATTATGGATAGTGATTTTAACCAGTTAAATGTAGTAGAATTACTTATATTTGTGTAATTTTACACAATTAAAGAACATTTTACAACAAATAGTAAAACAACTGTTAACGTATAGGTAAAGTTAAATATTAGAGTAAAACTACCGCAAATCAGAGAGGAATGTTAACTCTTTCCCAAGGTAAATTTCAACTCATTTTTTACAGTGTAGTGTACCATAACATGAAAATCAAAGTTGTAAGCTATAAAATATAAAGCATACTATAGATTGGAAGTACTGCCATCTAATAAGGTAATACCCGGTAATAACATACACGAAAATGAGATAACACTAATATTGGAAAATGCTCGAGCATTTATTTTTAGAGAATATTCCCGGAGCACAAACGAGAATAAACCCTCAAAAGTCAGCACGACTGGAGAATATACCTTTAACTTACAAAGATATACCCAAAATAAAGATAATTTCAAAACTTTTTGAAATTTCTCAAAATGCTGAAAGTGCTCGAATGTTCTCCAATTTTCCTCTTACATATATTAAACTCGTTGGGCCAAATTTAAATCTCACTATTAAGTTAATAACGCATTGTCATGGTAACCAATTCTAGTATTTTTCCACCTATAAGAATGAGATAAAGCTCTCTTTTTCTTGTTGATTTTAATTAGAACTTTAGTTATAGACACACGTTTAATCATGGCATGTAAATTAAATACGTCCCATTATATTTAGATTAGAAGCTCAGGTATGCCCCAGCCAGCACACTGAGGTTATAATGACGTTATTTTTAAGTCATTATTGGTCGACGACGTCATATGACTAATAAATTATGTCCATAAGACGTCATATAATGGGACGTACGTAGACGTCTTCAAAACGACGTCTTTTGGACGTACAATACAATACGTACTAGTTTCATTAAAAAGATATTATTTTAGCAGGGGCCAAGGAATACTGGTCATATTAAGAAGGTGGTCACAATATAGAGATGTTTTGACTGTAGTATATAATAAATGTTATTTCCAATATTCAACTATTTATTTATAATTCCTGTCTTAGTCCTATTATAGGACGTTTTAATGACGTCTTATATTGACGTTTTTGGGCAGTGACATAATGATGTCAGTTTTACAACAATTTGAAGTCGCTACTGTCGAAAAAACGGCGACATTATGACGTCATCGTGCTGGCTGGGGCACATTTACGCCTACCACAAAACACTGACCGCGGACACTACGCCGACCCTTAAAATAAATTTTACTACTGAACACTTTGCCACACAATACGCTGACCGCGCAAAGTGTCCACCGCTTGCGGTCGACGTAGTGTCCACGGTCGACAAAGTGTCCTGAACCCCCACCCAGCAGGTATCCAGTACTCAGCCACCGCATGCACAAGTAATACTACAAACATATGTCACTATTTGTTTAAAAAAATAAAAAAATAAATAAAATGTTTATATATAACTAGAAGAAAAAAAAGCAAAAGAGGTTCTTCCAGGCGGTAACCCGAATTTCTTGTGAATGATGCTTTCTGAGGTATAAATTTTGCAGACTATGCTTATAAAACTGTCTGTCTTTTGAACACCCGACGCCGACAGCTGCGAGTAACACGTGTTTACTCTAAAAAATTCCCCTTCAATTTACCCTAAAAAATGGAGGCAACTATGTTACCTCCATTTTTTGGGGTAAATTTACTTCAAAGTGTAATTTTCATAGGAAGTGGGAAATTTCAATATTAGGTTAAATTTGCATTGTCATGTTTCCTTTTTAAATAAATTTACAGATTAAAATTACGATCTCAATGCAATCTTACATTTTAATATTAAAACACCTGCATAAAGTTATAACTTTACCTAATATTGACCTAATATTGAAATTTCCCACTTCCTATGAAAATTACACTTGGAAGTAAATTTACCCCAAAAAATAGAGGCTACATATTTGCCCCCATTTTTTAGGGTATAATTCACCGGTAATTTTTTAGAGTGTACATTTTGCGTGGGCATGTTTACTGCGCAAGGTTTAAGATCGTTTAGTTTCGGTTTTATTCTCATGCGCGAACATTCTCATCGGCATTTTCAGAACGTTCTTTCATTTACAACACTATAGATAACACTAAAATACGTTTATTTAAAAACATTAAGCTATAAGAAATAAAGAAAATAGTTGCTTCACAAAGTAACACCTTCCACATGCAGTTAGAAAGTATAGTCCGTTTCTTCCTAAGAATTATAATTTACCTATTCTTACAACAGATCATAAATAGTTGTACTTGTTAAAGAGTTGTCAACAAGAAGACCGAATGGGGACATACTTACGTGGACAGATTTTTCACACAGGTTTCGAGGATCTGTCATTATCTGCTTTTATTATACACTGGCTTGCAAAAAATTCGCATACACCTAATTTGATTGTATTAAATCGGTCTTAATTTTTAAGTTGTCAGTGTCAATCAGTTAAAATTATTTTGTTTTATTTTGCTAATGACAGATTAATCCGTCAAAAATGTAATGTCAAAAGTCAGAAAGGTCACGTTTACACAGCAAAAACTACATAAAAACTCGGTTACTTGATTTTTAAAGTGTATGCGATTTTTTTGCAAGCCAGTGTACATAATAGTTATTCTAAGTAATTTATTGATACCGTGATAGAAAACGAACTATAATTGCAAATGACTTCATTTCAGTATTGAGATCACAACCTGCATGTCGTGACCCTTTAAATGTCTAAAGTGTAAGGTATAGGCATTATTAAGTCATCCAAAGAGTAACTCCGACTGCAAAATGTGTCTAATATCTATGTGTAGGTCCATCATATACCTACAGGAAGAATTGCACAGTTCTTCAATTTTCAGTTTTTGTTATTCTTTCATTTTCAACACAAATCTTTTTTTCAAGCAACTGCTTTATAATTTTACACACTATACACTATCACACTCTTTTCTATTAGTAGTAGCAGTAATTTGCATTTAGTACAGTTCCAGTATACCGTATAGAGCTTACAAGTTTTTGGAAAGTTTATCGCTGTCTTAGGTCATTAACAAAGACTAAGTGGTAGGTATCTATATAATATTTTTCACAAACCAGTATTTGGTCTTCATTAGTTGATTACACTGTACACTGTACAGATAATGTCCTGAAGTAAGCACTATAGAGTCATGAGTAATAAAGCTTCATCCCTAATAGTATATTATAAAATAAGTTTATAATGTAAGGGATTATGGCTGGAGTGGTATTGTTGCATGAATGCAACAAGGAAACGACTGCCATAATCCCTTACATTATAAACGAATTTTATACAATATTTTATCGCCGACTAGCGTTTTGAGTTTTAACTTAAAAATCAGGGTTATTAAAAATTATTCAAATTCATTTCATTAAATATTAAAATTGTTCAAAAGCAATCCTTGAACGATCGTGTGGTTACTTTGACAACGACATCAAACAGTTTGACAGAAAATGAATTGTGAAGAAAACGCTAATTTATCCGAAAATCTGAATTTGCTTATAAGAAAGAACTGGACACATTTTTCGAATGGATGAGAAACAATAATGCGGAAATTGTTAATGAACAAGTTTTGTTGGCGTATTTTCTCGACCAGGTACGTTACTTAATGTTTTATTGTTATTAAGATATGTTAATTGTATCTTTCTTTATTAGTCGAAAAATTACAAATCTTCTTCATTATGGTGCATGTATTCGAAGTTGAAGTGTATGTTGCGAATTAAAAAAGATGTTGACGTCGGTAAGTTTTCTAAACTTACTGCTTTCTTGAAAAACCGTAGTGTTGGTTATTCACCATAAAAATCACCAGTTTTTTCAAAGGAACAGTTAATAGATTTTATTGGCAATGCACCAGACGATAAATACCTACTTATGAAGGTACGGTTTTATTCATTTAACTATAGTTATTTACTAGCAGACTAATATAATGTTTTATAGGTCGTGGCAATATTTGGTTTATTTGGTGCTCTTAGACGCGTTGAATTTTATAATCTGTGTGTTGATGATGTTAAGGAAGAGGGGTCTGTATTTGTAGTTTTTGTTAAAGACACTAAAACTCATAGGCCCAGGACATTTACAATCTTAAATGATGATGACCACTCCGTAAAGTATATCGATGTCATTAAAAACTATATGAAGTTGAGACCAAAACGCGTCCAAATTCAAAAGTTTTTTTATTTTACGGTTCGGGTAAATGTAGTTGTAATCCTGTAGGAATTAATACTTTTGGGCAAATTCCACGTAATATCGCTAAATATTTAAAACTTCCTAACGCCGATGAATTTACGGAACACTCATTTCGCAGAACATCTGCCACAATTTTGGCGGATAGTGGTGCCGATCTTCGAACTCTAAAGAGACACGGTGATTGGAAGAGTGATGCTGTTGCCGAAGGGTATATTGCCGATTCCCGATCAAATAAAAATAAAATTGCCAAGAGGCTGGGTTCTGTCATGAATAGAATTGAAGCCACGATTAATAAAGAAATTTCTGTTTCTACAAGCGAAAGCTATTTTCCTCCCAATTCGGGGCTTTCAATTTCGGGAAACTATGACTGTACAATTACAATTAATATTAATAAATAAGTTATTGTTTCCTGTTTAGTTAATAAATAATGTTTGGAAAAACTTGTGTTCTGTTCTTGATAAAATCGCTAATAATTCAGTACCTACTTTAGTGGTTACTATGGTAAGCACTAACACTTCTGTGCCATAAAGTGCACTTTCTGGCACAACATTATGGAACGGATGCTTCAAAGTGAAGAATTATAAACGATTTTGACATTCATAATCACAGCATTCTAATACTAGTCGCCAATAATAGTAATTTATTGTATAAGGGTTTTAGATAGCATTTTATTCACGTAAGAATGTTTAAACGCGAGAGCTTGCTCGAGCGTTTAATTTTCTTAAGTGAATAAAATGCATCTAAAACCCGTATGCAATACAATGTTTTATCCACAATCACACTCATTTAGAATCAGAATTGCCGAATTTTATCAAAAAATTATTTGACATTTTACTGCGACGGCGGATGTTACCTTGAAAATCATTATTCGTGTTTCATTTGTCGTAATACCTTTGCTTTACTGGTTGCTAGTGTGTTCAACAATCATTATAATTCCATGTGTTTTATGTATAGAAACCCTAGAGTTTTATAAACCACATTATACGTTGGCAAGGAGTTCAATTATTACCTTATTATATAGTGATTGTGGATAAAGTAAGTCATTATTCATTGTCAAAACGTCCTATGATAAATCAATGAATGTATGATAAATCAAATAATAGTTTTTTGGACATTAATGTTGATGCCAATGAGTACAGTTTCTAAGTAGTATTGACTGATTTAATTTTTTTGGAAATTATTATGTACAATTTTATTTTGTACCCATAGATTATTATTTTTCTTAACATTCGATGAGAGTGTGCATAATAAATTAAATATTTATTAATTTTCTCTTGTAAATAGTAATGATAATCGCAGTTAAAATACTTACTCAAATATTTGGCCAGTGTAATGCCCGGAACAGCAGTAAAAAGAATGTAGTACATACCACAAGTGGTACAAACTTATTGGTACAGTATAAGTATTCTAATAGAAGCAAGCATAATTTTTGTGCAAAGAAAAAATAGTAATATTTATAATGTAGTATTTAGGAGTAGTTTAGAACAAACTTCATTACACATAATTAGTTCAGGTGAATCATATTTTTAATTTTAAAAAATACATATAATTACTAACTAAAAAATTTAAATAATGATTCCTACTCTGAAACTAATCTAACAGAACAAAATGAAAACATAAAGCATATATCGTTTATTTTTTAATAGGCATATTTCTAAGTAATTAAACGTTATATAATGAATTCTAAACGACAGTGTATATTAGATTGTAAAACGAGACTAATATAACTCCACTAATTGTGACAACCATAATCTTTGACTTAAATATCTCTTAAAGTGGCTTTCATGCCTTTTTAATTTTTTACGACCCATAAAAGAAACATTCAGATTTTTGCAGTGGTCGTTTTGAGGTATAATCTTTTTATAAAGTAGCGCATGAGCACATCATTTTATACATTTTATGGTTTTTCTTGAACAAAACAAATACCCATTTTCTTTTTATTCAGTAGTTGTTAAAGTGTAGTGATGAAAGGGATGAAATGAATTACGTTATGGAAAAAACAAGAAGGTATAAAATGCTTTTATTGATTTCAGTAGCGTATAACTGTGTTGGCGTCTAGACTGTGACGGTTCCTTGAAAAGTCAGCGAGGTACTTCACAGTCAAAGAACTACACCACCGAGGGGAAACTTGAAATGGCCGCCTCGGATGAAGCTGCGTGGAGTGATAGGTGGGTGGGTCGCGGCCCCGAGCTGCTTCAAGGGGGGCCTTAAGAACTTGCGAAGCCGGTTTCGTTTAATGGCACCCAAGATGCTTGAATAGGAAGGACGGATCAAGTAGATACGATATCAGGTATATTAAAAATACAGTTTTAATTGCTACTACAAAATTCTTGCTCATAAAAACCATCTCACCCTTGTTGCAGTCTAAATATAGCGTTAACAATTTTAATAAACTTATAAAATAATATGAAGAGCGGAATAAAGATCCTTTTAAATGTTAAACTGATGTAGGAAAATTCAATGCATGTAAAGCAGTCGACCTACTCTACACCAGGGAGTGAACAAAGAAAATGTATTCATAGAGTTACAACGGCCGGAAAGTCGTTTCTAAGACGCATTGTCATTCGCCAACGGAAAGGTACCCTTGGGAAACTTCAAGACATTTTCATTTTAGTTTTTCCTATCTTGCATCTTACTTTTGACGTATTTCAACGCATTCTTCTACAAGCTATACATACATTATAAACTGAAATTTAAAAAGAAAACCCAACAACTTACAGAAACTACTGATGTGATAAAAATCTTATTGTATCTTTTACTTTTACATTTTTCTTTCCGCAGACATCCAAATTGAACTATTTGCATCAATCAATAAAAAATCTTTACGATAGCGGCTTTTTAAACCCAGTATGCAGCAAACACACGCAATAAGAATTGAACCGGAAGAAAGTATGCGGTTTTTTGCGGAAGTTCATAACAATATGTAAACTTGCACCCCTGTTTAATAAAAGTGTAAGCACTAAAAGAGCTTAACCCCTCTATTTGGAGCACCATTCTAATCAATTCTAAGACACTTCAAGTGATCTGGCCTTTTTCCTTATCTCTGTATTTATCTAAACTTTACTTTTATTTAGCGAAAAGATAAGATGTAATGTTGTCTCCCAGCTTTGCCAAATGACTTTCGTCTCCGCGAGTGTCTGTTATCGTTTCACTGTGTACTTTAATTTTCTCGAGTTTTCTTTTTTCTTTTGTTCGCCGGCCTTAGTTTATTCAGTGTGGGAATGTGTTTTGTTCTTTTTTAAATCATTAGTAACAGACCATTTGCCAATAGCAATTTCGACGCATCTGCAGATATATAAAATCGACTTTTCGTCTAAATCGACTGAGCATAATTTATCCATCTCTTTTCAGCTTCAGCAGTAGTCATTAAGCGTATGACGCAACTGTATTCACCCACGGATGCGATTACAACTCGGTTGAAAAGATATCGAGAAAAAGGAAGCAAAACTCTAAAAACATCATTGAACCAAACAACTAACGGGTGCGAGAGAATACGCTGCATTTAAGGCAATATCACGAAGAAAGACAGACATAACGATTTACAAAGCCTTTAATGAGGAACGAAATAGTCGTGATGGACATTTGAAATGAGCGGGTCTATAAAACAGACCGAATCGCAGCCTGCAGACAGATATAGGCAGTTGGCTGCTTGTAAATTGTCACTAAATTGTCTATAATTCACAAAAAAGCTCCTGGTTAGGATATTGAGAGGTATTTTCTTTGTGTTGGTTTATATTCATTTCTTTGTTGATGTTTCGTATATTTAATCAGGTTACAGCCATTACTTGAGCGGCTACTAGTAGTGTATGTACTCGACTTTAACAATAAAGAAAGTAAACTGATTAAAGAATTTTAAAATAAGCGCGTCCTATTTTTTCGCAGATATGTTTTACAGAAGTTATAAATATGCAAAACACGGTTAATCCCCCTTATTCAACTAAATTTAAAATTTAATTTCACAAAGGGTACTTTAAAAACACTCCAAGCAGTCATTATCATACATAACTTCGTACTGAAACTTTTTAAAATACTCCTACCTACTTTTCCGACAGGTTTCACACATGAAATTAAATTTCCCTTTTTTTCTGAAATAATGAACTCAACTCTCGAGAAAAAATGCCTTATCACTTATTTAATGTAGTCTATTCCAAGATATAATTAAAAAAAGATGACAACCATTAAAATGATCTTCTTCTCGTATTTATTATTTAATAGGCAGATTTCTTAAATAGAAATTAGCGCAGGCTTGGGATTATCCACATACTTAATAAAAAAGTCATAATCATTTTGTATCTCTTTCTAAACATCTAAATCCTAAAATAATATAACAACAATAAATATATTTTAATTTAAAGATTCAGCCCTAACTTTCACATTCATAACGAATTCAATTCTAAACCTATTCATTTTAGGGACAATTTCCCCATAATATATAAATAAAGTTTATAAAGAACTGCCCAACATTTTGTGTGTGTATCAAGTTTCCGACACGGGCTGACGCAGTAAAACACTCCATTACAGTGACATTTCAATGAGTCGCACCTTCAGAGCTGTCAGGTTTACGACCAGACAGAACATCAAGTAGCCTCAAGACACAAACATAAACAACTCTACCGTAAACACACCTGGATTCCAACCTAAAGATTTAGTTGATTATGGCAAGTAGATATACTTTTCAATAGCTCTCCAATTGTGAAAATATGGAGTCGTTTTTTTAAATGAAAAAGTTAATCTTCTTATTGTTGTTTAACGAAATGGAAGGGCGCGTTTAGCTTATTTTTACAAGATTAAAACCAATTTGCAAAAGAGCAATATTTTTGAAAGATAATTGAGGAGGTTTCATATAAATTTAAACTTGTTGATCATTAGCAAGTATATTTATCATTTTATACTATATTGCATTAATGATCATACACATTAATCTGAAGCATTCTACTAAATATTGAATGATTACCCTGGATAAATTGCATCTATCTTCTATCTTCTATTTACATTGTACCATGATCTATTTAGTTATAAAGTTTATAATAATACTGTTTGCAGTGTGAATCCCAAACAAAAACAGGTTTACAAATATTTTATTTGTCACACTTTGAGCACATCACTTAAAAGTCTTCACTTTGGTTCTTACAATAAAATATAACTTAAAGTAGAAAATATGAACGGATTTTCTTTGATAAGGTTTCATCATCAATACATGGTAATCTAAATGTGCGACTTGAAAAGAAAAGCTTTATTCGGAACCCGATCCAAATCCCTGTCAGAAACCTAATCGAACTATCCAAATCTCTGTTTGATCCGAAATCCGATTTCTATCCGATATCCGAATATTATCCGACTACCAAATGTTTATTCGATACATATTTTATCCAACATCTGATTTTATCTGATATCCGAATTTTTATCCGACATGTTTTATGCTTCGTTTATCACTTTCAGCACAGAATAATTTTTTATTTTAAGTTGCAACTACATAAAAACATTACGTGAAGTGGTTGCTAATCTCTCCAAGTTGAAGTCATGTATAAAATTTCATACAGAGTCGAATATAAATAAATGTTCAAGCTCAAACAATATTTTCAAATATTTTTCGAGTGATATATTCGAATAATCCGATAACTTTCGGTTAATCGAATCGGTTAATTGCATAACTTTTCGACAGACAATCGGATAATTGGATAACTTTCGGATATTTGCATAACTTTCGGATAATCGAATACTTAATACGAATACTCAGATACTCGAATGCCGAATATATCCGATCCGATCCAATCTGTATCCGATTCGATGTGATCCAACTCGCGGTGGATACGGGATTCGGGTATTCAAGGCATACTTCTACGGCAAGGTTTATTCGAGACTTTAAGTCTTCTGTTTGTAGATTACATTTAATAGTAAAGTTAGATTATCTTCAGCATTTTGTTTACTATTATAGTCTTTGCCCTTATAGCCTTTAGACAGTGACATGCTGCCTGAAACTTTGGTCTATTCAATATTCACTATTATTAAGTTTTATTAATAGTTCTCTGTTCAAGTTCAGGCAGTTTGTAGTGATGGACTCGAACCCGAGCCAAGCTCGACTCGACTCGAAACTCGACTCGATTTCGAGCCGAGTTTCGAGTCGAGTTCGACAATTCTTTATTCGAGTCGAGTCGAGCTTCACGTATGTCGAGCCCAAGTCGAGTCGAGTTTTTCGAGCTTTTTGAGCCGGCTCGAGAAAATTGTACAGCTTACAGTATTTCCCCTATTTTGTACTTTAACGGATTATAACTAAGAATTACTTTTCTTTAAATGGCTTCATTACACTATAACACTTAAAACATAATGAAATTTTTAATTATTATATAATTATTTTATCCCATTATTAGGGTGTAATGTATTCATCAATGACAAACGAAATGTTAATAAGTAAAACTCCTGCACGCCACTTTATAAGTTTTTAACAGCTGAAGTAACAAGAGTTGCTGCTTGCAATCTGATCTTATCTCTTATGTTCAAAACGTGTTGATAACGTCGTGGATTTCGAGTAAATATTTGTAGCCAGTCTACAGATTTCTTTCAAGTTGTTAACAACGATTTGTTTTAACGTATAGACTTAGTGGTGAATCATAGATCCAAGATTGTTTTACGTGGGGTACCCGTGTTAACATACCCCCACGTTCCTTCCATGAGGAAGTGATTGGGATACGCCCAATCAGCGCGCAAGTTGCACAACCGGCAATCGTGCAATTGCTCCCAGATTAACTCACTGGTAGGAGCGAGGTTGCCTATCCACCCTCTACTAGCTAAGCGTTCACTAGTGACCGAGCAGTTGACTTAACACGCTGCTCACCCGCCGGCACCGGAGTACCTCGTCCAGCATAGGACTATTCCCCAGCTATGCCCTCTTGCAAAGTGGGACCACTGCCCGATCGAATCCAACCTCAATTGTGGCAGGACTTGGTTTTTAAGCGGTTTTGCCACCCCGATCTACCAATTTTAGGCTTGGTGGGCCCTCGACAGAGCTTCTTTAAAGTCTACACGTTATAGACTCCCGGTGCGTACCCGATATTGGTGAAGTTGTCTTAATAGTGAGAGGCTATATATTCGCTTCAACTATCCTTAAGTGTAATGGCTTTCGGAGCCTCTCCCAATCACCGTACCCAGCTGCAGTAGTGGTGAATCAGTGCAAACATTAATATTTTTCTTGTTTACTGAGATTTTGATTTTTATGTCAATATGGCAGACTTTGACAGTCACGACAGTTAGTCGCCGAAAGCGGCTCGTTTCTGACTAAGAGGAGAAAAAAGTTTTCGCGACTTCTAGTATATGAATTTGGAAAATAACTATGATTCCAAAACGAGCCGACTCGACTCGAAACTCGACTCGATTTCGAGCCGAGTTTCGAGTCGAGTTGAAACAGATTTTTTCGAGTCGATTTTCGAGTCGAGCTTGAATATTTTTTTCGAGTCGAGTCGAGCTTTCTAGGAAAGCGCGGCTCGACTCGGCTCGAGTCCATCACTAGCAGTTTGCTCTTGTTAAGCTAGTGCTTGACTTTATATATGCATGTGTGTTTATTTTTTAAATTCTTTATCTTTTATCTTACAAGCAATTTTTTTAATTTGAAAAACTTTTTTTGTATTTTCTTCACGGACAACATCTTAATCAGTCAACAACGTCATATAGTCCTCTAAGTTCAATCCTAGAGCCGAAAAATCAACAATTTTCACCGTTAGACCACCCGAGCCGACAGCACTGTTTATTACATTTAATGGAGTTGACACATTGTTGAAGAAGCGTACCTCTAACACATTCAACTGTGTTTGATAAACTCAAACAGCACCCACATGAACACTGCCGAAGTTTAGAGACTTTAATGTAAAATGGCAATAACCCGATAGAATATATTGAGCAATAATGAATGACCAAATAGTTTTCTACGTTAAGATGGAATTTCCTATACGCGTCCTTTCCCTATATTTCCTACTATATAGATGCGACGCGCCGCAATATATTGCGGCTGACGAATACGTCACGGAGTCGTCTGCTTCAAAATCAGTCCAGACGTGCGTCTCAGAGATCGATGATTGTTTTTTAGTTTATTATTTGACAGTGTCTTTCGACACAGCAACACGATTTGGCATTGAAATGGCATCAGAATTTTGCTTTGAAGAAGATCAGCGATTGTTTGAATGCATACCTAATTGTCCTGCCATATACGGCAGTGATCACATAGATTATACAAATCGAAGAATGCGCGAAAACTTGGAAACAAGCCTTTATCCAATTTTCCTTTCTTGTTTGGTAGCAATTTTAATATAATTTGTCTAACACGCGTCTAACGCAAACGTCAGACCGTATAGGAAATCCCACCTTTATTCTGTCTAATGCCTGTTCGGGTCTGATGTGGTATGCATGATCATGCAATAGCGATAATGGGAGTCTTTGGTGGTCCAACATACTAGTATTGCTAGAAGCGCCGTAAGCACGAAACAGGGAATCTTTGTAATTCTATAGGTATGTAAAATTTATAACGGCAAATATAGTGATTGAAGATTAAACAAGAAAAATCAATACAATTTAGACACGAAAGCTAAATATTTAAACATTATAATTTGTTATTTGTCTTATACGAAAATATATCCGTTAGGATCAAGAAGTTTTCTATGATCACTAATAACTTTTTCGTAAATTTTACATGGTAGATTTAAAAAGCTAAAAGTGTTTTAATTATATTGTTTCCTGATGATAGCTACTCTCTAGCTCATCTGATAGTTGACATTGAATCCATTGAAAATTCGGTGATAATGTTAAAAGAAAAAGGCCCAATGGACATCGGATTGTACATGAAAAAAACATCGAAGATCTGTTTGTATGATTTCCGCTCCTTCAGAAGCTAAGAAGAAATAATGTACACTTATGTAACTAATTATTGTTGAGTCTTGATAGATCTTTGATGTAGGTACAATCTAGAAATTGTTTAATATATGGAAGATTCACGAAAAGGCACATCAGCATTGAGAATAATAATAATATAATAACAATTTCTACAACCCATAACCTGGCAACCAGTCTCCAGAAGCTATAAGCTTGTTTGGGAGGGAGGGGGAGATCTGCCGGAAGCAGGAGTCGCGCGTGGCTCGCTTGGTTGAAAGTCCAGCACGCTAGACATTACACTACCAAGGCTGTTAATCATTTCAATGTTTCAATTGATTCTTCGCAATTTAGTCAATATGTTATTTTGTTTGAGAAGTACACACTACTGAAAATAAATGTACAGTGGCGATCAGTTGAAAGTTGACAATTAGAAGGCGTTCCATTATAAAACATGATTTACCACATCTGTCACTTGCTATAACATTAGTAGTCTGAGAGATCTGATTTACACATTGCTATTTAAGCGAATTTTGTGTAAAGAGTCGTCAACATGCAACTGCTCGCTAGTGTGCCTATTTTCTATTTCAGTTTATACAATTTATTTTAATCAAGTTATTAGGATAGACTTAAAGATGAAAGTAATTAAACATTAATTAAATTAAATCAAATAAATTAGTATTTTATAAGTAGCAAATAATTCTCAAATACTAAGATCAAACAGTGTCAATCAAACAATTTTATATTCTCCAAAAGAACTCTGATAGTTGTACGTACGATTTCTGCAGAAACGGCAACTTTAAAGTAAATCTTGCAACTGTTTAAACGCAACAAATATGTGCAAGTCAAATATTTAATAATAACAAAGTTTGTCCGTTTAATGCAGAATCTAAAAAGAGAAGAGAAAGAATATTCACACAGTTAAAAGATGAACAGAAATTTAGATGTACAGAAGGATGTTGTGTAGTCTTGTCTTCTTGATGTATCTATATTGGACTCGATAATACTCTTGATGTTTTATATGCGGCTCTAAGGGTACTAGATAACAAAACCAACGTCCCGGAAGGAAACTTTCAGTGCCGAGAACATAGATGCGTAATGTAAAACCGTAGCGTAAAACAAAAATCCTAAAAGAAAATTCTTGAATTAATGAACAATTATTACCGTAAATTCATCATACGGGAATAGATGGGATCAGGTTAAAGAAAGAGGTTCAGAGAGATAAAGATTGCCTCTTGTATTTAGGAAGCTCTTCCTACAAAACAAAGAATAGTTAGAAATAATCCTAACGAATACATGAATTTAGAAGAATACCTGGAAATATAGCGATTACATCTCGATCAAATTGGATTTCCTGTGTATAGATTTCACCTACGTGAAAACCAAACGAGATCCACAGGAAATAACTAAACGTCACCCACTCAAAAACCTATAAGAGGAAAGTTCCCAAGTACTTGTTCCCAAAGAATTTACAACTGGACTCATAAAAGGGAATAATTCTTAGTTCCGGCAAAGTTTAAAAACAGTGATAAACAAAATTGGCCTATGATCAATTCCAAAGCGAAACACAAGCAAATAAGGAACAGCCAATAAAAATATCTGCTAAAAATACGATTAAATTAGGAGTGATAAGCTTATAAGAAAATTCTTTTTAGATTAAATCCTAAAGTAAAATCGAACTGGGGGGGGTCGGAAGAAAGTAAAAATATTGTAACAATAATAATGTTACTTAATAGGCAGTATGAAAGTCGGGTACCCAGAGTGTCAATCTTCTAAAGTACTGTTTAGAAAATAATTGAACTGGTCTTAAACTTTTTCTGTTACTATGGTTTTTGTTATATTTTGATTACTGACTTTGAAGAGCTGTACCTCGTTTTAGAGATATTCTGTGAAAACCGAAAAAAAGGTCGAAATTGTCATCGCTTTTTCAATATGGCGGCGCGCGCTCCGGTCTGCCAAGCTCGAAAACTTGGATTTTTAATAAGGGTCCGAACATTCAAAACATATCCAAAAATTGGAACTACCCGACCGGTCGGGTAGTTCCAATTTTTGGAAAAAGGTCGCGACCTTTTGCAAGGTAAGACCCTTTTTTCAGACAGGACTAAAAGGACAAATTAGAAATAAATATCCTTACACATAACTACATTTTGGTAATATTCTCTACGTCTAACTACTTCCTCAGTAAGATCAAGAATTAAATTTACATCTCTATATTCAACCACTTCAATAAAAAGTATGACAAATTTATAGCGTTATTCACTTCTTTGACTTCGAAAGTAATAAAACCATATTTGGTTACATCTAATTAGCATGTGAATGCTTACAAGAAATATGGTTGTTTATACCATACTGCGAGAGTATGCCTATTGAGATTATATACCTACTGCTTTCCTGTACGGAAGAATTTCAAGAATCCAGTATCCCTTTTCTTTCCTTTACAAAAGTAGAAGACTGATATTTTTTGCTTATTTGATGAAAGAGCCCTTTTATGATGTCAGCTGTTACTTCTATTGAATTCACACCATGGATGGAAGAGATAGGATAATAATATAAGAGTAGCTAGGCTTCCCTTTTTATAACCAAAGTCGATAATGCTTTCCGATAGCAATATTTTCGTAATTTTTTGTAGATTATATAAAAACCCAGTATATTGAAGGAAATTTTGTGAAATTGTGTAAAAATAACTATTTTTTGTGATTAATTGCGCAAGTTAAGATTTACATTGATATATGTATTTACCTAAATGATAGGAAAAATCGACAACACTTATGTTAGTAACAGAGAAGGAAAGTCTAACCTCACTTTTTTTAATTTTTAATTCCCCTACCATAAGTCAAGATTACAGTCATTATAAATATGCCGAAAAATAAACGTAGGTAGAGATATCCATACACATTTTTACCTGAGAAGAATTACTACTTAGGGTCGTTCCCTACTCCATTACAAAGGACGTAAAGATAATTTAGATTACAAATAATAGCTCATAATGGACCACTAAAACAACCTTTTACTTTTTTTAAGTTTTATTTCTAAAGATTAAAAAGTAACTACCGTTACAACGTTGTAGTATTAATTAAGTTGTTGTAGTTTCTAGAGCAAAAAACTGAGGAATATAAACGAACGCTTTAACGCCAATACTCAGCAGTATTACTGTCCAAATGCTACTTTACGATTATTTCCTGTTCAATTTGCTTTGTAGTTTTTTGGCCAACAAACGTAGTATAAAATCTTGGAACACTGCAATATCCGTAACTTAAAAGTTTTTAAATCTTCAGAGCCTTATATTTATATAATGCATTTCGGAGGCAATGTAACATCTAAATTTCAGTCTGGTTCCATATAACCCTTCTTTATCGCCTTATTTCGATACATCTTCCAAATCCTCTTTGGAAGTTATACACAATTTATTCCCATTTCGCCTTCTCTACTCAGACCCTCATTTACATTCATCTTCCTTACCCATAGCGGGTTCGTACAGTCTTTGCAAAGCTGATAACGACTTTTTTATACCTTCCTTATAAGGAATCTTATTATTTGTAGTTTACGTGTTGAAAATACTAATTTTATATTAGCTAAATTCTTCATTTACACGTACCTTTTCCCGATTACACGATATTTTCATTAGTTAATTAAATAATTATAACATTGAGGGAAATAATTAGAATATAGCAACCTAACTGGTAGAATAGTAAATATTCCTGTGAAATCCCGAAATAGATTTGCGTTTAACACAATTTTCTTTCTATTGTATTAACAGAAGCGTTTCAAAACTGAAAAAATATTAGAAAAACATATATGTATATGTAAACTGTTCAGGACAAGTTTTAGAGGAGTAGGGTTAGATTTTAGTGCTCCACCTTAGAAGGGAGAACACAAATATAGAGCTACGAGTTAGTTACGCGGGAACTGATTTATGTCAGCAATTTCCCTCCTGCTAGGTCCTGCTGCACCGCGGGGTTCTCTTGGTCTCTGTAACTTCTTGTTCCTTCCTTATTCCTGCTGCTCTTGTACATTCCGAAACAAAAGTATTAAAAAACTTACTCTTTCTACAAACTGCTGTAAAAAATGTATTACATTCGAATCAAACCTTCATTTTGTTGATCACCGTATTTATGTTTTAGTGTACTAGTAGCTTTCGTTTTTGTTTTTATCTTGTTTTATGAATATAATGTAATATAAGAAAAGATTTATAAAAGCTTGTTCTTATATTATACGACAGTTTTATAAGGTAACGTATAAGTATATACAGACATATGGCCATTATTTCGTTACCGCACATTTTATAAACCGCGTCTACAGCGCAATATCGCGAGAACAAGATCCTTCAGTTAACCGAAGTTTGCGAACTTATATCAGCTACATGCAGGCGCACCCGCGCCATGTTTCAGCTAACCGACTCTAATTAAACAACCGTTTTAATTAACACACTAAATTATATCTTAAATGAAATTTCGTAATCGTTTATCCTGGCTACGAGCCTTAGAATACAATCTTCGTCTTCTGATTAATACTGTATAAAGGAAGCTGTTAAACGACCTAAGAAAATTAAATGTCTTTTGCTAAGCGTTTTACTGAAAATTGAAATTGTTGCTAGCTTTTTTTTGGTATTGTTGCATTGGTGAAGTGATTTACAGGCATGAGATAGAAATATTTCCTACGCAGCTGTTATTGTTACAAAAACCAGTCCTAGCAGAGAGATGTAACAGGAAAATGTGAATCTAGTTTTTTTTCAAAATAATAATCTTATGCTAAATTAAGGTAGTAATATGAACTAACCAAAAATCTAACTAAATTATATATACCGCAATAATTAAATATAGTTATGTAGAAGCACAATTAATGTCTAAGAAAAGTCCACATACGTAGATCGGCCATATCACTTAAATCTTCTTCTTAGTAGAACAAGATCTGTCAAATCCAGGTCAAGGTACAACTGCGGCTGAGATAAGCTCCTCGTTAGGAGGGTAGGTATACTTAGTAGTTCAACATGTATTTCGCAGATACCGGTATCGAATCCACAGCTTGAATAAGATTTGAAACCTTTAATATTACTTCGTATAAAAAAAGTATCAAATTGATGAAAAAGTCATCTTTTACTCTGAATTAATCATTTACTATAAGTTCTATTGAAGCTCATTTAAAATATTTAGAACATGTAAGTTCTTTGCAATTTATTGCCTTCTAAATGAAGTATTTCCACTGATATTTGAATACGGCATCAAATTTGTCATTTTTCATTTTTTAAGTGTCTACACTTGTCGCAATGAGCCATGTGAATAAAATGTAAAAGCTTTTACTACTATTAATAAAAGATAACAGATACGATTTTTAATTAATGAGAATAAGCTAGATGTAGTTATAAGTAAAAGCTTTTATTTCATTTCGTATTTCAAACAATTGTTTATATACTACAATTACTAAAATAAAGTATAACTTGATCTCCGTTGTCAATGACACCGGAGTTCAAGACGTTCTTGATCTCCGTTGTTGTTGGCAACGTAAAAATCATTTAATGTTGCATAACAGCCACTGCCACACGTGACATGCTGCTTTTTATCTCCTTGGTTACGCGTATGATGACACAGACAAGACAACTTGCTTCATTATACAATAAATTCGGATGAATTTTAAAAGGGAGAAATTAAGATTGAAATACGAAATAAAATAAAACAACTTATGCAATACGGAGATCAAGCTTCTTTAAATCCTCGAAGATGTTATAACGCCTCTGCTGGCGCCTCGGCGTTATAATATATCTTCTCGGATTTAAAGTATCGCTTGATCTCCTAATTACATAATATATATTATTTCATACTGTGTCACATTTGTCAGTTTTACGTCAAACTCTTCAGTCCAGAACATGCGATTTAACAGTCTAGTATGACTGTAAAAAATTTTACCGGACGCAAATACAATCAATCAACTGGACAATGTTTTAGTACGTAATCAGTTACTATGGAAACTCGTTCTTCACAGATGTCCATATTTTGCATTCGGAAATTTATTTTATATAATTTTTTTTTAAATTAAATCAATATTAAAATAATTGCAGTATGAAATAAAACGCATTACGTCATACGTCCTGGAAATGTTCTTCCAGTCTCGTTTCGATGTTCCGGACTCGGCTCCTTCGTCGCCTTGTCCCTAACGTCTTACTCGACTGTAAACTTCCATTTCAAGGACTTATAACATAATAGTAATTTACATTATAAGTCCTGGAAATGGAATTTTACAGTCGAGTAAGATGTTACAGACAAGGCGACGAAGGAGCCAAGTCCGGAACATCGAAACGAGACTTTTTTTATTTTATACTGCAATTATTGGAATATTGGTTTAATTTAAAAAAATATATATAAAATAGATTTCCGAATGCAAAATATGGACATCTATGAAGAATGAGTATCCATAGTAACTGATTACGTACTAAAACATTGTCCAGTTGATTGATTGTATTTGCGTCCGGTAAAATTCTTTACAGTCATACTAGACTGTTAAATCGCATTTTCTGGACTGAAAAAGGGAAATAATTTTCTCAAACATTGGAAAATAACTTTGGATGTAATGAAAATAATAATCAAAAATAGGTAACATAAGACCTATTGATTAGGCTTATCACTATTTATTATTTATTTATTTATTTTTGGGTGAGGAATCAGGAGGGTGGAGCATCCTTCGTACCTCATGGCACCGATTGCTATGATCATTTGGCCAACCCTACTAGAATTTAGCCGAATCTGGGGGATTTCCACCCCCAGTAGGGAATTTTAACGTGCCAAACATCGCATTGACACGGGACGTACTGTTTTACTTCTTATCCGAGAAGAAGACATGTTTTTTTAATTTTCCTCCGCTATGAGAAATTACCAGCTCGGCCGGGGATCGAACCTGCGACCTTTGGATTATGAAGCAAACATGCAAACCACTAATCCACCGAGGCTGGCTCTTATCAATATTTCTCAATCGAGATTTTTCTATTCCCTTTAATAATGACAACGAAGCAATTTTCAAATATATTTACAATAAACTTGTGAAAGTCAGGTTAGATATACTGTGTCATAATCTCTTTTGAAAAACAGATGATGACTGATGTCAATTCAATATAGCAGATATAAATTGATAATAAATATTAGCATAGTTATCTGCATAGCTAACTAATGCATGTTAATTAAGCATAGATATCTGTACACTAGAAATAAAATAGATAGAAATAAAATAAAATATCAAATTGGTAGGAAGACCAGGTCAAGTAGCCGTCAGTCCACGAAACCTGATGTTTTTACATGCATTTATATAGCAAACTGGTGACTTTGTCCACATGGATATCATTATCGCAAGAGCACATAAATTGTTCCATTACCAGCGGCAGCTAGCATATCCGTGTTCCAGCGATCGACTAGCGTAAAATACAAATTGATCTATTTGTGATAATCATCTATTCTGACATATGTGTACTTGTTACACTGCAATTTAAATTAAAAGTTAAAATTAAAAAAGATTATTTAAGGAAATTCTACTGTATAGCTCAGCGGTTTCTTGTTTACTGCTCCGTCCCCTGACATCAAATAGTAATCATAGCCTGTATAAATAATAACGTTAGGGCCTTTCTACTTGTGGAAATCCCATCAAAATCGGTTCAGGCGTTTTTGCGCCAACCCAGAACAACAGATAGGCGGACAGAACTATACAGTGTGTCCCAAGAAGTTTTATACACATGGAGAAAATGTTTATCTTACATTTCACAAAAAATTCTTGATAAAAAGCTCCGCCTGACTTTTGCTACTTAATAACAATTTCAATGAACATTTTGCTTTCCACTACAGTTTGAACGTATTTTACTCTCACTTCAAATCATGATTTTGATTTTCCCTGTGTTCCAACCAATGTTTTAAAAATGTTGTACTTGATTATGGATCTACAAGTCATGCAGAGCTTTTTATCAAAAACTCCTTTTGTGAAATGTAAGATAAACCTTTTCTCCATTTGTATAAAACTTTTTAGCACACACTGTACTATATCTTTACTACTGGATTCGTTAGCCATACTTTGATTATGAAGAACTAGATGCAAGAGCAGCGGACTAAGAATACTCTGTTTCACGAGTTTTTTGATAATGATAGGAAAGGCTGAATTCCAGTTTTCTTGCTGAAGATCAAACTTCACATAATTTGTTATTATTTTTCCTGATCCATTCATTTACTAGTAAATTGCTTTTCTCAGTTCTTGTAACAGTTACGTTAAAGATTTATTCTGTTATTACCTACAGTGGAATGAAATTATGTAACATGATGGTATCTTTTTTCATGGCTTTCACAGTTGTCAAAATCCTTGTAAATTTGATCAATTAAGTTTGATAGTTCCTCTTTGTACCAATGTAGTATTGCTTAAGTATTATTATTTATCACTTCAATTGAGAGAATCAAGTTTTTTACTCATGAGCATTTGCCAACCATAAGATTCATGCCATAACATGTAAGTACACATACCTACTATCCATTTTTTTTCTAGAGTCCTCTGACTTTGAAAGCGTATTGCTCGGGAACTACTGAACCAAATTAAATATTTTAAAATCGAGCAAATAATAAATTCATTTCTACATACAACAGTAAAATATTATATTTCTAACTGGTATACTTTTATTTTTATCGGACGATACGCAATAAAAGGTACCCATTTTTCGGGACAACTGTTAGCCGACACACCTGGAACATACGATTTCAATATTTCTGTGCGCACTAAACGACTAAATGGGCACAGAACTTCATCCGGACACTTTTTTCTTTAGTGGGGTTGAAAATTTTATGACACAATGTGATTTCTAATAGTCCATCAAAACTTGTGACACTCATTCTGTGGAAACTAAAAGATTTCTAGGATATGTCTTCTCTTCATTATCAATTATTGAACATTATTAACACAAATTAACAAAGTTAATTCCTTGTCATCTAAATAAGTTTGTTGAGTACTAAAAGAATAAGTGTTAAAAATGGATATAGGTAATCTAATGTCTAGAATGTAATTGTTTTAACGGTTTTATATGATTGAAAATCTTATATATAAAAAATAGGTTTATTGAAATATATCATTAGTAAACCTAATGATCAATTTAATGACCTCTCTTCGCATCTGATGCCGTTGAGTTATTGATTGGGGGGGGGGTAATAATTCAGCAAACAAGCTGGTGTTTTCTATACCCTCAAACTCTTGAACAGGTTATGAAGAAGCTGACCCTTAGTAAACGTTGGATGGTTATTGTATGAACCCAATATCTTCTATATTGATTCTTTTCGATATCTAATGACTTACGCCACGTGGTCAAGACTAATCACAAAAGCTCCCTATACCAAATTGGTCAGGTGATCTAGCAAAAGCTTCTATCTGACATTTTTTTCTAAATTGAGCTTTTATCTGCATCACCTTTTATAGGTTCATACGCATGTCGTAACAAAATATCCTATGTGAATAAACATCTAGTGTGGTAAAAACCAAAGAAACCAAAACCTTCTATCGTTCTATCTGTTCTCAGCCGTTTGTTTATTAATCGTTTTTACCTTCTTCTGTAAAGTTAGGGTAAGTAGATAAGAGATTTTTCAAGATTACCCGCGAAATCTATTTTGAGACTGTACAGTATCGACGACACGACGACAGTTTACTGGAACAAAAAACAATTAGTTCGTTAATGCGTCCACATCTCCATATGGTACTTTCACCGATGGAACTGTCGTTGAATAGTTTAGTTCATAGTGCACGCTGTCTAAGTTTCAAGTTTGATGACAACATAAACTCAGGGTGAACGGTCAAGCAGTCGTTGGAGATGTCGGACTTCATTACTAGTATCCGAGACTAGCCCGAAGAGGGAGGGAAGTCGTTAGAGGTGTCGGGAAGCACTAGGATTCGAGACTAGCTTGAGGGCAGACCACACGGCGTTCACCCTTAGAAGTGGTCGTTGTCTACCCCATCCCAGGGTTGTCTGGGCAACGGATGACGCAATCAGAATTAAATGTGTGGTAGAGTTATGCCGAGGTGTTGCGTTTACGTTTCACAGGAGTGTTTCTCGACGATGACCCTAAAACGTTGCGGAGGGAGCTCTGCTAACAAGTGGGTCCGGTGTGGGTGGACTGAATCTTACCTGACGTAGGGCCTTTTATGGAGCTAAGTATCCCGCTGTCTGGCCTAGACGAACGGAGGAGATTCAAGTGAGATTTATCTCGGTTAGGGAGTTCGCTCGCTAACCCATGAGAAACTGCATGCCACCAGATAGCGTTTGGGAGGTGACAGTACGGGGGTCTGGCATATGCTGTCAGTTCCAGCGTCAGATTCCCAGAAATCGTCTAGAGACCTACACTTAAAGGGCGTTGATGCGAAGATACATAGCCTCTCACGTTCAAGACAACTTCACCTTAAAGGGTACACACCGGGATGCTACTTTGATGGGCCCTTAAAGTAGCCTCGAAATGAAGCTCTGTCGAGGGCGCACCAGGCCTATAACTGGGAGATCGGGGTGGCGAACCCATTTAAAAACCAAGTCCCGCCACATTTGAAGTTGGATTCGATCGGGCAGTGGACCCAACTCTGGCTCGGTGTACTGAACTTACCTAAGTTGGAGGAATAGTCCTATTGCTGGACGAGGCATTTGACTAGCGTATGAAAGAGGACGGGGAGGGTGCCAGCGGGTGAGCACGTGTTAAGTCAATCGCTCCGGTACTAACCTGGTTAGCTAGTAGAGGGTGGATAGGCAACCTCGCTCCGACCAGTGAGTGAATGGAAGCAATCGCTATACGATTGCGCGCTGATTGAGCGTATCTCAATTACTTCCTCCCAAGGGAAGGAACGTGGAGGTATGTTAACACGGGGACTCCAAACATTTTTTTAAATATAAAAACAACGTAAAACATTTAGACAATCAATCAACATAAACCTAAATCATTTGACCTTGATCTTTTTATCGCGGGGGGGGATCTGAACTTATATTATGCTCCTCACTTTATGCCCAAGGCTATTTAGTTTTGTTTTCAAATTCTCTACGCTCCACTAGTGGCTGTGTGTAAATTTCGTATGACCATTCGGAAGCTACTGTATTGTTTTAACTAATTAATAAGTGTGAAATTTTACATATACTGGTCTGATACGCAGGGGCGGATTTACCATTAAGCTAAATAAGCTACAGCTTAGGGCTTCGGGTTCTAGAGGCCTCAAAAATTGCTATAACATTACAGATTTGCTAAATTACAATGAAAAAAATTGTTGTATATTTATGTAATGAGCTAATCTTGAAGCTCGAAACCGGTGATCACCGAGGAAGCTAACACCGAGAAAGACAACTACCGAGAAACCAAAACCGAAAAACCATAATCGAGAAACCACAACCGAGAAAACCATAGCCGAGAATGGAAACTACAGAGAATGCATCCATGTATTACGAAATACATATTATAAGTTAGTAACTTTGATAGATCTAACAGAGGCAGAGAAGAATATACATAGGGCGTGGAAAGAGAGAGATATACCAATGGCGTAAAGGACACGCTATGCAGCGGAGGTTAGGTTATAAGTTAGTAACTTTTATTGATCTAACAGAGACCGAGAAGAATACATAGAGCGGGGAAATAAAGAGAAAGACCAACGACGTAAAAGGCACGCTATGTAACGGAGGTTACGTTATAAGTTAGTAAGTTTGATATATCTAACGAGACAGACTCCAATACGTAACGTGGCGAATGAGAGTGGTGATATTCTAATATTAATTAGGTTTAGGTTTCTTAGGTATTTGTTATTCTCAGTAGTTTCCATCCTCTGGTTTTCTCGGTTGTGGTTTCTCGGTAATGGTTTCTCGGTAGTTGTCTCTCTCGGTGATGACCTGGACCCGTTGAAGCTAATTGTAACAAATCTTTATATTTAAAATTATTATTTGAAGGCATGTTTTAATTTTTTCAATAATTTTGAATAAGTAAAAATCTCAATTCTAATAATTTTTCTTATTATTAAAAAACAGTCATATTTTAATATGCAATAATAATTTTCGTTATGAATGTTATTATTGTTGACAGTACGGATGGAGCCTCAAAAAATCTTTAGATTGGGGCCTCGAAAATGGTAAATCGTAAATCTGCTCTTGCTGATACGGTAGCACTACAGGATAACACATTTTTATTTATTAGTTTGATGCCATTATTTTTCGGTACTCTTGAAGTATAAATATTTATCGGCCAGATTAAGTCACCTTTATTATTCAAAATGTTAGTACGTTATTATCTACAGTAAATACCAATTCCGTTGGCGGAAGATTCTTGGAACGAAACGTCATCTGTGACGCCTTGAAGGGTATCCCCAGAATGTTGCAAACTTTTCAGTGGTATGCAGTTCTATGCTTATAGTTAATAGTTAATAAACACGTTGGTACTTTATAAATGTTATGATTTCAAATTTATAATTACTACTTAGTAACGTATAAGTACCTATAAGATATTCTTCTAAGTGTAAGGATATATTAACAAAGGAATGTAAGGAAAATACACGATATACTGTATAGTAATGAGTCACTATTGCAGTTACTACAAATCTGCTTTCACTTGCCAAAATGATATATTTAATTAAAATTATTTTACGGGTGGTATTAGGAAAGTCTGTCGTGTTTTCATATCATTTTCTTTTTGACTCTCAAGAAGAAGAGTAAAAACTTAGCACGCCACTGCTACACTATGAACGCGCCAAACAATAGGGTATCTGCCTGTCCTACCTGTACAGGCTGTATACATGTAGCTTGTACATAATTTCCTTGTAATCTTCAAAGTTGAAGACATTATGTGACATATATAATTTATTTTATAGCTATGTGTTTTATGCAATAGTAATACTTTTAATATTTCGACACATTTAACAGTAGAAAAATGTTGCAAGTTAATATAGTTACAATCTTTGCAATGGCATCTATGAAGTTGAATGTAATATAGGGTGAGAGTGATGATAAAACCCTTAACCTCTTAATAAGTATAACTATGAGCATTGATTGCAATGTGCGTCGGCTCTGATCTTCAATAATCCCCTAAATAGTTTTTAAAAAGTCGTTTTATTCTCTAATCCTATTGAAACTCTTTATGAAGATTGAAATACTACATACAATTGTTAACTAAGATAATAATAATTCAAATACTTCCGAATATTCCTACAGCTTCATTTCACTGTAAAATTTTTACAGTTATTTCAGAGAACGAACGGAGAAATATTAAATTCAACACCATTGTGCTTTATAAATAAATCTTACCACGACGGAAGCATCAGGGCTGGGGGAATACAAAAGGATTTCATTGTCACGTAATTCCACAGCGTAGGACGATTGCGCCATTTACATTTCTCCCTTGAATGGAATGTATAAATATTAATTTTGTAGTTATTTCTAAGATATTCTTATTTTAGCTTTGATTATTTATATTTTGTGGTACGTAAATAAAAAAATGCAAAAATGCCGAAAGTAAATAATAATACCACGTATTTTTTGAGCAATATTACCACTTTTAACTCACGTTTTTTTATTATCATCATTAAATTTGTATCACTTCTAAATTTACAAAACTCTAAAGATATCTCAGTTTAATTAGAGTACGAATCAACATGAGCGCTATTACATAAATCGTCAGAAGCATTAGATTTCCGGATCGTAGTTTGTTACTTAAAAGTTTGTACCCACTCTAAATGCAAATGTGTTCCCAACAGAACAAACAAAACAAAGACTTCCAGCGTACCGCCTACATAGAGCTTCAGACATGAGGAAGTTTTAATGAGTCTAAGTATTCTGTTTGAATTTTATGCAATCAGCAAGTTTACTTATTTAAATAAGACAAAATTTAATATTAAATATGAATTTAAGGAAAATAAATCCGGAAATTTCCTTTCTTCTTTTTCATTTTAACATCTGCGTTGTATATTTATATAAGCGTTATTTAATTTTAAAGGATTTATAACCTCATTTGAAATATTTCTTTTAAAGTTTTTCAATCGACATTGCAGCACTAATATCATCTTAATGGGAAAGAGGGAGCATTCCAGACTTCGAGGAGCGTAACACATGTAGGATAGGGTGATAGAAAAACAAACGTAAATTCAATGGAAGAAACACTCGTTATGTACATCTTTCGCCAAGGGGGACGAAACCGCCTTGATCCTAGTTCTCAAAATGTAAAACAAGCAAGACAGAGAGGTACGTAATTATTAATAATCATATTGAAAAATCTTTACATTTTTAATCATCAAGTATGGTGTACAGTCATAATTAGACTTTTCTAGGTTTCATCAAATTATCAAAATGATAGTAATCCAAATATCCATTTGGGAGCTGTAAACGTTTCAGAATCACTGGTTTAATAAAGTTGGTAGTAAGACAACGCAGCCCCTAACCGCACTGAAGTCGTCTCTAATTACATTTACATTGCATGGAATGGATACAATTATTTTATACCCTACTTCACTATTCCAAACATCTTAGAATGAACCAATATTATATTTGAGTTTCTCTGAAGGATAATTGCTAACCGACAAACGGAGAAAAAAATTAAAACCACAACCGATGGCTTAAATTTCATTCAAGAATGCCTTTTTTCGATACCGGTTTATTAATTAAAATGCCATTGTGGAGACGCGTTTTTTTCTTGGTAGATTGTTAGGTAGATTGGATAGGAACAAAAATTATGTTAACGATGACTTTTATGAAGGTTCATATTAATTTTACTGCGGGTATAATATCTTGTTGAAATAAAGATGCACACTTTTGCATATGGCATAATTTTAAAATGCATTTAAGTATCATGTACGAAGCTAAATGATTATAACTGTATTTATAAATTACAATATTTTCAGACGGCTTTATTGATATGAACAAAATTCGTTTTTCATGCTATTACTTATATATTTTCTAGTTTCATCGTATACCCTTTTTAAATCTAGCCAAACAGATAATTTAATAAAATGCAAATATTTTGGGGTTTGCTATGTTAATAAATTTACATTTGTATTGGAATGATGACATTTTTCTAGAGCACCTATGGGAACTTTTTTAACATTTATGTATGCAACCTGGGGTCGCATGTGGAGAGATGTGACATAAATGAGGTTTGGAATGGCGCAATAAAAAGCAATGGCTCATTGGATTCGCTACAAGGGATCGATATAATCGATAAAACCAGATATCAAAACATGGTTTATACGCAATTGTGGGTAGATTTAATACAGATAATGGCGATAATGTTGTGTTATACTCTCATAACATAAATTGCATTTAAATACGAAATGGTGTTTTATTATATTTTAATAGTTGTACATTCATAGCCATTTCAGGATATAAATTATTACGAATATCGAGTAACTTCCAAATATTTGTTCGTCTGATACTGTTTGTATACCGCGTTATCAGTAAATAAAATTTTACTCCCCTATAAACTGAGCGTTCAAAACTGGAATACCAATAATAAGATAAACTTGGAATACGGTATGAATATTTTAATAAAAATCAAAATTCATTAATTTTTTGATTTATTGTTCAGTATATAAATACAAATAAAATCCACTGTTTTATTTCTAATATTTTATGAAATTTAATGTAAATACTGACATTTTGAGCCATAAAGCATTGGTAATAATTGTTTGTACAAGGGAATAAAGTGAAAATGTTCTTACATAATTGCTAAAGTACATACGGGAAAATTATTGAATCTATTATATTTTCTACCACCAAATATATAAATAGTAGTACATACAATTCTTATCCGTAACTTCATTATCACACAGATATAATAAATTATCACTGTCTAATGGAAATTAATAGTTAATGTTGTAAAGGGCAAAATAGAAAATTACTTTCCAGCCTTTTCTGTAGATTGTGTACATCGTGAATCATTATTTCATATGAAATCTTCCGATCGAAAATGAGGCAGCAGAGAGCGGGAGGCGTTACAACGTCGTGAACGTCCGCCCCACGATTTTTTCGTTATTTAGATATTGTGCCTGATTTAAATCGTTAATATATTTAGTACATATTAATACGATATTTTATACGGGACTTATAAATAATTGGAAAAGTCCCAAATAAATCGATGATGATTAAAAAGTGATACATTTTAAATTTGATTTATAATTGTTTAGAATCAAAACCACATAAAACAGACTCTGGCAAAAGTACAGTGAAACCATACACAAAATATAAACCACTTTGCTTTACCACCAAAGAAAAATGCTCCGGCTGTAAGTAAATTTGGAAAGTAAGTACCTTACATAAATGAGACTTCTCAGACAGGTCGCTTCAATAGGGCACTAACTAAATTATAAAAGATTGTTAACCACACATAAACAAAATAAATACATCCAAGGTTACTTTAAAAAAATCAAATGAAAAAATTTATTTAACACCACGCAAAAAAGAATAAAACAAACTAAATTAAAATTGAAAAACAAAACACTTAAAATTAAATTAACAAAGATGAAAATTGGATACCATATAAAGAATGAAATAGAAATGAATTATAAGACAGTATAATTCCCTTTGTCTTGTTAATTAATATTTCTATCACTACTAGAACTACTTTAAAAACTAAATAGTTACCTTACATTAAATTCAAAATATTGGCGCCTTATAACATTACCGATTTGAATTAGTAGTAATCCGCAAAATTTCCTGTTTCCATATGTTTCAGAATAAAAATGGTCGAGATGCCACAAAATTCCACCTCTCTCATTAAAAAGATTTGTCTTGTTAATTAATATTTCTATCACTACTAGAACTACTTTAAAAACTAAATAGTTACCTTACATTAAATTCAAAATATTGGCGCCTTATAACATTACCGATTTGAATTAGTAGTAATCCGCAAAATTTCCTGTTTCCATATGTTTCAGAATAAAAATGGTCGAGATGCCACAAAATTCCACCTCTCTCATTAAAAAGATTTTATGTTATTAAAAAAAGTTTAAATTATTAATATTTCAGATTTCATTTATCTGTATTTCAGACATAAGGTAAATCCATTTAAATTTATTCATAAATAATTTTCCAAATCCTATCCGAATCCCAAAGACAAAAATACATCTTTATCATAAAAAAGATTTTTCCACAAAAGAAAATTCAATCACTAATTAACATCACGGCACTGTTTATTTATTTAATTTTATTAATAATTGCACTACCTAAATTCAAACAAAACTTTATAACTCTTAATATTTTGACGTAACATTAAACATAACCTTCAATTTTTGACAGGAAGTTGACATTGACGTATGGGGCTGTCCATAAAATACGTCACGCTATATTCAGGTAATTTCGATCCCCCCTCCCTCTATGTCACACTTCATCACGTTTACCCGCTAGCTAATATTACGTCACAGCACCTTTGGACCTCCCCCTTGAAAACGAAAACTTTATTATAATTTATATACGTTTCAATAATACAAATTTAATTTAGCCTATATTATATTAAATAGTTTATAACAGTTTATATTTCTTAAAAGTACATAAATACTTCAAGTCAATAGTAAAAAGTAAAATATCTCAGAAAATATTGAAGAGTACACTATCCAAGAAGTTGACGGTACGAAGCTCAAAACTGTTCTGAGAAAATTCAAAATTGCTAAACTAATAATAATTTGTAGTGTGCTTCAATGCCCAGCTACAGCTTATTTTTAAGTATATCTAGATGTAATCTATGTACTTTTATTTAACAGTTATATGTTTTTCTAAGAAATTCTTCAATTTAAAAGATTACCCATTCATTGGAAAGTATTCAACAATGCAACCAGTTCTAAAAGATCTTTATTTATTACTTCACAAAATGAATTTGGCATTTCCTACAATAAAGTAAAACCACCCTTTTTATGAGTAATACAAGTTTTTAAAGAAATTTTAAAGTATTATTGTATTATTTTTATGGCCTGAAAGTAATAATATACTAACGATAGAATTCTAAACATATTTTAGTAAAGTTGTTTAAATTTGTTTTTTTTTTTGTTTAGAATGGTAAGGGATTATCGTAAATGTGCAAATTCTCTAGAACTTTCAAAAACTGCATTATTAAGATATTATATTAAGAAAAGTATTTTGACATGTTAATGTGACGCCACGTTTTAACTGACCCCCCCCCATCCTGTTGTCACGCACCGTCGCGCTAGGCACAGCCTTCCCCTCCCCCCTACTGCGAACGTATTTTATGGACATCCCCTATCATAATACAACATAACCTCAAAATTTTCTAATTTTTGTTCTCCATGTAAACGTGTGTTATGTACAACTGAATTTTTTTGAGAGAGTGTCACCAGATTTCGACTCAATTTATACCTTTTTGGCAAACAATCGAATAACTTGGTTATTTTTCCAGTTCCAACTAATAATCTTTAGTGTGAAACAATTGCATAGTTTTGTTACTAAAATTACATAACCATATTGTTATTAAAAATTAAACTAATTATTTAAACAAATATTGTAAATAGATAGAGGAAAATTTCCTCTCTTTAATGAAATAAAACACTTATACTAAAATGTAAACACAAGCTTAGGATTGAATGGCAACCAATCTAATTTTCCCCTACACAGAAACATTATTAAAATTTGAAATACCTAAATGTTTAAAAACACTTTGTTGCGTCCTTTTCTTGTTATAAACTTTATCCTTAAATCCTATAGAAAAATCATTACATAAATTTTTGGTACCCGACTGTTAATTAATAATTTTCATACTTTCAGAATACAGATTAATCGCATCATATCTTTTTTTTAAATGCCCAGATCTTCTACAATAAATGATCCCTACCTTGGCATTTATGTCTCATTGTGCCGAAGAACTTGATAAAATCACCATGAAATATTTAACTATCCCAAATCGTTGGATCTGAAGAAAATTTTTAATTTTCTCACAATAAAATTAGCAGGTAAAGTAATAAATATCTGTGTACATTTTCACAACCATACTCTTGATCTGTTCTAGGTGAAAACAAACCTTGAAATGGCTTTAATACCTAGTTATCGGCAAATTTTAAATAACGATAGTTAACTGTCAACTGACCAAGAAAGATTACTATAATTATAAGAAAAATCACTTTAAGTTATCCTTTTTCTACTTAGTGTGTCATGGAGTGTTTATTAAACATAACTGAAACATATTATTTATTAATTTTTTTAATAAGAAAAATTAACTCTGAAATCCCCTTACACGTTAGGCAACCCAAAAAACATGGATTTAAATGTATTGCTTAAATTTCTGATTGTATGTTAAAAACATGACAATATATATCACCTTCGAAACGTTTCTTTTAGTGTACACTTAAATAAGTCGGAACAAAAATGTCTGTGCTACGATATAAATAAATAAAAAATTATATTAAATACATCCCCCAGTTTCTGCATGTTTGGAATAATATATGTTTATGCTGATTAATCACAAATTATCCCGAAAAGTCGACTTTGATCTTGGTTAAATGTAATCGCTACAAATTCTAATGGTCATTTTGATCAGTCCAATAACTTTATTGTTGGCATCAAGATCTGAATCTAAACTAACATCAATGATCAATACTTCTTTAGATTTCTGTCTTAGATATTAAGCTTTCATCATTTAGGAATTTGCAGTATGTTATGTTGCAGGTCAATGATTTAGAGCAGTTATGACCATCACGAACTCCCCCCATTATTTACTTGTGGTCCGCCGAAGTTGTTTGTGCAACCCATGTCAATCAATTAAAGTGAAAAATCTTTGTATTTCGCATGATATATCGATCTATGAAGTAATTTTTGAATAGACCGTTTGGTTAGAGTAGGTATAAATAATATGTAAAAAACAATAGTATCGGTAGTAGAGGCTCGTAAACATTCAGACTTTAATTTTTTTTTCTACGCAAGATCTTTGCTGAAAACTGAAATATATACTTTACAACTTGTCTCTTATTTTTCTATATTCTTCACACTTCAGCAACTACAATATGTGCTAGTGCGCGGCTATGGTATGCCTATAACACAAAAACCTAAATTGAAATAGAAACGATGTAGGGATAGCTGCATTTCCCCTTTTTGTCACTGCTACAATAGATTATTGAACTGTGACTACACACATAAATGGGACAGATTATGGATTAAGGACTGTGGTATATCACAACACAATTGAAAACGGTGTCTCCGAACCACACGTTTATGTTTGATTATATGCCAACTCGTTTTTTGATAATAAAGTTATCTTAATCACGGCCAAAAACCATTTAAGTTCGAATATGTAGTTTTTGAATGTAGTGTACATTTGAAGCACTACAACCAAGCAGAGCATCTGTGATTTGTAGTACTAAACTAAATCGGTATCTTCTAGCACTTAAACTAAATTACTTAAAATATCCAGCTATTTTTTTAGATACGTGTAAAATTATATAAAATTGAACACTCTTTTTCTAAGATAAATTCTTAAGAAATATGTGTAATGGAAATTTTAAGACAACTATCTATTTCAAATAATAAATTGATTTCTTCATTCAATATGCGAACAAAACATACATCACAGTTTGGAAAGTTGATAATATTCAAAGATTCTTGAGTTAACTATTTTTAGATGAAAACTAGGTTTCAAAAACGCCACAGAGATCTTAATCAAAATCTTAAAT
The DNA here is from genome assembly GCA_929113105.1 of Agrypnus murinus. NCBI lineage: Eukaryota > Metazoa > Arthropoda > Insecta > Coleoptera > Elateridae > Agrypnus > Agrypnus murinus. The sequence goes on from OV816024.1 coordinate 76,609,925, forward strand.
AAATTTACCTCATCCAATTGAACGGCTACTTCAGAAGCTCTCAACAACGTCAAACATCACAATCTGCTTTAACTCTAAACAGGCTCGACTATTCAGGACAAATTTCCAAAACGTTGGATTTGAAAACGGAACTATGAAGTAGTCTTCTATTTCTAGCACCCTAAAAATTTCAAAACTTAACAAATTAACTGATGTTCGAAAACCCATCCGCTTCGAGAAACCTCCAAACACCAGACTCATGAGTCTAAGAACCAAGTAGTTATAAACAAAATCTGATCGTACAAAACAGTCAGAACTGAAAACTACTAAATGCGTAGAATTCTAAACAATGGTGTCTTTTGATATTTCTAAAATTAAAAGCTTCCATTAAACAGTGGTAGCATAATTACTTCAAACTTCAAGAGTTTCAAGTTCGATCGTAACCCCAAGCTGACAATTGTTATTGTTCATGGCGGAGAAAAGTTTAAATGCATGTCTTTCTGGCTAAGGAAGGAAAATGGTAGACTTTGTGTCACTGAGATGATTGGAGATATTGAAGCCCTCTATCCTTACGAAGGTGGAATTTCCCTAAATTCGACTAAATTGGTCGTATGATCATAGCAATCTGTATCACAGATATCACGGTGTCCCACCTCCCTGATTCCTTGCCCATACGAACAAACACAGGAGATATCTGACGTATGTAACATAGTCGCAGGCGATTCCCAAAAATAAAACAATTTCCAAACAGCTTCCATACTAGGAAGGTAGATATAAAATCATGAAGGAGTAAGGCATAGAGATCTTATCCTACATAAAAGTAACAATGCATGCACTTTACTCTTTTAAACTTGAGAAACTGCAGTTGGAAAACGCATTAATGTTTTTATTGCCAAATGTTTGAAATTACCTTTATTATCAAATTTCTTTATGTACAATCTCAGCAGTACGTAGGGTTATCAAAAGCGCGAGGATCAAGTTCAGTTTAAGGTATCTAAAAAAACTGATAGAACGACTAAATGTTTGCTTTTACCCTGTAGCTTAGTGACATGTTTGTAATAAATAAATAGAATGTCAGTAAAACATTTAAAATGATTTCAGATATTTGCTCCATGTAAAAAGATGAATAATCTACCAAGATATTCCGCTTATGTTGCTGATCTCTAGTCCCGCCTTAATTTGATGTAAAACAAGTACAGCTCTCTAAAAGATACAGTCCATTTTTAGTAGAACTCCACATCGAAGAAAAAGCTACATCTCACCCTCAGTCAAAGAAAAATCGCTCCCCTCCCCTACAGTATCAAGACCAATTCTCCTAACATCAAGATTTCTTTAAAACTCTGATTTAAATCACCTTCTCATCCATTCTTCTAAAATGAACTGTCTTTGAGGTTCTCAAATTTAAAAGATAAAGGTACCGGAATTCTGGCATTTACAGGGATAAGATCTCTATGCCTTTGCCTTACTCCTTTATGATTTTATATCTACCTTCCAAATATCGAATATAATATAAATATAATTGATTTTTCTGGGAGTCGGATATCGATAATAATTATTTCCGGTCCCATCGGACATTCCAGATATCTACTTCTTAAGACTTTTACTTAAGGCTGTCTAAATCAGAATTGCTCTACTCAAAACAATTCCCGAAATCTTCACTACGATGTACGAAAGATGGGAATCGTTTACAAGTCATCAGTTATCACTAGCGGCAAAAAGTTCCTTAATGATAAGTACCAAGCAGAAAGTACGATTATGAAAATATGCAAAATGGAACGAAGATTAAGAGAAAGTAGTAAAATCATGTGTACATAGTTTTATAACTCTGGTTTATTAACTAGAGGTACTGATTAAAAAATACTCTGGAATCAAGGACTGTAAATATAGTAACAGCTTTTTTGTGTCTTACTTGTTGGCTCTATGTTTATAGTCCGAACTGTAGAAGCAAGTAGTCATCTTCCAGCAACAACTGAGTGAATTAGATCGAAAGCACGGAACAAGAATATTACAGTAGCTTACGATAGTTTGTACACTCTAAAAAATTACCGGTGAATTATACCCTAAAAAATGGAGGCAACTATGTTACCTCCATTTTTTGGGGTAAATTTACTTCAAAGTGTAATTTTCATAGGAAGTGAAAAATTTCAACATTAGGTTAAGTTTGCATTGTAATGTTTCCTTTTTAAGTAAATTTACAGATTAAAATTACAATCTCAATGTAATTTTACATTTTAACATTAAAACACCTGTGTAAAGTTACATGACAAAGTTAATATTTCATGGCAATAGTACTTTTCAGGGTTAAAATACAAATGTGAAAATACTTCTTGAATGTAACGATGACTTGCGAAAGTACTTGCAAATTCAATCGTTCCTCTGAATATTACTTACATAGGTAAAGGAATTGTATGAAACAAAATAAAATCAAAGTAATTTTTATTGAACGTATGTACTTATATAAAATATAAGACATTAACAGAACTTCTTTTCAGGGGCTTTCGGAAATATTTGGTCTCTCAAAGACATTCAGATAAAGTTTCGATTCCACCTAGAAAATTAAAAAATTATAAATTATATAAACAGTTATACACGAGTACCTTTCTCAATTACAGTTATGCTAGTTTATTTCGAATTCTTCAATTTTTGATTCATCCTAGAAAAACATTAAATTAAATATTTTTATTTTATTGGTTTAAATTTGTAATTTTAACATATAGGTACTTACCGATTATTATTTTTTAACTTCTACTATAAAATAAAATTCTTCCCATCTTCGGTCATACGTGTAAATATTTGCCTTTAATAAATCCGCACTAAACTACAATGAAAAACAAGATATTAATGAGCAATGAACACTTCGTTCGGTATCGATAGAGTACGCCTCGCCGAAATCATAAAAGAATGGTACACACCATTCCGACCATTCCCCAAAAAGCCTATTTGGACTGTTCATCATGGATTCATGAATTCTTTCACGAAACGAAGGTCACAAACAAGTGCGATCAGCGAATAGCATCTCAACGGTTAAAAACATATTAAGGGTAAAATTACACTATTCTTGTTCAAGTTCATCTTATCTTTAATATTACACTAAAAATGAATTAAGTTATTGAGCAATTATACATTTGTAAGGAAAAAATTGTCTGAGTTATGTAAATTTATATTATGGATGGTGATTTTAACCAGTTCAATGTAGTAGAATTACTTATATTTGTATAATTTTACATAATTACAGGGCATTTTACCACAAATAGTAAAACTACTAAATGTATAGGTAAAATTAATTTTAGGGTAAAAATACCGCAAATAATAGCGAAAAGTTACCTCTTTCCCAAGGTAATTTTACCTCATTTTTTACAGTGTAGGCTATTAGTGTTAATCCTTTACACTCATTCCTGTGTGCTCAACTGTATGCGCCACTAAACCGTTCTTTAGCTCAACGTATAGAGCTTGTGAATTTAGTGAATAACATATATCTTACGTATAACTAAATCTCGTCATTTTTGGACTTACACCGTTCTTTAACTCACCGATTCAAATGTTATTGTGTAGATACTAAAACGTATTTGGATAATTTTTCATGTATCGACATTTTATCCAAATCACCTTATGAAACAACTAATTCTGAAAGCACTACTTAGCGCTCTACCTGAAAGCACTATAATTGCTATTACCCATTACCTGGCAAACCAGGCCCCAGAAGCTATGAAGTTTGTGCGAGATGGAGGGGTAATTATTATCCATCCATATGTATTATAACAAGCTTGTTTGGGGTATGTATCATCTACTCCAAGTTTTCCTTATAGATGGCGCCACTGCGCGGTGGAAAGTTCTAGCGAAGAAAAAAACCTAACATAAAAGCAGGTTTATTTTGCTATGAAAACAACGTACTTAATTTCAAGGTTCGTACCCACATTATTATTATATTCGTTAAGCGAATTAATTGTTCCTGTATTGGTCAATTTGCTTGGTCAAGGTTGTACAAAAACCGGACTTGTTCGCTAGTTACTATTACGCAGGCTCAACGTGCGATTGCAGCCGACTTAACAGATGGTATAGCACAAACACGACATTTGTGTTACAGCTAAGGGAAACTGCAGAAAACTTTAATCAGATCTGCCGGTATCGGGAGATTCTCTTTTCTATTAACGAAAATGCCCATAAAAGGATGTCTTGGATGTCAAAATTTCTTAATTTAACAATTTATTACAACTTTTGCTGATATGTAGTCGTACAGAACCATTGTTCAACTTTTCTTACTTGCCTCCATAAAATAAGTTCAAGAAATAATTTTACCTTATTGTTATATATTTATTTTTAGGCGAGGAATCGAAATGACGAAACATTCCTCGGCCTCACAGCACTCATTTGGCGGACACTACTGGAATTTAGCGGAATCTAGAGAAATTCCATCCTCAATAGGGATTTATATCGTCTCATATATCTCATTGATACGGGACATACGGTTTTACTTACTTATCCGAAACAATATTGTAATTTATCTTCGCTATGAAAATTATCAACTCCGCCGGAGATGGAATTATGAAGCAAACATGCTAACCACTAATCCATCGAAGCTGACTTTTACTTCCTTAAAATTAAAAATAATAAAATGATAATTTCCTTAATAAAATCGATTAAAATAATGTGTTGTTTAAGTTGTTCAAAATCTAAAATACGATAACCATCTTATAATTCCAATTTTCCATTATTTATAAGTATACAGACACAAATATTCATTCTCATTTTATTTTAATGATATAAGTAAATAATTTCATTCAGTTCCACACCTATTTTAAATAAAAATGCAATAAATAAAAGATAGAAAACCCATTGTCAGTAACGACTTTTATAGTCGTAAGCATTCCTACTAGAATACCCTTCGAGTCCTGTAAAATTTCTCTATTACATATTCCTCCTTTCAATAAAATTCGATCACGATGATCAACAATGCTTCTAAATGTTATCCCTTTATTTCGACTAGTATAAAAGTATAATCAAACTTTAATAATGCTAAAATTGTAAATATTCAGAATCATAATTCATATAATGTGATGTAAATATGCAAATCCTCGAAAGTTCATAGACACTTTAAAATGAAGACGTGGAAAGCATTTCATAGAGAAACCCACGCTTGCGTTCTCCAAGCTTACATAAAGCCGTAAATTTATTAGTTAGATAATCCTGTTAAAGTGCTTAGTTTAAGCAGGATTAACACCCCATTCTACCGCGAGATGGCATTACAGGTTTTAGGACTAACACTTCACTAATATTTTAGAAAATATGGCTTAAATTTGGTAGGAGAATTTAGAAGTTTACATACTATATTCGTTTTGTAGACAAAGGGTTCACTTTAATACACATACTCACATACTAACACGTTTATTATGTTGAGGTTTTTGCATAAATAAAATGTTTATGTTCTGTTGATTTTAATGCTTCCACAACAATAATTTGTTCTACAATGTATAAAAATAATTGCCAGAAAATACAATCCCAAGCTTTAATTTAAATCGTATAATACGAACTTGCATTTCAGTTTTTGCATTGCGAGTTAAAATGAAATAAAATTAAAACGTTTATTACTATAAGTATTAAGAAAATTATGCGAATTAGCTTATTAATTAAAATAATATACATGGCCATTGATAAAAATTGGTTTTATTATAATAGCAGGAATTTTCAAGATTGAATTGAAACAAATTACGGTTAATTGTAAAACAAAACTTCTAGCTTGATTATTTTTCTTTATATGTTTTTTTGTTAATTGACAAAGAATTGGGCTTAAATTGATCATTAGTATGGACATTTAGACTTGGCAATAGGACATTTATGTAGACTACAATCAAGAAAAGTTTTTTATTTATTTATTTACAATCATTCCAACACGCAAGACACCGCAATTACAGGAATACAATGCACATATTTAATATGATAAATGGGTGCCATAAATTTTTACAATTTGGGAAAGGCCCAAATAAATGAACAATGATTGACAATTGAAAAATTATTAAAATGTATTTACTTGTTTAGAGTACAAATATGATACGGTTGCCAACTTTTGAAAGTAGGAAGTAAGGACAGCAAGAATTTCCATCAACGTTATTTATTATATAATCGTCGGCTTCACATAAAAAGTACAAGTCCAAAAAGACTGTTTACAAGAAATGTGACATTTTTCATGTTGCCGTCAATGCTTCTGCACTTGTGCCTGATTTTATTTTTGTTATTTAAGCAACATCTACCAATTATTTTCGGAATTTCTTAAATTTGTTTTATAAAAAAAGTAATGTTTAACCGACTACGTTAATGACGGTAAAATCTCAATTTTTTCAATTTTGGTACTTTTCATATGAAGCTGACGAATGCATTTACAATAATAAGATTTTCCAGTGCTATTTAAATGAAAACGATACGTCAATGTACGTCTCTCTACATACACACGAGTTTACCTCTAATTATTTATAGAATCGTGTTACATTGAGTTTTGTTAATTATTGCAAATATTATCAAAATAATTTAAAAGTCGATACTCGGCATTACAGATTTTTGAAAATCTAAATTAGCAGATTTTCCATGCAAGTTACTTAGTAGTGTCTTTATAAATATACTTACTACCCACTGTAATCAATTAATACGTACTGTCATTAGTAATTGTAAAAAATCATCAAAAAGTAATTAACCCTAAAAAAACAATCAAAAAAGGGTGATAAATGAAAGAAAACAATTAAAGCAAGAAAGCATTAAAGAATCAAAAAGATGAACCGACAGCATGATTGACTTGAAAGCGAAAGAATATTTATAAAGAAAATTTATTTATAAAATAAACAATTCATTAAAGAAACAAACGAAAAAGGATAATAAATGGCATTTATTAAAGAAGAAAAAGACATGAACAGACAGCATGGAAGGTGCGAGGAATTTACAACCGCAAAACCCCAGATCTATTCCTGGTTCGGGTAATTATGTTTTAATAAAATATCTAATATATTTCATAAATAAACATTTCATTTATAATTATAATATTTATAAAAAAAGAATAATTACCTAAAATTATCCCTTAATTTTATAGTCGTCTAAACTATAAAAATAAAACTAAATGATTATGCATCCCATATTAGTATTTAATTGTAAGTTATTTCTTTTTATGAACATTATAATTATAAAAAATTTGAAATCGTAAATCGTAAGTCTTCCGGCCGGCCGTACTGTCTGTCTATTCATGTCTTTTACTTAATAATAATTAATAATAATTAATCAATATATAATAATTAATCAACAATTAATATTCATTCATTTATGCATGCTACTTCTGGTAACACTGCCTAAAAATTCTAGTTTTTCTGAGTCTATCCCTCTTCAAAAATAATGTGTGGTGGGGCCCTAGTTCAAGAGGTTCCTCTTACTGCTGCCTCCCAGCATATGGTTCAGGACTGTTTGAATATATCCTTAATGGACAGTCAGTTTCATAATCAAAATCTAATACTTCAACTGTGGCTTTACCATTAATAATCAATGCCGCTAAATTAGTAATTAATAAACCGTAGATTAGTTGATAGGTTATGTGTTAGTTGAAGTTAGTTTATTAGATATTTAGTAAATATGCTTCTAAGAAATTTTCGAGATTGGCTGGTCATTAACGACATTGCCCGGTTCACTTAAGTATACTATACACACTAGGGTGGTTTTTATATGGGTCATGTAATTTCGGTTTTGCCAGGTGCCCATTTGATTTAAAAAAAACTGAAGATTTTAAAACCAATACGAACTTCCTATCTCTATTCTAATCATTCGCTGTAACGAGGAGAAGTTTTCCATTTAAAATTTACGTTTTTTTCAATTCTTATGTATATATTTGACCACTGGGACAAACGGTTGAGGAACTATTTGAAAATTTACTTTTAGGTAGAAAAGATATATGGGGCATTTGATTTTTTTCCAACGATTTACAAATAAATTCAAAATAATGCACCGTTCAAATACTGTTAAAGTGATGTAGAATGTCCCATATATATTTTTTTACCTAAAAGTAATTTATTCAACAATTTGTCCCAGCGGTCATATATATACAGAAGAATTGAAAAAAAGCGTGTATTTTAAATGGGGAGACTCTCCTCGTTACAGCGAATGATTACAATAGAGATAGGAAGTTTGTATTGGTCTTAAAATCTTCAGTTTTTTTTTAATCAAATTGGGACCCGTCAAAACCGAAATTCCAACATGACCCAACATAAGAACCACCCTAATACACACATACGTTTTATTTATTTTTTTTCTTTTAAGTTTTTACCACATTTTCTTCATCGTCTGGTTTAACATTAATGCACTACATCACCTAACTTAATACAGCTCATAGCGAATTTGATTCAGTTTGCACAAATGTGGTTGGCGGCTAATTTAAAATTTACAATTCTTGATTCTCGAAAGCTAAATATTGAATCATCTTCGCTGATGTTTTTAAATAAGGACAAAACGCGTCCTGTCCTATAACAAAAAAGGACGAAGGACACACTGTTAGAAAGAAGGACTGTCCTTCCGAAAAAAGGTTAGTTGGCAACCCTAACATATGAAGACAGACTTCGGTAAAAGTACAGTGAAAACATATACAAAAATAAACCAAACTACCTTTACCATAAAAGAAAAAAATGCCCCGACTATTATTAAAATAATTGTACACCTAAATTCTGGTCACAATTGATACTCTATCAGGCGGGTCGCTTCAATAGGACAATGAATAACTATGGATCTATAAAACATTACTAAGTACACACACAAATAAAATAATAAACCGGAAGTTACTTTTAAAATATTTAAATAAAAAAATTTATTTAACACAACACAAAAAAAGAACAAACAAAATTAGAATTGAAATTCTATGAATAGAAAAATTAAAAGTGTGTCTGGAAATTTTCAATAAAAGAAAAATGAATAATTATAAGACTATAATTCCTGTTATCTTTAAAATTAATGTTTCTATTATTTGTATTACTAACTTATAATAAATACCTTACATTATTTGCAAAGATAATCTTTTGGCACCTTTTAATATTACCGACTGGAATTAGTAGTAATCTGTAAATGCTCTTGCTGTCACATGATTGAATGTCAACATGGTTGAAATGTACCAAAATTTCACAGCTCTTCATAAAAAGTTTTGTAATATTGGATAAATTTTAAATTATAAACAACAACTGTGTTTCTGACATCAGGTAAATCCATTTAAATTTATACAATGATAAATTTCAAAATTTTTTAAAGTCACTATTAAATCCATAATTTCATAAATAATAAACATGTTGACGTAACATCAAAATATAACCTCAAAATTTTGACGTTTAATTATCGCTGACATTTTTACTCACGACATAACCGTAAAATCTTTTATAAAAAATGCTCTGCATATAAACACGTGGTTTGTACAATTCAATTTTCAGAGAGTTTGTCACTAGATTTCCTGCTATATTTATGCAATTTTTAAAAACAAAAGAGAAACTTGGTTATCTTTCTAGGGGAATACACTAAGTTAGATACCTTTTTAGTGGTTTCTAATAACTTCTAGTGTTAAACAATTTAATAAAATGTAAGAAAATCTTCATAACCATATAGTTGATAATTATTATTAATTGTTTAAACAAATACCATAGTTAGGTAGAGAAAATCTTTCTCTTCACAATGCAATGCAATAGTAGTAATTTGGTACACCAATAAAATGGCTATCACCTAACAACCAAATCAATTTTCAAATGCCTTCAATTACACATTAAAATATGAAATAATTAAATCAAACTAGCTAATTACTAGGTTCTGAATACAAAATCCTTCCTTAGAACCTATAGCACAATTTTTACAACTTTTTAGATATCCAAACTACAAAATAACAATTATATTACATAATTTCAGATTACTATGCCTTATTACTAAGTTTGAACGCAGAAATATGTGATCTTTAAACCCATAGATCTTCTATAATAAATGATCCCTACATTTACATTTATGTCTCAGTTGTGTCCAAGCAACTATTTGACAACCTTATAATAAATTATTTGAGCCCACAGACTTTTTAATCTTGGCAAAGAGGAAAATTATCAAAAAAATATTGAAATCGTTGAGTCTCAAAAAAACTTTACAAACTTTAGAAACTAAACCTGCAGGTAAGGCAATAAATCTTTGCATACATTTTCACTAGCATGCCCTAGGAAGTAAAACTGTAGGTCCCGTGTCAATGCGATATTGGGCACGATAAAGATCCCTACTGGGGGTGGAATTCCCCCAGATTCGGCTAAATTCTAGTAGGGTCGGCCAAATGATCATAGCAATCGGTGCCATGAGGTACGAAGGATGCTCCGCCATTCCTGATTCCTCGCCCAAAAACAAACAAACAAACAAGGGTATCAAGCTGAAATAAAAATTTTAATACAATTCTAATAATGTATTAAAATAATTATTATTGAAAATTTTTTAATCAAATTTTGGGTTTGGGGTTTTCAATTGGTCCAGAAGAGAATTTCCTAACGACTTTTACGATTAAACAAGGCTTACTATGTTTTTTCGATTATTTGCATCTATCTTCGATCGTAGTAGGCTGGTGGTTTGTAATAAATGGGATTTTTAATTACACACAAATCTCTTTTAAGGAGTTTTATTCCTGATACAAATTTGGAATTGATTCGTTTATAAATAAAAAAAATGCAGGGCCGTAGAATAATTATTAATCAAGATTTTTTAACTAAAATTTGGTTTTGGGTTTTCAAGTGGCCCAGAACAAATTTCTGTAATGACTTTTCCGGTTAACTTTCACCTAATGTGTTTTTTCAATTTTTTGCATTTATCTTCGATCGTAGTAAGCGGGTAGTTTATAATAAATGGGGTTTTCAATTGCCCATAAACTTATTTTATGGGGTTCTATACCAGATAAAAATTTGAAATTGGTTCGATTATAAATAACATAAATACAGGGGTGTCAAGTTGTGAAGTGAAACACACTTTATACTAAAAAGATCTCCAAGTACAATTGGCAAAAATACTAGCACCGTGTCGCTACTCACAAGCCACTCAAGAATGGTTAAATGCCAAGAATATACCGTGTGTGCCACAAAGGAATAACCCACCTAACGTCCCCAAGCTTGCCACTTCGAATATTTTTTGTCACTTCTGAGTAGATTAGTCTGTTGGCTTGTTCGTTACTGCCTCTAGTAGATAAGGCTGGAAATCTAAGTGGAAGATCAATTCCATAAACAAATCAAACGTCAAATTAAAGAGATTGGCATGAGCATCGTCCAACAAATGATGCGTAGTATCAAACATATTCTTAGACACATTTCGGAAGATCACGATCCTACGTCAGTTGCATAAATTGTTTTTTGTTCCAAAACTTATGAGACCTGCCTCATAGGCATATATCGTTGCATTCACTAGCAATGATGAACAATAGCATGTATTCTCAATATCCTAGGTACGATATTCTAGGAAGTATAGTAAACATCCTTCCAATGCCACCATGTTTATGAGTTTACTTTAAACGAGTTTTTGAGCGTACACATGGAAAATCTTTATAGACGTTTCTGAGTATTCAATTCCAGAAGAGAATTTGAAATGTCATAAGGTTATCATTACAACAAAAATCGCATCGGGCCACAAAAACATTATTGCTACATGCTGCCAGATTAAAAGACTATCAATTCCAGAAAACTGAGATTTATGATTTATTAGCGTCCTTATCACATGGTTGCTTATGCTTATGATGCCGCACTTGTTCTTTACGGTACTGATTGGGAACTGTGAAACACAAGGCATTTCATCTGTGAAGCAATGGCTTGACAAGAATCTGTTATCCTTAAATGTAACAAAGACTCAATTCACGACCATTCCCCATAATGTTATTGGTCAACCAACCAACAGCCTTGGTAATGTATTCTCTAGCATGCTGGACTTTCACCCAAGTAGCCCAGGTCTCGGGTTAAAGTTTTCTGTAGTTTTTCCTTAGCTGTGACACAAATGTGGGATTTGTGCTATACCACCTGCAAGTCCGCTGCAGCCACACGTAGGACCTACGTAATAATAATAATCGCCACCTCATCCCGTACCAGCTTCATAACTTCTGGGGCCTGGTTTGCAGGTTATGAGTTGCAGCAATTATTATTATTATTATAACCAAACATAAAGTATGCAACTGTTTATTAAAACCGCGTCACTGATGTCTGCCACTGTGCTGTTTAGATAAAAAGATCAGATGAAATAAAATATCTGGACATAGTTGTTGATAGCAGATTGCTCTGGGGAAAACAGACTGAATATCTTAGGGACAAACTCGGACAATTAGTATTTATTTTCTGTAAATTAATATCTCTTGAATAAACATCTACTGACTATATATGTTATATAAATCGTTTGTAGAATCTATCTTTACTTATGGCATTATAATTTGACCTGATACACATAATTCTATGATTTATCCATTAGAAGTATTATAAAAATACATACCTAAATCTACGCTTTTCAAAAACAAGGAGGCCAAACTGTTAGATTTGAGGGGATTGTACGTTTTATACTCTGCCGCATTCATGTATCCGGATTTCACATTTCTCAGTTTTCTGTAAAAAACATTTTGCAAGATGGCTTCTCTCAGCAATTTGTTAAAAACTGATGGAGTTAGAAATATAACAAATGAAGAAAGTAAAAATGTGAACTTGGCTATCGTGGAAAATCTATAAGACTTCTAAGACTTCTAGCCGACAAATTGTTCGAGACTATGATTTAAAGGGCTTCTCTTTACATGACATCCTAAGAAAAGAGAAATGGTGTCCGTATAAAATTTGTGTGGATCAAGAATTACTTATACGAAGTTGACTTGGATCGAACTGTGGTTTTGTTTGAACGGTACCGTTAGTTAACAAAAAAAACACACGTTGCTGGTTTTCACAAAAACCTGTTTTGGTTATGGTATGTAGAGGGACACAGTCAACACCAGCAAAAATCAATTACTGGACAGGCAGTATTGGTACTCAAATTTTGGGGCCGTGTTTTTGGGTCCTAATTTAATAGCGGATGTTCATCTAGATTTCTTAAAATTTGAGTTAGTCTCTGCCTTGACGTCCTTGACTATTTTATTTTCGAATGAAGCAGATCCAGATATAACCGCATAACAGAATATGGTTGCAGCAAGATGTAGGCCCCATGCTCATTTCGGAATTAACGTGCGCTAGTTTCTTAATGATACTTTCGCTAATCGATCGATCGAGGTGATCGATCGACGTGAAAAAATTCGAATTCGTTACATTTTTTGTTACGAATTATTATTGACGGTTAAAATAAATTCGAGAGTATGTATTATTCATTGTGCCTTTGTTTTTTGAAAAAATTGTAATTAAATCTTGTGATATGGCAAAGAACTAAATATTAGAATATTACACAACTTTTTTTTAAACATTTTTCGTTACTGGAGGTACTGAGTATGTAGCATAATTCCATACCTTTGAGACATACTCTATATTATTGTATATGATTATGATTTACATTAAATCTTATTCTGAACGCAAATCCATAAAAAAATTGTCACCTCGACTGGGAATCGAACCCAGGACCCTCCGCTTTCCGGGCGAGTACTTTACCAACTGCGTTACCAACAAAATGACGATTTTTTCATACCAAGTAGATAATTGCAAACCTACAAAGGGCACTAAATATATTTGCTTCATTCAGTTAATTGGCCGATAATTCGCCGACGACAAATCAACTATCAAGGCTAATCTAGATTTGTTTGAATAATCCTATAAGGAAATTAGTTTTATAATTTAAGGTAAAAGTTAATTTTTTAATTAATTAAAAATATTTTGTTGAAAATGCTTTGTTTGGGTTTGGCTTTTCAACTGCGAGCAAAAGGAAGATAGTGAAAAGCAATACACAGATATTAATCGCATACTTACCATAGTAACCTTTTTGCTTTTACAATAACATTTTCTACGCAAGTAGCAAGCATGTTGATCTTTACAGCACCCGTTGAATTATCCTGCTCTCTTAACGGTAGGTGTGACGAGATTACGGCTCGCTTGTAATATCATATTACTATACACGTTATGTAAATAACTCTTGAGGTTCTAATAACTATATTGCAATCATTCACGTTTCGGGATATTTAGTTAGATTTATCACTTCCAGAACATTTCATTCTGATGATCACATTGCTTGGGAAATTGACAAGTGTAAAGATAAAAAGAAGAGCATAACAACCATCACAATAAGTCTCAACCCCTACTACCCTTCATAAAGCAGTCTAGCCTCTAGAGTTTATTTGTGTATAGCATAATAAAAACTTTCCTACTCCAAAATTGCCCTAAATATGACGATTTGTTATACCACCTTATTATTTCCTGCTATACAACCTATAAGAATTCCCTCACGAGCAACAATGATGTTCCTCATAACGCGTCTCTAATCCCCACGTGCTTGCGGCGTCGTGGAACGACAGATAAAACTCATATGAATGGCGAGCAGTCGAGAACAAATATTACAAGTCGCATGAGTTGAGTTCCTTACGTGCAAGGAATAGGCGGGATGGGACAAGATGGAAAGCGCAATTCCAGTTCGCCATTAACCTAACTCCGGGCCCGCATAGCTGAGCAGACTAGTATTCCTTCTCTCTCCTTTCTTATGCTTCAAATTTTGTAGTTTTTCCTTACCAGAACCGGCTTACACGTATATTACTTATTTTATGAAGAAAAATCTGTATATAAGTGCAAGTAATTAACTTGTTTAGAGGTCGTTTGCAAAGCATATTGATGACTAAAAAATTTATTTAATTGATGATGTAAATTAATCAAATCAAGAATCTTTAGTAAGTATCGAATGGAATGGAATACATCTTGGAAGTTAATTACTTTAAAAAGGGAGCCAAATCTTGATCTAAATCTCAACAATACCATTTTCTGATTTGATCCGAAAAACAAAACTTTTAGTTCTTATTTTTAATATACTGCTTTATTTTTCCAAATGTTTTAGATCTAACGATAACAGTTTCCTGTACAAGGAAGGATAACCCGAAAAGCACTTTACAGTCATTTCAGATCCTGCCCTTCATTAAACTGCGATTATAGCATTTGTGGAAAACGTTTGTGAAAAAGGAGCTATCGCAGCAGATCGTTTCCCAATGTTCTCTGTATTGGAAAGACATCAAAAATAGTAAATTACATTAAATCCTGACCTGTACAAAGGGAAACTGCTATCTTGCAGGCACAGACAATATCTTTTGGCGGATCGAGTTTCGCTCCACTTCCCAATCCCTAGCCTTATCCTCGCGAGTTGGGAATTGCAGTTCTAGCTAAAGGCTTAGCCCGCGGATACACCTCGCTCATACACTTCATTTAACACAGATAACAGCGGCCCGGCCCCTGCACGGACGGCAATTGTCACGCAAAATGTTGATCGCAGAGTGCGTGCGAATTTAGTCTGCGATAATGAAGAGCAAAACAACGCTACATGAGACTAAAGTCATTTAGGTTTAGCTTCTGGTTTAATTTTAATAGCAACAAAGTTTTGCTTTGGACGAAGAATAGTCCTATTATAACCTGGTTTCTATTTGCCTACAGTATTATATAGTCGTTGTATTATCATTAGTTTATCAGTTTGAGGTTATACATTAATTTGGGTAGAAGTCTCTTGGGATTTTAATATCTTTTACAATAACATTCAAGGAGAAAGCAAAAGGATAACCTGCAATAATTATTCACAAAGACTTTCATTACAAGAACGAATTTTATCAACAAATCCGGTTCTATTAATTTATAAAATTATGTAAAGTTTTGTAGTCGTACTACCTAAAATTATCGCTTTAACAAATTAATTAAAACGTTCGAGTTTTATTTATTTTTAATTGGACATATACTAGCAACCCGACAATAAATTAAAAAACCTTTTTTTTCAATCTAAAAGAGAAATCTATATTATGACGAAATAATACTAAATTATTACCAGTGAAACTGCCCAGCAAGTGCAAAATTCCATTCGAATTCTTGAATCTATAACATCTCATTTTTTATTACTTGGAATAGCTTTTTAGACAAAGGGATCAGATAATGTTCATCACTGGGCTTGGAGGCGGACACGGGTACTAGATGGACCGGCAGTTATGCGAGGGTTGTATTTGTTCGGGCGATAAAGGGTGATGGACGGGTATGTCCTCACATAACCACACATCCAGAGGGCCAGGGTGAGAGATCGACCGGAACCTCGCATATAATCATATATCGCCGAAGATTGGACGTTGGATTACGCGAGGGGAACATCGTGCACAATTTGAATTTTAATTTAAAGGGTGCGCATATAGCAACTACATTTTCCACTTACACGTTTTAAAATTGCTTGCTATTTATTGCTTTGTGCAATACTAATTTCAGAGAACAAATGTGTTTGTTCCATTTAACGAGTTCGTTCTAGTAATTCATTAGGTTTAACAATATTTATCTTTATGTGTCTGTGGAAAATTAAAATGTTTGCTATATTGATATCATCATCATTAAAATGTTAGAATTCTTATTGCTCTTCGGATATACAATAGCAAAAATGAAGTAATTTATATTTTAGCAAGTATCTAATTCATATACTGAAAATATACATTCTGAGCGTATGATATCAACAATCATAAAGCGAAACAAAGAAAATGCCTATCTGATTTTAAACTCAGAATTGCATTGTTTTGCTCTTCTTATAGGTTGGCTCCCTCACCCCATTCGTAGATGATGTCTTAAGTACTGATTCCCAAAATCCTGTTTATAAAGTTAAATGCTTCAAGCCCCTGTTTTTGCAAGTACATACTTTCTTGTTCTCAGCTTAGAAATTACATACCTTAAAATCCTTAAAACTTGATTTTATTATAAGTAAGGACTCTTCATATACCTTAACAATATACCTACACAATACCAAACATGGTCTCCTTTTATCTCTGAATCTCTATCTTATATGTAGTTCTTTATCACTCTAATTACCTAATAATGCTATTGCCTTGTAATAATACTGATATTATAAATGTTATTACTCTATTAAGAAAGAAAAATTGATAATGTGATTATGATTGTATGTATGTGGATTATCCGGATGGAATAACCGCAGAAGTCATAAAAGCCATGGCAGAAACAGGAGTCGAGATAATGCATGCAATATGCCAGAAAGTATGGACCTCCGGGAAATGGCCAAATAACTGGTGCCACTCAGTCTTCGTGCCAATTTATAAAAAAAGGATCACCCACCGAATGCAGTAACTATCGGACGATAGCCTTAATACCTCATGCCAGTAAAATTATGCTTAATATAATCGACGAGAGACTTAAAGAATTTCTATTGCACCAGATAGCCGAGGAACAAACGGGATTTATGCCTGGGAAAGCCATCCGAGAACAAATATTGAACGTGCGCCAAATCATTGAAAAGGCTAGAGAATTTAACAGAAAAATGTACATATGCTTCGTAGACTATAGAAAGGCTTTTGACAAAGTCAAATTGCGAAAACTATGGAGAATTATGGAGGAAATGGGTACACCTAAACATTTAACACACTTAATAAAACAACTATATGAAACAAACGAAGCAACGATACGGATCGCAAACACTCACTCTCAAAAGTTTAATACCTTAGCTGGCGTCCGACGAGGATGCATACTATCACCTATATTGTTCAACATATATAGTGAACACATAATGCGAAAAGTACTCGATAACTGTAATGGAGGGATCACAGTAGGAGCCAGAAAAATCAGCAATCTCAGATACGCTGATGACACATTAACAATAGCAACAGAAGAGGAAGAACTCCAAAACATCATGCATCGACTGGAAGAAGAAAGTAAGCCATATGGACTAGAAATAAATACAAAAAAAAGACAAGAGTAATGATCATAGACCGTGCCAATAACAACCTTCCCATACACAACATATAGCCAATTACAAAGTAGTAGAAAAATTTGAATACCTGGGATCGATAATAACCAATAACGGCGAATGTGAAACTGAAATCCGCAGGCGGATTGCAATAGGAAGGACAGTGATGACAAAGCTTACGAGAATATGGAAAGATCAAAACATCAAAGCTCGTAAAAACCCCAAGTTTTCCAATAGCCACGTATGCTGCTGAGACGTGGACAATTAAACAAGCGGACCGCCGAAGAATTGAAGTATTCAAAATGTGGTGTTACAGGAGACTGCTACGAATACCGCACCATCGTTTCCATACTAACAGAACTCGATATACACACGAGACTATCGACTCGCATACACCAGCAATGTCTACAATACTTTGGACATATAGCAAGAAGAACAAACGACATGCAGAGATTGGTCATAGAAGGTAAAATGGACGGACGGCGACCAAGAAGACTCTGTGATTTCTCTTGGAAGAGGTAGTATAGTATGTATTCCATTCACTTGTGAAGTTTTAAATATAATTTCCCTCTTTGAGGTTTTTAAGGGTAAAAGTTGGGTAAAACCCTCTTGGGTAAAAGTTTAAATATTTCCTGTGAAGTTAGTTGTTGAAGCTTACTTTCACGTAGATGAGCTTTTAATACACTGGTAATCCATTCCAATTCATAGGATTTAACCGCTGAGTTTCGAGATATTCTTCTAAACTAAAATTAATCTTGTAGATTTATTTCTATCAATTCCTTACTTTTGTAGGAAAACCATAGGCAATTTGTACCTTATTGGACATCTGTTTTTTAAGCCAATACCATCCCTACTTGGTATGCCTTAGTTTATGGTGAAAACCTTTTAATGAATTGCAGATTTTCCTTTTTTTAAATGGTCCTGACCGTTTGAAAAGTTTAGATATACAGGCTGTCTCAGAGCCCCAGCTCCAGACTTTACCAGCGCATTTCTGATGGCATTTCGAACAAAAAATCTTAATAAAGTTTTTGGATTAGAGAAAGTCCAAATTTTTAATAATTTTGACCGACGTTTTTATAAAAGTACGTATAAGATTATAACGCGCTCATGGTGATATTGATATTATTAATAAAAAATAAAGTTAACTGTATATCTAAGTGCAAGGTTGGAAATTTTCAAGCCAGATAAACATGATGACATCACATATCACTGTGTATTTGTCTAGTCCAAACCCACCATTTGCAAGCGCCCAATTGTGTTACATTGTACTATTGCAAATTAAATCGCTTCGTTTTGTTGACATAGTGGTTTTTGCTTTACTAAAATCTGATCTCATTTTATCTGTTTACACAAGTGTTGATCACGCGTTGAACCAGATTCTCCATTTAACATACTTGTTTATTAGGTTATAATATCGGTGATTCAATGGAGGAATTTCTCGATTTTGCGAATCATCATCGTTTATAATGACTCGACCTACACCAATATCCTTTTCTGAATTATCTGCGTTCGCGGAATTATCATTTAAGTGACTGACCTCATGTTGGAGAAACAGCAATGTAAATATAACAAACCATAAAACATCTTGATTGAAGAACATAACAAACACTACTGTATGTGCTGAAAACATTATACCCATCCTTATTTGCATTTTTTCCGAAACTACGCTTCTGAGAAAAAAATGTTATAGGGATTTTGTTTCCTTGTTATGAGCCACCCTGTATTTAAAGGTAACACTTTCTGACCATGTAATCGCTGAAATTGCAGCTATTACTAAATTTAATAATAATGGCTTTAGTTTTGATACATCTCA
This sequence comes from Agrypnus murinus, assembly GCA_929113105.1. Taxonomy (NCBI): domain Eukaryota; kingdom Metazoa; phylum Arthropoda; class Insecta; order Coleoptera; family Elateridae; genus Agrypnus; species Agrypnus murinus. The sequence goes on from OV816024.1 coordinate 76,629,582, forward strand.
TTACAATCCTGTCATTCCTGTCTGGCCCCGCTGCAGTGTTAACTTTTATTAATTTAACGGCTTCAATAATTCCAACGCAGAAGAAAAACTCTCCCGTCTAGCTGCTCGGGCATTTTCTCCTCTTGTCTACAAACTGCACTCATGCAATGTGCATAATTAATCGATACTATTTCTAGTACTCGGGATATACTGTTGGTAATATTAAGGTTTTAATCAAAATGTACGTAAAACTAAAAACAAAAATGTGCGTCAGGCTATTCTACAACTTGTATACAAAAATACCACTAAGCAACACCAATAAACTGGCCAAAACATTTCACAATTTTGAAACGAGTATAATAGAAAGCAAAATCTATGGCATTCATTTAATAGTCTTTTTAAGCTGTATTTCTTTAGTGTGTTTCTGTTATTCGGTGATGTTTTTTAAATTGTAGACATTTTGCTATACTTACCACTTGGTATCCACGAAATGTTTTAGCTAGGTATGTATGGACTGGTATCTGCAAAAAAATAAGACTAAAGTTAGAGATTAGTTTACACTAATTTAAATGTAAAGACAACAAAAATGTATTTCTTGAATAAATTGCAAAAGGGATCTTTTTTATACAGTGGTACTACTTTTGCGCTAAATTAATTTTTGGTCTTGTTTATAACTTTAATTTGCTTATAACATAAATATTTATTATCTTGTATTGTTCGTTTTCTACTATTTTCTACGACTGCCTTCTGCTATAGAATTTTCAGCGAATGCACTGCTATAGATTGTAAAATTGTCAAAGCACTTCAAAAATGAATCTGAGTCTAAGTCGTGCGGTAAAATCTGCTATAAGACCTCCGGTCCAGAGTCCAGACTCACCTGGCTATGGTGATTCCAAGACCTGGCCATACAAAATAGAGTAGAATTTAATACGTTCAATTTTAAGGATAAACAGTAGGTTTTCATACACCCCATCAATCCGAACCTCATCAACTTTAAAATGTTCAATGGCCAGGGCCTATTTTACCATTAGGCGCGTGCCTAGGGCCCAACGGCAAGAGGGGCCCGAATTGGAAAACATAAAATCATAAAAATGCACAAAAGGAATCACGCGTGCAACTCACTGCACGTGACAGAAGTAAAACTTCTAGCAATACTACGTTTCCACTGGTACGAAATATAGGATTTCGGCTCTGAAATCCCGAAATCTCATTTCAATGTTTCCACTGCACTTCTGTTGAGTTGGTTGACGTTTATGTATTTGTTTGTTTAATTTCTGCGACACCGCTTTCGTTTCAAATGGAGGATAGGCAAAAATTGATACTAGTTGTGTATAATATATGTACTCTCGAGGGAAAAAATGCTCCACTTGAAAACGAACCAAAAATACCAAAATTTCACTGTTCAATCGTCACAACTTGGCGGATTTTGGAATCTTTGCGTGTTAAGGTGCTAGTTTAAGATTGTGCGAGGAAATGTTACGTTTAAGCCTTTCCGCCTCCTGCCACCCCCGAAGAAAAAAATTTAGATTCAAAAAATGTCAAACGTTAACAGCTAGTACGGTGTACCAAAAAAATCGTGGACCGAAAAAATCGATTGCCAGGACAATAAAGTTCAGTCCTTTTTCTGTAAAGTTTTCAAAACTTCGAGTGCCTACGATGATTTGGCGTGAAGTTATGAATTTTTGAAATTCACCCTGCATTTTGTCGAGTGTTTTTCCTCTTCTGCCAGCGACATTATTATCGGTTGAGTTTGAACCTTTCTTTTCCAAATTCAAAAAATTTTGAAAAATGTCGAAATAGTATATTAAAAAACGAGTTTCATAAGGCAAGATTTATTACACTAGTCCAAATTTAGAAACCGAGCCGCTTGCGGCGAGTTTCCTAAAGGACGAGTGCAATAATGACTTATGAAACGAGTTTTTTATGCTATTTTTTCTATTTTGCGTCTTTTATTCCCTTTTTAAATAAAAAAATTGCAATTCTAAAATTTAGGGATTTTTGTGGTAGTTGACAACACTGATGTGACATTTGAAAATTCATTGATTGACACAGAAAATTGAGTGAAGTTTGTGTCAATTTTCTGTCTTTTTTCAACTATTTTTTCAATGCTGCCAATTTTGAAAAAGTTGGGCTATTAAAGCACTCAAATGAGCTATTAACGCACTATTTTGGGTGCTTTAACAGCTTTGTTATAGACGCAAAATAGAAAAAATGTTTTTAATTAATAAAAACATTTTTTATTTTTTAACGTGTAACTGCCGACACTACTGTTACCCGATGTGCAAAGTGTCTAAATTACTGTTTTGATTTTTATTTTACTAATGTTTTGAAATTAATCAGTATCACAAAGTTATTCGAAGCATTGCAGTGCCACATTTAACGGACATTCAACGTGCACAAATTGTTGCTTTTTTGGAGGTAGGAGTTAGTATGCGACAAGGCGCATTGAGAGATGGGGTTTATCATAGTGTTGTATCTCGTACGTGGTCCCGGCATCGAGAGACGGGAACTTGTCGTCGCCGTCAAGGATCGAAGACTTATGAACGTAGCTCGACGGGATCCTGTGAGAAGCGCTCACACGATTGCAGCGGACGTGTTCTTGATTCGACGAGTATCCGATAGGACGGTACGAAATCGTCTACTTGAAGGTGAACTTCGTTTTCGTGTTAGAGCTAATGTTCCTCACTTGACGGACAGGCATCATCAGTAGAAAATGCAGTATGCACTACGGACATTGGATTACGAGGTAACGGCGAAAGGTCTTGTTCACCGACGAAAACCGTTTTTGCCTCTTCCATTCTGACGCACGAGATCGCGTATGGTGTCGGAGAGGAATACGATTTGATCGCAATTGCGTCAACCCGACGTGCAACTTCAACGGCGGATCTGTCACGGTTTGGGGAGGCGTTAGCTCCTGAATTGACAGTGGTTCGGTACATCAACGAAATTCTTCGGCCTCACGTTCTGCCCATGCAACGTCGGATGGGACAAGTTCATTCATACAACATACGCGTTCTTCCTCATTCGCCTATCAGGCCAGACCTCAACCCAATTGAACATGTGTGGGACATAATCGGGCGTTGTCTGCGAAACCTGCAGAGACCACTAACTACTCTCCGAGAATTGGGAATAGAACTGACGCAATTGTGGAACAACATTTCCCAGAATGAGATTCGCGCAGTTCCGAACATGCCAGCGAGGTTGCAAGAGGTGCGCCAGCAAAGAGAAGGAAACACAAACACACGTAATGTGCAAAATCCGACCGACAACATCCTCGTAGTGCACATCGGGTTACGCATGACGGTTAGACGTTAAAAAAAATTAACATTATTAAAAAAAATGTTTGGCAAAAAATGTTCAAACTCAACCAGTAATAATGTCGCCGGCAGAAGACGAAAAACTTCCGACAAAGTGCAGGGTAAATTTCAAAAATGCATAACTTCGCGCCAAATTATCGTAGGCTCGAAGTTTTAAAGAATTCACAGAAAAAGGACTGAACTTTATTGCCCCTGCAGGCGATTGGGTCCACGATTTCTTTGGTACACACCGTACCAGCTGTAAAAGTTTGACATTTCTTTCTGCGGAAGGGGGGTCGCAGGAAGCGGAAAGTGTTAAACGTTACACGTTACACACGCCCTGAAACTAGACACTTTAAACTTTTCAGCACGCAAAAGTTCATCCATTTTTGTTCAAAATTAGCCGAGCTATGACGGTTTGAAATTTTGATATTTTTGGTGCATTTTTTTTCCTCGAGAGGAGATATAATATGCTGTATATTTTTTGGGAAAAGTAAAAGTATTTACGGTTACCGATAAAATAAAAAAAAAATTAAAGGAACAAATTAAATTGTTGTGTTAAAATGTGTTATGGTATTAGTTCCTTCACCAGGACAATTTGAGAAGTTGTTTAGTTTTGTTTTTAAATATTATACTTTTCCCCCAGATTCGGCTAAATTCTACTAGGGTCGGACAAATGATCATAGCAATCGGTGCCATGAGGTACGAAGGATGCTCCGCCGTCCTAATTCCTCGCCCAAAAATAAATAAATAAATAAAATAAATAAATTATACTTTTTATTTTATTTCGTTTTTTTACACCAGTTTGGTAGTACTTTCACTCGAATGCGGGGCCCGATATTTGCTAGCTGAGCCTAGGGCCCAACAAAAAAATGAAATTACATGGATTGCGGAGATACAGGGAAAAGTATTCCAACAACACTCCTTCAATATCATTTAAATTATTTCACATAAAATGTTAGACGGTTATCAAATTTTGTCAGTTCAGTCCTTTACTTACAGCAAACTCAAGTTTATTATTTTAAAAACTAATCTCGTTATTGAGATACCATCTTTTCGAGCCCCATCCTGCTAAAAATTTAACTTTTAATAAATTGACATGTTTTTTCTGAAACCGACATTTTGTATAGTTTAGGAGATATTCAAGGTGGGGAGATTTTCAAACACACTATATGTATAATTATTATGTTATATTTTTAAATTAAATGATCTGAATGTGAACTGCAATTCTTTTAGTGAATTTTTAAAAATAATTGTACGGAAACTAATTAAAAATATTGTCTTTATAGGTAGCCTATATTAAAGAAAGATTATTGTATGTTTTTAAATGTTTGTAAATATAAATGTACTTTACCATTTAGTACCACTTGGATTATCGCAGATGTTTTTGAACTGAACAGTCCAACACCTAGAGAAGTAAGTCGCGTAAGTTGTGATGTAAATAAGACTCTATTTAAATAAAGCTAAATAAGAGTTCTATTTAAAAAAAGCTAAAGGGGCATTTTGCTTTGATCGTAAATCTTATGGGATCTTACTCCGCTTTTACATTTATAAAAATTATAATAAATTATTTAAATATAAATTAGGGAACTTCTGGGAATCCTGGATAGTAATTTTACATAGGTTAGGTATTAATATCATATTAAATAAAAAATTATTAGCCATAAGCAAAATCAAATTAGCCTCTTGGCTTGTTGACTAATACAAAAATCCAAATATTCGTTTTAAATAATCCTCTAATCAGTTTCTTCTAAAAGTTCCCATTGGAAAACAAACTAATAAATAATAAAATAAAATTCTGTCATAAAATTACTTTTTCTTTTCTCTTCTATGGCAAAACCTTTCATGTTTAGTGTTGTATTGTTTGTCAGCAAGTTTTAAGTCATGCATAACTTTAACAAAACATTCTTTCTGAATGTGAGGATGATTTAACCAAGCAAGTATTAGTTCAAATATTCATTTGAAATTTCCAAAATAAACAGTACTAAATAGTACATCCAACCTTCTATACCACTTTGCTCTTTCCTAGAAAAAAAGGATGCTTGCACCGTACAAATTTTTATTATTTTTGGTTTATTGTTGTTATAAATACTTCAGTATGAATTTTTAAATAAAAACATTGTCTTTTTAATAGGAAGACTGCTATTTAAAAATATTAGTACTTGCTTATAAATAAGAGGAAATTCGGGGTTAAAAACTTTTTTTAATACAATTGAATAGAAAGTACAGTTTACGTATTGAATGACTTGACCAGGTATGGTACCTAACAAAAGATTCTTACTGAAACTAATTCGTTTCCCTGTATTGATTATAATAATCAATACCGGAAAAGGAATTATTTTCAGTAAATAATTATTTATAGACAAGTTGTAAATAATTTGTATGTCTTTGAAATGGTTGTTTACTAGTTTCTTTCAAAAAAAGCTGATTAAGAAAATCAACTGTGTAAGGCCACACTCTTGTTCAGAGCTGCATTTTAACTAATAATTTGCTCAAGAAATTGAAACAAATAATACATAAGATAAGCGATAATAGAGATAGCATATATGCTGATAAACTAAACAATGAGAGCACCTAAATAGGTTTTTTTGTTATTAATACAACTATTACATTTCCGTATTAGGTTGCAAATCGTTATTAATGATAAAGAGTTTGCATTGTATTTAAGCTCGGGCATTGTTAGAAGTAATAAGTAAATCGGTAGCTTAATAAAATCAATTAACAGTCAAAATTGCTGTAAAACGAAATATTAAAAACATGACATATCCTTATAGCGAAATTATTCGTTTGCATAGCTGCAATTGAGCTACTAAAAACGTACAAGATCGTTCATTTTAAAAATAACAATTATTACAAAATTAACAATTGCTAATGGTACAATACGATAATTTCCAGCGATAAAACAGCGCATATGAGGTAGTAATTAATTCAATCGGAAGATACTTAGTTAGCTGTAAAAAAACAATCCATCTCTTTCACTAAATGCATAAACCCTTATTTTATTTTCTTAACAATAAATAGTACGTGACAAACCCAAATTGGTTGTATTACAGAGGGTTAATTGGTAATACTTACCATATTTTCTACGCTTTTAAAACGGAAATTAAAAATATGTTTAAACAGTCCTAGTTTTCTGAACATTTTGTGCACTTTGCTAATACACTTTTACAGTTTTACATGAATTATATGAAAGGCTACCGCATTGAAAAGAACTTTAGTTGTAGGTATTTTAGACATTTAATAAAATATGTATTAAGAAATCGCAGAAGGAAAGTACCGCATCCCTTTGAAATGTGTCCTGATCTGTTTACCGAATTACCAGTTTTCAGAAATTATTGTCATCTGGATTTGTTTAAAAGCTCCTTAAATGTGTTCTAACATTTCTAATCTACCTTGAAATCGTTGGAAATATTACCGCACTTATGTAAGAATTAATTACACCCAATTATTATAAGTTGATGGATTGACCTAAATAAAATATTTAATGCGGTAAAAGGGGAATTGATTATGTGGGTATGTATGTTCAAACCCATATGCTATAAAATGACAATAAAACTAACATAACAATATGTAATTACTAATTACCGTTAGTGTAAAAAATAAATGCCATGTTTCTTTGCAACATCTATCTTAATATTAACACAAATGCATATTTAAGGTTATTGCATCGGATCATATTTCTAAAAAGTATTTACTGTGTAATAACTTTTGGCCACATTTACGTTAAAAGCATGCAGACATCCATAGATTAGCGTTTTTATGTGACATACAACAACGATTTTTAAAAGGCAGGTACATCTAAAAGGGCATCACATTTTTAAATTAAATTTGTACAAATTAAGGTAGGTTAGTGTTATTCATTTTCTCGAGAACTATTCGTTTGAAGAACAAACTTTATAAAGAAGATTTACTCTAATATATTCCACCTATGTACACCCTGTATACAAAAGTATCGTGTCTCGAATAATTTTTCCTGGAAATCGAGACAACAAAAAATTGAGGAATTCCCGGGACTTCTGTCGCGGTAATTCCTCGGGTAGAAACCCTAGGTAAGAGCTTATAAACAACTGTATGATCATAGTAATTTATATTAAATCATATGCATTGAATAAAGAAATGATTTAGTCAGGTAATAAGCACCCGCGGAATCCGAATTTCATATCAGAAATTCTCTTGAGCGGTCAATTTTTTTCAAAATGAAACAGAATTTCTTGAAGAAATTTGACAGAATATACTCTTTAATCGCTGTTGTTTATGCCATTTAGTGATTAATAAGGATGTTCATTCATAAGGAACAACAATATTCCGCCAATATGCTAGGTAACCATTTTGTCGCATATCGTTTCTCTAGTTCTATGCTCATCTCTCATGGCTTCGAGATTCAATGCGAAATAGTTGAACGAAAGTGTAAGTGAAGAAAATGGATTTTTATTCGACACATGTTATACCCAAGTGACTTATATATGCCATTAATAAATCGTTTACTAAATCAGTATAGCTATAATCCAATAATGATATCTACACATGTAGTGTCCGATAGGGTGGGTCAACCCTCGCGTAGTGCAAAATTTATAGGTGATACGAAGAAACAGTGGTATTTTCACATTCAACTGATCAAAATACATTAAAATCACTGAGTTTTGCGTTTTCTTGTTCAACTGCGTTAAACGGCACAAATCGATTGACAACCTGTGCAATTACATAAAAAAATAGTTAAAGTTATTGTATTGTGCCTCTTTGACTATAAATATGCGAAATATCAGAGACCACTATAATTATTTCATTTGGCATAATGGTAGTTAAAATTGCCTATGGGAGTATAGCACTTTGCAGTGGGACATTATTATTTGAAACCCATTTTACTAAAAATGAAGGGTGGCGTGTTGTATGATTCCCCTGTTAATTCGCTCACATTAGGATCCCGATAATTACCATTTACATATTTGATAAAAGATGAAAAACGAACTTCCTCATAAACAAAACATAACAATGTATGAGTGTTAGATAATAACAGGCGTAAACAGATAACTTGAAGGAAACAAACAAAACTTTCAAAACTACTGTAAAAAATGTGAGGTGCTACAAATAATACGTGACACTAAAAGTGGTGTTCATATTTATGTTTACTACAGCAGTAAAATGATACTACTATAATAAAATCTTCCAGCTACCGAAAACCACTTGTATACTAGTATAGTAGTATAGATATTAAAAATTACGACCACTAAAACTAATTTTGCGTAATAAAATGCATGTTACAGCCTGCGGTGTAAAACATCACGCCTTCTGTCTTTTAAAAATGTGTCAACAGCAATCAATTTTACGACAGATAGTTATTAATAGTTACGACTATTTTACGATCAGTAAAAGTCAGGGTTTTGTTGATGATCGTTTATGGGTGCCGCTTTTAGTAGTATTTGCTTTATGGTCCCTGCAACTCTCTTCCTATACCATATAATGTTGAATTTTACGTATACGCATTTTTTAATAATAATTTATTAGGTAAAGATATTCCTTTTTTGGGCAGTTTTGCTGATATAAACTAGGGATTTATTTTTATTTATTACTGGCAATATACAATTTTATAGAAAGTGAATTAGCAAATCGAATTGACAAACTATAATTGGATTTTAAAAAGTATTCATTTTTTTATTATTGACATTTAAATATGATTCGATTGTACGAACTAAAAAATCAGGTCGTATAACAGTGTGTAGATTTCACAAAACCAGTTTTAAATTTTAATAATCAACTTTTTAAAATCAACCACAAGTTTTTTAGTTTGTAACATAATTCAATCCAATCATACATTTAAGAGAGTCGAACTGGTTAATTTACAGCATAGTATACGCCAATTAGATTAGATAGACAAAGCATGGCTGTGATGTTGAAACAGATTTTATTTCAGAAATTTATCACTTTCAGTGAAGGGAAGAACTTCAAAAACACTTGAAAGAAATGAAATAATTTGTGATAATCAGAACGCATCTATCATAAATTTACTAATCCTGCGTTCTTAAATAAAATTTATTCTAAATCCTAATTTACGTCTAATTTGACCTTGAACTTTACACAAAAATGTACTAACTCAATCTATCACAGTGTTTCACATGTTAATGTGGCTAGATTAAAGATATACTACATAAATGTCAAGTTTTTAAGCCGAATATAAATTTGACTTAGGGCCGATCTATTCACCTCCTTGTAACTTTATCTGCTATTGTCATGGATACCATTGTGGGAACAATTGTAACTATAGCAACTAACTTGAATCGTCCTGACACATATTTATACAACTGTTATTCTGAAAATAAAGAGTTTCACAAAACAGACATTTAGATTTTATTATTGGTTTTGAAGGATTTGTTTATGGGTATGATAAAGGATGTTACGATAATCAATTCCAACACTAAAGTATTCTATCTATAGCAATCTGAATAACGAAGGCTTATTTACCCTGGGTTATGTAGATGATATAGTCGTTCTCATAGAAGGAAAGTACTGCAATATAATCTCAGAAATAATGCAAAAGGTTCTGAACAAAGTAGAGGCATGGTACAACAAGGAAGACCTTACGGTAAATCCTGCAAAAACCAACCTCATACCATTCACCAGGAAGAGAAATCACGGAGGCATAAATCCTCCAAAACTCTTTGGAGAAACTCCACAAATTAAGAGGGAGGTCAAATACCTACGTGTAATCCTAGATACCAAGTTGACCTGGAACCAACATCTGCAGAGAACTACCAATACGGCTAAAACATCCTTAATGATGGTAAGAAGAGCCTTTGGAAACAAATGGGGACTTAAACCAAAAATGATCTATTGGCTATACACAACAGTGATAAGACCAATAATAACTTATGGTTCACTAGTATGGTGGCCAAAAGCAAATCAAAGACAAACAATAAACCAGCTTCTCAGTGTCCAAAGACTGGCTTGTCTCTGAATAACTGGAGCATTCAGCATCACTCCAACAGCAGCACTAGAAGCTCTCTTGCAACTCCCTCCCTTAGATCGAATAATCAAAGGCGAGGCACGTATGGCAGCGCATTGCTTAAGCTGTATGGGCAATTGGAAAAGCACCCAACATATTTGGGGACATTCCAAAATAACAACCGTAGTGTCCCACCCAATGTTAGACATGGAAACGGACCACATGTTAACAAGATACTCCTTTCATAAACCCTTTGAAGTACGGATAAACCGCGAGGAATGGCAGCAAGGAGAACCACCAGAACTGCAGAACAGCCTAGTATGGTACACGGATGGCTCACGCACAAGTAACGAAACAGGAGCTGGGATATATGGTAGCAAGCCAAAATACAGTACCTCTGTATCTCTGGGTCAAACTACCACGATATTTCAAGCAGAAACATATGCAATTTTAGCAGCAATAGAAGAGAACATAAGAAGGGGTTACAAAAATAAAACCATTCTTATCATCTCTGACAGCCAGGCAACTTTGAACGCACTGAACTCGTTCCAGATTAAGTCAAAGCTTGTCTAGAATTGCTTTTGCAGCCTCTTAACACTGGCAAACTCCAACAAGGTAAAACTTGTATGGGTAACGGGTCACAGAGGCATAGAAGGAAATGAAAATGCAGATAAACTCGCAAAGCAGGGATCTGAAACACCATTCATAGGACCTGAACCCGTGGTTGGCATAACAAAGAAAACTGTGAGAGGAGCAGTGGAAAAATGGATATTTACAAAACACTCCGACCACCAATAATAGCTTATGGTTCACTAGTATGGTGGCCAAAAGCAAATCAAAGACAAACAATAAACCAGCTTCTCAGTGTCCAAAGACTGGCTTGTCTCTGAATAACTGGAGCATTCAGCATCACTCCAACAGCAGCACTAGAAGCTCTCTTGCAACTCCCTCCCTTAGATCGAATAATCAAAGGCGAGGCACATATGGGAGCGCATTGCTTAAGCTGTATGGGCAATTGGAAAAGCACCCAACATATTTGGGGACATTCCAAAATAACAACCGTAGTGTCCCACCCAATGTTAGACATGGAAACGGACCACATGTTAACAAAATACTCCTTTCATAAACCCTTTGAAGTACGGATAAACCGCGAGGAATGGCAGCAAGGAGAACCACCAGAACTGCAGAACAGCCTAGTATGGTACACGGATGGCTCACGCACAAGTAACGAAACAGGAGCTGGGATATATGGTAGCAAGCCAAAATACAGTACCTCTGTATCTCTGGGTCAAACTACCACGATATTTCAAGCAGAAACATATGCAATTTTAGCAGCAATAAAAGAGAACATAAGAAGGGGTTACAAAAATAAAACCATTCTTATCATCTCTGACAGCCAGGCAACTTTGAACGCACTGAACTCGTTCCAGATTAAGTCAAAGCTTGTCTAGAATTGCTTTTGCAGCCTCTTAACACTGGCAAACTCCAACAAGGTAAAACTTGTATGGGTAACGGGTCACAGAGGCATAGAAGGAAATGAAAATGCAGATAAACTCGCAAAGCAGGGATCTGAAACACCATTCATAGGACCTGAACCCGTGGTTGGCATAACAAAGAAAACTGTGAGAGGAGCAGTGGAAAAATGGATATTTACAAAACACTCCGACCACTGGAGACTCTCACCAAGACAAAGACATAGTAAAGCTATGATGGGTAAGGCATCCCCACAAGTTGACAAAAGCAGTCTTGCAGCTCAGCAAGACTCAAATCAGAACAGTGACAGGACTCTTAACGGGACAGATATCTTGAGAACCATTGTGTGTTCCCCTTTACGTAAAGTCTAGTACCTGGGCGACTACAATAGGCCGTTGTTGAAAATTAATATTTAACAGTATTTGATGCCCAATATTTCTGCCAGAACATTTGGTCAATTAAGTCCGAATGCCCAGACTCTCCCCGTATATACGGTCCCCTAGGGGATTCGAATTAAGATACGCTCAATTAGCGCGCAGTTGCTAAGCAGTGCTACCAGTAACTCACTGGTGGGAGCGAGGTTACTATCCATCCTCTACTAGCTCTCCAGGCTAGTACCGGAGCAATAAACGTGCTCACCCGTCGGCACCAGATGGTACCTCGTCCAGCTTCGGACTTTCCCCCAACTTGAAAAGTTGGGGACCACATACCCGATCGAATCCAACCTCAATTGTGGCAGGACTTGGTTTTTAAGCGGTTTTGCCACCCCGATCTACCATATTATAGGCTTGGTGGGCCACTGGTGGTGGTCTTAACGGGACATGTAAGGCTAACTGTCCGCGAAAAAGAACTGAATCCTTTTCTACAGTAATCTATTAGCCTATTACCTTTAAAATATACGCTGTAATTAGATGACCACAAATGGAAATTGGAGAAAATTTGTAAATACTCTAGGACAGGGGTCTCCAACTTTTCGCGACGAGGGTCATATTGGGCACTTCAGTACTATTCAGCGTGCCGTAATGAAAAAAAAGACAAATATTTACTTTAGGTTATGAGTTTTATTGAAAAACATATTTCATATACTATTTTATTATATTTTATTGATGACAAACAAAACCGACAAATTCTCATATTTTCAATTAAGGCCAAAAGGCTCAAATTATAATCATCAATGTGAATAATGGAAATGTTTGTTTGTTTTTAAAATCTTATTAAACTGAGGTTCAAATTTTGAAACATTAATAACAAGTAGCGACTTCAAATGTTCATCAGATAAATTTGTCCTGTATTTTGATTGAATATATTTCAATCGCGAAAAGGTTTGTTCGCAGAGATACCTTGTCCCAAAAAATGGAGATACATCTACAAGCAAATCTCTTCAAATTTGGAAACTCATCAGAGTGTAGAAATTTATAAAAGTCGATCCGGTTTGATCCGAAATTTATTAAAAGCTTCCTTCCTTGTATTTGTGTTTAATGTGACCATTTTCCTGAAGATCAATAATTTCCATTTGAATATAAATTGGGGCATCAGTAACGTCACAGTCAAACGGATTTTGAAACAGTCTGCTCATTGCTCTGGAATCCAGATCAGCAAATCGCTTATTAAATCATTGTTTCAAATTGAATTCGCGAACGAGAAATGAAATTATGCTTTACCTTCTTTGTACAATTCTGCACAGCATTGCATATGAGCAAAATTACAATCTTTTACCTGGCTATCCAGAAGTATCAACTTTGCTCTGAATACCTTGATGTGAACAAATAAATCACAAACTAAGTTATCTTCATCTTGCAACTTTAAATTCAAAGTGTTCATATGGTTCACCAGATCCGCAGAAAATGCGCACTCCGTAGCTGATAAAAGTGATTCATAATTATTTTTCTCGATAAGAAATATATCAATTTCATTCCTGAACTGAAAAAAGCGCGCAAGAACCTTTCCATAGCTAAGCCATCAAACTGCGGTATATGTCAAGTCAGCATACTCAGAGTCACATTCCTCGAGAAAAGACCGAAACTGGCGATGATTAAGTGCATGAGAGCGAATGAGATTTACCATAGAAACAAAAGGTTTCAATGCACTATTTATATCAAAGTGTTTTCCACAAAGTGCTTATTGGTGGTCTAGTAGATAACACAGTGAGGAAACATTGGTTTTGATACTCCTACAACTTCACCAGCTTTTCTGATTTGTCCAACCAAACCCATTTTTATACCACATGTTTTTATAGACATGTTTATCCGCTACCACACTCAGAGAAAAATTAGAGTGAAGTACTATCTTTGCTCTTATTCCATGTTAAGTTTCATGAAATTCTATCGAATGGTTTCCTCACGCCGCCCCATCAATTCCGAACAGCCTGCGGACGCAAAGAAGAGGGATCTCTGCCTTAGTAAGATTTTAAAAAATCTACAAAAATACATGGAGTACGTGCAGAAGCAATACTTTATTTTAACAATAAGAAACAGTTACTTTGAAGACCAAAGGAAATTTTGGGAAAAAATGTTTGGGGTGTAGTTTGTTTTAAAATATAAAAATAAAGACACTACGAAACCTAACAATAAAACAACATAACTTATAATATAGGAGGTCAGTACTTTACTCTAGCAACAAGAAATAGCTACTTCGAAAAACCAAAACAATTCAGGGTGAAAATTGCGAGGCGCCCATTAACAGAAATAGATGTGTGCGAACTTCACTGGGATGGGGCTCGTATATGTACATTAGTTTATTAGTTTTTTCTGACCTTTATGTTTATATAATGACATGCAGATCAAAGTTTTGTAATTCTTTAATCTATTACTGGGACTTTCAGAGCACCTAACTCTACAGCTGAAAATTCTTTTACATCTTTTAGTTATGTTTGGTGCATAGATTATTTAATGTGTTATTAAATAATGGCCTTTAAAAAATTTACAGGTTTTAATACACTTTTTCTAGAGGTTTATAAGATGCAGACCATGAATCTACTATGGTTTTTTTCGGGCCAGGTGAGATTTCAGTTTTATTCGAATTTGTTTTCAAATAAAACTCGTTTTTAACGCACGAGAAGAGTAGGTAAAGCTTTTACGTTTACCAGGTAACAAAGTTTGTTACCTGGTATTGATTAAACACATTTTGGAGCAATTTTTGTTCTTCAGTACAAGAACCGGTATTGTCGCAGTTTATTACCTGGTTAGAGAACTCGTTACCCAGTTGTTGAACATAGGCTAGTTTTAGCGTTTACTATGAGGTAACAACATTTATTATCTAGTATTATCTAGTATCTTATTACCGGTTACAGTTACCCAGTTGTTAAGAATATGCAATATTTAGGGTTTATCAAGTAACAAGGTTTATGATCTGGTAGTTGTAAAATACATTTAGTGCAATTTTTGTTCTTCAGTAACGAGAACCAGCAACGCTGCAGCTTATTACCTGATTACAGAGATCATTACGCAGTAGTTAAGAATATGCCAGTTCTAGCGTTTACCAGGTAGATAGATAAGTAGATAGGCTGTGTAATTTCTTCGTAATGGCTCCAGACTTAATCCGCAACCACCCATCACAAAGAGCTGAGGGCACTAGACCAGTCCCGATGAAGGAGAGTTATAGTTACCCCACCCGTCATTTTTATCAATCGTTAGGTCAAGTCGAGGTACACTACTTATTATACAATCGTATAGTAGCCAAATACTATACAAATAATAGCAAGATTTAGGTACCGTAGTGATTTTGCATGCCTTAGTATCCAAGAGAACAGATATAAACAGAGTCAGATATGGATTCTTAAATAAACCAGTCAAACATTGATTTTCTCCTCTCCAACATTATAAGAATAAAGGTTTTAATGAACAACTAGTCTTTTAATCAATCCAAACCTCAACGTAGTACAGCAAATACTACATGTGGTACCCCGACGTGATTAAACCCTCAAAACTTCCTGCCCAAAAACCTCAACGTACAGCAAATACATGTGGTGACCCCGACGTGATACAACTCAAAGCTTCCTGCCAAAAAAAACTTAGTACGACAAATACTACATGTTTTTTTTGCTCATCACATGTAGTATTTAGTGTACTACGTTAAGGTTTTGATTGATTGAAAGAATAATTGTTTATTAATATATATTATGTAATTAGGAGATCAAGCGATACTTTAAATCCAAGATGTATAACGCCGAGGCGCCAGCCGAGGCGTTATAACATCTTCGAGGATTTAAAGAAGCTTGATCTCCGTATTGCATAAGTTGTTTTATTTTATTTCGTATTTCAATCCTAATTTCTCCCTTTTAAAATCCATCCGAATTTATTGCATAAAGAAGCAAGTTGCCTTGTCTGTGTCATCATACGCGTAACTAAGGAGATAAAAAGTAGCATGCATGCATGCATGTGGCTATAATGCAACATCAAATTATTTACGTTGCCAACAAAAACGAAGATCAAGTACGTCTTGAACTCCGGTGTCATTGACAACGGAGATAAAGATATACTTTATATTACTAATTGTGATATATAAACAATTGTTTGAAATACGAAATGAAATAAAAGCTTTATTCTTATAATGTTGGAAAATTAATGTTTGACTGGTTTATTTATAAATTCATATGTGACTCTGTTTACATTTGTTGCCTTGGATACTAAATCAAGGCATTCTAAATCACTACAGTACCAAGCGCTAAAACAAAAAACTGTAGAACCAGGAAGCATCAAAAGACAGCCAAAATGGCGCTAAATCGCCAAAGTATCAATAATTCTGTTCATGTGTTGTATGCATGCTATTTTTCTATTAGTTTTTTGCATTCGTAAACTAAAAATCACTTTGTGAGCAAACCAGTTTGAGTTACGACTCATAAGGCAGGTATGAGTTGGTTGCATGACACGCGAATGACATCGAAACAACAGTATTTGACCTGACCTGAAAAAATCAATAATAGATTCATGCAGTGGCGTGTCGTATAGGGGGCCAGGGGGGCGACTGCCCCCTCCCCCTCCCCTATTGTCCTGGCGCCCTTTGTCCTGGGGTCCATCCTCTATAAAGCTGAATCTTAATATATGGTTAGCATTATTATTAGTATTCTTTTACATAAGTATAGGTGTAACATGATAAATGATTTAAAAAACCGACAAAAAGAATCCTCCAGTCCTTTTTCAATTTCACTAAGTTAGTACTGATGCACTCATCATAATTCATAAACAAACCTCTTTCAAAAATTGTAAATTGTACAATTTCATTTCTTCTTCCCCTAATGTAATTTTGAAATGAATTGCTTCATGTGTGAAATAACCATGTACTTAACAAATACATGCGTCATTAAAATATCTCTAAAGTATTACTTTAAATTTATTCTCGTGCTTGTCTTTTACGTTGCATTTTAACAAAACATTTGTATTTACAACAAAACGAAACGATTAGTTACATTTCCTACTTCCTACCCTTGACCAGAGAAAGCCATATTCTAAGAACTCGGTTAGTTAGGGTCAGGCGCGGGATACCGAGAGTTTCCCGGTGGGCCTTTATAAAGTTCCCTCGAAGGGCTCTACGAAACGGCTGAATTTAAATTATATTTATAAAACTTCTGGCAATAAAGTATCCACTTCTTGTCGGATGTTCTCCTTTAGGGCCGCCAAGGTCTGTGACGTTTTCGTCTAGACCTGTGACTTTAAAATCCCCAAAGAAAAAAGTCTGGAACGGTCAAATCGGGCGATCTTGCGGGCCAGTTCAAATTGCTAAAACGGCTAGGAAACGCTTGCTGCAGAATGTCCACTGTCGCTCGTGCTGTGTGTGCGGTTGCACCGTCCTGCTGGAACCACATGTTCTTCAAACCCAATTCGTCAGCAAGAAGTTGTTGATCATGGTTCTGTTGCGCTCACCAGTCACAGTAACAGTGTTGCCGTCGCCGACCTTGAAAATATATGGGATAATCACCTTTCTTCCGTAAACGTTGCACCAAACAGTACTTTCAGAGGATGTAATGGCTCTTCGTGCATTACACGCGGATTTTCAGTGCCCCAGAAGCGAGGATTTTGCCTATTCACGTATCCGCAAAGGTGAAAATGCGCTTCGACGCTCATGACGAGTTTAGGAGGGCTTGGCTGCAATTTACACACGATTGGCGGTTTTCAGGCAATAGCTGATACACTGTTTGCACTTTGCACGGGAACATCTTCAAGTCTTTCACAAGATTCGCTGTAAAGACCGTCTATTGATGCCCAATTGCGTGGCCTGTCGTCTGGTTGATGTTTGAGAGTCCTCTTGGACATCTGTAGCCACAGTAGCGATATCCTCGGCCGAACGGCTGCTCCGAGGCCGGCTACCTCTGCTACGATTCCGCGTTGAGTCAGTCTCCTGGAGGCGCGCGACTAAACGCCGCAGTGTTTGCCCAGTTGGTGCCAGATAATAAGGGAATTGACGACGAAATTCACGTTGAGCCAAAACCACCGACCGATTATTTATCGAAAACATTGACACAATTATTTCGGGTTTTTAACGAGTATAGCGATTCGCGGTTTGTCTACGTGTATTCTGCTTCTGTTAATTTTACAAATGTCAAAGTCGCAATGACATATGACGTTCGTTATTTGCAGAAATGAGAGCATGTTTCGATAGGGTGATGACTTTTGCGCCACCTAATATTTAGTACCTAACAAGCTTTATTAAATGCTTTGATTAGTTTAAAATGTCTAATAATTAATCTAAATAAATAAATTATCCTTAAAAAATTAACCGAAGTCGAGTGATGGGGCCCTCTAAGGGCCGGTATTATAAAACTTTTTACTTCCTAGATAAAATTTACTTTGAGAGTAAATTCATTTGTTCTGTCAATTTCATATGCAAATTGACAGAATAAATTAATTTACTCTCAAAGTAAATTTTATCTAAGAAGTAAAAAGTTTTATAATACCGGCCCTAAGAGAATATTTTCCCGGGCCCTAAAATTGACCCAGCACGCGCCTGGTTAGGGTATATTATTTTGTTTATGTGTGAAAGAATTCTCGGTTGCTTGAGAGTGCAACATGACAAGTTCAAAATAGTTTGTGAGTGTATGAGCTTGTGACTTCATTATTGTGTTCAATAAATAAATTCGTGTTGGATACTAATTAGTTTCTTTTGTTAAGCGTTTTTCTAATTTTTCTAAAAAAATTCATCAATGTATGTAGATCCACGATTTCTTTTTTTATAAGAACAAATAACTTGGCCATGTTAAGTATTGAAGCTGAAATAGTACAAACTATTGAATATGACCGTGTTTTGGATTCTTTAAAATCTGTAAAAACAAGACGGTTGGCACTGTAAGTTAAAGATTCAAATATACTATTTATGTATTATTTAAACTAATTAAAAGTATTATATATATTTTTCAATCAAACATGTTTTATTCTTGAAGTTAATAAAGTGATTTTCAGATACGTATCTGCGTCGCCCCACTTTTCAATGATATTTCTTTTTTTTATACTTCTTTTTTCTTTTATTTTAATTGCCAGCAAAATTCTTTCAATGTTGAATTATTTGATTATACAATCAAACCAACTATTATCATTAGATTAATAATGATGAAAAAGCATAATTATCAATAAAAACATAACATTACACAAAGTAAGACTAATACTCTGATATCCCCTGTATATTAAAAATTATGAAATAATAAAAAAAAACAATGTTGGGCGCCAGCTAAGCTTATCTTAGCACGAGACTGATACTCACAGGGTCTTTTAAAATTATCAAGGTTCAAAATACGCAACTCTACAACACCTCAAAATTCAGAAATAAATCTTCATCATCTAACAAATGAAACAAAGAGATTCGTATATGGTGCAGTTTTGTGTTACAATCTATCTGCCTTGCCTTTACACGAATTTTAATGGAGTAAGTATTATAATAAAATAATTATCTATTGTAACTGTTCAATGCTTATTAAACCTATGCGTTCAAATTTTGATTGCAAAAGTTCACAATTTATTTCTTACCGCCACCAAAACGCTGAACTGTTGTAATCACGTTCCCCCATGCGATTGCTGTTGGATGCTGGTAGATGATTGACTCCTATCCCTGATTGTTGAGAAGCACGCCAAAGATGTTGAACGAGAAGCTAATAATCCAATAGTAAGTGTACTTGGATAACTGTTTTTATAAAACTGTGTTTTTATTATTTTATAAATAATTCTTTTCTTTTGTTTCAGGTAAGAACAATTACTTCTCCAGACTTTTTATATTTCGCGATGTAAATAATGCACTACTGATATAACCAAATTAACATTTATTATACACACATTTGTAAATGGCCTTTTTACAATTTTCAAAACAATAAATTTCTTAAACCTGTGTGGTTTTTCTTAACTTGAGCATACAAAAAAATGTCCAACATAATCAGTTTTTGATTATTTTAAAAAATATATCCCCGGAACCTTTTTCCTTTAAAACAAAAAACAAACAACTCCGCACTTTATCTTTCTTCAAACACTTTCGTTTAAACAATAAACTGAATATCCTTCTTGCTATCTTCACTAATAATTTTCCTTTTTAACCAACTATTTTTACTACAATAATCTCCTTTACATACTTTAAAATCATAATTAATACTTTTGCATTCATTTTTAACAATAGAAAATACATTTTCAAATGCATGGCTGCACTAGTGTACTCTCCTTGCTGTACATCTGCAGACCAATACCGCTCGAAAACAACTGACAAACAATTTTATTTCTTTTTAGGTAAAGGCACTCTTTTAAATTTTTAACAATCTCAACACATTGTTCCTTAACAAAATTATCATCAAATCCACTCTTATACGAATTACTCATTAAACTGTGTGCATTAACTAAATTAAACAAAATGTCCTGCAGAGCTTAGTATTTTCGTAATCACCAATGTGATAATATTTTAAACAAAAATAAAAGTTTCTTGCTATAAATAGCTTAGCCTGATTTTTACCTTTTAATTCGAAAAATGTATTTAAATAAAATTTATGCGTGATACGAGGACCGTTCAATAAATAATTAGCACTCAAAATATTTTCTTACTTTATGTAGCTAGAAACGAAATTACTCGCTGTATTTAATTTAAAATAAAGCAATATGATACAGTTTGATCATATAATGTTTATTAATTTTGCATAAATCCTATTTACGACAAAATAATACAACAATAGATACTATTAAAAATACTTAACGAAAACGAGAAATATTGAGGATGGCGCTCCAAAACATGCTTGCCCCCTCGCCCTTAGAATCCCGACACGCCACTGGATTCATGATCTTCATAACATAAAGCTATAGAAAAACTATATGAAAACCTGGAAAGTTTTTTTGTGTTGCACCGTGTAATTATTAGGTACCTATTTAAACGCTGATCATACCTACATTTCATATGTATTTATCACAATTATTTGATACAGCTTGTGCGTTTTTTATACTTAACCTTTTGAATTGCTATTTGCAGCATTTCTGGCGACAAAAATATAATAGTTCTTGAAATACTTTTTAAGTTTATAATCAGTGCATTAATACTGAATTGATAAAAAATTCTTCGTTTATTTTGCTATATGCCCAAATAATGCATTTAAGATTAATTTCAGTTTATTAACACAATTCCGATATTTATACATAATTTCACAATCGTTAGAGATAAGTGATAAAATGATTAAATTGCTTTTTGAAGCGGAGAAAACCGAGCCAGAGCCAAAATTCTTATAAAACGCAGTGTAGTATATATCATGCTCTAGTACGATTAAAAAATAGACAAAAACAAAAAATCCGAACTACTTGAGCAATCTAACTCGCGGTTTTGTAAATATTGGACTTCCTTTTCGTTTGAGTATAACCCATATTTTATGCGGGAATAATAACTGCTAGACGATTTGTTTGTCAAGTCGCAAATAAAACCTCAGACTATGAACTGGAAACTGTATGGGGAATGCTTTATCGTTTTGTTTTCGTTTCTCATTGCAGTTTGCGCAAGTCGTCGGGCGCCTGGAAAAACTGAGAAAAGCGTCATATAATACCCGAGTTACGAATATTTTCCGTAAACGAGCAAGTAAGCTCATTTCGTCAGACAGTTATATGTGTGAGTTAAGGCGTTTCTTTTCGTTTTATCCTGCCGCTTATCTTGCCACTAAATTTCTGATTTTAATGGAATTTCTCTGCAGTTCAGCGAGCGGTACCCGCTATGTGTACGCGCCAAAAGCTATACTTAAGTTTTATGTGGCCTTTTTAAATTAGGTCTATTGTTATAGGCCGTTTAAAGCAATCTTGGGCGTCTGGAGAATATTACGCATTTGCGATGGATTATACTTTAAATGAGCTGAGGGGAAAATTTAATATTACTTTTTCGGAGACTAACGACTCCAATAAATTTTCTTCTAAACCTACGTAGACAAAACGGCTATACTGAACGAACTCGTTTATTTTATACATTTCAGTTTACTTTATATTCAAATTGAGAATTTCTTTTATCGAAGAAAGAAAAGGTCTTTATTTTCACCTGATTTTACCTTCGTGGAACTTTTAATTTCAGATTACTAAAAATTCGTTGGGCATATCTTGGTAAAAGGTAGGTCTACTTTTTTAGTTCTTATGTATACATACCAACAATACGTACAAGATTGTTATCTTTAGTCAGACAAATATTTCACTTATTTTTCGTCTGTATAAGAATGTAAACAGGATATTTTATAACATATAAAAACTCCCTCTTCACCCTTCCGACGAAGCCTAGGAGCACTAAATAAGACGGAAGAATAAAAAAAGACGTTCTAGAAATGATGGACGGTAGTTTCAGGTTTGGAATTTTTGTTTGCCGTCTAGTTCGACCCCCTCAAATGACGAATGACCTGGTCGGACTTACTAACAAAGCTAAAAGATGAAGATATCCACGACTGGAATTATGTGCTACAACGGACAAGAGGAGGTCCTTACTTTGTTTACCACAAACTGGTTTGATAGATTAATGTTTCTATTAACAAATTTTTTAGTTGGTATTTTCTATGGTTCCATGGGAATAAAATATTCTGACCTGGTTTAAAAAGCGTCCACCTAAGAATTCTGTTTAAGGTTTGGCAAGTAAATATATTTTTCAAAGGATGGACTAAATCAATTTATTCGCTTTTAAATGGAAATATTTTGAAATAAAAATATTAACTAGCGCGTGTTGCTTTTGTGCTTCTCGTGACTCTTATATCAACGTGTGACAATAGTTTAGATAGAAGTTGTGTTACACCACTTGCTTTAAATTCTCACGCAACGGGTATTGTCTGGCTCAGATGAAAACGACCTATTTATTGTATACATAAGATGGCTTGTAAATTATGTACATACCTGCATCCTTATCCCTTGAAAAAGACATAAGTGGTTAAGGTATACATATATTATTCTGAGGGAATATAACCGTAACCGTGACAAATTTTATGTGTAGTTGATGTGTACATCATACAATTTACAATGCATTATTATGAATAATTTAATTTAAATGTATAACTTTAAATGAGAAGCCATCTGCAACATGAATATCTCATCAGGGTTTTTTGGTACATAGTTATTATATTTGAACAATACAGTTTATAGCTGCCATGTAAATTTTATCTTTCATAGTATCGGCTTATGCTGAAATATGAATTATTGCGAGATAAATAATTGGTACGGCAGCTTTTTCCTGTTTAAATAGAATTTTCTCCATAGGTCTTTCTTCCGAAATAAAAATAGAAAATTTGAAACTTTTTAAAATTCAACTACTACCAATTATTTATCTCGCAATAGCACTATTGGTTTCATAATGATCTAGAACAGCAAGGCTAATACTATGCTATTTTTTTATACACTAAAAATAGCATCAAATTAGCCTTGCTGTCCTAGATTATTATGAAGCCAATAGTACTAATCTGAAGAAGTCAGAAATGACCACTTTAAATACATTTTTAAGACTTGCTCCGCTTGTTATGAACTTATAAATTTTCTCCCCAAATTGAAATTGGTGCAATTTATAGAACATACCTATCTCTGTTTTTTCAGACAGAAGAGAAGAAAGAATTTTCTTAATAGTCATCATGGTGATTTAGATAAGGTGACTCATCAATTTGAATACTTTCCGAACAATTATAGTGTTTTTTTACTCTATATAGGTATTGCGATCGTGTTTTGAATAATTGATTAATTTCTAATAGAATTGATAAAATTCCTAGAAGTTAAAAAAATCACTTCAACGTTCATACTCTTTAAGATAACAAAGATAAACTATAGAGCTATACACATAATAATTTATATGTTATATAATTATTAATAATCTCATAGGTATAGTAGACACTACTGCCATCTGTTTTGAAAAGTACAAACAGTGTCATTTGCACTTCTAGCCCCACTAATATAATATGAAATGTATTATTTAGTATGTTAATTTAAAGAATTTGCAATATAAATAATCTTAATTAGTCAGTTGTAACATTTTTTTATATCTATATAGTATTCTTTGAAATTCAATTAAAAAAAACTAAGAATCCTTAAGTGGTTCCTTAATGTGATATTGTAAATAGTATTAGAAAGATAAATTTTAATATCATCTAATAGAACAACTGAAAAAATAGTTACTAAATCGTAGATTATAACTTATATGGAAATTATGTTATTTAGTTTTAAATTTTATTTTATTATTAAATTATGTGAAAATCATAAAAACCATAAACAAAATTATAGTATTTCTTGTTTATTTTTTTACTGGCAACATTAGACTAAAAAAAGTCTAATAAAAAATTACGCAGGAATAATTTCACAAAAAAGTCATATAAATAAACATAACCATAACTAGTTATTTGACTATAAGTAACTTTAATTGAGAACAATCTAATCCAGCATAGACGAACAATTTATATAAGGAAAATCTCTAAACTATTTCTAAATCAAAAATATCAAGATAGGAGTTAGCCGAAATTAAATCAGGTTTCCGCATTTCTGGATCATTCATCAATTAAGAGAATAAATTTTTCATGTATAACTACTATCAACTTTTCCAAAGGTAAAACTCCATAATTAAAAAAAAGTATGAAGTATTTAAATATAAATAATATAATTATTTATACAAGTTACAAAAAAGTACTATTAAGTGTTTTTTTCACTAGTAGTAAAATCTACTAAACATTATTTTT
This sequence comes from Agrypnus murinus, assembly GCA_929113105.1. Taxonomy (NCBI): domain Eukaryota; kingdom Metazoa; phylum Arthropoda; class Insecta; order Coleoptera; family Elateridae; genus Agrypnus; species Agrypnus murinus. The sequence goes on from OV816024.1 coordinate 76,654,381, forward strand.
TTGGCAGTGTTCTGAAAAGAGTGAAGAAAGTACTTTTTGAGTAAAAGTACACTGGAACTAGGGTTTTTACTCGAGAAATCCTCTATTTTCTGTTGTCTGGAGTGCCGGGAAAAATAACTTGAGACACGGGATTTTTGTTTAAAAGGTATTTAATTAAAATTCTTACTTTAGAATTGAGGTTTTGTTTGTGTGTTGCTTTGCACCGATTGTTTTCTTAACCAGTTAAGTACTAAACAGTCTTTGCAAACACATACAAATTATTTACAATTTGTCTATAAAAAATCAATAAAGGTAAAGGGATTAGTTTCAGTAAGAAAGTACCGTTAAATATGATGCCTCGTCACAGCATTCTTTATAAGTAAACTTGCAGTTTCTATTCAACTATATTCAAAAAGGGCCTCCATCTGGAATTTCCTATCTTATTTATAAACAGGTAAGATATCTTCTTAAAGACCTAAACAGAATGATTTTACTTAAAAGTCATATTGAAGTATGGTGTTAATCTCTTTAACAACCCATCGTTTTCAATAGGTAAAGGGTGCCAAGAAAATTTTGCTAGTTTTTGTAATGCCATTGTTAATTAATTAACTAATTGCTTACAGTAGTGTGTATTTACTAGATTTCCGAATTTGTCTCTTCTGGCTTTTATTTACCTGTTAAATTTATAAATAAAGTGTTGTCTGTTTATCTTCAAGATGAAAATAAACCAAATCGTAGTTTGAAATTGTTTTAAAAATGTAGAAACGGCCCAATGCAATTATTACCCCAAACAAATTTCGTATAAGGTTCGAATTCTAGCAGGCTAATGCGGAATTTAGAATGCATGTAGGGGTCGCATTTAAAAAATGTTGAAAAAGATCAATCAATTTTAAATTTTTTAAATTTAAAAATTTTGCAAAACAAGAAATTTGAGTAAGATGTATGTATTTCAATAGGTCGCAGAACATGGAATATCAATTCGAACTATTGCTAATAATATTTATCATGTTCATATCCAGAAAAATAATTTATAATAGCTGTGAGTAACTTAAAACTTACCGCCAAACAATACAACACTAAACAGGAAAGGTTTTGGCATAAAAGGGAGAAAAATAATTTTATGATCGGAGAATTTATTTATGTAATGCTATGCTTTTTATTAAATAATTGCAATTATTTTCCAATGGGAACCTATGGGAGAAAGTGATTAGACGATTAATTAAAGCAAAGCAATTTTAAAAACAAATATTTGGATTTTTGTGTTAGGTGCCTATGTAAAATTACTATCCAGGATTCTCGGAACTTCTGGAAGAAACAGTCTCGAGTCCTGGAAATAGTAAAATTGTCGAGACCCAGATACCCTAACTGGAACGAAGTCGTTGACATTTAGGTTGACAAGTAATCCATATATAAAAGTATGCCCGAGCATGTCTCATATAAGCTATCAGTAAATAAAAAGGAGAATACTTAAAAAAAGGGCAGAATTAGAACTATCATTTATTATATTCTATCAATATTGACATTAATTGGGAATAGCTCTAAAGTGTCCAAACAGTAGGATTCTTTTATTTTTCTTAAAAAAGATGTCTTGATTTCATAGTCACACATTTTGGACAGCATCCACTAATATTATTGTTATGCTTTAGCTAGCGTTCTGAATCTCGACAGTTTTTCTATTCCCGAAACTTCAACCTTTTTTTTAAAGTCCGGGGAATCCCAGATAGTAATTTTACATAGGTACCTATGTAAATCTTTTACATAGATACAAAAATCGCTTTAATTAATCCACTAATCAATCACTTTCTCCCAAAAGTTCTAATTGGAAAATAAAATATAAATAATATTTAATAAAAAGCGCAGCCGTACATAAATAAATTCTCTTGTCATAACATTATTCCTTTTTTTTATGTCGAAAATCCAACTTTTTATTATTTCCGGTTTACTGTAATTAGATCTGATTATTTTTCAAAGAATTTGTGAGTTTAAACAAATTTATACAACTGGAATTGATTATTTTTAATTGTCTTTTTTTAAGTCTTGAAAATTTCCTGGTACATTTTTTAAGTAATCAGTAATCCTAATGTTAAGAATAAAAAAATACTAAGTGTGATAGACATTAAGAATTATTTGTTAATTGAATACCTATACAAATACAAACAAAAAAACAATATAGAAGAATTATAAAATTATTTTATGTACATAGCAAGTTAGAATCCTATGAAAAGAAAACTAACATTCATATTTACACGTATAATAAATACATATAAATATATAATAAAATAAAACATATTCTGTTTAGATCTTTTGGTAGTCTAGTATTTAAAAATATTACGTAGTACAGTTTTAAAAAAATTCCGGATGGAAGCCCTTTTTGAATATAATTGAATAGAAAGTACAAGTTTACTTAATGAATGCCCTAACGGAAGCTTCTTACTGAAACTAATGCCGTTCCCTATATTCATTGTTCATAGACAAGTTGTGAATAATTTATATGCCTTTGAAATGGTTGGTGACTTTTAGACAACAATCGAAAATGGCATGCAGACAATGCGCGATCATCAGTCTGGTCTGGAACTTTTACATGTTTCTACATGTAAATATACATAATTACCAGTAAATTCACAATTTATATTGTAAATTTACTTACGATATTGTTTTTTACATGATTACTTAGTATTTTTACTTACATAAATATAAAATTATGATTTCCTACTTAAAATTACCATTTTCTATTGTAATATTCATTAAAGATATTAATTCACCTTTAGAAATACTAGACTTTTTATGTAAATTATTTTTACGTAAAAGAACAGCATTTTTGTTGATTTTATAGTTGTAAATTTTTACATACGAGCATAAAAATTACTTGCACTTTTTTCAGTGAGGGCTACTTCCACTGTCTCGTATGCACGGCACGCTGCTCATGATGTGATGTCTATATGACCTTATGGTGTAACTCAACTAGACTAAGAAATAAGTAAGAATAAGATATCTAAATAAAAACATGATACTTAAAGATAAAACGTTCATGGATTTTATTAGCTTCTTTTTTATCCAATTTAGCTTCTTTTGATTAAGGAAAATCGTAAAATTTATATTTAAATCATCGCCTTTTCCTTATAGATACAGTGTCAAAGTGCGAATCTCGCAACTTATTGCATCTAAATATGTTGTGCTCTACAAATAGAAGGAGAATGAGCAGCGGTTGCCGTAAAACAGTTTCCATGGAAAACAAAGTGATATATGCAGATTTATGTGCAATTGCATTAATTGTGCTACAAACATTACTTATAATTATGTAAGCAACAAATGTGGAAACAAATCATTGCCATATCTTAAGTGAGATCTGTTAATTTGGTTGATCTCAGATAGTAGTTCAGTAGTTCTTAACTGTGTTAACAGCCTATTATATATTTGTTTGAAACTGTGTAAAAGTTAAGGGCTGCCATAATATGAATTAAGGTATTATAAGGTAAAGAAGGTTCAATTTATTGCTGGCCTAAGACGCTTTGAAAAACTATCGAATTGAGAGAAGCTTTTAAGCATGAATTGTTCAGACAGTGCAGACAAAACAAGTTGCTGGTTCTAGCTGTGCTAGCTATAGTTCTTGCTGTCTAGATACGTTATGCAATATTTTGCTCAATCACACTACCGTCTGAAAGTATAATGCCACAAACATGGTTCGGTATTCTGGTAGATATATTGCTGAATATTCTGAATATTGTGCCCGCCAAAGTAGCAAATACCGAATTGTCATTGAAATCCAGAGAGAAATGTATAATCTTATGACACTTCTTAGAATGGATAATAGTTTATGATAATATATTATATAAGCAAACGAAATACATAAGATGATTTCAAATCATAATAGATTCCAACCAGTCGATATAGTCGACTTTAACAAGAGCATAAGCGTAACTGTTTTCAAAAAGACATTAAGTGATTCAAAATATTAAAACATTTTTAAAGGTACAATTATGCTACTATTAGTAAATACATATAAACTGACTTCTAGAAATTCAATGCTCAGCAAGGGTGGTCCTAAAAATAACGCGACAAGTTATCGAAAATAGAATTCTTCTGAGCTTGGTTATTTAATTTTATCTAGAAAAATAAATACTGCAAAAATATCGTGATCTGTAAAACTTAGTAATCTGGGAAGAAATAACGAACTCTACGTTCAATGAGAATTTACTGGTAAATAAATATGAATGTTGGCACTTGTGAGAATGATAATAATCAAGTCAGGAATGACACAATTTCCAATTTCCTAAGAAATTCCTCACTTGGTAAGCCATTATGAATAACTTCTTTTAGAGTTTTAGAAACATTCATACCCACTGACACAATTTATGAAAAGAGTATGCTGAACAATGCATCAAGACGCATCCTTTTATAACAGCGAGCTGACTTTTCTTTTGACCCAATCTGACTAGATGGAAATATTTTAAACTAATCTTATCAATTCAAGTGATATTTAATCTGTACCAACTTTAAAGAGATATTAGTTAATCTAGAAGGCAAGTATTGATCATAATTATCAAATTATTTTGATTACAAGTATGCTCTTGGTCTTAGAAATAACCAAATTTATACATTTACCCTTTTGGTAAGCATATAACTTGGTACGTAAAGGTACGCAGTTTGCTTCAATGAACTAAACTACAAGCGGAACAATAAAATGCACCGTTTTATACAGCATTACTAACTGAAATCCTGTTCCTGTAAACGAAGACTTGTTTGAATTCTAGTTCTACTACTACATAGATTAAGTGGCGTTTTTAGTGTGTAACAAAGTTCATGTTCGTAGGGTTTATAAATTAATCATAGATTTTAAGATTAAACACTTGTTGATTAAAACCGATCAAATAGAATACATGAACGAAATATTTGAATAGATTATTGACAAATAATGTAAGAATATTTTGAAGATGCTGAAAGCGCAGTTACATGGACACAGGTATAAGTTACCATGGAAAAGTGAAGGCAAACATTATGAAATCAATCTTCTCCTGAGTTGGTGAGAACTTTTAATTACGATGCTGTTATTTCTCTCATTTTCGAAAGTGAACTTAAGTAAATAACCTAATCATCTACAATTTCCTTGACAAAGATAATTTAATAAAATGCTTTAGTAGGCTTTCTCCATAGGATATTCCATTTTAAAAGTAAGAACAAAGCAAAGAGAAAACGATAAACCATTACGTTAATAAGATTCTAAGTCATATCTCTCGCAGTAAAACGTGAAAGAATTCTTCAAGTAAACGAGTTTACTTGTTTGCCGTAAAAGTCGGAAAGTAGAGCAAATAGCAAAACGCGCAACTTCACCTACTGAAACAGCAACAAGATTAACAAAAACATCTTGTAGAGATAAAAGTAGAGCTTTTGTAAAATTGGAACAGACAAGAATCATCCGTAGGTTTACACTTTTGACACATTGGCTAACTTTAGACAACAGTTTTCTGAGATGGGATAACATTGAAAATACAACAATCGTTTTAAAGTCTCACCTTTTAAAAACTATTCAACTTATAAAAGCGTCTTGAAAGTACTTTTTAAGCTTAACTATGAGCTTTATAAGTTTAAGAAAATTAGAATTAAAAAGTGAAGAGCCGGTTTGTAGTTGTATGGGTTGGCGAGATTATCTGATCTTGGTAAAAACATTTTACGCACAGAAGATATCTGATTTTTTGACGTAGGTATGATTAATAAAATAATTAAATTCTCCATAGCAATTTCATAGAATTTATTTGAAAAATGTTCAAAAGAATCAAACGTCTAGAGATTCTATCAGCAACATCATCTATTTATTTGCCTGTTCAATTTGTCTGAAAATGAGGATATGAAAAAAATTAATGGGAAAAATAGACAAGAATTACTTTCTGTTTTACAAAGTTAAATCAAAATTAATTACTATTAGTAATAGTTTCTTTTAAATTAAAATATTAACAGCAAGAATCTTAACTGGTTGTTTCCTTTTTAATTTGGTTGTTTGATATTGCGTAGGTAGTGATAATTATCGCAACATGGCAGAAATATATTCAGCTGAATAAGATATGCAGATTGTTGTACACCTATGATGACTATCTCAGGCTCGGGGTAAATTCTGAAATTTTGTTTTGTAGTTAGCTGCTATCGCATGCCCGTAAATCTCCAATCATTAAATATTTTCGTTCTAATTTATGTTTTCATTATTTCTACACCAACGCTTACTTGATCGCTATTTAGAGATAAAACAGTGTGTTCAAGTGTCGGCCACTGACTTTATAGTTCTGAAGCAGCTATCCTTTTATAATTAACAAAATGCTTTCTTGTACCGAGTTTGCTCAGATCTAAGGAAGTATCTTAATTGACTCACTGGATTTATATTTGAATACGATCCACTAAACAGTAACTGTTAAAGCAAAAAAATACTTTATTGTCCTCACAATAAAATATATATCTTCTGATCCTATTAGTGATATTTATGTATATATAGAACGTCATATAACAAGGTTATATCAATGACAATTTCTGTTTGTTTCAGGTTTCCGTGGAATTTTAGGTGCTGGAAGATGTAAGATAAACCGAAAAGAAAATAAGACTACCAAGTGGACCGAGACTGCGGCGCTCGCTGTAGAGGAGGACATACGTCACTGTCCGAAAAGCCGTTAAGGAAACAAGAACAATATCTCGAGCCAGAGCGATGCATCGCAGGGGATTCCGCGGTAATGGGAATGCTGGAAATAAGAAGAATGCGTATCTGGGTCTTAAAGCATCCGCGGCCACCTCCTGCAGCTCGCGGATTGGCGGAGGGCCGCTGGTTTCCAAGGCAACAAGGAGGAACACGCTGAATCCTTCAGCTGCACCAAACTGATTCATTGCCACCTTGAGATGTTTTAATGTTGCTTTTATTCAAATTAACGATTTGAAGTAGTTGCCTATCTTCGGAGACATTCAAATCGGCTTTTCCTTTTTTAAAAAAACAGCAGCGCGTCGGATCTAGAATTTATTTGGACGATACTCGGCAAGGATTTTTTAATAATTAAGCTTCCTTAAGAAATACAACTTTATTTCGTGACATGGGCATTATAGATGGAATAAATTTAAATAATTATTATTGTAATTTATTTTTAGAATAAAGATATTTTAAGCTGATTGAATGCATTTCCAACAATGAATCTTTACTATAAATTTGTAAAGTTATATAATCGATTACATCCGCTACTAATGCCTTCAATAAATCATGTAGAATTATCCTTTGAAGAAATACTAGCTTGCCTTTATATTTACTGTATCTAACAATATAATCGTAAGTAGTATAATAATTACTACATAACGTAAGCACAAGAAAACTGCACCTGTCTTAATAGGATGAGAATTACCTGTAATAATTTATTTAGAAAAAGGATGTACACTAGGACCATGAATATGACTATGATGGAATCTACAACGGTATTTGTATTTCCCTAGAATTTACAATTACGACTACGACCTCGAAAACATTGTAAAATGAAGCTACCTACCTAAACAACTGTATAAATTAACTCAATTACTCTACACGCTGTATGTAATGTATTTTTAAAGTTAAAATTGTTATTTCACGCCCTTAAAAATTCCTAGGCTAGTGTTTCCTTCAAAATGGAAATTGCTTATTGTCGACAAACATAATTCATGTTTATTACTACAGTAGATAATCTTTTTTTACATCAAAAATCTTATCTTATGCGAGATTAATCCAGATAGTGAGATTGACTTTTTTTAGTCAGTGGGCATATTATGTCACTACATCATATATACATGTATCTTTGCTATGGTACTTTCTTTTATGGTGCTTGACATATCTTGTAATAAATCTTAGATTTATTAAGTGTTAGTAAAAACAAATTACCATATAATGCAATTGGAGATCTTAATCTTTAGGATCTAAACTTTTGTAATGCTAAGCTGTAGTGTATATCTTAATTTTTTAAATAACTTCTAGAAGCAAATCTTGCAATGTGGTCGCACGAAGTGTTAGTACTTCAGTAGAAACTAGTACTTGAGACGGTAACACTAATGAGGCAAAGTCAACGTATTGCCTTCGAAACTGAAGATACTAATGTATGATGCTATCTAGGTATTGTACATTTTACTTTTTTAAGGTGTACTAAGAATTTCCACAATAATACCTCTTACCTATTTTTCATACATCACTTAGCATTTGTAGATACATAAAATTTATGACCTGGCTCTAGATTAGATTATATTCATCCATTTGAGAAAATATCTTCAATGTCTTACCACTAAAAATAAATAATAATTACAACTGTTCTGTTACAACTGGCAACACAAAAGGCTAGACAATAAGCAAAAGGGATTGAAAGTCAATATTCAAGTCACATTACTTTCTACTATGTACTTGCCTATATGATTTAATACGAATTATCATCGATTTTCTTCAAGTTTTCTTTGCATTGTGTCCAACACCACTTTTATCCATTAAATCTTTTTGTTACAGCTATGTCCGCTATAGTAACATGTCATGACCATCATATAACAAAAACTTAACTTACTGAGAGTTTTAAGCATTTTTTACATTTTGCCTTTCCAATTAATTTAAATAAATTTCCATTACCTAATTATGATATATTACTCTTAGACAGAGGAGTTTCTTATGTTTGCTGAAGTGTATCAGTCAAATAACGATATAACTAAAAATAATCCCTAATTAGCAAATATCATATAATAAAACAGATTCATTTAATTCCTTTTACATTTGTAATGATGTATTATCATTAATATCACAGTAAGAAATTTGAACAATAGATCACTGTAAAACATTACACATTTAGAGTAAAATACTGCCTCTTTAGAGTGGATTGTTATAAAATTTTGTATAATTTGTTTTCTATTTAGACTGAAAATTTAGAAAGTACGAAAAATTAAGAGTAAAATGTAGTGTAATTTTCTTATTCTGTCAATTTATTTATTTGCTTGTTTCAGTGTGAAAAAGTTACTATACATGAGTAGAGACATGATTGTTTTAGAGTGTGATAAATTTACACTAACATTATATTGAAGTTAAGTCTATAGTCTACACGAAGATACATAGATTCATATCTATGAATCTATCTTTCGATTAAGATATCTATCTTACTCGAAATATATTGTACGTTTAGAATGGTTAGTGTACAAAATCTTTTACTGTGTAGATTAGAAACCGGATTTGCTATTCACAGTATAGGAATAACAAAAGATACTTGCGAATTACACTTTCTGCCTTCAGGATTACAGTGCAGGACTATAGTGACAAGAGCAATGCAAGTTTAAACTTGTCAAAGCATGGAAATTCCTGTGCAAACCTGCGCGAGCGGGGTATTGGGAATCTTCCGAACTGTTGCTATATATTTTTATTATTTGGTGGTGTTTGAGAGAGGATGAGGGGGGCTGGAAGCTGGAGTAAGTTGAAAATAAGTGAAAAATTGCGAAATACCGGAAAAATTGATCATTTTTAATGATTTTTTACAATTTAAGGGGGCAAATCCCCCCCAAATCTACCTCCTTACTACAAATGTTCATGTTTTAGAACTTTTCACCTCTGTAGTCCCTAAGAAGAAATGTAAATGCTGAAATTATCCTTTTCATCCCTCCAAATTATGGAAAAGTGATAAAAATAGGTGAAGGGGCATCCCCCGAAAACGGTGAGTGATGGAGGAAAACTGAGGTCATATTCGGATTCAGGAGGTCATTTTACATAAGAATCAGCAGGAATGGTGTCAGGGGCAGAATTTTCTTTGCCGACCAGTGTTATTTACGATATAGAAACAATCGTTCTACAATTATCATTTTCACGAGTTTTTTTAACTGATCATCCACATCCAGTTCCATTTATTCGTTTTGGATCAGTTAGTTAGATTTGCATTCGAACAATCAAGGATAGAGTTATACGAGCCAAAATTCTTACAGTTAAATAAGTTATCGACAGATTGTAGGCAGTTTAATATGTCACATCCTTTTCCATACAATCTTACGATATTACAAGTTTATTGAGATCACCATAACTAACAATAAGAATATACCTTGAAACAGAATGCAAATAGTAAAGGTCGAAAATAATCCTTTTCATCCCTCCAAATTATGGAAAAGTGATAAAAATAGGTGGGGGGCCATCCACCGAAAACGGTAGGTGATGGAGGAAAACTGAGGTAATATTCGGATTCAGGAGGTCATTTTACATAAGAATCAGCAGGAATGGTGTCAGGGGCAGAATTTTCTTTGCCGACCAGTGTTATTTACGATATAGAAACAATCGTTCTACAATTATCATTTTCACGAGTTTTTTTAACTGATCATCCACATCCAGTTCCATTTATTCGTTTTGGATCAGTTAGTTAGATTTGCATTCGAACAATCAAGGATAGAGTTATTCGAGCCAAAATTCTTACAGTTAAATAAGTTATCGACAGATTGTAGGCAGTTTAATATGTCACATCCTTTTCCATACAATCTTACGATATTACAAGTTTATTGAGAACACCATAACTAACAATAAGAATATACCTTGAAACAGATTGCAAATCGTAAAGGTCGAAAATAATCCTTTTCATCCCTCCAAATTATGGAAAAGTGATAAAAATAGGTGAGGGGCCATCCCCCGAAAACGGTAGGTGATGGAGGAAAACTGAGGTCATATTCGGATTCAGGAGGTCATTTTACATAAGAATCAGCAGGAATGGTGTCAGGGGCAGAATTTTTTGCCGACCAGTGTTATTTACGATATAGAAACAATCGTTCTACAATTATCATTTTCACAAATTTTTTAAATTGATCATCCACATCCAGTTCCATTTATTTGTTTTGGATCAGTTAGTTAGATTTGCATTCGAACAATCAAGGATAGAGTTATACGAGCTAAGATTCTTACAGTTAAATAAGTTATGGGCAGATTGTAGGCAGTTTAATATGTCACATCCTTTTCCATACAATCTTACGATATTACAAGTTTATTGAGAACACCATAACTAATAATAAGAATTTACCTTGAAACTGATTGCAAATAGTAAAGGTCGAAAATAACCTTTTAAACAAAATTATCTTAAAGTAATGGGTGACCCGCAAGGATCGCTTATAAGCCAGCGCTCTTTAACTTTATAAAAAAGGTACCTGATAAATACCTGTGAATGTGGATAATAGTATATTAAAGAACAAGTTTTATACGACATGATTTATTGCACGAATGCTAGTTTAAAAAACGACCGCGTAGCGGGAGTTTTTTTAAGCATGAGTGCAATAAATGTCTTATAAAACGAGTTCTTTATACTATTTTTTGTACTTTGCACCTCTTTTTTACTAATTTTATCCGTTTTAAAATAAAAATTGGCACTTTTAAAATTTGGGGAATTTTATCGTGGTTAGTACCAACAATCGATAAATGTCAAATTTTGACATTTGAAAATTCAAATTTTAATTTAACAATGATTTCAATGACATTTCATTTGTCATGGTTCATGAGTGACAACCTCGAAAAACTAAATTACACTAGTTCTAATTCGAAACTCAAATGAGCTAGTTCAGCACTACTTTCGGTTCTGAATGAGCCTTGATAAACGCAAAGTACAAAATAGTATATTAAAGAACAAGTTTTATACGACATGATTTATTTCACGAATGCTAGTTTAAAAAACGACCGCGTAGCGGGAGTTTTTTTAAGCATGAGTGCAATAAATGTCTTATAAAACGAGTTCTTTATACTATTTTTTGTACTTTGCACCTATTTTTTACTAATTTTATCCGTTTTAAAATAAAAATTCGCACTTTTAAAATTTGGGGAATTTTACCGTGGTTGGTACCAACAATCGATAAATGTCAAATTTTGACATTTGAAAATTCAAATTTTAATGTAACAATGATTTCAATGACATTTCATTTGTCATGGTTCATGAGTGACAACCTCGAAAAACTAAATTACACTAGTTCTAATTCGAAACTCAAATGAGCTAGTTCAGCACTACTTTCGGTTCTGAATGAGCCTTGATATAAACGCAAAGTACAAAAATCAGTTTATTGTTTATTGTGAGCGATATCACATTTTAAATAGAAGTGTACCGAAAGCATTATAAGCCATGGAGACTTCCAATGTAGTTTTTGGGTGGTCATCTAGATCAATAGTGAATAATTGTGAACATATTGACTACTTAGGTGGTAAATTAGTTAAAAATCATATATTTTTAAGACATATATGCAATTTGATGTTTTCTAAAATTTTAAGAACCGCTTACTCCATATTATAGCACCAATTCTGCTTGCATGGGTGGCATTGACATATGGGCGATTTTGCATTTTAAGTTATCAAAATGATTGTAAACATACATTCATTGACAGTAAGATTTTCGTTGTTATGTCTAACTTTATATATATGTGAAATCTATTATTAGTTAAGAAACGTAGGATTTCTTACGTCACGATAATGTACGTGAATATAACACTAGACACAAAGCCAATATTGTATTATAAAGCCATAGATTTAAAAGAATTGGAACAGACTCTACTTATGTATCCATGAAGCGTTTATAAGTTTCCGCACAATGATCGTCGACTAGAGTCAAATGCATTTAACGAAAATAATTAAGATAATAATACTATAGCACACAGGAATTTTTTGATGACGATCTCAGTAACATATAAATATATGCAAATTGTAACTATGTATTATGAAATATCGTGTGATATTATAACAATGTTCTTTCTCAGATTTTACATGTGTTTGACTGTTGTAAACATTTTGTGTACTTATATGCCACCAATAAATATTATTATTATAATTTATTAAAGATCATCAGGTTTTGTATTAATTTAAATTATTACAGATTTCTAGCTTTTAAGTTATATAAGATAGTATTAGTTCGACTTGGCTAAAACTGACACATTTGTTATGTGCTGGTATCACATAAAGAGTATCATAGAAAATAGTATCATACAAAACGTATTTTTCTATTCTGCGTCTATAATAAAGCTGTTAAAGCACCCAAAACAATGCGTTAATAGCTCATTTGAGTGCTTTAATAGCCCAACTTTTTCAAAGTTGATAGCATTGAAGAAAATTGAAAAAACAGAAAATTGACAAAAACTTCACTCTAAAAATTTGAATTTCCTAATGTCATATCAGTGTTGTCAACGACCACAAAATTACCTAAATTTTGAAATTGAGATTTTTCTTATTTAAAAGGGGAATAAAAGGCGCACAATAGAAAAAAATAGCATAAAAAAACTCGTTTCATACGTCATTATTGCAGTCGTCCTTTAGATTTGGACTCGTGCATTAAATCTTGCCTTATGAAACTCGTTCTTTAATATACTATTATATACTCTTTTATATCTCTATTCACATCAAATAAGTTTACGATATACATAATCATGATCATGATAGAACTTGTAACTGTTGGTAGATTAACACATACTCCGTGGAAAATTAAAATCTAAATATAATATATCAAAATAATTGTTTCAAGTATAAATATTCAGAAATAATCTTCACATGATATCTGCTGTTGATAAAATTTTCTATCTGTAGCATTATTCAACATACCCATTATTGTATTTCAAAATGTATCTAATTATTGTTAAATATTATTAATTATTGATACTTAAATATTTTTTATAAAAAAATCAGTGTATAATAAGAAGACCTAATACGTTTCAAAGTAATTTTAATACATCTTGGGTAATGAAGGAAAAATTGCTATATTTGCTATTAAATATAGTTGTGATGTTATAAAGTGCAAATAAAGCTTTTTTTGCTAACATTTTTAACATTTTGCTGCTATTACTATGCATGAGGCTGTTGATCTTGAATAAATTCGTTAATAAGACACATGTCCTATTCGCTCATGTTGCAGCTTGTTTATCTGAAAACAAATTCTAAAAACAAAGGTCTAATAACAGCTTAAAATAAAACATTTTATTTATAAAAAGAACATTTAAATGCCTAATAGATAAGGTAAGTTAATTAGATTACAGGGCAATTTTTATTAGTTTAATTTAATTTTAAAAACATAAAAACCATTCGGCATTATAAAAAAATTACATTACGAGTTCTAATCGGCGATACTAATACATTTTACTAGAACTTGAAAAATTACTTGATTCCAGTAATCCTTTTCAGTAAACTGAAACCATCATGAAATACGCATTAAACTTGTAAATTTCACAAGATGAATATTCGATCTTGGGACTGAACGTTTTCAGTGAATGTAAGTAAATGAATGTCAATAAATAGAAAACAAAAATTTTAGAACACGTTTAGAAGCTTGTTTTGCTGTCTAATGGGGGACATTTTGAACACTTTTTATAAAAATTGTTAAAATTAGGATTTCAACTCAGAAACTAGGGCTTCAGGGGTAGAATGCGATTCTTTTTAAGCAAGATTGCCAGTTATGGCAATGTTTTTTTCTAAATTACTTGAAAGATAATTAAAGTAGAAAAAATTTATACAGAAGTTTTTGTTTCTTTTCATGTCTTCTACCACCCCTTAAAATTAAGGCGTAGTACTCCTGACCCTATATTATTACTGATAATAGATTAATTATAGTAAGATTAGTTATAATTTAATTTAAAACTCTTAAGTTGTAAAAAACTCTTTTAATTTGGTTTCGTCTGTCTAGCAGGTAGTTCCAGATATTAACACCGACAACATGTCTGGGATTACTAGTGACACTTCAGTAGAGTATCTTATACTCTAATACACCATGCACACAAAAAAATCTATTGTTAAATTGAACCAAAATTTAGTTTTAAGATAATATGTTTTAATTGACCATAAGTAGCTTTACTCCAAATATATAATATAGTTGATCAGAATAAACCATAGTATTGTAAATTATTGTAAAATAAAGCTCAGCTATTTTACAGATGTATATACTTTATTTTCATATAGAAGTTAGAGTATAATTGTTCCATATACTAATTGGAATTATAATGTGAGTTCCTTCTAAGAATTCTTTAAAAATCATGAGATTGTTTTAAATATATCGTATTCCTTATGTTTAGAAAGTGCTTAAGACTGCAATCGTAGCTCGTAGCATTGTTTTGACTATTTTATATCAATCATCATTCGCATTTTGTTCGTACCAAAGGAACGCAGTTTCATTTTCATTTCATGTTTAGTGGTGATAACTACTAAAAAATCTAGCTTTTATTGGTTTTATATTAAGTGCCATTACGTGTTTTTAGTACATATACTGGTAAAGAAGTTATAAGAATTTCGATTTCCATAAGAATATAATCGAGGAGTTATTAAAGCTATGAAGTGCAAAGCCCGCAAATTATACAAAAATTTTAAGTTCCGTTTGAATTTATTGATTAGATGTTTAATTTAATATATTGGTTAAATATTTAAAAATTAAATGGATTAATTAGTGGATTAATAAATGCGTGTGTTTTTAGAAAATGATATTACAGAAGATTTACTGGATAAAATGAATTACAATGCTTTAAAAGAACTAATTCCTTCAGTAGGACGGAGAATAAAAATTGCCGAAAATGTAAAGGAATATTTCAGGTAAATGCTTAAATATTTTACTATAACAAGGATTCAATATCAAAATTTATCATTAATAATGCTTTCAGAATAAATCTGGCTTTCTGGATGGACCAATAGAAAACAACCAAAACCCGTGTATGGTGGATGATGACTTCAGTGATGTAAATATTAATGAACTGAACAAATATGTGAATCCCTCTGATTATTGTCGTTCTTCTTAATATCCATTAAATTGTATTAAATATGTTGCTAGTGGAGTTTTAGTTTATAACTAAGTTAATGAATAACCATTTATGTGCAAAATTAGATGTAGGTATATGTTTTAACAAAGCAGATCACAGTAAATGTTTATTTCATGTGGAATTTACTTAAACTTTTAGAAAATAATGTCCACATTAGGGCATACAAAGTAACTTGTGAACTAAAGGTTATTTGTGTAAAAATATCTGAATTATATTCAAACTGCCCTACGGCACTTCATAATCTTAATAATGATCTGTATGTGTCACCAGATAAGAAAGAAGTATTTTTACTTTGAATATTTTACTATTACGGTTTCTTGTATTTTTCTTGCGTTTTGAAAAAGCATCTTTAGCTGCATGATAGTATAACATACGAACTATATAGATATTAAAAAGAGGACATATGTAAAGGAAGGAGAGTATAAACTTTGTATTGTAGTTTTTAAAACATTGACTTTTTTTATGTAGATGATTTGCAAAAAATAAAGTTATTTAAATTTTTAATGGCTTTAATTACTTATATGCACCTGAATAGGAAACCAATTCTAAATAATATACCATTTAACCATATACTATTTGGTAATCAAACCATATGTATGTTCAATCTGAAAATAAGCCTAATCTTAATTTAATTCACTAGTAAGAGTATAATTGAACATACTGTATTGGTAATATTATATTTGTATATACTTGGATAAACTATACTGTATTTTTGAAATAAGCTCAGTGCTAATGTCCCTTTTATTTTAGTGCTAAGTTATTTTTGAATATAATAATAGCAGCAACGGAAGGTTACTATTTACTCATATGGAAATTAAATAATGAAAATAAAGTATTGTTCATGTGAACATATTTTAGGCTTGCTCATATTTAAAGCTATTGTATGGTTAACATAGTTTAATTATTATAGAATCAACTGGACTCTAGATTTCTTTGTGTGTGGTAGCTGAATATTGGTGTAGTTTAAGCAAATAAATAAGCTATTGCAAAAAAAAAGGTAATTCTTACTATAATTTCTCATATTTTGATGACATTTGATATTATTTCAACTTCATACTACCTGCTACCTAAATTTACCTGCAGACGGATGTTAAGCGATATGTTGATGATTGGGGTTTATAATTTAGAGTTTGACAACTTATTAGAGTTTTAAATTAGAGTTTACTACATTAATAAATGGTAGAAAAACAGACTTAATTTATGGAACTCTTACTAAGAAGTTCTGTATTTTTAACTTATTGTTACTTATATTAGTTATTTATCGTTAATTATCAATAATATAATGTACTATTTTATTGTTATCTTATGTACATAATTCTGATACACCAGACACCACAAGAAATAACTGATCAGACGTTCAATAAAGAACTAATTGTAAGATGAAATTGTTAATTGCATAAAATTATTTCAATCATTTTTCAAAAATGCATTTTATAGGTTATGTTAAAATATTCGTCTTCTGTACCAATAGAATGAAAAAATTATACTAAATTAAATTAATTAAATTAAAAGTTTCTATCTGTCACTGTTCAATTTAAGAATATTTTATAGAAATTAAAATTAACTTTGATCTTGTTATTCTTATGTCTATCTATGGTAATTTAATAAAATATTGATGAAACGTTAGTAATTTTTAATACATGCCAAACTTTGTCCGTCATAAATAAGATTCTGTTATGGGAGTACTAGAACCAAAAATAATTTCAATTCTATTCTTATAAAATTTATGACAATACTAAAATAGAAAACAGTTATAAACACAAATAACGTTTAACAAGAGAAAAATTAAATAATAATTTAAATAAACTTATAATTTGAAAATTTATAAGTCCATAATACATTAACATATAATGTTTCAGAATCCCCATGGTTTACACACGGCATTTCATTAAAATAATCCGGTGTTTTACACGTTGTAGATACGATAAAAGTAATAATATAAAAGATTTATTAACACTATTTTAATATATAATGTAATTTCCGGATGAACTCTAGCACGTAGTAGTATTATCAATACGTAAGAATACCTATATACCTATAAGGTATTTTTGCATGCTTGGAATATTTAAAATTATGCAAACGTGAAAATTTTAATGCTGCATGGAAATTTGGCATATCAACAAATACTATAATAAATAATAGTAGTAAATTTGTTTCACTATATAAAAGATACATAATTATTTAAATATTATTTATACTATTAGGAGACAAATTGGTGATTGCATTATGCAAATCTGTTCATCTGTGCAAGAAAATAAAATAAATAAAGCAATGCACATAATTTAGAGAATTGGATATAAGGAATATTATGTTATATATTATTTTATTGACAACTTTTAAGATATTTCGAAACTTCAAATTTCTAGTTTAAAGAATGAACTGTCTGCTGTCAATTACATGCATAAGAATTAGTCACATTAGAAAAAATACTACATTCCTAGCTATCAATACCTTGAGTATCACTAAGAAAAGCATTTAAGAGGACCAATTAAATTTATTTAATTCAACTAAATATTTACTTGAATAAATTAAATTTTATTTTATTTCACTAAATATTTAGTAGAATTAAATAAATTTAATTGGTCCAACTAATGTTTTTCTTAGTGATAGTATAGCTGTCAAAACTAACCGCTTGATTTTAGTTTTCAATAAATACTGTACAGATTACCTACTAAAAAAATGTTTGCAGTAGTTTTACAATTTGCAAACGTGTTTCGAAATTGTCGAGAGTCTGATAGAATTGCAACTTCAATTAGCGTAATCAATCAGTACGTGTAAAGAACAATATGCATTAACTAGTAACCAAACAGATTTAATTGAAAGAAAAGTATTGCACAATTGCCAAGAACAAATGTCAATCTACATGCTGATCAACATGAAAAGATTGTAGTCCAATATCGAATGGTTGATAGAAAAGTACGTATTGTCATTACGGACACGACGTGTTATGTTCAGTGGTGTCAAGACCAATCAAGTGAATATGCGAAGCATGCTTGAGGAATATAACTGACAGCTGACGGTAAAGGTACATTAAATAATTACAATACTGATTGCCAGTTAGTAATTGGTAGCTGAAATTCTTGACAATAAGGAAGAGATGGTCAGAATTTTGTTCTTGCCCGAACCTCACCGAAGATATAGGTTTGAAGATGACCGTTTTATTCTAAAGTTACAATTATAATGCCTTCTTTTTAAAACTAGGTTATTTACGGGGTTTATTAATATTAATATTTTGCTGCCATTCAGTTTAGAAACAAAAAGACACGCTGGAATACATTGTTCTTGTGGATTTTGATTTGCTGAAGATAAACATTTGATGGAAATTATGGATTTCCCTTTTCTGAATGGAAACTTGGCTATCTGTTGTTAAGTAAGCTTCTTTGGATCATTCGTAAATTGTGTCTATATACTGCTAATAATCAATAGACTTTTAAAATCTCAGTTATTTTGTTTACTGTTCATGAAGTTAATGGTATAAGTATTAGATGTGCAGTTAGTTTTACAGATCTGTATCCATCGTTTTATAGCAGTGTCTTTGATGAAATAAACATATAGTAAATATACTCGATATATATTGTAATGAAATATTCACATGTGTTATTCATATATAGCTGCTATGAAATAAAAATGATGTTATAGTTATTTGTTAATTTATTACATTGCGTTCAATTTAAAAAATGCGAATTATCAACCTAATGAGTAGTCTACTTAAAATTTGTTAATTTAAGAAGTTTGGTCCATTATTCACGAGTTTTCCTTATTAGTTTTGGCATATACAATGTACAAGAAAATTAAAAAAATGATTATAAATGCTGCGTATGTTTTTATACATGTTTTGATGTAATGTCAAAACTATGAAAATTTTAAGGCCGTATAAAAGGGTTATGGTATACATGAAGATTTGATCTCAGGTAAAAGCATAATGATGAAAAAATTCAATTATTATCAAAGAAGATTAATTTAATGTTGAGGTTGTTAAACGGTAGTTGGACAATAAAGGCCTCCCAGGGAGAGGAGGATAAGAAGGGGTAGCAAAAATAAAATCCTTTTATTAATTGCTAAACCATTAAAAATGAATGAACTTTAAAATGCATTTGAAGTTCATTTAGTTTTTAGTCTAAGCATAACCGAGTTTGTTGAGGAATATACTGTAATGTACGTCAGAGATAAGTCAGGTAACAATTTAGTCCAGTGCCGAAATTACATGAAGGATTAAGCACTTTCATTTCGGGTCAGGTAGTTACCTATGCTTGATGTCTATATAAATGTTGTTAAAAAAGATTTTATAAATATAAAATTCAAAGAAAATGTTTTCAAAAGAAATATTTACCACTAAAAGTGGCCAAGTTATTACTTGGATTGCATATTAATAAATAAACTGTTTTGGACATCAAATCTCGTATATAGGGTTTGCAGAAACAGAAGCGACCCTAAGGTCGGTCAGCCGGGCGTATGCCCGGGGCCCCGCGAGCTAGTGGGGCCCCACACCCAGCTACCTTATTTTAATCAACAACACCAAAGCGTCGGGAAATAAAAAGGTGTCTAACACTTCTCGAGACTTTAAGATAAACAGTAGCAGTGCGTCATAGCATTTTGTTATCGGAAGTACCTACTAACAATAAACTTGGTGCACTGATTATGTCACTCAAATGCACGTCTATGCGTGCGCATATGCATGGATGGTACTCTTGAATGTCGTTTGAACTGCCAAACCAGTGGGAGTGATAGAAACAGCAATATATAAAAATATGTATTTAGTATTAAAATAAAGATGGATAGACTTTATATTTCAACGCTTCTCGTAAGCAGGTCTCACAACACCTAAGCGTTGTAACACTTCGAGAAGCATCGAGAGAAGTGTATGCGTTATCTTATAACCTACCACTACTGCTTAGTAGTACTTACACGTTGCACCGCCAGTCGTCCGAGAACATTTTGTATACAGGGTGTAACTAATATAACTAAAAACCTCGTAGTGGGGGAGAGTAGCTGTAATGATTTACAACATATTTTCCTTATCGACATGTGGTCGCTTCCTGCTAGTTTTCCAGAAAATTGCATTGTAAATTTTATATATCCCCATTGTACTCACATTACATTAAAAATAATAAGCAGGCTTGTTGCTTGTTTCATACTTTTAATATGAGCACACTTAAAATTTAAAATGGGATTTTCTCAAAAACTAGCAAGAAGCGATCACATGTTGATAAGGAAAATATGTATGTTATAAATCTTCTATTACAGCTACCTCCCATTACGAGGTTTCTAGTTATATTAGTTACACCCTGTATATTTATTTATTCACTTTTTTATTTACTGGTGACCTCACTCAAGATTTGTGCCCGGGGCCTCAAAATTCAAAGGACGGCGCTGTGCAGAAATCAATACAAAAGGAAGTCGCAGGTTTTTTTAATGTTTCACACTATTTCGATGTACAAGGTGTAGCCAAATGTTTTAAATAATAGGTAGAAGTGGAAATCTTATCCATACAGTATCATATTGGGAAGTCAACGTTGTTATTAGTGCTTTATTAGTGAAAAGTATCACAAAAAGAAGAATTAATACTACTTATCTATATATATAGTTAGAAGTTCTTTATATGATTAGCTAAGACCAGGTTTTGTAAAGTAAGTTGCAAGGCTACTTAATAATTAAAATTAGTATTACCTTAAAATAAAATTCAATTAATCCATTAAAAAAATCATTTATAAAATCCAATATTTACCTAATAAAATGAGATTACAATTCTGTTGACATCTTGATAATTATTTTTCTTGTTTACCTAAATAGGCTACGCTCATTTTGGTAGTAAAAATCATTTCTATTTATCATTTATATTTGATTGGAAAATTTGGAGTTTTTTAAAGGGAAACAGAACCGTCTTTTTTTAAGAAAAGTTCAAACTATATCCTTTAGGATTCATTTATTTGAATTAGAATTAACAACAAACCTACAAAAATTTATATTTCTAAGTGGTATACTATTGTTTTTATCGGACGATACGCAATAAAAGGTACCCATTTTTAGGAACATTTTCATTAAAAGTAAGTTAAATATTTTTTTTACAAGGTATATGCCATAGCTCTATGTGATTTTTGTAGGAGTTAGAAAAAAACCTTGCGGTTCTTAGGCTATTAATTTCCAGGCAAAAAAGTATTTTATTTAAGATTTATATGAAAAAATAGCAAACTATGTTTGCTTGTTTATTAATAGAGATAGCGTCAATATTTTTTCGCTAAATGAACACTTATACTTATTACATTATTTTTTCAAAAAAATGCTTCTAATTTTAACAATAAAAATGAAGTAACAAAAAAACTATTTTTAGTGAGAAGCGGCTTGGACAAAAAATTGTTTTTTGTTATTGCACTTTTGTTGTTAAAATTAGGAACATTTTTTTGAAAAAATAATGTCTACATATGAAAAGGTTAGATTTCGCGAAAAGATATTGACGCTATCTCTATTAATAAACAAGAAAACATAGTTAACTTTCATAGTTAACATAATAAACATAACGTAGTTTCTTTCTAACCCCTACAAAAATCTCATAGATCACAGTAATACTACCATTATTAATTAATGGTAAAAAGTATTACATTACTTTTTCCATTACATTGTTTCTTACATACACCATATTTAAAAAGACTTTAATAATTTTATCTTTAACCTACTGCTGTCTCAGTTGTTTCTTAATACATAATAATTGAAATTATTGTTAGCAATTTATGAGTGGAAAACTTTTTCCTTGAAGCATAGTTTTAAGAAATTATAACATGCATTTATTATTTGAGGGATTTTTCCTGAAACTACTTAATATACTTCTTTATATATGAGTATAACAATAGCGAAACTAGGGTTTCTGAGTCTCGGCAGTTTTTTTATTCCCGGGACTCTAGAAAGTCCCGAAACTCTGGGTAGTAGTTTTTACATAGTATATGATAGAAATCTACCAAAGTTCATATATTCGTTTGCTAAAATTGCTAATGTTCTAATAACTTTCTTTAATAAGGTTCATAAATAAATTTTCCTGTCATAAAATTATTTTTTGCTATCTTCTATCGCAAAACCTTACCTATGTAGTGTTAAATGTTTGTCGGTAAGTTTGAAACCACAGCTTTTACAAAAGATATTTTTGCGAAATATAATAATTCTGCTGAGCAAGTATTACTTTAAAAAATTTTTGTGAAGTTTCAAAATAAACAGTTTTATAAACAGTAAACCACTGTTACTTACTAGAAAAAATGTCTGGTATTGCGCACACAAATCTTATTATTTCTGATACATTGAGATATTGTTGAGTAATCATTTTCTGTATACCTGGAATTGATTCTTTTTAACTGCCACTTACATTTCCTCTGAAAAAAGTTTTTCCAGGAATTTCAATAAATGCATAATGCATATTTTATAAGTATATGCACAATACACACAACTGTGTTTTTACAAGGCCTTGAAACAAAAACAAAACTAAAAAAAAACTAAAAATATCTAGCAAAAAGCTATATACAAATACATTTAAATTGACCTTTACGGACGACCTTAATTTCAAGAATTTTAATTAAATGCATGTTATTGGAGTTATTTTTCCAGGGATTGTATCCAGACAAATATTAGGTGATTTCGAATCACTAACCTAGATGGATAAGATAAAAATAGTAGTGAAGAACAAAATGCATAAGATAGGTACTTATTATACTTATAGGTACTTTATATAAAGAAGATCGAATGAGTAAATTACCATATCAAGACATCCCTAGATATGGTTTACAATTACCTAACTGAACTACTATAATATTAACACTTTTATTGATTCATTGATAAAATTAAATCCGTATACAATATCTGCTGTGAATTCCACCAAACTAGGAGTGATGTTAATTCTGAGTTACATACAATACCAATGGCAATTTTAATATTTATGCCCTTGTTTAGAGATTATTCGAGTAAGATAATGCTGTATCAGTATATTTATTACTTAATTTCGAGAAAATATAAACAGTACTCTGCAGGAGTTTATCAGTTGATCAATTTAGTAGTAACATTTGATACTCACATTTACTCCTCTTCGTACTGAAACCTCTCCTTTGGCAATATATTACTAAACCAAATCCTATAGAAACTCATATTTCAACAAAATACATTATAACTACTATCACATTACAAACGACTACAAAAAAAATTAAATTTGTAGCTCAATAATTAAGTGAATATTAGACAAGTCTACCATAAAATATGTCCCCCGCCAAATTTAGGATATGAATATTATTAAAACTCAAAATTACAAACAAGTAATTTAAATGAATTTATTCATAACGCAATAAAATTACAAGTATATTATTCAAAATGGCGTTCTTGACAGCGGCTGATGAATCAGAGGGTCGCTTGCCGACCGGAGTTGCTGTTAGAATCTCATTATTTCTACTCATAAATTAGTGAGCTGTGTCAAGGCGGGGCAGCAAACAAGTAAAAATCCTACATTATGTATTCCTTAAAGAATCTTAATAATAAGTTTCGTTTTCAAACTTTCCTTGACTAACTTTTAATTATCTACCCATTTTAAAAATGAAACAAGAAATGTAAAAACGACATCGTTTATAAACCAAGACAAAAGCAACCTGGAATTCGTATAACTCGAACAATTTCTTGATTAGAAAATGCTACGGTGTATAATTAAAGAACATTTGGTAGACGGTTAACATATTTATGACTTCGGTTATTCACTAGTTTAACACAAATGTGTTTTTGTTAAAGGAAGTGATTCAACAACAATTTCACTTTTGTGTGTAACTTTATTAAACTTTAATGAACTACCTGTTATGTCAGTGATTATTGCTTTTAAAAATTAAATTCTCATTTTTTTCAGTAAATAATATAGTACGCCATTACAAAATCTTAATGGTGATTTTATGCAAATTTTTTATTTCAAATATATTTTCTAACTAATCAGATTAAATTTTATTAAAGAGTGAGATTAAGCTGCTTAAAATATAAATCTGTTAGAAATCGTGAAACATAATATTAATCTGCAGATTTGATCTTGCAACTTGATCTCATGTATGGGCTTCGCTTATCTAAATTTCTTAATTCACTTTATTATTATTTACTACCTACTGGTTTTATAGGAAAATAAACATGCAATATTTGAGAGGCAAACACAAAACCAATCTAGACAAACTGGTTCGAGCGTTCATCTGCCATTATTGCGTTTTTAGCAAAACTCCACGGAGTCTGAACAATAAAAACAAAAATTAATTATAATTAATAAAACATAAATGAATTATCAATGAGATTAACATTAAGAAAAAGAAAGAAAGGCGGTATCAAAAATTCTTGATCATTTTCTCATACTACGCACAACCACATAGCACTGCATTGACGTGAGTGCTATCTCCGACTTTCCCAAGGTTAGAAAGCCCAAGATAATCATATTTTCAGTAGTTTATTACATTTATTAAAATAGCATGAAATATTTTTTATTATCAAACGCATTTTCTTTTTGGAGGTTTTATACAATGTTATGTTAAACGGCTAAAGAAATTTGTGCCAAGAATGCATGCGATATGTCATCTCAAGAGGCAGATACTTGATAATAAGAAAGAATAATAAACTTAGTTTATTATCCTTCTTCTGATTATTATATGATAACCATACAAAAATATGTAGTACTAAATTGAATTTTTCTTTCAAAAGATAGTGAAGTGAATGGCATCTCCCATAACATAGCATTGTAATGTCTAGTTCCATTGATATCAACCAACTCTAGAGAGAAGAAAGCTGTTTCAGTTCATTATTTTTAGTGAAATGTTTGGTTTTTGCAAAAGAATAAAACAATAATGAAATGCCGGATGTGTTTATCAATTATGAAATGTAGACATAGCCTCCAGAGTATCAATAGATTTTTCAGCTAGGAAAGCCTCTACTACCATTAATATACGCATAAACGTGGCAGGAACGGAGAAAGACTTTAATTGGGTTTGATGCATTTCATTCAAACATACATTTAGAAAGTACAATTGGTTGATTGAAGTTAATTGTTCTGAAACTAACTAGTAAAACTGACTAGTTAATAGATGAAACATATAGCTAAGATGGCCTATAAAAGAAACGTTTTTGGATTTTTCCTTAGTATTTGAGTTTGAGTTCCGTAGTATAAACCAGACAACGCTAACATACTGAAAAATTAAAAATGTGAGTTTTGTCATGAAACTTGCTACTAAGGATACAAATTGAATTTTAAACAACTTTTTCTAATATCTTTTATTGATATCTCCAACGCGAAGCGAAATATCGAGAATTGGCCCTGTTTGAAGGGTCGTGGTAGGCTAGGTTTACAGTTCACATTTAAGTTGAGTGCCAACAACATTTAAATTTTTACTTCTTAAAATAACGAAACTACGGAAGTGTATTCATCTTAAATGCTACATACTGTATATTTCAAATAATTAGAAATATTGCATGTGCTGACATCTATGGCATTTTATTAGAACCACTGAAAATGCGAAATTATTCCCCAGGGTCATTCTCGTTTGGTTTAGAGATTGTGAGCAATGGGTCATTTTTATGGATAATAGACTGTGTGAAATGTGTTATTTTCTATAGTTGTCGTAGATAAATACATTTATTTCATAATCAGTTCTTTTTATTATGGAACTTTTCTGCAGCAAATATCAATAATATTTTCAAAACGTAAACTTTGCATAATGTCATTTTCAATAAACAATATTGATAATTTTTTTTAAATGACTTGGTCCAAGATTATTTCTTAAATAATTTTTTACATGTTTAAGAACGGAGAAAGATCGTTGCATCTCCAGTTGCATTACATATCGTCATATTGGTACTATTAAAAGTGTTTTTAAAATTTTTCAACATTGGGAAATGTTGACAATTGACAAATGGCATTAAGGAATTTCACCCATTCAAAAGCGTGATACTTAGGCGAATGTCAAATCGGACGCGCAGATTTTGCTAGAAGGCAAGCATTCGGGGCGACAGAGATGATATATTTCTTACAGGTCTGCTGCTAAACAGTATATTCCGTTACAAAACCTTACCTATCAAAAATAATATAAACAATATCTACAAATCGACAACATTACAAGCAATTAACAAATCGTCACAAATAATTACTAAACTTTTTATCACAAAGTAGTAGAAAACTAGCGTAAAGTATTTTATTTGACAACCAAAAAGATAACTATAATGCTCTTAACATTTATTGTAAAATAACTCAAAACCTAGCGCACTATAGAGTTACGCGGATGTTGCTCTAAACCCTCGACTTTTTATCAACCTCACCATGTAGTATACCAATTAGTTTGCCGCGCTGATTAGTAAATTCAAATTTAAAAAAGTTCGCCAATGACAGAATGTTTTATGAACTTGTATAGTAATATGACCTTTTTGTTTTAGATTAAACTTAACAAACGTGAATGGAGTGCCAATAATTTGGCATGCAGCTATGCAGCTCCGCTGTAAAGTGCGTTTACTTCCCTGGTCGTCCTTACGCTCTTGATACATAAATGACTACTCTATTATTACAAGATTGGTTATTTAAATAACTCAAAAATAACTGATGGAAGAAAGAAAATGCTAGCGGGAAGAACAGAAACATTATTTTCTAGCACTACACCAAAAAGTGTCCCATGGGGTCTTTCTGAAAAGAAGTTGCATTAGAAATTATAGGTACAATAATTATCATTTAGTATCAACAAGATGAAACAAAAGCATAGAAATAGAAAATAGTTTTACTAAAAATAAATACCTATGTAAAAGTATTATAAAGATTTTGCTGAAATTTATTATATTCTTTCAGAATATACTCATCCAAACAATTTTCGTTGAAGTTCTGATTTATAATTCAGTACTACACAGTGCGACAGACTGTTTTTCTTTTGTTTTTCTTCTGGAATGGAACCTTTAGGTGCCAAATAAAAAATTAAATATGTAAGTTATATAGAAAAATAAATTCCTTGGGGAATTCTCTTCTATTTCTTCCACACCTGTACAATTAAAACTCTGATGAGTGATTTTGCTCCATGAAACTGTGCTTATTAATTCTTGCCTTTACACCTAATGTCTAAATCTAACGTGGCAATTACTATTGGCAAATTTCTGATTTACAATGTTAATTCCCTATACCAGAAATCACTGATATCTTGGAAACTATTGAACACAGAACATTAAAGTGGGGGTGTTTTGAACAGTATTCAATAGAACCTACAACTTTGCTACAGTGACTTTTCCTCTATAATAATTAGGGGAGCCAATATTTGAGAAATTGTGTTTTTACACGCTATTCGCCTATGTAACAAAATCGATAATACAAAAACAAATACTCGGTCGGACAATAGCATTGAACGGTTTTGAAAAAGTTGCTATGGAAACACTGTTTATTTGACAAACGTCAAACAGTTATAAAATCGCATTTTATTGTTGAAGGCTTTATGCTACAATAGCAAATTGGCCGGCCAATCAACGGGTCTTTGTTGTAAATTCGTTTATTCTGACCCAGTCCATCGTGCAAACTAAGAGGCGTTTTTGCCATGCATTTAATTTGTCAGTGCGCGCTGTCCCAACAAATTTCATTTTGAGATGTATATGAGAGGAACAGTGCAAGCTCAAAATGTATCCGTTGTACCCGTACAGTTCCTACACAAGGGAGTATTGAAAGTGTCAGACTAGCCGTTGAACGGAGTCCACAACGTTCTGCAATGACATCTCGAATTTTAGAGCGAAGTTTGCGACGAATCTTATCATTTGGATTTGAAATTCCATCATTAAAGATACTTTCACTACTGGGCAGAACACAACCCAAGAGAAACGCATGAAAACCCACTTCATCACCAAAAGGTAACGGTGTGGTGTGGAGTGTCCACATTTGATGTGATTGGGCCATACTTTTTTTGGAGAAAACGGCCACCCGTTACAGTCAATTCTTGTTCCAACAGGACACCACAGCGCATACGGGTAGACGGACCATTCATGTTTTATAGCGCATGTTCCTAATTTTAAGGTTTGGCGACATTGAATCAGGTATGGCGCAAGATCGCCAGACCTGACGTCTCGGATTTTGTCTGTGGAGATTCCTAAAGTCTAAAGTGTACTCTACCCGTTCGCAATGTAGTTCGCAAATTAGGAAGGAAAGCGAAAAAAAGTAATCAGAGTAAAAATTGTATTTGTTGAACACAATTAAAAACAGTGTCAGTAGTTATTAAACATTGTACCAGTCAGTACATTAGCTTAAAGATTGTACTGTATCTGACTGCTAATCAAATTTCAATTAAAAAAAATTGAAAAAAAACAACATCGAATCATAATTCGGCATTTAATTCGAAAACTCGTTTTTCTTAACCAGTTTTTTTAAAAGTACTAAACAGTCTTTGCAAACACATACTAATTATTTACAACCTGTCTATAAACAATCAATAAAGGTAAAGGGATTAGTTTCAGTAGGAAAGTACAGTTAGGTATGGTGCCTCGTCAGAGCATTCTTTATAAGTGAACCTGCAGTTTCTATTCAATTATATTCAAAAAGGGTTCCTCTCTTATTTATACACAGGTAAGGTATTTTTCATAAATCCTAAACAGAATGTTTTTACTTCAAAATTCATATGAAGTAAGAACCGGTCGTTTTCAATAGGTAAAGGGTTCCAAGAAAATTTTAAAAGTTTTTGTAATGAGAATAGTTCGCTTTCATAATTAATTGCTTATTTACTAGATTTTTGAATTTGTTTCATCTAACTTTTATTTACTTTTACCTATTAAATTTAGAAATAAAATGTTTTCTATTTAGCTTCAAGATGAAAATAAGCCAAATCGTAGTTTGAAATTGTTTTAAAAATGTCGAAACGGCCCAATCTAATTATTACCTCAAACAAATTTCGTGTTGGAAGGTTGGAATACTAGAGGCTGCATGCAGCATTTAGAATGCATGCACGGATCGCATTGAAAAAAAATAGTGAATAATATATCACTTTTTAAATTTTGCAAAACAAGGAATTTGAGTGAAATTGTATGTATCTCAATAGGTCACAGAAGATGGAATATCAATTCGAAATATTGCTAACAATATTTATCGTGTTCACATCCAGGAAAAAATTTCCTTAACAAAGCTATAAATAACTTAAGACTTACCGACAAACAATACAACACTAAACAGGCAAGGTTTTGGCATAAAAGAGAGAGAAAAATAATTTTATGATATAAGAATTTATTTATGTACTGTCTAGCTTTTCATTAAATACTTACAGTTATTTTCTAGAAAAATGTGATTAGAGGAATAATTAAAGCAATTTTAAAATAGTATAACAAGTTTTATAAGGGTTGATTGGCGCACGAATCCCAAGTTAGAAAACGAGCCGCAGGCGAGTTTTTCTATGGGATGAGTGCGCCAATGCCCTTATAAAACGAGTATTTTATGCTATTTTTTCTTATTTTATTACAAAAAAATATTTTGGTCGTCTAGAGAATTTTGTGTTAGTTGGTAATAGTTGGTAACACTCGGCGCCCACTTGAGTTTTTGAATCATTTGTCATCATCCGTCACTTCAAATAAATTAGTTATTACTTTTGTTACTTTATTAGTGTTACAAATAAATAAAATATGAGCGAAGACAACTTAATTTGCACTCCGACCGAAATTCGCGAAAAAAAGCAAAGATGATTAAATCGATGATACGTGTCTTGTTTATAGTACCATAAAATTACAAACATGAATTGGACTTACTGATTTGTCCAAGCAGATTTGATGTAGGTACGAGACTTGTTTATGTTACTAATTAGGAATATCCAAAACCTAACCTTCTTTCCAAGTAAAAATAGACCATAACTTCAAGTGAAATTTCATGTAAGTAACAATCAACAAACAGCGAACCAATTCAACGATATTAATTAAAAATTTATCGGAGGTTGACAATTTTGACAGATACTTGCAGTTTGAAGTTGTCACATTTCACGCATTACCCATCCAACCCTTAAAAACTAAATAACCCTATAATTCATTAAAGTACAGTGTACTTTTATAGATAGCCATAAACGACTCCTACTGATAGACGTTAATAAACGTATTACAAACGCAAATTAGAAAAATGAATATTTGGATTTTTGTGTTAGGTATGTACCTATCTACCTATGTGAAATTACTATCCGGGATTCCTGGGACTTTCGGAAAAACAAGTCTCGAGTCCCGGAAATAGCAAAATCGTCGAGACCTAAAAATCCTAGTCTCTACACCATCACTCATTCAAATAAGCGCTTTAAATGCATTTTGAAGCGACTTTGGGTGATGCAAAATATTTAATTATACTTGTTTTGTATCTACTTTCAATTTTCTTTCAATCAAGCCCAAAAACACCTTTAAAATTATATTTTTAGGTATTTTTCCAAATTTTTCAGGCTAATGCAATTGCTGCAATGCAATGCAATAGTTGTCATCAAACTTTAAAATTAAAAAAGTCTCTTATTTTAGCTAACCTAGAGAAATGCCATTGGGAATTGCTATTTGGCACCTAATCGTTCCATTCCAGAAGATAAATCCCATGTCAAGAACCAAAAGTTGAAATTTGTCGCACTGTGTTGTAAGTTGTAGATTAAATTCCACATTAAGATACAGTAAATAAATAACTGATTTTATTGGAATGACATTATTTCGGAAGATATAAACACAAAGCAAAAATAGACGTGTACTACCAAATATAGAAGTTTAGTTTTTAAAAAGAATGTGAATGTAACTATGTATGTATTTATTTTGATAAAATGTCTACAACTTCCCCTGTTAGCAGAGAGTAGATCTACTTTATGGTAGTAAATCTTCTAGTTTATATTCGCATAGGAATAATAATAGAGCTTTAGGACTGTCTATTCTGCATTAATGCTAGCTGAACTTTCCTTTTATCATTTCTATTTGAGTGTATCAGATAACATAAAAAGAAAAATAAATTTAAATTAATTGCATTTAAATTCTTTATGTGAATGAACAGTTTTTAAATCTATATTTCTAAAGAGAGGTAGTTATAATCAGAATTATTGATTTTAAACTCTATACATTAACATACAGCTTCAACCAAAGAATAAATATTGTTAATGGTCCATTTCAGAAGATTTAATCTGATGAGAGCTATTACGGCCTATCCTAATATTACTATTGCGATAAAACATTTTTACAAGCCCATCCGAAAATTTCTGACCAACAAAAAATACCTATTTTAAAAACATAATATTTATAATTATTAACTGATTTTTAATTATAACCATTCGTAAACAAATTCGATTTTATATAACAATAAGGAAGTGTAGGTGTAATAATAATTAAGTTTTAAAATAAAGTAAAATACTAAATAGATTATTCACACACAGATAATACATGTATTAAATTTTTCGTAACGGCGCATCTGTGTTGGGAATTTTTTAAATTTCTTCGATTAGAAAAGAAACTAAACACATCTGCGATCGGCATCAAATTCGAAGTTCATAAAAGCCAAGAAAACGGTTAAGGGAGATACTGGAAAAAATATGTTAAAGAAACTGTTTAAGAATAGAAGACAGAACGACTTATTCTAAAAATAACAGTAAAAAGGTTTTCCACGCCAAATTTATTTCCTTGCAAGAGCTCACACATGGTGACACAACTTAACAAATGAAAACGTATTGGTGTAGAAAGCTTTAAAGATTTAAGGATTTTTAGAATTTAAATCTACTGACATTTATTTAAAGAAGCGAAACAGAAAAATTTATTTATTTCGATTAAAAAAGACAATCAGGGCCGTGCTGGCCCACCGGGATACCGGGACAATTCCCGGTGGCCTGGTCGTTGGGATAGTAGAAATAGCAAACAGTATATTTACCTAAGTATTAATTCTGAAAAGTATTTTTGTAATTTCTTTGGAGATTAATCATCGCCCTGTTGTCAAGAAAAGAAATAATAAGTAGGCAGTACCTACCTAGTACCTAATACCAATACCTAATTAACTATTTAAGTACAAAGATTTTTCTTTACATTATAGTATGTATTCTCAAGCGTATTTCTCCATTATCTTAAGTTATTTACATAATGGCCTGTTCTGGCAAGACACATTTGACAGATTATATAAAATGAATAAATTATGTTTGTAAGAAGTTTAATTATGTATTCCTAAACCATAATACGATGAGTTAAGTACTATTCTACGAAGTCGCAACAATAAATAGAAACCACGATCAGGAACAGCTGATACTTCCAAAAGTAAAAGAGCCAGAATGTAATACTTTGTTATAGAGTTGAAAATAATTACAGACTAATAAGAATTAAAAATTTCGGTAGAAAGCTTTAAATTTTATTTATCCACGCCACTATTCAGCCAATTCAACATTACGACTTTCAACATAATCGTTAGTCATTACCTTCCCTGTGTTTATAACATCTCTAAACATTTACAATATTTTTGTTATTGAATCAGCATCCAAAGTCCGACTTTTTGACGACAATGCAAATGTTTAGCATATGCAAATGAATTCATAAACATTATAAATTACTTCAAATCAACTAAAAGCATACAAGATTTTAGTTTTCACGAGAATACGTACGAGTAGAAAATTAACTGTAACTTATAATATTGTTGGTGTTGCCAAGGACGTTATTTATATTTATTTCGAATTTAACGTCGGCGTCGATAGCAAAGTCAACGCTAAGAGGCGTTATAAATGATAATGTCCCTTATAATGGCCTGTTTATATGGTTTGTACCACATGTATAAGAAACAAATAATATGCAAGTGTAAACTAGATAATTTGATTTCTACTGTCTACGTAAATGACACCTTATATACATGTATTTCCACTTTCTAGGCAAATTGCACTTTATAGGGATTTATGGTAACTAAGTAAATGTAGTTACAGCTACAGCCCTGTACAATTTTACAGGCTCCTAACAGAGACTTGTAAAATTCTACAATGCTCATCAACAAAATGCCAATGAAAATTAATTTGTTGCTTAATCACAACACCATGACAAAGTCTATCTATAAATTGTCCTGTCGCCTTTGATACAAAATGTCGTATTATATAAAATATAAATAAATTAATAAAAAAAACGTAGTGAAGGTGAAAATAAAACTTTGTACGTGGCACGCTTTGTAACTAATCTTTACTGGGCTCACATAATCCATTATGGATGCTCTCTCCTTCTTCGCTCGCCCCACAAACTTTCCAGCTTACCTGTAAAAATTAACAAGCTTGCTACATAAATCACTATTATGGTAACTAAGTAAATCAGTAGTTACAGTCTGATCCCTGTAGACCTTTACAGGCTTCTAAACCTAGTACCTGTAGAACCTTATAAAAGCTTATGGAAACTAATTTGTTGTTTAAGCACAACACCATGACAACGTCTAGCTATAAATTGTGCACCTTCTTTGATTACAAAATGTCTTTATACAAAAATACTGTTGAGGGTGAAAATAAAACTTTGTACGAGGCACCGTACGTGCTTCGCAAATAAACTTTACTGGGTTCACCGGATTATGGGGGCTCGTTCCTTCGTTGCTCGCCCTACAAGCTTTCCGCATCGCCCATAAAGATTAATTTAAAAAGCATTACTTACAATCGCAACGACCGACGTTAAATCAAACTTAAATCCTAAATCTACATCTTAGAAAAATTAGATATGCTGTATCTAATAAGTCAGTATACAATAATAGGTATAGGTCTAATCAATGTAAAACTAAGTAGCACGCATTTTGGCGTTATTTTCGGGAGTAAAATAATAATAATAATTTTATTGAAACTAGCAATTAAAGTGGCATGTACCTAAATTTCTTTTCTGGCCTGGTCTGAGAACCCAGCACGCCCCGGAAGACAATAAAGCTGGTTTAACGTATATTTGAGTTTTCAAGAAATATTTAGTCTTATTGCTTAAGTTATACAGGATGTAATACAATAATCGACAAAAATTTAAAAGGGGTGTTCCTATCACAGTGAAATATTATACGATTTCCCTTAATACGATTTTAAGATCCGTATTTAATTAATATTATGACGAGAACTTCCTGACTGACAAATAGCAAAACCCGACGTTCCAAAAAGAAAGTTCCAGTAAAGGTACCCCGATATACAGGGTGGAAATAAATGATTTTCATCAAGTTACCATTGCATTCCCCATGTAAAAGCACGACGTGCCGCTCTACGAAAATAGAGAAGGCAGTACCATAACCTCAAATTCAATAAATTCTATGAATTGTTTGACAGATTGATTTCATTTATTGACAGAACCAATTTAGTACTAAATCAAAAAGAGTAGAGCGGTACAGAAAAATTTACATGTGAAAAAATTCCAAAGGGAACTTGATGAAAATCATTTATTTCTACGCTGTATAACGAAGTGACGTTACGTAAAATATATCGTAAAAGCGTAGCGTAAAAAGAAGCCTAATCGAGAATTCGGCATTAATTAAAAGGCTATCACGAATCACTAACATAAGACATACGATGGGATCGGTTTGAACAAGGAGGTCTTGTATTTAGTATTCCTAAAACACAAGGAATTGTTAGAAATAACCCTATTGAATAAATTAGTTTAGAGCCATTACTTTAAAAATGTAACGCTTAAATTCTAATCAAATTGGATTTCC
Source organism: Agrypnus murinus (assembly GCA_929113105.1). Lineage (NCBI taxonomy): Eukaryota > Metazoa > Arthropoda > Insecta > Coleoptera > Elateridae > Agrypnus > Agrypnus murinus. The sequence goes on from OV816024.1 coordinate 76,689,701, forward strand.
TCTGTATAGAAATTTCACCTACGTGAAAATCAAACGAGATCCACAAGAAGTAATTAAGTTTTCACCCACTTAAAAACCTCAAAGAGGAAAATTATAATCGAACTTCACAAGTGAGTAAAGCACAACAGTACTTGTAATAACACAATGGGGAAAAGCCTTTTAAAAAGATAATTTTTAGATTAAACGTTAAAGTAGAATGGAACTGGGGAAAAGCCAAAAAAATTGTAACAATATACATTTCAATCTATAATGTAAATAAACTTGTGTTACCTATTATTATTGAACTTAGTTTTTGAATTTTTAATTATAGTAATAATTATACTTCCATTTTTTCTATTCTTACCTTAAACATAATGGATTAATTCAAGAGTCAATCACATTTGCTACAAGCATGCTAATAAGAATATAATCATTTCGTTAACTGATGCCAGTACAGTATTCTTTAAAAGCTATGGTGGTTGAATCTTCTTCGTTTACTTGTATTGCGTAGTGGCTCTTGAACTTCATACAGTAATAATACTAATAATTTAAGTTTATTCAGTATAAATCGTAGAACAACCTTCCTCACCACCGTTGAATATTCGAGTATAGTTTGTAAGAGAACACTTGATGAAAAATCAACCACGAGATGACTACCCGAGAACTTCTAGAACTTTCTATGATTTTCCTCGGTGGCATCCCAGAACGAAGTATTAGTTTTCGTTATCCTAGAGCTATTCAGAGAGCTCGCTGGATGGCAAGAACTTTATATTCCATTAAGATGTGGCTATTTCGACACCAATACAAATCATTGCAAACAGGTTCATCTAAATCGGCATGGAAATCTCGTGGTTCATCTTACAGCAGTATGATATGGAGTCATCTGAAGGAGGTTTCACTCATCGTGACAGCTGCCAACATCAAATACTGATTCAAGAGTCCATTGTCTACAACTGCTCCAAGTAAATTATCTCGCCTTATTGCGCACCTTGTCCACATATCACAACAAGGAAGCTGATAAAATAGTCATAGCAAAATTCAATCGCCATTTGTGGTATCTATCAGAACTCATGGTAGAATTTAGTATTTTTGATGACGACGTGTGAGATGAGAAACGATTAATGGTAATGGCGTTGACAGAAAAAGAGGAATCCCAGGAACCTCATAAACAGATCGCATCATTTCCTCAACCTGACAAGAAGCGTCTTCATGATTTCGTCACAACGTCAACAGCAAGATTTTTCAGGATCTTTGGTCTATCAGAAGGCTTCTGCTTCTGCCAACAAAGGCTGCAGCTATCAAACAGTGTTCGCCTGAATAGGCAAGGCTATTACACCCAGGGGTATGCCGATGATTTGGTTATACTTTTCTCGGGGAATTTTGACAATACAGTCTCAGAGTCTATGCAAAGTGCCCTAAGCATTGGTGAAAGATGGTGTGCCAAGGAGAACCTCAGTGTAAATCCTCAGAAAACTGTACTAATACCATTTATCAAAATAAGGAACCTTAGCAGGATTATATTACTCAATTTGCAAAAACTTCAAGCGAGCCAGGAAGCAAAATATTTAGGCATCATCCTAGACTCAAAGCTAACCTGGAACTCACAAATCAAGAATGCTGCCAAAAAAGTAAAAGAACCCTTATGCCAACTGAGCGAGCACTGGGTACAACCTGGGGACTACAACCATACCTGCTATATTGGTTGTATACCGCAGTAGTCGGACCCAGGATTAACTATGGATCGCTAGTATGGCGGCCCAAAGTAGAACAAAAGCAAGCCAACTGGGAGCTATCAAAACTTCAGAGACAGGCCTGAGTGATACCCATGCCTGTAAGGCAAACCTATAATAAACCCTTCATCATGCAGCTTGAATGGAAGGAAGAGCTCTTACAACGCTGTCTGATGAATAACATAATCTGGTATACGGATGGCTCTAAAACTATCAGCGGCACAGGCGCGGGGATATATAGGGAATCCCTCCAGTTTAGTGCTTATGCATCCCAGGGGAAGCTTGCCAACTGTTTTTCCAAGCTGAAACTCATGCCACAGACATTTGTGTACAAGAAAACTTAAAAAGGAATTATCAAGGTAAAGAAATCCTTATCCTTTCAGATAGCCAAGCTGCAATAAAAGCTCTAGCTAACCACCGAATTAATTCGAAGTTAGTATAGGATTGTCTGCAAAACCTTATAAACCTGTCAACCCACAATAGGCTAACCGCGGTGTCGGTTCCGGGGCACAATAGGATCGCAGGCACGCGCGAAAGGGCTGACTCCTTAGCAAAGAAAGAAGCAGAGATGCCATTTATGGGTCCTAAACCTGTTTTTGGAAAAACTAACACCACCGTCCGCAGCTGTTTCACAGGCTGAACCAAGAGACAGCATCAAGACCACTGGGAAGTGTTGAGGGACGAAGACATAGAAAACTCATGCTACGAAATCCATCTAATAAACCAACTGATATCATGCGATTAAGCAGACAGAGAATTGGACCAGTAACAGGTCACTGCAACCTAAGACGACACTTGCATAGAATGGGCATTATAAATGAGGAACCCATAAGTAGACTTTGCAATGAGGAGGAGGATACAACCTCCCACGTCATATTCGAATGTGAAGCCCTCACCCAATGGGGGCATTCTCTCCTTGGAGGAACTTTCTCTCAATAAACACTCATAAGAGAAGATCTGGTGAAGAGGCTCTTAAACATAATAAGAACCACAAAATTCTTCTCTGAATAAGTGATGTGATGAGCAGCACAATAAGCTGAATGCTGCGGTACTGGGCTCTCTACTCTATCATCAGTCACTCTACTAATTAACTAACTAACCAACTAACTAACTATCAAACAGTCCACAGCCACATCAACTTATGACATTGACAATGAATGAATTAGAGCAGGCCTAATGAATGGTAGCATTGCTAATAAACCCAACAACTGACTTATGACTTTGTAATTTAAACAAAACCTGTTTCAATAATCTTAATCAATAATTAAAGAAATACAATACATCGTCAGATGTTAATAGTCTGTTCTATATTTGTAACTGACTTTAGCCATTGCAAAACAACTTACTTCTTTTCAAGTATTTGTTTTTCAGCAATTTGTTGCCCTATCGAAAGATCATTACTGGATCGCTAATGGTAGTGAATGACGAAAACTTTGATAACGGTGCGCAAAATATTAAGATTTCTTGTTGAAATTTTCCACCCCCAAGGTCTCGCTGTGGCATTTGGCATCTGGTATCACACAAAGGAGGGTTGGGGAGCATCAGTATTAAATATCCATTTTTTAGGACAACCATAGAGCATGCAGTATATAGAAAATGGTAATAAAAAGAATATAATCTACATATTAGAATAAACCAGGTACACCATGTTAACCTAATAAATTGTTGTAGAATGTAAGTTATCTATTACTTGACAAAAAAGACTTTGTTCAAGAAAGTTTACATTATAACGTATTATTATAATTACATTATAATAATACGTTTATAAATATTCAGATAGATTTGACCCAGATCAGCAGATATGACCCATAGTCCAGTCAAACTGTACGAAAAACGGGATTAACTTGGAAAATGGAAGTACATAGGATTTTCTCTTTCGAGCATGCAGGTGGGGTCTAGAGAAGCTTAACTTGAAGTTTTCGACCTCAAATTCATATGAGCTTTTTCCGCCATTTTGAAAATAAGAGATGAAGTGTTGTTTTGAAATTATCTCTGTAACCGTAGGTGCGACAAAGAATTTGAATAAAGCATTTTTGTCGGAAATACGATTGTTTACAACTTTTATTTGAAACTTTTTCGCGTAATATAGAAAATGAAAAAGTTGCGAGGGAAAAACATTGAAAATTGAGGGGATGGAAATTGTTGCTTAATTTTGTAGATGGTATAACAATTTCATTATTAGTGGAGCAAAAGAATTATTCAGTCGTTTTTTGTAGAGCATTTCATGACGAACATTTTTTCCTAATGACTTTTTTTTTCGTTCATTGGTATAGGTCAAGTCAACGCTCGAAGGGAGGTTAGTGTACGTGAACTGCTTGGAACGTGTCGCCTGCTATCACATATTGTGCATTAAATTTCATTTGTATTTTGTATATGTCGCAGGCAGATAGTCAAATCCGGCAAATTACTATCCGCCTAGTCATTTACTAAGTGACGGGGCAGACAGTAAAACGAAAATAAATCTCCACGATTTTGCTATATGCCTAGGCATTTACTAAATTCCGTTGTTTAGAACAGGCAGTTAGCAAATGGCTTAATGTGCTGTCGGCAAATAAGGTAATAACATGCACATTTCTTTGTAGAACATTCTTTTTTACGGCAAAAAGAGGCAATCTTTTTAACAGTTAACCAAGAAATATATGTAAAAGATCATGTATAAATAGTACCCAAAGACACCAATTCCCCAAAATGTCCAGATCTCAGACCCATTGAGAAAAATTGGGAAATTGTTGAAATCAATCTGAAGAAGACGAATGGAGTAGTAATTAATTAAAAAGCAATTTAAAATGAAATGGAAGAAAGGTTCAGAAACAATGACGGAAAGGGTTGCTCAGAATCTTATGAACGATGTTAAACAAACATTTTTCTTTATTCTGAAGACATTTAATGTAGTGTTTATAAATTCTCTACAATGTTATAATAAAGTATAGTTATTTATAATTGTTGCTTAGGACCTTCTCTCTTCTGTCTTTTTTTTTAAATTTATTTATTGGCTTTGGCAGAGCCAATTACCCAGGCTAATTTGAAATGGACCTATGCTTCTTTACTCTTTAGAATAGCGATGCCCATGGTAAGTCTCGTCATGACCAACTACTATTAAATGTAAACATTATGGCCATCTCAAAGGGTCCATAGATGAACAATATGTAATGGGTGGTTATGTTCCATACTAACTTTTGTATTCAAAACTCCATCTATCAACGTGGACCATTAACTAATTTATTGCGCAAATTACGAAATTTGCATTGCTTCAAAGAATATATTATTGATCGTAATATGGATGATCGTAAATGATTGCAACTGTTAATTATAACTTTTTTTTTACAAAATATGCTAAAAATTAAAAACAGTTAAAAAAATACAATCATTTACGAACATTTAAAATTATAGGAATACTGAGTATATGCAACTATTAGGAAAAGATATACCATTTTAAAGAAAATTTATTTACTAAATTAGGGTGGTATTTTCCATTAATTACACCAACAGACAGCACTACAGAACAAAACTCTTTTACATTATAATCTTCAAACAATCAAATTAACTAGATTGCTGTTCATATCATTAGTTACTTTTTTATATCATTTCTTTGTGTTGATTAATATAAGGTAGCTCGTTGCGGGGTCCCACTAGCTCTCGGACCCCGGGCATACGCCCGGCTGACCGACCTTAGGGACTGGTTCAGTCTGGTTCTTAGGAGCTTCTGGTTCAGGTATAAAGTTTAATATAGAATAATATTTGTGTTATTCTAGTTCTCCATTTCACTTCAGTAACTTCTATAATAGTGTGTTCTACTCACCTTCAGTTACAGTTGCGGTTTTCAACTCTCAAAGATATAGTTTCATATTTTTATTGGGAAGGGAAAGTATTACAATGGCTTCTTTTCTTAACAGACTATTAAACGTCTTCTTGCACAACATGTATATGACGTATTCGATAACTTTTCCATGTAGTGTATGACAATTTTTTCTTTATCCTTATGTTTATGTTCTCCTGTATCCAAATGTGGTACATCAATTGAAGAGCACAGCCACACACATAACGTCAGGTACTTACTGTTCATATATATGTATTTGATAAATTTCATTGCTAATATTTGCCTCTACATTTGCCTTTCGATTTCGTTTCCTCTTTGGACTGGAAACTTCTTCCACAGATGAAATGTTGGAAACAGTCTTAAGATACATTCTCAGTGCTTGAGAAACTCTTTAGAATTCTATTCAGTTAATGCAATTGTAGATACAAAATAAGTAACAAATTATTGTAAACCGGACTTAGAAAACACAAGAAATAAATATGACAATACAGCGTGTCGCTTACACAGGTGTACCAACCTGTTTTTCTGTTGAAATAAATGTGTATTTTCTCATTAAATTAACAAATTACGTTTTGGTTTAAAAACCTATTTGTATTTATTCTATAAATAAATGTATTACTAAATATATGAAAATTAAACTTTATTATTTTCGATTTAGCAAATGATCTTTCTTCATAAAATTCAATTTTGAAAGTTATTATTTGCGCAGTTGGTTGTACTCTTACGTCACTACTTTAGATCTATGACGTGAACGTAAACTTACACTAAACGGTGTATACAATATAGTTTTATCTAGGAAAGGGTCCTCTATCAGATTTATCTCAGCTTAGAACCTTTTAGAGTTCCTGTATAATAATAATAGGTTATATTCTTATTATTTAATATTATTATAGAGGGACTCTAGAACCTTTGGTCTTGACAAGTATTTAAAAATTTAGAATTGTCACTTTGTCGTTGTGAAGTTATTGTAGTAGAGCGAATGAGCCATATCAGAAGAAAGCGAAGAAGAGCAGTGAATGCAATAAGCTAAGTTTAAGCGCAAGTTTAACAACGGTTATTAAATAATTTTTTAATTTTTATTTTCTACAAATCTGTAAACAAAAAAGTATAGTAAGGTAGAGTTGCGTTTTTAAAACTGTACTGCTAAGAACTTATATGTACTATGTATCAAAAAGCTTTTTTTACGGTGTCTGTTTATTCTAAAAAGATATTAAGTATTTACTACTGGTCTAATAGTTGTTTTGATTATTTGTTTTGTAACAAGGTATAATAAGGTAACATTCGGCCATATGACATAGCTATAGAACCGAAGCCTCAACGTTCCATGTTTTCTATCGACGGATTTCTCAAAGATTTTGAAGAAGTAACAGTTAGAGAGAACACTTGCATTGCGAGTAAAATGTTCATTTTCTCCAGATTCGTTGTTTATATGTGTTCTTATTAGAGCACAGGCTTTATGGGCAGTCCTTTTTGCATTTCGTAGAAGGTTTTTAAGAATTACGACGATATCGCACCTTTTGAAGAATAGATATCACGATATCTAAAAATAAATTTCTAGCATTTTTTCAAGCACGACAAAAGCTAAAAAATAATGGTAAAGGCGAAAGAAAAGCATGTTCAATATAGATTCTGATTGAAATCCTGCCACTTAGAAGTTAAAAAGCCTAATATTGGATGAAAAACTGTCTGTTATCAATATCAAGTAACTAAACTCACACTCGGTTAAAAGCTTCAATACCTGCATTGTTAACGAGTGGAAAACATCTAGAGTTAAAGACATATGAAAGAAACATCGTACTAATAATGGGGTTTTCTCCAACAGTACCAGATCCACTAGTATCAAGTCCAATAAATACGATATCCAGTGCAGCTGCTTGATTTTTTTGAATTTTGGCGGTATATAAAAAAAACCTAAGCTTGTATCTCTAAAATGTATCGGCCGGGGACGCCACGGTCCGGACCGTTTGAGATCGCCATAATGTTTACATTTAATAGTAGTTGGTCATGGTCTCGTTTACGAGAGTCTCGCGAATATCGTCTCGTTTGCGAGACGAGATACGAGACGAGAGTGTGCTCTTTGCTTGCGAGACGAGACGAGATTTTTTAAAATATCGTCTTGTATCTCGCGCGAGAAATATCGCAATCTCGCAAAAGTCTCGCGTTATAGAAGTTATTTCAAATTTAACAAGCTAAAAATCATTTTATGTTTTATTAGAAATCCGAGTACCTATACAATACAATAGTTTATCGTTTAGCCGTAAATTTTATAATTTGCTTTGTTGCGGTCTACGTTGCAGTTCTATTGTATAAAATCAAAGACAAAATAATCAAGTATAAAATATTATAATTAATTCACAATAATCACATTAATCACTTATATTTCGTTATGGAGAAAACATTTTGTATACGCGTTTATGGATTTTGTTTTGTTAGCCGTTTCTGTATCGTGTAATAAAATAAATGATTAATGAATGTTTACATGTATAAGCAGCCAAAAACTGACACCGAATTGTTTTTCTTGAGGCCCGTTTAAAGAAATGTTTGATACTAAAAGAAGAGTTATGAGATGTTAAGAAAGGAAACTGAATACCTAGATTAAATGAGCTAAAAAAATAATCATGATTTAAAGTTTTCTTGACTGATGGCTTTAGTGTAATATAATGTTTTGGATTTGGACATTCTCGTTTTGTTATTCGCTCACGGTAAACATTTGATTTTTAAGACGCATAATTAAATACTGGCAGTTTTTTCGACTGAACCAGGTGGTTCAGTCTGGTTACCAAACGTAGGTACGTTTGGTAACCAGACTCGCTCAACTCGCACCATTCAGGATGTGGACCACTCATGGATTGGAATCACTCAACAACCCTCCACATCTGTCTGTGGGCTGCCACCGCCGTTTAGATATTCAACTGGTCAGCCTTGATTGAAGAGGAATCACTCGACTCAACAATCATCGTTGTCGTAGAGGGATTACTACTATCCTCACTGATAGGGCCGGCGCGTAAGCTTTTGCGGGGCCGGGCTCAAAAATGCACTTGACCTAAAACAACTTCTAAATAAATTATTTATTATAAACGCCTTATTATATATTACAATAATATCACAGAGTAACATTATAGTTATTGACGAAGTACGCGAAGCCGCGCATGAGCGCATTGTTTTGGAGAAATTTGGAGATCAAAAGTAAAAAAATGCTTAATCTCCATGGAAATTAATAATAATTATATAAGGTTTTTATGATTGCCAACTGGTGTAATTTACAATTACACAATTTAGTTAGGTTAGGTTAGGTTAGGTTGAGGCGTTTTTGTGGAGGTTAGCCTGGTAATAACCAATTTTGGAGACTTAGCGACTTTTGTCCCAAAATATGCTGATTAGGAATCTGTAAATCACTTATGTGGCGAATGCCCCGAAGGCCCCAAATTTGGGGATCAAAGTAAAAAAAAATGCTTAAGCTCCATGGATATTAATAATAATTATAATAGTTAGAAGTTTCTATGATTGCCAAATTGTCTAATTTACATTTTAGTTAGGTTAGATTTAGTTCAGATTAGGTTAGGTTAGTGTAAGTTTAGGTTAGGATAGGTTAAGTTAGGTTAGGTTGAAAAAACTCGAATTTACTTTTGCAGCGCGTTTTGGTTAGATTTAGTTCAGATTAGGTTAGGTTAGTGTAAGTTTAGGTTAGGATAGGTTAAGTTAGGTTAGGTTGAAAAAACTCGAATTTACTTTTGCAGCGCGTTTTGGTTAGGTAGTGGCTTTTTGTGGTGGTTAGGTTAGTAGTAACCAACTTTGAAGGTTTAGCGGCCTTTGTCCCAAAAATGATTTACATATTCGGAATTAGCACGAAATGTCCAGGGGAATTCTTTAATTGTTACAAATTTTCAAAGAGAGCCCTAAAGGACCAGTGCTTTTTGCAAGTTTTTGAAGCACGAGTGCACGAACACTACGTTTGTTTTTAACTGTTACATTCGTAAAATGTCATTTTGAAAGTGGTTAGTTTAAAAAATTATTTCTGGGTTTTTTTGGTTGCTAAGTTTTAAAGTTATCAAGATTTACATAGGTTAAATGGTAGGAGTTTGCTTTGCCAGTCGTTAAGTGACACGAAAACATCGTTGTGACTACAGCAGCAGAGGAAGCGCGCGTATTTGTAAGTTGTAACGCGGCGCTTTATAAAGAGCGGGGCCGACTAAAGCGCGGGGCCGGGTTCCGGGGAACGCGCTGAACCCGCCTCGCACCGGCCCTGCGTCACTGAACCAGGAATCACTCAACTGTAACTTCCACGAACAACTCATTTATTCGATCCCTAATTAAATTTCTCAAAACATTTGTACCTCATAATAAATCATCAGGGTTACCACAGAATCTTCATGTTAAACATTTTAAGGCATCTAGATGCACTCTAATTATTACAAGATTTATAAATATAATAAAATACAATCTAAATTCTTCTATAGTAGTAAATCTTTCACAGGGCATAATTCACAGGCATTTCTATACAGACATACTCCCAATTATGATACTTAGTGACAGCAACTCACCCTTTTGATTTCTAATTTAATTGCACAGTACCTCCACTAAATTAACTCACACTGAACTTTGCTGACCTAACTCTTCGATCATGGAACATTTGCAATATTTTTGTGGGAACTGCTCTGATGATATCATTAACTACTTGCTGACGATTATTTCATTTTTAAAAACTATTCAATAAATCTTAATACTGATCCAGATTTATTTTTATTAACACATTGGCATTGGTACACATCATTACCTAAATAATTTATAGTAGATGCTAATAATACTAAAACAACAATAATATACCACATTATTGACATAAATTTTGAGTTTAATGTAGGTAATAGGTGATTATTAAAATACCGCTTGTTTAAAATGAGTCATAATTTTTCAAAACGATAACGAAAAAACATTGAAGAACAAGAGAATATCTCAACATCTAGTGGTGATTATTCAAGTGGTAGTGACGAATTATTTACTCCTGAATTGAAAATGAGAGTCTAGTTTCAACTAGGAGTTCTGCAACAACTACCAAGACAAATTTATCAAAGAGAAAGAGTAAAGAAGACTATTTTTCAATACCAAACTGTGAAGAAGGTAGTATTATAAAAGGTTTAAAAGATTAACTTTAAATAAACACAATAATTTAGACTTATTTAATTATTAATTAGGTATTATATTCCTTTTTGATTTTTGTTTAAATTTTTATATATCCTCCAAAGAAGAAGTGCGAGACTTGCGAGACTCGCGAGATTCGAGACGAGACGAGATTCGTTTTATTTTGTGCGAGACGAGACGAGAATTGACCAAACTCTCGTCTCGCGAGTCTCGTAGGCATCACTACTTTAGAACTTCCAAAAATGTGCAGATTTAAGATCTTCATTGATCTATATTTTAAATGGTGTCTTTAAACCACACATTTGTATTTAAGTTATGCCAATACGTATTTCGGTAACAAGGTTACCTTTAATATGGTGTAAAAACCGTTTTCCATCTTAAAAAATAAGGAACCTTGTTACCGAATTACGTACTGGCATAAGTCAAATAAAAAACTGTGGATGGAGACACCGTTTAAAATATATCGTTTGTGACGGAGGCCCCAGTCTTTACGATCTGTTATTAGATTATTTAGGTTTTGCTATACTAAATACTTTAGGCTAATTGGACATTGGATTTATTATTCGATTGTCTAATTGTTTGGGTATTATATTAAATTTCATTGTTAACTGATAATACCCATACAATCCATATCCATAGAAGTATTTCTTAATCGATGGTTTGCTCGAAGCCCAATCGAGCGGCCAGCGTGATCTCCAGAGTTGACCCCGTTGGACTATTTTTTATGGGAACTATTACTTAAAAAGTAAAATCTATAGGGATAGGTCAAGTAGTTTAGAAAGTCTGAAGGAACGATAATGGAACAAATTTCACAGAATGTGAAATCAACAAAAAATGAAAATATCAAAATCAAAAAATCAGAATTTATTCATTAGTAAACGGCTTCAAGAATTTTTTTAAACAAGATCAATTCTAGAGTTTATTGTAATCATTTTCTAATTTATAAGCAGTATATGAAAGTGCTACAGTAAATTGCATGTGCTCGAAGTAGCCATAGCGCATGTCGGTGGCTGCAGCCCCTAGAGGATAGTGAAAATACTCTTTTCCATGGCCAGATAACAACTGACTGTTTATAAGGAGGATGGCGTATACTGCACTCTTTTAGAGATTTTGCACATGTACCTATATATATGGTATTTTGTAAATTTAGCAAAATGTAATTTCTATCATAATATTATTATCAATATAATTCGATAATTATTTTTTTGCTTATTGTAGCATATGCCTTCTTAATAATCTAAGAAAATAATGACTTTATACTTACTGTCGTCTGGATTCTAGAATTGTTTTTAGAAGTACTGAATTCGTAAAAGAGATCGCGATTAGATCAATCTCGTGCACTGAATCCAGAAAGTCTCAGGTAATTATCCATTGAGTACTGAGTTCAAAATTACTAATTCTGAAACCGTATGTAAATAGATTTGAAGCAGGCAACTTTGGAAACAGTTAGAAATTTTGAAAAATAAATTAATAATAAAAACTATCAATAAAAATACTAAATGCTGTAATAAACCAACTACATATAAACCAGTAACGATAAAAATTAAATGATAGAGAGTGTCAATTTGTAATTTCAAGTGTTTATCGGTTCTCCTCCTTTCAGGAATTTCTACTACTAATTTCTTCTACACGGGGATGAGACTTGGATACATCACTGGGACCCTCCTACTAAACAAGAATCCATGCAGTGGGTTCATAAGGGCTCTCCACCACCAAAAAAGGCCTAAACACAATTTTCTGGAAAAAAACTTATGGCAACTGTTTTCTGGGATGCTGAAGGAGTCTTGCTAATTGAATATATGCCTAGGGGGTCTACCATAAATGGAGAGGCCTACGGAAACACAATTAAAAATTTAAAAACCGCTCTGGAGAAAAAATGCCCTCATTCTTATCCACAAAAAAACTTGTTTCTGCACGACAATTGTCGGGTTCATAAGGCAAACCAAGTTCAGCAGATAATCAATGACTGTGGGTTTATAGAGTTAAGGTATCCATCCACCTTATAGCCCTGACCTAGCTCCGTCAGACTTCTTTTTATTCAAAAATTTAAAAAAGCATCTCGGGGGAAAGCCTTTTGCTTCTGATGAAGAACTCAAAGAAGCTGTTAAAGAATATTTTGCAGGGTTACCGACGGAATTTTTTTCTGAGGGTATGGGGCAATTGAAAGAAAGATGGAATAAGTGTATAAGTGTTGAAGGAAGTTATATAGAAAAATAATTTTTTTTGTTCTCTTATGTGCTTTTTTTCATGGCTAGGTAGATAACATAAAAATACGCTCTCGTATATATTACCATTTTATTATAATAATTAATAGAATAATAATCATTAATGCAAATTATTTCTTAATTGATATATTTTACCTTTAGATGTTATTACTGTATTCTTTAGTAGTGAAACAATGAACTGAAGTCATTATAAAATAGCAAACTTTCCAACTGATTAATCCAAAACGATAGCATGGAAAGCGACGGCAGTAAACTAATCTAAACGTACCGGCAAATTTTACCGTTGCGATTTTAATATTACGTGAGAGATAACGTTGACATGAAACTATTACACACGTTAGTAGATACTTGTTTGCATTTTAATTTGCAGGCTTTCACCGTGTATTTTCCGTTAACATTTCCATAATAATGATAAAACTCACTAACTGTTGTATTAGTATGTAGACATCTAAGTTCAAAAAGAAAAATTAAGTAGAAATTTATTATAGTAAGTATCTTTATCATTTTGGACAATTTTCTTCACGTATATTTAATATACATTGCAACAGTATAATTTATTAAAGATAAGAGTTATGTAAAATAAAATGTTGTGTATAGTATTTTAATTACTTTAATAATGCACCAGCTGAGCTAAGTAGAGCAAGAGACTATCGACTCTTCCAGGGTCTTTTAAAATTGTGAAGGTTCGAAAGACATTAATTCTGTTTCAAATTATAAATTACAAGAATAATTAATTTTATTTTTCCTCAACTTTGGAAACAAAAAAATAACGAACTGATATATTGATTACTTAGATTAATGCTTATTTGAAGACGTCGCTGCTTATAATGTTATCACCTCTGCATACAATCACTATTGGACGACGGTAACAGAATGATCCTCTTTCTCCCTTTATTTACTGGATGTAGAAACAGTTTCAAAAGGTGTATTTTTTAACAGCAACAAAAGTCTTATTGGTAAGTACTTTTTCATTTTACTGTCACTTATTTAGAATTCCTTAATTTCAGTAATATACCTTGTGTATAACAAAAATTAATTTTTATTTCATATTATTTATTGTTCACAAACAAAATATCCGTTCATAAAAATCTTGGAAATTTCACAAAATAATTATCAATTTTCGTTTTATCGTTGACCTATTGTAATTTCTTATAAATCAAAACGTAAAATTTAATTAGAAATTTGATCTAGAAAATAATCATTTATAATAATGATCGTTAACTTCTAGATTCATTATCCACTAGCACTTTTATTAAATTCATTCACCTTCTTTTCTTTATCACCACATAACTTTTAAACTACTTCTCGTATCTGTTTTACACAATCTTATCTTCACTACTAAATTACATGTAAATTACTCCTTATTACATAAACCAATCGATCAATTTTCATTATAAACAACTACTTCATTCAAATACTTTTATTAACAAATTTTACGAGCATGTCTTTGTTATTCAACGTGTACCGCATATCTCCTATACTATCATTTTTAAGCTCAACAAAACATTTTGATAGCAATTTTATTTATTGTATTTTATTCTTATCCCTTTTTATTTTTATAGGTCAATAACAACAAAATTATTATTATTTTTTTAACTGTTAGAATTTATTTGAAATCTGCTACAGAGCAATAAGCAAATCAGATAACTATGCTAGGAGGTACATTCCAGTGGGAATTACATGTGAGGTAGCGCCCTCTGGCGTTCCTCAAGTGAACTTACTTTACAACAGATCTATAAATAATAAGTAAAGGTTGTTAGGATTGTCTAAAAACGATGAGGAAGATCTGACGGTTTGAAACGTTAAAGTCTACGCACTTGTTCACTTTCATCAATCACTTCTGACACTATAGTGTTAGGATGTGTTTCTAATCGCACGAGATATTTTTCACTAAACTTAGCAATTTCTTCTTTCACTGTCTTCATTTTTAGGTCATTAAGTATTTCTATATTAGATACGTAATAGGGAGCGCCCGTGATCATGCGGAGAGTTTTCGATTGGAAGCGTTCCAGAATTTCGATATTGGAGTGTGAGGCGAGGCGGTACCCCACAGCTGAATGCCGTAGCTCCAGACTGGTTTCAGTACATTTTTGTAAACTAATAATTTGTTGGCCAAGGAGAGTTTTGATTTGCGGCCTAAAAGCCAGTAGTAACTCTTGAGTTTAAGATTCAATTGTTTTCTTTTGGTCCATATGTGTGTTCTCCAAGTCAAGCCTTTGTCGAGATGCATCCCGAGGTATTTCACACAGTATGGGGTAGAACGCGGCCATCCATGGTCACATCGGGGACGATACCTCTACGTTTAGTAAAGGTGGTTTGTTGTGATTCTAGAGTATTGATTTTGAAACTCCATTTTTTGAACCAGTCAGTTACTGCGTCTAGGTTTTGTTGTAGATTGCCGCTACAAGAGGGTCAGTATGAGTGGAGAGAAGTGCTGTGTCGTCAGCATAGGTTGAGATCAAAGTAGTTGCATTCGTAGGAAGATCAGCTGTTTTATAAAACATACAGAACCGTACCCAGGATGCTTCCTTGCGAAACACTTTATGTGATGGGGTAGAAATTTGATAGAGTTTCTCCGAATTTCACTTAGAAGTGTCTTTCTCCAAGGTATGATTTTATGATTTGGAAGTAAGTGTGGGGTAAAATCAGCTTAAGTTTGAAGAGGAGACCTTCATGCCAGACCTTATCAAAGACCTGGCTGATATCGAGAAAGACGGCCGCACAGTAGTCCTTGTTTTCGAATGCATTATTAATGTGTTCTACTACCCTATGCACCTGATGTATGGTGGAATGGTGACTCCTAAAGTCAAACTGGTGATTTGGTATCAGTTCTTGGTCCTCAAGAATAGGGGTAATCAACCAAATTATGAAGTAGAATTTACACAACTTAACTAAAAAAACAATGAAAAATTCTCGTTTTTCATAAATAATGTAATCAATAACCATACTCTGTACGAACTTGTTTAAATTAAATATCATCATTTCTTAAATTTCAATAAAACAAAAATGTTGTTAGAGCTTGTTATTTAATTTTATTAAACATGTGTGATTTTGCAATAATAAAGACTAAATAATGCTTCTTGTTTTGCTTTGCTCAGAGTAATTTTTACTTATTATTGTAAACATTCAAATAAAACTTTTGTATTTTACGAGGGAAACTGAGTAATAAATGACAGATGACACAAAACCATTTCTGCTAATTTATTTCTTTTGAAACACATTCACTCTTTTTCGTACAATTTAAAAAGATAAATTTTGCCAAAAAAAAAGAATTACAAATATACCCGCGTATATATCGCACAAACTAATTACTTTTGTATTGTAGAAATTGATATTTCTTATTTTAATCATTTTCCATAAATTATCCTTAAATCTCTGATTAGTAGTTGATTAACGGCCTGATAAGGACAAATGATCTATAAAATTACATATGTTATAGTAATATATGTATAACTGATATCCGTTTTTGAGATATATTCATTTTGCCGAGTATTTTTTTTTCTCATGTATTACATCTACAGAATGTAGAACACGGTTACGCACAATACAGATTTACGTGCATTTTTTTTTCAAATCTTAATATTATCACCCCTAATTCTTTACCGTACAGATATTAAAGAATGCTATAAAGAAAAAAAATCAGTTATGCCTTGGAAACATTGGAACTATGAAGGGAATATATTTGGTACCTAAATGTCATTTTTAAGGATAGATTTAACTGCTTCACAGACAATGTAACCTTAAAAATGACATTTAGGTAGCAAACACTTTCCATTGGTTACAAAAGGTTTCCAAGGCATAACGGATTTTTGCATAAACGGAAGTTTTCTTTCTTTACTTTTCCGGTTACAATCAAATGCAATCATTCGATTCGTAATTTTTTCTTTCTAAAAATGTACGTATAAACTGTATTGTGCGTGAAGCGATTCTACACCCTGTATACATAAGTACACCCTTTCCTAATGACAAGCTTAGTTTGACCGAAAATGTTAAATTCCTTCCAGAAAAGGAGACGAAACTGCCTATAAAATAATAAATTTGAAAGTTGTGCACATTGTATAAATACAAAAGGGTTTGCTTTAGGGACCATCAATAAAAAAAACGAACAAGAATCTAGAAATTCGAGGACTATAGGTAAAGTCATAAAGTTCACAATAAAACTTAAAAAAGGAGAAAGTTTCCCTTGTTACTTATTTATAATCCTTTACAGTTACTCCTATTTGTTACAATTTTTAGAAAAATAAATCCTTTGGGTTTTGAATTTAGTCTTGAAATGGTTTTCGAAGCTACAACTCGAAACTAAGATGTTTTTTTAATCCGTGCTTTAACGTAATGTATAAAAAGTGTAGTGCAAAAAGTTGTTTATACGAGGAAACAAAGAGTTTTCCCAAGGCTGCTTTTAAAATAAATAATAGAATTACAGGTAAGTGTCTAACTAATTAATTATTTAGTAAATTATTCATAGATACCTAAAGCTTCTTGTCATTAAAGAATTTACAAATACTGCCAGTGAGAAAATTACAAATTCGTTTGTTAAGAATTTATAAATAATTAAATTGTTAATAAGAATCAAAAAATATAATTGAGTTCTTTTTTGAAACTAATTTAAATGAGTTTAAAAATGAGATTAGAATAAAACAGTTTTAAAGATGGGAATCTTAATTATCCATTAAATTACTGAAGATGAGCACTTTTATAGTTGTTAAATTAATAAATAATAAAAGCTTCCAGTTTTTATGTCGGTAGTATTTATTGGGCATTTAAATTTTTTAAATTAGTCCTCGAGACATCTTCAGGTATAAGAGCATACTGAATATTGCATTCGTTTAAAGGATATCTGTGTTTACAAGGCTACCTCTATCGGCTATGGGATAAAGTAGCTGAGTCAATCGGTGCAGCTTCCAGTGTATAGGGGGCTCGGAAAACGCGCGAAAGTCGCTTTAAATTTATGAAGTTGTAAAATAATGATAAATTAGCTATTAAACCAATGCGGAAGTTGCAATAAAGTCATTGCCAAATAAAAAAGGCGTTTAAAAAGGTAGGTATATCATCGATGAATTGAATCATAAAACACAACAAGTATAAAATGTGGCGTTTATATGGCTTTAAACTTATTTTAACGATCACTTTAATCTGGTCTTTATTATTACTGTTATCTCATAAACAGTGGTTGATGATAGAGGCACGTGCCTAGAGAAGGTCGTATTTTATTCGGCTATTCGGACGCACTTTTACAGTTTTAACTGCAGTAAAAGTCGTTTTAACGTTGCTTTTATTGCAACTACCTACCCTGAGCTGGTTGGAGATTTTACGATCCACTCTAAAACGCCCTGTCAAGGAAAACAACCGTTTTCTATTCCCTTGAATTTATATGTATTTCCTAGTCGATTAAAACTAACCATTCTAAATAATAGAAAATGGGAAGGCATTGATCACCCATTTTAGAGATAAAAAGAATCAAAACCTATAAGGAAAAGCTGTTGTCGTTTATCTATACTAAACGGGTTTTTTACAACCATTTAAAAAATTTAAATCCCATTTTACAGATAAATTAAGTGGTGAGTTACACGTTTTTTGAATAATTCTAATCTTAGAATTTCATTAATTTATGGCATACAAGATTTTTCTTTGGTGTAGGCATAGATGGGTTATAAACATTATTGTTAATTACATTTTTGTAATTAAATTATTGTTATTACAATTTTAATAACTTAACAGCCACATTAAGTGGGTATATTTGAATGGTTGACGTGAATAGGTATCCAGCAATGAAAATTTCATCAACTCCTGCAGTTTGCATTGTTGATATTATAAACATAAAAATTCAGTCTATAAATTTGTTGGAAACGACTTTGAAAAAATTAAAAAAAAGAGTAAAAAATATTGAAATAATTAAATTCTAGAAACAGAAACTTAAAAAGTAATTTTGCCAAAACCGCTCCAACTTTTCCAAATTGCTTAATTAGCATGTTATTGTTTTTTTCATAAGTAGAAAAAACCGTAACGAGTCGTTATTTTGTAAGCTCAAGTAAATGAAAATCAAAACTTTAGCTTTCCAAAATTATTTATTCATTAGCTACGAATTAGCGATTAGCCAATATAAAATTAGAGAATTCAATTAACTGTAACATATTTTTGTAAATCCTTTCTTTTTAGTGGTTGCAACCAAATAAAAGGAAAAATACTGTTTTACTACAAACTATCCCAAGCAGCATTTTTAGACACCGCTACGTGCCAGCAACCACCGGTGGAACTATAAAGTTTTTGCCGTTAGTCACAAGAACGTAATTGCTACGGTATTGTTACGTGCCTGGAACCAAAATGGGGAACAATTCTCGGGTAGCAGATACGTTGAAGTAACCTCTATGGAACTTGTCCAGCTACCTTTAGGCTACGTAGCGGGAACGTGGCGGCGTAGTAATTGCTACTTTCGTGGAGCTTTTTTTTCTTTGACACTCGTGTCGCGTAGCTGCTCTCTCTTACTCTTGCAACTTAACAAATATTCTTTCACTTTCTCTACTCATGCTGCGGTCGTGTCACAAAATGGATTACTATTTTATTTGTAATACGTACATAATACATAAAGAGATGAAATGTTTCGTTATTTTGTTAATCTAGCATACCAAAATTATAAACCATCGCAACTTTTCTGTTAAATGCGATGATCATACATCGAAAAACAACAACTCGCCTGCTTTAAATATATTTTTTAATAAAAAATGTCTTGAATAAAATATGACAAAAATACTTATAAATTGATAAACATAGATAGAAACCATTTTATTTTATTCCTAAGGCACAATTTGGCATCGATTTGTTATCTTTATTGAGAGTTATAGTAAAACACTTTTTAGCAATTGCAACAAATTGCAAATTGATCAATAGCCTTCAACATTTTACAAGTAAATATGGAGTAGTTTTGAAAAAATCACCTTAAAGTAGTATTAACTGTAAAATGTGTGTCTAAAGTTTGTGTCACTTTATAAACAGTAACGGTAACTAAACAAATTCTACTTCTAGGTTGTTGTTACCACGAAGTATAAAATAAGTTAAAAAATTCTGGAACTTTTAAGTGACTCTTACTATAAAACGACTTCAACGTTTCCGTAGCCACTTTCTAGCTCCTAATGTTACTGCAAAATTCCCATTGGAACTTCACCTCAAATTTAAACGTCAATCGTAAACAAACAACCAATATTTTTATACTGATTGCTACTTAATAACAATTATTCTTTAATTGTGGCTTATTTTAAAGTTGTAAAGACGAAAGAGAAAAGGGGAATATATTTCACCCTTGTTTACTACATGATGGTTTACCAGTGATCTCATCCCTATTTTTTTATATTTCGTATTGTAAACAGTTGATTTTGTTTCCACTGATTTCACCTAACTGCTGTTTTAATTTTCTATAAAAGGTGGACGTATATCTAAAATTCTTCTTTTTTCTTATTGCATTTGCTTTTGACATTTTTATTAAAAAATTGCAAAACTACTACCACTTCAAAAACACAATTAACCTCCAAATTCCAAACTAACCTACAGGAGATATGCCTCTTTAGAAGTTACTGTCACTTCATTGTAATTTTTTAATAGTAACTGGAACTTTCTAGTAATTCTGATGCAAAATAGGTAGTGAAAATTACTTTCAAGTGATTCTCCTGAGTAGCATAAACGTAAGTTTTACTTTCAACACTATTGTATAGTTCAGTTACTTTAAAGGTTTCAGACCGGTGACAGGACCTCTCGGTGCTACTTTAAAGTTTTAAAAACTTTAAAGTAGCGTCCGGCAAGTTACTGCTACAATGATAATATCACTTGCAGTTGCAACAACATTAAAGTAATTATACTAAGTTGCAATACCGTTCCACATACTTTAAAAAGCTACTTAGAAGTAATGGAACTAAGTAGTTCTAATAAATAGTAGAAGTAACTACATAGTTACTAAAATATTCCAAATTGAAGTAATTAAACCTATAAAGTCATAAATTTAGTTGTAGTTACGTAACAGCTACTCAATCAAAGTTCCGATCTCAGTTACCGCTACTTAGATGCTGCTTGAGATCAGTGTCAGACTTTACAAACCAACATTTTGGTATAGTATTTTCGAGATGAACTGGCACAACTACCTGATCAATGATCGACAGGTTTACGAAAAATTAAGAAGGTTTTGGGGGCCAAAATGAACATTTTACACAAATATAAATGATCTATGAGTACAATGACCTTTTCGACCACCGAAATCCTTTTAACTTTTCCTCAACCTGTCAATCATTGAGAAGGTAGCTGTGCCAGCCCATCGTTGAAATGCTGTACCAATCTATAGATAAATAATAATTTTTCGGTTTGGAACATAGAAAGCAAGTGGGGACCAGAGTGCAATAATTTGAACTTCGATTTCTTTCAATAAAAGATTTATCACTCTGAGGAAGAGTAAACAGCCATCTATATATTTTTGTACAATGGCGAGATTTCAGGTCTGTTATTAAGGGGCAAAGTCGTGCTCTTGAGATTTGATTAATTTAAATATCCAATGATAAAGCAAAAATTTTTCTGTAGTCCAAGCATTGGGGAAGGGGGACAATTGCCCCTCCTTGCCATCCCCAAATCTCGCCACTGTTTTTGTAGCTGTGTGTAAAATTTTCCTGAAGTACCTACCGTTCCTTTCAAATAACTACTACTACTACTGGGAGGAAATGGGGTATACATTTGAAAGATAGTAATGAAAGATATTGTACACTGATGAAACCATACATAGTATACTTAGTTGATTATACAAATTCATTTACTCAACATAATTTTATAGAACGACACCAATTTTTGGTAACCCTAAGCTCAAATGGCAATGTTTAGGTAGTTAAAATATTAATTAATTGATCATATTCTATATACTGTCGAATGGTAGCTATACTTCCATACGATCATGATACTGAATGTCTCATGAATCTCCAAATTAAGTGAATATCAGAAACATAATTACCAAAATGACTAGATCCTTAAATGAAACGTAGGGCTTGCTTCCTTGCTTAGCTCTAAATGTTTGACTCACGAAAGGTCAGAGAACATAATGTATTCATAAACCAAGTTATTATACATTCAATCATTTACAGAAGTTTCTGATCAAAAAGAATCGTTCCCATTTTCATGTATAAATCACAGAAAAGTAAAAATAAAGAATCGTAGAACTGCAACTCGAAAATTTTGCAGAAGACTTGCATGTTACGTTGTCATTAATAAAAACAAAGTACGAAGAATGCATGCTAATCTCATAACAGCTCAGATATTAATCTTTACTTTTTGATCATTTAGAGTGATCAATAAAAATCCACCAGTACTGAACAGTGGAAGAGTTGGTATCTCCAACTAGCTAGTTCATGACGCTGCTAGACATTTCTCAATAATATTTAACATGTTTCCCTGTCTTCCAACTGCACTCTTCAAATACAGAATATATCCTTAATTAACTTGCTTTACAATATAAACTTTATCCAACTAGGTAACATTCCAAACTACTGACTAAAATGACGATTAAACTCTAATCTATCAAATGTATAATATTAAGTCTTGCCTTTTTACAATCATAGTCCACTAGTATTCATTGATTACTGATGGCCAATCGAATGATTATTAGACATTTAACTTAGAACAACAAAGAATCAAATTTTCCTCTAGATGATGATAATGATGAACAGAAGTGTTCTGAACAGTTAACATTGAATAGAACTGATCTAGACTGAATTATGTAAATGGTCACTCAAAAGAAATAGTTTCCAACGATCCTATTATAAATCACAGATGTTTTGATTTTGAATTTTGAAGGTAACTGATTGAACGTTTTTTGAAAAAAAAAACGCAAAGCCTCAGTATCCATGAAACAAATCTCCAAGTTGGGTTTTTCTTGTTTGGAGTTTTCTTGAGTTTAGATAGAGTAATAGATATACATCAATATAGTGATGAATCTTAGGAGGCTCAATTACGAACATTGCGACGAATTCCATACCAGGATCAGTTGAATGTAGGTAAAAGTAAGAAACTGTGATAAAGATCATCAACACAAAGAAAAGTTATGGAAATTGAGTCTAGAAAAACTGTCTTAACTTGGAAGGAGACCTGATTGAATACATCCACATACCACATACATTGACCATCAAGAATGTCAAAACCCTTTGTATCGTATCAGTAGGCCGTGGCCTTTTCTACGTTATAAAAAACTGTCGGGATCTGCATTACATATATTTATTGAAGAGAAATTAACCCTAAACTATCGTAAAAATTATAGTTAGACCTTGTGCGGTATGTATAACAAAGATTACTTAAACCAGCTTAAGTCATGGAATCATTGGCGATATCTCCCACTCTCTGGAGGCAGAAAAAGGTTTCTTTATTTGATCAATTTATTATCTCATTTCAGATTTTGCCCGAAGTAAAGACAACTGAAATTTAACAGTAAGAGCTGTATATCCAAATAATTAATTGTACAGGCGGTTTAAAAAATACACTTTTTCTTAAAATAACTAAAATAACTTGCGTATATACTTGTACCTAGCCTGAAAGTTGCCAATAAGATTAACACAATCCAAATCATTTTCAAGGTTAACTAAATACGTCTTGTTAGAACATTTATTACCAAAAACCACAGCAATAACTATACTGTACTATACTAACTTCTTTCCGGTGAAAACCCCGTTTTGGCAGGTATGGGCTGTGTTTTCTGTACGCGGTTCATTAAAAGCTTGTATGGGTATGAAACCAAGTAGCCCATTTGTTGGTGAGTTTTATCTATTAACTTAATGGCCTTTTAACCTGGTTACCAACACTGTCCTCTATAGTGTACTGTAAAAACCAAGCAGGCCACAGCTTAATACTGCTGCAATATGGTATATTGAGCTGCTTGGCTAGTTAGAGGTCAGACTACAGGACACATTTGGTAACCAAAATCAATTACATCTAGTCCTTCAAATTGTCTTTGAGCTAGCAAAATCTCTTCAAATGTATACAACAGGTCATGTAAAATGAAGTGAGAATAAAAGTAATAGACCTACACAGATCGATACAGCTCAGTAGATTTTTTGTTTACGATAAAAGCGCATATTAGGAATGAATTGCTCAAAAAATCCATAAATCAAATCAGCTCTGGATAAAACCGTAACTTGGTAAACTTCGACTAACTTAAGTAGCTTCTGACTGACTAACGTCATCACTGTTGACTTGACTTAAGCATTGTTATTGTATGTTTTTAGACCCATATTTTATGTCCCAGACCACCTTA
This sequence comes from Agrypnus murinus, assembly GCA_929113105.1. Classification (NCBI taxonomy): domain Eukaryota; kingdom Metazoa; phylum Arthropoda; class Insecta; order Coleoptera; family Elateridae; genus Agrypnus; species Agrypnus murinus. Next base: position 76,713,854 of record OV816024.1, read on the forward strand.
TGTCTCATGAAGCATAAACAGAGAGTAATGGTGGTAAGAAGAGTGGTTTACTTGTTCAGCCACTTGATAAACTAAGTTGTTTTAAATGTATTAAATACTAGAACTGCAGGTCAAAGGTACCGGTACCGAAATGACACAACACTGAATGATCAGATTTGAAATGGCAAACAGCCTTGTGAAGTTGCAAATTTTAATTGTCAAGATGTGATTTGTTTTAGTAATTTATGTACTACTCTATATTTTATATTTAAACACTGTTGCATATTGTTGGTTCTTTCAAAAACCAAGAAGTTGAGAAATTTGTTTGAGGATCTGCAACGATATCTATAAATGTCTGCATTTGCATAATAATGCGATTAATTAATAACAAATTGACTTATTGGCTTTGGGCAATATGATTATCAAAGTTCAAAAACTAAAAGTCGAAATTCTAAACAAAAGCAGTAGAACATCAGGAAATGTATATGGTAAGAATCAATTAAAATTAAGCAAAATTAAAAAAATAGTTCTTTGATTTCAAAGGTAATACAAAATATTTTCCAAAAACCTGAAACTTTGTTTTTGCAGACCCCATCGGAAGGGGGGTTAGGGAATGGTGTCCCACTTGAGACTGCAAAAAGTGAGACTTTCACGACATACATAAACATTACGTATGTCCATACATGAAAGCTATTTGTGCCTCCTTCCCCCCCCCCGCATGTGAAACTACTAAAAGCAGTAAAATAAATTAAATTAAAAAGAGAACTAAAAAATCCTTTTATTTAAATATGTACTTAAAAGTATAAAATACTTTCTTGAATCGGTTTTCCATAACAGCGCCCCCCCGCTGTTATGGAAAACCGAAAGGAGGCACATTTTTCATTAAAAGATAAGGGTTGTAAAAGAACTTATAAATAAAGTAGCCCCCCCCCCCCGGCTACTTCATTTATAAGTTCTTGTACAACCCTTATCTTTTAATGAAAAACTGGGTGATTGAAAAAGTTCTTTTTATACTTTTTTAGTACTTATGTACATATTCAAATAATTCAGTAAAAAATAAATCAAAGAAAAATAATATCAGTTTTCCCAAATTAAAAGGAGGGTGTGTATACTCTGCTTTAACCAGACGCAATATTGCAGTTTACACTTTTTGCACAAATAGGTTGTGTGACCTTTTACAGTCTTTATACGTTGTTCTTGTACTGTAAAAAATTTATAAAAGTAGAAAAAATTCTTGTATCGTCCTCGGTTGCCTGAATTTCAGCACAACAGCAGCTAAAGCACAACTTTTGTTCTGTAATGGTTAAAGTGAAATAAGTGACCAGTGTAAGAATACAGACACCACTGTTTAAATTGCGATCGAAGTAAGGCACTATTTCTTCGTCAATGGATAAATTACGTTCAAGTCCCAAGATTCTAGTAACCCAATGTGCAACCAAAACCAAACTGTAAGGGTTAATATGAAATAAGCGGCCAATGTAAGAATACAGACCACAGTTTGAATGATATCCGAAATAAGGCACCATTTCCTTGTCAATGGATGAACTATGTTGAAAAAGTCTAAACTGCATGAATTTCTTGGTAACAATATCAAAAAATGTTATTATTACCATTTATACAAAAAGAGTATCATGCTCTGATGTGTTTAGCATCGCATTTTTTAAAATTGCCGAGTAACAACTATGGGATTTTTTGAAACAATTTTTTAATTTGGTTAACACAAAAAATTTAATATATTGAAAAAAAAATTAAGCCAGTTAATAATAAGAATTGATGAATAACACTAAAAAATTTGTGAAATTTAGTAAATTATCAATTTAAAAAAAAATCATGTTTAATTTCTGTTTTGGTGGTTTTAAATTGCTGTATAAATAATCCTTACAAAAATAAAACTAAACTGTACTCTTATTATTTGGCCATTAATGGCTTAAACTAAATTAAATATGTCTTAACATTTATTATTCAATGCATTTACAAATTTAAAGCAATGAAGATAAAAATTTTTTCTAAATTCTTGCTTAAAATTAACAGCAAGTGACAATATAACTTTTTAATGGAATCTCTCATCCTTTTAAACCCCTTTTATTACTTCCTTAAAATATCTAATGTTGCCCTTATATTAACCAAGAAGGAAATTGAAAATTAGATTTATATCAGCTAAAAATCAACTTAGGATTATATATTCTTTCATTATCTGTTTTACTTGAATAAAAGTTTTTTTGTATAACTACAACAGATCAATTTAAAAACTATAACAAAAATATACGGCGTCTTGAATAGCCCGCGAAGTGCAGCAGAGAAACGTAAAGCTCAAAAGCAGATCAAATTTTATAGCCGTGTCACTTTCCTTTACGCAAACATAAAAGCACTAAATTTATCGTTGGATGTCGTAACTCTAGCCGCACAAGTATGCGGAGGAAGATTTCTGCTACTAGCACCGACTTATTCTCGGTAGTTCGCTCTACTCTTACTAAGCGGATAGTAATCGGAAATATTGACGGCACGCGTGTCGTTACACACATCCCAGCCAATAGTAAGGTCGTAATGGCCTCCGCACGCTTCGTTACTCTGCCGCCAGATAGCAGTTAAATAGCACATCGTAAATTTTATTTATTTCCCGCCCATTTCCCCTGGAAAGGCGGTACTAGCTTTGTGACGTCATTCATGACCTGCCTCCTGCTGTATTTGTGGAGTAGTTGGGTTTTTATTTTCCCGGCTATCAGATGATATTGTTCCTCAAAGTCACTTGTGCAGCACCCTGTTTTTGCTTCAACTTGAAAATATTCACGATTTTTAATAAATTTATTTTCATCGGTATCAAAAAAAGTAACATGAATTATTCCAGCCTGCGAATAATTAATTATTTCTAATTAAATTAACAAATACTTTCTATTAGTAGTTACATATAAGAATTACATATTCTACCATTATTAAAATCGCCAAAATGAGCATCATTTACAAAGATATTTTGCAATTAAACTTATGAAAGAAACCACCCTGAATGGTTTAGTTTTATGAATGAACTTCAACAGAAGCAATTTCGAAAGCCAAATCTAAATTTAATAATATCCACATAAACGTTATAAAAATATTCACCTATAAGCTACCTATAACCATTTGATAGGCAATACAGAAATATTTATATAGGATGTTTTGGAATAACAAATAGTCTGAATAATTTTAATATGTAAAAGCTTGTCATAAATTCCCTCCTCCCGGTTGCCAAAGAAACATTTTTATAACCCAACTGATTTATGAGGCCACGAAGATATTAAATTTATTTTTATTTTTCTTTTCGTGTGTGTATATTATAAACATTGATTCTTTACAAGTAATAAATTATTTACTACCACTACTTTTCCTAATTTTACGCTTGCCTGTGTTCATCCCAAAAGCATTATCATGATAATTATCTAGAAAATTTTTAACGGCATTAAAAAAGGCGTTTAGTATATTTATTACGTGCCCTTTGGGTATAGCTTTGTAGAAAATTCTTTATATTAAAAGTGGCACATAATTTTTCCCATTTTATATTAATTTTTTACTACATTAAATTTAAAAAATATATATATGTATATCTCACACACCAGATAAAAAGCTACCTGTGAACAAAATGTTGATGCTTTTGATCCACTTTTCAAATCTGAATTTTCTAGTTATAAAAAATTTGAAAATGTTTTTGCAAACAAACAAATCATTCAATCCTCCATGACAGTAAAAAGATTATGTGCAATTTTCAATATCCTCATCAATATTTTTCATTCAAGGTTGGGAAGGTGTGAATAGTTCTGAAAGGTGATCTGCAAAAACCATCTCTTGGATAGAGTGGATCTCCAAACTGCTTTTTGGGTTGTGGTCGCTAATTAGTGTACAGCTTTATGGTTATCATCAGAAGTCTTTAAATCGATCCTAAAATTTAATTTTTCTATAATACATTATTGAAAGGTGTAATTTCTAATTAGGTTTTGTTGCAGTTGAAAAATCACTGAACTGTGGTTGGATTGCAAATCCAGGCTGGATTCGGTGTTGATGGTGTTATACCCCATTTAGTAAGAAATAGCCAAGTAGATTGGGTTGTTGGCCAAGTTGTTGTGGTGTGTGTGCCAGTATTAACGAATTCATCTGGAATCCCAACCAGTGTATCTAGTGTCTCGGTTGCCTCCGATAATGAATCTCCTACCCAACTGTGTAAAGGAGGTTTTGTACTCTTGGATGCTACGAAATACGGAGCCTTGAGTTTTATTGTTCTGGAATTCAATATAGTGTTACGACTGACATAACAAGGTGACCATCTGACTGATCTTGACCATTAGGGTGAATCTATGGTACGTTGTGTAGTATACTATCTTAATACACATCGTTCTGTGAAATAAGTTTGTAATATGAGCATCATGTCCATTTTGTTATTTTGTAAGAAAACGGTCAATTCTGGTTTATGGTTTGTAAAACTCTTTGCGTCCAAGACATTGCCCAGGTGTTCGACCGAGTCTGGAATCTTAGTTCGTTATACAATATAAAACATAACCTACCAACACTTTAAATCCTACTTCACTGACACTGTTTCTACCAAACCTAGATTAATGCTAAAACCTGCACATACCATCATTAGATGCTATGCCTGGATTTTCATTTCTTTCGCAATGTAGCATCCTGTGCTCGTCTTTATGCCTACTGTTTACTTTAGATGTTCCAACAACAGAAAACATAAAAGTCGCAACATTTGGTAATGATCCTAAAGGACCCCCGAACATCTACAGAGTTACCTAAATGTCATTAAAGAATGGTTAGACACATGGAAAATTAAAGTAAATGAATCAATGAACCAAAGGGATGCAGACTGCTCTGAAATCAGAATTATGACACTCTACTACCGAAAACAGGAGTGAAATTGTAGGCCTAACGAAGACAGCAAACTATACATGGAGAGCTTACATAACAACAAAGGAAACTCAAATCAATCTTAAATTCCTTCAAATGCACTAGCTTATAGGCTGGAAACCTGAATTAAATCTAAAGCACAAACTTATCTTTACACAGTTCTTCAACTTAGTCTTTTGAATTTCTTTTGTATTGGATAAGATATTGGGGTCCTTAGACGTTCGATCATGAGAGAAAATTGGCTTTTGGCTCTGATAGCTTTCGACACTGATTGCTAAACGTGTAGGTTTTCGCTGAAAATAAATGTTTACTTTAGCTGGTAGTAAGGTTTAGTGTATGCATTGTTTTAAACACTGTTCTTATTAGTATCAGTTTTTAACTGGTAATGGAAAAATTGAGTATGTAGAAATTGATAACAAGCTATATTCCACGAATGCTCACACCAAAACAAAGAAACTCTATGGATGAACGATAGCATCGTTTACTGCTTACAGAAGTGTGTTTACAGGGCAAACAAAGGCAACAAAATTCCGTTGTTGGTTATATACAACGCATCCACCAGTATGATCTGGAGAAGAAACTCCAAGACAAACAATAGAAGAACTCATACTTACCATCTCCACTCAAATTTTAGGTAGTATATCTTCCTGTAGCAATTTGCCTTGCAGCAGTTTTTGGATGATGTTTTTAGAGTCATGTTGTTTGATTACCGAGAAAAGGACACCACCGCAATCACATCGGTTTACTATAAAAACTTAGTATACCAGGTGCGGCATATTTATCCTAGCCTATGCTAATTAAGAAAAAGCAAACAAAACAGACACGATATGTTGAACAAAAGAACTGTTTTCTCCTTCGGGCCAAGCCACAATAAGTGAAGGTTTCAGACGGTCAAAGAACTGCCATGTTTACCAGACTTTGGACTTTAGTGACAAACCATTTCCAAAACTAAAATAACACTTCGTAGTAAGTGACTTTTATCAGATGAAGTTACAAAAATCGCAGTGTATAAGGCATCTGATTTATTCAAGTTGGGCGAGACTTTTAACTGGAGCTTTTCCAATTACTGAAATATTGGTGTACAGCTTCGAGTGGACTGCATATGTTGAAAAATAAGTTAATGATTTAAAGTCTCTAAACTATAATCTTACTAAAAGGGGGTTAAAAGGCATCGATGTGTGAACAGAGCTAGATTTCCAGATATTTCATGAAAGTAATACTGTTTAAGCCGTACTAGCTAGCTTCCTTGCTTCCCTGCTTAGTAATATCTACGTATATCGTACATATTAGTAATATCTTTCTTATCAAAATGAAAAGAATATGTGATATCCACAAGTAGATATTAACAAGGTATTTGACTTCCACACGACCAATTAGTAGTATCCCCCAACTGTTCCAAACTACCATACTAGTAAACATGTTGTTTTGATAACATGAAACTATAAGTAATGGAGGATATCGATGTATCCTTTGTATGTTGTCCAGGACCAAAGCACTTAATGTCCGGATTCATTTCAAGTAAATCATAATTTTTCTAAAGATATACGAAAATCACTCTTGGGTCGTTTATGGTACGCCATTTAACTTAAGATTCTGCTATATGATATTAAGATTACCCAATGTCAGGTTTTTAGGTTAGGAAATTTACCATCTTGAAACCAGGTAAGCCAGCAGATTAACCTAAATATTGCCTAATAGCTCTTCTAGTCGACTGTTGAAAACTGTTCGAGCGCTAGATCTAGTACAGAGTAGGAATGAACATGTTTAGAAGATGAGACGGCTTTACCAGATTCTTAGGCACACAACCTATATCGAGAGAGGTTTCCAAGAAAGCTTCTATAGTATTCGTAGATATGGCTGTAGCCTACGATACTGTGTGGTTAGGAGTGTGTAAGTTCCTCAGGGTTATTCCATGTAGAACACTGACCAATACTGTGCGGATCTTCAACTTGTTATAGATCCAAAGATAAGTAAGAGAAAGGTAGTAAAAGATCTATCTCAAGGCTTCGTAACTGCTCTTGTCACTTTAACCTCTACATAGCATATATTCCTGAAACCACCACCAAGAAATTCGCATACGTAGACGATCCGATTCTCGCTGTTAAAAGCTGTAAGAACATAGATAATCTGTCAACCATGTGGGAGTACTGCGCGAATTGAAGGCTTAACCAAACCTAAACAAAACAGGATGATTATGTTTCTACGTAAACTACAAATTAGCTAACCGTTAGCTCAACATCCACTTTAACGAAAACCCTGTTGTTAAGCACAATCCTACTCCGAAGTGCTTGGGCATTATCCTCGATCTCCCACTTACGAACTCTATGATACATCAAAAGCACCACCAGCTTCAAAACCTTGTTGCTCGGCGCTGACCCTTGATTATAGCATCGCTGTATAATGCGCCCCTGACTGTCTCGACAGACGTATTGGTAAACTCAACACCCATCTGAACACAACCATTTTCACTATTACAGGCTGTATAAAAACTACTCCCACCTTTTTGAACACTCAGCCATATCCTCCGAACACAACTTAACTTAAGCAAAACGCGTTAATTCGTAGATTTAAGAAAATAAGTTCCAACACCAATCTTACAATGTATGAGTTTTCATTCCTGCACTTTTTTCGCGCAGACTGCAATCCAGGCAACCTGCAATTAAAACTTGATAAGCTTACGGAGGTGAAAAAAAGACTCGTTTGACATAACACCAGAAAGAATCAAATGGATAGAAAAAGATAACTTTCAGTATACAACCACTTCACTATTTCAGATTGTAATGTTTTAATCGTTTGTCCCTTTCGCTGTTAATTATATTTTTCGTTGTTTATACATGTTTGTACCTAAATAATGTTATATACTTTGCAATCTATTGTACTATGTGTAGCTATACGATAAATAAATAAACCCAAAAAGTTCTCAGGTTGTCAATCAGTTCAGCCAATAACCTACACGAATACTGCTCTAAAGGAAATGAACATCTGTCTGATGTTAATCAAACCTAACTATGAAGTAGAAGGGCTTAACGGTGATCCGACCTAACAAACCTACTAGAACTTCAACCATCCTAGAACCATCCTGTACTGTGACCGTTAATCTTGGTAAAAAAACGTGAACAGAAACTTCTAAAGGGCTGTGGTAAAGAGACGTTACAGAACGTACTGTTTATGAATTGTGCAAAAGTATTGCCTTATGAGACCAAGATAAGATAAGATATGCTTGCAAATCTTGTAGTCCTAGTAGTTAGCATTGATTGAAAATACGAAACCGAAACAATTGTTTATTTTGTTTTTTTTAGTCGATCTTGGTATTGAAGTTATGAAGATGAAGAAATTGAGATAGATTTCTTAACTGGAAATGACACTGTAGTCAAGCATCTGTTAGTTTTGAATAAAATAGAAATAAAATAATTAATCAGTGGCAATTTAAGTTTCTTATTAGTACTTGGTATCGAAACAATTGCCAGATATAGAAACCTTAATAAATATTGTGAAGCTTTTATTAATTATTTTATTTCTACTTCATTTCATGATTATGGAGTTTCACGAAATAATAAGGCTTGAGGGAGTATAGTTTTCTCGCTATTTCTGGCAAGATATTTGCTTGTAAGTTTAATTCAAAGCAGTGGCGTAGTTAGAGTTGGTGTCACCCGGAGCAGTATTGATGATGTCACTCCCCCCACTTCCCAGCCAGCACACTGACGTAATAATGTCGCCTTTTTTTCGGCAGTAACGACGTCAAATTGTCGTAAAACTGACGTTATTATGTTACAGCCCAAAGACGTATTGACGCCTTACATTGATAAGACGTCATTAACGTCCTATACTAGGACTAATACAGGAATTATACATAAATAGTTGAATATTGGAAATATTCTGTAGTATATAAATAACATTTATTATATACTACAGTCAAAACATTTCTATATTGTGACCACCTGCCTAATATGACCAGTATTCCTTGGCCCCTGCTAAAATAATATCTTAATAACTTGTACGTATTGTATTGTACGTCCAAAAGACGTCGTTTTGAAGATGTCTACGTACGTACCATTATATGACGTCTGAGTTTGCTGGCTGGGTTCAATCTAATATAACAGTCTGTATTGTAAAAGTCTATAATTGTTTTTAATAAAAAGGAAAATATATTTACACAGAATATTAGTGATGTTTAAAAGATTCTTTGTATCGTACAATAAATAATTAAAATAAAGTTTTTGAACAAATAATTTAAATTTTTTAAAATAGAATTAAAAACTAATAAACACTGTTTTGCGTGTCTACATGAACAGGAAAAGTCTTAATTAAATTAATTTATAAAAATTTTCGTAATATATATATATATATATATATATATATATATATATATATATATATATATATATATATATATATATATATATTTTATATATATATATATTAAAAAACCCAACGGGTATTTATCGACCTTATATAAATAGTTGAAAAGGCGTTTAATTTTTTTTAATTTAATAAAATCGGGATTAAAGGTCTGTTTTTTGTAACCAGGTTGTTAAAAAAGAATACTCATTATTTGTTATTATCTATATTTCGCAGTTGATTAACTGCTTCATCAGGAAACACTAAAAGTTAATACAATGATTGACAAATTGATCAAGTAATAAAATTAATGACTTACACTTAAGAGTAATAAAACGTATGACTAGCATAAACTTATTTCTTCTACAATTTGCTTTATGTTTTTCTAGATTATTAAAATAATTGAAGATAAAATTTTTAAAATTTTGTTTGATAACATGTCAAGTTCAAAATATGACATGTGACATATGAAAATATACATGGTGGAACACCATCATTTGTATAGGGTAAAGATACAAAAGTTACAACAAATTATTATTATTTTTTTTTTTTTTTAATATTAAATTGGAATTATATATATATATATATACACATGTCATATTTTGAACTTGACATGTTATCAAACAAAATTTTAAAAATTTTATCTTCAATTATTTTAATAATCTAGAAAAACATAAAGCAAATTGTAGAAGAAATAAGTTTATGCTAGTCATACGTTTTATTACTCTTAAGTTGTTTCCTGATGAAGCAGTTAATCAACTGCGAAATATAGATAATAACAAATAATGAGTATTCTTTTTTAACAACCTGGTTACAAAAAACAGACCTTTAATCCCGATTTTATTAAATTAAAAAAAATTAAACGCCTTTTCAACTATATATATATATATATATATATATATATATATATATATATATATATATATATATATATATATATATAATATATTATATATATATATCGATATATTATAAATATCGATCTCCGATAGCTCAGCGGTAGAGCATCTGCCCGGATAGCAGAAAGCCCGGGTTCGAATCCTGGTCAGAGATAATAATTTTTCATAATTCAAATTATGTCTTCATTAATATACATTAATCTTGGTGCTAAAACACGATATTTCTAAATCATTAAACTATTAATATTATATGCCTTATGGTAATAATTCAAAAATCTAATTTAGCTGTGATTGTGGGTTAAATTGTCGCTAATCAGCGATAGCCTACTTTAACATAGCAAAATATAATTAGTACTCTCTTATGTGTTTACACATTATTATAACTTATATGAAGAATTATTACTTCACCAGTAATCGATCTCCGATAGCTCAGCGGTAGAGCATCTGCCCGGATAGCAGAAAGCCCGGGTTCGAATCCTGGTCAGAGATAATAATTTTTCATAATTCAAATTATGTCTTCATTAATATACATTAATCTTGGTGCTAAAACACGATATTTCTAAATCATTAAACTATATATATATATATATATATATATATATATATATATATATATATATATATATATATATATATATATATATATATATATATGTAATTTTTAAATAAAACTTTCAAGTTAATTTTAAATTCAAATTTTCAATTGGTATCACCCCTAGAATGGTGTCAACCGGAGCGGACACCCCTTCCCCCCTTAACTAGTCCACAGAACCAAAATTAAAAACAAAAAGATTTTGTCGTTTTTTTTTATAGCTAAATTTGCTGTTACAGTTTTACCTGTTAAGGTTTGATGGCAAGATTTAAGAAAATCCATAAAAGTCTATTCAGATTATTTTCATGAAGGAATAAATACCAAAATTCTGTTTAAACATTTAGCTTTAGTTGGTCCAACTGGTTATATCAATGATATCGAAATAGTAATTTACGTTATAAGTCCTGGAAATGGAATTTTACAGTCGAGTAAGATGTTACGGACAAGGCGACGAAGGAGCCGAGTCCGGAACATCGAAACGAGACTGTAAGACCATTTCCAGGACGTATGACGTAATGCGTTTTATTTCATACTGCAATTATTGGAATATTGGTTTAATTTAAAAAAAATTATATAAAATAAATTTCCGAATGCAAAATATGGACATCTATGAAGAACGAGTTTCCATGGTAACTGATTACGTACTAAAACATTGTCCACTTGATTGATTGTATTTGCGTCCGGTAAAATTTTTTACAGTCACAAGTCCTGTAAAATTTTTTACAAGCATACTAGACCGTAAAATCGCATGTTCTGGACTAAAAAGTTTGACGTAAAACTGACAAATGTGACACAGTATGAAATAAAAAATATTTTATCTATATAAAACATAGTGATGGACTCGAGCCCGAGCCAAGCTCGACTCGACTCGAAACTCGACTCGATTTCGAGCGGAGTTTCGAGTCGAGTTCGACAATTCTTTATTCGAGTCGAGTCGAGCTTCACGTATGTCGAGCCCGAGTCGAGTCGAGTTTTTGAAGTCGAGTTTTGCGAGCCGGCTCGAGAAAATTGTACAGTTTACAGTATTTCCCCTATTTTGTAATTTAACGGATTATAACTAAGAATTTGCGCAATTACCTTTCTTTAAATGGCTTCATTACACTATAACACTTAAAACATAATGAAATTTTCCAAAGTTGGTAGCATTGAAAATAAAATTGAAAAAACAGAAAATTGACAAAAACTTTACCCTAAAAGTTTGAATTTTCAAATGTCACATCAGTATTGTCAACTACCACAAAATTTCCTAAATTTTGAAATAGCGATTTTTTTTATTTAAAAAGGGAATAAAAGAGGCAAAATAGAAAAAAAATAGCATAAAGAGCTCGTTTCATAAGTCATTATTGCACTCGTCCTTTAGAAAACTCGCCTCTTGACTAAGAGGAGAAAAAAGTTTTCGCGACTGCTATATGAATTTGGAAAATAACTATGATTCTAAAACGAGCCGGCTCAACTCGACTCGAAACTCGACTCGAGTTCGAGCCGAGTTTCGAGTCGAGTTGAAACAGATTATTTCGAGTCGAGTTTCGAGTCGAGCTTGAATTTTTTTTCGAGTCCATCACTAATAAAATTGAATGATGTAGTTGGATGATTTCTGTTGGTTGCTATTAGAATTAACGACGTAAATTAATTACCAATTTTAAGCAATATACTGGAATACCTAACCAAAACCAAGCAAAAAAACAGCAACAAATTATTAATTTTAAATGGTAGCATTTTAACACCTTTTAAAACATTATATTTACACGCTAACAAAATTTCCTGCATCCTTTTAACAATAAAAGGCATTACATAATCACATTGTTGACAGCAACAACAACGGTATAAATAAACAGCAGATTTTATTATGTTTTTATTTCGCTGTTAGCGTTTTACACATAAAATAATTTTTCTAAATGTCATTTATAATTTATAGGTTTTCTTTGGTTTCCCTGCTTTTTGATCAGTTCACGCCAACACACTAAGGAAAATCAAATCCTATAGTTTGGAAAAGTACTGGTAGATATAGAAAGTGAGATTTTGTTTATATTATACTGTCAAACCGTTAAAGTAGTCTATTAGGATAATTATAAAAATTGCATAAAAATTTAATAATGGGTATCAAAATAAACACCATGGTTTATTTATTTTATAACTAACTATAATGAATGTTATTATGTGCAGTTAACAAGTGGCAATTTATTTTTTAAATCAATTTAATATTAATAAATTTGTTAATTTTATATTACTAAAATACCTTTTAAGATCGTGTCCTTGATCCTAATCATGAATTTATAAATATCAAAAAATGTAATTTAATAAAAAATTAAAATATTTATAATGGAACCATTTTTTCTTTATGTTTATATAATTTCTCTTTTCTACCCAATTTCTTTTTTAATGTGTTGTACATACATAATAATAAAATTAAAACCATAAATAAAAGAAATTAATTTAGTAATGCTATCAACAAGGTATTAAATAATTAATTTTAGTATATCATTATTTCTCAACCATTAAGGACACCAACCGTTTCTAAATTAGTTTCAACTTAATTTAGTTTTCTTTGGTTAAGTTGCAACTAACTAATAAGTAGTTAATTAATTATCATTCACCATGGATATTTTAAATTAAAACGCCCACAATAATAAAAATTGAGAAAAATTGTCATTAATATGTTTTCTAAGGAGCCTTCTTCAATAAATCCTTATTAATGTGTCACAATTAAAATAATGGATTTAATAGAAAAAATCTAAATTAAATTCATTTACCATCCAATGAATTTATTAAGGTTATCTGCAATAGGTTATATGAATAATCAATGACGTCATATATATATATTTATTATTTTCTTAGGTAATAAAGTAAATTCGACACATTTCAAATGATTGTGTGGGATTTCTAAATTTCCCTTTGATTGCCTTTTGTGGTCCTAACCGGAAGTCTTAAGAAGATTTCAATTATAGATATTGATTAATTATCTTCATTATATGTCGGATTTAGATCTTAAAAAGTGTTTTTTTAATAATAATTTATCTTAGCTTTATCAGAAAGTAAAGAATGCTGACAAAAGTCAGTGTTCATGTAGGGATTAAACACCTGTTTGGAAAACCGGTTGGTATTTTTCTGTTTCTAGTTTTAGAAGCACGAATTTTTCGTTTTTGTTAACGTTTTTATATAAAAATAAAACGGTGAAATAATAAAAGTATAAAATAAAACTACTTTCATTACATTAGCTAATTTCTGTTATACATTCAAACTCTGATAATAATTCTATAATAAAATATTTCTGTCTCAACTCGCAATACCAACAATAAAGTTCTGGAATTGACTGCTCTTTATACTTCATAAATAATGGCATCGTAAAACTTTTTCTTCGATTGCCACTTCTCGAAGTTTAGCAACTACTACATTTTGGAAGAAAACAGAATTAGAAACGTTTTGTTGCTCTCGTACTGTCTGATTATTACGTTTCTATTAATTTCGCAAACAGATCACAATTCACTTAAAGTTTCTTGAAATACTGAAGTAAAGTGCCCTTGATTATTATTTTCCTTTCTTTACAATATATTTGGGTAGCATTCAAATAAACAAATCGCAAGTACTCACCATGTCAGCAAAATTTTCCAGTACTGGAATGTTTGTGAAATCTCTGTTTTTAAACTTTTCCATTTTTATGTACATACGGTAATAAGAACATTTTTTGAGTTCAAGGTTCGTAAATCCAGTTTTTAGAACTTGATTTCTCATATTTTTCTAGTTCCTACAATACGTTAACCTCGTAATGATAATCCAAATTTGCAATTATGTCATAGCTTAGCTAAAACTTCTATTAATGTGACAAGAAAGTGAAGCAAAGGCAAACTGGAAATATCTACTAGCAAAATTATCCTAAATACATACAAAATTGATCAGTATGTATCACTTTTTTAAGAAAAATAATAAATAAAATTAGTCTGACTATATTTAACTTTCTAATAATACCACCACCTTTCAATTAATATATTATCATTACTATTACGACTATTTTGTCTACAGTCGTCATCGTCAATGAAATTCCATTTTTTTCCAAAACCTGATTTTTTTTATCATTACCACTTCATGTATACACCGTGTCCAAGATAAGAATGCACAGCATGGGGATCTTGAAAACAGTAAAAGATACAGGTTGGCTTAAATTAGGAAAAAGTTGCACTATTTAGAGTATGTTTACATGCCGATCACAGAAATCCATGATTGTTTATCGTTTTCGAAATTTTCCAAAAAATGCAATTTTTCGGATTTTCGATTTTTCCAATTTTTGTATTTATTTTAAAAGATATTAAAAAACTAATGACACTTTGTCATTGTCACTTTTTAAGCTCTACAAAATGGCGTCTTCAAATTTTTTATCCGATGTTTCGTCATCGAGAAATCATCATCAACTTAATTTTTTTATATGGCCACAAAAGTAGAAACACCTTGGATACGGTAGCATTTTTTATTACAAATTCAACGATGTATCACACATTATGCTTCTGAAGCCAAAAAACAGAGAAAAATGAATTTTAATATTTTTTTAGATTCTTAATCTAGTAGGCATTGGAAAAAGAATTCAAAGATTATTGCAAGTGTTCAAATAAGTTCTCATTATTTTCTAGACACAAGTACAGCCTAGAAAAAACAGCTGAATTTAAAACATGGTCTAACACTTCTGCCGAGAATGTAATTAAGTATTGTTTTTTTTTAACTTTTTAAATAGTAGGCATTGGAACAATTGCAATATTTCTATTTGATCTGTCACATTATTGTTAAAAACGTTCTAACGTATTTTGAAGTTGTTTGTTTTGTTTATAAGAAGTTAAAGTGTTTTAATTTATTTGTGTTACGATGGACAGAGGAAATTTCACAAACGAAGAAAAATTTGATATGTTGACGTGTTACATCTTGTGCCACAAAAATTGTGTAGCTGCTGAGCAGATGTATTCTGATAATTATCCTGAACGAAGACAACCTGAGAAATCCATGTTTAGACGTTTGGTATCTAATTTAAAGGAATTTGGTTCATTCAAAAACCCACTTTCATCTCGTAAAAAACAATCCAACGAAGAAAAAGCGAATACTGTTCTACTAGCCGTTGTTGAAAATCCTGAAATATCCACAAGACTAATTGAGCGTCAGACTGGGGTAGCTAGATCTACAGCCCACTTCATTTTACAAAAGAATAAATTTCATCCATTTAATTTAGAATTTGTCAGGGTCTTAGACCTGGTGACTAGAGAAGGCGAGCAAGTTTTTGTGAATGGTATACCAGAAAATGTCAAGAAAATCAAACTTTTCCTTTTCAAGTAATTTGGTCTGATGAAAGCATGATAACCAACAATGGTATTTTAAACCGGCGTAACAAACATTATTGGGCAACAGACAATCCTCAGTTAAAAAAAGATGCAAGGCATCAACACCGATTTGGATTTAATATGTGGATAGGTATTTTAGGTAGCAGAATAATAGGACCCTTTATTTATCACAACAATTTAAATTCCGAGCGGTATCTTGACCTGCTGCAGACTGATTTGGAAGACGCCTTGGATGGATTACCTCTAGCAATAATTAACAACTGCTGGTTTCAGCAAGATGGTGCCCCAGCACATAACTCAAGAAATGTACGGGAGTATTTGTCGCAGAGGTTTCCTGAAAAATGGATTGGAACTCACAGTGAAGTAGCTTGGCCAGCCCGATCACCAGATTTGAGCCCGTTAGACTTTTCTTGTTGGGTTATGTAAAAAATCAAGTGTATGACTCAACTTTTGAAGAAACTGAAGAACAATTATTGGCATCGGTTATAGCAGCAGTTAACAGAATCTCCTCAGAAATGTTAGCCAAAGTTTTAAATTCAACTGTACAAAGAGCATACTTGTGTCTAGAAAATAATGGGAACTTATTTGAACACTTGCAATAATCTTTGAATCCTTTTTCCAATGCCTACTAGATTAAGAATCTAAAAAAATATTAAAATTCATTTTTTTCTGTTTTTTTGGCTTCAGAAGCATAATGTGTGATACATCGTTGAATTTGTAATAAAAAATGCTACCGTATACAAGGTGTTTCTACTTTTTTGGCCATATGAAAAAATTAAGTTGATGATGATTTCTCGAACATGAAACATCGGATAAAAAATTTGAAGACGCCATTTTGTAGAGCTTAAAAAGTGACAATGACAAAGTGTCATTAGCTTTTTTAATATCTTTTAAAATAAATACAAAAATTGGAAAAATCGAAAATCCGAAAAATTGCATTTTTTGGAAAATTTCGAAAACGATAAACAATCATGGATTTCTGCGATGTAAACATACTCTAAATAGTGCAACTTTTTCCTAATTTAAGCCAACCTGTATCTTTTACCGTTTTCAAGATCCCCATGCTGTGCATTCTTATCTTGGACACGGTGTATATGTATTACTCAAATCTGTCCCAATTGGTGAAGCTAGCACGTGTCTAAATCTCTTTTTTATTCATGAATGCGGTATTGGTAACCGAAAACACAAGCAGCTAGGTGATGAAATCACTAATTAGTTGCGAGCTTGAAAATAAGGCCTCTAGCCAAAAGAGAACTCTATCAATATAAATTGCACTTCTATAAATTAACAATTTCATATCTATCCTAATATATTAGGAGTATTATTTTCAGAAATCCATAACTAATTTTCTACGCCCCCCATCGTATGGGCCACCTAAAAATGACCCCACAGTTTGAATTTGGTAATTTATTAATTTATCTAAATATCTGAATGTTTGTCATAACCTAAAATATTTACAAAAATGAATCTTAGTCATAGATACCATTAGCATTACCTATTGCTATAATATATGGGGGGGGGACTAATATAAATAAAAATATCTGTACCATCGTTGTTTGAAGATTAAATGAAGTTGATAAAATTGTTAAATTGATTTTAATTGATTTTACAATTGAGAGTGCAAATATAGATGAAACAGACTTCGGCAAAAGCACAGTGAAAATATTATACAAAACATAAACCACCTACCTTTACCATAAAAGAAAAATGCACCGGCTATTATTAATTATTGTGAACGTAGACTCTAGTCACAACCATGAGGGTCGCTTCAATAGGGCAATAAATAAATAGGGATCTATAAAACATAATTAAACCACACACACACACAAAACAAAATAGTAAACCAGGAGTTACTTTCAAAATATTTAAATGACAAAGTTCATTTAACA
This sequence comes from Agrypnus murinus, assembly GCA_929113105.1. Taxonomy (NCBI): domain Eukaryota; kingdom Metazoa; phylum Arthropoda; class Insecta; order Coleoptera; family Elateridae; genus Agrypnus; species Agrypnus murinus. Next base: position 76,731,744 of record OV816024.1, read on the forward strand.
AACACAAGAAATATATAAACAAAATTAAAATTAAAATACTAAAAATTAATGAAATAAACAGAAACTTGGATAAAAGAAAAATCAATTCTGGGATAGTTTAATTCTTTTTATCTTCAGAAGTAATACCTCACCTTCAATTTAAATAAATACCTTACATTATTTACAAATAATCAAGATTTTGGCGCCTTTCAAATTGCCACCCGAACTTAGTAGCAAACTGCAAAATTTCTGTTTCCATGTGATTTTATATCAACATGGTGGAAATGCAATAACAAACCACCTCTCTTCATAAATAATTCTGTTTTACTGGATATTATTGAAATTATAATAAACAACTGTATTTCAGACATAAGCTAATCCATTTAAGTAATACAATGATAAATCTCCATATTTCATCCAAATTCTAATGCAAATTATTAATCTGATAACTCAGAAAAAGACTTATTCACAAAAAAAATTAAATCACTATTAATTCACAACACTGTTTATTTATTTAAATTAAACTGTTTATTATTAAAAACATTAACTAAGTTCAAAAAACTTTAACAATTAAATAAACACTTTGTCGTTTCATCAACATAACCTAGAAATTTGACTTTGTTTACATTTCGAGGTCGTCGCGTAACCTTTAAATTTTTAATTATGCTCTGGGTACAAACGCATGGCTTGGAACAACTAAATTTACAGAGAGAGAGAGAGTCACCAAATTGCTTCCTGTATTTATGTTTTGAAAACAAAAGAGAGAATTGGTTAATATTTAGCGATATATAGTGGAAAACAATTGCAAACAATTACTAAATCTACATAACCAAATTATTGTTTATAATTATTATTAGTTGTTTAAACAAATTGTATAATTAGTTAGAAAAAAACTTCCTCTGTCTAATGGTATAGAATACTTATGTTAAAAACCAATAATAAGATGGCTATTAAATGTCGACTGAATCAATTTTCAATTGCATTCAATTATATATTAAAATATTAATTAATTAATTAATATCCTTGTTTTACCTCTTTTTATAATTACAAAAACCTTTCTTACATTATAGAACAATATTTACACAAATTTAGATATGCAAACTACAAAATAACAACTAAATCACATAATTTCAGATTGTCAAGGTAAGATTCAAAAATATGTGTTATTAAGCCCATAGATCTTCTATAAGAAATCATCCCCACATTAACCTTTATGTCTCAGTTGCGTCCAAAGAATTACTTGACAACACCATAACGAAATATTTAATCTCACAGACTTTTTACTCTTGAAAAACAACAAAATTATAATAAAACTGCCAAAACGTTAACTCTCAAAAAAAAACTTAAACAAATTTAACCTGCAGGTAACGCAATAAATCTTTACATCTCCACTAACATGCATCTTATCTGTTTCGGGTCAAAACAAGCCTTGAAATGACTTCAATACTTTTTTATATACAAAACTCAAATAACGATATTCCACCGTTGGCTATCTAACAGAATTTTATCAAAATAGACTAAGAAATCAACTTTAAAATATATCCTTTTTCTATTTAGTGTGTTATAGAGAGTTTCTTTAAGAAAAAGAAACCTATTTAATTATTTAAATTAATCATTACCTGGAAAATTAATATTTCCCCTGGACGTTATGCAGCCCCTCTAACATGTTTGTACACAGTGATGCCTACATTTTCTAATGCATGTGACATAACATGACAATATCCTTATATGTATTAATTATGAATTACGATCTTTTAACTAATTTCATAAAAGTGTAATTTAATTAAAAGAGATATAAAAACTATAGAAAGTAAACAAAAAAATTAATGAAGATTGTGATCGCGGTTCACCGGAAAAATATTTTAAAGATATCATTAGATACTTAATTTTGAATATTACTAGGTACTTTTTTGATAGTATAAATTATTTCGATAATCGATAATATTAGTCGATAACTACCAACTGGATGAACTAATGACTAGTGTTCTCTAAATGATGTACCATTGGGCATAAAAGACAACGAAATTACCCTATGTGAAACGTATTAGTTATAAAACTAAACTCCAAAATCTTTGTTAACACTACATAATTGAACAAGGACTAAATATAAAGAATCTTACAATTGCTTCTTCTTGTCAAAGAGACGCTTCGAAAAAACAAAACTAGTTGCTACTTATAAGAAAATGATCATCAGTTTGCTATTGAAAACGAAGAGCGCTTCTCCATAAATGTATGGGCTTGGATTACAGCTAGGAGTCTAGGAGTTTCTGCTGCACTCAAAGGAGTCTCAATGTTGAATATACTGCCGATTACTTCGAGCCAGTTTTATAGTATATTTCAATAACACTTATTTATTTAATAAAGTAGAATACTCTATTATTATGTTCGATAGACTTGCATACATCGACTCATATATTTGATCATTCTTTGACAGTAGTATTTAGCATGTATACATGATTTAACATGTTTGTTTGTTTTTGGGCGAGGAATAAGAACATCCATTGTACACCTCATGGCAAAGATTACTATGATGATTTGGCAGGTCCTACTAAATTTAGCCAAATCTGGGAGAATTCCACTCCCAGTGAGGATTTTTATCCTACCAAACACTGCATTGTCGCGGTTCTTACGATTTTACTTCCTTATTTACTCAAAAAGGTATGTTTTAGAAAAAGTTAAATGGAAATATCTTGACCGCTACAAGTTATGGATAAGAACATTTTTTGTATGGGTATAACCGGTTCAAAACAATTGATTTGTAAAATCCTTTTTATTCAATTAATTGTGTAATATTTCGCCAAACAATCGCTTAGCTTAGCTATAAAATTAATAAACTTCGGATGGTACTCGTCCAAATTATAATAAGTTAAAAAATTCATTGATGATGGTAATTAAAGGTACAATCGCTATAATAACATTGCAAATTATTAATTTTTAAAATTATTAAAATATTAAAATTTTTACATAAAACAACCACACGTGGATGCAAGTTAATAACAAAAGTAAATCACTAGAGATGGTAAATTTTAGTTTAGACAAAAAAAGTTTAGGCAAATATTACACGATTGAATAAAAAAAGTTTACAAATGTTTGGGACCGCTTATACCCATATAAACAAATTCTTATTCAAGGTGTCTTCCAAGGTATCCATGTTGGTAACCTAGCATCTAGATGCTACATTACATCATCCTTTGCCAATTATATAAATAACAAAACATTAATATGCATCGAAATAACAAAAATAGTTAGTCGGAAGCTTCCTGTTTCTTTTCGAGTTTGTGTCTAAGCCATTTTTGAGTACCCTCTTCAGCTTTGATGGATATTTACCATATGAGAGTATAGTCACCCTCTTCCCATTTGTTGGAGTGCTCACCTACATCTCAATTCAGTAGCGGAAGTCACCTTGATGTGTAGATTATGGGTCTTCATTCTGTACCAAGCAATTGCTCTAAGATAGCCAGTAAACCACATATAGATGCATCAGCTTCTATACGTATGAGAACTTGAACCGTAGTGCTCAATTGCTTAATTTGGTTCCAAGCTTGCTGTTAAACCTCCAACAAGCTTAACTAAAATCCTTTTTGGTAGTAAATATAGTTAAGGAATGTGACCTCGACACAGAACAAAAATTTCATTAGATAAACAGCTGGTCCTAAAAACTGTGGTAAGTGAGACACATTGCTTGGAGGAGGAGGGAGGAGGTTCACGCCTTATCTGAATCGGTCTCAATGACACATGATCTAAACTAGACAATCATATGATATACAAATTTTACTGTATCCACTTCAAATTTACTCTTATCTGTGAGTTGAGAGTGATGCCCTGGTCCTGCAACCTTTGTAAAACTATCGCGAGTCGGTCGTCATGCTCCCTCCTCTCACTCTTTCAGGAGACGCTACGGAGTATGGAATAACATTTTCTAGAATCTAGACAGTCGTCATTATACTCTAGGTATCCCAGGAATTCTTACGGCAACTGAGAACGGTGTTCATGTTTAGCAGTTACCAAAAGGCAAGCTGCGCTGATCCTTTAATATCCAATATATCTTCCAAGATTGTATTCCTTCACACTCCAACGTGTCCTTAATTACTTCCCTCTACTTTTAAAACTTTTAAATCTCATTGATACTCCCTATTATTAAAACATTAGCACTGCAATCTAATTTGAAAACCACCTTATACCCTGCTAACCTTTTTCCACCACTTTCCAATAGTATGGTTTTAGGTCTCCTAGCTTCAGCATTGTAAGTTCTCCCATGTAGGCTTCTGAATCGTCGAGTGTGTCATGAACTTCCCTAACTTTGTGACTTTTTTGTCGTCAACATTGTCTGCAACATCGTCCGTAGAGATCCGTTAACCCGCACAGCTAACAATGTGATTTATTAGCTGGACAGACAACCACCGTGTGGCTGGCCACAAAGCCACATTTATTGCATTTCACCTGTGGTTCTAATAATTGGCAAGTCTGTTCGTTGAAAACCTATCATTTCTATTTTAAGGAAAAGTGTGTTGTCTTCGAGCTATGGCCTCCACTTCTAATGAGCCGTTGTTAGGCATGCTGTTTGTTATATGCTGATTCGGAACCTTCAGAAGCGACACCTCCGACTCTTCTACATTTAAGAGAACACCTTTGTAGTCCTCATTCCGTGTAAATAAAAGGCGATGACTCAGTCAAAGCTGATGAAGTGAGTGGCTCATAGTATAGTGGTTATATCTTTTAAACTCGTTATTGTTGCATCCAATCAAGCTTCTTAATAGAGTGATCAATCAACGTTATTAACTACGTTTTATGTGACTAGCCTCATATGTACAAGAACTATGTTGATCAGGTGAATTCTCGGAAATCTGACGGTGATTTGAATAATTGATGTAGACAATAACAAGGATAACCAGTAGGAAATTAATATTGTTACTTCTTAGATGTACAAGCTCAATACAATTCTCAAACCTGAAATATGAGAAAAACTGCAAAGTACTAGTGAAGCCACACTCAGTATGAGTAGCCAGTAGTTAGTCTATTTACATCATAAACCAAGTGTAGTTTTTCTTACTGAAGAAAATTCCAAAGCATGCTATCTTCTCAGTGGGAAATAAATATTGCTGCTTCTTAAATGTAAAAGCTCTAAACAACTGTCAAATCTGAGAAATGAGATAGAACTGCAAAGTACGAGTAAAGCCAACCAGCTAGTATGAACAGTCAGTGGTTTGCCTATTTAGCTCATAATCCATGTGTAATTTTTCTTATTGGAAAAAATTCCAAAGCAAGGAAGCAAAACCATAGGTCATATACAATGTGATATTGCAATAATATTAATAGTTATTTACGTGCCAAGCTTTGTAAATTAATCTTTACGGGTGAGCTGGAAAGTTTGTGGGACGAGCGACGAAGGAGCGAGCCTCCATAATCCAGTGAGTCCAGTAAAGATTAATTGCAAGGCGTGTCGTGTACAAAGTTTTATTTCCACATTCATCAGCGTTTTTTTATAAATTGTATATTTGTTATAAAAAGACATTTTGTAATCAAAGGGGGTAGCACAATTTTTAGCTAGGCGTTGTCATGGTGTTGTGGTTAAGCAACAAAGTAATTTCCATAGCTTTTTGCTGATGAGAATTGTAAAATTTTACAGGTCTCTTTTAGGAGCCCGTAAATTTTTACAGGGAATGTAGTTGTAACTATGATTTACTTAGTTACCATAAATGCCCTGTAAAGTGTCATTTACAGAGAAAGTTGAAATAATAGTCCAGTCAAACTGTACGAAAAACGGGCTTAACTTGGAAAATGAAAGTACATGGGATTTTTTTCTTCCAGCATGTAGGGGGGGTCTAGAAAAGCTTAACTTGAAGTTTTCGACCTCAAATTCATATGAGCTTTTTCCGCCGTTTTGAAAAGAAGTGAACTTGAAAGTTGATGAAAGTTTGAACTTTTTCATTTATTAATTAAAAGTTTCAAATAAAAGTTGTAGACAATCGTATTGCCGACAAAAATGCTTTTTACAAATTTTTTATCGGACCTACTGTTACAGAGATAATTTCAAAATAACACTTCACCCTTCTTTTCAAGATGGCGGAAAAAGCTCATATGAATTTGAGGTCGAAAACTTCAAGTTAAGCTTTTCTAGACCCCCCCTGCATGCTGGAAGAAAAAAATCTTTTCAAAGACCATAAATGTAATGTGTTCTCCAGGAAACCGGCGAAAGGTAAATCGGCCACCACAATTTTTATTTTTGTTTTCCCTCACAACTTATAAGGTGGCGCTTTTTAATATTGAAATTTCGTTTTTTGACACCAAAAATAAAAAAAATCAATCAAATTGCAAGAACAGTAATAATGTGTCGATGTTACAGCGGAGCACAGAGAAACGATGCACAGTTATAGGAGGGAGAGAAATTATTTAGGTGATGCGTCAGATTTCTTCTCGGTGTCTTTTAGCGTGATTCATCTAGTAGAACTATACCTGAGAATTTTTGATCTGGTGGATGTTCTGATTTTAAATAATTTAATTAAACTTGTGTATAATATTTTACTATCTCACACACTTGGATTGGGAACAATTTAAAAATCTACTCAATTTAAATTGGTCTAAGGTTTAATAATGGACGCTCCAAAATGCTTTTAAGGGATATTGAAAAGGTTTGAAATAAAATTGGTGTATACGTATAATATGTAGTTTTGCTCTGCGGTTTTTCGCAGATACTAGTCAACAGGGGAAAGTCTTTTAATGCAAAGATGGAATTTCCAGAATCGTTCTAAAATTACGGTGAAGGAATTTCATTACTTTGAATTATAACCGTTACTGTTTACTGGCGGATAATACCGCCATCAGTGATTTATACATTTGCAGAAATTGTATCCTTACTTTTCTTGTTTTAATAATTCGGTAAAAAATTCGTACGTGATAAACATGAAACATTATCTAATGGATTTTTCGAAAGGTAGATAGATGTAGGTAGTAACCTATTCCATTAATCTGTGCGAAAGGCTGACTTTAATTAATCATATTTCTAACTAATAAATGTCAATAATAATTCTTTTACTTATATTGTTACTTAGAACTAACAGCTATGACTTAATTGGTTCCTTTCACTTCAATTTATTCTTCGTCATAAGCTTTCTAATTTCCGATCAATTAACCGTATAATTAGCTATTTTTGATAAACAGATCATCAGGCATACTCATCGTAGTTTATATTGTGTGGAGAAAGCAATATACCATACATCCATATGTATCCATACTAGTTATTTCAATAGATTGTATATCTGTACGATATCTACACTATTAATCATTTCTTTCCGTATCTTATATATCAATTGCCTCCTACAATCGTTTTTTATAGTAAACACTTCTACATCATTATTATTTGTAATTTGCTTAAACAACACAAGTGCCCAATATCATATAGTATAAAAACGTAGGTGATATTATCTATCATATCTGTTATGTTACCATATCTCTATACTCTCAGCTATTATCTTATCTAAATTGCAGGGATGTGTCAAAAGAGGGTAGGCTGCATAAAATAACATATCCGTATACTATTTTTCTTATAAGTGAATTCTTATGTATGTAGATGCATTATCTTACACAATTTTTCTTCTTTTGGATAGCTTTAAGAGGAGATCTGAACAATACAGTAATAACTCTTATGATTCAGTAAATGAATAATAGTCATTTATTTCTGTAAGTTGTCTATTTTTAAGCATGTGAGGTATAATTAGAGAACTTCCCGAAGTTAATAAATGTCAATAATTTACGTAACTGACCATGCTGGGCATGAACAATTTGGAAATGTAACGGCTATAAATTTTTATTGTTCATAAACAATATGTTAAAACACGTATTTTTTTAATTTAATAACAATGCAAATATTCTTATAGTAATGCGAAGAACCATAAATAAAGACGTCTCGTTATTTACGATGTACTAATTCATAAAATTGTAAATCAGTCACAATAAGGTGGCTATTAATCAACAATGTTTCTCTGATGCGCACATGGACGTTACATGTAAAGTCCTGTGATCTTGCATAACTGAATAAAAATTTAACGTAAATAAGAAACCATAAGGAAGTATTTAAGTTGCCTTTGTTGGTAGTCTTATATCGTAAAACGCTGTTGCATTGTTTTACAAGCAAATACTTGCGGTTTTATTACATCTAATGTGAGGATATTCAAGTATCTCTCAGTCTTCATGCTTGATGAAAATTTCTGCACCATTTAATATTTAGATATTGTTTTATGACCAGTACAAAGTATTCGGAAAATGTGTTTTGGCTCAGATGAATTTAGTTATTTACGAAACAAAAACTGTAGTTACACTTGTTTATGCTGCTTGTTTTAATGGTTGTAAATGGATAGTCTTTCCTGGAGGGCAATCATCCTTTTATTGAGATTATGAGAAGGGAAATAAAATAATTTGTTCTGTCGTCCTTTCCAAACCTTAACTAAAATTAACTGGACGAATCAAGTACCTCAAAAGTAGAACTTCAACACTGTTCTAAGGCCACGATCTTCCAAACCTGGTTGATAATAATTTGAAACCAACTATGGCGACTTTCTGAATGTATGAAAACTATTCGGTTGTATCCATATCCGAACACCAAGCTGTGCTAATAATTCAGAAAGTTTGATAACTTATCGCACTGAACTTGAGAAGTGAACATAACGAATATGATAAAGAAGAATATATATCAATCAGCCACTTAGTGTTTGGATTTTCAAAAAGGAATTAGTGTGGAATTGATTCGAAATAACGAAAAAGGAGATTAAGGACAGTTTATAAACAGTATGAAATAAAACAGTACCGTTCTATGTATTAAGAAACACTCGTATACCTCAGGTAAACATATACAACACTAATAAGACATGTATTTGTGAAGTATTTCACAAGTCTGGAGTTAGTTACTATTATTTCTTCTAAGTGCGTTTTGGTTTGGGAGTCTATCGGTCTTCCTGAAAAACACAATCGAAGATGAATGAAGTAATAGTGTTTCCTTAAAAATTCATTATTGATCTCTAGTAATGAGCTTCTTATAAAAATAGAATGTGACAATAAGAATAGCAACTCACATAATGAACAGGAAAATAATAAAATGAATTTTAGCTGTCGATTTAACTTACTAGTACAATTTCAGTACTCATTATTCTTTGCAGATTATGACACACCCTGAAGTGTCGTCAATATTTGTGATTTTATAATAATTTTGAGATGGATTCAAAACAATAAGATAACTTATCCTAAGATTTTCTTTTCAAAAATCAACATTTAGCATAAATGAATCGGTCAATGCAGAAACTCAATATGTCCCAACCACCTTATTTTGAGAAAAACTGAATTACTCAATATTGCTTTTATGGGCCTTTGTGACGTTTTGGGAAATGAAAGAAGGGTACTTTTTGGGTAAGACCACATGGTTCAATGTACTTAAAGTTTTGTATTTTAAGAAAAAGAAATGCATATAAGACGTGGACATATTCAGTTTCTGCATTGATTGCAAATAAAATGCAAAGAATACGCAAGAAACTATAGTATGAGCAAAAAGTAACTCCATCAAAGGTACTTTTGGAATTTTTAACTCATGTGTATTATAATACCAGAAAATAATAACTGTCACTGTCAAACGACTCTGATTATTTTGTACAATTTTCTGATGTTATAATACACATAAGTTCAAAAGACACCTTTGAAGGAGTTACTTTTTGCTCATACTATATTTTGTGGTAAAAGAACAACTAAACTTAATATTAATAAAATAAATATGATAATCTTAAAGTAATAGAAATAAAAATATTTTTAAACATTGTCTGCTTTCACTGCACTGTCTTACCTCGTTCTCTTTCAGATGCCATTTTAGAATATGCTGGTAAAATTCATCAAATTCTTTCTCAATATACTTCATAACGCTCTGGAAACCTTTCAGTTTTGGTATAACATTGAAATTTACAACTCGTTGATTGTTTGACGGTCACTGTTTAAAACCAAGCTTCTTCGTTAGTTTGATTGTCACTGGGTTTCCCTTTCTTTCTGTTTATAGTAAAGTCATACCTGCGCGGTTAAGCGCATTCTCAATGAGACGTGGTTATGACAAAATGGCTGTCTGGCATTAGAAGTTGAATGTGCGAGATATATTAGAAAATTGGTATTGGGTATAATTCGCTTCAGCGAAGAAAATCTCGTATTCAACAGAATGATCGTTTGATTATTTATATGTGATCAATGGTCATATTAGACGGATTACGTTCTGGTGCTAACCTTTTAGGTAATATTTCCCTATCAGTTACTTTGAGGGAATTGTATAGTAAAAGACCTTTCAGTTTATAGAAAGGTAAAATTCTTCAAATATTTAAAATTATTACAATATACAGGGTGATTTCTTTGTAGGTCTTTTCTTTTGGGTTTTGTTGCTCGTTGTCTTTTATTCCTGTTCCTGCCCCTCTGACTGTGGGTTTAATTAGAAGGTCGTTCCCTTTGGGTCCGTACCTGCATATATATATATATATATATATATATATATATATATATATATATATATATATATATATTGCTGTAATATTGGATAATTAAAAATAATAAATTATTTTTAAAAATTTTATTAAATATTTTGAAACTGTGAATAATTGCCGTTCGATCGTAGATAATTACTTTATAATTAAATTGATTTTTTAAAATGACTGTGAACTTTGGAAATGCTTTTCAACTTCCCTCTTTTATAAATTCTAATATGATTTGAAAATACCTTTTAATAGATTTAATAATGCAATGGTTATATAAAATTTATATTACGTTAGTTCTTGACTAACTCAAGTTTACGTAAGAGAGTTGGGCGCCAGTTAAATAACTTAACATATTAGAATTAAATTTAATAAAGACTCATCTCAGGGTGAATGTGGATTCTTGTGGTATTAAAAAAATATAAATTGAAATTTAAAAACACTTTTAAAATTGAAATCTTAATTAAGTTTTAACTATTACTAAATTGTTCAAATCACTTTACTACACTTTTACAAACGGTAGTCTTTTCTTCAGCAAATGCCAATACAAAAAGGAAATAACTTCCTACCTTTTTATAATATTTCTTCTTTCCTTTTACTGTAGATATCCTCTTTCCCAAACCATTGGCAGAGCACTTTATGTTGACCCAGGGCTGGTCTCCAATTCCGGTTGACTTTCTTCCTTTTGCATGGATTTTCCATATAATATCACCCACACACTTGATTTTGGAACTCACTTTTGTTTATTAACTGCGGGTACAATTTCCCTTTTTCGTAGGATACTTATAGTTGTTTTGTGTTTATTTAAATAAAACACCCGTTTATGGTTTTAACGTTGATTTATTATCTTGCTTAACTTTAGCAAGTAATTTATCTTAAAGGTGGTTCTTTATAATCATATACACTTTTACAATTTATACTTTTTACACCTTCGCCGTATTCAAATCACCAACTAACTTAACTTGTCTATTTAATTCTAGACTATTTAAATTTTTACAATATTATCAGCCACGACTTTACTTTGTCGCTTGATTTACTATAATATCTTTACTCTTTCGTCGTTTAACAGTAAGTGTCTTTTATCTTACACGACTTTACACCGTCGCTTTCTATCAGTAAGTGCCCTAAAATTATGCTTTTCTAAGCTTATATACTATTTCTTATTTACATAATTTATATTACACAATTTGACGTCACCTTACGAACTAATACAAACTGTACACTCATATAATACATAATAGCAGATTAGTATTCTTATAAAAGTGACACATCTATTACAGATTAATTACACAATACTTTTACGCAATAATAACGATCTATTTACATCAACAAAACCTTAAAGAATCACATAACCCGTCGATATACACATTTGAAATTATACATAATTGAATTACATCATAACAAAAACTTGCGAACAACTGGATGTTACGTATAACTTAAGTAATCGGTGAGTAAGCTATTTGATAATAAATAATGAAACATGTATTATTTAACCTTATTAAAAAGTATACACATTGATTTCAAAATCAATGACACACCATAAAATACCTCAAATTTATTTTTAACTGGAAAAGTTAATAAAAATATTCCAAAAGTGTTAGTATTTAACAAAGATTTTAGATTTTCACAAAATTTTCAAAATTTTCCAAAATTTTGAAACTACCATCCACAGCAATATATATATATATATATATATATATATATATATATATATATATATATATATATATATATACAGGGTCGTAACAAGACAAGAATATACCGAAGGGTGAAGCGAAAACCCCTAAGCAAGGCTTTAGAATTGTACTGTAACAGCCGTGGGTCTTCAAATAGTGGGATCTTTGTCTGAAATAGTATGTAAGTATATTGTGTCATTTTATTTATGTTTATATATATTTATTAAACGTTTATACAATTCATTAGTGCATGTTAGTTTTAAGAGCTAGTTAACACGAGATCTCGAGTAGTGAATTTGTCCTAGGGTAGTTTTTAAGCTTTACAACCAGCTGTGATACAAATCACCATTCCATTTTTTATTAGACATTGAAATTCTTGATCAGTATAATAATTACCGCTTACAATTACATTAGATAATTACAATTACTTTAAATAATTACAATAAAGCCCTACTTAGAAAGTTTACATTTCACTACGTTTGTGTTTTATTTATTTCTATTTATTTGTGTGGTTTTAATATTGCTTTCCAGCTCGTCAACTGTAAGTTTATATGCACTGTACGACCAAAATTGTGGAAGTTGCCTACATCTTAGTAAAAGATCTATTTCTTCGTTTATCTAAGAAGTTTGAAGCTTTAGTAATAAGCATTGTTTTAAAACGAAGTGGCGCTTGTTTTGTATCTTGTATATCTTGTATTACCCCGCCCCTCACCGACTTATGGGGGTTAGCCGGAAAAAACTAAAACAGTGTTATTTAGGTCAAGCTGATACTTCCAGCACAGCTATATTTTGGTAGGTTAGGTATTTGTATATATAAAAGTAGCCTTTGTGATTCTGTAGGCTATATTGGAGTGGGTGTGGAGTCAGTGGGAAATACCTTTAACTGTTTCTTAGGTTGTTCAGTTTTACTTTCTTCTTCGTAAACACTGTTACTAGTTGATTTAGACATTTCTAGACAGCACATACGCTACTTTACTTCAGCACATATATAAGACATACGCTACAGAGATTGAACATGTCTCCTAGGCTTATTCAGTTTCTGTACTATACCATCGCTTTTCTACATTATAGAAAAGCAGGACATGTTCAATTGCACCATTCGATCGGGCAACCTTGAATTATGGTGAATTCATGAACAACTCAATTTACACAAATAGTGGACATATTCAGTTTCTGCATTGACCCATCCAAATATTCTAGAATAACAAGGCCGACCTTATGGTATGAGATATGATCAATTTAGGGTTCCTATTTTACGGAAATTAAACTTGTATTAAAATACAGGTCGTGGATGAATCTGGCAGAAGCTCTATTAAGTTACCAATTTGCAAATCCTATTCATGCTTTACAGTTGACTTTCAGCATGATTTTCACCACAGCGTCTCTACACATCAAGATACTGCTCAATGAGAGATATTGATTGAAGAAAAACAACTTTTTTTTTTTTTTTATTTGACGCCTACACTACGGGGGAACCAACATCTAAGGTCATCTGTCCCCCATCTAACATGCAACACGAATACACACATCCATAGTTGAGGTGACGGAATTTTCCAATTAGAAAAATCCCGCTGCCCCAAGTGAGATTCGAACCCACGACCCTTGGAACACGAGTGATGCACTAACACCACTCGTCCACCGCCGGCCCAAAACAACCTTTATTATGAGTAATCATGAATATTAAATTTCAGTGCTCTCGTTTGTTTTGGATCTCATTGAATACGAATACAACATTCCAAACGTTTTCTTGTCTCATGACCCTTGGTACTCAAGTCAGTACTGACTCGTTCAAATTCATATGACTTCGTAACGTTGGGGTTTCCGACTTACTGCTTAGGGAAGAATCTGCCTTGATTATTTTTCTTCTTACACGGCTTACCAGTTTGAATATATAAAGATTGCTTGAACAGCGTAATAATCGTATCATCCATTTGCAATATCAAAACTCTAGCAAGAATCTGAATTATTATCTCCTTTGCATTTAGATGTTAATTAGTTAAAAAGCATCGTGCCTTTTATAAAAAAAAACTAGGTGTAAGCTGTTAGTTTAGCCTTAGTAGTGTACTGTCTAGAGTGCTGGACTTTCACCCAAGCGGCCCGCGGTCGATTCCCGGTGCCGGCAGATCTGGTTAAGGTTTTCTGCAGTTTTCCTTAGCTGTGACACAAATGTGGGATTTGCGCTGTTCCATCTGTAAGTCGGCTGCAGCCGCATTTAGGGCCAACATAATAATAATCGCCCCCTCCCTCCCGCACAAGCTTATAGCTTCTGGGTCCTGGTTTCCAGGCTATGGGTTGTAGCAATTATAAAATTATATAGTTCAGACCCATTTCCAGAATTGTCTTCATGAATCTGCAAAAAAATGAAGAAGGTGTGCGTTGATAAACGGACTTTATTCCAAAAAAATTATTTATAGAATAAACGTTAAACTTGATCTCCAAAGTCTCCAAAGTCAGCAACTGTAATCTTTATTCTACTATATCCATGTACATTCAGATCTCCGTTTGGCTGTCACCTAAGTATAAAGACGAAGCTTCAAGCCTAATTAGAGTGGTTACCTACCATTTTCCATGGGAAGATTCAGTAGAGCAGCTGGAAAGCTAAGGAACATTACGATATATACAATAGATTTTAGCTTGACGATGTTAACGACTCTACGTCAAATTTATGAAAATTGAGTGTTGATGCCCAAACAGCTCATAAAACCTGAACACTTTTCAAACCTAAACCAAATACTGCTGTTTTTCTTGAGGGATAATTTTGCTATCTGGTAGATTGGTCTAACATAACGCATTGATAACAGCAGTCATAGTAGATAACAAGAGATAACAACGAGATAACAAAACAACAAAAAGAATGAATTGCTGGAAGAATACACAGGCCTAGGAAGTTGTGATGTGGTAGTAATGGGATTGTCATTCATAGAATTGTAGATTCTTCTCAATAATATGTTTGTTGTACTGATGAGCTGTTGAGCTACCGCATAATTTCTTTCAACAACTTGCCGTGAGAGTGCAGATCAATCTTTGGCGCGTCTTAATACCCAAGAATTTTACATTGTATGTATTTATGTTATACATTTAAAAGGTTTAAGGCCAAAATCATAGATAGTTATGACCTCATAAGAATCTTGACCACTTCAATCCCTTAATTAATATAATTGTTTGAAATTAAGTACGCTGTTTTCATAGCAAAAGAAACTGCTTTTATGTCAGGTTTTTTTTCTTCGCTAGAAATGACTTTTAAACTTTGCACCGCACGTGGCACCAGCTATAAGGACCACTTAAATCTATACCGCGTAGTTGCCCCTTTGTTGGTCAATTTCCAAAGTAGGATACATACACCGAACAAACTCGTTATAGTATATATGGATATGGAAGCATATTTTAAATAGAATAATATTTTAATAACATTAAATAATTGCAGGAATTTTATTTACATACTACGTATACAGTATAAATACTTGTATGAGCATTCGATGCATTTAGATTAAACTATTCATTCTTCATACTGAGAAACAAATATTTATAATTACGAGCATAAATTGAAAAGTCTCCGGCCTAGGCAATAAAACAAAAGAATATCAGGTTAACAAAAATTTTATTTTTCTACGTAGTCCCCATCGAGTTCAATGCACTTGGTCCACCTTTGTTCAAGTGCTCTTATACCGTCCCTATAAGCCTTTTCTTCTAACTCGTCAAAATAGGCGTTTGTGGCAGCAATCACTTCTTCATCGGACTCGTATTTCTTTCCAGCGTGAAATTTTTTTAGGTTTGGAAATAAATAAAAATCCGATGGGGCTAAGTCTGGTGAATAAGGGGCATGGGGTAACAATTCAAATTGCAATTCATTGATTTTTGCCATGGCAATTGCCGACTTGTGACAAGGTGCATTGTCCTGGTGAAACAGAATTTGTTTTCTTTGCTAATCCAGGTCGTTTTTCTTCAATATTTTTTTTTAATTCATCCAGTAAGGTAGCATAGTATACTCCGTTGATTGTTTTACCTTTTTGAAGATAATCAACGAAAAGTACTCCCTTGGCGTCCCAAAAGACTGAAGCCAAAACTTTTCCGGCTGACGGAACTGTTTTGGCTTTCTTCGGAGCAGGTTCTCCTTTGGCAGTCCACTGTTTTGATTGCTGCTTTGTTTCGGGTGTGTAGTGATGAATCCACGTCTCATCCATTGTTACAAACCGTCGCAGAAAGTCCACTGAATTTCGATTAAACAAGTCTAAACACTCACTTGAAACTGTTTTGCGAGTCAGCTTTTGTACCACTGTGAGCAGCCGCGGCACCCAACGTGCCGATAACTTTCTCATTCCCAAAATTTCGGTTAGGATATGAGATGTTCGTTCCGTTGAAATGCCCAGGGTATCTGCTATTTCAGCCAACTTCAATCGCCGATCATTCAACACAACTCTATGGACTTTTTCGACAATTTCCGTTGTGGTGGCAGTTTTCGGTCTTCCTGAACGCGGTGCGTCATCTGTGCTTTTGCGACCCCGTTTAAAGTCCGCAACCCAGGTTTTAACTGTGCTATAGGAAGGAGAAGATTCGCCTAATGTCCCGTCTAGCTCAGCTTTGATTTCTTTTGGGGATAAACCCTTAATGTGAAAATATTTAATAACCGCACGAATTTCAGCTTTTTCCATTTTAACACCACACAAAACTTTATCGACTTTGACAACTTGCCAAACAATTATTGTTTGACAGAAATTTTTGTTATTTCACAGCCATACTGATAAATTATGAAAAAATAAAATGCCGTAAAAACATTGCAAAAATTTGTATCCCATATGGGTTAGGCCGGAGATTTATCAATTCATCCTCGTAGTTGTTATGGTTTTCGTATAATAATTTGAAATACGTACCACCCAAACCATCTTTATAAACATTAGCACACATAGGGGTGCAAAAGAGCATAGTTCCTGGCATTCTTGTCTACTATCTACTTTTCTTCTGTTGGGCAGGAATGGATTTAAATAATTCCATATGATGCTAATTCACGCGTTTTCTCTCCGTTTCCTTCCTTGATGAATGATTAACAGGTGTATTTTGTTCTAAAATATTTGTTGTGTTTCATATGATAGATGGTAGGGAGGCATTTGAATGAATATTCACGAAAATCTTGAAGGATCTTAAAAATAATCTTGTGTGACTGAGTGACACTAAAAACAGTTTTAGATACTGCAAGTAAGTTTTTGTAGGACTTGGATATTTTGGAGGGTCTGACAAGACTTATCAGTTATAGTCCAGTCATATTAGCCTTGGTAGTGTAATGTCTGGCGTGCCGGACTTTCACCAAAGCGGCCCGCGATCTGGTTAACGTTTTCTGCAGTTTTCCTTAGCTGTGACACAAATGTGGGATTTGCGCTGTTCCATCTGTAAGTCGGCTGCAGCCGCACATTGGGCCTACATAATAATAATAATCGCCCCCTCCCTCCCGCACAAGCTTATAGCTTCTGGGACCTTGGTTTAGGTTATGGGTTGTAGTAGTTATTATTATTATTATATATATATATATATATATATATATATATATATATATATATATATATATATATATATATATATATATATATATATATATATATATATATATATATATATATATATATATATATATATATATATATATATATATATATATATATATATATATATATATATATATATATATATATATATATATATATATATATATATATATATATATATATATATATATATATATATATATATATATATATATATATATATATATATATATATATATATATATATATATATATATATATATATATATATATATATATATATATATATATATATATATATATAAGGATATGTTACCGCGAAATAATCCTCCTAAAGGACAGACTGCATATGCATAGATAGTACTAGTGTCTAGTAATAAATTCATTACAAAATGTAGATTTTTTATAAATTTTAGCTTCTTGAAACTTTAATATGTAGATTTTTAATTTACGATGATTTTTGGATGAGATCACTGAAAAATCAATATTACCAGCATTTATATACCATATTTTGCAGTTGCTGGTAGACAAGTTGGATTGGAAGACGTTGTCCTTTGGAATTATCACCCGGGTTCTAACGAAACAGGCGAGAATAAGGGCAGAAGTTATGATTCTTTGATTAAGTTAAATGTTAGAACTGCCATTCTTGAGTCTCCCGATGAAAGTAAA
This sequence comes from Agrypnus murinus, assembly GCA_929113105.1. Taxonomy (NCBI): domain Eukaryota; kingdom Metazoa; phylum Arthropoda; class Insecta; order Coleoptera; family Elateridae; genus Agrypnus; species Agrypnus murinus. The sequence goes on from OV816024.1 coordinate 76,750,089, forward strand.
AGCGCCATTGAATTTGATTGAAAACTTTATATCTGATCTATTAGTCAAAATTCCTACACTACAAATCTATTCCTTCTACAAGCCCTAAAATTTCTGGCTCGATTCTGTATAATATTCCCAAAGAAAGAAATAGAGGGGAGGAGTGTTAGGGGGCCGAACTGGTCTTTCCAGAGTTCAGTGTATGTCAGTTCTTCTGCTGGGGAATACTTCATGCAGATATTGTCCGACAGGAATTGCAAAATGTAGTGGTGGGTCATCTTGTTGATACCGAATATTGGTAACTTTGCTTTTCAATACTTCTACCCGAAAATCAACGAAGATTAGAAATCTATCTATAAAAGTTGCAAGAAACGTAAATTTTGTTTGATACATAGAGCTTCATATTTTGTAAATCCTTTATTTCAGACTCCTCTTATGGAATATAGCAAAATTCGGAAAACAGTATGTTTCGATACCAGTAAAAAAATGATGGACTTGCAATTTAAAGAAAATAGTCAATGATATCATAACACATAAAGTGGTGGAGGGAAGGGAAGATAAGAAGTTTTTATACTAAACAAACTCCCGACAAAAAAAAACAAAATCGAGTTAACCAAAAAAAAATATATACATTATTCCACACTTTTGCTGATCTCTGTACGAAAAATCAATTTAATAATCCTTTCCTCCCTACAAGTCGGTAACGATTGCAGATACAACAAAAACTATTCATACCAAATATGTGTATTTTGTAAATACTCAACCATTATTACTGGGCATTAGTACTATGCATATGCCAATTCTCCTTAAGAAAATAAAAATTTCAAGATAAAGGGTTAGTTTTTCCTACGACTGGACTGTTATGCATACATTTATAAATATTTTCCTGATTGCGCGATTTTTAATAACAATAGTCAATAACTTTGTTGCAGGGGCGGCGCGACGGGGGGGCCTGGGGGGGCGCGGGCCCCCCCAACATTGAGCGGTGCCCCTGCCGGTGCCCCCCAGGTTTCAAATAAAAAACATCTTTGATAAATAAATGATGATATTGATACAGTATAATTCACGTTTTAGTGTACAAATTAAAATTACTACAGGAAATCTAATATTTTATTTCTGTTTCTTATGTAGGCCTGTATTTAAAATCTAATAATTATGAATCAGAAAAAGGCTTAGCCTTAACTTGGAAATCCAAGCGTTCTATAAATATCTGCATGTTCGGTATGACTCATACGCTAGCACAGTCGTCAGTCGCAAACTGGCAAACAATAGGGAGAAGTATTGCCAATAGAGTGTAACAGCTGGTTGTGAACGGGAGCAAAGAGACAGAGTTTTAAACGTCATTCAGTAGGACTTCAAGAGTTGTGAGATACTGACATTTCAGATGTTTATCGCGTTTTCACAGCCACAATGACATTCACAGTTGCAATTTGTAAAAATCATAAAATTGTTACTTTTATTTTGCCCAAAGCAAAAACTCTGAAGATTTGGGTAGATTTAAATAAAAAAAAAACAATAATAATGTCAAAATTTCGCCCGCTCGCTACGATCGCGTGGAAAGGTACGGTGCCCACCGAGATATTTCCTGTGCCCCTGCTTTGCCCCCCTGCTCATTTACCTCTAGCGCCGCCACTGCTTTGTTGTACTCTTCCATTTAATACGATTGAGGTTACTGTCTTTTAGAATTATTACAATCATAATGAATCTATGATAAATGTATGATCTTACAATTTTATATGTTGAATGGATGAATCCAAGCGTCACTCTGAGATTATTCAGATATTGGGAAACTAGATCAGCTACTTTATGAAGTGAAAATCTGAGTGTCCAAAGTAGTACCCTCCAGCATCGATGCATTGTTCGCAAGTCGAGTTTTCCACAAACGAAAGGTCACTTTTCAAAAAACTATTATCGCGATATCGATCTCTTCTTCTGACGTAAAACGGCACAAATAAATTTGTTTTGAGTTTAAAGAATAATCAGAAGTGTTCAACTCTTCGTGAAGAATTTTATGTATGGCTGCGGCTCCAATGCCAAGGGAAGTATTTATCTTTCAATATATAAATATCTCAAAGACTTTCTCACAAAACGAATGTGTGTGTACAAATTAAAGGAGACACTTCGATACAGCTGTTTCAAGCTTATTAGCTATCATCAGTCGAAGATAGTCTTCTCCAATTTGCACACACCATCCAGGGCTTTATATAAAACCCAAATATACATTAATACCAAAAGGTAATAATGCTGACATCTGTGAGAACACTCGCACAAAGCGACAAAGAAATGGTTCTCACAGTGTCTATCCTGGCCGGGCGGTCAACCAAGTATATCATAATAAACTATAAAATATAATTAAATATATTTATAGTAATATGGAACTCAAAGTGAGAATAAATTATTCTCACTTTGAGTTCCATATTACTATAAATATATTTAATTATATTTTATAGTTTATTATGAAGTATTTATCATTTGGTAGAAGCAGCGGTTGTCGTCGGTTATCACATTGCGGACACGGGTCATATTTTCTGGAGTAACTGCTGTAACAGGTCTTCCCTTATGTTCATCGTCGTGTAGTGAACTATGGCCTCTGCGAAATTCTCTACACCACCTAAAGACAGTTGCTTGCGATGGTGCTTCATCGCCAAATGCCGAGTGTAACGGCTGCATACATTGTTTTTCGGATAAGTCAACTTTAAAATCATTAAAGATCATAGCGCGGTAATATTCTCGTTCCAACTCCATGCCTTGTAACATTGAAGCATACCTCACAGTTGCTAAAGTAGTACTGGCGGACTGCAACTGCAAGTAGTAGTGTTTAACATTAATTTTCACCAGGGTAATCTTCAGGGTGATGGCCGCTTTAGCCTTAAATGCCTCTTCGGCCAAGGGGTATCTGCTTCTTATTTACCTTAATGTTAATAATAAACAGCAAAATTGTGGTTACTGCCTTCACAAGTTGTGACAGAATCATCATCATCATGGTTTACCTGGAGTACCTAGACATGGTGTTTTACCTCCGTCATCTGAAGTTTCGTGACATGTAGAGATGTATGAAAGCGGAACCCCAGCTCATAGGGTCCGCCGCTCGTTACTAATCGAGCAATAACAACTTCGGACGTTTGAGACGGTAAGATATGCCATGTCATAGCCTCCAATCTCACTGATTAGCGTGTTTGGATGTCCTCGTGCAACGCGGTGTTGAGGATGAACCACGGAGCGTCGAAAGCCATCCGGAGCGCCTTGTTCTAGACCACCTGAAGTGCCCTTACGTGCGTTTTGGCTGCGTAGCCCCACACTGTCGCTACGTACGTCATAGCCGGTCTGACTATCGCCTTGTATAGCCTGCCTCAGCTTGTTCTCGAAGCTAAGCTCTACTCTCCAGTTACAAGCGGGTACAGTGAGGCCTGCATCGCCTTGGCGCGATTCGCGCAGTGCACAATGTGCGGCCACCAGGTTGAGCCTCGATCAAGGATCACTTCGAGATACTTGACCTCGTGCTTCCATGGGATCTCTCTGCCAAACATGGAGATGTTACCGCCGGGGCGGTGGTTTCTCCGTTTGGTCATCAGAATCGCCGAGCTCTTTTCGGAATTGACTTCGATACGGCAGGTACGAAACCATTCCTCTAGCTCCTCCATCGCAGTTTGCAATCTCCGCCTGACGAGCGCAGGAGAAAGCAAACTGGCCAACACTGCCGTGTTGTCGGATACAGTGCCATCTTGGTGCCGGGCGTTTTGGGGACGTCCCTCAGGTAAATGCTGTAGAAAGAAGAGAACCTTGGAGACACCCGCGGTAATCCTCCTCTCCGTCGACCTGGAACCGTTCAACTTTATGCGGAAACAAGCGCGCAAGTGATTCCGGCCTCCGGCATTTTGTGAAGTAGCCCCTCATGCCAGAATTTGTCGAAGGCTTTCGACACGTCCAAGAAGACCGCGCCTGTCGACAGGCATGTATCGAACTTTAACGCATGCGCAATACACAATTCTTTGAGTCGCTGGGTTTGACGTATATAGACAATTGCAGAGTGGCCCTCGTAATAACTGTATTTTATTTAAAATATTTGTTGATGTTTTTGTACTTTGTTACTTGTTTAGCTACTACTTTTTGTGTTGAAGGATAAAGACTAATAATGTTGATATAAACATTTTATTAAAGTGATCATTAATTTAACTTTCGTCATCTGTATATGGACTTCCATAACGCAATTGGACATATATTTTAATTTGGTTCTAACATGTACATCTTTATAATTCCCATACTCGAATCAAACTATGGTAAATATTAAACTATTAAAACTATCGTTAGAATGTTTAACATTTGTTATTACAGACTTAGTTAATCCAATCCTTTCATATTTTGTGATGAGTTTAACGTTTTTAAAAAAAGGTGTCAGCAAAAGTTGCAGTTTCCATCAGTCACCGGATAAGAAATAGACGTTTTAAGTATCATATGTGACATGGTACATACAGTACATTGGAACATTTTGTGCTATTTAGTTTGCTGATTTGGCATACAATGATTCGTGTAACATCCTTTTAAACCATAAAAATAGTTTGGAACGTAAACGTATTTATTACAGATCCCTTCAATGTTACAAATACATTTTGATGCATTTATATCATTCAAGAGTGAAAATAATACAACAATATCGAAGTAAATATTTATTGAAAGCCCACACATACAGTACGGCACTTGTGTAAGAAATATCTGAAAGAAAATAAATTTCCATTATTTATTCGCAAGCCCAACGTTGATTGCTGTTAATTTACTTTTCAGTAAGCAATTACTAACGGAATAAATTTCCACTTAACAGCTTCACAACTAAGGTATTTAATTTAAATATTTCTGTAATTAAACAAACTATGGACGCGCGTATTCATTAGTACTGACATAAATATCTATATTTATTGAAAACAGAAATATTTTTATATTTTCACTAATATAAGCAAAAGAAAATTTATTGCAATTTCTTATTACTCATCCAACACTTTTACCAAAACAGAATATATGCTTTTGTTTCTCACGTACTTTATTCACAGTAATAAATTCTTATTTTCATATTCCCAAATCCCGAAACTTTCAGATTGCCCCTTTGCAATAGGGACTCACAAATTAGGGTTTTCCTGTCAAACACAGACCCCACGACAGAACAGTAACCTTTTTGTTCTAAGGTTTTTTTTTCTATATTTATAACGAAAACCATAACTAAAAATTGTCCTTTGAAATATTGTTTGTACAAATTGGAATGTCATCTGTAACCAATTTAAGATTCCTTGGTAAACCACCGTAGCGTATATACCTACAATATACGAGGAAAAAATTCTTAACGTATAAATTTTAAATTTTTATCTTATAAAGCCAAAAGATCAATGACTTTGGAAAACGTTGCCGCGTGAGGTATTTCTAAAATATGGATGTTCGAGTTGAAAAAACACTTTGATAATAAAACCGGTAGTTCGAACATAACCAGTAGAAGAAATTTAATAAATAATAGAAAAGATTAAATCATCTATCTACAAGGAAATGTTAAATAATATCAAATTCATAAATTGGCTAAATTAGCCACTATAGTATTCGTAACGACGAGAAAATTGTTAAAAGTGTAATAATGATCGTTCCAGTTATAATGTTGAATGTTATTGCTAATATAAAACGAGTTCTTTTTATAAATGGCTATATTAGCCTAACCAGTACATATATTTGCCCGTAGCAACAATTAAATTTGAATTTTTTTGTCAGTGTGCATTTGCATTCGAAAACCTGAACAGTATGAAAATAATCCGTTAATCCAACATTCGTTGTACGCTTAAATTAGAAGAGCATAAAAAATGTAAATAAGAAGAATAAAGCTAATTAAATAACAATTGCAATTTTTGCTAAAAAAAAGCTATCGCTAAAAGGATATCACCTGAAACAACAAAAACTCATACAATGTGTGTGGCCGTTTCAGTAAAATATACGTCCAACTTCAAAAGTGGGAGGGACGAACAATGTAATGTCAGATAACGTGAAGTTCGCTAGGTATTCGCTAATTAAAGAGAAAACTTTACTGCTCGGAGTAAGATAAATGCATTGGCAAAAGATACCCTCGCGTGAAAGTAAAATCAAGTTTGCTTCGTCGTGGGACCCGAGTACTTTTTTCTTGGGATAGTTTTAGTTTCAACGAGAAATACTGTAATTAGATACAGGGGTTCGAAAATTGGAAAGAGGGGTAAAGAAGTGCCAGTGTCGGACCATGAAATTAGAAGCTCCCCAAGGAGTCGGTGCTGCAATAGAAAATAAGAATATTTATTGAAGAGCGTCTCGAAATAGTCAATATAACACGAGACGCCACTTGGTTATGGCTTTTATGACATTTTTAGTTCTTTTATGTGCTAATGAGGGATGCAAAGGGAATAAAATACTTTCGGCCTGCTTTTGACTGGTTTAAGTTATCACGCCGAATAATTTGTAGGATGAAACCAAAATAAAGGCAATTTCATTGTTCCAGTAATTAATAAAGAGATTATTAATTCCTCAGTATACAGACGTTGCTGTAAAATAAATTTCATTATAATTAAAAATGATGATGTATTTATTTACATACCCAGAATAAAATTTTATGTAAATTATAATTAACAACTTTAAACATTACCATAAAACTGGTTTTGTATTTTTGGCTTCCAGTGATCGGAGTGGTGAACAAATAGCACATACAGTAAATAAGTAATATACCATTACAGCCCATTCAACATCCACCATCATTTATTTTAGTTTTCTCTGATATGCAATTTCTTATCTAATCACATGTTAAACTATTTCGAAAACAAAACTTCATTGGACATATCGTCGGTGAGTCTACAAAACCACATGAGGCCAAATCATAATTGTATAAAGAACAACAAAAACGTTGCTAGTTCTGTAAATTTAGGGGTAATTTTGGTATTCAACCAAAGATAGTAGGTTCATACGCTTTCAAATCATTTTTAAAAACCATAATTAAAAATTAAATTGAATTTTTCAATTTTGATTGAATAAATTACAACACACCTCATACGAGGTTTTGGGGATTTGCCAAGATTAGTAATCAAGAGATGGATAGAAAATAGTAAAAGCCAAGGAAAGCATGTTGATTGGGCAGTATTCCATGTAGCGTTGTTATTCCCATTCGGCAATTTGGAAACGGTTTTATCGACGATTTTCTGCGAATTTTCCTTACGAAACTAAAAATTGTAAGACAGTAAATAGAACTGTCTACCGTTGTACGTAGGAATAGCAAGGATATTAGTGTTTCTTACCAAATAAATATCGATAATTCCTAGCTATTCAATTAAGGGGATTATTTTACCTGTATCTGCTCATCCACGAAGCATCTGCATACTTATATCCTTACGTACCTACTGTCTTGTTGCTGCAGTTGAGAATATATTAGTTAGTTAAATTTGTATAAAAATCTTGATTGCATAAAGAATCTGATTGCGTAATAACCATCCCTCTTAAAAGAGAGCTAATGAAGAGCTTTCACTCAAAAATTACCCGAAATAATACTATATACCGTTGAACTAATATGAAACAGTTGTAATTTATTGCAACAATAACTAACAGTTAAATTGAAATGGCTATGATATGAATATGGTACGATATGATATACTACATTCATGTGATAGCAACTTTTTTTGCCCGGAGGGCTACGCCATTGATTGTACACAACATTACTATTGTTGCGATCCGGTTATTCATATTTCACGTTGTTATTTACCAAAGATCGTCCCACCTCGTTCGAAATGATGTAAATAGTAGCTATAAAATATTGACAAACGAAGAAAACTATAGCTACGACAAGCAGCTGTACTGTGAGAAGCATAACCAAAGTCGTTTGATACCTAATAATTTTCAGTCAATACATTTAAACACTGAATTACTCTTTTTATTCATAGAAAGAATATAAGAACACCTTAGGAGAGCCTCTATTGTAACTGTTTAACTAAAAATCTGAAAAATTAATAAAATAGCTTTATTTCAAAGTAGATATAGTAGATCTATTACAGATGTTAATTGGGCTTTATCAGATCCTTTGGTGCTGTTCCGTTTTTATCGCACAACGTTTCGGGAATTGAATTCTACTTCCATCTTTAGGCGATTTTGCAATTAATTATAGGTGTTAATTACTGCAATAACTTCGCATGTACATACTATTATTGGTATTTAAGTATGATACCATAAAGAAAGGAAGTAAAGGAAGTAGTGAAGGAAGCAAGAAGAGAATCATGGGGTAAGTTTGGGCAAAGTATGAATGACAACTTCAGATTGTTCTATGGCACGCTAAGACAATTACACAAGAAAAAAGAATATAATATGAAAAATATAAAAGACAAAAATGGTAATATAATCACGAACGAGATAAAATAATGGAAAGATGGCGACAATACTTTAAAGAACTATCAGAAACAAGTGAAGAGGGAGCAATACTAAAAGAGGAGGAGAAACACGAAAAACAAGAAATACTACCAATAACAACAGAAGAAGTGGAAGACGCAATAAGAAAAGTAAAATTGGGTAAAGTTCCAGGAATAGATGACATTATACCTGAGATGATAAGATACATAGATGAATCAGGGAAAGAAGCCCTAAGAAGATTACTCAACATGATAATCAAGGAAAGAAAGTGTCAAGAGAATGGAATGTGGGAGTTATACTACCCCTATATAAAAAGGGAGACAAAAGAGAATATACAAACTATAGAGGTATAACGCTGATGAGCGTACCAGCCAAAATATTAACTCGGATAATAGAAAAAAGAATAAGAGGAAAAATAGAAAATAAATTACACAGTATGGTTTCAGAAAAGGAAGAAGTACACAGGACCCAATCTTTATAATACGACAAGAGATAGAGAAGACCATAAGCAAAAACAGAGAAATTCACATAGGGTCCATAGACTTGAAAAAGGCTTTCGACAGAATTAAAAGAAAATATGTCTGAGAAAGCCTAGAAACAAAAAACAGGACAAAGCAACAATAGAGATAGTTAAAATAATGTATAGAAAAACATATAACTTCGTAAGAACACAAAATGAGGAATCACGAGAATTTGAAACCACAGACGGGCTCAAACAAGGATGTGTTCTGAGCCCACTTTTGTTCTCAAGTGTGGTGGACGGAGCTATAAAAAAGGCAAAACAAAAAATGAGACCATTACACCTAGGTTATTGGAAAATGCAACACATTCAAATAACAGAACTATTTGCAGACGATATGCCAATAATAGCAGACTCAGAAAGGAACCTACAAGATAATATGAACATAATAAAAGAGGAAATGATGAAAAATAATATGAAAATAAACGTACAGAAGACAAAAACAATGATAATAAAAACATTAGACAAAACATACAACATTACTCTCTAGACGGACATAGTATCAAGCAAGTGAAAACCTCAAATACTTAGGAACGGTAATAAAAGCAAACGGTAAACAAGACAGTGAAGTGAACGGTACAATAAGAAAAGTTGGTAAATTATACAATGCATTAAGAACAACATTCTTAGGAAAACGCGAAGTAACGAAGGAAGTTAAAACACAAGTGATACAAAAAGTAGTGACGCCAGCATTGATATACAGTGCGGAAGCATGGACACTAACAATCAGAAATAAAAGCCGAAAAATTGCAACGGAAATGAGGTTCCTAAAAAATACAGGAAAAGACTAAGAGAAACAGGATTAGAAATGAGGCCTTTAGAGAGCAATTAAACATAAAGTCAGTAATAATAAAGATCCAAGAAAGGCAACTAGGGTGTCTCGGGCATATAAATAGAATGACGGGAGAGAGACACACGAAGAGTGCACGAGGCGAAAAAGAACAAAAGTGGAAGGCCAAGGAAAACCTGACAAGAAGAAGTGAAAAAAGCAGCAGAAGAGAGAAGGATTTAATAGAAGGAGATGAAAGAACTAGCCCAGAACAGAAAAGAGAGGAGGAAGAAAATTTACTCAACTCAATAGTCTTACACTTACGGTAGAAAGGCTAAGGATTAAGTAAGTATGATAGCGTGAGGGTTACCTAGGAAGGTCGAACTGTACAGAAACAGTTTCAATTGATTAGACAGCGTTCAATTTTCCTAATATGACTTTATCTATTACTTTAGTGTTTCAGTTTCTAAAATAATTTAGGTCAAGCACAAGCTAAGTAAGCTTATTTGTTGGAAACACTGTATAATAAGTTAACTCACGTAAATATATAAATAAATTAATTAATCTCATATTTAAACATCTATAATTTCCGATCCTGCGCATTTCAGTGGTAAGAGATCTATAGCCATAATCATCTATTAGCGATTATGTCCCTGGTTCGAACCCATCAGGAGTTTCACTACAATCTTTCATCAAAAAGTGTACGATATAAACGCTCTAGTCATAATAACTAAATCTTATAGAATCATCAGAGTGCTGAAAGGAATGGTTATTCGTTGTAATTTAAGTAAGTCCACTAAAAGAAACTCAGACTAAAAATTATCATTGTTTCCTACTCCAGGAGATTTGATGTACCTTTTCAAAACAAAATTCTCGATATAAGTAGCCCTTGGAATGCACAGAGAGAAATACTTCATAAGAGCTTTGCACAATATTGTTCAAAACGGTGTTGGAGAAATTTATATTATAATTGTAGAATCGTATTGTCCAGCGTTGTGTAGGATTTCGTTACTGAATTGTCTAACAGGAACTTACGACAATTATTTAACACAGTCAGATTTAGTTCTGCATTCTTTGGAACAATGTTGTAGAGGATAAGCTAGCATATTATGTTGAAGTATAATTGTAAAAAATGTTTAGAAAAATACAATATTTTGTTTGAATGAAATCATAATCCAGTGTTCAAACTGCTTGCTACTAATTATTGTGTTTCGCAAAGTTTATGGATGACATCCTATAGATGTCACCACTTGTAATTGTCGCTATTAATGTAAATTCGAGATTTATATATAAACAGCCGACGGCAAAAGAAAATTTTAGTGTTATACGTGTATATACCACACGTTGTATAGTATGTAAATACTATACATTGTATAGCTATATACATATTAGTTACATATATTTTAATATATGTAAAAATATATATTTTATTTGTGATATCTAGCCTTCTGTATAGAATATTTGTGCCAGAGTATTGCACAATTTGTATAAATGTGAACAAGTAATTGTGTTAAATATTATTAAGCAATTGTGGCACTAGCGCAACAATTGTACAATTTTGTATAAAATTGTATGCAATAACATTACACATTCTGTTTTAATAAGTAACACAATTTGTTATGGAAACTTATAGACAACTATTCATTTGATTCTACAAAATTACTATTGACTTCCACAAAATCTTGACAAACTAAATGACACAATCTTGTTTTATAATTGTACACAAATTGTCCCTGTCACTTTTTTAAGACCAATTTGTTTTACAATACCACACAATTGTTGATGAAATTTAAATACATTTTTCTCTGTGTGGGAAACTGAACACAATACATACAGACTTCTCTAATTTAATAATAGAATATTCACATATTCTTCGAGGTATAGCTACCATGAGTTATCATATAACCCGAGGTACAAATTCCCCGAAGTTTGCTCGAGGCTGACTCACTCGGTATAAAGGGTACCCCCACAGAGAGAAATACTTCATAAGAGCTTTGCACAATATTGTTCAAAACGGTGTTGGAGAAATTTATATTATAATTGTAGAATCGTATTGTCCAGCGTTGTGTAGGTTTTCGTTACTAAATTGTCTAACAGGAACGTACGACAATTATTTAACACAGTCAGATTTAGTTCTGCATTCTTTGGAACAATGTTGTAGAGGATAAGCTAGCATATTATGTTGAAGTATGATTGTAAAACATGTTTAGAAAAATACAATATTTTGTTTGAATGAAATCATAATCCAGTGTTCAAACTGCTTGCTACTAATTATTGTGTTTCGCAAAGTTTATGGATGACATCCTATAGATGTCACCACTTGTAATTGTCGCTATTAATGTAAATTCGAGATTTATATATAAACAGCCGACGGCAAAAGTAAATTTTAGTGTTATACGTGTATATACTACACGTTGTATAGTATGTAAATACTATACATTGTATAGCTATATACATATTAGTTACATATATTTTAATATATGTAAAAATATATATTTTATTTGTGATACCTAACCTTCTGTATAGAATATTTGTGCCAGAGTATTGCACAATTTGTATAAATGTGAACAAGTAATTGTGTTAAAGACTATTAAGCAATTGTGGCACAACTAGCGCAACAATTGTACAATTTTGTATAAAATTGTATGCAATAACATTACACATTCTGTTTTAATAAGTAACACAATTTGTTATGGAAACTTATAGACAACTATTCATTTGATTCTACAAAATTACTATTGACTTCCACAAAATCTTGACAAACTAAATGACACAATCTTCTTTTATAATTGTACACAAATTGTCCCTGTCACTTTTTTAAGACCAATTTGTTTTACAATACCACACAATTGTTGATGAAATTTAAATACATTTTTCTCTGTGCCCGGACAAATTGTATATGGCTAAGTCCTCTCGCCTGATATTTACGAGTACATGCATACAAACTATTGCCGTTTTATAATATCTAAATATTTACTGAGGTACAGGATGGCAAAAGTCTCCAAAGATGTGATTTAGTATTAGAATAACAAACGTATTTTTTTCTGATCCCCCCCCCCCACAAGACCATTCTCTACCTTCATTTTTTCAAATTTTAAATAGGTATCGATAAAATTTATTTTATTACTTGAGAATTGTAACAAGGCTAAAGTGATTTAGAATAACATTAGTATTAAAAAAAAGTCGATTCCTTTTTCCACCCTTGTTATTATTAATATTTTAATCTTAAATATAAAATTAAGCCAATGTTTAGAATATGCAATTTAAACACCATTGTTGTTTTAGTTTTTTGTTTCAAGGGTTTTTCATCTCCATAAGATAAAAATTTAAATAGAATCTAAGAGATTTATACCGATTTCTTTCAAATCATCTTTAGATACGTTCTTCAGAAGCGATGGTTCAGTGAGAGAAAACACTTGTAGAAGATTACAATATTCAGCAGCTCCAAAATTTAACTTTGGCAGAATGAATATTCGATTTTTTGACTCTGAACGAATTTTCATAATTCTCTTAAATACTAGTTCTCGAATAATTATCCTACTGCCAGCTAACATGATTAATAACATATTCTCCAGATGACCAAAATAACATTTCTTTGAATAACTGGATCGATCACATTCTTTAATTTCTGTGGCAGATACCTTGAAAGTTTAATGGTACAAAATAAATGTTGTGTTCCATAAACGCATGATGGTCTAGCTTTATTGTAAACTAGACTAATTTTATTATAGACTCTGCCAGAGCTTTAAAAATACTTGATGGGTGATGAGTAAACTTTGGATTGGTCTTCCTTACTAACTACACCGGTATTCAGCAGAACCGTAGAAGCTATTGCAGCACAAACCCTCTCAGAAATATTGTATCTATCCAATATACTGAGTAATCCATTAAGCTGCAAAGTATTATAAGTGACGGCCTTATCAATTTGGCACTCAAGATCAGCTTCTGCAAATTCAAAATTATCTTGTTGCAATTCGGGCATTTCCTCATATATTTCATTCCTTTCCTCTTCATTGAAGTATTGACTGCTCCCAGATGCAGATTCAAGACATTTGCGAACGTGTTTTACCTTGAAGGTTATTGGCAGAAGTGGAATAAGATATCTGACAGAAAATTTAAGAAAGAAGAGATCTAAAATTATTATTTCACGCTACACTTTCTTTAGAGTCCTATTACGTTTAAAAATTTGGTAAAAAAATAAAAATTATTTTGGGGGTTGAGGGGGTGGAGAAAATTATTTATCGGTAAAATGCAAAAACATGATGATTTTATTTATGTAAATCCCAGCTTTCGGAGGGTAGTGTTTTCATATTTAAAAAAAAAGATAAAATTCGGTACTCAACGCTGCACCCTAGTGACCACACCTCGCTGCACACCTGAACTCGAGGTTCAGGTTTGCAACCATCCTAAACGTAGTTTTGGGACAATTCCCAATTCTAACCTCACAGTTGGTTAGGTCAGGCTAGGCTAGGGACTGGTCAAGTCTTGTAATGATATAATCAACAAAAATTGAAGAGTTCGAAGTAATTTTCAGTATTCGGTAAATTAAGATTTGTTTAAATGTGTTTTCTAGTTCTTCTTTTTTCATACGGCCTGATTACTTATCAATAGTACAGTATATCAAAAATATACAGTATTGAATTTAAAAAAGATATTACTTAACTATAAACATTAAATAATAAGGCTGGAGACAGTAAACGCTATTAAATAATTAACAAAAATGACAAAGTTAAGGTCTATTAGTTATAAAACCGAATAATATTCTCTATATGCATGCATGGTCTTGGAGGTTTCGTACCATGTTTTAAAATGTAGGTTGCTGTAAAGTTCGGAAGAAGCGAATAATTGCCATTCTCAATTCCGGAATTGCAGTGGGTGGATCGTTTTAAAACTGCTGTTTTTATCATACTCCAGATGTATGCATCGGGGTGAGTAGAATCGGGGCTATGTAAAGGATATTTAAAGTCTGTTTTTCCGGAAATGCCTCTGTCACCAAAATTATCCCTAATCTTTCTAAACGATTGATTAGCCGTGTGACTCATCGCACCATCTTGCTGAAACCACTGCCTACGCAGTAACAGATTTCTTGCTCTACAGAAGCGTCTGAGATTCTGTACAAAAGGTATCAGAACTTGCTGCTGATATATTCCACTGTTGACGGTGGCAGTACGTTCTGCATTATCAGTAATGAAATAAAGGCCTATAATCACATGTCTGCGTTTCGTTCTAGACTTCCTTGTTTGGGACATCTTTTGTGGCACGTTTGATTTGCCGCCGCGTTCGCATTTTTGCAGGGGGAACGCTCTGCTTGTGCCAGAATGTGCAGAACTGCACACTATACAGTGACTCTTTCTTCATGAAGAAGTGTTGCAATCAATTCCTCAGGAGGAGTAAACTCAATGAATCTAAAAGACTGCTTATTAATGTGGCCAGAAAGTGACTAGACACATCGGATTCGTCTGAAAACCAGACATTAGTCAAGAACTCGTCATCTTCATAAATGATATCCAGCATCCAAGAACAGTAAGCTAAACGTTGTGTTTTATCATTTTGGTTCGGTTTATGACGTATTTGAATTTTAAGAAACCGGCAATATCCTTGACCATTTAACGCACAGATTGTCGTTTTATACACATTTTGTGGCAGTTCTTCGTATGCTTCTTTTCGGAGACTGTATGACTTGCAGCATTAGTCATCCGTGATTTTCGTTTACTCGAACACTTCTCTTTCTTCCTGACTTGCCTTTTCGTTGTATGTTAACATACATTACATTACACTGTTTGATGGTTTAGGCTTTTGAAACTTTTGCTCAAATTGAGATCCAACCCACTTAATGCTATTTCTACCAAACTCGTATGAGCGATTGTATGCTTCACATATAAAAATTTCTTCTTTGGTTGTAAGCATCCTGTTCACATACAATGTTGTATAATCTGAGAGATAACAAGTTAATGTTGGTTTAAAATAGGTTTGGCGTCATTGTCACTGCAGATTAGAGTTACAATTTCTGTACTGTATATTTCTGGTCATACTGTTTCTTAGTTATTGTGTTATCGATTTAGTATACATATTTAAAGATTCTGTGTTTGCAGAATATGTTATTTCAAGTAAAGCAATACACTACTTTCTGCACGATATGATGATGTATGGGTAAATTTTTTAGGCTATAAATACATCTTCTTTTATAATAATTAAATCTTTATTGATAAAACTAAATATTTCTATATCATATCCAATGACATACTAAATTACAAGTAAAAATATCACATTCTGCATATATGTCATTGTAAACCGTATTCATAATAACTACAGGGGCATTTCAATATTAGTTTCTACAAACTTTACATAAAATGTGTAGTAATTTCTGGTACCAAACCTAGGAATATAAAAGTTTATCTTGACTAAGGTAGTCGGGCAATCAATTTTACAGGGAATTAATTGGAATAAGGTATTCAAAGCAATTATTTTCAGAGACTATGTCTGATACTGATGCTTACTAAAGGTCTGATCTTCATCAAACTTACACCAAGTTTTTTGGTTCAGAGACAGTTTTCAGACCAAATTGAAGTATATAACAATTTCTTGTGTATTCAATAGAAGTAAATATTTTTACATCAAAACATTACGCAGATCATCACACAAATCATTAATCAACAGTAAAAATAACGGTGGCCCGAGGTTGGACCCTTGAGGCACACACAGTATCACAGTATCAGAAGCTTTTGAAAGAGAAAAAGGAGAAAGACAAAAGTGCTTTACCTATAGTATCAGTTAGTTAAGAGCGTAGAAATATTTGTACTTAAAACAATTTAATAAAACTTAATCTTATTTAATAAGTAACTGCATGCACATCTGGGGTTTCAGAAATAGATGTAATGCTTCTATAGCATAATTTTTCAGATAAATATTAACCTTAGAAGATTACTATTGAATACTTAGCCCAGTAGGTTTAAACAAGTAATCGATAGATTACGGATAGCATATCGAATGGTCAGCGCTAGTTATTTTTTTTTAACAAGGGAAATTAATATATTTTTAAGAAAATATTATAGACACTCAATAAACAGTTATCTAAAAAATTACCAATTTAAAAATTGTAACTAGAATCCAAACCTGCCAAAACAAAAGATCTTATCTAAATTTCAAAGGTTATTTATTAAGGTCTACTTTCAGCTTACAGGATATAAAATTACACCCAGAGGCATCAATATATTTGTCCAAAAACGAAAAATTTCGATAAATGTATGATAGGTACACATAAAAATTATAATTAAACGCCAATTATGTAGTCTCGAATGAAAACATAAAAATAAGGATACAGCAGGTGCTAATGTTACTAAAAACCTAAATAACTGAAAAGTGTGCTTGTATTTACAGATAAGAAAAAACAGTTAACAAATTAGAAACATTCCTAGTATTTACAGGAGGTTTTCAAAAATAAAAACGAAAACATTTTTAATATGTTGCTAATTAATATCTACATACATTTAATGAACGTGTAGTAATGTTCGTAGACCATATGATATTTAGTATTTGGAAGATAATATTGCTGTGATTACTTCTGCTCGTGCTAGCGATACTAAATTGACTATTTTTCGCCGTCTGCGCCTGCACAAATACAAAAAGATAATCAAATTATATTACATTAGATGTCCTAGCGCAAAAAATGCTGTTCGTTGTTAACGGAATGTGAACAATTTGCATAATTAAAGATGTACAAATATGAACTGTAAGAATGGCGTATAATTATCTAAAATTTGCATTTATTTAGTTAATTTTCTGACACATTTAGTTGTGTT
Source organism: Agrypnus murinus (assembly GCA_929113105.1). Classification (NCBI taxonomy): domain Eukaryota; kingdom Metazoa; phylum Arthropoda; class Insecta; order Coleoptera; family Elateridae; genus Agrypnus; species Agrypnus murinus. Next base: position 76,767,535 of record OV816024.1, read on the forward strand.
TGTAGAAATGAGCAAACAGTAATGTAAAAATAGATTAAAATTAAAGTCGCAAAATGGAATTAAAGGCATGTATTATAATATAATACCTCATATTTCATGCTTAAAAGATACTAAGTTCTTGAAGTAGTGAAATTTAATTTTTTTAAAGATGTAAAAGAAGATACTGGATAAAAGTAAAGTTGTTATTATATTGCTGCAAATCTGTCTTATTCGAATAAAATAAAATAGAACGAAGAGATAACAACTAATGAAATTATAAATAAAAATTAATCCTATTGGTAGTAATTATGCCAATTATATATTGATTTGCAGCTTATTCTAAAATACTATGTTCGGCGCTAACACACTACATCTTACAGGTTGTACTCGGAATGTTACGACTTCCTTGAAACTGAAAGCTTTGTTACGACTATACAACATATAAAATGCTTTTCATTGAGAAAACCAGAAATAGGTATATATATATATATATATATATATATATATATATATATATATATATATATATATATATATATATATATATATATATATATATATATATATATATATATATATATATATATATATATATATATATATATATATATATATATATATATATATATATATATATATATATATATATATATATATATATATATATATATATATATATATATATATATATATATATATATATATATATATATATATATATATATATATATATATATATATATATATATATATATATATATATATATATATATATATATATATATATATATATATATATATATATATATATATATATATATATATATATATATATATATCTTGCATTAAAACCAAAGAAATACTGATTATGTAGATTAAATACAAATATTTCAAGAAGAAAAAATGCGAAAGTAAACTACAATGTGCCAAACCATAGGAGACTACTTATGGTTTCCGTTACAAGATCCTTATTGTTGCTGAAGTTTGAATGACAACTACGTACAACAGGAGTCTGATGGTACAACCACAAACAAATAAACAAACTTACCACAAACAGTGTGTTTTTAAATTTATTGTGAGTTGTTCAATAAATGTTTGGTGTTACAGGATTCAGGAAACTAGTAAAAACCAAAACCAACCTGTTGGTTTTTTTCAGGTATGTGAGATCATCAATACGACTTCGTATACTCTTGAGGTAGCAAAGAATGTTGCTTAGAATCGCAGTACGGCCAATGTTTCACTACAAATACATTATTATCTTCTATTTCCTTATTATCATTCAAACTTATTAGACTTCATTTTTTAGTATTATGACTGTAATAATAGATAAGTAATACAGTTCTCTTGTCTCAGTCCGTTTGTCTCTATAAGAATCAATCATAGTTATCATTGTTAATCAGTCAGAATTAGGGCAATATAGGCAGCTAGCCAAGTTTCCAGTTTTCAACAACATCTGTGAACCAGCGCAATTTTTCAATATAGAATTCCAGAACCATATTTCCCTGTTATCTTTCAAAGGGGCACTGAAGGTTAAAATAAATTAATATATTAAATAAACGGACTACATGAACATTATAGTTATAATATTTGAATACTGTGGAGAAAAATGGTACTAATAAGATTTTTTGCTGCTTTACCATGGAATAGCATTTAGAGACTTCAGTCCAAACTCCAATCACTTTTAGCTACGCACATTGTGTGCTGACATTGCAGAATCTGCAACGTCAAGGTAAACATTTTTTCTTTGCAATAACACCTACATGGTGTTCCGAAATATTAAAACTGGTCACAAATGACCAACTAATAATTTGAATCTAATAAATATTAATAACTAAGTATTTATAAGCTAGAGTTCATCCAATGTTGTCCTTTAGTTTGTCCTGGCTGCACAAAATACGTTTACACTACTCACTCGCACACAATGCTCTGCTTTTACACAAAACACTACACGAGCTACCAACGGCTTGGTCCTCTTCAATCTTTGAACAAGATGTTGGTTGTCGAGTAGCTGAAGGGCTTTTGCATTGACGTGTGGTGTAATCTGGTCTGAAGTTTGCCAGCGAACCCTTTTGTCTCCTCTCGAAGCATTGGAGCATTTACCATGTAACGCAGCACTTCGTTCTGGAAAGTCTGAATTAATTTTATGTTGGAATCTTTGGCACAACAGCAGAGTGGAATCAACGACAACTTGGCATTTCTCTCAAGAAGTCAATAACACTCTTTGTATTGCAGACCAAGTTAGAAGCGTTTCTTCTTACCATGTTCCTTATAGCATAGATTAGCATCCAGGTTCATGTCAAGGTACTTAGCGTTGTTTGCATGAGGTTGTTACCGTTAATATTAGAGATGGATTATATTTAAATTCATTCAGTTTTATGTTGCATTTCATTTTCCAATCAAGAATTCTGTTACTAGCATTTTGCAGCTCAGTCGTAGAGCTTAGAATTGTGTCTAACTGCAAACAAAGCCGGGTCGTAAGCAAATGCAAGTCAATGGTGTAAAGGAGATAAAGTATTAGTCCCAGAACGCTTCCCTGTGGTACACTTATTTCTTTGAGTTCTGAAAATTCGTCTTCTTGTTTGATGAGAAATAGTCTGTCTGATATGGTTGAAAATAAAACTTCAACATATTGTTTCGTTAACATTCTTTTTAGTTTATGGACTAGACCATTGTGCAAGACCTTGTCGAAAGCCTAAGCAACGTAGAGGAAAACAGTTGAGCATACTACTTTTTCTTCAATAGTTCTCTCAATAACATCAGTAATTCGGTGCATTTGATCGATGGTGAAGTGTGTCTGGCGGAATCCAAATTAAAAATCTGGGATTAAATTATTGGTTTCTATTATAGACCGTAGTCTTTTCGGTAGTAGTTCTTCGAACAGTTCTGAGATACTTGGAAGTAGGAAAATAGGTCTATATATCATTTACTGGTCTAACAAGATTTGGTATCATAATTACTTCGCCACGAAGGTAAACTTGGATGTATAAAAATTGAATTTCTATGAAATTTTTGAATTGAGTATTTAGAGAAAAGTAATTCATTAACATTAAAATCATATTCATTAATCATATGATATCATGTAGCCCAGGCATCAGAGCCCCTGGTAAGGTGGTCTCCCCGCTGGGTTTTTCCTTTCGGCTTCATTTTCTGTTGTTATAGAACATACGCAAACAACTAATTTATCCATACAGGAAAGTGTACAGTGTCTGCCATAAAATTGGATCCATATAGGATTTTTTTTAATATTCTGATTGGAAAAAACGAAACTACTGCTTAAAAAATAGTCAGTTACGGGGGTGTATCAAAAAGGTTAAAAAATAAAATATTACTTATGTCGGATTATTTCGTTCAATCTAGGTATGTGAACGTAAAATGTCACAATAATAAATAATAATAAATAAGGTAATTTTTCGCCGATTTTCTTTTAAATACCAAATTTGACAGATACCTAATGTCAACTATCAACTTTGACCTTGATTACTCCGCAAAATCTTTTTTCAATCAGACTGTTAAAAAAATTTCCCATGGATCCAACTTTATGGCTGGCACTGTATGTACTACTGAAAATAAATTTATCAAATGTCACATGTGTGGTGGTTATGGTAGTTTCCCTCGGTTTCAACTTAAATCGTCTCCCTTCTGCCACCTGGCACCTTTCAACTTCCATAATAATTATTCCAACACTTGTAACTCGCATCAATGAAGTAGACATCATTTGCTGTGTTGCGAACTTATTTTGAGGAAGATTTTAGTTATTAGAATAAGTCACTAGCATAAAAATCCCAGCATGAACACGTACCTCAAAACACGAACTTAAGAATATATAGTATAATTTATAGGGTTCCTCAATGGGACATGCTCCAGAGCTCCAAAATTGTAAGACCGGGCATGTGTGAATGCTCTTGCAGGAACATCTTGCATACTATCTACAGTCTATCTAGTCTATACAAATTTTGAATCAAAATCCTTAGATTTTCACATATCTAATACATTTTGACATAAATAAGCTAGACTATTAAGAGATTATCGAGTGGGTGTGCTCCAGCCCGTTAGCCCCGGCTCTAAATACGACACTTATGTTTAGTAAGGTGTGTCAAATAAAACTTTTCTGCTCCTGCTAACGTAAGTACGGAATAAATACATAGCGACGACATATGAGTGTAAGTGGTTCATTATGTTCCAAATTCCTAGGAAAATAAATAATAACAATTTCATATGTTATTCTATACAATTTACGCAAAATTAAGTAAAAATTAGTTATTTATGTACCAAGGACAAAAAGAATTCACATTTACAAGCGAGACTGCGTTTGCTGACCGAGAAGTCAACCAAGGCACGCAAACTGGCGAAACCATAATAGTAGATTATGTTATTAGGCGTAAAACTGGAACTTTGTGTGCTGAAGCTGACTGTTGTCTGCCGAACGCTAGTGAGGCAGACATGTCAGCTGAATCACACAAAGACAGTTTTGCGCCGAATGACATATACTAGTTTATCTTCAAACGTCTTAATTTAGAACATTTTTTAATATTGAAAAGTTTTTAAAAATTAAAATTTTAACTGATCACAATATCTAATTAAACGCCAGTGTTTTGTGAAATCGTTAATCAGTTTATTTCACGCTTACATAACGAATAAAACTGTACGATGTCGAGTTCCGACCGACCTTCTACTCCTCCTGAAGTCGTTGAAGCTGCGAGAGAGTCTATCGAAAAATTACTACCGACTAAATCGGCAAGTGTCTATGAAGCGGCCTACGAAAAATTCTTAAAGTGGTGTTCCGCGAAAAATTTGGAAGTGTATTCGGAAAACGTCTTATTAGCTTACTTTTTGGAATTATCTCGAACCTTGAAAAGTTCTTCTCTCTGGTCGCAATATTCAATGGTGAAGTCGTCCTTAAATTTAAAGAAAAATGTCGATATCTCAAAATACTGCAGACTGCGCTTGTTTTTGAAAAAACAAGGAGAGGGTTACAAGCCGAAAAAAGCCGAAATCCTATCAAAAGAAGAATTTGACGGGTTTTTGTACGACGCTCCTGACGAGATTTATCTAGGAACAAAGGTACTCACGATCCTAAGACTTTGTATAATTATTATTTAAATATTTCATTTCTTATTTATAGATTGTTTTGATCTTTGGAATATCTGGTGCATGTAGATGTCATGAACTTGCGAAAATGAAAACTGATGATATTGAAGACTGTGGTTCGTTGCTGCTAGTAAAGGTTCCTGACACCAAAACAAAAAAGTCGCGATCTTTCATGATTTTGGGGGAAGAATATTTGGCCAAATATAGAAAATATATATCTCTAAGACCTGCAGGCTTTCAAGAACAACGTTTTTTTCTAAAATATCAGAATGGAAAGTGCTTGAGAATGGTAATGGGTATTCACAAGCTTGGGAATGTAGCGAAAGAAGTAGCCAAGTATTTAAAACTTCCAAACTGGAATGAATATACCGGTCACTGTTTGCGCAGAACATCTGCAACTATGCTTGTGGATGGAGGAGGCGATATTACCATGCTCAAAAGACATTGGGGCTGGCGTTCCAGTTCTGTAGCTGAAGGGTACGTAGAAGAGTCTTTACGAAGCAAGAAAGATATTGCATGCAAAATTCTTGTGCCATCCGACAAAGAACACTCATTTAAGGAAGACGTAAGAAGTGACTGAGAACCCAGCACCAGTGAATTCAAATAATATTGTTAATAATTCTGCAATAGATGTTGTTGGCGCTAGGGGATTACTTCAAAATGCTAGTATTACTAACTGTGTGTTTCACATTAACGTTAACAACTAATAATTTGTAATATGATTAGTTTGTAATAAATTATGTTTACATTGTTGAAAATTATTGTTGTTCATTTTGTCTGCCTAAGCTCATAAACAAAGAAAGAAGCGCCTAAGCACACAAAATGCTATGTTTACCTTGTCATTTGAGTCACAAAATCTGTCACTTTTGTGACCTTTGAAGATAAAATCATTTTTTTGCCGACGTGCGTATTAAATTTTTTATTTGTCCTTGTTAATTCCAAATAACATAATTAAAAGTAAATTTAAACTGTTTTAAGTGATAAAGTAATAAACAAATTCATAAATAAATGTCATAAGTGACAGTGAAATAAGACACTTGCGTAATTTCCTAGATTTTTCATATGCAAATAAAAGTAAAAGTAATGCTGTAGTAATAGCAGTAACTTTAATAATAGCTATAACCTCTTGCTTAGTAATAGCTATAACGATTGATCTCGCCGTTGGAGCAAGGATGTTGGCGACACTGAAAGTTACCAGGTTTGACATTCTGTTTTGCAATAAATCTTAGATTTAATAATAGTCATACACAGAAATATTCAGAATTTAACATTACGCTACTAGATGTCGCTACTATTTGAAATAAAGGGGCTATAGTAATAGCTATAGCTAGTAATAGCCTCAAAACAGTGACATTTCTTGTCCTGACATAAGTACGTATGTGTAATTTCATTTTTCGCAAAGGTCGACGGGAGAAGATTATTATATGATAGTATGATAGGTTTTCTTGAAGGTTAGAAGGTCCTTACATTCCTGGTAGGTTAAATAAGTATTAAGCTACAAACCGTGTAAGGTTTTCTTTCTTCCGATAATGCTTTGTACTAACATTTCGTGTTGCTTATAATATGTTTTGTGCTACCGCAAAATGACTACTTTTAATTTTACTAATTTTACAGCGTGACAACTTTGTTTGTGGCACGAGTCCGTAGGGCGAGTTCCTTATTAGTTGGAGCGCGTTGTAGAATAACGTAACGCCTGAGATTTGTATAAAATTTTTTGGTCGACAAGCTTTAAATAATAATTTTTTATAAAATAAACAAAAATTAAACATAGTCTGCTCTGATCACCATGTTTAAAAAACAAACTAATATTAAAATTCTCTTCGTATTGTCGACATTTGGCATTTGGCAATGAATGACTTTTGCAGTTTTCAAACGTACAGTGGATGGCGGTATAGCGATTTAAATTTTTAATTTTTCGATTAAATTGAGAACTATTTTTGAAAGTATTTTAAGTAACAAGTATTTCGTTACATAAACTTAATTATGGAAAGAATAATTTTTTTCTTAAATAACTCTAACCACCCAGTTTTTTTTTTGTGATTTTACCGCATGGTGTTTAAAGATCAAGCTACCTTTAATGGATGGACAACTGTCACATACGTTTTACAGTTCAGAAAGCCAAAATAGTTATTTACGATACGAGTGCGGGAACACAATGTTCCCGCGTGAACGCAGTTTTGAAGCACGAGCGACCGAAGGGAGCGAGGGCCTTCATATGCGTGAACGCGGGAACATTGTTCACGCAAGAGAATTGTACAATACTTTTTGAAACGAACGTAGTCATTGTTATAAATGTCAAATAAAATTTTTATCTGATTTCACAACTTTTATTTAAAAAAATAAACCAAAGCAAGTCATGACTGCAATTGACAAATGTGACAGATTGTTTTTCGGCAGAAATTTTGCAGTAAAAAAGGTATTTAAATTTTGCAAGGGTTGGCAGTTGGCACCACTGAGTGTTTCCCGGTTTACTTAACCGGGAAGCAAGTGTTCCCGGTTGACTAGACAGTGCGTCGAACACTGCTTTCTAGATAGTGAGTTCAAAAAGTGTATTTTTTAGGACACTTGACAGTATAAGCATTATTACACGCCCTCCTCGATTTAAGAGACAAACGTCTCTTACACGGCCGGCCGCCTTGATAATTTTTCTGTTTTTCACAGCTTTTGTATAGTGACACTATCTGTGGAGTCATGTAGTAAAGATTCTAATAAATAATAAGTTGAATAATTTTAAAATTTTCGTTTAGCATTGTTTAATTTCATGTTTATGATTTCTATTTAATGTTATAGATACATTCAGGCTCTATTTGCAAATTTCATCCAGTTTGTTAGGAAAACCCAGTTTTCAAGTCCTCAACTTTTTATAAAGAAAAAAATCCCTTTAACCGATCGACGACGATAGTTTAATATATGTATTTTATCAGAGTTTTGTTTTCTTAGCAACTTTGAGAATTCGCAACCGGTCTGCAATGTAATGTTTCCAAAGAGACTTTGATAATACACTTACCATTGTGAAACATCCAGTCTACTGAAAGGTCTAAGTATAGACTTAATCCATGTGTGCAATTATCTTTTTATAAATGTACATATTGAAATGAGGCCATCCATATAGGAAGTTTCTAGGAAATCAGATTTGTGTAAATATCAACATTTTATCTAAAGATCGGTATTCTTTGCACTACTGGAGTAGTACCCATTTTTAGGTAAAGGAATACTTTTCACCACAAAACTATAAGTTTGCTGTTCTTAGGTTTCTTAGTTTAGAAAATGCCAACAACATATAGGATAGTCCCGGGTTCTCGGTCGTATGCCGATTATACGAAGGAACATTTGAAACTATGTTAAAAACGGTCACAAATGGAATGTTCACTAGAAAAGCTACAAAATCCTATAATATACCAGAAGAACCATTGGCAATAAACAGGAGGCTCTACATACAAATAAGCCAGGACATCCTTCTACATTTACCTAATGATCATACCTAGAAGAATAAGAGAGACATTTTGTTAGTTGTATTCATAATATTAGCGAATTTGGATTTCCTGTGAATGAAATGAGACTGCGTCAAATAATTAAAACCTATCTAAACAAGCATAGCAGGAGAGCAATCTCACTTTCATGACAACCTTCCTGACAGAGATTGGGTTAAAGTCCTTTTAAGCCGCAATAGAGACTTAACAGTCAGATTTGCACGTAACATGAAGAAATACAGAGCAACACTGAACGAAGAGCAAATGCGGGAATACACAAAGAACCTACAAGAAACATTGAGGGGAATACTATCGCATGCACTGTATATCTTTGTACTGATGTATGACTAATGTGACAAATAATCCAGACTAAACAATCGTTTAAAAAAACGTGGATTACAATATCCAGAACGAATTATTAGCTCTTGGAAGAGTTCTATTTCTTTAATAATAGCAGGAAATGTAGTTGGCGAAATGCTGCCACTATGTATGGTGTACAAGTTTGAACACTTGTGGGATATTTAGACTGAAAATGGGCCACTTGGTACTCACTACAACAACACAGCACTGGGCTGGTTTTAAGCACATACATTTGCTGCATACAACTTGTCTTCGCGTATAAATATCGACGTGTTAAATGCACGCAAAGCCAATAACACTTGATGTTGCATTTGTCGCAATTTTCACATTTTTGTACGTTATTAAAAGAATTGTTAAAAAGCATTTCAAAAAATGCTGCCTCAAATTTGACAGACAGGTGTTAAAGGTGTGGCAGTGTATCATGTGATCAAACGGTATGGGCACGTGAATTTCAAGAGAACTGAAGACACCTTAAAACATAAAGGCGTCTGAGAATTAGATGACAACGACTTATTTTGCGATGTACGACCAATTTAGTAAACAGACGAGAAAGCCGAATTTCATAAGCGAAGTGTGGTAAACCTGGTAAAATGATACACAGTGAGGTAGTGCATGTAAATGTTGCCTCGCTAAGCGGGAGTAAATATTTTGTATTGTTCAAATATAACTTTACTGGTTTTCTAACAATCTGTTTCTTGAAGCAAAAACCTGAAGTGCTTGAGAAGTTCAAAGAGTTTGGCGTTTTTGTGATGACAGAAATGGTAAATAGTATTACAGTTCTTCTGAGAGATAATGAAAATGAGTATACTTCGAGAGAATTTGCAGATTTCTTGAAGAAGTAAGGTATTTCATACAGTTTTTCAAGTTTTTCTTCCCTGTGTCCATGAGTAGAATGGTTGATCCGAGAGAGAAATTCGCACTATATCTGAGCCAGCAAGAACAATGACAGACAAATTTCTAGATGACTGTGGTCAAGGATGCACACTGCATACCAGACATGGTTTAGGAATAAACCACAAACTAAGCATATGAGAATTTCTGGAAGTGTTGCTTATGTATTTTTTCGAAGAACCTTGATTGGACATGCAAGAAAGCGATTTAGGTTGTATACGAAAATAACTCAGTGATTTATTGATTATGGGGCGTTAAATCACGTATCATAATCAAAAGCTCAGATTTCAAATCAACGAAAAAGTTAATTCACGAAATTTATGATGAATCCAAGCGATACAAAATTGAATTACATTTCGCGAAACTGGACACTTACTTGCACAGCAAGAGGTAGCAGCTAAAAAAGAAGGAGAAGAGAAAGAACAAGAGACAGGGCCAAAAGATACAGTAATAATTATTATTGATACTCCGTCTGATTGTGCTACTTCAGTAGAAGTTACTCAAGATGTTCTGGGTTTTCAGAAGCTCTTGTTTAAGTGCTTCCTGAAATTACGAATATAAATATAAATTTGGCGTGATAAAAGTGAAATTCGAAAACCAGTCAGAAGTCGTTTATGTGAAATAGCCACATGGTTTTGATAGCACTGATAAAATTTGCTTGCTACAAATTTATGGTTATATGGTTTAAAACAAACTCCCCCATGCTGGAATGCTAGTTTATAGAATTTTTACGATTATTGAACCTTATTTACCCTTGGCCACAAATGTATTAGTGTTGGACAAGACAACAATTACAAAATTTGTCTTGCTCTCTGGACGCTGGCTTATTATCCATTATCGGAATCAATAGCAGCTCTTAATATAAATAGTTCTTCAATATGTATATACAAAACTACTTCAAAATCACGATTGAAAATGGATCGAAGTTCGTTGTAATCACAATTAAAAAGGATCTTATGACATACACGATTAACGTTGAGCAAGCTATAAGTACACAAAAATGAGTAAACACAAGTCGTCAAAAATATTTGCCGAACCAGAATTCAATCTAGGGTAACTTTCAGAAAATGACAAACGAGATTGCAAGGATTTGAAGAATATCCCTTACCGTGAAGTTGTAGCATCGCTGTTGACTGTTGTATCTAGCAAGAGTAAGCAGACCCGACATTGAGTTTACCACGAATTAAGCAACGTTTCGAACTTTACATTGCAGTCACACTGGCTACCAGTCAAACGGATATTCCCGTATTTGAAAGCAACTACCAATTTCTGCGTTTTCAGGAGAGGTGGGAGCAAACAATGCATCATTTGGATACACTACTGCAGACTACGCTGGCGCTGTTCAAAGAAAACTCAAAGATCTACACGCAGAGTTTTAGTCATATTAGATATGGTCTAGTTGTTTGGTCAAGCTAACGAACGTCAAAACGTAGTTGCCTCTCAACAACAGAGACGGAATCGCAAAATATTTGGCTAATAAATCTACTCAACGAGCTTGGTGTTTCCTACCACAAACGAACTAAGCACATTAATGTGCGGTTCCATTTTGTGAAAGATGTCGACGCAGGTCTTGTCGACATTAAGTACGTCGAGTCAAAGAAGTAGCTGGCAGATACCCTAACGAAACTTTTACCCATACTACAATTTTTCATATATTTGCGGGACGCTAATGTCCTGAGTGCCTGCAGCTCAAGTGGGAGTGTTGAATATGTAAGATGCATCGGAATATTGTGTAAAGACCAAGACATATTTGTTGCGTTTTATTTTTCGTGTTTTTTTCGTTGTACCAGCTGACTGCTTTAACAACTGCCAATTAATTCTGGTGAATTATATTTGTTATCTCATGTTTAAATTAATTTCTAACTTTGTTTTTATCTTCAACCTAAGACATCAAATAACTTAAAAAAACTATACATATTTGAATGTCCTTATAGGAACCTAATTCCTTCACTTTTATATAATATATTGTAATATTTTCTCAGATTGAGATTCATACAGATGTACGTTAAAGTTACTTATTAATGTATTACATTACGTTCAAAATTTAAAATAAGAGTTATCAAGCTAATTTAGTTATTAACTTATAATTTGTTAATCTGAAGCTTTGTTCAATTTTTAAAGTTTTACTTATTAGTATTTTTGGCACTTGCAAGATTTACAGCAAACTAAACGAAAATAAAAAGATTATAAGTTTTGTATTATGTATTTATAGATGTTGACATAATGCTAAAACTATGAAAATTTATGAGGTTATAAAGAATATTTGGAGATTTGATCTGATGTAACAAAAATAATGATAATGAAGACCTTATTTTAAAAGTGATAATCCAACTATTTTTCGGGACGATTAATGGATGTTAAGGTAGGAAGGAGTCTTGAAAGATAGTTGGAAAAGAAAGTTCTTCCTGGAAGAAAAAAAAATAAAATTGTTTAACAATGATTTTTATAAAGGAAAGATACACAAACGAAAAATTTGGTGAAAAAATTTATAAACAAACTCTGAATAATTATAAAACGAAAATATGTATCTATGTAAATAGTTAAAACCTGTATATAGCGACGAAAAGATTATTTCAATAGAAAGTTGGTACTACTAAAGTTGGTCCAGCTATTATATGGGAGTGAATGCTAGAAGTTTCAGGTTTTCTATATATTTTATACCACAAGTTAGAGTCTATATAAACTCGCGGGCTAAATATTATAGCGATTGGTGTGATAAAGTAAAACATATATTTGGGAATTTCATTCATATACTTGAGACAAGGTGCTTGATAGTTTTATACACGAAGGTGTCTTTTTTAAGAATTGTGGGGTATTCACAACAATATATTACATTTATGTTATAAAATGTATATATTATATTTTGATCGTACTACATTCCTGTAGTGCCTGTACGTACTATTGATTTCATAATGATCTAGGACAGCAAGGCTAATATGATGCTGGTTTATTCTTTTTCTTTTAGTGTAAATGCACAGAATAAAATAATAAAAAATAGCATCATATTAGCTTTGCTGTCCTTGATCATTATGAAACCAATAGTACATCCGAAGAAATACATATTCTATGTTTTTGCATCTCTATAGTACAGTTATAGTGTGTCTGTGTAAATTGTAGGTAATGGATATGGGGGCATCACATTTGCTGTACTATATTCAACGTAGTTTCTTTGCCCCGAATACTGATGTAGTAGTAATAGTAGTAAGGCCGCTGATGTACTCGAAGCTTAAAGTGAGCAGCGGTAAGCGATGATACTCTGGGTGAAGTTAAGCCCAGTAATGCTGTGGCACTCTAAGGTTGTAAGGGTACCGATCTGGTGGTTTCATGTTGGTTTTTCTGATTATTTATTTATATTGGAAGCGAGTTAGCTAGTTTCAGGAAAATATTTGAGAGAACTTTACAGGCTAAAATCTGAGCTTTCCAGAGTTACCCCCTGTTAAAGCTCGTAACGTCGGTAAAAGCTTCAATTCTTTTGTAGGTCCGTTCTTTAATGTTTAAGGGGTGCTTGTGAGATAATTGGTAGACAATGACTACCGGGAGATTAAAGCTAATATCGCTTGTAGGCGAAGAAGTATCAGTGTTGGCTTGAAATCGATTTGCTCCGAAGATAAAAGATAACACTGCCACCGAAGATAAAAGATAGTTGGATATGGCGATCAGTCTCGAGAATTACTGGGGTTATTTCACTTATTTCAGTAGCAAGTGATAGCTATTATAGTTTGTCTTGTAGTGTATTGACTTTAAGCTTAAGGATGGGTAGAAAAAGTAGTTAGTCAATCGGAGGTTGACTATCGCACACAACTGGACTGCTTTTGGGACGTGGTTTCTACACGTCAATAGCTAGTGAGAAAAAATTACTTAGCTCTCTCATCCACCATTTCAAACTCTTTTGATCTTTCTTGCATTTGTACTGAGATCGGACTACTGTATGCTATATTCTTAACTCAAGCTTAATTTTTGCCAGTTTCATATCTACCACGAACACAATACCTTTTTCTTCTGGAGCATGTCAAAATTTGTTTTTCGATTTTTGATCTTTTAATATTTGCAATTTTTTCTGTTTGAAATAAGGAAATGTATTACTATCGTTTATAGCGATTTATTTCTTCAAGAAAATGTTCCCATATCTTGGTCTGCTAGTATATTTCGTTCCCCATTACTTTTGTATCCTTCTTTGTTTCTTATACTTCTAATGTATTCCATACCTTCGTATAATTACTATTACTGTATTCATTCCTTGGCAAGAAATTTCGAATGTTTCGTAGGTACTAATGGTACCGAAAAATGACTCAAGATTCCGTTTTCATAAATTTGATAGAACTCTATCATCGCTCACATATGTATGTCAAGTAATTAGCTTACTTTCAGTATTTCAGAACTTGTTGAAAAGTTGAATTATTAAACAATTCTTAGAAAATAGATATATGTACCGATATATTTAATTAATGGTATAATTTATAATTAAGAAAAAATAATATTTAAAAATGAGTCAGTCTTACGAAAGAGAAAAAAGAGAAGATAAAAAGAAAAAAGGTTAAATCGTTAGATGCTATAAAAATGATTCAGGAAAACTTGGACCGTGGTATATGGCATGTGAAAATACCAAAATGATGAAACCAAATAAGAATGGATTAGAATTAGAATTGCGTATTCATTGGAAAAGCATTTCACAAACTGCCCGTTTTCATATTTTATTGCAAAATAGAAGCTTTCCGCAGGGGTTGCGGTGTATATATTTACTGGAAGCAGATAAAACATGGTCTTCTTTATCATATTAGCAAAAAGGCTTAGCACGGAAAACAAATAATAAAAGCATTTTGCATTTGTGCCTTCAAAAACTGCAATAAACAAGCATGTAAACATAACAGCGGAGGCAGAGGCTTTAGTACCACATTGAGGTTATTGAATTGATCAATTTAGCCCCAGCATGGTCTGTCTATTCAGCCTAACGGAGCTCGGCATATCCCGGTGCTGATGCGGAGTGCAATCGAGACACGATCTGCACGACCCATCTAGCTCAGTGGAAGGGTCTTATTATGTAGTAAAGGGAAACGAAAGCCAGGAAAATATGCCGCTGATGCCCGCTACATATTGTTATGTTTCTCTTTTCATTGCCTATTCGAAAATTCTCCACGGTGATAACATAATTGTAAAATTAAACAGTTTGAATGCATGATATGTACTAGTGTTTGTTTTTAAATGAACAGGAACGTGGTAAGAATATTTAAAAAGTAAGAATGAAAAACAATTTTAATTATCACCGAAAAAAGTGAATTTGTAAGATGTTTCCCATTCTTGTACACGTACCGTTAAGATTAAATTAAAATTTATACAATCTTATGTGAAATTTAATTTTATGCAAATGTGAAAAGCACCAAGAATATTCGATTTCAGGAAAACACGTTAACAACATTAATTTAACATTTTACATGTTCACAATAGAAATCAACACCTTATAAATTTTTTTACACAGCAACCAGAAGAATTAAAGGAAATTTATATGTGAAGTTCTTTTGATTTCCTGATTTCACATATTGAAATTGATATGGGCTAAATTAAATTTAATAAAAAACAAATATTTAAAATTGCATGTCCTACTTACAAATGGCTACAGACACTTATATGAACCAACCAATTCATCAAGTTTGACATTTTTGGTTTTTAATAGTTAATTAAGTAACATATTTATGTCTATACTACGTTTTATTAATAGATAACAAAATTGATTACCAAGTAATTTAGAAAGCAATTGATTTTTTTTGGTTCAACATTCCTTTCCTTGAGAAATAATATAACGTATAGGCATGTTATGGTTTCGAGAAAAATGGAACCATGCATTGGTTGTTATACTGAAACTCAAAACACAATAAAATTCATTCCTACTGCACGTTTTCAGGTTGCATTCAGGTGTAAGCAATAACCGATAACGCCTCACGTTATCGCTATTGCATTAACTTACCGTTAGTCGTTACTTGTATCGGTGCAATCAATGATTTGCTCTAATTCTATACTACAACAAAAACATAATACATATATGTACGTGATATATATGTATAACTACAATCACATTCAGATAATTAATTTTATATTGCCAATTTAAAGAAGAAATAATTATCAGAACTAAAAATGTTTCCGTTGTCACATTTAATCTATCAAAAAATAGTGAGGATAGTTAACAAAATGTATAAATATCATTTTGCCGATTTAGTGTAAAACTCTCCGATTTTCTAAGAGAGTTTAGTTGGACTGAACTTTTAAAATATCAAGAGTTGGTAGTGAACGGAGCATATTAAATTTGATGATCCGTGAAATCTATGAACCTAACAATAGTGCCGGTTCAAGAAGTTTTCGATTCTTTTAGGGTTTCAGTTTCTTTTACTATTTTCATAGTCAGTAAATTACGTTGTGGATTAGTTTACTGTTTTACAAATTCCTTATATGGGAAATCCAAGTAGTCGGTTCTAATTAACTTTTATGTAAAAAGACGCTTGTTTCAAAATTGAAAATTCGTATAGTATATTAGATAAACTATTATCAGACGTGGTAAAATAGGATATACCGGGTGTCACATGAGGTAGGGCCAAGCTTGTATTATATCTTTGTTTCTAAATGGATTATGTTCAAATTTGGTATAGATATACTATACTGCGTTTACCCAACAGATATAGTAATGAAAAACCAGAGACATTCAGATGCAACTTGAAACTTGAATATCCATTGGTTGAAATAAATGGGGCGGTACTCGATAGAAGTCTCATTTACACATACAAACACAAACGGCAAACGCCAGCTTGTTACGCATGCGTTTACGTCAGTTGTTTTGAAAGTTCCGTCAGTTTTTCCAACTGTGTTACATATTAGGTACATTACAAGTCTTTATTAAGACTCGCACCATTCAATACACGAACGGTTGTCAATAAGTAAGTTAGAATTATATGAAAAGTTAATAATAATAATGAGTTGGTTAATTTGTAGAATTTTCCTTACTGCAAAATTATTAAAAATGAATGATGAAAACGTCAACAATATTCAGTTGTCACCACCAAAAAAAACGCCAAAAAAGCACTTTTCTGTAGAGGTGAAACAAATAATTATGAACGCTTTTAAAGTGTGTGAAGAGCAGCATCCTCAATGGAAAAAACACGAAAAAGAGGAAAATGTTGCTAGATTGATAGGTCATGTTTTAATTTACCTTCCAATCCCACTGCTTATTTACTATAATTTTATGAATTGGTCTGGCCAGTGTTTACAACATACTTCGTGAGCACAAGCAACATCCTGATTATTTTGCTGCTCCTAAGGCGTGTCATAGACCAAGAGCTATTTTGAACAATGTTTCCGAAGAAGACAAAAATGGCAAAAAAAGTGTGGGCTGACATGTCCATAACAAATCCACGAGATGCATTTTTTTTAAGAGGGTTATCGACTGACTTGAGAAATCCATCGGGGAAAGGAAAGCGGCTCATCACCCTTCATATAGGATCTGATGACGGTTTTGTAGATAATGGATTACTGTTATTGAAATCCAAGAAAACAAATGACTACCATGAAGAAATGAACGCAGATACATTTGAACAATGGTTTAAAAATATTTTGCCCAGTCTTCAAGAAGGTTGCGTTATCGTCTTGGATAACGCAAGTTATCACACAAGAAAAATTGAAAAAATTCCGTCTAGCAACACAAAGAAAGCTGGCATACATAACTGGCTGCAGAAAAAACTATCCCCTACGAAGACAGTATGTGAGAGCTGAATTGTTATCTTAAGTAAAACAGCATGCACCTAAACACAGTGCTAACGTAATCGACGAATTAACACAGGAAAGCAACAGAACTGTTCTGAGATTGCCACCTTACCATGCGATGTATATATAGTATGTTGGTATGTAATTTCTTTGTTTTATTGTAAAAAATATTTATTATATATTATAATATATGTAAACACATAGCACTCGCGAACTTTTCATGGCTTTTTTATTAAATTAATAAAATGCAATTTTTTAAAATGTATGGTTATTATTTATACTAGTATAAATTTCTCTAAGTGACATAATTTATAACGAATTAACAATTCATATACAAAAATGTTCTATTGTAAATTTAACTTTCACATAAAACCAATCAGAACAATCTGTGCTGCCTTGATTTTTTTTAACTATATCTGATCGGTGTCCGGAGTATAGAAGTAAATTATAATTTTGCGACATACAGATTTAAGATGGCCGACTTCCGATTTCTCTGGAAATGGTTTCAAATTTGGTTGTTCGAAGGAACAGCTTGTATACGTGTGCGGATCTAGTTTCTGCAGGTCAAGATTAGTAGATTTTTCAAAAATATTTTTCATCTTGGAAAGCTGAAAAGGGTCTGAAATGTTAAAAAATAATTCCAAAGTCAGCTAAAAATGTCATTTCACCAATACTACGGCTAATTTATTTTTCGACCCCTTTTTCATCCATAACTTGATTTTCTTAAATGGGAACAATACGGGTCACCTATACCAATAAATGAGAAATTAAATGACGAATTCAACGAGTATGAGTAAAATCCAAATATACACGGGTCTTCCATTCAAAAATCAAAATCTGAGGTCATTGTCGGTGAAACCGGAAGTCATCTTAGATGTGCATGTCAAAAAATCGGAAGTTACCCTAAAAAGTACATCCACTTTGGTAAACGTTTATCTTGTACATTGCACTTAAATAATTTAACTACAGCTTAATAGAATTTTATTCATTTATTTATGTTTGATTAATTTTTTAATAATTCTATTAATTTAACTACACTAAAAACTACAAAACAAAGAAAATGTATTAAAATAACAGGGTACGCTTTTCAGTAGCGGTTACAATGTAGTACTTTTTTGGATGTTCTATTAGCGAGCAACAAGCATGTTAAGCGGTTGCATCGCGGTCACACTATTTGCCGCTTGCTAATAGAACATCCAAAAGGGTACGCAGTAACCACCGCTGAACAGCTTCAATACGTCTTGAAAAGGTATTGATAAAAATTACTTAATTGGAAATTTAGATCGTTAATTAATTAAAATTTGACGACGCTCCGAAAGGGGCTTTGAGGAGCTCGTTGAAGAAGAAAAATTAATTAAAATTTGAAATTCTGTCTTAAGATTCAGTCGGTTTGTGATTACGGTTACTATAATTCCACTTTCACTGCAGAGGATGTACATTTTTGGTGTAGTGCTCGTATATCCATATCAAAATTAATACAAATCTATAAACAAAAAAAATACAGTCCTACCTCCTGGGTCCCTTGGCATGTCCATCGTGCAGTTGTGTTGATAAAATTGTTGTAGTATTTAAATAATTATACAAACTACCGCTTTTTAATACCATGAAGACGACTACATTAAAAGGGTACAAGCCAGTTGATTGATTGAATAACTGCGTCTGTCAAATTGTTAGCTGATGTGATTTAATATCTTTCTACTGCTACGTGTCATTTGATTTATCTAGTGATAAACTAACTAAATATATAATCTAATTAAAGTATCTTTTATAACATCTGTAGATTGTGTTGTTACAAATCAATAAGTATGCTCTTTACTTAAGAGTTTAGAGTAAGACAATGTAAGCCATATTGAGTATACGACGCTCCTCGAGGGCAGTCACACGCTAAAAATAATTGTATAATTTAATTAATTTGTATAATTTAATTTTTTAGATCAACAAAACTATTCATTAATGATTAGTGCTAAAATGATGATACAATGGATATACACTATTTATTGCCCCCTGACATGGCAGGCTATGACAAATAAAAAACTATTTTCTGTAAAATTGAGATTTATTCCTGATCATTCTTTTTTTATACGTTATTAATTTGGTTATGATGTTTGCGATTTTTTGAAAATGGATAAAATTAAAACAAAAACTGTAATAAGGTACCTGTAAAAAGGCCTTAAGCTTAGCTTTAGCTGAAGATGTAACCTATTAGTTTGCTTACAGATTAGGGATGCTCACATGGATTAGACAGCGCAGGTTATCACTTTTATTAAAGAATTACATTTTTTGAAAATTAAATATCATTTGATCTGTTCTCTACGTATGCCAGATAATATTTGTTTATATTAATATAGGCCGCTGCAATCAAAATGTTTCATTTGATTATTTTAGAAAGATTTCAGAAATTTTTTCAAAAGAACTGCAATTTTCAAATTAATCCTGTCCAACTTATTTCTTATTATAACTAAAAGCTTCTAAGGGAAAAATGTAGTAATAAGTTTTGCTTTCGACTATTGAATCTTATTTATAGTTTTACTTTTCTTACACGTGATTAAATTGTATTCTGCTATAAGTGAGAAGTGACTGTACTGAGACTTAGGTTCAGAGCATCATACAAAATAATAATATGTTTCAAGGACTGTGGCCAATCACAACACTATAGTTTAAACGGTGTCTCCTAAGCACGTATTGTATCGACTGTCAACGCGTATTTCGGTAATGATGTTGCCTTTTTCACGGCGTCTATATGTGGTATACCTAGAAATATTAGAAAGTGTTTTAAAAAAAGAAGTATGTCCTGAAATTGGAAGTAATGGGATCTTCTAAGCACCTCAAGTGTCAGGTTTAATTTTTCCATATTTTCAAAACATTTTATAAAATTATGAAACTTACCAAAAATGATAGGGATGGTAGTAGGAACTAATAGCGTTAACAAAAAAAAATCTTATCAGTAGTTTACCGGAAATCAGCGCCTCAAGTTATGCAGCTCGCTCCCCAGGCTCCCAGACCCGTACAATGCTGAAAATTAAGGATTTGCCTTCGTACTCGGCCTTTGCTGTGGTAGATTCCTTACGACAAGATTATAGGCATAAGCAAACACTTCGAGATTTCAAGAAACTAACTTCTTACCGCTTTCGGATGCTTGGGAACGGCTTCCCTCACTACTAACAGCATGGAAACAGAAATCTACTTCTTATTACGATTTAAATCTACAACTCTCCCTAGGTACCACTTGGTATCGTACACAACAGCTTTAAGTTCGCCAGCCACCTGTCAACTTTATCTTCAAATTGGACTACGCCATCTTCAAGTTTCCTTACAACACGTAAAACACTACCTCCTGAATGAACCGCTGTTGGGCTAAGTTTTACAATACAATCATTCACGGCTTCTACCTTGTGAGAACTTCTTGTGCCTTTTGCCGTAATAGCGTTTCTTAGTCTCTCTTCAAGATTAAAGTTCACTGAAGTTTCCTCTACGTATATCTTGTCTTTGTATTTGAAACCCATACTAGTTCAATATAAGATTTTGTAACAGATAAAAATTGGAAAAGCTGCCTCGGCTCTAAGATGAAGCATCCGTCGACCCGTCGCAAACTTTCCAACCTAGCAGCCATCTTAAGACGCGCTCCAATACCATCTACTGAGAGCGCCCCTTCCATGAGAAGTCGCGAAAAACGCAATATTGCCTTCAGCCCAAAGTCCTTCTCGTGCATAATCAAATTCAAAAAACTCTTACAACTTTTAAATTGGCCTGCACAGCCCGGTGAAATACGCTATCTCTTGAACATGAGTGAAGTTTTCCTTTATATATTTAACAATAGTATTTTGAAACGAAATAACAGTTGGAACATCATCTTGTAAACAGTCGCTAACAATCCCCAAGGACTTCTGTTGAATCGAACCGTCGTTCTTCTTGACATAAATGACTGTCGTGAAGATCTTTGCCTGACAATTATTTCAATAAAATCCCTGTGCAGCGTTCTGTACCAAAAAGCTAAAGTTTTCTGCGAAGTCCATGTGAACAACTGCCATCTCTAGATTCATAGCCTGCCGAAGAGTTGCGCATTTGCAACTTCGGTAGCAGCAAACGTGCTTCACTACACAGTGCGAACCATGCTTTCTTGTGGTGAATTTCGGCAATTTTTGAAATTCAATCGAAAATTATTGTACAGTTTCTACTTAGATGGCGTGGTACCATTCGAAAGATTTGTTTCCCTCACCATTTTGACACTACATTTGCCTAGTAGAAACTGCGGAATAATTTTTAATTGAATATCAAAGTTGGAATGTTTAGTTTATTAAATTATCTTATCGGTGATACGTCACAATAGACTGAAACTAACCTTAAAGTGTATAAGCAGGCATTTTTCGTTTAGTAAAGAACTAAGGCATCTGAAGAAAATAACAAGGCGGTTGTAACATGTTGTATTAAGTAATATTTTAATTCGTTAACTGATTAACTTCAATCTTAACCTAACATGAAAAAGGTAAAATCGTTATCGAAATACGTATTGTCATAAATCAAATACAATGTGTGGTTAGGAGATCGATTAAAATATAGTGTTCAAATACAAAAGCTAATAGAATTAGAATTATTAGCAAAACCTTTGACGATTTTAAGTTTACTATTTATATATTTATCAAAAAACGCTTATTGTGACCGATTTAAAATTGATAAAATTTTACAAATAAAATACTTTTGATATTCAATATTCTTTTCTTAAATAGTATCAGACGTTTCACGTATTAGAATTAATTTCTGATGACATTTTTGGTCAAGCTGAGAATGAATTTCAACATCTCACAAGATCTGCTTCATGAAATTTTAGATTGTGTAGTTTTTCAAATAGACACAAGTTTTAGTGATTTAAGGCTTCAAACTGAGTATTAAACTTATATCTGAATATGTTTCAAGAAACCGTTTAGTAAATTGACTTTCAGTGTTTATCAAAACCGCTAATTTCATACGATATTTAGATGTGTACTGTTTACATATGAAGGGTTCGTGTTTCGTGACAACTTTGATTTGAACGTGAAACTTTTTGTTACAGCTGCTTAAATCGAGATGGAAAGGATCCTTGAGATAACTCTCAAAACGTGGAAGGTTCTCCATAATACTTATGCTGAAGGTATTAGGTATATGCGGAAAGTTACATTATTGGGCTATTGACTCATCAGAAACTTATCATAGTTTGCTAGGTATATTAAAAATTAAATTTGTGTAATTAACAAATTCCTTCAGACAATGTCCCTTCAATTTGGTGGTGGAAAAGATTCTATACAAACAAGTTGTATATGTTTTGGACGTACTTCCTAAAATGTCAGGGCATCACCTGAAAAACCCAAACTTATGAAAAAGGTACCAAATGTTACACAAAAAACATTACATTAGCTTCAAGGGCCTGGTTTGCCATGCAATTTGTAGTAATTATTTTTATAATATCATACGGTAAGATCAAGTTTTATTAATTAAGTAAATGAAGCAGTCAAATAGAAAACTATAAAAACATTATTCATAAAAAGACTGTTGCGGAACAAAATATAAATATGTCGCCAATGCGCAGCGTGCAAGTTCCTGCGTGATAAGTATATTCTCATATTATCTACATAGTATATTAGATCAGTAAACAAACTTCATAATCTTCATACAAATGGGGAAATCCAAGAATTCTTTTTTTGATTGGAAGCAAACAAGATACTCGTAGTATCTTCCATTATTGATTGTTTCGCCGAAACTATTTAAGCCATAGATATGTAGCATAGTATCATGATTTAAATATCACGACTTCAGTTATAACTCTATTCAGTTATCAAATTCCTAAATTACTATGCTATTACAATATTGTTTTCGATGTTTGTAGTACATTAATTTAATGCTTTTATCGTAACTTCCTTGCAAAAACAACGAATCTGCAGTGAGACCCGGCCCCTGCATTTCCAACCTTAGACGTGCCTCTTTTGTCTAGTGCAAATCATACTCCATCATTGCCCAATTTTCACTACGGAATTATACAGCAATGCAATACAAAATTTTGTAATTGGAAATATGAGTGAAGTTTGATTTCTTGGTACAGTATATAACAGACATATAGTAATGTATTTTTGTTCTACATTATATCAACGTCAGCGACCAGCAATTTGTTGCATGTTTCAGTCAAAGCCTTTGTTGTGAATTCTTGAAATTATGCAACATCTATTATATGTATGTTTCATACGAGTTTCTTTATTGATGTCTAGACGAGTATGCCGTATGAATCTCTCGAATGAGCATATATCGTTAGGTGATCCGTCGTTTTTATTAGTTTTCAACCTTGCACAAAACATTCTAGGATTCCTAACTTGTATTTCCTTTGTGTTTTATAGAAATCTGTTTTCGAACAATGCCTTAGTATGCTTGATGACGACTATAAATCTATCTTCTCCAATTCTGGGCTGATATTGCTAGGTAGAGATCACTAAAAAATCTATATTGTCATTTAAATTTTTGTGATGACGTCATAACTAACAAACATTTACAAAGTTCAGCTCGATTTTTCTCAGAATTTTTGTTATGCAACCTTATGATTCATTTGCATGATCATAAAGGGAAGAAAAATCACTATCGGATTCCACTATAAAAAATCTATATTGTCATTTAAAATTTTTTGTAATGACGTCATAACTTAGAAACAAATGAAAGTCGGGAGGTGAATCGCACATATTAATGTGTATTTTTAAAAAACAAAATCGACGTGTTTCAGCGTTTTTAAAAAAAACCGGTTGAGTTCGCTTTTTATTTTAATATTCCATACTTTAATCCCACACTGTATATTAACAGCCTTGGTAGTGTAATGTCTTGTCTAGAGTGCTGGACTTTTACACAAGCGGACCGAGGTCGATTTCCGGTGTCGGCAGATCTGGTTGAGGTTTTCTGCAGTTTTCCTTAGCTGTGACACAAATGTAGGATTTGCGCTGTACCATCTGTAAGTCGGCTGCAGCCGCACTTAGGGCCTACGTAATAATAATAATCGCCCCCTCCCACCGCACAAGCTTATAGCTTCTGGGGCCTGGATTCCAGGCTATGGGTTGTAGCAATTATTATTATTATTATATGCTTACATATTAATTTGTCATACCAAAGTATTGTTATACTATAAATAATCAATCCACGTTTTTGATGTCTACTCACATTAGATGTTCTCTTCGTACGGGCTTATTAGAAGATTATTGTACAATTGTAACTAGTTGCCTTTCAACAACTTTCAATCATTATCTTGATAATATTTACAAATTAAAAAACAATAATTGATTCAGAAAAATAACAGGACGGAAAGTTATTTGGCGTTTGCCTTCAGAGACTTTTTACTAAAAGTAACAAGTTTTGTTACTTGCTTCAAATTTTACCCCATTTTAACAACAATGTTCGTTAACAAATAATATATACGAGTAATAAGTACCTATTTATTTAAATGATCATGCTTCATGCTTAGCTATAGCTTTGAATGGGCTTGAGGTAATTATGTTTACCCCTCTGAACTCTTAGCAAGTTGGAATAAAATGCTCTTTATTATTATTAGTTTATACTTGAACAAGACTATCAAAATTTGTTTCGAAAATATTTCTTTGGATATGCACAGATACATACGTCAGTATCCAATATTTCATATGAAGTAAAAGAGACAAGCCAGTGCGTTTAATCGAACTCTTTATCAATAATGAAGACGATCCTCAAAAACAACGTATTTGAGACAACTCAATAATTTTTATATGTCCATTAATAAATTACATTGGTACGCAATTTATAACTGTATAAAGTCAAAAGCATTAATTTGGTTTTTAAAGTAACCGAATAATTACTTACCGTACGAAAGTTGTTTATCTCGTTTCATGTCCAGTTTTTCTTTTTTTTTATTCGACAACATCGCAGTTTCATTATCAGCACACATTAATTTTTGAAAACTTTCTAATTGAGTGAGTTACTTCCAAATACTATAAACCACAAAAAAAAGTTTAATTGTTTGATATTACATAATCATCAAAATTCATGAATTTAGTTTTTATTTCCATTCCAACAAGTTATAAAAAATTAAGAAAAGTAGTTTTATGTTCACAACAGCAATTAGTAAGAATTTTAATTTTATTGCTATTTTATGTGTAGAAATATTGTTTTTGCTGTAAATCAAGTAGAAATTGGAATGCGTTCTGCCATATCTTGAATTTACCTGCAATTTTATTGCAAATAATTATGGAGAGTATTTTTCAGGATATAATACTACAACATCCTAATTTTCAAAAGTAATGTTTATTCAGTTCAGACAATCTGTACATTACATATAATAGGGTTACACAAGTAATAAGACACATGGCATCAAAAGCAACAGTAGGTAGCAACTGTAGTAATCCATGATACTGTCGACTGTTTTATGATACATCGCATGTCATAATTCGGTCTCGAGAGCACGTATGATGAAACAACTAGGTCATAAAATATCTAACACTTAGACTACCTAATACTTTTATTAGTTACACTACACAAATGTTAGCTGCAATGAACCAACTTTTTTTGATTCAATTTGCTGCACGCTCCGACTTAAATGTAAGTAATTTGGATGATATGAATCAATTTTAAAAATGAATTGCTCAACAAGTTTGATAAAAGCATAATCTACTTAAAGAGTTTATGATTAGTTAGTTTACACTGATTTCAATAACACTTAACCATAAATTGTACCCAAACTCGGCTCCGATCGTTTCCGCTTTGATACGAAAAACGAATAAATTGCACGTAAATTTTTATATACCTAATAAAAAAGGCAAAACCCATTGAACTTAACATATCTCTCTCTTTTTTTGATACCACTATCTTAGCCTAATAGTAAAGGTATTGCACAAGGTATTTATTACAAAATTTAACATTTTTAATGGATAGATCTATATGATATAACAGAGTAAATAAGAAAAACGGTTAACCATTACTACTAACAAAACGTTGAAACCAGTGTAAGCTAATCAATTTGTTTTCTTTTTTTTTGTCAAAACAGTTTATACCGCGTATACATTTAAAAGACCAGAGCAAATAAAGCATAGGTCGGACAAAATGAAGATACAGATTTTCTATCACAGGCTAAAGAGAGCTACACAATTTAATTGTATATTTTTTTAGAAAACGGGAAGAAACTTCATAGCTAGTGTTTTTTCGAAATTGTTTTAGAAAATTTTGATCAATCCATTCCAATCATCATCAGTGTTAACTGTGGCAAAAAATGACGACGCAAAGGTAACATTACGAATTTTCTATCTAAAAATTCTTTGTTGGAAGTGTTGCAAGCCTTCACTAGTTGCACTTATTGCGTTAATTACTAATAAATAAAAATTATGGCAAGTTACAGGATTCTTGTACTATAAAATTATTCAGTTCTCCTAAAATAACATTTTGCTATTAAGCTGATTTAGCCTACTTTTTAAAAAGCATTAGTAATATCAGTCCAAGTTTTGCTGGGTTGGTTACACGGAATTCTAAAACTACTTGTTCTAGGTTTAGATGTAAATATTTACAAAATTTACTGTACAGTACTTAATTAATAAACAATAAATAATAAGTTTTTTTTTGTTAAACAGGTAAGTAACTGAAAAATTAACTGATTTTTATCCTTTTTGAAAGAAATCCAGTTTTAACAGACAACAACAGTAAAAATAAACAAAGTAGTTATTAAAATAACCTGTACAGTTTTTAAATTCTTCAGCGTATACGTAGTAATTTTCTACAAGTTCAAATGAGAACAGTGGTGCTATTCTGGAAGTCATGCGAATAAGTTGCTTATCTCGGCGCATTTTAATATTAATAAGCTTGTGATAATGAAATCACTCAGGAAACGTCAATATATGTAACTTATTCACATGACATCCAGAATGGCGTCCAAGGAAAAGAAAAATTTTGATTTAAATTAGTTTTACAAACTAAAATATCCTTTCTTTAGTTAATAACAAGTTATTTGTTTTGGGGAAATATTGTACAATTTTACGTATCTAATTGCAGAAATAGGCAAACAATAACACACATTTTCCTAAGTTTACATGGTACACGTACGACAACGACCTAATAGAATTTATATTACACGAGAAAAGACGACGGTACGACAGAAGAAGAAAGAATAAATAATGAGAGTACAATTGAATGTTTAGGTTAATAGGTTAAATAGTACTGTAACTATTATATTTGTTAATTTTACGTTTGCTACCCTGACACCAAATTACGTATTATGTACTTAAGAGGAGAATGACACTTCTTTTTGTAGTGGATACGGATTCTTATTTGTTTTTTTAGATTTTAATCAATGGACACGGAGACTTTTATACTTTTTTATATAATAGTAATTAAAATTGTTATTTTATGTATGAAAAAACCATTTAAGAAGTTTCTTTTTGTTTTTAGTGATACTTGGCACACGGTTTAGTAATAAATGTCTGCCATAAATCCCTACGTATAACGAATCTAAACAAAATAGGCATTCAACAAAGTAACTAATAATAGTAAAATCGAACTAAACAATAAATAAACATTGAAAAGTAACATGACTGTTCATAAGCAGTATGGACTTGCTTTTGTAAAAAACTTACTTAAAAAATTTAAATACATATTGCAATCACAACAATACTACGTACAGTAACGAAAACGCGGTCACGCCAATTCGCAACTCTAAAAAAAGGAATCTCACTTAGTTTTAAATAGGGCGTAATAACATGAACAAATGTATAATATATATACAACGAACACAACACAAAAGTTAACAAAACATATTTTTCTATGCAGTATATAAAACAAAAGTTCGTGCTTAAAATGTCTATTATAGGGGCGTCACCAAGTCGCGTAAGTAGTAATCAATATGCATTGTGATGCACATGAATAGTTTTTAATTCACACAACTATATAGCACACAGTTCGTTGGTTTCCGCCTTAATTTTTACGTCTATACACCTTAAAAACTAGTACGTATTTAGATTTCATTTAAAAGCGGCTTTTCGCGCGTAGCACGCTTATGTAGGGATTTTAGAGACGGCTTTTAGGAGATCATTACTGCTAGATTTGTCCAGACCCATTTTCATCGGGTCGTGATGATGTTGGTGCTGAGATGAAGAATGATGCTGTTCCATTTTTTGTTGTTTTTCTTGCTGTTGCTGTTTTAGTCTGTCCTGCTCTTCACGCTCGCGCCTTGCTTGTTCGTTTATTTCTTTTACGGCTCTTAATTCCTTTTTCAGTTTCATGCGTCTATTCTGAAACCAGATTTTTATCTGGCGTTCCGTCAGACATAGTGCGTGCGCTATTTCAATGCGCCGTCTTCGTGTCAAGTAGTGATTGAAATGGAATTCTTTCTCCAATTCTAACGTCTGAAAACGTGTGTAGGTTTGTCTTCCTCTACGACGCGGGCAACCATTTGGACCTGCAACAAAAAGAAACATTATATTGTAGTAACACCATTAACACATATCATCGTGTAAATCTTACATAACTAGAAATAAAAAGGGGAAAGAAGGAAGGTGTATAATTTTTAGAAAGTTTCTCCGAGATCTGTAAATGCAAAAGGTTGCTACATTACTTCCTGAAGGGTTAGGGATAGGGTTTGCAATTTTAACACAAAAGGAAACTTTCTCTTTAACGGTTCAAACTTTTTCAATCCTTTTGTAGCACCGTTCTAAAAAATTACTTTTTAGAATGCACCTATCTATAAAAGGGTGAAAGTTTCCCTTGTGTAAAAAAAGGAATCAACACATAAATGGGCATTTTTAAATCTGGAGATTTCGTTTACGTTGACACGATCGTAAAATATAACTGTTAGAACCTTTTTAAGACTTATTTGGTTGGAACAGAAAAAATGCAATAAAAAACATTCCAGGGGACCGGCTAGAGCGCTACTATTTAGAGAAAGACAAAAATCCAATCAAAACAGTTAAATGTTTATTTTTTAAAACAGTCTGGATAAATTTAATTTTTAGTATGTATAACTAGTTAATGTTTGTTTACTTTTTGTATGTTTTACGTTAATTAGATCTATCCAGAGGAAGATTACTTTTCTTGACAAAAAATAAGAATTGTTCTATTTAGTAGTTACAGACTTTTTGTACTGTAAAAAGGTAATTTATGCTAAATAATTAACAGGAGCATACACGTGTGTATATTTCAGGTTTTTTTATTTTATCATCTCGCTCTATGTTTAATAAATGTCAGTGCAAACCACTTTGACACTGCAACAGCGTAATTCAGAGACAGCTGTTTATGTACACCTCGATTAAAATACCTCAGGTTGGTTACCTTAAAATTGGTTACTTTAAAATTGATAAGTAATAGGTAAATAAATAGGTTACCTTAAAGTTAGTACAAATAGGACCAATTCAAATAAATGCCAGTGGCGTGCAGTCCATGGAAGCAATGCTTGCCTTGAGAATTTATTAAAAATAAAAACAATGCTAACAAAAATACTTTTGCAAAATTATGGTTATCGTTTATTTAAATTGAAATATTTATCAAATTAAAGCTCAATATCGACTCTGTACAGCAAAAAGTATAATTATTTAGAGTACTATTTTAAATTAGGCTCATTAAACTTGCACGGAAAGGTAATACCGATTCAAATGTGATACATACACTTGATATAAGCACTGCTTACAAATGCTCTTCTCTTAACCTTGGCGTGAATCAGCGAGCGTTGAGTGTTATAGTAGACGGATGCTGTTAACATTGTTTGGTCGTTATTTTTATTGTGCTTCGTTCCCAAATGTTTATTTATTATAATTTGGTTATTTGTTCGATTTAGTGTTACTTAAGTAATGTAAATCTGCGAATGAGACTGTATTTTGTCGCATTTTATTATTTTAATTTATAAGTTGGATTTTATAAAGACAAATAATTCTATTTAGTTTGCCTATATGAAATTTTAAAATTGCATTATCGTCACGACTGCAAATTCAACTGCTTCGGTGAAAGATTCGAGTACCTTCGATATAGCCGAATCGGGACGATTTTGTGTTCAGTTTGTAAATTATTAATAAAGAATTTTTCGCATACAGTTTTGGAGAGAAATTACAAATTATTAAGAAACGCAGATCAAAACCAGATCTTTCAAATTTAACAACAAAGATTAAAACCTGTACCGGTATTTTGCTAAGAAAGACCGGAAGATTGATACGTAGTAGTAATTTTTTTTTAAATAAAGAATGATAGTCAACAAATTCCATAAATATAAAGTGTAAAAGTGCTTCTTTGAAAAACTTTTAAGCTTAATAATTATAACACTGTTTTTTATTGTACCTAGCAGGGGCGGATCCAGAGAAGTATTTTGAGGGGGAAATCTTTGGAAAAATAATTGTTTTAATAAATAATAATTAAACAAACATTATTTGTTTCTATTCTATGTAAACTTATTTCTAAATTGGGGGGGGGGGGGGGTTATTCCCTCCCCGTTAATCCGCGCCTGTACCTAGGTGTATTATAATTAAAATCGTGGTTGCTTCCGTAGCCTAAATTCTCACCGTACGCCACTGATAAATGCCCATTTTAATAAACTATCAAGCAGAATTCGCATACCACTATAACCTGGTTGCAATGTATCTATCAAAACGCACCTATACATGTATAAATAAATGTATAACCAATTTGTGTTGCAGCAATAACAGAGAAGAAGAATCGTTTCAGTAATTATTATACAGCGTGTCCGGCGTTAGAACGCATTAATTTGAAGGGGTGATAGAAGACATCAAAAGGAACAAAAAAGTCTTATACAACTTTGTTCTAGAACTTACTACTTTTTCAGAAAAAAAAAAAAAGTTGGAAACTTTAACATCATTTTGCCGCGTTAGTAATAGTACTTTAATGTAGGCGCTTTGTCGGCAGATACATCTCATCTATCACAACAACAAACCTTAATAACGTTTTATCCTATCGTATGACGTTTCCGCGTAAAATTGACTTCTTTTTACAATTACAAATTCATTTTACTGAATTAAGAAACGCGACAACCCTGTAAACTTTGTAATAAAATTTGCTCCATATTCGCACAAAATGTGGAGGTTTCTTGACATTGAAATAAAAGTACGTTTTGAAGAATATTTGGGTCAATGCCTGACCGTAACTGTGTAAATAATATTCTTTTATTATTATTGGGTGAGATCATACTGAGTTGGTAGTTTGTTGAACTTTGAAATAATAATTTGTCAATAAAGCACTTTGTTCTTCTAATAACAGTTTTTAATGATTTTATAAGAAAATATCTTTTAAAGAGAAGATTTATCTAATTTAAATTAGATAATTAGGTTAAGGGATTTTGCTGACTTGTTCTGGCTACATTAAAAAATCTTTAATTTTATGGTAATTAATCAAATTTCTTTACATAAGATAGTATTTTTTATTAAAAAAACAAATACGTCAGAAATTTTGAAAATATTCCGGAAATTAATAAATATAAAATGTAGAACATGATTGTCTCATTTTTACCGTTGGTTTGTTATGAATCAGCGTGATTTTAACGTACAACGTACAAATTTTGTTTACGGTGCCGATTACAATTTTCGTAGAATGTCAACCGACTAATCTGCTTGGGATGTTTATTATTTTTAAAAACGGCTTTCATCATCAGTTTGTTTGTTTGATTTTCTAAAACAAGGTCAAGATCCAGCTGCGAATATACTTAAGCAAGGTTGCCAGATATGGCAATGGTTTTTTCTAAATTAGTCGAAAGCTTATTAACATAGAAAAAAATGTATTCAGACTTTTTTGTTCCTTTTGATGTCTTCTATCATCCCTTAAAATTAATGCGTTCTATCTCATGACACCCTGTATACATAGCTGCAACTGCAGGAAACTGACTTTAAGTTACTAATCTTTAGTGTGGAAAGCATTCCTTTAGATACATTAAATACGATTTGACAAAAGTCTGTATCAAAATGTTAAAACAAAAATTTCCAAATTATCAAAAGTTAGAGAGTTGCAATTTAAGACTATACTGTAGAACTGTTGAGGGTGACTTTTAGTTCATGTAACGCTACTCTGAACCCCTCTTCGGTAATTTCGTAACGCTACTATCACCCCCAACCAATAATTTTAAAAAGCTTGTAAACTCCGAAGTTATGACGTCGACGAATGTGAACGTCTCGAATACCACGAAATTTGAAATACTATTTTATGAAATGATGAAATAACAGCAATAATATAACGCAGAAAAATACCCAATTTGTTAATATTCATACTATTTACAACTTAAAAATAAAATTTGTTTTCTTGAAACAAAGAGTTACGTAACGCTAAGCGTAAGCCCCTCTAACCCTTGTAACACTGCGTAACGCTATCAAAGACCCCCCCTCCTTCAAGCGTTACGAGTTTATACTATTTTCAGGGGTACTTAAATTTGGGGAAATTCATTCTCTAAAGATTTCGGCTGATAAGGAAGCTTGTCACTTTTCTCCAAACGACTTTTTACTTAGCATTACTTTTTACGCATGTTGCAGTCTTTCTGAGTCTGACCCTAAGGTTACAAGTTCGTGTTTGACAAGACGTTTAGTAAAGTTTATTTAGTTTTATACTATTGATATGTAACGCATCTTCTTTAAAATATTGTTTAGAGCTCTATCAGTGTCAGTTTATGCATTGCATCGGTATGCATTTAGATTTCTCAGAAATAGTCATTCCTCTAAGAAACTTCCGTTAGAAGTAAGAATCCGAAACTTTTTTCATTGAAGAATTATGTAGTTCTAGTTTTCTTATTTTGTATTTTCATTAATTCAAATTTTTCAACATTTTTTATTACGTATTAAGAGTTACTTGTATCACCTTTAGTTTATTCTACGTTCATCATTTTTGTCTTTCCTTTATATTTTTTTTCGACGTTATTTTGTTTTGGTTATTGAACTTTTTAACTATGGTTACTAACTAGGACAAAAAGAAAAAGAAGAAAAGAAGAAGTCTGTCAAGGTCAAATTATTGTTTAAAAAGCGAAATAGGTAGTAATTGACAGAGAAGTCATTAAATACATTGTACAAAGCACAGGATACTATAGTATGAGCAAAAAGTAACTCTATCAAAGGTGCCTTTGGAGTTTTGAACTCATGTGTATTATAACATCAGAAAAATATATCAAATTAATAACAACTGCCACTGTCAAAGGACTCTGTCAAAGGATTATTTTGTATAATTTTCTGGTGTTATAATCCAGATGAGTTAAAAATTCCAAAGGCACCTTTGATGGAGTTATTTTTTGCTCATACTATATATTTTGCAATAGTAGATGTAACAAGATCTACAGTAAACGCGTGTAAAAATAATTCGATTAACATAAATCACTAGAACTTTTTTTGGTGGAAAACATGATGTAACTGTAACTGTTATTTCTGTAATTGCTTTAAAACCATTTGGATATAACGAAACTTTACTAAGGCAAGTATCATTTTTCTCTTCTCAACGTTTACCGTATTAAGGAACAAAACATGATACTGAAATACGTATCCTGGTTACATTAAAGGATATTTGGGGCATTTAGTTTTCCTAGTATAAGTTCTCTAAGTACTACGTATATGTATATCTGTAATAGACATCCAAATGACTATGCTAACCATCATGCATTTTTTACCAATTTTTAAATGTCAAATTTAATTTTTACTGCTGCCATAGCTCAGCTCTTTTCAACATTGTAATTTCTTCATACTTCTAAATAGTTTCATTAATTAGAAATGGCTGGCTCAAAGATCAAAATTTTAAATGTCGAGAAAATGGTTCGATCTGCTTGTAATATTAAAGATCCTAATTGGAAGGTAAATTACTTCCAGATAGACAAAAGTACAAGTACCCAAAAGGAACTGCACAGAGCTATCTATGGGCTGGTTATTTTGTTGAGCCAAATTACTAGTTCCAAACCATTATAATTTCTTGCTTATCTATGCATTTCAAAAATTCAATATATACATAAGGTTTTTTAGATATAGGTTCCATTTTTAATAAAACTTTAAGATTTATATCAGAAACGTCAAAATGGGAATCCTTCAAAGAAAACTCGTGAAAATTGGGTGATTAACTACCTGTATACATTTCAATCAGACAGAACGAGTGTACGACCATTTAAATTTACCACAAACAAAATAATGATCACGCGGCTTCTAAATTTGGCTAACTTTGTAATGAAAAGAGAACGCTTTTTCTTAGATAAACCTTTATTTTTAAGTACAGTTAAAAATAGCACCTTTAGAATGAATTAAAAAAATAAGAATGAGTCAACTTCATACGAAAGCACATTAAAAGGATTACGAAGCCAGTAAAAAATCAATTATACCAAAGTTATTGGCTATTTGGATGTTTTAAATGGGCCACAATGAGCATATAAAAACCCTATAATCTTTTACACTTTATGAAGGACTTTTTGCTCTATTAGAAAAGCTCTTTAAATTTGTTCTCTGATGAATAATTAGCTTTCTTGAATTAAAGCAGTTTATAAAATAGTAAGTGAAGTGAACAATTTTCTCTAACTAAAATAAGGAATTTTTTATTTATGCTTTTTATGAAGTACAAACCTTTTATTATAATTTAACTCTGAACGTAAATGAAAATCCGATGATAGTTTAATAATAATAAATTGAAATTCAAAGTATCAAAAGTTTTCCAAAAATAACTTTCATTCCGAGTAATTCGTATACTGTCAATTCTATTGCCTGTAAAATAAAAGGCAACACATTTTACCGACGATAACGTATTTTATTGAATCGTTCTTTAAATTTCTAAATCATGGTATCAGAAAAGCTTTCGAGCTGCTTTTTACGCAATCGTATAGGTGTAGTTAGGTGTGAAATTGTTAAGAAATACGCCTAAATATGTGAAGGAAAAAATAAAGTAAACACAAAACACGATGGTTACGACGCTAGATGAGGATAATATCGATTGGCTAAGAACGTGCAAAAGAAAAGTACCCCTATACATTTTGTAGAGATTTTCATTTTTTTTCTATGCTGAGAATTCCAGCAGGTACTTATGATTAAGCACAAAGTATTAGATAGGCACTATCAGGTTATTAATGTGTTGTGCCTGTCGCTATGCACATTACAGATAAGATATGTAGCCGAGACACGACACAATGGGATTCCGGCATGGCTATGGAAGCAATATGGCGGATCCCGTAACCATGACAACAAGCCCTTCACCGCGGGGTTGCACCCCTCTGCTGCACGAGCCGTAAATCACTAACAGACCTCGGTAAGCGCGACTGAAAGATCTAGGACGAATGATTTATACCTTAGTTACAAATTCTAGAATAGTAATTAACGTAGAAATGGTAGTTTGGAACTGTTCAAACACGTGGGAACGTTAATTAGAAAAACATTTTAGAATTCACCCCACCGTTATATACAGACCACCATTATCATTGTTTAATTACTACGGGGATGCCAACGTCATCTGGTACATGAGCAATTTTATGCAAATCAAAGAGTTAAATCCACTAAAGACTGTGACTGCTTGAACATGAATTGCGCATTCAACGCACGTATTTTGTGCCTTTCGTTCACAGCCCTAAGTCCAAGGAACACCCGGTGCGGAAATCGTGACTAAAGGGATATTACATTATATTGCGAATTTGTCTTTTAGTTTTCTTGTAACGTTTTCTCCATAAATGACAATTTTACCTTTTATTTTCCGCACCCACTATAATTGCTCATTTATTGAATTCCGATTTGAAAAGGGATCCCAATAACCAGACCGAAGTTATAATGTAAGCGGTTGGTCATAGTATAAACATATTTTTCGAAGTCCCTGTTGTCATTGTAGAAAACACATCAGACAAACCGAAATGGTTTGCTAGTGTAGGTCGGACCAGTCGTCCCTACGACTCCCCAACGCAGTCGGGGTGAGCATCTCGTTATGTAAAGTGTCTGTTTACAGGCATAACTTACGCGTTCTGTCTCGCCCATAACTTCTGCCTGCTGGCAGTTGTAGCCGAAATGATGATAGCAAATGGCTCCACGACATCCATTTTACAAGCAATTTCTAATCTTCTAATAGTCATCAAGTGATTTGTTAAATTGACCGGCTTTTCTCGATTGTGTAGGACTAGGAAGTTAAATGTACCGTAGTTGTATTAGCTGCGTAGATTGTTTTGCTGACGATACAAAATGAACAATGAAAACCACAATAAAAGAATACAAGGAATGTTGCTGTTAAGACGTTACTTTCTTTTATTGCCTATTCTCATTTAAGGTTATTTTGAGGACTTTATGTGGAAAATTCTAAATTAACTAACTACACCAATAATTATACAGCTAATCGCAGTTCACTAATCACTCGAATCTGAGATGAATAATTGAGGTGCACGGAATACGTGTTTCTAAAAGATGAGTGTTACTTTCAAGTGTTACAAAAATCATTGATTGATAAGTTATTAAAGGATTCTTATAATTAGAAATTCTGACGCATACCTCTCTTCCGTCTTTCCGATCCAGGGGCCAAGAATTTTAGCATACAAGTAGAGTTTTATAAATTTGATATGATGAACCTAGTTCCGTTACAAATAAAAGTAACTTGCGAAATTTCATTTTTTCCCTCCGTAAAACTGTACAAAATTAAAATCTGGGAAAAATTTAAAAAATTGTTACAACTTGATGTAAGAAAGAACATAGCAAATCCATAATTATGTTTGCCTACATAACTACTATGTAGTATGTATACTCTGCCGCATACAGCAGAAATGAGATCCAATGTGTAACGTCTTCGAATTTATCGTTATCAAGGAAACTGTTTTCAGTCTTCTCAAACAAACGTATCGTCACGAAGAAGTGATTAGCGCTAATGAGTCATTGCTAAAATTACAATATCCTTGGATATGACAACACAAATTCTATGTTAACAATGAATTATGGCGTCATTGGATATTCAACCTTTGAACCATAATATTAATTATTATGAATCGATTCTTAACCATTTTGAAACAAAATATATTGTCCCAGGTTTATATCTATTTCTTATTAGGTCTTGAGAGCGTTTAAATGCTTATCGAAAAATAATATGCATATAGTACTACCTTATCTCTGTCTTAATTTATGCGTAATCTATGGTAGAACTCACCAAAACCTATACTTAAAATTTATAAACATTTTGACAGGGCAAGTGTGCTGAGGTAGTTTGACAACAGCAATGATTGATATTAAAACATCTTTTTAGTTCAATTGAAGATTTATTGCCATATTTTTATATTTCTGGTGGTTACTTCTGACATGTATCTCTTATTTGGTGTATCTACATTTATTTGTTATTTACAATAGGTTTACGTACAACATTCTTATTTTACTTATTTATGTACAACTGAATATCGTTTCAAATAAAATGCGAGTAAATTAATATTCGGAATAAAAAGTCCCGAGTTCGGAGTTTCGTATATTATAAGACAGAAATAATACTACATATTGCTTTTATTTTTCCATACTGGAGCAATTGGCGGAATATTTAGTTTCGAAATATACAAACAGTTCAAATTTATTAATTCCTAAATTTTGATTATAGTTCGGTCTTGTTTTGTACCTCTAAAAGTTACCGGATTTTTTTTGTGCAACAGCAAAATACAAAAAGAAATAAAAAAAAACTCAATATTATCATTATTACTATAAAAACTGATACTATCAGTATTCGTTTCTAAAAGAGTATTGCGCGAGTGATATTGAGCGTTGATCATTGTCCTCAATGACACGATGTTTTCTTCGGACGCCTCCCATAATGGTGCATATTTAGCTACGTTTTTTGCTCTAATATTTTGTATAATTCTGCTCCGCAACCATTGGTAAATTAAGGTTTTGCTGGGCCTTAGGCAGATTTTGCTTATAGAACCTCGTCCCCCACGCGTTCCCCCAGTGCATGTTTCTTATTAAACAAAAAATAGCGCGAAAAAATGTATTAACAAATAAACAGAACAATTTATAAAAATATTAATAAGATTACCCCTTACCCCTAAAGCCATGAACCCATAGGCAATAGTTTGCTTAGTGGTAAATCAAACCAAAACAGGATTTCATATTTTTGATGCCTTTTGAAACCAATGGCTGCTTTGATGATACCCTTCAACAAACTGTGACAGTCTTTGTATACAATTCTGAATATAGTTGTTGGCACCCACTGTTTCAGCTTGAATGATACAACAACTCTAGCGTCAGTTGTATCTTACTACAATAAAATTTTATCCGCAAATTTTCTTATTTTATATCTTACAGAATCTGGGCCATTTCAATGGCATTAGTTTCGTTCCCTAATACCTATTCTATCCTGCAATGTCCCGTTTAGACATTCGCCCAAGTAAATTGTAGATGCTTTGGTCTTATTTCCAGTTTGTTTGCCATGGTTTAATTATCTTGCTGACATTAGGTGATATTTAAGAATTAACATTTCTAACAAAATAAAAAATATACAATGAAATATTTCTCAAAACTTATGCTAGATACGTTGTTGTGTCTTATGATGAAAAGTCATAAAGATCATAAGCGTTAGTAGCAATCTTCCACTACCTCTCCTTCCCTATAACCTTACTCGTACAAAAATATTTGGAATTTACATGAAAGTATTGCCAAGTAACAAGCATTTAGACAGTTAAATATAATTACCGGGAAAATCAGCCATGGTAACGAAAAAACGCAATAACCAATACAGGAAATAACAAAGGGCCCGCGCTTGGCTCAGGCTTGGGACGATGCTTATCAACTCTGGTACAAGCCTGAAATCCAAGACTGGCCAATGACTGGTCTAAAATCGGGATGATAACTTCGTGCCAAGCTGGTTAATCAGTCATGGCCCTAGATTGATGATACATCTTGGCCCAATAGTGAAAGCCAATATAGTGCCGACGCTAATCCTGAGTCTTGGACCAAGGTATATAACCAATATTGGGCCACTCTTTATATTAATGTGGTATCATGGCTGACAATCATTGATAGTGTAGGTTCGGAATCCAACGGTAGCTCCGGGTTATTACTGTCCTAAGCGCGTAAAAATTTGAAAGCTGAATTTATATTTAGTAATAATAATTATAATCTATGTAGGTATTTTAGTTTAACTTTTCTCATATTTTTCTCTTAATTAATTACTAGCTGATATAAAAAGACAGAAAACTTCACAAGCTTGATTTGGTAGAATATGTGAAGATTGGCCCAAACTTGGTTCAAGGGTAAGAAACTAAGTCTAAAAATACTAGCATTGGTTGGGGCTTGGACAAACAGTAAGAAACCAAGACTAGGGCGCTGAATGTTGCCTCTGACTTGGGCAGAGATTAGAGAGCCCATCATTGGTACATAGGCGTTGGTTGACCCTTGGGCCACGACAAAGCAGTCGAGGCGTGGGATGTGAAGGTTGGCCTAGGCTTCGACCAATGTTGAAATAACGACATTTGGTTATCCAATATTCAGCCAAGCTGGGGCCTATTGTCAAGACTGGCAGTTCCTACATGGGAAGTTATAAAGGCCCTTAGGGATAAGATTTTATTTTTCACAAGAATATGTACAAGAACAAAATTAGTTTTAATTTATAATTGTTGGCGTTGGCAAGGACGTTGTTTATATTTTTAGAACTAGGAATTTTTATGTTTGTATATAGATATAAAATTTTAAATTCAAGTGTTTTTGTTGTTGGTTGTTATCAACAACAAAAAACAAGAAAAATCCTAATAGCATCTGTCATCTAGAGAATAAGTTAATTTTATCTAAAAAATTTCTGCACAAAAGGATTCGCGCCCAAAAACTACATTGGAAATACTCATGCTCTTTATTGTGTTGCATTCGTACACAAACGTCTAGTTTCTGGCCTAATGATCCAAATTACACTGGTCGGCAAAAAGAAAAATTTCTGCCCCTGACACCATTCCGGCTGATTCTTATGTAAAATGACCTCCTGAATCCGAATATGACTTCAGTTTTCCCCCATCACTCACCGTTTCGGGGGATGGCTCCCCACCTATTTTTATCACTTTTCCATAATTTGGAGGGATGAAAAGGATAATTTTAGCCTTTACATTTATTCTGAGGGAATAGAGAGGTGGAAAGTTCTAAAACATGAACATTTGTAGCAAGGCGGTAGATTTGGGGGGCATTTGCCCCCTTGAATTGTAAAAAAATCATTAAAAATGATCAGTTTTTCGGTTTTTTCGCAAATTTTTTCACTTACCTTCTACTAACTCCAGCTTCCAGCCCCCCTCATCCTCTCTCAAATACCCCCAAATAATAAACATATATAGCAATAATAATAAACATATATAGCAACAGTTCGGAAGATTCCCAGTACTCCGCGCGCGCAGGTTTGCACAGGAATTTTCATGCTTTGACAAGTTTAAATTTGCATTGCTCTTGTCACTATAGTCCTGCACTGTAATCCTTATCTTCCCTCATTTTTATCACTTTCCGATGGTAATTTTATGGCCATGAATTTGATTTAGAGGGGTGAAAAGGATTATTTTAGCTATAAAGAATAATAAATAAAAAGTAAAACCATAAATGTAAAATAATAAATGTAAACAATAATAAATAAATAAGATAACCCCTTCATTTGGTGCTTGCTTTCCTTTTATACCCTGAGGTAGAAGTTTCTCGTACCAAAAACCAGCAGTACTCTGCAAACATGCTCGCATTCCACTTTCCTGAAAATCTCCTCTCGAACTTATTGATGTCTTGATGGAATCGTTCCCCGTGTTCATCCGAAACTATATATATTTTTATTTTATTTTGACATGATAATCGTCTTTATTGGCACTCAATTGCGGGCGTAATTTGGCTTTTTTAGCCCGAGGGCGTATAAAGTTGCTAAGATACAAAGAAAACGTTTCTATAGAGTTCTAACAATTTTAATAAATAATTATAACTATTACATTTTTTCAAACTGAAATGTGCAATTGCTTGCAATTATCCTTTCCATGAAGCAAAATAAAATAAAACGTTGTATGTACCACGGGCATAATCAAGATAATGGCCCTCGAGAAATTAAAAGCCCTCCTTCGTCGGGCTTTAAACATTCTCTCATGCCATAATCTAATAGATTATGCCCTTAATACATAAATAACTATTATTATTGTTGCTATATATTGCTGCTATATATTTTTATTATTTCGGGGTGTTTGAGAGAGGATGAGGGGACTGGAAGCTAGAATAAATAAAAAATAAGTTGAAAAGTTGAGAAAAAAACGGAAAAATCGAACATTTTTAATGATTCGTTTACAATTTAAGGGGGCAAATCCCCCCCAAATCAACCTCCTTGCTACAAATGTTCATGTTTTAGAACTTTTCACCTCTCTAGCCCCTCAGAAGAACTGTAAAGACGAAAATAATCCTCTTCATCCCTCCAAATTAAGGAAAAGTGATAAAAATAGGTGGGGGGCCGTCCCCCGAAAACGGTGGGTGATGGGGAAAAACTGAGGTCATATTCGGATTCAGGAGGTCATTTTACATAAGAATCAGCAGGAATGGTGTCAGGGGCAAAAAAATGAACGCAACGCGGGTCCGATTGCAAAGTAAACAATGAGCGGACGTTATGAACTGTAATGGCCGCTTATAACGCCATGGTCGTTATGGACTTTTCAATAATTATAATCGAACAAATGCTTAAAACCCAATAAAGTATTGCAACTGTCTACTAGATCCATTGTTATGTTAGTGTGATACAGTATTATTTATAACATTAATTATAATTAAGTATAATATTTCCTTTTTTTCATGTTCACGGCACATTCTTAATGATTGCTACATATAAATATCAAACTATTGATGCACTCTATAACCTTTTTGCTACGAAAACAATTAATTCATATCAACAGAATTTCTTCTTGTTATTGCCTCAACCATTTACATTTAAAACTAAAAGGTTAATCTCCTGATTTCCAACAGTGATTTATAAAAGTAATCAGAACGCGTTTATTACCTGCATTTCTTGTGCTAATTAAATAACTATTATGGAGCTACTGTAGAAACATCATGAGGTTTTATATATTGCATGTTGTGTT
Organism: Agrypnus murinus; assembly: GCA_929113105.1. Taxonomy (NCBI): domain Eukaryota; kingdom Metazoa; phylum Arthropoda; class Insecta; order Coleoptera; family Elateridae; genus Agrypnus; species Agrypnus murinus. The sequence continues at coordinate 76,810,027 of OV816024.1, forward strand.
GAAATAATAATTTTAATTATTTATTATTATTGCTATTTAGAGGTGATTTCATTAAAACAAACTGCATACATAAAATATACTTACATACGTGTTGTATATTTTATATGTTAGTTCCGCATAAAATATATGCAAATGCGTTGTTGAAAAAACATACTTAGATTTATAAGACAAAAATAAAGATTAAATGCAATGTTATAAATTAGTGTAATAACTAGAAATAACACCAAATAATTAGGTGGAGTGAATTTGTATACCTACACCTAAAATGGCCAAGATTTAGGACTTGAGATGTATGATAAGAGAATAATACATATTCATAAGTCTTTCTTATGTTTAAAAACGGTTTAATAAAAAATATTCACAAATTGTATACAACCCACGCAGTGAACTTTATGAAGTATGGACAAAAGTACAAAAGCGTTCAGTTCAGTAAACTTTAACAAGAAGGAGTTGAGTAAGTTTCGTTTTGATGGAAATCGGCTAAAATCTGATAAGTACATAAATTGCTTAATGATCTACAGATTTAACATCCCACGCACATCCGTTCTGCTATTTGAACTCGGCTAAGTAGGCAAAAATGACGAGAAAAACCATAGATAATTAATTTAATAATTTATGTATATGATTGACTTTGTGCCATCGCCGCCTAGGTATATATTATATGTACCACTATTAAGAAAAAAAAGTAGGAATATAAGGATGTAAACAAGGATTTAATTTTCAATATCTAAATTTCTTGTAAATCATGGCTACCAACACAATTTTTAATGTTTTTTGGTTAGTTCCATAACTAACGCAAGCCGTATTTTGGTTAGCTCTTTTATTATGCAAGACGTTTTTTAATGAATGATTAACAAAACTCCCAATTAAATTAAATGCTAATGAGTAAAATTATCATAAAGATAATTACTACATAGACTAATTAAAAAGCAGTATTAATCGCCATAAATATTATACGCTTCTTAAGATTTTTAACAAAGATATATTATTAGTTTTTTTGAATTATTAATAGAAAAGAACCATAGTTAAGTGTAGCGTGTCCTTTACCCATAATCACAAAAGAATGTTAATTCATAATAAGCCTGTTGTGCGTTCCAATTGTTTGTTTTTCGGTAGTAATGGGGATATTATATGGAAATTATTGTTTTTGTACTTCATTCATGGGTTTTTATTGCTCAATTTGAATTTGATTTGCTTTATGACAAGTTAATTTCAACAATAACGGCAATATAAACATTTTTTATGCGAAAAAGGTGTGTGGAATCCAATCTTTTTTTCACAGCACAAAAATTACGACAAAATAAAATAATTAAACCAAGAATCATACGAATACATCCATTCACTTTCATATATAGCACAAAATATTTCTGTTTGCGTATACATTTATAAAGTTTAATGTTTTCACATCGAATTATTGCAAGCGTGAAAATCTTTTAAGAAAATTGCAATATAAATGATCGTTAAATAAATACATACTAATGATAACGCTAAATATAATAATTTATAAGAAAGAATTATTAAGTCGATGTTCAACTTCATTAAGTATGAAAATAAACATGAGTATTAAAGCTAACCTTATGTACAAAACATTCTCAATAAACATAAGGCAGGCGCACTCACAATCGTAAATTTGCCTTTCAACGACCTAATTCAATTTTACAGAACGGTTTCTTTTCACAGATGCAGCCATAACCTATAAGAGAAGCAATTGAAGTCGGAGCCATCTGTAGGAGGTCTGCAAGATAGAATTTCTCTACACCAACTTTCCAAATACATGTAGGAACTTTAAGGTAATAAAAGTTATGCCAATTGAATTTTACAATAAATCTAGATAAAACAGTTAAATTGGAATTAGATGAAAGGTCGGGCTGTAGCTGATCGATCTACAGAGTGATCCACGTCAGTTGACAAATAATGTAGTATCTTTATACATATAATATTTCAGTCTTCGAGCAAAATTCTAGTTTTCAAGGAAGTAAAAAACAGAGTAAGCTTCTTTTTAATGTGTGTGTATGGGGAAAACCATCGCATAAGTTGCTTCTTTAATTTCCGACATTAAAATAAATGTTAGTTTCGTCAGGGTTGATTAAGAAAATGTATAACTGTATGTTCGATGCGAGTAGTTAAAGAAGTACAAAAGTTCTTCGATACACATTTTATGTATCAAATATGAAGCAAATAATATCAAGGATAACAATAATTAAACAATAGCATGTAGTGAAATTCAAAGTTGAACAAATATTTGAAGATCACATTTAGAATATATTAATGATGCTATATTTTTTAACGGCGCACACAGGGCTGAAATCTGATTCTAGCCAGTCAAAACTCCAAAAACCATTGATAAAATCAAAGGTATTCTAAGAAATAGTATTGTAGTAGAAAGCTTAGTGAACTCGTAACTACCTGCCGTTTATCGTTACGGCAAATAATGCAGTTCAGTTCCGGTAAAGTGCAGTTCAGTGTTAATCCTTCTGAAGGCGCCAATCTGCTGTAGATGTATTTGTTAGTTGACTTGACTTTGTGGAAGTGTTTTTTCACTGATTTCAATAATTTATAAAAACAGAATTGAAGTACAAATCATTATAAAGAGGTAACTTTATACTATTCTAATATAGAAAATGGCGATTTATACTTTCCGGATAATACATTTTTTATTTTGTGGTTTATAACTTACGTACAAAGTTTTTAATATTTTTTGCTATAGTATAGAGAATAACATATTTAAAAATAAACATGCATAATGACTCATAAACTGAAACATAATCGAAATGAAAAGGGATAGTTATTAAAACGATTCGCAATATAATTTTTGTACATTATTAAATTTATAGTTCACTCAAGAATACAAGAAATCAGTCATCACAATCACGTGGGCGAAAATGTAAAATGCATCTAGAATTACGCGAAGGCCACGTTGTAATTTAAATGATAAAATAAACAATAAATGAGCTAGAAAGATTCGGTAGCGGAACAAATCCCTTTTTAATTAAAAATAAATGTAAAACAGCAATGAGAATCTGTTGGTTTTAGCGTACGTCACTGAATTCTTGGCAACGTGAAATTTGCACTCTTATCTTATCTCACCTCGGGTCGTATTTCTTTATTCCGGTGTGATTACGAAAATGACTCATTTCTTGTATTCTTGGTTGAACTTATAGATATTAAAGAAGCATTTTAAGTTGTGTAATATTTCTTAAAATAAAGAAGAATTCGTGTAAATGCTATTTATTTATTTATTTTTCAATAACATAATTATGTAAATAACTTTTTCTTGGAAAAAGTATAAAAGCATCAAACTGATCCAGATTTAGTGGTTAAAAATTTTTTATTTAGTTTCATTTTTATTTTATTATTTTTATACTATTCCAGTAATTTGCTTTCAGTTAAGCCTATAAAATAATTTTGACCGGCTAGAATCTGGTTTCAGCCCTATGTGCAGCGTCTACTAACCACACATTGTATTTTAATAATTGCCAATATTTATTTTGGTAACAATGTTACCTTTTTCTCGGCATGAAACCGTTCAGAATCAGACTGTTTCAGTCCGAGAAAAAAGTAACAACGTTACCGAAATATGTATTGACAATTACACAAATAGAATGTGTGGTTAGGAGGCACCGTTAAAACGTATAGTGTTGTGATAAACCATAGTCGTTACAATCTATTATTAGATATCATAATGATATTCACCATTCTGTACACAAGATATTTAAGTCAATACTTTAGAGTTTGTGATCTAAAATAAAATCTAAAAGGCATTTACACGAAACTCCTAATCTACATATATCTGGCAGAAATATACACCAAACGTATTGAGTATTGATCATTATCAACGTTACTCATGTTCTCATGTTACTCATTAGATCTCATACAAAATATAGGTTTGATAACAATTTCTGCAAGTACGTTTTGCCTAAAATGAATTTTCCTGAATTGAAAGAGTTGACTGTAAAGATCGACTTAGATTATATTGGATCTCTTAACTGGTCATGACAATAACGTTTTTCTAAAATTACAGCGAAACAGCTCGTTAAACTTAGGTTAACAATTTTTATTGTTGCTAAATATCTGCGGTGTTTTAGTATTGGCTCTATCTAAGGTTGTAGAACAATAAATACCTCACTTATTGATATTGTGGATTTGAAAAATGACGTCTCAATTTGATATTTCATGGTCACATTTCAGAAACGTATATAATATACATACTATGGAGTATAGGTATATGTTTCCATAATACTCGTACTGTTAACAGAAGAATAATGATGCATCAAGATAATTTAAGCACTATTACCAAGTATTTTTACTACCATCTCGTAGTAAACGAAGTGTATGGAAAATGTGGCTGTGTGTACAATTTTATGGTAAACTAATATTGATAATAAAACATATGGATATGCAGGAGTCTCAGGGCAACCGATATTTTTTTTAGACTGACTACTAAAGAAGATTTTAGCTTGTAACAGTATTAACTATAATAGATTATTGTTTTTCATAAGAGCACCCGAACTTCCATAATTATAATACTAAAAGTTGAACTGTATTCTTACGGTAAAGACTAGATCGACGTTAACCGCGTTCTATAAAAGATTTTGCCGATTTGTTATGCTTCAAGTAGTTCAAAAGGCTTGTCATCTGTCAACATAACTCGACCACCGATTCTGTTATTAACAATTTTTGCATAATGTTACAATTTTGTGTACAGCAAGTATGCTGATTGAAGTGAATCAGCTTTAAGCACAGTTCAGAACATACGTAATAGTATAGTTTCAATATAAGTGCCCTGTTAATTACGTTTTCAGGTGCTATGGCAACATTTGAAGCAGGGCGTGATATCGAACTGCTTTAAAAGAGGTTAGCCGCCTGAAAATTAATAGCGCACGCGTGTTGAACATTTTATAAAAGCCATTAATATATTGTGGTTAACTTTGACAGATATTCAGTTAGCTATACAGTATAAACTCTTTAATCCGAACTAATAAATGCAAAGCTAATTCGTATTAACGAGGAATTCGGATTTCTGGATGTACAAATATAAACATTGCTTTATGTCATGGTACTTTATTATAATTTCAATATATGTTTCTATTTCATGTACCTTTGTCAGCAGATGAGTACATATTTTAGGATTTTAGTTTTGTTTTTCTTTATATTGCTGACTGTCTATTTACCAACACCATATTTTAAACCGTTCGTTAAACACTAACCCAACATTTAATTGCCGAATAATTTCTCTGTTAGTTTTAATAATATGTGTTTACGTTTTGACATTTTTTAATTAAATTTTGAACACCACGAATACAAATTGTATATTAATAAAATTGTGAGAAAAAAGTTTTAAGGTAGATGAAGTCATTATACAAACAATTGCGGCAAGACTGCAATGTCAAAACATTTAGGGCGCCTTTGTGAAGGAATGATTACTAAATTTATAGCTTATTTTTTACATATGTAGCCTTCAGGGTTTTTATTACTCTTTATATTAGTAACAAAAGCGTTTGTTGATCTTCGCAGAATTTTTTTGCTCCCGTCGGGTCATAACAGTATCAGCAACCTGCTATAATCTCATTTATAATTAATATTCACCTTCCAAGAACGGTACATATTCAATTTTAGTATGAACATAGAATTTTCTTGTTCGGATTAAAGAGGTTTGTTCGGATTATAGTTTGTAAATGTTGCTGTTCGGATTACTGGATCTTCGGAATACAGTGTGTTCGGATTATGGATTCCTACTGTACTATTATAACGTGTGTAACGTTTATATTATTTAGTTATATACCACGCTTCAGGTTACAATACAAAATACAAAATAGAATATTACCGTACGAGATCAGAAGTAAGTGCCTTATAACAGATCGATATTTGTTAAAAGCACTTAATGATGAGCAGTCTCAGGCATGATCGTGCCGACTGCGTAGTTCTGTACACAATTTTGTGCAGGCGTGTTTATTTCATGTAAGACCACGAAGGGTGATTCGGGGTAAAACATTGTTATCTTCGAATAGACTGCTCAAAAAATTGTTAATTATAATGCTTAATACATACGACTATACAAAATTGTGCACTTAACTACCCAACCGGAAAAGGTATTCCCTGGATCTGATGATATCGACCAGCATCGTGATGATATGGACCAGCATCGTGATGATATCGTACGATAACTATCGCATAATATTTTTATACGGAACGACACTATTTAAAAATAAAAATGTATTGATATAAAAACTCACGTTCGGTCAGAATGTTGCTGACTGTAACAGCACCTAGGGTCTTTTATGCATCATAACAGTTGTTATTTTTTTATTTTCATAGCAACCAACAACGAGCGGTAAGTCGCCCTTACTGTGACATTTAACAAAACGGAAAACAAATAAAAACATGCCGGTTTCGATGAATTAGCGGTTTGTATTGTTTGCATTTTTATTATTTTTTTGACTACGTAAGAGAAACTTATCTCAGCAATAATTCTAATATACAACTTTACTATATTGTTATCCTTGTCTGATGTTTTCTACCATTTTCAATCATAGTTTAAATTAAAAAGTAGGCGTGAAGACGTACTATTCGACTTGACCATTCTATTAATTACTTGGAAATAATTAAACATACACTTAAAAGGAATGAGAAAGCAAAAAGATAAATGAGACGTCGTTTCTTCATAATTTGTATTTCTCTTCTTAATTGCAATATAGTAGCAGATTTATTGCCATAAGTTAATTACATCTCGATAAACTTTTGTGTTACTAGCACAAAACATACTTTGTATGCAGAGGCAATTGTTTGTTTGTTAATAAAAGTTTTGTTAAACTATACCAAAATAGCTATTTATGTAAGTAGTACATAATGTAGGGCTTTATTAGACGAGACTAGCTTCTGCCCGAAGGAACTTTCAAGCGAGGCTGACAAATAGGGCGAGTTAATCAAGTTTTATTATGTATAAGTTCGACTGCTTTTTTCTTTTGTGTGAAGATTAATGAAAAGCAATCCATCTTAAAGTGTGCTTTAGCTGTTGCTATTGGTTACCCATGTTATTTAAATGATATCCTATTTATTTTATCATTATATTTCTAGTAACATAATGAATAACTTTTAGGACAATAAACAAAATCATCATCATCGTTAATCAACAAAGTCAACCAGTTATAATACAGTCAAACATAAATACTTTTTGGGGATAATTTGATAATTCTTGTAATAAAATACAATTTTTGCAAGTTGCAACTAAAATAAATTCAAATTACCCAAAGTGTAAATACCACCATGAAAATAAACAAAAATGAATATCCTCCTTATGCATACAAAATAGTCGAAGTGAGGACTGAAAGGTTGTCTGTTGGTGCACTTTGGTGATCGCATAATTTGTACGACTGTAATGCGCCCAATGCATGCATGTTTTCCCGTCGTGCATTGCATGCAAAATAAACACTGTATTGGATTGATTAAATTACCGAAGATGTCTTGATGTCTGCGCGAGTAATTTCTGCAGCTATTTATATCATTGCCATATATAGAAAGGGAGTAATTCGTTAATCAACACTTTCCGTTTGACATTGACGTTGCTAGATTAAGCAGGTTAATCTTTTACCTAATGGTAGTAATGATCGCAATAATTAAAGATTAACAGTTTGGTAGCAGAAATTATATTGCACATAAAAGTGTAATTAGTAAAATATCCAGCAGCATCCAAAAGATAACCAGGAAGAATAATATTCAAATTTCAAAGTCACATCTGTTCTTTTCTATTCACTTTATTTGAGAATGAATAAGCGAATGCAGCGTGCGAAAGGAAAATAACCCAACAAATTTCATAATTCAATCTACTTTATTTATTAAGGTGATGGGATTGGTCGTTTTCTGTATTGCAAAATATGCATAGCTATTTCCCCTGCAGATGACACGTATAAAAATACTAGTAGGTATAAAATCTGAAAGGGACGACGCAATCCCTTCTACACATATAATAAAAAATTGTGTAAATATTTTTTATAATGCAAACAATACATCCAGGGATATAGATTTTTAAAGGAGGTTGAGAAGTGTTAAGTAATTCTCAAATTCTAATTAGTATTACCAAAAAATGTGAGATATTCAATAGAAGATAACAGACCTAAAAAAATTCAATACTGAGTAGGATTAAACTCGTGTAAGGAATTCCAAATGGAATAGTGATATGGAGTGATGCGGGCGAAGGAAGTGATAACTATAAAAGTAACGGGAGGACGGAAATGAAAAGTGCGAAGAAAGGTAGGAAGCAAGGTCGTGCGCGCCATCTAGACGAGCCGTTCGCACTCTTTACGAGTTGGCAAGATTGGTGGGGTGGAAGATGAAATGGACCTTTAGGCAGGATGCAGTAATTTGCAGGAACGTTGGAGAAAAAAATCCTACTACACCCGTTGTGTATTTCAGTGTTTATGGAATATCGTTGTTTGGAAAGTTTTTTTTAAGTTTTATCTATTTTCAATTTTGTTTTCTAAAAAGATTCATCCAAATTAATTTTATGTTAGATTTCTTGTTTAGATAAGGTTTATAAAGAAAACAGATAAGATCTGATTTGTTGTTTCTGGCAGAAACTTTTGTAGTCGGCAGAAAATCCGGTTTTGAATGTTGTGTAGCAAACTGCCTATAAGCATCCATAAGGAGCAGTGGAAAACCACGTGTGTGCTCAGGATGTTCAAAACTCGTATAGCTCGAGGTTATACAGTGATATAAAATAACCATAATGGAAAATCATGATATAAATATTTGATAGAGATTTTGGAGATCAGTACGGTGTTATGGACGATTTAAATTGGCATTATCAAAAATTATGGTTTTCTCGAACTTTTTAAGTTAGCTTGTTTCCTGAAAAACTTACACAAGCAGTATTATTTACAACTACTAATGCTTATTTTTAAACTTATAATATTTAAGAAAAATATTAAAAGGAATTGTTCAAAACAAAATGTAAATATTTATATAAACCATAATAATAAAGTTAATGCTATTCTTGAAGTTCGTAACACGAAGTAAGAATGCACGACAATTCGTGATGTGATGGTAGTTTTATAGTAGAACAAATGTAATTTATATTTATTTACTTGCTTTATTCCAGTATAAAACTAAATGAAGTTTAATGAGGCTTTTTACAATTACAAATTATTCCTGCTCTACACGTTTGCATTTTTAATTGTAAATTACGATTTCGTGCACATCAATGCATGCAAATATCCCCTCGGAAAGTTATAAAACACATTCTCATAAATTTTATATTATTATAGTAAGCATATAAAAATATTTTATTTTTACCATAACATACATCCACAAAACCATTTTCATTTTCTGAAGTAATTCGTAACTTCTATATTCCAGACAAGATAAGTAATAAAATTTGCAAGATATGCAAATACCTTTAGTATTGTAAATTCAAATAATGAATTAAATCTACAGAAAACATGGATATTATTAATAAATTTCACTTTATTCATATTTTGACTGCAGATAAAGAAATTAAAAAGTGTGTTCGCAAATCATTTAGCACAACTACTAAAAATTAAAAATAAACAAGGATGTGGGGTTATTATAAAATTAAAATCGTATATTTAAAACGAGCGAATATCAACGGTGCTTCTTTTCTTGAAGTGAGTTATCGTTTTAGTAAGTATTTTATTTGCAGTTATTTTTTACAAAACTATTGCAACTCGAGAAACTCTTGAAAATAAAACATAAGATAACTATTCAATTATATCTGAATTGTCCGCCAAAAGAAAAGAGTTATCTAAATTTAGAGTTCCTCATGGTGTTACTGACGGTTCTCTGTTATTCATATGTTGCAATTATTTCGCCGACTGCATTTGTTTAGATAAAGTACGAATTATTTAGAATATATCTTCATTACTTCACTATTCAAACAATAGTCACTAATAATATACGTATCTACTCAGGTAGGAAACTACAAGACATATAGCTTGAAGGAAACACTTTCAGTTATAATAAAAACCTCAAAGTTTTCCTCCTCCGTGGTTCGTTTTCTCCTTTCCAGTTCTTTTAATGCTTACAATAAGCATTTTCTCCTCATTTCTATCTTAAACATTCACATGCGATGTTGGAAAATGATCGTAAAAAAGGAAATGCAGACAGCATTTCTACCCACTAAAATTGGATTTTCAAATTTCCAGGACACCTAGCTATTTTGAGGAATCTTGCTGTTTATGCAAATAGATTTCTCTTATTAAATATTCTTCTGCTGGATTGCTGAATAACTTTAGCTAATGCCATTTGGTATAAAATTTAAGTCGAAGTTATGGTAAATTAATTTATAGTTAATATCGTTTTATAGTTTATAGTTTTTATCGTAATCAATTTGAAGGAGAAATAAAAAACTCATGTTTACCAAGAATAATTAAATAAATAGTATAAAGTGTAATTGTGTAGCACTTGAGAAAGTCACAATCCCCTACATACAAGTCCTCAAAGGTTTTATTTATATATGTAGAAAAAAAGAACGTCGTAGATAACTTCACATAGAGCGCTATTAAAATAAAATGTGCAGGTTCCCTATGTTGCATTTGAAAATAATCGAATTAAAGCATTATGCACATATAGACAACCAATTATACAGCACGCTCTTTTGTACGATTTTCATATATTGCATGGTAAATAAATAGCACTGTATGTACTTTTGTTTAATAAATTATTTTTTATTAGGCAGTTTATTAGGCTATAGCAAATATTCTGAGTGAACAGTTTATGATCTAAACAGGAATTGTAATACTTATGCAGTAAAAAATTAGCTCCATGATCAATTGTTAGAGAACTGAGTAACGATTTTGGAGTTAGAATTTACAGTAGAAAAACTTAGTAGAAATCTATTTACTCCCTATACTACTAATTAACTCTGTATGCGTTGAATAGTCAATCTAATATTATTCCGCTCTAAACGTATAAAAAGATTCAGTCTAATTAAAAAAAATTTTAAGAGAAAAAACTTTAAAAAGTTATCTAAATTGGTAAAAAGTTTTTTGTTCATGTATTACCCTATCGAGAAAACTTTACGAACAAAAATTTTTAAAGTGTGTATCATGATGGAAGACGAGACATATAATGAAAATTGATTTAGCCATAATACCAGGTTAAATGATCTAGAGAAATCTCAAAAGACGATTGCTTTTACAAACTTCAGCATCTGTCAATGTGGGATACGAAGCACACCGTTTTTTACCAAAGAAACGATTGACAGCGAGTCTTATGCCAAAGAATGTTTAAACCAGCTACTTTTACATTTTCTAAGAAATTACACAGGCTCCACAATTTTTTGGCCAAATTTAGCGCTTGCGCATTATTCAGAAGCTGATGTTGATAGGTACAACGATAACGGTGTAGATTTCCTCCCGAAAGTACTTCACCTTTCTAATGTACCGAAATTGTAGCATAACGAATGGTACTGGAAAATTATAAAAAGAAAACTGCAAATAATTTAGAAAACAGCTAAAACAGTGGAAGAAATGATGATTCTGTAAAGCAAGGCAAGCCAAAGTATAACTAATGACACTGTCCAGAGTTGAATGAATCAAGACGTCTAAAACTATGGTCTAAAACAACACCCGTGTTTGCGGTCGGCAACAGGAAAATTAACGCAAAACTCGTAAGAGTTAAAACGTAATAGTCGGAGAGATAGCGAACACGACCGCTTCACAACTTCGTAATGGATAAAATCTCTTTTATTATCTGTATTCATAGTATCTGAGTAGGAATACCCTTGTCTGGCAGGGCAACCCCTCTGATTTATGGAGGAAGAGATCAAATAGTGTAGTTAAGAAATGTCACATTTGAAACACATATGTAATGGTTTTTTAATTTTTATATGGATCAAAATACTGAAAAAGAACGATAGCAAACTTGCCAGCAAAATTTTCCTCTGATTAGTGCCAGATCAACACTCATTAATTAATTATTTAAAGATTTTAAGTATAAGTGTAATGTCTGTTTTTTTACTAAGTATAGTTGATCCTAGTATAATGTGATTGCAAAATAACAGATCAATATTCCACTGATTTCATCCCTGAAAAGTTAATAAACTTACGCTATTTTATGTATAACTGGTTGCCTGTGAGTGCACAATGCTCTTTTACTTGAAATCTTTTAATATGTAATTAATTAATTAGTACTGATCTGGTACTAGTTAATCAGAGGAATATTTGTCTGGCAAGTTTGCTATTGTATTTTTTCAGTATTTTGATTCATATAAAAATTAGAAAAACCATTACATATGTGTTTTAAATGTGACATTTTTAACCACACTATTTGATCTCTTCCTCCATAAATCAAAGGGGTTGCCCTGCCAGACAAGGGTATTTCTACTCAGATACTATGAATACAGATAATAAAAGGGATTTTATCCATTACGGAGCTGTGAAGCGGTCGTGTTCGCTAGCGCTTAGACTATAAGCTTTAACTTATTAGGAAATAGTATAATAATTAAAAATTGCAAAAAAATTTTACACACAGTTTCTATTTTGCAAAATTTTTGTTATCAGCCCTTATTTCTAATTCGCAGAATAAAAAAGTAATTTTAAACTCCTGAATCCCCTAATAGGATTTCGTTAAAGTTGGCATGGTGCAGGAGCAATAGTTCACTCTAGCAACAAGGAACAACCGTACCATGGACCAAGAAAAATGATTTCGAAGTAAAGGTTCCGGGGTGTCTTTAACAAAAATAGAAGTATCCGAACTAGTATGAGTCTGGGCTAGTATATATTTTTTTCAATACATTATATTTTATTTAATAATAAAATATTTTAAATAAATCACCAGAATTCAGAAAAACTACAATAATTAAACTCTTAATTTTAGTAATTCCTAAAATTTTAATCTAAATAGAAAACAAATTATACAAAACTTTTGTAACAATTCAATCTAAATAGGCACTATTTCTCACATGTAAATTAAAAGATTTAAAAATCAAGAGTAAAATCTTACTCCGAAACGATTAGAAATTTGAAAATTGTTTAGTGTGAAAAATTTACCATAAATGATTAAAGATATAATTGTTTTAGAGTGTGATAAATTTACACTAAGCTAGTATTGTAGTTAACTCTATGGCCTACACGAAGCTACAGATTAGATATTTTACTCTAAATGTATTGGACCTAAACACACACTTTTTAGAGCGGTCTGGTGTTCTAAATTCTTTACTGTGTAGATGTAGATCCATCCGGAGTGGTTTGTACTAGCCTTCATGAACATTTTGTTGTTACTTTACTGATTTAAAGAGAATAAATATAGTAAGTGATTCTTCAACATAAGGACACTTATGTTAGATTTTCTTTTAAATCCGGTTTAACTAAAGTATGTCGAAACTGGAAGAGCATGCAGCATGATGTTACATCACTAAACTATTATCCATTATAGAAGTATTACAATTTAAATTATTATTCATTGTATGATTAAATAATTAAACCACTTAAAAATATAGTAGAGGTAAGTAGGTTCGAAACTTCGAAATTCAGGGTGAGCGCGAAGGTTCCGGTTTTCCAAAATGTTCAACTAAATAACAGTACACCTTGGGAAGACATTATGGCTAAGAAATATCACCGTTTTTAGAAGCTTTCAATTTTTTACGAAAATCTGCTCAATTCTTTATTAAAAAAAACCTCAAATCGTGGAACAACGAACTAGCATACCAGCTTTGAGCATGAGCGTCCTAGTATTTGCGCACATTTATGTGATGTGGATTTGTGATGTATGTGGATGCTAGATGGCTTCACTAGCAAATTTTATATGTAGGTAAACGTCAATTCATTTCTTACAATAATCAGAGAAAAAATCTGATCCGTTAATTTCTACTCCCATAAGAAGAATTCGTTTGGACACCACTGCAAACATCAGAATAAACAGTGCATTCTATGGGAAACTATTCTTGGGAAACTAATATGCCTTTTATATATTTTTTAAAAGGATAGGACACAGAAGCGAGAAATGACAAGAACTATAGAAACATTGATACGTTCTCTACTGAAACTACTATTTCAGTAGAAAGTGAGGGATCTGGCTATTGTACACTTTCTTTTATTATATTGGCTTCACGCATAATCAATGAGTTATCAAGTATTAACCCAATCATTTAAAGCTTATAGAATACTGATATAGAAACATTTATTTGTCTTCCTTTATTACCCCGCTTCCTCCCGTAACCACTCGACAACTATACAGAAAGTTTCCCACCTCTGTATGTAGCATCTTTAACTACGTATAAACGTACTTACACTTACATCTAACATAGGTAATTTTCTTTATATAAGCAGAGCATCATTTAATTTAAGGATAATATACTAAGGCTGATTGGGAGTTATGAAAAGCTGAAACACAGGGGACATACTGGATCGTAAGGTTTCTTCGCCACGCTATTTGTTCCTAGCAAATTTCGCGTGCCTGCGATCTTGCATCTTCAGCAACTGTAACAAAACGAAGATGATTGCCGATTCGTAAGTGCTTCTGGTTGCTACAGCAAGAATTAAACTGTGTCTTAGAAAAGTCAAAATGCAGTCAAGTAAAGTGCGAATTTAGACTTCAGACAGAAATTCTTATAATACACCACCACAAGTCCATTATTATGATAGTACTCTGTTACAAAAAGACTTATCGTCTGTGATTAAATGGTGTAAAAATAATGGGTTAGAATTAAATGTGAGCAAATGCAAAGCAATGAACTTCTCTAGGAAGCGAATTATTACTACTTATAGTACCTATTACATAAACAATGTTGCTCTAGAAAATGTAGGCGTTCACCTTGATTGCGAGTTAAGTTTTTCATTACACTTAAATGAAACTGTTTTAAAGGCTAACAGAATGTTGGGTTTTGTAACACGTCATACTAATGACTTTACTGAATTAAGAACAATTATAATATTATACACGGCTTTTGTAAGATCTCTTTTTGAATATTGTACAATAATCTGGCCACCTTTTTATGTAACACATGAATGCCGTATTGAAAAAGTGCAAAGAAAGTTCATTAAATATTTATGTTTCAAATTTAACATACTGTTTGATAGGAATAATTATGAAAACATATTAAAATATTTTAACCTGCCTCCTTTATCTCTCCGGAGAACATTTTTGATGCTTGTTTTGTGTTTAAGGTGTTATCGTCAATTGTAGATTTACCTGTGTGTCTTGAAAAATTTTCTTTACGTATTCCAGTATATGGAACAAGGAATTCACTCCTCTTAGTAAGACCTTTTCATCGCACTAATTACGGTATGTTTTCTCCGTTAAGTAGAATGTGTCATGTGGTGAATAACTTGGAGGATGTGAATTTCTATGGTATAACCTACACTATTTTTTTAAATCAGTTAAGAATCTGCCTAAATATCTGATATGTAATTAGCATGCGTACTCATATAATAATTTAATGAATTTACCTGTTATAATAGTATAATAATATAAGTATATAATAATATAAAGTATGATTCATTGTACTAACACTATGTTAAATGGAATTTGTTTGTTTCCGTAATAAAGAATTATAGAATTATTATTATTTTTGCTAATACATATCAAAAATGTAGTCTTGTCATTTCAACCGAAAAAGGCTTCTGCAGAAAATTTACTTAGAGGTTAGTTTTGAATGTAATATTGTAACAAAGTCGTGTATATCTTTCAATATCGTTTATGCGTTATTTCTTCTTACAAAAATTTTAACTTTCATTAGAACCATAAATAATCTTTTAATATGCATGTTTTACATACAACTTCAATCATGATTCATTAAAATTAGCACTATTGATTATTTTATATTGAGTAATAAAAACAAGGTGAGTGTTGTTGGTGTGAAATTTTGTATAGACCATTAGGATATTACGACTGCTTTTTTAATTCAATAACACCGTTTATTGCGAATGATTGAGTCATTAGATTGTTTATGAATTGCTTGCACATTGCACAATCCTTTCTTTGAAGTGGCAACCAAAAACAAAACCTGCGCCTTTCTCGTAAGAATGACTTTCAGTGAAAATCCCAATTTTGAACTTCATTTAAAAAGTTCTAAATTAATAATGAATCCAATCCTTGTTCTGATTCAGATATGCATACATAAGTTACGGGAAAGAATGCTTTAAAAGCTTTAACATAAGTTTCCTTTTATAGAAAGTTTATGTGCAGATCTTACCGAAAGGATGTTGTAGATGCATGCGTACTACGTTGCTGTTGCTTAAGAAGAAAAAACAGTGCAGTGTTTTACAATCTCACTTTTGCAATATATTAATTTTTCTAAATTGAAACTTATGGTTATTATAATTGCTCATTAGTTCATTTTTTTCCTTTTAAGATAATCTTTGCATATATTGTTGACATTTACGACGTTTTATATTTATAATGCACAACATTCTGTTACATTAAAACGTAAAACCTATTTAAACATAACAGCGTATATCTAATACTACGTACTAAAATATGCATGGAGTTCCCGGAGCCGTTGATTTTTCACAGCATGCAATTGTACCGTTCATTGTTACAATAGTGCAATGCTGCTGCACATTCCAATTATGCCGGCTGCAATGTGCCATTTCAGCTATATACAATGGTCGCTTCTATACAGAGTTTAACTAACACGATACGAGAAAAGTGCATTCACGTTCCGTTTAATCTTCTTTGTTCAACACGTCCACCGGGATTCACGAATTCACGTTAATGAAATTTCCGTCTGGATGAACTTCACGATGCAAAACTGCGGCAATTCACTCGCATTAGTGAAGTGATGTGGCGTTATCTTCATTTGCAATGTTTATACTAGCCTATTGCAATGCAATGTTCCTATTTGCTTTATACCATTAATGAGAGTATATGCGCTTTATTAACAAATATGATGGCCAAGAATGAGACTATCCTACAATGAATTTTGAAATTATTCCAAGCAATAATCCCTACTGCATACAAGTACGCTTGCACATTCCAATAATATTTATTACAAAATTATTGCGGTAATTTTCACCATTCAACTATCTTAATATACGTATTTTATCGAAGACATTTTACCTTCCTGCAAGAAACCACTTTAGATACAATTAAAATTAACATCGAGCAATGAATAACTCCAAGTAACTGCAATCCACTTAAATATCTGTTAAGCATACTTAACGAGACATATTTATATGAATAAATAACTCGCGGTATCTGCTCCAAAGATAAGCTGATATGACTTTACTTATTTCATTTCAATAAATCCTGACAAACCGCACACGTTTACACAATCTCCCTAGCTTTTTACGGTTAAACAAAGCTACCGACAATAATATAAAAATTCTATATTCTGCAATAATGCATTTTATAAAAGCACATTCTTTCAATGTGTGTTTTATAAATGATATAATTGAGGTCAATGCGTTTACAAGGTAAATAAATATATATTTCACTTATTATTGCAAGAAGAAGCTATTAAGGTTCGGTGAAATTTATTTTTATGACATTTTCAAATTTTGTGCAGTAATTTAATACCTATATTATCAAATGTACTAAAAGTTAACTGCATTTTTTAGATTATATACAAAGTACTACATTCAACATCTACACCTTTTCTTAGATCCTATGTCTTATTTATTTGTTGTATTTTTGTTTCCTATTCATATTATTCATTTATGTAGTAGTATCTATTTTCATTTGACATAATAAAATTGTAATATAAATCCTAAAAAAATATGAATTGTTTCTATTTCGTAATACTTAAATTATATTACCTCAAAAAAAAAAGGAAGACGGCCCTGAAGGCAAGTCCATACAATTTAAAAATAGTTGTTACTGCCGGTACTTAAATCTCAGAGCTATAAAAACCAATTTCTGCAGGCCCGACTATACCTGTATTTACCCTTGTTCATATGATCTACCAAATATCTGAATCATATTTTATCCGAACTTCATTGTATCTATAATTAAAATTGTTCCTATATTTTTCCGCTGTGACACAAAATTTAAGTTGTGCCATCCTAATAAAAAGGTATCGTAAAGCAATCAAATCCGAAACTAACAAACACGTTGGATGACGCATAATTAGTGCTTTGATTTACGATATAATTATGGAAGTGATAATCAAAAGTTCGAATTATTAGTGCAAGAACGGATACATTGGCGATTATTCGCGTAAATATTTTGATAAATAATATTTTCTATCTAATATGAGCTTTTCTGGTACTAAAGAATTAAAGTTATACCGAAATAATCATCTATCAACGAATAACCGCTTTTAGATATTGCTTTATTCATAATTTTCTGCTAATTGTATACTAAGTCGCAAGTCCACTTAGTAGCGTTGAAAAATGTGACGCAGTCATTTTTGATCGCCAATTGCCTTGTCAAAAATAATAAAAAAACTCATACCTTAGTATTGAGCTCTGCTGATTATATGAGCAATAAGTTGCATCAATATTGTTTTAAATATATGTTTCTGAGTTAATTGGAGAGATTCACTAATTTTTTTGCAATGGCTCTAAAATACTTTATTGACTCACATAAGCTATATTCTTCAGCTTATGTAAACAAACAATTCCATAACTTGCAATGCATATTAGAAAATTATGTTTTTAGTGTTGCTAAGTTAAGTTAATACTAAGAGCATGTGTCTGTGAATAAAACAACCAAATTGTGATCATTAATAATAAAATAGCAGGCGGTCGAGAGCAGGAGCGGGCCCCAGGACATTTAGAATACTCCACCCCCGCATAACTAATCTTATAAGTATAATAAAATACGTACAGTTCAATGTTTTAACATAAGATTTTGTAAAATTATAATCACAGAATGCAATGGAGTGACTGATAAAAAATAGTCATTTACACAAATTGCAAAAAGTGTTTTCTTTTGCAAATTTTCTGAAAAGTGTAAAAAAAAGTATTTTTTCATTATTTGAAAAAGTGAAAAAAGAACATTTTTGAACATTGGAAATGGCAACTTAGAAGTTAACATTTTAATTGACTGTTGCAAAATAGTATATTAAAGTATTAGTTTCATAAGACACGTTTTTAGAGCACGCGTCCGAGTTTAGAAGATTTAGAGAGTTTTCTAAAAAACGTGGTGCGCTAAAACGTCTTATGAAACGAATACTTTTTATACCATTTTTTCTATTTGCCTTATTTATTATCATTAAAAAAAATTAATTAATTTTAAAAAATAAAATTTGTTAGGGGAACTTCCTAAATTTTAACAGTTGGCAACACTAAAAACTCAGGTTCCGCATTTGTTTTTCTTTACGGCTTTAAATAAGTTTGACATTTTAAAAACAGCTGTTCAATATTGATATTAATTTTAAAAATAAAATGTTACTGTTTTCCGTATTCTAATAAATCTCTTTAGGACACGCAAAATGCGTGTCCTAATGGCTTCATTAGGACACACAAATATAAAATAGTGTATTAAAGTATTAGTTTCATAAGACACGTTTTAACGCACGCGTCCAACGACCTGCCAAGCGGGAAGTTTTCTAAAGGACAAGTGCGCTAAAACATCTTATGAAACGAATATTTTATATGTACTATTTTTTCTATTTTTAATCATTTTAAAAATAGTGCGTTAATAGCTCCTTTAAGTGCTATAACAGCCCAACTTTCTAAAAAATTGAAAAAACAGAAAATTGATAAACGCTTCACTCTAAAAATTTGAATTTTCAAATGTCGCATCAGTGTTGTGAAATTGCGATTTTTTTTATTTAAAAAGAGAATAAAAGGCGCAAAATAGAAAAAATAGCATAAAAAACTCGTTTCATAAGTCATTATTGCACTCGTTTGGACGCATTGCGCAAATTTGGACTATGAAACTCGTTCTTTAATATACTATTATTGTGCTACACGTCTATGCTGATTCATTTTCACTGACACTAATCACTTACTCGAGTATTTTTACTACAGCAACGTTATTCATTTTTGTTTACTGAACTGGTAGCAATTCGATAAACTAAATATAATAGCAATAGCTTAGCAACGCGTCCCGTATATACGTCTTTATGGCCTACGCCGGTAGTACTTAACGACGCCCTTGACGTCCCCGACGTCCGGTAGGTATTTCAAAACGAACACTTACACAATTTGTTAAGTTTACATAAAGAAAGCGTCTAATAAATTTACTAAACTGACAAAAAGAAAACTTTTTTTTGTATTCGCTTACACAAAATTATTATTATAAATTATTAATTTGTTGTAAATTTTGAGGTTAACTTTGACAGATCTCAAAGAAGGTACTATTCCGGCAGGAAAATTTCGCATGATTTTTATCAAGTAGGCTGATTTTTCTTAAATTTTAGGTGAATAAGAGACTTTTCATGACATGCTACAACTTTAACACAATATCATCGCTCATCAAAAATAACTATTGCAATGAAAATAAAATAATATTAGTAATTTTATTATTAATATAAAAAAGGTTTATTTTGAAAACATAATTTATACCGAGATACATCATTTTGATTTAAAAACTAAGTATTTTATTCAATTGCATTTTATGACAAATGTAAAAGAAAAATAATAATTTGACATAAGTACAAACATGCCACTGGGTGTGGAACCGCTTACAAAGGGAAAACATTCGTGCGAAATAGTACATAAGCAAATAAGTTTAGATACCATTTTTTCGTTTATGGATCTGACAAAACGAAAACTAAAAATAATTATCCCAAATTATTTGTTTAAAATGGTTCTTGTTTAGTATACAAAAAAAATTATACGACACACAGCGGTATTTATGACCTGCTAGTTCACGTATCTTCCCTAACGGACTCGACCCATGATGTACCAGCTCGGCCACAAATGTTTTGCTACCGGCCTAATATCGTAAATAAAGTATATGGGCTAATAATCGGAAATAAATTTAAATTATATAGTTAGTTATACAAGGAATACTACGTGTGTTTCAGGAAAACTATTTTTTTCCAAAACTCCAACATTTAAAGGAATATTTTAAAGTAATTATAAAATTCGACACAGACAACCATCTTCAATTTTTCTACTTGGTCTTCAAGTTATCCATCATGCTCTGGACTAAAATAGTCATGTACAATTCTCTAATTTTTCTGCTAACTGCCTAATTAATTTAACTAATTTTGCTTCCCAGTTCTCACTATATAAACGTTCCTGCACAGCAGTGCCCACAATTCTCCAATCCGAACTGCTTCTATTATTTTAAAACACTAAAAGACGGTACTTCGAAGTGCCGTTCGTGGATTTTACACATTCATTCTTTTAGTGGGCTTGTCTTTCATTATTTTGTGATTTTAACAACTTGTTTTTTCGCATTGCCACGCAGTGGTTAACTTTTACGCTATGATTTTGTTATATTTAGTGAATTAACAGTTTTAGTACATATTTTAGTACATATTAGTAACGCTAAATTATTAGGCAAACTTCATTTATAACATAGCGAGCTTAATTTCTGCACTTTTTATAAGTAGGCGTCGCTGAAATCCGCTGAAGGATCGTGGTCAAACTGATTTTGGAAAATTTTCATGTCCAGTTCTATTTTCATATCGTTTAATTGTACTGTAAATACTTGATAATGGTACTTTTTTACTTGTAAAATGTTCAAACTACACTTTTTTATTCTTACACAATCATATCATATAGACTATAGACCAAAGGTTTCCAACGGGGGCGGTACCGCCCCCTAGTGGGCGCTGGAGCTTTCAGCTGGGAGAGAGAGGGATAGAGAGAGAGAATTAATTTTTAATTTGTGATTATTAATTAGATAATAGACAGACATATAAAATTGGTATAATTAACTATTATGTAAAGGGGGGCGTTGGAATTTTTTTTTTGTAAAGGGGGCGGTAGTCCATAAAAGGTTGGGAACCTATGTATAGACGGATTCCCAAATCAACTTCCATTTTCATTATGAATTAATAATTTCGAAAAATTAAATATTATAACACAAATACAAAAATGAAATAACATTTACAAATAAAAATTAAAGACAAAATAATTCCAATTACTTTTAGCATTTAGCCTATACTTTAGCTATTCTAAAACAATTTTACATAATCAGTGAACCTTGCACAATTATGTAATACTTAATGCTTATGTATTTAATACCTACATATTTATGCAATACGTAAAGACGGAAGGGCATTTAAGCAAATTATTTATCATATATTTCAGAAGATAGACGGTTCTAATCAGAATTTTAGGTAGGGATTGCTTATATGCATGTTTTGATAGCATCTGGCCATAATCAGATTGCTTTTAAGAAAAAAAATCGAAAGTTATTGTGTAATATCATAAAATAAATGCGCTTTTCGTATAGAATACGAATCAGAACGAAGCTGGTGCCGTTTGGGAGATATTTTGAATTAAGTAGTCAAAATCTAGATTTTGCCAAAATGTGCTTCTACAGGAAAACTGAATGAGAAAGCTGATACTATTAAAGAAAGCTAAAACAAGAAGATTACAACGGAGGTATTACTTTGAAACGTATCTTGAAATTAGGGGTTAAAGTTCTTGATTTTTCGGAAAACTAAATTAAATGAAATAAATAAAGATTAGTAAAAGTTTCACAGTTTTATTAAAATACAACCTGACAATATTGTTTCGACAACTATGCTGTCATTATCAAAGGTAATATAATTATAAACAAACACGTCGCTAAGGTAGATACAAAAATAGGTAACTAAATAAAATATTAATAATAATCAGAATTAAATATCTAATACTTCCAGTAACAGAGAATTACTGAGCTCAAGTTGTTCATTCATTAAAGGTACCCTGAGTTTGTGTTTGTTATTACAAAAATGTAGGAATTTAATATTATTTTGAGGAGTCATTGTGTGATTTTGTTCTAAAAGGTGTTTGGCGTAATTAGATTTTTCAGGATGTTTATTTTTGTAATGACGTACGTGTTCTTTATATCTTATGTCAAAATTTCGAAGTGTTTGTCCAATATATACCGAACTACAAAAAGAACAATTTAAACGGTAAACGCCCGATTTCATGATATCATGTGTTCTGTCTTTAGCATTAAATACAAATGAAAAAGTGTTACTGTTGGTTTTAAATGATATTTTATAATTGTTGGTTTTTCTTAGTATATGTGCAATTTTTTCTGATATTTTGCCAAAATATGGTATAGATAAGTAATTTGTGTCTTCTGTTTGATTGTCAATGGGATATATTCTTTTGATAGCTAACCTATAATCTTTTTGTTTAATTAAAGTGTCAACCATGTTCGGATTGTAATGATTTGCATGTGCTAGTTGTTTAATGGTTGATATCTCTTTGCTAAAATCTGATTTTGTTAGTGGAATAGTTAAAGCTCTGTGTACTAATGATCTGTAGGCTGCTATTTTATGTGTTTTATGGTGACAAGATTCATTTGGTATTGTTATGTCTGTTTGTGTTGGTTTTCTGTATATGGAAAATTCAAATAGATTGTCTGCGTTAATCTTGATATTTAAGTCTAGAAAGTTTATAGCCCTGTTTTGTTCTGTTTCTGTTTTTTTTTTGAAACAGAACGTCACGTTGACACAACGTCATATTGAGATCAATCATTGCCTTTTTAATACAATTTTCTAAAAGAACATACCTTTGCAACATCATAAGAAGACTGCTCCATCTTGTCCTACAATCCAAAATAAGTTTCATTTCTTTACCATGTTCAGTTTTAACATAACTTTAAAGAACATCATTTTTTGTTGGAGATTTTCTAAAGGCTCTGATTATTTTTCGGATATTCTTATTAATCCGAGATTCCAAAATTCTTGCTAAGCATGCACATTTATGTTCATAAAATGCTTATTTGATACAGAAGTCCATTCATCGAATGTTAAACTAAATCATTTTCCTTCTGCTTTTTGATGCAGTAATTCCTGTGTGACAAATAAACGAATTTTCCTGCTATAGTTAAAGACTAAAGTTCTTATTGTAGTTGGAGAATCTGGAACTGTAAATCCAGTTCCCAGTAAATCCCGCAAATCCTTTGATGTTATAAATTTAGAAAATGATATACCATCCAGTGCAGTCATTCTTGCCAGTACGGCTTTTAAAGTGGTTTCGTTTTTAGACACAAACAAATCAGTAAGTTTTCTCTGTTTACTGGGCGGTTCCTCTTCTTGAGCTCTAGTGACATTGCTTGTGTTTGATGGACCAGGCTCGTTTTGGTTTAATCGTTTGGACTTCAAATCTATTTTATGAATTTTGAACAAGTGAACCAACAGGCCTTTTGTCGATCCACCTTTGGTTTGTAATATAGCTGGACAACGTTTGCACTTAACCGTTTCACCCCGACCCTTTTCAGTTAAAAAATAAAACCAAACTGAATTTTTATCTTCTGCTTTTGTTTTATGTGCAATATAAATAAGGGATTCTTTTGAAGTCGACATGATCGATAATAAACCTAAAAAACACGTACCATCATACAATTGTCCATGCAGTTGTTAAAAATCGTTTTTTAGATTAAAAAAATAGATGCAAACGCTAAATTTTACGCATTATATCTAGCAGGGTCACTACATTGTTTTTATGAAGGGATGGACTTCGATCTTTCCTTAGCGTAAAAGTGACATGCTTAAATAAATATTTCATTTATCTAGACATACATTTTTCAGTCTATGTTTGTAGAAAATATAGGTAGTCTTGTAAGTCTGAATGAGCTTGTTGAACACTAGTTTTGCTGGTTAATACAGCGGTATCGTCAGAAAATCTGCCTATTGTGATGTTTGATGCAGTTGGTATGTCTGACGTATACAGCATGTATAATAATGGCCCGAGGACGCTGCCCTGAGGAACTCCATATTCAATTGGTAGCATTGCTGATGCTTCTGTTCGAACTTTAGTAGATTATAACACGGTGGAAGCAGCTTTTTAATTTTGTAAAGCAGGCCCGTATACTAGACTCTATCGAATACCTGACGGGCGAAAGTAAAGAAGGTTAAAACCCATTAAATTATACAGTTCACGTAAAACGATCCAATGAGAAGATTAAAACGACGACGGCCAACAGAGTTGTAATAGATTAAGAGACCTCTTCATTGAAGGAGACCTCATCACGTGTAGAAACACGGCGGAGTGATATGCCATACAGCGCTCTGCCATGGTTCAACATCGCGAACTACGGATATTATTTAGCCGCCGATATTACCGAATCTGTTAACTCCTGACTTTTGTATAAGAAGTTTGCATAAATGAACTTCATACAATGAAAGACTTAAAAACAGCATAATTCAAGAAATGAAACAAATTAAATAGTTAAAAATCTTAATGAAATAGATTTATTCATTTATTAAACGACCATTCTGTTATTACATAATCATTGTTGTCAATGAACCCCAATAACGACAACATTATAAAATCGTCACATTCCACTGGCGTTCCGATTATGTCTCCGGTCTCTTGTATAAGCACCCTTTAAAGAAAAGTTGTTAATGAAAAAGAGTATTCATTTAGATAGTAAAATATTTTAATAATACATAGTAAGAAAAAATAACAAAAGTAAAATAAGCAAGGTTTTTCTGAGGAAACTAATTGCGATAGACAATACGAAACTGATCTCCTACCAACGATCTATAATTTTGCATTCCTACTAGTAAAATGATTTTTTCAAAATCTTTTAGCGTCATTAAAAAAGACAAAATAAATTGCTTGACTCTTCCTACATTCGAAGTTAAGAGTCAATATGAACAGATTTATGGTTGTATACTTTAGACATCAACAGCTAGAAGCAGATAAAAGAAGAAAGAAATTATGTAAAATAATTCAACTCTTTTAGCTAGAGAACGATCCACCATGAATTGAAAAGAATAAACAGTCGACCGTTACAATTAATTTCTAAAAAAAAGTTCAAAAGTAACGATGTAGCAGATCTGCTATAATAAGAAAATAGTGTAGATTCCTACCTGGAGACCTAGAAAAGGTCAAGGTATATACATATGCTAGCTGTCAATTCCCCAACGTGTCCTAGAAATTCTGCAACTTCTGTAAGTATATGCTTTATCAGAAGAAATATATCGCACTGTAGATTTTAAATATAATAAATAATTGCCTGCGTGCAAAGTTATGAATTTGCAAATAGGGAATGATCAAAGATTAGAAAATCGCTAAAGTAACACATAAGGCAACTTAACCCATCACATCAACACTGTATGTATAACCGCATAAGACATTACTGGAACTAACTAGAAAAACTATGAAACTCTCACAATCACTTATTACTTTTTCAAAAGATATGCACTTCATTCAACCTCTCCCAACAGAAAGGAATTAATTACCGACTCTCCTGTACCTGTAATCTGATATACTATATATACTATATTTTTGACGGATGGTTTTCTGAAAACTTAAACTACTATTCCTGTGTTCGTGAATTTAGTAAGAGTTCCGTATTCGAAAAATAAAGCCCATATTGCCCAAATCTGTTCGGGATACGGATCTAGTGGAAATGAAGAGAGATAAAAAATAGTGAAGCAGATTTTATGAGATACCGTTAATATAACCCCTATTAAAAAGCAATAGAAACAATTTATGGCCTGTTCACAGTCGTCAAAGGTGGTTTTGATCTTTAAGGTACAATCGTTTGATCTTTGTAAAGATTAAACGCCAATTGCCTTGACCTAGATTATAATAACTGTGTAACATTTGAATCATTCCTTCTCATACTAGTACTGCTACACTACAACGAACACAATCTTTGGTTAAATAGGTTTTACTATTGGGATTTTAAAAATTTGCTCCATTGTTACTTTTTTTTTATTGTTGGTTTTGCTACAAATACTCTAATTTGAGAAACTGGGATATTTTCCATTTTTGTTTGGTTGTAAGGAATATATTTTTCTGGAGACCCTACTTTGCAAAAGTTAAAAAGCCGTAGGTTTTCGAACATTAAATTACAAAAAAGTTTTGTAAATAAATCTTAAACATCCGTAACCATCAAATAAATAACCCGTGCATCGAATTCGGGATCCTTCCCCATCGTTTCCGGCGGAGATCGTTAACCGTGTGTCGTAATTTTCCCCTTTCCTGCACCTTCCACCCTCAATCGATAGCCAGATAGCTTCAAATGTTTCACTAGCTGAACGACCACCAGGAGCATCGTAAATGCCTGGATTCTTTGTTTCAAACCTAACCCATAGATACAAATCCCTTATTCGTACCTTACAGTTGTACTACTATTTGGATCAGAATGTGAATAGGTCGTCAACATGTGCAGTTTCACGTCACAGTCTAACCTGAGATTTTTCAAACTAAGACTGGAGATCTTAGCAATTTATATTCTTAAACCTTCTCGAAGTCATATATAACATTAAAGTCGATCAATGTAAGTGCTCAACGCGATTGAGAGACTTCTATGCGGAAGAATTTCTAGTGACCTGCTCATTCTTTATGTAATCGCAGGATCACTGGTTATTTCTGTCCACATAATTTATAATTACCACAGCGCATATATAACTGCGTGCCATACTAAAAGCCACCGAGATTTATGAAGGACTGCGTAATTTACAGAAAATAAAATTAATCTAAATTGTAATTTGCAATTCAACAAACCACAAGTAGACTATTTACACGCAATGTTGCGGCAATGCTTATTTCAGGGACTTAAATATAAACGTAGGTAGAAGTTCATTGGAACTTCAAAGAAACTTCAGGGAAGCGCATTGAAGACTTTACAAAACAAAAAGCATAAACGTCGAAAACGAAAATTAACGTTAAGTAATTGCTCAAAATGTAATAAATTACTTAATTTTTAATATTACAACAATACCATGTTCCGGAAGTTGCCATAAAAAAGCAACAAAAGATCATCATTTACGAAGATGACAGAAGTTAATTACATTTATGTTAGATGTGCATTGTAAATGTTTATTTCGTAAAACGGCTATAATTTTGCCAACCACTACGAGCACCAGCAATATTGCTTGTTAGATTTGCACGTTCGATAATGAGATCTTTACGACGCCATTAAAACGGAAGGTGTTCCCGAGGCTGTTACGTTTTCGAAGATGATCGGATGATGTCCGCTCCGTGATAGTCGAGAATGGAATTTACCCTATCTTAGTAGCAATTGCACCGTTGCATTCGCTATCTTACTAACAAAAATATGTAGCAATACACGCCAAGCCGGTGATATTTATAGCATAGTTTGGCCTTTTCCCCACAGTAACGGAGCCCGAGATTAAAACACATAACTTATATTTTATTTTGCCCTTTCTGTCTTGTGCGGTCGGTTGCTCGAACAAAGTTTTTCTCGACTTTCTGCGCTCTACTGGCTTTTCTCGAAAGCTTAATGAGTTCGAAAGTTTCAAAGTAGTTAAGGCAAGAGCCTACAAAACGCATTCAGCAGATGTTTAAATGCAAGAACTAACTTTGATGCAGTAACGCGTCACCGAAAGGGGTTAAGAGACATCACATGACATAAAACATATGAAGTGACATGTTAAACCATTTTATTAAACTTACAACCATAAATATGAAACGTTTTAATATAGAAGACTTCTCAGAAAAATTTACAAAGGCACACAGTTCCTTCCTTTGACAGGATGTAAACTAACTTCCTAAGAAACTCTTCTAAAAAGATTACCGAGGATCTTAAAGCAGACAATTTTGAATCACCAAATTGAACAAGTAATCCATAAGAAGAAGGTATGTTTTATATGTATAGGCTGCTATATTGGCGACATGAATTTTTATAAAAAATTTTACAGTAAGATTTTTGGACCAGTAAAATTTTATATTTCAAAGTTCTCTATAAAAAAAATCTTCCATACCCTTTCATTTATTAAAAGAAGTTTTTTTAATAAAGTAAGAATGGACACCTGCAGTGTATACTCATATTCCCAAGACAGTTATATTTCTTTTAATTCCGACCTCCCTCAAAATAAGACAGACAGACACCCCACGCACTATTTTTCTTTAGCTATTATCAAAACGGAATTACCATGTTCAGCCCTTGGAATCAAATTTTAATTTTAAACTAATTGAAAAATATGCAGCTGTTCAACTCTTGCTGTAAGTTAGGTCCAACTCCCGTAAAATTAAAATTCCCCCAACGCAAGTTCGCGAAGCGAGCGTGAGTAAATCAGTGCATCCGAAGGGGATGAAGTAATTTGCAGGCGCCATGTTGTAATTGCGATGATGGTATCTGCAACGGTCGGAATTCGATAGCTAAAGCACTCCCCATTGTTAAATAATGCATGTGATTTAGTAGTTAGGGGTGGGCGAGGTTCCCTGGTGAGGACCCGACTCACACCTGAGTCACTGTCTCGCGGGTTTTTTATGAGTGGGCCGGACAGCACATTAGTCTTGGAACCAACAATGCACTCAGGATTGGCCGAACTCTTAACCACAAGGTCCGCACCTTGAGAGATTAATGAGTATCTTGTCTCAAGAGCACAAAGGCGGCGAGAATACTAAAGAATTTAGTGGCCTTAGCAGCATCATCCTTTCGGTCCGACAAGACTGGTCTGTCCGGCTCCGCAGCAGCGGATGCAAGCCTGGATCATCCGGATCATTTCACACGGCATCCTAGTTTGCATAAGCAACGAACTGTATACCACCAGAACAAAGAATTGCCTTTCAACACCAGATATAACTAATAAAAATGCTCAAAATTTATGATAGAACCTTCGTTGGATATGTAAATTGCAAAGCTGTTGGAAGAATTTTTAACTAGATAAACTATGACGCTCATGGAGTAGAAATTGTACTGATGAAAAATTCAGTTGAGACGCTATGCGGTATGAAACTTGTTATGCAAACTGGACGAGTCTGAGGTTCCCGCGTTAAACTTGCATTAGACAGCTGCGTTGTAAGATTAATATTTACCTACACAACGGCAAAATTTCTAAATTAAAAAAGGTTTTACTACTGAAGTCAACCATTACTTTGAGAAAAATGCTGTTATATACTGCAAAGTAAATAACTAACGGTTTCATGCATTTACAGAAAAAAAAGGATATTTAGAAATAATTTGGAAACAAAAATAATCCGTAATCAGCTTTGATGGTTAGTTAATCAGAAATAATTTTAGTAGTTTATAGCATAACAGTACGTACCAAGAGAATATCGAAATTACATATTCACATATTAAATTCTATTAGTCTCTGTGCTCCTCCCACACAACAAGGGTTGATGGGTACTTAGTAATTACCATTTGCAATTCAGGTTGTAACATACTGCTCGGAGAAACATCTATGTAGTAGTATATTGTATATGCACTGTATTTCAAAATAAAGCTTTGTTGTTTCGTAAAATCCAAAGTTATGTTTCTACATAAGGCCCTTTTTAGTAATTCGAAATGTTTCGTTTAACTGAAAACCATTAATATTTATTTTAGAAAAATGCATCAAGTTTTGTTTAACAATTTCAAGCGGTTACTGCAAGACTTTTTTTCGAACTTTCAAGTTATACAATTTGAATGTTTGGATCTTGAAGCATAATCAAGTGAAAGTAATGGACATTAAGAGTAGATGATGTTAGCGTTTCATATATTTCTTAATACTTACGAACTTAAATTCTACTCATTTAGAACAAAATATTGGTAGAGGTGAAATAATTTCATTGAAACATCAGTCATCACATACATATAATAATAATTTAGAAACTTGATTTTGCGAAGAAAAAAATTTATCTATACTAATTCAATCCGAATGGTTATTACTTACATGCAAATTAAAAAATGTGACGTGTTTGTAAATTTGAAGAGTGTGAAGGGTGATTCTTCAAAGCAGAGAAATAGAAAAGTACTAAAACATGTTTGGACTGCGATAAAATTGAATGGAGATTTAAATATTTGAAGGGGCATTCCGCTTCAAAAAAACTGATCTGAATTAACTGAAAAAAGATGCAAATTTATCCGATACTTACACCTTTGCGAGGTTAAATCTAAATAGATCTCTACAGGTAGTTACAATGAATTACTCTGTAATTGGAATTTGCAGTCACTATTTACCAAATTCCACGTCCTTATGTGGAAATACATAAGGATCTACAGTACGTAAGATTTTCTGATCCCTTAAATACTTTTGCTCTATACTTCTCATTCAGTTATTTCTTAAAATTCTCACACCCTACTTGAAACAAAATAAAAAGAAACTTATTGTTCATGAAACAAAAACAGAAAAACAAGAAAAACAGAAAAATAGATTGATTTTACAAAATGCTAAAATATTAACTAAGCCTAATTCTGAAAAACATTCAAAAACACAGCAACTTATTAATCGTACATCATTTAGCTTTTTGTTTCATTTTAATAGATGAATAAATTAATAAGATCAGGAGACGAATAATTGGAAATAAATTTTCTTTGTAATATATATGTCGCAGGCAGATAGTCAAATCTGGCAAATGATTATCTGCCTAGTCATTTACTAAGTGACGGGGCAGATAGCAAAACGAAAATAAATCTATACCATTTTGCTATATGCCTAGACATTTAGTAAATGCCGTTGTTTAAAACAGGCAGTTAGTAAATGACTTCATGTGCTGTCTGCAAGTAAGGTAAATAGCATCCACATTTCTTTGCAGAACATTCTTTTTTACAGGAGCACTTGTAGAAGCTTTTCCCATTGTAAAGAGAGTACTTAAAAGTTTCTCCATGCAAAGAAACCTGCTTATTATTCGTAGGAACATCTTGAATACTTGTTCATTAACTGCCTGTTCTAAACAACGGCATTTAGGCCCTTGCCTAAATAAAATTGCCCTTTGACCTTGCAAAGATTTTCCAAGTACTCATGTAAAAAGGGATGTTCTACAAAGAAATGTGCATGTTATTACCTTATTTGCCGACAGCCCATTAAGCGATTTACTAACTGCCTCTTCTAAACAACGGCATTTAGTAAATGCCTAAGCATATAGGATTTGACTATCTGCCTGCGACATATACATACTTTGGATTTTTAGTTAAAATTGGTTTTAAAAGAGGCCACTACATTTGCTAAACACTAAACTTGATTCCGCTTACTCTAGAGGCATGCGTGCCATATGGTTTCACACGTGGATATAACACGGTTCGGGTAATTTGTTTTTGTAAGGTTTGTAATTACAAAAGCCAAGTTTTAATCCCAGTTTGTTTTTTTAAATTAATAATTAATATGTTTTATAAATAAACAATTCTTTTATAAATACCTATAATATTTATAAAAAAAGAATAATTACTTAAAATTATTCCTTAATTTTATAGTGATTGTTTAGATTATAATTGTATATTTATGTGAATTGGATATAAATATAGACGATTAGATATATGATATTAAATAAAATCCAACATTAGCTCTAATAGTACTATAGTATCCGCGTTAACGCATGAAGCTACTATCCACCGTGCCCCGATGTGGAAGGTGCTTGCTCATTAGTAACGAGTTTGTCGCAGGTTTGATCCTGCCCTGGCAAGGTCTTTTTTATTAGAACTTGTTAGTTTTGGAGAAAATTAATTATTTAATTAGTTAAACTATATTTCTAAAAATTATGTTTCTTATTATTATAAAAAATCTAGAGACAGGAGCAGAAATCGAAACTGCGAACGACACACCTTACACATCGAGGCACGGGGGATAGATGCTGAATGCGCTAACGCACATTGTATGCTATTAAAGCTAATGTGAGATTTTATTTATGCTTTACAATTAAATATTAACATGGCTATAAAATTAATGAATAATTTTATGTATTTATTTCTTCTTATAAATATTATAGTTATAAAAAAATGTTGGTAAAATATATTAAATATTTATTAAGAAATTTATATAAACTGGGATTAGAACTTAAGTTTAAGAATTCGAAGTCTAACGTGCCCAGCTATGGATCTTTTTTCTTATATAATGAATCTTCATTTACTATACTTTTTTATTATTAATTGCTTTTTAATTCTTTTTTACAATATTACTAATTATAATGCATATCAATTGATTAATTTTAACTAATAAACAATTATTAATTCATTTACGCATGTAATATATGCTTTCAAAATCTAAATTGCGTTCGTTTTAGAGATAATTTTTTAGCAAGAGAATCAACCGACATTGCAGAAGATTATTCGAGTTTATGTCCAAAACGATGAGTGCTCCTGCATACTATAGGCCTTAATGGCTATAAATACATATGTACTATGAATTATAATTTATAGTTTTAAAAAACGAATAGCAGTTTAAAAAGTAGTATTGCTGATTACTGAACTATTCATGAAAAATATTTCCTTTTAATATCTCTTTTATGGCATAAAACTCAAATCCATTGACTTTTGGAAATGTTGATTTGTACACTACCGCTATTGCCATATAAACGATTTGCTTTGAGCGGACTAAGCTTATATGAATAGTTAGTAACTGGAAAATTTGGTAAAACTGCAGACATCAGCTGCTTTAAGTTTTGTAAGATTTTCTGAAAACAATTTTACAAAACGTATGTCAGAAGAAGTTTTTTCGCTCATTTGCAAGCCACGTTCATCGTATAAACTAGAGGTTTCCATTTTAAATACTGATGAATTATTACGTATATTACATGAAAGTAAATGCAAAATTGCCCCCCCCCCCCTTCCACTATGAAGTTTATAGAACATCAAGGCAAGCTAGCAAAGTTATTTGGATAATAATAATAATAATAATAATAATAATAATAATAATAAAGTAAAACATGGAAAGATGAGAGAAAAAGTAACTAAAGAATACCTTCGAAGAGTGAGGATGGTACTAAAGCGCGAATTAAACTCTAAGAACAAAATACAGGCAATAAATAGCATTGCCATACCAGTACTGCAATATAGCTTCGGTATAGTAGAGTGGACCGAAAAAGCACTTGAAAAAATAGATATAAAAACGCGCAAACGTCTTACAATCCACGGAATGCATCACCCAAAAGCAGATGTCGAGCGCTTATATATGCCAAGGAAAGAAGGTGGCAGAGGACTAATCCAGGTCATATCGGTCTACAAGTCAACAATAGTACAACTTGGTACCTACATAAACCAGAAGAAAGATAAGTACATCGCCCAGGTCGAACAACACGAAAACAGCAAGAATAAGTATTCCATTACCAAAACGTACAATAAGATACGCAACGAATACAAAACAAATAAAAAAGAAGAAATTAAAGAAATAATGATGAAAGAAAAAATTCAAAAATACATAGAGAAACCACTGCATGGGCAATTCGCCACTAACGTACACAACAAACCATTTATAAGTAAAGAGAGAACATTCAGTTGGTTGAGAAAAGTTGGATTAAAAGGTGAAACCGAGAGCTTGATAGTTGCTGCGCAAGATCAAGCATTGAATACAAAATACTACCAGAAGAAGATACTCAATCAAAATGTAGACCCTAAATGCAGATTATGTCACCAATGTGATGAATATATCATCCATATTATTTCCGGCTGTTCTATCTTAGCTGGAAAAGAATACCTCAACAGGCAAATCGTGTGGCGACATACATACACTGGAAGCTACTTAACCAAATAAACGTCGAAACAACTGAGAAATGGTACGAACACCAACCAAAAAAGTCGTTGAGAATAACAACATCGTGGTCATGTGGGACCATCCTATATACACAGACCGAACTATAAATGCAAATAGGCCCGATATAGTTTACTACGACAAAAACAACAAAAGATGCCTCTTGATAGATGTAGCTATTCCAGACGATCTTAATATAGCCGTAAAAGAAGCTGAAAAACTAAGTAAATATAAGGACTTAGAGATAGAGATTAGCCGCATGTGGAAAACAAAAGCAACAGTAGTTGCTGTCATAATAGGTGCTTTAGGTACAACAACTAAGCGACATGAAGAACATATAAGCAAGATTCCTGGTAATATTAACATCGATGAGTTACAGAAAACAGCCATACTAGGAACAGCCCACATCATTAGAAAGTTCCTAGGTACTAAATAATCAAGTAGAAGAATCCCTAGAATGCTTGTTGCAATCCGGATCTTCAACAGTACTAGCTAAAATCTTCGAAGCTATGCATATGAGAGAATAATAATAATAATAATAATAATAATAACTACTACAACCCATAACCTAAACCAAGGCCCCAGAAGCTATAAGCTTGTGCGGGAGGGAGGGGGCGATTATTATTATGTAGGCCCAATAAACATGTATAATATAAACATGTGGATAAAATAAACATGTCTAATTATTATTTACTTCTTACAAGTAACTTAATATTTCAAAAAGTTTGTTTATTATAAGGTTTTTGGTGATCTTCTTTCGCTACCATACAATAAAGTAAACTTTCATGTTCGTTTACAACTACACTGTAAAAAATGAGTTGAAATTTACCTTGGGAAAAAGTTAACTTTCCTCTCTTATTTGCGGTAGTTTTACTCTAAAATTTAACTTTACCTATACGTTAATAGTTGTTTTACTATTTGTAGTAAAATGTTCTTTAATTGTGTAAAATTACACAAATATAAGTAATTCTACTACATTTAACTGGTTAAAATCACTATCCATAATGTAAATTTACATAACTCAGAAAATGTATCCTTGGAAATGTATTATTACTTAATAACTTGATTCATTTTTAGTGTAATATTAAATATAAGATGAACTTGAACAAGAATAGTGTAATTTTACCCTTAATATGTTTTTAACCGTTGAGATGCTATTTCGCTGATTGCACCTGTTTGTTGATGAGTGGTGACCTTCGTTTAGTGAAAGAATTCAGGAACCCATTATGAACAGTCCAAATCGGGCTTTTCGGGAATGGTCTCGCAATCGGCGAGGCGTACCCTATCGATATCGAACGAAGTGTTCATTGCTCATTAATATTTTGTTTCTCGTTGTAGTGTAGTGCGGATTTAGTAAAGGCAAATATTTACACGTATGACCCAAGATGGGAAGAATTTTATTTTATAGTAGAAGTTAAAAAATAATAATCGGTAAGTACCTATATGTTAAAATTACAAATTTAAACCAATAAAATATAAATATTTAATTTAATGTTTTTCTAGGATGAATCAAAAATTGAAGAATTCGAAATAAACTAGCATAACTGTAATTGAGAAAGGTACTCGTGTATAATTGTTTATATAATTTATAATTTTTTAATTTTCGAGGTGGAATCGAAACTTTATCTGAATGTCTTTGAGAGACCAAATATTTCCGAAAGCCCCTAAAAAGAAGTTCTGTTAATGTCTTATATTTTATACAGGGTGTATTTAGTATAACTGCCATTATTAAAACAGGTGATAGAGGACATCAAAACAAACAAAAAAGTCTTATAAAGTAGTGGTCTACCTCTGCAGGTTTATGCAAAAAAAATTAGTAAAGTTGCAAACTTCGATGCCACATTATCACGTTATTAAGTATACTGTGATTGTCAGATTTTGAGAGAAGGTATATCTCATCAATCACAATAAAAAATCTAAATACAATTTTTGTGTAAACATGATCGTTTAAGCAAAATTACAAATTTTATAAATCACATTCTGTTACACAATCGATTTGACAACCCTGCAATTGGGTGCAACTTTTAACCCACTTAGAAAGTTCATTCAAGTTCAAATTTACACATTTATTGTCATAATTACAGTATTTATTATATTTAGGGTATCGACCTTTTCCAGTGGTATTATTTGGACAAAAGACAGATGGTTGTCTGCAATTTACCTAATTTTTAAAGGGTAATAAAGAATAAACAAGAATGTGTGCGTATTATTTTATGGGCTTATTTATTATTTAAGAATTACTATTAATTATGGTTACAACGAGTACATGATTACAATAATATGCAAATGCATTCAATTATTAGCTGTTAACACCATAAATCAGTAGCATATCATGCATTTCCCGAATACTAAACCGGTCCATGGTTAGCAGTAGATCGCACCTTTACCGAAATAAATAACACAAGAACAACACAAAGAATAAGGACAAAGAACAACACAAATTAATAAAACCAACAGTAGATAACAGGAGCAAATAGCAAATAATAACAATAACAACACAAACACAACAAGATAGTAACAAATCGACAAACTGAACAAGGGAACACTATGTACGAATGACGCAAAAAATGTCTGGTGGTGCACACAAAGTTCAATTTTAAAATTTAGTTAGAAATAATCATAGAACATCATAAATCCAGGTACAACCCCTTTGTGTACACTGAATGGAATATCTAGGTATGTATTGTAAGTTTGCAATTTAATCCTTTGTTCAGGTAAACAAACAGATTATAAAAGAAATAAGACATAACGGTACTAAATCTTCATTATCTTCAATTCAGGTAATGCAATCATATGCATTTAATGCAAACAAATACAAAAATTATAGAATTATCAATTTCTGGCCGGTTTCCACTTATTTGAAACCTGTGATAACTTTTCTGATTAATATTAGTTTACAGACTAGTTTTATCAGTATTGTAATTTCTACTTCAACTATTTACCAACATGCAATTTCATGCTGAAAAAATGGATACAACACCCTACCTAATCAAATAATACACACTTTCTTGCTTCTTCTTTTTTCATTCATTATTTAGTACAAGTACATTACCCTTCAAGAATTAGGTGAACTACAGACAACCATCTGTGTTTTTGTTCAAACAATAATATCACTGGAAAAGGTCGATACCCTAGAGATAATAAATTCTCATAATATTTGAAACTTGCATTTTAAGCTAGGGAAACCCAACAAGTTTAAAGTTTTTGATGCTTTTATTTCCAATGTATTACCAATTCTTTTATAAGAAACTCAAAACTGTTTTAGACGTTCTGGAATCTATCACCTTTTTTGCTGTTTTATTGTTTAGCAGTAGTAAAATTGTCTGAGAAACCAACTGTTAAATAGTCATATTGTAAGGCTCCCAAAACAATACAATACCCACCACGACCACAATGTGTATGTAAACAAACTTCTTCATTTGTCAATGAAAAACACAGTAAATACCTTGTTTATTTTTTTTATGGTCAATCCAATGATTTTCAGTGAGTGCACTGTTGCCATTTCATTCGCCAGTTTTATTCAAATAACGCGAAAAGTAATGTTGTTAGGAAAAAATTTGTTTGGAGTTTTTTGTTGGCATTAATGTCACCTATCACCTGTTTTAATAATGGCAGTTATACTAAATACACCCTGTATAAGTACATACGTTCAATAAAAATTACTTTTATTTTATTTTGTTTCATACAATTCATTTACCTATGTAAGTAATATTCAGAGGAACGATTGAATTTGCAAGTACTTTCGCAAGTCATCGTTACATTCAAGAAGTATTTTCACATTTGTATTTTAACCCTGAAAAGTAGTATTGCCATGAAATATTAACTTTGTCATATAACTTTACACAGGTGTTTTAATGTTAAAATGTAAAATTACATTGAGATTGTAATTTTAATCTGTAAATTTATTTAAAAAGGAAACATTACAATGCAAATTTAACCTAATGTTGAAATTTTTCACTTCCTATGAAAATTACACTTTGAAGTAAATTTACCCCAAAAAATGGAGGTAACATAGTTGCCTCCATTTTTTATGGTAAATTTACCGGTAATTTTTTAGAGTGTATAGTTTATAGATCACAAGGCAAGGCCAAGAAATACTGTTCTTTTTCCTGAAATGATACAAGTACCGTTTACCACTTAACAAACTTTGCTGTAAATTTTTCGAAATAATAGGTTAGAAACATCACAATTGCTTTGCTGATGCTTGAAAAGTAGTTCAACTACTAGATAAGTAAAAAAAGTACGAGAGTTGGTTTTAATCACTAAGCAATTGAGCTGGATTTACTATATTGATGTAGACATCATACAGAAACTTTGAACGTTTTAGAGCTTTTTTTTCAATAGTAATTTTTGGTTCTGAAAAGAACTGAGTTTTTAACTATGTCTTGAAATCGCAAGCATAAATATCACGCTCATAGTTTTCCCTGTTGCTGTTGCAATCACAACATTGTTTACGGTCATAAATTGGCAAGATAATAACGAATCTTATGATTCATAAACATTATATTATATATACTTAACACTGAATTGAAATCTCAAAGATAGTTATATTTTAAAACAACTCAGTAAAGTGAAAATGACTTTAAAGCCCAAATCCAATTATTGTTCAGAGCTAAAAATACAAAGTGATTGCATGTTCAAGATTACTATAGAGTGTTACAATATTTCCAAAGAATTCCAAACAATACAGATGTTTTTACCACCAACACCAAAAAAAAAAGTTACTATACATTGTAAAGAGTAGGCTGTAACACCTACATATTATGGTTGTTTAAAATGTAAGAATCAACAAAATAACTTTATTAGAGTAAACTTCGAAATTTATTTAGTGAAATACAATTCTGCTTTATGTTAATATAGGTTCAGGTAGGCGAACAACAACCATTTTTCAGAATAATTTAATTAATTGACAATGGTCACCAAGAATATTTTTTATTGATCTATGAATGCATAAATCTATTGGATTTACGTAATTTAGGTCTATTCGAAATGTAAAGCCTTGAAATATTTCGCAATAAAACAATTACACTTTTCGCGTTAGATTTATATCTATATATTATTGTTCTATATGTTGCTTCGCAGTATTGGATATTGGGAAAGCAATATTTGAAAAATGAAGGTAATTTCGATTAAAATAACTTAATTTTTAACAAACCAGTATGATGATAGGGTATGATGGTAGGTGAACCTGGAAAAGAAAACTTCCATCATTTTACATTTCTGATAGTAAAAAAGTTGGTTTAATTGAAACAGTACCTCCTGTGACAGAGGAACCATAAGCTCAGAAACTTGCGAAGCGGAAAACAAAATAAAATCAAACCTATCTATTACCACAGTATTAAAATTTTATATTAAACAACCCATTGTAACTACTACATATATATTATGAAAAAAGAAGGCACTTTAATGTTCCCATAAATTCGTCATAAATTTCTAAAATACATCGGAAAATTTACATGGCTAAATCGTAACATTTGCATACTTACGATGTGGTAGAGCTTCTCAAACTACTATTTACGTATAAGCCAAAACACAAACTTACAAGAAAATGAAATGCAAACTTTGATTGCGTGTTGAATATTATATAAAACATAATGCCAGAAGAGAAAAGTGCAAGGAGAATTTTATCATGACAGCAACAAATAACTTTTTATGAAATGAAAGGCAATTTCTCTCAATAGCCCTTCAATATTATCAAATTATCACACACACGAGCTCAGCAGGCCAGCGCACCATAACAAGGCTCATTACATGGCATTAGCTTTGTAACCGCAGTAATCCAGGTACTTTACGATGTCATTAACGCTTCAAAGCTCGCGTGACTTACCGAATTTAATCCTTCTCTGAGCTTTCATTTACATATCGCATGAGGCAGCCAAACGTGCTGAATTACATATTTTGTTGAAGGGATACTAGATATGTCATAACATAAGGGGGCATCATCTATATTTTATCGTCCCGTAATTTTCCTTGAGTGGTTTACGGTAGGGAAGTTTTAGGCTACACATTCACCACCATTACGTTTAAGACATTTCGTTCAGGCATTTTCGATAGTTTAGCTGAAGAAATATAGTATTAGAAGTGCTATCATTTTGGGCATTAGGCAATCAATATCAAATATTTATCAGTATATTTATTTTTTAAGAAAGTCCATGCTGTTGTTTTTAAAATCTAGAAAAATACACTGCATGAAATATGATTTCCTCTTTAGAAGACTTTTCAACGAGACTTGGAAACAGAAATGCTTATTAGCAAATAAAAGAGATACGTGTATAATTTGAATAGCTTTACTTGACCGTTGCGTGCAGAATTTGTTCGTTTTGCAACAAGCACATTATTTCTGCTGTCACCGAGCTATTTTCAGCTTCAACCTAATGAATGCGTTGCTGTTGGTAACATTACTAGATTTCGCAAAAAGTAATCTTTTCTTTTTTTTGTCTCTATACTGGTCGAATACTTCAGAATAACGCACTATTTCATTAAATTGTGGAAATCTATAACCTGGCGTGTGCCATAAATTTGAAAATAAAAATACTTAAACTTCTTTTTCCCCCCACCATACTAATTACTTAGGCTGTTTCCATCATATATTATACGTAAACATACTAGTTGAAATATATACATATTTCATGGTCTTGTAGAAAAATCAATCTAAATTGACATAACATAAACCTCATTCCAGAGGATACAATGCTACTAACGGCATTACTGCATTTAGAGAGGTTATTTTCCAAAAATATTAAAGGATTATGGTTATGGACATATGTATTTGGTTTTGACAGATGCCAATACATATTTCGGCAAAATAATACTAATAATAATTATCCGATGATAGCGGAGGGTGGTTAAGATTATTTTCCAAATTTGCCACCAAATATTCCGAAAAAAAATAATAATTACTACTACCCATTACCTGGAGAACCAGGCTCCAGAAGCTATCAAGCTTGTACGGGAGGGAGGGTCAATTATTATTATTACTTTCGATTTTGAGGCCCCGGGCACAAATATCGAGTGGGGCCCCCCAGTCAATAAAAAGAGTGTTGATTAAAATAAGGTAGCTGGTTGCGGGGCTCCACTAGCTCCTAGGACCCCGGCTGACCGACCTTGGGGACGCTTCTGATTACGCAGGCCCAGCGCTTCTAATTCTAGTCTTCGTGGGTGAGAGACCAGCACGCTAGTCGCTACACTACCAAGGTTATGTTTGCTATGAAACTAAACAATAGTATACTTGTTATGTAACAAAGTGGCTGAAAAGTAAATTGTGGTTTTAACCATGCCATATATTCCAGAAATGTGAAGTATGCCAGTTTTGTGGGCATATTCTTAACACCATCAATAAGAATTAAGAATAAGAAACATTACTTTGGCACGCTTCCAGTTCCGTTTGAGTATTCTATTTAGAATTGTTGTACTATAGAGCATTGCATGTATAATTGTAGTATCAGAAAATAATGATTGGAGTATTACAAAAAATAGATCATTGTGTTGAAAAGTACTCTTATTTCCTCTCTTTCGACGTCCTATGAATTTATCTTGAAATGAAATCGAGTTGAATTGAAAAAAGCGTCAACTAGTAATAGCAGAGGACAAAAACGAAATACAGCGTAAAAGGTTATATAGCATTGATCTCGGTAAACCATCTTAATAATGCTACAATTAATAGTTTAAGGTAATTCGAAGAACAATCTAAAATAAAAAGGTAAATTCATACTGGCATAATGAATGCTAAATAATTTTAAGTGAGTAACTGATTATTTGCCGTAACATTAGGTACAGCCTTAGTTTGTGGGTAAGTCTTAAAAGAAGCAGCTACCTTGAAGCACTATAATAGGTAGAACATAACGCGAAACAAAACGTAAGCGTTTATTATCACACTGTATGTTCTTTTTATTATCTAAAGTTTCGAACATCAATCGTCACATTCTACAACCAAGAAGTTTTTATAGCAGAAGCTGTCATGTCATCGTGCTATAAAATATTACTGAACGATAGCCACAATGATTTACAGAAATCTCAGATTTCGCTTTCTAAATTTTCCAAAAGCAAATAAATTACACTAGAAAAATATTCCAAGGGATAATAAAAGATGTTGCAGCGCATAAGTTCAGATACCTTGTAGCAATATGTAAAAGTTTATCTATCGAGCCTAAAAGCATAGTTAGCATATATTAGTTTGTTTGCTTTTATTTTTGTTAAAGGTTAAACTCGCAACTTTTACTCAGATTGTTTTTGTTGCTAGAAGTGAAGTACTACCTCTGAACCTGCATCAGGTGACTTAGTCGTGAAATTCTATCAAGATTTTAGACACTCTTGTCAATCTACAGACGCGAAGGGGCAGTGTAAAGGAACTTCTCAATAAGATTTCATGAAACTTCGTATGAAGAAAAGAGATGCAGTACTTCCACTGTATCAACAATCAATAGTCACTTTGTAGATCAAAAAAATGTTTCGCAGTAAAAATTGTGAGGGTGACCTATCGATAACAAAAATAAAAGCTAACACATATATAATTTTGAGCTCATAGATCTTGATCCGGAATTAATTTTGGCACAAACATTATCTTATTAATTAATACTCAATATTTCATAGTCACAGAAAGCTGTTTCTGTCCGATTCGTTTCCTTTTGGTTTAGTTAAGCCTCTGTGCACCTACAGTCAATAGTTTTGCAGGTAAGTGTGTATTTACTAAGACTTCTTAGGTTAAATTGACAAGACAGTTAAATTCTTCAATTTCTGATATTTGACATTCCATACTAGAAGAATTAATGACCGGAGAAAAACTAATTTGATCAGCTCTTGCCTCATTTCGTACAAAACTCTCGTATCAGTGTTCTTGAAAATACATTCGCCCAACGAGGCAAATCCCAAAGCTATTGACCAGTCAATAACAAAAGTATATGTAAACATACCCAAAAACCACATATACCATGGGGTTTCATTCAACCATTACATTCATTTATTATTTTAATTGGGTCCCTTATGTTCCATACCGTATAATATTCAAATCAATTCCTTATACTTAATCCATGCACGGTACCGCTATGGAAATTTTTCATTGTAACGTT
Source organism: Agrypnus murinus (assembly GCA_929113105.1). Taxonomy (NCBI): domain Eukaryota; kingdom Metazoa; phylum Arthropoda; class Insecta; order Coleoptera; family Elateridae; genus Agrypnus; species Agrypnus murinus. Next base: position 76,853,476 of record OV816024.1, read on the forward strand.
TAAGTGGAAACATATTTCAAAGGATGGTAGCTATTATCTCCTATGTATGTCATATTTCAGCCAAAAACAGAAATTAGAGCATCATTACTTTATATTAAGATGTGAAGTTACACGGCACACATGTTTTAATTTGCTAATATTATTATCATTAAATTGCATAACCACACTGTACCAACCAACATAATTGAGGAAAACTTGGGATCAGATAGAATTGATATATGTACTTCAAAACCAACAAAATCTTACTAATAAATTCTTCTTGGTTTCTTTTTTTCTGTACGCAATCACGATAAAACAGCTTTTTTAATGCATCTGGATAATGTTGATAACAGTATACACGTCGGTTCCTTTGAACTGCGTATCGTTGAATAAATCTGAACAAAAAATTCTAAACTATCGACGAAAGCTACCGTCACGTGCGAAACACAACTGTTGAAAGGTTAAGTTATTAGTTTTTCGCCAACTTTGTTGTGGTTTGTGGTCGAGAAAATCTGATGAACTTTTATTAGACAAAAATGCGTTCACGGAAGATTTCATCTTAAATAATACTAATGGATTAAATCTTTTCCGAAATACCTTTATTATTTCTTAGGAAGAGGTAAACCCTTTTTTACAAGTTTATTTCTAAGAATTAATAAAGGATGAAATGGTAAATCTCGTTGGGATATAAGAAAATACAAAAAAATCTGTCAGAATCACGCACAACAAAGTGGGTGTTCAAGCAACGTAGCTTTATGTTTTGATTAAGCTCCTGATAGCCGTAGATTATGGCCCACTGTAATGTAGGTTAGGCACTTTGGTACGTTACTCGAGAACATGAACATTGAATGTTATAAGGATACATAAACACGCGTAAAGGAGCCATTTTGTGTAACTTTATCGCCATTTTGCTGTAGTTTAAAGCAGGAACGGGGTGCGTTCGAGGTGCGAGATAATGACTCTTGATAGTCTAATGACGTCACAGCAAGGGTTGATGCGAAACCAGGGACTAAGGACAATCGACCAAGTAATTGCATTTGCTTTTCCGTTTTAATGCCAAGAATGGAAAATTAGATGATATCTAACAATTCAGCATTTGCGAAAGATCTGCGTTTAAACCCCTACCATTTGAAGATCAAGACTTTTTAAAACACACTTAAAAGCACTAAGAGCACTGTATATGTAAATTAGATAAATTTTAATATTCTTGGCTTGTCGCAAACATTCTGGACCATCAGCGCAGGAAAGTTGCGGCAGCGAAATTCTTTATTAATTACATTCCCGGTCGCTATCGAGCGCTGTTGGCTCGATGAGGCTTTCTAATTACGCCGCTCTACGCTAAAGCGCTGCAATCGCCTGGCAATATGCCATCTAATGGATACGAGCCCATAACTCATCGCGCAAAGGGTCAAATTAATTTGGGGGTTTAGGGAATTGCTTACACCACAATTTAGACGTACAGCTATACTAATAAAACAATGGGAATTTTGCTAATAAAAATAACACAATACAAATATTGAAGTTAGAATCGACGTTCGCCCCCAAATGGAGTGTTTATGTTATGAAATAACACGGTATTGCTGTAGATGACTCCCGTGTGGAACTTCCAGCTCGCAGTATTATCCTCGTACCTGTCTATATTATACTGGGCGGGTGGTTCTGCGGTATATGGCAATAACATTCGATTATCAGAGAACGAAAATGGAACGTGTTTTTATGAACAAAACAATATCGACGAACAAACAAACGTTTTTAGCGAAAGCATTTGAGGAATACTTGGTAAGTTTTAAAATTTTACCTTGCATAAAAGAACGAATTTTAGTGTTTTCGCAATTTTCATCACAAAAATATGTATGGAACATTATCGTTTATAGGGTTTCGATATTTTTGCAAAGCAAAATTTTTGGTTTGTAATGTTCATTCCAATTCAATAGTGTTTCAAAAAACAAAGTATACATTTCAATGTATAAAATAGAATAAGACATAAAAACCTGAGAAATTTTCGTAATAAAGGGATAAAAATCGATATGAATTGTAATAAAAAAATCGCAAAGATAGCTGTATCAAATATTTTCACTGGAAAACATATAAAACTATTCTGGTCAAAACGAAAACCACAGAATCATCCGATATAATACAAGCTGATAATCACGTATCATTTAAATTACGGCAATGCCTAGGGGTGCAGCTATGTCCAGGCTTAACAAAGCTGCAGTCCCTCGGGATGAAAGGGGTTTCTCCCTCGAGCAGAAGGGGTCCGACATAAAAAGAGAACGATCCGTGGAATGGCGAATATACAGCCATAGCCAGTTATGCAAACTATGGTCACTATCTCTTCTATTGGCCATTTGGCTCACGATGGACAATCGTCGGTTAGCTCCCGATTGCCGCTGGGGGACTCATCTAGAAAATTATATCATGTAGCTCGGGTGCGTGTGCTAAAGGGGAATGTTTATAGCGGCAGTTGAGCCACTCGCGCCACGTAGATCGTGTCATTTCCATAAAACCAGCAACAAACGAGAATTAGTCCTCTATGAGCCATGAACTTTTCACAAAACAAAACACACATATTTATATACTTTCATTTTATAAAACACACGTTTTGGGGTTAAGTACTTTCAAGGAAAATTCCCAAAATATATTTTTCTTGTATGAAATGGACGTTTTTTCAGTTAATTCTAATAACATTTCTCATTTTCTGGAACTCATTTATTTGTTTGGTATATTAACATTTTCCCATTAAATCTCTTCTAAAATTAGTCGCTTTATTCCGGGCACGTATTAGATGGACAGCAATGTTGACTATTTATAGACTATGTCCGTACATATACAAAAACTGGTTGTCAGACCATACTGGACCTATAAAAAGGAATTCGACCGATAATAGTTTACTCCATGCTTGTTAAATTTCGCACCGAGTTTCAAATTTATTAAAGACGTACATTTCTTTACAAGATATGCTGTTATTTTCGTTAAGTTTTCAACTATTTTCTAAACTGAAATATATTCAAATATTCCACAGCGAAAGAACAAACATGATCTTTTAAAATCGCGAAGGTATTGTATTCATTTGTATCAAGGTAGGTTGATATGGTAGAATCAACATTCTCACAGATAGAATTTTCGACAACGTTCAGAGGATGAGATAGCGGTTAATTTAAAATTGCTATAAATTACAAATGCGATGACCACAACTTCATGGTTAATATCTTTATTTTAATCAATGAATAGGTCATATATCACAAAGGTGTGTATAATGGGCAATGTTGGCTATTTGCTTGACATGGAGTTTAATTATTTATGTAGCATGTTAGATGCGTAACAATTAACAAGGGAATTCCAATCTACATACAACGTCAGGAAAAAGAACATTTTTGTATTAACATTATTGTACAGTATGACGTACAATTCTAAATTACCTTTTTTTGCAAAAATCTCAGTTGTTAGTTTGCCCAAAACAGCCTTCAACTTCAGTTTTGTTTTTTGTTCTTTGAAACTTTCAAATACTAAATGATAGTAGTTGTTGTTACATATATGTACTTTTTAAGACGTAACACGCGCATCTACGATTTAGTGATGAATAAATAAAAAGTGTTACGAAGATATATATGTATACATATAGAGTGATGGTTAGGGTTGCCAACTTTTGAAAGTAGGAAGTAAGGACGGTCAACAATTTCTAGAAATGTTATTTATTATATTCATTTACAGCAATAAAGATTTTCCAATGCTATTTAAATGAAAACGAAATGCCATTGTAGTAAAACTGCCAATAACGTTAGGGGCTCCACAGATACACGAGTTTACCCATAGTAATAAAGGGATATTTATCATAGAAACCAAAATTTTTCCGAATAATTTATAGAATCGTGCTACATCTAGTTTTGTTATTGTAAATAATATTAGCAAAATAATTTAAAAGCCGATACTCAGCATTCCAGATTTTCGCAAACCTAAATTAGCAGATTTTCGAGGCAACTTACTTATTTTATACCGTCATTGTAAATATACTTATTAAACACTGTAATCAATTAATACGTGAACGTATTGTAATTAGTAATTGTAAAAATTATCAAAAAGTAATTAACAATAAAAAAGAAACAAACAAAAAAGTATGATAAATTACATTCATTAAAGAAGCAAAAGACATGAACAGACAGTATGACCGACTGGAAAACGCGCTGGATTTGCAATTTTAAAACCCCCATTCTATTTCCGGTTCGAGTAATTTTTTTTATAGAATATTTAATATATTTCATAAATAAATAATTTTTTATAATTATAGTATTTATAAAAAAGAATAATTACATAAAATTATCCCTTAATTTTATAGTCGTTTAAACTATAAAAATAAAACTAAATGATTATACTTACCATATTAGTATTTAATTGTAAGTTATTTCGTTTTATAAACATTACAATTATGAAAAATTTTTGATTTTTGAAATATATTAAATACGTTATTAAAAAAAATTACCCGAACCGGAAATTGAACGGGGGATTTGGAATCATAAATCCAGCACGCCTTCCAGTCGGCTATACTGTCTGTTCCTGCTTTTGCTTCTTTAATGGATATTTATCTTTTGTTTGTTTGTTTGATTTTTTATTATTAATTACTTTTGACGATTTTTTACAGTTACTAATGGCAGCACATACAATTATTAATTGATTAATATTAATTAATCAACAATTAAAATTAATTCATTTACGTACGCTATTTCTGGTATCACTGCCCGGAAAGTCTGTTTCTCTGAATCCTCTCCAAAAATAATGTGTGGTGAGGATCTAGTTCGAGAGATTCGCTTACGCTGACCCTCAGCAGATGGTTGAAGTCTGTTTGAGTATAGCCTTAATGGTCAATCAGTTTTATAATGAAAAAACATCAACTGCGGCTGGATCATTAATAATTAACACCGCTAAGTTAATAACACAGACCCACAAGAATAAGAAAAGTCTTGTAGTTGAAAGGTGAGGTACCATACCGTATGCTTTTTGGTGTGCTGAAAACGAATCCGGGGTCAGATTGACCCATCACCCAAGGATTTTTTTAGATGTATTTTTATAAATTTATTAAGGTATTTTTTGAGGTTATGTTGAAATCCTAGGTGATGGGTCAATTCTGACCCGGATTCGTTTTCAGCACACCGAAAAGCATACGGTATGGGACAAAGTTTTGTAGTTGAAAGGTGAGGTACCATGCCGTATGTTTTTTGGTGTGCTGAGAACGAATCCAGGGTCAGAATTGACCCATCATTTTTTGAGGTGTTTTTTGAAGTGTTTTTGGAGGTTATGTCGAAATCCTTGGGTGATGGGTCAATTGTGACCCCGGATTCGTTTTCAGCAAATCGAGAAGCATACGGTATGGTATCTCGCCTTTCAACTACAAGACTTTTTTTACTTTTGTGGGCTTGTGTAATTAATAAGACGTACATTCGGTAGATTAGTTGTTAGGTTGTGTTAGTTGAAATTTATTAGATATTTAGTAAATACACTTCTTACAATTCTCGAGATTGGCTGGCCATTAACATTGGTCTGCCGGTTTACTACATTATACTATACAGACCTTAGAATATAAAACTGTAGGAAGGAACATAATCATCTACCACATACGACCGGGATGGGGTCTCAATATGGCGGAGTAGGTGTTTCCGGTTTTGCAATGAGATATTAGCGATTCTCACTGCCTCGAAATGCGCACATAAACTACATAACCTCAATTTTAGTGTTTTGAAATTAATCTTAAAATATTTTATTATTTAATATTTTAAACAAACGAATACTGACTTATGAAATGTAATTTCCTTCTTTGTATTTGTCGCGGTTTGAGAGAAAAGCAGACCTAGGGTCCTATTCTGTATCTTATAACATACATGTTATGGAACAGTAAGCGTTACGTTACATACGACGGTTATTCTGTATCTTACAGCGATGTAAGCTAACAGTGGTTAAATAACATGTTGTATGTTATAGCGGCTGTTACGTTACGGCTGCTTTCGAGTTGCCGTTATCATCATAACATTGAAAATTTGAGGTTAGATAGTTTGAAAAACAGTTCAATGATAAAAATAAAGAAACTCTCGGAGGCTTTTGACTCGTTGTATATACAGAAAAGTCCATCTTACCATGAGGATAGTGTAGCGGCGACGTTGATTGTTTTAAATAAGGACAAAACCCGTCCTTTCCTATAACAAGAAAGGACGAAGGACACACTCTTAGAAAGAAGGACTGTCCTTCCGAAAAAAGGTCAGTTGGCAACCCTAGTGATGGTTAACACGAGGTTAATGGTTTCAATCATCAGAAATGTTTATTAAAAAATAAAAGTCCATTTTTGCAGAAAATGTAAAGACTTTGCGAATTAATTAGTATACCGAATGATCTGAAATCTACACTGAAATTATGATTACAGCAGAAAAGCATACTTATAACCCTACAAAGGTCACCACACCTGACCATCCAAGTTTTCTGCACAAACCCATATATATTAAACAATGTCGGAGAGTATAAAAGAAAATTATGTGAATATTCTCAGATCATTTGGTGTAATAAAGTCGTAACGACCTAGGCATTTTCTACAAAAATGCACATTTAGCAGTTAACACCTCAACGACCCGATCAACAAGATATATCGTTGTTTTGAATATTTTTCGGCATCACACAACTTTTAGTACCATTCATATCTTTGATTGATTCAGACATGCGGGATTTTATTTAGAGAAGCTTAGAAATTCCTTCTAATAAATTATTATTCAAACTTAATTTGAACAAGAATTGAACTTTCCATTTTACCTTCATAAATACTTGTTTAAACTTTTAATTTAACTATTTTTTTTATTTTTTTAAACGATAAGGTATAGGCTAGTAGTTATTTTAACATTTTATACTTAAAAATCGTTAGAAGCTTCCATATTGTAAAATAGTGGATGTTTGTTGATTCATTTTGCGAAGAAACATTTTGGTTAGAAGCACAAATTCTATAATTATCTATATGTCTGTATTTCTTCAACTTCATAGCGTTCTATAAATTTATAGATTTGTAGAATTGTAGAGTTATAGAGAGTTGTCTCTAATACTAGATTAATCTCCTATATCAGGTCTTCCAGTTCTGAAGATATCAAAAAAAACATAAGTATGGCCGTAGACTTTGAAAAGGCCTAAGGATTTTCCCCAAACTGTCGGATAGATGATAACAACTGTCAAAAATTAATATAGCACTGCAAGAGAAAAAAATAAGTACCTACCAAGATGTGCTTCCAGTTACTTTGTCTAAATCATCAAAAGTTTTCTACGCGCTATTGGCGTTGAGTGTGTGACTGTACATAGTAGATTTTTTGTAAATTTCAAAAAATATTTAATCAAAATTTCAAAGATTTTCTTTAATTCTGCAAGACAACTTGAAAACTACAAGTATTATGTTGCTTTAAATGACAACTAAATAGAAGTGACCAAAAATGGTATAATTTTTCTAAATTTACTTCATTCTTTTTAAGGTATTTTTTCTAAATAAGAAATTCAGTTGTGAAAGCCAAAGTTCTGTCTTTCAATTAAGGTTAGGTGCTTAAAGTAAAATAGCAGTCAATGCGAATATACCGGGTGTAACTATTGACTATCGTACATATGGGTTTTGCATGTAAATTGAAGAGTAGCGGATATTTGCCCACCTAATTATTTTGCAGAAATTTTGCATTTTTTTAACTTTTACATTGAACGTCAAGGAACAAGGTAAAAAAATTGATTGTTGATAGTAAATTATTTGTCATTACATGATATTATACTGAATTATTGTAATTTGTTCAAGTAATAAATAAAATTATAGTAAGATGGATAGATTTGAACACGCTTGTACAACTGTCTCCGGTACACTTTTGATGTGATATGATGATATAAGGTTTAATAATGTTTATTTGTCTAATTCTCAATTAAAATCTTTATGAACGAAAATATACTATAAACATTTGAAACAGAATTTGAAAGTTTCTCTTGAGATGGAGTATTTTTATAAATTAAATATATTTTGTCGACTGCTTGAAATTTATTGACAAAGATTACTGCCCATCGCAATTGTATGGGTGAGTATGTACTTTAGAAACAGCACATACCAGTTTCACAACAGCAACATAAATTGCTTTAGCATGCACACTTTCCCCTACTTTACAGTTACTGCCTTTCAAAACAGTAAACAGCCAATAGAATCGAACTCCAATCGATTTTTTTATTACATATCAGTTCAAACAATTGCATTCACGCCAAATTGCTTCATGACTTGCGCAATCCACAAGTATACAAGTATTAGTACACAGTACACCAACAAACTCAACCAAGTTGCATTCGATTATGTCTCGGATTATATTTTAGCTTTTAATTTACTAAATTTAATTAATTTACATATTTTCAATTCCCGGGCGATAATTTTAATTATTTTTTAAATGAGATTAAACATTATCCATAAAACAGCTTCTTATCAACATACTATAGCTGTCAGCTATCATGTAAATGGTATACCATATACTCCCGACTGTGGAGAAATAAATCAATACAATATAAAAACAAACGTCTGCGTTTTATCTTGCTTTGGAAAAAGCATGCATTTGAACTGCATGCAAGAAGTCAACAACACTAAAAGTCACGAATATTTAAAATACAAATAAAGATGAGTACGTTCAAACAATAAAAAAACCTGTTTCTGCTGATGATTACAATAAAATAATTTTATAGACGAAATGACTATTTTAAAGTGTAAAAAAATTCTGTCATACAGGAAATACTCCTTTTTACGATATTTAACTCCTAAAACACATTTTATTACACTATTTACATAATTAAAGTATTTTTGAGACAAGCTTCCAATTAGGAATTATGACATTTGGGTTATAAAAAGTGATACTTGTATTACTGTTCTAGTCAAGAAAGTTAAGAATGGTTTTACACCCCTATAAACTGACTGTGTCAACAAGCAATAAAGCGCTTTGCAACCGATTCTATTACCGAGGTAATTGTTATATTGAAGTGTTATACTGTTTAGAATAGTAAACCCATCGGAAAAGAGACGCTATATATTACTTTTATTTATTGTTATTATTTTCTTGTGGTTATCATTTGTTATTTGATATTCATAGGTTTGTCAGATTGTTATTTATTGGGTAACCTTTTTCATTTAAAGCCGGTACTAACCTAATTTAACGTCTTCCTAAAACCTAGAACCATTACCAGATAAAATACGGAACGAATTTTAATTTTATTTCACATAATTACATCGCTTTTTTATATTTTTTATGAGATATTCTTTCTGAAGAGTAATATAAAGGAAGGAAATTTACCGGGAATTATTACAAATCGTGCGTTTATGGTTCACGATGAATTTGCCTCATCTCGTAAAATTTTTAGCTAAGATCGTTAAAAAAGCATCAAACAATCCCTCGCCATAGTGTTCTTTTTTACAAAAAATGAATGTTTAACAAACTATTAGTGTCAGATCAGAGCTTGGAACTGTAAAGTATTTGTCGCCCAGTACAAAAAAAAAGCTGCACAAAATTTCTTATTCAGGGATGTGAATTTTAGATTTTTGAGTGCTTTGCAAATATCTCATTTTCCACATGAACTTGGCACTCGAAAGCTGTTACCATATCATAAATGATATTTAAGTATACTCCAATTTTCTTAATTTTTTCGACATATTAGAAACGTATAATTAATTAAACAATTAGCGTCTATCTGGTATAGCAATACATACAGTATATAATATGTATTGTATGTAGCAATTACATGTGTACATTTTGGTCCTGTTATTCTACCGTGTTGTATAATTTCAACTTTCAGGCAGGTACTACTAAATAAATTCAAGCCTAATTTTGGTTATTCCCTTTCGTTTAGAAAGTTTCAAGCACAAGCAAAAGGGTGAAGATTTATGTCCTGGGGTGAATACTAAATTTAACAGAAAAATACTTCTCCACTTCTTTTCTTTTTTTTATTGCTCAAATAAGATATGCTTTCTAAAAAAGAAGAGAACATAGGTAACTAACTATTAGTTAATTTATCATTACTGTAAGTAAAAGTCATTCCCAATTAATTAATTCGTACTCTAGATTTAAATTGACTACATTATCAAGAATGAATTAATTATTAAATAAGATTCATTCTTGTTTTTAAAATAAGCTTTCCTAGTTCTGTTATGTATGAGAAAAACCACTTTCGAATGTTGGCATGAAAGAATTACGATCAATTTATAAAATTAATCCTATACATAAATTTCAAGTTCTGATAAAGTAATTCAAATGTCTGATTTTAATTTCAAAGGATTTTTATTTTGAAATCACCTTATATATTACTACACAGAATTTCAGTGTGTATTATTACATTTTTATGCAAAACGTGTAGACCAGCAACTGTAAGGCTTGAATCATTAAATAAATTTCGAACAAGGAAAAAATGCTGGTGATTAATTCATTTTTTAATTTATAAATATTGAATAACTTTTAAGTAATTCCTAATTTTTATTTCTTCTTTTTTTACGACAGTGTAAAAGTAGCGGATAATCAATGGATGGCTGGATAAATTACAATCTATTTGAATATTCAATAAATTTTTCTTTTATTAAACGAAATTACATGTAATTGGAACTTATCGATGGTTAATTTTATAGACCACTTACTATGTAGGTAAATTTGATTTACAATACCTTTCCATGCAGGTATATATTTATAACATACATACGAGGGGGTATTGATAAATAGTTGGCCTTGAATAGTTCTAGCAGGCAAAAATAAATCGCGTTGCTATGAAAACAAGTTGAAACTTTGACAAGTGGACGTGCAAAGTGTCAGCCCAAAAGGTGATGTTATTTTGAAATTGTGATTAAGAAAAGTAAACCATGTCAGATGAAGATTGGAACTTCAGCAAAATCGAGTATCGTTCGGTTATCAAGTACCTGTTTTTGAAAGGATTGTCTCGTAAAGAAATTTATGGTGACAATGAGATCAATGTCCATCCTATTCAACCATTAAAAACTGGGTTGCTGATTTTAAACGTGGAAGAAAAGATGTCACCGATGGGAAGAGGTCTGGGAGACCGATTTCTGTGTCAACGCAAGAAAACATTGATGCTGTCCATGATATGATTTTGGATAATAAACGAATCGGCCTAAAACGCATATCAGAGACTTTGAATATCTCATACGAACGCGTTTTTCATATCGTTCATAATGAATTGGGAATGAAAAAGCTATCCGCAAAATGGATACCCAAATGTCTCAATGCTGATCAAAAGCGATTGAGGGTGACAACATCTCAGTGGATATGCAATCAATTTAACGATAGAAAATCAAACTTTTTGGATCGCCTTGTTACAATGGATGAAACTTGGATTCATTATTATGATCCAGAAACTAAAGAAATGTCTAAGGAGTGGAAACATTCTGGCTCTCCTCGGCCCAAAAAGTTTCGTGTGCAGAAGTCTGCTGGAAAAGTTCTTGCCTCCATTTTCTGGGACAAAGATGGTATAATTTCGTAGATTACATGGAACATGGAAAGTCAATCACGGGAGAATATTACGCATCTCTGTTAACCAAACTTCGAGCGAAAATTGTGGAATCACGGCGAGGGAAACTTACCAAAGGCGTCTTGTTTTTGCAGGATAATGCGCCCGCCCACAAATCACTTATTGTCCTACAAAAAATCAATGAAATCGGCTTTGAAATTGTCGACCATCCGCCATATTCTCCCGATTTGGCGCCATCGGATTATTATCTCTTTCCGAAACCCAAAAAATTATTGAAAGGACGAAAATTTACATCAAACGAGATGGTAATTGATGCTGTGGAGTCGTGGTTTGCAGAACAGGATAAAACTTTTTTTTCTAAAGGATTAGAATTACTCTTTGATCGATGCATTAAATGTATAGAGTTGAATGGTGATTATGTTGAATAAAATACTATTACTTCGAAAACATGTAGTTTTTTTCTAGGCTAGGCCAACTATTTATCAATACCTCCTCGTATCTTCCAAGTAATAATATTAATACATTAGAGATCAGTGACATAATCATCACTAGAAGAGCTACTTCAACCAATTAGTATTTACAACCGAGGCCATATAATTATTATAGTATCTTCACTTTATATGACTTCAGTTAGTTGCATTATTTAAATTATGTAACATAGTTGGTAGCTTAATCCTACTAAAAGGTTGTGCAACTTCTTTAACATGAATAATAGGGTAATAATCGTTACAATTTTTTTGCAGTAATGTTAACTGAAAGTTAAAATCACACCTTTACCACTAAAGAAAATTAAAACCACCAATAAATTTAAAAAGAAAATGTAGTTTGATTGATAGACTCAATTCTTGTCTCGATTTCGAGACAAGATCAAGACAAGAAGTTGTAACTAAAAATGAAGACAAGAATCGTTAAAAACTTTTATATTCTGGAAATCTCAATTTTCAGCAAACTAGACCATATTTTGGGGGTGAGATCAATAAAATTTTGACTGCCAAAATAACGACCTCTCTAGTACATATTAATTTCACTGCCCTATTAAACCACGAATTTAAGCATAACTGACTTCTAGCAGATCCCACATTTATTCGATTTCTGTGGCTTCTTATTATTAATGACGCTTCTGAAACTAACCTTTCTGCTGAGGCAGATGTATACATGATTAAAAAAAAAATAAAAAGTCAGTGTGCATAGATTCATCAAAATCATATTTTTTTTCTTCAGCTCTTTTGGAAATTATCTCTTTATAATCAGGTGATGTAAAGTAACATTCGTTAAAAATTTCTTCAAATTTATTGATGCATCTTCTAAATTTCTGCCCCACAACGTAATTTGAAAAGTATCTTTTTTTATGGCAACACAATAAATCCAGTAGGATCTTTAGAATTTTACCTATTTATGCGTTCAAAGCAAGTACTAGTTTCCTGTAGACGGTGCTTTGATAGAATTACTTTTTCAAAGTTGTCTTGTCCACAATTCTAATTTATCAAGCAATAAATTAATGCCAATTACTACTGAAGCTATTGTACAGATTTTGTCTGCCGAAAGCATAAACGGTTTCGAATATTGCAATATCTCTGCTAAAACAAGCCAAAAGTTCCTTTAGACGGTCTAAATTTTAGTAAAATAACGTCGTTTATCACAAAGTGTATTCAATGGCGTTTTGAATCTTACAGTCCAATTAAGCATTTGGTAGGTTGAATTTCATCATCTTGTGGTTATATCGAAAACTGCCATTTGGAAATTCATGTTTGCAGTTTCGCAGCATACTCGCAACTCACCAGTTAGTTGCTCTGACCTCTTTAATGTTTTAAGCAAACTTTTTATTTTTGCTGATATATTTAGATTGTCAGCTGAAAATGTTAACGCTAATTGTTTAGTCTAGTTTTGGGATTTTAATAATACTGCAAATTTTTTTGATTTTATTAAAATGTAATTTAATATTTAAAAGCCAATGTGACTTTAATGTAAATAGCGTTTGACCGATCATCCTGCTATACATTTTACTCAATTTTTTGTTGTCTCAAATCACGAGAAGAATCATCGGAGACACGGGATTTCGTATACAATTTCTAAGTTAAGTTCAATTAGAGTTTTATACTTGTTTCAATTTTTTAAGGAAATTAATAATTAAAAAGGCAGTTCTAAACAAGATGGTTTCCTTATCCATTTTTTTTAAAGAAACTAGTAAACTGCCATGCAAATTATTTACAATCAGTTTATAAATAATCAATAAAGGTAAAGGGGATTAATTTCAGAAGGAGATTACCGTTAGATACATCACCCCTCATTCATTAAGTAAACTTGTACTTTCTGCTATTCAATTATATTCAAAAAGGATCTCCATCCAGAATTATCTTATTTACAAATAGGTAATAATATTTTTAAATATTGGTCTTCTTAACCTTTTAATAGCCAACATTCCTTACTATTCTCCTTTTATATAAAACTGTATTTGCTGTATAGAGAGTACTACTTAATTATTTATTTATAAACTAAGTAAATTTATTGTTATTACTGTACATGTACCATATTTTCGTTAGTTATTATAAAAATTAGTATTTAGCAAAGGTGGTTATTTCCGTGCATTTTGTTCCCTTTACAAAAATACGGCGTAAACCTAGTAATTCTCAGTAACTATACCAACTCTAGAATCGGGTTACAGCTCTGAAACTTCATAAGAATCTTATTTATACGCTAAATATATAGATTTAGATAAAGCGAAGCTACAATCGTATGTCCTTAATTGGGAACGTTGGCCGTCGCAGGACGGTAAAAATCCCAAACTTCGTATTAAATATATTTCGCCTTATAAAATTCGGATTTCAGTATGTATATGAAGTTATTACATAGTTAATTGAACGTCTATTAGAAACTACAGTAGAAACTCTTTAATCCGAACCTATAAATCCAAGGCTACTGGATTACTGGATATAGGAATATAAACATTGCTTTATGCCATGGTACTTTATTATAACGAACTTAGCTTATGTAATTTACTAATTTAATTTTTATTACAAACATTTTATTTTTAATTAAGAAAATCAGTAATTTGTTTGCTTTAAGTTTTCTCTTTCTCCTTTTATACCGATGTAGCCTCATTTCATGGTCTTAGTTTCAGTGTTTTTCTATTTCCTGTACCTTTGTCAGCAGACGAGATATATTCTAGAAGATTTTAGTTTTGTTTGTCTTTATATCGCTGACTGTCGATTTACCAACACCGTATTTTAAAGCAATTGGTAAACACTAACCTAACATTTAATTGTTGAATAATTTCTCTGATAGTTTTAATAATAATGTGTGTCTTTGTTTTGACATTTTTTTTGTTTTGTTTAATTGAATAGGGAGAAGAAGTGCATACGTCATACCGTGCCTGACGTCATAATTCTTTCCTCGCAACGCGCATGTTCGCATCGCTCTACTTCGCTGTAAACCGTTTGTTTGACAGTTTTGACACTGTTGACAGTTGGAAGAGAAAACGTGACGCTACTTTGTGAGGTTAAAATAATAGATAGGTACTATCACAAATAAAATATTGAAACAACAATGGGTGAAAGCCATTGGGTAAGTGTTTTTATAGCTTGTAAACATCCTTTTTAACACTATCAATAATCAGAAATGAAAATATAATGTGCCTTATTGAAGTACATGCGCGTTGCGAGGAAAGAATTATGACGTCAGGCACGGTATGACGTATGCACTTCTTCTCCCTATTTTGAACGTCACGAATACAAATTGTATATTAACAAATTTGAAGGAAAAAGGTTTTAAGGTAGATGATTTCATTATACAAACAATTGTCGCAAAACTGCAACGTCAAAACATTTAGGGCGTGTTTGTAAGGGTATCATTCCTATATTTATAGCTTATTTTTTACATCTGTAGCCTTCAGAGGTTTTATTACTCTTTATATTAATAACAAAAGCGTTTGTTGATCTTCGTAGAATTTGTTTGCACCCGTCGAGTCGTAAAAGCAGCAGCCAAAAACTGCATCAGCAATCTGCTATAATCTCATTTGTAATTAATATTCACCTTCCAAGAATGCTACATATTCAATTTTAGTTGGTACAAAGAACTTTCTTGTTCGGATTAAAGAGATTTGTTCGGATTAAAGAGGATTTCGGATTAAAGAGGTTTGTTCGGATTATAGCTTGTAAATGTTGCTGTTCGGATTACTGGATGTTCGGAATATAGTGTGTTCGGATTATGGATTCCTACTGTATCGATTTTGGACAAAGATATTGAGGCTTCATCATTATAAGACTTATATTTGTTGTAGTAATTTTCCCAGATAATTACGGAGATCAAGTGACGACAAGGAGATTTTGGACATGCACGGTTTACTTCAAGTTCTTCTGGGAGGGCTGCCTGAAGATATTTTAGGTGAAGCAGAACTGCATCGTAATGAATTAGGATTATCTAATGCGGAAGATAGTTGCGGAACTAGTAGCACGAAGAAAACAAATGTAGTTGGAATTACACAAGAATTAAGTGAATCTACTAAAGTAGAAAATTCTGGTAAATTTATATTACAAAATATTTTCCTTGTTATCGCCTGTGTTGGTTACACGCGACACCTTATTAACGAGAAATATAGTGGACTGTATTGATAATGATTACTGTTGTGTTGAATATCGCGTATACCAACTTTAAGAGAAATATAAAACACACTAAAATGGTTTTAACTGTTTATTTTTTACTACCAAGCTATTTAACCAACGATACTAAAAAGACTGTTTTTTGACTAAAACTTCTTATACATATATATATAACTTAACAAAAAAGGAAGGGGAAACTATACAAATTGGAAAAACACACTATTTGTTAAAAGGCCCAAGCCTACCTCACTGTACCTAACGGTACTTAAAGAAATTCTAGAAAATGGTAATCCAGCTTATTATTATAAAGGAAGATTACATTGAAGCCGACTTTGTTGCTGCCGACAATTACAAATGCCGTTACCACTTGGCGCCAACAGCCTGTATGCCAAGTATCAGTCTAGATTGAGATCAAACAAATGATGGTAGAACCGTGTCTCATATGGATTGAATTTAGCTATTATAGCATAATTTAATTTTTATCAACATGTGGAGAATTTGAAATTTTAAAGAAATCCTGCAATGGCTCCATTCAAAGTTGGTTGAACCCAAAAGGAAAATAAAAGATGGTCCATCTGCTTTTGTATTAGGGGATATCAATATCAGATTTGATAGTGTGAATCATATGTCTGTTTGTACCACTCAAGGTTCGTGTGTTACACAAAATGTGGTAAGGGACTACAAAAATATTTCTCTTTTGAACAGTCCTATACAGAATATTCCATTAATATTTTTAATTTACGAGTATAATAGATATTTGCATCTAAAATGTTACAATATTAATACATACTAATAACTATCTATATTACGATTGAACTTATCATCTGAAGCCAATGTTCCCATTATGGCAAAATACTATATTTCTGTAATAATTACAGATATAAAAAATGGTAGATTGTATCAGTACGAATGGTATATGTAAAAATGTAGAGAGGTACACAACAGGTGGACTTTAAAAAGTAAAACATAATGGGCAATATTCACATCTCATCAATAAAGGTGTCTTTAACTAAAGTTATGATTAAAATCATCAAGAAAAGAGATAGCTTTATCTAACAGGTGGGAAAAGATTAGAATTGGTCGTCATGGTAATTAATCATGTTATTAACTTAAAAGTGAGATGTGAATAGAGTTATACGGCTAAATGTTTTTACTCAAACGTCCATATTTAAGTATGGTCTTGATCGTTGAAAGGTAGTCATTTCAGAAGGTAAGGGGTTCCATTTCAACAAAGTTTTGATATTTTTCGCAAACACTCTATTTTTGAGGTGGTCTTTTGCATAAATTTCATTACACTGTATTACAAACTTATCGCAAACGACAATGTACTTTTACAACTATTGTTTACAATGTGTTCTCAAAAACACACTCAGAACATTTCTGAATTTGTTTCATTTGACTTAAAATTACTGATTATTTAAAAAAGTTATTGTACCCGAGAATTCTCAAGACTTATAAAAAGACAGAAATAATCCAGATGTATACAAAATTGGGGAGCAGAAAATTTAAAAGTCTTAAAATTGAAACTCTGATAATTACAACAAATTTGTATGTAACAAACAGTTTATGTAATTGATTCTTGTGTAATTGATATGTTATAAATGTATACCCAATTTTTTTTGTGTAATAATCCTGCAGTTAGTCGTTCGTTAACTCCAAGGAGATGATGGAAGAGCAGCTTATGCTGAATCATCTACTTGCGATTCTGATAATTAAATAAAAATAAATAATTAAATTAGAAAAAATTAAGTATCTTATGTATATTATTTATTGTTTATCTTATGTATATTGTTTATTAGTTATTGTCAGAATAAATAAATATTATTATTATTATTATTAAATATTTAAGAGCACTCAGTAAACCAGAAATAATAAAAGTTGTGGGTGCAATAGCAGGTACTTCTTTTAGGAAATAGCAAAGTGACTTACAGGAACGAATCGATTTTTAAAAATTAGAAAATTTAAAGTGGTTTTAAAAAATAAACATTTGAATCTTTGTAAATACTATCTATGTAAAAATACTACCCCGAATTTTAGGCACTATAAAAAAATTATCAAGACTTAGAAACACTAATTAGCACCCGTTTATTAAACTCAAATTTATATTTTTTTAAAACTCGGGAAAATCTACCACTACAATTGGTGTTGCCTTAGACAACTAATGTTAGAGGATACCAAGACATGATTTTAAACTTAGCAAGATTTTAAGCTTAATAATGCAAACAAATAAGTAAATGGTTAGTCTAATAGATGAACGTAAACTATTAACGATGAAATACTATTTATTTTCCACAAATATTCTATTATAAAAACATGAAATTTCAGATACCAATCCAAGTGCTTTTTTATGTTATATGACATTATGGCACATACAATCTTGGCAAAGTTCAATACTTATTGATGCTTTCATGTGTGTACATGTAAAAGAATTCATAAATTGCTTGTATTTATCATATCTACTGATGTTTTTCCCAAGTTGTTACAAAGTATGATCGGTATTTTGTTGTTACGACTATTCATACATCAGGTGCCTAAATAACAGTAACTATACAACCAAAATGCTTTCTACAGAAAAGAAATAAACATAAAAAATCTCTTACAATAAATAATGATCAGTGTGTAACACAATAAAAGGTCTTATATGTATGCTGCTGTAGAATACATACATTATTACAGTCACTGCTATACATCTTTTGAAGTTCTCCTACTGTGCACTAATTGTTATTACTGGACAACTTCAACTTTTTTATTTATTCTACTGGGAGTTTCATAAGGTAAGACGAATAAATAATAAATTAAACTGAATAAGGAAAACTTGTAAGAAGGTTTTGTTCTGTGTAAAGTTTCTAAATCTGTCCAAGTTACAAATTTGCAAAGTCTTTTGGTATTTATGTTTATGGTATTTGGAAGAATTTCATAGCTATTGTTATATTAAAATGTACAAGGCATGATAAACCTGTAAAAAGGATAATGGATTTTAGCAAGTAATATCTCTTGTTCCATTAAGAGACTTGATGTTTGAATATTGACTATGCAGAACCAATTTGCAATTTAGATAACAGAAAAGCAAAAGCTTTTTAGTGTATGGAATTATAGTTTGAAAGTACTTAGCTATATTACTGTACGACATAATGTCCTTATGATTTACAATTACATTTCAAGCGAATATTTTGCTGTATGTCATTGATGTTCTGTGCAGGAAGCAGTATTTATTCATTCAAATAAAATTTTCCCACACCTGTTTAAATGGCCACTACTATCAGTTCATTATATCTTTCTTTACATTACATATAATCACAACAACTTCCTCATTATATTTATGCCATTATTTTAAAAGATAAAAATTTGCCTGACAACTACACTAACCCATATTTCACGTAGGCGATTCAAGACTACCTTCAACTCTTCAAGAAGTTGCAAATAGTAGTGCACATGCACCTGCAGGAGTATCTCCCTAACCTATTGGAAGTCATGTTTGGAAGTTGTAATTTACTTTTAAATGCTGTTGAGCAAATATTAGTTTACAATTTAAAATCAAGATTAGAGACAAAACAACAAAAGTTATGGTGTCATATAGTACAAAATCGCGTGATTGTAGAGTGTAATATTTTGTTTAAAGGAATTTTTATCTCAAAATGGGTTAAATTTATTTTTTGGTTAAGTATTTACATAATGTAATAATTTTATCGTAGTCACGATGACTACTTTTGGTAGAAAACAAAAAAAAATAAATTTGCTTCTGTTTTGAACAGTTGATCTAAAAATATTTGGGAATTGCATAGCTAGTCAAAATATGTGCATAATAAACAGGTCAGTGGCTCTTGTAGAAAATAAAAATACATTGGACAGGTCAGTATCAAAATAATTTGTTTTGGCGATCACGTATTGCTTTATTGTTTTTAAACTGGCCACAATTAGCTATTAAAGCTATAAAGGCATGTAATGTACGTTGTAAAAATATACAATACGTCACAATGCAGTAGCAACAGTGGGGTATTATATGCACTGCATGCAAATTGACGAAAAAAGAAACCTCATAAAAGTGGGAACTCTTTTCTCATGGGATACTTACGCATGTTTTTCTATTCCATGGGGAGTTTCAAATTAACTATGTTTGTAACCAGCAGGGTATGTATAAGTACCATATATGCACGAAAAGGTGTCGGAGTTAATGAAGTATGCAAATTTTATTATCTACACGCTCAGTGAAAAGTGTCTAATTATTTATGATAAAAGATAAACGAATTTGTATAATAACACCTGCATGTATTACAATCTAACAACATTGAATTTTAAGTTACACAACTTTCGTTTTAAAAATAGCTTAGAAAACTGTTACAAACTGTTACTACAAATACGTACTTATTGTTTGGTTTAATTTGTATGGATGTGGGAGGCATTATTTGTGTTTTTTTTCCTCTGCAGTAGTTGTTTGCATGTGCATTGCTTTAAACAATGCAAAAACAAATTATGCATAATTATATTGTTTTGTCGATATGGAGGCTTTATTTCAAATATAACAAATAATGTAAACGTGATAAAATTTAAAATAAGTTTCAGTAAGTCGCTATGGTGTTTACACGTTGCAGTCGCATTATTATGTGTACTCGTATAAAGTAATCAAAATCGATATACAAAAAGAAAATACTGTAATAAATAAGTTAACCATTTCATATATACTTTATATCACTGTGGTTTGTATATCAACAAAAGAATAAAGACAAAAAAATAAAGAGGCTTGTGCCATACTTCATTTGAAGGGTTTGGTGTTTGTATTTATTTATAAAGCCATAAAATCTTGTTTTATAAGCTGTCAAATGATGTATCCCAATATGACCCAAGAGTTCAGCAGTTTAAAATAAAAGAAACAAAATGATATATTTCAAATAAAACCTTAAAAAACAATCTTTTATGGCCCACCCGAGAAGAGAAATTCTGTAAATATCTCGAACAGTCTTCAAAACATTCTTTTGTAAAAAATCTACCCTTTTAAATTTAACCCCATAAATTAAGAATAGAAAAAAGGAGCTTTTATGAAGAGAAAGTTCGTTTTTTTACTGCCGGACTGAGCATTTGTGTAAAGAATGTTTTAGGCTCTTTTATACAGTAAAACGGACGAGTTCAATTTGCAAATCAAACTTATTAAGAATTTTCCACTAGGTCCAGTTGTTGAGTAATTATCATGCGAGTAAAAAGACCTTTCAGAAATATATCATAGCACCTGAGGTTTTATTTAATAAAAGCACTCACTGCATGAAAACGTAGGTAGAAATGAAACATGGCTGGTTCTCTCTTAGCATGAAATGAATCAAGAAAGAAACTGTGCAGAGGTGGGAGAGAGGGGTGTAATTTATATCCCGGTTCCTCGATCAAGCTTGTTCGCTCGAGCAGGGCAGAGTGAAGGGAGGAAAGCTATAAAATAGTTTGAAGAGGGCTCGGGAGACGTCTCTGGATACCATGGCCATGGCAAAGTTCGCACTACATGCATCTCAAGGAGAGATTCAAATGTTGATAGAAGAAAACGATTTTGAATTATTTTATAGTTAACAGTTTCTAAACACTTTTGCAATAATTTTTATTAAATTATGTTTTATAAAATCATTATTCTCGTTGCTATTTATTACCTTATTAGTTTATTACTCTATTAAGTAATATCTAAATAAATTCCTCGACCCACTGATTACACCTTTAAAAGCTTTGAAATACATAATTTAATATTTTAAATTAAATTTTCGAATACATTCTCATTGGAATTTCCTGATCCTTTTCCAATAATATATGACTTTTAACAACCTACTGCAATAAATTTATTTCTTGTGATGTAACAACAGACTGTTAACTGTAGTTTTTCAGAAACCAATGATTTAAAGCATTCATCTGCAATGTATATATTCCTCATGATTTACAACGAATGGTTATTAAAAGGATACAATCGCCTATAATGCCTTTTCTAAATTCTTTTACTATGGTCTCGATAATTGCTTCATGAGATTGTAAAAAGTGGGAAAAGGTTAAAATGAAATCATAAATAAATAACAGCAACAACAGTATAAAACTGTCTAAAATCAGAGTGTGCAAGAAATTCAGAATGGTTAGAGCACAAAATCAAAATAATATTTCAGACTATTTTGCAGATACATGACCATTATGATACTCGTAATCCAATGTAATTGACGCAAAACATACATTGTGTGAACCTACATTGTTGTCAAATACGCTTTGGTGATCGTTAAAAGACAACTACGCCATCGTTTACATTTATTCTTTCTAGAATTTATGGAATTCTGAACAACTTCAAGTGACTCGTTTACAATCAAGACTCGTTAAGATTACGGAGTACAACATTTCTTTTGTTTTCGACGATTGTATTGGATGTGCATGATTTTATTTAAAAACTTAAAAAACTTGTGGAGGTAACAACTGAAATATTTTATTAAATCTTATTAGTCGCCATGGGTGGCGCAGAGGTTTACACCTTCACCCAAAAACGTAATGGAATTATTATGGCCAAAATGGAACAATGGTCTTTTCAAAGCGATTAATACAGTCATATTCTTCTTCAGACCGATTTCTAAAGTGACTGGTTTTGAAGTCTTTTGATCACGCCATGTTTAGGGATTGCCAAGATCAAAATCAGCCAAGAAGAATTTTGTAGAAAACTCGTATTATTAGGCCGAAAGAAACGTGTGAATGTCGCTTGATACTGTCAACCATATGGCTGTCAATAAAGCATCGCGGCCTATCGGTCGATTTTAGGATATCGGAGTTTTATTAGCGAAGTAGGGTCCTATGCAGAAATTAGTTGACTCCTCTGGTATACACCAAAGATTCTCTTTTCAACCATGCAGCTACTAGAACGAGGAAAATTTAACGTGAACAACATACTACTGCAAAAACCAACTAAATATTTACAATAACAAAGTTTTGTAAACAATGTTCATCCTTTTACATAAGGTGACCATTAGTACAAGTTTTACCAAGACAGTACCCCTTTTTAACACCTCTGTACTGAATACACCATGTACTGCTTTTATCTTGGATACAGTATATTACAAATACAAACACTGAACATTTTCAATAAAACTTTGTAGAATGGTTTTGGAAAAAAAAGTATGGTAGGGTTACTTGCACTAGATCGAATGTTCACGTTCAATTGAGTCTAATTTTTCCAAAACTAAACTGTCATATTTGTGAGCGCCATACCATTTCTTTAGTATTAAGGTCGGCAGGATATTCTGGCCATGCCTAGCCATCCTGAAGGTGTTGGAATTTAGAAAATCCTTATAGGTGCCCTCTTCTGTATAATAGTGAGACCTTTTTTAATAGGTGTTTTGGAATACTAGTAACTAAGAAATGTTTGAGTAATCATTTTTATATGCAACTCTTGGCATGGTTCCTTAGATAATGTACCGTACGTAGTATCCGTAACTGAGGGTTCTGAACCAAACCACATAACAGCACTCTATATCACCAGTTGAGGATGTTTTATATTTAGTGCACAATACGCAAAGTGATTGATGACTTTTTCGATGTCTTCGAACAAAATTACTGTACAAAAGTATCTGTCATTGTTAAAACATATGGCAGTCAACTACTTAAATAGCATAATAAAATTTGTTTACTGTAGTGGGAAAATCTACACCACAAAGGACTGAAGAATCTCATTAGAACATTATGAAATAATTTTCTTTGGAATTTATATAAAATAGATCAAATAGAAGCAAAATTATAGATGGTACTTTATAGCAAATCGGCAGTTATTGACAAAAACGGTGTATAATATTTCATACATACATCACGGAATAATGTATTTATTTATATGGATATAGTAAAATGCACTATGGTCAAGGAGACTACTTTGTTTTCTAAAATACTGAATTTAGGATAGTAGTTATAATTTTTTGGCAAACTACGGTAAGTAGGTTTTTGATTGATTTTGGGCGAAGCTAGTGGAATCGCTCCATCCATGCATAACGGATCCTTCTATATGCAATCTGTGAGAATATTTTGCTCAGAAGGATCCAATAAATGTCAGTTTAATAGAAATAAAACTGATGTAATTTATTTTGGCAATCTCCAAGCATTTGGGTATGAACCTTATATAATACAAACTCTTCTTATTCGAAGTTTCGAGATCCTTCTTTTCATTTGAATTGCATCGCTCAAAATGCTTCATAAAATCATACTTTCTCAATTAACCAATTTTCTAGTTTGATCACACTACACAGACCCATACAAAACATATAATAACGAAAACCTGATTAACTAGATTATGGTAAGTTTTTTAAATAGGATACTTTGAATTGTTTTGGAAACTCTATGAAATCAACCTTAACAGTTAGGAAATTTTGAATAGTTTTCACAAAGCACTGACATCAAGGGAACAGAAGTGTTACGCTATTTAAGTTAGCTGTAGTAGTCGTCACTTTTCTAATTGATATCTTTCTAACAAAATGGTTTGTATTTGATAAGATATCAATACACAATAAATGATTGCAGAAGAAAAAGAAAAGTTGTATGTAGTATGTAAGCCTTAATCATAGAATAAGCGTTTACCGGTAAAATAATATTAGTTATTATCATCTCTATGCATCTCTTTCCAGTTAGGACCACGAGGCCTGTGTCTCAAAACTCCTAAAAATCTAAAAGTATTGGAGTTGCATATTAGTAATTTACAGTTGTACTACTCTATGCTCTGAACAAAACGCGTTGCACCCAAGCAGCATTTTTAGCCACCGCTACGTACCAGCAACCAGCGGTGGAACTATAACGTTTTTGCCGTTAGTTACAAGAACGTAATTGCTACGGTATTGTTACGTGCCTGGAACCAAAATGGGGAACAATTCTCGGGTAGCAGATACGTTGCAGTAACCTCTCCGGAACTTGTCCAGCTACCTTTAGGCTACGTAGCGGGAACGTGGCGGCGTAGTAATTGCTACTTTCGTGGAACTTTTTTTCTCTTTGACACATCGTGTCGCGTGTTGCTCTCTCTTACTCTTGCAACTTAACAAATATTCTTTCACTTTCTCTACTAATGCTGCGATCGTGTCACAAAATGGATTACTATTTTATTTGTAATACGTACATAATACATAAAGAGATCAAACGTTTCGTTGTTTTGTCAATCTAGCATACCAAAATTATAAACCATCGCAACTTTTCTGTTAAATGCGATGATGATAGATCGAAAAATAACAACGCGCCTTCTTTAAATATATTTTTTAATAAAAAATGTCTTGAACAAAATATGACAAAAATACTTATAAATTTATAAACATGATAGAAACCAGTTTACTTTATTCCTAAGGCACAATTGTGCACCGATTTGTTATCTTTATTGAGAGTTATTTAACAATTGCAACAAATTGTAAATTGAGTAATAGCCTTCAACATTTTACCAGTAAATATGGAGTAGTTTTGAAAAAGTCACCTTAAAGTAGTGTTAACTGTAAAACGTGTGTATAAAATTTGTGTCACTTTATAAGCAGTAACGGGAACTAAACAAATACTACTTCTAGGTTGTGGTTACCACGAAGTATTAAATAAGTTAAAAATTCTGGAACTTTCAAGTGACTCTTACTATAAAACGACGTCAACGTTTCCGTAGCCACTTTCTAGCTCCTAAAGTCACTGCAAAATTCCCATTGGAACTTAACCTCAAATTTAAACGTCAATCGTAAACAAACAACCAATATTTTTATACTGATTGCTACTTAATAACAATTATTATTTAATTGTGGCTTATTTTAAAATTAAAAAAAAGGAATATGCAGGGCCTATTTTACCATTAGGCGCGTTCCTAGGGCCCAACGGCAAGAGGGGCCCGAATTGGAAAACAAAATCATAAAAATGCACAAAAAAAGATTTTTCGGCTCCGAAATCTCTCATTTACGTGTTTCCACTGCATTTATTAAGATTTCGTTGGCGTTTTTGTATTTGTTTGTTTACTTTTTGCAACACCGCAATCGTTTCAAATGGAGGATAGAAAAAAATTGATACTATTTATATATAATATATGTACTCTCGAGGAAAAAAATGCACCACTCGAAAACGCTCCAAAAATACCAAAATTTCAAATCTTTATAACTTTTTTATCAAAACCGGCGGATTTTGGACGAAAATGAATGAACCTTTGTGTGCTAAAAAGTTTGAAGTGTCTAGTTTAAGGTCGTACGAGCGAATGTTACGTTTAAGCCTTTCCGCCTCCCCGAAGAAAAAAAAAGTTGATTAAAAAAATGTTAGACTTGTACGGTGTACCAAAAAAATCGTGGATCAATCACTGTCGGGACAATAAAATTCAGTCCTTTTTCTGTAAAGTTTTCAAAACTTCGAGTAGCTACGATGATTTGGCGCGAAGTTATGAATTTTTGAAATTCATCCTTCATTCTGTCAGGTGTTTTTCCTCTTCTGCGAGCGACATTATTATCGCTCGAGTTTAAACCTTTTCTTTTCCAAATTCAAAAATTTTGAAAAAAAAAGTTTTTAATTAATAAAAACATTATTTTATTAACGTTTATTTTTTTAACGTGTATCCGCCGACACCACCGTTATCCGATGTGCAAGTGTCTAAATCAATGTTTTGAAATTAATCAGTATCACAAAGTTATTCGAAGCGTTACAATGCCGTATTTAACATGCATAAATTATTGCTCTTTTGGAGGTTAGAGTTAGTACGCGACAAGTCGCATTGAGATATGAGGTTTACCAGTGTTTTATCTCGTACGTGGTCATGGCATCGAGAGAACGGAACTTTTCGTCGTCCTCAAGGATCGAAGACTTGTGAATGCAACTGGACAGGATCCTGTGAGAAGCCGTCACATGATTGCAGAGGACATGGATTTGATACTATGAGTATCCGATAGGAGGGTACGAAATCGTCTACATGAAGGTGAACTTCGTTCTCGTGTTAGAGCTAATGTTCCTCACTCGACGGACCGGTATCGTCAGAAGAGTCAATATGCACTACGGACATTGGACTACGAG
Source organism: Agrypnus murinus (assembly GCA_929113105.1). Taxonomy (NCBI): domain Eukaryota; kingdom Metazoa; phylum Arthropoda; class Insecta; order Coleoptera; family Elateridae; genus Agrypnus; species Agrypnus murinus. Next base: position 76,880,523 of record OV816024.1, read on the forward strand.
GTAATGACGAAAGGTCTTGTTCACCGACGAAAGCTGCTTTTGCCTCTTCCATTCTGACGTACGAGTCCGCGTATGGCGTCGTCGAGGAATGCAATTTGATCGCAATTGCATCAACCTGACGCGTAACTTCAATGGCGGATCTATCATGGTTTGGGGAGGCGTTAGTTATAATGGTTGCTATCAGGCCAGACTTCAACCCAACTGAACATGTGTGGGACAAAATTGGGGATTGTCTGCGAAACCTGCAGAGATCACCAACTACTCTCCGAGTTGGGAATAGAACTGGCACCGTACACACTGTAAAAGTTTGACATTTTTCTCTGCGGGGATTGCGGGGAGCGGAAAGGCTTAAGCGTAACATTCGCTCACCACCCAAAATAAATAAAAAATTAAAGGAGCAAATTCAATTCTTGTGTTAAAATTACGTTATGATTTTAGTTCCTTCACCAGGGCAATTTGAGAAGTTGTTTAGTTTTTAATCAAAATATATTGAGTTTAGTATTTTTTTACGCCTGTTTGCTACTCCTTTCACTCAAATACGGGGCCTGAAATTTGCTAGCTGAGCCTAGGGCCCAACTCAGTTAAAAATAGGCCCTGGAAATATGTTTCACCCTCGTTAACTATATGATGGTTTACCAGTGATCTCATCCCTATTTTTTTCTATTTTGTATTGTAAATAGTTGATTTTGTTTCCACTGATTTCACCTAACTGCTGTTTCAATTTTCTATAAAAGGTGGACGTATATCTAAAATTCTTCTTTTTTCTTATTGCATTTGCCTTTGACATTTTTATTAAAAACTTGCAAAACTACTACCGCTGCAAAAACACAGTTAACCTCCAAATTCCAAACTAACCTACAGGAGATATGCCTCTTTGGAAGTTACTGCCACTTAATTGTAATTTTTTAATAGTAACTGGAATTTTCTAGTAATTCTGATGCAAAATAAGTAGTAAAAATTACTTTCAAGTAATTCTCCTGTGTAGCATAAACGTAAGTTTTACTTTCAATGCTACTGTAAGGTTCCGTTACTTTAAAGGTTAAGCAATGGTGTCAGACCGGAGGCAGAAACTTTCGGTGCTACTTTAAAGTTTTAAAAACTTTAAAGTAGCTCCGGGCAAGTTACTGCTACAATCATAATATCACTTGAAGTTGCAACAACATTCAAGTAATTATACTAAGTAGCAATACCGTTCCATATGCTTTAAAAAGCTACTTAGAAGTAATGGAACTACATAGTTCTAATAAATAGTAGAAGTAACTACATAATTACTAAAATATTCCAAATTGAAGTAATTAAACCTATAAAGTCATAAATTTAGTTGTAGTTACGTAACAGCTACTAAATCAAAGTTCCGATCTCAGTTACCGCTACTTAGATGCTGCTTGGACAGGTAACTCTTTAATTATTCCTTTGTGGGAAGTATTTAAACGTTTATCAATTCCTATGGTTTAACAATTGTAACTTAATAATAATTGTATCTTAATAATACAAACAAGATTACTGCTAATCTAATAAGAATAAAATTGTTCCAACATTCCATATTGCTCTTCCTACTATATTCAAAGCGTTCAAACTATTAATCGGAGATTAGCATCGGAACATCTTTACAATCATATCAATTTTTCTTTGGAAAGTAATACATTGTAAGCAAAGCAAAAAGATACCTATGTACAACCAGTTCAATGCCTTAATTGTAGGCACAAAGAAAATTATTACAAGGGTAACGGATGTGGTTATTCAAGTAACGTTTATCAAGTTAAGAGGATATATAAATTTTACATTTACTATCCACCTACGGCCTTTTTTAGACATTCGATAATACATTACTGATCATGATCAGAGAATTGGAAACAGAAGGCAGTTTGTATCGTATCCAAGAAAAGACTTTCTTTTAAAACTTTATATGACTGTTTAAATAGTTTATATGGTCAGCTATTTGTTTGCTAGAAAAGTTTGACAATAGTTAAGAAAACTGCTTCCTTGGTCATTTTCTTTTCCGTTCTTGACGTGTTACCAACTTAAAGATAATATTGTCCGTAATGGCATATAAAGTAGTTAAAAGAATTTTAAAGGAAAGGCATGCTTTAATTAGGACGATAATAAATTACGAATTTCTTCATGTATCAGACAACGGAGGCGAAATTAATGTTAATTGGAAAGACTTGCTTTCGCAATATAGGGAACGCAAATGCGTTCGTTTCAAAGCTATATTTTCCGTTACTATATCGATAGTATGAAAATTCAAGAACGCGTCATAAAAATGATATTAAAAAATTAATTTGATATAGATATAAAAACTTTCAAACAATGTTTAAATGACAGTTTTATTACAATTTATCTGAGAACCACTGGAGATATTTGAGGTTAACAAAAATTACTTGTTTTGAATATAAAATTGGCCGTTAACCAAATAAAAATCACATTTAAGTGTTTTATTTGCTATAACTTCGCACGTTGATATCAAAACAGCCAATTAAGAGCAATAATACACGATATATGCAGTAACTTGATGACACTGTAATAATAAAATAGCTTTAAAGATTGTGTTCCATATCAACTTCATAGTACTCCCGACAGTTTTTATGAGTTCAAGGTCATTTAACTATAGTCATCTCTATCAATTTAATTTTTCTTGAATTAAATGGCTCCAGCATTCATTAAAAGGTTTTTTTTCTTTTTTAGGCATTCCACGCATTGTTCGATACTGCACATTTTTTAAGGTCATTTGGCGGACAAAAACTCCATGTTTTCTATGCAGCCGCTTGCAACTCAACTCCAGCTGGACACTAATGGGCTGATTAATTCTGGGTAAAAACCAAACAAGCTTTCCTTTGGAACTACATAAATCTGACTTTCAGACTAAACGTGTTCTGATCGTTTGTCACCCACATAATGGTTTTATATTTCGTTTGGGTGGTGGAGGTTTTTTATTTATTTTTTAACGTAAATAAATTTAATCGAAACTTTTATCAAATAACACATACCACACTCTGTCTCATGTTTCTTAAATGGAATCTCCTAACACTCGTAATTACAGAGCTAACTGTAATATCCACACACAACCAAATGAACTCGGTCCCCTGCTATTTAAACTAAATTTGAAATTGTAAAGTCTGTATAATGCTTAGTTAATTGTAATAGAAATAGTAGTACTACTGCTAGCTCGTTAATTTAGTACATTTCGAGCGATAAAAATAACATACCGTGAATTCTTTATTACTTAACGATGTACGTTTTGGAAAAAAAATTAATTTTTGATATTCCAAAAAGTATTTTATCTTTTTGTAACTAAAGATTGTTGCCGTGTTTGACAAAAACAAGAATGCAGGTCTTTATGTGCCATACGTCATCATAATTATTAATTTATTATCCGACGACGGTTTTAGAAATGTGATATGATATCCCATATAAATATAATAAAAGTAAAACAGATGGAAAGTCTTTCAACGAGATCTCAAGTTCAAAGATCAACTATTTTAAATATAATAATATCTTCCACCCAGATTGCATTTATCAATTCTGAGAACTTTCCGGTGATATTGTCTGATCTATCAAATTACATTTGACCACCAAAGCACGTAGGGTGGTGATTAAATTTGGGTATATTAGCATGCAAGCTATTCCCAATTGGTAAGTTTATTGTTTGTTTTGACTAGCATAGCGTCTTATTAAAGTTTTGGTTATAGTATTGCATTTCAGTAATGTATGGCCTACATTTGAAGGAGAGAAATCAAGCTACTATAACTGTATTAAGAATAAAGACAACATACATGTACGACTTTACCAATTTTAAAATTCACGGTCTTGATATTTTTTAACAAAACAAGCTGTGATATTATTAAGTTCAATCTACAGTAACAAATTTATGTGAATTCACGCAATTTATTTTTAATGAATTTGAACATGCGCATCAAGTGGATGATGCTGTGTATACTGATTTGTCCAAAGCGTTCGATGTAGTTAACCATAGAATATTATTAGATAAATTAAATTCATTTGGTTTATGTGATGATCTTATCAAATTATTTCGATCATTATTAACAGGCAGATATCAGTATGTAGAGTATAGAGGATGCCAATCAACTAAGTTCTTAACAGCTAGTGGAGTTACGCAGGGCTCGAATCTAGGGCCAGTGCTGTTCATTATGTTTTTCAATGATGCTCTTAGTCTTTTTAAATGTCATGCTTATGCGTATGGTGATGATTTGAAAATTATTAATTCTATTTCTTCTGCACAAGATTGTATCAATCTGCAAGATGATATTAACCGTTTCATTGATTGGTGTAGTAAAAATGAGATAAAAGTAAATGTGAATAAATGTAAGGTCATAACATTCAGTAGAAAAAAGAACAATATTACATATAATTACACTATCAACGATATCATAATAGACAGATTGCATCAAATAAAAGATCTGGGAATTGTGTTAGATCAGACTTTATCTTTTGTACCTCATATACAGCAAACTTTTACACATGCAATGCGAACGTTAGGGTTTATAAAGCGAAATACAAAGGCTTTTAGGAACGTACACTCGTTACTATCCTTATACTATGCACTTGTAAGGTCTAAATTAGAGTATGGTTGTGTGGTATGGTATCCGTATTACGCGAATCATATCCTAACAATTGAAAGAGTTCAAAAGAAATTTTGCCAGTACGTGTATTTCGTTGAATACGGGACCTACCCGTCACCGCACAACCACGCCTATGAGCTGTATGACCGCTATCAAATGCATTCTCTACATATTCGTAGAAAAGTCGGATGTCTTTTGTTTATGTTTAAACTAATACACGGATTAATTGAATGTGATTTGCTCAAAGAAATACAACTACGTGTTCCGAGACACCACGGTAGATGTAATTTAACTTTTTCGTTACCCCAGTCTCACACAAATTATCATTTTTACTCGCGCTTAAGTAACATTTGCAGAAATCATCATGAAATATGTAGAAATGTAGATATATTTGTAAATAGTATTAAAATATTCGAAAACGCTTTTCTGCTTGGTTAAATACTTGCTCGTCTTATTATTTGTAATTATAGAAGTAATTATTTATGTATGCATTCTAAAGTTAAAATTTGTATTATTGTTTTATGTATGTATGTCCTGTATGGACCTTTGGTCTGTTGGATGCTAAATAAATAAATAAATAAGTTCAATGTTCTCTATCCGCTGATGTAAAAAATTGAAAATTCCCGAGCCTCCCTTATAGGGAGAAGGGGGCCCACTTGCAACTTGTTTTGCTGTAATCGCAAATCACTGAAATTTTGCGATCCCTCGAAATACACTTCCGATTGAAATAGTGCCATTACATATTAACGAAAGCAATATTAAATTGAGCTCAAATTAATCTGCTCTTCACCCTTGGGGTTGCGAGACTTGGGATAGTTTTTACATTTAAAGTTCCCAGTTTCTTAACATTATTTAAATTTCTAATAAATAAGCATTCTAATGAACAAATTCTGGATGCGTTCTGAATTGCATATGTCAAATTGGAACATTTAAACTAAAAACGGCTTTATTAAACGTTAATAAATTTGGTTCTTATAATTTTTTTTAAGTTTTTTGCGATTTCAGCGCCATCTTTCACGATTTGAAAACACGTTCCAAATAAAATCTACATATTACAGGATTTAGAATCTGAATTTGCAATCAAATATAGGGGTTGCATTTAACATTTTAAAGTTACCCCCCCCCTTCTCTTCTAAGGGGGGCTTAGGGTTTATCAATTTTTACATCATCAGATAGAGGACATTGAAGTTAATAATATCACAGCTTGTTTTGCTAAAAAATATCAAGACCTTAAATTTTAAAATTGATGGACCCTGTATATCTGTAACAGTTTTTCTCTAATAAAACAAAATAAATCAAGTTTTTCGCAAGAAATATTTTCTGGAAGTAGCATCCACTCTACTCAATTAAACCTCTTTGCCAAACGTATATTTAAGCGTTTTATAAAACTATAAATTTATGGGAGTGTAAAATTAGCATTGAAAGAGATAATAAATTTTTTGAATGAATTAAATTTCTATTTAAAGTTAGAAAAATGTAGAGCTACCTACTAAGGATAAAAAAATACACTATTTATGGTGACCGTTATGGGAGTACCTATCTGGATGGGTGTGACACATCCGCTATATGTTTCAAATCATAGTAACGCCCATATATTCGGCCATCTCGCTACAATAGTCGATTGGATTTGAATAATCTCACGTTAGAAAAAATGGTTCTTCTCTGCTCAAAATCAATAAATTAGAATTAGTCGATTTTCGCAAATATAACGGATTAAGAAAGCAAAAACTGAGAAAAAAATATAACCAGTTAGATAACCATCAATGACATAACAGACAAAATGGGCCATGGATCCTTCATATTAAAATTAAGCACCCATCATATATCATAATTTATATTTTATATATTATGTTTTATGTTTTTCTTCTATGTATTTCATCCAAATACTAATAGGCTTGAGGTAGTGCCTTGAATAGGATAAAGTGGCACAGATTTCATTTGGAAATCTTTAGTTTACTGGAATTCGAAAAACAGAAAAAGTTGAGCATGTATTTGAACAACTGATAAATGATAATCTTCATTAAAAGCGCAATTCTGGATTGCCTTCGACAATACATACTGAAAGATATGGTATCAAAATGTAATCAAACTCACATTCGTTAATTCTGCTGCTCAAGTTATTACAACTTTAAAAATTACTAGAACACAAAAATCTCATTTGGAGACTTATCAAACTCAATAAATATCTTGTGGCAGCTGTACCTCTTTTAGGGCAACAGTGCCTCAATGTAGATAAAACAAAAGGAATGATTTTTAGAACACTACTCGAATATAGTATATATTACGTATTCCAAGTGACAGTTGACAAATTAATGTCACTTGCTTTACGAAGAAAAATATGCTTCAGTAATATCTTGATTTGGGATTAAGAATTAAATAGTAATATTACATAACAAAAACTGCTGTAAGATACTATTTTAAGTGTCTTTAGACATACTTTTCCCCTAGCACATTTAATTCTTAAGAAATTGGTTGCTCAACGTAACTAGCTCAATTTTTCGACAACTGTTCTTAGAATCTTGCATAAAAAGATTTTGAACGACATTAATAAATGACGTTTTGGAATAATTTTTAAAGTAATTTTCTATTATTAAGACCGCAGTGCTAGTTGTTCATTGAAACATGTAGCTTTGACCACTTCTCATGAGATTCCAATACATGTCCTTGAGTAAAAAGGCAATATACCGTAATATTCATCCTGTGTGATCTGGTCTTTGAGGGTCAAATACAGTGAAGTCTCGTTGATCCGAATCTACGTTAATCCGAATATCACTATAATCCGGACCAGCAATTTATTTACATTGATTACATTGTAATCCGGATTTAAGGTTTTGATAATCCGAACTTTAGAATTAATTGTTTTTATTCATCAAGTTTTGTTTACAGTAACGGATGCAATGGGTATTCAGATGTGTAATTTGATACAAAACTACCGTTGTAGATAGGATGAATAACATTTTATTTATGTTTACGTTATATTTATGTCTGACAAATTCTTATTATAAAAAGTCACTTATTTTTTAAAAGTGGTTACATTGCAACTTTATAATTCATATTAGTTACAATGGTTTAAGTTAAAAAAGAAATGATTCTTCTTTTACGAATTACGACTTTATGTGTTTCCGGCATACTGCATATAAAAAGATTTTGTGCTAAATTTAAAAATTGTTAAATGTAAAAAGGTAACCTTAAATATTAAACATTTCCAGATTTGTCACAAAATGTGAAGGGTCATTAGAACAAAGTTAAAAAAACGTTAAAACCTGCGGAATATCCGAGATGGAAGAAAAGTTGTTTGCATGGTTTTAAATATGGTAACTAATGATACATTCCACGCCGATTCGACCAAAGTTGGCGGGGTACCCTCATAGATTTTTTTTTATATTTTGTTCACGTAATGCCCTTTCCAAGCCTTGTACAAAGCTCAAATATTACTGCCCATAAATACACCGTTCGCGAGATATAGAGGTTTATTTTTTCAGTTTTAAACGTACATGCCTATATTCAAATGCTATTTACTCGGCTTTCGTATTAGTTAGAAAGGTCGTTTTTTTGCATTTGAAAGGGAATCAAATGGACTATCTACGGTAATTTCTGTTCGTTTTTCCAACATTTGTAACATAGTATATTAACCGAGTTTTGAACAAATTTTGACTTTTCTCAAAATCGGTTCCATTAATTTTTTTCAAAAGAAATACAACTATTGTATGCAATGTTCTTATAATTGCGTTAAGATTTCAATTTGGTATCTTTATGGAGTCAGAAGTTATGAATTTTCTTCTATAGTCGTGAGAACAAAATGTTCTGAAACGACATGCACTTGTATAATGAACAGTGAATATAACTCTCAAAATGTTTCGTTGATTTTCTCCAAAAAAATCACAACTATTGCATAATATGTCCTTATCATTGTAATAAAATTTCAACTTGGTATCTCAATAGAATCGGAAGTTGAGACATTTTTTCTGTAGTCGTGCGTATACACTTTACACACTGCAACAAGAATTATCCGAAGTCCACGGGACACAGTTGCGAGCAAACCTATTGTAGGTATATATTACATGATAATACAACGAATTATAGTAATTATTACCGCTTTTGTTTTAACAAATCAAATTCGAAACAATCATTTGAAAATCATAAGTTTTCGCTACAACTTTTGCGATACGAAAGATCAACCAAATGTTGATAAACTTAATATTAAAAAAAGATAAGTTTTGCTGCAAATTATAATTGGATTTGAAGCACATGAGTATTTTTGAACCAGCTATTTATCAGCTTCAGAAGGCTTCCTGGGACGCTAAAGTTCCATTCTACTCTTCCTGTTGGTATCGAAATTCTTATTCATTTTTAAATGATTGTTTCGAGTTTGATTTGTTAAAACAAAAGTAGCAATAATAATTATAATTCGTTGTATTATCATATAATCAGGGTCGGATCCAGAGAATTATTGGGGGGGGGGGAATTTTTGGAAAAATAGTTGTTTTAATACATAATAATTAAACAAACATTATTTGACTGTATCCTATGTATATTTATTTATAAATTTGGGGGAGGGGGAATTTCCCCATTCCCCCCGCAGTTAATCCGCGCCTGTTATAATATATACCTACAATAGGTTTGCTCGCAACTGCGTCCCGTGGACTTCGGATAATTCTTGTTGCAGTGTGTAAAGTGTATACGCACGACTACAGAAAAAATGTCTCAACTTCCGATTCTATTGAGATACCAAGTTGAAATTTTATTACAATGATAAGGACATATCATGCAATAGTTGTGATTTTTTTGGAGAAAATCAATGGAACATTTTGAGAGTTATATTCGCTGTTCATTATACAAGTGCATGTCGTTTCAGAACATTTTGTTCTCACGACTATAGAAGAAAATTCATAACTTCTGACTCCATAAAGATACCAAATTGAAATCTTAACGCAATTATAAGAACATTGCATACAATAGTTGTATTTCTTTTGAAAAAAATTAATGGAACCGATTTTGAGAAAAGTCAAAATTTGTTCAAAACTCGGTTAATATACTATGTTACAAATGTTGGAAAAACGAACAGAAATTACCGTAGATAGTCCATTTGATTCCCTTTCAAATGCAAAAAAACGACCTTTCTAACTAATACGAAAGCCGAGTAAATAGCATTTGAATATAGGCATGTACGTTTAAAACTGAAAAAATAAACCTCTATATCTCGCGAACGGTGTATTTATGGGCAGTAATATTTGAGCTTTATACAAGGCTTGGAAAGGGCATTACGTGAACAAAATTTAAAAAAAATCTATTAGGGTACCCCGCCAACCTTGGTCGAATCGGCGTGGAATGTATCTAATATCCTCCGAAATTTTGGCCAAAAAGGCAAAGCATCTATCCAGCAGTGTGCGGTGCATACGAAACAGTGGAAACAGTCGCGATACGACGTATGCGCTATGACGCTCATACACATAGTACACTGTTTCGTATACTCTGCACGCTGCTGTGACTTTATAAAAGATGTTTTCAAAACGATGACGTCAGGGCAGATTGGATACTTAATTTAAAAAAAACACAATTTGCGTGTGTTAAAAATCGCGGGAGAATAGCTGTTCAATGATTCTCACGCAGTGAAGCCCTTTAAGAAACAATTGTGATGCCGGAAGATTTACAAAAATCATAACTAACGTATTAAGTTCAAAAAACTCGGAACAAGCAAAAATCACCGCCTTTTTTGGTTAACAACATAATCATGCGGAATATTATTTTTTGATTTTTTAAACCAGTTTTTGCATAAATATTTTTGTAGTTTTATTTATTTTTAAATAAATGTTTTTGCAGAATGTTTTAATTGCATTTATGTACAAATATAACATTGTAACTCTGCACGCAGTAATCCGGAAACCGCGATGATTCGGATTGCCCCTGTTTTATTTAGTCCGAATTAGCGAGCCTTCACTGTACTTTATTAAATATTATAAAATTATCATCTTGTATTGTTAAATGTCCTATAACACCAAATATTTTTAATATTCCACTTTGTTTATTAGAGGTATGTAACAAAATCTACTCCTTCAAGTTATTGAATATGCAGCATGTGAAGCTATAATTGCAGAACAATTTATTGCAATAGATTCTGTTCTAACAGAACTGTATGACAAGTTATTAAACTTCCTCTATGTTGTGAACTTGCAAGCACCACAGTTTTAGTAGAATACTCTTTCAATCTCCTTTAATACTCTCTTCATAATATTTCCAAGTTGAGTTTGGGTAATTCGGACAGTGTACCACATTATATCATATTGTAGGTCCTTTGGAGTTAAAATATTTGGTTAATTAGTATACTTATCGATTTACCTGTTTAGTAATCTTCAAAAAATTTTGGCTTTAGTCCTATCCTTAGATCCCGATACGTTAAGCGAACTATGATAGCAATATAGCTTTTTTAATTTTACCAACCAGGTACTGATCTTCAGTTGGGCTTGTTATGCTATATCCCCGTTATGTTAGAAAAATGTCTTATAACATAGAAACTTTTAATACTGAAGTTACACCACATCATAATAATATACAGCAGATTCGCTCCATTGTCGGCTAGTTTCTAGAATGCACACACCATCTAGAATCACAGCATAACTGTTGTTCCGCAGCCCGCCAACAGCCCGAGAATACTCTTATATTAGTGAGAGTGCACCTGCTGTATTGTATTCTTATGCTGTAGTAACACTATTCCTACCTTGTCAGAAGTACAAAATGAATAAATTTGTTTTTCAAGTTATTGAGTATGTAGCAGGTGAAGCTATTACCTACGGAATAATTGATTTAATTACCTATGGAAGAGCCAATTTTTTCTAACCTAACTGAAAGACAATTTCCTAAACTTCCTAGAATAAATATAGTGATAAATATTATTAAAATTTAAAAAAACAAGATCAATTCATTTTGTCCACACATCTTTAATGGGTAAACCCCCATCCAATTGCATTACTTACAATTATACATACCAGATTTTTTTTATGATGACCGCTCTTGTTAAATGTATATTATTTGATAGTACTTTTTAAAAATATGGAAGCTTCCAGTTGAAGACCGTCATCAAATCCACAATTATCCGCAATCATTCTTTTCTCAAATTTCTGTTTGTAGGAGTCTAAGCATAACTATTAAAAATGTGGAATTATGATTTTATTTATTAAAATTATTTAGTTTATCTAGAATTCCCAGACATTTTTAAGGTAAGCAAATCCTTTTCGAAGTCTGTAACCAAAGCAATTTTTCAAAGTTGCCTAATAAAAGTTATTTGATACACTTACGACAATAGCTTCATTAGTTGCAGACTATACAACCACCATTAAAACCACACTTCACACAAAGTTGGCAGATAACAGGAAGAACATAAAACTTTTACAGGTTCCATTCTTTCAAGGGTTTGAAGGGCTTTTATAGACAGTTTCTCATATTTTTACATTTTCGACAAACAGCATTTATTGAAGGATATATATATTAATGGAAAATCAAACGGTTTTTTTCGAATGTATTGGTTCTGTGAATGATTCTTAAATGATACTTGCCTGTATAGTCTTTGCTTTTGAAATATTAATAATGTTTGGCAATCTTTTTAGATTAACAAAAAATAACATACTAAAACGAATTAATGATATCAGTAGAAGGAATTCGACTTCACTTTGGAGAATCTTTAAGACAAACTTTCTATTTATTTACTAAAACTTTAGATCTCTCTAGTACACCGTCATTATTGTTATCTAAGCAATGTTGTTATCCATGATTAATACGCATGACTGAATTAAAATATGAGGAGTGTAGCTATATATAAGTACATAAATCAGGTCACCAGATTAATCAAACAAAAAATAATACTCAGCAAATAATTCTACAAGATAGTATATGTAATTCGATGTAGAATCATTGCTGATCTTTCTGATAGATAATATTTTTGCATAGGTACTGATGGTTAAGTCAGTTTCCAGAATCTTTCTTTTAACAACTATTCTAATGTTTCAATACACTCGTTACTATTTTGAAAGTATTAGAATTCGAAATCAAAACAGAATTTAACTGTAGACGTCTATCTTTAGGATGTTCTTAACAATACACTGTAGAGTATTAAAACAGAGGAAATATTATATTCCATGCTTGTGCTGTAAATCAAGGTTTCTGTAACATTATATCTAGATAAGTAAATTATTTCAATGACGTCTCGTATGTCAGCACATGCACTGGTCAAAACATAGCTCAAGGCCGGTCACGTTCTTATTATACTAACAAAAACAAAACATGACTGCGTCTGGGAACTCCTATATTGCATTCTTTCAACCCAAACCAAAATGCAGAGAGCTTAATTTTAGAACTTGTTTGAAGAAAAGTTCTTTTTGTCTTCTTTAACAGTGTCATTTTTGAATTTGTAGATTTGCTCGTTAATTATGAATGAATAATAGTCTAGTTTGGCAATTTTAACCATGCAGAATGTGGATTGGAATAACAAGAAAGGGATGTGCAATGAAATTCCAAATATATCAATATTATTGTCTATAAATTAAGTATTTGTTGATTGTTTTGGACAGTGTTGTGCCATTTTCTATATGTCTATTAGAAAGAAGCGTTAGATAGAATTATTAAAAGTTATAATTAAGTATATGCAATCTGCACATGCCTACATATATCATCAGCAAATTATGTTTATTCAGAAAGAATTAAACCAAAATTATTTTTTCCGGACACATTAAAATGCTTCTAACTGTTTCACAAGTGAAAGTTTACGAGGCGATTTGGATTTTACTACTTTTCTTTATGGCTAAAAAATTATTGGTCACACATATCTGTTACAATACTAAATTTAGCTTCTTGATAATTTACACCCGCATGTAAAATTATCATAGTAAGACATTTTTTATTGCTATTATTATTGCATAAACAGCCGATAACTGCCCAAATAAATTTATGCCTCCATGGTTCTGAGCAGGTCTATTATAACACACTTTCCTCAAACGAATACCATGCTGCCAAATTTCGCGGCCTTGAGAGTTCCGTCGCATAGATTATTTATTTATAATGTGTGAAAAAATTTAGTACAGACAATACAAATGTTTGTTTAGATAACATTTACTACTACAGGAAGCTTGATAGTAAATAAACATGCATAGGAATTTTCATTATTTACGTGCGTACAACCAAGTTCTCCGCATTTTCAGTTCATATAGTTTTAATTTTTATTGCACTTTTACAAAGTATAGTGTTTCAAGAAACGTTATATTATTATTAAAATCAAGTAGCGCCTAACAAAATTAAACTTCACGCAGGGAATGCTTATAAAATATATGGCTTTACAACAGTCTAAACTTCTACAACCCGGAAGTAGCAATGAACACCATTTAAACTAACATAAATATATCCAAGACCATTTTTGTGCTTTATAGGCTCACTAGACTCGAGAACCATTTTATTAGAAACAATCTCGGGGATAAAAATGTTTGTCTGATGTGTACAATATCTCGGAAACTAAAAAAAAACTTAGAAATAAAATAATCCAATTAAATAAAATGCAGATTTTGAATCTATCTACTACAATGAAATAAATCTAAAATATTAAAGAACCTTTATTTAAAAAGGATTATTATTTTAATTAATGAAGGTTTGTTTTTCGCTATTGTACAAATTTAAGAACATTTATTAATAATTTCAAGGTTAGCTTGTTTATATACCTTTGATCACAAATTCATTAATTGAAGGCTGGGAACCAAATGCAGGGGATAAAAAGAACATTTGGAAAGTTTTGATTTATTGTTGGGTTAATTAAGAAGTCCAAAAACAATTACAGTTGCACAAGCTAGTTTTTCTAAAATTTGCAGGCCGCTTCAACTCGTTTTTTTTTTGTTGCAATACGTCAATCATCCGATATTTGCTTGATACTAATTTCTAAATACATAATATTTAACTGGTACAATTAACCACAGATTGATTTTCTCTAAACTGTAGGTCAGAGCTGCAAATTTTAGAAGCAATCTTGATATTTTATTCATACTAATTGCTCAATAATATTTAACTGGCACAATTAATCACAGATCAGTAAAATTTTTCTCCACATTCCAAATCCGCTAATAAATACGCAAATTCATTTAACTCAAAATCCTAGCAAAGTTGACAGTTAAGGCGCTGCTCAAAGTAAAAAACATGTACGTAAAAGCATCTTGACAAGCACTTATAATAGTTTTGTCATGCCACCATTTAGAATTGAATTATTATACAAAAGTACAGCGTATTATTAGTAGTTTTATCAATGTTAATAATTCAAATAATGTTTTATAGCATGTTAGGGAGCTCCTAACATTAAAAACCAATTTTCTCAGCCAAAAGTACTGTTCTTGCAAATAATTTATAAAAATGTTATTTTTTGGCAACCATGGAGCAGTAGTGATCTTTTTGCTTTATGATCTATTACCAGCATTGGCCATGTAAGATATTGCTATAGTGACTGTCTATTTAGTTTAGTCATCAATCAATTTAATATAAATGTGCATTTATATTTATTGTATGAGACTTGCTGATTCTAGTTGCTTTGTCTAGTGTATGGGCCAATATACTACATAAAATTGGAATGTATCTAAGGATAATTGACTAAAATTCTTATAGACTAGTTAAAGTTCTAATCAGCATCATGGTATCATGTTAATACATGATACACACAAGCACAACTATTACTAATAATGATATAATACTTCATATTCATATACCTGTCACTAATATTGATTACATTTGTTATGAGCATCTTATTTCATCTTTAAAACTTCACAAAATAGTCTGTATAGGTACATCATGTAATACATTTACCCATAGATATTGTTTTCTCTTTAAAAGAACATGCAGTGAGTGGTTGAACTAATAATTCGTCAAAACGCATCAATTAAAGTAAGAAATTGAGTGCTGGGCTGCATTGCTTAGGTAACTTAAATTTAATCAGAACTGTATGTGTTAAAGGAGGGAGGGGGATATCTACATGAGCTGAGTCAGAAACCAGGAATGATACAACAAATAGTAGTAGCCAAAACCTAAGCAATTGGGTTTGGTTTAGGTACAGATCAACTTGTTTTAAAGAATTGAAGTAGTATTAGGATAAAAGTCAAGTCAGATTTCTCTTGTCATTACTGATTCTTACAGCATTACAAGAATAAGAAATGTACTTTAAATGATTTATTAAAATACAATATTCGAGTATATACATAGAATATACAGTGAAGGTAAAACGTTTCTTTGGGTTTGAATTCCCATGTGCAAACAAAGGAAAAATAGCGAATAGTAATACATCTGAGAAAGAGAGATATCATCGCATACTTGCCAAGCTTTACATGTCAGCATGACAAACGCCAGTAACTTTTAAAATCTCTTATCTAGAAAAACGTTACTCGGGCAAGTATGCCATACATGCCTATCTTTTTCAGATGCTTTGGCTATTCGCTATTTTTTTACTCACACATGAAAATGCACAATGCAAAGTGAAACTTTATCAACACTGTGCATAAATTTATAGCTTTATGTATCTCTCTGTATAAGAACTACGATTATTTGCAGGCAGCAATCGTTTGGAAGAAAAGAAATATTTCTATTTATAATATTTAGAACTATTTATTGTATCTTGTAAAAAGGCCACCAATAAAGTTTGTAATGATGTTACAAAGTATATAGTACCTCTTTTACCAAAGTTCAGGTAGTCAATAAACTCGTAAATTTTCGTACACTCACCATAACAGGCTTGTACTGTAAAATGTCAATCTTTTGAAATTACTGTTTATTCTGCGAACATATTGGGTAAGCGATTGATTTATAGATATTACTTAAACAGTTTTTGTTTTTTCTTAACTTCTCATGTTTTTAAAAGTGACGATGAGAAGTGGTAACTATATTCGAGTACCTGAACGACACATTCAATGATTCATTCATTCATTTAAAATCGACAAAAAACAAGTGCAACTTACAATTCTATTGAGTGTGATTAAATACAATTATATTAATTATAAACAAATGAATAATGGTTCCATTGAATCACAATACATATTTCATATGAGAACGTTAATCGATGATGCCTTATAAGCAACTGTTAAATTGTTACTAATTTCCTATGATAAAGAATACAAATCACTCATTCTACTTGTGACCTATGAAACAAAGGCAGCATTTATTTTTTTCCTTTACCAATTTGTGCTCAATATTTATTACAGAATTATGATGATGATCAACAAGGGTCTCCTATATGTACTTTAATTCAGATTTATATTTGTCAATTTAATTCACAATGACTATTAATTTAGTGACTTTTAAATAGTTATATTATTGCAGCTTTTTTTCTATCTTGTTAAAACAAATTATAGCTAAGTCGATTACGCATCTAATCAATATTTATGTAGTGGATCATTTTAATGAGTAATTATTTACGAGATTAAATTATTTTTAATTATTTGAAAACATGATAGTACCAAAACCAATTATTTTCATATACCTACTTTTTTTGATTATATGCTTGAATGAATCAGTGGAGGCCTAATTCCTATAAACCTATTCTAGCTGAAATGAAGGGAAACCTGTTGCTATTTTTTTCCTTTTTTTGCTTTCTAACAAATCTGAACTTATGAAAATACAACTCTCATTTGGACTATGCTACTATACATCTTTTGGGCGTGTTCAGAAGTACAGCTATTGTAGTCTCAACTTCCCCTTCAGATCGACTATTCTCTCTGTATTATTATTGTTATTCCTGCCATCTAGTTAGAGACAGAGAAGATTCTTTTTGCTCTTATAAATGTTATGTGGATATTCTTTTTTAAAAAATAGCTACTCTTTTCAGAATTTATGCGATTCAGAATATTGTTAAATTTAGAAACATTGAGCATCCTAAATCAAAATGATAATTAAGAAATGGTCAACCCATAGAAACTTGAATTAATAGTCTTTTAATAGGACAAATATTTTTGTTTATTAAAAGAGGTTTAAATAAATATAAAGGAGCTACAGTAGAAATAATTTCAATCAATAAGTTATAAATTATTGAATAAATTAAGAGCAAAATAATTTTACAATAGTCAAAGTAAAATAAATAATAATTATGATTAGGTCGGAGATAATCTAGAATTTGGCATACTGATCAGAATAAACAAATACTTTCAAATTTTGTAAATCAGGTTATTAGGTTCCCCCCTCATCTTATTTTTGGTTCATTGTTAAAAATGAATTATTTTATTATCATTGTAAAATAATATTATTTATTATTATTTTACATTGAAATTTCCCCAAATGCACTACTATTAAATAATGCGACAATATTTTGATTTTCTTGATCCCTATAGAAAAGACCCTGCATCTTAGCATGAGGGAGTAATATTTTATTTTTAGAGATGCACCGGCGTTGATTTGCCTTCGGTATTCGACCGATTCGAGTAATTCGTAACAAATTCGGTTATTACCGAAGCATCGCCGAAGTAAATTTTATAATTATTCTATCGCAATCTGCCTTATTTAAAAAACTGAAAACTTGATTATTTAGCGGTTGACCAAAAGAAAATTTATGTTTTTGAATATGCCACCAGCATTTACTTCATGGGAGATTACGCATTACGTAATGTTTATTTTTTATTTTATTCAAGTAGGTACCTATATTTTATATTATTTTATTAAAGTAAATTGTTTAGGAAACGTAATTCTGGGACACCAATGGTTGCATTTTGTTGACTGACACAATTTTGTATTCAATAAAATTAATCAAAACTCAAATTTCTATTTTGCTTTGGCTGAATAGTATTTCAGCGCTTCGGTAAATGTTAATGACTAATTATTCGGCATTTGGACAAATGCTCTTCTATTTTATTTATTTTTTTAATCAACAGTTTGATTTCTTAGACTTAATATGCAATAGTTGTTATCAGTGGTAAACAACACAATATATTTTGTTTGTTATTGCACAAAGTGGATTAGGTTGGCAGAGATATTTGCAGAAGCTTTCCTAATACTTGAAGAAGAATATGCTGTAAACATGTAATACCAAACTATTACTGAAATATAGAAACTTCTATTATGTCGCGTCTTTGAAGCATGTGAAAAAAGGAAAAAGCAGTACACTACTTTTTAAGTAAGTAGTAATACTATTTTTCTAGTACTATTAAGCTATGTAGTACTAAGAGTAGTAAGTTCTACTTTTTCTTCTGGGAAGTTTAGTTGACCTTTAACAAACACAGACACGTTGATTATTCTGAAGTAAAATGAGAGGTTAAGCTACATACAATTTTGGCAGGAAGTACCATGAGGTTGACAGTTAATATGAAGATATGCCGTGGAATACATACAGACAGTTTTTAGGAATTATTTTTCTCGCCCTCTTAAGAATTTTTGTCGAAATGATTGTTATTTTAAATCTGTGAAGCAATAACATTTCAAGCAACAATGCTTTGATGCAGGACCATGATTATTATTTTTTTAATTTAAATAGAATTTCTTTTTGATTTAAATCAACCATTTATCTATTTCCTTGCTTTTTTTTATTTATGATAATAATAATTGGTTAGCTATATAGCAGTGCCATATAATCATCAGCGTCTGTTGACTTTTTTTCTAGCTTTGGGCTGGTAGTTCTGTTCTACCTTTGGGCATTCCACAATACGCAACCATCTCGGAACTGAAATCAGGATTTCATAAAATCTTTATTTTTAGCAGTTATTTAAATAAAATGATTTAAAAAATGTAAAGAATTGCATTTCCATTCATTTTTACTTAATAAGCACTAGGAGTATGTTGAACAAATAATCTTTGAAATCAGTAATATTAAAGCAAAAAGTTCTTTGAATATTCTTGAATTTGTATAGTAACTAGACGTCAAGATATGAACATCAAGATGAAGAAAAGCATCTGCTAAAGATCCCAAAATAGATCTTTTTCTCAAAAGTGTTACTAATTTTGGTATGGACCGACATTCATCAATTTGCAAACACAAAAAGTTACAGTTTGGTGGTCATTAAACACTATTGTTCCAAATTAATACCATAAATGAAGATTTTATCAGAAAAAGGAAAAAATAGAGTAGCATTCTTCCTTCTATGGCCTTTAAATCTTTTTGGCATGAAGATAAATAAGAATATCAAAATTATAATATGTAAACAAAATATAAAAACTATTCCTACAAAGACAATATGCATCTTACTGTTGGGAACATTCTTAATCAAAATGTTCCCGTAGTAAAAGTTTTGGGAGATTGCTTATAACTAATTCGGAAACTTGATCATCTAATTATCAAATCAAAGTTGATAAAGTAAACTTACACTTCCTTTTGTATCTAACTTGGTCTTTCATAACAGTACTGCCTGATTTAGCTATCCCTCTTATTATTTACAAATTATTTTAAACACAACATATGCAAGTTGCACGAGAGTTACTTAATCGTTTTGAATTCTACGAATTAAAATATTTCATTAAATGTTTTAATAGTTCAGAAAACTAGGTGTCTGATTTTAGCCATGTTGAGCAACAGATTCAGTTCTGATTTTATGACATAATTAGGCAGATTAAATTAAGTTTCTATCATTTGGATTTTAATATATAATCTTTACTGCTGATTACAGAAAGGTAATACATATTTGATAACTACAAACAAATAATAAAACAGTATTAAATTAATTACAGAAAATCAGATAAGAGATTAAGTGCAGTTTTGAGGAAATAATCTATTGTAATTAATAACGCTTAGCTCGATACTTCAAATTGTTAAAGGTTCGACACATAGGAAAGGTAAACCATAGAACACCTCGTGTGTGCCAATTTACCATACCAAGAAAGTGTATATTGTAATTGTATATCTATTATAGGCATTAATGCTGTGTCTGCAATTGCACCATACAGTACTACAAGTGCAAAAACGAAAAATCAATTAGCTACTACGAGTATAATACAGGGATGTAGGTTAGACTATACATCAAAAGCACAAAACGTTATTACTACAACAAGAATGATATACTGGAGGAAGATAAACCTTTATGCGAATTTCAGAAAATAATACAGATTAGAATAGGTAAACTATTATGCATTGCCATATTGATGATGGTTTCTCTTACTTCCAGTACATCTCCACTTAAAACTAAAAAGAAAATAAAAGAAAATGTCAATACCATTGTACTCACCGCACACCACTCGGTCGAATGGGCTCATCCAGTCTGAAAGGCATAAAATAACCATTAATGTTTTTTGGAAGTACTACTGATCATCATGGTATGCATGAATCAATTGCATTAACTTTATTTTTTTACTACATTTTCATTCATTTACTCTATAACTTTTATCTTTACTAATTTCATTTAAAAATTATCTTGTTTAAGTGTCATTTGTTCCAATATGAAAACATCTATTTGTTATAGTTAAACATGACATTAAACATTTTATTACTTTTTACATAAACACTTTAAGTTTGACGCCATAAAATAACAATGACCTTATTGCTGTGGGATGGTAATAAATCTTCTGACCTAAAATTGTTTCAAATTGGGGAAATTAAAAGTAGTAATTGTTAAAACAGTTGTTGAGGTTTCATTTAGACTATAGTCACATTATTACTTATTATTAGTAATGAGTATTCATTATATTATTAAGGTAACATTAATTGCACCAATAATGTTTATTTATTTATATACTGTTAAATTAGCATTTTATTGTTATTACGGTATTAGGGAGTAATTTAATATGTAAATTAAATTATTAAGATTATTTGGTATATAATGGGATAGCCAAGGTATTAAGTGTAAGTTATGTTAGTCTTGTTAAAACCCTAAACTGTAGAAAAACATAAGTTTTTTCAACTATTGCTATATTAATAATAATGAGATATGTATTGTATTTTCCCAGACAATAGGATAATGTTTGCCTAACATAAGGGTTAATCAGAATGATTGTATTATTTGCTAAATCAAGAGACCATATAAATGAAGTGCATGTAAATGCCCTTAAAAGCACAAATTTCTAGTCAATAAAACTATTAATCATTGCATTTTATTACCGATGATTCAAAAATCTTTTAGAAGAAAGTCAAATCTGAAAAAGCAAAAAGTAATTGTTAAGATTATAACAGATTTTGAAATTAGTAGCTTTTTAATTAGGTTTTTGTTTTGAAGAAATAAATCTCAAAGCCATTTGATATTTTTAGACTCATTCATTTTAAAAGGTGCTATATGTTGTTAGTTTTACTAAAAGAATGGATAGATACTTGTATATTTATAGTTTATTTATGCTCAAGATTCTTTATGTCAAATTTAAATGGGCCACTTTTAATGCTAAATATAAAACAAACATGATATAATAAAAATAATAATAAAAACAGCTTAATGGCATTATAAAAAATATGTAGTAAATATTCAAAGATTAATCTTCTAATGATGTAAGTCCGCTTGCCAAGTTTAATGAATAAAGAAAATATTACACAAACAAAAAAAGTAAAAAACATTATAAGTAATAGCAATAAAGATAGTTATATATAAATATTAAATTTCTATAAATGATTCATATTAATTAATACCTATTAATTTAATAGTGGATTTTAACAGATTTATAGCTCATTTATGGTATTATATGTATGTACTTTTACTCATTATCTTAATTACTTTTTAGCTGTGAATTTTTATAACGACCTTATAGCCCATCTCCTAGCAATACAAGCATACAGCTGTCCATTGTTTTCAGTAAAAAATTTAAATACTACTAATCGTAAATTATTTAGTAATTGCATATCTCAGGCTTATATTGTTTTTTTTAATTATATATTCATTACAATCACGCTCACATAAAAATTTCAAGCTTACCCAAGCATGTACTGACGTTTTCAACTAATTTCCCTATAATAGTAAATCTTTTAAAACGGATTCGCTTATGCAGCGGCCAAATAAATTGATAATATTTAACTTGAAGAATATACTATTTGAGTCATTTAGTAAGAATGAACAAGCAATTGAAACGTATCGTGCAATGGACATTGAAATCGGCGTTGTATATGCATTGAAAGTACATTTTATGACTAGCTTTATTGTTATTGCCCGCTAAGTGGCTATTAAATGTGTGTTTTATAGGAGTTTTTGAACACAAAAGTCCGAATTGCGTCTACTGAAACTTCTTGTATAATATACAGTTATTATGCCACCACTACGTTAATAGACTAGTAAATAAACAATAAATTTGATACAAGAAAACGTTGCGTTTAGTTTAGGGTACAAGTTATCGTAGCCGTCGCTCGCGCGTTTGCGCTTCGCTCTCGGTGATTTCCAACGTGCGGGCGGCGTTATTATTATTGTTGTTGTTTACTACGATAAGTTGTAACAAAATTAGAACGATTGATAGAAAATTTCAAGACTTACCGGTGATTGACATCCATGGATATCTGGGTATATCTGGTAGGGGTTGTCCACCGGGGGCTGTTGGTTGTGAACATGAATTTAATGGGTCAACGACGGCACTGGCCGCTTGATGATAAAATTGGGCCGCAACAGCCATCGAAGCGGATGCTGCACTAACGGAGCTTGCAGCCGACACGGCAGCCCCATTTTGGTGGTGATGTCCCAGCGTGTAGTTAACCATAGAGTCTGTGGGAGCTACGTTACTTGTTAAACCAGCAGTATACCTGCAAGATTTGTCGCTCGCGGCGTCAACAGCCGCCGCGGCGGCTAAAGCGGCGGTGCTACTAGAAGAAAAAGCACCAGGAACCATCGTACCTGATGCGGCGGCCGCACCGAAGGCGGCAGCTGCAACCGCCTGTTGTTGGTGGTGGTGATGTGCAGCCGCGGTCGCAGCGGATACATAAGGATACATTCTGGAAGCTGGAGATGTTGAAGATGCACTGCTGTTAGAATGCTGCGGGGATGAACCGCTAGGTGAACCGGAAGAACTGTAATTAACAACGGAAGCGAGGCTGGCTTCGATACTACTAGAGGTAGTTGAAGGGTTTTGAAATAATTGTTGATGATGGAACTGTTGATGATACTTAGGGAGCATACTATCAATAATGAATTTAGAACTCATTGCTGATGGGCAATGTTCCGTTCACTGCACCGCGCACTGGATGTCATAGTCCATAGTTTTAGCACCGCACTCGCTTTACGACCGCACACTTAAAAGCTATTTTGACAATGTCGTTTAACCCTATAGCAGAGAATTTCTTACACGTTCTTCTCCTATACTTCTTCGAATCCTTTATGACCCATGTATGTTCAGTCTATAGCCCTCTATGCCTTATCCGCGGTACTAGAGCGGTAATGGCGCCCCTCCACGACGACGCCAATCGGAGCAGGTGCGGCTCCGGCCAATGGGGGAAGACCCTTTACCACGCGGCGTTCGATACATGCCGGCCCCGCAGTACCACACTGTGGACCGTGCTAAAGTGTTGGGCGTCCTATTGATGTACCTACTAATCGACTCATATTTATCAGTATTACTTTTAAATATAAAGTTTAATTACTCTGCAAGTCCATCAACTGCTTTAGATGCATATAAAATGAATTCCAATAATTATTATAGAAGCTTGATCGAATAATTTTACGTTTTATGCTCTCTTCATTCAATTTTATATGAATTCCCGCTTGAACGCAAAGAGGTATTTACGGAACCCTCCCTACATCGCCGTGCTTCGGCGTGCTGACGTTTGACGTATTCAATTCATACAGCCGCTTTACACTAATTTGTAAAACAATAACAGATAGTATTCATGCACATAGGACCAGCGCACAGTCTCAAATCTACAATGTTACATGCCAGAGCATATCAACGAAAATACGAAAACTTACCCAAGCAGAGTGAAATTTTTCCCATGGGGCCTACGTGCCTGTAACAAAGAGAGCGCTGAAATTTATTGCGTCGTATACTCACTTTTATGTTTAATTAGATTCGAATATCTGTTAATTTAAACTCGTAAATTTTAAATGCAATTAAATAACTTTTATTAACAACTTCTGTACATATTACACGAAATTCTTTTAACGACTGTCATCATAGAAGTAGAGGCAGCAGTAAAATTGCATTCATGTTAAAAGAACACATTCTTTTCTTTAAATTAAGTTGTCCAAAATAAAATAAAAA
This sequence comes from Agrypnus murinus, assembly GCA_929113105.1. Taxonomy (NCBI): domain Eukaryota; kingdom Metazoa; phylum Arthropoda; class Insecta; order Coleoptera; family Elateridae; genus Agrypnus; species Agrypnus murinus. The sequence goes on from OV816024.1 coordinate 76,905,182, forward strand.
GCTTAATAGTTTTATTTATTTAATAAAAATGTATCCAATTAATATTAATTGGAGCAAAGAAGACTTATATTGCATTAATATAATTAATTTAAAAGAACAATAAAGAGTCAATATGTTAATTTAAATTTTTTATTGCAAATTAAAATAATTTAAATATTGCACTTTTAATTTTCATTTCTGAAAACTTGTATCTACCTACTTTTTTTATTCGTTTACAATCTGATTACATTAACTTTAAGTTTACGGTTCTTGGACTAGGGGTTACTTTTAATCTAGGTACACCTCCATTTTCTGATAAGATTTATCTGCATATAAGCTATATGGAATTTTTTGATATTTCTTTTGAAAATAAGGACATTTAATTATTTACAGAAAAATGGGCAATAAATAATGTTAAAATATAGTACTCAAAATTTTAAAACAAAATAATGTTTGAATTAAAATTTTGAACTTGAAAAAACTGTAATAACATTTAACAAAGGAATGCAGTCATGACATTTTAAGGTCCAAGTGTACCCAAAAACGTGTGTTATTTGTTTCATAAATAATATAATAATGTGATAACTTTGGTTTTAAGTTAATAGTCTAGAAATGTTAAAAAATTGCTTACCTAACATGTTTTGGAAAAAAAAATTTTATTTAAATTATTTCACATGTTATACTTAAAAAATTAATTTTAGAAAAACTGTACATTCAAAATTAACCAAAATAATACCACTTATATTTCATAGTATTTGAACTATTTTCCCAGAATTTTAAGAAAATCGTATGTCTAGCGACTAAATTATTGCCAAAAAACCTGCTTTTTGCCAAAAAAATGCTTTTTTTGGCAAAAAGGAGGTAATAGTTTAGTCCCTAGACATACAGTTTTCTTAAAATTTTGGGAAAATAGTTCAAATACTATGAAACTTAAGTGGTATTATTTTGATTAATTTTGAATGTACAGTTTCTCCAAAATTAATTTTTCACGTATAACACGTGAAATAATTTAATTAAACAATTTTTTTTTCCAAAACAAGTTAGGTAAGTAAGTTTTTAACATTCCTCGACTATTAACTTAAAACCAAAGTTATCACATTATTATATTATTTATTAAACAAACAACACACGTTTTTTGGGTACACTTGGACCTTAATAAAATATGGAAAAAATATTCTGCCCCACTTGATGCTCTTGGTTACACTTATCAGAAATGGGAAGTGTTTTTCAATGAACTTTTTGCTAGGAAAATATCAACCACATTTTTAATTCCATATAATGGATTTTGGCAGCCATTATTAGTAATATGGGTAATAGTAATTTTTGGATATATCCCATTTATTGTATTAAATCTCCAATAATGCAGTATCTAACAGACTATATATTTTTAGACAGAAATATTTTTATAATACAATAAAATTAGATCAAAATTAAGCAAATAAAGAAGAAACTAGTAGGTAGCTGGCATATATGTTTACCAATACTTTCTGTTTATTTATTTATTTAATGTAAAGTATTTACAGGATTAAATCCCAAGTATAAATACTTCTTAATTAACACAGTATATTACTGAAGCCAAGTGAAAAAAACATTTAGAATTAATTATAAAAAATATTATACTTAAGTAGTCAATGAGTACCAAGCTGGGGAAAGTGTGCTTGAGTCGCCATCTTTTCCAAGATGGCGGTCAAAATGAAGATGTTTAAATAGCTTCTACCTAAAAAAAACACCAAAGCTTCTTTTTATTTCTTGTAGGAAAAAACCTCACAAGCAAGCTTTAATTTTATATATTTGGCATTAACTTAGATAGTTTCAAAGATAGCACCAAGAATATAGAATGTACTTAATTCCCATATGAAATTTACAGAATCGAGTTCTTCTAAACGGTTATGGATATCAATTGCCAATACTTACATAAGTTAAGAAATTTCAAAACAGCTTTAAGATATAAACAGAAATCCATAGCTCGGTAGTTAGAAGCAAAGAACTAATACATGGTGTTTTCATTTTTCTGTCAATTCCTTAGTGTTATGGTAAAATATGTTATCTGCCATTGTGGTGATTTTACAGGAGAAACAAAAACAATTTTGTATTAGCATGTAGTGTTGTGTAGCAATTTTTCAAAAATATCTAAAGTAAAAGTAACTAAACTCTTTGATCAGGTTAAAGTATACTTTATTTGTGGCCATTTAATGCCAAAAAGTGTATTTTGAAAAAAAAAGGTAGATGGCATGTTTTGCTATAAAGCTACTGAATTATTGGAATACAATTGTGCTACAAGCAATTTAGTATGGAAGTACATTATATTACATGGTGGCATTAGAATTTTTATATGTCAACTAGACTTAGAGATGCTCTAGCCATCCTTCTTTGTTTTTCATGGTCATTTCATGAACTTTTTGCTATAATGAAAAGTAAAAGTTCAGGGTACAATAGTGTAACAGTTGCCATCGATATCCAGAGCAAGCTAGCTTGAGTATTCCATGTTTGGTAATTTTTCTAGTTATCTTTGAAAATTCAAAGTTTGTACTAGATTAGCATATGAATCAAGACATACCTACCCTCCCTCGACATTTACCATTTACATGATCTTCATTAATACATTCTACACTCTTGATACTATATCTGCGAAACTATAAGTACACAGTATAGATCAACAAAAACCTGCGTGTGACAATTTCTACAAGTAATAAAAAAGCTCTGGTATATTCTTTAAGTAAAACCTGCAAAATCAAATTATTTTGGAATTTCCATCTTAGCCGACATTTTGAAAAAAATCGCAACTCGAGCATATTAACTCGTGACTCATCAGTCATTATTATTCACTATCACACCTTCACTATTCATTCTTGTTTACTTCACTATTAGTGCCTAGTGAATTTTTCAGTTTGACGGTCCATTAACATTTGTTTCTGTGTGACTATGCTCAGTGTTTTATTTTGAGTTTAGGCATAACTAATGTATCTTTCTTTTTTAAGAATATACGCATCCTCTAATGCACGACTGATAAACGACTGCGGAGTTGAAAATGAGTTCGGACCTAAACCCTCTTATCATGTAGAGTTGAGTAGGCACTAAGGCACAGAAAGCAACTTTTCAGAATTATTTTATAATTAAATAGTATGATACAGTATATAGAATTTCGAATCTCTTTTCCAAAATGTTTCAAGTTATATTCTCGGTGCGGGTGTTCGTACACTCCACTCCGGAACCGTTCGCAATAGTTAAAGTGTGGTTATTCAGCCCTACATGATGATAGGGGTCTAGGGTTCTAACTGATTTTCAACTCCATAGCTACTTCCCTCCAATGATGAAGACTCCAAGACTAGACTGAGAACTGAAACTAAACTGCCACAGTTTGTCATTGACATGCCTACTACACTTATATTTCAGAGCAACCGATCAAATGTCAGAGTTACTAAGGTTTAGGATTTTATAAAATCCAGTTCTTAGATTCAAGTTTGAGTTATTTTAGATTGCCAGTTTAATGATTTAGAGATTCAAACTTCCATTTCTTCGTTTTGAAAATTACAGAGTTTCAGGTTTTTATATAGCAGAGTTTCATAACACTTCAAAAACTTATTCTTAAGTTCCTTAAGTTAATTCTTAAGTTAACTTAAGAATTAACTTCTTAAGTTCCTATGTTTGAAGTGAGGCCCTCCGTTGTCGTGTGGTAGACATCCTGCTTCTCTATCAGAGGGACATGAGCTCATTAGCATAAGGTATGAAAGTTGTACGAGTGATAAAGTATGAGGAGGCGCAATGTACTTAGTATAATAAGCAATAACTTAGTATAATAGTGGTAAGTACCATTACCTTCGTTGCACTCTCATAAGAGTTGTGTGGAACCCCGACATTGCAAATGCGGAAAAAGGGGAGACTATTATGTTTGAAGTAAGTAGAATATGTCGAATCTCCCATATGCCAAATTTGTCTAAATTCAATAGGTCGAAATCAGAAAATTGAATAGAACGAATTAGTCGAAAAGTGACTATGGAAGAGTTGTAGACTTTATTGAATATTATTCAAAATAGCTCCAGTTTAGTATTCTGTGTTAAATATTTAGTTTTCAAGATCAAGCAATTTTCTGGTACAGGAAATAAAAATTGTAAATGGAAAATTCGTTAATAACATTTACCACATTCAATTTAGACGTTACGAGTAAATGCAAAAATTACTAAGAACAGTTTGAGGGAGCAGAATCACTAATAACATCTTAATAAATTCTTTAAATTTATAAATTTTTCTTGATTTTTTCATTGCTTTAACAAAAGTGTGCGCCCTATACCCCCTGCCACCTTGGGGTCATTCCCAGCCCTCCCAATAGTTACGCCACAGCACTGATATAATTTAATTTTTTCTTGTGGGATGCCAATCAAGTGGCGTTGAATGTATCAAAACAGGTCATCATTTGTTTGAATACCTTCTAGATTAGTAACGACTATCCGTTTGAGCTTATTTCAAACCTTATCATAGGAAGTTCGGTTGGGCAACTGTGGAGAACGTAAAATGTTCAAATGATTGGAGCCCAGACACTTAGTAACGATAGTACCACAATTAGGTTTTGCATTGTCGTACCTTAGAAGTAAAACTGGACGAACCTCTTCAGTACTTAGAAGGATAATAGATTGTACAATGTTGTTTACCTACTACAGTTTTAAAATGGATATAAATGAACACCAGTGTATGGAACGATTACAGCCTGCAATTGGAGAAGATAGTTCTTCTCGTACGACTATATTTAAGTGGTTTAACGAATTTAAAAGAGATCGTTATTATTTTTGAAATAATGTGATGGCCACCATTGTCCAATATTTTCAATGCTTCACAAGAGAATCTGACACGCTCTGCTTTTTGAAAATCGCTTAACTTATGTGATACACATCGCGAAACCACCTTCTTCAAATGAAAGTTTTCGTGTAAAATAGTATTTACCTTTGCGGATCCAACGCCCAGGTGTGTTTCATATGTAGACCGTGAGTCTGAGGTGATTAATCGCTGCATCCCTCGCAACATTTTACGAAGTAACGGCCGAATGTGATCTAGCAGGACGACCCTCATCACCAAGCGAACTGCAGGTGATGAATTATATATATTTCATTTGATGATGTGCCTACTTGACAACAGATGCACCTACACCAACCATGGTGAAAAACCATAGAACTTTGAAAAGTTATGTACGCCGTTTTTCCCGTAGTACCGGCTTGGTCAAAGCAATTAAGCTTAAAAAGCAACGAACTGTAAAAGTACAGCAAACGTACGTACAGCAAAAGTTGGTAGGTAACTAATTTCTAACATTCGTGGTGTAATGTTACATCAGGATAACGCGACATCACACACAGCTAAACACATTGAATCTTTGCGCCAGAATAACGCCAATTAATAATTACTTAATTGATTTAACAATGTGTGGCTATTCAATAATCTAAAAAAACATTTACGTGGATTACAGTTCACAACAGAGGCAGGAATTCATCAGTTTTTTAAGGATATTCTAGAAAACGAGTGACTGCATGCTATTATATTGTGGAAGGTTCGATTGCAAAAAGTGCATTGATTACTTTGAACACAAATAAAACCATTTTGAAAAAATGACATAGTTTTTTTTTGTATCTCACAATTTATAGAGTGACTCTACATTCATTTTAAAGTATGGACAAATGAAACTTTAGTTTCTGAGAACGCTGAATAATATGTGAAACTGTCTATATGTGAGTCTCTGTCCGTTAATTGGATAAACACCATGGTTCCTGTTTTTTTAAATAGCATTAGGCAATAATATATGTACGTGATCGTGCCCTTAAGTTTACATGACGATTTACCTATACGTAGTAATTTAAGCTCATTTTCTTGCACTGCTATATACGCTGTGTCCACGGATGGACCTAACTATGCTAGTAAACTTCTTTATTGCTCTGTTTTAGAGAAAAAGTCATTCTTAGAAATGGTTTTGTTAATTTCGAAAAGTTGTTGTTAGTTGTCTTAGTTGTAGTTGGAATGTCGATAACACTTACAGGATGGTAAAAAATAAGGAAACGTGAAATTGTGTCAAATTAAGTCAAAGTTGTTGTTAATGTACGTCTCAAAGTTAATATTTTTGCCTAAAGTGACTTCATTATGATTAAAGGACGACAATATGTAAAATTATCGTTATACCATAAACTTATTATCAATGCCACAGTTTTGTTTTCGTGTTATAGAATAAAGTCATGCATTTTTGTTAACTTTGTATAATTAATTACTTTAGCTATAATGTAGTAAACATCAACTTTCAAACATCATAACTGACATTTTTACTGTTAAATAACTGGTACTTTATTCTTGTCTTAATTTCACATTTTCTTATTTTTTGACCACTCTGTAGTTTTAGCGACAGTCTGACAATAACCACACGCAATCTTTTCAAAATAGGCAGCATATTTATAAAAAAGAACAATCTCTTTCAAAAATGAAAAATAAAAAACTTAGAAATACAGTTACGTCCATCCATGGACACACTGTATATTCTACTATTACTATGTTCTTTTGTTGAAGTTTCGACTTTTTTGCACTTAAATCTATATATTTTTTAAGTTTAGTTTGAGTTTTTACATTTTAAGAGGGTACTGGATATTAGAGGTCAAGAAATATAACAGAAGTTCCGATGGCTGAGAAACTGAAAAGATTTACAACAGCACTGGAAATCCTAATTTATTAAAATTTCAATGTCTGATATCTAAAGATTAACATTCAATAACCTTCGAAGTCAGCCACGTATATTAAAGCTGAGATTTAATGGATTTAAGTTTCCGGCTTTGTAAGAACGATTTGGATTATCAATATTATAATACAGAATTTAAGTTTTTAAGTTTGTAAACACTGAGTGTCCAATATTGAAAGCTGTGGTGTTCAGAAATTCTAAATGGCTGAAATTCAAAATTCAACTTTTCATAGTTTCAAATCTCATGTATAGAACATTGGAGTTTCAGATTTATAATAACTTAAATCATCTAACTTTCTAAATTTCAAACTCTTCTGGTTTCAGGGTTATAAGAACCAGAGCCTTTGAGTTTCGCACTTTCATAAATTCGGCTACAACATAGTACATGAGTTTTGGGTTTAAGATATTCAAAGATTAACAGTTCTTCAACTATCAATGGGAATTATTCGGAGTTTACGGTTTTAACTGTACGATATTTCCAGCTTTAGAGTTTTAAAGGATACAATTTGAAAATTCTAGTGTTTTCAGCTTCTAGGATTTTTGGATTTACATTATCATAGATTAAAGTTCAAAAACTTATTGTTTTAGAAGACTAGAGTTTGAAGTCTACTCATTTAATGTTTTAGAATGTCAAGGTTAAGATATACAGTGAAGGCGCTTTGATTCGAACCTACGTTAATTCGAATACCACTATAATCCGGACCAGCAATTTATTTACATTGGGTTTATCGTAATCCGGATTTAAAGCTTTTGATAATCCGAACTTTCAAATTAATTGTTTTTAGTCCTCAAGTTTTGTTTATAGTAACGAATGCAATGGATATTCAGATGTGTAATTTGATACAAAACTACCGTTGTAGATAAAATAAATGATTTTATTTTATTTATGTTTACGTTATATAAATTTGTCTGGCAAATTTTTATCATAAAAAGTCACGTATTTTGTGGGTATAAGTGGTTACATTGCAACTTCACAATTCGTATTAGTTACAGGTTAAGTTAAACAAGAATTGATACTTCTTTTACGAATTACGACTTTATATATCTCCACTAGTGATGGGAACTTGGGTGTCGAGTGTCGTGATACTGTTCGTGGTCGTGACACTTGAAGTGTCGCGACACTTCGTGTCGAACAGTATCGCTGTATCGCTCTTATTAGAGTGTAATTCGAAGTTGCTTGATCATTCTTACAAAGAAATTAAAGGCAGATTTGTTGAACTGGCCAACAATCATTGAATAAGACGTACATATAAAACTATTTTGTTGTAGATTTTTTAGTTAAAATTATAAATTCATAAATTATTTGCAAAACATTAATTTAAAAGCCGAAACCTGAAAAGTTGACGCAACGCCTCCGTGGTTCGATGGCAAACCGTGGCTTGCTAAACTATACGGGCTGGTAGAATGCACGATCGAACCCCGTTACAAGCATAACTTTTTTTTAAATTTTATTTGTTATTATTCTTTTATTCGAAAAACGTACAAGAAATAATACATTACAAATAAAAAATAAAGATACCCAATTAATAAGACATTGTCTTATTAATTGGGTATCTTTATTTTTTATTTGTAATGTATTATTTCTTGTACGTTTTTCGAATAAAAGAATAATAACAAATTATTTAAATTGTTTTGCAACTATTAATCTCACCGACTTTTATTCGAGAACGAACTATTTGGCATATTTCAGATTTCCCATACTAATTTTCTATAGCAAATGTTAGAACGAATGCGGTGTATAAATAATTTAATGTCTTTTAATGTACTTAATGCATAAATATATAACCATAACAGAATTTACTCATAAACCTAATTGTTTTTTAATCCCTAGTTTATGATTTACGTATTAGCTATGAATCTTGACTGCTCGTTTCAATTATATTATATGAACTAGCGCATGCATGATGTGTAAATGCGAAGTATCGTTAAAGAGTCGTGAAGGAGTCGACACTTCACACGGCTAATGGTTTCGATTCGCAAGTGTCGTGATACGCGGGTGGTATCGCGAATCCAACACTAATCTCCACCATACATAAAAAGATTTTCTGGTAAATTTAAAAATTGTTAAATGTTTAAAGACCGCATTGTAACTTTAAATATTAAACATTTCCAGATTTGTTACAAAATCTGAAGGATCATATAACAACGTTAAAAAAAACTTTAAAACCTGCGGTATTCCGCAGGTTTTAAAGTTTTTTTTTAAATCCGGAGATGGAAGAAAAGTTGTTTGGATGGTTTTTGATATGTCACCGATACCTCCGAAATTTTGGGCGAAAAGGCAAAGCATCATTATCCAGCAGCGTGCGGTGCATACGAAACAGTGGAAGCAGTCACGATGCAACGTATGCGCTATCACACTCGTACGCTATGGTTCCAGTGATTCGTATACTCTGCACGCTACTGTGATTTTATTAAATATGGTTTCACAACGATTACGTCAGGGCGAGTAAAGATTGGATACTTAATTTTAAATAGACAATTTGCGTGTGTTAAAATTCGCGGAAGAAAAGCTGTTCAATGATTCACACGCAGTGAAGCCCTTTAAGAAATAATTGCAAAGCAGTGGCTTTGCAATGGGTAGTAGAAAATTTGAAACAACTGTAATGCCAGAAGGTTTAAAAGAAAAATCTATCTAAAGTATTAAGTTCAAAAAACAGGAAACAAGTAAAAATCACCGCCTTTTTTAGTTAACCATATATTAATACAGAATATTATTTCTTGTATTTTTAAAACAGTTTTTGCGTAAATATTTTTGTAGTTTTTTTAAATAAATGTTTTGCAGAATGTTTTAAATGCATTTATTTACAAATAAAACATTGTAACTCTACAAACGCGGTAATCCGAAAACCGCGATGATTCGGATTACCCCTGTTTTAATTAGTTCTAATTAGCGAGGCTTCACTGTACATTAGTTTTGCATCTTTGTAAAATCCTCATGTATTGAAAATCAAGCTTTCGACATTTAAAAATGGTAAGACTTGTTGGTGATTCTTGAACTCTTGTTTCTGATATACACGGATATCGAAAAGTTGCAAAAAGAGTTGCATAAATCAAAGAATCTCGGAGTATCAGATTTTCAATGTTCAGAGTTTGAAGGTTTCGGAACTTATGTACACGCACAGCTGACAATCCTTGTTTCTTAGATATCTAAAAACTTATTAATTTTATGTGTTTCAAATAATTCTGCTATTTTCTGTCTATTACATCAGAAATTCTGAAACGTCGAAACGTGAAAAAATCATCTAAGATGCAATGAAAAATCTAAGAATCTGAAATAATAAATAACAGCCTTTCCAAGACTTATGCAACTGCCTTCACCTTTTCAATAAAATGTTGATAATTGGCCTGCAGAGTCTATTAATCACTTCGTTTTAGATTGGTTGATTGATCGATGATACTGCTAACCTAACCTAATTGGAAAAAGTGTGCTTTCATTGTAGTTCCTCATGGGAATATCGACTACAAGTCTCGTATTTTAAACATTAGCTTCTTTGTATCAAAGAGACAACATCTCATAGTTCATGATATCGTAGAGAGATGTCAGTCTTAGAATTCCAGACGTTTATTTTAACTGGAGAGATTCAGTTAAAACAAACGTCTGAAGTTTCATTACTACACAAAAAATAGAATAATTCAGGACTTAAATTCCTTCCAGATTCCTTAAATTCTGGAATTTAAGAATTATACAATTTGCAGTCTCAATGTTTTAGTTTCAAAAACTTAGCCATCCAGATTTCTTGAAACAGAAGTTTTCAGCAGAACTGCATGTACAGAGCTTTAATATAAGGTAACCTTAAAGATTAATTTTTTAGATACTCAACTAAGAGAATAGTCTTAAGGTTTAATATGTTCAAGTTAAAGGTTTAGAATTATAGTATCAAAGTTTAAACATTTCAGAATTTTGTTTCAAATATACGATAAAAGTTTTAAATATTAGAAACGGGTCTGCATTCACAAGTTTCTACGTATCCAAAATCGGGGGTTTCAAACTTCTGAAAATCGATGTCGAAGTAACAGAATCTTAGTTAGTTATTAATTTGACATATTTACACAAGGTTTGGAAAGCTGGTGTCGAAGAACTCGAGTCACATTTACTGGCTTGCTGAAAACTTTCACTACTATTTGTTTTCTACTACCACTTTAAGAAAGGATCCGTTATCAGGATGGAAACCTCTTTTCACTTGCATTCTGAAAGATAAGATAATAATTTTACTATCAGAATTTAGCCTTAACTTTTTAGATTAGTAGGGCTACGAAGATTTGAACGTGAGATTTTACATTAAAGACAGGATTGAGGATTATTATAATTTCACACTTGAAGAATTTTATAATTCCAGAATTTTAAATGTTTAAATTTTCAGCTCTGAAATTCCTATTGTTTCCACAACGTTCATGGAGGATTGGGACAAATGTTATTAGGTCGTCATGCTTATGATTGTGGATCGTATTGGTAACTCCAGGTTTCGTTACGATGACAAACAGAATCTAAATCTTCGTCACAAATCTCTAGAAATTCCCGAGAAGTCTCGACTTTGTGTTGTTGAAGCAACGGGCCTAACTTTTTCAGTATCCAGAGAGCACTAATTTTACTCATGTATAAACGTTCATTCATTCATTCATTCATGTATAAATTCCTCCTCTACACGACGAATACGAATTCTTCGATCTTCACTCCTTCATGTTTTCTTCAGTGACTACGGTAAATAATGGACCTGTAGGGTCTTCGTCTTCAGTGGATTCCCTTCCTTGCTGAAATAGCCGAGTTCTACTTTCAAACGTTGCATAGGAGGATTTAAACTTATTTTCTAGATATTTTATCACTGTTCTATACTATATACAATTTCCGCATACGCAAACTTTCATAGGACATGTTGTCAGTTATTTATTTGCTACTATACCTAAACCATAAATACAAGGAATGAGTCATCACAAATCACCTGGGCGACAGCGAATTGCTTCCAGCGCATTATTGTATTTCATCTCTCTCTATTGTGTAATGAATATATGAAAATAAAAAAGTAAACAATAGAGAAAGAGACAGATGGAAGCGCTGAAGTGTCCAGAGTCCCCCGCTGTCGTCCAGGTGATTTGTGATGACTCATTTCTTGTATTTATGGTTTAGGTACAGAACACAAATGCACCCAGGCGACTAAAATCTTGTTGTATAGACTTCCAAGGTATACGTGGATGCGTAGTAGTAAAATTTGCACCGCACAACTATTTCTTATAGAGTAGGCTTATTTTCCGTCAGATAGCCCTAGTACTTTTGGGTTCCACAGAGATCTTGCTGATACGTAGCGATGACTAAAAATGCTGCTTCGGATCAGTCCTTAGCCCAGCCCTATGGATATACTTTACGATGGTGCATTAAACATTGACTTAGATTGGGGTGTAAGAAGATGGCGATATTCGCGACAGATGAAGATGCGGGCAGATTAAAACAGAAGATGAATAAAACACTAGAAAAGATAGTAAACTGGATGATCCAAAATAAACTGGAATTAGCTCAGCAAAAAACAGAAGCGATAACATTCTGCGGATCCAGGAGCAATAAGAAAAGAAACCGGATAGTGTGCAAGCAATCAAGTAACAAGGTACTGCTTGCCAAGATCGATAATGCCTTGGTGGCCTACCTTGATTGCCTTATAAGTTTCAAGATATCGATAAGATGTGGATGCAAGTTGTGGAAATCAAGCATCTAGAAAGAGCACCAATCTATCTACTCTACTTAAAATAAATGTTTATTTATTTTAATTTGGTTATTTGTTCGATTTAGTGTTTGTTAAATTTAATGTTACTTAAGTAATGTAAATCTGCAAATGAGACTGTATTTCGTCACATTTTATTATTTCAATTTATATAAGTTGGATTTTTTTAAAGACAAATAATTCTATTTAGTTTGGTCTGTATGCAAATTTCAAACTGCAGTATCGTCACGACTGCAAATTCAGCTGCTTCGGTGGAAGGTTCGAGTACTTCCGATACATCCGAATCAGGACGATTTTTTTGTTAAGTTTTATAAATTATTAATAAAGAGTTTTCTGCATACAGTTTTGAGAGAAATTACAAATTATTAAGAAAGGCAGATCAAAACCAGAACTTTCAAATTTAATAACAAAAATTAAAACATGCACCGGTATTTTGCTAAGAAAGACCGGAAAATCGAGTTGCAGTATAAATACATAGTAGTAATTTTTTTAAAATAAAGAATAATAGTCAACAAATTCCATAAGTATAAAGTGTAAAAGTTCTTTGAAAAGCTTTTAAGCTTAATAATTATAACACTGTTTTTTTATTGTACCTAGCAGTAGCGGATCCAGAGAATTATTTTGAGAGGGAAATGTTTGGAAAAATAATTGTTTTAATAAATAATAATTAAACAAACATTATTTGTTTCTATTCTATGTATACTTATTTCTATATTTGGGGGGTATATCCCCCCGTGAATCCGTGCCTGTAATAAGGTATATTAAAATTAAACTCGTGGTTGCTGCCCTAGCCTAAATTCTCACCGCACGCCACTGTGACGAACACGAAAAGTTATTGTTTTATACTAAAATATTTTTCTTTATAATCTTCTATATATTGTTTCTAAAACTATTTTAAAAAATACTTTAGTATTACTTACTGAGTTTTACTTTACTTATTGTAAACCAGGTGGTGGTAGACTGTTCAGAAAAAAAAACATTACTTGGCACTGATCGGGCTTCTCGAAAAGGTTTCTACCAATTATGAACGTAACATTGAGTTGTTCTTCCTTTAGGCTTACTAACCTACATTTACATACATACATACACACTTATTGCAGCAAAATTATTGTTACTCAGCATTGTTACTTATTTGATTATCTTGTCACTCTGATCATAATCTCATCATGTGTCTTTTTGAGTTGGTTCAGGAGCAAGTTATGAGTCCGTGGATTATGGTTGAGATACGACACATCTCGCTAAAGCTTGTAACCGTTTTGAAAAGTCCTTGCCACAATCATTATGGACGAATTCATTTCTCGTACTGTTCATGTCTTCATTTTGTCAATTCCAATAATCAATTATATATCGAATTGTAATCAAAAAATGATTTCTTTATTTGTACCATCAGCGTTTTATAACGATGTTCTATAGACATCAACTTAATGGGGCCAATTTATAAAAAGCTTTCACTAAATATTTCAGAAGCTTTCCCAATCGTTATTATTACTTTAGTTACCATGCAGTCAGTATCCATTTTCTGCAAGTGGTTAAGCAATATCAAATTACCGTAACATGTTCACGGATTCTTATTTTATCTAAAGCATTTTTTGTAATCTTAGCAATATTGAAGTGCTATCAAAAACTGATCGACCAAAGACTATATACGTAGGACGCATACGCTGCCATCTAGTAACCTCATAATCTAGCCTTGCGATAAAAGATGAATGCTTTTCTTCTACAAATGACAAGTGTTTCTCTAGCTAACTCTAGTGTTTTCAGCAGCGTTTCTCAACCAGGCGCACACTATATGTTTAATGAGTACTATAATATTCTTTCTTAAAATAATAACAAAAATGCTGTTTAATCGTCTATTAACAAGAGATATATTATTTACATACACTAATTTAATCTTAACTAACTATTTAACACTATAATTATAAACTGTTAGCCAACTTAAATGCTAGATATTTAGAAACTTAATTAAGGACTATTTATTTATTATTACAGCATTTATTAAACATTAATTTATTCACTAATATTTGACTACTAATTACACAAAGCACATTTATTCAATTCACCGGTTGGACGCTAATTAATTCTCTTCTATCCGCGACGACGATTTATATCTCCCATATAAACGTTCTAGAAAACGTTGGAACATACTCGTGTATTATACCTCGTCTGGCCGCCAGCCGATGTGTCACATATCTCGAACATCTTAGATCGACCGGGAATCTTCTAGTATGTTCTTCGCGGCGTATAGGTGGTTTTCCCATTCGTTACAATATGTTTAGTCTTTGAAAAATACTTAAAACTAGTTAGCAGTTAGAAGGGAAAAGTAGTGCAAAAAGAATAGTTATTGAACATATAGAATCAGAAAACTTCAGAGTGGAACTTGGGAGAACATGCTTTGTATACTTAGTGTGCAATTAGTTAACTCGTTTTTCAAACTATCCATAATTGCAAAATAACCGTTTGTTTGATAATTTCTTTGAAATAAAGACTGTCCTATAAATTGGACGTTGAACTTATACATAAATACATTATACATAAAGCATTGAGCAAGTTGGTTATGCTTATTCCTATTCCTATAGATTCCTTGATTATGAGTTGAACTTTCGGAAAGTTGACAAATTAATTGACAGATAAGGATGATATCTATAAAGACAATACTAGCATTGCAGAAGTTGTGGGTGTCCATGGGAGCATTGAGATATCTGCACCTGGTCGTGACACCGAGGCAGAAGAACAGCTTGGGTCTTGCTAGCGAGAAGCAGAAAGACAGAAAAACATTTCCTAAAAAACTCGAAGGAAGAACTACCGACATGTGATTTGTGACTTATGCTGAAAATATTTAAAATATGCATAAAACAAACTATAAAAGGATATACGTATGTAATATTCTACAAGAGTTCTTTCTTTCATAGTTGGTTTTATACTCGTATTTTCAATATCTTCAACATAACTAAGTACAGCGTGATCAAAAATAATTGAAGATAGATTGAATTTACCGTCACGTAAAATTATTGGCACGTTGGCAGCACGAATACTTTTCAGACGTTTTATCCTTCTTTTACTTTACAGCGGCGCCTCAAAAATAAAATAGCTTATAAACTTCCATTAATTTTAATTAATTAATTACCTGGCAACAAAATCCTCTAACAAACTGCATTTCTAAAAAGAACTGTTTTGTAAAATAATAAAAAACGACCAAAGCAAGGCAAAAATTCATAGAAAATCCGGTGCAATGTAGCAAAAGCACAACGATGTAAACGAGAAAGTGACGAGTTGAGCTGTAATTTGGCGCAACACATTTCAATAGTGCTAAACTAACAACATGAAATGCACTGAAACCTACGGCGCAAAATTCAAATCGTCCTTACTCATTTTGGATCACATTGTATATAAATAGTAGTCGTCTTGTTTGTCCTACATTTGTTGTAGCACCTTTTGCTTTATAAAAATATATATTTTTTAAATAATGGTTCCAAACTTAAATTTGTCATTACGTATGTTTATACATTTGAAACAAAAGTATGGAAAAAAAAACTTTAAGTACTGGAACGGCATGGGCAGCTTTCTGATTAGCGAGACTGGTTTCATGAAACTAGTGTCATGCAACTAGTCTTAGGAAACTGATTGGATTGTCGTTTTCACATTATAGCAACTGCTTTGTCAATCGTTATACATATATGATGTCTTCTTCTGATGAGGTGGATAATGTTGTCGTTTTATGGTGGTACAGAAGAAAGAAAAATAGATAGAAGGCGATAGAAGATAGAAAGCGAATTACCGTTATTCACAGAAAAAATTGTACAAGGCAGTATGTAAGCTAGAAGTAAATAAAACTTCAAACGTTGTACAGAATGAGTTCTGAAAGCTTTTTGGGATTAGTTATTTCGGATAGTGGGTCCATGTATCATGCAAATGGATACCAAGTTCATGGATAGCATCTGAGTTGAAGAATGGTTGTTAGTAACTTTTAAACAAGGTACAAAAACTCTCTTTTAGGACAGTTGCAAGCGATTCGAGTTTCTTGTTATGCCACGATTTTAGGTTGCGTTCCACTGATATGAACTGATGTCATAAAAGTAATGAGTCAGTTGTATTACTGATATACAAACAGTTTCATGAAACCAGTCGCGCTAGTGAGAAAGCTGCCTTACACGATCGTGTCGAGTTTTGGACACTTTATTTAGATAATATGCTAGATTCAAAACTGTTACCGACAGTGTTGCCAAGATGTTAGTTTTTTCGGCAGCTTTACCAACTTTTGTGTTTTAAATAGGACATCCTGTATATTTCTATTTTCTTCTTAGTACTGTCGACATCAGTTTTGAATCCAGCATATTATTTAAATAAACTCGCTTCGGTCGTGTAAGCCGTTCCAGAGATAGTACTGTAATGATATTACATCCATATTACCTCAAGAAGGCATTGCATGCTAAGTGATTGCCATGACAACAGTAATCAACGACAAAAAATAAATAAATATCTCATAGAAGTTATTACATGTCTTTTATTGTCTTCTACAAGAGATAACATATAAGTAATGTACAAGACCACACACAAGCAACCTGTATTACCACATTGGTCTTCCGTACGTTACAGTACTAAAGGTTCCATACTTTTGTTCCACATTGCATGCTAATTACAAGCAGAGAGTGTACCTAACAATTTCCATCAGTGTGATACGTCATAGAGGGATGTTTTTGGCACTCTAGCTTTCCAAAAATGTTCTAGATTTTGATTACAGGAACAATCTCTGACGTTAAACCGGTAGTAAGTTCGAAGACAAGATATATTAATCAATTATAGCTGATAAGAGAATACTTTAAAATATGGATCTTCTTCTAACAGTGTTCACTTACAATTGGATGGGTGCCCATATAATCCTTCAAATCTGTTAACGCAAATAGATATGTAGATATGTACGAGGGTGGTCCCAGAAGTACCCGACCCAACAAAGAAAACACAAAAATTTCGGAAAAAGATTTATTTATTTTTCAACGTACTCTCCTTTCAACTCTATACACTTTTCCCAGCGGTGTTCAAAAAGTTCGATACCCTTTTTATAATAAGAACTGTCTTGCTCCTCAAAATAGCCATTAACTGCTGACATCACTTCTTCATCGTTGGAAAATCTTTGACCACTGAGCCATTTTTTCAAGTTTGGGAACAGAAAATAACCGAGTGGGCTAAATCTGGCGAATATGGTGCATGAGGTAGCAATTCAAACTTTAATTGATTAATTTTGGCCATTGAAATAACGGATTTGTGAGCTGGCGCGTTGTCGTGATGAAACAACACTTTCTTTTTAGCCAAATGCGGTCGTTTTTGCTTGATTTCTTCGCTCAAACGTTGCAATAAGTTTGCATAATACTGGTCGTTGATAGTTTTTCCTTTTTGGAGATAGTCAATAAAAAATATTCCACGCGCATCCCAAAAAACCGACGCCATAACCTTGCTTGCAGATGAAACGGCCTTCGCCTTCTTTGGAACCGGTTCTCCCTTTTGAGTCCATTGTTTCGATTGTTCTTTTGTCTCGGGTGTGAAATGATGGACCCATGTTTCATCCATTGTAACGAAACGACGCAAAAATTCTGCTTTGTTGCTGTGAAACTTCGCTAAACACTCAATTGAAACATTTTCATGACACTGTTTTTGCTCGAGTGTGAGCAAACGCGGCACCCATCTTGCACACAGCTTTCTCATGTCCAAATTTTCAGATAATATGCGATGTACCGCACTTTTTGAAATGCCCGTAATGTCTGCTAGCTCGCGCACTCTCAGTCGACGATCATCAAGTACCGCTTTGTGGATTTTCTTCGCCATTTCTGGAGTCGTCACCTCATTTGGTCGACCACTGTGATGCTCGTCTTGGCAGCTCGTACGGCCTCGTTTAAACTCAGCTACCCAAAATTTAACTGTTGTAAACGAAGGAGCAGACTCACCCAGAGTAGAATCCAGTTCAGCTTTTATATTGGTTGGGCTGAG
Organism: Agrypnus murinus; assembly: GCA_929113105.1. NCBI lineage: Eukaryota > Metazoa > Arthropoda > Insecta > Coleoptera > Elateridae > Agrypnus > Agrypnus murinus. The sequence goes on from OV816024.1 coordinate 76,923,548, forward strand.
ACCTTCCAAATAAAAGTATTGTATCACATAACGATGACCAATTTTCTCCATTTTCACAAATTCACTGACAACGTTCACTATTGATGGCTGCCAAACAAATACTGAACAACGTGGCGCTTTCAAACTTGAAACATATGCTTTATAGACTGCGTACTTTCCAATACAGTGATATTTTCAAACAACTACCGCCACCTCTTGGTCAGGTCGGGTACATCTGGGACCACCCTCGTATTATGCCACAATGAATCCCTCAATAGATACCTTTGCAAAATAAGGGCATCAGTTCTTGATTAATAACACTTGATTCATTTATTTTTTTAATATTATTTTTTTATATTAAAGAAATTAAGTTGCTACTGTATTGTGGATATGGGTTACTATTTTTAATTACGTTTTATTTACTTCATAAAGTTTAATTTCTTAAAAAGCACTCCTTCCGTCTTATTATAATGATTCTAGAAATTACTTTTATGTATTTTCTGTTTCAGGAACATTCAATTTCATTTCTAATACTTAACTTAAAAGGAAACTTTACATTGATTGGAATGCTTGCTTTCACCACAAATGGATGTAGTATGAAAATTAGAATAAACATGAGATGTACTGAATTACCATACATTTACAGAATAAAATATTTCTACAGGGAACTTACCAGGACTGTCTACAATGATTATCCTTGGATTAAATTATTACTAATTTATACATTATAGCAGTTACTGAAATGCAATCGAGGTATATATAAAAATATTTGCATACTTTACCACTTTATAGGTTTTTTCTTTCTTTCAGCAAGGAAGTAAAAATAATCTTGAAAAGTTTTCCAGTAGTAATGAAACCAACGAAAAGCTAACATTGTTCCAAATACAACCACAAAGATCTTAACAGGACCATTCAATGCCCGCAGTAATTTTGTGAAAAGGGGTTGTTCGACTTTTACTTACGGATGTTTATTGCTGTTATTTTTAAACTTAACAAGAAAGAGGTAACGGTAAGCAATTAATTCTTAGTAATTATAGAAAATAAATACTATGATTGGTTTTTTATGTATTGGCAATTTATTAATAGCAATTGGCAAGTTTTTAATAGTTTACTCCTTTTCAGAATATAGAAAATGGAATTGAAAAAGTCTCTTGTACACTTTACAGAAGAGTCGTTTCTATAAAAATTTCAAATTTATACGAAGGAAAAGTAAGGAATACTATTGAAAGTTTCAATAAGGAAGGAGGAAACTAATAATCATTTGTGGTGTAGTGGAAAACTTACATAAAAATCGATTTCAATTAATACAATCCATACAATTATCCTACTCTGCAATAAGAATATAGCAAGAATTCAGTTTATTAGCATCGTGTTTACACTTCGCTTTTGCATATCCAACAAGTAATTTCGAAAATGCCGTCCTTTATTGTTTCAAAAGCACCGTAAAAATAAACTGAGCAATATAGTAACAATATCTCATAAAAATCAATGACAGCATTGCACCTCATAATGGCATTCACCGATCATAAAATATAAGACTACCTTCTTCTCTTACACAGCACCCGTTACCGAGATACAATCTGGGCGAAGGCGGCTGCAAAAGATATCATAAAACTGTAAATGACCATTTTGTGGTTATTTTACTAAGTATGGTGTCATCCACAGGCCCATTGCGTCCGTCATTTGGTGTCTGGCTTAGCGGATCGCTGCTTACATCGCCGCCTCAGAAATACTCCGTCAAGAGTTGCATTATTCATGTAAGTTAAAGGTAATTGTTATTCGCAAAGTTAATTGAAAATTAGCTTTTGCAACTCTTCAAGACTATTCACATGTATGACTAAAAGCGAAATGGTTATATTTTTTTAATCACTGCTACTATACACACAAATACACAATGGTACTACCTTGTTTGTATTTCTTGTAGAAAAGCTTTATATGTGAATAGTGAATGTGCTAAAAGGCACAAGCCTGAAACTACTTCTATTTAGTAAAAGCTTCCGAATTCATGCGCGGTTATCTCCTTCTAGATTTAATATTTTGTATATGTTGTCAGTTTGTATGGCTTTACTACAAGAGTATTTTTTCTGTTTCAGAAACGAGAACTGAAAGAAAGATTGATTAATAAATCCGAATGGACACTTGTAGAACACAAAGTTGGGATTTTATGAAAAGATATAGCTGCTCTAATAACAGAGATATGATGTAATCTTCAAATTAATAAAAAAAATTCTATCTAACCCCTAGTTTTATTAGAAGCTGCATATTTTAGAATTAGAATTTTTATAAAGTTTAAGCTCGTAATTGCATAAAATGTAATTAGCATACATGTAAGAAGTATTTATATTTACGTTATTTCCTATAAAATTAGATTATGTGGTTGCCCTCTAGATTGCATTACCAATTCTCAGGGATTGTCTTGCAATAGGAAATCAATTTGCAAATACAACTTATCACCTATGACTTTAATTTCTCCAAAAATATAACTTAATCTTACAGTCAGTTAATATCTAGTTATGATGGATCCCTGAAATGAGTTTTCAAATTGCTTGAATAAAAACGCCAATCCTTGAAGATGCCAATCACATTATACCAATACTTTCTATACGTTGTATATAGTGTTGGGTTCGCGATACCACCCGCGTATCACGACACTTGCGAATCGAAACCATTAGCCGTGTGAAGTGTCGACTCCTTCACGACTCTTTAACGATACTTCGCATTTACACATCATGCATGCGCTAGTTCATATAATATAATTGAAACGAGCAGTCAAGATTCATAGCTAATACGTAAATCATAAACTAGGGATTAAAAAACAATTAGGTTTATGAGTAAATTCTGTTATGGTTATATTATTTATGCATTAAGTACATTAAAAGACATTAAATTATTTATACGCCGTGTTCGTTCTAACATTTGCTATAGAAAATTAGTATGGGAAATCTGAAATATGCCAAATAGTTCGTTCTCGAATAAAAGTCGGTGAGATTAATAGTTGCAAAACAATTTAAATAATTTGTTATTATTCTTTTATTCGAAAAACGTACAAGAAATAATACATTACAAATAAAAAATAAAGATACCCAATTAATAAGACAATAATAAAAGAATAATAACAAATAAAATTTAAAAAAAAGTTATGCTTGTAACGGGGTTCGATCGTGCATTCCACCAGCCCGTATAGTTTAGGAAGCCACGGTTTGCCATCGAACCACGGAGGCGTTGCGTCAACTTTTCAGGTTTCGGCTTTTAAATTAATGTTTTGCAAATAATTCATGAATTTATAATTTTAACTAAAAAATCTACAACAAAATAGTTTTATATGTACGTCTTATCCAATGATTGTTGGCCAGTTCAACAAATCTGCCTTTAATTTCTTTGTAAGAATGATCAAGCAACTTCGAATTACAATCTAATAAGAGCGATACTGTTCGACACGAAGTGTCGCGACACTTCAAGTGTCACGACCACGAACAGTATCACGACACTCGACACCCAAGTTCCCATCACTAGCTTGCTTGTATAGTATTTATGGAACGGAAAACTTTTATGGCCATTCGCTCATTATTTAATAGGAAAAGAATCCACTATTCTTCTGTAATTAACACCGACTCTACTGTCAGCCTTGTTGCTGTAAGTTTTGTTATATATAGGTATTTATAGTATTTAAATAAATTCTACTTTTCAAGAAGTATACTTTCTCCTTGAAGTCTTTATTAAGACATTGTTCATACGCAATGTAAAGCTCGCTTGAGAATAATACATGTCCATTTAATGGTTTTCAATTAACTACGAAGTTATCGATAGCCAATTGTTGACAAATAATAATTTGCCACGTCTACTTAGATTGAAAGACTACAGTACTTATCATTTAACGTTTCATTCATCTGATGTACGTGGAATTAGTGGTTCATGTACTATATCAATGGCTAAAACGTGTATTTAATGCTTTAAGACCTCATCAATTAGGTCATGACATTTGCAAGCAAATTCAGAGACAAGCTTTATAACATTAATTTTAAAAAGTAAACTTCTATTTTTTTTAGCATTGGATGGCAAAAATTAATTATAAAATTGATCAGTAGATGCTAAGGAAAGTATTGTCTTAGTTTTTATCATAAGAAGCAATCAATTCCATTAACAGATATATCATAAATAATTTACTAAGACAGTCAGTCGCCTTTTAAACATTACAATTCGGAAAGTATTGAAACATTTCGGTAAAGATTCATAATATAAAAAATTAGAATTTGCTAGATGAGTATGTAGCGAGATTTATGGATGTAGATTAATGTATTATAGCACAGCCTATGAATGCAACTGAGACTCATTCCTCTAAGATCTACCCCCTGAACTTTGTTTAACAAGTAATCCTGCCGAACTTATAATTCAATGATATACAATATACACATGTAATTTGTTGATTGACGTGATGGTTATTATTTTTCAATGAGAAATCTTAGTTAATGAAACAATCAATCCTTGAAGATAATTAATACCATTTGCTTCTGAATGAACCATAGTCTTAGACATTACCGATTGCCAAGGTAATCCTGTGAGTGGTTAGTAGATCATAAATTGGCAAAATATAAATTTTACTTACAAAAGTAAATTGATTAACCGTCAAATACAGGTCACAAAATCATTTTGAAGTCGAAGGGAAGTGAGAGGGGCAAATATTATATATGACAAGTATCTTCAATAGATTGGTGGGAAAATCAGCTTGAAATCGGGAGAATCATGTCGTACAACATTTGAATTTGCAAATGAAAAAACAGAAATGATCAGTTTCAATGTTGACATCAGTGTAATCAGTATCAGTTTCATCTGAGAGAAATGATAAGTGCATTCTGTTTAAGATACTCTGTCCAACTGTAATTACACTCAATGTATTGCCAAACAGCTGGAATATTTTGCAATCTTTTGCAATTACCAGCTTTGTTGATCTTTGTTACAAAAGTAAAATTATTTATTCTCCAAATGAATAATAATAATATTAATTCTAGTTTCTCAAGATTTAAAACAAATTATAAGAGAATGTGCTCGGTGTGAATCAATCTGAATAGTTAACTACTGGTAGTACTAGTGTTGTAATAACCTAATAAATATAAACTGCTGTAACTGCACCTTCTGTTTTATTGTTACGACAACTTCTATAGCAATCTAGTTATTGTACAGATCTAAATTCCAGGTCTAGGTTTTTATCTTGTAGATCTGATCACTTAATCAAATCACTTAAATCTTAGCGTAAATTCCATGTGTTGTTAAGTATTAAGAAATATTGTTTAAAATAAGGACTTGATATTCCTATTACATTACATAGACACAATATTTCTGATCAACGTGAAAGAAACTGTGCAACAAAGATTAATGTTATTAAGCACTTAATATTTTTTTCCTTTAACCTGCATCTCTCATCTTCCTGTTGCTCCATATGGAGGAAAGGACGCCGCCCAATAGCGATTTTCGTTATTCTTAATAGCGATTCTTATTATCTTTTTTATTTATTTATTTTTTTAGCAAGGAATCGGTATGGCGGAGCATCCTTCGTACCTCATGGCACCGACTATTATGATCATTTGGCTACTAGAATTTAGCCTAATCTGGGGAAATTCTTTATTATTACGAATTATTTATGACCTACAGGCATGTTTTTTAATTTTTCTCCGTTATGACAAATTACCAGCTCGGTCGGGGATCGAATCTGCGACCCTTGGATTTTGGAGCAAACATGCAAACCCCTAATCCACCAAGGCTGGCTATTATATTTTTATTTATTACTGTGTATATATGTGCTAGACTTGATTTCAAATTTACTTCACTGAATCTACTCTACTATCAAAATATGTATTCTGTATCCTGAATAGTCTGATCATTATCTCATAATCCCAGACACCCAGAAGTTCTGAATGCCTCGTTTGTTTGAAGAGGTAGAATAAATCATTTGTAAAAGTCTATTCTCTCATATAAGAAGAAAAGTGCAACAGACGTTTTGTCATTATTTCTTGTCTAGAATACAAGCCATTGTGGAATGGTCTATTTTAATTCTCGGTTGGTTCTCTCCGCGGTTATCCAGATAAGGCTCAAATCTAGCAAACTAAATATTTTTGAAAAACTTAGAGAATAAGCTACTACATGAAGCCATGGTACGGTTTTCACTTAAAAAGATCAAGACCTTTCTCAGAAACATTGACCTAAAACAAAGATTTGCCATTATCGTTGAATTCTAGAAGGAAAGATACTGTAAACTTATACTCTTCTCATCTTCTGTATCTTATAATTACTTTTGATATGAGCTAGATATTTCACACAGTTGACAAAGACACAATAACAAACTTTTGTTTTCACTTTCACATCACAAGTTAGATATTCAACTAACTATAAAGAGAAATTGGGATAAGCAACACATGTTACACAAATTACAAGTAGAAAACACACTCAATAGTTCCAGTACAAGTATAGTCAGGTTTTACAAAACGTGTGCTGCATATTTTATCCTTGCGTAATCATAATTATAGATAATATCAATTCTTTTCTAGTTATTATTATTTTCTTTGCGACCCAGGATTGAAATGTTGAGATAAGTTCAGAATTTGAGAACTACTGTAGTGATCTTGCTGTATATATTGCTTACCATGTGTAATGCGTAGCCTGTCTATCACTACATTCTCAACTTCCATCAGGAAGGATTGAAGTATATGGATTGCCTTAACAACATAATAAGTAAAAAATAGTTCATAAAGATTCAATTAGTATACACGCTTTTTTATTGAGCTTGAGCTATTCTTATAAGAAATCTTAAAATAACGTAACAACTGGTAAACAAACACACCCATACGTTATAATGGTGACCCCTACGAAACTGAAACGAACTCCGATCGCAACAAGGAGCTGCTGGATTTTCATATGGTGATCGACTCTTCGCCATGAAAAGTTTTTGAAGTTCTGTCCGTTGCTGACGAACAGTCACTAAATTTTGATTTCATAATCGCAAACGATTGCTGCGTTCTTCCCTGCATTAACAATCGCCCCTCAAAAGTATACTTTTATCAAAGATAAGTATATTTAATTAGTTACAGTTCAATATGGCAGTAGCATTCCTGACATTTAATACTTCGAATGTCGAACTATCATTCCACTTAATTGATAACTACTAATATAATCGTTTAAACATACACGACGAACATCAAAGATATATAATATTAACTTTAAGTCTACCTCACACTTCACTTTAATCATCAAGATCACTATATTAACACTCCACGTAAGAAAAAAAAGCTGAAACACATTTTAAACGATAATTCAGAATAACTCAGAAAGGCATCAGTTATAATACGTAGTACTGGGTTCAATATTTTCAGCTTCAAAAACGGATTACTGTCACAAAATTGTAAAGTCAAATGTAAAATTTCACAGATTAAGGAAGTATTGTTTTACTTTTCTGTGTTAATCTTTAAATAGTTCTGAATTTACTTTTATAGATATTAGCACATTTTATTGCACATGTATGAAAAGGATAGCTATATTCAGATTTTCATTTTTCAAATATCCAAGATTTTAGGATAGTAACTTCTACTATAAGAAATATGAATATTGAGAAAATTCTTCCATCAATTTAATATTGGAGATGTGGAGAATTCCACTAGCAAATTAATGTTTCATGTTGATTTTTTAACCAAAAAATTTGAGAATATTAGTTTAGATACAAGAATTTAGTATACTTTATAAAACTTTATAGAATTAATTAATGTAAAAGATATACAAATCTATTATAGTAAAGCAAACTTCTCTTTGACTTGACTGAATTTTTTTATTACATTTATTTACAACAATAAAGTAAACGTCTGCATAAATGAGGATCTCATTTGCTAATGTTTTAATTTTGTTTTAACTCTGGTTTAACTTGGCACTTGCTAATATGGCAGCTTTTAGTTACTCACTCATTCACAACAATCTAAGAAAAATTAATATTTTAATAAAGTGACAAAAAATTAAATAGAAATCATATTACAAGAAATAACAATACTATAATTATCATCCATCAATAGGTTTGTTATAAATAAAATTTCAGAAGTGCTTCAAGATTTTCCATCTTCTATTGACTTTTTATCTGATGATGCTAATTAATTTTGAAAAACATAGTATGTAACTGCTTTTAATATATGTACTTTTTAGCATATCTTTATTATTACCAAATATATTTAGAAATAAATTATTTCTTTAATAGAAATAAAACTTCATGGGTTTCAGTCTTTATACTATTTACTTATCTAATTCACCACTTCCCAAGAAACACATAGTGATCTATAGACCATCTATCTACCATCTACCTCATCTAAATTTCATCTACATCTACTATCTTACATCTAATAGATGTAGTTTAGACACAGTAATTTATTCTGTCTATAACGCTATATCTTTTAGACATGTAAGTAATAGACATTATCTATAATTTTAAAAAAGGTGTTATTATGCTTTAAATTAACCTGATAAAAGCTTAGCCTCTTGCTTAAAAATAGTTTGTTAGAGAAAATAATGTTAATTTTTCATAAAAAGTTTTTTTTAATGTTATCTGAAATGCGTCTAATTGATGTAACTTTTTGACCGAAAACACATGCTAAAATATATACCATCGATTTACAATCTAACTTAGACGAATCCGAAATGAGTCTATTGTCTTACATTTAATAGATGTAGTTTAAACATGCTACTTTATTGGTCTATAAAGCTATATATTTTAGACATGTATTAGACATTATCTAGAATTTTCAAAAATTGTTAATTATGCTTAAAATTAACCTGATAAAAAGTCTACCCTTGCTTAAAAATGGTTCCATAAATAATGATAATCTTTATTTTTAAATTTTATTTTTTTTAATGTTATCTACACTCAAAGAAATATAGGTAATCTAAAGTCAAGAAACGTGGTGTCTAAATCAAAATGATCCAGATAATTTTTAATTCTAGACATAAAATGCTTGAAGAGAGATATTGGATTATCAATTTAAGCATTGTTTTCTGCTATTCAGAGAAGCAAGTGTAAAAGAAGACTTTTAACTTCTTGTATCAAAAAAAGTATGCTTAATGTGAGAACAAATATGTTCTTGAAATCTAGGTATTGTTTTAAGCACTAAACCACTTCAAATAAGAATCTTTGCATTTTAAAAATAAACATTATTTTCTGCAATTTATACAGGTGTGTGCAAAAACAAAATTTTTAACTTTTGGTTTCAAGAAATTTTGTACTTAATGTGAGAACAAATATGTTCTTGAAAACTGTGCATTGATTCAAGCACTACAGTACTTGAGATAAGAATCAATGTAATTTTAAATAAGATATGTTATGCTGAATTAAGTTAGTTAACATTTACATTTCTGAAATTAAAACGTTAAATTCTTCATATTACAATAATTCTTCTGGAAATGAGAGTGCAGTGCAGTTAAATCAAGAACGTTAAGTGTTGCTTCTAGCTGCGTCGCTGTTTACACTAGTTCAATATTGCTTAGTTGCACTTTTTGTAGTTGGTTCTTTTACGTTATAATAGAAGCACGTGTGCGCTACATTTCCTGTGTGGTGAAGTATTAACCTTCAGTGATAACTTGTCAAAGGCAATGGGTGAACTGATAAATTATATCCATTATTATATATTTCGATATCAGAATGGCGACAAATAGAAAATTTGGGACAAAGAGATTGCCACAGTAAATTATTCGAAGAAATTTTGAGAGAATGGTTCCTTTACAAATATGTCACGTTAAGTGTGCTAACGGTAATCTTTCTATAACTTTAGTCATAATTAATCAATTAAAGTATTAATAATTACCGTTTTAGATTAATTTCGACTTCATTCGGCATAAACTATGCAGAAAAAAATGCTTCTGCTGCCTTTTCTCAACAACTGGGAGTTTTTTAAATCAAGATGTAAAAAATACGCTAGAAATATGCTATACACTGTATAGCAAGTACAAACGTACTTTGCTTAAGCTGGCAGCCTGGACTTATATGGAAATAAACGTTGTCAAGGTACATCTAGGTACAAGGTACATGTAGTGACCATACAAAAAAAATGTTTTTATTTACTAAAGAACCCTCTTTTGTGGTATGTTTAAGATGTGATTCGAGACTGGCAAGTTTTCTATTTTGTAAAGAAATATGTGTATGTATTTTTCTAAGTAGTTGCATCTAAAATAAATCTTTCATGTGCCATTGTTTTCTTTTATTTTGAATACTAATTCCTAAAAACCAATCACTAAATTCAAGATAATAATGCTTAGAACAACATTTACTAATTTCTTCAAATAAGAAAGAAGATGCTTAAAACATCATTAAGTCATTTCTTAAAGTAAGAAACAATTAAAGTTAAAGTAAAGAAGTTGAATGTTTTAAATTAAGAATTTTCATGTTAAAATTAAAACAAATTCATGTAAAAATAAGAACATAATTTAAATAGATTATTCTACATTATAGCTCTCGTATTCTTGAATTGCAAACAAGAATATTATTCTTATTAATTTCTTAAATTGAAACTAGAAACTTCTTAGGTTCTAAAACAGCATCAAAATTCTTAATTTAATGTACGATTTTCTTATTGCAAGTATTATTTTTCTCTGAGTGTAAAGTAAGAATTTTGACACTCCAATCGCCTCCAGTAAAAATAACAGAAATAATATTTCTGTTGGCTGAAGTCTTTTCTAACTTTTGCAAATAAATGTTATAATTATTACTTATAAATTAATGAACTGTCAGATAACAACAATAAGTTTGATGAGAACCTTTATGAGTTAATTAAATTAATATATATATAGCACTTAGTTTTTAGATATCAGATTGATAATTTACAGTATTGTTTTTGTTTTTTTGTATGTGGAATATTTCTAGTATTAGTCTCCTTGTTAAGTTGCTTTCTTGTTTCAAAATCTTTACATTGTCGAAATCAAAATTATGGTTATATTTATATGTATGATTCACTAAGGATGTTTTTGTATTACTTAAAGTTTTTTTCATAACGCTTGATTTATGTTCTTTTATTCTATCTTTACAATATCTTTTTGTTTGTCCTATGTACCTAATACATTTTTTTGTCCTTACAGTCTCACATGGGATACAGTAAATTACATTAGATTCCATATCAATTGGAATTTTACATTTAAGTTTACTAAATAATTTGTTAACTTTTTTGTTAGTTTTAAATGCAACAGTTATGTTATTTAAAAAAAAAACTTTTTTCAGTTTTTCTGATAGACCTTTGATGTATGTGAGTCTAGAATAAGCATTGTTACTTTGTTTATTTCACTCATTTATTTCATTGACCTGATCATTCTTTTTTTGTAACAATTTTTTTGTTAAGCTAGGTGGATATGAGTTATTTATTAGGATGTTTTTAATTTTTTTCAAGTTTTCTTTGTGGAACTTTTCGTGGCTGAGTTTTAAAACTCTGTTTTTTAAGGCCAGTGCTGTGTTTATTTTTTGGTGCATTGGGTGTGCAGATAAATAACTTAATATTCTCCCACTATTGGTTTTTTTTAACATACCGATCCGTTATTAGGTTTTCATCTTCTTGTCTTATAACAATCTTATCTAAGAATGGTAATCGATTGTTTTCCTCTAATTCGTATGTAAATTGTAAGTGAGGACTAAAATTGTTGAATTCTTCTAATGTATAATGGACTTTATTTTGAGGAATTATTAGATAGGAAGTCATCCACATATTTTTTAATAAATACTATTTTATAATCTAAAGTAGGTATAACCTTTTCTAATAATTTATTCATTACTAAATTTGCCAAGGTCTGTGACACTGGATTACCCATAGCTGCTTCGAAACATTGCTCATAAAATACATTATTATACATAAAGTAACTTGAATTATAACAAAATTCCACTAGTTCAATGAATTTATCTTTAGGAATTATAAAAAACGAGGTATCGAATATTTTTAAAAGGTTTAAGAAAAACATTCTAAATCTAGAAATTAAAATTAGTATTTATAACATTAATTTGTTGGAAAAGAAAATTCAGAGCCTAAAAGTAAAAATTATGAGTATCTTACCGGTACATATAAGGTACATATACGTACTGTAAGGCATGTGAAGGTGACAAAACCGACAGCACCTTGGCTGACCGATAACCTAAAGGTAATTATTACAGCGCCTTGAGAAAATACAAACGTACTAAATCCGCCTCTGACTGGATCAGGTATAAGGAATTGAGAAATTTCACTGTAGCTTCTTTACGTCCTGAAAAAAGAGCATATCTTACTACTATTACGCAGAACAAAGATACTCAGAAATTATGGACTGCTTTGACTGATCTTAATATAAGATTCAATAATAGCCGTGACACTCCTAATACTGTATCTGATACAAATTCAATTGGGAATTATTTTAGTTCATTTGTTCAGTCTACATCAAACAATTGCAATATTAAAATTCAATATTATTTAAATAATCAAAAGGTAACATCGCAAACCTTCAAGTTTTCTTTAACTACAGTAGAAGAAGTTCATAAAATACTATCCAGTTTGAAATCGAATGCACTTGGTGCTGATAATATTAATTTCTCTAGCGATGTTAAAGTATTGTAGTCCGTTTATAGATAAATTTATAACGAATATAATTAACTGTTGCTTAGAATCAAATTATTTCCCTTTAGCTTGGAAAGGTGCTATAGGCCTTCCCTTGCCTAAAACTACAAATCCTATATCATTCTCTGATTTACGTATAATTAGTATACTACCCTGTATTTCCAAAATATTTGAAAAAATTGTATACAAACAGATCTATTATTTTTTCAATGAGCACTCGTTATTACCTGATTGTCAGACCGGCTTCAGCGGTGGATATGGTACTGTTGATGCTCTAGCTACTGTCATGAACGATATCGTCAATGCAATTGATAAAAAACAGGTTACTGCTTTAATACTACTCGATTTCTCAAAAGCATTTGATACTATTAATCATGATCTCGCTTGTGCCAAATTACGTTGGTATGGTTTCGAAGTTAGTGCTGTTGATTTAATAAAATCTTATTTATCAGAAAGAACTTTAATAATTAAAAGTAATAATCAATATTCTAATTCTTTTTCTATTACTTCTGGTGTGCCGCAAGGCTCAATTTTAGGACCCCTACTGTTTATTATTTATACTGCGGACATTTTAAAATCCTTAAAATTTTGTAAAATTCAGGCATACGCTGACGACACACAAGTTTTTAAATCTTTTTACTTCTCTAATAGAGCACGGGCCTACGAAGAAATCAATAGTGATCTTAATACAATTCATCAACTGTCTTTGGAGCATAACTTAAAACTAAATAGTAGAAAATCGCATTTACTATTTTTTGGGAATAAAAATCAAATTACAACTGTCAAGAGTGATCATAATATATGCATAAACAACCAACTGTTACCAATTACTGATTCTGCAAAAAACTTAGGGTTAATTTTTGATAGTAACTTACGGTTTAAACAACATGTTTGCAAATTACTTCAAAAAGCTTATTCATCTCTGAAGCTACTATATGCCAACAGAAATATTTTAAGTTTTAGTCAAAGGAAAATGTTATGCGAAACTTTAGTTTTGAGCCACTTTAATTACTGCAATCTTGTTTATGGTCCCTGAAAAAATACAGAACTGGTGTAGCCGTTTTATTTTTAAGTTGCGCCGTTATGATCATATTTCACATAAAATTAAGGAATTAGGATGGTTGAATATGGAAAATCGTTGGAAGTGCCAGTTGGGATCGTTCACACATGCTCTACTTACATCGTAGTCTTCTACGCCTCTTAGCTCTGAGCTGGTACCTCGTTCGTATGTGCACTCAGTGGGTACTCGCTATAACTATACGCTTACCATTCCACATCATACATCTACCTTGTTTCATCGAGGTTTTGTCTACAACGCAGTAAAACTTTATAATACACTGCCAGCAGATATACAGAACTATACTTTAAAACAATTCAAACGCTATTTAAGAAACTATTTTTTGCATTTACAATAAATCCTTGGGTCTAATTTCATCTCCGTTTTACCTACTAGAATTGAATACACATTATGCAACTTTAATGTTGGAAAAATATTTTAAATTATCAGTTTTCTGTAGGGTTTATTGGTTAAATAGAGTAGCCTTTGGCTAGATTTCGCCAGGAGTCCCTACACTTACTTCACACTACAGTAATTAATTTACCTTTCCTATTTTAATTATTTGAATTTAATTTTTGTAATATTTAATCAATATGAGAACGAAAAGTTCCTAAAAACAGCCTTTAAGAAAGCTAAAGGCTTTTTCAAAACGAATAGTGATGTACTTATATGTAAAGCTGACAAGGGGGCAAGACAGTTGTCGTTAGTAAGGACGAATATGAAACCAAAATGCAATGTTTACTTGATGACACTAAAACATATAAAGTCATAAATAGTGACCCTACTAATAATATACAAAAACAATGTAATAAAAAGGTCAAGCAACTTTATGATAATAATTGGATTGATACTCCAACAAAAAAGAGACTTACTACCACAACTGGAACACCCACCAGAATATATGGTACATTTAAGATTCATAAAAACGAAATACCTCTAAGACCCATAGTATCATGTATAGGTAGTCCAACTTACTTATTAGCAAAAATGTAGGTAGAAATCATCAACTCATCATTACCAGAAAATGAATTTGATGTTAAGAATTCATTTCAATTTGTAAAGATAATTACAACCCAAAAGATACCTAACGATCATACTATGGTGTCTTTTGATGTAATTTCCTTATTTACAAATACACCATTAGATCTTGTAAAAGAAACCATCTCAGATAAATGGGAATATTTGGAGAAAACCATGCCAATTCCTAAAGATAAATTCATTGAACTAGTGGAATTTTGTTATAATTCAAGTTACTTTATGTATAATAATGTATTTTATGAGCAATGTTTCGGAGCAGCCATGGGTAATCCAGTGTTACCAACCTTGGCAAATTTAGTAATGGATAAATTATTAGAAAAGGTTATACCTACTTTAGATTATAAAATAGTATTTATTAAAAAATATGTGAATGACTTCCTATCTAATAATTCCTCAAAATAAAGTCCATTATACATTAGAAAAATTCAACAATTTTAGTCCTCACTTACAATTTACATACGAATTAGAGGAAAACAATCGATTACCATTCTTAGATACGATTGTTATAAGACAAGAAGATGAAAACCTAATAACGGATTGGTATGTTAAAAAAACCAATAGTGGGAGAATATTAAGTTATTTATCTGCACACCCAATGCACCAAAAAATAAACACAGCACTGGCCTTAAAAAACAGCCTTTTAAAACTCAGCCACGAAAAGTTCCACAAAGAAAACTTGAAAAAAATCAAAAACATCCTAATAAATAACTCATATCCACTTAGCTTAATAAAAAAATTGTTACAAAAAAAGAATGATCAGGTGAATGAAATAAATGAGTCAAATAAACAATGCTTATTCTAGACTCACATACATCAAAGGTCTATCAGAAAAACTGAAAAAAGTTTTTTTTTTAAATAACATAACTGTTGCATTTAAAACTAACAAAAAAGTTAACAAATTATTTAGTAAACTTAAATGTAAAATTCCAATTGATATGGAATCTAATGTAATTTACTGTGTCCCATGTGGAGACTGTAAGGACGAAAAATGTATTAGGTACATAGGACAAACAAAAAGATATTGTAAAGATAGAATAAAAGAACATAAATCGAGCGTTATGAAAAAAACTTTAAGTAATACAAAAACATCCTTAGTGAATCATACATATAAATATAACCATAATTTTGATTTCGACAATGTAAAAATTTTGAAACAAGAAAGCAACTTAACAAGGAGACTAATACTAGAAATGCTCCACATACAAAAAAACAAAAACAATACTGTAAATTATCAATCTGATATCCAAAAACTAAGTGCTATATATTTTAAATTAATTAACTCATAAAGGTTCTCATCAAACTTATTGTTGTTATCTGACAGTTCATTAATTTATAAGTAATAATTATAACATTCAACTTATTACATATAAGGGGTATATTTAAGATGAAACATACTGTACATTGCGAGATGTCACTACACGTCGTTTTGACATCTCCAATCCCAGGAAAAAAGAATATCGTTTCCTTAAGAACCTGCTTCCTGTACACCACGTTGTTGGTATTGCGTGCTATTATTTTATTAAAATTAAGTAAATCGCATTAAATATAATTGTTGCTCAATATTATCAAACATATATTAAAAAATGATCATAAGTATTAATTTAACAAATTTTTATAATTATTTAAAAACAAATTTTAACCTATGATAACATTAAGTGTCAATTGTGTAACTTTAATTAATGCTTTAACATATATGTAATGTATAAAAAATTGTATGTAGATCTTGAAAAAGACAATGTCGAAACCTATTGTCGAAACGTCGATGAAGTGGTGAATTAGATAAGTAAATAGTATAAAGACTGAAACCCATGAAGTTTTATTTCTATTACATTCAACGGTCGTGAGAAAAACAAAATTATTTCTTTAAGCTAGGAGGCCTCTGTAAAGTGGAGGTCATGGGCCCTAGTATAATAGATTGTTATGTTTTGTTTTAAAAGATTTGACCATCGTTTTGAATTAATACTAATATTTTGGAAGTATGTTATATTTTTTAGAAAATATCAATAGCAGAAATAGAAACTTATCTTGCTTGCATTTCATTCAATTAGTTATTATTCGTACACTTATATTATTAGTTTAATAGTTTTACCTATTTTGGATACCTAATGAGTCGTTCCCACACCTAGAGAAATAGTCGGATTCAATCAACCAAATATTTTATAACAAATTTATCTAAACTCTGAAAATTAATTCATCATCCATCATCATTATGTAGATATTTTTGTAAATATTAGTAAAATATCATCAGGTTCGTGATTTTCTCAGCGAAAATAAAAATTTTAAGTTCTTTTACGTGGATCCATTAAAAATAGTAGTATCCAGTTGCGGCTCAAAAACAAAATCTAAAAGAAATAGATATTATCGTAATCCGTACTACACAGCCCTTCGCAGGGTATAGATGAGACTATGCAACCCAATATACTACCCTGAAAGTATTCAAAGTTACGCCCTAGATAAAACTATCACGTCACGCATTTATTGCATGTTTATTATTACACTCTTCGTTTGCAATATTATTAACTTATTATATAAATTACTTTTTAATATTGTAGACATAATTAGCAGCTATACTACATAAGATATATATTTTTAGTTGCATGTACTGTGTGTGATCTCATAACGAAGTTTAATTAAAAACGAGGAAAGGAAAAATTATAATAAATAAAAATAAATAAACTGCATAATAATTGTTTAATAATAACCAACAAGAAGCAACGAGATCTGCATCATTACGAAAAGATACCATTAGGGTAACATGATTGAGGGAGATATTCACATTTACTAATTGTAAGTTAATATAACGTGTACTACTTTTCATTTCACTATACTATTTATTATTATTTAGTTGATAATTTACTAATGTAATAGAAAATTAAAAAAAAATTAAAATTAAATAATAACCTGGTTTTAAAAGTTTGTAAATATCTTCTATAAATTTTAATAGTGGCAATCATAACATTAAAGATACGGAAACGACATTTGTAATCGACAATAAACGTTATTAAACTAACCGAAATACGTTTTCTGTTAAAATAAAGTATTTGATCAGCAAAATAGGGTGATCAATAACAGTGGGTGTGGTGGATGGTAGAGGTGTAAGCGAACGATGTTAGCGTGTGTTTGACAGCAGCTATCATAGATCACTATCAGGCCATCATCAGTTTGACCAAGGGCCAGTGTGAATAATAGCCCATCGTAGCATTTAGATGATAGGGTCACAGTCCTACAAGCGTCGTTTGGTCTCGTTTAGCGTCGCGACGTCGCACTGCTACGTCTAAGCTCAGGAATTTAGTGATGCTGCACAGGAATCCGAAATCGTAACGGGAATAGAACGGAGTAATGTTATGGCAACTATTGTAGAGCCTTTCAATAGAACTGAATGTCGCCGTTTGCATGATAGTGTACTGGATTTACGTAGATAAAAGAGGTCAAAATTGGTAATATAGGTAATGTCATACATGTGACCTGAATCAATGCTGTTTATTATTAAAACTGACTTAAGTTTTTGTTTCTTAAATAAAATCTTACTACTAATTAGTCAAATTATGTTTACTTAAAATAACGTTTTGTTATTTTAATTTGTGGAAACTTAGAACATTAACATATTAAATTAAAATTTCACATTTTGTTGTATTTTTATTTATTTGTATCAAACGATATAAAATAATTCGTTTATATCATCACAATGAAAATTTACCACTAATGCAAGATAAAAATTTGTAAATACATAAAAACAAAAATAAATATACATAATAGCTAAATTATCAGTGGGCTTTCATTGTGGGCAACTAATATCTATTTAATTAGTTATTAAATTCAAATTGTGTAATTTGATATCCATTTGCAAATTATCTTAAAACATTAAAAATAAACTCCTGCTGTTTTATTCTCAATAAATTATAAATAAATTTATTTATAACATATAATACTAATTATAACTGTTTTAAGCCGTTTAAAAATAAAAAATGTTACATAATTAATATTTATTAAGAAATCAATTCTCTATTATTGCAACACCATTGACCAAAAAAGGAAGAAAATTGTATAGTATAGCTTTTTTATCAGATAAAAATTATACTTGCAAAAGTCGTTTTATTTAATCTTTTATCCAGATAAAGTTTGCTAAACCGGTATTCGCCTATTGCCATCTGTGTTTGAGTAGCAACGTAATTTTAAGGTACAACGCCCTTTTGTATTCAAAATTCATGGGGTGAAAGCAATGCAGCCCTTATAAAACTAAAAGCTATAAGATGTATCGAACTAATATTTCTTTTTAGACCTACAGTTTCCTTATAAATCATAGCTTTAGAATAAAAATTAATTAATAAAATCTGATATTAATTAAAAATGTAAATGTTAATAATGCCATTAATTTTTGAACTTTATAAATTATAATTAATTCAATGCTGGAATTAATTAAGATATTTTTGAAACCACATTTGATATTCATGAATTTAATTTTATTATAATTGGAATAGTTTCTACATATTAAATATAACCGAATTGTATGTTTTTTAATGACGTAAACATTCTGTATTAACTGAGAACTCCACTTTTTATTACTTGATGCTTTGAAATAAATTAATGTGTAGTAGTGTAGTAGCTTTTGCAAATAACGTTTATTGTACACAAGCAATAAAGAAGTCATATTAACAGCAATTCTATTTGAAATGATGATTGGTACAATTCTAATAAAATGTCATGCAATGATTTTATGGGTAATTGTTAGCAACAGTTTGATTATTTTGGTAATAGCTTCCCCATTATGATGACAAACTCGTCTTGAGGTAAGGTGGTAAAGGTACTCGTACTGTTCAACTGTTACGGTTTACAACGCCTTAAATTAGAACACAAGTAGTAGCAGTACTGTTGTGCTACAACTAGTAGTTTCTCCAATGTTGACAGAGAAACACATGAGGATTATAGAATACAAGAAAATTTAAAAACAATTTTTCTAATTTTGTTTAGAAAAGCATATTGGTGGAGCACATTTATATTGGTGGTGGAGAAGAGATAAAATTGACTATTAACCGCGTCCAGATTCTCGTGCTCGTACTCGCACTCGTGCTTGAAGAACTCGTACTCGCAAAGCTCTCGAGCTCATTGAGCGTATTAACTTAAGCAGTTCTTATTGAATCTCGAACTTGGAAGGTTCGCTAGGTTCGTTTCTTAATTTTTTAATTGTAAAATCATTTTACTATTTACCATTTACCAGCCAGTGGCTTGTTGGCCACGTTCGGCTCTTGCCGTAGCTTGTAGTGTCGTACACACTGTATGTGATCCGCGAGCCGTACCGCGAACACGAGCACAAAGACGAGAATCTGGACGCGGCTTTGTGTTACTCGCCGAGGACCAAATATAGGGACCACTACATAACTAAGGACCAATACATACTAAAAACCTTGAACAATTGCATGTGATTTTACCTTAGCAAGCAAGGATGTTTAGTTATATGTATGCTGTGCCAAATATTAACTTAAACAGTTAATTTAGAAGAAAAATGCTCCTGTCATGTTATATGTATATTTACATATAAGTGGCGTATATTACCAAATTTTCGAAATAGGAAAGTAGGAAAGTAGGACAATTTCTGGCCAAATAAATACTTTACCAAAGTAGGGCATGAAAGCACAAGCAGAAGACAAAAATTAGTGTATTTCCGATTTTTGTTATTATCTATACTTCGTCAACCTTGTCCATAACTCTAAACATTTTAAAGGTTTTCATTGAATTTACATTCTTGCTTACCACTCATTCTTACTCCAATGAAAAAATGTCAATTTAATATTTTTTTGTGGCTGTATAGCATAAGCTAATGTCAAAAACTTTTACCACACACAATTTAATATTTTTGATAATAATTAATAAGTTTATATTAGAAGTGACTTACAAATAATAATATAATAGGAAAAGGGAAACGAAAAATAATTTTTAATTTTAAATCTGCACTAGTTACTTTTCAATTTAACATTCAGTTACTATTTAATTATTCTTCTCTAAAACCATGACAAGAAACGGATAAGAAACTGCAATATCACAACAGATAATGGCAAGACAGCAAGTGCATTTCACATTCCCCCTGTACCATTTCACTCCAACCATTGTCTCACGCCTCACTACCAACTGAAAACGTTCTACCAGGATCGTGATGGGTATGTCAGACCAGGCCAGGAGACTTTAGGTTCAGGTCACATTAATTGCTAGATTCAGTAAAATTTTAGTTTACTCCCAAAAATAACGCCAAAATGCGTACTATCTATTTTTAAATTGATTAGACATTTCAGACTTTACAATACTTACTATTGTATACCTATTAGACTTATTAGATACTGAATATCTAATTTTTTTACATGTGGATTACGTCAAAGATTTATGATTAAAATTCGCTATAACGTTAAAATAATTAAAAAATGTTTTCCTCTGACATGCTAATCATAGCAACACGTTATGTCGAACTTGAATCATAAATCTGTGACGTAACACACATCTTAGAAAAACTAGATATTACCCACTATACCCTAACATAGAAATGAAGGATCCAGGTCAACGCGTGAACATCTGTCAACAGCTGTGAGAACATTACGATAAGATAAGAATGTAGGCAGGATATTATATTACCAGGGCTCTTAAAAAAAGTCAGCAGCGTACGTTATGATTGTACTTTTTAACATCATGTAAATTTGTCATCGTTGAATTATGTGTTCAACCCTAATAACACCCTAATAACGAGTTATAATTAAACATTTCATTACGTCTTAAATGGCATAGGGTAATGAAGACATTTAGAGAAAAGTAATTGTAAAAATTTTAGTTATAACCCGTTAGAAGTAAAAAATAGGGAAGATAAAATCAATTTATATAACATTCCCTTATTATCTATTATCATCTATATATAATTGTGAAGTTTTACAATTTGTGAAAAAGAATGTTTCTCTTTTCAAATTAATAATCATAACTACAAAAATCGTAACTGGTGTTAACTTACATTTTTAAGTACATAAGACTGATACTAAATGATGCTAATCCTTTTTATATATTAGGAACCGTTGTATAATAATTTATCAATTTCAATAAAACAATTAATGTATAATAATTGTTCTTATAGCATAAATTAATTTAATTTTCCCTATTTTGTACGTATATTCGATTATAATCGAATACACATTAAGCATCAATGTTAGCCTTCTTAAATGACATTTTGTGGCGCTACTGAATCATTCGAGTTATCTGTTGTTAAATTACTCGAGTCGACTACGTGATCGTGTAGTGAACACGGCGTGATTTGCGATGCTTTTTACAATTTTGCCCTCGTGATATCGGTAATCTTAAATCCTTCATTTGTTTGCTAGAGTATAGACTAGCACTTCTCAACCATTTAATGTTAGGGACCCAACTTTTCATATCAGTTTTAAGCGCCCTCCCACCCATCCAATAATTTTGGGAGTCCTAATATTTGTTTATATCTATTTTTCTTTTGTTGTTGATACGCGGCAGCATATTCACGACTATGCACTTGCTAATATAATAATGTAGTTGCGCTTAGCCGATATCATAATAAGCAATTTTCGAGCATAAAATGAAGGATACATTTTTAATTGGGCGCAAACGAGCATAAAGAAAAGCCTTTAGTCATTAAACTCCTCCATAGGGTTAGATTAGTCAAATTTACAACAGCTGACATTTGAAATCATATTTTTTTAAAGCGAGTCTATAATTAAGTGGCCTATATATTACTGGCCAATGTATATAATGTATATTCTCAAAAATAAATAATAACAGCGGCGGCTACTACGTATCCTTTTGGATATTCTGTTAGCGAGCGGCAAGCGTTGTATCAGTGTAAGTGGCCGCGAAGTAAGGGTTGATATGCTTGCCGCTCGCTAACAGAAGATACAAAAGGGTACGTAGTAACCGCCACTGATTTCAAATATTTAATTTTAAACAAATTATAAACCTATTTTATTATTAATTAATTCAAAGTATACTTAATTACAGTAATGATTTTTTCAACTCACTTTCAGTGTATAGTATAACAAATAATTGTCATAAATTTCAATCAACACAATCTATTAACCAAAAGACATTTTAAGTACGGTTTTATTGTTTGCCGCTAGATGGCAATGTAAGCTTTTAGTATTTTAAAGTTAGAAATTAATTATTTCCATCCTATTTATTAATATAAAATACGGAGAAAATAAAACTAAAACTAATATTTAGTAAATAAAACAGATATTTTTAGCGCTAAATACATTTATAAAAACCTACATTTAAATCCAATAAAACGTAAAATATGTAATTCAAAAATAAAAATTGGCCAAGACTTTACTGGTCAGTTTTACAGTCATGTAATAGTTATTTACGTGGCTAGCTTTGTAAATTAATCTTTATGGGCGAGCTGGAAAGTTTGTGGGGCGAGCGACGAAAGAGCGAACCTCCATAATCCACTGAACCCAGTAAAGATTAGTTGCAAAACATGCCGTGTATAAAGTTTTATTTCTACCTTCACAAGCGTTTGTTTTTTATTAATTTATTGTATATTTTGTATAAAAATTTTGTGCAAAAGTATTTTGTATAAAAAGGGGAAAACTATTTAATTAATTAAATATTTTTCATTTATTTTCAAAATTTCAAGTCCTTTATAATAGTAGTCCTGTGCAATATTGATGGCCGGTTTCACAAAGCTCAATTGAATATTTGATTAATTTAATTCACATATTCAAATAACCAATTGATTTATAAAGGTCTCCAGAATTTCTTGACGATACCTTAATTAACGTAGTAATTGTCTCTTGAAAAGGAATTGGTTCCATAAGTCGACATAGACTAAGCCCAATCCAGATTGCAGTTTTTCAAGGGAAGAGATGTTTACTAAATGCATTTGAGTTTCTGCAGTCCATATACTCATGGCTGAGAATCACTTATATAGGTAAGTTACACTACACTAATCAGAAAAAACTAGTTTATTATTAAATCAAAAAAACTGCTGCATGAAACTGCTTTCCATATAGTAAAACTGGGATCTAAATGTTTAGGTTTGTGTGAAACTGAACTGCCTCTCTCTAGCAAGTACTCGGATAAGTATAAATAAGTATAAACACCGACAACATGCCTAGGATTACTAGTTACATTTGAGGAAACACCGCCGTAACTGTATATGCTTGTACTTAGTAGTTTGCGCATTAAAAAGTAAGAGCTATGGCAAAAAGATAGTTATCGCTATCATTTCTAAATATTGATGAACTTGATATTCTAACTTCAACCATCATATGCTCATCTCATATTCCTTGATAACGCCGTTCCATTTCTTTCATAACCTGGTGGAACTGTTCCCCTTGCCCTTCGCTGTAGACCCCTAAGTTATCTGGAAAGTAGTCAAGATGAGAATGAAGAAAATGTAACCTCACACTCATATTACCTAATTTTTATAATTGTCCAACAAACCTGCAATGATTTTTTGTAAATATTACCTGTAAATATTTATAATAGTAGTAATAAGCATATAAATTAGGGCGGCCTGTGCCAGATCTTTTTGGGTGCGCTGCATCCTCCAAACTGTTAGTTTTGCGTTTATTATTATTATGCGTTTTAAAGTTTTCGTGTTTTGTTTTTATTTTACCCTCTAGCCTTACCCCGGATTCCGTTCAGAATTTCTGGCTATTCTGTCAGAGAAAGATACACATAGGAAACAAAATAAAGCATTATTTCGATTACAAATCCAATTATTCCTGAAATGTATGACGTACAGGTATGGTGTACAGCAAATTGGATGAAAGAAAATTTTAGCCCTGTTAACTCCAAACTGAAATGCCTCAGAAAGTACACCCAGAGTAAATCTTTATTTTAAATTCTTCTAATAATCAATAGCTTTCCGAAGGTATGCAACTTATTCTGATTATAATCAACCATCAGAGATTCGAGCTCAATACCTTTATGAAGGTGATGGCGATGGGACGGTGAAAAATTGTGGCCGATATTTTATAAGTTGATAAGTGGTAGACCATCATGGATCATGCTGACTGTGACTGTCAACTATACAATAAAATGAGAACATTGTACGTGTAACCTTTACTTGAGATATCAGGCTCTACACTGTAAAAAATGAGGTAAAATTACCTTGGGAAAGAGGTAACTTTTCGCTATTATTTGCGGTATTTTTACCCTAAAATTAATTTTACCTATACAAATAGTAGTTTTACTATTTGTGGTAAAATGCCCTGTAATTATGTAAAATTATACAAATATAAGTAATTCTACTACATTGAACTGGTTAAAATCACTAGGTATCCATAATATAAATTTACATAACTCAGACAATTTTTTCCTTACAAATGTATAATTGCTCAATAACTTAATTCATTTTTAGTGTAATATTAAAGATAAGATGAACAAGAATAGTGTAATTTTACCCTTAATATGTTTTTAACCTTTGAGATGCTATTTCGCTGATCGCACTTGTTTGTGACCTTCGTTTCGTGAAAGAATTCAGGAATCCATTATGAACAGTCCAAATAGGCTTTTTGGGGAATGGTCGGAATGGTGTGTACCATTCTTTTATGATTTCGGCGAGGCGTACTCTATCGATATCGAACGAAGTGTTCATTGCTCATTAATATTTTATGTAGTGCGGATTTATTAAAGGCAAATATTTACACGTATGACCGAAGATGGGAAGAATTTTATTTTATAGTAGAAGTTAAAAAATAATAATCGGTAAGTACCTATATGTTAAAATTACAAATTTAAACCAATAAAATAAAAATATTTAATTTAATGTTTTTCTAGGATGAATCAAAAATTGAAGAATTCGAAATAAACTAGCATAACTGTAATTGAGAAAGGTACTCGTGTATAATTGTTTATATAATTTATAATTTTTTAATTTTCTAGGTGGAATCGAAACTTTATCTGAATGTCTTCGAGAGACCAAATATTTCCGAAAGCCCCTGAAAAGAAGTTCTGTTAATGTCTTATATTTTATATAAGTACACTCTAAAAAATTACCGGTGAATTATACCCTAAAAAATGGAGGCAACTATGTTACCTCCATTTTTTGGGGTAAATTTACTTCAAAGTGTAATTTTCATAGGAAGTGGGGAAATTTCAACATTAGGTTAAATTTGCATTGTAATGTTTCCTTTTTAAGTAAATTTACAGATTAAAATTACAATCTCAATGTAATTTTACATTTTAACATTAAAACACCTGTGTAAAGTTACATGGCAAAGTTAATATTTCATGGCAATAGTACTTTTCAGGGTTAAAATACAAATGTGAAAATACTTCTTGAATGTAACGATGACTTGCGAAAGTACTTGCAAATTCAATCGTTCCTCTGAATATTACTTACATAGGTAAAGGAATTGTATGAAACAAAATAAAATCAAAGTAATTTTTATTGAACGTATGTACTTATATAAAATATAAGACATTAACAGAACTTCTTTTCAGGGGCTTTCGGAAATATTTGGTCTCTCAAAGACATTCAGATAAAGTTTCGATTCCACCTAGAAAATTAAAAAATTATAAATTATATAAACAATTATACACGAGTACCTTTCTCAATTACAGTTATGCTAGTTTATTTCGAATTCTTCAATTTTTGATTCATCCTAGAAAAACATTAAATTAAATATTTTTATTTTATTGGTTTAAATTTGTAATTTTAACATATAGGTACTTACCGATTATTATTTTTTAACTTCTACTATAAAATAAAATTCTTCCCATCTTCGGTCATACGTGTAAATATTTGCCTTTAATAAATGCGCACTACACTACAACGAAAAACAAAATATTAATGAGCAACAGAATGAACACTTCGTTCGATATCGATAGAGTACGCCTCGCCGAAATCATAAAAGAATGGTACACACCATTCCGACCATTCCCCAAAAAGCCTATTTGGACTGTTCATAATGGATTCCTGAATTCTTTCACGAAACGAAGATCACAAACAAGTGCGATCAGCGAAATATTAATTAAGGGTAAATATTAAGGGTAAAATTACACTATTCTTGTTCAAGTTCATCTTATCTTTAATATTACACTAAAAATGAATTAAGTTATTGAGCAATTATACATTTGTAAGGAAAAAATTGTCTGAGTTATGTAAATTTATATTATGGATAGTGATTTTAACCAGTTCAATGTAGTAGAATTACTTATATTTGTATAATTTTACATAATTACAGGGCATTTTACCACAAATAGTAAAACTACTAAATGTATAGGTAAAATTAATTTTAGGGTAAAAATACCGCAAATAATAGCGAAAAGTTACCTCTTTCCCAAGGTAATTTTACCTCATTTTTTACAGTGTACATACGTTCAATAAAAATTACTTTGATTTTATTTTGTTTCATACAATTCCTTTACCAATGTAAGTAATATTCAGAGGAACGATTGAATTTGCAAGTACTTTCGCAAGTCATCGTTACATTCAAGAAGTATTTTCACATTTGTATTTTAACCCTGAAAAGTACTATTGCCATGAAATATTAACTTTGTCATGTAACTTTACACAGGTGTTTTAATGTTAAAATGTAAAATTACATTGAGATTGTAATTTTAATCTATAAATTTACTTAAAAAGGAAACATTACAATGCAAACTTAACCTAATGTTGAAATTTTTCACTTCCTATGAAAATTACACTTTGAAGTAAATTTACCCCAAAAAATGGAGGTAACATAGTTGCCTCCATTTTTTAGGGTATAATTCACCGGTAATTTTTTAGAGTGTAGTTAGAGATAGATTTTCTGGCTATTCTGTCAGAAAAAAAACACATAGGAAACAAAATAAAGCTTCTTTCGTTTACAAATCCAATTGTTCGTAAAATGTATGACGTTATTATAATTTTTACCGCGACTTTTACCGCAATATTCAATATTTAATTTGGGCTTAGGCAACCTTGTTCTTTTACCACTAATTTATTGTTCTCAATAAGTTAATTTGGAGAACTTTTTACTTAAATTAAATATAAGGTTCGTTTTGGAAATATGAATATATTTCGTATAGTATAGTTTGTCAACCCACCGTGTTTTCAGCAAAATTCAAGTTTGAGAAAAATTAATATAACTTCGTTAATATTTGTGCTATCGCACCGAACCAAGAATTAAGTAAGTAATTAAGTATAAAAACTAGGAGTATTCTAGATTGAGAAAATAATTTTGTTTACTTACTTATAACGGGGCTGCCCAAAATCTGTTTCCGAAAATGAACTGCCATTTTCGATGAAATACAAACTTTAACTTGAAAAATAAGTATGAAGGAACAGGAACTCAGGGTTACATTTGTTAAAAAAAATGAAAGATTAGAGTCGAGTCTTTTTTTAGAAACACGTAAACATGACATCAATCCAGATTTTTTGGATTTTGAACACCCTGTATCTCAAAAGGGACAAATCGGAAAATCAGTATTGGAAGTCCATCTAATAGTTTGGGTAAAACAATTTACAACATTGACAGTAATATTTATTACAATGAATATTACAAAAACTCAAAAATTGATAGAATATCTAGTATTAAACCATCAATTTGAAAAATACAAAAGAATAAATAATTCGTAACACGTAAGTCGTCACAATTTGTTAGTTAAATTATTCATTAGTAATAATCCAAAGGGTAACGTTGATAAATTAATAATCACATTTAGGGTATAGTTTCCGGCTATAATTAGACAGTAACACAAAAAATTATCCAACAAAATAAATTTTGAATATTGAGTAACAGCTAACGTTGACTGTGAATTGAATGAAATAGTGAAGAGACATGAAATTACAATAGTCTTCGACTATTATTATGTATACGATAATCTAATATACTGTAAAAATCTCTTGAAAGTATGCGCCTCAACAATTAACATGTTGGAAATAACATGTATCTGCTGGTATCCTACAACAACAACTGGTATCCTAGCAACAAATTGAAAGTCTATGTGTGATGACTGAGGAAGGGGAGTCTATACTTTCAAGAGATATTCACGATATCGTGAGACATGCACTCCTAGTAGTTATCAGTAACAACAACTCATTTGTATAGAAGATTTAACGTTTACATTTTCTTCCATTTCAATTCACGAATACTTTTGACAAAGTTAGTTTGCAGTATTTGGTATAGGCTTCACGGATACATATATTCATATAGTGCTTAGCAAATTGTTCAATGTTCTTATAATGGTACTGATGTATGCTTAAGTTATATTTGTTCTGCTTTTTCATTTAGGTGTAAGATACGCAACTCTGTGTGATATATTTATTATTAATTCTTGATTTTTTAATATCGCAGAGATTTTTTATGTATCGTTCAAGAGGCTGTTTAGTAAAGAACATATTGCCCGACGAAGGCATCACTTATATTGATCAGCTGGGCGTACCAGAGAGGTAAACATCAAAATGTTATCTTTGCGTAGAAGCATTGCCTATATCTTGACGAGCTCGGCGAGTAGAACAACTTTGTCATTTGGTGCGTCCGAAAATTAAGACAATTACAAAAAATTAAACCTCTAATAATAATTTTAAGCATTTTTCGATGGATTCATAATGTCTCTCACCATAAGTTGCATATCTCCAGAATTTACGACAATTCTTTTTGACATAATGTGGAAACTAATGCCCAGAAATGTGTTTTTTAATAAATAACCCGCAACTACCTTAATCCTAAGGGTAAACATAACATATTATATATTTTCAGAATCCACTCACCTAAGAGGATAAGTTTCTCTTATGCAAGTACTCCTTGAAAGGTTCAAGAATCTTCGTTTAGAGTAGGAACATTAGGTTAAAACCCGATTTAGGTTAGATTTGTTAGAAAATTATTTGTTAAAGGTTATAGAATTGTGACCTTAATTAGCACCTTCCGGTACCTAACCCCTCCCCCCAAGTCAAGATTGCCACTCGGAAGTTAATTTAGGTAGTTTTTATGTAAAACAACCGGGTAGCTTCAAACCAATTGAAAAGAAAAGAAGTCTATTCACATACTAGGTGCAGATCACAATACGACGAATAGCTGCACAGTCGATGCTCTTCGAAGTGCAGTTTTTTTACAGCTTTTCTGTATTTTTTTCACAACATTCTTACGGACTTATTCCGAATTTTCAAGATTGGCGGAATGTTCTTTGTTCAATTCGAATTCGTTCTGGTTGTTCTAGTGTTTAGCTTTCATTCGAGTAAATGTCGCTTTTATTTAAGCCGTATTCATGACGTATTTGTCCCTAGAAAACGTATATTCATTGTGCTCATTCTTCAATATCGTCGATTTCCTTCATACCTTTCCATTCCTCTCTTCTTCATTTGAAAGATTCGCCGATATTATGGTTGATGAAACAGCCTGAGGCGGCGAAAGATCGTCCGTTCCTCCAATGGGTTGGGGATTTTACGAACTAGTCGGCAAACTAAACTTTTGCGACATCGATGAAAGAAATCAACAATCCTTCAAGAAAGGTTGATACTGCTAAAGTAGTCAAGCTAATGCGCTTATTGAAGGATGTGCACAATAATTAATTGTTCTCTAGCGGTGAATACCTGAATACGGCTCAAATAAAATCGGGATTTTCTGGAATGATAGCTAAAAATAAGAAAAACCTGAACGAATTCAAAGTTAACAAAGAAGCATGCATTGCTCTTGGAAATCTTGATGAAATCCGCGAAAATGTTACATAGTACATATAGTATGTAAATAGACATATTTGGGTTGAAATTACTTGGTTGTGTTGAGAAATTGAGACAACTTAAAACCTCATCCTAGTGGACTTTGACTTGGGTGGAGAAGAGGTTAGGTACTAATAGGTGCTGATTAAGGCAACAATTATATAATCTGTAGCGAATAATTTATAGTCTTCTAACAAATCTAAACTAAATGCAAATTTAACCTAAACTTCCTACTGTAAAGAAAGATCACTTAACCTAACCTTTCAGGGAGTGCTTGCATTAAGGTAGTTCAGGGAGTGCTTGCATTAAGGTGGTGAACAAGAGAAAGTTATTCTTCTAGGCGAGTGGATTCTGAAAACGTATATGTGATGCTTACCCTTACGATTAAGGTAGTAATCGGTCATGTACCAAAAAACACATTTCTCCCCAATGCAATGTTGCTATATTATGCCAAAAACTAAAAACCACATACACTATGGTGTAGCTCTTGTTGATACGCTCCAAATAACATTGACACTGCATAGTTTGGAATGATATTCGTCAAAATCTACAAGAAAGATTTTGTTGCAGTTTTCTACTGTACATTTTGAACTAGACCTCCCAGGCGACCCGGATAAATGCATGAATGTAAGTGTATCTAAAGCAAATTTATCGTAGATTCTGGAAATGTGCAGCTTATGATGGTAGGCAATCTAAATCCATAAAAAAAAGTTTAAAACCATCAGGAGATTCCATTTAATAGTAATGACAAAGTTGTTCTACTCGTCGAGGCCGTCAAAATGACCTAAAATATGCGAGTAGGCGTACTTCTACGTAAAGTTAGCATTTTGACATTTACCGCCATGACGCTCAACCGATCATTAGAAGTGATGCTTCCTTCAGGAAATATGGCCTTTATGGACTAAATAATCATCCCTAAAAGTTTAAAGCATATTGGAGAACACAACATTCTTTCTGTAATTTATTTCATTTTACTGGAGACAGCTTTTTAAAGAGCCAGTTTGGTAATCAATTAGAAAGTCACTGTAGTTACCATGCGAATTTATACAGTGCTATTAAATTAAGATGCAATATGCTCCATATTGCATTTTAAAATAACCATATCAAACTATTGCATTGACTGTATGTTTATGCAACCAACAATACATAAACGCTTATAATGTGCTAGCCGTTTGACTTTTTCCATTTGACATTCATTAAGCTAGTTAATTAACATCGAGTTTATTAGAAATACAGAAGTAAATTAAAGTAACATTTATTGTAAAATAAAAGATGCAGGTGTATTTTGATAACAAACCACGTCTGTTCGAGAGAAGAATGCATTCTTTTAACAACCAATCAACTTAACCTAACTTTAAACAACAGGTAAATAGAATTATTTATTTGAAAAATTAATCACCACTTTATTTTAGATTTTTTTCAAAATGCCTACCCTCTTGTTCCAAACAGTAACCTAGTCTATGATAAAAATCCTGAACTGCATTAGAAATCTTGATGGAAGTGTGTTTTGAGCTTATCACATTCTGCAACAACTCTTTCTTTTAATTCGTTTGTGTTTTGTATGGGTGTATGGGTATAAACTTTTGATTTGACCCCAAATGAAAAAATCATTTGGACATAATCAGGGGACCTGGCTGGCCAGACTATTGGCCCATTTCTACCAATCTACTGCTCAGGGAAATTTCCATTAAGAAAGTTTCTGACTTCCACTGTCGAGTGAGATGGAGAACCAGGCGTTGGTACCAGTCATTTTCAATGGCAAGTTGCTGGATTTGAGGAACTATTGAATTACGGAGAATATTTAAATTAGAATAGGAGTTTAAAATGCCATTAATGAAAAATGGACCAATTGGTGTATTATTGATTATACCCAAGCAGAGATTTACTTTCTCCGTATACAGTGTATGAGTCTAATTTTGGATGTGTAAATTTCTTTGTGCCCAATATCTGTAATAAGTGATAATAGGTTACGCTGAAGTTAGATGAACTGTAGAATTATAAAGTGTACTTGTAATATTGTGAATTTACTTTTACATTTAGAGAAAAGATAGCTTCATCGGTTAAACAAATCTCGTGTAATAACTGTTCATCTGTATTTAATGAATTTAACATTTTTTTTGCAAAAACCTGTCCTATTAATTTTGTTAATTTTAAATAATTGCTGATGATTTTGTATTTTGAACTCTTGAGCATTTCAAGCGCTGCAGGCTAAGATTTCAAAAATTGAAGCAACGTAACTTAATGAAATAAAAGGTTTCACTTCTGTGTAAACTTAAACATTCAGTCTCATCTCCTCTGTTAATACAGTTCATGCTCGCTTATGAATTGAATTGAATTATGATTCATTTTTTAATTTATTAAATGTCCGTAAAACTGTAGAAGGATGTGAGATAGGGCGAGTTGGAAATTCAGCAGCAAATAAATCACAAGCCATTTATAAGCTATTGTGGTTTTGGTACCACAGACACATTTGCACCTTTTCTTCTTTAGTGTAATAATTGCTTTAACAGTTTACTAAGTAATTCATTTGTTTTATTTTACCAGCATTTTAGATTGAATGAAATGATAAAAATACCGAGCTGTATATTTGGTTGCCTATGTGCACGTAATGCTTTGACTCGATTAATTTAAAATGCAACATAGGGAAACGCACATATTGCAAGTTACATATTGCAAGTTAATTTAATAGCACTGTATATTTTTGGGATACCTATAAATACTTAAGTACTCATTTATCTAAGTAGCAACGATTCTCTACATAACCGTTTATGTGATTGTACATAGCAGCGGCCGGTAAAGCTCAAATGCGTACGCGTAAAAAGGTTTTCTATTTTGCGTCTATAATAAAGTTGTTACAGCACCCAAAACAGTTCGTTTATAACTCAGTTGAGTGCATTAATAGCCCAACTTTTTCAAAGTTGGCAGCATAAAAAAAATTGAAAAACAGAAAATTGACAAAAACTTCGCTCTAGAAATTTGAATTTTGAATGTCACATCAGTGTTGTCAACTACCACAAAATTCCCTACATTTTGGAATTGTGACTTTTTTTTATTTAAAAGGGGAATAAAAGACGCAAAATAGAAAAAATAGCATAAAAAAACTTGTTTCATAAGTCATTATTGCACTGGTCCTTTACAAAATTTAGTTTATTTTTTATTATACCCTTATGTACCTTATGCCTAGGTAACAAGAAATTAACAACAATGTTAAAATAATACACTCTACAAATTTTGAACAATGCAGGTAATCGAAACAAACTTCACAAATTAACAAATTTATACATAGCAACCAAACAACTTTTTTTTAACCATTTCTATATCAACGATTAATGATGCAGATTATTTCAAAAAGGGTATTTCAATAAATTTTTTAGTTACAATTTTTAGATTGTAGTGCAGGTATAATAAAAATAGCGTATAATACACGTATATAAGAGCCTTTAAAGCACTGCTCTGTTAAAAGCCTTAAAAAGTGCTTTTAAACCCGTCGTGCGTGCTTTAAGGGCTTGTTTATACACTTGTATATAAGATAGTATTATAACTATGACCATCACAACCTCGACCATCACGCACTGATTTTTTCAACAAATGTACACTTATATTAATCACATTCTAGTTTCTTTTTTAAATGTTAAATATAAATGGTATACCAAACAATTTTGAAATTTTATGCGTCCTCTAACAGTGTGTAAGGGATCGGTCGCTTTAAATGGACTTATGACATAAATAACTATTATAACAATTATCAAGTTTTAAACTCACATTATGCCATGTTAAGATTGTTATAAAATCGACACCAAGATACAATAATACCTTTTGAACGTAATACTATTGCGACTAGGATCTTAAATTTAAAAAAGGCTGCTCATACAGTGTGTGTCATAAAGTTGGATCCATATGGAATTTTTTTTCATTTTGTAATTGAAACAAACTTTGTGAGGTAATCACCTCCGCTTTCAAAAATCCAGTCCAGTCTAGTCCAGGCGATAGGGTAAAAAAAGTCACAAGACTTGATAACAGCAATTTTTTTGTTTAGTATGTAGGGGTGTGTGTGGTGAGTCTACATTCAAGTTTTCCTATAAATCGGAGGCTGCGAAGTGTCCGCCATCTTGGAAAAAGAGGTTAAAGTGTTTTTTCAATTTATTTCGTTAACCGTAGGTCTGAGGAAAACAGTAGTTCATAAAGTTTTTGTCGGAAATTCTCTACAACTTTCTCAATACACTTCTTTGCGAGACGTTTGTAATAAAAAAGTTATAAAAAATAACCGTAAAAATTTAGGGGTTGTAAATCTTTGGGGTGAATAAACTTGCATTTTTGATCGTACGAGCAAAATTGTTCTTGCCTTTCTTGTAGGCAATCTAAAAACGAACAATTTAGTGCGCTCACTTTTTTGGTTCCGTTCTTTGGTATAGTGGAAGGCAGCGGTCGAATGGAGGTAAGTCGAAAACGAGGCAGTAAGCGCGTATAACGTTCTCCCTACTGGTAAGTTATTTATCTCCTTAACCATACGTCTGAGTAAAGAAATTGTTACCACCATTTTTGTCGACAATACGATTTTCTACAACTTCCTCAATACACTTCTTTGAGAAATGTTTGTAATAAAAAAGTTATAAACCAATAACCGTAAAAATTTAGGGAATGAAAATCTTTGGGGTGAAGTAACTATTTCATTTTTGGTCGTACGAGAAAAATTGTTCTTACCTTTCTTGTAGACAATTTAAAAACGAACAATTTAGTGCACTTACATTTTTGGTTTCCTTCTTTGGTATAGTGGAAGGCAGCGGTCAAATGGAGGTAAGTCGAAAACGAAGCAGGTAAGCCGTATAACGTTTTTCCTACTGGTAAATTATTTATCTCCTTAACTGTACGTCTGAGTAAAAAAGTTGTCAGCACAACTTCTGTCGGCAATACGATTCTCTACAACTTCCATACTACACTATTTTGTGTCATGTAAGCAGTTACAAAGGTATTAAAAATAAACTGCTAAGATATAGGGGGTGGTCATTTGTATTGAACGTATGAGATGAAATAAGTATTTCATTTTTTGTCGCATGGAAAAAATTATTCTTACCTTTCTTGTACACAATGTAAAGACGGGAATTTTGATATACTTACTTCTTTATCACGTTCTTTGGTATAGTGGAAGGCAGGAGTTGAACGTTTACCCAAGGCATATAATATCGAATTTGTTGAACATATGTATTAGTAGGTGTACTTCTCTAGCGATTCAAATTCTGGTCGATGGGTGGGAGAATGGTCCTGTGCCTTTAAGCACTCGAGGCGAACTGCACAGGCGCATGAAACTCGTAGAATAGACCATGAGTGACATCAACTCAGGTCAGTCCCATGGGTCAGTCGGTTTTGTCTAGCTTAGTCGAAATCCGTTAAGATGAGCGTTTGTTTCGTGTGCAAAACTTCTATACGGGAAGGTGAAGTTTGCGTTGTGAAGAAGAGAGGAGTAAAATGTTTGCTCCAAAGAAGCATTGAAAGAGGAGATGATGAGCACGAAGAATCTCTAAGAGAAGCGTTGACTTGAGTGGATGGCAGTCATGCTGTATTCTACGACTTTCGTGCGCCTGTGCAGTTCGCCTCGAGTAGTTAGGCGTAGTTGCCCTGGTAGGCACCCATGTCATTTTCCCACCCGTCGACCAAAATTTGAATCGCTAGAGAAGTACATCTACTAATACATTTTATTTATTTATTTATTTGATAATAATTAATTATACATTGTGCCAGACAATGAAGCTAATAAAAGCTTGTGCTTGTTCTAGAGCACAATTTCACTATAAGGTCAAGTCAAATAAATATAAATATTTCAAAATAAGGTACATTCTATGTAATTATTGTTGAATCATTGTTTAATTGCGTATAGAATGCATATGTTCAACAAATTTGTATTATATGCTATGGGTAAACCTTTCAACTGCTGCCTTTCACTATACCAAAGAACGTGATAAAAAAGTAAGTATATCAAAATTCCCATCTTTACATTGTGTACAAGAAAGGTAAGAATAATTTTTTCCATGCGACAAAAAATGAAATACTTATTTCACCCCATACGTTCAATACAAATGACCACCTCCCCCTATATTTTAGAGGTTTATTTTTAATAACTTTGTAACTGCTTACATGACACAAAATAGTGTAGTATGGAAGTTGTAGAGAATCGTATTGCCGACAAAAGTTAAGCTGACAACTTTTTTAATCAGACGTACGGTTAAGGAGATAAATAACTTACCAGTAGGAAAAACGTTATACGGCTTACCTGCTTCGTTTTCGACTTACCTCCATTTGACCTCTGCCTTCCACTATATCGAAGAACGGAAGCAAAAAAGTGAGTACACTAAATTAAATTTTACCTTTTAAAAAGGTAAGAACAATTTTTCTCGTACGACCAAAAATGAAATAGTTACTTCACCCCCAAAGATTCTCAACCCCTAAGTTTTTACGGTTATTTGTTTATAACTTTTTTATTACAAACATTTCTCAAAGAAGTGTATTGAGGAAGTTGTAGAGAATCGTCTTGTCGACAAAAATGGTGGTAACAATTTCTTTACTCAGACGTATGGTTAAGGAGATAAATAACTTACCAGTAGGGAGAACATTATACGCGCTAACTGCCTCGTTTTCGACTTACCTCCATTCGACCGCTGCCTTCCAGTATACCAAAGAACGGAACCAAAAATGTAAATGCACTAAATTGTTCGCTTTTAAATTGTCTACAAGAAAGGTAAGAACCATTTTTCTGGAACGACCAAAACTGAAATAGTTACTTCACCCCAAAGATTTTCACCCCCTAAATTTTTACGGTTATTTTTTATAACTTTTTTATTACAAACATCTCGCAAAGAAGTGTATTGAGGAAGTTGTAGAGAATCGAATTTCCTACAAAAACTTTATGAATTACTGTTTTCCTCAGACCTACGGTTAACGAGATAAATTGAAAAAACACTTTAACCTCTTTTTCCAAGATGGCGGACACTTCGCAGCCTCCGATTAATACGAAAACTTAAATGTAGACTCACCACGTACCCCCCTACATACTAAACACGAAAAAAAAAATGCTGTTATCAAGTCTTGTAACTTTTCCCATATACCAATTTCCCTGTCGCCTGGACTATACTTGAAATACTCCATGTCAAGGTGGACAGGTGACGTTCGGTACCTGTCAAATTCGCTATTTTTTTTAAATCGGCGAAAAATATCCTTATTTGCTGAAATATGAAAAAAACTTATTCAGAAAAAATGTTTCTACTGACATTCTACGATCATATACCAAGTTTGAACGAAATATTTCGACATCAGGAAAATTTTGTTTTTTAGCGTTTTTTGATACACCACTATTTTTTAAGTGGTAGTTTCGTGTTAAGATGCTTAAATTATGATTACAACATTTCTTGTATTATGCAAACGCTACTTAATAAAAAAAATATTGAAACTAACTACGAGTATGTGTTATTTTCTTGGAAATTGAAAAATCGTCCAGAAAGTTCCATTATGTTTTTTGATAATTTTAATATTCATCATAAACACTTATACTATCCAATATTAGTACTAAAATTGCTGGCTTTCCACTCCTTTAAATCGTTTTTAATGAATTCAAAACAGTCAGTTACAGGGGTGTATCAAAAAATATTTTGCTTTGTTGTTTTTTAGCAAATAGCGAATTTAACAGGTACCTAATGTCACCTGTCAACCTGGCGTATTTTAAGTATTTTTTGAAGCAGAGGTGATTGCTTTGCAAAGTTTTATTTCAATCAGAATATTAAAAAAATTCCCTATATGGATCCAACTTTACGAAACACACTGTATCTGACAGTTTTTTAGTATTACTAATTATAATTAATAATACTAAAAACCTTACTGTAGAGTAGCCGTAAATCACATATGGGTAGAATTAGAATATTAACTACTTTTTAATTTATAGTGAATGAAAGTTACATTGTAGGTAAAAAATTGCTCCTGTATATAGCATTGCAATCTGGAAAAATGAATGTACTGTATGGGTGAAACGATTATACGAAATTTCTTGTAGAATACAGTACAGTATACAATAGCACATGAAATATTGTATGAACTAGATTTGTTTATATAGCAGTAACCATTTTTACCTACACTATTGAAGTACACGAATTCGGTATACCTTACTTTCATGAAAATATGGTAATGTATATTCATCAGTTTGATTTACATTCTAGATATAACTTTATGTGTTTGGAAAGCTGTCCGATTGTTTGTCCAGAAGATAGTGTTTTAGGAAGAAAGGGTTATATAAAGCTGTCTTTTGCTGAAAATCGACATTCTACACGTATACTCATCGTCAAATACTGTAAGACTTGATTACAGAATGTATTAATTGATAATTAATAGTTCTCTAGCCTCACTCTTTAGTCATTAAAATTTTATTAACATCTTCAAGGTATTGTTTTCTGACATTTACTATCATTTTATTATTGTTTAGTTCCAATTAATTTTCACACATTCTCTCGTTACTTCATTCACTTCTTAATTTCACCTGCTTTGTTTTGTAAATTCACGTTATTACCCTTGGGTCAGATTTATACGTGAAAAAAATGACTAAATTATTCAACAACTTTATGTAGAAACGTGTCAGAAACATAAAATTTATATGCAGGTTTACAAATTAAGGTTAAACCAATCCCTTGTTTTGATTTTGATGTGGTTACGTAACGCTCTTGGCGATATGCTATTTGTTATTACAGGGTTTATCACTTATATCATAGCTTTAAATCAGTTTTAGCCTGCAAATCTTAATTACTGCTTTATAAATATGTATCTGTAACAAACCATAAATACAAGGGCGTCTCCTGACATTTATGAAAATAATCAATAAAAAATTCAAAAAGCAGGTGTCGGTTATTAATTTATTACGTAAAATATGTAGTCTCGACGTAAAGATTCGGATTAAAAAAGGTGTTTTAATTTTTATTGCTTACGCTGTTATATGATACATAAATTCTTTCCTAATCTCTGCGCGAAAAATATAAAAACGCCTCGAGGAATCTACAACTTTATGATAAATAATATTGCTGCAGTAAATTAAATTATCATAACTGCTGCAGGTATGACTAGGTAAAAACACGCAATCCATTCATAATTACTTGTTTGGTTTTTAAATTTGTAATTACAAGTTTATGAATACTTTGCATAGTACACTGTAAAAAATGAGTCGAAATTTACCTTGGGAAAGCGTTAACATTCCTCTCTTATTTGCGGTAGTTTTACTCTAAAATTTAACTTTACCTATACGTTAATAGTTGTTTTACTATTTGTGGTAAAATGTTCTTTAATTGTGTAAAATTACACAAATATAAGTAATTCTACTACATTTAACTGTTTAAAATCACTATCCATAATGTAAATTTACATAACTCAGGAAACTTTTCCTTGGAAATTTATTATTACTCAATAACTTGATTCATTTTTAGTGTAATATTAAAGATAAGATGAACTTTAACAAGTATAGTGTAATTTTACCCTTAATATGTTTTTAACCGATGAGATACTATTTTGCTGATTGCACTTGTTTGTTGATGAGTGGTGACCTTTGTTTCGTGAAAAAATTCAGAAACCCATTATGAACAGTCCAAATTGGGCTTTTGGGAATGGTCGGATGATTTCTTGTTACAGGTTTCGCAATCGGCGAGGCGTACCCTTTCGATATCGAACGAAGTGTTCATTGCTCATTAATATTTTGTTTTTTGTTGTACTGTAGTGCAGATTTTAAAGGCAAATATTTACACGTATGACCCAAGCTGGGAAGAATTTTATTTTATAGAAGTTAAAAAATAATCGGTAAGTATATGTTAAAATTACAAATTTAAACCAATAAAATAAAAATATTTAATTTAATGTTTTTCTAGGATGAATCAAAAATTGAAGAATTCGAAATAAACTAGCATAACTGTAATTGAGAAAGGTACTCGTGTATAATTGTTTATATAATTTATAATTTTTAAATTTTATATGTAGAATCGAAACTTTATCTGAATGTCTTTGAGAGACCAAATATTTCCGAAAGCCCCTTAAAAGAAGTTCTGTTAATGTCTTATATTTTATATAAGTACATACACTGTAAAAAATGAGGTAAAATTACCTTGGGAAAGAGGTAACTTTTCGCTATTATTTGCGGTATTTTTACCCTAAAATTAATTTTACCTATACATTTAGTAGTTTTACTATTTGTGGTAAAATACCCTGTAATTATGTAAAATTATACAAATATAAGTAATTCTACTACATTGAACTGGTTAAAATCACTATCCATAATATAAATTTACATAACTCAGACAATTTTTTCCTTACAAATGTATAATTGCTCAATAACTTAATTCATTTTTAGTGTAATATTAAAGATAAGATGAACTTGAACAAGAATAGTGTAATTTTACCCTTAATATGTTTTTAACCGTTGAGATGCTATTTCGCTGATCGCACTTGTTTGTGACCTTCGCTTCGTGAAATAATTCAGGAATCCATTATGAACAGTCCAAATAGGCTTTTTGGGGAATGGTCGGAATGGTGTGTACCATTCTTTTATGATTTCGGCGAGGCGTACTCTATCGATACCGAACGAAGTGTTCATTGCTCATTAATATTTTGTTTTTCGTTGTAGTGTAGTGCGGATTTATTCAAGGCAAATATTTACACGTATGACCGAAGATGGGAAGAATTTTATTTTATAGAAGAAGTTAAATATAATAATCGGTAAGTACCTATATGTTAAAATTACAAATTTAAACCAATAAAATAAAAATATTTAATTTAATGTTTTTCTAGGATGAATCAAAAATTGAAGAATTCGAAATAAACTAGCATAACTGTAATTGAGAAAGGTACTCGTGTATAATTGTTTATATAATTTATAATTTTTTAATTTTCTAGGTGGAATCGAAACTTTATCTGAATGTCTTTGAGAGACCAAATATTTCCGAAAGCCCCTGAAAAGAAGTTCTGTTAATGTCTTATATTTTATATAAGTACATACGTTCAATAAAAATTACTTTGATTTTATTTTGTTTCATACAATTCCCAGAGGAACGATTGAATTTGCAAGTACTTTCGCAAGTCATCGTTACATTCAAGAAGTATTTTCACATTTGTATTTTAACCCTGAAAAGTACTATTGCCATGAAATATTAACTTTGTCATGTAACTTTACACAGGTGTTTTAATGTTAAAATGTAAAATTACATTGAGATTGTAATTTTAATCTGTAAATTTACTTAAAAAGGAAACATTACAATGCAAACTTAACCTAATGTTGAAATTTTTCACTTCCTATGAAAATTACACTTTGAAGTAAATTTACCCCAAAAAATGGAGGTAACATAGTTGCCTCCATTTTTTAGGGTATAATTCACCGGTAATTTTTTAGAGTGTATGTTCAATAAAAATTACTTTGATTTTATTTTGTTTCATACAATCCATTTACCAGTGTAAATAATATTCAGAGGAACGATTAAATTTGCAAGTACTTTGGCAAGTCATCGTTACATTCAAGAAGTATTTTCACATTTGTATTTTAACCCTGAAAAGTACTATTGCCATGAAATATTAACTTTGACATGTAACTTTACACAGGTGTTTTAATGTTAAAATGTAAAATTACATTGAGATTGTAATTTTAATCTGTAAATTTATTTAAAAAGGATGCTTTACAATGCAAATTTAACCTAATATTGTAATTTCCCACTTCCTATAAAAATTACACTTTGAAGTAAATTTACCCCAAAAAATGGAGGTAACATAGTTGCCTCCATTTTTAGGGTAAATTTAACGGTAATTTTTTAGAGTGTAATAACTAACGATGTCTCTAAAGGGTTATTCCATACCACTTCATCAAAACAGTGGTTGCACTCATGTCTTAGATTTTGCTGCCAATCTTTTGCTTGAAAGAACTGAGCATGGAAAAGAAAATCCCAAAGGCATTTCGTAAAATTTTGGAAATTACATAATTTATGAATTTTTAAAGATGTTGTCCGAGCCTATTTTTAAGTTAAAATAGACTATCCTTCTAAAATTGTGAATAACGTATAATACTTATCACAAATCTGAAGACTGTTTAGGAAAGTAGAAAAGCATTAGTTTCAGCGGGTTATATTATTTAATTAAAAACTTCTTAATTTTCATGGTGAAAAAAATTATGAAAGTCCGTCAATATTTTTGCAATTTTTCATGGCTTCCAAGGGTTGTATTTCGATTGTATCAGCTGAAAGCAAAAAACATTGCGATTTTTAGAATGTACTCTTAAAATGTTCTAATGATACCAAATTCGTCATGCTTCCCTCTTCTAGAAAGGCAGCATATCACCTCAAAAATGCTCATTTTCCAAAATTTTACGATTTTCAGTACTAAATTTTGCAGTTCTATAACCTAGTAGGAAATTCCAAATTTAACTTTGAAAAGCCTTATAAGTATTTTATCAAATGCAATTGGCTTGATCTTGCTAAGTATTATAGGTTATTCACAATAAATTTTAGAAGGATGGTCTATTTTAGCTAAAAATAGGCTCGGTCAACATCTTTAATAATTCATAACTTATGTAATTTCCAAAATTATACGAAATCCCTTTGAGATTTTCTTGTCTACACTCAATTCTTCCAAGAAAATAATTGACACCAAAATCTGTGACATGAGTGCAACCACTTTTTTTAAGTTTTCTGTGAATTGGTGTTGAATGAACCTAAAAGTAATAAAAATTGAAAAAATTGCAAATGGGAACAGACCTATGTATTTTGATTAGGATTAAGGGTTTCTCTTTCTAGCAATATGCTGTCACTTATAACTTAAGATTACAGTGTGGCCTCAGAGAGGGTCTACAATGTTTTTACTGCAGCCAGTATAGAATATTTTGCCTTAAAGCAATAGGACACGCTTATCACGCGTTAAACAATCATCACAACGCGCGTACTGAGTCGCGACTACTACTAACGTTCATACGAAACATCAGAAGGAAATAGACTGAGTTATTTGTATGTATTTTTATAAAATACAAATGTAACAAAAAGAAAGTATTTATTAGAAAATAAATTAAATCAATTGGATAGTTAAATAGTTATAGAATGTGTTAAACTGTGTTAAACTGAACAAATTGTAATAGTTGTG
The DNA here is from genome assembly GCA_929113105.1 of Agrypnus murinus. NCBI lineage: Eukaryota > Metazoa > Arthropoda > Insecta > Coleoptera > Elateridae > Agrypnus > Agrypnus murinus. The sequence continues at coordinate 76,966,980 of OV816024.1, forward strand.
TAAATAAATGGCATTAAAAACAAAACTTCGTTGCTATATGTATTAACACGTTCATTTTCTAGACCAACTACATTTAATTGAACCGCATGAACTATTTTCACCTAACCTATAATTTCTATTTTATGCAGATTTTGATAATAAAACAACAATAACGAAGTCAAAGTAAAAAGCTGCATTGCCTATTTCAGTTTCCCTTAGTTATTAGGCTAATCCTCTAATGCACTATCGTACTCCTCTTTACAATCCTCTTTACAATCGTCCATATAACATCAAAATAATAACGTCACTTATTTCTTGTAGTAACATAGTTGGGCAGCTGATTATGTTTTTCGTATCTATTTCGCGGGCTTCTGTTGCTGGTTGCAGTCGAGTGCCCTTCTCTGTTCGATTAGGTAACGCGCGGTTGGATACACAAAGAGAAATCTATTCTTTACTATAGATGTGTTTCTGAGAAATAGAATAAGGAATACGTGAATAAATTAATTTAAAGTGTGGTCGCGTCTTATGCTCTTAAAACCTTTAGCAACTCTCAGTCAGTGGCGGGACTTCGGATCTGTTATGGGGGGGGGAGACAATGTCGTGCTCTTGAGGAATTTGAATATAATGTCTGTAATCAGTTACGTATTTTGTACATACTTTTATTGTATGAATAAATTGAGACATATTGATGCATTAATGTTAAATATCATTGCCAATTTGAGGACTCCAATACTTAAAACATGAATTCAAATTTATATAAGCATTTTTCTAAATTTGAAACAACTAAAATTTTCTGTTATATCTTTGAAAGAAAATAGTTAGTTTATTGCGTTTCAATTATTTTTAATGTTTTGAATTTTAATAATTAAATTAATTAATTAACAAATTTAATGTCACTTTAATTTCATTTTAACACTTTTCAACATAATTACTACAAATTTTCGATTAATTAGATTAATTGACTAATTTATCCAAATACTGAAGTAGTAAACATGTAACGTTACTAATACATATTTCTACAATATTTCCTCTCTGTTCATTAAAACATCCCTACACTATTCTGAGAATATATACAAGGTGAGTTTTTTTTATTTTTAGCATAGAGAGCTTGTAAACTAGCGGAAATAGTGAGATGGTCAAATTGGGAAAGATTTGTAGTTTTGTAAGCTCAATTTAATGTAGTCTTTGCTTTTGAGAAAAAGTTCATGGCTAACTAAATATTTTGAAAAATTTGATTTCTTATAATTTCTTTTTGTGCGTATAGTACTTCTCTTAACATTGCTTTTATACAGAAAGTGCAAAGAAAAAAGTTGTAGATAAGTATGTTCTTAACAATTTTTCTTAATAACACACACGCAAAATCTAAGACATGAGTGCAACCACTGTATTGATGAAGTGGTATGGAATAACCCTTTAGAGACATCGTTAGTTATTACACTCTAAGAAATTACCGGTAAATTTACCCTAAGAAATGGAGGCAACTATGTTACCTCCATTTTTTGGGGTAAATTTACTTCAAAGTGTAATTTTCATAGGAAGTGGGAAATTACAATATTAGGTTAAATTTGCATCGTAATGTTTCCTTTTTAAATAAATTTACAGATCAAAATTACGATCTCAATGTAATTTTACATTTTAACATTAAAACACCTGTGTAAAGTTGCATGACAAAGTTATAAATTTCATGGCAATAGTACTTTTCAGGGTTAAAACACAAATGTGAAAATACTTCTTGAATGTAACGATGACTTGCGAAAGTACTTGCAAATTCAATCGTTCCTCTGAATATTACTTACATTGGTAAATGGATTGTGTGAAATAAAATAAAATCAAAGTAATTTTTATTGAATGTATGTACTCATATAAAATATAAGACATTAACAGAACTTCTTTTAAGGGGCTTAGAAAATTAAAAAATTATAAATTATATAAACAATTATACACGACTACCTTTCTCATTACAGTTATGCTAGTTTATTTCGAATTCTTCAAATTTTGATTCATCCTAGAAACACATTAAATTAAACATTTTTATTTTATTGGTTTAAATTTGTATAAACATATACTTACCGATTATTACTTTTTAACTTCTACTATAAAATAAAATTCTTCCCACCTTGGGTCATACGTGCAAATATTTGCCTTTAATAAATCTGCACTACACTACAACGAAAAACAAAATATTAATGAGCAATGAACACTTCGTTTGATATCGATAGGGTACGCTCGCCGATTGCGAAACCTGTAACAAGAAATCATAAAAGAATTGGTATACACCATTCCGACCATTCCCCAAAAGCCCAATTTGTACTGTTCATAATGGGTTCCTGAATTCGTTCACGAAACGAAGGTCACCACTCATCAACAAACAAGTGCAATCAGCGAAATAGTATATCATCGGTTAAAAAAATATTAAGGGCAAAATTACACTATACTTGTTAAAGTTCATCTTATCTTTAATATTACACTAAAAATGAATCAAGTTATTGAGTAATAATACATTTCCAAGGAAAGACTTTCTGAGTTATGTAAATTACATTATGGATAGTGATTTTAACCAGTTAAATGTAATAGAATTACATATATTTGTGTAATGTTACACAATTAAAGAATATTTTACCACAAATAGTAAAACAACTATATTAACGTATAGGTAAAGTTAAATTTTAGAGTAAAACTACCGCAAATAAGAGAGGAAAGTTAACTCTTTCCCAAGGTAAATTTCAACTCATTTTTTACAGTGAATATTTTTGTATTGAAGCTCTCGTTTTTGAGTTAAATGAAACAAATTTGTGTTTTTTATAATGAAAACCATATTTGGTTATGATTTTATAAAAAAAGGTATTTTTTGGTGATTCCAGCGATATGACAATTGATATGTTTATTTTCAAAAATAAAGGAGTTGTAACCATTTTTCTCTTTTTTAACATCGTTACTGTTAACGTCTAGTAAACATTGAGAACAATTGACAAATACTAAAACCAACTGACAGTTGCAATAAGTATAATTTGCCAAATTTTAACGCTTTGCGTACGTTTTGCAAGTTAATTTAAATAACTAGATATGTATACTAATGAAGAAACACGGGATATGGTTGCATGTTAGTAAACTCCCACATTGAGGCAATGCGCAACTAGAAACTGACAATATGCAACAGACAATACTATTTTGACCACCTCTCACACTGCAGCAACTGATTCCTTTTAGTTTGTGTAGCAATCTCAAACAATCATGTCATCCTCTAACAACTCTGGATATGCGATTTTAATTTGGTGGCATTTAAGGAACATAAATTTAATAACAACGAAGAAATTAGCAAAACTTCGAATTTATTAACAGATTAATATAAGTTGTTAAAGATTAATATAAATATAAAACAATATAAGTTGTAATAATAACCATCCGAACTTATTAAGTGCTAGACGAAAAATAATCCAATTGCGCCAGTCTTGCACGCAAAAATTTCTAACAACTTCCAATAACAATAATAAAATCTTTTTCTTTTTATCCTAAATATATGCACATTTCTTATTTAGACAGTCTTTAATTACATCAGCCACTGACTTTGGTAAACTTATTGAATGTTATAATTGGTTTAAAGGCATGTGCAGACAAGATCAACAGTTTAAGTTTAAAGTTTTGTGGACCGATGAATCACAATTTGCGAACTGTGGTATGTTCAATAGAAATAATGAACATTTGTGGGCACAAGAAAATCTCCATCACGTGGAAGAGAGAAGACCACAAGTGAAATTTCGGTTCAATGTTTGATGCGGTGTCATCAGTACTACAATTCTTGGTCTGTATATTTTTGATGACACGTTAACTGGTATATGGTATATGGATATGTTGCATGATTTAAACTTAGAGGCTCATATTTTCCTAACATGGTTTTAACATGATGGGCCCCCTCCACATAATCTACTAATAATGATAAATTACTTAAATGAAACATTCCCGAATTGTTGGATTAGAAGAAATGCACCAGTAGCATGGCCACTTCGATCCTCGGATCTTTCAGTTTTGGACTTTTATCTATGGATAATGGTAAAAAACAAAGTGTATGCATAATCCTATAACACAATAAACGACAACGATATTCTTTGTTTCCAGTTCAATGTTCTTTGTGTCAGCAAATGAACTTTATTGTTATTTATTTATTTAATTTACTATAACTTATTTAATATAAATTGTTTTAGTTTTTAATTCTAATGCTATCATACATTTAATGGAATTTCAATAATACGGAATCTTGGATGGCTTTTCACCACTGTCAACATATTTGAAAATTCCGATTTTAACTACCACTCTGACATTGTTTACTGAGCCCCATCCTTTGAGAATGTTGTCACATAATTTATTAAATTAATTATTTATTAAGTTTATTTTTGAAAACTTGTTAAGTATAATTTTGTAACCCCATTATTAGAAAAACCTACATTATGATGTTAATGATATCAAAATTAAAAGATAAATATTATAATATACAAAATAACTATTAGTTGTTTCTATGGCTTACTACTACATTAACAATTTCAATGTTAAAAAATGAAAAAATGGTACAACTCCTTTATTTTTGAAAATAAACGTATGAAATCTCAACTCTCGTAAATTAGCTGATTGTTCTTGGTAGAACATGAAAAACAGAAGGCTGTTACAGGTCGCATGTCTTTATCATAAAATTATTACTCAAAAACTTTCTATATACTTATACAAAAAAATATCGTTCCGAAATTATGTTCTCGATTTAAATTTAAGGTATAAAGGACGTATCACTCGACCTACTCATCATACAGCTCTATTTGAACGATCTTTTACTATTAACGTTTATAAAATGTACAATGTTTTACCAGATTCCATTAAAAGCTACTCTTTAAACTGCTTTAAACGACACGTACATGAATATTTATTTAATCAAGTATCTCGTAACTAAATCTTTTTCTTAAATCTCTTTCATGTTGATATCATGATATCTCTTACTTTCCATGCGAAATCGATCACTAAAATGGGTCGATCTCATGGATTTCAATGAAAATCAATTATGAGGTAGCAATCAACTAAAGAACATAACTTTCATTCATCAATTTGCTAGATTACATAGAACTTCGGAAATATTCAAACTGAAAAAATTATCAAAACTGCTTGCACGTCTTTAAAGAACTATAAATATCTCGAAAAGTATTTACCCTAGAACAAATATTTTTTATGTATTGCTCAGAAGAAGACGGGCTTTTTGGACAGCTTAATAATCTTTAGTTACCAAACGTATTTTTATTTTTTTCTAAACGAAATATTTAAAAATGCAGAAAAATCAGTGTGGTCACATTTTTAAAAATCTGAAAAAATTGTACAGTTTATTTAAACATTTCTATATTTAAATGCAAAATGGCAAGCTGGACGTTTTAATAGCTTTGGCACGGCAAATTTTCAAAGACCGCGTTGCAGGCAGTCGGCACACCATAGTCAACGATCAACCGACGTAACCCGCATGGTCCATACTACCTGTTTGCTGCATTATTTCCTTGATTTGTTTAAGGGTGACTTTGCTTATGGGTTCCATAAAAGTTTAATGTAGTTGCCATGTCGATTCTATTAGTTTTGTTAATACTCTGTCAGACTTTATGTAATTACAATTAAAATACAGTCCATTTCAATCGAAGATTTATTTTTTACTGGGTTTTGGGAACAATTATTGCTTATGCATTAAACACTACCAGCGGTCTGTTTTAACTAATATATATAAGATAAATGTATATCTGTGTGGATATGATTTATACCTATTGATTAGTTAATAACTTATGTATTTAAATCGATTTCTTCGGGTGTGTTACATAAAGTATTTTTCTTGCGGCTGTCAAAGACCCTAAAATATAACAAATGGGGTTTCCCCCATGCACAGGCGATAGAACATTCCAGGGCGACGCGCCATCCACCTTAGAGAACCTTCTAGTGAATCTAGTGTATTCGTTATATCTTAATCTTAATATCTTAATCACTTAATCATTCATTAAGTAAACTTGTACTTTCTATTCAATTATATTCAAAAGGATTTCCTTTTGGAACTATTACTATTTTTAAAGACTACCTAAGAATTGGTTTAAAAATCCAAACGTTTTACCGAAATGTTTTCACTTCAAATTTTATAGAAGTGTAGTATTGAGCACGTTAAGAAGTCATTTTGAAGAGGTAAAGGCTTCCAAGAGAGTTTTGATATTTTGTAACGATAATAGTGTGTTTCTATAATTGATTATAGAATGTTTATACTACATTTTTGAATTTGTTCAATTTGACTTAGACAGAGATATTTATGTTCACTCAATAGACCAGAAGTTATAAAAAGTTGTGCAAAACCAGGTATTCTTTTTTAGGAAATAGCAAAGGATTTCGCTGGTTTATAAGGATAAATATATTTAAAACTTTGTTTAGTTTGAAACTACAAATGAATGTGAAACAGAAAAGGTTTTACCATAAAAGAAAAAAAATTATGATATAGGAAAATTCATTGATGTACTAGTGTGCATTTCATTAAATAAGTTATTTATAATTATTTTCCAATGAGAGCTTTTGAGGGAAAGTGATTAGACGTTTCGTCAAAACATTTTTAAAAACAAACATTTGGATGCTTATGTTAGATACCTGTAAAATTATTATCCGGAATTCCCGGGAATCCGCGGGACTTAAAAACGATTAATTTTTAGCCGTACCAGAAAGATTTAGTAGTCTAGGCTAGCTGATAAATTGGAGCAGAGCGAGTCGATTGCAACCACTCGATTACACGAAGGTGAAATCTCCAACAATTTTTTTATTGGTTAAACAGATGATGAATAATAGTTTAGTATATCGCTCTATTTCTGATAAAAAGCAATAACGCTTATTGTCAGCACTGTGACTGTACAGCTATGTTCAGACAAGACGAGAATCACTAATTTAGATGGGTTGAATATACAACAAATCAATATGTGTAAATGTTTGAGTCAATACATATGTTGAAAGACAACATTCAACAGAAACATATTTTGATAGAATGCCAAACCATAACTTTCCTCGTGGGCGACAGTTTAGGTGACAGGTATAATGTATAAAAAATTCAGTCAAAGTTAAATTTAAGTCAAATTTAAAACATAGGATTACCAAATGATTTGGCTAGTTAAATAGGAGTCCAAAAGCATATTAGTTCGTCTGCTTTTATTCTTGTCAAAGATCACCCCACAATTTTTACTCCAGAATAATTTTTTGGCCTACGAAGTGACTGTTTTTTGTTGCTAGATCTGAAATACTTCCTCTGCACCTAATACGAAGTAGAACTCGCCGATGAGTTTCCTTCTTTAAAACATTCATGATTCCTATTGACTACGTTAGAATGCCCATGTTAGTAAACTCGTTTAATTTGTTATCGTATAGGATACTGAAAAATCTTATAATAGTTGCATTGGAACATTTGTGGTTGACCAATTTTTGTTGTAACCAGTATTTCCCCTTAATCATTTAGCAAAAATATATGAATGCATATGCAAATACAATGCATATAAATGGTTCTTGGATTGAGCTCCTATTTGTGAGTTCCTTACTCCTGATTAATTTAAAAATTAGTTCTGTATCGCTTCACATTTGAACTGGACTACTCTAAGACTATTTCTTCCATTATATTCACAAGGTTATACTAGATTAGATCTATATTTGTGTATAGGTAAAATGTATTAATTACATAACTGTATTGTCTATACCAGTGGTGGCGAACCAATGACCCGCGAGTCAGGCACTGACCTACGAAGGCTTTTTAAATGACCCATGCGTTGATTTTTATAAACTTATTTTTTATATTATAAAAGAGAGAACAGACAATCGAAAATATTAAGAAATTAAAGTATTGAGATGATATAGAATCATTAGGTTGAAAATTTGCTTAACGAATTGTAATTTGAGACCATCTTAAAGGCTACAATTTGATCGTAAGCTCTGATTTAATAAATTCATGCAATAAAAGAAAGATAGACATGCTAGGATACTAGGTTTATTTAATCTAAAGGCTACAGGCTTGGTTACAGGTAGATTTATAAATTTTAAATAGAATTTATAGAAGGAAGAGGATATTGCAAACTTAATCTCAATTTTCACAAAGGGTACTAAATTTATAAAAAGGATATAATTCAATTATGTTGTTTTATAGTAGAACAGGTTGTATGTAACCTAGGTTACATGTTTTGAATAGTTTATTCGCGTTTATAGAAGGTTTTTCCTTCTTATTAGATTTGAGGTTTGTCGATTAACGCAAAACAAGTTTTCTTTCGCAAGTAAGGCTAAGTCAGTTGCGGGTACATATTTCACTGGAAATAGTTAAATCAGATCAGTACTTTTATGTTTATAATGTTACAATTAACTTACTAATTCTTGTATGTGAAAGATCTGAGGTCAAATATGTCGAGATATCAGCTGTGCTGATATTATTTGTTTTTTCCAAATTTTGAGTTTATTTTGATATTTTGTACTATTGTTTGGATGCAAGCACCTGGAGTACTGCATTCTGGACAAGTTTAGTTCATATTTCAATTCATTTATATTCTTATTTATTCTATACTTGCAAAATCATGACTTGTTATCTGAAACGTTGTGAACAGATTTTTAAGTTCAGTTTTTTTAGCAAGTAATTTAATTTGTGTAAATTTCATAGGTTTGGGGTACCTTGTGTAACTATGTAAATGGCTGATATACAGGGATAGCTGGAGAGTGATGGGTTTTCAATGTTATTTAGTTTTTATGAGATCTGCGATAGCTGATTGTTTTTATTGATTTTCTTTATTATTGTTTAATTTAGACCATAAGTGTCTGATGTCATTTTAATCGTCTCTTTGGCAGCTACCCTTCTGTCTTTATAGAATTAAGATTAGTGTTATTTATAAACATATGTTCGGATTAGTGACATCATGATAAATGTTGATGTTCAAGTCTTTTTGAAAATTTCGTTGTACCGTCAAATGTTTGGCAAAAGACTAGATATAAAGACTAGAGATATAAATAGACCTCGGAAAAAGAATAAATTCAGTCGATCATCGGCTCGTATCGAAATCCTAAAAATAAAGTTAGGTTATGAAGAATCATATGTTTTTCCCTTTAAAAACAAACTTCGATTATATTAGATTTGGATATCTACCTGTTATATAAATCAAAGATTATTTTTATTTTTTAAAACAAAATTTGGAATTGTATTCAAATATATATTATTTTAAAAACTTGGATTTGGTTATCGCCTGATATGGATTTTTAAGAACAGCTGATTGGAATGAACACTGTTTTAGCGATCGTACAACAGTTTAAACATTTTTAAGTGGATTCATTGACATTTGGTGTGTCAGTTTACATATACAAGGGTGGTCGAAATAAGAATTGTTGTCCATTGTGAATAATTCATTAAAACAATTTTATTTCATTTCTAAACATTTTTAAGAAGTTATTTCTGACTAAAGTTGTTTTAACTAAGTGTTGTTTTAACAAAAATTTAAAATCAATTATTCATTTGTAAATATTGTTCTTGGTTGTTAATTCAATTAAATTTATTTGATGCTAGTCTGTTTAAATGAATGCGGCTGCAACCCCCGTTGTCAGGTTAGCATCTACCAACATTTCATTTAAACAAACTAAAGAAAGATTTTCCTGAAGGAAAATAGTACTGTAGTTTCTAGAGTCTAGACCTTTCATATTTTCTTAACGTCCTAGACTGTCTAGTATTTTTTTGGGAGGCCCACTAGCTCCCCCTCACACACCCACACCGAAATTTAAACTCTGCACTGAAAAAAATAGGTAATTTTACCCAAAACTAATGAAAGTATTACCTGAATTAATAATGTAACTTTACACTTACTACTCTACTCTACTCTTTACTCTTTACTAAATTCAGGTAAAAGAAAACTTACACTATTATTAAGAGTAAGATTGCACTTTGTCATTTATTTTTACCTGTATGAGTTTTATTAACCACAATAGTGTGGTAAATTTTCAGTATCTAGTGTATCTTTACACCAGTTATGTTTAATTTTATTTAATTTGTTTAGGCATCAGCAATAGGTTTCTCCATGGCCTCCATGCGTCTTTTATTACGTTTGAGGTTTGTGCATTTATTATAATTTTATCTTTAGTATATATTTGGGTAAGTATCATATTCATTAAATATGTAACAATACAGTGTGCAGTTGTAGGTTGTCTGTATTACTTGTTTTGATTGTGCAGGTAACATGCCAGGTGAAAACCTATTTTACACTGATAGGGAAAAGAGTTTGGGTAATTTCCCCCTAAAGAGTAAATTTACATAACTTGGGAAACTGAAGATTGCCACAGAATGTAATTATACTATTACTAAGGTAAAGTACATTGGGCAGTAATTTTCCACTAAAAATTGGAGGAAACTTAGTGCCTCCAATAATTCGGGTAAAATTACCCAAACACTTTTTACAGTGTGTTTGGAATTGTCAATAGAATGGCTTTAGAACAGATACTGACCTTCTCGCTATTGTTAGTGAGGTCGAAAAGCTACAGTTACAAACTATTAGTACTGGAGACGGTTGTGGCACTAGGTTCAGAACTAAGTTTTTGACTATTAAAACTCATTATTCTAGAATAGAACTTATTACTTTTTTTAAATTTTTGTTCGGCATTCTCAGTACGTCTAATTGGGTGTTAAACTGTTTGTAAAAATTGGACAGAATCCATTTCGGATTAGATTTAGTTTGTTTTGTTGTACTCTGGTGTTGATCGAACATAAAACGCATTTACTTAAAGAAGTGTTATGTCATGTCTTATAAATTAAAAATTCGAAGAGGAATTTACAATATAGTTGGAATGTTGGAAAGGATACTAAACGAGAATTGCTCAAAAACAAAAAATATATATCCGTTTTAAATATATTTCAATATTTACTTCAAGAATGCAATCCTTGCAGTACATTAACTGATCTTCTTGACCCACTAACTACTTCAAAATTGTTCATCTGTAAGATTCACAACAAGGACCTTTGTAGTATAATTCTAAGTAAACTTCTAAAACTAGTATTAACTAACCTTGCCAAAACACGCACCGATAACATATCTGGAACGCCACTGCACATTAAACCTCTTCTAGAAAAGTACTTAAACTCTGAAAAATAAATGCTTTTCATAAAAAAATGCTTTTTCTTAAAATAACTACTGCCGATGCCATAAATTGTAATTTATTTGAAGTATGTTAACTGTCAAAAGTGCAAGAATTTTAGCTAATTTTCAAACAGTTTCAAATTACCGGCGCGGTTCTGATCTCCAATCCCCCGGTAGCCAGCGCCATGTGGAGAACATGTGCATAATGATATTTTTAAAATTTGCACTGGCCGTATAAAGACGCCAAACGTCGAAATCGAGGAGGTCGTGGTTTTAACCAATGCGTACATAAATTTCAAGCCGATGGAGCCATTTGTTAGTTGACTATTGCGAAAACAAAAATGGTCTACATGTCAACTTTGACGTGAAAATGACTGATCAAGATTTGGAGCAGCGTGTTACCATTGAATTTTGAGTGAAAATAGGCAAAACTGCCGCTGAAATCTTGGAGCTGTTGAAAATGGCATATGGTGTGGATGCCCTAAAAGAGTTGAGTGTATTTGAGTGGCATAAAAGATTCAGAGATGGGCGAGAAGATGTGAACGAAGATCTCAAAAGTGGGTTGTCAACAACACAAGTAACGGACACAAATGTTAACAGAGTGTGAGATTTGGTAATATCTGACAGATGATTAAGTGTGAGATTAATAGCCAACAGTGCTATTTAGAGTTGCTGACAAGATTATTAGGTTCTGTTTGAAGGAAAAGATCTGGATTGTGGCCTGACAAATGGATCATCCATCACGATAATGCGCTCAGTCATAGTGCATTCCTCGTGAAAGAATTTCTGGCCAAAATATCGATTACCCAATTAGATCATCCTGCTTATTCACCCGACTTATATCCCTATGATTTTTAGCTGTTCCCTAAACTAAAGACTGCGCCAAAAGGACGAAGATTTCCTGACATAGCCGATATCCAGCAAAATTTGATAAAGGAACTGAAGAGTATTCCGGAAAAAGAGTTCCAGGCCTGTTTTCAGAAATGGGAGCACTGCCTAAACCAGTGTAAAGTTGTACAAGGAGAGTATTTTGAAGGTGGCAGTAGCCACTAGCATACAGCTTTGAACATATGTTTGTTACAAGTGCATTCATGGAATTAAATTGTCACACCTCGTAACTATACGTCTACTGTTTGAAAACTTAAATTTAACTGTTTCTCTTATTATATATTATATATTAAACTGCGTTGTCTAACGTTGTTGCCTTATATTACACGCATTCTTAATTGTTGAAAGATTTAATATTTTTCCTTCCTCCTGAAAAAAGGCAGTTGTTATTCCTATTCCGAAAATCACCGAACCTAGTAAATATAAGCAGTCACGACCCATTAGTATACTTCCAATAGTTTTTAAGCTTTTTGAAAAGATAATGAATAATCAATTACAAAATTTCCTAGAAAAATTCAAAGTTTTACCTGATAACCAGTCCGAATTTCGAGCTATAGACACAGTTGTACGACAGCCCTGTTAAGAATTACTGGCGACTTAATGATAGCTAGTTACCAGAATAAGATATCAGTATTGATTTTATTGGATTTTAGTAAAACTTTCGACACAGTCAACCATGCAGTTCTTTTATCAATATTCAAATCAATTGGACTCGGCCGTAATGCAGTTGCTTTATGAAAAAGTTATCTAAGTGGCCGACAACAAATGGTGAGATTGCGCAGCAGTTTCTTCAAATTCCACTTCATTACATCTGGTGTGCCTTAGGGATCAATTCTTGGTCCTTTGTTCTTTACTTTACATGTACATTTGTTTCATACATTTTTTAAGTACTGTTCTATCCACATGTATGCAGGCGAGACTCAACTATACTTCTCGTTTGATTATGATAACTGGGTGCTGGCGTTGCAAAATATTCAAACTGACTTAAATACAATTTTTAAAAGGTCTTTGTAACATTCTTTATTAATCAATCTAAACTAAGTCGAATTATTATTTGGAGATTCTATGTAAAGTTAGAGCAGTTAAAGCGTCATGTAAAATTAAAAATAAATAGTGTTATAATACCAATAAAAAACGAAGCAAAGAATTTGGGGTTAGTTATTGACAACACCCTTAGATTTACTACTCACATTACTAGTAACACAAAACGAGCCTACTTAAATTTAAAATTAATTTATCCACATAGGTGCTTTCTTACCGCCAAGGTGAAAACTACGTTGTGCGAAACGCTTGTTTTAACCAACTTTTCATATTGTAGTGAAGTTTACGGCACTTGTATGACTAAAGAATCTGCTGACAGGATTCAGAGAGTACAAAACTCGTGTTTGAGACTGATATTTGGCATAAGAAGATACGATCACATATCTCATAAATTAGTTGATTGATCTTAATTGAACATGAAAAACATAATGATGTTACAGGCCGCATGTTTTTATCATAATCATTACTCAAAAAGTTCCTATATACTTATACAGAAAAAAAGCTCTATTTGAACGGTTTTACATTTAACGTTTATAAAATGTATAATGTTTTACCATATTCCATTAAAAGCTACTCTCTAAGCTGCTTTAAACATCACGTACGTGAATATTTATATATTAATCAAGTATCTCGTAATTAATTTCCAAATCTAATTAATTTCTATAATAGTAGATATTTGAATTTGCACACAGCGGCTACATAGTTTGCACGACGCTGATATCAGTCGTCATACAACAGTATTTTTTAAAGACAATTATTTGTTCTCTAAAAAATTACAACATATTAAAAGATACTTTAATTATATTAATGATTATTTTACGATTATCATTTTAAAACAAGGATCATTTTACGACTTTTTTTATACTAAAGTTGACACTAATTAGAATAATGATTTCATTTTTAAATACTATAGTCGATAACAGTATTTAATTACGCGCTATTTAATTAGTAATTAAATTTATTAAGTGTTAATAATAATATACATTAAATATTTTAAAATCCTATAAAAATCACATTTTGATACGAAATGAAAACACACAACTTTAAGAAAGTAGCATTGAATATTTATTCATACGAACTTGTCATGTTTGGTTATTTGAATTTATTTGAGAGGAAAGAAGGAAACACATTTTCTTGTATTATTGATTAATAGGTCAAGGCTTGTTCACACGTGGGAAAAAGAATCTTATAGCTACAGGATATATTGTGGTTTACGGAGGTGTGAAAAATGAATTGCTTTTAAAGTAAATTTAATTTTTAATATTGTAAAAATATCAATGCGTGGGATATACAAAATATTAAAGCGCTCGGAAAATTTCTTTAGGTTACCGAAGTCGATAAGGAATGTTTTTAAAAATATAATGAAGGAAAGAATAAAGTTAGTTCTTTTAATTTTCGCTTTAATTATAATTAAGTAAACATATACAGTTGTAGATTTAATTAAGATGATACCATAAAGTTATAAAAAATAGCAGTGCGGAATTTCACGAAAAAGGTAAACACGTTTAAATTTACCGCGTGGTCCTTGCATCCTGGTGAACGAACTCGCAAGTAGCTTCCTAGCCTAGTCAATACTTTTGGGTGACCCAAATTTAAGATGACATCTCTACAGCGTCATCTGCAAGGTTTTCTGTGAACTTCATAGAGGGTTGCAATACAATCCTAGCGACATTCCATACAACAGATTTCTGTTATCCTTTTGAACAAAACGCTTTAAAATTTATTTATAAAAATAATGTATTTATGTTTTCAAATAATTCCACAGCTTCATTAAAAATATGCGCAATTATAGGATTACAATTACAACATCTTTCTAATAATATTAACTCTGTAAGAAGCATTAATTGGCATTTAGAAAAGCATCAGAAATAATGTAGTAAAAAATATATTATTATTTGCTACTATGAAGTTCTATAAGTTTACTGAAAAACCTTGAAATAACCAGAAAATATATATAATTTCAGGTAAGTATGTTCTTTTCGGAAGAAAAGAAACAAATTCTCAAATGTACCTTTTTAAACCCTTTCAACATTATTACCTTCAGAATAACCTTCGCTTTAACAAATGTACCATAAAAAAAGGATTTACTTTATGGTTAAATAGATAACAGTTAGAAATATGACCTTATCGTACGGAACAAAATATACACCCAAGTCCATAACTTTATCTGCCACTCTTAAATATCCTATTTTGAAACATACAGGACAAAACTAGAAAATGTAATAAACTGCACCTCCATGAATTTAATGCCTTTTCATTTAGACAATTCAATTAATATTCGATCAACAATATTGCGTTTATCATCAAAGCTATAATAAGAATTGATAGTTTATTAACGCGAAATAATGGTTTACAAGACTTCAAAGTAATATAACCGGCATGTCCCCAGACAATAACCATTCTTCAGTATTCATTATGTCTTCACTTACATGAACAGAATTTTTAAAGAGGTTATGGGAGAATCGTAAAACTTTCTTGTGAACATTTTGATTTTAAAATTTTATAACATGTAACATTTTGTTAAACAACTTTAAAATTGCATTTTTAGCAGTTTACTGTAACAGTTAACAAGAGTCATAAAAGCACTCTGGTAACTACAAAAAAAAACATTTATTACACATCATGGTATTGTTAAATCAACACAATCTCTTACTTCATAAATATTTAAGTATAGGTATATAATACACTGTAAATAAATGCAAAGCAGAGCAATAAAACAAATTTATAGTAGCATACTTTCTTTTGTAGCTTAAAATATAATTGCAACTTCAACAACAATTACATATTTATGTTTTATTGTTCACCAAAAATATTAAGCATCATTTTTATAATTTCCACATGAAACCAACAAGGAGCAATAAATATTTGTTAATTTTTATACCCCGTTGCACTAATTAATTATAGGTACATAAATTTAAATGTTACTTAAATTACTAGACTACGTTTTTAAATAAAAAATTCTCTTGAAAATACCAACACTTACATTAAATAATGTAAATTACTCATTTAAATTTAATAGCGTGTTAACCACTGCCATGAATTACGTACATACATGAGGTCTCTGAAGTTCAAGTCATCAACCAAAAATTCTAGTGGTCCCTACTGAGCTCTTCTTTAAGGTTAACATTGTACTGTTAAGAGCATATTCGTAACTTTATCCTGTTTTTTGTTAACATGTCCAAAAATATGAGAACTTTACTCTTCCCAATTATTTTTTAATTCATTTCAAATTAATTCACATGAAAAATACTAGCATAAGGAAAAAACGGTAGTTTTAGTTTAATTAGGAAACAATTTCGCTCTGGAAAGAAACAACAATTCCATTTGCATTTCTAATTCTCATAGAGAGGAAGCGATTATTAAACTAACTGTCAGCTTCGAATTTACATAGTTTTGGCGTTTTGAAGGAATGCTTATGCAAAATTTGTATTATAAGAATCGCGGATACGTTGGATGTTTTTGGACCCAATAAATATACATTGTAATCAGGTGGTAACTGCATCAATGCTGGTCATTTAAGAATATTGTTTACCAACTTGTTCAACAGATACAGTGCCACATCTTAAAAAATCATTAATAGACAATACAGGGCTGAACTTCAGATTTTAGTCCTACTCGCAAAACCTTATTTTGAGTTCCTTTCAAGATATCTGTAATATTTACAACACTAAATCGCAGAGGCGGAAACTGAATGGACATGTGGACAATTAAAGATATACTGAGCAAAAAATCTGAAGCATTTGATTCTCGTATTACAAAGCTTGCTGTGGCGTTTGTATCTTTGTATGCAAATTTTAGATTTCAAATCACATTATTTATAGCCCTGACAGGTTTAGATATGAATTTTAATAAACCTGGATTCATTTCGATAATCCTAAAAAGAACTTTAGTGTGAACCAATTCCAACCAAGTCCAATAAGTCAAGTGGTCTGTTCGGCGCACGGCTGGACAGTTCAAAGCACAAACATCTACAGGGTGTATTGCTCCTTTTGTGACCAGAATGAATTATGTTAACAGAGTTAGTAGTAGTTAGAGTACCTCCAGAATAGGAAACTTAGAATGCAGTTGACCATATTGATTTTATTCAATATTTGAAGCTTACAAAAAGAATTTTTTTTAAACAGAAACAGGGAGTAAGCTTCCAAAAGAAAATCTTCGTTATGCAAACTGCCAACTTAAGTCAAAAATTGTTTTAGATGTATTTCTTTTATTTAATATAACACTAGTTAGCTTTTATGAAAAATATTAGTTATAATAGTACTGGAGAATAGCTGTGACAGGTAGGTTGGCATAATTTATTACCTGCATTATTTGCCCTTTTTAGCAATTTTTTGAAAAGACGTATTTATCTTTGTTTTTAGACTATCTAGTGTTTCTGTTAGAAATATTATCAAAGTTAATCTTTTTTTTCTTAATTTTATGCAATTTACACCTTACATTAAAACGTGCTGCCAAAAAACGACCATACCCCGAAACAGGGAGCCCTGTTTCGCCAGCTTATAAATAACGAAAAAGACCAAAAAATCTAATAAGAACATTAATATCAGAAGAAGCAGGACAAAAAAAGGATTTAAAAAGTTTACTCTTCCAACATACAAACTTAAATAAATCCCAACACAGTTGCTGTCTTACGGAAAAGGAAACAGATAAGATAAAGAAAGAAACAATAATATTTATTCCAAGTCATTAATAAGTGGCACAAATAATCTATTAATATATATTTCGCCTGAAATTATTCTTTAATCACTTTGTTTTGGGACAAAGTAGTTCGATACAATGTTGTTGATCAGATCAATTCAATGAATTTGTTTATTGTTTCTATCCTAATTTGGTGAAACTCCATAATCATGAAATAAATAAAACTGAGTAGTAAAAAGTTTCACAAATTTAATTAATCTGCCTGACAATTGTTTCGACAGCTAAGCTATAAATTAATATAAACAAACACATCGCTAAGGTAAATACATAATACAGATAACTAGATAAAAATAATAGAAAATAAAATATCTAACACTTCCAGCAATGCAATTAATAATTCAGTAAGTATCAATGATATTTTTCCTATATCTTTCTTTTATTCCTTCATTAAAAGCTTTTTCCTCTTTGCATTTGTATTGTTGTTTAGTTTTAAATGAAACATCTCAAAAGTAAATGTCAGCCTTAATGCATTTAAAATAATGACAAACTTCGATCTAACATGTTCCTAACAGAATATATCCAGAACGGTCATTGTAAGTTCGTGAAGAGGAGCTTTCCGATATTTGGTCAATCAGAGAACTTCAGTAAGCACTTATCAGTACCTAGATCCTTTTTTCTCTAAATCTTAAATCTAGACTGACTATCTAAGCATGCATAGGACTTGGATTTAGACAGGCATTCTGTAACGATGTTTGTAGTGTCCGGTTTTGCCATTTGAATTCTTAGAGACCAATTTTCGGCAAGTTACTTTCATGGGTATCATCAAAAGGGGTATGCAATTTCATTTAAGAGATAGTACATTGGATTAAATATTTTACTTTGAAGTATGTTTTAATGTCGATTTGAAGTTTATGTAACACGCTGATTTGCCGTTGCAATATGCAGTTGGAACCAAATCTGCCACGTCTTAAAATGACAAAAGAACTAAAGAAAAACTAAATAAGTTTTTGTTTACATGATGCAACTATAAATTTCATTTAATGATACATCTGCAGTTGCTACAGTCAAAACTCTTTCGAGCCTGAGAGAAAGGTATCTAAAGCATATTTAATCAAGGAAGTCTGCTAAGCCGTAAACATATAAAGGCAGAATAACGGGCTTACGATCAAGGCAAAATGTCCCTATATGCTTTACTTTCGACTCCAGCTTAATATGCATCACAACTTACGAAACTTACTTTGCTAATTTTTGGGTTGTTCAATTCCGAAAATCTGCAGTTATTCAATTAGTATTTTAATTAGTATAACATTTCTACCATATAAATAATTTAATAAAATATACTATTATCTATAAATGAATCGTTTGAAACTTTGAAAGTACTATAAATAATAAACATAATATATTGGATTATTTTTTAAAATGCGTACAATAAGAAAGTCGGAAGAAACAAATTGTGCATGTAAATTTTTTATACTATAGGTATAGAACTTCCATGTATTTCAAAAAGTGTCTGCAATACCTATTCTTAGTCCGTAAGTATAAGGGCGAAGAATTTTTACCAGAGTAATCAGTTAACAGGACAATCAGTTAACAGTACAGAACCCTCTTAGCGGTTACTACCGACTTTCCACATCTTTTTCATATCGGCAACACTTTGTACATCAGTAAGTTGCTATGGCAACAAAGTGCAAATAAATATGAACATGCATGAGAAGTGTATTCATTCGTGTTGGGTTTGTATTCATTCGCAGTTTCCCATATAGGAAATAACAAAGGGCCCGAGGTTGGCTCAGCTTGGGATGATGTTTATCAACTCTGGTACAAGCCTGAAATTCAAGACTGGCCCATGGCTGGTCTAAAATCGGGATGATAACTTCGTGCCAAGCTTGTTAATCAGTCATGGGCCTAGATTGGTTATACATCTTGGCCCAGTAGTGAAAACCAATATAGTGCCGACGCTAAAACTGAGTCTTGGCGCAAGGTATATAACCAATATTGGGCCACTCTTAATATTAATGTGGTATCAAGGCTGACAATTATTGATAGTGTGGGTTCGAAATTCAACGGTTGCTCCGGGTTATTACTGACCTTTGAATATGAGACCAACCTAATATTTAATACTGTACTATAGCTTATTAAGACTTGTATGAAATAACTTTGATGAAGAAAACAAATTAACAGGAAAATTCTAAATTATTACCAATTATTTTAATTCGGTAAATTATTAGTAACATAACAACGTAACTTAAAAAATTTGTGACACAAGAACAAGTCTGAGACTAATTTTATACGAAATTAATAATACTTTAGATGTTAAGCAAATTAATTAAAAAAGTGGTTTAAAAAATTATTTTCAAGCATACAAGTTTAATTTTTACTATAAGAAATTGTATTTATTCTTATTAGCGTAGCTTTGTTTTTAAATAAACACTTTTTATTTCATAGACATTATTTTACTAATAATATTACAAAATGGTTAAACGTAACATCACTCCTGATAAGAGGATAAACACTGACTAATTTAAGTCGGTAAAGGCTTCCCCTTACAGCTGCCGCGTTACTGACTTTTCATGTCTGTGCTTGTTTCGAAGAACGCAAGCGCGCAAAAATTTGAAAGCTGAATTTATATTTAGTAATAATAATTATAATCTATGTATGTAGATATTTTAGTTTAGCTTTTCTCACATTTTTCTCTTAATTAATTACTAGCTGATATGATAAAGACAGAAATCTTCACAAGCTTGATTTGGTAGAATATGTGAAGATTGGGCCAAACTTGGTTCAAGAGTAAGAAACCAAGTCTAAAAACACTAGAATTGGTTGAGGCTTGGACAAACAGTAAGAAATCGAGACTAGGGCGCTGAAGTTTGGCTCTGACTTGGGCAGAGATTGGAGAGCCCAGAATTGGTGCCTAGACGTTGGTTGACCCTTGGGCCACCACAAAGCAGCCGAGGCGTGGGATCTGAAGGTTGCCTAGGCTTGGACCAATGTTGAAATAACGACATTTGGCTATCCAATATTCAGCCAAGCTGGGGCCCATTGTCAAGACTGGCAGTTCCTATATGGGTTATTAAGACTATCAGTGGCGGAATAAGGCTTACTAGGTCTTAGCCAGATTTTGTTTATAGGATCTTCTTCGCTTCCTCTCTCCCTCTGCTTCTTTATTACATACACACATGTATGTACAGTAGCGATCATTCGCTAAAGAACGATGAAAAAATTATGACAGCCGATCTTTCAGTTTTGTGTATAGAATGTAAATATAAGTTTATTATATGGTAATGATGTAATGAAGAACATTTCATTTTTCAACATAATAATTACCTAGCTACGAAGGTAATGTAGCTATTGTAGCAAGTACATTACGTTTCCACATCTTTTATCACTCATACAACTTTCATAACTTATCCTAAAGAGCTCAAATATGTTGGTACTAAATTTGTAAAATGCCGTCGTAACCGAGATTTGAACCTCTGTCCCTCTGATACAGAAACATGATGTTTCTTCCACTCGACCACGGAGAGCATCTCCTTTATTACAATAATAAAAAAATAAGGTGGAAATCATTTATTAAATCAAAAAAATTGAAGAGTAAACACGACATTAATTCGTTACTGTTCAGTTGAGCCTACTCTAAAAAAATACATCCTCAGTAAAATCCGAAAGTGTGAGTATTTGTCATTTTGACACGTATTGCTTCGCCTGGCGGGTGCAGTTTGATCAGTTATTTAGGTTTGAAAGTACGTATGTTTAGTATTAAATACTGATATTTGGTTGGAAATCCAGTGGCGTGCGGTCCATGGCAGCAACGCTTCCCTTGAGAATTTATTAAAAATAAAAACCAATGCTAACAAAAATATTTTTATAAAATTATGATTATCGTTTATTTAAATTTGTAATATTTAATCAACTTAAAGCTAAAATATCAATTCCGTACAGTAAAAAGTAGAATTATTTAAAGTACTATTTTAAATTAGGCTCATTAAACTTGCACGTAAAGGTAATACCGATTCAAATGTGTTACATACACTGCATATAAGGCACTGATTTCCTTGCTTATAACTGCTCTTCAACTAACCTTGGCGTGGATTAACGGGCGTGGTCATACAGACGATGCGGTTAGCATTGTTTGGTCATTATTTTTAGTGTGCTTCATGCCCAAATGTTTATTTATTATAATTTGGTTATTTGTTCGATTTAGTGTTTGTTAAATTTAATGTTACTTAAGTAATGTAAATCTGCGAATGAGACTGTATTTTGTCATATTTTATTATTTCAATTTATATAAGTTGGATTTTTTCAAACAAATAATTCTATTTAGTTTACTCCGTATGCAAATTTAAAATTGCATTATCGTCACGACTGCAAATTCAGCTGCTTCGGTGGAAGGTTCGAGTACTTTCGATACATCCGAATCGGGACCATAGTTTCTTCAGTTTGTAAATTATTAATAAAGAATCTTCTGCATACAGTTTTGGAGAGAAATTACAAATTATTAAGAAAGTACATCAAAACCAGAACTTTCAAATTTAACAACAAAGATTTAAAACCTGCATCGGTATTTTGCTACGACCGGAAAATCGAGTTGCAGTATAAATACATAGTACATAATAGTTTTTTAAAATAAAGAATAATAGTCAACAAATTCCATAAGTATAAAGTGTAAAATTCTTCTTTGAAAAACTTTTAGGCTTAATAATTATAACACTGTTTTTTATTGTACCTAGCAGGAGCGGATCCAGAGAATTATTTTGAGGGGGAGATTTTTGGAACAATAATTGTTTTAATAAATAATAATTAAACAAACTTTATTTGTTTCTATTCTATGTATACTTGTTTCTGAATTGGGGGAATTATTCCCCCAGTGAATCCGCGCCTGTACCTAGGTATATTAAAATTAAAATCGTGGTTGCTTTCCTAGCCTAAGTTCTCACCGCACGCCACTGTGGAAATCATGAATTAAGTCTAACTTTTTCTACATCATTCTTATTGATTATTATTGCATAGAGAAAAATTGTTATGAGTGAGTCCTCCGAAAGCACTGAGCCCCTTGCCTAGTGCTTAATCTGAAAACTACCCGTTATAACATACATTTACTAGTCCAAACAATTTATTATTAATTTGTTTGATTGTTTACAGGCTAGGAATCAGGGTTGCGAAACGTTCCTGGTACCTCATAACACTGACTGCTTCGGTCATAAGATCGATCCTACTAGTTAGAATTTAGCCGAATCTTGAAGAATTCACACCCAGGAAGGAATCTAACGTGTCAAACATCACATTGGTACCGGGCGTGCGATTCTACCTGCTTATCCAAGAAGATGGTATGTTTAAACTTTCCTATGTTATAAAAAGATTACCGGTTCTATCGGAAATCGAATCTACAACCTTTGAATTATCAGATCAGCATGCTAACCACTAATTTACCAAAGCTGGTTATTATTAATTAATTATTTCCCAGGTTAAGGTTAATTGGTTTCGGGCTGTCGAATCTAAATATTATACCACTGGCTACGTTTAATATAGGCTAATATCTATGCAACGCTATCGATAGTGCAACTTCGATAGCAACACTTCTTTACTTTTGGGTGAGATAGGGAGTGACAAAATTTCGTGACAACATTTAACGTGGCCGATTTTATTATACATGGATAATATGCATAGAATTATTGAACAATTATATGTAGGTCACTTTTGTTAAAATAAAATGTTCAATAATTAGTAATATAACTCCTAATCAGTCAAATTAGAAAAAATAGCGGAAAGTCGGTGTAAGTCCTTGGATTCTTACATATGCCTTCCTTGTGGGTTGTTAAATAAGTCCCTAACAGTCACAGCCTGAAGGTGGTGAGCTCGAAGAGATAATGAGCGTAAACCCGCCCGCTAACGGGTTTCGTCTTTTTTCTCGGAAACTAATTGGTTCATCGAAATAAAGGAGGTTAGGTAAAATAAAGATTATTTAATTTCCTACCATAAATGTTCGAATGTTTTTTCATACCTCTACAATTTGCACCAAAAAATCTGCCCAAGAAACTTTCGAATGTAACTTCGTATCTGATCGTAGTAAATCATCTTCAATCCACCGACCACTGCGGCCACTTTCTAGTACGCCGTATTTTAGTACCATATGGCTCAACGGGAAGTCCACTTCGTCCAATTTTTGAAAGTGATATATCGACGAAGACGATTATTTCGCACAACTTTCTACCAGGGACACTATACCCAACAGGACACTTCGCTGAATTTTTATATGAACCCACAACATCCAAAATAGGACACAACACCGAAAATGGGTTCGTTAGAAATTGGTTAATGCATACATAGTGTTGAATAATAGTAGCAAACATTTTCTTGTGCTATTGCTTTTTGAATTTCTACCAAAATAATGAGAATACTATCCGAACTAATAGAAAATGAGTTTATTCAAGATTACTAGGGAAACTTCGTCAAGACAGCACGATCAAAAGCATTAAAGGATTTCCCTATATACAACATTCGATGTGTAATTACCATCCTTCGGATTTTCGTGAGTGATTGTTTAAATAAACACAAGCAAACATAACCAGTTAAAAATTCTAAACCTAGCACTCCTCTCTCCCAGTTTACCCTCCCCTCTTCCGACATATCTTCCTCTCTGGCTTACTCCTCCACATCAGGTTTATTCTACATGCGGAAATTCTGCCTTACGAAATGATAAGAATTAAATCAAAAATCGATCTTTTTTAAAACATTCCTGAAAACGTCTATTAGTGCATATTTCAAAAACATGACCTAAACATAGTGTTGTCAAATTTTCTGCGTTTTATACAAACAATATTAAACTGCTCTGAATAAGCAATTGTCATCAGCTATTATTTGTATAATTCGTCTGTTATACATACATAATCTTCAACTATGCGGGTTTTGTCTACGCAACCTAACAATTCTTTAAACATTAAACACGTGTTAACCGCTTATTAATGATGGAAGTGGACTGCTGCATCACTCTTTTATATTTATAAGCGGGAATAGTTTACAAAACTCACCATCGTAGAAAATGAGAGGGTGCCCCAAGTGAATATCCGATTCGTCCGTCTCAAGTTAAACATTTTAGAGTTTTTCAAATTAAAAATATAAACATTAAAAAATATAAAAATTAAGTAGTGTTGACAAATCTACACAGTAAAAGCTTTAATATAAAAAAAAGAATCGCTTAGATCAGCCTGGTGGAACTCTCAAATAAACTGGAATAAAAATAAGCCTTGTGTTTTAAATATATAGAAGATAGATAGATAAGTCAACCTCGTATGACTTGTATCTCGATTAATACACGTGGGCATTGTGTCCTTAGCGAAAAGGGGGATGTCGTGGTACTATTGGGCATTGTGTAGTACCTAGTGGAAAGTTGGGCGTGTTCGCGATGTCAGGGACAAACCCATGGGGGGGGATGGGAGGGGAAGCTCCCCCCTCAAAGTTGATAATAAATACTAATAATAAAATACTAATTTTGCTTGATATACCTAATGTTAGGTACAAATAAAAATATTTTCTTACTAGTAGTTGGTATTTTCATCGGAATAAGTTGGCAACTTTAAGGTTATCCCCCTCCAAAAAAACTCTTTAGGTTCGTCCCTGGGCAATGTGGTACATTTCAAAAAATTGGGTGAAGTGAACTTCCCGTTGTGTCTCGGTTTGAACCGTACTTGAACTGAGGACCGGACATTAGGATTGTATTTACGCTAAACGCTCTACCGAGGCTAACTGTACTTTGTGTTCAAGAAATTAATCTCTTCTGTATTTATCTACTATGTTATTTGTTTTGTATATATTGTTGTGGATGCTGGACTGCACCCTTTTAATAATTAAATAACGTTTTAATAACTTTTAATCTTTAATTATTTTTATTTGATTTTCATTATACAATATTATTGACAGATTATTTTTAACTTATTATTTTCTTGCCTTCGTTTTTTTCTTGGTAACCTTATATCTTTTACCCCCCCCCCCAGGAAACCATGACATATACCATCCAATGTTAAACAATATCTGAGAACATAAAATTCCTGCATTACTAATTTACTATTATCAAATTAACAAGTAATAAATAACAACAAAACAAGTTTTAACATAAGTAAAACAATTAGCACAGTTATCTTTTTGACATTCCTATATTTTCTTAGAGATCTGGCATATATGGATCGATCATTTGAATATGAAATATATCTCGAACTCTGGCTGAATCCATGAATTGTATTCGTATATCTCTTGGAAAACCTTGTAAATTCTGGATGGCACTTCATATGGTAACAATAATTTAGCACACAACTCTAGTTTAGCTGTTTGCAACTCTCAAGCTTCTCATAACTGCATTTTCGCCCACTTTAAATCTAACACGTTTTCTAATTGTTCTATTTGGCATTTCTAAACTTCTTTCTGAAATATTTTTCCATCCTTCCCTTACAAGGATCATAAAATCTTCAAATTCTTTTCTATCTTTTGGCACAAAAGTACTATTTGAATTCGGATTATTTCTTCGAAGTTGTGCAGTTGTGTAAAAAGTTTTCTGATTCCAACTGCTGACTTCTTTCCGTAAATTCAGTAATCTTTTCTTTCAAAACTTCAATTTTTGTACATTTTGTGTACATAAAATGACTTTTTACTAAATCCATTTCTCGCTCTATTTTGTTATTAATTTGTTTTCGCTGGATTACCAGGATTTCGATATGTCGCATCTGCATGCACTTCTGCTGTTTTATTCTGTTCATTCATCACTACAGGATTGATTTGAGCTTTAGGGGTTTTGTTTTTGTTGTAAAATATGTTTGGTTTTGTTCAGGCAGCTGCTGTGGTTGTTCTTGGCTTTGTAGATGAACTGTTTGGGGTACTGAACTTTGAAGCGGTTGAGATTTTTGTTGAACTGATGGCATAGTTGCTGCTTTATTTTCAACTACTTGGTTCTATATTACTTCAGTAATGGGCGGGTTAGGATTTATTATAACATTTTTAACTGTTTGTATTGGTAAATTATGGGTAGAAATAAAATTAACCTTTTTACTAAACATTATTTGATTTTTTTCTCTTTCAGGCTGATGTTCCTCTATTTTACTTCTATAAACTATACCCGGCATTGTTTCATGCCAAATCGACTACAGCCATGTACTTTAATTCCGATTTTCTTCAAATTCTTCCTTGCATAGATACATATGAAATGACGTTAAGTTATTTTTTCCAGAATTTTTGAATTAAAACTGGCTGAAGTAGAAGTTTTAGAAAATTTCGATTTTTGGCAAATTTTCCTACCCGTCACTCTACATCATCTAACTAAACTTGTCATAACTTCCTTATTTTTTGAGTTATCTGGCTCATCCAGGTGTCATATTAAATCTAGTTGTTAGACCTTTTAGAAGTATATTAAGAAACTTTCAAAGACATTGCACAGTAAAAAAACAGCACGTTCTAACGGCAAACTTCTTCAAGAAGATTCTTCTTTCAAAAAGAACAAAAAACACCCTTTTCTTTCTTGATGTACTCTAAAAGATCCAAAAACTAGCTTTAACATGTCACCTGGATGAGCCAGATAACTCAAGAAATAAGAGAGTTATGACCATTTTAGTTAGATGATGTAGAGAGTTGAGTAGCAGAATTTGCATCAAAATCGAATTTTTTCAAAATTTCCAGTTTGGCCATTTTTATATAAGGAAGAAAAATGAACAAAACCTGAGATATCGAAGCACGGCTATGTTTTTAAATTATGTGATTTGGTATGGAATTAGCCACCTTCACACTGATTTTCTCTTTGACGATAGTATCTCTGTTGCTGACTTCCATTGTTATAGTTATCACGGTTTTTCCGCTTAAACGTTCTTTGTCCTTCAATATTATAGAAGTTATCTGCTTCATTGGAAGATGATTCTATTTATTTTCATTGTGCATAAAATTGACATTTCTTGGTACATTTCTAAATTTGACGCATTTGATGTTGTCTTCTATGTCATAATTTCTGGAAATACACTGAACTGCTGTACATTATCAAGATAAACTTTAGTACAAGTCTCTTAATCGAAATGTGCTGTTAACAGCTTAATTACACTGTGCTACAAATAAAAAAAAATAAATATGCAAGTCCTCCCACCTACATAACTGTTTTGATATTGAAGAATAAAGACTTTTCATACTTGCAGAATTTTCCCATCACTTTGAGTTTTTTCCAGCTTGCTGAAAGTTCCTCATCCAGTTTTGGTGACTTGCACTATTCTACTGAATAAACTTAGCCATTTCTTGTCACATTTTGGACAAGATTTTTTTGCGTTGCTTTACAAAAGTTGAAAAGAGTTCCAAAATATTGCAAGAAATTAGGTTAAGTTTTTGCAGGGAAATTCTGCAAGTATGAAAAGTCTTTATTCTTCAATATCAAACCGTTTATATAGGTAGGAGGTCTTGTATATTTCATGTGTAGCACAGTGTTATCATTGCTTCATCCATCTTAAAGTCGACTTGCTGTATTAAATAACATTTATCTAAAGCATATTTTTCTGTAGATATTCCAAAGTTAGCATGAAATTGTAAGCATTGTAAAGATTTATCATTATTTTAGTTTGTTCAGCTTAGCTCCAATATTGTTCCAAGAATATTTTTTGAATACTTCGTATGAAGTAAATTTACTTTCATTTATTATGAACCATTTTTCTGCATGCCCTTCTAGAGTATGCTTTACATATGACATTTCATCTCTTTGGCCATAGTTTGATTGTAACTGTTGCTTTAAATTGTTTAAATGAGTAGATAAATTATTAAGATAAGGTTTTCGGTTAATTTTCTTATCTTTATAAAAGCTTATTAAATTCTAAGTTTCCAAATTATTTTCATTAAATTTCGTTTCTCTTCTATTTCAGTCTCTATTTGTATTTTAAGAAAAATACCGTCTACAGTTCTTTTTATTTATAAATTACTTTTAAGGAAAAAAATAACAGTATAATCTAAGATGTTTTTCAAATTCAGTAACAGTCTTTAACCTCCAACAGTTATTACCTATATCTGCACACATTAACACCGACATGTTTAACGATTGGATATCGGGATTGTCACAGCTAATATTTTGTATAAAAATTCAAATATCTTATGAATTTATTCTGTAGATACTATATAGAAATACCTAACTGAAAGAAGATACAATAAAAGACATTAGCCCTTCCAGGCATTCAATGTATTTAAGAAACGCCCTTTTCTTCCTTCTGTGTAAAATTACCATTGGAATATATTTAGCCAACTATAAAAGTTATCACAGCACGCCACGGCAAACCCTTACTGTTAATTACATAAAGGAAGAAACACTTCATATGAACACTAAATATTTGCTTGTTTAACTTCCGTGACAAATGAAAATGAACGCTATACCTACCTGTTATTCCTGCGTCTCGTGTTACGTTTCTCTGTATATTTTAACTTTTCTTGGGTATTACCTTTCTGATTTAAATTGAGCCTTTTCGAACTTAACTCAGACGCTGCTTGACAAATCGGAATGAATTATACCTCCAATGCATTCACATATATATCGTTGACATTCCTACATTCAAATTTCAATCATTCTCTATTTTCTAATAACGAATTACCATTATTTTATCATTTATCCCATTAGGAAACATTTTATGTGACTGTTTAGTTTGTGTACATGACCTTATCCATTATTGTCAAACTTCTGAAATATAATAGCAGTTAGTTCCTGAAGAGTTTGTTTTCATGTCAAATCAATATCTTGCTATTTCTAGGATATTGTCACAACTCGCGAAGTATACACGTCTGGCTAGAACTTACAAAAGCTTTTGAAACAAATTTTATAAATCTTCACAGACAATATGCATTAGTTTGGAATTTACACAGTGGAAGAACTTATATAGTTTTTGAAACTATTTGTTTCCTACTTGGAAGACAACCTTCTGGGCAGCGGTTTTTTTATTATTGACAACCTGCGTCATTTAATTTCTTATTAGTTTTTTCCTCGTGAAACATATTTCATGTGTTACAGTTTGCATAAAAATAAATTTTAAACATGTTCTTATTAGTGCAGGTATGTACAAGGTAGGTCAAGGTGAAAACTATAGACAAGACAACCTTGCGTACAAAAAAATTTGGCCTCACGTACGTCTTTTAAACTTGCCTTAATTGTTAAACAACTCTTTACTGTATAACAAACAGAGGCGTTCGAATAAATAGTGCCAGTAAAAAAGGTAAAATATATTTATTTCTCTTTTATGCATGCAAAATTTAAAATTGCAAGGAACACTGAAAATTATTTGCTGTAGATATTTCCCCTTAGAGCTTATATTGTTCTTTCTTTGCGTTTAAATTTATATTATCCGTCGAGTTTTCAAGTTGCAAACGATCGTGATGTTTTATAATTCCTATGCTAACCCAAACAACTGCAAGTTAGTGCAAGGCTCAATATGTTAAAAACCCCAGACACCGATCTTCGGCGCCGTTACCTCAACAATAGTTTGGAAACACAAAGAATCCTGGTATGGCAGGGCGTAGCCTGCCACATCCCAGTTGGTCGATATACCATCATGGCTGACGTCCTTCAACTCAACATGGCACCGGGGCCAAACTAAACCAAAACAAAAAAATCCAGGCAGTGTCACTTACTATTTGATGCAATCAACCTCTACACAAATACAAATTTTCGAAGTGTTTGTTTTAAGTATTTTATTTATAGTTTGCGTGTATAAAAGCTACATTTGAGTTGTTTACTTCATGTGACGTCATTCATACGTAGTTGAGGTAGGTCAGTGAGCTTTGTTATACAAGTATGTTGTTAGGTATAATTTTTAAAACCCATTAAATTTTTATAGTCTCAAATTAGAATGAGAGATTTAGAGAAAAACTATGAAAACGTTTTAAAAATTATCCATAACGCTTATGGTTGTTAAAGACGAATAAAAAGAAGTAGAAGCTGTCTGAACAGATTTTTATGATCTCCCAAGCTGTAATATGTGTTTATAGTATTTTAGTATACATAAGTTGCATCTTATTAGCGGTATCTAGTAAAAGTCCCAAAAATAATAATCTTAGAAATATTTGCAGTAGCAAATTAGTAGTGATCTTTTTTCTTTAAAAATATTTAAGAACAATAAATTAGATTAAATAATTAAATTAGTCATTAAAAACACCAAATCTATGAATGTGTAGGCTATTTTACAAGAAATTAAAACAAACTTAGCAGATTTTATTACGGAACAGTTAATTTCCATAAATAACTTTTAAATGAGAGTTTTATTGGGTAAATAAATTATTGTTAATAACGATGATTTGTGGGCCTTTTTTGCAGTTTACTGAGCTACCACACTTTCAAAATAGCAGTAAAATGTATGTAGTTTCGTTTTACATCCATTAAATATTTGATATGTTTCATTGGAAAATATTACAGATTTTAATACAATTTATTGAGATTAAGCAAATGTAATAGTTTAAATATAGCTATAGTTAAAACTGAATCAATTACTTTAACTTTCGGAATTTTAGAAATGGACATACTATACGTTGTCTAAAAATAGAAGTTATAAAACTATAGTCGCAACAGGTGAAATTACAATATATTGCAGTCATTTACAGAATTATTGCCGAGTGGTTTTTTAATCTAATAATAGGTGTAATTTCTTTAGTGTAATCTACCTAACGGAAATGGTGTTAAATATGGTTAACAATGTGGTCTCGAAATTGATTTAAATTACAGTTATTCCAAATTCATCAGTGTTAGATTAGTGTAAACTAAAACGATATTTCCTGATATAATGAGTTTTACCGTAAAGCATTTGAAATTTAAACTATACAAACACAATTAATTAGATTACAGTTCTAGATATGTCCAAATATGTCATTCACAGCGATGACTATTCTACGTTTGATAGACTTGTTTTCAGTCACATCAAGCAGTCGATGCAAATCCACATTTTTACCCATATTATAAATCACCTTTAAGACATATTTACATAACCAGAACTCAGAAATACTTCTAATATATTTCAGAATACTTTGCCTTTTCGTTTTTAAAACTTCAGTAGACGTCATCAATATAATCAATTAAATTATGATTTCTTGCGTAAAGTGTTCTCTCGTGGTTGAAGATAACAAAAGATCAATATACGTACAACTTTCTTGACAACTATATCAAGTACTATATCAATTATGCCTATGGATGCATTTACAACCAAACCTTTGCCACGTAATTTCTAATGAATGAAATCCAGATCAACGGCCACCCTCAAAGGTATTAGAAATAACTGCACTACAGGTTTCAAAAACCAACATTTAGGTTCAACTGGTACTGCATGGAATCGCTTCTCCGACGCATTTCAAATGTGTCATGTATGTCTTAAACAGAAAACACGACTGTGGAAAATAGTGCCCAGTTTTTTGTATATCTAATGAGTCTATAAATCGAATTGTCATCACCATCATGAACCTTCTTACTTACTAAAGTATGATATTTAGATTGTTATTCTTGAAAATTGGTCTTACACCAATTACAATGTAGCATTAATCTTTTATTCTTCGACGGTACGTTCTGAAATCTGCAAATAATAGTAAGAGCCAAAATCCTATTCACTTAAACTGTCAGAAAAGTTTTCTTTAATTACGAGCATATTCTCAAGATGGCTCACCACGCGGCCGATATAGTTTTACAAACTATGTACACTCTAAAAAATTACCGGTGAATTATACCCTAAAAAATGGAGGCAACTATGTTACCTCCATTTTTTGGGGTAAATTTACTTCAAAGTGTAATTTTCATAGGAAGTGGGGAAATTTCAACATTAGGTTAAGTTTGCATTGTAATGTTTCCTTTTTAAGTAAATTTACAGATTGAAATTACAATCTCAATGTAATTTTACATTTTAACATTAAAACACCTGTGTAAAGTTACATGACAAAGTTAATATTTCATGGCAATAGTACTTTTCAGGGTTAAAATACAAATGTGAAAATACTTCTTGAATGTAACGATGACTTGCGAAAGTACTTACGAAAGTACTTGCAAATTCAATCGTTCCTCTGGGAATTGTATGAAACAAAATAAAATCAAAGTAATTTTTATTGAACGTATGTACTTATATAAAATATAAGACATTAACAGAACGTCTTTTCAGGGGCTTTCGGAAATATTTGGTCTCTCAAAGACATTCAGATAAAGTTTCGATTCCACCTAGAAAATAAAAAATTATAAATTATATAAACAATTATACACGAGTACCTTTCTCAATTACAGTTATGCTAGTTTATTTCGAATTCTTCAATTTTTGATTCATCCTAGAAAAACATTAAATTAAATATTTTTATTTTATTGGTTTAAATTTGTAATTTTAACATATAGGTACTTACCGATTATTATTTTTTAACTTCTACTATAAAATAAAATTCTTCCCATCTTCGGTCATACGTGTAAATATTTGCCTTTAATAAATCCGTACTACACTACAACGAAAAACAAAATATTAATGAGCAATGAACACTTCGTTCGGTATCGATAGAGTACGCCTCGCCGAAATCATAAAAGAATGGTACACACCATTCCGACCATTCCCCAAAAAGCCTATTTGGACTGTTCATAATGGATTCCTGAATTCTTTCACGAAATGAAGGTCACAAACAAGTGCGATCAGCGACATAGCATCTCAACGGTTAAAAACATATTAAGGGTAAAATTACACTATTCTTGTTCAAGTTCATCTTATCTTTAATATTACACTAAAAATGAATTAAGTTATTGAGCAATTATACATTTGTAAGGAAAAAATTGTCTGAGTTATGTAAATTTATATTATGGATAGTGATTTTAACCAGTTCAATGTAGTAGAATTACTTATATTTGTATAATTTTACATAATTACAGGGCATTTTACCACAAATAGTAAAACTACTAAATGTATAGGTAAAATTAATTTTAGGGTAAAAATACCGCAAATAATAGCGAAAAGTTACCTCTTTCCCAAGGTAATTTTACCTCATTTTTTACAGTGTACTCACTTTTCTTCAAAATCGCCAACTACGTCACTATGATGGTTAATATAATCAGTAAGTGACCCATTTTTAGTAATAAAGTAACATTTTTACGATCATAAAATAATGTTGTATATATAAAAGTCATTTTTTATTTTTATTCAGTTTAACCTTTTCTTTAGTAAAAATGTCTTCTGTTAAATTAATAATAATTAATAATTAATTAATAATTTGAAAGTAACTTCCTGGTCTGAGTTCTCTATCGGTCTGGTTTCTTGTGTTGTTTAGTTAGTGCCACTTTGGATCTTGTCAACAATGAAAACTTGTAGAAAGAAAATATTTTGGAAGATCAGTTCCTAGATGTTCATAATGAGTTTATAAGATAATTGACAGTTGAAAAATATAAAATGACGTCGGCGTCGGTTCGTTTGCATTGGGTTCTCCATCATTAACCACTTCATATTTTTATCTCCGACTTCGCTTGCCAAAACGTACTTAGCGCACCCAAAGTTAGTTACTTGATCGGATGACAAAACTTATGAATCAATAGTAGAAACATGGGAAATCAAAGTTGTACCGAAGAAACGTTGCCGAGGTCAAAGGTCAACCGTAATTATTTATTGATCAGAGCAATTTCTTCTTCTGCGGCTAATTCAAATTACTTCGTTACTACAAATATGACATGTGGGTATTACTGCAGCTTCCCACTTGCAATTTAACCCAAACGACATTTCCTTCAACGCAAATTTACTTGCTTTTGTGTTGAATCCAATATAAAAACCTTGTCATTCCATCATTTAAGTACATTTTGGGTGATTCAAAGGTATAGATGACCTTGAATCAATAGTACTTGGTACCAGAGCCAATAGAGCTGATAACATCAATTACCCAAGTTTTGAGTTATTTGGAGTTTGAAGAGGTGTCAAAATGGGTGGGCACTTCATTCAGACTCAAATTCATTAATGTAGCTGCATTTAATTTTCTAGAAATTATGATTGATGTCCAGGCATATCTTTGGAAATTGTATAGGCTGACAAACTACTGAGCCGACATTAATTTCTTAGGTTCAGGGGTTAGGTTAGGCAAGCTAGGGCTCATCCATAAGAACTAGTACCAGATTAGTCCAACCCCACCAAAGTTTCAGGTTGAATGCTCCCCGTGAGTTTCACAAAATTCTACAATGATCAATTATTCAATATAGCTTTTGCAATTTCGCACCAAAGATCTTTTTGTAGAATATTCAACACTGTGGGTACTTTCCACTGTTTAAAACTATAGACCGGTCAACTCATATCTTAAGCAGATTCATATATTAATATAAGATATTGAGTACTGAACACGAATTGTTTGGTGTGTATAGGCTGTTCGCAGATTATCTGTTCGATCTGAATTTTTATTAGTTATATCTACAACTTTATCGGTAGAAAACGTTGCTTGCCATTTTCTCAAAATTATAAAAGCAACTTTATAGGATGGTACACATGGGATGTATTCTGTTTATTGGAACTATAGTACAGTAAAACTAGCTCAAAGATTTACCAAACCCAAATATCAAAAAAAAAGTTCTACCCCGCGTCAAATTGTTCTGTACCCTCCTCGTAGTAAGTGATAAAAAGTTGCACGACCCAGAGCGTCGGGTTTGGAGCGGAGGGGGTGAAGAGGGGGTAAAATTGTAAATTTCAACAGTTTTTCGCAAATATCTCGAAATCTATGAGGTCTAGCGCAAATTGTAACGAAATAAAAAAGTACTGTAACGAAAATTCAAGAAAAAAATATTTTAAAAATAAGTAATTTTAGGATATCCACAGTTCAAAACCAGAGTTTGAAAATCAATCTCAAGCTTTTGTAACTATAAATCTTCCTAATTTTGAGTTTGTAAGATTCAAAGGTTTGAGAATTTCTACGTTCAAGTGTTTTAAAACATCTTAACGTCGACATCTTAAACTTTCAGAGTTGCAAAGCGTCAAGGATTTACATGTTTCAGAGTTTAAGTTTCAGAAATACATGGACTTGGGATTCAGTACTCCAAAACTGTTAGAATTTCAGTTTCCGATGTCTAGATAATAAGAATCTTTCGTTTTATAAGCATAAACTGTTAAGTTCAAAGTTTTGAAATTCTGCAATCTCAAAGTTGCATAGTCTCAATGCATCCGTGTGTAAGTTTTTAATGGTTGCAACAATATTCCTCTATTTCCGACCATTTCAATCTCCAGAATTTGAAACATTCAGGGCTCCTTGCCTTAAATGTTTCAGAGTTGCATTATAAATAATTATATAATTTAAACTTCTAATCTACTGGGATTTTTAAATCCAGCCCATTGAATGATCTTCTGATAGCTCTTTTGATTGCTAACGCGCGGATGTGAATACTCAAGAGAGTTGAAAACAGAAATTGCTCTACGGAAGATCCATAAGGTGACATACTCACTACTCATGACACCCATTGCTATCTTCGACGATTTTCTGATCGATCTTTTGTGTCGTTATCCTCCGATGTGAGAACAAACGTTACTATCAATCCATCTGGCCACATATTCACCATACCCATTGCTAAAATACAATTTACTCGCTTGTAATAGCTGTATTCTGCTAGACAGATGCTTCTACTGCAATAAAACATTTGTAGAGTCTATTACACCTAATCTTGTGGGTAAGGGATTAAGTCTCGGGGCCACCATTATGACAGAGTGACAGCGTTCCTGTACTTTCAAGTCCATCACATTTATAAGCCTAATTTCAAATATATATTTCACAAACAAATGCTACTAAACATTTTTAGAACCACCTTTTGTTTATTACAAGAACTTAAACAAAATGGTTTTATTAATTTACTTATCCTCAAAAACTTATTGGTTATTATATATTATTTTCAATACTGAGATAGATAAAAATAGGTTTGATGTTAGTCAGTTTTATTCCAAGACGGACAAAGTACGTTCAAAGTGCACAAAATTAATTTACAAAAAATATCTTCTTAACGTCTAAATCGGCAATAAAAACATAGATGGGCTAAAACAGGAACATTAAAAAATATATAAGTATATCAAATAGATGCTAATATGAATATAAACAAAATCCAGAATTCAGTATCTATCTTTAAACAAATTAGTAATATTAAAAAATATTACCAGTGGTTACCCCTAACAGAGTTATTTGCAGGGTTTGTATTACCCAGGATAAACTAAATTAACATGTAGGTACGTAAATGATGTGGTGTCTAGAGAGACATTACTTAGAACTTTATTATGGCACCTCGTCAAGCGTCAATTTAAATGGAAAGGACATAAAATGAAGGTATTTTCCACCCTTAGAGGATCAACTAAATTATTTCATTATCTATGGTATAGTGTTTTAAGAGCCTGGTATTTAGGAGAAAAAAATAAAAGGGTATCATTAATTGTAATCTAATTATCAGTTTATGTGTTATTGGAATATTTAGGAGATTGAACACATAAAAATCAAACTGGTTCCTTGTGTTAGGTGTGCAGTAGGTGTAGAAAATTTTCACTGATGTGGTGAAAAAAAAAGCAAAACACAAAATATTTTAAATAAAATACATAGTTATAGGGTTATGAGTGGATATACGTTAAAAAAATCTTAATTAAAACATCGGAATTGCTTTATTCATCTGCTGAATAGTAAATCAAATTTGAATGCAGTCAACTAATGTATTATCATACATAATAATAACAATAACGGGCCAGCAATGCTATCCTGTGGTGCTCCAACATCAGTGGTGCAACATCTTATACAAATTAAAGTAAAATTATATTTTAAAAATGGGTTTCAATAAGATTTATACGTTTACAGCTAGAACGAAGTCTAACGAAAATGAAGAATTACCTTTAAAATAAATTGTATCTAATTATAGAACCATTTTATACCTTCTTTGTTTATAAATTGCAGGTTTATTTTTACTACTACTATATTATAGTATATTTTATTTAGCCGTGTTTACATTATGTAAGCAACTATCTGCCTATCTAATAACAAAATTATACTACTACTAGTTTCTTGTCTAACCAAAATACTTATAAAATTTGACAGAAACGACATGCCAAGGTTTGCAAAAATACTATGAAAAACTGTAATGTTCTAATAAAAATTAACTTTATTCAAAGTCGAAGCTTTTGAGGAGTTTTATATGGTAGTAATGACTTCATTTATTTACGTTCTCATTCTAATATGCCTTTTATAGCCAATTTAAAACATTTACACTAATTTTACAAGTTTTTGGAAAATCGCGGTTAGATGTAAAAAGCACATTAACATTTTATGACGTTGATAAACGCATTGGAATCCTTAAGCCTTGTTTTATTGTATTTTTATTTCCCCACTTTTACTGAGATACCACTAAAAAAGGTTGTTAAAATATAAAGAATAAATAGGTAAACTACCTACCTGTTTTTATACACTTAATGAACATGTTGATACATCTTGTGAATTCAGTTTTATCTTTATTGTTTTATGTCTGTTTGTTATGTAAAAATGTCTATAGTAAAAGGGCGCAGCATTGTAATTTATTATGTCTTAAATAATCGTAAATGCAATGTAGTTGTAATTGCTCGTTAAGACGTCAACGTACTGTAGTACTGTATACACGTATGCATAAGTAAAGGTATAAAAATTATTTAATTAGAGTCTTAAAAATCCATGTTCCTTATTTGCTCAAATGGATCTTAAGGTCTGATTACAGTTACTATATTCTTTATCTTGTATTGTTACCATTTTACTACAACTATAAGACAAATAATGTAAATGACTACTGCTATAAGTTTGTTGTGGCAAGAACTTAATTTTCCTATGAACACCAAGTATTGTATTATCTAAGAATAGTATGTAACTATACTGAGCAGAGTACATCTATTCTACAGTTTTACAGCTATACTGTATTTCTAAGCTAAGTAGTTCTACAACCTAATCTCCCACTTAAAATGTAAGCCTTTCAAATGGCTTCACGACAACCTAGAGATAATCTTATGTTTAGAGGCTCACAACAATTATTTTACAGTTCTGCTAAAGATGAAGGCATGGCAAATTTACTGGGTAGCTAGTTCATCTGTCATCAAGCTTGGAATGAAAAGTCTTCGATTTCTCGTATTTACATTCTGGCTACTATATTTCGAATAGTTGCCTACTGCTTTCCATACGGTTAACACCATATCAACATTTAACCTAGATAAATTGTAGTAAATCTCAATATAGGATTATGGGATGCACTTTCATATACTCCTTTGTACGATGGCGTTAAAAAAAGGAAACATCGACATTTGGAGGTAATGGAAAAGTCGTTTAAACATTTTTTACATTTAACCTAGGTGTATAGTATTTTTAGTGTTTAGCATTTTATTGTAGAAATTCATATGACATTTAATTAATCTTCACGCAGCCGCCACTTATAGTAGGTAGAATATTATAGATAAATGATGGGAGTGTTTCCATTTTTTTGGCCGCGTTGGTACGTCACAAGTGTTCACTTGTTCTGTGTTTCAGGAGTTCTCCTGAAATCATCTACGATTACATAACTTCTTTTTCAATATCGTATGACAACTGGTCTCCATAAATACACCGTAAATACAACCATATATTCACAACTGTGCCATTTTTATGTTACAGATAAATGATGGGAGTGTTTCCATTTTTTGCGATGGTACGTCACAAGTCAACTCCTGAAATCATCTACGATTACATAACTTCTTTTTCAATATCGTATTACAACTGGTCTCCATAAATACACCGTAGATACAACCATATATTCACAACTGTGCCATTTTTAGGTTACTCGATGCAATAATTTAGAAACTAGTAAACTATTATAGTAACCAACCATAGTGTAACCAACCATAGTACTTGTACAGTATTCTTTTCTAAACAGTAGGTTTCTATATGGTAGTTCCCTAAACGATGTTACAATTGATCAACAATCGCCGTTTTACAAAACGTAAAAACAAACGAGAAGACTGTTGATTTCCTATCAAAAGCATCATATCCCTTTTATCGTAACTACTGTCAAGAAGACTGTTTGAAGATTACCCAATTGGAGTAAGTATAAATATTTGTCTGTCTGTCTGAATTTCCGATAGTTCTTAATATCGAACCTGTCATTTTCTTGAAAATTACAGCGTCGTCTAACAAATAAACCATTTTTTCAACCTCCATGGCAAACTGAATACTGACGGTTTAGATGGTCTAAGATCCATGTGTCTCGCCCGTGAGATCAAATGATGCAAGTATCATCTACATGCCGAAAAAACCCACACTAGTATGAAGATTTCATAAGCATATAGCAAAATAAAGCAGCTGCGCTGAACACAGCAGCTTGCTTAATACAATTACTTACAAGATCGAAAATATAAAAGAAAGAATGA
The DNA here is from genome assembly GCA_929113105.1 of Agrypnus murinus. NCBI lineage: Eukaryota > Metazoa > Arthropoda > Insecta > Coleoptera > Elateridae > Agrypnus > Agrypnus murinus. The sequence continues at coordinate 77,006,983 of OV816024.1, forward strand.
TAACAATTTTCTACTTTGGATAAATATAAAGTGGTCGGAGGAAGGCAACAGAATCTGGGCTGAAGATTTTTCTAAATAAAAAATCATTCCAAAGTAAAAAAGAACTTTTAGTGTATCAGCCACAAAAGCTATGTATTTCGCTAAACTGCATGTTGAAGAATGTATAGTGTGAAGAATGACAGCAGTTCGAATTAGAATACATATCTTGTGGATTTAATATTTGAAGCGATCCAAACCATGTTACCTAACACTTCATACTTTACTATATTCATATCCCAAAGACGGTAACGTATAAGTTTGATTTTCCAAGGATATGTTCGTAATATACAGTTCACTCTGATTAAATTCTTTCCAACCCTACGGCATGTATCACAATTATTCTTAGCTTCTAAGTATCTTATAATGATTTTGAGTTGCTTCTATAATTGTTTCTCCATTATATAACTTTCTATACACTCAGATACAAAGATGGCCATCTGTAATGATAATGTGATTTTGCCTCTATTGACATTATTACAGCATCAAGAATTATTATCGTCCAAATCAGACCGATTGGCAGATTCAGGACGAATAATTATATCAACGGATGTAATTTTCAGGTGTGGTATAGATCTTAAAAATTCAGATTTAAATGAAAAGGTTTTTCAGTTATTTTTTACTGGCAGTCTTATTTGAACTTCTTTAAGAACGGATGAAATTATTTGTTTTTGGGAAACAGAATTGGCGTTCCTGGTAGTTTTACTCTTAAGGTCAATAGGTGTCTATTAGTTTTCTTTGACTGCGATTAGCAAGAACAGATGCCCCTTCAGTATTTTTTTCAACAAAGTTGCCTTTGTTCAAATAGGTAGGAAAATATTACCTGTAATATTAAAAGGTAATGGACAAAACATTACTTTGTCGGTCTTTAATTTTCATAGCTTTTAGTGGCCGATAAACTTGTACTTAATACTTAATGCCAGGTTTTTCAAAGATATTTACATTTTCCTTAATAATTGTCTTAGACAATAAAATGACCCCCATTACCAAGCTCATAAGCTAATGTTAATTCTTAAGTAGGGACTCCATTATACAATCGTTTGACCTATATGTGCGGCTTACTCAGAACTGATGGCGATAGTCCGTAGATAAAACAATTGCCATTTGAAATTTGATTTTACTCTGGTTTGTTAATGTGGCGTCTCTTAAAATGTACTGAAAGTAATACCAGGACGTGAACCTTTTGGTACTCATACTAAAAACTAGAAGAAAAATACTTACAAGATTGCTTTCTGTAAAGGATATCACAAAGTCAACAATGGATTGTCATGTCAAAATTAGGATAAATAGACCTCAACACAGACTACCTAAACCATTTTTTTATAATCCCTCATTCCTTACTGGCTCCATTTCCGTGAGGTGGCACTTCTGCTTCGGGAACACGGGCTCATTTTAAAATCTGGACTCATAAATTTGGGGTGGTCCAAAAATTATATTTTTAAAAATGTATGTATGTATTCTCACCCCTGGTGTTTATTATCGTTAATGAAAATAACTCAGAGGCAAAAATCTACATTTTTAAGATTATTTGTAAAGGTTGCGCAAGGCGGAAGAAGTTTATAAGGCTATGAGTAATAAATACTGCACTACTATACTGTTGTGATACATTAATTTGCTACGGTAATTACTTTTTACAGAATATTAATTGGCTTTAAATGTTTATTTTAATGTTTTCAGTATAGTTCCTGATAATGTTTAGAATTCCCGGTAATGTTTAAGATTGGGTTCTCAGGTGTTTACTATTTTGTTCTCTGTGTTCAGTTTATTTGGAAAGAGTAACTTATGAACAGTCTGGATATCGCTTTGTATTGTACAACAACTGCATGAGGTATTTTTTTTTGTTTCTCGCTCGTCATTATTCGTAGCCATACTCCTGGATTAGAGCGACACTCCGTTTTCTCATTATGGTCATTAATTACTAACAAGTTCTTGACGGTACTTCATAACTTGCTAAGTAGTCATCGTCGTACTTTCAGGTTTTCTGATCCTGACGTGCCAGAAATGAAGTTGTCAAGAAACTCTCAATATTGGCTTCTTGCCATTGCAAGAAGCCAATATCGGGTCATTACCCGAAGGCATTCGGTGATACTTGCATGCGTTTGGGTGGTTCATCTGAATCATCACTTGCACTCGCGTTCAGATTCTTGGCCATTTTTCGCTTTGTGCTTGGGGACAGTCCTTCATCAAATAACGCTATACCGATGACTTCTTTACTTAAATACCACAGATGCCTACGAAACTTATCTAATGCTATACTTTGACTTCTTGGCGCAACCTCAAAATATTGAGCCATTAACCTGAAGTTTTGCATGTATTTATTTGTAAGGCAGAACAAATTTGGGGGGGGGGTAGAAGGTTAAATTTTTTAAAGTGTGATATTTTGGAAAACCGTATTTTCCGGAAAACGGTTTTCTGTAGTGAAAAAGGTAATATCATTACCGAAGTACCTATTTACATAAGTCAAATATAGTGTGTGGTTTGGAGACACCGCTTAAAGTATACTTATTGACAGTTAGTCTTTGCATTATGTTATTAGCAAGAGCACAAATATTTATATGATTCACTTTGTCGATCTGGAACCTTTTTATATGAAAGCTTTTTTGCAAACTGACTGTGAATCCAAATTGTTGTCGTCCAATTTTTGCCATATAGAGAAATCTCGAAAATAAATTTGGAAATTTTAGTAGTCCCAGAAAGATGACCAGAGAATTTTCGTAGTAATAACATCGTTTGTTGATGAACTTTGACCGATGGAATTTCTCTAAAATCTGTATTAACTATGTATTTAGTGTTTGTTACCAAAGTCTTAGTTGCCAAGATGACTACTGTAAAAGTTTCTAGAACTGCCACTAATAGTCCAGTCAAATTAAAAAAATAGCGGAAAGTTGAAGGAAGTCCATGGATTGCATAGCCCTTCCTGGAGGGCTGTTAAATAACCCCCTAAAAGTCACCGTCTGTAGGTGGCGAGCTCGAGGAGATAGTGAGGGTAAACCACGCCCCCTAACGGTTTTTGTCGTTTTTCTCGGAAACTATTATGTTTATCGAGATGAAGGAGATTAGATAAATTAAAGTTTATTTAAATGCCTACCAGAAATGTCCGAATGTTTTTTCGTACCTCGCCTTCTTTTTGTGTTATCGAAGAAAGAAGATATGTCATACATAAATAAGCAATTTGCTACAGTAAATTTGCTCAAGTAACTTTCGGACGTAACGTTTTGTGGTCTTATTTAGGCGATATTATTGTTATCCTTGGTGGCAGTCGGGTGAAAGTTTCGTATTGGCAAATTAATTTTTAGGAGAGTACACTGTGCTAGTCAATCTTTGTATCTAACCCAATACGTACAAGGTGTTTCGCTTTTTTGGAAATCCTTCTAATTTCATTTATTTCTAAGATCTTGGTATTGTTTACATTTACAATTTAATATTGATACAGTACGTTGCATGCATGCTAAATGTGGAGCAAAATCTTTATAATTATCTGTTAACAGACGTTTTAAGATAAAAAACATTCTGCGTTAGTATCTTGGTTGCTAGTTTACAACCAAATTGCACCTACATAAATATTTCTAAGGATTTCTAAAAAAGCGAAACGCTCTGTACATATTGGATTGGATACAAAAATTGACTAGCACAGTGTACTCTACTAAGAATTAATTTGCCAATACGAAACTTTCATCCGACTGGCACCAAGGATAACGATAATATATCCTGATGGATTTTGCCGAAGAGATGCTAAGGTAAAATACGACTAGACCACGATCGCGTCCGGCTCTCAACCAATGTTTCTTACCTCTTTCATGACGAATATGAGACCACAAAAAGTTACGTCCAAAAGTTCCTTGAGCAAATTTACTGGAGCAAATTACTCATTTATGTATGACATATCTTCTTTCTTCGATAACACAAAAAGAAGGCGAGGTACGAAAAAACATTCGGACGTTTCTAGTAGGCATTTAAATAAACTTTAATTTACCTAACCTCCTTCATCTCGATAAACCTAATAGTTTCCGAGAAAAACGAAAAAAACCATTAGGGGGCGTGGTTTACCCTCATTATCTCCTCCAGCTCGCCACCTACAGACAGGACTTTTAGGGAGTTATTTAACAGCCCTCCAGGAAGGCCTATGCAAAAATCCACGGACTTTTCTCAACTTTCCTCTATTCATGAAAATTTGTTCTAAATTGACTGGACTATAACAGCAGCGAAGCCAAAATGGAGGAAATACGTAGGTACTCAAAGGAATTATTTTTAAAAACTATCTAATGTTTACATTAAGTCTATCCATTCCTATATTTTTGTACAGATTAATTGAAGAAATCGAAAAACTGAATACACAAAATGCCACAGAGTTTCAGAAGTGTTGAGAATTTTTCGGATTTATCACAAAAGGATGGACACTGAAATACTATAAATGCATAATTATTTACTAAATCTAACTATAACTAACATTTCATTCTTAATTATAGGTACTTGCCAAAAGCTTTCATATTGAAGGATTCACGTTCAATGATTCAAATAGTAACAATAACGATTTTGGCTTGCTTACCCCTGTTACTGAAACATGGCCTTGCATTACTTTTGGTTTTGGTTAAGCTTATTTTTGGATGAAAATGATTTATGGTTAAGCATTAATTACTCTTGTTCATGTAGAGTCATACCAAAATTAAAAATAAATTAATTTTATAATTTTACTGCCTCATTCAGCAGTTTGAAAAAACCATTAATTCTATCATTTTTATGTGTGCGTGTAATGTCAACTACGGTATATTTATTAGGGTTTTATCATAGAATTTATTGTTGTGGATATTTTAGTAGAAATAAGTAACTTTGATCATTGTAAAATTTTGGTAATTGTAAATGGAAATGTATTTTTCTAATCAGTTGCTACCATTTTGATATTAATACATCCATAAAAACAATTAGTTTTAAAAGTACTTTAAAAGTTAGCAACATCTAAATTTTAAATGTTCATCATAAAAAGAAAAGAACGAGTTATTTACTCTTCAAAAATGTATAAACGAGTTAAAATTTAAAACAGCGTAGCAGCAGGTTGTGTGTCAAGAAATTTACGGCGTCCGCTTAATAAAGCAAAGGGTTGTAGAACTCTATGGACCGCGATGCAAGGTCACAGAAAAACCTTCCCGGTAACTTTTTTAGTTAAAAGTCTTTGTAACTGACTGTTATAAATTTGTAACTTCTGAAAGGGTTACCAAATATTCAAGGCTTTGGGGTTTATTGCAGGGTATAGACTACTTCCACTAACAACATTGCTAGGAACTGACATAAATCACTCGTACCACAGAAAACTAAAAAAAGAATTTTATAGCAGCTTCTGGGGGCGATGTAGAAGTCAAGTTTTACAATTTGCTGTAAAATGTACAAATACTAAATCTTGGCATTATTAGGAAGTTAAGTTTTATTTCAACGTGAGGGTTGTGTAGCATTAACTACTGATTTAAAAGCTCAATTTCATTTGCAAGTCGATGAAATAAGTTATGGCTCTACAAAAAAAGCTCTAATTCCGAGTGCAGCTATTTTCATTGTTTATTGGGCCTTGTTAGGCTGTTTTTATTTTAATGTATTGAGATATTCAAAAGTTGTTGCTAGAATATTTAAAAACTGGATGTCAAAAACAACTGAATAATATCTCTTAAGCATTCTGGGAATGCACGATATAAAATCTTAAATATAAGTTATAAAAAATATATGATCCAATTTAAAGAATTTTAGATGGCGCCCTTGCTTTGAAATAATTGAAGATAACCGGAAGCTACATATTTTCAAAAATTGTTGTTTGACGCCTTCTTAGTCTTAAAAATTTTATGAACAGCATAAAATTAAAACACAGTTGTTTTGAATTTGAAAATGAATGTACTGTGATCAAGATACATAAAAAAGTGTACTATACTCGTAAATGGAGTTCAGAAATATAGAAACATCCCTCTTAGCCTCTTACTACGGGTGCTGTTTTAAGTTTCTTAATCAACATAACATAATTGTCCGCAAACGTTCATTTCCATAAATATTACGACGTTCTCGAAATTTAAATGGTTAATATGTACCAGCTGTTGCATAATACCTTTTTGGAAATATCAAGCTTTTAACATAGATTATATTATATGTAACTATGAATTGAACCTATTTAACAACTGAGCATCTTTATTACTCTATAATTTAAGAACTTGTAATGAGTTCGTGAATAATCATCCTAGTTAAAGAGGATTATATTCTTCAGTGAATTGAATATATGAATGTAGAACGTATAAGTGAAATATTTCGCTTACAGTTACAGCAGAAATGAATTGTTACGGGGATGTTATTACACTCTTGTATGCAGATGCATAAAATATGACTTCACCTATGGCTTTTTTCCAATATTGCAGTTTTGTACCAACCAGTGGAATTCTTCGATTAAAAAGAAGAAATAATGAGAGCAATCCGAATAAATAGTCGAAAAGTACTCGTAATTATTTACTATATTCTTATGCTTTCTATGTAGCACATATATTTATACTTATCCAGTAAAGAGAAACAGAACTCTGAGGTATCTCTGGGCCTAGCAGTATAATATGCACCCAAAAAAAAAGGAAGGAAGTTTTTGAACGAGGAAACTGAAGAATTGTTTTGATCAAAATTAGTTTCCAGTTTTGCTAAGCTCTAACCAAAACATTAAAGTTCATACTGAATTTATGATTCCGTACTTTCTTTTAGGGTTAAAGCAAAATAAAAGTATAATGGAACCAACTCATAAACATCCATAAGAACTACCTTGGATTGGTTATAGCCTTATGCAAAATTTACACAAGAATGTACCAAAAAATGTACAGACGTTCCAGGAAAAATAAAACAGTTATTTATTTACCAAAGGCGTTAGGATGATAATAATGCCAGGAGGGCCGTTCTAGCCCGAGGTCCTGAAGGGCCCGAGGGATGTAAGTTGCCCGATGGGCATTATCATCTAGTAACGCTCGTGGTGCATACAAAATTCTATTTTTTACGAGAATGTGTCGTACAAGTAAAAAATTAGTTTTAATTTATTATTTTTGGCGTTGCCAAGGACGTTTATATATACAGTGTGTCCCAGAATTCATGTTACAAGAGGTGTGATGGACTACAATTTTTTGAATTTTATTTTAAGATTATGGAATTGGGTCCTGCTTGGTGTGAATAGAATTTTAAGAATAGTTTCAGTTTTTGAAAAACAAATCGGCCTTGCCAGTGAAGCAATTTTTTTTACAAAAAGTACCCTTTTTGTTCATGATACGGCAGAATTTAATAAATTCTATTTATTTAATTAATTTATTGTAGATCAATGATATTATTACATTCGTAAGTTAAATTTGTTGTAAATACTATTTGTTTTGTTTAATCTGAAAAATGACGGTATAATCAAAGTCGGTAGATCTTCCTAAAATTTTGTATAGGGCCATAATTCCCCATTCCGAACAACTTTTCTTAGTAACATTCTGCCGTATCATGAACAAAAAGGGTACTTTACCTGCAAAGAAAATAATTTTTGCTTCACTGTCAAGGCCGACTTGTTTTTCAAAAACTGAAAATATTCTTAAAATTCTATTCACACCAAGTAGGACTTAATTCCACAATCTTAAAATAAAATTCAAAAATTTTTAGTCCATCACAGCATCACACCTCTTGTAACATGAATCCTGGGACACACTGTATATTCATAAAGCTAGAAATTTTTATGCTTGTCGGATGGTAACAACTTTTACTAAATTTACAAAAGTTAAACAGAGATATGACAATTTAAATTCAAATGTTTTTGTTGTTGTTACCAACATGAAAACTAAAAAGTACTAACAGTACTAATGCTATCTAAATAATTTAATTTTAAGTTAATTTTATTTAAGAAATTTCTGCAGAAGTCGGCACAAAAGAATTCGTGGATGTCGCGCCCAGACACTGCATTGCAAATACTCGTTATTTGTTGTGTTGCAACACGCTCGTACGCAAACATAGTACAGTATTATTTTTGATAATAAATTATCTACAAAGAAATAAATTTTAGTAATTATCCGACACCCCAAACGACTGACTCCTGTAGTATAAGAAACATGGACCCAAATATCCTCTAAATCGACGCCAACGGGAGCTGCAAGAAGTTCACTCGAAAAGTGTAAAGAATATAATTATACTCTTGAACAGAGTGAACTGTAGAGGACGTTTTCCTCGACTATGTGTAAATTATTTAAAACTACACACATCTTCCAATTCTAACAATATCAATCTGCTTATCAACAGGTGGGCAGTGGATAGTGGAATAGGTAGGAACCACTGGGGTATATGTGGAAACGAGGTTAAGTGTGGCGCTTAAAGAGTTTAAAAAAGCGCGAGTAGGCGCTTTAAAATATATAATTTAAACAAAATTATAAATATACATGTATATATGTATGTAGTTGGTTATTGCAGTGTTTTTATTTAAATTAGGTTTACTGGAGGTTTTTTAAAAATAAAATCAATTTTTTTGTTAAGAAATGCAATTTTCCTGACACATTCTCAACATGGTTTCTAATGTTGCACGCCATATGGATAATATATTTTAATTATAATTTAAGAAAATTTTCCAATTTAATTAATTAAAAATTTACTCTACTCGACTGGGAGGTCCTGGGTTCGTATTCCAGTCGGGGTGATAATAATTTTTCTATATGAATTGGCATAGAAAATGTAATTTAGAGTAAATATGGATACACTCAACTTTTAAATTAGTATTTTAGAATCAAAATTAATAAAAGTTAATATTATTATTGGTATCATTTGATGGAAATGATTTTCTCTTTCTATTGATACCATTATCTTTCTTGTAGTTAAATTTGGCAGTTAAACAGGATCCAAAACGTCCAATACAATGTTAAATTCGTATGTTCGAGTTTGAGAACGGACACGTGGTATAAAGTCAAATGATCAACATCGAAGAAGGTCAATGATCTAGAAAACAATAATTAATACATTCATTCAGAATCCGCAAATGTTTTCAGAGAATAAGTACCATTGAATTTAGTTAAATATCAATACTGGAATATTACTACTTTCAACCTTTTGGTATTGAGGAGCATCATGTTCTCAAAAGTTGTTAATGAAAAAAGAGGATGAATCAAATCAAACATCTTGCAAGATATTCATTGAATATACCCTATGAAGATCACAGATAGCCGCAGTATGTACCATATCTGTCTTTCGTATATAATAAAAGGTTTACTCTTATAGTTATTTATCAATTTGAAATGATTAGAACTGTATGTGACGACATTTACCATACACCGATTTTAGCATTAAAAGACAACTCAAAAGGACAACTTAAGAAAGTATACACCGTGTCTCATTAAGACATACTTAGACTTTGCCAGTGGTTAGATAACCATTAAAGAAAGAAAATTCCTATATACCATTTTTCTCGTACTTTTATAGTTTTGAAGAAAAACAGCATCGAAGTTCAGCCCAATGTTTTCAAAATTAATAGTAAGAATGCACATGACACCTATTTTGAAGTTTAAGCAGATATACAATACTACTACTTGTTTCTAGAATGTGCAAGGGTAGCGTAATAAAGTAATAAACACGTCTTTATTTTGGCCAAGTGTTTCGTAGAATAACAACAGAGAAACAAAATAAAATAAACAAAGTATGTTGAGCAACAACCTCTCGATGGATATCATGTTTAAAAAACGGTATTTTTGTTTTGTTATTTTTGATTAGTAAGACAATTTCAAATTCTTTTAATAGGCACGTTAACCCCTACGTATAATACAATACTGCAGGTTGGTGAATAAACAATTATAGTACACGTGATAGTACAGTGACACATATTCTCAGGTCAAGTTCAAGGAGATACATAATACTATTTGGTTTCTCAAATAACAACAAATTGCAAACCCCTTACACTGCAGCTTTTAGTAATAAAACGTAACAGTACTTGTAGACTATGTAAACAAATCCATCAATCATCAATCAGGGTCGTTGTATCAAAACATCAAAAAGAATAATAAGGTTTTACTAGTGGAACTTTCTAGAATTCCAATAAAAAATAACAATACCTATTGGTGGATAGATCAAATTATCTAAACATGTCTTTACTTAATTAAAACTAATATCTGTTTATTAACGAATAACAAATCGAATATAATGACCATTAAATGGGTCAGTATTAAAATGATCCCATTTCTGTCTGCGTTTCCTATTAGAATACAGGGGAATCCCCCCCGGATTAATAAAACGTTTTGTTTCAACAACATCCAAAATGAAATGTGCGCCGTTTGCATCCTTGTTATGCTTCTTTAAACAGATGTCGCGTTTTTACTGATGGTGTCAATTTCTAAAGAGCTTGCATTTATTTCTATTCGACTTAACAACACTGACCTGCATCGATTATAGGTACTTTTCTGAAAACGTCGGCCAAAATTTTCGAAATTTTCAAGTTCATTTAATCAAAAAATGTTACTCAGGTTTTATGTTTCTAATGACCAAAGACGCTTATCCCCAAAGTCCGATCATTAGGTACTGAATCACCATGTATACGTCTAATATTGCATCTCACTCATGCATATTAGAAGTTGGAATCGGAAAATGACCATATTTTATTCATAATATTGAATATGGACCATCAGATGTAAACAAACGTTAAAGAAATTAAAATAATTGATATTGATAATTCCATTATATCAATCAATTTTCCAAGAACGGGTTATGTCACGTCCAATTAGTAAAGTCTAGAACGGCACAATGTATATTTCTGTAATGGGTCTGAACAGATATCATATAATATAAGAGACGTTTTTGTCGATTATTTCTGAATAGATCTACTCACTGAATGAATTTTTTTGTTCAAAAGTTCTGTCCGGTATATTACTAAATTTGTTTAAATTTAGTAATATAACTCATGGAGTAATGCAGTGATACAATTATAAATTTTATGGTTATAATATAACCAGCATTCAAAAAGTAAGTGGATTAGATTACCTTAGATGCAATATTTGTTATATTGATTCTAAAGTAACTTGATCTACTGACATTCTTAACCATTAGATTTATTTTAAACTATATTATGGTATTTTTCTACGTATACATTAATATTTCTATTTTCTGTCATATAGTTAGAAGTAGAGTTTTTAAATCCTTTTAAAGATTTGACAGAAATTTAACATTAATAAATTAATTAAATATTCTTTTATTGTTTATGTTTATGTTGACAAATTAATTATAAAACTAGTACGTACGATTTGCCGTAGCTGTTGTTTTACATAATTTAATTTTCTAAGTTTATTGTTGTTAAGCCATGGAGTATTATTATTAGTATAAAATAAGTTGTTACAGATTTCAAAATAGTCTATGAAACCAGAATGAAAGTATACAATCACATACTAAATACTTAGACAGTAATACATAATAGTATTAATCTCCTTAAGTATATATTATATGTAATATAAATTATATTGTAATTATAAAGAAAATAAATTAGAATTTTTGATTCCACTGAAAAGAAATCATTATAATTCTACAAAATATATAATTATAAATTAAATATGATTATCGTTATACAGTACTAAGAAATGATTAAAGGAACGTATATCTAATAATAAGTTATTATATTTTCTTTGTATAAATAAATATTGGAATTAATTTGTGTGTATATTTAGAAATTTTTGTTAACTTATTCTCTGCATTTTAATAGAGCTTATGATTTATGTTTATTATATTGTCTATAAGGCAGTGAATTAACAGGTTATATAACAGCAGTAATTAGCACAACATTCTACAATAAATATTATGACAAAATAGGAAACTAGTTCTCATGATCCAAGAAGATATTAATAACTAAAACTGCTTATTAAACGAGTAATAAATAAAGAGAGCAATAAATAAAATCACAAATAATGACAAGCAAATTTGATTTTCTAAAAAAATATTTTAAAGCAGTAATATGTCTGCCCAATGAAACGTTTTAGGACGATTTATGCCACTATAAACTTTTTATGGTTGTAGTGATCATATAATAAAAAAATCAAATTCATCAAATACTGCTTGCTATCACTAAAAGGAAATACCCATCAGCCGCTTTTCACAATTCTATAGTATATTACGTAATGTTCATAATGATCTGTCTACGTGAAGAACATGAGAGGCGGAAAATAAGCAAACGAGGCACGCAAAAGTAATTCATCACTATCGGCAGACAAGAAAATTATGTACACGGAAATGTTTAAATATTCAGATATTTTATGTATGTCTAAAACATCATTGGCTGTCTATATAATGTGTATTAATAGTAAACAGCTTTCAAGGCCATTTGGAAATTAGTTTTTATTCTTAGCGTATTTCAACAAAAGTTACTAACTTTTCACTCAGCCCAGGTGGTTCTGGTTTAATCTTTTCAGCAGAAAATATTGCAAACGGTTGCGTTTTCTAGTTTGACATTCATGTAGCCCAAAAGTTAATAAAAATATTTTGAAGAAACTACCTACATATACCTTTAAGCTCAAGCAAGAAAACGGTCTAGCATTTTACCCTTTGCAATAAAAACTCTAACCACATTTTTCAGCAGATTATTGTGTGACCTTCGAATGCAGTGACCGTCATTACTATAAAATACTCTATTGACGGAAGGGTTCTACCAGTAAAAAATATAACAGGATCTCAGGGTAGCGACCTAACCCTTCACTAAAGTATAATAAAAGCATTGGGTAACCGGGTAGAGGTATTTATTCGAGGACAAGGGAGCAATTTATTTAATAGGTACAAATGTTTGCGGAAATATTCCAAAAAAATGTTGAAGACTGCCAAACATTCTTGACGTTAGTTCGTTTTGAGATTGCAAAGGCGACACTTGTGCAAATATCCGACACCCACCTCGTTGCATATAAATCGCTACTGTAGAAGCAGAATTTAATTATAGTAAGTAAGAAAGTGTTTGAGCTTATGTTATTTTATGCCACTATATTTAAAATTTAGTTTATTGAATTAAGAGAATGCATGTGGTGTTTCAAGATCAACTCGCTTGAGTCTAAGAGAAAATTCCTTTCATCTTATTACTTTTTTAACATAAATGGAAAACATGCTTGATTTTTCTAATCATCATCATTAAGCCGTGCAGATCTTAGAATTATGACTAACGCCAAGGCGTTTTCAATCCAGTTTTGAGATGGATCAATCCTCTTATTCTTCAATTTATATATATTGTTTTTAAATTTTTGATTTTTCTAAAACTTTGATTTTATCCGCCGAAAATAGTTTCAAAAACGTCAGGAACAAAAGAACTGAAAGAATATATATAATGTTGGTATAACTGTGTATTGCTCTTAATTTGAATAACTAATTTTAAATTTTTATTAATTAAGGAATTTAAATAAACCGAGCGCATTCATAACAAAATAACGGCAATATAGACGTCTAAACTGCTATACTTTGTCACATCACCATTGCATTTAATTTAGCCGTGAAATTTAGTAAAGATGTACTTCCTCTTACTGCAGAGTGGAGAAAAGCTCCGAGACGAAGTTATATGCAGTGCTCATTTATAAATAAATTCTGTAGGTTAGTGTGTTTCAGTCTTAAAATAAGTAAAGTTATAAATTGACCGAAATTTACATTTTATAGCCAAGATGATTTTTTGCGTCTAATAAATGCAATTGTTTTGTTCTTCTCAACAATAACATTTTATATTAGAACATTTATTAGTGTTGCGTTAAGTTATGAAGTTTAATAAAAGTTACATATTAATAGGGATTTTAAAAAAATAGTATCCAGTCTTTTTGATTTAAAGCTTTGTAGCAACTTTATTTTCAGTTAGAAATGGTATAAACCATATATATATATTATTAAATGGCATAGAATTGTCTATGTTCTGGTTCAGAAAATTTTGTATTTACTAAATCGACGTGAGCGTGATGACGTCATCGAACTTTTTTAAATTACATGATAGGTATTTTTTTACTGAAATCGATAGAGTATTGTGTTCTCTTTTTAACCATAATAAATATTCATACCGTTACATAAGAAAACTTTCAAAAAAAACGACTAGTAGGCTTTGATTTCTGGTTCTCCAATTAATAAAACAGAAATATCTAGCAAGCTTAGGTAAATAACGAAACTTTAGTTGTTGCAGTGGCGTATTTACAAATTTTTCTCGGAGAAGGACGGTGCTCTATAAAAATTCCGAATCAAAATACTTAGATTTTGACATGAATGACCTGAACTAAAAAAAACGGGGGTGGCTCCATCTCGTTAGCCCCCCCCCCCTCTAGATATGCAACTGAGGTTTTCTGATGGTTTTTAATCTTCAATTAGGGAAAATGTAGAACAAAACAATACAAAAATAAATAATCGATAGAATAAATTGAAAAACTTATTTTAGAGTCGCAATAGAAAATTATTGATACGTATTGATGCATTGCATTAGTGGAAGGGTCACGTGACATACTTTTTACCACTTGATTATTTTTTTTAATATTGGAAAGTTCTAAAACTAATAATTAGTAAGCAATACAATTCAAAAAAAAGTATACGATGACGGGGTTTGAACTCGCGATTTTTGATTAGGAATCTGAAGCGTTAACCGCTACACTAATCAGCGTTCAGCTTCCAGATTTTTTAATAACTTATTACCAAAAGCAGTAAATCAATAAGCTTTTTAAGTCTTTTTCTAAATCGATTTTGGTTTTCTTCATAAAGTTTAATATTTTTTTGACGTAAAATGAATTCTTCTTTCGATTGATACCAAGATTTCTAATTACATTTGCAAGGGTACAAACTTACGAGGAAAATGATAAAATTCCATTGGATTTATATTATCGTTTACAAAAAACACACTGTATATGGTTTATACCATTTCTGACTGAAAATAAAGTTACTACAAAGCGGGGCGCTTTAAATCAAACAGACTGTATATTATTATTAATACAAGTGAGAAAAGGGATTCATATGAAAGTTAGATACCGTGCGATCTAATCATACAGTTCTAAAAACGTGTTGCGTCTCTTATTACTGTATTACTTTCGAACGTCCGCTACATACTATTTTTGCCAACGTCACACTAGCTACGTATAGTGTAAAGAGACATTCAATTAATATACCAGGCACCTATTTATTAATCATTTCATAAATCAATATAGCAGTTGTATTTGTATAGTATTTGCAAATATTCAATTAATATTTAGGTATGTATAAATTATTTCTTATTTCACATAAATTAATGCAGTAGTTGTATGTATGTTTTATTACTTTCCTCGCCAGCGAGACTGTCATTACTTGTGATGCAAACCGACAAACCCCTTCTTCTTCTCTAAATTGAGTGGCGAAAATGTCATTTTTGATCATTTTGAATCGTTGCCGGTTGCTACGACTACAAGAAAATAACAGAACTGTTATATATTCATAATTTCAGAACATGCCTGGGTGCTGTTATAAAATAAATTTGTTTAATTTGATATTATTGAAATCATGAATTAAAGTTGGGTGTGAAGCGTTTATTGTGAACATGCCGCAAAACATACCTAACTTTATTTTTTCAATTTGGTGACAAATAACGCTTAGAATCTGACATTACAATTTACAAAAGTAAGGTTAGTATATTTGGCGATAAGTCTACAAGGAGCGTGTCGCAGCCAACGTCGCAGTCAAATTAAAAAAAACATTCATTATAAATACATTTTTATAAAATTTATTAAACAGTGTCGTTAGTGCAAAATAGTATATTGTACAACTAGTTATGAAAATCATACTTTTCTCAGGAATTTGCAGTTTTGATTAACGAGGGCGAAACCCGAGTTTATCAAGCAAATGGGTGAAAAAAGAGGCTTTCATGAAATGTTGTACACGAAATTTTTTTGCATATTGTAAGTTGAGAAATTTGTCCTAAAAGGATTACGCAAAATTTAAAAAATCAGAAAAACAGTATTCTTTGACAATAATCTCCGAGGAGATTGAAGTTTGTTTTTTACAAACATACGATAACTAATTAAAAAATAATTTAAAATAGTGCCCTCAATACGATGAACGAAAAAACCTTCATTACGATTTTTTGTTAAAAACAGCAAACGTTCATGATCAATATGCAAAAAATAATGAAAATATGCTACTTTCATTACAATTTTTCGTTAAAAAAAGTCAACTTTCATAATCAGTATGCAAAAAATACCATATGATACTCATACCCTTCGGGTCTCGTTTTTTTTTCTCTATCTGTTATAAAGCACTTACGGTCTCGTAATAATTGCAATATACTATTTTACATTTGACGTTGGCAAAAATTAGAATTAACTTTTTTAAAGTTTCTAATCAATATTAAGAAATTATTTTCTCATAATGCTTTCTGAATGTTTAATTTTTTATTAGAGTATACTGCACGATATGAAGTTTTGATATTACATTTTGGTCTTCCACCTGCGTATGTATATTATTCATATTCATATCAATTTACAATGACCGTATTATTTTAATAGGAATTATAAATTTTTCGCCGAGAACTACTTAATTGATTTTTATTTGACAGCTCAACAAGTTTAAAGGCGTAAAATGTTAAGTATACGCACCAGATAACGCTGCAATTTGACTTTCTTTATGTAAAACGTGCTATGTCTAGAAATTTCAATTAAAAATATTTTTTCATAACAGATACACAAGATAATATTGAATTGGTGTATTCATACTCGCTGATCGTATTCTAATATAAAAGACTTGAGAAGATAGTCTCTATATCCAAGAAACTTCTAGACGTTGCCACCAACTCGACTTTCAGAACTTTTATAATTGATCTTACTTAATATGTTAAAATAACAACTTATTTTTTAGATTTTTTAAACAAAGTCCTTTAAGTAATAGATTTCTGGATTTGAGTAGTAAAACTTTCGATTCGACAATAATTATTTCAACCAATTCACAGACAAGCTTGCCAAAATTATTTTATATCACAATTTTAGTCGCAATAAACAAAACTGTGCAAATATGCACAGCGTACAAAAGCTTCTTCTAAGCGAATGATTGATCTGAAATTTGTTTAAAATCTGTGCAGATATTCTCGCCACTTAAGCTAGTTGAGCCATTTTATACGATAGGGTTGGTAAACGGGCAGAGACTCGTATAGAGTCGCTGTAATGCAATCTATTTGAAATCTTCATAATTGATGGCTATTAATTAAGAATATTAACTTGATAAATCTTGATAAAGATGGCTGAAATCATTGATATGATCTAAAAATGTAGTTGATAAAACACTCATTTGCACAAAAATGACAGTAGTCAGCCAAAAATTAAAACCCCTGTTAATTTTTCCAAAATTTATACACCTCTGCTCAATAAATTATTATAATATGAAAAGATCTACAGTATGCATTTTATTTGCTTAGAAAACTGTAAATTATAATATCAGAATCGGTGCTTAGTTAGTTACATCACTTTTGGTTTTCACAACACAGTCATTTGAATTAAGTGTGCTGTTAATACAATTCTTAATATAATTATTTATTCTGAATCATTAAATCAAATGTAAAGCTATTATAATAAGTACATGGAATGCTTTGTTTTAGTTTCTTCCAACATAAACGATCGTATTATTAACACAGACCCACAAAAAAAGAAAAAATCTTGTAGTTAAAAGGTGAAGTACCATACCACATGCTTTTTGGTGTGCTGAAAACGAATCCGGGGTCAGAATTGACTCATCACCCAAGGACTTCGACATAACCTCAAGAAACACTTCAAAAACACCCCAAGAAATTTATAATAATGCATCTAAAAAAAAAAATCTTTGGGTGATGGGTTAATTCTGGCCCCGGATTCGTTTTCAGCGTACCAAAAAACATACGGTTTGGTACTTTCAACTACAAAACTTTTTTCTTTTTTGTGGGTTTGTGGCAGTTTGTGACAGATCCACAAAAAAAAAAGAAAAGTCTTGTAGTTGAAAGATGAAGTACCATACCGCACGCTTTTCGATGTGCTGAAAACGATCCAAAAATACATCTAAAAAACGCTTGAGTGACCTTGACCAAAATGCATACGGTATCTTATATCACCTTTCAACTTTTTTTTTTTTATTTTGTGGGCCTGTGTAATCACCACACTTTTTCGATAGTGTTGAGCTTAGAATATCCCGGCCATTCCGATAAGGAAGTTCAGTTGGAATTTAGGAAATCTTACTTCTGTCGCCGTATGATATGGTGTTACTCTACTTTCTACTACATAATGTGGTGGTGTTATTAGATGTTTTAGAATGTCAGTAACCAAGTTTAGAATGTCAGTAACCAAGTACAACTGTGGTAATCATCTTCATATACAACTCTTCTCATTTGGTCCGTTTGATAGCATACAATGAGTTCCGAATCGTAGCCATTAATAGTATCCCATATGACCCATAGCGGTGTATTCTAGTTTACAGAATGTAAAGTGGATGACGTTTTTTCTGGATGTTTTGGAACAAAATTAAAACCTCTGTCATTGTTTGCAACGTTGGTTCATGAAAAAGAAAACCTTGAAATGTCAACAACTTTAATATTTTTAAATTATTTTAGCCAAACCTAATAAATCCAAAGATTTTTTCAGTATAGTTTATTCCATTTATCCTTTAATTAACGTTAATGATCTTTTGCCCCTGTTATCGTAATAATTTTCATTTCTTTCTGTCAAGTCTGATTATTTAAATTATATTAGGATGTTATAATAATGTACAAAAATTATCACCCTGACTGGGAATCGAACTAAGGACTTCCTGCTTTCCGGATGATATGATTTAAAAGTATTATTGTAAATAAATTTACATAAATTTTCATCTTTATATTTAATTTATTTTCTCGAAAATATATTTCTATTGTTTCTATATCTATATATCTTCGGAACATTTTTAATTTCAACTTTTCTTATTCTTTCTCAAACTTTGGAGGGATAATTTGGTGGTTTTATGTAGCGAAAAACAGAATTTTAAAATTGTAGGGTTTGTCACAGAACATCTTCAGTACAGTTTTTACATATGGTTACAAAAATAGATGCTCCAATTTTATAATTTCAAAGGTTTCTTAGTACAACGACGTGATGGGCAGCCTCTTTCCTGGCTAATTCTCGTGCAAAAAAACTGCATTGCTTTTAAAAAACAACAGCAGTTCTGTGCAACTGAAATGTCAGAAGTACTTTTCGCACTGAAGAAATCATAATGACTACAAATTGTCGATTTTAATGAATAAAACCAAAAATATGACAAGTCAATTACTTTATATAAATAGAATAGAATTTTTGTTTCCTATTATGGAAAAATCTTTATAAAAGTTTTAACTAAAGGACCTTATTAAAGGACAATTGAAACAAACTTCACCACAATTTAAATTTCTTTCTCTATCATTGGCAGTTGCTTACAATCTTTGAATGAATACCGTTGGTTGATTGGTTTTATATTATTACAGAGTTCGCTTCATGTCTTCAGATGCAGTTCGGTAGTACAACAAGAGATCGATCTCACAAATTATGTGATCTGTTTATTATGTTTTTTCGAGCGTCTTCTTACATTTCATGTTAGTCTGAATCGCTTATTTCGCAATACTGCTTATTCTTTTATAATTAATAATTAAAAAAGTTTTATACTTTCGCTACATGACACACATTGTAATGAATTTCGAAATGCTTTTGCAACAAGAACAAATTATAAATTATCTTCAGGATATTAATCTTTATACGTAAACCTCAAACTTTGAGTTCCGATTAAAAATGATAGTGTTTAATCTTCGCAGACTTTTTGATTGTATATCTAATACTGCAATATTTTTCGGTATGCAATTGTATACGAAATGAAACGTATAAAATTATAAAAAAAGAAAGTAACTCAAACTACCATAATATATTTTTTAAACTTTTTAACAAATACATCCCTACTGTGAAGCAACGGAAAAAAGCTATTCAATTTTCCTGAAAAACATGCTTTGATAAAATTATCTGCCTGACTATAAAATAAAAGACATACGTTTTTTGAACAATCTTATGTTTCAATGCAATTCCCCCATCACAAAGAGTTATTAGCGGTAAAAAAGTTTCTTCTTTAGTATCAAAATAATTCTCAATGGTCTCCTTCAAATGCTCGTTTTAAAGCAACGCCCTCTGGGGGTGTCTTTTTAGGTTTCTGAACAGATAGAAATCAGACGGTGCCAAATCTGGGCTCTAAACTGGTTGGTCTAGCTCAGCGTTTCTCAACCTGTGGTAAGCGTACTCCCAGTGGTACGTGAAATGGTCTCAGGGGGTACGGGGAAAAAATATGTAATGGTGGACATTGATAGATAGATTGAACATGAGAGAAAGTATAAAAAGTTGTTGTAACAACTGGCATTAAAATAATTAAACTGAATCCGAAATCATTTTAGTTTAGAAAGAAATAAATGTTTTAAATTCAATTTAGGTATATATTTTATCTGCAGAACCAGTACATGTCTAGAGGGATAGGACCACACCTGTCTATAATAGATATATTTCAATAATTCTTACACAAAGCGGGCAAATCTTGGCATTGTTTTCTGTTATAGAGTTTTATTTCTGCGAAGAATCTGGGATAATCCCAGTGTTAGTCGTCGGGTTGGTTGTAATTTGACCATTATTTCTTTTTCTCAGTGTTGCCAACCGAATTATAAATATAGTATTTGTACAAAACATTACCTTACCAAACACCTTACCAAAAGGTAAGACCCACGTTAACGGGGTTTATATAACAGGTAAAAAGAAAAATGTCTCCGTATTATAATGTTATTACTGACCTGTATAAGTAATTATACATAATGGAGGTAGGGTTGGGATACATGGGGTAGTGATGATAGGTCAAGGGGTACGCAAGTAAAAAAAGGTTGAGAAACGCTGATCTAGCTGATAATGTTGCATTCTGGACGGATTTTAGGAGATTTAGCGGTCGCATTGTCATGAAGAAGGAGCACATCATTATTCAATTAAAAGAATACCTTGCATGTCCCAGAAGCTGGTTGCTGTCAGTTTTTCTTCTGAAGATGTGTGCGAGCTTTTGTTGGAAGAGGATAACTCTAATTTTGTTTCATGATCCCAGTTTTAACGAATTTACTGTCATTAGGGTCAACAACCTCACCTTGCTGAAACTTCATCCATGTGTCTTTTACTCTTGTAAAACTGAAGTTTCACTCTAGTTTGTGGTGCAATGTTGTCCAAACGCTAAGTTCCGATATCTCCAATGTTGTAGCAGCACCATAAAAGGGTGCGATCCTCAAGAATCATGTTTTGCGCTTTTTTGCACATTTTGGCATTCGTTGTTTCTGCTAAGCTTCCACTTCAGAGATCATCCTCTATAAATTTTCGTCCCGGAAATGTTTTATCCAAAATTTAAATGTAAAATATGATGGCGCATGCGTTTCTATACACCGCAATCGTTCGTTCGAAAATTATTTTTATCAATTGTTTTTCCCATGGTTAGGTAGATAGTCTTTCTAGTTTCTCCGGCACAAGTATGATTTGGCCATTTCAGACATAAATATACAGAATGACGTAAAAGTCTGTGTACATTATCTCTATCGTATATTTTATAAATTAGCATAGAATTACAAAAATATTTACTTAACCAAACAAAATCTTTATCTTGTTCTTAAATTTAAATTTCATGCTAATCTAAGTTCTTGTTAAAAGTGCAGTGGTTAAGTTTGCACATTCTTGATAATTTTAAAGAATATCCATTTACAGTCGTAAACGTTTCATTAATTTCCTTCTGTTTATCTCGGTAGGCGCACACGATGCATTTTGTACATTTTATAAAAATAAATCCTACATTTCAGGATATTTTGCATAAAAGCCGTACAAATGAATGTTGCATTTTATGTTTATACATTCAAATTTGCAAAATTACACGATAAAATGAAATATAGGCACTGCTATTTATATCCCATAGTGATTATTCACACTTAATTATTATTTGTTGCGTCGTTAAATAGATAAATATTTAAATGTTCATTGGAAGCTAAATACAATTTTATAATTTCCTTAAAGGGTCTTTAAACTCTACGGGTCAAGGCGGTGTAGGCAAGTTAAAAAAGAAAAGAAAAAAAAGTAGATTTACAACCTAATACATAATTTATTTCTATCAGGACACTTTGATTCTCGTCGGGATTAAATATCATGAAAATTTATCTCGTGTAAGAACGTGTTTTATGTTTTCTTGAACGCATTTAGAAAGCGGTTGAAAACTGAAGTCACGTGTAGGCAATGATTAGGCAACGGATGTATATAAGCGTCTTAAACTTGCACGGAAAGTACAGAGCAAATTGGATAATATATTCAAGTAATATTTCTTATTAGTCAAGGGCAGCTGTGCACGCAGTCTGTTACAGCTCGCAACTTAACATTATAAGGTAAAACAAAGTAATTATTGAAAGTTCAACAAATAGAATGCTTACTGATTGAAATTTCTGAAAGCCTAGAAACAATAAATTAACTACGTGCTTTCTGAAAGTGCTACCTTGAATGCCTGATGCGGTTCAGCTTTTCAGCTAAGAGGTATTTTTGTGAAGAGAAGCAAATACGAAACAGTAAGCAACTTTTTGCTTTAGATTTATCTAAAACAATTATATTAAATGTTTTTTTTTGTTTATTTCTAATTTAAATTGACATTTATAATCAAATTAAGTAAAAAAGTAAAGGTGTATGAAAACATCTATAAAACAGGTATTTCATATAAACAACTTAGATAACAAAAAATGCTTTTACGTATTTGTTGATGTTATCTTTATGATTACTACAGTTGGGTTAGGGTTTAATGGAACTTAGTTAATTTTGAAAGTTAAGCATATTAAGCATAAACGGGTTTTAATAAAAGGGAGCATGGGTACCCTTTATACTTTGATCTGATAGCCTTGTAACTATTGATTTCCCAAAATGGTGGGATACGTTAAGAGATAATACAACGGCTTTATACAGTACAATTAATACATAATGAAGCTATACAAAAAATATTCTTGTAAATTAATTAATTAATTAAATTAATGATAAGTAAAATACTAATATTCAATGTGAAATAAAGTTTACAGGGAATTATGCTATAAAATATCATATTTCTGAAACCTATTCCATACAACCAATTATGGCGGCTTGTGCTGGATTGTACAGATACAGCTTCAGATTTTAAAATCATCCATTAAATACGTAGCAAACAAAGTAATTTCTTATTCTTATATTTTATAAGCAATTGCTCTAATAATGCTAATAAAAGAGGCAACCATGTTTTTGCTATTGTTCGAAGCTCGTTTTTGAGAACCGTGTTAGCCGGCTACTGTTTCTAGTATCAACAATTGGGTAAGCATAGAAAATTGTTTCTACTGTAATAGAATATTGATTTGACATTTCGCTATTTGATATATGATTATTATCCGAGAAGTGTACCTCGATAACAAGAACGATGAATTCTTTATATACATAACCAACTTTCTTTCCGTATTATTTACAAACATCTACAATTTTAACAAGCAAAGATCACCGTGGGAGGTCATATTTACCAGTATATCGTTGCGGTTTATTTACAATTTCTTCCGTAGTTGCTATTAACACGATAGTTATATTTTAATTTTGAAAAAACTAGCTTCAAAGGTGCATCAGGTTACTTTCCTGTAATATTTTTCCTTGAGCTTTCCTACTTTCCATTGGTGAAAATCAGAACATTTCGAAAAGAATACGTTGATGTATTGATTATTTCATAAATTATTATTTTTTCCATTTGTGTTTGTCTGAAAAATACTCAAAAAGCGTATTTTGGAGAATATTGCATACCATACCCAGAATAATTCAGTGTATTGTAATAATTATATTAGCAATCCTGGGATACTTCCAAGACTTTTAAAAGTTTTTGAACAACTGAAAACTTTTTTCAATACCTACCTAAGGATGTCGAGGAAAATGAACAATAGAAGATCCTCTTGAATACTACAATGGCTACCGACAGAACAATTATGCATAATAGGCCTGATATTCTTGTAATGAATAAAAAGCAAAAAACAGCGCAAATAGTGGACATAGCAATTCCACTAGATGGCAATATCGGCAGATCATACACGGAAAAGATTAATAAATATCAAGATCTAGTGTACGAATTAAGAGCTATGTATGAGTTGCAAAAGGTTGAAGTTATTCCATTTATTATTTCAGCCAATGGGATAGTACACAAAAATTTCACAATTAATTTAGTAAAACTAACACTACCATCGTGTTTAATTATTTCATGCCAAAAAGCCGTCATATTGGGAACCACTCATATCATTAGAAGAGTGCTCAACCAATAAAATTAAATATGCTTGGCTTGGTTAATAACCCTTCATGCATTTCACAATAGCGGAAATACAGTCCTAGTTTATAATTATATAGAGGTATATGTCTTGGTGATAACACCCACAATGTACTAGGGATACCAGAAAACTGTGAACTTAAAAAATAATAATAATAATAATAATAATAATAAAAATAATAATAATTGCTACAACCCATTGCCTGGAAACCAGGCCCCAGAAGCTATAAGCTTGTGCGGAAGGGAGGGGGCGATTATTACTATTACGTAGGCCCTAAGTGCGACTGCAGCCGCCTTACAGATGGAACAGCGCAAATCCCACATTTGTGTCACAGCTAAGGAAAACTGAACTGAAATGACTAACTAAATTATTCAAATAGAATAATGAATATGATGGTGATATTATTAATTCTTTACCGCGCGTAGTACTGAAACTGAATGAAATTTTCCTAGGAATTTGACTATACCTTTTTAACTTCAAATTAAGAATAATTAAATTCAAATTGGGAAATTGTTTATTCTCAATTTGAAGTTGAAAAGTATAGATCTTGAAAACAAATCATCAACTGAATCTGAATAATCCTAGTTAATTTCTATCTATTTCTTGTTTTTAACTAGACTACTAACTATAAGGTATTACATAGACCAGTTGACCGCAACCATTCTGTCGTGACCCAATTCTGGGTCATGTTAATAGTTATTTACGTTATAAGTCTTGGAAATGGAATTTACTAACGTAAGAACATTTCCAGGACGTATAACGTAATGCGTTTTATTTCATATCTATGGCAACTAGTAGGCAAATTCAAAACATAGAC
Source organism: Agrypnus murinus (assembly GCA_929113105.1). NCBI lineage: Eukaryota > Metazoa > Arthropoda > Insecta > Coleoptera > Elateridae > Agrypnus > Agrypnus murinus. Next base: position 77,032,101 of record OV816024.1, read on the forward strand.
ATCCATGAAGAACGAGTGCCCATGGTAACTGAATACTAAATCAGTTGATTTATTTTATTTAAATGCAATAACGTTTTTTATGGTATACTGACTCGTAAACATCTGTTTATTGAGCTCTGTTTCTATGGGTAAATATTCTTTTTACGGACTAGCCCGTTATGAAACCCGTAAAAATTATTACGGACTCGTTATCATCAATACCGTAGCAACATACATATTTATTTAAAACGTTCAGATATATCTTACGTATTGTGCTGTACTGCTTCAGTAAATGAAAGAATTATTTATTAAAGATTTATGAGTTAGTATACCATAAAATGTTGTACAATGTTCGACCGTTACACGAACCCTATGTGCTTGCACGGAAAACAAGCTCGCTGATCGCTCGCTTGTTAGGTACCGTACTCGCACATAAAGTTCTAAGTAACGATCTTGCAATGTAAATAACTATTATAATCATACTAGACCGTAAAACTGAGTTTTACTGACTCCTGAGTCCTGAGTCGGACTGTAATGACTAACGTAAACATGGATAATACTATACAGTATGAAATAATAGTAATTTACACTGCAAGACCGTTACTTAGAACCTTACGTGCGAGCACGGTACGTAACATGCGAGCTGGTTATCCGTGCTAGTACGTAGAATTCGTGTAATAGTCTAGCATTGTACAAAGTTTTATGATATTCTAAATTGTAAATCTTTAATAAATAATTTTTACACTGAAGCAGTACTGTGTTGTGATCTTCTTATGAGAATAAAAACAACTTCTTTGTAGCTTTATACATATATTATACAATGGCATCAGCCAACCTTTTTACATGAGTGTTAACAGCACTCTGTGTGTTTTCATCAAACTACATACATATAATTGACTTGTCAAATAAAGGTGTGATCACACTATTAAACAAATTAAAGTTTATTTTACACAACAGTACAGTACAATGCGTAAGGTATATATTAATGTTTTAAATGAATATGTTATGTTGCTATGGTATTGAAGATAAAGAGAACGTAGTAATTTCATAATGGGTTACCCCGTAAAAAGAATCTTTACCCCTAGAGACAGAGCTCAATAAAAGATGTTTATGAGTCAGTATACCATAAATGCGATTCAGTATGAAATAAAAATATATGCTATAAGAAATCAGGTGTAATTTTAAACCCCCCCTTCTCCCATTCCTATGGGTTGCCTTATACTTTTATTAACATTTTTGGATCGCTAGATAAAAAACGTCTCGGAACGCTGATATAGACCATGTGTAACGTGCTCTGAAGACGTTCGTAACTTTCGAAAAGGAAGTAGAAATTTAAGAAGTAGTAGCTTTTGGTGCACTTGTATACCACACAACTACTACGTACTACTACTACGCCTGTTTAGCAATATTCTGAATTAATAAAGCTCAGATATGTTTTTCGTAGTGTTGGCAAATGTACACTTTGGAAATATTTTGAGAAGGAAATATTCATAAATTTTCGATAAATTTCCAACAAGGTCCCTCCTTAACTTTGAATTAATGTACGCTTGCGCGTTGCAGTTTTTGTCGTTTATAACCGCATTTTTAAATGTTGTACAGCGTCTTTTGCAATTTTTAATTTTTAGTTCAAAACATCAATATTATTATAAATAAAAATTAATAAAATAAAACTATCATCATTCATCCATCATCTGCGATAAAGGCTAATTTCATGAGGTTCGTTAGTGTGTCATACTATGTTTTATAATTATTTATTATTTGCTTTTTAATTTTCCTTGGAATGCTTTTTGATTTTTGTGTCATTATTAAATAAGCAAAATCTTCTAATTTTCAGTCATTTACTGATTCACCTAGATACCTCTTAAACTGCATTTGAATTTTGTTGACTTTTTTTTATATTTGCCATTTAGATTTTCCGGGAAAGTTTCCAAATAATAAATTTCCGAAAATTTGCCAACACAGTTTTTCGTATTTGTGGAAATCTTGGAAGCGTGTCTTGGTTACTGGTACATCCACTCCATGCTTTGTCTTTGCTGCACTTTGCACTTCTATGAAACTACTCTTCTTGTAGTGCGTTGCGGTTGATAAGACATCCATTCTAGCTCTACTTCACTCGATACATTAAGTTGGAGGTTTTCTTATCTCAGTAAGATTCTCATGCTAATATCATATTTAAGACTTTTACCGCAGTTTGCCATCATATATTGCTTCATTTGCACCTAATATACAAAAAATCCATCCAAGCTTAGCAGGGATTACGAGGTCTAAAGTTGCCCAAAAATGAAGAAAACTAGAAGAAAACGTAAAAAGCCCATATATACCAAAATAGTGAAGTTTTAGATTCCAAATGTTTTTAGACATAAACTTTACCTAACTGTGTACTTTCTTAGATAAAAATGAGCCATAAGACCTCACCTATTCCTAGAAATGTTGCACCCGAAAAAACGGAAATTTTGAAAAAAAAGGTGTTAAATTTCAGGCTTAAACCCATAAGGAAGCATATTACAAAACTTATGTTTAGAATAACAAATGTAGTTCGTTAAGTGTGAAAAATACACGGCTTTTACCACAGGTCTCTACAACCTACCGTTCTTGAGATATCGAGATTTTCGTTTACATAAAAAACTGCAAAAAACGTCGTGCACCACGAAACAAATATAATATATAAAATAAATTAATAGTGGTTTAAAACTACCAATACATAGGGGTGGTAACAGAAAAAAATTACCCATTTTTGAGATGATCCAATAACCAGCACTGGACCATTTGGATTTAACAATCTTGGAGCTAAGATAGTAAAAGATTTCTTAACAACTGGAAGTGGTAGATAGAATCAAGATTTTCAATATTAAATGCAATCAATAGTCCTATTATAAATAATTCGTAGGAGATACTTCAACGGCGTCTATTCTTAAAGGAGACATCAAAGAAGAAAATGTTATTAAAGTTTCTTAGTCAATTTTCGTTGTAGAATATCATGGTAGAGAGGTTACCATATCGAGCGGTTGCGATAGGTCAGCAATGTTTAGGTTTGGCTGAAATATTGGTATTTATGGAGTTAAATAGCACTAAATAGGATATTCAAATTTCTAGTCTTTTGTGATTCCTCGTTTTAACACTTTCCAGACTGTGATAAAGTGAAGGAATTTTTGCATGATGCAAAGATTGCAGTTCTTACTGCAGTTGCTGATGATGAAATATTGTAATTGAAGAATCCAACTATGAAAAATTAAGTAAGGTTGTTTAAGCCATTGTGTAAAAGTTATCAAAAGTAACAGAATACAATGGGCTAGAGCAGAATTTCGAAACATTTTTTACCTAGCGGTCCCCATTTTGGGCTTAGAATTTTTTGCAGCCCTCAACTGTCGTGGTCTGAAGGTGTAAAGGAATCGTGCCAAAAAGATCTAATCTTTCTTAAAGATTAACAGTTTTGTATGGATAATATATATTTATTTTTATACGATTTTATTTAAGTATATTATATCATGTAATGTCACTACAAACTTAGAAAACAAGCAAATGAAAATTATAAAAAATGTTAAAAACAACCAATGGTTGCCCTGCTCCTGTCCTGCAGATACTAATTTATCGATTCGGAGTTCGCTTTTGCTTTTTACTGCCATATCCATCCAACGGTAAAGAAACGTACAGTTTGTTTCAATAGTTATATTATTATAGTTATATGTATAATTATATTCATCATTCATCAACCTTGCCTCCCATAAATATGTGGTTGAAAAAGGAGGCAAGATTTTAAAGGTCTTCAGACAATACGTTATATTCCTCTGAAACAGAAATCCAAAACTTGCACGCTTGTCCAAACTCATTTCCATTATTTTTTCTCATCAGAAGTGAATTTTGCAAATAACTTGATACAAAAGAATTTTGAGTGACCGCCAGTACAAATAAAATAATTCACGATCGCTTTAAAAACATCCTCAGTGGTAGTACAGGTTGGCAATTCCTGGCAACATCGAAACTCTTCGTTTCAGCTTTTTCGAATATAGTCAATGTAACTTCACGTATACTAATCAAATGGACAGATTCGATATACATATCTGTCAACTCATCTAACTGAATAGAGAATAATGTGGATTTGTGTATTCTATTAATTAATTGTTCTTCAATGTCTTCAGGCATACTGGTAATATGTCGAGCAATTGTATAGTTAGACCGAGGAAACAACTCTCGTCCCACATCTGACACTGGTTTAATCAGATTTTCCCAATAGAAAATGTTTTTTTGGTCCTTGATAATCAGCGGTATTAATAATTGTTTAATTTATTTTTAAAGTTGATGTTAATAAGTGAATTCGCCTAATTTGCTTATTATTATTATTATTATTCAAGATTCTTCTTACAGACTTGCATCGCGGTCCCTAGGTTGACAAACGCTGATCTAGATTGATCTCTAAACTTGGTCTTGGACATCATTGGACATCAAATTGTCTAGGCACTTCGCCTTATAGATGTTGACTGTAAATCTTCTATAATCGGAAGAAGAATTCAAGAAACGAATGAATTATAACTTGCACATGCTCCTTCCGATAAATTTGGAAACGGTTTAATAACGTTTAACTATTATTTCTAAAACAAAGGTTAAAAGATAATAAAGAACATTAAAAATCTTAAAAGCTTACAAGTCATTACTTATTCTTATTAAAAATCAGCGAATCTCAAGCTGTATATTTATAAACCTGTATGACGTCACCCTACAAATTAATATATGTTAAGTTCTTATTGCTGTAAATATCCTCTTAACCGTTATACAATATGCTGTTACGTTCTTAAGCAATTGACTTTAATCGAATTACAATTGTAATCCACCTGCGTCTTCCATTTATAAAATTAACGTTAGAAATGTTACCTACCTTTTTATTGTTTCGTAGTAGACAATACTAATCGTAACAATTACTACTACAATGATATACGTATTTAACTGTAATAGTAATCCATCATTCATTTACTAGAATTAGAACATTAATAAATCGTTTTATGTTTCTTCTACTGATTTTGATCGTAAAATTTCATTATTTAAACAATTTCGATTAATGCTAGAATTCTCTACAAAACATGAATGAAAATGTCAATTTAATTTGGAATACAAATTTTATCTTTATAGTAGGTAATTATTGCCATTCAGAATTTATGATTATTATCAAACTAATGTACACATTATAAATTTCACACAAAATTTATAGTCGGAGTTAATTTTGAGGTGCACTGACGCAGCTGAGCATTTTATTAAACACATGTATGCTTAATAAAGGGAGAATATTCTAAAAAGGAAAAAACTAACCTTGAACTACTTCCTAGTGCTTTCTTTACTTTTTCTTTCAGTTTTATACATTATTATTTAACGACATACTTTAAATGTTTAAACATTAACCTGAAGTAAACCAGTTGCAATAGAACTCAAGAAGCGACATAGTAATTTAATAATATTCTAAAAAATACGGTATTAGAAAAAGAGGTAATTACTGCTTGGGAGACTTTAAAATTTTTATTGCTTATAATTAAACGTTCAACAGTAATATTGGCTGTTACTTAAGTATGAAATGTTTTGTTGGTTGCCAAGTAAGATAAGAGAATTCTCTTGGGTGGTCTATATTTTCAGCTTAAACTGAACAGCGTGATCCTAAAATATATGCAAGTTCAAGTTATAAACATTATTAATATTATTATTACTATATTTATATTTATATAGGTATACCAGTAATAACCCTTTAGCTATAAACTTTTACTTATTGGTTATCAGAGTCTCGGTATGTATGGTGTTATTAATTATGTCATTTTTAATCGCAATTTGGCACTTTATTTAAATACTTTTACTTGTGTTTTAAACTAGTTTGATTGATTTATGCATGACTATTGCAGAACTGAATATGATTAGTAATAGTAACAGGGTAAAATAATTGAAACAAGAATAGAATTCATTAAGTAGTAATTTATTATTAGATTTGACTAATCATATAATAATGCGTATAAATGAATCTATAGCAAAGCTTAGTCAAACAAGGCGTATACTAAAATGCAGCAAATATAAATGGAAGTGTTGCATAATGGAATATGCATTATTGCATTTTTCTAGACATAAAAGGTATAAAATGGCATTAAAATGCACTCCAATAAGCAATCCATTATTGCATTAGTATTATGCGTCATATGCGTCTAGTTCATGCGTCGGGAATATGAAATTCTCAGAGACAATAATAAATATAATTTCCCATCACGCAACATCATAGATTATGATTCAGAAGCTATCATATTCATATATTCAGGGGAGGACACGAATAAGGGTCGAATGGTGTACCCTCGGCCAAAGCGATGGCAGTAAATATAACTGTGATAGGGAAGCTCGAATAGTCGGATCGATGTTGCATATAAAACGGATCATCGCACTCCCCAATAGTGCGGCCATCTGTGTACAAGTCTGCCCTCTCACGGAACCTTTATAGTACTATACAGAACACGTTGGCGGTTCTAAATGGATGCTCCATTAAATTTATGTTTATTTGTTGTATTGTTGGTATTAATAAACTTCACAATTTATCATTCTTATTCTTTCTTTTTTTCCTACCTAAAATTCATCCACTCGTACTGAATTGCAAAATTTCACCTAAAATAATATTCAGTGAAACAAGAATAAGAACAATAACTTGCGAATTTCTGAATATAACAGAAACCATTTGCAAGCAAATGCGATGTAACTTAGTTCAAAACTTAATTACAAGAATTTGGATCCCTTGGGCAGCATCTGCGAGAACCTCGAACTGTTAAACTTGTAGAATAGAATTATTTGGCGCCAACACTACATAACAGTAATTTTATTTAATGAAATTAATGGGATATATAAATTCATTACGTGAACACATACGGTGTTCACGTATTTATCTGTATAGTTGAAAAACAAGCGTAAACATTTCCATTGAATATTAATATTTCAAAGATATCTCAATTACGTATTATTAAATATGGATATCACCTAGTACTCTCACACTATATTTATATATTCTTTATCATTTTTCTGCAGAAATAAACAATTTTCAATTTTACAATTCATATAATAACTATATAAATTTCAATAAATATTATAACTTTAAAAATATAATTGCATAAAAAAGGCAAATTATGACTTATGTGCTTTTTATTGCGTATGCAGGGATTCACTCAAGGATGCTCAGTCTTCAGAAATATTCGTTACTTATGCACTCTTAGCAGGCTCGGTTTTTTTCTGATGTTCTTAAATGTTTTGAATGCTTAATCAAAGTTATTTTACTTCATTTGAATTTGTATTATAAGTAACATAATTTCATACAATGTATCAGCGCCATCATAGTATTTCACATACAATACTATGTACCTAGTTATTTTTAACTGTTTTAAATTAAAGATCCTAAAATTAAATCTAGCGAAATATCTTGAATCTTACTTACCAGGTTGCATTTCGAACTACAGCGTCAATTTAGGAAGTCTTCTTTGTTGGAATCACCAGGACGGTTTCTGAAAACAAAATTTAGCTATGTACTGATTATCCACATTGGTTTATAGAATTTTTAATAATAATGCCGTAATGTGTTCTAGTCCAGTGATCTATCATAACTGGAATCAATTCGACATACACTGCTGCCAAAAAGTCTGAGACCACCATTCAAGATTTGGTGACTAGATTTTAGGATGTTTATTACATACGAGAGTATTTAGATTTATTTTATTGCTGTAATGTTAATTTTTATAAAAAACTAATTGGATGGAGAAAGCAAATAGCTTTTCGAGTCCTAGTTCTGAATTAAATACAGCAGGAAACGTTTTGATCAAGTAATTTGGATAACTTTTTCGTAATTTTCTCAACTGTTTTTTGCATTGTAGATCCGGTGTTTGAACAAAAGAAAATTTTGTGATAGTGTGACGATGACCAAACCTTAAAAAGCATTAATTATTAAAGAAACGTACTCGTACTCTCAGAAGCGAAGTCATGTGGTGGTGTCGTTAGAACTCTTGAGAGGAAGAAGGACACCGAGCTTTGTGTCAGCAGAAAACGAAGCGGGAAGCCTAGAATTAGCACTAATAGGGAAGACATAAATATAGTAACAACAAGAAGATAAACAGAGGCCGCAATAATCCAATAAGTGTAAAAAACCGACTGAACGCTGCAGAACTTAGAAGCTGACTTCCTTCTGGATTAGGGATCACTGGCGAAGACTTACATTCCAACAAGACAATGACCTAGAACATTCTTCCCGTTACTGTATAATAATTCATATTCGCTCAATATAATTATTGAGCGAAAGCAACGACAAGGTTTTTTTAAATTAATGACTTGGCCACCCCAGTCACCAGATTGTCTCCTATACAATTACTGTGTCCTAGTTCTGAATTAAATACAGCAGGAAACGTTTTGATCAAGTAACTTGGATAACTTTTCCGTAATTTTCTCAACTGTTTTTTGCATTGTAAATCCGGTGTTTGAACAAAAGAAAATTTTGTGATAGTGTGACGATGACCAAACCTTAAAAAGGATTAATTATTAAAGAAACGTACTCGTACTCTCAGAAGCGAAGTCATATGGTGGTGTCGTTAGAACTCTTGAAGGAAGAAGGACACCAGCTTTGTATCAGCAGAAAACGAAGCGGGAAGCCTAGAATTAGCACTAATAGGGAAGACATAAATATAGTAACAACAAGAAGATAAACAGAGGCCGCAATAATCCAATAAGTGTAAAAAACCGACTGAACGCTGCAGAACTTAGAAGCTGACTTCCTTCTGGATTAGGGATCACTGGCGAAGACTTACATTCCAACAAGACAATGACCTAGAACATTCTTCCCGTTACTGTATAATAATTCATATTCGCTCAATATAATTATTGAGCGAAAGCAACGACAAAGGTTTTTTAAATTAATGACTTGGCCACCCCAGTCACCAAATTGTCTCCTATACAATTACTGTGTCCTAGTTCTGAATTAAATACAGCAGGAAACGTTTTGATCAAGTAACTTGGATAACTTTTCCGTAATTTTCTCAACTGTTTTTTGCATTGTAAATCCGGTGTTTGAACAAAAGAAAATTTTGTGATAGTGTGACGATGACCAAACCTTAAAAAGGATTAATTATTAAAGAAACGTACTCGTACTCTCAGAAGCGAAGTCATATGGTGGTGTCGTTAGAACTCTTGAGAGGAAGAAGGACACCGAGCTTTGTGTCAGCAGAAAACGAAGCGGGAAGCCTAGAATTAGCAATAATAGGGAAGACATAAATATAGTAACAACAAGAAGATAAACAGAGACCGCAATAATCCAATAAGTGTAAAAAACCGACTGAACGCTGCAGAACTTAGAAGCTGACTGCCTTCTGGATTAGGGATCACTGGCGAGGACTTACATTCCAACAAGGCAATGACCTAGAACATTCTTCCCGTTACTGTATAATAATTCATATTCGCTCAATATAATTATTGAGCGAAAGCAACGACAAGGTTTTTTTAAATTAATGACTTGGCCACCCCAGTCACCAGATTGTCTCCTATACAATTACTGTGGGGTGGCATAGACAGAATGCTAAGCAAACACTCTTATCACCAACAAAATAATATTTGAGATAGTACTCAAGCCTTTTGGAATCAAATTCAAGCGGAAAGTTTTGAAAAACTTATTGCAAGAGTGTCCATATATCTGCCAGGCCGCCATTAACGCCAAAGGTCGTCATTTCGATGAACAGTTAATTTAAGATTATATGGCTGTACTTACTTTTATAAACTATTAATTTCTGTTCTGTAAGTTGCCTTTTATTTATGTACACCCATGACATAAAGTTTGTGTAAGTGATCTCAGACTTTTTGGCGGCAGTGTATAATTACCTCGCAGTTTCTTCTATTGTGCATACAGAATATATCTACTGCACTAGCGTTAGTACAGTATCTCAAACCTCAACATCTCAAAATCAACAATTACAAACTAAAGTATCTGTTGGAAGAACTCACTGTTGAAAACAGTTAATTAAACTGATATGAACTTGAAAATTTATATTAACAGTTCAGTGAGCAGTAGAATAAAATTAAGATATAATACACATAATATTCTTTGCTGGTTACAGTAGTTGCAGACAACTGTAACAATTTCATTTTTCGTTCATAACATTATTGAGTTATTTGAAGAGTTAGAATGGACTAATATGTATGTTGTATAATATGAAATTAGAAGTTTATTAATTAGAAGATAAGAAGTTTGCAATATAATGATATATAGGTTGCTCAGAATCTAGCGGAACAAAGCAGATTGTCACAGGATGTTCGACCCAAATGGTTATATGTTTCTCTAGGAGTTAGTGTAAATAACTTAACTGTCGGCATGATAATCGTACTAGTATAGGTGCATATCTACTATTTTGCAATTAGTTGACAGTAATAAGGTATAAATACTGTGAAACAACTATCCTTAAAATCTGAAAAGTATAACACACTAAATCTTACAAATCTTGGGTATAATATCGAGGAAGAAATTTAAATTTAATTTTAATGTATTTGAAGATAGTAAATATACCATGCAAGCTTACACATGATAAAAAGTAAAAGAAGCTTATACATGATGCGAAGTCAACTATTAATAAGATCTTTAAGATCTCTTAAAGATCTGTTAATCTTAATTAATGGTCGAGCCTTTATTAATTTTTATTGATAGTTAATAATGGTGTTGTGCGTTCTTGTGGAAAAGACATTTCTTTGTTTATAATAAAATTGTATTATAATGTAAGTATAGATAAATCTTTCTTGCAAGACCCATAACAGCGTCATTCATTACGGTGTGGTGCATTGCTTTTTAGTAGTCTCCAATTCTTAATGAGAAACTCTTTACATGGAGTTAATAATAATTTATATTGCGCGAAAAATACGAATGGAGTGGACACTTTCTCTCATTACAGTACACAGACTATTTAATAACTTTATCTTGAATTCCAGTGTAATCATAAACAAACAATATAGATGTGGAAGTGCTTTCTAAGACGCAGAAAAACTATTAATTTTTCATAAATCAAACTCTAATAAGCAGTTTTATTTAATATACATTTGCAATACAAATAAAATTTAAGAAAAAAATTTCATGCAGATGCGCAGATCTTTCAAGCTTTATACATACATAATTATATAAATTCTTGGGTATTTGGTTTATTATGAGAGATACAGAACTTCAAACAAAACACCCTTAGACAATTGTTTCGTCCTAGACGTTGTTTAAATCTTTGCTTGCACAATTACTTTTTGGATACTTTGGGTATTCCAATCCCACTCCTTAAATACCTAAGATATTTTGACTCATCAAATGTTTTACGCCATCTGATACAAAAATAGAAGATGAACTACGGCCTGCCACTGACTGTGTAAGAGTGAAATGACATTCTATCGTGGAATTATTTCCATAGTTCAAGTCATATAATCGGCATCAGACTCATCAGCATATGGTACTGATATGTACTATGTAGAAGTGGTGCAGAAAGAAGGAAATACAAGTTACAAGTTGACAAGGGTTGCACGTATAAACAATTACATGCGCTCATCGCGTTTGAAAAGATTAATGCAGTAGATCTTAAATGAATCTAGGTACTCTTCCGTGATCATCATACTTATTTAATTAATTCTTTTAAACATATTTAAAGAAGTTGCCGTGTGTCTGGCATACAAATGCCAGAAATACACTGTAATTATCTATAATAATTTAGGTTTTCAGCAGCAGTATTATCCAGGTGAAATTTCGGCAAAACTGCACAGAATGTTTACACAAAGAAAGTTTTTTTTAATTTATTTTTCAAAAATTTCTTAAATCTTTTTTGTTAAAAGCGTCTATACAACAACTGAGAGTATGTTAAAATCTTCATACAATAATGTCAATAACAATCTTCGTAACTAATTGCACCTCCAGCATCAGGGGCGTCCCCAGCGGTGTGCGATGATGTGCACGGCACATGGGCAGCCAAATTCTAGGCCAGCCAAATGAATTTAAAACTAATATATAATATGGCGACGGGCAGCAATATAAAATTCCAAATTAAACTTTCCGAAAAAATAATATATGATCTATTAAAATAGTTGGGGTTAGAAATGCTAAATTGTACTCATTTTTCTAATATTTAAACGTATTTTTGTTACAACATTTGTTACAAATTAACTTAAAAATTAAATTAACAAATTTAAGACTGTTGTCTGATCTGTTGTATTGCTATAAATATGATCAATCAAAGGGGTGGGGGTCAACATATACAGGGTGTATTATCGGTTTTGTTACGTAGGCAATTAGCATGTAGAAACACAATTTCGCAAGTATTGACTCCCCTAATTATTTTAGTGGACAGTCCACCATAGCAAAGTTGTAGACCTTACTGGGTACTGTTCAAAACACAACTTTATATTTATCTTGGAAACTATTTAACACAGAATGCTAAATAAGATCTACGAGTTTGCTATGTGACTTTTCCTCAAAAATAATTAGGGGAGTCAATATTTGAGAAATTGTGTTTTTACATGATATTCGCCTATGTAACAAAACCGATAGTACTCCCTGTATAAAAATTGGGGGCAGCAGTAATAATCTTTGCACACGGGCAGCCAACTGTCTAGGGACGCCCCTATCTAGCATTAACCAAACTTGATCTTTAACCCACTCATTGCCATTGTAAACTAACCAAAGCAAACCCCAGTACATTTCAACGCTTAATTTTTAAAGGTTGCGCTGTACTGCACTGGAGTTTGTTGATGAATTTTAGTACGCTGCACCTATTAGTGTAAACCCCCAGTATTTAACAGTAGTAGTTTAGTACTTAAGTTACTAAACAGAACCATGGCAATACGCTACCGTATTTCCGAATAGTTTTGTCGCTGTTGTTTATGTACAAATAGTCACTTTCAAGGTATTCGTGCACACTTGATACCATTAATTTTGTGGATATTCGTACAGCTTTTGTTCGGTACTTTGATAGTGTGCATACTTCAGTACTGATTACAATGAAGTAGTTGTAATAAGTAGGTGCATACATTTTGTTACTGCAAATAAAATTGCAGTATTTTTGTGTGACAATGCAGAGATGTTCTTTCTGTTCAAAAAGACGGTAGGAACGTGATGATGGTAGTAGGTACTATTGACATTGAATGTGTATGATAATAATTATAATTTGGAAAGTTGGCTTTTTTATTTAAACATAGTTTGTAAATAAAGTTAATACTATTTTATTAATTCGATTTCAGATTTAGATACGAACGGATATCTTGGAAAGTTCATCAGATTCGATTTATTGGACCCTGGAAGATTCATACTTCATCCTTTATAGAAACGGCATCCCTCATATCCAGATTCTATGCCATGTTTGTTAATTGAAGAGAACATCATTATATTGACAATTATCATGAACTTCTTAATCGTGTAAGTAAATCTGAAAGCTTTCAGAAAGAGCCACTTTACAACCCGTGTGTATCGTACGGCTCTTAACTAATAGCAGTCTACCCTGCTAAACCCCAATAAGCTGTCTTAGGCTGCCAGGTGGACTACTACTGTTATTGTTTATGTATGATTCTAGGAAGTTTTTAATTTTCTTTGGTAGTAATGCATCGAAAATCAGGTGTCTGAGGACTCTTGAGATCGACTTTTCTTAAAATCTTATTAGTATACCATATAAACTATAAAGCATAGGCTACTATGGCCCTATGTGCATTTAGATCCCCAGTAGCACACACATGTTGGAAAAATATTGTTTCCACATATTGGCCAAATATTGTAAATGACAGACACTGACGAGATTGGCACAATATGCGGAAGCAATATATCTCCAGTATTGCAGTTTGATATTGGCCATACATTGAAACATTATATTGGTTCAATATACGTTTATAGTATTGGCACAATATGTGCATAGAATATGTCTCCAACATGATCTCCAATATTGGTCCAACGTTGAAACATTTAATGGTTCAATATCCTTTTACAATATTGGCGAAATGCATTCACAGGATATTCATCCACCGTTTAAATGTAATATTGGTGTAGTATACAATATGTTGATGTGATAATGTGATACTGCTTGATATCTACATTTTATTACGATTAATGTCTCCCTCAACAGGTACTATTTGTCACAAATCACGTTGTATATCTTCTGTTCGTTTAACTCAATCATATTAATAACCGACGACGATAATAATAATAATAATAATAAACCGACAGTCCATATTGTCAAATTAATGTTCAACTGTAGATGAAGTCGGAGGGAGAGAGGGTCATCGTAATATGAAGTACTATAATATCCGCTAACTGTAATTCAACTTTTTTATTTTGTCAATTTAGACTTAAAACTATCGATATATCTTTCGTATAGAACTCGTTTTAGATGTATGTACTTAACACAATAATTCGTTTGCGTCATTGCGAAAACTGCAAATAAAAACACAAACGCATTAAATTTTGTTAATTGGACTTTTATCTACGGGATTTCTAGTTAAAACGTTAAACAAATTGTATCAACGTAAAACAGATAACTAATAAAATTAAATATATCCAACATATATTGGCAACATATTGGGCCAACAATATGTACTAGGAGTATTTGTTAAAAATTTTAGCTTAAGTTTGATATTTCAATCACTTCAATAAAAATCTCGTTTGCATTACACCTATTAAAGGCGAAACAATGCTACATTAACAAATAGGTACATAAAACAAATTACATTAGACGTAAATGTACCTATAAATTGTTTTCGTACGTTTTAAAAATGACGCATGCACATTGTTTACACAATTCATGTTTAAACGAAATGCTAACTAAATTCGACGGTTGTAATAATTAAAATGTATACATACAGATATTATAGTCAGTACTTACAGTTTAATACAAATTACACTATACACACAGTGATAAATATAAATTTTTCGACAAGACAAAACTAGCAGCCGAAATCACATAAAAATCACAAACAGGTTCATCAAATTAATACCATCAGTGCCAATGAAATCACGATTGACGCAGCCGCGCCAGATTACCAATATCCACACTGAAAGGTTGTCTCATGGTAAAGTTAATATGTTCAATAAATACCTTTGATTTATTTAAAAACACCCATTAGCGTACTGTAGTATTTTTAATGCTCACTTCAGGTTTAATATTTCTAGTTAGATTATTAACTAACCCAATAAACGTAAATATGGTGCAATATGGTAAAACATTTCACTACAAACCTTGGCGTTTGTTCTAGCGTTTTCTACCCTGCAATCACACGACTTGTACGTTATTGGGCGCGAACTTTTAAAATGCGATTAGTATGAGTTTAGAACCAGGTATACAATAATTATGTATTAAGATATTATTAGTATTCAGTATTCGATAAAACCGGGTGAGTTATAAAACAACGGAGGCAGCTGTAGCGATGTTATTATTCATTTTCATGATAGCCTGTTTATTGCTATTTTGACTCCTTGAATAATCAAGTGATCTTGATTAATGACTGCTTATTCAATGTCGGACGTATAAAAGAAAAACATTAACTGCAATAATTCTTGAGAATTGATGCTATCTAAGGAATCTAATACCAATAAGATAGTTTAAACGTCCCAAAAATTAATTTTAAGTCTAAAATCAATTTATAACTATATAATAATAATAATTCATTATAATTTCCTCTCAATGGAATTATGGGCCATTAGATATGTATTGATGAATACTGGGCTAATATAATATGTCCAATATTAGACCGGTATAGAATAATACTATATAAATAAATTGTATATGGGACCTTTGTAGGAGAAATATTGGCTAAATATATTGGCCACCAATCTTAACCCAATATAGGATTAATATAGTGGATACATATATTTTTTTTAAATATATGGTGTATATATTGGACCTTTGTAGTAGTAATATTGGCTGACTATATTAGGTGCCAGTCTTTAACCGATATAACACCAATCTTGGTTGAATCTTCCAAATATTGGGCCAGAATACAATATGTTACCAATATAGAACCAATATTGGGACAATATCTTGTGCTACTGGGGATACCAGATACTAATTAAATATAGTAGTATATTCTTACATAAATTAATGATACTGGACAAAGAAGTTTACTGTATTTTGTTTGTTGTATCCTTTGTATACATTTAGTAAGAAGTATGATGTGTCACATGTCTACCATAGCACATAAAATGCTTTCTGGTCATTAATGTATATCTGTTTTATAGTAATTTTTAGATTTCAATTCTATTTAATATTAGGGCTCTTAGTAGCGCGCAAGACACTCCATTAAATTATTCGTAGAAAAATTCGTAACAAATTAGAGACAAACTTGAAGCTGCTTTCATTTTAAGAAATCTGCTGGTCTGTAGTTCACGCTGGATCCCAGATTTGTGTTACAGTTAAGAAAAATTGCAGACAATCTTAACCAGATCTGCCGGTACCGGGAGTCAACCACGGGCCACTTGGGCGAGAGACGAGCTCGCTAGTCGCTGCACTACATAGGCTATAACTAATACTTTTGCAAGTGTTACTACAGTTTGACAAACTGATATTCTGAGTAGAAGCTCTACAATCAAATACTTTGAACATAATGTTGTTTATTCTTGCTTATAGTTTAGTAATTTTGACCATATTATTAGACCTTCAATGACGAAAATACGGTTTCTGTAGCAAAATCGCAAAACGAAGTTGTACTATTCATTATATAAAATGGAAGCTCGTTAACGGAAATAAAAATGTTTGAACACTCCAGGTGGTAAAACACTATTATAGGACACGTTCTACCTCTTCTATAAAGCATAACTTTTAATACGTTAATTCTGTTCGACATTCGAGAGTAGTCAATTTGCAATTTAACGTATGTTTGGAGTATTACAAATTGTATTATGCTAAAGCAAATGGCATATACTATAATTATATATAAAGACGCCATTCATGGAATTAATTATACAAGTACACGTGTATTCAACAATTTTGAGGTTCTGTAAGCCTGGGAAGTATTTTATCTGTGATATTATGCGGGCTTATTTATAGATTATAATTGCATGTAATTATTGCACAACAAATAGATAAAAGTTCACAATGTAACAATATAGTGTTTTATAAAACAGAAAATTCATAAATAGTAATAAAGTTGGTTATAAGAGGGCCACAAAACTTTACTATATATAAATTTTTATAGAGTATACTCGAATTTGTTTTTATTGTAGATTTTCTTGTCTAAGCTAGAGTCAGAATTGAAATATTATATATTTCTATAATTCCCTGTTTAATTACTTAATTGCATTTGTAGACATAGCAATGTGCTAAAATGATTCTGAAAGTTCTTGAAACACAGAGAATCCACGATCAAAGGAACAAATTCGATATACATATCGATTTACATATTTGAATTGGCGTTTTTTAATTTATATGGCAACATGGCAACCCAATACTATTCATAACCACCACCGTTCATAATAAATATGTCTATGGGGAATTTACCGAAAGCGTTTTTCTCTTGTCTGTATTCAAACGTATTTAAAATAACAAAGTTAGTGTCACTTCCGAGAAAACCGGAAGTGGCATTGGGTTGTCGTATAGGCCCAGAAGGTCAATTTAAACATGTAAATCGGAGAGTTTGCGAGCATTTTTTTTGCAAAAACAGTTGGTGTTATTTTATTCAATTTGCTGCTTACATCGTGTATATGATTTTTCAAAAACCATACGTTGTAAATATGTACTTATAGCCAATAATTTAACAAAAATGATCTCGTGCAAGTTACTCCTTTTTTGTCTAAAGCAACATAAACTTTTTGCTATAAAACAAACTTCGTCTGCATAAATTGAGCTTTTAGACTTTCACTACAGGAACATTTATAACGGTTTTAAATGGTTTCATGTTAACCAATGATATTATAAATACTTACGGGTCACGTTTATATTCCTATTTAAATTAGCTATTGTTTAGGACAACCGTCAATCTTCTACATTCTATTTCGTGTTCCAAGTAAAACTAATAATATCTCCCAAATTTATAATCTTCTTTCACTGATAGGCTTTTACAAAGAACCATAAATTTCAAAAATGATTTTATATTTGAAATGAGAAAACTTTTCTATTCAAAAATTGCATTAATAATATGATATATTTTATATTTTAGAGTAGAATGGCGCATAGAAAGGCAGAAAAAACAAACTCACTACGTTTCAGTTAAATGTTTTGTAGAATACTAAAAGATAATGAAGTTACAACCCGCAGCAATAATAACTACACAATTAAAAGTATTCGGAATTCCTGTGACAAGGGAATAGTATATAAAATTCAAAGTATTTCCATTAAAGCTATGTATTTTTACATTCATCTACTGCTAGTGACTGAAAGTGTTTCATGCTCTACATTACTGAATTAAGCATTCTTGCACAAATGGTATTAAAATTCGAGCGTGGTGTTTTTAAACATAAAGGGAAAAAAAGCAAATGACGGACACTGAAATTATTGCTTTTGTTACAGGATTATATCTATATTTTAAATAACGTCTGGTCTGTAAGCACTTACCTAGTTTAATTAAGAACTTGGTAAAGCAGCAGAGACTGCACTAAAACTTCAAAAACGATCCAACTTAAGGGAAACTACCATTTAAAACTTTCAATGCGGTTACGCTTTTCCATTTAAAACTCTAAGAATATTTTAAATCAAAATTGGTTAATTTAATACCAAAGCCATTTTTTAATTAAATTAAAAACCTCTTATCTAAATTAACCTCGAAATTTCTTTTTCTGTAATTAAATGCATGCAACACCAATATGTAGGCATATAAGAGTATATGAAAAGTAAAATTAAAAATTCAATTAAAGAGTAAACGATAAGATAATTAAAAGCGGATTTAATTATTTTATAAAACCAGTCTTTAAGTTTATTCTTACATGTACGTAGTATGAACATTTACTATCGATTTAATTATAGCGTGAATAACCCACAAACTCGTTAAATGCTGAAGAAATTATCTACTTCACTTTCAACGTTTAAATTTTTATTAGCATAAACTCTTAGTACTAGAGTTGTTTGCTATACTTTAGAATGAAAATCTATAGTTAAGCATCATCATTATTTTAAGTAAAGATCTGCGGCACATCTGAAGCTCAAGTAAAAAATTCATTTAACTCTAAGTTTCCTTAAAACAAATTTTATCTGATAACCATAATTTACCGTAAAAAAT
Organism: Agrypnus murinus; assembly: GCA_929113105.1. Lineage (NCBI taxonomy): Eukaryota > Metazoa > Arthropoda > Insecta > Coleoptera > Elateridae > Agrypnus > Agrypnus murinus. Next base: position 77,051,262 of record OV816024.1, read on the forward strand.
AACAACAAAAATGTGGTTAGCATTCCGCAACTTCGCATTTTTGTTCTTTAAGCAGTTTCAATTCTAAATTACAAGTTCTCGTAGGTCGTACAGAATATCAATTAAGAAAAATCTTGAATTTCCAGTTTAATGTATTTTAAGGTTTGGTCATGGTTTAGAGTAGTATAAGGCAGGTAGGGAAAAAAATGGTAATGAAGTATACAGTAGAAAATAAATTCCGTAAGAGAAAATGATGGCAATAAATATATTCAATATAGTAAGAAAATGAATCCATTTAGATTATCGGACGACCAATTTAAAGCAATACCGTAGTTAGTTTCAGCCATTTTTCGCAGCCGGTGTATAAGTTTGCATATCGGCCGGAGCGAGGCTCGCCGCCCGCTTTATTAAGACTCGTCCTGTCTTCTTATCTAAACCTGTATTACCAGTTTTACATTGGCGTAGTCTGGTACATATATTAAGTTTAATACCTGAAATAAATTATTATTTGCCATACTTATTAATCTGCCATATAGAAAGATTTATGTATTAAAACCATTGCTTTCTCTCTTCTGGTAAAAATCCATATACAATTTCGGATTATCATATTTTTATTACGTAATCAAGTTACGCCATTGATACAAAAAAGAAACAGAAACTGAAAAAGAAAGCCAGTCTAATCTTTGTTACATTTCACATTCGTGCGTTTTGTCTTTATCTGCAAGAAATATAATACCGCTGGAAAATTCGGTTCACGAGCGAAACTGGACTGCAGGGAAATAAGCCCTATCTTGCATACGAATGTTAAAAGATGCAAAGTAATGTAGATAGGAGGCACTGAAGATTCTGCATACTTTAGAATGCATGAATTTATGTAATTTAAATTCTGATCTTTCCTTTGTGCTCCAAAAGCATTTTATCAATGTTGATATATTTTCCGAGAAGTGGGGAAAACTTACATAACATTTCTTGTTGGGAATTCCATAATGTATGATTTGTTTGGGATGCTGTTTTCACTATACACTTTTTGATTTATGAAGTTTATACAAAACCTTATTTTCAAGATTTTCAAAAACGAATTCTTCTTATTTTATCACTTAACCTATCGAACTCCAAAACTAAAAAAATTAGAAGCAAATAAAATTCAATAAATACCTACTTACAAAATTAAGTTCTCAGAGTTGTTGAAATGCTAATTACCTTGAATAGAGATAGAACATTCAATTACTTTTAAAATTAATCGCAGTAATAACCATATGAGTTTCACTAAATAAATTGTATGACTTTGCGAGTTCTTTTACTTCCTTTTTACAATTTATAGCCAAGACATAGAGTGCATTATTCTGGCCAGTGTAAGTTGCCAAGAAAGACAATTATGTATATGAGTGCGTCGAATGCTTACGTAAAAGCTAAAAAGGAATTTCTTAAAAGCTGCAATTGGATAAACTGGTAGGAGTCACAGTTTGGCACATACTACAGCAATAAAACAGTAAATTCACGTGAACAACCACTTGAATGGGAAATGGAAATGCATACAAGCAAAAGAGGTTATAAATTGCACCGACCGATTGTAAGCTGAACCTATTCTCTAGTGTAAATTCAGATGCTATAAAATTTGAATTAGGAAAGAAGATTCAAAATACTGTTTTGGTATTTCAAACTCGCCTATTAATTTAGTGATAAAGAAGAAGGAACTAAAAACTGAAATTAAAAAATTGTTACCTCATAATTACAGTCGAGATACAATGCAGTAATAGTAGATTGTTTTATTAGGATTAAAGGTGCCCCTTTTTTTGACGAGCAAATTTTGCAGTTGCGAGGCGAAGCGTAGCGAAGCCGAGCGGATGCTTAATTGCGAGTCACAAAAAGGCACCTTTAATCCGAATGAAACATGCTACTTTTTCTCCAACCGAAATCACCCATTGAACTATTAATTTGTGTTTTGAACAAAATTATTCAAACTACATTGGGATAATAAAGCAAAGTAGGTATCGATGTGTAGTCATGGACACTTTGTCAAACATTGGTCGCCATTTAGCTAATTGAGTTCATTTGTGATTGTTTGTGGTCTAATTTGTTGAAAACTGTGTAAAAATGGAATCTGATGAAGATTTAGGTGTACCTAGGGAGATACTGGAGTGTGCGAAAGAGGTTTCTTTGAATCTTCTCCCTAAGAAATCTCGAGAAATTTATGAATTTGCGTATCGACGTTTTATGGATTGGTGCAAAAAAAAACATTCAGTTGTATTCAGAAGATGTACTGATGGTGTATTTCTCAAACTTAGCAAATAAAATAAAGCCGTCAACGCTTTGGTCACAATATTCAATGTTGCGGTCAACGTTGGATGTAAAGAACGGGATTGATATGAGTAAATATTCAAAGCTACGTGCTTTTCTCAAGAGACAAAATGAGGGATATTCATCAAAAAAATCGCGAGTATTTACAAAGGAGCAAGTTGACCGCTTTTTGAATAGTGCACCTGATAATTTATATTTGATGATGAAGGTAAACGCTTTCAAAATGAAAGAACAAAATTCCTAAAAAGCTTTTTTATAGGTTGTCCTAATATTGGGGGTTGCAGGCGCATGCCGCTCTGATGAATTAGTCAATCTAACAATTGATAATGTTGAAGATGTGAAATCCGCTTTAATTATCAAAATTCCCACTACCAAAACCAAGAGACCACGATCTTTTACTGTGCTGGGAGAAAATTATTTAACTTTATATCGAAAATATGTTGCTCTACGTCCATCCGGATTGGTAGAACGTCGGTTATTTCTCAGATACGTTAGTGGAAAGTGTCATCGAATGGTGGTCGGTATTCATAAAATCAGTGCCGTCTCGCAAGAAGTAGCAAAATTTTTGAACCTGGACAACTGGAAAGAGTACACGGGACACGCATTACGACGAACGTCTGCTACTCTTTTAATTGACGGCGGTGGTGACCTCACTTGTCTAAAAAGACACGGAGGATGGAGATCGAGCACTGTGGCGGAAGGCTACATCGAAGACTCACTTTTGAATAAAGAAAATTTTGCGAAAAGAATGCTGCAGGTTGATAGTGGTAATAATAATGATAAACCAAGCACCACTGTCATTTCTAATGACACAGCATCGGAAAATAATATAATTGTTAGTGAAAACGTGTTGGACTGTGTTAAGAATTGTTCCAAGAATGAAGGTGCTGGAAGTTCCAGTGGATTATTTAATTTTAATACCTGTTCAAACTGTGTATTCAATATCAGTGTGAATAAACATCAATTGTAAAGATTGTTGAATAAACTTGTTCAGATTAAAAGTACCAAGTTTTAATTTAAATCAACACTTTTAATACTAGGATTAAAAGTGACAACTTTAGCTCCTAGGATTAAAAGTGAATACTTTTGTTGCTAAGATACCAATTTTTGTTTACTGTATGGAAAATGTCAACCTTAGAGCCTCCTGACAGTCGTAAAATGTCATACTTTTGTAACGGTTGGAGAAAAACAGTAATACGTCTCCTAATATGCGCCCGGTGTCTTATAAAACGGTACAATTTAGAACCTTCAGGCAAATAAATAAAACCTCATAGCATAATCAAGCGCAATCGAAAAGCTTGTAATAAAAGGGGTATATATGCAGGTTGATTCAAATTCGATGCTCACTCGGGAACCGTAAGAGATACGGGAATAGTTAAAATGAAGCAAAATTGCCAAATGTAATGACCAATAATATGGCATCAAAAATCCAAAATATTTCCTTTAGTTTTTGAGATATTCGAAAAAAAAAATCTTTAGTTTCTAAATTTTTCTAATTATTTTTGACTCATTATTAAACCTATTAAAAAATAAAGGGCAAAATAGAACAATACCAAATTTGAATCAGCCTGTATAATACGAAATCGCTTCTAAAATATCAAATCTTGGCTCGTTAATATCACTTATCTTGCTGAAATTTTGTAGACTCCTATAAGGTATTCCAAATGTCTTAATTTTACTTAAGGGTCCACGCAGAGATTCTTCAAAGATTCATTTTTATAGTTATTTTGAGGACCAGTCATCCCTGGAGTTGTTTGCCATATTGAATCTAGGTTTCGGCGTTCATTGTACCATTGTATCAAAAAGGTTTTTTCGTATTTATCTCGATGATTGCTAATAACAGGTCAGTTAAGTTTGAAAAATTAATGTGGCCATTCTTTTAGTACATACATAAGTAGTATTGAAAAAACCGAGATGCAAGTTTTTGGAGTCAACGTTTACTCGAAGTGAAGGTGAAGAAAAGAAATGCAGACTCGAGTTCCATAAATATGACAAATCTTTTGAGCTAGCTGGTTCCCAAGATTAACAAAAAAGGGCTTCGGTATACTAAAGGATAAGACCTGGTGTCTTGAACTTTTCTGGATATTTTAGAAAAAGCGACATACGAATACGACCGAAGCCAGGGACGCGGGGTAAAAGTAAATTTTCAAAACCTGAGAATTACGTGCTACCACTGTCATAAAATAGTAGGACAAGATTGTTTAGTTGTGTAAATCTTTAAAGATTTAATATGACATAACCATGAATGAAATGTTATAACACATAAAAATCCCGATAATAATAAAAACGAAATAATGAAAATATATGACTATTTAATGAAAACACTGTTCTCTTTTTTATGATAGACCATCTTTGACATGCAACTTACTCATGCAAGGTGAATACGTAGGTGAAGAATAAGAGTCAATGGAGTACACTTTATCATAGAAATTCTTAAATGTTTTAAAAGTCAGCCAATTTATTTTTACATTGTATGATAATATCTCATTCTGAGCATCCACTTCGTATACTATGTTTTTTAAAGATAGGATATTCTCTTCTTACTTTCATTAAACCTAACAATAATGTACGTAACTGCAGCAGTAAATTAATGCAAAGGGGAAATTATGGATGGGTTAGCTCGCAACCAAAGCTTAGGAGCAAATATTAACATTTGGTAGAGTACCCTTAGCAATAATTCACTAAACTCAAGTGCAGAAAGTTTAACGAAAATCGAAGTTATTTTTTTATTAGATTTGCAGAATTGAATTTGCTTACCCAACTAGCATGATATTCGTAGAGTAAGAAAATACCCAGTTTTCAGTCATGGATTAAATTGCCGAAATAAATAAAGCACCTTTACCACAACTGCTTCAAATTTCAATGTTTACAGATATGTTTGTGGTCTAAAAACTATTATGCTGATATATTCCCATTACTGTTCTTCATAAAAGTACTTTTTGATTTAATACCTTCACCCTATATTTTGAAGTCACTCCAAGAATTTACTTGCTACTATAGTTATTTTCATTACAACTGCGCGGTCAGTCAATTTCTAGGCTTGAGGTTGAGACTAATTAAAGCACTCTGCTGACGCGTCGTGCTTCAATAAAAAGAGGCTAAGAGCCTGAAAATTGAGAGTGCACGCATATCAAATATTTTGTATATTTGTTTACATAAAACTGTAACACGCTGTCCTGCGTGAGCGACTTCTTGCTGGCGAAGCGAGTGGAGCGGCCGGCGCAAATTTATCAACACCAAGCAAACAATGCAGGTTTCCTACGTGAGGTCGCGTTGCCCGGAACTTCAGGCGGTGGATGCGATCAAATTATTTGATATTTCCGCCTCCACCGCGTTAGCCGCATCTAAATTGTCGGCATAGCAGGTAATGTTTTGTTAGATTAAGTTTAATTTTAAAACGGAAAACCAATAATAAAATTATTACTTTTGAAATAATTGTGAAATAAATTTGAAAATTGTATTAATATATTAAATAAATGAAAGTTTTCCAAAGAACCCCGCAGAGTTCTGGAAAATGGATTTCACCAAATTGCTCTGAAACGTTGAAAGATAGTTTTCGATGTGTAGATCAAAAGTGTCAACGGACACAAAGTCCAAAAACCTATAGTTTTAGAATTACAGCCGTTTAAAGATGGCAATTTTTGCACCCGGTAGAATCCTTATGGGAAATGGTTCTCGGCTAAAATTCGTGAAACCTTGGTAAATGGTGGTTCCTAATGTGTAGATCAAAAGTGTCACTGGACAGAAAGTCTAATAAATTATAGTTTTCGAATTAGACCAGTTTGAAGCTGGCAATTTTTAAATTGCATCCCGCTCAATCGTTATGGGAAATGGCTCTGGGCCAAAATTCTTGAAACTTTGGTAAACACCAAGCAATTATAGATTTTGAATTACAGCTATTTGAAGTAGACAATTCTTGCAATATTCAACTTCAAACGGCTGTAATTCACAAACTACAGTTTTCTGGACTGTGTGCCCATTGACACTTTTGATCTACACCTCGAAAACTCTCGAAAAAAGCACAATTTCAGAACAATCTGGTGAAAGCCATTTTCCATAAGGATTATGCGGGGTCCTTTTATCCTCTCCAAATAAACAATATTTGTTCCTCCAGCCTATTTTTACCAGACTAGGGACCATAGTTTTTTATTCTTTTCGCGCGATTTGCGATTACGAAAATGTGCTACGTAGGACACTCTCAATTCGCTTCGTCCGCACCGCCATTCGCTCGCTTCGCCCGTGTCGTCCGCTCCGCCACATTGGTCGTCCACCCAGGACAACGTGTTAGAAGCATTAAATTATTGTAGATTACGAGGTTAACTTTAAAGTATTGTCAAATCAGGTATATAAGCGAAAAAGTTTACATAAACATTTAAATCGGTGAAATTTCCAGTTTAATGATCTAGAAAGGAACAAGTTTGAAAGTGGCTATTAAAGTTTTAATTTCCCCTGTCTTACAATAGCATGAATGGAAGGAAGTTTTGCAATACAAATACCAAATAGAACGAATTAACTGCCGTCTGAAATAAAACTATTGAACAAATACAAATTAAGATTTAATTTAATAGTGCTATAATTTGAAGACAAAAAAATTACAGTCTATTTTCATTCACATTTCACGAATGTATGGATTGCCTTGGTAAAGAATGCGATATAATCTGAGTAATTATACGCTTTCTATATAAATGCTAACCTGATGAATCGAACTCTACAACAATCTATGGACAATATAGAATTTAGGAACTAGATGATTAACGTTTGAGTTGCGCTAACATTTATAATTTTTGCTGTCAGGATAAATCTTTCGGTGGTGCTCGACTACTTGCAATAAGTACTAACGTTGCGGCACGTTTTTTGCCACGTAGCGACTGTACTTTTCAATGACAGTTCAGCCTGATCAATGACAACTCTCCTACGCACTGTTTCCAGATCTTCCTGGCAAACTCACTAAATATGCCAAATATCGGAGTCCACATTAAGAAATCCACGTGGAAATTCAGTTATTCCAGTAATTTAATAGATTTTACTGAAATAAAGTCTTCAACCTTCTTTTCCTCTTTTCACCAGATTTCACAGTTCGAACTCCAGAAATTCTTCTCGTACAGTTTGTCCTTCTTTTTGTCACTAGCTGCGGTATTGTTGTGTCAACTTGACTGCCGAATATAGCTAGACTAACTAATTCTTGGATAAATAGAACAAATATTAAAGAAATTTGACTTGAAAACCTATTGCAGAAGAATATCAGGAGATAATATTCCCATACAAACTTGCTGTTTTATAAACGATGCTGAAATAACAACTGTTTGGTAAGTTTTTGTTTCTAGATTATAAGAAGTAATGCCATACTTCAAGATTCTACAGAATACAGCCGCAGATTACGCTTCGCCTTTATTAACTAGTAATTTAGCTACTGTAAGTAACTTAAAAACCCCTTTCCCAGACAAAATTACAAGCAGCCAATCAATTTTCCTTTACTAGTTAGATCAGTAATAAACTTGACATCCCAATGAACGATCAAAAATACTCCGAAATCTTTATTTTATCTGTGATGCCATTCTTCTCGGTGCTTTATTCTCTGTCTACGAATTGAGGTACGACTAACGGCGAGATTATCGATACCGTGACCCAGTCCTAGCAGTTTCGGCAAGGTAGAGGCTCTATACCTTCGTTCGTACTAAAGGTCATACAAGTCTGGAGTAACAAGAACTTGCCTACACCGCACTTGTTACAGAGCTCGAAGGTGTGGGGTGTTCGGAAGCTAGTCACTTTCCCACAATATGTATAATCAAGACTGAACTTTAACGGTGTCGAGTTACCAGTAAGTGGTCATATATTTAACTAATATTCTGCCATGGTAAATGGCAAGATAGTCATTTTTTTGTAAACTTAAACATAAGGACTCTTTAGTAAGAAGAAAGAAAAACTATCATGACACAATGAGTGGAGTTACCGCCTGATTGATATTTATGTAAAGATGATTAACAATGGGAAGGATCTATTGGTTTCAGTCCAAAGAGTTTCTTTCTTTTTCTAGGCGGTTTTAAATCGCTGTTTTGTCAGCTTGCGACTTTCCAAAATTGTCATACAAGAGAGGATTTCATTTTTTGTAGCTTTCATTGCTTTGCAATATCTAGACCAGCGGTTTCCAAGCGTTTTCGTTCGCGGACTGCTAAACGACGTAGCATTTGCATGCGGACCGGTAAGGTAAAAAATCATTTCGAGAAATAAATCTTATAATGATAAATTTACTTTTACAGTGTACAAGAACAATATAAAATAAATAAATATCCATTCTTTATAATAACAAAAGCCGGTTTTCGTACCCCATCCGCTTCCCGCATACGAAACCTCGAACGACCAAAACGGGAACCGGCCCAGAATCGGCGGGTACCGAGAAGACGGAGTTTTTCTCTTTTTGCTAAACGTACGCTAGCAAACGATCGCAGGGCGGGGTGCGACACCGAAGACCATAACCGGGTTCTAGACACATAGGACGGCCCATCGTTCAAAATCAGAAGCCGATATCTCGACACGGAGCGGAAATATAACCGAAATATGGCGAAGTGGCGAGAGGGTTTCGGGAACGGCGGTCAAAAACGGGAGTGGGTTCAAACGATCCCGCAGGCAATCATATAAGACCTCCAGATGTGGTTTCGCCTTAGGAGCCTGATTAGGCTGGTGGCGGCGATATACCTTAGCACGATTCTCGGGTGAAAAATAAATAAAAAATTTCGAGAGTTTTTCGGCTGTAACTTTTGTCTTATGGTTTTGCACGGCATTTCACGGGGAAGCCTTTTGAGATTACCCGTCGTCTGACGGCAAGATAGTCTTTATGTTCCGCCACTTTCCGGTATACCGTCTCTCGAAAACTGGCGGAACTCCCTAGAGCGGAGAAACGGAAAAACTAATAGTTGCACCGCCCGTACACATGTTCGACCGCCCCCAAAAACCCCATTACACCCCAAAGATTCCGCGGTCATTTTGTCGCCTCCGCCTAAACGGTGTACCGAAAACTTTAAATCTGAGACGGAAACTACCCAACGCATCGACACACAAAAAACGGTCCCGATCGAAACAAGTCTTGCGGCCTCTTGAAACCGCAAAACCCGGATTTTGATCATTCGCGTTAATCGGGGACGCAAGACAAAAATTCTTTCAGTTCTGGTATGACTATAACCGTTCGCGCCAAATCCGCTTAAAAACCATAAAATGGAATATCTTCCTTATTACCTATTACTGGATATTACCTCACCACATAGGTACGGATCCAGCGCGTTATATACCACGTTTGTATGTATACATAGCGCTGCTCCGTATAAAAGTCAGTTTACTCTTGGTCAACTCCGATAAACTATTTGACCATACGTTAGCTCCAGGATAACACAAATTAAAAAATTCTTTCAGTAAAATTTTGAAAATACTGTTATTTCTCTGCGGACCGGCAAAGATTTCTGACGGACCGGCGGTTGGGAAACGCTAATCTAGACAGATTTGTAATAAAGCAGTTTACCTCTGAATGAGGAGGAGAGATAAATATAGAGCTTTCAAAAGAAAAACAATTAATGTAGCTAAATTACCATTTGTTTGCAGACTTCTTATTATTGATTGTATACAAAAGGTTTAGTACCTTACATTTTAATCCAAACCTCTGATTACTTGGTACCTATGGGATTTTGTCCAGGTGAATTTTTGCTTATCTTATTATGCACTACAGCATAAAATTTTTGATTGATTAAATCCTTTCTGATTTACGGTATAACCATGATAATCATAAAAAAATTAATATTCAGAACTATCATTGTAATGCTGAGTATATTGATACACGTAAAATAATTTTAATAAATGGATTAATGTAATTATGACCCATCTTTTGTGGCTCTAGTAATGTTCTTCTATCCAGAAAAACACTCACTTTTTCTCTATTTCTCTTGTTATTCTCGTTAAGACAATCTGGTGAAATAGTTAAAAACATTAAATTTTCTTTTTTCCATTATCAATTGAAATCGATAACAATTATTACCTATGTCTATAAAGCTTGCCTATGTACAATAAGTAAAATAAAAATTAACTATTAATAATAATTAGCTAACGTCTTCTCTATTCCATCCGCTCAAAGTAAATCAATATAAGTTTCGAAGCATGCCGGACACAATATCGAAAATGTCCCGGCCAAGAATGTGCCTTCGATTTTATCTAACCTAGCAGCCATAAAGGAACGGATCTTTCTTTGTATCGTTCCATGCAAGCCATAGTTTAGAACACAGGGATTACATTCTTGTTTGGTTACATCAGTTATAAGCATTTTGGTAGCTTCAAAGTGTAATAAGCTGAATAAACATAATATATTAACTGTCACTTTTTACATTTAGGATTTAAATTTAGATTATTAATGGGTTTTATAATAGATACTAACAATACTAATTGATCCACTATACCTGAAAAACACTTTTAGAAGAACACTTATGAATGAAGAAAAAAGTTAAATACAGGATTCGTAAATGTTTAATTTAAATTTCAAGAAATCCGCCATATTTTATCGATTTTAAATATTTACAGAATTCTTAAAAATCTAATTATAGATTATGAGTTAATATCAGTCTTTTCCAAAAATTAAACATAATTTTAACTAGAAAACAACGAAAATAAAGAGGATCCAGTTAAAGCATGGAACATATCTACGAAAAAGAAAATAAACATTGAAACGGTATAAACAAAAAGGGTGTGTTAAAATATTTACGATAATTACAGACTTAGAATACATAAGCTTTAATCTGTTTGATTTAAAAACATATAAACAATAATAGACTAACAAGCTTTTTAACTGTGGCGGCTTTAGAAGAAAGCGTCTTGTGTATACTAGTTACATTTTATGTTATGTAATCTAAAAACAATCTGGAATAAAATACGGAAATTTTTGCAAGATGGCAGGTGGGTTGGTATTGGTATGTTATTGGAAAATAGTTCAAAGGTTTCTGTATTATTTAAAGTTCTATTTCTTAATGTGATTCATAAAAATGCACACAATTCTATGTATTTTCTATTATTTTTTATTTTATCTTATTCAAATAACCCATGTTTAATAAATTCTGTAATTACTATAAATGTTTCTGTAGGTTTGTTAATAAAAATTGGATTTGAACACCATGTACTATCATCAAGTTTAGAAAACTTACCGTTGGGAAATTTTCTCTTATTGACTTCTTCACACTTACTAAACTGAGACCTGAATATTGACTTCGCATCACGTACAATATTTGGGAGCACTTGAAGCAATTCTTAAGGGTATAGCTGCAGAATTGCAACCGTAAACAAAACGGCCTTAATAAAAATGTATAGCGATCAAAACGTTCGCAACCTTTGTTCTTTATCCTTTTCATATTAAGCTTATGAACGCAATTTTTTAATAAGAAATTATAACTTATTAAAAATTAATAAAGGAATTCTGGTTTATATGAATAAAGTTCGTAAAATAGTTTTGAAACAAAGACAACGTGAAAAGTATTCGCAAAAGACTAAACTCTCCTGCTCAATTTCAGGTCCGACCCAAAGCACGTTATTTAATCCCAAACCAATCTTTTACCCTGCACACGCTTTCACACTTACGCCAAGATCTTTGCCTTAAATTTGTCTGAATAAGAAAATATTATCTTTCTGAACAAAACTTCCCCAGTTTTCAAGGCTTTTCTGTGGAAAACGCGTTGTAAATATTTATCAAGTTTTATATTGCTGTAATATTTTGTTAGTAGGTAGTTATCTCTAAAATAATTGTTAGTTATCTTCAGAAGGTGGTTTTGCTTAAAGTCGTTAATTCATACTACCAGTTAACCACAAAAAATATACAGTAGGGTAGAAGGTTCTGGTAAGACCGTTCTGTATAATAAATGGTAAAACTGAGATAGACGTTATTTATGAAATGAAAAATACTTGCAAAATGTTGCTGCTTCATATAAGGTACATACCTTATATAGTATGAGGAGCGTATGAAAAAGGAATATTAAATGAAAAATTAACTAACCACAAGGATTCTAAAGTAACAGTTAACTGCACATCCTTGTTTACCTTTTATCGTGCGTTTTTACAATGGGCTTGTGATAGTTATAAAAGGATATACTATAAATATTATTATATGGCGTTTGAACTTACTATTTCAGATACTAGCCTCTAGATGAATTTTATATAAAAAGTGGACATATTTCGCCAATATGCAGCCTATACTCAAGTGCAAACTAGTACAGACATTTACAAGAATAGTGTGCAATGTCCTTCTATAAAAAGATTTTCGTAGAAATCTCTCCCCCTTTGTGATGATTATGTATGAGCTCTCTCATTTGATTCGCCCCTTTTCAGGATATCTCAAAGTAAAGCATTTTTATTTTCTGCTCAATATACACCGTGTCTGCTTAAGTTCGCACCATATGGAAAACTTTTTTATTATTAATTTTACGAAAAAAAGTTATTCTTCATAAAAAGTTCTGCATGTCCTAAAATCTAAAGTACAATCATCAGCTATCAAATTTTTTCAGTCGTATACGAGGTTTATCAAAAAATATTAATTTTGTCCAACAGTAAAGTAAATTTATTTTTGAAAATATCGGAAACTTTTATCTGTTATCTCTTTATTCGTTACAAATTTGATAACCTTTACGTCTCTTAACCTCTATGTTGCATTATTTTGATGATGCATTAAAATAAATGATACATAAGAAAATAATTTATTTTACAATAATTATCAACTACATTAAATACAGTGCTAATAATGTTAATTGCGTAAGAAACGTGTAATACCTAGCTTATCATCAATTCACTATTGCTTCAACGTTTCCGCCTTCTCTTACAATACAGGTTTCCGTTCTAGATGAAAATTCCCTCAATACATTTCTAATTATATTCGGAGTTACACCCTGAATTGTTTCCGTAATAATTGTTTCCAAATATTCTACGTTTGTGAATGGCCTGTGTTGATATACCCTTTCTTTTAAGTAACCCCATAAGAAAAAATCTAATGGGGTTAAATCTGGCGACCTAGCTGGCCAAAAAATATCGGAATATCTATGAATTAATCTTCCATTAAAGATATTTTCAAGGTATTGCCTTACTTCCAGCGTACTATGACATGTTGCGCCGTCCTGCTGGTACCATACCTGTTGCCGTTCATGTCTTGGAAGATCACGAAGAAAATCATGCAATTGATTTTGTAAAAAATTTAGATATCGTTGAGAAGTCATAGATTGTCGAAAAAAAGGGGCCAATTATTTTATCCTTGTAAATGCCGCACCAAACGTTAGTTTTAAAATAATATTGATCGCGAGTTTTAATCGTAAAGTGAGGATTGGAGCAAAAAAGGATCGTCTTCTAGCTTTCCTTGGATAAGAAAACAAAATTCTAGTCGTCTGTCGTAGTCTCCAGGTTTTAAAGTATGGATATATTGTGGTTTATATGGATGATCTTGTTCTCTTCAAAGATTTTTGCTATTGTATCTTTACCAATTTTATCTGGAAGCGAAGATGCCCTTTTTCGCAGAGACAATTTAGGGTTTTCCACTGCAGATAACATTACATTTAACTTCATCTCCTCACTTGCAACAGGTTTTCGACGTTTGTTTGTGAATTTATTATTAACATCTCCACATGATTTGAATTTTTCCATAATTCTCATTACTGATGTATGGTGTATGTTTTTCTCTGGATGTCTGTTGTTAAATATTTCAGCTGCTTCACGATAAGATTTATAATTATCACCTACGATTAACACAATTTCTACTTTTTCTTCCACACTAAATATAACCGGCATGTTAACCAATTTTATTTTACGTTCACTGTCAAACAATTTTTTGCTATCAAGAAATCATTTGTTTATCAATGCCTCCTAGATTTCACGTAACTACAGTTAAACTTACATTTGCATTGTTATTGTAGATAAAAAAGAAAAAAAGGTTTTTTCCATGTAATTGGATGTAATTGCATATTTGAACGTAGTTTTTAGTTATGATAAACTTTTCTTAATAACAATTTTCGATATTGTCAAAAATAAAGGTAATTTACTCTTGAACCAAATTAATATTTTTTGGGAAACCTCGTATACGACTGAAAAAATTTGATATCTGATGATTGTATTTTAGATTTTAGAACATGCAGAACTTTTTATGAAGCACAACTTTTTTTCGTAAAATTAATAATAAAAAAGTTTTCCATATGGTGCGAACTTAAGCAGACACGGTGTATAATAATTAAGCGTTTCGCCAAATGACGATTTGCCAACAACAAGGTTCTAGGTAATAACCTCTTATAGTATTATTAAAGTGTAAGTTACTTGCATAGTTGTCTTAGATTTCATTATAAAAACCAACTTCAACAATTGCACATAATGAATGAGAGTTTGTTGTCATATTACATAGTTTAGGTTTTAATAAAACATGTATTAATTTTTAACTTGAGACAATGTCTTGCCCTAATAATCTCCTAATATTTGCCGAAATCTGGCGAAAACTTCTTAAAATATCTATCCACAGTCAGAATATACAACTTTTATCTTTCTTGATATACATGTCTTCATTTGATCATTCAGAAATATTCAGAAAATCAATCAGTTGGATACAATCAATTTTTTCAGGACTCTTCTCCTTTTAGCATCTTGGCGATGTATTTTCTTATTTACGTAAGATATGATAAGAAACCACCCAACTTCACTCACCTTCCTCTCACTCACCACCCCCACCTTCCATACTCTCCAAGTTCCTTAAATATGCATCAACCCCCCTCCCATCGTGAAGTATCATTCGACTACAAATCACACAGTCCAATAGCCCAATACAACTATTTTAAGCGATCTGATCCCTACACCATGTTTCTGAACCCAAAAATAAAGCAAAAATACACATGTGACATAGGTGTCGACTCCCTTCGATGTTTACAAATTGAAAGGTAACAATCCCGGACCATTAACCTCTACATATGACTTTCAATGTTCGCAAGGTACTTGTACCACGGTACTGTCTCTCACTCTCTTCAACTTACGTGGAAAATTAAATGACTACTCTCAATGTCACAAGTCAAACTTCTGTTGATATGGTGACTTGTGGTGATATGGAGCTAAATGATATCTTAATTTGGATGAATCTTTGATAAATATTTAAGGCATTTTGGAAGGATAAGGAAGTATGGGTAAGTGATGAGGTTAGTTGTTTTGGGTGGCTCTTTTGGACTCCTTAAGTAACGGGGATTTAACGATGAACTACATGTGTGGACTTCTTTGATACTTTTTTTCAAGGAACATGCGGTAAGCAGAGTGGTGAGGTTGGTTGATGTTTTTGAACTTCTTAGGTCATGGGGCGTTTAATACTGTACATGTGGAACGTAGCTTTTTCCTTACTGGGGAATTTGCACGTCTATAACCCAATAAAGAGAAAGCCTTTAACCAATTCCATGGAAACGAATATCGTACAGTGCCCAATAAGTGGTTGTTGAAGTTTTGTACAATATAAGGTGAAAATAAAAAAACATGAGAGATATTAAAACTGTATTAAATGTATATTCTAATACGATACATGTTTACTGGAATTTTAAACTCTTTGAAGATGGTTTTTCAGTACAAGGTTTTTGCAAGTGGACATAGACTTCAAGCATCAAGAAATTGCCTGGAGATTCTGGAAGCTGGACGCCATTCTTATAGAAAACAACTGGAATCTTATGAGTGCAAACTACTAAACGAACCCACAAGAAATATTGATCCAGTTAGCATTCTCATGAGGAGGTTTAGAGGGCATTCTGAAAACAGCTATCTGCAAGTGCCACGAACAAGGCCATTGATATTAATGATAATTGGACCAATAATCAGCGTATTAACTAGTATATTAAAATATTTCCTAATCATCATCATCTTTAAGTTCTAATCAACCAGAAATAATCGATGTAATTCAAGATTTGTTTCAAATGCAAGCAATTATATAAAAGTGACTTATTTAGTGTACATGTTTGAGATCAGAGGGATCTACGAGTGTAAATATCGTTATACAAGGATACTTTGGAAAGTTTCCGGAAACAACACTAGGGGATGACTTTTCTCCAAATATTTGTATGTGGTTGGGTTAGCACTCTTTAATATGAATTGACTGTTGGCATCCAATCGATCCGCCAGGCAGTTTTTTTGAGAATAATTCAAATCAAACAACTTTTTGCGTTTTCAGTTATGGATAAAAATACAATTCGAAATTTGGGCGAACATCCAATCTTTGCATTTGGAAGGAAGAACCGTATCGGAAATTAAATGCTGTTCCTAGAAATTCATTCGCCTTCATTTTTCATAATAAGATGGATTTCATATATAAGATGGATGCCGTATATGCTCAATCCAGAACAGAAACGCATTCGAGCACGAACTTCAGCCATTTATTTTGAAGTGTTTCAGAAGAATGCAAAGAATCTCAAGAAACAATTTGTGACCTTTCTTTAGTATTATTAATGATAAAGCTGTAGTTTAAAAATATGGCGGAAATAACTTTATTCCTTGGAAGCTTCTTAGTTTAGGTGAAAGATATCGAGAGTTTTTGTTGTTTGGCAGCTCTGCAGGTTGGATGACACTATATAAAATAAAGAATCCCAATTCGATACCTTTCTTGCTCGCTCCGTAATATGGGCGGCAAAAATGGTTATTTCCTAGACATCCGCTTGCAGGTGTATTCTGGCTCAAAAATAGTCTATATAGTATTAAAGACATTAAGTTCTGTTGTTCAAATTCCATACATGTTCCTAAATATGAAATTGAAACTTGACAAACTGTGGAACGTTTTATGCATACTAGTGTTACAAAAACCTTTTTACACGCTTGCATGATGGATAATGTTGAGGTATTTACCCTAATGCACCTTTCAGTGTCTAAAACACACACAGGGAAACTAACAAAAATATCTTTCAGGTATGTGACAAATTTTATTGACTTCCGAAACACGGACTTCTGCTACCATGTTGAAGCATGTGTACCATGTTTTGGGAAAAAGTGAAACACCATTTAAGGATAAATAAAACAGTTCGTGGGAAAATATGCAACGATAGCGAGTATGAAAATGGAGTTAAATAATGCAGAAACTGCAATAAAGTCTGGGAATTTTATTCTAGTATCATCCAAAGGTGGGATGAGAAGCATCGGAGAAGGAGAAGAGAGTGCATCGTTTAAAAAATAGACGATCTTGACAATGAAGTAACGGGATTGAAAATTTGAATAGATACAAAAATATTAAATACGTAATGGAAAAGGTATTTCTGCAGTAGATCGCAGAGCTATTTTAGAAATTCTTCCAATTCCATACAAACATTTAGTTCAAATAATTGCAAACAGAGTAATATATGTTTTTTCTACTCCAGCTTTTGAAAGTAGGCTTTTTCAGTTGTCATTAGAGAATTGAAAGTTGGCGAGAAAGTGGGTTTTCTGGGGAACAAGCAGAGTTGTCGCTTTTCTGCTTGTCTCACATGGCAACGAGGACAAAAGTTTTTTCCATTTGACCAAAGCGATCAACAACAATGGCAATTTTTTGTATTTCACCAAGCTGACGTAGGTTTATTTTACTATTGATTATTATGCCTTTTTTACCATTACATAACTCATGTGAATTACACAATGAGTTCTTAGCCAAACAGTCGTAGATAAAAAATCTTCTGGGTATTATTAGCGTAATGTGTCATTACCGCTATCAAGGGATAGCCAACTCCGCTTTGCGTCGCGCGTCTGTTTTCTCTCTTGTTCGGCAATCTATTCCTTTCCGCTCTAATAAAAACGCTAAAACCCGTGTCTGTGGTTGAACCCATTTTGTTTCAGTTTTCTCCCTTTGTGTGTTCCATTTGACATTATATTTTTTATATTAGAGTTTCATATTTTTACCGAGTTTTTTATTATTAATATAATGTAAAACAAATTAGTGGTTTAATTTGTGAAGTTTTGGAGTGCAATTTTATTTATTATTGATATTTTGATGTCTTGATTCTTTAGAACAGTAATAAACGACTTTTCGATCTGAATAAATCGTAATGAAATCTTTTAGATGGGTTCCTTTTGTTTATACATAGAGATATGCTGATATGAAAGTCGTGTACTTAATTGTATGCCATTATAGAATTCCAAGCTTTGATGCTTCTCCCTTTACTACATAAATCTGACAGCTATTCATATGTAATTGCTTATAAATCTAAAGGAAGTACAAAACCAGATTACACGTACATAGGTCTATATTCTGTTTTTGTGCATTTTCAATTCTGCAGCTTAATTCTATAAACAAAGTTTCATGATGACTTTGGGCTTGCTAGTTCTGGGATTCTCACTAATAAGAATTAATGCTTTGGTGGTGATACATACACGGTGATTCAGTACTCAATGATCGGACTTTGAGGATAAGCTTCTCTGGTTATTAGAAACATAAAACCTTAGTAACTTTTTTTGATTAAATGAACTTGAAAATTTCGAAAATTTTGACCGAAGTTTTCAGAAAAGTACGTATAATTGATGCAGGTCAGTGTTGTTAAGTCGAATAGAAATAAATGCAAGATCTTTAGAAATTGACACCATCAGCAAAAGCGTGACATCTGTTTAAATAAGCACAACAAGAATGCAAACGACGCACATTCCATTTTAGATGTTAAAACAAAACGATCTATTAATCCGGGGGATTCCCCTCTATTCTAATAGTAAACGCAGACAGAAATGACATCATTTTAATACAGACCCATTCAATGATATCATTAAATTCGATGTGTTATGCGTTAATAAACAGATATTACTTTTAATTAAGTAAAGACATGTTTAGCTAATTTGATCTATCCATCAATACGTATTGTTTTTTTATTGGAATTCTAGAATGTTTCATTATTAAAACCTGATTATTCTTTTTGATGTTTTAATTCAACGACCCTGAATGCTTGATGGATTTGTTTACATAGTCAAGTACAAGTACTGTTACGTTTTATTACTAAAAGCTGCAGTGTAAGGGGTTTGCAATTTGTTATCATTTGAGAAACCAAATATGTGTCACTATTACAGTACTATAATTTTTTATTCACAAACCTGCAGTATTGTATTACACATAGGGGTTAATGTGCCTATTAAAAGAATTTGAAATTGTCTTAGTAATCAGCAACAACACAAAACAAAAATACCATTTTTGAAACAATATCCATGGAGAGGTCGTTCTCAACATGCTTTGTTTATTTAATTCTGTTTATCTGTTGTTATTCTACGAAACACTTGGCCAAAATAAAGACATTTTTATTACTTTATTACGCTATCCTTGCACATTCTAGTAGTATTGAATATCTGCTTGAACTTTTAAAATATGTGTCATGTGCATTCATACTATTAAATTTGAAAACATTAGGCTGAACTTCGATGACGTTTTTCTCCAAAAGTATAGAAATACGAGAAAAATGGTATATAGGAATTTTCTTTCTTTAATGGTTATCTAACCACTGGCAAAGTCCGATTACTCCGTAATGACTCACCGTGTATACGATCCGTATCTCGCTTACGAGCTTGAACAAGCTGTGGAAACTGTTACATAGTATAAGTCCATTCAATGGTCATGTCGTGATAGCTTTTCTGATGTAGTATTTTCTGAAAATAGTAAACATTTAAAGTAATCCATAGTAAGCATAATATTTGGGAATAATCTCTATCCTCCCATTTCCTATATCAAACCTTAGATCTTAGCCATTTTGGTTTTCACATCTGCTTCTAATTGCCTTTTTAGAAATACCAATAACTTTCTACCACTAACACTTACCCTCTACCTTCACTCTACTTTTTTATTATATCATATTATTCGAACAATTTCCTATTCTTCATGCAACATCTACATAGCTAAATATACTTTTTTCAAAAATATCTACGTGTAGATAAAGATAAAAAATGCGTAAATGTGGTCCGCTTATAAATAATGTGATGATATTAATGTAAAAGAAAATTGCATAATTATACTTTAAAGAGATTTCATCTCGAAATTGAAGGCAATTTTCTAAGGAAATTTAGATAACATAAATTTATTTTTCAAACCCCGCATCCATTTTAAATATAAAACTTTCCCAGTTTAAAAGTCATTTTGTAACTTCGATTGTAAAGAAAAGGGTATACTTGAAGTAATAAAATCTTTGACGGATCATTGTTCACAATCTGCACACAAAGCGAACATTTTTAAGGAAAATCGATATAGCTCTTCATTAAGCTTGAACTTTACGTAAACGTGACATAAACGTCTCTATAAATAAACAAAAACAAACTAGACTCTATCCAATAAACGTTTGGAATTTCCGTTAGTTTGATAAAAAAACCTAATATAGCAAATCTTCAAACAGCCTACTCATTACAAAAAATCAACAACCCTTAGTATAACTCTCACGTTTCGCGATGTTATCCAATTCATGCCACGGAAGTGTAAGCCAGACACCCTCTTCACATTTTTCTACTGTTAGTTTGCTTCATTCATTT
Organism: Agrypnus murinus; assembly: GCA_929113105.1. NCBI lineage: Eukaryota > Metazoa > Arthropoda > Insecta > Coleoptera > Elateridae > Agrypnus > Agrypnus murinus. The sequence goes on from OV816024.1 coordinate 77,072,001, forward strand.
GCATGAACCTTTATTAAGCGGAGAGCTACTAAGCTGGTGCTGGAATAAGCTGGTTTAGCGGAATTTAGAAGCATCTCGCGGCATCCATTACACGTTATCAGTGTAATTCAGGGGATACTCCGTGATAGTTGTTGCCTAAATGGTTCCGGTAACAAGACTCCCTGCTACAAAAAGTAATTTTACCAACATGCATTGCTGATATTGTAGAATTTTAAAACACGAAAGAAACTCAATTTCACGTTGTAGGTGTACTCAACGAGTGTTACGAAATTAGCTCTACACGCGCGTTTTCTACTAAATTTTGGACGTTGTATTTTCTCTTCTGGGCAAACATTTACGTGCGAAATTACAAATGTAATTCCCAACACGTATATAGGAAAACTAGACACGGAATTTTCCACAAAATGTGTAATATACTTTGAATGTATATTTTTATATATAACAGAAATAATGATCGATAAGCTAATGTCGAAAATCTTAAGTTCACCCTCCTGTTTCTGCATGTTTACCCCTCGAAATTTATTCGAGCAATATGCTAGATTGCCTAAGTAAACAGTGTAGACTAATTTATTATTGCAGTCCTACAGAAAGGGTGAATGTTTAGAGGATTATCAGTAGATGTGTTGCAATTGCTTATGGTTATCATTCTGATATTCTATTTCTGACTCGGACAGTTTTTGCTTACTTATAAAATATGAAAATGCTATTCTAAACTGCTTAATGCATTTATTTGTACATATTGGTGCCAGAGATTGGATGTTTAAATGCATGTATCCCCTTGGGTGCCTAGATATACCTAGCTAGTGATATTATTTAATAACGCAAGTCTAGAAAGAAAGCGCCACATTGAGTTCATCCCAAAGAAACCAATAGAAATTAACCATGATCTATCTAATAGTGTTCTTAACCCTTCTCTATTTTGTTAGTTCTGCAGCTGTTTTGCATTTGTTTATTATTGGCTATAATAACATAATTTTGATAGAAAATTGAACTTGAAATATAGGAATTCTCCACTGGTGAGAGATGGATTGGAACAAAAAGAATGGAAAAGGATTTTTTAGTAAAGCGGAAGTTGATTGAAGCTTCTCAAGCTACCACAAGCTCAAACATATTGAACATTTGAAAATCAGCGCAATATTAAAGTGGCGCCCAACATGGGGTCAATATAAGTCAAATAAATACCCATAAGGCTGAAAGCTGATAACCCACCAATCCCAAAATGACTCACTTTTTAGTTGCTTGTTTGATTTCTTCACATTTTATAGGAATCTTCGCTTATGCTTGCTTATACCACGACATGATTACAAAACTATTATACCTAAATACCTAAAACTTGTAGGGCCAAGGAGGGGGAATGAGACGGATTTTAAAACATCCAGCTTTCTAAAGTTAACATTCTTAGGAAACGCTTTAAAACAATTTTATTCTTACATGAACTTGTTTTATCTTATCTATTTTTATCTAGCTCCGCTTTTACCTTTAGTTTAGGGTAAATATGAGACACTTTTAGGTAAAAATAAGACATGCTTTATTTTAGTGAATAAACTACAGATATGAGGTTAATTTTGAGACAGCTAAAAGAAGAAAAAATACTAAAGCAATTAGATTGTCTTATTTTAACAAGGCTTGAGATTCTGACCTTTTTATGCACATGTAAACAAAACCCAACTTGGAAACATTTTCAATTTTCCTGCAAGACCTTCTTCTGTTTCTTTAGATATTAGATACTGCAGTTTTCGTTCTTTTGTCTTCTTCTCAATTTTTCTTAACCTTCGACTTAGGTAACAAATTCTTGTCTATTTTATGTTTGTATATGTTACCTTTTTTTCTAAAATTAATAATAAATAAAATAAATTATTACTAAACAAACGATTGTCTCGTCTTTACCCTAAAACATGTTGTATCATTGTTGAACTTTCCTGTATTTCTGGATAGTCATTTAACAATGCGCAGAAACTATACGTCACCCTTTTTCTTCTATGTATGTCAATGTTTGCAGTCTTGAATTTATCACAACCACGAAAGCTTGGTTATAAATCAAATAAATTCAACAGATGTTGCAATAAATCGCAAAACTATTGCTGTTGTCGGATTTTGTGAACTCCGAAGGTAGTTATTTTAGAAAATTACTTATAGAGGGCAGTACAAGGTGTCTCCTTTTCAAGGCCCGGGCATGTAAAGCAAGCTTAGAAAGATAGGTCATCGCAATACCGCCATTTTCGTGCTCAGTAAAAGTTGCAATACGGCTGCTATTGAAGTTGAAACGATAGTCATATGAGGCACGTGACGTTCTAAAACGTTGAATTAACCCTTAGTACCAAGAAGTACATGCAACTGCAAACAAGTCGAGTTGCCAATTATTCCTATTTTCTGTTAATCAACTAAGCTTATTATTATCTTCCTAAGCTTGCTTACACATTTACTGACCTTGTCTGGTTTTTACCTTAAAAGTTTTTGGTGTCACATTTTTACCCCCCCCCTTTCCCCTACTCAAACTATACACAAAAAAATGTGCTCAAATGATTTTAGATGTAATGTATTGGTTAAGATATATACTATATTTCAGTACTCGAAAATTATTTTGGATCTTGCAATTGGCTTTGGTGTGAAACTTCACATTGAGCCTCCATCCAAGCGGAATAGTATCCAATTTTACTACAACAAATACAGCCATATCAATCAAGGCCTATTTAAAGTTAAGTGGCGCTTTTTGCAAATAAAATCATTCATGTTTGGGCTCATGTAAAAATGGAGAGAAAAAACAAAAAGTTTATTAGAATTTTGGAATTTACTAAATAACTACATCCATCGATCACCTTCAAATTATTGTCATTTGTTGTCACAAAAATCACGACGTAATAAGTACAATTGACAGGAGAGAAGTTATAAATTTTAACAACCGATCCGACTGTGCCTGTACTAGCCTGAATACAATCAGTGACTACAAGGTACTGTTACTAAGTACCTTTTCAAATTCAAGAAGGAATAAATAGGTCTGTCTACATTGATTCTGCAAAAGCTAATTGCCTGCTATACGTTTTAAATTAATTTCCGTAGTTAACAATCTCGTCAAGAATTGGCATTAGAAAGTAATAGCAACACATGCCCATAGTAAGCAAAACTCTCCAAATGCTACTGAAGGGAAGTAGGCAAAGTCTAAAATCGAATTTATCAAAAATAATTACTTAGCACCTATAGACTCTGTGGTAAGTTTGCGTCCTTAATTAGTCGTTTTAGTTCATTTTAATTGACTAGTGAATTTAATTAATCATATTAAAGTAAAATCTAGTGTATACCGCAGTAGGTTTGAAATTCTGCGATAAAAGAGTTATTTGTACTACAAGAGAAGAAAGAGAAGTGCAGTTTAAAGTGCAGCTCACATATAAGACAACTCTTCCGGTGTTGTACATATAATCTTCTGAGCTACCAAAAATATAAATACATAAGAATTTTACCAAAAGTATCTGATTTTATTATTAGATATCAAAATCAGCAATTAGTATAGTATACAGAACGCGTTGCTATGGCAGGCATAGAAAATCACTTTCTCTAGAAAGGAAAAACACAATTTTTCTTGAGATGAGGGAAAGCTTACTTTCTGGTATGGAGGTAGAAAAAAGTTATTTATAGATAAGAGAATGCAGGGAGGAAGCCAGTTTAGCTATAAAGATACTCGACAGTTAGGGAGACTTTGGTCAGAGGCTTTGCAGAATATGCGTACATTTGACCGAATTAGTGTTTCACATAATAAATATTCATTAGTGTTTTCCTCAAGATTTATTAAATACTAATCTACTAACATTCTAAAAGAACACTTCTAAATATTTCCTGCTCTTTAAGAACTCAATCGCCTGGGGAAACTCCAACCTCTATATAGTTAATTCGAACATGTTTCACTTCTTCTCAATAAGTGCTACTGATTTTGCATTAGTGTGGGCATTCAGCATTTTTCTTGGTAGGCTGCATTTACTGTAATGTATTATTAATCCTTTAAATTATTTTTATGTAATTCACATAATTTAGCATAAAGTACTTGTTCAAATAATATAAATAATTCAGAATTCATTATATATTTAAAATGCGTGTAAACTGGTTATCTTATGTCCATGCTTACCGAATTTTGCCTTTAGATATGCTTTCTACTCACCTTTCACCTTATATAAAGGAAATCGACTGAATAACGGGCCATTTATTACGTTCTCATTCAGAGATGAATTTTATATGTTTTATTATCTTATTTATTAACATTAGATCTTGATATCATAACATTTTTCTTGTTGCTCCTTTCGAAAATTCGTCTTAATATAAACATTAACGAGCATCTTATACATTGTACCTACCTACATTTAGACTATAATCATAAATAATTCTAAGAACTTCACTGATAAATGGAATGATTGCTGAAGAAAAATGTTTACTGAGTGACCTAAAAGTTCAGACCAATCCGTATCAGTAGAGCAGTAAAGTGTAAAAACAAACCGGTTAAGCGGTAAATTCTACATTCTTTACAGTTTGTCAAAATGTCCAGTGCATCTTTTTCCATTTACATAACATTTTCTTAATTTTTTGACTGTCACTGTCATTCAATAAATTCACCATGTTGGAATTTGTTTACACATAAAAACTCTTACACCAAGTATTAAAAGAATGGTAAAGAAATCTTGTGAATTGCAACATTTATAAGGATATAAATTCCGGGCGGTCCAAAATTGTGATTGTAGATGCATACTGTAATGTTGATAAAAATAAATTTAGTGTGCAATAAAGTAATTAATTAACATAACTAAATGTATGGAGAAACGTGTGTTGCTCAGGCCATATAGGGGTTTCAAAAACACAATATTGTGCATAAGTTACTTACTTGCAAACTTAGGCTTATATCTTGCCGTAATAAAATTCAGATTATATGCAACTAAAGTCTTAAAAATGCTCACAGTATGTTTGAATATTCACATAATTTAATGCTAAAACATTAAAATCTGCTACACTGTTTGTCGGCGTACTAAATTAAAAAACAAATGGCTCTATTAAATTGCATCTGTATATTTTTAAGTTGTTTTCCCATTTGCAATATACCTTACTTTTATTTTTCGATTATAAATGGCAGTTTAAATTCAAAACTGCAGTGAAAAGATATCCGCAGTGGTATACACTTTTATATTACCGTTTACTTCCACCTCCAAGATAAGAAAGGGGATTATAAATTCTATTTCATTTACATTCTGCGCCTGATCATATCCATATAGTAGCAAAAAAAAACATTTTGAACTTTAACATTTACTCATTTACATATCCTTTTTCTAACACACTAATAAAATTTGTCAAATTATAAACTAATAAATAAAAATAAACTTTATTGCCTAGCCTAGATTATACCATGGTGGTCCATTTGTACATAATCTACCGATCTATTGAACAGTTTTTCGCCTACCTTAAAGTACTGCTTGGTACTGTTACTTAATAAATCTTGAAAATTCCCACATTTTTTTTATTCATTTCGTGTAGGTGTTGGATTGCAAGTCTTGAAAATACGGGTTTACATTTACATTTACTTTAACATGTTCATGCACAACCAAAAACTACCTACTCTCAGTTAATTATTTTTTCATTAGTTAACATTAAGTACTCTAAAGCTCAAGAACGTCTGTTGGTGTAAAGATCTTTATTAGCCCAAATTAATTTACAACTGAAATTACTATAACAGAAAATACTTTTTGCTGTGGTGGGTTTTAATATCTTCATATTTTCTAGTATCTAGGGGGAAACATAAATGGTAACACCTGGTCGTTTATTAAGATTGGTTCATAAATTTGTTGTTGTCTTCATCAATCCTTCATTTTCTTCAATTCGCTTTTTCTTCTCTAGATATCTATGAATATTTTGATAAGACTAGAACATTGGTTTACCACACCGAAAGTCGTTTGTGTACAGTGTACAAATCTGATTCAAAATATACAAACTTTGAGTAAATTGTATACTGAAAAAGCATTGAGAAAGCCGAGAGGGGGGAGGTAAAGCAGAAATAATTAAAAACACGGAATAAATAGCTCCATTTCTTGCCTTTGATACTGTGAAAATAAGGGAACTGGTTATTCTCAAAGATTCAAGGTTATAGAAGTAGAGGCTGAGGTAGTGTCAGAGGTCATTAGTACTTATGTCACTGAAATTGTTGAGTTAGACGCATTTAATATTTTACCCCTCTCTACTCAACGATCTTTGTTTCTATATGTTTAATTGCTACCAAAAATGCTCAAAATAGTAATACTACAATTTTTTCCCAATAAATCATAAGCGGCAACCAACTCGAAAAAGTATATAAAACCTACCACAGTAGATAATGAATACAGGCGTCAGAAAAAGCATTTTTAAAGTTACAATAAAAAAGAAAAGAGGCATACATTACTTGAACACTTCTGTTAGTTAATTGCATATGAAAGAACAGAAGTGTAGAAAGCTAAGTGAGAAATGAGAAACAGGAAAGGAAGGCCTAAACAGACATCGAACAGGAATAAGCAAGGAGTTTAAAAGAAGCCTTAAATTACAGTATACCTTATTTAATTTTATTTGATAAGTGAAAGAAATATCATATATAATACACTATAATGAATATTTATGCAAATATATGTATACTAAATATTTTAAATAATTCTTGAATAGCAGAGCACTCGATCGCTTTATGTTGAAGTAAGGATACTAGTAGCTCTTTAAAACTGGTTCCAATGTCAGAAATGATTTTTTGACTAAACTAAGTCATCATTTGATATTTCAAGAATTCCCATTTGACCTGTAGAAAGTATCCAAATTATATTTGTAGAGAGACAGGCTTAACTATGCTATTAATTTGAGGAGCCCATGGTATGTATAATCTTCTACTTACTTTCCAGTTTCCAAGCAGTGAGTTAGAATTGTTACTTCTTTTGTAATCGAGGTGCAATTGAGATTCAATACTTGAAGCTAAAATTGTCTGTTGGTGTGACTTCAACACAAAAGCCGAAACTTGGTGGATTTTGTAGGTGACGACAGTTTATCCCAAGCAATTAATTTATTCATATCTATTCTCGATGTTGATTAGAATTGTTATGTATTTTATTCCTGATGTTAGATTCCTGAAATGTGAAAAGAAATACATTTGACATTAGTCGTCAATATAGGGATAGTTTGCGTGGCTTACCTACTGAAATTTGGATATTAGGAATCTATTGAGCAAGTGCATTTAGCTCGTATAAATGATACAGTGATATAGAAGCGTTTGGTCAGTGTCTAGTAATTGCGAGCCAGAGTTTTTGATTGATGAAGATAATGAAGATTCTACTGATATACTCTGAATATACCCTTCAGTGTGCCACTAAATTTGGTGCGGTAAATCTGTGGTTAAAATGAAATAAATCATAGTTTAAAATGTTTGAAATTTCCATTTCAGTTTCTTATGCTATAACGACCTGTTATTATCAGTAAGGAATTTAGAATCAAGTCGAGGGATACAATCGTGCTGCAAAAAGCTCATTTGTCGTCGATTTGTATCTTATTCCGTCCCAAAGAGACGAAGAAGGAACTGGGATCTATCTCACATTTGGATGAAAATGTACTTTATCTATTTTCTTGAAATAATCAAGGCAATCTGAATGATGAATGATCCAGGAAGGAACAACAAATAGTACATACCTACATAAAATGTAGGTCTGTGTATAATTTGTTAAGAACTACAACTCTACTAACTATAAACGTTAAACAAGCTTTCTATAATAATTTATTTATCTAATAAATCAATTGAGTTTGCAGTTTGTAGTTCAATCTAAATACCAATTTTATTTTCATAAATGTCTAATCTATAATAAATATGAATATTTCATGATTAATAAAACATATTTTATTTTAATTTGATATAATATATAGACACAATGTATGAATAAGAATTGTAGAAATGATTATTAATTAGTTTACAATAATAAGATAAATTAAAAGTATAAAAGAGAAATTCAATAAACCAGATATAAAAGGTCGTGCAACCTTATTGAAGTCAAATACGATAAATCTTTTCTTATTTTTTACGTTATAATTAGAAACGTTGTGTATTTATCACGATTATTTTTTTAAACTGTCTAATTAAGCAATATGCAGCAGATTTTATGGGGTAGATTGATATTTTTATCTTGTTAATTATTTTAGGTATAACGGGCAACCTCTAAATGTTTCTAAAAAGACTGCTCAGACTTTCATTATCGATTAAAATAGTTGTACTTTTTATCTTTTCCTTAATCGTTTGTCATTTAGATATCTTAATTTCCATGCCAGTGAAAGTTTAAATAAATTGTTAATATGTAGAAACATGTTAAAAACAAACTTTGATTTATTTCCATAATAACCATTATAATAATTCACATAATAACAATGAATAAATAACAGATAGTGTTACGCTATTCAAAATGTCACTGTTATCTAAGGTTATAATTCTACGTTATCTAAATGGATGTGAAAGAAGTACTGCAACAGATTTTTATAAAAGTATCATGCAATTTCCTCTAAATCTCCATATAGGTGCACCAAACTCATCGAAAACTCGATGAACTGTTGCCATTTCTGCAATCTTTATAACATCTGGATACAATCCTCTAGTATCCCTCTGCTGGATCTCTCGAAAATCTTCCAACATTCCTATCAAAATAGGTATTTGAAACGTATGGCTAAAGATTCAACGGTGTGTAACAAGAACTAGGTTAAAAAAATCTAAATGTGATATTCCTAAAACTCCAACGCTTTCAAATTGATTCTTTTTGTTTCATTTAGTTTTTTTTATTTTAGGCTTTTAGAACGAAAAACTGTAGCCTAGGATTTCTAAAGACCATTGTTATCAAATTAAACATGTATTTGAGAAACTTTTTATTTTTAATACAACTGAGAGCTTACTGTATCTATTATTTACTGTATTTAGCAATACACATGTTTTCTACAATGCCCATCATGTCCCTGGAAAAACTTTTACTGACTTTAATGTAAAAGAGGAAAATAATTATTGCCCTGTTGGTGCCTAACGTTTAATATTAGATACATCTAAAAAAGTCCATTTAATTTCCTAAAAAATTGGATACCTGGACAGGACTTCGTCAAGTAAGTGATCTCAATTTTCTACAACTTTGCAAAATAGGAAATTAATAGAAATACCTTGCTAATATGGTGTATTCGGAAGAACAAAACCTATTTTAAATTATTTTTATTATTAGACAAATGTCACACTGTCCATATCATTTATTTCATCTACTTTAATTTCATTAATTTGTTTGATCTTAATCTTAAGCTTTCCTTTTATGATTTTCCAATTATTGATTTCTGATACCTTATTCGTTATGTTCTTTTCATGATTGTACTTATACATATATACTTACTTACCTTATCTGGATATAGATGAATCATTCTCACGGATATGGCAGAACAATATAAAAAGAAATAGTAAGAACAGTGAGATTATAAAAACTTAATCAGAATTCTGTGGATTTGCAACTCTACGACGTGAACTACTTACTGCACGGAAATGTTACTGAAAGCGACTCTGGCAAATGGGTATTATCGCAGTTATAGAAAATATAATCAATTTGATACTTGTTTAATAACAGCCAATGTTTGTAATGTTTGTATGTATTAAACAAAGACAATCCAATTTTCATGCATAAATTACTTTGATTAAGTATTTGTAATCTTACTGCACAACTACATGTAGAATATACCTTACTTAAGCTTACACACTATACAAAAACAAATTAAAAATATGATTGAACAGTTTATTTCTTTCGTAATTGATTTCATTAATAATACAAATAAAATTTCTTAATTATTATAAGATTATATATAGAGATTTTCATATGTCAGAGATTGGATTCTATACTTTAAAGTGAATTAAAATTGAAACATTTTAGGTATTAAAGTGATTATTTAAGTTACTCCTGATGGAACTGGTATTTTCTGTCAAATCGAATCCTGTCTAATCAGCATTACAATCTAATTCATTCAATTCATGTAGTCCCTATGTACTCCAATCGACTCCTACCATCCAGATTAATCCAGCAGAAGTCAATCTATATGTTTCAAATTAGTACAAATGATCCCTACGTAGTATCCAACCAATCAGAGCAACTGAATTCAAATTGGACCATGTACAGTCAAGTCTCAATCAATCCAATCCAGTCTTCCTCCACTCGCTTCTCTTCCTTTTTCTCAGTCCCATGTCTAGAATTACTATTGTGATATCCCATGCCGGATTATTAAATATCTGAGTTGTTACAGAAGAATTATCTAAAACATTTACATAGTCCTTATAATCTTTTCTTTGGTCGTTTCCTTTGTGTAAAACCTCGAAAACCCTCCTACTCTTACATCATATCATACCTTTGTAGTTAAAAGAAACATAGTGAAGTTAAATGGCTCTTTCTTGCTTCTTTTGGTTCTATTAGTTGAACTTTTTGATCAAAAACTTGTTGGGCAGCATAACACAACATTTTCTTCTTTTTCTAATCGCATTTCGTGTTAATGTTTCATTGATTGGAAAACTTTTAACTAGAGTCATCCTTGCTCGTCAATAAACCATTAATTTACTCTTAAGACCTATTTGTGTATTCTACCCCTTTCTGCAATTTAAATATTTGCATTTACAACAAACGGTTTTCTTCTAGAACTTCGATAAAACTACTTAGAACATCCTATATCTTTTTCTTTCCTCTTTTTCTTCCAAGTTCCAGGAGGCAGAAACAAATCAACTGTTTTCTTTTGGCAAAAGATGAGGACTCACAGCAACTTTCCTAGTGTTATTAAATTCGTTTAACAGTATAGTTATTGGACGCTATACAATTATCGGACAAATCTACTTACTATAGCAGATAATGAAATTTCTGTAATGCTAGTATAGCATAAAGCAGTATAGTATAATATATTATAGTAACAGCTAGTAATACTATGTCATATCAAAATAAATATAAAAATCCCACCCCCAGATAAACCTAAAGCTCACAGAAACCTTATCAACTACAAAAGCGCTTCTGTCCGACAATGATAAAATGTTCAATAACTATACCTTTAACAGAACCATGTTCCAATCCATATCCACATTGCACAGTTGATGTGAAATAGTACCCAAGATAAAAATTCTGCAGGAATGGTTAACCTGCACGGAATAAATTAATTATGGATTTTCAAATATACAGAACTATTTAATTTTAGAATATGATAAATACATGGTGTTCCTTATTTTGTATAGTTTCAGGTAACCATTATTCCATGTCCTTTGATACTGGCTGGTAGGTAGTATTCCTGAAAGCATATTTAATCAGTATTATTCTTACTTCGTACTCGGGAGTTTAGAACTAAGCTTTTAGAGTAGAGCTAAACAGTATTGAATCCACAGGAGCTCCCAGATGAAGCATTATCAATGGCAGGTGATTGTAATGGAACTTGAGGTAGAAGAGATAGTTTCTCGCCCGAGAGCTCTGATAAGAATCGTTCAAATAAGGAAAAATCTTGTTATGTAACGATTACGTTTACATTACCTATATACTATTACTATAAGTTACACAGTTATATACTATTACATAAGTTATACAGTATATAATCAATTTTGAAGACACATCTACATCTTCATGAAGATCCATGTTTCCTCTTTTATAGCAATATAAGTACCAAATACTTTCTGTTTACTAATGCTACTGTGTTATTATTGTCTTTATCTCTTTTAAAATATTCAAGTCGACAAGGCTCCTCGAACATGATATCATTTAGTGAAAGAAGTGGTGTCTGCTTCAAGTGAAGTAACTCCTAAGAAAATTTGATGAAAGCTCAAAATGTTAGTAAATGCAACTGTATTTACTAAAACAAACATTTTTCTGTCCTATCAGAACAGTAATGTACTCGGAAGACACTCCAATTGATCATTAAATTCCGCTAAAAGTATTAAAATGAAACTTCAGCCGCAAGTTACTATGCATTTACAGAACAGAATTACAAGTTCTTCAGTTACGTCTGCGCCTCTGTTCAAAAGCTAGGAAGCAAGATTGTAGGTAGTACTAGGATGAGATGACGAATGCTTTTTAGCGAAGCAAAGCATTGTAATAGTATATTACGTTATAAGTCCGGTAAACCCAAGTTTACAGTAGCGAGTTGAAAACGTTTCGGGACGAGGCGACGAAGGAGCCGAGTCTCGAATGTTGAAACGAGCTACTGTAATGGTTTACCGGAAGTATGACGTAAGGCGTTTTATTTCATACTGCCTCACATTGTTCATTTTTTAAAAAAATGCATTTAAAATTTTCAGTCCGGTAAAATTTTTTACCGGACTCAAATTAGATTTTCAGTCCGGTAATAGTATATTACGTTATAAGTCCGGTAAACCCAAGTTTACAGTAGCGAGTTGAAAACGTTTCGGGACGAGGCGACGAAGGAGCCGAGTCTCGAATGTTGAAACGAGCTACTGTAATGGTTTACCGGAAGTATGACGTAAGGCGTTTTATTTCATACTGCCTCACATTGTTCATTTTTTAAAAAAATGCATTTAAAATTTTCAGTCCGGTAAAATTTTTTACCGGACTCAAATTAGATTTTCAGTCCGGTAAAATTTTTTACCGGACTCAAATTGGATTTTCAGTCCGGTAAAATTTTTTACCGGCCTTGTAACGTAATAATTCATTTACCGGACTCAAATGAGTCCGGTAAATACCCTTTTACCGGACAGTATGAAATAAAATTTTTTACCGGACTCAAATTGGATTTTCAGTCCGGTAAAATTTTTTACCGGCCTTGTAACGTAATAATTCATTTACCGGACTCAAATGAGTCCGGTAAATACCCTTTTACCGGACAGTATGAAATAAAAGTAATATAGTAGCTACCACAGGAAGTCTTACAATTTTCTGGACTGTCCCAATGACCGAGAAGTTTCCAATGCCTCAGACGGATGGAGTTGAAATAGACAATTAGTTACCTTAACAAGAGAGCGCGGTAACAAGCAGGCAACCAGTGGCAATTCAGTCAGTATACGTTTACATCGTCTACCTTTTGTAATTGGGATGGTCTGTGGAATTATCTGGAACAAAATCCGCAGGATAAATTAATAATGTCCGTTAATTTCAGAAATCGGTTTTGCTATAAAAAAATCAACTGGCGTCAACTACGCTTCTATGATTTCATTGACCAAGTGCAAGGATCTGGGAACAATTACTGTATTCGATTGCGAAGATGTAAAAAATTAAAACAACTGCGAGCATTGGGAACAGAGAGCAGGGTTACGCTTAGTATCAATAGTTTAATCTTTTCGCGTTTTTGACCTGTTACGCCTTCAGTAATAATGACCATTAATTAAAAATAAATGTTTTGAAGAATATAACCATTTATTTGCATGGATGCGAATGGAGGAGTTATAATAAATCTGCCACCGTAATTATGGTAATCGTAAATTGTAGATGAGTGAAATTTTTAGAATTCTCTTTGTTTATCGTTACATGTTTTAACGTTTATGAACTGAACGGTTTAACGTTGATTTCAGACAATTTGGAATAATACATTTACCGTACATCTAAAGGCTCAAATAGTATGATCTATCTTTTTATATTTGTTTAGCTTAAATCATTGCATTTCTATCTTAGTTAATAGTCAATCATAGTTAATGTTTTCAATTCTGATAATGTGGCCTTCTTGGCCAGAATATCTTCAAAATCTGCAATAAATCTCGTTGTTGTATATTAAAAAAATAATTAAAAACATTTCAAATATTAAATTAATAGTAAAAATACGTATAGATTAGTAATTAATTAGATATTTATTCTAAAGTTGACATCTAATGGCCCAACTACACCTTAATGTTTTTTATCTGGAGATTAGTCCGACGACCTTAAATAATTGAATCTTTACTGTCCTTGGGAATCAATACTAATTTTTTCAGAAATTAAATATACATATATGAATATCCATCAATTCTTCACAAAAATCTCACGATGATGAAAAACGACAAAATCTTACATTGTTTCTTATCAACTTTTATCAGTGTTTACATACAACTTGGTCATATTACATCCTAAAAAAATCTTCATTTATATGCCTGAGCGCCTATATCACAAAGAAATATAGCTACTATCATCTACACAACGCTTCACAATATCTAAACTTTTATATAACCTACGAGGTAGGAGTGAGTATAAGCGTATATGTTTCAGGGGTCAAAGAATTTCAAGCGTCGGTAGACGGAGCAAAAGAGAACTTTGGAATCGGGTAAAAGCTTAAAAATGTATAGTTCTGTCATTTTTTATAAATTGAAAGTGTGGGTTTTACTTAACACATTTTTATAAAAATACAAGTATATGATTCTGTTTATTAATTCAGGCATAAATGTTTATTTATAAAGTGACAGTCTAAAATTAGGTACCAACAATCATGGCTTTATTGCATTTTCATGATCTTTTCATTGCATTTGTTAAGTATTCAATTTAAAACTGACACTTTAATTAAGCTCTATTATGGAGTCTAACCACTGCCACTACAGTAGCTTTATAGCCATTAAAAGATAATTTTAATTTATATGTGAGTATAGCACGCACATAACTAACAACAACAAAGATAATAAAACGCATTTAATAATTAACTTTAGTACAATATTTCTTAAAACATTATTCTTTATTATTCCTCACTCCGAAGATCTTACTTACGTATTACAAACCAATATTTTACATGCTAATTAATTAATCAACTTATTTTTCTAAGAGTACTAGCAAATAAATAATATTCCATTTAAAAATAACATAAGAAACCGTCTAATTTCGTTACCCTTGCAACCGAGCTTGCAACACCCTTAAAAGTATTGATTTTGAATAACTTTTAATACATTTCGCGTCGGGGTTGTGCAGACGCATTTTTAGGGCGCTACCTTAGAAATAACCCACTCTTAAATTCCCTAAATTATATTCCCTAAACACATTTTTTTCTTTTTATTTTATCTCATTTTAATTTCAAAAATTTATTTTATAATATAGCTTTTTTATGTTTTAATATTCAAAATTCCATATTTCAATTTATTAACATTTTTCTTATTTTTATTATTTGCAGATGATTTTTGATAAGAAGATGCGGACGCTTTTTACTTTTTTTATTCCAAGAACCGAAGATAGAATTCAGTTTTATGGGAAATTAATTATAAGTATTTAACGGAATATGTTAATGGCCAAAATTATTAAACGCTTAACCGGATTGATAAGTGATAACAGTTCAAAAGGTTGTGTTTTTTCATTAAAATAGTTGTGAAATGTAGATACACATTTCGTGAAGATCGGCAATTACAGTTTTCAATTGACATATTAATTGCAAATAATTAATAATTCAATTATTGTGTACATGAAGTAGTATTAAGCAAGCTATTATAGACGAAAAAATAAAAAAAATCTGTCGAATAGTGTTATCTGAAATATGACAATCCAACTAGAGAAACTGAATCAAATATTTAGGGAACATGCTTTTTCTAAAGTTTTTTTATTTCGTATAAGACCAGATTCTTAAATACGGAAAACGACGTCCTCTCAAATCCCGCTTCATAAAAATGCCATAACGTTATATGCATATAAGCAAAAAATATCTATCACTGCATTGCAATTCGTGAAATAACTTAGATTTTGCTAAAAATGGAAATAATGGCTCTTTCTAGATAACCATTTTAACTACACTTAATTTGGTAATTAATGAAATTGAGATAATTTACTTTTTTTCTAACATATCTTAATATGTGACTATTATTACAATTAATAAATTATTTTTATTACACCAACAAATAGTTAGATAACATACAAATTTGTAAATATTCATATATATTCCCGGAGATGATGTCAGATAAATAGTGTTAATAGTTAAATCTAATATAAATACTAAAATTGCTGTTTTAGAGGCAACATAACATTACGACCGTTAATAAAACTGCATAATGCATACAATCTGGGGGGATCAGTACTAGCGAAAGAGTAAAGGGATCCTAAAGTCAATGTTTACCACGCTCTATAAACTGTAAAATTTAAAGGCCCGTTCTTGCAACTGCGGTAAGCACCTTGGTACGACAAACGGGCAAGCTTTGCCATTATTTGCAGACATTACACATACCCGTCGGGGACATAAACTAGCTACTATACAGTGACGCATACGTCACGGCTTTTATCATGATATTCATCTGCCTTCTTTTTAGGTTGTGGGTTGGGCTTGACGAGGATGGACGGTGACAGCTGAAATGTCTACTTACAGACTTGGTGACACAGTAGTGTGTTGCCCGACGTTGGTGGAGTGCCGGAGTTGTAACTAAACGTCTATGCGGCCGTCGGATTGTGAAGTGGAAAACATGAAAACTGTATCGCTCCAAGCCGCTTTTCAATGGGTTAGTTTTTGTGAATTTTTTATTCCTGCATGTTTACAACACACGCCTGGATGACCACAAATGGTTCACGTGGTAGATAAACTTTACAAGGACGTTGTAATAGTACCAATGCATTGAAAATGCTTGAGGGGATCTGTCTGAAAGTGGATTCCAGAAACTTTTTGTATTTCCATTTTTTTATTGAAATATTACGACTGTAATCTATTACTTATTAAGAGTGCTTATAATAAATATTAAATGTTTTAAAAACAGAAATTTGCATATTATTAATGTGACAAAAATTGGAGACTGAAATTATTGATACATGATGCCATTTACATATCATTACAGGTATATTAAATAGATGACCTTATAAAATACCAAAAAATCTTGTAATCTAAAATGCCAATAACAGACGTATGCTTTGATTGATTATATTGAATATAAAACGAAAATTTAAAAAAATTGCCACTAAAAAGCACAATTTTTAAGGTTTAGACAACTATGAATCTGAATATATTGTCTTAACTTAAAAAATATGTATTAATCATTTCTGGTTATCGAGTTAAATTTATCTTAGATTAATTATAAATGATGGAATTTACACAATTAATTGCCTTATTCAAATACCAAAAACTATAAAGTATTTGATTGGTAATAGAAAACGTTTTGATATAGCAGTGTACCCACCTTCAGGTATTTTAACTTCTATGATTATCTATAAGTAAATGTCAAAATGTAAAAAATAGCATCAAAGATCTATTCAATTATTTTCACATGTACCTTCTATGAAAAACTTTTAATGACCGATTTCATAAGTTATAACAGAATTCTGAATATTTTTCTCATTTTTAGGATAAAATTTCCAAATATTTTCTCTACTTGACAGAATCTTTGGACTTATTTACGTTAACTGCACCATTTCTATGTGCCCATTAAACATATTAAAAAATTACTGGCTCTCGTAATACAAGATCCATGATACATCAACAATTTGGGCAAGACCAACAGAAAAGAAATTAAACAAAAATGCTTTTTTGTACTATTTCCCGAACCTTTCTTCATTTCCAATAACGCTTTGTGTAAAAAGCCGGATTGGTGAGTTTGTTAAAAAAAACAAACAATTATCCCACACCAAAATGATTTCATTAAAACTCTTATCTCTGGGAGTTGGTGCAGTTTTAAAAATTCCTAACAATTCGAATTCAGGAAATATGCATATGATACAGCTTCGCATGATACTACGAACTTCATGTGCTTTTTTGTTTATATTTTCAAATTCCCATATTTTCATCACATATTTTCCAGTAGACCACGCCCTTTTATAATCTAGAATTAGATGCAGAGACCTCCTTCTTTATGCAGCATGCAGTAATCTTTAATCTGTTCATGTGGATCCCGCTTTAGAAGGTGACTGCCACGGCGGCGGATACTGACAACACCAGTAAAATTATAAAATTATACCGACTGCCTTAACATGTTACATGCAAATACGTGCATGTAAATGTGTTTGTATTAAATTTATAGTATGTACTAAGAATGAAAATCTATAGAAAAATAGTAGACCAATGCAGTCACTGTGAACTTGCTTTTGTGGAGGTGTGTAGAGATGCACCCACCACACCCAGCCCGTCACAGTCTGTGTTCAATATAGGACATAAAGTAGTAAATCCTGCCCACAGGGTCGCGGGGAAGCCACCCCTCCGATTGCGTCGGCGTCGATGTCTACAGTAGAGCGCCGCGACGCGAGATCAACATACCGACAACGAACGTCCTCGAAGCTGGTCGCTCTTCTACCACCACCACTACTACCACCTAGAGGTACCTGCAGTCAAGTGGTTTTGAATTCAAGTAAACACGAGGTTATTATCACTCGACGATTGACAACTGTCAAGATTTCATCTACCCTGGCCAGATTTGCATACCACACCTGGAAGAACCCCTCTGGTAAGTTTTAATTTATTAACTAAAATCACGAAAACTTTCTAAAATGTTTGTTTTTTTTCAGGTGCGCGTACCTAACCTAAGACAAATTTAATTACGAGAATTGGGGTTGATTTTTTTTATTCTTCCCGATGTCTGCCTAGAGACGGGATGAATCTTCGTCGATTCGTGAGTATATTTCATAGAACCTAGCGTGACTAGCATAACGATCAGTTTTAACTAAATTTGAACTATATCGATTAGTGCTTGCCATACAATAATAAATTAAAGCACCCGCTACTAAATTAGAAAAGTGCTTTGATCAATCATCATAAAACGTGCACGGATAGAATTGAGATTGTATATAAAACGTTCTACCGTTCCATTTAGACACAACTTTAAAGTGACAGCTCATAAATTTAACTTTTAATGTATCGTCTTGAGATCTTTAGACCTTTATTTACAAAGTGATTTATGCTGTATGGAAGCACAGTCTAAACAACAAGGTACTTCCCTGGGGTTTAGCACCCCTTTAAATCTATCGCTATTGGGCAAAGATGTACAGAAAAGCGGGTTAAATTTAGTAACCCCATGTGTATTTTCGGCGAGCAACATGGCTGCGAGCGTAACGAAATTATACATCGGGGAACTCTCAGCAAACCCTATACTTTCAAAAATTACACCTTCGGGATTAGTAAGGTGAAATAACGTAGTATTTTTCTCACCTCCCCGTATTTTCTTTATCATCAATTTTAAATGGTACATTTTTAATAATAAATTGATTTACAGATTTACAAGTGTAACATAGCAGTAGGATACATACATTTTTAAGTTGCGTTTTTTAGAGGAGTTTGCAGCTTTCCGGTTCGAGCCATTTGGATGACACCCTATCGAAGGAGCTTGGTTCTTCAGCGGTTTCTTCGATTGATGGGGATATGAAGATTGAATGTAAACCCCCTGTACGTATACTGAATGTATCCTGAGTGTCTTCTGTCCGGTATACCTTCAGTATACGTAACAGGAGGCCACACTTACTACATGATGGTCCACGTCGGCTTCAGGATTTAAAATAGTTAAAACACACAGTAATTAGAGAAATTATTTACAATGTACTGTTATAGCCTACTATACAATACTGTCTACTAAAATGTTAATTGCATATAAATTTGTTTGGTATTTATAAGCAGTTGAATTATAAGTATATGTAACATTGTTATAAATGGTTTATATTATCGATTAACATTAATTAAATATTAGTTGTACCTGTTATACTATTGTACTGTAATGGTTTTACTCGAGCCCTATTAGTAATGAATAAATAAAATGTTAATGGTATATGTTGTAACTAAAAGGTATATTAAATAAAGTTATTTCATTAGTTTTGTTTGAATGTCTATAAAATAAGTTAGTTAAGTGCATGTTGATGTAATTAAACCCAATTGCATTAAAACTGAAAATGAATGACAGTTATTTGAAAGAAAAGAAAAACTGATCAAGCGAATACAGTTATAAAATTTAAATGCATAAGGATTGGATTTTGGCTAACTATAGAAATAATTTGAAAAAATAATTAGTAACGAGTTTAAGAAGAATTATCTATTTCTCAAGACTAGATCTTAAAGACTAATCAAACAGACGCATTTGTAAAATAAAATAAGTATTACTTTGATTCTGGCTAACAAATTATTTTTGCGATATGCTAGTTATTAGTAACGATTTTTATCAAAATTGTGGTGAAATAGACAGTATCAGCAATTATTACTTAACAGAAGCAAGTAGAATTTTCTTTTTGTCAATTTTGATCACTAGTGAGGAGATAGCCAAGGTACAATCTATAAAAAGTTGATAAAAATGGATACTCAAGTTTTTTCCGTAGTTTCTATTTTTAAAATTATGTTTTGACGCTTAAAAACAACATAAGCTACTACACTACATCATTTACAAAATCTTATTAAGCAATATCTTTGTTTTCAATACCTATCCTAGTAAAAAGTAGATATTTCTTAAATGTTAAGAACTATTAGAAGTGTAAAAAAAATCTAAATATGATTTCCTCACCACTTAATAGAAACTAAAAGGTGAGAAGCTTAAAATACAAAAATAGATAATAAAGCATCTCGTATGTAGTACACACTTTTACGAATCCCTGCTTGTATAAACCATATGTTTGCCCCATTTTTCTGGTAGTAAAATTATTTTTATATCAAAACAACATGAAAGCAGATATTCAAACACGTTAGAACCAAATCCTAAACTAATTTTCAATTCTACGTCTATAATCACATTATTCTTCGACGTATCAACAACTTTCTGTATTGTTAAACCCGCAAAAGACATTTGACATTAACATTTTATCTGTGAAGCTAGATAAGCCTACAAACACAAAAGGCAACAATTTCAACTTTCAGAAATAATTTTAGAAAGGGCCTATATACTACACTAGAAGTTTTAGAAAGTTGTAGTGGAAGGGTTATTTTAATTGTTCATCCCAATAAACCTACAAACTTTCTCTTTTTATGTTAACCCTTTACACCATCAGATAAGCTACCCAATTTCAGTCTCAGTTTGTTAGTGTTCCTGTTCAAAACTAGTTAAAGAGATGTTGCTTTGTACAATGTTATTTAATTACATCTATGTACTTTCAATTTTTTGCTTGCATTTATTTATTTGGTGAGTTAAACATTTATTTCTAAAATCTTAATCAAAATGTTTAAATTGAAATTTAGCTAAGAAACGAACCTAGGAACTACAGGAATTTACCGCGGGTAATTTTAAAAATCATAAATAAACATGTTTTACACTAGGCGGGTTTGACAAGGTAGAAAATATCAAAAGAAATGAGTCTGTTGTTCGGAATGTCGTTTAAAATATCATCAATACTTTTTATTAGATTTAAATACAGTCTACAGGAAATTTCTGCAGTATCGATCTGTCATATAGGTTGCAGTAAAACGCATGTGCATTTCAAAAGCATTTTATCTAGTTGCACAAAAGCAGTCTAACAACAAACCCTTGATCCGAGGGACAAGAGGGCAACAGTCAAATAATGGTGCCCCTAACTCCCTGATTGGATGCCCCTCGTTTCCATAGTAACGTCGGGTGGGGTCGCAGCCATGTTCGAAGCCCCTGCTGAAATGCTTTGGCTGCTGCGAGAGAATCAGCCCTGAATGAGATACAATTTAGATGTGGGGATGTTACACTAGTAAAAGATGACGCAGAGAAAAAAGTTAGAACGGGTATGGTGGTTAAATTAATTTTTTTAACTTGGGTTACTGTATATTAAGATTGGGAATGTGAATAGAAGCCATTAATGAGAGATAGGATGGTAACCATATAAAAATGGTAGGTAGGTTGGGCTACGCAGGAAAACAAGATTTTTGTAGAAATAAGAATTAGGGAAGTTAGAAAAAATAATATAAAGAAAGAACATTATTGTATCTACTCTAATAGTGTTTAATTTCTAATAAAATGAACGAGGAAAATTATTAGGTGTTCAATTTTCTGTAATTAAAAACGATTTAAAACTTTTGAAAATCAGGTAACGTATAGCATAGAAAAGATAAATTTTAACCATGTCAAAAATTGTACTTCAAACAAATATAGTTTTATAAAATAAATACAACAAAAGGTACCTATCCATTTTTAATTAAAATTAAAGAAGTTTATATTAATTACGTGTAGCCTACTAAGTAAACAGGTTTTGTTTACCTGGTGTCGAAAGAAACAGAATTAATGAAATGAGGCAAACAGAAGGGTAGAAGAAGATTATTTTTATCATTTAATGGAATGCAAATAACTATAATCCTTAATAAGGAAATATTTAATTTTCCAAATTGTAAATAATCTATTTGATTTTTTATGTATGTCAACGATAATTTTCTTAGAACTAAAAGGAAATGATATCTTTTAAATTTTAGGATAAAAATTAAATAAAAGTGCTGAAGAGTAATTTTCAAAAAAAATCGTTATCTATCCCATATTTGCGATGAAGAAAACTTTAGACTGAGCGTAATTTTTTATTTTCCAAACTTGAATATCGATTTCATGATATAAATACATATTTACAATTTGGCAAAGATTTTGAATATAACCTAATTAGGATACCTTCTTTTAAAGACGAAGTTGGTTAAAATTCAACCAGGTGTTTAGAAAAATGAAAAGGTAGGTAGCTAATATGGGAGTAGTATTTTGCTGTTTTATATTAATTTATATAGGTAATTATTTATCTGTTGGTCACAACATGACCTAAATGAATTTTTAAGCGTTTTACTGCAATATTTGTGCGGTCAATATTTTATAAAACAATAATATTTATTATATAAATATGTACTAAATTCTATGTAAATCCCAAAAACTGTAACTTTCAGTGGAATATAATATTGTTTTAAAGTGAGGTCACCTCTGATAATGACACTGATCTACGAATTTGCCGGAATCAGAAATAGGAATCATGTTCATTACAATATTACATGTCGTATTCTTCAAAAGATAACAAAGAAAATTTAACATCCTGTAGAGTTTCGAACATAACATACATTTCATATATAAAATTGGATTTAATTTTGAGTAATACATCCGGTTGCCCAAAGTGCAATTATCATCTCAGAGAAATTCTTGACTTTCAAATATTAAAAGTTTTAAGTTTTACCAGTTATGGGCAATATTAATGGGCAGTGTACAGTAACAGACAATAACTGCATGACAGACAAATTTCCACGACGTTCAACTCCCGCCTTCATACTATGCTAAGAATCGTTAGCTAAAATATTAATGAGAAGAAAGGATTCCTTATTCTGACGGTACCATGACAACAGTATCAAGCCATTACCTTTCTTCTTTTCTAGGGGGTAAATTCCCACTTTGATTGCTCGTCCATTAAATTTAATAGTCACTGTAGATTTTAAATCCAGTTGTACATAAAATTATAAAAACTTTAGACTGAGTATAGACCCAACATTGATAATAACATGATGAACAAAGGAATTTTATGTGGATTGAAATTTGTTCCTAAACGATCTATAAGACTTGCAGTCAAATTAAACATTTGAAGAATAATATCTTTAAACCAACAATTTGGAATGTAACAAATCCAATGCCCCACAAGCTGATTAGATGCTGTCTCTCAACGCATGGTTAAATTGAGACTGTTGAGAATCAGAAAGACATCAGGCACATGACAGCAGTGTAACACAATATTTCGTTAACAAACATTTATAACGTAATTGGTACGATCCATTTTAAAAATGAAATTTTGAAAATTGTATTTATTGAAACATCTAGAAAAGCCTACTTAAATAATGATGTAGTCCACCATATTACCATACATATTCTCAGGACAGAATAGTTTTGATTATTTACCACACTGATAAAGCTGATATTCAAGTTGAAACAGTAGAATCTTAATAATTTTGGTTTATTTCCGTAGAGATTTTCTTAACTCTAGTAATTATTTAACTTTACCCGTACACCTTTCCGTTATGCCATGGGTTGTCTAAAAGTCATGCAGTTTTTGTGTACATACAGGGCATTTTTTTTGCAGAATTTGGTTATTTACAAGTTTATCAGATGCATAGTGAAGCTTTTTCAATTTATGTTTACGTATTTATGCCATAAATTTTTTTGATGTAGCTGTGTTAACTTCTATTTATATCAGAAACTAGTAAAAACGTGTGAATACACCAGTAATCTTCTGCAGACATTGTGAACCACCACCACTGAATATATATTATTCTTAGAGCAGTAGTTCGAATGTAGCCAAGATATAATTTGCCTACAGTTACATATAATATGTTACGGTAAAAGTACATAGAGCGGTAAATGTACATATTCGCCTAGTTGGTAAATGTAAGAACTTTTTATAGTAAAGATTTGAATAGTAGGTACTAACAATCTTATTAATTAGATTATAATCACTTACTAACCAATAACCTAACCTAGAATGTTCGGTTACTGTTAGAATTTAATATTAGGTTATTTTTAAGCTGTGCAAGTACATTCTTTTATTTTTGCTTTTACCGGAAAATGTACGTTCTCCAAATATGTACTTTTACCGTAACATATACATATCTTAAACTTGAATTGACCAATTAAATAATAATAAAACAACAAAAGTAGGCAATAAAGTACAGTCCGTATTAAAACTATAGAATTCAGAACGGGCCATGAATTTTGTTTAATTTTACAGTGTATCGTGCAGTTTACACTTAAGTTTATAGTGTTCAGAAATTACAAGCTAGAAATCTTCAATGTTGGATTAACTGTGATTAATTAATCTCATTAATAAAAATAAATTATTAAAATGAATTAGAAGTTTAGAATTTTTTTAGCAGATTTATCAACTTGGATTTATCATACACTGTAAAAATGAGGTGAAATCGTGGCCTACTCTAAATTGTACAGTTTTGACACGGACTATTTATAAAGCAAGTACAACAACTATTTCGTACTGCTTGCAAGTGCTTTGTACAAAAGTATCTACAAACCGAAATTTTAATTGTACTTAAACTAAAATAAGTAATAACTAAAACATTAGTTTCTCAATCCGTTTCCAAACTTATACACAAAAATTTACACAACAGACTATTTACAAAACATTATTAAATTAAAAAGCATACCCAGACAAAAATATGAATGATTATTGCAGTTTAATTACTGAAGAGAAAATCGCTGTTTTTATAAAGGCGACTTTGCATATACTAGCGGCTTAAAAATAGATGTGGAAGCTAGCTGTATCTGAAGATAAAACCACCATTTCCCAGAATAAACCAAAAACAATACAAAATGTTTTGACTTTTGATCAAAATATATGTTTCTTGAGCTGGCCAATTTTTCTTTTAATTCTCTACAGAGATATGGTGATTTCTTTTCAAAACCTACAAAAAATGTAGACTGTTTTTTTTTATACAGTTTTATACATTTTATTGATAATCGGATGCTTCAGACTCAATGTTTCCTTTTGATTTAATGTTAATATGATAAGAATAGTTCTAATAATTTTAATTTAGGAAGACAATCTAAAGTATGCCATTATTCTTATTCAATTACTATATTCATTATTAAATTTATACATTTTCCCGACTACTGATTACTTATCATTAAAAAATAAGAATATTTACCATATCCTAATAATATCCAATATCCTAAATAAACAACTTTGTCTATAAGGATCCGTCATAATCTGTAAAAGAAATAGAGATTAAATATAAAATTAATTACAGGAATAAGTCTATAAACAATTTTTATCAAAGACATTAACAGTAACACTATTGAAATTTCACACTTCCTCCAATAATCAGGTTATAGGTTAAAGATATAAAAAATATCCTAATTAAGTGAGCATCTTTAAATAGTCATATATCATAAAAGACATAAATTCGCGTGACCCTTGATTTAAAGCTGTGTTTACAGCACACTTTATTATAGTTTTACTGCCTATCTTGTAATAAAATAATCCGTTTACTACGTGTAATTTAATGGCATCGCTAAACTAACTTTGTTGTTAAAGTACAATAAGCATGATAAAGTTGTGATGACTTTTTAGTTGTCATGTATCATTTAGGAAACTGTTAATAAAATTTATTGAACCTCCGAACCTCCTTCTATTAAATTTCATTAAGTGATTACATGTTATAAAATTCAGTTTTATTAATCATTAAGAGGCTATGAATCCATTGAAGGTAAATCACCTACTAGCTATAGTAACATTCATTCAACACCAGCAAGAAACAGTAAAATTTTAATGACTAAAGAAGATATACCTCCTTTTTACATTGCTACCGAATTTTAATGCTTGTTTTTGTACATAAAACATAAAAATTATATAATCCAAGCAATATTTGGCGAGGACATTCCTAATAAACTAAATTTAAATATTTTATCTAGAAGAATATCACACGTACACAATACATTTAGGTGAAAACATGTCAGATGACACGGTGCCATAAACTGGTAAACGCGACATGAAGACATCAACCTGGATGTAAATGTGACAAACGAATGCGTTTTGTGGCTCTTAACAGGGTTTACGTCAATTTATGTTCACATAATTTTAAAATAATGACATATCCCGGTTTTTTGTTTAAAATATAGCTACGTACTTATTAAACGGGTTAGTCTGATTAAACTCCATTGCATTTTAATTGCTAGTATCATTAATAACAGTAGCTTTGAGCAGTTAAAGTGTGAAAGGATAATATATATAAAATCCATTATTAGATCTATGTAATAGGTCTCCCCTTTAGAAAGGGTTAAATATTGTTGTGGTCTTGGTGACAAAAAAAGCAATAAGGGCATATACTAGTAATCACCAAATATATCTACAACATTTTTACCCACCCGTGATATAAAATCTCTTATACATACCTAATTATACTATTTAACCCTATTGAAGGACCAGAAAATGATAAACTACTATCTACCATTTCATTTTGTAGTATAACAATACTTATTTTCAAAGCACATTTCAAATAGTACTAGAAGTCATTTAAATACTCTTCAGTTAACTTAATCTACTAAAACAATGAAATCTTTCAGCTAAACAATTACAGAATTTCACTTACATAAATTATCCGTTTCACGCGTTTCCCTCTTCCTCTATTCAACTTCCCAAAAGAGAAAAACACTCATGTTATAAATAAGAACTACTGTGTTCTGGGGGTTGTTTGATACCAAGCGTGTGTGTGTACATACCTATCCCTTTATAAATATTTTTCTAATTTGTGATAAATCAGATAAACCTATCAACCTGAAGGAAGTGCACACACTTCCGATATTGCTTAGAGGAAGTCGACCGTGTATTATTTTAGAATATAAATGCATAATGGAGAAGAAGTGAGAATTTATTAAAATAGAATGATAGATGGGGCATACTATCAATAAATTTACACAAGGATGTTAAAATGTTACCACTGTACAAACATCGTCTGCATTCAAATTAATAATCTACGATTCTAGGTAAAAGCTTTACATTAACTCACTTAGGAATGTTCGTAATCAACACTTGTATGTATAAAATGGGGTTTATGAAGCACCATAATTTATTGTTGATATAAAGTATATTTTTTATAGCATTCAAGTAACATTAACGTCTACATCTTGACAAAAAATCATTAAATTAATTTAAATATCAATTAAAATTCATTTTGGAGTTTGTTCTAGATATGTTTTGGTTTATTCAGTATGCTCAGTCAGAAACTCTTGACCTACGCAACTATAACGACGGAAACACAAGTGTATGTTATCAATGACTGACAACCCCTCACAGCCAGACACATTACCAAAGTGACGTCACAGCAAAGCTCATTACGAGTTACCGTATCCCTTTCGCAACGTACAACCCTCCAGTTTGAGAAAAGCACAAACAACCCTTAAAATAACTATACTTATCAAATAGTTTTAAGTGGATCTATTAGTCGTCGATATAGTATTCATTCATTATAAAAAATAATACAACTAAAACGCTCATATTTTTGATTTTAATAAACTATCCATAACAGCTATTAGAACAATCCAATCCCCTTTGTTTAACTGCGCATAAAAGTCAATGGTAAAAATTATTTAAATATGATTTGTCATATGAAAAAGGCCTGAAAATATCTTATAGTGTCAATCTATGGTTCAATTAATCTTTTAAGAATTTGTTTAAATATCATACATGATTGTGTTGTTGCAAGTAATTATGTAAAGACATACTAAAATAAATACAGAATAGAATAATAGATTACAGGTGTTAAACAAGAGAACAAGACTTTCCCTATGCGACATTTCACAAGAAAACTCAACTTCCGTCGCGTCGGGTTTCTCATAGGTATGTGTCGGAAATTCGGTAGTGAATTTTTTTATTATATTAGTTTTAGAACATACGCTGGAATAAATAAAGGTCTTATTTCTACTCTGTTATGTGTAATTAAACATTTGTGATTTTATATGATTTTCAAGTCAAATCTATGTATCAACACTGTAAACTTTCCCATTGTTCCATTCATCATTATTAGTTTTCCTATTTAAGCTAGTCCAATAATAACGCACATAAAATCTTCAACATGTATCAATATGTCTAATATGTATAATACATCAATTAGTCTTATTTTATACAATAACAAACTTTTCTACGAGTAAGATATTTTCGTTTAGCCTATTTTTCTTAAATACTAACTTTCCGTTTTTTATTTTTTTACATTTGAAATTGTTACCAAATTAGCTTTACTATTTGAATTTGTTAACACAGGACAGTTGCGGCATCAATTCAATGAGTAACATAAATTTTAAAAATGGCCATTTTGCAAACATCCTATACAGGCCGATGAGATCACACGATTCTACCACTCTCCAGATTTTCTGAATAATTATTTAGAATCGTCCATAGTTATCGTTAACTCATAGGTGGCTTCTAGGAATCAAAACTGGCACTAAGGATAAATATAAAAAAAATCCTTTAAATTATTTCATCGTATCTTATCTTAGTATCTTATTTTTTAATTTTTTTTAAATCCAGTATCAAACTTTAATAATACTTTTAATTAAATATTTATATTTGATGATCTTATTTTTAAATTAATTTCACCAATATTATTTTTGCAATAGTTTTTCCATACAAAAACAACCTGTTCTGCCCTGAGATAAAAGCAACAAAACGGTAACAAAAAAAAACGTATGGTCACGTTTTAAAACTGCAGAAATTTTTAACAATATCTCACATTTTATTGGTATAAATTACAATTTTTATTATTACAATTATACCTCGGTTTGACTAATAATTTTTTAGATTCGTATTGAAGAGTGCTAGCTAGCTCCAATTCTACTTGGTTCTGTTCGAAATCCTATTAAAAAGATCTGGTTAGTTATTAGTTATTACATATTTTTCAATCCTTAATCTTGCGTTGGAATCTATACCATCAAGTGCTGTTGAGCAGATGCTGACGCAAAATCGAAAGACTGGTGGAATTTTTCTAAACCATCCATACCAACTAATTGCGCACTAAGATATTCACATTCATAATTTGGTTTAGGCACTTTTTCCAATGTATTTAGAATTATAGAACACCTTTCCATTTTATGACTCAAAAAGTCCCTTTTTGCGCAATCCTCACCATGATCTTCATCTATCTATCTATCTATTCTTCATTCTTGTTTTCATTTCTTATAGAAAAAGATCTCCTATTAAATTAGAGGAAGCGAGAAGAACAAAGTTTCTATGGTAAATTTCCGTCTCATTGCCAGTCAAACTTTCAGTCAGCAGTTTGCCTCAAAATTCAATTATAATATACAAATCTATTAGGTGTACTTGAAAATAATATATCTTTCTTTCGTATACCTGCTGACAATAAGGTGTCAAATTTTAAATTGTAACCTTTATCTCTTTTAACGTCTGAATAAACCATTTTTATGATCAAAAAAGTACATAATACAAACTAGGTTGTAGGAGGCTTATCTTCAGAAGGTCTTACATGTGCAGTGACATATGATAATGCATACGTTATATAATTAGGCTATACATCAAATACAATTTCAAGTTTGTAAATAGGAATTACAAAACAATTCTTCGATTGGTCTAACTTTTATGGTTGTATTCGATTGTACGTAATACCACTGCTATTGTTGCATTTTACTTTTCCAGTTTGTTATATGTCTTCCAAACTGGTAATTACTCAATCTTGTGTTGTCATATTGTGTCTTATTATCACCCAATCAGGCCAGAACGCAAGATAGGTATTTCAAGAATCTCTACTAAGGGGTGTACATACTCTATAATGCAACGGAAGAAAAAGTTGATTACGAAGCTGCCACCCACAGCTTGGTACCACCTATCAGAACCATACAGCCATATAAACCCATCGATATCAAAAATGCTTATTTCAGATTTTTATCTTCAAAGGTAATTCCTCAATAACAATGAAATTTGCAACAAAATTTGAACAGAAACTTAAACAAAATTTTGTAAAATAACTAATAGTGCATTATTCGGTGAAGAACTCATTGCATTGAACATTTTAATGTTTTTAAAGTACTGACATCACGCTGAACTCAAAATCGAATCAGGTATTGAACTACATATGGAGTCAGTTCATGCGGATTAGTTGCACCACCCATTCAGAATTCCAGTAATACTCTAAGTGCTCTGCTCCTCCGCCATGTCTCCAATTCCACTCCCTTAGTCATCTAAGTTCCATTAAAATATTAATCAAAAACCTCCTTAATGTGAGACATCATTCACATCTCAGTCACTCAAGTCGCTTTCTTGTACCTTCGAGTACAAATTTCGTGCATACTTGAGATCATACAAAGAGATGTTATGGTCCAGAAACTCCACAGGTATCCACATGAAGTAGGGGGGAGGACTTAAACTTGTTTTATTGGGCTTCTGAGATGGCTGGAGTAAAATATGTAACATAAGGGGAATATTTGATGAATATTCCAAGGGGCCTTGGAGATAAATGGAGTGAAGTGAGTTGTCTTGTGTAATGTTTTTGAACGTATATCATGAGGAGTCTTAATGGTATACCATATATGAAAGTTACCATATATCATTTGTAAATGCCTACCGAAACTCAACTGAATCATAATAAAACTATGTTAGTTGACCATGCATCGCATGAATGCTCAACAACTTAACAAGAATCTAATAAATAATGGAGAAATGTATCGAGTGATTATAAACCCTCGGCAACTCAGTTGCTGTGAAATTTAAAACGTATGTGTTTTATTATTCCACGACAATATTTTTTTGAACGTCAAGTAATAGTTATTTACGTGCCAAGCTTTGTAAATTAATCTTTACGGGTGAGCTGGAAACTTTGTGGGGCGAGCGACGGAGGAGCGAGCCTCCATAATAATTGTCAATGTCAGTATAGCGTGCTAGGCATACTATAGTATGAGCAAAAAGTAACTCCATCAAAGGTGCCTTTGGAATTTTGATCATGTGTATTATAGCACCAGAATATTATACAACATAATCAACGTCCTTTGACAGTGATAGTTGTTATAGTTTTTTGGTGTTAAAACACACATGAGTTCAAAATTCCAAAGGCACCTTTGATGGAGTTGCTTTTTTGTATATTTAGTACCTACGTTCTATTTCTCACAGCAACCGAGATGTCGACAGTTTATAATCACTCGTTAGTTCCTTCACTGTAGGTTTAAAGTATGTAAATAAACAGAAGTATCTGATCTTAAGTAATATAGTAGGAGGTACGGTATGTGTCATTACCTATGATCTTTTACCGCACCTTTCCTTTAATGTGAAATATTAAAGATAGGAGTAAGTTAGATGGAATTTCCAAACATGGCTATCACTGGAAATGAAGTTCAAAAACATGTTTAAGGGATATGGCAAAAATGCACAATACGGCTAGGAATAAAGGAAAAAATCCGAGTAATTTAGAAGAGAGTCTTTACTATCATTCGTGCTATACTGGTTAGGATTCTAAGGTAGAAAAATAATGAAGTGCCTGTAACATCTAAAATGAAATTACCTCTACTTGTAGTTATTCTTATTTCATTGACCAATAACAAGATTCACTAATAATGGTTCTGGATAAATTAGTTTATATAGATGTGTTAATAAGAAATCAATTTTCTATTTAAATATTTAGATCCCATGAGAATGAAAGTTATGTGGTTATTTTTTCGAATTTCAACAAACATCTCATATATTTTGCACTAGGATTTAAATTATTTCATTTATGTACATGCATAAACTTTTTCATTGATGTACTAAAAGAATTGTCAAATAAATTTTATGCACTTGATGGCATTGCTACATCACTTCAGTCATTGTATAAAATGATTACATGTTGACTGAAAACATAACATGAGACTAGCACCAGAGCATGAAAGACTGGAAACTTGACAAATTCCGTTTGCACAGACATGAGGAAGTAAACAAGTCCGCACGACAGCTAGTTTCAAAAAGTAAATCATGATACATATCTATATCTACTAAATTTATACTATTTAAATTTTCCTGTTATTAGAAAATTATAAAAAAAACTTTATTTCGATGACATTCTCATATTTCTTAGTCTTTATAAACTTTCATAATTTAAATCTCATTGCAGACAGAATACTATAGCAGGATATATACTATTATCATTAAATATAATTAATATACAATGTTTACAGAGTTCAATGTTATGGTAATAGATGATATAATTAATTGAAATAAATATGTTTACCAATTAAAAAATGATTATCTAAATATATTTGCAATTTAATCCAATTGAATTAATAAACATTTGTTTTCATTGACGCTGTCTAATCTACATATTTATTATGTTATTAAGTAATTATTATCCTATTCATAACTGTTCTACATTAAAAAAAGAAAGTAAATGCTAATAAGAAAGGCTTATTATTGTTCCCTTTTAATAATAATTAATTGCAATCCAATTATAGATACCAAAATGTAAATTTAGCTATAAAAAAAGTAAATTTACTATATCTAGTCAAATTTTAGTTCAAAATTTATTGTACTAATTGTGCAAGTCAACAAGATACTTTCAGGATTCTATTACATATTTAGGGTAAATATGTATTGTAATCACGCTAGGCAGTGTAAAATTTTTATCTTATGTGCAGTAGGGTTAGAACTTTATTTAAACGAAGGCATTGTCTAGTTGCGTGATAAAACTTCACTAATAATAGTATAGGGGGAGTAATGAGTAACTGTGTGTGCATAAATTGGATTTGTTCATTCACCTAAAGTACTTTGGTAATATTTCTACACTATAAAGAAAGGTAAATGGGAAATAGACATACCATTTTATTTAGAGAATGTATTTATCTGGTTAGTATAATTGGTGGTAATACACACCTTTAAAAATAATTAATTCCATATTCCAATATAAAAATCGTTACAGCTAGTTATGATAATGGAGACTTTTATTGATCGGAAAAGCTAGTTAACCAATTTAAGCTGGAGGAAATAAAATAATGGGATATTTTATGTGTATTGAAATTTATAGATCTGGTTATTAGTAGTAAAATATTAATTTCTAAAAGTTATAAAAATTAGAGCATTTCCGAGCTAAAAATAAAGAAATAAATAAATCGATAGCTTGTGCAATTCACAATTAAAGTATGTATTTAGGCAGTTCTAGATTTCCGCTATAATGCTCTATTTCATGGATAAAATTTAGGTATGCTAAATATCGATAGAAATAAATAGAAATATTAAACTATTAAATGTTTATTTACTACTATTAAAAGTATATCATACCATATCTCGCTCACGTCAGTAAACGGTAAAGGTTTTGCATTTGAAAAAAAAGTACTATGAAGATGTCAATTTTGGTTTTTCCGTCATTCAAACTTGATCAAAAAGGTAAAACACTATTAATCTTAAACAGTAGCATTATTGCAGCTAAAAAATAACCTTTGAAAAAAAGAAATAAGTAAACTTTAATTACTATAACTAAACATACCACAGCAAACAAAACCATATCAAGAAGCCAATAAGTAGGTAGGAGTCTAAAAATTATATCTTTTTCACGCAATGAAATGGTGGACCAAATGACACACTGGCTATCTTATAAATAAAAATTACTGTATTGTAGGTTGAACATTACAACTTTACTATTACAAGCCAAGAAACAGAATAAGCCTAGTGGAAACGAAATACAAATGAAAAATACATGACACTCTGCAGTATAACTGGGTGGTGACTGATAAATTTAGAAAATATAGCTCATGGAAGATCAATAGCTCTATGTAGAGACAAGACAACAAGATTTAACCTTACTGAAAAGATAAATTGCTGATACAACGAATACAAAATGCGAATGAAATGGTTATAAAATGAAAGGTGGGAAAGAAAATGATGGGAAAAGGTATATCTACAGTTTTCGGGAAAACACTATACGTTTAATCATAATAATGAGTTCATTATCTTCAGTAAACATTTATAAAACTACTTAAAACAATAAGTTATCGTTATAAGTTTTCTAAAAGATCAGTTGTTGGTCTTTTATGTTGATCAATGTTCAAAACATGCGACAGAAAACATACTGAGATTTTTGATATTTTATTTCATATCTCGTCGTCTCTCCCGTTTCTTTAACATTTACTACTATCAACGGCGAATTTAAGGGCGATGGCGGCTAGCGGGTTGCAGGCCCCCCACACCGAGATATTTTTAATAGTTCAGGTCATTTATGCCAAAATCTATGTTATGTGAAAATCTAAATAGTTTGATTCGGAATTTTTATAGAGTAAAACCTCCCCCCCCCAACTGCCTAGTATGGTATTAATACAACATTTTTCCAGTACAACTTCAAGAGCCTAGTTATGTCCACACAGTTTTTACATTTCTTGCGTTCAGGTAAAGTTAATTACTAATTACTAGTATTAAAATTGAACTATGTAGTATATGAAAACTTTCGACCATTTTTTTCTTAAGTAGAACAAGAAAAGTTACACAGCCAAAATAAGACAAGTATACAATGAAATGATAATACCAAAGAAACTACAAGAAGGTAGTAATAAAAATAAATTTATATTAAGTTACTACTCAGAACTAAAATTGTTGATTATACTAAAATATTTCCCAGGAGCTCTAAGACATCCCAGTTAAGAGGAAATATTTAAGTTTCGATCGTGTCGATCAAAGCCCGTTCTGGCAGTAATTTGCCATTTGGAGTGCCAAGTGTTAATGTAAATAAGAAGATTAGGGGTAAAAAAATTCAGACACATTCTTCAGTTACAAGTTATTCATATTCCAACTTTAGAAATTCGAAGAATTAGTAATTGTGCAATGAATATCCAGTGCACTCCCTAAGCTGTATTTCTAAACTTCTGCCCAACTTCTAATGCATTTAAAAACTATAATCTGACAAGTGAATCTTCTGAGTCTTTATAACACAAGCCAGGAATTTTACTTACTTCTGTAAAATATACTACTAATCAAGGTAAATAGATTGGCCAGTTTATAAGTGCCAATAGTCACTCATTAGTAAATTATGGCTATAGTTAAAGATATTCACATTTCATATTTGATGCCATCCAGATAGATCAGCCATTTGGCTTTTAAATTTTTCAATATATTAGGCAGACCAAGTTTTAATTTGATACAGGCGTTTTCTAATGCCTAATGTAGTCTTAAATATTGGTATTGGCACCAACAATGAGCGACTAAAGTATGAAATAAATTCATCAAACATTAAAGATTTAAAAAAAAGTCCTCGAATAGGTCAGTTTCATCTGATAAAAAAATCATCACATTTAATTTTCCATCGTGATTTGTTTTTGATTAATTTTTGTAAATGGTAACTTCCTTTTTTTTCTCAATTGAAAGTTAGGAAATGTAAATAAATTAAAACACAGCAAAATTTTGTTGTTAAGCAAAAAAAATTATCAAAGCAAGTTTATCGATGTACCCGATGTTTTTACAGATCAGGTAGGTACAGCGTGGAAATAAATGATTTTCATCAAGTTCCCTTTGGAATTTTTTCACATGTAAATTTTTCTGTACCGCTCTACTCTTTTTGATTTAGTACTAAATTAGTTCTGTCAATAAATGAAATCAATCTGTCAAACAATTCATAGAATTTATTGAATTTTTTATATTTTGAGGTTATGGTACTGCCTTCTCTATTTTCGTAGAGCGGCACGTCGTGCTTTTACATGGGGAATGCAATGGTAACTTGATGAAAATCATTTATTTCCACCCAGTATAAATCATTCGAAATAATTAGTTTTATTCTAATTAATTGTTGCATTCGGTATTTCAACTCTTTTTACTCTGAAAGCTTTATTGCTATAGTTACAATTATTTATAACAATGTATACTATGGAAAACGAGCTCTTCAAGTAAATACGAGTAGATCTGAAATACCGAACGCCGTTAATATTGAACAGATTAATCTCACAAAACTCTTACTCATGGTACATTTAATTAGAACTCAACAAGATGTATATGAGCTTTTCAATGTAAAATATTCAGATACACATATCAATCAATCCACTGTTAATATTATTGAGTCTAAATTTCGAAACATTGGTGATGTTAAAGATCTGTCAAAACCTCGACATCCAAAAATTAGCGAAAATAAGAAGCTCGACACTTCATTAAGATGGTAGAAAATCCTCATAATAGTTCTAGACTAGTTGCATTAGAATATGAAGTTGTGCAGACACTCAACGAAGATGATTTCTATCGCTACATTCAGTTTTGTTAAACTATGATGGATTTGTGCCACGAAAATTCCAGTCTTTACCCTCAAATACTTCTTTTCGGAGGTTTTGGCTAAATGGGGAAATGAGCCGTCAAAACAGCAGATATGGAGTCGTTGAAGTCCTCGTTGGATGGCTGAGGCACATACTCAACACCCGCATAAATTAAATGTGTGGGCAGGAATAGTAGGTCAGGTCTTCTTTGAGGAAAACCTCACAGGAGAATGATTTTTGGCGTTTTTGCTAAAATGACCTTATTAAATTCTTGGACAAATTTTTCCAAAGAAGAACAATCCTGACCTTCCACATAATACTCTCTGGTTTCAACAAGACGATGCCCATCCGTTCGCGATTTTCTGGATAATTAGTTTCCTGGAAGGTGGATTAGATGGATACAATGACCAGCAAGATCTCTAAACCTCACACCATTAGATTATTTTTTATATGGCTATTTAAAGTCGAAGGTATACGTCACCTGACTAGAGGATTTAAAAGACTTAAGAAATAGAATTAGAAATGAAATGCCCGAAGATAATTAATTTAAAATTTGCAAGAAGAAACGCACTTGCCTATTGTCAAGAAGGTAGTCTGAACACTTAATTTAACAATTTTATTTGTTTAACAAAATCGTTTTTGTTAAGAATAATATTTACGTTTTTTAACTTTAAATAAATTGCTTGTTTGAAGATTTCTTATGTAAAATTAAGTGTGATACAAAATATGCATTTTTTTATTAAATAAAATTCATGTGTCCGATGAGTCTCTTTAAACAAATTTTTAATGAATTTATTCCATACTTTAGGCGCACATAAACGATATATTTATCTACAAGACATACAATATTTTACAATAGTTATTTGTCCAACTAGAGAAGAAAGCAGTTCTTTTCACTCGAGCTCAAAGTTTATCTTTCAAGCGTTAGCGAGTATCTTCTACTGTTTCCTCTCATGTTAGACACAAATTTCTTTTCACTACATGTCCCAAAAGGATTGTCTCCACACTATAAGATTTTCTTATATTCAACTTTAAAAACAAACTTTATTCAAAAATATACAATGAATTGCATTACGAATTGAAATACGAAAATTTGTTTCTCAAAATTAACTACCGAGAACTTTTTTAACTGCAATTCTTCATCTCTAGATAGGGAAAATGAATATTTCCCTTTCCCTCACTAGAGAGAAAAATGGAATTTTCCTCATTATTTTGCAAGAAGGAAATCGTAGTTTCAGGACATGGCTTCGAAAAAAGTAAAGTTTGGCTTGTAAGGCTTCGGGAGCGTAGCCTATACGAATTAAAGTTAGAAACACTTACTATTACATGTTGTTTAACTAGAAGACGGGAAATTAATTTGAAAATTCAATTTTTGATTATTTTCAAAGTTATATTACTACGTAATATTTGAAGTTGTGATTGAAGCAAAGAACAGATAAAAAGATTAAGTAATATAATGTGTGGAGGGGAAATGACATTTCAGGTGTTTCAGAACTTCACGGAGATTGTAATTTGATAAGTTGAAAATTCACTTTTTTAAATTGTATTCTATTATTTAAATAGGCATATTTGTCATTTTGCTTTGTGTATTATTAAAAGCTAAAAGCTAATTTCTATGCAGAACAAATCATCGTTAGGCTATGTCTAATTACTTTTGGTTTTGGTCTATACCCATGTGTACATAAATTGATAATCGTCACGGATAATTTGAAGAAGTAAGTTAACTTTATAGTGTACTACTGAAATCTATCCTTTAGCGTTTGAATACTTCACAATACTGAACAAAACATTCGATTTTCAAGAAATAAATCTAAAGTATTTTTTTAATCTCTCCCCATTTTTTCACAAACATATCGAATTTCAATTTAAAACATCTGCTGACTGCTTGACTCAAATAAATCTCTTATATTAAAAGTTAAAGTTTAGTTTTACAGGTTTCATAATTTATAAGAAAACCATTTATTTTTAACCTTAAGATGCTTTAACCTTCTCATAATAGAAAATCTAGTTGGAAACGAAATAACATAATTTTGAAGAACCTTTCGTTTTAAATGTCAGAATTGTACACATCTAGGTGTGACAGTTTGTAATTGATTCACCCACTGTAAGCTGTTATACATAGTGAAACTATTCGTTGAATATATTTTTCATAAATTCCTATAAAATTTCAATATGAACTGCCTTGCAAATTTGAATTTTATGAAAGAGGTAGATGTCTGCAGCCAAAACAATTATTTTAATGTAGATATTCTCAAGAAGTCAGAGAGGTGGTTTTTGACTCAATGATTCATAAATTGAGATGCCTAATTATGGATATTGCCTATACAACTTTATTAAATGGCATTTTTTTACTTTGGCTTTATTTGGTAAGTTGTTATTCGTTTTTAATTATTCAATCAACTTGAAGATTTCTTTGTGTAGCTTCCAAAGCCAATAATAATAATACAATAATTTAATTGTGTGAGCTGTGAGAAGTATTCCCAACTTGATATATATGTATTTCACAAAAGAAAAGTATTTATCCAGAAGTTTCGCGTGGGGTAATTGACGTAATTATCGTTTTTATACTTTGTTGCAAACGAAAGCTATTATTTATATTTGATACAATAATTATCACTTATAATAACGATAATTACAAAATTATGGATAATTACCCCTAATTTAAATAATATAAAAAGTACCTTGCTGTTTTGTGTATTTTATTGTTTAATTTATTCATAATAACATTGAGATAGGAACATATATAAAGCGTATATTTCTTTTCTAAATACCTTTATCCCACATTTTGACGAATAAATATTTTTACTTGTGGAACTCGTAAAAATGTTGGAAAAGTCTAAACCCTAACCACATTTTAAGGACAGGTTGTTATAAAAAACGACGACACAGCAAGGAAACGAGATTTCTTATTCTGCACTTTTCCAGATCTCCTGCCTATATAAATTACAAGATAGAAGTTCGCTGCACTACGAATGTGTTTGGACGCGTATAAGAATGAGTCTGGACCCACGAACAATCCGCTTACAGATGTAGTTTATCGAGGAAATTCAGGCAACAATTGCACTTTTGTAAACATTGCCTATTTCGTTGTTCACCTGTCCCCCATTCCGGTCCGTCCTGCGTACTTCTATTGCTTATTTCGTTTTATTTATAGAGTTATTTTGTTCACCCTGCCTACTATTTCGCCATGTTATTTCGGGAAATCGAGCTATAGAAACGAAGATTGTTCTTGTATCTATTCAGTACACGAAAGAATCTACCGCTGTAGCTGTGAAAAAGTTTTATGTTGTATTTTAAAGAGAAAGTTGAATTCAATTCGTGTTTTGGCCTTTTTAGAAAAAAAGGGTTAAAAGGGTTATACCTACAGGATTATAAATTCTTTTCATGAAGGATGCATATTTTTGAAGCGAAAGGGTTGTAAATTTAACCCAAATGTAGCAAACAGAGAAAGTTACCCTAAGTAAATTGTCAGTTTCTCTAATATAAGAGAAAGTATGGCGGGCACTATAAGCTATTGATAATTCAAAAATAAACTTCAGCAGGCCCTACCAATTAGTTATTTAATTTCTAATCTTCCTTCATAAAAGCTATTCAATAAAAATTGCGAACAAATACTGTGATAACTATTTATATAAAATAGTAAATTTATAAGTACTAAAAGACCATATTTACTTGTTGGTAAAAATTAAGTGAGTTTATATATTCCTTGAACGTGTACAGTAGCCAGTATTTTGTGTATTTTACGACAAGAAGTTGCACCTTAGCCTCCGTATAAGATGAGCACATATCCCTGTCTCTTATCAGCGGAGAGGACTATCTCTGTCCGATTCCTCCCTAAGAGACTATTTGTACTTAAACATTGCCTGCCTCGACGGCCCCAGACAGTATAGATACAAATTTGTGTGCCTTTCCTACTCTATTTCTTCTTCTTATTGGATTCCACAAGTTTGGTGCACCTTGTTCACGTGAAGTTGAAGGTAGGACACTTTCAGAAAACCTCGTTCTTTATAAACAGGTTTCATATGTATTTGCAAATGAAAGAACTTTTTAAAGCGCGAGGGCTTACATGTTACGGAGTTTTATTAATTTTTTATTTAATACGTTTGTAATTAGATTCGTGTTACACCTTTAATCGTTTAATTTATGTTTATAGCCGGAGATATTTTAAACTTTTGGATTACGGTTCTGATACATAAGGACATAGCCGAAAGATTTTAATTGTGGTTATTCTTTAAAGACTT
This sequence comes from Agrypnus murinus, assembly GCA_929113105.1. Lineage (NCBI taxonomy): Eukaryota > Metazoa > Arthropoda > Insecta > Coleoptera > Elateridae > Agrypnus > Agrypnus murinus. The sequence continues at coordinate 77,112,681 of OV816024.1, forward strand.
GATTTTAGAAACTTTAACCGTTATTAATACCAAATAAATATTATATAGTTAAGTACCTATTCAAAATTTCTAGTCTAAACTATCTGTGATATGAACTATATAGTAGATGGCAATGAAAATATTAACTATGCAGTTGCATAATTAAGTGTATAATAGTAATAATTGTAAAATATGAATATTAACTAAAACGCATAAAAAATTAAAAGATTTTTGCCTCTAAATTATTAATTTTTTCTTAAATTAACCAAGTTTACAAATTCCAAAACAAGCACCAATGACTATAGTATCAAATTTTGGATTTTTTTAATTTCGTTTCAGTTAATGAATTAAATTTTTCCGAAGAATAATAACTAAGTAGTTCTTAATTAATTTATAAATTATTCTTTTGTTTTCTGTATCTTACGATTTCATTTTAAGTTTTACACTTCATTCAGTGAAAAAATGGCAAAAGTGTAAAGATAATTTTTTGACAGATGCTTATTTTCATGGCATATTTCTAATCTTCGTATATACTTTCTTCTTATTTTGTACATTCAAACTTTAATCTAAATCAGGCTGTCTAAATCGTTTAGCACCAAGGACCACATTAAGTATTAGGCCGCGTTACAAAAGAAACTAGAAAAAAGAGGAAGGAGATTTTTTATTTATTAACATTGCATTTACTCGTATGAAATAAGATAGGTGCAAAATTCACATTATTTAAATAAAATTATATCATATCATTTTTTTGGAGAAACTTGTCGATGTTTTTCGTTAACCAAATCTTTGGCTAATTTGTTGAGCTGTAGTTATTTTTAAAAAGGATTGCACATGCTGGTCTATCAATCTGGATCTTTCCGCAGTTTCATTATTTTTTAAAGTTGAAAATAGTTGTGCGCATAGATATGTGTTACCTATCGCACATAACATACTGAGAATACGACCGACTGATACATGATTACAGAAATCTGGAATCTCCAGATCCATACATTTTTGATTCAATAGAAATACGGAATCACACTTAATTTCGATTAATTCCAGTTGTAAATTATTGTCATCAAGAGTTTCAACATCAATCTATATTCGGACAATTAAATCAAACAAGTAGAATGCCAAAAGTCTTAGCAGCCGCAGACCACTTGTCGGCGGGCCGTCTGTTTACATGCCTGATCTAAACTTTAATCATTTATTAAATTCGTACATTAAAACGTACTACCATAATGTACAAAACAATACAAAGAAGAGCAAAAAGTGTCAAACGTTTTAAGTATGTGTAAAAAGTTGACATAACAGATTTGTACAAAATGTATGGATTCCATAATGGGTTTCCATTCCAAGTGGTCCAATACATATAAAATCAATTGGTAACTGGACCATCTCTTTTTCTAATTTAGTATACCTATTCCCCGATGCATGAGAAGCAAGAAAATTGAATTAGATAAGTTAATAAAAATTGCCTTAAAATATACATACATGCAAGAATTGGTATGTTTCAATCAGTGGCATAACTATAGCCCTCACAGACTATCCTTCCAAACGGCGTTGTTTTCGTGAAATATTAGTGCGTTGGGTATAGAAATTTTAAAACAAGTATTGAAGGTAAAAAAAATTCTATAGACTATTCTACGGCAATGAATTATTATTAATTATTGAATAATTTATTTTAACAAACCGATAACAAATATCGTAGTTAGAAATAATCAAATCTCAATCTCAATAAAGAAATCCTTATTTTATTTGAGTTCTGAATGTTTTTTATAAATTATTAGATTTAGAGCGTTTAACGTTCACTTTTATAACTATCAAAAATTTCATGCACCACCGTACATTCAAGGTATAGGTATGTCCTAAAAGTTGTTCTCTGTATTTTGAACTGTTTATTGATGGTCTGCATTTAATCAAAAGTAATCAAGAACGTGCAGAGAGGAGACAGCCTCAAACCTTCCTTTGATCATGCAGGTCACTATGAGAAGAAGGAAGATCGTTTAAGTACAATATTTAGTGTCTATGACATCTTCCACTATTTATTCACTTAACAGCGGCTGATGAAATAATTTACTTTCTTTGAACTGAAGATCACATTAACAAATGGGAAAATTGATTGAAGATGAGGAACCTAAAACCGCATTTCTTGATTTATTCAAAACATCCAGGGAAGAATATTTTGGAATATTAGAAGAAAAACAAAATAGTATATGTACACTGCTTTCCACGAGCTTGATCTCAATATTTATATCCAATTTTTAAAGTAAGGCTAGGGAAATCTGGAATGTCATCCGCACCCGCACGCCACTGCTTTTTATTTAACCCTTATGTGATGGATGTAAATATTAATATCGAGTTCGTGGAAAGTAGTGTAGGACTAGGACGATCATTCTTGATCTCACTAGTAGTAGTAAATTACTTCAAATTCTTATTAGTCTTACTCCTTCGTCTAAGAAAGTTTTTTATATTTACTGTTTGAGATCTGGATTTAGTTTGTAGAGTTTCTCTGTTATTTTAACACCACTGAGGATTGATTCGTAAAATATGGTTAACAACAGTTTGAACTCTAACTTCAATGAGATTTTAAATGGCGCTGTTTGAAACACCACATTAAAGAACATTATGCAGCGGCGAGGTTGAAGTGAATACGAAGTGCTATTCTGTATTTAAATTCCAGAAGACATACCTGTACTAAACAAAAGGTAATTGTTATCTATTTATACATTTCTAAAAACGAAAAAATGTTGGTTGTAATGTATATAAAATATTTGGATATTATAAGGTGACAGCTTCATCTTTTTAAGTGTGACTATTCCAATATTACTAACCGCTAGCTGAGCAGGTAAACAAATGCAGACCTTGCATGTCTCTACCATTGTATAGGAACCATACCAATCAGGGAGAAACGGTCATAGTACCTCAATAATAGTACTAAAAAATTATTTTGGAAAACAGTAAGGTATTGGACGTACCTAATGATTGCTTTAGACTACAAAGAAAGCTTTTTCTAGATTAAAGAAATCTAAATTGCATACCGACATATTAAATCTATTTCTAGCAAAGGTCATACTCTGTAAACATATTAGAATGTCTTAGATGATGTTCCATATATAGAAGGTGTAACTGCAGTGTTGTTAGCGTTGGTAATTAAAGTAATTACTGCATACGCATAATGAAATAATGGCGATGGTAGTAAAAGGAAAAATTATGCAGAATCAAAATACTTGCCCCTAATTCCAATACTTGATATTGAGTTATTGGATGGATATATTTCATTCAATGTCAAGGCTTCAGGTCATCAATTAAAAGGCTTAGAATAAAAACTTTCTTTTAGATCCATACGTGCAGTGGGATTGATTTCTATTGATTTCTCAAAATTAATTAACAATCTTTAACCTTCAATTTCATAATCACTACTGCTAATCTATGTACTTAACTACTGCAGCAGCTTTGTTTATTGAAAAATGTATAAAAATCTTTAAAAGAGAGTTTCGGTATCCATATATCATATACAGTACTCTGCCTAACCATACAAAATTCAAGATAACTTAAAAAATAACAAAAACTGTTTGTTTATGGCGTTATGGCAAATTATAATATTAAAGGCTCCACAAGAATAAAAACTAATGTCTTTTTTAAGCTGTACATAAATTTAAGGCTAATTTAAAATGGATTTCACACGCACCCAGAGTCAAATCTTTATTTTGCCCTTAAAGTTTATGAGTCATTACGATCTGCTTTATGGTGTTTATATTGCTTTTCTACTTTGTAACCTTTTAAATTTTATTTTGAGCATTTTCAATTTTTTGCGTTATTTTATATTGATATATAAAAAAATGTTACAGTTTTAAACACTTTGGAAGCGAGTTTCGTATTGAATTAATAGTAATAGTTTTCAATATTGATAAAAGATATGTTTGATATAAAGCTTTGTCAGTTGGCTTCAGAAAAGGGATGATAAAGAGAATGTTTTAGATAACTAACTTTTGCCATGCACTGTATATATTAATATTACAATCAAAATCCCTTAGTAAGGAAACTAAAAAGCATCAAAGTCTAACTCTACGATAACCTTATGTACTTAGGGCTTAGGTTGTCTGTACTAGTTGACCTTTATTAGTTAACTCACGATCCCTCGCTGCAATTTATTAAAAGTTAGTTGTTAAATTTTGAGCCACTTCTACAGAAATGTTGAAATCTTTATGAAAGTTTAATTTTATAAATAGGTCAATGAATTTTAAGAAAGTTTTAAGTTAAAAACCCAATTCGGCTTTTTAAAATATTAAAATCTCGGAAGAGAAACAATTTTCCAATCGATTTCTACAAACTTTGTATAAGTAGGGTTTGTTTCCGGAAAATTTTATTTCTTTATTAATCTAGTTATTTCGTACTAATCAGTAGATGGAGAAAATATGAAAATGATTTCAATCAAAGCTCTATACTATTACATTTCATCTTGCAAAATATAAAAATCCTTATCTATCCGAGATTCATGTTCCGTTTTCCACCTACGTTTTTATATGTTGGTCTTTTGTGCTGCTCAATCTATTTTTATATTATTTCCAGTTTTTCTTTTTCAGAACGGCAGCTACACGTGTGGTATGCTCCTTTCGTTCGGGATACAACAAAAAAAGATGTTACGTTAATAAAAGTACATTTGGTAAACATGGCTTGGGATGGCAGTTTCCTAAATAGTGTTTCATACATCTTGACAATTGTTGAGATAAATTCTGTTCCTGAAATAGGATTGCCGCACGTGTTAAGGATTGCATTACAGGACGTGGAATTGGAGAACAGGTGAGCATTGTTTTAGAAAATTAGAAAAGAACTTTTTAAACTGAACATTTCCTTTTTGGAAATGTTTTTTAAAATCTCTAATTTATTTGTGTTGATTTTAGGATGGAAAAAGAATGGCGATGAGGATCTGCAAGAGGAACGGAACACTATTATTTTTTCATTTTTTCAAGCACATTGAAGATAGTGTTATTAATATTATTAAATATTGTTTTGAAAAAATAAAGAAGACAGTATTTAAAATCCCTAATAAATAGCTCGACCAAGCGTTTAAATGCAGCCATTTATGAACATCTCTGTAGGAATCTGGTTTGAAACTTGTTTCGCTGAAAGGCGGGTTTACCACAAGATAAGCTTTCATAATTGCAAAAAAAATATTACCTGCTATGTACAGAATCAAACCGCGCAATAAATGGTAATATTTCTTACATTTAATGAACAACCACAACATAAATAGTATTTTCTCGAGTATATCTTACTCATTTAAATTTAAAGCGGAAAAAATAAATAGTAAAAACGATATATTTATGTAAGTGGAATTAATATTATTGCATTTTAGTATGCAAAACAATAAAAATATTGATTATGAAAATGAATACTTCCCTCATTATTATATTTATAATAAACCAGACATGCACTGTTGGGGTATTTTGAATTTCTAGAGTTCATTAATTTTATTTGGGAAAAAAGTCTTGAAAGAGATAGTTAATTTTTGACCCCATTCTTGTTATAAGTTGAATTTTTTCTATGATATTTACTCATGCTATTATCGACATAAATCAGAACATAAATTAATATAAAAATGGTAAATTAGAATAAGTGAATGATCAATAAAAATGTAATTTTAGATATAACCTTATATAACCTTATATAACCTCTTATTATATACCTAACCTGCATCATATAACCATTCAATAACTTATATTGATTAAGAAGACAGAGGAGAAATCGGGATAGGTTATCTACATGGGTGGATTGGTAAAATGCCTTCACATATTTGGAGCTTTAAAAATGTATGTATGTATACATGCATAGTTTACAGTAAGTTCGATATTAGTAAATATAAAGCTTGCATCTTGTTTTGCGACAATAATAGAGAATAAATATTGTCAATAGATTCTCCAACTACGATCAATGGGTCAATGCTACAATGCCTCTTTCGTGTTCATAAAACGAATGAAGCACGGGATATAATTTCGGAAAGTATTTTCTGTTTTGCTTGTGAGCGTATTCGAAAACGTCTGAAATACAGATTTTGAGAAGTTAGACATTTTCTACAAAGAGAACTAAATTTATTTTTGGAATATAGTTGACAATCAATGAATTTAGACATAATTTTGAACACTTTGCAGGTCTCTTAGACTTAGAGGATGGGTGTATTAGACCTTTCTTCTGGAATATGAATAGGTACCTTTTCTTCGACTGTTTATATAGTAAATCTATACGTATTGGTTTGTTTACAATCATACAATGTTGAAGAAGGCCTGTAATTTTTTTTAATCCGATTGTGTAATTCTTCTCAGAAAGCAATTGAACTATAGGAGAATTAATTAATTTTTGTAAAAAATATCTAAATATTAAATTAATGTAGTTCAGATTCTAATAATTTGTACTTCATCACTTTACAATTTTGCATTTTTGCAGCAAACTTGAGGATGGGATATGTTAACCCTTTTTTAACACAAAGTAGATCATCCTTAAACAATTGCATTGCAAGTCAAGTTGAAAATAATTTATTCGGTGTAATAATTACAGATATAAATTTTCAGTCTCTTCCTAGCCTTCCCCTAATTATGGACATTTTCTCTGTATAAAATACGAAAAATATCCTAAAAATTAAATATGTAGTCCTATGCAAATTCAGATCATTTCTTAACAGCGTCTACTGTGAACTTCTTTCTTATTGCCGTTCAATGCGAAAACGCACTTATTTATGCAACGTCCGAGAAAGGAGCACGCTTTGGGGCCGTAAAACGTTTATGTTTATTGAATTACCCTGTTACGTCTAACATTAATGTCCTCCAAATGCTATTATTGCGCTTACCTTATATGTGGCGATCTGACATGTATCTTCAACTTGTACCTTTAACTTCATACAATTTACGCTGATTACAATGGAATTTTAATATAAAATCAATAGTTTATTGTTATTTATTTATCGATACAATGTACCCTCATTAGCGTTGAATATACTTTCAAATAATCTTTCGATATTTATTTGTATGGGCGTAATTACCCTCTATGCAGCAGTACGCAATATTATTAAACACTAACTAAAGATACAAGAAATAAATTGAACTATATTGAATTTTTATAAACAACCTACACAACTGTAAATGTTGGGAAATACAAGTTTTTCCTTTTTATTCCAGATAAATGACAAAATATTTTCTCGTTATGTAAATTAAATAAACGTTTTCATTAATTTTTATTTTCTTTAAAATCGCTATTTGAAGTAATTGAATTTTAACCGCGAAATTATATACAAAAGGTGTGTAAGCGGTAAGAAAAGGGGAATATATTTTAGTATTCATAGTTATTAATCATCGATATAACTGGCAAAAACTCAAAGGTTGTAATTTTTCGAAACACTTTTAAGTAGGACATAAACAGGTCGTAACTATAACTTTTTAGACAAATAATGGTGATATATTTTTCCATTAAATTAAAATCCGAGCTATAAAACAATTTATTAGTATCAAATTTCTTATAGCACCTTTTTTATATTAGTATTTTTTAAGTTTATTACTACTACGAGCAGTATAACTATCTAACTGGCTGTTTTTATTTTATAATAGAATCATGTCTACAGCCATTAGAAAAAAAAACCACAGTCGACAAGCCAAATTGTTAGGATCAATGCAAATTTATTAATATATAATCTAGACCTGGAAGAAAGATACTAGAAGAAAGACAGTAATATGAATAAGGTGTTAACATATATCACATGTGGATCAGGATGTGAATAATAATAAGGAAGGTATACAAATAAAGAATGTAAACAACATAAATACATGTTTCTTGACACGTATTGGACATGCAGGAATGGCAAAGGAAGTATACAATAGCAGTATAAAGAAAGTAAACAATAAATTAATTATATAAGAAACATACGCATTCTGCGTATGTATAAAAACTTCTTTTTACTAAAGAATATCAACTAGACAAACAATTTTGACGAATTTGCTAACAAAGAAGAGCAGTAATATACCAGATTGCAAAGACTGTGGTCTATCTACAACACTATATTTTAAAGTGTCTCTGTCAAACCCTGCATTTGTATTTGTCTTATGTCAATACGTATTTCGGTAACAAAGTTATCAATCAGGTTATCATAGGTTAGTAATCAGGTTATCAAAGAAGAAATTGAAAATAACTTTGAATGTGATGATACTAAAAACGTAAGTCGATCCTAGAATTTATAGAAATTCTTATCTTGATTATCTTTTATTTTGAGAAAAGACAATTATTTCTCTATTTCCTAAACTCTAGGTGCATGACAAGCCCGGAAGACAGGGATTATCAAACTGTGACCCCTGAAACTTCTTGAGAAATTCAAGAAAATCCCTACTCTGTTCCTTATCTCAACACTATATTATTTATGTATTTCCTAGGAATGTAAACAAGCAATAATTCATAAGACAAAATACAGATGTAGTAACTAACATCAGAATTCCGCAACCGACGCCATATTGAGGCGAAGAAATCGCGAAATTGCTCATTATTGTTATTCGCATTGAATTAATTCTCATTCTGAAAGTCCCAAACTGTGTTATGCCAAATACGTGAGACTTTAATTTGATTATTATTAAGCTTCAGGTACTCTTTGCTCCAATACGGCGTCATTTGCGGTAGTCTGATCCGTCAGTATAGTGGTTGGCAGTGGCGTGCGGTCCATGGAAGCAATGGAAGCAATGCTTCCCTTGAGAATTTATTAAAAATAAAAACCAATGCTAATAAAAATATCTTTATAAAATTATGGTTATCGTTTATTTAAATTTGTAATATTTCTATTAACTTATAGCTGAATATCAATTTCGTACACCAAAAAGTATAATTAGAGTAGTATTTTAAATTAGGCTCATTACACTTGCGCGGAAAGGTAATACCGATTCAAATGTATTACATACACTGCATATAAGCACTGATTTCGTTGCTTATAAAACTGGTCTTCTCCTAACCTTGATCCTTGATTAGCGGGCGTGATGATACATACGATGCGGTTAACATTGTTTGGTCGTTATTTTTAGCGTGCTTCGTGCCCAAATGTTTATTTATTATAATTTGGTTATTTGTTCGATTTAGTGTTTGTTAAATTTAATGTTACTTAAGTAATGTAAATCTGCGAATGAGACAGTATTTTGTCACATTTTATTATTTCAATTTATATAAGTTTTTTTTAAAGACAAATAATTCTATTTAGTTCGCTTTGTATGCAAATTTAAAATTGCATTATGATTTTTTTGTTCACTTTGTAAATTATTAATAAAGAGTTTTCTGCATACTGTTTTGGAGAGAAATTGCAAATTATTGAGAAAGGCAGGTCAAAACCATAACTTTCAAATTTAACAACAAAGATTAACCTGCATCAGTATTTTGCTAAAAAAGACCGGCAAATCGAGTTGCATTATAAATAAATAGTAGTACTTTTTTTTAAAATAAATAATAATAGCCAACAAATACCATAAATATAAAGTGTAAAAGTTCTTGTTTGAAAAAGTTTTAAGCTTAATAATTATAACACTATTTTTTATTGTACGTAGCAGGGGCGGATCCAGAAAATTATTTTGAGGGGGGAATTTTTGGAAAAATAATTGTTTTAATAAATAATAACTAAACAAACATTATTTGCTTCTATTCTATTTATACTTATTTCTAAATTGGGGGGTGGAGATTTCCCCCATCGCCCCACCCCCCGTGAATCCGCGCCTGTACCTAGATATAGTAAAATTAAAATCGTGGTTGCTTCCCTGGCCTAAATTGTCACCGCACGCCACTGGTGGTTGGGTGTTTTGTATATAGCCACTATATATTCGTTGCTATACAGCCGATATAACTATTGGAATAATTCGTAGACAATTAATTGCGGAGTAATTTCTCGTTTTGAATATTATAACTATATTCTACAATTAAACATGAAATTTTGTATAATTATCTATTAATAACAAATTCTTCTATAAATTAGAGGTGATATTGATTACATATCAATTCTGAATTATATTTTTGGTAAATACAAATAAACAGTTATTCGTCGTTAGGTTTACGTTGACAGCTGTATGTCCAGACGTTTGGGTAGCGTAGACAGACTGAAAACGCATGCGCTTGATATAGAGACAGAAAAACATTCATAAAAGTGGTAGTGGGGTAATGAAAACTGCAATAAGAGCAAAACTCGTATAGTAGACGTTTAATGGGTTAAAATGCATGTGTTCTTATGCACACACAAGTGCATACATATCAATCACTATACAATATCCAGTTGCAAGTTTTTATCAACTGATTCTATACCACTACCACTTTTATAAACGCTTCCATATCTCTACTTCAAGGCCATGAGTTTACAGTCTGTATATATAAGTCGTATCTATCGTCTATCTATTCAATAGTTGTATCACACTATGGTATTCTAGATACATGGCATGACGTTTTCATCGACTACCTCTGACCATCAGAAGGCCGCTTTGATGAATCTGAATACAAAAACACGAAAATACATTAACTATATATACAGGGCGTATCTAATCAATCGGAAAAACACTACTATATTCTACAGTTCATGTAGTTGTGATAACTAGCAACTTTTTTTTTCTATCGTTTCTAATTTTCTGGTAAAAGCGACTTAAAGGTAAGAATTAAAATTTTAACACTTGGTATATATCTATTATTCATTAAATAGAACCGTATATAATTTAGTTGAATAGTCTTCAAATGAACCTACTGCACAAATAACAATCAATAATTAAAATTTAAACATTAAAATGTTAGATTTATAAGGTCCTTTTAAGAAATTGTTTCATTTAATAAATAAACTAAATAAATTGAATCTGCAGGATAAGCAATAACTAGGTACTGATACTGACTACAACCCTGTTAAGAATTCTTCCCTGGTACTTCTAACGTTTTATTGCTTTTCGACTAATAACAGTTATTCTCGGATCACGTGCGTATCACGTGCTGATCATTGTTTACTTGTGATGCATTTTGGATGTGAATGTAATTAAGGTATTCTTATTAACCAATCTTACATCAATTAAGATACTAATTTCGTTTAATTACAATACGTAACAAATATAAATCTAACCATTAATAAAAAGTCGTTGGTTACACAATTAAATTAAATTAGTATTTTAATTGATGTAAGACTTGATGTAAGACCATGAAGCAATAATTGTTTTGTATGATTAATATGGAAGTGTTTTTTCCGATTGATTCCTGTATATAGTGAATGCAGTTTCGTGTTACTGTATTTGGACGCATCAAAGCGACCTTCTGGTGGTCGACCCGAACGTCATTTTTCAGCTTTACAGATATCAGTAAGTACAGCCATCTGTTTGTCACTAAAGTACACTAAAATTTCCAATTACTGGCAATCAACAACTAACGGTCGTTTTACACTATGCAAGATTTCTTATTAAAATCAAACTTATTTTACTATCAAAGACGGATACAGAGCTTTACTTAATTCTAGTAATAAGATTAACATCAAATCTCTACTGTAGTTGCCAGTGGCCCAATAGATTTGCCAATTAAGCATGCGCTTAACTAGCTAGTGTAAATTATTATGTAGTTTTTGCACAAACAAGCATCCTAATCTAACTTTCATAATTGTCGCTTTTGCAAAAAAAGTAGACCAAGACACCACCAAGTTAATATGTTCGCCATTATGGTTGAAAGAGATCGCGCATCAACAAAAAAACTTACGGTTGATTTGTTTGTTTTGTGCGCAAATTTATTGTCATTCTCGCAATTGTGTTAAAAAATTTCAATTTCAAATCTTGTAACAATTATTATACAATCTTTATGATTGTATTTGACACTCATCAGTTTTTAAATTAAAAAACTTTGTTTTATATAAAATTTTGCATGGTGTCTAACGGGACTAAATCAAACATTTTGAAAATACGTATAGTAGGTATACATGTATTTTTACATATTCAATATTTTTATTTGATTTAGTTGTTGATCATCAATAATTGAAAATCTTTAATTTATCTTAATTGCTGGCAGGTAGCGGTAGTTACTTAAAATGTGTAAACCTAAAAAATGATGTCTTTACCGAGCCATAGAGGCCATAATCATGTACAATGTTTTTGATACGACATGGCCCATTTCGCGCAAAATTTGTCCAGCGTTGCCGTAAGTCAAACAGGCGAGAAAACAAGGTAATTCAGCGTCTCAAGTACTCCAAAGGTGAAACCCTTCAGCAGAAGAATTTAATTTTTCTCTCTTCTGGAGAAGCGTATCACCTATGGCACAGTTGATTTTAAACTTATCAATGCACTTTATTAAAACTATTCCTAGAAATATTTCAATGAATAGAAAGACTCTACGATGAAATACCCAGCCATTTTCATAACTTTGTACTTTTGAGAAATATTTCGTAATTTAACAAACCGGCCTAAATAGTTATAGAAAGAGCTTTTAAAATCCATACGTTTTTGAACCCAACTGCTGGCCTAATATAATAATCATAATTTCGGGAAACGATATGGTTAAACAGTCGATTGCATAGTACCCATAGTGTACTATTCTAAGCTTCTGCCTAGTTTTGATTATTATAATGATTATTATGAGCTACGAGGTGACACCCAATATGTGTCAACAGGTTGAGACTTGTACCAGTGAAAATGGTGCAATTAGGAAACCTAAAAGGGTAGATCACAGTACTATCTGTAAAGTAGCTTAATGTTTATCTATACATGTGTGGAAAATAGAAAATAACTGAACATTAGAGAGTGACAGGTCATATTGTTATATAAAGTATACGCCAAGTTAGTATTATTCTTTATTACGTGCAGGTTATGTTTTATCTTGTCGAGTTATTGTTAAGTTCGGCTCTTTTCATTGAGTGGCTTCATTTCTATCAAAGCAAAGACTTTTTCGTCGTCGTTATTCTAACTAAAGCCGGCTGCTCACTATGCGTAAATGCGTGATTAGAGATGCGTACGAAGGTAGTTTGTAGACTCGTCATGCAACAAATTGAAGTGTACAGATTATGCGAGATTCGTAATTCGTATTACAAATGCACCAATTCTGCATCTCTGCTTCACGAAATAAAGTTGTCCATATAATGGTGGTGGACTTTTCTTGAGGACACCGAATCGTAAGGAATGAACTGTACAGAACGCACAAAATGCATATAAACAGTAAACATAATGCACGCTAAGTTCGGTCATGATTTTCAATTCAAAAAATCCCTTTGAACCGCAGTTTTCCGCCAAGTAGTCGAACCGAAGCGCACTGATGCAGATGCATCAAGCTTTAACACTCGAAAGGTACATATTACGCATTTATGCATAGTAGGTACGCATAGTAGCCATAGTACGCATATTACAGCTTCACGACTACGATTACTACTACTATTCCACTTGAGTATTATTTCCATTTCCTATATTCCTATTTTCCAGAAATGTATACCCGATCAAAACTCAAAAAACAGAAAAAAGTAAAAATATAAAGCAGCGCAAGAAGATGAACTTAAATTATTAATATAAGGGATACATGGCTACGGAAGCCTAGAAGAAAATATTAAGATTTGTATAATAATATAAATACAAATATAATATGAAAAGAAAATGCAGAATGTGGTGAGATTTCTTGGAACTCAAATTATAGTAATAACTTTGTACGTATTATTTGCGTACTTTTATTTGATTTATTTATTCATAAATCAAACGATAATAAAAACTGTCTATGGAAGTAATTATGACGTGCCATTGCTGTTATCTGTAATTGAGCTGCTTTGAGTTTTTACTGGATTTTGACATAGGATATTTCCATTTTCCTTTTGTGATCACGGAAGCTTTCGACATACCTAACTATTGAGTATTTTTGAGAAAGTTTCTTCAAAGCTTTGATAGTAAAGAGATACTTGTTACGTCATTGCTTGCTTATCTGTAGGTAGTCTTAGCTAGGTTTATGTTTCTGCTCCTTTATAAATCTTAGCTGTTTTTGTATTTCAGTGTTAGGTTCTCCTTGTTACTTATGTATGTTAGATGTGTTCGATTTCCATGATTTTAGTTTGTTTATCGACGTCTGCTTGGATAAGAACTCATTATGTCATTCATTTGAGTTACGTGAAGCTTATTACACAATTAAGGGCGGGTTGTATAAACACAGATTAACTTTAAATTAGGATCAATATCCTAGGCAACGATTGTTTTGACAATAGTTACTGCGGCAACTGAGCCAAGTTTAAACTTAGACCACATTTATACAACTCGTCCGAGTGGGATAAGGAAATCATGATCATAATTACCTGGTTACTATGGCTTCGAAGCCAGCTGCTCTGATTTTAAATAAAAAATTTCATGATGTACGTCAAAAAACTGTTGTGTAGTTTGCAGCCCCAAAACGAGGCTGGAATCCATTACGAGAGTGATACTAGCAAGGCTTATCCCTTCAAACGACCCCCTGATCGTTGTCTTCGTGGAAATCGTTTCTCCAGGTACTTCACTTTGTTGTAATCACTTCGATATTGTGGATTGGACAACTTGGAGGCAATACTCCGATGTATCAGTGACTTGAGTTTACCCAAGAATTACAGATCTGGCTGATCTCAGTAGTTCCCCCAATATAAATTGCCCTAGAATACCCACAAACTCAAAAGTGCCATTTTTAACTCATCAGTTCCTAATAAGGGGTCGAGAGAGTGGTCGTAGGCAACTCTCCTGGGCCGATTACATATAGTCTTGTGGAATGTAACATTTGCAAAAGTGTAACTACTTTTGACCCAGGAAGCCCTTGCAAAGGGCTAGTGGTCTTTGTTTATAATTATTACCTACGTTTTCGTAATCAGTTCCGTTTATTAGATCGACGTACGCTTTCTTTATTTTCAGTATTAGTTTCGAAGGTTTCGAAAGCATTGAGCATTGTTGCATCAATAGTCTTGGCAGTATAGCAGCTAGCGTGCCAGTATCTGGTTAAGGTTTTCTGCAGTTTTCCTTAGCTTTAACACAGATGTTGGATTTGTACTACACCATCTGTAAGTCGGCTGCAGCCGCGTGATGGGCCTGCGTAATAATAATTGTCTCTTCCTCTCGCACAAGCTTCCTTTCTTCTGGGGCCTAGTTCACTAGGTAATGGGTAGTAGTAATGATTATTATTATTAATATTAATTCGTTTTTCTGAGAATGAAGGAGCATTGTCATCATTAGGGTCATATTCATCAAATCTCTGGAAATATCCGGAGTTTATCTCAATTTTTGCAGAGTGTGTTACAATGATTCTACAGTAATAATTATAATAGTATGTAGTATAATTTGCAATCATTGATAGATCATGTTTGTTATTCCTTAATCTTCAGTATCAACAGTGTATAAATCAATCAAATGTATTTAAATTTTCCAGGTCAAAACTTGACATTTGTTCTATTCATCAATGTGTCGTGGTATCTTATAACAGCTTTTGTATGTTTTAAATATCTATACCTAATCATGATTTAGTCAGAACCATAACAAGGATACTCCAGAGTATACAATACGTCTTTTCAAACAGACAGTCGAATAAAATTATTTTAAATATAAAATAAAATTACATACACAATTGTGGTACTTAGAATTGTCATGGTTGATTCTAGTTAAGCGATTTAGCCGTAAATTAGCAATCCATGGTTAAACCCGCCTAAGCAACTAATGGCAAAGAAAACAATTGTGGAGCTTATACCGGGCGTTGCATTGTCGCAACCAACATTGGAAGTCGCATATTATTTAGGACACATTTGGATATTAGCTTTCTTAAATATTTTAACCAAAAGTGATTCTCTCATTTAAAAGATACCCTTAAAACATTATTCACTAATTTTTAAAGATTTTCAAAATTTTAATATTCTTCCAAAAACCTTAATAATATTTTTCTTTAAAAGTGAATTATTGAAGGTGTCCTAAATAACGTGCGGTTTCCAATGTTGCGTGTTATAATACAGCACCTGGTATATATATTTAGATATGTGCGTCTTTTTAGACATAGGTCGTGGTAAAAGTTCTATAATGTGGTTTGAAATTGAAAGTCTCTCCAAGTACTGATTTCTGATGGATTTCTAAGGTACTACTTTAGGGTATTTGTACTAAATATTTTTGCATAAAATATTAAAGCAGAAATAAGTTGGAAAATTCACAGAGACTAACATATATTTAATTGTAGTTGGACAATATTCATCAAATAAATCTGTATAATGTTCTATATAACAAACCTTTTAAATTACTACTAAAGGTACTTTAGCAAATTGGAACATCACAACATGCATGATCTGAAATCGTTTGTTAGATATTGTTCTACGCTAGAAAAATACAGAAAAGTTGTAATAATATTGAACAATAAAAGTATTTTCTTGTGTGGTTTTTATTTTTATCCTAAACGAACTTCTAGTAGAATTGATTGAGTGTGTCTAAAGTTCTTAATTAAAGAAGTCTACGGTTGAGCAAGTTTGGAATCCACTCATCTTACCCGTGTCTAATGTAATATTTCACACGGGCAAAATCCAATAAAAAATGCTGAACAGGAACAGTCTAGCTACTTTACATGCCATTCGTGTTTTGAAAAAACTTGCATTGCTTTCTAAATTTTTTGTTTCTCTGAAAAATTTAAAGCTTAAAATGTGATTAGTATATGCACTTAATTTTGACAAACCAAATCATATACTAATAAATCTACTTATAGTATAGAAGGGAAGAGTCTTTCTTGTCACTTTAATATCGTTTGAGCGTTCTTAAGAGGCCACAAGGCAACAATGCGTGGAATGATTGTAATAAGGAAGAAAATGACATGTAAAATGTTAAATGTATCTTTTTGAAAGGAAACTTTTGGTGGCGAGGCAAATTTGTTTCTGAGACCCTACATATTTCTATTAGAAATTTACATAGTTGCAATAAACATAGCTAGAATTTTCTTACGTAAGTAAATGTTATTTATAGACAGTTAAGTATATGTAAAATTTATTTTCTTTAAATTCTATCAAATTACAAATGTACAAATAAATTAAACAGAAAATCCTGTATAATAATATTTATTTCTTTTTATATTTCACCAATAAATCTATTGAAAGGTTCACTATTCTAACAGTAGAAAATGCTGAATTATTATTTTTGTTTATTTAATGTGCCTACCGCGTCTTTGTAAAAAAAGCTCATAAACGCACATAACACCCACAAGCGTTAAACCATGAAGAATTCCATAATGTTTATCTGTATGTCTAAAAGTGATCTTAGAAACATAAACTAACCATGTAAAAACACGTTTCCGTCTTTCGAAATATAACGTTGACGGCTCATTTTGAAAATAGCAATGTGGAATTATTCAAAGTACTGTTATGAATAAGAAATTCAATAAATTCAGCTTGTACATTATATATAAAATAAATTAAAGATAAAATGGCTTTAATTCTAATGTAAGCTAATTTTAAGCATGACCTTCAGATTGGAGAACTATCAACAATATATTAAATCTGAAATTTTAAAACCTTAGGGCATCCTTAATTTGTGTTCGATATTTCCTCTATGAATAAATGAAAAGGTACCTGGTACGAAGATTGGTAGGACCAAGAGTTATATATCTTCTAAAATGGCATTTTGTTATTTCATTCTATATTTATTACAACTGTCTGCGTATAAAGAATATTGTCCTAGTAACAATCTTTGCTAAATCAGACTAGATTTGTTCTCGAAGATAAAGTGGCTCTAAAATATTTTATTTAACAAGTTTTATTATGCATTTGACATTTATGCTTTAATTATTATAAATAAAAACAAGATATTGTTTATATCTTAAAAAGGAGCGAAGTATAGATCTTGAGTATTTTTAAATTTTGCCGCTAAAATTAAAAAAGGAAATCTAAGAACTTTTCAAAATTAAAGTAATTCATTTTATAAATTTTCATGTAAGATTGTTATTTCTAATTGATTCTTATAGTATAAAACCCTCCATTGAATAATAGATAAATTCATAAAAAACTAAATTCAAAGGGATTCACTTAAAATCGTTATGTACGGAAATGGCTTCATAAGTTTTTCAGTTTCATTTATAAAACAAAACCTTTCATGAATAAAAAAATGATTCTTCCAACTCAAGAAAAAGGGAAAATCTATATGAAATATTTAATTTGTTAAAATTATAAATAGGTTTAAATATTAACCGCCTAATTCAGTGGTGCCATCTATGAAGCGAAAGCCAAACTTGGTGTTGACTTTAGCATTATGGCAGCCCTCTGTTGTAGGTGACTCTGATTGGTCATGCCGTCAACGGCCATTATACTTTCAAGATACTTTACATAATATATGGTTTGAAAGCTCTGCCTCTTTTTGCTTTCCCGCCAACCAATCGGCAGGGGTTTGGTTAAAGTAGTCGGCCATCGCGATTTGGGCGGACTGTACAACTAATAAAATACACCCGCTAAAGTTCTGGTGGGGTGAACCAAATGAAGCCATACAAACCAATCTAAGTTTGTCTTTGCAAGATAACTTCTTTAGAATATAAGTTTTAATTGGATGACATAAAATCCAGATTTTTAGGTTTCAGCAAAATGTTTTTGTATTTTATAATATTCTTTTGTTACTTTTATAAAGTTGGTATTATTATAAAACTCTAGAGAAAAGTTTTGATGTAATTCATAAGTTTATCGAAAGGGGGAAATAAATGGTTTTTGTTATTGAAAATATAAACTTCCCAATGCAAACTTTTAACAGATTTTAAAAATTATGAAACATTTTTGAGTGTTATAAGTACATACATATATAAGTACAAATAGCAAAAGGTAAAGAATGTAATACGCCATTTTACGGTTTTGTGTACCTTCATTTTAAATTGAATCCGAGTACTTATTGATTGGTGCAAATTTGAATTGATTTTCTTTAGAAAATCGATGCAAAACTCTTCATGTTTAAATAAATATTTGTTAGTTAAAAAAATAAGTTTTGAACCCTTTATTAATTTATTTTTAATTAATCGTCGTATCAAATTTGTTGTCTTAATTAGATTTAAGCCGCATTCTATTTCAAAAAGCAGTTAAAATGAATATTTTATAAAATCGATCATACCATTCAAAAGTAGGTGCCTACTATGGAAGTAGCTCATAAACGGTTACTTTTATATGTCGTAAAGTTTTAAGAGTCAATGAAATACGGTCTGAGACAATCAGTAACAGGTTGTTGACGCGCGTGTATCCTCTTAGCTTTTACAAGGTGTAAAATAAAAATAAAAGCATTAAAGTGCCATTAATCTCATTATTAGGAGAACATGGTCTTTTTTCTTTTAATTTGGCTCTGCTTCGGTTTGTAGAGAGTTGACGTTTATAGAAGAGAGATTTTGAGTTGCAAAACAAGATTTTTCTGGTTCAGTAATGTGTGATCAAAATAAACCATCGAAACTTTATTGCGTAGGCTGAATATTTATATCGTTTGGATTATTTTGCTAACGTTTGATGAACAACGCTAAAATGAACATTGGATGAAAAAGTATTGAAGTAAGCAGACACAACAAAATTTGCATTATTTGTACATTCTTGTTCAATTTGATCGTGTTGCAAAAATAGCAGTTGAGTATTTTAAGAAAATGAAAATCACGAGCACAATATGTCAAGTTAGTACCTAATAACGCTTTTTAGCTTCTCCTTTATTATACTTATTCAAAAAACTATATAACTGTTAAGTTTAAATAAAAATTTTCCTTAAATAAATGTTAAAAGATCTTACAAAACAAAAATATGACCAGATTCTACTTCCCATGCGGACGAATACAACCTCATTTTTACGAAATGTCCGATAACAACTATTTTGATTTCCTGCAGCAATTATAAAATTAATTAAAAATAAGTCACACTTCCTTTGCATTAAATGAGTATCACACCATTTTCTGTTATCAAAATTTCCGACGAGACTAAGTAAATATAATAAATTTTAGTAATGCCGGAAATTTTAACGTACTACACTAAAATCCATAAAAAGATTTAATAGCTTAACACTATTATCTATCACCAAGTGGATTACTCTATGGACCATATTTAATAAGATATGATAAATCTGATGATTTATAATGTGAAATAATAGAGATAGAATTTCTTAACAGCCCTGCTTGGAGATAAGCCAGAAAAAAATCTACACTGAAAAAATAGCCCAAAATAAAAAATACCAATTCTTAATAAATAAAATAACAATTTTACAGATAAAGTTTTCTTTACATATACACTCTTAGCTGATACGAATGATATGCTATAGTCCACAACTACTCATGTTGACCTATCTTCAAAATAACACACACAAAAATAAGTTCTTCTGATTACATTTACGATTACTACATAGTTCTTATCTAACAACTCGAGGCCAACCCAGACACTCTTATCAAACTTCCCAGCTCTCCATCTCTAAAACTTCTAAAAAAGTAAACATAGATTTAATCGTTAAAAAATTCTAAGGTTTTTCGAGGTCGTACAAAATCGAGTCAAGTCCATAAAAAGTGCATTTAAATCAAGGCCAAGATGTAAAGTTCAAGGTCATTGTTACTACACATCTAAACCGGAAGGAAGTCTAGTAACTAGTGTTGTTAGGCCGATGTCTATAAAATACTGGGTGCGGTGCTTTTACGGCGTACGACTCCTGACTATAACAGTGTTTTACGACCCGCGTCCTGACCTGCCTTAACCGTTTTATTCGCCGCGTTTATTGCGTTTTTATGGTCGTTATAGTGTAATTTGTAAATGTGGGACATTCTACTAATTTTGGATGGGTTTGATATTGCTTACAACTTTACAACTCTCATAGTAGACATGAATGAAGTGTTTTATACACTTTTATGTGCGGTTGCCATTATTAAATACTATTTTAAACTTCATGAGCAATAATTTTATATATACACTTTGGTATAATAACATCACCGCTTTGTATTATTATCTTTTAGACCTTAACGCTGAGTTTAATAACTTTATTAGTAAGACATGGATGAAATGTCCTCAAGTTGGTGTAATGGTGATGAGACTGCATGCACCACAATTTTTATTATGAGTAGAATTAAAACTTTTAAATATTAATTCAATACCAATAAACAACATATACAAACAGCGTCTTAAAATCAATCAATCAAGCTATTAATCAATTAAGTACTTGTCGCTGTGTAGGAAGTATACAAAATACCATTTTAACACCTACTGCATGCCTACCAACACTAAGTTTCTGGATTTTCAAAACGAATAACTTTATCAATACGTGAAATCAATTAAAATGTACCAGCAAGTTGTTGCTACAAACAAAAAAGCTATTTTCTGGTCTTGAAAAGATTTGAATACAACCAAGTTGATTCCAGCAATTCAGCGTTCAACCACATTTCCTCTGACATTGAATTTCCGTGGGAAATAATTTATTGCAGACGTTTGTAAACAAAACATGTTTAAAATGTTTACTAACCAGTAAGTGCTTATTTAGTCAACTTCGCGTTTTATAGCCTTTTTTCGACGTGAGCAACCACAAGAGTAAAAAAGTATGAGCGGTTCATTAATCGAACTGAAACAGAACCTACAAATCGATATAAACCAATAGGACATAAATATTGCATATCTGCAGCATCCGCAACTACGTAGTGTATTTTAGAACGGGTCTTGTATAAGGCAAAAATGAACCAAGAAGAATATTATTATTACTAAATAACAGTGACGGTTATTTAAACTCCAATTTTAATAACAAATTAGAAATATCTGGTAAAAAATATAGATCAGAAAAGAACGTGTCCAGAAAATTAGGTGTTATTTTTAATTTTCTTCACCAACTTTTACTTTATATGAAATGGTGAATACTAGTTTTCATTTTGTCAAAATACAAAAATGATCGTAAGCTGGAGTGTCTAAACTACAGTTCATTTTACTTTTGAAGATATACGAATTGAATGAGTTTAAGAACTTAATAAATGGTAAATGAATTAAAATTTTGTAAATTTCAATTTATAATCAAACACTTTAGCGTTGTGATTTTCTTCAAGTACGTTTAAAGAAAGCCAACTATATTTTTAGAATTACAGACTGGAACACTCTAAGTAAAAATGGATACAGAAACGAAAATAGAATTGGAAATTTTATATCATTATATCCTGCAGTTCCATTTAACCCGTCTATTTAAAATCAGTAACTTCATTTTTGAAGTTCTTATAATAATTGGTAAAACTTCAGCAAAGTCAATTGAGTAGATTCTGCGATTAACTAAATTATAAAATAGGAAAACGAAGCAATCTCAACAGACAGTAGGTATATTGTAATGTCTATGGTAGTATATCCAAAGATCTACTACTATAGTACTTGTCTTTATTTAATAGTGAAGAAAACTAAACATCAGTTACAGGTGATGCTTCTACAGTAAATTGTAAATTTTAAAGACTTGTTCAGTTGTTAATTTTCCTTTTCTAAAATTCGTACATTTACTATATGAGGAAATTGAATCACAGTGTCTTCATCAGTTCTATTTCTGTTTTTCTCTAACTTCATAACAATTTGCTCTTCGATCTCCTGGTAAAATTTTTAGTAGAAAGATGTCTTCCTACTTCTAGTTTTACTAGTAGCCAGCCTTATTAAAGTTTCTGGTACATAGGAGTCTACTCCTATGTACAAGAAACTTTAATATGATTGACACGATATTAAACACCCCACTAGGAAAATTATGTTGAAGAAACGGAAGATTACTTCTACTAAATGAAGTATTTAAAAGTAACGAAAATATTGCGTTTGTCTCAATTTTAAAATGTGTTTCAATGATTGGAAAAGTTAAAGTACTCCTAATGATAGCATTTAATTACGTGTCAGTCTTTTTGAACTGTCTAATAACCTATAAAATAAGAAGCTCTCCTAAGTGTAATAATCTAATGGTTCGGAAAACTTCTTATCTAAAAGATTTAAAAGATCAGTTTAGAAAAATATCTTACTTTAAAGTATTATATTTACAGAAATCTTCCGAAACCAAAATTGTTAATCGTCCTTAGAAAACAAAAAATTATCTTATACAATAGTTCTGCTTTAGTACTGACTTTGCTATCTTTTGTCTCTTTTTTTATTAGCTATTTTCTTTTGCTGGCTTAACCTGAAACTTGAGCAAAACTTGCAGGTTTTCGTACAAGAAGCCTATTACTACCAAAAAAAGTAACCATGAATGTCAGAATAAGGTACACTGAATTTCTTTTTTTATGGTTGTATTTTCAATTTTTACTGATCGGGATCTGTCAACCAATTAAATGATTTGCATTTTTCCTATATTTACCTATATTTAGATTAATTTCTAGTCTTCATCAGGGCACATATTATTTTAATTACGTAGCTATTGGAACATAACTTATAAGTTAAATGATAAAGTACGGCAGATTTTTCCTGTTTAAATCGGACTTTCTCCATATGACTCTTTTCTGTAATAAAAATAAAAATATAAAATTTGTCACTGTCAAAGTCGATGTAATATACCAAAATTTTTAAAAATCCGCACACTTTATTATTTATAGTAATTGTTTATCTCGCAACCATATAGAATTAATTAACAAAAACTAGGCGAACACAAGAAATAAAATTTTCTGATAAATTTTTAAATCTTGTTTTGTTCTCAATCAGGGAACATATTTGAATTAAGTACATAGACTTAACA
Organism: Agrypnus murinus; assembly: GCA_929113105.1. Classification (NCBI taxonomy): domain Eukaryota; kingdom Metazoa; phylum Arthropoda; class Insecta; order Coleoptera; family Elateridae; genus Agrypnus; species Agrypnus murinus. The sequence goes on from OV816024.1 coordinate 77,136,254, forward strand.
AAAAGTAGGTGAATAACTGAATATAGAAACAAAAAAAATCTGACAAGTTGTTAAATCCTGTACAAAAAAAAAAACAAAAAAATTGTCAAATCTTGCTTTCTTCTGTTAATTTTATGTACGTACTTAATTAAAATATATACGTATTAGGGTGGTTCTTATTGGGGTCATGTTGGAATCTCGGTTTTGACGGGTGTCCATTTGATTAAAAAAAACAAAAGTTTTAAGACCAATACGATCTTCCTATTTCTATTTTAATCATTCGCTGTAACCAGGAGAAGTTTCCTATTTAAAATACACACTTTTTCAATCCCGATGTATATATTTGACCCGTGGAATAAATTGTTGGAAAAAAATTAATTTTCAATTTCATTTTCAACAATTTGTCCCAGTGGTCAAAAGAAATATAAGAATTGAAAAACTGCGTATTTTAAATAGGAAACCTTTCCTCGTTACAGCGAATGATTAGAATAGAGATAGGAAGTTCGTATTGGTCTTAAGATTTTTGGTTTTTGTTTAGAAATCAAATGGGCATCCGTAAAAACCGAAATTCCAGTATGGCCCAAATATGAACCACCCTAATAAGTATCCTTATGAAGATTTGTAATTAATATAGACAAGGTATGTATACGAAAAAGTAAAAGACTTTGTTTAATTGACTGAAAAACCACAAAAAGTAAAAATTATAATAAATCAATACCTAAATATTACTTCAATCCAGTATTTAAAATTGTTTAAGTAATGTATTCCATTTGCTAAAACATGTTAGGAGGATTAGAATAGCTGAAGATCGCTTATTAATATATGGTAATATTTACTGGTGTAGTGGTCGTGTTGAAGTGTCTAACCTTCAACATAAGTAGCTCTCCTAACAGTAGTAAAAAAATTAACAGTTAGGAGAACTACTTATCTTTGAAAATTAGAAAAGATGATTAATTCAATGAAGAATGCCTAAAATTACCCAATACGCCCGCCCTATCTGTCTAAAGCTACCACAACCCAAATCTTGCTTTACCACAAATGAGTGATGGAAAACCAATACTTACCCCTAATAGAAACAGGAATTAACACTGAATTTCCCAATTAAACTTAAAAGAGTAGTTTTAGTTGCTCTTCCATAAAGGCTGACCCTATTTAAAATATTTTGCCCAAGAAGACAAGATTCTTCTTTGATTTTGCACACCTAATTTCGAAGGAAAACAGATTGAACTGAATATTCAATTAACAATATAGCAGAGTTCAGATATCAGCTTGATTAATCCAATCCACGGCAAATTTCAATTGCATTACTTACTATATTTAAATGACTTATATAGCAAAGTAATAACCTCTCAATATATCGTTGTCGAAAGAAGATGACCACACATACGCCTTTAAGCTAAATCAGATACTTTCGAAAAGTAGGAATGTCTGGAGTGATGTACTAACAAGTGTAAAGTTTGCAATGTAAAGCTTCCACAACTAATCAAATCTATTCTATAAGTAATAAAATAACGATATTCTTTGCCTAACTATATAAATAAACGTGCCTCTAAGTCAGTAAATAATAAAATATTGTCACTTCCTCTAATTCGTAATGTATTAAAATTATCATTAGAGATGACTCTACCGCCCAAAATTGTATTATAGTTAGGTGAGTTTAACCACTCACATCAATGTCGTATTCGAAAGGATATTAATCGTTACTTTCTCTAATCATGTTTTTCATAAAGTATTATTTACCATCAAACAATACGTTAATCCGAAAATGCACCAATTCTGAAAATATTTCTAACTCCTAAACAGTATGACTAGCTGTCAAGTTATCCGCGTTTAACTGTCAGTTATTCCAACATGTTGGAAATGATTTGATCATGCAATCATTCTAAGTTATTTTTTATTTCTAATTTACTTTGCTTCGTAAGCTGTTTAAGTCTAAATATAGATAAAAATAAATGGAAAAATCAGACGTATAAAAACCTTTTTAAGTCCAAGTGCTGTGGATGTTCGATCGGTCGCCTGCAACGAGAAGGAGGATGTTAGAATATATAGAATTTTGACACAAAAATCAAATCAAAATCATTAAATATTTAGTACAAATTCAAATAATAGACTCGTAGAATTAACACGCATAAAATATATTTGATTGGTCTGGTTATTTTCTTGTAAAAACCACTTTTCCATAGAAGGATCAAAAATAAATTCATTTACTCCAAATATGTACTTTTGTGAAAAAAAACCCTCACGTCGGTGCCTACCTAAGCTTAAAAGTGCATAACTACCTCATAAATACATGACGGTACATAGTTTTCAGAAAAAATACAAAATATGATTTCAATCATGTTGAGTGTCATCAGTATTGAGAAAAAGATTTTGTATTAACTACATAAATATTCCCATAACATTAATTATTTTAGTGAAATGCGCCCGAAATTTGATAATATGCATGCTGTATTGTCAAAAAAGATTATTGTCGAAAGAGTCAATGGTCACTTAAACTTTTTCTTAATAACTATGTACCACCTAGTGAATTTCCTATGTCTCCTTTGAATTGAACAAAACCACCAATTCGTCATTTTTTACACTCGATTTCAATGTTTTTATAATTTTACAATATTCTATTCTATAGATTAAAAATTCTGAGCTAAAGAAGATTTACAGAAAAAAAGAATTTAAAAGTGAACATATTTGGTATAGCAGGATTATATCCAAATTAAGACAATAAAGAAAATATTTTCTATGGGATCCATTTTACAAGAAAATCAATTGTGGAAATCAAAATCTGCTTATTATAACATAATTTCACTTTCTTGGAATTCATTTTTTTTAAATTTGGCTGTGGTTATGCAGAACGGAAACATTGATTCAAACATTTACACAAATTATTATCCTCAATAGCGAATCTTTCAATTAATCTATATTCACGATTTATATAGGCTTCCAATCATGCTGTTATTTCGACAGTCTTCGATTCTAGAGAATCTAGAAAAATCATTGGTCGGTGGTTTTGACCATCATTTAAAAATATTGTACACGCGTCAATAAAGAGTTAACAAACTTAAAGATAATGGACGTCTTTTTTTAGATCTCTGAGTTATCTGAACTACATCTGATTTAGAAAAATCTGCAGTATTGTCAATACAAAATTTTAATGTTAAATATTTTTGTTATCATTTCATAAGTCATTTCAATAGTATAGTGAGCAGAAACCACGTCAGAAAAAACCTTGATTAAGAATTCGCTTGAAATGCAAGTGGCACATAGACTTGTTCGTTTTCGGAAAATCTATTATGATCTGATTATTATTATGGCCAGATCTTTTTAAACAAATTTTGCAAAAAACAATTTAACAATCGACTTTGAACATTATTATAATAGATCTAAAATCATCTATACTCAGAATTTCAACTAGCATCGTATGATGTGAAAATATAGAATCGAGTCCCATTAGAAAAAAAGTAAATGTTCGTCTGCTACTCATTTAAACAGTACCCTATAAGGTATAATCTAAAATAAGTCTACAAGGTGCACGAAATTAAAATGGCGTCCAAGTGTGTCCTTCAAACACAGTCATTTCAAATTATGAAGCTATTTCACGGTTTTCATTGGCATTGCATAGACTTATCAAACCATTGCCATGTTTTGTCGCGGCGTCGTGGATTCTCAACAAATCGAAGTTACAGACGGCCAATAACGACGAGGTGGATATTCATTCTAAATCTTTTCCTAAAATAACAAAAATGTTCATAGTTACCATTGCAGAAAAAAAATCATGTATGTCAAGAAGATAAATACTAATTCATTTCACTATCATGAATTGAAAAACTAGGAATTCTCTCTTGAACATTAGAAAGTGAGTATTATTAGTCGTGAAAGCGCTTTTTTTTGTAGCGACATGTGGGAAAGATTGTATAGCAATATTGCAATTGGTAGTCAGAATAATCATAAACACCAGCAAAATATGATTTTGGAGAATCGCGAAAATGGTAACTATTTAGGTTAGTTCATAATCTATTACTGTGTAGTAGTGATCGCATACTACCAAGATTATTCAAAATTTCCAAACCTATCTTTCATTACAGAATTGACAACAGAAATTAAACCAGATAGACCAAGAGAAAAAATTGACAACAGAAATATTAAAACATTAAAAGCAAATTTAAAAATCGTAGGCAACATACGAAACAGCATATTGCCAGCCAATAAAAATATGCTGTTAGGAGTCTGGCAACATTTCGCTACATTCTAAATAGTACGGCTGAAGAAGTGTTTTTGTTTGAGAGATGTTTCAACAGACTATTTATGAATTTTCTAAGTAAAAGAATGAAACAAATCAATACTGTAAAAGACCAACAATAAGGAAAATACTCTTCTTACATAGCCATGGGATAGTCATGGGATAGTACCGATATTTTCCAGTTTATTTGATTATATTGGTAAAATGTCAAATCAGAAAAACACAAATATTATAAAGTCGCTATACTTCAATTATTTTCCTGGTACGGTACATATTGGCCATTGGTCATTGCTGATCTAATCATGGTATTGCTGGTATATCCAAGTTTAGAGAGATCCAAGATTTAGAACAATGCAGTCTTTAAATAGATAAATTTCTATTGGTGTAGATTTCTTGTTTGAACGCCACACTGCTGTACTATGCGATCCGTACTATATTTTGTAGACGCAAAATCGGCAAATTTCCAAATTTGGGGGGAGAGTAGACTTAGCCCCTCCGGATAAAAATGGAAAAAGCCGCTTTATTTATGAGAAACCTATGTGTTGAGTGTTGCCAAAGCAATACCGTTTCACTCAATTCTAACTATATATTTATTTCTGTATTTTATGTTATATTTTTTACGAATTACAAATTTTTTTCACAAGAAAGTTATTCCATTCTTTCACAGACTGCATCTATGAAACGTTTTCTGAATAAGAGTCCTATTGAAATAAATAGTCATAGGACAGCTCCGAGTATACGCGTTTGAAACAGTGCTCATTAGCTATTAGTGCTCATCAGGACACTATAACAGATAGAATAAAATAAAAGTAACGAATTCAATAATATGTACAGCACAAAGTTTCACAGATAGCAGCCAACCACAACAAATGTCACTAACGTTTATTGCACTGAAAATTCACTGTCTTCCAGCTGATGATGTAAATGTGTGTTTGGCTGCTATCTGTGAAACCTTGTGTTGTACATCTTCTTGAATTTGTTGCTTTTATTTTATTCTATCTGCTATGCCGTCCTGATCAGCACTAATGAGTGCCAAACACGCGTGTAGACGGCCGCAACTCACTTTTTCCTTATTTGTGTATATATTATATACGTAGAGTTCAGCAATACCAGTCATTTAACACTTCCTGCGCCACTGATTGCCGTACTGATACCTTGTACTTAGACACTTTTTGAAGGAAAAGATACAACAGAATGAGTTAAAGAAAAATTTCCCTTGCTAATCAAAACATGTTTTTTTCTCACTACTACACAGTACACAGACAATCAATGTCATACTATCCAGACAGAAACACATTTAGGCAAGTTACTTGTGAAATGCATTAACAAGTGGTGATATGCATGCAAGTCACATTTAAGTAAGCATGCCTCATTAACCAAAAACCCAAACAAATGAAATCCACTTAACAAAAAATTTATAATTTCAGAGCAAGCGATATGGTTTAAGAAGCTTAACACGTAAAAACAACCACGAAAACGTGCATGTAAAATAACAATAGCTATCTAAGATACCATTAATTTGTCTGGTAGACGGACATTTTAAGCTTAAGAAGAAAATTAATAGTATATCTACAGAAAATTTATTGCACTTCATGTTTACTACAAAGTACGTTGAACTATAACAATTTAAAATCACTAGAATAAATCCAACAGTGAAGTATTTGTTTGACACCACACAGGATATTCTTAGCAATTTTTCTGTCTGGTTTTGCGATCGAATGATTTAAATGGTTTTAAATAAATTAATTGGGTCTATTAAGCTAACATCCTTGATTTTCGCTTTTTTTGAAAGTATTAATTTATGTACTAATAATGCTATTAATTAATAAAAATACTTAATTATCTTGAAAGTTATATGTTGAAAAGTTTTGTTGTTTTGTTTTTAATCTCATTACTATAATAGCGGCTCCATAGAAATGCAAATTAACCACATACATAAATCTATTTACTTAAATAATTAGTGATGTAATCAGAAAGGTTAATGGGTAATGTGTTTATGCAACATTAACGTAATGCGAGCGTTTAACAAACGTGTTTATAATTAACAGGTGCCTTCCAACAAAATAAAGCATTTAGATTATCTGCTGGGCTCGATCTGGCAAATACTACCATGAAGGTATCTTGCTTCACTTGTACTAATTACCAGTAACTATATAATTTATATAATATTCGTTTCAGTTAAAAGAATTTGGGATTTAAATATTTCTGAAAGTTTCGTGACAGTCATGCAGACGTGAGCTTATAGCGGTGCTAGACTTATTCCTAAGGTCATAAATAAATATATTCTGAGCCCAAAGTAGTCCTTGAAGGTTTAACAACCTTTGCCTTCGAATAATAGAAATAAATTCTGAAGGGTTATGCAAGAACTAGGAAGTAAAGTATTGTTAACCATCATAAATAGTTCACTTTCCTTTTCATTGCTCTTTTTACACAATAGGGGGTAACAACTGACTGGAGCTTTTTGGAAATATATACTGGGTTTATAAAAATGACAAAGAATTTTTCTGAATATTGAGGTGACCATATTATAAAAAAAGGTTTTTAGAGTTTCAAGGATTTGAACTTCCAAAGAATCACTTGTATTTTTATTTAGACTTTCAAAATTATTTCTTATACAATATAAGTATATGCAAAATTAACATAATTTTTAAATAATATACTCATTAGTCCATTCTAACTTTCATTAGAGAAAGCGTTCAGCATTTTTTTAGTCATGATCAACACAAGATGGAGGATTCTTGTGCAATAGATATTTTGTTAAGAATATTAAATAAATATTAAAAAGTTTAAAACCAAAAAAATCTGGTACCTGTAGAATGAAGCAATGCACATGTCATGTATAAAATAATTAGAAACTCCTTATATTAAGAATTTCTTCATATTATTTAGGCACCAATATAATTAATTATTTCAAACACAACAATCAGTTAGGATTTAAAATGACCTGCAAGAAAATCTTTGCAAATTCTCTCGAGAAAGATTTTGATTGCGTTGTTGATGGCTATTAATACAATTATAGATAAAACCGACCAGAAAATTTTGATTTTCTAAAAGGATTTCCTAACCATAAGGATTCAGTAAACATTGCACATTGATCATTCAGTGAGTACACTTTGTGATGTGCATAGAAAATGACCATTATACATTTTATAGCATACTTCGAGACTATTCAAAAGCAAAGAACATCAGAAGTAAGCGTCAACAATATCGCTAAATTTTATCGACGATCATTTGAGACTGCTCAGAGTTTTCAGACTTTCATATAGTTACGTGTAATAATAAGAGCATTCAGAAAGACAGAACCATTCAGATTAAATATTATGTCCTTACACTGTTTTCTGTAGTTGGTGAGCTACATTAAATACGTCATGCAATAGTAAATCTGAAAAGAACCTGTTGCTGTATCTTATGTAAATATGTATTTGTTTTAATAAATCTTCATGATACTATATGGACTGCAATAGCTCTGGGACCATTTCAACCTAAAGGTATTTTAACTTGGAGTGCTTCATCAAATATCTTATATGCCTTCTTGGGATGGTGCATATGAAATAGTTAATTTTAAGAGAAATGTTAATATAAAAACTTGTTAATTTAAAGTAATTGTCATCAGCTTCCAAACATAATTTCCAAAGATTAACCCTCATATTACCAACCTGTTTAACCAACATTTTTTATATAATGTTCTGTGCACCCAAAATGTTTGCAATTTTGTATTAATTGTTGCTTAGATTAGAAGTTTCAACCATTCCAAACCACTTTTTTTAAACATTTAGGATTATCTACTAACTACTTCTGGCTATCAAAACTTTCATATCCACCTTTGGCATCATCAGGATCGTTAGCCCATGAAAATAGCTAACTGTTTTCAAACTAGGAAAATTCTAAAAATAGCATACCAAAAATAGTATTTTTTTTGGTATGCATTTCTTGCAGTCTTTTAATTTGTAAACTGTTCATCTTTTAGAAAACTATAAAAACTTATTTCAATACCTCAATCCATGCAGCATTTTCCGAAAAAAGTGCGTAAAATCGTGTCAGCCTAATAATGAAGAAAGATAACAACCTTTGCTCGACTAATGCAGCCAATTCTCTTCAATCGTTTGTGCATTATTTGCAGTTCGGTACAGTACTTTACTGCCGTTATGATTTCGATAGTTGATTGTAATTTTTGGAAGTTCATATTTTCAGGAATAAACAAATCACCACTTTAAGACATCGCACACTTACACGATCCTCAATTTATGGGCAATAGTTCTTACAAAGTTAGAAGAAACCTATATGCAAATGGATTGGCATATGGAGTTTATCAAGACAAGTACCATACACGCACGCACTGACTTTGGACTGAACATAGACACACAAACTTGTAGATCATGTTTGACAACAAGATCTAGAAAACTCATACTATAATTCCGGCTTACGTTTGCAGAAACATTCATTTTATATTTAAATGTAAGAATAACTTCTTGTCTAGAATAAGCGCTTGTACTTGATCCTATTGATAAGTACAACTAGTAAACTTGTCTGATATCGTACAGGCATAGTTTGTGGATTACGATTAACTAAATTCCAAGCGCTTAGATGACATATGTCATATCAGTACAAAATTATTCAGAATGCGTTAAATGATGAAATAACTTTGTAACTGAAGTTTTACTATCAGAGCGTGTGTCAAGCCTGCTAGCGACTCTACCCTGTCTATTGATACTGTGTAAATATTGAGCCATTGCAGATTAAATTCCTCCAATTTTGAAAGGACGTCATGATGATGAAAAATAAAATAAACTTACATTAATCCCTGCAACATGCATATCGAACTCATTTATTGTACTAAATCGGTAATTTTATTAACATAGTCTGAATTTGTGGGTAAAAGTCCTGCTTAGGCGACTAGCTTAGAGTAAATGCTAACTAGTCGTTAATTAGATACTTAACTGACCCCATGTAGTCTTGCATTGGTTTTATTGAAATCTCTCTTACATACGGTGCTAGAAAAAATTTGCAATACAATTTTATTTAATCGCATCCTTTCAAAATAAACGCCGTTGCAATCAATACATTTCTTCATTCGTACAAGCCAATTCCTAAAAATTATTTGCCACTATTCCTCCGAATGAGCCGCGCACTCTTCGTCCTACGCTGCTATCAGCTCGGCATCACTGGAAAGTTCCCGACGCTTTAGCGTTTACTTTACTAGCGAAAACAAACCAAAACCACAAGGGGCTAGATCTGGGGTGTAGGGAGGATGGTGAATAGATTTTTCCGACAAGTTTATCTGGCATTTTCCTTCTCACAGATCGAGATTTGCGCACCTGTGCTGGCGTTTCTTCATCGTCAAAAAATCAAACTTGGTTCTTATGTTTAGACCGGACATCATAATAATAATAATAAGTTTCGTCATCCATGAAGAAGTTGTTCAAATTTGAAGATCCATAGTCATATGTTTAATTGACCCGGTATGCGTTTCTCTCACAACTCATCTAATCCACTAGGTAAAGTGCATATTTCTGCGTATATATGCAATAAAGTGCATACAAGAAATTGTTATCGTAGACTTTGCATAGACACAGGATCTATTTGATTAAAAATGAATTTTGTACGAACGACCGTAGCTAAGGTACACGCATTAAATTTTACAAAAAATCTAAACCTGGCAAGTAACAAATATTAAATGGAGATAGATGTTTAATTTATGTAAAATATCAACAATGTCATGCAAAAATCAAATTGTAGTAGAAAATCTTAGTGTGGTAATAGAGATAATCGTGAAAAAAGTTTGTCAAAGATCATAACTTGTTTCGGAAGAAATGTAATTTTTAGCTGTAGATTTTGACAGTAATAATTGCTAGTTTTAGTAATAATTTAACAGTAATATTAATTGATGAATTGATGCAATTTTGTTCCTTTTTTTCTTATAGAGAACTCCTTAACGGAGATTTGCGATTACTTTTTCCTTATATTTTGGTCTGTTCTGTACCAGTCGGAATAACTGATAGTGCAGGCATGTTCGTCCAAATACGCAAGTTTTTCAACCACTTTCTAAGAACTTCCTCATTGGTCTTACGAGCAGTCCTTGCAATCTTGACCATTTTGCGGTGGAGCGACATTTCAAAGCCTACGAACTATGCGACTTATCGTCACTGTCACTGCCATTTTTGGCGTACAGCTTTCCGCTCCATAAAATCAGAGACCGAACATCACATTTCAGTGCTCTCCATCTTATTGCAAAGAAAGCTTCTCATCTTGATAAAAGTCTTTTTGGCAATCTGAATGCGAAATACGACGTTATTTCTTGGTCATGGCACAGTTCTCATTTAGATAACATCAAAGATATTTAAATTTGTGCGTTGCTTGTTGAACAGGTTGTTGCCCATCCAGGATTACATTTATATTACTTATAGGTCTTTTGCTGATACATATTACCTACTTTGTTTGTATAAGCATTGACATGAAGTCCTGCTTTCTTACTTTCTTTATTGATACGATTCACTAAACATCGTCGGCCGTCCCTATTATACCATTACTATTATTATTATCTGCATCTGATGTTTATCCATTCATCGTCTATTTGCATTCCTTTCTCTACATTTTCCAACGATGTGTCAATTATAATATCTGCGTCCACATGAAATATAGACTAGGAGGGATTTGTCTCAATAGCATGAATTTTTGTTGCATTTTTTTTGGTTCTAGTAGTGTTTAATTATTATTTTCAAGTCGGCTTCATCTACACCTATCTTTCGTAACCTGTCTATTAACTTGGTATGTCTAATGCTGTCAAAGGCCTTTTCATAGTCTATATGTGAAAAGGTTTCTCGGATGATCGATACCACATTTCTAACAGATTTATTGAGAATAGAGCAATCTCGTCCCAAACCCACTACGACAACCAAATTATGTTGAGTTAATGTGTTCTTTACATTTTGTTCGTAACTTCTTTTTGGGGAAAGGTATTAAGGTTGATCTGAGCCATTCTTCAGGAAAACTGCATGTTTCTTATATCTGATTAAAATGAGTTCCTAGTAATTTCTTTTATTAGTTCTGTTTAAACTTCGTCCGGACTATCAGATTTTTTATTTTTTAGGTTTGGTAATATAGCATTTTCCATCTCTGATTTCGGTATTTTCAAGTTTTCCGTTGTATGTACTGGGTAACTTAGTAGTAGTAGGGTAGTCGTCAAAAGGTGGCTGAATATATGTTGCTAATTTGGATGTGATATAAAGATATCACATACTAACAGACAAAAGTGTCTGTTAGTATATGTCTTCAAAAATATTTATTTCTATTATTTTTAACGAAATGTTCTAGCGACCCTTTAATCTGCTTACTAATGATATTAAAGATGTCAGGCTATTTTCAATATCAAACAACTCTCATTCAACCATTTTTCTTTGCTATTCTATTTCTCGTTTTTTATATTCGTTGTTATTCGCTTGCTTTTCATTTATGGCGCAAGCCCATCCATCTCTTCATCATTTGCTTTTCCTCTTTACCTAACACCGATGTCTAGTGTCCTATATTATATTCTTAATTTTCTCATTTACATCTGTGATCTCTTTTTCCTCCAGAACTTGAAATTTTGCTTTATACGTATTTTCCAGATTTGCTTTTAGATTTGTACTTCTAGATTTTATGTTAAGATTTTGGTTTTGGTTTTGCGTTTAGTTTTATTTAATTGCATTTGTAATGCTGGTTTTAAATCTCCTAGTCAAAGCAAAACACGATTGATCTAGTTTCTCACTATTTTTTGGCGTATATTGGGATGAAGTCCACGTATATAACCTTCAATTCGGCTGTTTGAACCACCTGTTTGATATAACAATCTCTTTTTTGATAAAACTGAATTAGTCGCTCTTCTCGCATATTTCTTCCCAGTTGAAGACGTTTATTTACAATGAGTTGATAAGCCAATAGCTATCAACCTATGGGCTACAGATCAAACAATACAGTCCTCGGATTTTTAATATTCTCTATTTTTTAAACAAAGTTATACGTATTTATGTTTAATCATTAATAAATAATCAGCCTAGATAAAGAAATTCCGACAGACATTACGATATATAAAAAGACATCAAGAGATTGATTAAAAAATAAAAATCAAATATAATGACAAATAGTTTTGCTTTATCAATTTTGTCAACGTTAGTCGATGACAGTTATCTTCAGGTCCGGGAAAAAATCCAGAAATGTAGTCTTCTAAATAAAAAGCTAAATAAGCTGTTGACACGAACCTAAAAATCTTCAAATCCACTGAATCCCAATTCCAGCCAAAGAATCTGACTGAACATGAAGGTCGTGAGTTAATTGTAAATAAGATATTGATTATTGTCAATTGCAGTAATGTATTTATATGTTTATGAAACAACTAGAACTTATGTTAAGTTGACTTATAATAGTTCCTCTGTTCTAAAAGGTTAATTTGGTTGAAGATTTCTTGTTTAACATTTGTTAAACATGATTTATTTAAATGAATTTATTGCATTATAATAATGTTATTACGTACTTGTGCTGCACATATGCAAACAACTTTCATTTTAATTTAAAAAAATCTCAATACAACATGCTCAAATAAATTAAAACTAATGATATACGAAGAGGCTTGAATTAAATATGTAGAAGATGGTGTTGTTAGCTCTAAGGTCAATTCAAGCTAAAGGTCGCCAGAAAGTCAGATAAACAAATAATTTATATTAAACAAAGAACAAAAAAATATTTTTAGTATATAGGCTTGGAATATAATGAATGTATTTTAATTAAGAATTTTTAAAATTACTAGGATGTGCTTATCTGTGTAAGTTGTGAGAAATATAATACTCATATATAGTATGTAGATAAATTGTAAATGGAATTTTTCTCGTTCTTTTTCTTTCTTTCCATTAGCAGCTATATATGTATTATATATAATTTTCAAAACAACTTTCAATTTACTCAAGTAGCTCATAGCTTAATTAAGCATTTAAATATTACACTTTAATAGGTCGACCTAAATAACATGAGTATTGGGCAAAAAGCCAAAATGGTTGATTATTAATGCGCTGCATTAATATAGAACTGTTGAAAGAATTTTAGGTAAAGATGACTGATATATTATTGCATTCTTATTGAAATTTTGAATTTGTATAAATATAGATACTTTAGAAGAAACGAGTTCTCAATCTTCATTTTATCACTTAACTTGGTTAGCAACTTCAAGCACTACCATATACAGAAAATGTGTATAAGCCAAGTAAAATATTTTTAATGGTGGATATACGTTTAAACTAGAGTGGAAGTTATTTAATAATTTCAACTTAAAACAACTGCTTCCTTTAAGTTTCAACACAGTATAAGAAGTGTTGTTTACGTGAAGATGCAAGACTGTATACATTAACATCAAAGGAAATCGTGATGATGACTGCCAGATTCTACTTATCGCATCCCTTTTACATACATATACATGTTTATGGATTCCATTCAAAATTACACACACCAATTGAATTTTTGAAGCGAAAATGCAAACGTGCAAGTCTTGCAACATTTAATTAAATAACTTAACAGCGTCTTGTTGCAGTCTTTAAAATTAACCATTTGAATGCACCAGCACCATCTTTTATTAAGAAAACTAAATTACCTTCCTGAAACTAATTTTGAAATAACACAGAAACATAAAAAATACATTCACAACATTACTTACAATTAGACACGTTTTTTAAGTAAGCAAATCACGTTCATGTTTCATTTGCTTGCTTTAATAAAAACCTCCACTGTAAAAATTAAAATGAAAATTTTCAGGTTGCATAAATATGGCAAAAAGAAAGAAGTGAGAGAGAACAAATTAAATTACATGTCCAGTATTTTCTTCAGCTATTTTTTCTGTTTAGTGTATACCAAGAGAGTATATTTTTTCTTTACTTCGTCGAATCTACCCTTTATAAAATTTGTTACTATGCCAAAAAAGGATGCCGCAGATTCATTCCGGGTTTTAGGAATTTTCGATATTTTGTTCGCGAGATTGAACAAATACCTTCGTGATAGTATTACACCACGTGATCCTTTAGATTACACGTGTGTGTGTATACTGAAAGAAACGCCCACCAGATATTTTCGGATGACGCAAATACTGTTTTCAGAATTTTCACGTATATGTAGTCCGTTGAAAATATTTCTAGTAAAGCTACCCCAAAAAACTATAAGATTCAACTAGTAATTCAATTAAATTTGATTCCATAAGAAATATAATAGCTCATAGTTTTCAGTGAAATCTGTGTCAAAGTACAAATAACTTTTTTAATTGTAACATAAATCAGTGAATTTTCAATAGTAATGGGTAGGTGTTAGTACACAGGCAATAAATTTAAAAACTCAATAAAGATTGTAATTAACGATTTTATGAAATCATCCTTTGATGCAAATTTTTCAAAATGTATTCTTCTGAAGCTCGTCATCAAGTCTAACATAACACCTCAAGCAAAGGAAAACTGCTTACACATCCCCATCCTGTTTTACCAAGATATATTTTATCAGATCTCTATAATCATTATTTTAAGCAACCCTAGAAAAAAATTTGCACATTCCTATTCACCCTGAAGAATGCTAAAAGCTTTTCACCATCGATGTCAGAAAAATGCAGTAGTTATGCACCTAGTTTGTAATAAAAATCTCTTTTTGCGGTGTCAGAATTCGATGCATAATGCAACAAAGAGTGCAATGAATACCTAATTTGCCTATTAATATGCATTGTTTGCAATGTCGGCTTTACTAAGAAGCTAGAAATGGACGTGAAAATTCCTAACATGCAGCAGTAGTGAGCAGATACTTCCTAAACGTTTAGAAAATGGTGATGATGGCATTAGAGGTGGATCTCTGGAAGAGGGTAAAAATTAGTGAGTCAGAGTTTTAAGGGTCTGGATGTGTATTTGGGTTTAATTATATGACTGCTCTTGAAAGGTGTAAAGTACATGCAATTTGCATGCTTAAAACATATCAGGGAATTAAGCTAAGAAATTTGGAAGGAACTGGCAATTAATTTAGGGTTTTTACCCTAATGTTGAGCTTTCATTTTTTCTACTTAATATTTCCGAGAAGCTTCCCTACTTTATGTTTGATTTATACATTTGAAAAATCTTAACCTTCATCTTTAATTAAATGCGTTAACTTTGTTTTGGGCTTCGGCCCAGAAAGATAATTTAATTAAAATATTAAACCAAGATGAATCCAATATTTGCACGATATGTAAAAATAAGGAATGAAGAAGTTTAGGAAGTAGCAATGTTGGTAGTAAGTGCAGCTTAACCGATCCCTCGAAATATACAAATAGGGGCCAGACCATGCTAATGAAGTAAAAGTCGTCTTATTAAAACATGTTAATTACAGCTTGCAGGTGGCCGTTATGGAGTGAAGACGTGGTGTGGAACCAAATTACGTTATTTCGTGGAGAAGTTCGCAAAAGCAGGGGTTAAACTGAATTGTTGTGAAGTGCCCTTAATAACTTTCTGTTTACAAAATGAAATAACCAGACCAAAAGTTCTAAAGCGTTGCGTTGTACTTATTACAATTTTATGATACGAACTATATGAACAGAAAAAAGGAAAGGATTGTTGTTGAAATTATCTAAGAGATAATGGCAAAAATTTTATTTGTAACATATGTTAGATATGAGGTCACATCGTGAAGCGGATACGAGATGGTGTAGTGATGCAGTATAAAGTATCCAAGTAAGAAGCGATCATATCATCGTGGTAGGATTAGTAGAAGATGGAAAAAGTTTTTAATCTAAGGGGTGGTTTTATATCTACGTACGTTTCTTTTAAAGTAACTTTCTGCGACTATAAAACTTCATTTAACTGAGGGACATTCTAAACTTTGTGCTATTTATAGAGAGCTTAGTTGTATAATTAAATGTCCAGGATTTTGGGCTTTGTTGAAATTTATGTCATTGTTTTACTTATATGACGTTGTTCTCTATTATGGTTATTGTTTTATTTAAATTGTTAATTAAGAAAAAAATTTCATCCTTATAAGCAAGAACAATAAATAGCTAGGGCGTATTTATTGATTACGCTCTTTTGTTAATATTAGTTGATAATTAATTATCCTTGAGTACTTAAGTGGGTATTGTTTTTTCTAAACGTAATTTTAACTGCTTTCTATAAAATTAATTATTGATAAGTATTATTGCGAACAATACGAGTAGCAATAACAATAACATGATTTGCAATGGTTTCCTTTTTTAAATGGCCGAAGATAATTGTGTGTTCATTATAAAAATTTAGCATTCAAGAAGAACGAATGCGACATACTTCTTCCTAACCTAAAACAAACAAACATTTTTAAAATAATCTCCTCTTATCAAAACCAAACGAAGGTCACTACTCCATAAATCGAAGTTAATACACACACGTTTTTGGTCGATAAGGGCTATCATAATCATGAAGGACTTGTCCCTGCAACATGATCACATATAACCCTAAAATGAAAAGCATGTGGTACATTCTCACGTATACATCGTTACACACGTAGCTTTTCCTTGTTCTCGTATATCTAAACTAATGGACCTATTTAAAGATTAACAGGTCTGGGAAAAAACTTGAGCTTACTTTAAGTTAGGTCAAACGTGGATGGTATAGTTGAAGAGCTTAAAAATTGCATACTCGGTGAATCAACAAAACACAAAATGCAGTATTGATGAGTTGCGTGCGCACGTATTCGATAGCCAATCAGAAAACGTACACCTTCCCCACTGTCTCTCTTCACATCAGAATATAATGATGTAGACAGACTACTTTAATATGCACTTTCGACGACAAAGAAATCCTTTCAATGGTGGAAACTGCAAAAAGGAAAATAACTAAAATAGTAAAGGGATCGATTGATGCATGTTACAAATGGAATTGTACAGACAGTAATATAAATTCAAGTTAACTAGGTCAGAGTAACTATGATTGAAAAGAATTGGCATAGTTAGTATTTGATGTGAAATCGATATTGAACGGATAATCTCTTCTTCAAATAAAAGTATATCCCGAAAATTAACATGAACTAGAAAAAAGTAGAATATAAAAGATGTGCTGATTTGACTTCTAATGTTAGGAATGTATTGAAAACTATTCTCAAACTGGAGAATTACATTACTTCTGAATTTTGTTACAGAAAAATTATGTGATTTGTTTTTCCCTCTAAAGATTACTCCGGTAATATTACATTTTAGTAATAACATACTTAATAATTTCAGTTTCCTTTTTCTAAGTGCAATGTAATCACAACCTCGCTAAGTATACAATTGGTTCTTTATTTTATTTCCGAGTCTTTTTTTAAGAACAATTTATATTATCATTTTTTATAGTCACATATTCCAGCCTATGCACGAAGATATTCTCATGACATACTCAATGTTCTTGGTAATATTTGTTCTTTGTTCCAAATAGTTAGTAAATATTGCAACACATTTTACAGCTGGCTAGTAAAATGGCAAACAGTTCGGAGCAATTTATGTATAAATAGAACATAAAAATAGTAAAAAAAGTTAGATAAGTTCTACTTGCTATCGCGTATAAGTAAAGACAGAGCACTACAAGGGAAATATATACGGTAAGATCACATAACAATAGCTGGAATTTTAATATTGCAATGTAAATTAATAGAGAGACATGTCTCCTTCTTCGTGACGGCAGACCACTATGAAACGTTTGGTTAGGGGCAGCTTCGACGATTTACTCGACATTCACAAGAACTTTGAATATAATTTACCCAGTAAATTTGCGTTACATTTAAATCTTATTTAGCATAACTACTAATAATTTAACAATAATAAATAAATTTATGTCTACATAGTCTCTTTGAACAATGACCTTAATATAAACAAAGATGCATTGTTAACTTATTATGGTCCTTGAAACGATTGTTTCCTTAGGATAAACAATAAACCAAGCTCACCTGTGTTACTGATAAACAAATACTGGTTTAGAGTTGATAAATTCCATGGGAACAAAACTGCCAAAAACTCAAAACGGCCTTATTGATTCAGAAGTCAACATTTGGGCGTTACAGATAACAGACATCTAAAACAAATGAATAAATAAAATAAACCATAAAATAATATAAATAAAACAATAATATAAAAACCAAATCAACTATTAATCTGAATAAGAAAATAGCTGCGATACATAGTGTATGTGTAGCTGCACTTTGGCTGTACTTGATCAGTAGGAAGTTTTAAAGTAGGAAAGTTTAAGAAAATAAAACGTATCGCCTCTTTTGAGAAGTATTTTATGATTTTCCAGCAACTAAACACAGGTTCATATTTTTGCCAAATAAATATAATACAACACGTAAGACACTATAAATTCTGGATTTGTTCTGTGCAGGTCAAAAACAAGTCAAAAGGCAGCTTGTGCCTTGTTAGGGTAAAATTACAATACATACAATGATACGTATACAACCGACGTACACATCTTCATTTTAGGTAAGCATGAGCCATGAGCGAAAATTCGCAGGACGTCAACCCTAAAACATATTTTTTACTCCAGAATTTGAAACTACGCTTTTTCAATTGTCATTAGAGGATTGAAAGCTGCTGGAGTTTTCCAAGGAACAAGGACGCGCGGAAAAGTCTTTTCTGCTCGCTCAAAACAAACAACAATGTGAAATTTTATTATTTCGCGAAGGCGACGTAGGTTGATCTTACTATTTATTAGTTTTAATGTAATACTTTTTGATAGATATAAAATTGATATTTCTTTAATATTTTTGCTGTCGCAGAAAAAATGTTATATATATTTCTATTTAACATAGAGTATCATTGTTATTTTCGTGGATAGCTGATGTCGGGTTCACCTTTTCTCCCCATCGACAATCTAGTATCATCTGCTCTTCAAACACAAATGTAACTCTGTAAACAAATTATGCTTGACCCAATTTTGACAAAGATCCCAAAGTGCAAAGATGAGAATTTTCAGAATTTGTGTTAGATCTGCACAATACCGTCTCTAAGAACTGGCAAAGCCTTTTTATATATTATTGAACATTTGAGGGGTCTAGAATCAAAGGCACCAATATCCATTTTTATCAAAAATGAGATAAATATACCTTCTTGTCCAGGTTTAAATTCTCTATTTAATGGTAATTTTCTTTTATGCTAAAGTCAATTAAATTGCTTTCATTTCTCAAGGCAAAATTGGGGTTGGTTTCAAAACGAGCAATATCCAAGGTAGTTTTGCATTCATATACGGCAATATTTCATTTAACCAATCAATACAAACCATAAAAATGGAAGTTGTGGAAACTTCAAAAGAGTACCTTGATATAGCATCTAAAATGCCATGTACTTGACTGGAAAACAGAAGTTAAAAAAGTTATGAAAACCCCAGGTACTTTCACTTCCAGTTTAAACTGCTTAAAAGATCCTATTTGAAGCGTACATTTACTGAGAATATTTATTTCAGTTAAACGATATATTTACTATTATAATTCAGTGAATGTGTGTAAACCTGGATTCCAAACGTGAATACTTCAACTAATCCAAAGCAAATAAAAATAGGTGAAGTTTTAATAAATCTTTCAAAACTATTTGATATAAATAAAATGTTAGCCAAGCACTTACTTCGAAAAAAATTGTAGGGTTTTGGATAACCTAGAATTCTACAAAGCAATACTTCCTGAAGAAATTTTGGAAGCCAACATAAATTCAAATAAATTTCCTGAGACAACCACTATTTGTGAATATGAAGAAGACTTGTCCATTTAGTTTTCTTTCTTTAATTTATTTTTGAAATTGTAATTTAATTTTTTTAAAAGAATTAAATAAATGTTGCTTTGAATTTAAAATACTTCTCTACGTTTTATATGAAAATAGGTGTACTTTTTGTACATTACATATGATCATTTTGGAATCAAGCATGACAATATCCTCCTTTTGGAATCAAATTCGGCAATATCCATAATTAAATTTAAAAATTCTGATAACTGAATGATGTTACATATAAATCGATCAATGATTTTCAATATTGCTGTTTTTATAAATATAATAACATTTGTTTTGCATTAATATTTCCGTCCTGAAAATCAGGATAGCTTTTTACTCTTCCTGAAAATTAAAAAAAATGATATTGCTGCCTTTGATACCTACTATATAGACCCCTCATTTATGCAAATAGGTTTTTTACATATCGAACATTACATAACGATTTTGTAGACATTGCGGGGCTGAATTTGGTGATAGTATCTATTTCATTTCACTCATATCCGTTGCATATAAAGTATATTTCTGCTTTTAAGTAATATACTTAAGTGGCATACATACTTTAGCGTTGACGTTAAACAGTTTTTCATCAATGTAAATCTATAATTTACATTTCGCGATTTAATCGTCTACAAAAGCACGCCTGATACCACATTTAGCAACCTCTGAATAGTACAATAATGTATAATTAGCATTATTAAATGCTAAGCAGATTTAGATCTGTTACATATCGAATCAGGCCATTTTAGATAGTATTAACCTTTAAACTGAAAAAAGTTAAGTCAAAAAACAGCAAGTTACTTATGCACTGCCTATATGGTTTTTAAGGTTATGTACAAGTGTTATTTATAATAATTAACCTTTTTGGTTTTAAAAATGTAGAAAAAGAAAGGAATTGATTTAGAAAAAAAGATTTTTGTTAAAAATTACAACTGCTGAATCAAATACAGAATTGATTCAGAAAGCATGGAAAAAATGATAAGTATCGACTATAAATTATTATTCCCAAAGACTCCGGATGAGAAGCGTTTGTTTAGCGTTTTGCGTTCCACATACTTCCACCTCTATAATTCTTAACCAAGTAAAGTATTAAAAGTGCATACATGTTTTAGCTCCAAGGCAGGTAATTTTACGTTCATACCACAGTGAGTGGTTAAGGCCAAAACTTCAAGCTACAGTCTTCATTAAAATAGAAAATCTAAAGATCTAACATTAAAGTTGTACAAGAGAACTGCAAGGATTTTATTTTTACAAGTGCCTTCATTCAATGTTAAAGGAAATAACAAAGAAAAGCAGAAAATAACCAAATTATTGTTTATTTATAAACCTTTCAATAAACGAAAATTGTAATGTTTTTTTTTTTTTTTTTTGAGAAATAGAAAGAAGTATTATTATAAAGATAATTACACAGTTCTGAGTTACCCACCCTGTTTCTGATCCTTAGGAATGTGTATGAAATATGCAAACTAGATTTAACGATGGAGGTAGATTTGGTACGCAAAATATGAACACCGATCTTGCTATACATACATATTGTTATTTCCATTAAGGATAATATATACGATAATTAATAAATTGCAGAACAATTGTAACGATAAAATACAGTTTACAAAGCGAATAAATTGCAAAACTTATCTCAGTTTTATTTTTTTACATAAAGGCACTGATGTTCTGAGTCACTTCTTGCATACTCCAGATTTTTCCTGAAAAAGATTGTCTGAAAATACTTTAAGAGATAATTCTAAATTTCTGAAAAACTTGAAATACAACTGAACCAGAACTATTCTATAGATAATAATAAATTTGTTATTAAATTTATTCCAATCTAATATCGGGCCAATGAATTGTTATATGCCACTAAAAATATACCTTAAATACGGCTAAGAACCAATAAATTGCACAATTTTTTGACGGCTGGAGCTTTAATTCAATTCTCAAATAACGTGGGGGGGGGGGTGATAATTAAAGAATAAAATGCATTGTATCCGGAATCTCAAGAATCTTCTCTTAAGCATTTCTTATTAGATTCTGATGCTAACCATTTTGTAATTGCTACTTCATGATCAAGTGTAAACACCGCTTCTCTCATTTAACTCATTATCATTATCATGTAAATCATTAGTATGTATTTTTGTTCTATGAAACGACAAGACGTAACCTAACCTAACATTCCTGACTGTTAATAAAATCATTTCTAAGCTATTCTTAAATGGTTGCTATGTATATACTTTTCTTTTTATAAACGAGTTTCCTACTAGAAACCTGTTTCAAAAACTATGCATACATTACCTTGCAAGGTCAATGCATTGCTGGTATAAAACACCTTTTTCAGCATGGAAACCAACCAAGTTGGTTAAAGTTATATAATAAAAAAATTCGTTTTTTGACGCTGTACCTAACTTAGACTTTTTGGATTCTAATGGCGCTCCTAAATCATTTTATTCAAATCGAAAAAAAATCGTCATCGTACTATTTATGATAACATATCGATATGTTTATAGCACATGTATAAAAATAAAATGGAAAATCTTTTTTTAAATGCTCTTTTCATATGTGGCCTAGTCTTGGTGAAGTGGGTCACGACACGACATGATGTAACGTACACATAAAACATGATTTTATAGCGAGGCAACGACACGCGCCCGTTAACTGCTGTTTACTGCAGCGAAGGTCGTTCGTTGACAGTGAAAACGCATAACAAATCAGAAATAAAGGGAAATATGAAAAACAACTTGAAAATTACCTTTCTTATATTATTCCCAGCTAATTTTTGAGCATTTTAAACAGACACTTAACAACTTCCACCCACACTAATAACAATAACTAACATCTACTGGTATACCACTAGAGCTCTCCTAAAACGAAGCCCTTTAAAAAAAAGGAAGAAAAATCACGGAAGAATCGGTCATTGTACCTACTACTACCTAAACATTTTTACCACTTTAGTATCTTGGACCCATAAAATTTAAGAAGGGGTAGTGGTGTGTACACATAAATTAACTCTTGCTTTTAAAATGTAGGTATTTAGATAGGGATAGGACTAGATTTTAGAAAGTGAAACTTTCTGAGGTGTAATAAAAAATAACAATGTAACCTGCCAAAGGGATGTTCAAGGTATAAGGTAGTTTTAGAAAATTGAAAGCGAAAAACCGCGATTCAGGGTCAGTTGCTCTTTGGTCTTGGAAATGTGTAAACAACCAAGGCTATTTTGTGATTAATGTTTAAAGTTTTGGCTTGACTCAGTGCGAAGGTTAAATACATAAATATTTTTGGAATCTTCAAATGTCAATAATTTCAGGTAATTTAATGTTAGTGTTAAGTAGAGTATAACATATTTTTTAATTGTATTAATTAGAACATCACTAAAATTAATTTTTCCATGCTTAAATGTAGATAAATTGAGCTGATTTTTCTTTTGAATGCTGATTATAAAAGCTTCCATTGCCTACTATGACTTGGTTTCATTTAATTGCTCATTTGGACATGCAGTAGCTTCCTAATCGGACACAAATATTATTGTATAAGTTTATTTATTTGTAGCAGCAGCAAAAGTATAAACAAAATATTTTTCTAAAATCAATTATTTTTAATTGCTTTTTTGATATAAGCAAATTCGTTACGAATCGTTAGTTTTATAATGTATCAACCAAACCATTAAATGAATTCCATATAAAAACAGAAATAAGTGTTACGCAAAAAGTTGATGAAATAATTAATTTGATGATTATTTAATTAAAATTGTAAATATAACATTTTTACGCTTTTTTCAAGAGTTAATTATTATTATGTGTTTATATTATTATCTTTATTAGTTAATTGGCAAAACAGTATTTGAGTAGTTATTTTAATCGCCAGATGGCACTAGTTTGAAAATAAGATCAGAAATTTTTATTCATTTAATAAGTACTCAATATCTTAGGTATATAGTTATGGATATAGTTATATAACAAACAGATTCAAACCAAAGAACAATTCAACTTTTTATTAAAATTAGGATAGATGCTCGAGATCACAGAAACATAAGCAAATTCTAATTATTTGTAAATTAAAAAAATCTAGCCCATCATTAACGAAAGTCAAAATTTCAATTTTGGAAAATTAATATAGAAAATAGGTTCTACTATCAGAATAAGAAAAATGTGATTAATAATCACATTGTTTCTATTATTGCCAGTAATTTAAATGATAACTTTGCATACCTGATTATTTAATCACAGTCTTGATCAAATCTGTAGTTAAATCTGTAACTGAAGCTTTGCTACTTAATTCTTGCAGATGCCTTTTGGAAGACTTTTTTACGTCTTAGATAACCATAAAATTCTAATATTGCAAAAACTGTTTTCATTTGGGCGCATTACGTATGGAATACAACTATGCCCAATGGAAGATAAATTGTCGCTATCTATTTTTAGGAGACCGCACATACTATTTTCAAATTCACAGCGAACTAAAAAGTATCGCGTTAAAAACATCTGTCGTTTTATGTTATCGTTAGTCAAAGTCGTGTTACAGTCATAATTTATTGTTGTATGTATATCACGTATGTATCATTACATCGTGGTGCTACTAAAAATATGACAATAATAATTTCTAATTACACGAAAGCTTTAAAAGCTGAAAAAGAGTATCATAACGGTATTCTGTCTCATCTATCAGTAGGATAGATGAGGAAGCGAGAATAAGTTAAAGAGCCGAATGAGAAGTCTCTGTTAGTTTCTTATTTGATAAATTATTTTTTTATGTTATAACAGATTGCAATGTTGATAAATTTGGTACACACGTTTTTCTAAATCTTTAAGTACTCAAGTGTGTATAGTATAGTAAGAAGTCATACATTCGTATTCAATATGAGAATAATAAAATATTCAGAGAAATTGTACTCTCCGAGCTTTTTCATGAGCCATTCTGTGTTTAGTATCAAACTAAATGATATTATTATAAATTGATGTTTATCAAAGAAGAGTTTACTATCTTTTAAACGTTTTATGGTGAACGAACATTTAGTTAAATTTAGTAGCGGTTTTGATTTTCAAAACATCTGCTAGCACCAAGATTTTTAGAACAAGAGATTAGTTAGAGACTACGTTTACTTACTCTTTTGATTCACTGTTGAACTGTTTTTTGTCGTTAAAGTATTGCTTTTGCATCTACTCCAACTCCATGCAAAGTTTCATGAAATTCTACCAGCAGGATCCCTTACATCCTTTTTGCAAAATTTCTGGATACTCTTGCCAATTTGTAGACGCGGGATTTGTAGGAATGGTGTGAGAAAAATTGCCAATAGATTTTCATGAAACTTGGTATAGAGTACGTGCAGGAGCAATACATCTCTCTAGCAAGATATAGCTACTTCATAGATCAAAAGAAAAATCTCGAGGTGGAAATTGTGAGGTGTTCTTTGATTTAAAATATAAAAAATAGATACACGAAACCATATATAAATAAATGGATATAAAGTATTTTGTAATATAAAATAAGTAGTTTATAATCTTACTATTTAATTTATACACCATCGTTTATTATCAGATATCTATGTTCATATTTTATGGGATATTCATTTTTGATGTATTTTTAATCAAAGGACATTCAACAACCTTTACCTTGCCGCCCTTTCTTTTGGTCTACGAGATGGGTGTCGCTAGAGTGAATTACTACTATTAAGTTTTATGTAATTCTGTTAGTAAGGGGTACCGCAGTTTGACATGAGCACCAAGAGATAGTGTAAGAAGCAGTGTAAGGGAACCCCCTGATAGAATTTTATTACTTCGTATAGAGTGGGCGCTGAGGCAATTATTCCACCTCACCAACAAGTCACTTCCTGGATTTTAGAAATTTTAGTATATGTATTGCAAGATATTTAGACTGTGCAGAATTGCAACAATACAAGATGTGGTTGTTCATTCTGCAGAAACAGTGATGATTAGTAGACACCGAAACCTATTTACATTTAAAAATCAAATAAAATTGGGCAACTTAACTTAAAGTAACTTTGAGCTTATGAGCTAGATAAGAAATTAGGTTGCTAACTCATAACATAACATTTCGTTAGTTTGCTAGTAGTAGGCTGACTCTAAACGTATTGAATTAAGCTAAGTAAATTGTTCAGGAGTAAGTAAGAGTAGGAGTTTTAACAATTCTGAACGACTAAGTAACGATTAAGGAAAAACGTATTCATATGTTCATTCACAGCTCTGAGATTACTTGGATGAGCTTTTATCGAAAGCCATAAGCCTCTTATACTCGTTTTCATTCATTACAATCGTGTGGTGTTTGTAGCCAGTTGTAGGTAATCTATTCGATATCATCTAGCCACCGCGTTAGTGGTCAGCCTCGACTGCGTTTGCGTATCTCCGGTCTTCATTCTACTAGCTTACGTGTCCACATTATATCTTTCAGTCTAGCTATATGCCCTGTCCAGTTTCTCTTTTCAATTTAGTCACACGTCAAACATCTGTTTTTCTCTGCAGATCCTCACTTCGTATTAAAGTCACGTCAAAAACGGAGCTTTCGGTATACGCCTGTGTCATTCTTAATTTTAGTGTAGTAAGAATTGTGTTTCCGTACTGTACCATTATTGGAAGAACTCCTGACCAAACACATTTATTTTTAAACTTATTGGGATATTGCTGTTGAACACTGTCAACGACTGCGAAGACGATCGCGAACCGATTGTGCAATCAAACTAGTCCTTGGTGCGACCTGAAGCCACCACGAGAACTACATCTCCGGGGGCTGGATATGAAAAGAGCCGCGTTTTTGAACCCCAACATCAGTTTTCACTAATTTAAACATTAAGCCGCAAAACAAAACACTTTATTGATTGGGAGACCAGTATTTTATTCCACAGAACAACATGTGCCACGTGTTGTTTTACTGATAACAACACCTGCAAAACAAATGCAGTCATCCTTCATTTAATGTCTCCATCAACGACGAAGAGTACATGCGGTCGGTTTCAGATATCATCATCAACATTGTCGTTTATGTTGCTGTTAATGTCTACAACTTAGGAGTACAACCGAAAAAATCACCATGAAACCACACTCAATCTTACTTCACAATATTACCTATACACAAGTTTTTGTATGACTGTTACCACTTGATCAATAACTAACAATCTCCGCGTTTTGCGAATTTTAGTAAATAACAATTCTGCTTCGGATATCTTCCAAGTGGTAATAACAAGACGAAACTTAAAAAAGTGTGTAGCAGATTTCGTGTTCTATAACTTTTCAACTTGGTGCGTATGATCATTTACTTAGAGGTTATCATTTTCAGTCAGTAAAAATCCGGAATATGACTACATTTCTCGTCAGTACCAGAATTTTCTTGGTAAAACCCCTACTTACATTAAACTTACGGCAGCGTTTTTGTCTGGTTCCCCTCAGGATGTATTTTTTTTGTAATGAAATTTAGCAATTAGTTTTATCTAAAAAGCTAACTTTTGACCCGTGAAACATACGAAAATTCTAAAAAAAGTTTTTATCTGCCAGCGTGTCACAGTGACAATATTACGAAGATTAATTTGAATATCAAATTTAATTTTTTGCACGTCCTATATATCAGGCTCTACTTTAGTCCCCCAAACGAGGGAGTAAAGTAGTACTTTCACTCCCTGATGGAGTAAAGTGTTTCCATGACAACAACAACAAGTGAACAACAAAAAAAGTAATCGCGGTACATGTTATACTCCAGTCAAACTAAACATTTGAAATGGAAAATGAAAGTACATAAGATTTTTTTCGCCTACCTGATCAGAAAGTGCTTTCTAAATGTTCTGTTTTGAAGGCAGTTAAGGCTTCTTTGCAGGCCTCTTATGTCAAACTTTTTACTGCCCTCTTATGTCAAATACATAACCTCTATACTACTAAAAAAAGTTTTTATCTGCCAGCGTGTCACAGTGACAAATATTACGAAGGTTAATTTGAATATCAAAATTAATTTTTTGCACGTCCTATATATCAGGCTCTACTTTAGTCCCCCAAACGAGGGAGTAAAGTAGTACTTTTACTCCCTGAGGGAGTAAAGTGTTTCCATGACAACAACAACAAGTGAACAACAAAAAAAGTAATCGCGGTACATGTTATACTCCAGTCAAACTAAACATTTGAAATGGAAAATGAAAGTACATAAGATTTTTTTCGCCTACCTGATCAGAAAGTGCTTTCTAAATGTTCTGTTTTGAGGGCAGTTAAGGCTTCTTTGTGGGCCTCTTGTGTCAAACTTTTTACTGCCCTCTTATGTCAAATACATAACCTCTATACTACTAAAAAAAGTTTTTATCTGCCAGCGTGTCACAGTGACAAATATTACGAAGGTTAATTTGAATATCAAAATTAATTTTTTGCACGTCCTATATATCAGGCTCTACTTTAGTCCCCCAAACGAGGGAGTAAAGTAGTACTTTTACTCCCTGAGGGAGTAAAGTGTTTCCATGACAACAACAACAAGCGAACAACAAAAAAAGTAATCGCGGTACATGTTATACTCCAGTCAAACTAAACATTTGAAATGGAAAATGAAAGTACATAAGATTTTTTTCGCCTACCTGATCAGAAAGTGCTTTCTAAATGTTCTGTTTTGAGGGCAGTTAAGGCTTCTTTGTGGGCCTCTTGTGTCAAACTTTTTACTGCCCTCTTATGTCAAATACATAACCTCTATACTACCACTAGATGAAAGCACGATTTGTTTATGTTAAGTTGGAGATACTGTAAAAATTGAAATTGTTTTTTAAATTGTCATACTTTGACCACTCCTGTGCATTATCCTAAATAGATTTTAATCAAAAAATGAAATCATTAGTTTTTAACATTAAAAATATAACTCATTCGTAAAACTTTTAGCAACGGAATATGACGGAAAATGTAATCTGAAACATATTTTTACTTAACCTTTAAAAATATAAAAAACATACGTCAAATTTTTCTAGGCTTCTTAGATCATAACTTTGATTTTCATGTCTTCGTCGATAAATTTGTCGTTTGTTTTTTCCTTTTCACAGTGTCATTGTATGTATAAATGGAGGTTGTGACAATTAATTAATAAAAAGAACTTCAATAAATTATACAATGATAGACAACAATAACGACATTATTGAAAGCGATGAGTTGCTGTAAACCACCTGAACTTCGAGAACAAGCTATTGTCTTTTTATATATTTTTTTATTATTATTTATTAGTGTTTACAAGTAAAGCCGGCTGAGCTGAGCGGCCCGTGACAACAACAATCCTGTCTAGCGGCCTACCCAGTACTAAAGACTAAAAGTCTAACAGAGCGACCGTGCGAGACGCGAGCTGTTCGCCGTAAGCGCCCGTATGCATGAAAAATGTAGCAAAATTCGTCTACTATAAATTGATC
Organism: Agrypnus murinus; assembly: GCA_929113105.1. Lineage (NCBI taxonomy): Eukaryota > Metazoa > Arthropoda > Insecta > Coleoptera > Elateridae > Agrypnus > Agrypnus murinus. The sequence goes on from OV816024.1 coordinate 77,165,543, forward strand.
TAACTTATACTAATTAAAAATCATATCCTGTTCCTTTTATTTACCAATAATAATAAAAACATTTACTATACGGCCATCTTGTATGTAATGTACTGATTATTAGGTTAATTTAGTTAATAAATTACTAAAAACGTCTGGCGTTATTTTCATTTTCATTCATTCCCTCTAACATATGCCTATTTATTTGACTAATAAGTCACGTTACTGTTTAACTTTTGGAATTCTTTTTTAAACTTTCAAACAGGTAGGCGAAAAACTTTTGTATGTCACTCGGACCGAAAAGCATTTGTAGCCCTAAGTTGTCCGCTGCCCTCGCTACGCTACGCTTCGCTCGTGCATCAAACAACTGCGGGTTACAAATGCTAATTTTCTGCCCTTAAGACACAAAATACTATTTTCTTCCAGCATGCAGAAGGGGTCTAGAAAAGCTTAACTTGAAGTTTTCGACCTTAAATTCATATGAGCTTTTTCCGCCATTTTGAAAAGAAGGGATGAAGTGTTATTTTGAAATTATCTCTGTAAACGTAGGTCCGACAAAAAATTTGTATAAAACATTTTTGTCGGCAATACGATTGTCTACAACTTTTATTTGAAACGTTTTCGCGTAATATAAAAAATGAAAAAGTTGTAGACAATCGTATTGCAAACAAAAATGCTTTGTACAAATTTTTTTTGGACCTACGGCTACAGAGATAATTTCAAAATAACACTTCATCCCTTCTTTTTCCAATGTTTTTTCCTCATAACTTTTTCATTTTTTATATTACGCGATAAAGTTTCAAATAAAAGTTGTAGACAATCGTATTTCCGACAAAAATGCTTTTTACAAATTTTTTGTCGGACGTACTGTTACAGAGGTAATTTCAAAATAACACTTCATCCCTTCTTTTCAAAATGGCGGAAAAAGCTCATATGAATTTGAGGTCGAAAACTTCAAGTTAAGCTTTTCTAAAGCCCCCCTGCATGCTGAAAAAAAACTTTTCAAAGACAATAAATGCAATGTGTTCTCCAGGAAACCGGCGAAAGGTAAATCGGCCACCACAATTTTTATTTTTGTTTTCCCTCACAACCTTTTCATTTTTATATTACTCGAAAAAGTTTCAAATAAAAGTTGTAGACAATCGTATTGTCGACAAAAATGCTGTTTACAAATTTTTTGTCGGACCTACGGTTACAGAGGTAATTTAAAAACAACACTTCATCCCTTCTTTTCAAAATGACGGAAAAAGCTCATATGAATTTGAGGTCGAAAACTTCAAGTTAAGCTTTTCTAGACCCCCCTACATGCTGGAAGAAAAAATCTTTTGTACTTCCATTTTCCAAGTTAAGCCCATTTTTCGTACAGCTTGACTGGACTATTAGGATTTATTATCCTGAAACTAAGTGATTTTGGCGTTTGCAGAGTTCAATTGCCATAATGATATGTAACGAAGTTTTCGGGAAAAATTTTCGAAATTTTGACTGGACTAAAGTGCCTTTTAATCCCTCATGTGTTTATTTTCCCCGCTAACGCTAGGAAAATAAACTCACATTCGGGATTAAAAGATGCACATTAGTCCCTGGGTATATAATATACTATTAATTCATTATGGCACTAAGTAGTATCATAATGGAATTCATTAATGATTTGATTCTAAGGATCTAAGGAAACGGTTAAAAGAGCTAGCTCCAAAAGTCTTTTATGTCCGGTCGGGCGATTATGACCTATTTAGCGGCCTGTTTTTAGAGCATAAGTTGCTAAATTAGAGTTCTGGGGCTCTAAAACTTTTTAGAGCCCGCTAAAAAAATAGCTACCCTTGATTACACCGTCTCCATAGTAATAACAGTAATTAAATACCATTGCACCTACCTAATTGAAGTTTTGGACTTTTCAAATTATTTTTATTTTAAAATTAAATATTAATTTAAACTTAGGCCGGACATAAACTAACGTATACATTTCGGGCTTAATTAGTGTTTTAGATCCTTTTATCGTGTTAGCCCTTCGGTTTTCGCCTCAGGCGCTAACTGACTCTGCGGGCTCTAACACACTCAATTAAGCCCTTAATACATAATATACTATTAGTTCAAAAGCAAATAATTTATTTTTAATTTCTTTAAACTTTATATGCAATTTGGATCGCAACCCACCATTATGGTGCACGCCGTGTTATTAGACTTGCCTAACGCCTCGTCTGACAATCTCTATGATTGGTAACCATAATGATCAGCGTTACGATCTTTACAACATAAATAACTATTTTGTTGCGGCATAGTGCTGCATATCGACTAAACGAAAGACAATGAAATATTGAATTCTACTAGAACTAGAATTTCTGAATCGTAGTCCCTGTGATATTATGTATTTGAAAACTCTCGGAATATTTGAGAATACTTAGGAAACATCCTGTATATTGTTTCCTATTATAAGTAGACATCGATTTTGAAACATAAGAGCAATGAGTTGTTATAAAAAGCAGTTTCGAAGGTAGTATTAACCGATTCTTCTCGACCACACTCTCTCTGTATAGTAGTTATCGATAATCAAATCTGCAGCTGAAGACTAAAAGCAAGAAGAAAGAAGATGTAATGCTAATTTTTCGAGTAAGGTACCCCAATTTCCAGATTGTAACATATACAATAAACAAAACTGAGATCTCATCTGATGATGATGATGATACGACTATGAAAAGACTATAAGCCATTTTATTAAGAGCTACCCCGGAAATTTTTTTAATAGTCCAGGTCATTTATGTCAAAAGATTCGGAATTTTTCTAGAGTCCCCTGGCCCCCCCGAAAAAATTGTAAATACGCCACTGAAAGAACTGAAGTTTCGTTATTTATCTAAGCTAATTATGTTTTATTAATTGGAAACTCGAAGGCTACTTTCAAGGCTACTGGCCATTTTATTTCTGAGTAAAATTGAATCTACACAGAGACTTATTCATGGTTATAAAAATTCACTAAGTAAGGTGCAAAGTATTTTATATTTACATTTTATGAGGATGTGAAGCGATTAAAAAACGATTTTATAACAGATCTAATTGCACAACATCCGGGGAAAATCATAAAATAATTTTAAATTAGTTATAATAATGGTGATATTAATGCCAAATTATATTGTGGTCGTTAACATTATTAGGTACTTCAAAAATGATTGTACCAGTCCTAAGATTTAATTTCCTATAAAGTCGAATTCTTGTTTGATTTTCCGTCTGGCCTTCATCAAATTTTCGGAATCGCGTGCTTCACACACATCACTTCATATTTGGGGACACCTGCTCTATAGTGTGTTCATGTTGAAAATGCCATTGTATATTACAGGGTTCTTAGCTTACCTCCAGAAATATCACAAAATTAATATAGATTTATCTGTACACAAAATAACTTTATTTCGATAATTCAGTTTTTTACTGATTACACTTTGTAGCAAAATCTTATGCGTATATTATATCTACAGATTCTAGTTAGATCCATTTTTGCTATTCATTTAAATAATTTGATGTTTTAAGTATGTTACTGTTAAAAGAATACTTCAAAATCTTCCATAGAAATTCAACCCTTTTCTTAGAAAAATTTTAGAAAGTTAGATGCAATAATGGTTGAACAATTGTACATCGTTATTATTTTACAAATAAACTTGACGCTTTTGTATAGGTCCCTGCATATTTTAAAACTTGTTACTAGTTAGTTATCTTCGTTCAAACATGTACTTTGAACAGAGGAAAATTACAACAAACTTTCTGATACTTTTCTGAAACTTTTCATCAAAACTATATATTAAAAATAGAATTACATGGTTTCTATCTTGAATTCTGCGATCTATCTCCAATTCAAATTAAGTACAAATATCATGTGAGTAACCACATACTAAATAAGTTTGCAGAACTTTTAATGAATTCCCGTGGGGATTTGAGACAACTCTAAGTTATTCATTTGGAAACATTGGAAGTTAATTGCAATCAAAGTTAAATCATTTAGTTAAACTGAACTTTTTAATTGAATCAAGTAGGTGATATTTTTAAAAATACAATAATGCATTCATGTCCAAAAGAAGGAATTTGAATAAACCACAAGCTGCCATTGTAAGGCCTTGACGTGCAGTAATATTTTAGTACGGATGAAATGAATGTTCCTGTAGTTCCTGCCCTACTTGTCCTTTTTACATACATATAACAACTTGAATGTTGCATACCGGAGCTGTATCTTTATTCATAAAATAAAAACGGTTGCAAAATGTATCCTGTAATGAGACTGTAAACAAGTCACGTGACCTGAGATAAGGTCCCACGGGCCAGCAGATAGTAGCTGGTTATCATAGCTGGTCCCGTGTGCCGAAGTCTAGCCGCGAGTTACGAGACAAGGGCAGCGGTTTGAGACACGCAACTACCGCGCTGGGACAAAAATATTGACGGAGGAGTCGGTTTGCGCTAAGTTATTACACAGTGTCACGATATTATTTCATTTCTGGGGCACATCATCTTGAATATTTATTGAAATGTTGCTTGCTTTTTTTCTGCTATCGCGGAAAAACAAATACTACATCTACAGAAGACACAATAGTTCAATTAATCCCAGCTGAAAAGAGAGGGAATAATTTTTAAACGCGGTGCCAACTTTTGTTCTAGAAGAATCGTGTACACGGACAAATCCAAATAATTTCTCATTCAAGTTAAATAAGCTATTTCTTTTTGTGTTTAATCAAAGCACAATACAAAATATTTGCACACGTTCGCATTTCGTCTGCAAACATCGCTCATAACATAAACACCCGCCATGCAACGTGACAAAACACAATTTTCCCACTTCGTTGGAAATGTAATCAGCTGCAAAATACGTTGGAAAAAATCGTGGCCATATTTTTTCCCTTACACGTCTTTCGTGTATATTATGTTTGTTATAAAATTACAGAAAAAGGTTTTATTAATTTTTTATTCGTTTATATGTGCTTTGAATTAAGAAAAATGAGACAAGCAAACAAAACAATTTTCATTTTTATGGTGTGAAATGTCATATTAGCTGCAGTTGGTTTTAAAACACATTCCGTGATTTTATGAAAAGTCATCTACAGATTCTAGTGTATTGCAATTATTTTCTTTTTATTTATATTTAGTAAACTTTTGATGTGAGAAAAAACATAAATCAGAATATTTGCCTGTGTTATTTACATCCCTTAAAATAACATAACTATCGGCGAAAAACGTGTTTAGAAAAAAGTAGTTGGATCGATGAAACCACCTTTCAAATCTTTTATGGAAACTGTCTATTCACCTCTCGTACATATCTGGCCTTAGGTCACACGTAGTCCCCATCTCAAGAGAATTTGTTTTACAAATAGAAGAAATATTTTCTGATGTCCCAGCTCTCCCTTTTATAAGAAAAATGTACATGGCCGTATTCATTCGAAAATTGAGTATATGTTAAAGATTGTCGCACTAAAATTTCTCTTTCTTGTCCTGTGTTACGAAAGAAATTTTTGGCAATTACCGGTATGCCAATTATTGACAGTACAAGTATTGTTTATTGTACTTATAGCCAGGAATGATAAAATAACCAGCCATTCTCATTTTGGTGAAACAATTTTCGACATATTTTGCTGTTCACCATGTCCCGTTTAAAAAAAGCAAGAAAGAAAGTGCTTATTTACTATACGAAAACTATTCTTCCGTACCACGCCAGTTCTTAGCACACCCCTTTGGTACATAGCTTTCAAGATACAATTATGAAAATTGCTGAATATGTTAGTACTATTTGTCATATATTTATTGACAACACCTGTCATAAAAATAAAAGTACCACCTAGTTTTAAAATAAGTGTAGTATACACGATCACCAATGTAGTTTCGTAGCTCAGTCAGTAAGAGCGTGTTGGTAGTAAACTAAAATCGTCACCGCCGCGGGTTCGATAGCAGCTACGAGATAAATATTTTTCACATTTTCTTACAAAATAAAATTTACAAAATTGAGCAATTAAAGAGAGATTTTAAACGTTTTAAAAGCACGGCTTAAAATTCCTATATTCGATTTCTCAATGAGAAATACCATCTATTTTAATTATTTTGCTTAGTCGAAGAAAAGATACAGCGTATAACTTCAGTGGAATGTTGAGGGCTCGGCTCCGCCTTCTTGCCTCAATGCTCGCCTGCGTATGGTATGGGATTTATTTCCAGTCACGTTGTACAATCTACTATCCAAAGGTGGTAAGTGTGTCCTTGTTCCTAAGTATTTTTATTGCCAGATAGTGCAAACTATGTATTTGATCACTACGATTTTCTATAAAGAATATATGTGGTCTTTCTCTAAACACCTCTAGAATTTAATACACACTGCGAAAAGCAATTTTCTTTGTACGTATCAACTTTCAGATATTAAAACGAACTCTTAACACTTTCTTTTAGTTCTTTTAGTATTCAACAGCTGTAGGAGAGACAAAAAATGAATCTTGGAGCTACTAGCCCAAGAGCTGGCGACCAAAAAGTGTAAGAGTTTTGTAAAGGCTAATATTTTTATATTAACTTATATTTATGTGTGTAGATAAATATCATACACAAAATAGACTCGGATATGGGGACACTCGGTGTAAGCGCAGCTTGAAAGTTATAACAAGAAGTAGTGTCATCTAAGTGTTTTCTAAAAGTTGAAAATTGTTGCATCAGTACCAATGCGGTGGTCGCATGTCTGTCTCAAAATGAGGTCAATGTAAAGAAGTGGTTTGAAAAAGCTGAAATTTGGTACAGTGCTAATTTATTGAATATAGTTTCTCAAAAAAACAGTCAGACTTCATTTTGATAGAGCCGAGCTAGAAGCAGTCTCTAGAGACTGCTGACTACTCTGACTGACTATGAAGACATGCGACCACCGCATTGGAGCTGATGCAACGCTTTCGATCATTACGCTATCTACTAGCACCAATGCGGTGGTCGCATGTCTTCAAAATGAGGTCAATGTAAAGAAGTGATTTGAAAAAGCTGAAATTTGGTACAGTGTCATTTTTTGTTTAAATTTATTGTAATATAGTTTCTCAAAAAAACAGTCAGACTTCATTTTGATAGAACCGAGCTAGTAAGCGGTCGTTAGAAGCAGCTGTTATTTCTAGCGGCTGCTGATTAGCTCGGTTCTATCAAAATTAAGTCTGTTTTTTTGAGAAATTATATTCAATAAATTAACACTGTACCAAATTTCAGCTTTTTCAAATCACTTTTTACATTGACCTCATTTTGAAGACATGCGACCACCACATTGGCACTAATGCTACGCGTTCGATCATTACGCTGTCTGACGACTGTTTTCCAGTTTTTTATTACATAAACTGCTTAGTGATCAATTTTCAGCTTTTAGAAAACACTTAGATGACACTACTTCTTGTTATAACTATCAAGCTGCGCTGACGCCGGGTGTCCCCATATCCGAGTTTTTTTTTGTGTAGGATATTTATCTACACACAAATATAAGCTAATATTAAAATATTAGCCTTTACAAAACTCTTACACTTTTTGGTCGCCAGCTCTTGGGCTATACGTAAAGGACGTCTTAATAAGGTTCCCCAAACTACCTGCAAATATGGAGTTAACTCCATATTTGCGTGTAGTCAGGGGAACGTCACTAAAATGTTCTTGGTTATTTATTAATTTAAAATGAAAGGTTTTATCTAAAAAACGATGAAAATAATTGTTTAATATAGTTTTTAAGGAGGGACAAAATTTTATATTTAAGTTCTTTTTATATATAACTTATGATAAATATTATTAACATGAATTTTAATTTTTATTAATAAAAGAAATCCACCAACATAATCCACTAATTTGCAGTTGCCTGAGGATGTCCTTTAAAATTTAGATCATTAGTTAATTAATAAGGGAGAAACAATTGTTGCAATCTAGTAAAAATGAAAAACTTGTTTGGGTGGACTTTGAACTGAAGTTTATTATTTATAACTTTAAAAATATGTTTGATTTATTTGTAACCGGCCTGAACAGAAACAACTTTGCTGAAAGACCAAAAAGAGTAAACTTTTTCCTGCAAGCTGAACCAGTTTCCGACCTCTTCCGTCACGGCATTATCAGCCTCGTATTTATTGCCATCAAGGTAATTTTTCAATTTGCCAAGCAAAAAAATAAACGAGCGCTAGGTACAAGATCGGGGAACAAGGCGGAAGGTTCAGTAAATTCAAAGACCACCATTTCTAAGATCAGCTAAAGCAACGCGAGACTTGTAGACGTGAACATCTCCTTGATGAAACGTCACTTGTCGAGTCATGCTTGCATCCAAAATCTTTTTGGGGATGGGGAACCCCGATAAAGCTGCCTTGCATATTTTGGTTTCTGGGTTAAAGTGATGGAACCAAGTTTCATCCATTGTCACAAATCTGGCATAAAATTTTTCATATTGTCAATTACTACCACATGAAAGTGAATCTTTATAAGATTCTCACTCTCAAAAACACACTGGAAGTTTTTTAAAAATCGTTTTAAAAATTCAGTTTCTTTTGGGTTCAACTTAGCTTAAAATTAAAATTCGAGTTAAATTTAAAACAGAACATTTTTCTTCAATCCAGCCCCATCATTTAAATCAAGAAGGATATTAACAGTGGTAACCTAATCCTAGGGTAATTCTAAGCAATGTGTCGTGTAGAGCAATTTGTTCGTGTAGAACCCGATCAGATGTGATTCTGACCCAAGGCAAAGACTAACCTTACAGAACTCATCGCTTACACATCCATGTAATGAATTTGCTCACGCAGCTCTCTACCAATACGTCGATTTTGTTGCTGCTTGTACACCAATTTAGAAATTTAGAAAATCTAATTTAATCACACGAAGTAGGTAACCCTATAAGGTCTAATAACCAAAATCTAGCTAATGCGGTTGTATTTGGCCCACCCAGTCACAATTTAAATTCATTTGAGACTTCCATCATGTTTCCAATTCATTCGTACTGTTCCTATCCAGTGCAATCTAGGCTATATGTATATATCTTAACTATTCTGGAAAGTTTAAAGGTCAAAACGATTTAAGAACAGTTCAGTTAAACTTAGTTCAAATAGAAGTAAGCTATTCTAGTGAATGGCTAGTTTACAATAGTTTTTAAATTTTTTAATAAGAAATAACATGTAATTTACAAAAATTAATTAAAATTAAAGTAAAAAGCTGCATTGCCCATCTTAGTTATTAGTCTAATGCACTATCTTTGTCGGATAGTGTCAAATTCTAGATTTACATTTGTCGTGCGGTTAAAATTTACAATCGTCCATATATAACATCAAAATAATAGCGTGGCGTATAAATAAAAAAAAACTTGGACTTTACTAACTTGACTAGTCTGTGCTAACACAGCCATGGTAAGTTAGATAGATGATTGAATGAAAATCATAAAGCCATAAACTTGGTCGAAGGTACATAATTTGGTAATATTTTTATAATTTCAATAATTACTTCAGCAGATAACAGTAAGATTAACTTTTCACAGTTGCGATGGTTTGCTTTTTCACAAAATGTCAATCCAACCAATACGTCCGAAACTCTTATAAAACTTATGACTCGGGTTTTGATCATTGAGCCAATATTGCGATCCAAGAAAAAAAAACTCACGGTGCGTGGTTTTACCGAAATCCATATCCAAAGAGAGCAAGTTGCATTAAGACTTTTAACTCTAGACGGGTCTAGGGTCTAGACGGGTCTAGACGCTGTCATGAACAGATAAATAATAATGTAAATAGATAAAGGGCTAGACCGAAGTAGGGCGAGTCAAAAATAAAGAGCAGAGGTGTCCTAAAAGAGCAAGAAAGCTTTATCGGATGATGCTTAGAGGAAAGGAATATACCATGTGATCTCAAAGAAGTCCCCGGAAAAAGGTATCTTATGGTTAAAGATCTTTAGTCAGTATACGATAAAGTAAACTTTCAAACAAAGTCTAAATTTCCCCACAAATTTCTGGTGTGACGATTAATTCCGATGGTATCATTTCGGAGTCCTACGTAAGCAAATGCCAATTGATACGAGGCATATTTGTATATTTTAAAGAATGATTCTATTTATTGAAAAACACCACACAAAGAAAATGTAGTATTTTGGCCTGACTTAGCATCTGCCCATTATTCTGAAAAGGTGATTCAATCCTTAACGGGTGCTGGTGTTTGTCGATCAACAATCAAGTACATCAAATATACCACAAAGTTGGCTCATAGAAGAATTCTGATCATTATCCAAAAGAGAATATCCTGAAAGGTTTACGTTATCCAAAAACATAAAGGGTTTCAGAAAAATTTAGAAAAATATAAATGCAAAAGTAGCGGCGGCAAAAGTAGCGTCATACGTAAATGGATTAAAACAAAAATTACGAGAAATTGTGTTTACAGTGTTTTAATAGTATATTACCTGTTCAGTTGGTAAAGGGCATCTTTACAAGCCAAGCGATATCGACGTACCGTCTCGGTCAAACAATGTCACGAAGCTTGGAAACTTTACCAACAAAACATGTATACTATTTTCTTGACAATCATTCAAAATAATTCTAAATTTTAAAATAAATTTTCTGTAAACTGTCAATAAATTCCAATCAGCCATCTATAGACCAAGAGAAATTTTAAGTAAAGTTTCATTGCTCGCCGCTAGATGGCAATGTTCGCTCTCAGTACTTCAAAATTGATAATTAATTAATTGCATCGTATTTATTAAATATAAAACACAGAAAAATAAAACTAATATTAAATAAAAAAAAGATATTTTTAGCGACAAATACATTTATAAAAAACTAAATTTAAATCCGATAAAACGTCTTGTTTTAAATTATTTACAAATAAAGGTTTACCAAGACTTTACTGGTCAGTTTTACAGACAATTAAAAGAAATTGTCAACCACTTTGCTGTTGGTAGAAATGTACATATTGCAATCTGATTGTGAATAAAATAAATTACAAATAAATAGTACTTTTAGACATTATATTGGTATAAGCAAATCAGTTTTCCATTACAGTTTCTTGAAATAAATAGATTTTCAAAAAGGTGGCTTTGCTTATGACTAACACTTTTAATATAAATAGTAATTAATGACGAAGGGAGATAGTTTTGCATTTTTTATTAATTAAGACAACTTTAGAAAAATTCATTTTATTAAATTATTTTAAAACACAATTTTGTGAGAAAAATAATGACAAAAACGCAGGTAGCATCATATATAATTAAATAAAATATTTAATTTTCAACATTAATTTGTCAAACAGGCAATAACAGATTATATGATTTAAAAAACAATTTAATGATTTAGAAATATCGTGTTTTAGCACCAAGATTAATGTATATTAATGAAGACATAATTTGAACTATGAAAAATTATTATCTCTGACCAGGATTCGAACCCGGGCTTACTGCTATCTAGGCAGATGCTCTACCGCTGAGCTAGCTAAAAAACAATTGATTTTTAATATTATATAAATATTGAACTTACTTAGAATGCTGTTTAAATATATTTTATTGTATATACTTTGAATATGATGTACTTATTTGGTATACATTATGAATATAATTCCATAAATATTATAAAAAATAAAACAAAACAAAAAACAATCTTCTTTGGTTTATTTTGGGGAGAACACCTACAAAATTATAAAAAATAAAACTTTGTTCAACATAATATATATGATGTAATATATGCACTACGAAATAGTATTAAAAACTTGGTACACAAAGTTGGAACAAAAATGGAAATATTTATTTAAAAATGCACGTTAAATATTTATAAATTTTATAAGATTTAAATGTAAATCTTTTGCTCTAAAAGAAACATTTAGTGAATATTTTCAATCATGCTAAATCTTGTGTTGTTTTATTAGTTTATCCAATCTATACTTTTAAATATTAATTTTATAATATCATAGATACATTTAATACATGCTTTAGATTTTTATTTATTTGTCCAAATATGTACTATTAAACATGTATATATAAAGATTGAAAAGTAAATTATTCAATGTGAAAAAAATAAAGATTTAATAAAACATATATTTTTATATTAAGAAACATTTAATACTAAAAATGTATTTAACAAATACCTAGTTATTAAATATACTATACTACTAGGGAAAAGTTGTCTAGGTCTTGGAATTTATGCATACATTTTTATATTTAAATAGTGACGTTAGTGCGAACAATATTATATGGTACTCAGGGGTAAACCTTACAACAGATGTCGAAGACTGTTATAAGGTCCTTACATCGGTAAGTGGTAAGTGTATGATATGTTCGTGTATGTTCCAAAATACCGATAAATTCTAACATGTAACCTTCAACGATTTATAGACTAGAATTCGTATTTTTTTGCATAAAATGAAAGTATATCATGAATTCTATAGTGACTATGGCACTAGTTGTCCTATGGTGAAGTCTGCACAATTTTTCTGGGGGATTACGAAACAGTCTATTGAATGTCACATATATTTATTGGTAAAATGGTCATTACCTCTTATAAACAAAGTTAAGTTGGTTAATGCATCTATTGGCTAAAAAGTGTATGCAATGAAAGTGAAATGGATCGATTCGAAGATTATGTGCCATCTCATGTCGGTTCTGAAAGATAACAACCAATTTACGCTTTAGTAGGCATATATGCTTAACCGACCTGTCTTAGAATGCCCCAGTGTGATTGGGCAGCACAACTAGTATTCTGACAACTTTAATTCCAGTATAAAAAAATCTAGTTAATAAGTTGCTAATTAAAAACTTTCTTATTTGCGGATAATATTTTTCGAAGTAGAAGGTATTGAAATTTTGAAGAACTGGAACTACTGAATAGAACTGCTATTTATGTTATGTTATTGCCGCAAAAATTATTTTGCTTTCGGGAATTTCAGTACAAATTGCTATAAATAACGTTCCATGCTCCATGGCCATTTATGAAGTCCTCTACCATATACTAATAGATTTTCCTTATATGTACGCAAATATAACCATGCATGCATCTCATTAACTCAGTTTTTCTGTTAATAATCTGTTCACTACCACTAGTATATAAATATACTATATGTCGAATTTATATGTATGTAAGGCATGGAGAAAATGATGTTATAAATAATATTCTACAGTTTTATATTTCATTATTTTTCTGTTAGAACATGAATAATAATAACTTTACTTAACTTACAAAACACTTACTGAAGTAATTGTTTAGTTGTGGTTTACTACACCATTTAAAATTGATGGCCATCAATTATATCCACTTAAAGATTCTCATTACATCAAATTTAACAGTCCACGTTCAAAGTTAACATACCATTTGAACGGTGCATACAAAAGCGATTTCCTAACTCGGTATTCTTATTAAATGAACACGTTCCTAACCAAGTGCAGTTGCTATGCAGCTCTATATCGCAAGCAGCAGCCTAGGTATTTCTGCCACTCGAGTTCAAGTTCGTACACAGATCCGTATTCAGATTATTTATGTATGTGTATATTTGGCTGGTTATGACACAACACTATAAAATAGAAATGTTCAACTGTTTGAGATGCAAATGTAGTAAAATTCAAATGTTAGAAGATATTGACAGCGAAATATAGTGGCAATCATAAATAAACAACATGGATGAGCGTTTAGAATTTTAAGGAGAGAAGAAAAACGATATTGGTTGGTGGTCATACTTTTCTTTCATAAACAATACATAGTTACTATTCAGTATAAGATTAAATCGTGATGGTTATCTAGATAGGTGGTCAATGCGTGTTTGCAATTGTGAAAGCATTGTAGTTATCTAAATAATATCTGATCAGCATTAAACCTATCATTAATTATCATTGTGATTACCCACCACGATCAGATAATTTAAAAATACAGTAAGTAATGATAGCACTAACCATTTATTCAATATCTAACTTTTAAGTTCATCATTCTGAAATGAAGTTACTAATTATCTTAATGATGCATATGATTATTGAGTGATTGTATGTAGTATGTAGATTATTTAGATTAATCAGTTGATGTGATAATCAGTTCTAAACTGCTTTAATTATTCTTATTATTTTTTGTATTAAAGATTGTGCAAAATAATAATCGTAATATGTACTTAGTCTAGTTAATCTATCATTCTTCATAACCTATCAATTACATCATGACCTTGACAGAGACGTAATTAATTCAGTAGTAATTCTATTAACATTGTAGAGGATGGTCAAAAAACAAACTGGTTTTGTTAAGGAATGTTCGGAAAAATTTCTCACATAACGTATGTCCTGAAAGTTTTCGGAAAAACTTATTAACTGCAATTTATTTATAGCAAATAGTGATCGATCTTTTCGTTTCGACAATTTACCAGACATTTAAAAATTGTGAAAAAGTTATACCTCGCATAAATTTGCCAAAAAGTGGAAGACCTAAGGTTTTAAGTCGTACTTATGGACGAAGATGGAAGTTAGTGAGGCAGTTATTCCTGGGATATCATGTTTCTCGCATGACCATAAGATGCCTCACAAAATTTTATCAATTAATAAATACCCATCTTCTCAATGACCAAGTAATATTCTGGCCTGATGTAACAGCATGTCACATCACTTTCGTTCCTAAGGTACTGTGATGATCACCGGTGCCTTGGATAATTTCTAGTATCCAAGGCAACGAAGTGTAAACAAGAGTCAAAAAAATATTCATAAACCAATGTCAAAGATTGATAATCTCACCATTAAAACTACAAGAATAAAGCTTATTAACCACAAACCGTCTTTTACTCCACACCAAACAAAGAAGTTATTACAGTACATTACAAATATACTTCAGGTGAGACCCCACAGAAGAATTTCGGACTCTTTTGAGTCGGAAAGTTTATAATAATAGGCGGGTGGGCCAAAATGAAGAGCAGCTAAAACGCTAAATATACCAGAAATTTCGTGAAATCGACGTAGCTACCGTTCATGGACTGATCTGCCGTGTACCATCAAAATTAAGTGCCATTGAAAAACATGGGCCCGTGTCCGTCATTTAAATATTCAGCTTTATTAAGCATTGATATAAGTATAAGCTTTTTTTATTAAACTGAACAAAATTAATTTGAAGTAAAATATTACATTATTTTTTTCCAAAAACTTTTGAGACATACGTTAGGTATCAAACACAAAGAAATCAACATCGTACGAGCCGCGTCCTATACCAGTTGTCCCATTTATGTTTTTCTAATTTTTTTTGTCAATGTTTCTTGTTATTATAAGTCTTGTGGTTACTTTAAACCGAGTCTAATGCAATTCTATTAAGGGGTTCGCTCACATTGCTCTTTCAACTTTGATAAATCTGTGGACACGAAGGGGCTGTAAGAGGGGTCCGTCTCCCGGAAAAAGTCCAAGAAACTTGACATGTAGTAACAACTACCTTGTAGACCAGAGAGAAACTTCGGGGAAGAAATTGTGGGGTGTAACTACAACAAACTTAACTACATTGCTTAAAACAAACTTGTTTTAAAATATAAAAAATAAATACACGACGAAATATAACAAAAAAACAACATAACTTATAATATAGAATGTCAGTACTATACTCTAGCAACAAGAAATAGTAAAACTTCATAAATCAAAAGAATTCAGAGTACTAAATTGCGGGGCGGTCTTGAACAAAAATAGAAGTGAGCGACTTAATACGGAACGCGGCTCGTAGTATCTATCAACAATCTGGCATTATTAGATAATTACCTGTAGAAGAAATATTGGACGGAAATTTATTTTTAGTTTTAGCCCATTGGGAACCAATAAAATCCGCAAAAAGGGGTGGGAGGTAAACAGTGGAAAAAATAAAGGTAGTAAACAGCTATAGTGAAGCCAGGATAAGTATTGCAAGGTTAGATGAAATATCGAAACTATAAACCATTGGGCAAGGTATGCTAAAATAAAGTTTAGATCACCGAAGTTACTAAATTCTGTAAGAACTTTGGTGTTAATGTAAACTATGTATCTACAATAAATGGTGGCCTTGCTTTATTTTTCTCTCTCATGGTACTTTTTGAGGTACTCATTCGTCCTTTATTAACCACTATTTATTGGATAGGGTATAACAAAATGTAGATAGGGAGCGATAGGAAAAACATGGAGACATTCGAAGATTTTCAATAGGGTCTAATTTTCTATACGGAGTCTAAATTCAATAGTGGTGTAACCATAGTAAAACAGCAGAAATCCACCAAGTACCCGTCTTTATGGTAATTATGTGTAAGTCATCTACACTTTTTGAAATCCAACATTATCGTAAATCAGTAAAATAGCACCTACGTTTTCTTTGATGAGCTTCTTGAGGAAACTATTTTGCTATAGCTGTTTCATAAG
The DNA here is from genome assembly GCA_929113105.1 of Agrypnus murinus. Lineage (NCBI taxonomy): Eukaryota > Metazoa > Arthropoda > Insecta > Coleoptera > Elateridae > Agrypnus > Agrypnus murinus. The sequence goes on from OV816024.1 coordinate 77,181,809, forward strand.
ATTACTCAAACTTATAGAATTATTAATTTACTAGATAACGAAATGGGATAGGCAATTAACTGCTATTTAACCTTTTATGCATTAAAAAGATTAGTGAAAGGAGGCGTTACAGCAAATATGATCAAAGAAACTCCAAATAATATTTACTTATATTCCGAAGATTAAAATCTGGAAACTGATATACTACTGCTGATCAAAAGAACAGAGGAACCTTTCAAAAAAGTACAAACTGAGAGATGAGAGTACTTTAAAATATAAAAATATCAAAATCAAAACCTAGGAGTTAGTGTGAATTAGATAGAATCTTCTCGATTATCCCATACAGCGGGTAAACTCTTCCCTGTCTTCGTTTCTATATCATTTTATTCAAACATGGTGACTTTTGTTATTAATTTACTTGACCTGTCTAGTGTAATAATAGTAGATTACAGTACAAGTGGAGAAACTAAAAGTTTTTCTCACGCGTGTGAGATTACGTGTCGACACACAAGTGAGTGACTCAGTTTCCCACGAGTGCTGTATAGCGTTTTGTTCCTGCTATTAGAAATTAAAAAAATAAATAAATTTAAATTTTTAGAATAATTGCAGAAAATATAGGAGACGGTTTTCGTTGTTATGGTTATCATCATTCGTCATAAAACAAACAATCAATTTGTCATTATTTGTCAACAAACATCAATTCCTTGGTATTAATCAACCGATTTTTAACAATTGTAATGTCAACTTTCATATTTATAAATAATTTTGTTGATATGTGTTACTGTTATGAATAAAATTGGTTAAATGTTTAGCTTATAACTTTGCTTATCAGCAGTGAGTGAAGATTTTTTTACTCACTGCTTTTGCTCACCCGTTGCTATATAAGTAGGTTGGATGGACAAAACAAACGCTTTCACCTTTGGTATCTAGGTAAGAAACAGTAATTTTCAACGACAGGATTGAACAAAATATATTAATCTTTCATTCAGGAATTATTATTATTATTGTTATTGCTATCAGTAGTGTCTTTAGGAATTTTCTTGGATAGGGCTACTACTAAATTTTCGGGTTTTTATGGGAAATCATGGTTTCGGTACATAAATGACCTAACCTATTAAAAAAATCTCGAGGGGGCTTTAGCCCGATAGCCCCCCCCCTCCTAAATACGCTACTGATTGCTACTATAGTCCAAGTCATTCATGTAAGTGTACTAAAAGCATTATAATATTATTGCTAGGTTAGTTAATTGTGTCGAAGAGGCTAATTAAGCTGAATGTGTTAGCTTAGAGTTAGCTGGATTCGAATTGTAAAAATGCCAGAATTGCACTGTCATGTGCAGTTGGATTGATTGTATGAGTTAAATTGAGTCGAGGTTGAATGGGTTAGTATTCAGATTAACCCAACCCGTTCAATCTCAACCCAGTCCAACTCAAACTAAACGATGAATAATATTTCAATAAATTGTAACTGTTTGCATTAACACAATTTGGTGAGATTCGCTTTAGAGTGCCAGGAATGCTACTGGGATTGGTCCAAACAATGCTCAGGCAATCAAAAATGTCTGCAGGAATGCAATATCATGGTTAATAGAGATTGTGTGACGGTTTCAGAAGCTGAATTTGAATGGTACCGGGTGCCCCATTTTATTTTGACCCTTTATAAACCTAAATAAATTTTGTACTAATTGAGATAACGAAATGCGGTGTTTACCAGTCTTCTTCTTATTTATTAAAGTATCCGTCTTTTTCTGTCCAGTTCCGATTTAATCAGAAATGACATAGTGTATTTTCGGGGATAGGACAACTTTGTGATTTCAAATGGAACACCCTGTATATCTTTTCACAGTTAGAAATCCCACCGTTTGCCCTTTCCAACAGTGCTTGTCGTGGTTATTATACAGGGTGTTATACAGGTTAATATATTTAATTCACGTGTGCCATACAACGTTTTATTCAACTCCAACAGCTTTTTATTTAAGTTCAAGTGTTGAATTTGACACTCTAGTCCTATGACTAGATTTTAATAATATTATACAATGTAAGCTGGTGAATGATTCATTCTACAGTAGGTAAAAAGTTTTTACTGCTTTAACTTTAATTGCTTAAAGACGTCAAGATAGAGCCTTTTTTATTTAGAGGTGTTGGATAATAGTTATTTGTCCACCAGAGAAGAAATCGGTTCTTTTCACTCCAGCTCGAAGTATGCCTCTCGAGCGTCAACGAGTGCGGCAATTGAGTGAACGAGCACGAGAGTGAAAAGCACTTTCCTCTCGTGTTAGATACAACATTTCTTTAACGAGTTGCCCCAAAAGGATGGTCTCCACACTATAAGATTTGCCAATCTTCAACTTAAAATTAAACTTTATCCTACGAATAACTATACAATGTGGCATTTACGAATTCAATTACGAAAATTCCTTCGCGATAAATTAACTATCGAGAACTTGTACAAATTGTTTCCTCTCTAGATAGGTAAAATGGATTTTTCTCACTATTTTGGAAGACGAAAATCAAAGTTTCTGGGCATGGAGTAAAAAAATATTTTTAAACACGATTAATAAGAATATCATTCTTACTACCTCGACAATAAAGTGGTATGCTAATATTTTTGCTATGAAGTATGTCAAATTATGCCAACAAATTATTCATTAAAATATGTCCTTTTTTAAAGTATTCTTTGCGCTAACCACCTATTTTTATTTGTTTCCCGATTTGTTATTTGTCACAGTAAGTTGAAGTTATTGAATCGTTGCCGGTTGCTATGACAACAAGAAAATAACAGATCTGTTATATAATTTTTGTACGACCATGCTATTTCGAATTGTTTACCATACCTGGTTTTAGAACAGTAGGTTATATTTACTGGTTGCTAAGCAAAAACGCGTTGGTAAGTAATTACTTACCGTTCAGTTCTGTCAAAAACAGAACGGTAAGTAAATTATATGTAATTTATAAAATAAATGCATGATCTTTAGGTGTTTCTTTCGCGATCGCGAAAAAATCATTATTTTCTAAATTATTGGACTATTAAAAAAATGTATGTTTTTTATTTAAATTTGCTTAGGCATTTTCAGTATCCGAATTATATTCGTTTTCAGATTCACTCCTTCTCACAAATTTGACAAATATCGTAACATTAAAAAATAATAGTAATTACAAACGTATCCATGGTAACGACAAGAATATCGTGACATTCAAAAATAAAATTACAAACGTATCCATGGTAACAACAAAACCTACTTAATATTTGGTGGATATACAGGGCAAAAATAAATTATCTTAAATCTATTTTTTTACCATCTTCGGGATATTTCCTTAGTTAATACCTTTCTATTCATAGTGATCGTACAAAAAATAGTATAAGCATCTCGAACAGTAAGGAGTTTACCGATCTCCTCCAATATTGGCGACTTCGCTTCGCTCAATCGCCAAACATTGTCGTCGATCGGTAAACTGTCCTTACTGTTCTTGATACTTAATATACTATTTTTTACGACCATGCTATTTCGGATTGTTTACCATACTTGGTTTTAGAACAGTAGGTTATATTTACTGGTTGCTAAGCAAAAACGCGTCGGTAAGTAATTACTTACCGTTCAGTTCTGTCAAAAACAGAACGGTAAGTAAATTATATGTAATTTATAAAATAAATGCATGATCTTTAGATGTATCTTTCTGAAAAAACATTATTTTCTAAATAATTGGACTATTTTAAAAAAATGTATGTTTATTTAAATTTGCTCAGGCCTCTTCAATATCCCAATTATATTCGTTTTCAGATTCACTCATTCTCACGAGTTTGACAAATATCGTGACATTCAAAAATAAATGTAATTACAAACGTATCCATGGTAACGACAAAACCTACTTAATGTTTGGTGGATATACAGGGCAAAAATAAATTATCTTAAATCTATTTTTTTCGGGGATATTTCCTTAGTTAATACCTTTGTATTTATAATGGTCGTACAAAAAATAGTATAAGCATCTCAAACAGTAAGGAGTTTACCGATCTCCTCCAATATTGGCGACTTCGCTTCGCTCAGTCGCCAAACATTGTCGTCGATCGGTAAACTGTCCTTACTGTTCTCGATACTTAATATACTATTATAACATGTCTGGGTCCTGTTATAAAAAGAAATAAGTATCAAATGATTAAAATGATAAAGGATGTTTATTTCTGGGTATTTTTATTGATTAAGACTAATTATTCATCAAACAAATTAAGTTTTGAAAAGTTTATTAGTGAATATTTGCATCACAACACAGCCAATAGTAAAATTTTATTCTTTTACTTGTTATTTTTTTCTTGTTTGGTTGGTGTAATCGAAGTTGGACATGAACCGATAAACATATGTTTATCTAAATGTAAATGTTTCAATAAACATTTTTCATTATCATTCAAATATTGGGCGGAGAAGGAAAAATTTAATGCGTAAGCTCTTTTCTTCGCATCTGAGACCAAAGGAGTCTTAAGGAGGTCAAAGAGTCTTCTTAGCAGAAAAGTTTACTTATACGCATTTCAAATGTAAATTTCTATTTACCTACCACCCACGAAGCTTTAAAAATGTTACTATATTTTAAGACTTGGCAAGTATGCGATAAAATTATCTTTCTCAAACGTATTACTATTCACTATTTATTCAATTCAGGCCCAAAGCGAAGTTTTACCAATACTGTATAAAGAAAACTGTATCATTACTGACAAAGAAATTTAAATATAAAGTAAAACAATAGAACAAGAACAGCTCTAAAACTACGTTTGAATACGGCCCTGATCACAACAGACCTGCATGTGAAATGCGATGCAATTTCGTCGATGTGCAATTCGCATGCAGCGCTACTTGCGCTCAGACACAGAACTACCCACTCGCTTCCAAACTTGGTTAGCTGAAATTATGTAGTCGCTGGCTGCATTGTGCGCACTAATCAGACCATAATTTACCTAATTTACCTGCTTATTTGCATACCGTCTACACTTAAAACCTAAAATTTATTTCGGCTTACTTTGAAAATTATGTAAATTCCATCTTACAAATCTTTTTATCCAAATTTGCAGAGGTTTTAACGTACACTCGTCAATGATCACTGTAAAAGAAAATTGAATCTTGCTGACACATTAAAACTGATTCTGATATACCTAATTAAAATTTATTGGTATAGGTTTTTTTGACATTAGAAAGATGAAATTGTTGAAACTAAAAAAGAACCGATAAGAATCTTTCTAAATAAATATATAACTGGTTTCTCTTGATGAGTTGCTGAGAGTATTAATGTACTACAAAAGGAAGAAAATGTATTGCTATCAAAAAGAAATTCATAGTAAATAGTATCGACTAATAATAACAAATAAAATACACCCATACCACTATGAAAACACCATCTGCTTAGAAAACTCAAACACGTATTCCAGAAAAACGTAAAAACTTGTGATATTACCCTTTCCAGGATTGGAGAATATCAAACTAGAAAATGACTGCAGTTGCAGTACTACCAGCTTTAATAATATTTCAACAAGAAAATGGGGACTTGAGTTGCATAGGGGAGTATCAACATAAATTCTCAGGCACTACGAACTGGAATATAAACCAAATAAGTTCTCATTCTGCAAGGCGAAGAAAATGAGGGAATCGTGTAAATAAAACTTAATTATCTTAATAAGGTTAATTTGTAAAAGAACCACAGCCTCTGTCTGGTGTTAACGTGACGAGAGGACATGAAGACAGATGAGTATTCTAGCAGAATAATAATAGCTCTACAATTGAAGTGCTTCTTGTAGGTCGCGGTTATTAGCATAATTGTAGGAATTCATGTAACTATACAGGGGATAATGTACAGAAAAAAAAAATTAATGGAAAATGCATGTTTTAATTCATTTCCAAATAAGTCCAAAATGATTAACTTTGTAAGCAGAAGAATGTCTTTCGTGCTAATTGCTAAGATTTCATGCATTCTGATTATCCTATCTGCCTACTTAAGTAATATAATGTGAGCTTGCAAAGTTGTACCCGTAAAATAACATATTTATGGGACAATAAGCAAGTAATATAATGATTATATTAACCAGCTTGTCATGCGGTAAAATTACACAAATTATCTTACCACCATGACAAAATATGATTGCTATTACCTCACTGATACAAGTTAACATACCAACTGGTTTTCAACTTTTTAAGGATTATGTAGAATACATTAGTACCACCAAGTTCATTAAACTTTTAAAGTGCTCTGGGTATCATATGAATGGCGGGAGATTTGAAATGGAATTACCTTCATTCTTGTAGAACAAAAACCATTTCGTTAAAAAAAGACCTTCGCGGAACAAAAGTGTCTGCCAACTTAAAATGAGATGTTAGTTTCAGTCCTGTAACAAATCGCTGTCAATTTGCTTGCTATTTTGTCAAAATATCCTTGCAGCAAGGAGCAGCATCTCCAACTCATTTCATCAAAGTATCCGTGTTCGAGGTAGGAACTAGGAAGATTACCCTCTCCACTTTAAATTTCCTGTTTTCTTGCTTTTGTTTTTAAAGAACATTCTTTTAGTTGAAATTCGCAGCTGTGCTACCCTTTAGTTATACCGACGCTTAGAATGGTTATACAATCTTTTGTAATGCACATACTATTCACAGTCTAACGGCGAACACAAAAATAAAATTTCAACTCATTTTGTTTTCAAAGATCGTAGCAAAAATATGACGCCATGTTCACGTATCCACTAAATTGATCGAATATTTTCATAAATCCTGCAAAATTAGATTTCGTTTAGATGCAATCATAATTTCTAGGTAAACATCAATTTTGGGAAAATTAAATTTTCCTTAGTTTTAAAAAGTAAACATGAAGATAAAAACATTCTCATGTGGTTTGAACTTTGATAATTGAAATAAAATATTTATTATTTAACGAAAAAAATAAATTATAAAGATTGTTGAAAACTTTGAGATGTCAAAATCAGGATGTAAGTTGCTTCTTCAAAACGAAAACACACGCCGAGAATGTTTGGTTCATAATTCAAGCACAGCAAGATAAAAGCATTAATTTCATAAAGCTATTTAATTTAAAATTTTTTCCTTGGGCAATATATTGATTGCATAGACATTAGAAATGATTATAAGCGAAATGTCTAAAATTATTTTTTTTAAATGTCAAAAATGGCATCATCGGATAATAATTAAACATAAAACAGTGATATACAAAATAATTCTGCAATCCAAAGCGGATTGTTTGAATCAAATTACAATAACCCTAATGTCGTAGAGCGACGGTAAATAAAAGGCGGCCACATAAACGGGCACCATAATAATCAAATAACTCACTGTAAATCGACCCAAATAATGGAAGTACAAATGTAGGAATAAAACCCAATCTTTGCAATAACAATAGAGGGCGTAGTGAATATGATTTCTTCCTTAGCTCATTCATACTAATTATTTATAAATATTTATATACCTAACATGTAATTGATTCATTGATTAATTTGTATGATATGGTAGGTATAATAGAGTTACATTACCATATCAAGGAAACTTTTCTCTAATAAACAAACAAGTTTATAGCAACCAAGTGTTTTATGGCAATTAATGTAAAAATTACTTGTAGATCAAATAATTTTAATCTTAATTTGTTTATTAATAGTAACATATTTTTTAACTCAATGTAATCAGAATTACAAAAATACTATTTATCATAATTTGCATTAGATATTGCTGTAGCCTATACAAATTATAAATTGTGGATATGAAATTCACAAAAATTAATTTGTCATTTGTTCAAATTCTGAATATAATAAACAAACCACTGTTGTGGGAAAATATTCTATTCTAGTACAAGAAAGGGCACCAAAAGGAAAACTAAGGTGTAACTTTTGAATATTGGCGCCAGCAGTGGGACAAACCGTGAACTAACTTTGCACGATGTCTTTACCTGTTGCTTTACTCTACTATTCTGTATAAAAACATAACTAAAGTATTTTCGGTTTCTTGTCCTTCAAGCCACCCACGACAAATAAGTACATGCAGGAACAAATCCTATACTTTTTTATGGGGCGATTTTGGGGCTGAGTTCCAATAATGAAGGTTATGATTTTATAAGGGAAGTCTGTTCTAAAAATTTAAAATTGATAAGAACCAACTTTCTGGAAGAAAAATTTCTATCATGAAAGAAAAACTTTGTAAAAAGTTTTGTTTTAAGTTATTCATGCCGTATGGGTGGCACGACAAATGATTAAGTGAGAAAGCTTTTTAACAAGATAATTAAATACTTAAGTGATATATTTATAACCCATGCTCCATACTCAGACAGTTATTTGAAATGCAAATTAAAGCAACATAAACACAGCTTTTTTTTATAAAATTGTTCATTTACACGCACACTACTGAATAATTAGAACGAATTAATTATATGGTGGTTGGTTTTAGATATACATGTATACAATGTATATTTCTGTTTCTTATCAGTTTAACTTAATGCAAATATTTACTGTAAATAACAGTTAAAAGCAGAAAGAATTGAAATGAAATAAAAACTTTTTAAACCAGTTCTACATAAATACGGCTACAGATGGCAGCAAGAGTTCAAGCTCCTTGGAATTGTTCGGATCAATAGGAAGGTTGTGCAAAGGCTGGTACACGAGACATGAAATGATACTTTTTTAAAATTCAATTTTATTCAATGAGATTTTCTATAAGAGGACTTATATTAAATATAATTTATAAGATGATGAATAATTATTGTTCAACGAAAATACCCCAAGGTAAACTGTAAGCGGTACCTACTTTCTCGAAAATATAAACAAACCTCGATTTGTTAAATATGCGTCTTTTAATTTTTTTCCTATTAATTTTGGAATAATCTAAACTATTTAAAAACGTAAAAATGTGTAATATAATTTAGTTTCATTCAGAAGTCCTTACTTAATAAAAATATCACTATAATAATTTTGTTAAAAGCAACAATTAGACACGATTTGATAAGATCCAAAAAGCTATTGATCAGTCAATTAAAATTTAGATTGTTCTAAACATATGTAATATAAATTTAAACTAAAGATAACTTAATATAAAAACAAAATTTATTTATTTATAATAAAGTTGATATGGAGGCGTTCATGTTTGTCTACCATCTCACATGGAAGGTGTTTTGGTACCAACAGAAATGATCGTCTTAAAAACTGGTCTTTAGTTAATAATAAAAAAGAAAGATGTCGGTGGTTTCGGCCTACTTCCAATTAAATAAATTTAAATCATACTCGTTATTTAAAGATATATATTCATGATATTTAAAGACATGGGTCCCTAAAATATTTATAATCTTCTGCATTCTGCAAAGTGAAATAACTCCAGTTATTGTGGGATAGATACAGTGATCGTAACAAATAAAAATCTGACGTACACTACACTCAAAAGAATATCGTTTAAAAAATATATTCATTTACGATTTACAGAGAAAAAAAATTCAAAAGCTAAGAAAAAGAAGAAAAGCTATCTATATATGTATTTTATGCAAGAAAATGCATTCTGCAGATGGTTGCCATGCAGTAAATGATTAGCATTACAGGTAATAATTTGGGTGCTATATGTTCTCTTGATTTTTCAGTAACTGCAAATTCATTTACAACATCAAAAATTTAATGTTAATTTTAATTTTGCAATTTGTATTATGCAAATAAAAATTAGGGAACACATTGCATTTATGTTACATCATAACCATGAAATTATACAGTTAATGAAATGCGTGAAATTCCGCCCATATCCTGGAATCTTTATATCTACCTATAATAACTATATATATATATATATATATATTTCAGAAGATAATGCTTATCTTGATTTTAAAAGAAATGCGGAAAAGTAACTTTGGAATTTCGGAAATGTCACTTGAAGTTGTATGCAAATGTTGTTAATATCTTGTCTTTACTGCTTGATAAATACTATACAACTTTTTTATGTATGTAATATGTAAAGAGACCCCTAGGCGCTGAATATTATTGTGCAATAATCGATATTGTCCACTATGATTGATTGTCTGGAGAGTATATTGAAACATTGTGCAATATATTGTGTCAATTAAAAACTGTTTGAAATATTTGCGCAATGTGTAAAATATTGGTATGTCTGTAGGTACAATTGCGCAATATTAATTTATTTTGATACAACAGTTTGCCCAAGTTTGGTCAAGACGTCAACTTTCAACCTTTTCCAGTGTGGTTAAACGATGACTGCTAAAAATAGTTAGTACATCTAAAACTGACGAAAGACTAATATAATTTAATGCATTTATTTATACAAAACGCTACCAGCCGTATGGAATGTGAAACGACAAGAATATGGAAATAGGTAGACAAAAAAAGAATGACGCCAAGGAAGTTTTAATTACAAAATACAGAGAAAAGTACCGCGAAGTAGCCTCAGAGGATATAAGAAAATATCAATTCACTCAGGACCATCACCGAAAGCAGTTAAAACGAATTAAGGATTCCAAACGAAATGTTACTAGTATAGACAATGTAGCAGAACTCCTGTTATGGTACTTTGAGGAGATGACTTTCATTGGAGATCAAGACACAATTCAAAATACAATTAATACGATATGATTCCATTACTGTAATTCCAATACTTTTAGGTGATGTTGCACTTATGAACTTTAGATCTTCAAAAACATTCTCAATAAAAGGTACCGCAGTGTAATAGACGCTGACTTGGTGGAATTGCAAGTATCATTTTTTCTTATTTTCGGTTCAATCAAAGTTAGCAACATATCAAACGTTGGACTATCTAAACGTAGAAGATTTTGTTAATCACTTGGCTCGCTAAATCTTAAATTATTCAGTATATTCTCATGCGTATTCTTTTATCTTCTCATGTACCATTTCTTCACCCACCCCCCTTCCTTTTTCTCGTTTTTTTAAAAAGAGCTAAAACAATAGCTGCACAAGCAGTGTCCGTATCACTCAACAGTTTTTTTATGAATTATTGAATGGTCTGGAGGGTGCCTCAACAATATTGCACAATATTATTGAATGTCTAGGAACCGCTTAAAAGGCTACATGAAAACCAATAACATTCCCAATTTATTCTTCACCGATTTTCTTTAATCCTTGATTATAGTCAATTTACTGCTGATACCAGAAAATTGCAAAAAATAGAACAGTTTAGCTATAGTTGCTTGATTAAATGCTTCCCATTATATGGCTTTATATATATTTTATATCAATAAATACAAAAGGTGTAGGTACCATATATATGATATCCGTTCATACATGACGTTTGATTTTGACAATTTTGATAAACCAAACAAAATATTTGTTAATCATTGTTATATGTTAAAGTTACCATTCCTTTCAATATCATTACCTTCTTAAAGGTTTTTTTTTAAAAACACTGTGTTTGTTCAGTATGTTTCAGAAACTATTATAAGCTACTTTTATATGAAACAAATGAGATTGTCTTAATGAGCTCCTTTTACTGTAATAATCCCATAGAGATTTAATGTTTATAGGATATGTTTGGAATTAGCATGGGATAGAAAAGCAATTAATCTTACAATTAGCTTCTTGGTCTAATCAATTTTAACCTGTGCAGCAGATTTTGTTTACATTGTATCCAATTGAACATAGACTATATCTCCAGTTTGTCTAATAAACGAGAAATGCTCTCTATAGAGTCAGTAATCAATCTAGTCCTCATTCTTAACAGTCTTTTCTGCTTAATATGACACTTTCTCTAGCGAAACGTTGTTGTTACTTTAAAGATATCCAATGTTGGTAAGTTTGCTTCATTTTGTTCTATGTCACTGTTGTGTTTTACTTGCTGAACTACAGTCTATACATCAGAAAATTCATTAAATAAATTTGTTTCCACTCTGCTTTTTCAAGTACTAAATGCGTTGTGTATATTTATTATTTTACACCTGAACTTCATCAATATCGGTCTACACAAGTTCAATAATGAAAACTATTATTGTAAAGTCTTTCTGTAATGTAAGTGCAATAAAAACGTTATATACACTAATCAATTGATTTCATCTGATTTTTATTGTTTTTTATTTCATAGTTTTGAAATAAAAAAAATTAAACAGTTTATTCACGCAAGACTAGTAGAAATACGCTGCAATATTATTTTTGCTTCAGATTAGCAACTTCAGGAATAGAATCTTACCAACTACTAAGATATACCATCGCTTGGAGATCAGACAAAGCAAGAAACAATTTGAGGCTATGTTTAATTTTCGTGTAGCAATAAAGTCGTCCGTTCTGAGCAAGTTTTTTTGGAAACTAACAAGATCTATTTTGATTATTCTGACATTTTCTTCTGTTTAATCAATACCATTTCTTTTACTTGTTATTAACATGCCATTTAAGGTATATTTGATGTTTATCTAAGAGAAACTCGTTGTTCCAAAAGTTATAATTTGGATGAATTCTAAAAAACATAATCCATCAAAATTTCAGTAACAAAATTTAACCAATTAGGATCAACTTAATTTCGTTTTTCCGTTTTTATCATTTGGTTTAGAAATAAGATGACCCAGCAATGCAATTTGCATAATTATATTTATCTTCTGGCGGGATATATTCATCCGATCTGTGCGAGTTTGGAAACGGACTGCACTCATTTTCCTCTACTATATATTCTTGGGCATATGTTAATACAGTTACCTGGTGAACTTTTTGCGAAACTTGTAAAAATATTCTTCAACCAATTAACCATTGCATTGTTATTTGGTTTATAAGTTTTAATGTTTGCTGCCAAAGAAACAGTGTCAAATTTTTCTTACATAACTTTAAAAGATATCGTATCTCATACCTAGTTGAGGCTCTTCTCAAAATAAATGAAATCAATGATTGTTCTCGTTTGGTTCCCTGTTTTAAGAGCAGCTGATCAGAGAAAAGAAAATATCTTGATAAATTCCCATAAACTAAAAAAAAATGCTGATTGGAGTCTTCATCTTGTCATTATGTGAAGAAGGATTGAAATAACTAGATTTTTTGGCTTTCCAGGACTGTTCAACCTAATACTTGACTTTAGGGAATGAATATATATCAAACATATATGCCCAAAGTTTTATGTTAAGGTTAATTTGGACAAATATTTAATAATAAAGAATTATTTTCCAAGTTATATATAACTTTAAAATTGTGAGAACGACATGGACAAACGAAATTCGAAGCCACTAGAGAAGATATACCGTACCTCACTTATACATAGATAGATTGCTGTTTTCTATGTTTTTTTTTATATGATCAAAATAGGTAAGTCAAATTAGACCAATACTCAGTTCAGTGGAATACTTCAGGATATGAAAACTGTAATTTCAGTTGTAGTAACTTTTGGGGTAATATAGAACGTTTCTCAACTATAACCGACAAGATACTCGTTTTATCTGAATTTAGAATGCATGCCTTTCAGTGACCACACGCGCGTAATTCCTTGAATGTAATAGTGATGGTCGCATACTGCAAGGGATTTCTGAATGGGTTAAAGGTCTATTCCATCACTAAGGTATATAGTGTTATTTAAACATATTATTTGCATCAAATAAAAGAGGCTTGCAGTGCAATTCGGAGTTCTAAATTTAATCGTAATGGTGCCAGACCTGCACAGCCCAATGCCATAAGAAAAATCACTTTTATTTAATGTTATATATTGAACGTATGGAGCCATTAAAAGCATATCGGGTCCTTTAGAAGAGCCATGCAGGTCTGAGATTTATCATCATTGAATTCAGGACCATGAATTACATATGAGAAGAAGACCATTTTTGGAGTGGAATGATATGCAGCTAATAATAATAATGCATTTGTGATTGAGAAAAGATATTGAATCAAATTTATTAAAATGGTAAAATTTGAACTAGTATTCAATTGAAGAAATCTATTCATTGTGATGTTATCAGCAACAATTGATTTATATAAAAACAAATGAGCTTTTTGAATAATAATACCTAATAAATAATAAATTAATAGTTTAAAAATAAGAAAATCGTGTATCAAAAAGGATTATTTTAAAAAGCTTTGTCAGCTACAATGGAGTTCATTTTAAGAATTTAGAAATTGGAAAATCTTAAGATGAATCAAATTTTCAAGCTTATTTGGCTTCCTAGAAATCATTTTAATTTATAAACCGATTCGAAAATTTAGAATCCGTTAATAAAATGGAGCCTTAAATCTAAATAATTTCAGTTTGATTAGCCATAAATTCAAATATAACTATTTTCACATCTACTAATTGACTTTGAAATTTATATACAAAATTACATAAATATAGAACGTGATGTCAAGTTACTTTTTGGTAACTACAGACTGAAACAATTATTGAAAAACAGCGTAACGGATAACCAAACAAAAAAAATTAAGAATATTTCCAACAGAACATACAACCAGGGTCTACTGCACCAACAAGGTGTTGGGCAAAAAATATAACAAAAAAACGATTTCTCCAACTTTTACAGCTCATCAATCACCTACCGACAGTCTGTTGTGAAATGAAAGCGTTTTCTAGTTATTGGTCATGCTTTAACAATAGAAAAGCACTAGTAATGGATACAAAAAATGGGCGTAGGCTGCAAAAACTACCAACCAGGCTAAAGTTTAAAATTTAAGGAATCCTTAAAATTCTGTTGGAGAGCAACTTAACAACAAGGAACTTTTATCCAAACGAAATAAAACAATTTGGATTTCCCAAAGGCTTGCAAATTATTACTAATGAGACTATATGACACTGCAGCACATGTTACGTAGGTGTTGAAATTTTATGTAAATTGGAAATATGACAGTAATTTCTTCATTTATCAAACATTCCAGCTTTGAAGATTATTATTGGATTATTAAGCTTTTAAATGATTAACATTAAATATCTGAAATATTTATAAAATCCTTTTTGGTGTGCTTCTACAGATTTTTAATCGTGCAGTTGTCCATTTTGCCTTTTTTTTAAACCATATTAATGGGAAATTTATTTCACTAAGACATTAAATTTATTTAAAGCAATTACACACCTTCGGAAAAGAAAAGTAAAAATTCCTAACCGAGAAATTTCATTTATTTAAATTTTGATTCTCACATTCAGGAAATTTCCATAACACTTTCTTATTCATGGCAATCTTTAGTAGTACCGGCAAAAAATACCGCTTATCTGATGAAGGGTGAAATTGACAAAATAAGGATAACGGTGTATTTGCATCTTATCCCTTCAATTTGATGTAATCTAACATCAAACGGCCCATCCGGAAGTTTCACTCAATTTTCAGATCATTTTAATTTTGAAGATAGTTAGTTAATTACTCTTTTTTCTTTAAAAAATTAAAACTAAATATTCATTAATGAATTGCAATAAATAGGAAGATTAATTAAAAAAATATTTTCAGTTTTTTTTTAGAACTTTACCAAGTTGGCAACGGCAATTTTCTAAATGTATTACAGTTATTGGTTGTTCATTAAATGATCTACTTAATTAAGAAACCAAACGTATTACACAAGAATAAATTGAGAAAAAGAGTTTGATTATGATGCTCTTGTTTAGAATCAAGAAACTTTATTTAATGGATAGGTACAATAAAAATTGAAAAACAACCTTAAACATAGACAATTTAAATTTTGTTAACCTTCTTGGTTGGGAATCCTCAATTTTTTTGTATGCATAAGACAGGATTCATTTTGCAAGACATGTAAACAAATAAACATTTAAATAATATTTATTTATCCTTTTTTGTCTTAACCGTTTCCAGTCTAGACGCCAATTTGATTTTTTTATTAATTAGGTTTTTCTGGGAATTATCGATAAATAAAGGAAGATTTCCAGATGTTTCCTGTTTTGGCATACATCCCACACATCCTGTACTCGTACTGTAACTTGCAAGGTTAAGCATATTTTGTATACTCATTTCAAATTTGCAATTTTATACAGAAGTCAACCACAAAAGGGGAATTTGCTGAAGAATGCAATACAGTTCAAGAGGATAAAGCCTTGTCAAGAACCATAATTTACTAACCATAACTAGTTAACGATAGTCTATTACATAAAACTATTATTAAAGTCCTGAAGACTGATGGGATGTTACTTTAGAGTAATCAGTAAAGAATGTATATAAATAACTGACATGCTGTAATACAAGAGTAGTAAAGATGTATCTAATTAATAAATAAAATACCCCAAGAGCTTTTGAAACCCGCAGAAGCGCTTAAAGCAATATGCGTCACAAATAAGGAATAAGAAATAAGGAGAAACTCGTACAAAATCCAGCCAGAGTGAATAGAAAAATAAAACAAAAAGCCTTCCGCGCGATAGGTCCCTGGAGTTTCCAGAGCAAATAACAGGAGTCTGTATGAAGTTAGGTGGGAGGGAGATAAACATTATTCTAAGGATCTCATACTTCAAAAGACGAGCAGGAGCGTACCTGCATGATATCGATACATACACTAGTATGGCATTATAAAGGTGTATTTGGAGGAGGATATCCAATATAGAGGACCGAGCCGAATGTAATGTTATATATACGTAATGCACCCGTCGGCTTGTATGGCCCTCATATACAACGTAAATGTCCAAAAGTCTTTTAGTCAGGCCAACCTGACCCGACTGGGATCACGTACTCTGAAGGAATTGGTGGCGAGGACATATCTGTGTGACGTGGCCAATGTACGGAACTAAAATTTATGTGGTCTAGTTTTTATGCCGTTCGTACAATAATAAAAATATTATGTCGGGGTATCGAGTTCCTTACTTATTATTAATAATAAAAACGGCTTTGTAATATTTTCGCAATTTGTAGTAATTTCTTTCGAACAAGTTCAATATACTTTCCTTGATTACATTGTTAAGGCTACCCACGTTGCTCTGATATAGCTTCATTAACTATGAATCTACTTGTAGCATATAAAACTTGCCTTGCATTTATTGGAATTCCCGTAATAAGCCCCAACTGTCTGAATTTTCATACTTTCTGCCTACTTGCTTATATAAAATTTAAATATTTATGTTACATCTTTTACAGAAATTACTTTTCTAAACAAAAATGAGTTTAAAATTAGAAACCGATCCATCAAGTTGGGTAAATGAAATTTAAAATTTTATGACATCAAACCACTCGGTATAATTAAAATCATCAATTTCCTCTTTCAACATTTCTATTTGTTAGGAATTATTAAATAATTTAACGCTTTGGATTTTAATTTGAAACCTTAAATCAGACTTAAGTTGCAAACTCATACTTACAGTATTCAGGATGTAATAAATAAACCTAATAACTAATTAATTAGGGTGGCGATGAGTTATCCTAATTAAGAAACCTTATTAAAACACCCGCTTATCTTTTCTTTTTACAACCATGGTGGTAAATACATTTAATGGATATCTATGAATAATTTAAAACATATGGATTTAGTGTCAATTTATAAATAGTTAAGTGTTGCCTGCGTTTAGAATACAAAGTAGCAAAGTATAATGAGCGCGTAATTTAAAATCTAATTAATTGGAGAACTAATTAATTAGGCATGGCGGCGGCGAGTTTAAGTATGCATCAATTGCATTAATTGAAGTGGTTAGATGGAAAACTTATTAAGACACCCACCTGTTATGTCTTGCCATAATGATGGTTGTAAATGGATGCGTCTCCTGTCTAAGGTGGTTCGAAATACCTTGATGGCTCCATCTGCAACAAATAAAAAGTAAACCTTTAACATGAATTAATCAATTACTTGTAAATCTTTATGTAATTTTTAACCAAAATTTTTAATTTTTCTGTAATACAGAAGACGAGCTACCCTTTGTATGTACTACGATTTTATTATCAACTAATTTTTCATGTCAAATGCACATCGATTAACTACTGTACTCATAGGAGCAGCCACGATACATAAGTGCTGTATTACATGAATGCTACATCTTAGATTACTGATATAAATTTGAGTTAATAAGATGACAGAAATGACATAGCTTAATTTAAAAATGGAATAAATTAATGATATTATCATCAACCTATCAACCCATTTACAGCTTTGTAAAGCTGTAGCTAGTTGAACTGTTTGTACAGTTTATTATTCTGAGTAGGATGCGCTCGAATGGAGTGAACATGCCGATGCAGAAATACCCAAATGATTAGAAAATTGAAAAACTATCTAACTTAGCTAATTGCAACTGACTCTTAACTAATTGATTTCAGTTAACTCAATTAGGGGTTGAACAAGATACTAGAATTTCCAAATAAAACGGACGATCTCTAATTCTTTACTAAAAATGAATCTTTCATTTTTCCGAAGGGAAAATGAAGGTCCACATTTAATTAACGAAGTAACAACAGCAACCCAACATTAAATGTAGTGATTACTAGTACGTATGTAGTATAATATCGTATAATTATCGCAGCATCGTTACAACACCTAAATGAGTTTTATATGTAAATATACTGGGTATCTTAAATGTATTATATGTTTTCATGAAAGATACAACGAAAATATTTCGTGTTTTTGCGTTATGTTTTTTTCCTCTGTTTCATTTCAGCCTTTTTTTCCCCATCTCGATATACTAATGTGTTTTGTGCGGGTTTATATAAGTATAAATAAGATTATTATCTTAATAACACATGAAGTTTATTTGCACTTGGGCATCTAGAGCTTAAGCTAAATACTCATTTATTTGCAGGAATTTGAAGCTTGTCCGTCGTATGTTACAGAAGCAATGGGGCGGTTCAACGATAATGACTGCGACATGAAAGCCAGAACAGAGTGCTTTGCCCAGGCGCCTGTAAAGGACATGCGCTATGAAGTTAGTGGAATGCACCTCCGTCGATCTATACTAACGTCAGGAATATTTGTTTGCTGCAGCGCCATTTTGGTTGCACATTTAATTAATAGTTGTTTGTTCTACTAGTTGAGGTAATAAAAACAGTTCCTATATTATTATTTTGTTTGAAAACTTTTAGTTTGTTATTTTCCAGTGCACAGACGGGACAAGTATTGTACAGGTGAAAATCCATATTAACTATACATAAGAGAGAGACATACTTTTTGTGGAACAATCCCATCTTAAAATAATATTTATATTGGTATTAGATAATTGATTTATACTTTTGAAATAATTTTCAAAATTGTTTGTTATCATTACAGGTGTGTAAGGTAAAGCAAACAAACGGAAATAGGCACTCCAAAATGGCAATTTACAAACAACTACCATATAGTCTTTACCTTCCATATTACAAGTTTCGAATAGAAACCAAAAAAGGTACTAAAAAATAAAATAATACTTACGCTTCTCTGTATAAAAGTCCTTTTTATAATCCGTACATTGCGAGGTAAATAAATGAATAGCATACAACCCGAAATAAATTTTTAAACATATTTGTCCCAATTTATCGTAGATGTTTCTGTTTTATTGAATTTAGATAAGATTATTTAATTTTTTTTAAATATTCACCCTTCGGCTTGTTCATCTAAACTAAGGAATAAGAAAGGTGAGCGCATGCTCGGTCTGTAAAAAATAAAACTTTTCTTAACAAAAAAAGGACACTAATTGTTCTGTTCCAATTAGACTTAATAGGTGTAGATATATAAATTATTTATAACTTTTTCTTCTTGTTGTCGTTTAATTTACTTTAATAAGCCAGTAACAAGCTAATAACAATAAGTTATTCTTAAGTTGCAATAACAATCTTATCCAGTTTTTCTGTATTTATTTAAATGTATAATTGCTATTAAATATACATAAATGGTGAATGCAAATTGTTGAAATTTCTTCAGATAGCCGTACCTTTAATTATTTTATATAAAAATAGAGATACAGTTCTTGCAATACTAAATAGATACTTTTTTCTTTGTTGTAATTTATTGAAGCCGAAAAGAATTTGTTTTGAAATCCACTAATTGCCATTAGTTTTCTACATTTAAATCATGTAAAATGTTTCAAGTAAATGGTTTTTGTCACGCAAATTTCTTTTCCACGCACAAGCTATAAGAAGTACTAAAAGTCAACAAATGTTTCCTGTTATTGCAGTAGTCGAAAATTTAAAGAGAGTTTTCACTACTCCTACTTATTGTTTGCTTACATGTAAATGATAATTACATATAATTGTAAGTTCAGGTATTTAACAGGGTAGTATTTAACAGTATTTAACAGTAAGTTTCAGGTTATATTCGATATAACTAATTGCTTTTTAATTGCATCTAGTCCGTTGCATTTTCCAAAGTAGAACATTCAACCTGTTCTTAAAAGCAAATGCTCCTGTATAGCCACTGAATCTAGGATTTTATCTCAGTTTTATCTTAAGTTATTTAAATTACGATAAGTAATTCAATAAATGGTCTGCATTTTGTCGGTTAACTCTTTTGTTCAGCCCACGACAAACTGATGGGGTAAAAATTACAATGTTCCAAAATCATCAGCTACAACTAAAAACTGAACATAAAAAACTTACCAAAAAATCCATAATTTGAATTTAATTCTACCCTATTCCATCGAGTTTTGCTATTTTGAATTCAGCGATAATTACCACTATATAGTAGTATATTATATCGGTGTAATCACTACACTATGATTGTACACATGCGTACAATCGCAAGCGACCAAATAAACTATTGGTCGATTTCGAAAAATCTTATCTTATTAAAATTTTATCGGTCGATAAAGAATGCGTTCAGTTATCTTCCTTATTTTTGCCGTAATTTCATTGTTTTAAAACAATCCTTAAAAACTTACAACATTTTAAAATAGACAAGACAGATGGATAAAATAGATAGATAAATTAGCTAAAATATATCTTAGATATTAACAGACAATAGTTTTGTCCTGAATCACTACATTGCAGTGAAAGATTTTCAGAATGACATGACATAGTGAAAACTTTGTTAAAAATAGTGTGCGATAGCTTCATACATGAATTCATTTGGTAGTGTTTCTAACACCACTACAGAATCTAAGTATAGTTGATCGAATTATGCGATTCTTCTTTTTCTTCTTATATTAGGTGCGCGTCGAAACTCAACTGTACCGATATGATAGCAACACTCACGTGATTAATGGTTTATTGCTGGAGAATCTTAATAACGAATATCGTGCTTTCGTGATGCGTGCATGCGTACAATCGTAAGCGAATGTTTGATAAAAAGCAAGAGATAGATGTTTTGAAAACTTTTAACCGCTGTCTTTTAAATGAATCTTAATAAATACTGTTTTGATATTTGCACAGATAACCTAAAACATGTATCAAATACGTATCTTAAAAATTCACTGAATGCATTTCTTTGTTTGTTTGTTTTTGGGCGAGGAATCAGGATGGCGGAGCATCCTTCGTACCTCATGGCACCGAACTACTATTTACGTACTAGAATTTAGCCGAGTCTGGGGGAATTCCAGCCCCAGTAGGGATCTTTATCGTGCCAAACATCGCATTGACACGGGACCTACAGTTTTACTTCCTATCTGAGAAGAAGGCATGTTTTTAATTTTTCTCCGCTATGAAGAATTACCAGGTCGGCCGGGCATCGAACCTGCGATCTTTGGATTATGAAGCAAACATGCAAACCACTAATCCACCGAGACTGGCTGAATGCATTTGTTTGCATCAGAACATCAAATGAAGGGACTCCGCAGAATCCTTGTAGAAAATGACTCTTCGTCAAAGTTCTTGAAACTTTGGTAATCGGTAATCCCTAATGTGTAAATCAAAAGGTGAATGGGAACAAAGTCCAAAAAACTATAGCTTTCGAATTACAGCCGTTTGAAGTTGACAAGTTTTGCACTAGGTATAATTCTTATGGGAAATGGTAATTCTTAAAACTTTGGTGTATAAAACGGTGATAAGACGAACGGTGGTGTACACGTGTGAAACATGGGCGCTCAACCAAAAAGAGCAGTCTAACCTCGAAATATTGGGAACGAAAGATTCTCAGGAGAATCTTTGGAAGGAAGAAAGTCGGATACCAATAAAGAAGATACACAAACAAAGAAGTAATGAACGTGTACGGACAACCGGGGATAACGCAAATAATAAAAGCACAGAGACTAAGATGGTTGGGACATGTTGAAAGACTGGAAAATACGAGAATACCAAAAGTCGTCATGAATAGAGAGATAGAAGGTACCAGAAGAGTAGGCCGACCAAAGAGAAGCTGGATGAAGGCTACAATGGAGGACCTACGTGAAAAAGGCATCACAAACTGGAAAACTAAAGCAGCAAATAGGAAGAAAATGGAAGAAAATTGTTCAGCAATGGACCTAATTGGCCTGTAAACGCTTATTATATATAATTAAAACTTTGGTAAATGTGTAGATCAAGATTGTCAATGAGCACAAAGTCCACAAAATATAGTTTTCGAATTAGTGCCGTTTGAAGTTGATCATTTGTAAATTGCACACCGCAGTCAAAATTGTCAATTTCAAATGGCGGTAATCCGAAAACTAGTTTTTTTGATACCTTTGATCTATACGTTAAGGACTATCATTTACCAAAGTTTAAAGAATTTTGGCCGAGACTCATTTCCCATTTATGGATTCTTCAGGGTCCTTTATGATGGAATAGACGCGCATCTGTTTTTAAACCAATGGATTTAAAATACATATATCTATCTAACACCTCTAAGTAAACAAGTTTTATCTGATTTTACTCACTTCTGAGTAGAAGCTAGCTAGCAACCAATTACAATTAATATTATTAAAATGCAGTCATTACGTTAAGGTGTTAAATTTATTACTGTCAAAAACTACATTACAACTACAATTATATTTTAAATTCAGCATTTGAACGTAATCGTTGGGGGGTTTGATAAAGTGTTGTATGTATGATACAAGTAAATAAAGAGCTTTTATCTATTATGGTAAATCAGCATATGCGCTCGTTATTATGTGCCTCGTGCTTCTTCTGCTTTATTCACCTGTGCCATAAATAACTATTGTCCAACGGTGCTGTTCAAGCGTATATGTCTTTTTTATAAATAAATTTTGTAACTGATATGAGTGCTACGACAAACTTGTGTTTTGTCATGATCAGTTCATGTTGTTATCAAAACAATCAACACAATGATATCTTTGGTATAAAATAGAAATCTGTATAAAATCAAAATGCAGATTCCTTTTTGAATCTTATAATTGTCATATCGCTATTATAGTACGGTCAGCGTATTAGAAGTACCAAATGATCATCGTAACAATCATAATAAAGCCTGGACACGAAACAATCTGGTCGATTTGTTTATTAATCATTTAAGTTCCCTACTATCAGTTTGTTTGAATTTGAATAGAAACATATTAACAACATATTTCATGTCATTAAGGCATACTCAAGATGTAGTCAAAAGAATTAGCAGTGCGAAAAAATGTGTCAACATTTATCAAGAAAATCCAAGTTTGTCACAAAGTGAAATAACAAGAAACATATGTCTAGCCTGATTTTCGTCATTTACCTTGATAAGGATATTATGTTGCGAACTGTACAGGATGTGTTGCTGATAAATGCAAGAGAAAAAAAGGTATCAAAATTTTCTAAACGACATTTGGTTTGGCAAGCCATTCGTTCTTGCGGAATTAAGAGTGAGATTTTGATTGCCACTGGAACAATGAATGGAGAGATTTACGCAAAAGAATGTCTACAAGAAACTACTACTATTAATTAAACAGCATCAAGGTTCTATATCTTTTTGGCCTGATTTTGCAACAAGTTACTACAGTTTGATGGCGAATAAGTTGTGCGAAGATAACGCAACAGTGTTATTGTTGTGCCAAAAGAAACGATTTGTAATATTATAGTAGTAGGTACGTGATGCTGTAGATCACATATTGTACGATAAGATCATCTAAAGCTGTAAACTGACATTGCCATCCTATTGGACTAAATTCGCCGAAAGAAGCTTACAGTGCAATTAAGTAAAATTTACCCTACTACAGCAAGAGATCTCAATAACAACAAAGTTTATAATTATCTACATTGCTATTTTCAAGTTGTAATTATCCCAGAACATCCAAAAAACGAATAGAAATTTATAGAAAAAAACAGAAACATATTTAAATATATCTATCCAAAATAAATAAAAAAATACTCCAAGATTAGAGATTAGTCTACTGCATCACTAGGAACCGTTGCTAGTAATACAAGTAGTAGTGGTATTTCCTTCAAACTCTTACTCAAATTTGAGACGGTTATCTAAGAATATTTTCCGAAATACTGTAAGATGCTAACATTATTTCAGGGTGAAAACTCATAGTTTTATTAATTAAACAAAAATTCAATTTGAAGATAATCCAAAATGTTTATTTATTGTAATAATAATTAAAGCTTAAATACTTGAATAATAATTTGAAGACAAGTTTCAAGTAGGTACTCCAAGGTTCTGAAATAGACGCAATTGAGTAATTAGAAAATCAGATCTTGTAAAATATTTCTAAATAACCTTTTTGTCATACTCTTAAAATTTTGCATTCTAAAATGTTTCTGCCCGACTGATGCTGGACATATACAGTATTCTTAAATATTTTGAATTAAATGAAAAAATTAATCTTGCCATTGCTTACTCTCTATATACTACATATAGCGATTGCACAAAACTTTAAGTAAATTCTTTAAGCTGAGCTTAAAATGTTTCAAAGTTCTTGTTCAATTAATAAATAATGGAATGAATATCTTCTTAATTTGACTAAAGCAATGTGCATAACAAGAGAACTATGAGTATGTGTGCAATGCAATTAGTCGAGTATTCCTTAAGTGAAAATGTCCGTTTCGGAGAATGCGGCATATTTCCATGGTTAATGTACACTGAAAAAAGTGCCGCTCTCTACTAATGAGAAACTATAAAAAAGGTCTGTCTCAATCATTGAACCTATATCTAATAAATAACAAAAGTATCATCTCGAAGGACTGATTAAAAGACAGAAATGCTAAAACAAGGTTTCCGCACTACTAATAAGGAAAACTTGCGTCAAAATATTGAATTATAAAAACATTTTCGGAAACTGTCCCTTACGTTACTATCGGTTAGATCGAGCTGAAATTCTAAACAATGTCGATCCACTAATTATGAAAGCTGCTAATAACCATTACATATATTGCCAAACTCAATTCTGGATAATCCGAAAATTCCAAAAAGTTGTTGTTCCTCAACTTTGAACAGATAGCAACGACAAAATAAGAGATAGTTCGTACAAAAAGTGGTATTTCATATGTTTGAACCATTCATCCGTTTTTAAGTTTCGTAAGGACCACTGAACATATTATTTTGACATCCTGTTGTTTTCTAAAAATTCTTTCAAACTCTAAATTTTTTGCTGCATTGGCATTAAAGCGTGCAATGGTGTAGCTAATAAACTCATCATTTATGAGATAAATATCTAACACAATTAGCAAATCTTCTTCCTATGATGGAAAGCACATAGTGTAGATTAATTGTGCAAACACATAAAATACCAAATAATTGTTGTAAATCCCAGTATAGATGGGTCAGCGTTTTGTATGCTTATTTCATAATCCAGGAGCGCAAATTCGATCCTCGACCGAGATGGTGATTCTTCATAGTGAAGAAAATTCAAAAACATGCCTTCTTTTCGGATAGAAAGTAAAACCGGGTAGTATAATAATCGGTGTTAGGAGGTATGAGGGATGATCAGCCATCCCGATTCCTTGCTCAAAAAATAAATAAATGTTGTAAATAAGTACTAAGTAATTGATAACAAATTTCTATTTAAGTATAGTAGAATCTGAGCTTAAACAGAAGAAAACGTACAAGGAGGAATCATCAGTGGAACATAACAACATAACATGTATTTAGGTGAGCGGCTTTCACTAATTTTCCAATAAGTTTTACTTTTTCACTAAATATTGTTCCAGCAGTGGATGCTAACCTTTAAGAAATCAGTATGGAAAAAGTGTCATCACATTAATTTCTGTAAAAGCCGTTTCTGCTAACAGTGAACAATATGTAAACTTTAAAAAATAGCATTAACAAATATGAAATTTTAGAAAATATAATAGCCTTGACGTTACTGTCGCTTCGATTGAGAGGAGGTTTTAAACAATGCTGATGCACTAAGTACGAAAGCTGCTAATAATCAAATATTTTTTCCAATTTAAATCAAACCAAATTCAAGAATAAAAACATTTAGAGCAATTCGAAAATTCCGAAATATCTTGATTTCATTTGTTGTTCCTCGAGGTTGAGTAGTAAAAAAATATATAGCTGCCAACAGATTTCAACTTACTGTAGATATCGTGCAAAGTCTTAGCTTAATCGGACTGATAAAAATCCCTTAATCTTCCAATAACCAAAATTTTGATTTTTCACAAAATATTTATCCAGCAATAGGTCTTAAAAAAAGTGCCAACATTAATTTCTGTTTTTGATAATATTGAGTAGTATCTAGACTTTAAAATTAATTAAATTTAGAAAATTTACTTCTCTGTACTAGAACTACTCAACTAAAATATTTAAAGAAGGTTAATTAATAAAATTTACAAATTTGAAAAACAAATTGTCGATCCAGAAATTAATTCAAGAAATTCGGTTGGTAAATGTAAAATGTAAATAACCTAAACTGTCAAAACATATATTTTCTGACAATTTGTCGAGATCTACGTTCCAGGTATTTCATCAAATTATTTTACAACTATTCGACTAAGAATCAGGTAACAATCAGGTAAAAAGTAGATTTTTTACATGAAACGGGAATTATATTATATATTAATTATGGATTTAGAAGCCGTACCCTCGGAAAACAAAACAAAATATGGAAACAAATGTTTGAGTGAAAAATCAAATTAAAATAAAAACTAAAAATATTTTGACATATGAACATGATAAATATTAATTGGATATAAATAAATATAATAATTAAATAATTGTACATAAGTATAAAATAAAATATTAGATAGATCTCGAACACACTTTCAATATATTAATTGAAGATAAATATAAACAATATAGTATAACATGAATAGTAGTATAATGAAGAAACTGTGGATAGTTTAGTGGTTGTACTAATAAAAATAATAGTGCAGAATTAAAAAAAATCACAAAATAAAGCATAAGCAATTATATATTATAAATAAATGACAATAAAATCATTATATTTAAAACGAAATTAACATCCATTAAGCCGTATAATTTCTCTAGTAGTTAAAAATGTGTGGAAAGAATTATTTATATAAATAAGCCAACAAAGTTTTATAAACTTGGGGAAGTTTGAAATACTAAGAAAAAAATACTAAGAACGTCTATCGGACTAATGTAAACTTCTGTGAAAATTAGGGATGCAATATTGTAGGCTAGGTTAGTTAGCGAAAACTAATATGTGGTAGTTTATCATAAGACCGTTTTAAGAAATTTATTAAATTATAATTAATTATAAAAAATGGTTTTAATATCAATTAAAACCTTAGGTAATATTTAAATATTTATAACGCAATAAAATTAAAATTTATTAAGATTAACCGTAAAGTTCTAAATAATTTTATTTAAACCAAATGTAAAACTCCTCTAGCACCTTAGAATAGCTACGTCACTGGGTATTGTGCAGCTCACGTCAGTAATAGAAAACTTGAAGTAACTATGCATTTGTTTCCTGTTTGAAAATAATTCACAGTAAAGATTGGGTAAAGGTAAAAAAGGTTGAAGTAAATAAAAGATTAAATGTGCTTACCTGATTTTTATGAAAAAAAAAATCGAATTGAATTAAGGCAGAATGTCAACGTTATCAATAATAGTTCTTCTTTGTAGTGTACAAAAATAATTATGAATTGAATTCTAATTTTGCTTTTGCCTTTTTAAACCCATAATCAACTACTAAGAACTATAACAAGTAACCTGGAGATAATTCTAGTTAAAATTAAAGATGAGAAAGTTTAAAATTTAAAGTTCCATTAACAATAAATTGAATGAAAAAAATGTAATTTAAGTTTTATAAAAAGACTAAATTTCCAGAAAGGTGAAGCGAAAATGGGAAAATAAGGGACGCTAAGGTTAGTTTCTTATTTCCTTGGTAGCATCTAAGTTAAGCTTATATTTATAAGAAGGTGACCGCCGTAAACAAAGTAGGTAGGTCTAAATAAAGACCACTGAAATAGAGTAATCAAAAGTGAAAGCAAAGAATAGGCGAGGGGTTTCGGCCAATATGAGGCCAATATGGCACCTTAGGGATTACACCTATTTTCCAGCTTTCCCAAAATGAAAGGTTTCATTGTTTCCAAACCCCGTATCCCTATATCACCATCACATATATACCACACACACACGTACACACACGCGAAAGCGCGGTATGCGATATAGCCACGATTCAAATAACATATTATATAGGTATAGCTTTTGTTACAGTTGCTGTAGGTTGTGGGAAGTGCTGTAAAGATTGATATTTTATAGATATAACATTTTGTATCCACAGCAAACAAATAAACCGGAAAGATTATATAGGTTGACCTTATCTGTAATGAGAAAATCAGTTACGCTGATAAATTATTAATTGAAAATCCATATAAAAATCAAATTTTAACCGCTTGGCCTACATTCGTAACTGTTATTGATAACATTATGTTTTCCAACTGGTGGTACAGATAACTATAATTGAAGTCATTGTGTTTATGCTTTATTAAAATGCTTCTGTTCTACTTGAATTATTGGTTACAGAAGCTACTAATAAGTGCACACGATCATAAATTGTTAAGACTTACAAATGTTGGAATCAATTATTTTCAAGCTAAGTCCAGATAAAGTTCCTGTTTGAAATAAAATAACGGAAAAGCATACTTATATTGGATAATTTTTTTAATTAATCCTTAATTAAGTTAAAAATATCCAATGTTTTTCATTAAATTAATACTTGTCCCAAATACCAAATTTGATGAAAAATAAATTAATATAAATTATAATCTTTAACACCTAATTAACATTAATTTCAATAATTAGAATTTTTATTACAGACACAAAAAAATATTTGCATCACCTGACTTTACCTGATTGGTTAACAATTAATGTTTCGATAAACATGAATATTTGAAATTTTAAATATAAATACCAAGATATATATATATATATTAAACTATATGATGTTAGAAATTTACACTAACTGTAACTAATTCCTGATAATTACCTAACTTTATTTTGTGAACTTTATTTCTTTTTTATCATCTATTTAACGAGAATTACTCTATACAGTACATAAAATTTTATGGTTTACTAAAAAAATTTCACAAATAATTTTTAAATAAAGGGTAAAATAAATGAATAAAACTAATAATAATTATATAAATTAATATATCTCAATTAATGTTAATAGATCAAATTTTAAATGCAAATCTAAATTTTTTAATTATATAGGGCACATTTCTTAAAAAATTCTAAACTTTAATTTTTATCGACTGTTTAATGAGATTTGCCTATATACCCCATAAATCTTATAGTTTACCATAAAAATTGCACTAACAATTTCTAGATAATAATTTAATAAATACGTAAAATGTACACTTAAAACTGATTCCATAAATAGCTACAGTTACAAATGTATTTTACTATGCAGCATTACCACAAGTTACCTACTTACAATACACAATATTACCAGAACATTTCCATATATCTACACATAAATTTTAGTCTACACCGCTTTAAATGATGCAGTTTCTCCGATCAATAATAACTAGTTCACTGCGCTTTCCCTCTGCAACTGCGTTATGCTAACAATTTTGTTTGTCTCCAAAGAGTTAATACAATAATACAAATTTCTCAAATTTTAGTGTTAACGTTAAATGTTAAAGTAATAAAAAACGAAACTGTTGCTGCTACCACCACTGTTGAGACAAGGAGGAGCAACAATATGATCCAATTTTCCAAAGTACACAAAGTCGTAGAATAAAATAAAATGTAACTCTTTTATAAAGTACGGGAAGTCAAGAGCGAAATGGAATTCAATTTATGAAATGAATTTGAACAAGAATTTAGAGTGCACAGATATTTATTGTGCAAGCAGAAAGGTAGGTATTTTTCCAGAAATGCTTACGTGGACGTGCTTAAAACCTTTGGCGTTAGTATAGCAGAGGTAGCTTTCAGTTATCGCCACTTTAAAATCTACACAGTAAATTTGGTACAATACAAATGATCACTTTTTGACAAAGTACTAACTAAGCAAAATTAAAAAAAAATGAACTTACCCAAAAAGATAATTGAATTAAAACACCTGTACTTTTATTAGAAGTACCTTCCATGCCAACAAACCACCACATACTGCGCAAAAAGGTCTCTTTGTTTGCCAATTTATAGGTTTTAGAAATTACTATAAGCATCTACTCTTATCAGAGATTTGATAAATAAATTTATTGTGAGTCACAGCTCAAGCAACCGTGGAAATGATCCATTGTATAGAAACGACAACAATCGTTCGAGTTGTAGGCGTAATTAATAATGCCACATAAAAGCTTTTGTGATTTAATGTTCTTATATGCTACACCAAGAACGTTGAAACTACTTTATGAACTACTGTTTACGTCCCATCTTATTTTTCTTACGGACACTTATTTTTCTTTCAGGATTCACACGTTCCCGATATTTCCCTGATACACCAGATTTTATAGAGAAGAATTTTTCCTTGGGAAAACACGAAGAAGACATAACTAGGCCTTAACTACAGAATACAAAACACAAACACACGGATTGTGGTTAAAGGTAGTACGTGCAGATATCTACAGGGTGTTACACGATACAAACTTAAAGAAAGTTCGAATTTGATGATCATACAAAACTGTAGTATATTCATTTTATATTCTTCTTTACAATTAAGTTTTTTACATAAAAATGTAAAAGTTTGTAAATAAAAAAATGAAGATTTGTGTCTTATTTATTTAAACAACTGCCCAAAGTTAATTATATAAAAGATTTTAAGGTAACTTATTTATTAATTTTTAGTGATTTCCCGAATTTAATAATAAAACAAATATGTAATTAGAACGATATTTAAGAACAATTGTGAGACTTCCTATTATTTACTAATAGTCGCTAATGTTTAGGTATTCGTAAATCTATTGGCAATGTTATTGTTCCGCATGAAGGACTTACTATAAAAGAAAAACTTTTTAAAATCGACTTAAAAACTTAAGAAAAGTTAATTGAACAATCGGTATCATTTATTACTTCAATATTCATATTTTCAATTTTTTCCCAGAAGAAAAATCTGTGGGATTAAGCTTTAAAACTTGATAAAATAGCAGTTTCGTTTTATGGATAATTTAAATCCAAAGAATTCGAAATTGGGTTAACATTCTTTTTTTAGAATTTTAAAACAAAAAATGATAAAAGATGCAAGAGGGTTGTTCTCATAACAAAATTGTTTTTGCGTGGTTTTTATTATCTACATGTTGCATGTTGAAACCCATTAAATTAGCTCAAATGTTACTGATAATAAAGTGAAATCACCAATCTAAAGACGAGAATAGCTCTCAAAGCCAATTTCTGGAAACAGATAAAAATGTTGGAAAATCTTAATATTGTCTCTCTATAAGACACCTCTTCATTTGAAATTACATCATAATATCACAATTAACTTATTAATAATTTTTTTTACAAAAGTTGGTGTCTCAAAATGTCGTTTCTTTAAATTGGCGATCAACAAGCTACAAGAAGTGATTGCAAATTCTTTCAAAAAGCAAATAAGTTATATTTTATGGTTACTTTAATCAGAGGTTGATTGTCATACGCTATGGTTTTTTTAAAGAAAGTTGATCCTTAGATTCATGCCACGAATTAATTTTCCGAAATACTACATTTATTCAACTTCTTTTATTCTACATATTTTAGTTGCCTATAATATTACCCATACCATAGAAAATAATGCTGTAGTCCACAAAACAAAAAAACAGAATTGAAGAAGGTGTCTATCATCAACAGCATAGAAGAGTGGCGAACAGATCAAAAGTGGATAGTGTCATAAAAGTGCTTTAGAATGTGAAGAGCAAACAAAAGTAAACAAGTCTACAGACGCGAGTAGAAGCTACGTATTCTAAACAACTGATTTTGGGAAG
Organism: Agrypnus murinus; assembly: GCA_929113105.1. NCBI lineage: Eukaryota > Metazoa > Arthropoda > Insecta > Coleoptera > Elateridae > Agrypnus > Agrypnus murinus. The sequence goes on from OV816024.1 coordinate 77,213,755, forward strand.
ACTAAAAATACGAATATTAGAGACATGACAGGATTACCCTTGCGTGTATAGTGTACAACAGTTATGGTTCGTTATATCCATATACTGAAGGAAAAGTGTGTTCAATAACTGTACTAAAATAGATAGTGCCAGTAATTTCGCGGAATTAATTTTTGAAATTTTATAAAAAGTTCTTTAATACATTTCCATATCAAAAAGTATTGTTAATGGTCCATCTGTTAAATAATTTAACATTAGCAGCCTAACATTGAAATAGTCTAAGGTGATACACTAGCTTACAATAATAATTTAATTAATATTTTTTGAGTAAACAGTGTACTTAATTCCGGAAGACATTACATACTAAAAACTATTAAGATATACTGATATTTCATGCACCTTGTACGATGTATACAGTGTGACAGATAGTCGCAAACAATTTTCCAAATTTTCCTGCACGTTTCTTTTAACAATCCACTAACACCAAAAAAGTAATACATGAAGATCTACAATTTACTAGTAAACAATTAATTGACCTTGAAACTGGTTCCTAGAGGAAAAGCTATCTGTGTTTATAGAATAATTCATAACAAGCTGTTGGGAAGGCTATTCTAAATCAAAAAAGTTATACAAACACATTGTTCTATAAGAACTAAAATTTTATAAACAAACAACTGCAGATTGAAGATTCTTGGATAATCTTTAAAGACATTTAAAATAGATTACAAGCGGTCTAAAGTTCACACGTTTACTTAGAGTTGGTTATCTGAAATAAGGCTGTGTTATAATGTATCAATATACAATTTGTAAATAACATAACAAGATCTTTATTGTAGCCTGGCCTTGGTGTAGCTTGATTGTCAGAGTTTTGTGGCCGCGCTAACTACCATTGGTAACCGACGGTTTAACGTGCCCTCCAAAGCACGGTTGCGATTTTCGTATCTATCCACCTTCTGGCCCGATCCAACGCTGCTTCTGATAGTCACAGAGCTAGGACATGCTGTATGATGCGTATAAATAATTAAAGTATTTATGCTACCTCTTGCAAATTCCCTTAAGTGATACAGTTGTAAAACAGCTACACAAATTCGAATTTAAAAGGTTACACTACATAAACACTACATAAAACGCCAACAACGCATGTTTTTGTTGCATTAGGTGACTTAATCTTAACAGTTCAATTATACAAATTAATTTCATATGCTTAGCAGGAAACTGGAACGTTTGCGAATGAGGTGCTTAGTTACATTTACGATTATTATATTTACATGTAAAATAGTTAAATGTGTTCTATTCAAATGGGATAAAAAAAGGTAAATGTAGAATGTAAACTGTTGCGAACTGTATCTTTTATGTGGTGAGCCCGAAAATGGGAGCCATGCTTTACAATTAGCAAAATTTAATATGTAGAAAAAATAATTTGAGGATTATGAACATTGAAAATAATAATGTGATGCCAAATTGATTAATCGTAAACGTAGATGTTTCTATTACAATTCAAGCACTATTTCTACATTTAAACAATCAATTTTGCGTGTCTAATCCTAATGTCACCTACAAAATGTCAGCGACAATAGTATTTCTTCCTATTCTATCCTATTCTTCCTATTCTATTCCTATTCTTCCTAATTCTTCCTATTATATCAAGAAATTAATTAGTTTTCTTTACCGATACTTTTTGTGATGCAATTCTAATTAAGTTACAGAAAGAGGAATTAACATATTACATAAGTACATAGGTATCGTTTATGTCTAAATATTTGGGAAAATTAAAAAATTGTTGCCTGAAGGGTATTTTTATTTACATCCTTCATCAATTGTTTACTGTTATTCTTTCCAGTCAATCACTACATTAAATGCATCAATACATCTACATAGCATAAGAGTACTATTAGTTGCCAAAAGAAGCTTTAGAAAATTAAAATTATGAAGTTGGAAAAATAAGTTTGATTAAATTGTAAAATCGATTAAGGTAAAGCTTTAACTAAATATTTTGTAAAATTATATATACATACAACATAAATGTTTTGCTTACCTTTATAACAATTTCACAAACAAGTAATATATGTTAAGGCTCGTTTATGTTTATTACTACAATAACAACATTATTTATTGGTTTTACAATGAGGTCTTAAAAATATACGCAACTAGGATTTAAAACACCTATAAAATAAACTGAATGAGTTAAGTTTATATTTTGCAACTAATGTGGGTTAGGCTTGATTTCTTGCTGAAATAAGATATTTTACTATTAGGCAGGAGGTTTTTGGAAGTACATCTCCTCGCCTGTATAAGCGCCTAGTCTATTTTTGGCATAATTCCGAGATTGCAAAAAATTGTTTGTTGCTAAAATAAGGACTTTAAGGTTTCATTCATTAAGAACAGTGATCTTCCCGAAAAATTATTAATTGATTAGTTGATGAAACAACTCACTTTTTACTTTCAAAAGTTAGTTTTAAATAATCGAATCTTTATTTATTTTAAAAACTGCTTAAAATAACTTTAACAAAGCTTTTTAAATTTGTATAAATGCTTAGGGGTACATAAAATCTTATATTGCCCAAATGTAAACAGCAGAAAAATGAGGGTACAAAATTAATTTAAGTTCTGAAATATCTGAGATTTAATATCTAACAATTTTAATTCTACAATAATAATAATCATCATCATGAGAAAAAACTGTAGTTTAGCTCCTATATAGTGTATATTAAACAATACTTAAAGAAGTCACAAATTAGGATTGCCAGTATGTTGACAACCAATTAGTAACACAAAAATGAGACATTGAAAAAAATTATGAACAAAATTACATATATGGGCGTGCTTAAAGTATGCCAACATGGAGAAGGTACAATTTTATTCATATGTCAAGTGCAAATCCATGATGGCCACCGTTCTTGGCTGTCAATAGAAGTGATTTAGAAGCCTGATCTGACCGACCATGAAACGGTGCCGCCAATGAGAATTCAGGTAGGTGTTGAAATTCTTCTCTATATGTGTATTATTAAAGCCTAAATATGAATAGGAAAATTATAAATTATCATAACCGGTTTGAGAACTAAAAGGTAGAGATGGTAAATACCTAACATTTTTTAACTGTAATAAAGTTTGTAAAATAATAGTTAATGGAGCTAACATTAATGAGTCTATTAGTAAATGGATGCAAAAATGTAAAAACCAATACGTGTGTCACGGATACAGTATTAAAGATAAAAAAAGATGGGGGAGGACTGAAAGCAACAAGTGCCTATTCAATTTTAATTATTGATTAAAGTAAATTTTAAATGGCATTTGGTTGGAAATCAAAACAATAGCAGTTGAAATAATAAAAATGTTCGTTTTTAATTAACACAACCACTTAAAAAAATTAATTAATCTTTACCTTGAAAATATATCAACCGACTACATCGAGCTAATTTTATATGCCTCTTATTGAATGTTATTGTTAAGAAGTACGTTCTTATAGCGGGAGCATATTCTATAGCACATTTATGTATTTTTAGATTTAGAGAATTCGGTATCTTAATAAAAAAAATTTATTAATATAATTTAAAACAAATTTCTCCTATTTATAATAATTAATTATGCTACTTATACACATAGATAGTCGACTCTATTAATTAATAACAAGGCCACCAAGCGAGTTCTTCATTGGATGTGTAGTTAATACGTCACAATGGCGCGTAAAACATTGATTTAAAATCATCTTAACTATATAATTTCCAATTATCTTTCTTGATTTTGCCAATTAAATTTCAAATCCATACTTTAATAATCCTTTAGTTACGCATGTTTAACTTATAATCAGATAATTGCTTACATTATCCAACTTGTTTATTTGTCGATATTCAAATCAAACAAGAACGTTCATCTATAAAGTATACACAAATTTCTACTAACAATAAATTTAAGAGAACAATCGCCTTTCATGTTCATACATCAGACGTTTATAACGGCTTATGGTTAGTGGTTCATAGGCGTTGCCATTAATGTGACATAGAGTATCAATAAGAATGTTTATTCTTCAGGCAAGCACGTTAGCAACAATGGAAACTATCCGAGTAATAAAATCTGCGAAAAAATAGCAAATTATTATGTTCCCATTGTTATTGTTATAGTTACTGTCTAAACCGTAAATATACCTATTGTTTATTTTCAACGCACGCAACGTTAATTCTCTTTTAATCGCTCAATTTTAAACATCATTTGTTTGACAGCTAAGGTTAGCAAGTTGCTTCCTCGTTTAAATGTAAATTTAATAAGTAGGTATATTTGATCAGAAGAGATCCGACTATTCGGCACATAATATAAATGAAAACGAAGCGAACCTGTCACCATGTTATTCTTAAGAAGTAAATTAATAATTCAACACACAATATCAATCAAAAATCAAATAAATCAAAACAAAATCTTTTTGAATAACGCCACTTGGCGCCACCCGGTTATTCACGGAACTACTTGGTAGTCGATACAAGACGCGCATGCTAGATCGCATTCGAAACTTAATTTAATGTTTGGGAGGGAATCCAAATTACTTTTTAATGTTTGGAGAAACTTTAGAAAAATTATTTCTGAGTTATATTTTCTGTTGTTCGTCATTTTTTTCTCCTTAGTGTTTTTATTCGTACGCCAACTTTTCTTTTATTAACTTTCTTTTCTGGAAGTTGTGATAAGAAAAAAACTCTTTAGAGAAAATTATATTAGACGGAATCCCTGTAATGGAATCTTCTGAGGAGTTCTAAATTTTCTTTATTTCCTAAACAATCTGGGTATAGGGTTGATTCTAGAGTTACAAAAATAGGACAATCCTTTTAGATAAATTGAAAGAGCTTTTGGGTTATGTACATTTTGATACTTAAAACCCTTATGTTTCTATATTATTTTGATATATCATTTTTAAATTCATTTCAATATTCAATCAGAATTTAACACACTGCTGATCATTTATACTGATAAACCCAAACATCAATCAATCAGTCTCCATGATACATCAAACTAAAAACAGATTAAAAACCTTATGTCTTTCAGGTGTACAAATAGAATGATTAACGAACCGTGTTAATTATTCATAAAACATGTTTCTTTCAAAACATAAACAATTTATTGTTTATGAACTGAATCCAATCAAAATCTTGCTTTAAAAAAAACTTGTAAACTTCTATTAGATATTTTTATTTGGATATGTACATTATGTAGTTGCATCAAAGGTCGTCTTTGTCTATGAAGAAACAAATTATGTCGTCATATCACTAACTCTTATTTCTTTCTTTATTTAATTAATGTTAAAGTTCTTAGGTTAATTATGGATAAACAAACCTTTTCCATTGATGATTATAAGCAAATGCTTTAGGGTTAAATCTTTCAGAAAGTTCAAGCAGTGTAACTACCCATGTAGGAACTGCCAGTCTTGACAATAGGCCCCAGCTTGGCTGAATATTGGATAACCAAATGTCGTTATTTCAACATTGGTGGAAGCCTAGGCCAACCTTCACATCCCACGCCTCGGCTGCTTTGTCGTGGCCCAAGGGTCAACCAACGCCTATGTACCAATGCTGGGCTCTCTAATCTCTGCCCAAGTCAGAGCCAACTTCAGCGCCCTAGTCTCGGTTTTTTACTGTTTGCCCAAGCCCCAACCAATGTTGTGTTTTTAAAACTTGGTTTCTTACTCTTGAACCAAGTTTGGGTCAATCTTCACATATTCTACCAAATCAAGCTTGTGAAGTTTTCTATCTTTATTATATCATCTAGTAATTAATTAAGAGAAAAAATATGAGAAAAGTTAAACTAAAATACCTACATATATTATAATTATTATTACTAAATATAAATTCAGCTTTCAAATTTTTTGCGCGCTTCGTTTCTTCGAAACAAGCATAGACATGAAAAGTCAGTAAAGAGGCAGCTACAAGGGGAAGCCTTTACCGACGTATTAGTCAGTGTTCATTCGCCTACCATGATTGATGTTACGTTTAACCGTTTTGTAATATTATTAATAAAATAATGTATATGAAATAAAAAGTGTTTATTTAAAAACAAAGCTACGCTAATAAGAATAAATACAATTTTTAGTAGTAAAAAATAAACTTGTATGCTTGAAAACAATTTTTTAAGTCACTGTTTTTTTAAATTTATTTGTTAAACACCTAAAATATCAATTTCGTATAAAGTCAGTCTCAGCCTTGTTCTTGTGTCACAATTTTTGTAAGTTACGTTGTTATGTTACTAATAATTGAACGAATTAAAATAATTGGTAATAATTTAGAATGTTTTTGTTACTTTGTTTTCTTCATCAAAGTTATTTCATACAAGTCTTAATAAGCTATAGTACAATATTAAATATTAGGTTGGTCTCTTACTCAAAGGTCAGTAATAACCCGGAGCTACCGTTGCATTCCGAACCTACACTATCAATGATTGTCAGCCATGATACCACATTAATATTAAGAGTGGCCCAATATTGGTTATATACCTTGGGCCAAGACTCAGTATTAGCGTCGGCACTATATTGGTTTTCACTATTGGGCCAAGATGTATCACCAGTCTAGGGCCGTGACTGATTAACAAGCTTGGCACGAAGTTATCATCCCGATTTTAGACCAGTCATGGGCCAGTCTTGGATTTCAGGCTTGTACCAGAGTTGATAAGCATCGTCCCAAGCCTGAGCCAAGCGCGGGCCCTTTGTTATTTCCTATATGGGTATCTAAACGCGATAAGTAAGTTTTACGTGATATTGAAATATCAGGACATTACCTCAAAGTTATGATGAAAGCAAAAATGAAGAAGTAGCAGCACCTTGAACTTGCCTCGTTTAATGCAAAGATATTCTTTATGTTGTTCACTACTTCACCAAGTTTCTACTACTGTCCACAAAAGTAAGCTTTAGGCATTAAATTTGGTGGGAAAAGTGGGACTTTACCGTCCTCGTGTCGTAAAGTTACTTTACTAGTTTGCTCTTGCTACATAAATAACTATATTGAGGTATAGAATTAAAACTCATTTAACAGGCAGAAAAAATTGATTTATTATTGATTTTGGATTATTTATGCCAGAAATTCTTAGCAGTTTTGGTAATAGTTTTTGTTGCTTTCTCCCACTATTGTCAGAATTTATCTATGCTAACAGACCCAGATTTAGTGTTTTTTCAGTTATCCCTTCTCTAAAGCCCATTACCGTCCGATAGGCCGGAACCCAGGACAGTTTGGAAGGTTGGCACCTTTTGGGATAATATTGATGTTGTTGCTTGAATAAAATTCTTGTGCTAATTTTCCACAACGGCATGTAGGCCAAAAGATAAGAGACTGAAGTATTATGAAGATTTATAAAAGGAAGTCGTCTCTTTTTTAATATTCTTACATCTACATATTCTTCTCTACATATTTAGATATTACCAGAGCGTTATGATAAATAACTTACGTTTTATGGCATACGACCTGCCCAATTGAGAATCTTTTGGGGTAGTTTTTATACATAATGCGATTAGGAAGTAAGTCTATATATTTATATTACTACGTTTATACGAAGTGTACCGCTTACCATCAATGTGATCAACAGGTGCACTTGCAAACCTGTTTTTGCACAATATTTAGTAGTATACCGGATGGCAATGAGACTAGTGCATCAATTTATGTCAAATTTGGCAAATGGCAAACTTATTGACAGGTACAGTCAAAATGGTCGACTTTCGGTTTTGCTGAAAATACTATCACTTGAATTTTCTACATGTATCACCCTGTATATTTTATACCTTTTCAAATCTACAAATTACATCTGACCAGGTTGTCAAATGTTCATTATTTACTTTTAGATCATCCGTTAAATCGGCTGCAGTCGCACGTTAGGTCTACGTAATAGTACGTAATAATCGCCCCTCCCTCCCGCACAACCTTCATAGTTTCTGGGGGCTGGTTCGACAGGTAATTGGTAGTAGCAATTATTATTTTTATAGATGAAAATATAGTTGTACATGATCTAGTTAACTTTAATTAAATTTTCTACCTAATGCAAGATGGCCCATTATAGATTCTATTTAAAAAAAATTACTTTCTTGTAAAAAATCAGCATAGCAAACAGTGCTTCATGGAGAACTTGTTATTAATCTAACTGATGAATAACTATTTGTATGGTTTATTAGAATAAATTATAACAGTCATGTTTTACCCAATCATGACCTTTTATATCATAAAATAAAATTATAGATTATAAAGAATACTCGAACAAAATGGAGATTTTACAACCCGTTCAGACGTAATTTGACTTGTAGATTTGAAGAAATGTAAAATATACAGTGCATTGCATTTACAATATCAAAGTTGTTGCTGTTTGCGTCGAAACCGCAAATTGACTCTACATGTCAGTAAATCATAAATTGTGTTTAACGACCCTGTACCAATTTTCACATAAATTGGTCTAAAAATAAAGAAAATACAAGGTTAACCCTAGACCCTTGTCACCCGGTATATACCGTAAAACTTATCAATCTGGAGTTGCATCTGACAGTAGTTATATTTTTAACAATAAACTGTCAAAACCATGACATCTTCATAAAAGCATGTTGTTCACCTCCTAAGGCGTACACATGGTATAGATATACTTATACTTACTACTTACTGTCAAATAGTATAACTGATATACAGGTGGGAAACGCATGGGCTTGGTATAGTGAAATGTTTACGGTAAAGGAGGAGTCTCGACTACTCTCGTTACTATCAACACACCTAAATATTATTAACTAAGTATTTAGCGATATACGAGTACGACAGATACTGTTCGGCTGACGACGTTATCACGTCGAATGATAAATCTAAAGTAATATTTTCTTCGCATTCACAATAATTCCAGTAATAGCGAAACTTAAAAGCACGAAGTACTTCTTCAGTGTTTCTACAGTAAGCACAAACATTAAAGACGTTTGTAGGAGAAACTAAAAATAAACTTTATGATACAAATTCAAGTGAACTGTGCCTGCCTGTCTGCATATTGACGTTCCCACTAACGTACGACGGGCGTTACATTAGCTCAACGTTTCTTTCTCCCACTACCACTTGTTATGAACGCATTATTTCTCTATACCAAGCCTATACGTTACCATTGTGTATACACGTTTTTACTGTATTTTTTATCCTGAACCAGCTTTCCTCTGTATAGATAACTTTTCTTTTTTACTCTGCCGAGAGTATAGGTCGAGACAGTTTGAGCAGTTTGGAAATCTCAATCTGATTCGATTCCGGATATTCTTGGATATTTCGAGTATTTGTTTTCGCGCTTTTTGTGAACATTGTACTTAGGAATTTATTTCAAAGTTGATTTACACTTTATATGACATTGAAAAGTTTATTGCTGCTGCGCTTCTAACGTGCAATTTTTCAAATTTTTGGTTAACTTTTACTAGAGGTCAACTACGATAAATATGTTTATTGAGGCAACTGTAATGGTACCTAGTAACTTACTTCCAGTTAGAGCCTACCAGAGGTCAACTATAATTAATTTTAATTTGAGATTAATCGCTATGGATACGATTGTCTCAACACACATATCCATGTATGATCGCTGGTTGAGGTTATTTGAACTTGATGTAACCGGTCATAATAATTAAAATCTATAGCATGCTAGAATTTTTCATAACAAGACCTTTTTTTTCTTAAATACTATACAAATCTAACACAAATCCGAAGCCATTTTAAATCATTATTTCCTAACATATTTATGTAACTTACACTTCCAGGTGTACATCGTTAAAAACTCGTTAGAATCGTTAGAAAATACGTGGAGATGGAATGAGAAGCACCTGAACAAACAGTTACCAAAGGCAGTGAACACGTTATATTAAGTTTAAATTAAACTGGATATCCTTCCTAAAACCGAAAGTTAATCCGTAGATCTAAATAACCAACAGGTGGCAATACTTCTGGAAAATCTAATGTTGTAGCAGACACTTTATCCAGAACTTACGATCAAGATATTTCATGTATTGATTCTTCAACACTAAATTTACAATAACTAATTAACACTCAATCTTCCGATGAAGAACTTCAATATTTAATTAATTCTTCAAGCTTGTTCAATTCTAATTTAATTCTTCTTCTTTCATATCATAAACTCAATTTTGCAACAGTAGCAGTGCCTTTTACTAATTCTTCGGTGTGGTGCGAAAACTCCACAAACACTTCACGTCCGTATATTCCAAAACAATTACGTAAAGTACTTTTTGAAACAATACACAACATCTCACATCCAGGTATACATGCAATACGCAAATTAATATCATCTAAATACTTTTGGCCACATATGAATAGAGATTGAAATAACTGGAGCAAAACATGTATCAATTGCCAAAAATCAAAAATTACTAGACACAATAAATCTGAATTCGGCAAGTTTGATGTGCCTAAAGGGAGATTTGAACATATTCATTTAGATCTCGTTGGTCCCTTAACGCCCTCCAATGATTACAAATATTTATTAACTGTTATTGATCGCTTCAGCAGATGGCCTGAAGTTTATCCTTTAAAAAACATTCAGCATTAGAGGTTGCTAAAACATCTTTGTAAATTACTTAGCAGGTTTCGGCGTTCCTTTAAAGGTCACGACAGACCAAGGTGTTCACAATTTGAATCTAAACTATTTTCAGACTTACAAAATTTATTGGAACATTTAAAATAATACCAACACTTGGCATCCCCAAAGCAATGGTATGATTGAACGTTTCCACAGGCATTTAAAATCAACTCTAATGGCAAGATAAAACACAACGCACTGGTTTGAAGAGTTACCAATTATTTTATTAGGTTTACGAACAAGCATAAAAGAAGACATGAAATGTTCTTCAGCAGAAACGGTTTACGGACAACCGCTTCGTATTCCAAGAGAATCTCTTTTAAAATCAAACTCTAATTAAACAGATCCAACAACACTTTCGTAATTTACAACCTAGCCTTCCCAAATCTAAAAATAACAAATCTTTTATTTTCAAAAATATTAAAAATTCAGAATATGTTTTTGTCTTAGTCGAAGGCATAAAGAAATCTCTTTAACAGCCATACGAAGGCCCTTTCAAAGTCATTCGAATGACTGATAAGACTGTTTTTATAGATAAACAGGGCACTGAAGTAAAAGTCTCCATAGATAGAATCAACTCAGTTTTCATTGACAATGAGTCATATACAAAAATCCAAAACTAAGTATAACGATGGTTCTTTCTTTATTAATTAACGCCCCTTTAAAAGGAGGGGGAGTATTTATAGGCTCTCATACAAACTTTTATTTCTAAAGCTAATTTGTAAAGTAGCAAGTAATATCAATTGATTACCAAGTTACCAAAATAATAAGTTGATAGATGTAAATAAACAAACAATGTTTTAATAATAAAAATTATTTTATAAAATTTCTGTTATTTCATGCATAAAATGTAATTTCTTTATCTAAGATTTTACTACAATTACTGGACATTCTGGATCCTGGAAAAACCCAACAGTCTAGGACCCAACAGTCTCCCTTACAGTAGGAGAAATTATAAAAAAGTAATGATGTAAGTGTTTCCTCTTTTTTTGGCCGCGATATACAATAATTGTAGAATTACAAGCACTCAGTTAATATATACATTCGGCTAAAGAGATACTAAAGATATTCGATCATGGATGATACAGTTGCATGTTTGTGTTTTTTAAACAACATTAGACAAACCAGACAACATAAACAACAAGGGCTTGTCCAGTGTATACGAGGTCGAAGAAATTCTACGAAATTTTGATATAAACGGACACGCACGTTGTTACAGAAATAAACATCCAGAGAAATCTAATTACGCCAAACACCTGTTGGAACAAAATCACACACAATGACCTAAAGTAAATCTTTTATTTTGAGATATACAAACATAAAAACACGGTACCTTTAATAAATGAATAAATTGAGCTTAGTAATTCACTGTTACTGGTAGTGCTAGATACTTAGTTTTTTTGTAGTACTATGTATTCTATGTGGTTATCTATTTCTTGTATATAACCTTAGCAAAGTGTTTCTTTATTTTTCTTTTATATAACTTTAATCATGATTCTCAATTATCAGGCACGTAAATCTTAATAAATATTGTGAAACTCGTATTAATTTTTTCATTTTCTTATTTGATTTCATTTTTAATAGCAAGCAAAAAGGCAACTTTATCATGTGTTTAACTGTTTTGAATTTATAGTCTTAATTTTCTGAAACGAAACGAAAAATGAATCTAAATTTGAAATTGTATTTCTGACAGCACTGCAGTTCTGCTGTTACAAGAAAACAGTGAATGTAATTATTCATACTTTAAATTCAACTTTGAAATAAAAATCTGGATCTTCTACAATTTTACTAAATTATACTAAATTATTTTATTAAATAATAGTATCCTAATATATACTATAGACTTCTGCAGATCGTCATCTCAGATTTCATCTCAATTTGCAAGGAAACTTAGAATTTGGAAACATTTCTAAATTCATCATTTCTTATCTTTTCAACTACGATGGGGTAAAGAAATCTAAGATTTAATAAATGATACTTTCTGGTGCCCTCGTCTCACTCAATAGAATAGTCTTAATAACCATGCAAAATATTCCATTTTCTGTAATATCTGATTGTTGTGGCTTAAGTTAATTTTTATTTTTCTTTATTAGAATATTGCGCAACATTCTTCAAAATCCTACTACTCGCTATTTGAAACGTAGTGTTCGGATGTATTGAGACCAAGCATTTTACGCTATTTGGAAAATTAAGTATAGGAAAATAATGCATTAAAACAAATTAGTTCTACTCTAAATGTTGATTTTAGCTACGGCAAGCACAATATGTAATAAAAAAATCCCGAGTTTCGCATATAGGGGAAGTGGGGCAAAGGGAATGCATTTAGAATCTAAAGAGTAAAAATTAAACCATTGTGTAGCAAGGGTTATCTTTATTGCAACATTATCATCCGTAAATACTGAAAGAGCTTAAAATCAATTAATTTTATGTTTTAATGCTTTAAAGGTTATATGTGGGAGGCAAATGTAGGCATTTTTTATAGGTACTTTATTGTAGAGTATTATACATTTAATATTATTTCTTATTGCGAAGAAGATTCTTTAAAACTGTAATTTGGGCATAAAATCCCACATGTCTGTAGTTTTCCATTGTCGTGAAGGACACTTATCAATATGGACGCCTTGGATCTCTGTTGTTTTGGGAAAAAAGAGATAATACAGTAATTCACTTACATATTTGTGCTAATAATTAAAAATTAAAAGGTAAACAGTTTTTAAATTGAGGCAAGGATGCCCGAAGGGTGACATATTATTGTAGAAAAGAAAAGACGGTTAGAAAGCAACAAGTGAGATATAGAAGGAATAAGTAAAAATATTTTTTCAAAGTCAGTGAGTGACACAATTAATCGATTAAAAATACTCCGCATGAAGTTATCTTTGATAACATTTTTTGGGATAAAACAGTTAAATACAGTTGATCAGATTAATTCAATAAATGTTTATACAATAAAAAGTTTTTATATAAACAGGTAATGCATAATTTCATCATTAAATAATAATTTAGTAAATAAATGGTATTTCCTTTGTATTTTACCTTTATTAGATTAAGAGATATTTCCATTTTGATAACTGAAAACTTATTGTACAATTATTGTTTGTTTCTTTAGGTGGAAGTAATTTCGACGTAAAGTGGTTAATGGAATTAATCCGACAGGTAAACTTCGCAGGTTTTAAACTTTTATTTCTTAATTTCTCAACCAAGACTAAATAAATTTAGGAAATTCAAATACTATATATCTAAATGAATCTAGAATATTGAACGTTTAAGTACCCATATATTTTCATTCAAGTTTATAATAATTTAATACTAACATTCCTTCACACGTTACACAGTTTTCCATCCAATCGAGTTCTTCATTTTTTTAAGAATTTAAAGTTTTTTTTTGTTCAGCAGATGTTTGTTGAAAGGGTATCAAAGAAAATTAAATTTATTATGAATTGCCTTGAACTTACTATAAACAAATAATTAGGGTAAAAATTCATTACTATCTGAGCCTCTATTACCTGATGCTGCTACGTCGGGGATACCTACCATACAGTACAGTTGCAATAAACAAGTGGTAATGTGTCAATGCATATCCAATTTACTAAATTTCTGTATTTATCAACAAAAACAAAATGTAGCCTCACTTTGTAAATGAATTAAACTGAAATTGGTTTACTCTTAATTAGTTAATTGGTAAAGAGCTAATTCATTTCTTTTGAAAATGGTCTGTTGGATACCAATTTTATTTGGCAAATAAGTTGTTTGCATCAGCGATATCGTGAGTTCCTATTCAGTTTTTATAGAACCAACATTATCATTTATGGTGAACATAATTCACTCTGTTAGTAATTAATATAGTCAGCATGTTTACCTCATAATTTAAACAGAGTCATAGTTTCGATCCTCGAACTTTAATTTAATTTTTGATACCGTAGCAAAATTACATGCCTGCCCTTTCTTAGATAAAGAGGTAAGACTGTAACTAACGTGTCAATGTGATGTTAATATTTCCTCCGGTGTCTGAAATGTTACTGTGAAATTTCCCAAAGATATATTGGGAATAAGAAAGTTTTACATGCCCAATAAAATGTTAGTAATTAATATAGTCAGCATGTTTACCTCATAATTTAAACAGAGTCATAGTTTCGATCCTCGAACTTTAATTTAATTTTTGATACCGTAGCAAAATTACATGCCTGCCCTTTCTTAGATAAAGAGGTAAGACTGTAACTAACGTGTCAATGTGATGTTAATATTTCCTCCGGTGTCTGAAATGTTACTGTGAAATTTCCCAAAGATATATTGGGAATAAGAAAGTTTTACATGCCCAATAAAAATTCAATTTAGCTCTGAGTTAAGTGTCACTACAGCATTAAAAACATTTTCAACTTAGCTAAATCTGATAAGTGGCGCAATATTAAGGCATTTCGGGATAAAACCCCAATGCAAATGCAACTTTACAGAGATACTAGAACTTCTCTAAATAAACGCATAGCAAATGGAGAAGCTAACTTGAAAAAACAATATAAACAAGGAATACCAACAATAGTATTATCCTCAGAAAAATAGATTCGCCAACAGATTACCTAATACTTAAATATATATAGTTCTTTATTGAACAACTAACACAATATTAGTTTGCCTAAGGACACAGTAACTTACTACCAGAACTGCCGTGGACTTCGCTCTAAAGTATTGGAATTTTTTGAAAACATATCTGAACTAAATTATGATATTTTATTAATTACCGAGTCATGGCTCTGCGAATCTATAAATAACCTTGAACTGTTCCCTTCATATTACAGTGTTTTGCGAAAAGATTGAGATTTCCACACATTGGATAGAATTCGTGGGGTGGGGTTGTATTGGCTTTAGTCACAAGTATTCTTTACTCTATTACTGATGTATCCACTCTTATACATGATTTTCCTTTAATTGATATTATCTTATGTAAATGCATCATGGGATCTTTTACATCTGTAATAGGTGTTTTGTATGCATGTACCTCCTGATATCTCAACGACTGACTTAGAAATCTTTCTAGACGCCCTGTAGCCTTTTTTGATCAATCTTCCTACTTTGCTTACCGGTGACTTCAATATCCTATCTTTCCTCACCAATCCTAGTAACTGCCGCAAATCGTTTCATTTAAACCGATTTTGTGACTTTCTTCAACTCCAACAGTTCAACAACGTTTTAAATGCTGATGGAAGAATATTAGATTTGGTGAATTTAGACGCAAAGGTCTTAGTATCACAAGATGAGCATGCGCTTGTCCAGATTGATCGATATCATATCTATCAATTTCTCTACCATTAATGCACCTGAGCAGTTTCCTATAAGTGAAAATTTTCCCTACAACTTTCGGAAAGCTAATTTTCCAGGCCTTCATCGTCATCTATCCAGCATTGATGATTGGACATTTATTTATAATATTGTCAATATTGAAATGACGATGTCGATGCTTTTTATTCGGTCTTATACAATGCCTTTGAAGTTTTTGTTCCTCGATGTTCATTTAGGCATCACCGATTGCCTCCTTGGTTTAATACAGAAATCAGGCGCAATTTTCACTTAAAAGAATACTACAGGAGGAGATGGAGAGCATCATCAAATATTTATTCTTATCATGAATTTAAGAGAATTATAACGATAATAAAAACTTAGATTTCGACTGCTCATTCTATTTATCTTGCATCTGTTGAGTCTTTCTTGTAGTCTAACCCTAAACAGTTTTGGCCATTTATTCGCCAACGTCAAGGGACAACTAGAATTCCCGAAATATTAAGTGATGGTATCGTTAGTTATGCTGATCCTAAAGAAATTGTTGATGCTTTTGCACGCACCTTTTCAAGATTCTTTCTTGATAACCAAAATTTCGATCATCAACACACTGCTTCAAATACACATGTTTGATGTTGCATGAGGTTACCAAAACAGAACTACTCTCTTTGCTAGCTACATTTCCTAACAGGGGCACGATCTTATTCCGAGCTTTCTTGTTCGTGATTGCAGATTTGTATTACTACTTCCACTTATGCACATAGTTAATTTAGCTATAATTACTTCAACTTTTCCTAAAGTGTGAAAAAGAACTAGAATTGCTCCAGTACATAAAAAGGGATATTCATTTTTACTAAACAATTACCGTCCTATTGCAATAATTTTCAATTTTTTCAAGTTCTCTATAGGCAGATTCATAATCACGTAAAACCTTTTATATCCGATCTTCAGCATGGCTTTGTTTCAGGAAGATCAACAGTAACAAATCTTTCCTGCTTTACCCAGTTTGTAAGTGATAAAATTGATAGAGAACAACAAGTAGATGTCATCTACACAGATTTTAGTCGAGCTTTTGATAGTATTTCACATAACCTGCTGCTAAACAAGCTAGAAGAGTTTGGTTTTTTACTCTCTCTATCTAATAAAGTCGTATCTAGAGAACAGAATGAATTACGTAGTTTACAATGGCTTTCGTTCCTTTGAATTTAATGCCACCTCTGGAGTGCCACAGGGTTCAAATCTTGGTCCCTTATTATTTGTTCTGTTTTTAAACGATCTTTTATCCTCTTTTACATCTCATGTTCTTGCTTATGCGGATGGCGTTAAGACCTTGAACTGTATATAATCTTTCTAATGACACTATAAGTCTGCAGGCTGATATCAATAATCTTGCGAAATGGTGTGCCAAGTTTAAATTTCAATTTAAATTTATGGTGTGCCAAGTTTAAACCTAAATGTCTCCAAGTGATTTACTGTCACATAGACACTTAAAGTTTCTCCTCTAGCCGTTGATTACTACATTGAAGAAACAGCTTTACAACGTACTACTCAGATAACAGATTTAGGTGTATGAATTGATGCAAAGCTTTTATTTCAGAAGCAGATTGCTGAAATTTGTTCTTGTGCTTCTCGAAAACTCATTTATTTTTAGAACCTCTAAAATGTTTCAAGATTCAGATGTAGTTGCAACTCTCTATTTTTCTTTTGTAAGAAGCAAACTCGAATATGCTACAATTACCTGCGTTCCTAAAAAAATGCAACACCCAGATGTACTAATTAAAAATTTTTAATTTTTGGCACACATCGTCGCCTATATTGTTAATAAGCATTGATGAGTATGTGGGTGCAAAAACCCCACATATATCGAAGATTTGGCTTTTTTTTCTTTTGCCGAAGACCCATTTTCTTTTGGCCTTTTCTTTATTATCCATGACTTCATTTCCATGGTAAACATTTCATTCTGTCATCTAACGATACAAAATGCCACCAGTGAGAAGAAATGCGCGATTTCATCAGTTAACTTCCTTTGAAAGAGGGAGAATTGTGGGCATGCAAGAAGCTGGTTTGTCGTACCGTGAAATTGGAAGACGGCTTGGCAGAAATGCAGCGACAATTTTGCGGACATGCCGAATGTGGTCAAACGAACATCTAAGTGTACGTCGTCGAGGTAGTGGACGTCCCAGGTTGTCTCGTGAGCGAGAAGAACGTCTTCTTCGACGAATGGCTACAAGAGATCCATGGGCGACGTCGCGGTCAATAGGAGTGGACTGGGTGAGAGCAATAGGCCATGCAATCTCTATGAGCGCGATTTACCGACGCATTCGATCCTTCGGCCTGAGATCTTATCGTCCATACTGCCAGATTCCTCTTACTCGGGAACACAGGATTGCCAGGCTAAACTGGTGCATGGAGAGGCAACTCTGGGGACAAGAATGGCAACAAATTGTCTTTAGCGATGAATCCCGATTCTGTTTGTGGAGATCAGACGGTCGCGCAAGGGTGAGAAGACTCAGAGGCCAACGACGAAATCAGGCTTTTATTCAAGAGCGTCACACAGCCTTAACACCAGGAGTAATGATATGGGGCGAAATACGCCATGGAAGTCGGTTACCTTTAGTGTTCATTCCAGGCACTTTAAACGCCCGACGGTACATTGATTTCGTTTTAGAGCCTGTTGTTTTACCATATCTCCAAGCGCAAGACGGTGCTATTTTTCAACAAGACAACGCACGTCCTCATTCAGCACGTATCAGTACCCAGGTCTTAGAAGACAATGACGTCCATATGTTACCTTGGGCGGCCAGATCACCAGATTTATCGCCGATTTAACATGTATGGGATTCCATGGATCGAAGATTGCGTCGCCTACCTCATCCCCCCAAACACTTTGGAGGAACTTCGAGACCAGCTTCAGGTAGCTTGGGATCAGATACCTCAAGAAGAAATTGATCATTTAATTTCAAGCATGCCTCGCCGAGTAAATGAGTGTATAAGATTGCGCGGAGCTCAAACGCATTATTGACTTCTTGTGCTTTAACGACAATTGAATTTGACTTTTGTGTTAAGATTTAGTTTATTAAGTTTTCATAGTTATCTGGTGAAAGTTTCAATAAAATATTCCCCCTCCTTCTAGATGTTGCAATTTTTTAGGAAAGCAGAATATTTGCTATCCATTTTATATATCGGAACAACTCTGCGTCGAAAGAATATGAAGAAAATTTCAGAAGTATTTGTCATTTAAGAAAACTGACACTTTCCCAGCACGCGACATTAATTATGGTATCTTATTAAGTGAACATCATATTCAGACAAGACGTGAGCGTGGTAGTGCTGAGTTTCCAGCAAAGCTTATAAACAACAAAATTGATTGTTCTCAACTTCTAAGTTACGTTATCTTTCACGTACCAAGAATTACCTGCCGATCAACAAATACTTTTACTGATACAAGAGCTAGAACCAACATCAGGTTGAGGGCGCCGTTAAGTCATATGACGAGAAGTGACAATAAATTGTATAAAGATATCTTTGTTTTAATGGAATAAATAACGTTTACCTGAATAGAGCTGAATTTATATGCATTGCTACTAAATTGTTTTACATTGTTACTTACTTATATTACTTCATATATTTTATATTTACATATTACTCTTTACATTGTATTTATTTATTTGAATTACCGTTGCATACAATTATATACTACTTGTCTTGTCAGAAAACTGTCCTGTAATTGGTATCCTGTTGGACAATAAATGAATATTATTATTATTACATTATTATTTAGGTCGAAAAATAGTTTATAATAACATTTGACTATATGCGAATAATTATCTTGACGAGACTTTATTCAAAGACTAACAAACGTGTTTTTGAATGCAAGGAAGTGTCTATAAAAAATAACAAATATAATAGCCCAAGAGCTGGCGACCAAAAAGTGTAAGAGTTTTGTAAAGGCTAATATTTTAATATTAGCTTATATTTAGCGTGTAAATAAATATCCTACACAAAAGAAACTCGGATATGAGGACACTCGGCGTCAGCGCAGTTTGAAAGTTGTAACAAGAAGTAGTGTCATCTAAGTGTTTTCTAAAAGTTGAAAATTGATCACTAAGCACTTTATGTAATAAAACTGGAAAACAGTCGTCAGACAGCGTAATGATCGAACGTGTTGCATCAGTAACAATGCGGTGGTCGCATGTCTTCAAAATGAGGTCAATGTAAAGAAGTAATTTGAAAAAGCTGAGATTTGGTATAGTGTTAATTTATTGAATATAGTTTCTCAAAAAACAGTCAGACTTCATTTTGATAGAACCGAGCTGGTGAGCAGTCGCTAGAAGTAACGCAGTCGCAGTGGCCGGCCTTTGCCATGTAACATTGTGTAATAAATAACTACCATCAATAACAAATCTAGTTTCATTAGGGACAGAATCTTTACAACTCTCACTCTAACAGTACTTTTCCCTCCCTCTTTTGCTGATACTATAATTAAATATATAACACTTGCATCTGATTTGGTATAATATTCTGCATATTTTAAGATAAAAAAGCTATCTCAACTAAATCGCGACCTACGATTTTTTTCCTAAAATGCGAGCTTAAGGGTAGTTTTTTTTTGTTTTCCCTAAGGAAACAAGGGTTCCACGCATGGGGACTTTTTATATGTTATAAATAACATCAAGTACTACCTATGTACCTAAATCCAGCTTGACATCAATAATGTCCGGGTAAAAACCTATACTGGTATGCTAACAGTGAAGTGCTGCGCGCAGACACTCGATGAGTTATTCTTATCTTAAATTATAAAATTCATAACTCGTAATTTAAACAACATATTGACTTGATTACTTCACTAAAAATAATTATGAACCCTTCTGAACATATCTTCCGCGATATGTATACCAAAATTCCTATCAGAACGAGCTTTAGAAGCGGACTACTTTTTTCACTACACAAACTTTACGTTCAATAATAATTTATTTATTCTCGCATTTGTTATAAATATTTACTTCACTTTATATTTATTTTGTTTAAGATTTGAATGTAATATCTTCAATAGTTTACGAAATATTATGAGTTACAGTTAAAAAATCATCAAGATTTTATTTCATGAAAAGGGTAGTTTTTTCGTTATCCCCAAGGAAGCAAGCGTCCCACGCATGGGGACTTTTGATATGTTATAAAGGACATCAAGTACTACCTATATACCAAAATCCAGCTTTACACCTAAAATGTCCGGGTTTTTTGAAAAAAGAAGCTATAATGCCTGGGCTATATCGTCATGACTGCAAATTCAGCTGCTTGGGTGAAAGGTTCGAGTACTTCCGATACATCCGAATCGAGACGATTTTGTTGTTCAGTTTGTAAATTGATCAAAATTAAGTAATTAAGTAAAAAATCAAAACCAGAACTTTCAAATTTAACAACAAAGATTAAAACCTGCACCAGGTATTTTGCTAAAAAATACCGTAAAATCGAGTTGCATTATAAATAAATAGTAGTATTTTTTAAAATCAAGAATAATGGTCAACAAATTCCATAAGTATAAAGTGTAAAAGTTCTGCTTTAAAAAACTTTTAAGCTTAACAATTATAACACTGTTTTTGTAGTGTACCTAGCAGGGGTGGATCCAGAGAATTATTTTGGGGGTAGAAGTTTTTGGAAAAATAATTGTTCTAATAAATAATAATTAAACAAACATTATTTGTTTCTATTCTACGTTTACTTATTTCTAAAAGGAGAGGAAAATTTCAACCACCCCCACCGTGAATCCGCGCCTGTACCTAGGTATGCTAAAATTAAAATCGTAGGTGCTTCCCTAGCCTAAATTCTCACCGCACGCCACTGGAATATACATAATTATATTAACGTCTTATTGCAAGGATATGATTTTTTTGAACAAATTGGGGGACATATGAAATATATTAATGGTGAATTAATTCGCATCTGCATCGAATTCGGCATTGAGGAAAATAAAGAACGTTCCGGGGCTGCGATCTGTAGGCTGGTACATACAGTTGAATCAGTGGCAGCAAATTGGGGCAGTCTGTTCTGTTATTTATGAATTTATATAAGAAGTATCAGGTAATTCACGCCTTGTTGTTAATTTTGTTATTTCTGGATATCGATAGTGCACTTTGCAATGTAAATATTTTAGAAATTTGTTTTTTACAGTTTCTATTTTGTTCTAATATATTATATATCCCGAATTCCAAACAACTGACGCAAATTCTAATTTAGATAGTATAAATATTTTTATACTATAAAGTATAAAAACTACTTTTATACTATAAACTATTTATTTACTATAAAGAATTATATAAAAGTTGTAATGCTATTGCATTTTTAAAATCCGCTGTGCTTCCTATTAAAAACCGAAGGTTTCTAAGTGCTGCACTTACTATACTGTCAATTGCACATTCCATTTCAAGTCTGAACTAATATGTACAGCTAAATTGCGAATATTATAATTATATTCGTTAAGCTTCAAGCCAAGTCTACAGCTTCAATGGAATACTGATAGTTATAATAAGAAATTTTAGCTGTGATTGTCATATATTTACACTTTTTTTTTAAATTAAGACTTAATTTATTTACCTGATTCCTCTATAAATCTTGATGGTAATTCTTGGTACGTGAAAGCAAACGTAACTTAGAAGTTGAGAACAATCAATTTTGTTGTTTATAAGCTTTGCTGGAAACTCAGCACTACCACGCTCACGTCTTGTCTGAAAATGATGTTCACTTAATAAGATACCATAATTAATGTCGCGTGCTGGGAAAGTGTCAGTTTTCTTAAATGACAAATACTTCTGAAATTTTCTTCATATTCTTTCGACGCAGAGTTGTTCCGATATATAAAATGGATAGCAAATAATTGTAGCATATCCGAGTTTGCTTCTTACAAAAGAAAAATAGAGGGTTGCAACTACATCTGAATCTTGAAACATTTCAGAGGTTCTAAAAATAAATGAGTTTTCGAGATACACAAGAACAAATTTCAGCAATCTGCTTCTGAAATAAAAGCTTTGTATCGATTCATACACCTAAATCTGTTATCTGAGTAGTACGTTGTAAAGCTGTTTCTTCAATGTAGTAATCATCGGCTAGAGGAGAAACTTTAAGTGTCTATGTGACAGTAAATCACTTTGAGACATTTAGGTTAAATTTAAACTTAGCACACCATTTCGCAAGATTATTGATATCAGCCTGCAGACTTATAGTGTCATTAGAAAGATTATATACAGTTCAAGGTCTTAACGCCATCCGCATAAGCAACAACATGACATGTAAAAGAGGATAAAAGATCGTTTAAAAACAGAACAAATAATAAGGGACCAAGATTTGAACCCTGTGGCACTCCAGAGGTGGCATTAAATTCAAAGGAACGAAAGCCATTGTAAACTACGTAATTCATTCCGTTCTCTAGATACGACTTTATTAGATAGAGAGAGTAAAAAACCAAACTCTTCTAGCTTGTTTAGCAGCAGGTTATGTGAAATACTATCAAAAGCTCGACTAAAATCTGTGTAGATGACATCTACTTGTTGTTCTCTATCAATTTTATCACTTACAAACTGGGTAAAGCAGGAAAGATTTGTTACTGTTGATCTTCCTGAAACAAAGCCATGCTGAAAAGATCGGATATAAAAGTTCTTAATAATCACACGTGAATTTTATAAACACATGTGCGCCATCTTTTTAAGCTGAGTTCGGCCGTCCAAGTACCGACCTACTATACCGACATATATACTTCCTCACACATATATACTTAGGTACTACATAGCAGGAACCAGAAACGGTTTTACATTTAAATGGTTCTTTGTAAACCAAAAATCTGAAAATAATTTTATTCTATTATTTATCCACAATTCACGTAAACATTATTATTTATATTTATGCATAATGATGATTGAGATTACAAAGGATCAACTAATTTAGGATCAACATGGCAGCTAAAACTTTTACATAAGAAAAAGCTGAATAGACACAACCAGGACTGGAAATTATAGTTTTAAAGTCTTACCTAATTGCACAATATCGTAGAAAGATGCATCCTCTTCTATTTTAGCATATTTACTTTTATTGGCTAGTTGAATCTTAAAAATCATTGTTGTCACTTTCAAAGAGAACTAACCACATTCAAACACAAACAGTAAATAAAAGTCTCACGTCCTATCGTGATTATTCGCGTTGGAGGTGGATGTTCGGTGGATGACACTCGCGAGGGTTAAATCGGTTTTGTTGGCAATCTCATTAACACTCTTTACTGTTACAATACATTTTTTGAAAGATGACTCTTACACTAACGAGAATATCTTTACCAAATTCAAATGATTTGTACACCAAAAACATTATTTTCACCCATTTTTTAAAATTAAGATAACACTCATAAGAAAATTGATGCTGCGTGTTAATTTTGGTTGTTAATTTCATTCAGATGAGTGTAGAAATTTACACTCAGATATTTCACCACACCAAATATGTTTTTCACCACCACTGCATTTTTTACTGTGTATTAATTGATCAACATCATAGGTCGAATTGCAAATATAGACCGATTTGAAATATTCCGCAAACAATTGTGCAGTGTCTTTACTATCACTGCTAGTTTTATTCTTATAATGATATATACTATTTTGAAAATTATTACCACGCTTTTTATTTACATAATTCCAAAAATCATTTACATTCTGTTGAACATCATCTTCAATAGCTAAAATATAGTTATTATAAGCAACCCATAACATCATATCTAATCTTGGTCCGTCCGTCTTATAGTTGATTTTACTGATTTTGACCAGTAAAATCCAAATATACGGAGTGTTCCATTTAAAAATCAAAATTTGATTTTAAATGAATGATAATATAATTATTTAAATAAATGCTATATGAGTCTGTAAAAGTTCCAAATGACAGACTAATTTGGCTTGGCGGGGTTTTTCGTATATTTATTATGGGCAACCAGCAATACACCTTAAACGTCAAACTTCAGTTTATGTCAAAAAAAGTTTATTTTAACATCTAACATAATTTATTTTATTTTAGGCATAATCGACCACTATTTCATTATTACAGAATTGGAAAATAAATTGATAAAATGGTTGTTTGTATTTTTAAATTCGTAATTTCACGATTTCAGAAAAACCGTATTGTACACCTCAGCACTAAAGTTGATTTTTTATCACTCACATGGTTATACTTAAAAAAATGCAACTTTAGTGCCTTAGTATACAAATAACTATTTTTCGGAAAATTCCAAGAAAATAGTGCATGCAATACGTGCAAAATGAGTGTTTTTTGTGCAACTCGGCAAACGTCGCCTTCGTTACGCAACTTGTAAAAATAAATATTTCTCGTCAACCACTCCATTTTGTTCTGTGATAAAGGATAAATATTTTGCAAAATATTATGTTACAAACTTTGAACTGTACGGTTTTTCATTATATTTAGTTATGGGGGCCCGGAAATACGACAGTTTCAGACACTTTATTGCTTTTTGTTCTGAAACGCTTAAAAATTATAAAAATTATTTTATTAAAATATTTTGAGGTAAATACCAAGTCAAAAATGGGTACTCTTAGTAGCAACTGATAATATGTTGCTAAGCTAATTACAGTCAGGAAAATATTTTTTAGACTAGTCGTGTAAAGTAATTCACGATCCTTAAATGCATTGAACGTGTTCGTTTTCCGACAGTTTCAGAAAATAAGTTTTTTTAGTTTAGTTATTTTTAAAAAATAAATTTATTTTCTGCTAGAAATTGAAGTACGGATCAAAAATATAATTTCGAATTTTTCATAATGTCTTAGATAGTCTTTGGAAACGTAGTATTTCCTTAAAGACGTGACAATTTTGGCAATATTGTAAACATTACAACAAATATAAATTTATATGAGCAATGAAGATGAAGTTATGATTGCTTAATCACAGTTTTCTAAACTAAATAATAAACAGGCTTTCATACAATACAGTAATGCTAAGTAGCGTTAGGTAATTCTTCAACGGTATTTTTTTTCGCCAATATCCTAATTTCTGATGATTTAATATTTCCATGAATCATTACTAATATTCTTTTTTTTAATTATGTAAAGTAGTTTTTAGTTACATATATAATGCCAAACTTGAGCACTCGTATAATGGGTCATATAGGATAATTGACTAAATCGGCCAATTGGTCAAAATGACAAGTGATGAAATAGCATAATTAGAAGAAATAGAACAATTATTCAAAAGAAATATTGCTGAAATTGGAAAGTTAATTAAAAAAACTAAATATAAAAATGAAATAAAATATTAGATAAAATAACATATTAAAATAAACACAACTAAAAGTATGGGATTTTAAAAGGACCGATTTATATAAATTCAAATAAAGATTATTTTAGAGTATATTTATCTATACAGAGTAGGGTGGCCGTTATTTTGCAAAAGTTAAACTTTTTTAGGTAATAACGATAGTATTACAATTAATTAGTAGTATTATCTAAGTAGATGTTCAAAATAAAATCCACCAACTTTCGATACATTTCTTACAACGCCGAATCAGTGAATCGATCGCGCTGGATATTTGCAGTGAACTTTACACCACATATCATTACAAGCTACTTCAATTCGTAAAATTAATAATTTTAATCACGAGTTATGTTAGCTATGTTACATGTAGATAACAGAAGGTCTCTTCATTTACGATCTATTAATTATAACATTCACTTATCATTAATATTGTTTTTTTAAATTCTTCTATTAAAACTTCAAATCCCTGTATCTTGAAAATAGTACCTTTTCGGATCTATGTTTATATATGTAAACTGTTTTCTTCAGTTTGGTCTACTGACATATTCTACTGAATACGTTGGTGAAGTTTTCCGGAAAAAATTAATTACTAAGATATTTAACTATATATATAGAGTGTAACAAAAATGGTGAGCTGACTATCTACAAGCGGCTTTCTACGACTAAAAATAAGGAAAAAAGTTTAGATAAATATATGTCCTAAAACAGTTCGTTACTAAGTTATAGTTACTTGAGGATTTCAATTTTTATTAAAAAAGAAATAACAGAAAATGGAGTTGTTTAATTGAAATTATAATACATGCTCAAAATGACTTCCACGGGCAGCAAACACACTGCTGAGTTCGTCTGATCGTGGACTGCCTCACACGCTCAAAAATTTCTGGGTGTTGCGAATATACTGGCATCCGCCTTCCAATCACTGTCGAAGATCCTCAATGTCTTGAACTGGAGTAGAATACAGCATAGATTTTAGATATACCCATACGGAAAAATCGATAGGATTTAGATCGGAAAACCGTGCAGGCCACGCTACAGGTCCACCACAAATCCATCTTCCAGTATACCTGCGTTTAAAAACTCGCGTTCTGCGTGACTGAAATGGGCCGGTGCACCGTCATGCATGAACCACATGCGTTGTCTCACACTAGACTGAGAGAGACACTTGCTGAGAGCAAAATTGGTAAGTGATTTTTTAAAAAATACCGATAATTCTGGCCAGAAAGTCGTCCGGGTAGTACAAAAAGACCAATCAAGAAGTCGTTGATAATTCCTACCCACACATTTAATGAAAACTGCTGTTAATGCCTGGACAAAATAATGGCATGAGGGTTTCATATTGCTACTGATGTAAGTTGTGAAAATTGACGAGACCATCTCTCGTAAAGCCAGTTTCATCAGTAAAGAACACAGAAGGCAAAAAGAGAAGATCGACGGCGCATGCTCCTAACGACCATGCACAATATATCTCGTGGTGGAAAGTCATTCTCACTAAGTCTCTGAACTCTTTGCACGTAGTATGGATATAGCTGATTGGTTCTTAAAATCCGCCACGCAGTCATATGATCGGCACATGACGACAAGCCTTTCGAATGTTTTCTCGTTTGGTAAAGGTTGGTCTACCTAAAGTCTTCTCGCTTCCGCCCTATTACAATGTGCCACACCGTATATTAAATGCAAGTAGGACATCTCTTCGAAAGAATAATCTGCCATTTTTGTACAATTAATTAGAAAACAATACTAATGACTTAAACGACTTAATCAACTGTCTCAACTAAAAACAAGTTATCTACTTGATAATGGTGAAAAGCTTAAATATGTGTAACCGGTGAATTTTTTGTAAATTCTCTGCTGAAAATCAGTAACGAACCATTTTAGGACATATGTTTATATAAACTTTTTACCTTATTTTTAGTCGTAGAAGCCACCTGTGTATAGTCAGTTCACCATTTTTGTTACACCTTTTATACCAGAATTTATTAATCGAGTTTTAACTAAAAATAGCTATTTAATAATTAATGTGCGCCAATAAGTTGGAAAAAGTGTAGTAATAGAATATTTCTAAATGAAGAACACACCATATAGCTTTTAAGCATTCTAGCTGACAAAATGCTTTTAGTATGACCTGTCTATGAAGATTTGCTATTACCCGAGAATTGGTATTTTAAATCTCTCTACGTAAGCTAAGAATGCTAAGATCATCATAAGTATAAAGAAATATGCATTCCTCTCGGAAAGGAAGTAAAACTGTAGGTCCCGTGTTAATGCGATGTTTGGCATGATAAAAATCTCTACTGGGGGTGGAATTCTCCCAGATTCGGCTAAATTCTAGTAGGGTCGGCTAAATGATCATAGCAATCGGTACCATAAGGTACGAAGGATGCTCCGCCATCCTGATTCCTCGCCCAAAAATAAATAAATAATAAATAAATAAATTTCTCAGCAAGCAACTACTAGAGAATACTGATTCTTTAATAGGACAATTAAGGTTTTAGGAACTTTTTTATTCACTATATAGAGAAAAAGATATTGGTCAGTATGGCAAAACATTGGCATTGTATGCAAATATATATGTTTTTGTAAAAGACATATACTAAATGTTCGTGAGTTTTTGCCATTTATAACGTAATTTGTGAAACCTCAAAAACTTCTTTATATTACTTCTTAGTCTCACAACATATTACGCTCAAGAGGAGCAGAAACGGGGAATATAAAAATCGAGCATTCCAGGGGGTAGTTTATCTTCACTGAGAATCATACCTGGGATCTACATAATCAGTCTAACAGCCTACCAATTTTTTTATATGGCGTTGTGCCGTTTGGAAGACAGACTCAAAATGATATAAAGCTCGAAATAAAACACATATAAAATTATTTTTAAAATTGATACATTAAGAAAGTCAGATAAAACAAATTGTACATGCGGATAGTTTGTTGTATATTTTGAAAGTTCCTGCATTACCTACTTTTTATCCGTTAGATTGTTACTATGCCAAATCTTACCTGAATCCTTTTTACATTAGGATTCGTTTTTGAAGTGCTTTGACAGTTTTAGAACTTAACTGGACACATTTTGAAAGCACAATAGTAAAGTTACGTTTACCGCTAATAATGAGTGTAGTAGAACATCTACATACGTTCAATTCGACAATTAATTAGTTTACTTCTGATTTGAGAGATGTGAAGTCTAGGGAAATAGGCGGCCATAAGCCACACAATATGAAATCTGGACAATTTCTATCATACCAGCTTTGAATAAGTTTCGCTGAATACTCAGGAGCAGAATATTGTTGAAATATAATATATGAGGTCTCCACATTGTGGAGAAAGTCCGAAGCTGGACTATCTAATATAGTCTTCTCCTATGCCGGGAGAAGGGCCCCGACGAGTGAATACGTTTATAACTCCGGTACTAGCCTGGAGAGCTAGTATAGGTTTGTATAGGTATACCACGCTACATACGCACCAGTGCGTACTGGAAGCTTCTACAATAGCGTCGGTGCGCTAATTGAGCATATCACAATTCGTGTCTCCCGAAATGGAGGCCGTGGTGATTATTTCATAAGGTACGCCACGTTAAAATAGCGTATTCGAGTTTGTTGATACAGACTCAGCAGTGATAGTTACAACTATATTTAAAAATCCAATTTCTCTCTGGATACAAGGCATTGGCTCCAGTAATTATATTATTGTATAATATTTCATCCACACAGTTGGTTTAAGTTCTACTGCCTTTTTCACAAAAACTAGCGGTAATGCGATATTAAAGACCATAACTGTAGTTTTATTTTGAAACATGACAACATTTCTTTTGTTTAACGGGATGTCTTGGATTGTGACGGCATATAATCAATCATTTGCGGATTGAAGAATTATGTTCTTCACCTCTTCCGATCCTTCCAGATTATTTTCATTACTTGACGAGACACTCCAAACATTTTAGCCAACTTTATGCACGATCTAAGCGCGCGTGGACGATCAGTCTTGGTTTAATTAGACGATGGTCTAATTAATAAAAATAAATTCTAAAAATAAAGGTACAATATAACTTTCATACAAAACTTTTTTAATCTACAATAATAACAAAAATAAATGAGTGGCCAAATATAATGAATAGCCCTGTACGCTCTACAGCTTATCTCAAAAATGTGCACATTCTCCAAATGCACACTTTTACTGTAATCTAGCGATTATTAAAAATATATAAACCAGAAGCTTAGGGTCCGCTTGAAGAAGTAGTCTTATAAAATAGTGAATGGAACTGATGAATCCGCGCTGTAAATTGTATAACAAACAGTTTCATTGTTAAATATCGCGTGGTTTTTCAGAAGCCGATTTATTCATTACCATTTTCTTTTTGGTCAGACCTCCATCTAGAAAAGTTGCGAAAGACTTTTGAATGACTAAACAATATTTAATGGACAATAAGAACACTCATCAAAAGCTGAACTGTAATCGAAAATTACGTTTTAGGCGTAACTATAGTCATGCCCAGATTATTGTGGGAGGTATCTTATATTGACCTGAATTGTTCCCATGAACGTGACTAAAAGAGTCTATTTTGCTATTTAATCTGAATTAACGACATTCTATTGATTTATTTTTTAATTAAAGATGTAGTTTGTTTTTTTAACTTCTTTCGGTAGTTGAGTCTTTCTTCTTAATCGTTTGGTCACGAGTGAAAAAATCACATTGAACATGCGCTTTTAACAATGCATTAACATTTTAAAGTAGAGTTTTGCGATACTTTTACAGCTTTAACTAAAATATATTATTATATAAGTTGACAAACAAATGGAAAATTATTTTTTCCTATAATAACAATGTAGTTGATACGTAAATATTTATTTATTTTCGAAAGCCATATTCGCTTTTCACCAAAGCCATATGCAAACTGCTCAGTTGAGCTGAGCAGTTGGCGCGCTGTTAATTCTCTTATCTTATCTAAATGGAGCACTTTTTAAATCTTAAACAATGTCTATTGTTAAAGTGTTGGCAATGCAGAAGTGCTTGATTGAAATTAAACAATCTTTCTTTACATAGTACAGCTTTTTTTTTACAATACAGTTTAAATTAGTTTCATTATTTGAAGG
Organism: Agrypnus murinus; assembly: GCA_929113105.1. Lineage (NCBI taxonomy): Eukaryota > Metazoa > Arthropoda > Insecta > Coleoptera > Elateridae > Agrypnus > Agrypnus murinus. The sequence goes on from OV816024.1 coordinate 77,244,936, forward strand.
ACAAAAGAATATCAATTTCTAACCAAGTTAGACTAAAAACAGTTTACGCCTTCACTAACGTCCAATTTGTTTTTCAGTATGAATTAATTTTCTTTCATCACCGATTGTATTTTTATGACCTTCTTCACGCACACGGTGAATTATCGTAAATTTTAAAAACAAATGTATCAACTTTGATAAATATGTAATTACAAGAATATTATGTTCTCTTATGAATAATGTTTAATTGTATTAGTAAGTATATGAGGAACATAAAATTTATTACAGTAAAATGTTCTTAATCACTGTGAAATCTTAAAATTGTTTCAAAAACAATAATTTTATATGCTTTAATTGTTGATTTTCAGGTGTCTGTGATACGTTATGGGAGAATACTGTTTGCCGCTTGCATCTAGTAGATAAGAATAAATGCCAACTGTGAAAACAAAAAAGTACTAGCATTTAGATTTTATTCGGAACAATTACTAACAATCAATTACAACTGATAATCAGTAACTATTCAACAAAAGTAATATGCACAAAAATAGATTTTTATTGTTGTGCATAGGCATGTAGTACTTCAAATAATGAACAAAAAATGTTTGATCATATTTATCTAGTTATTATTGAAAAATATTTCTCTTTTTTATATTTGAAAAAGTTTGCCCTTGAATTGCATTATACCACAGCATTATGAACACCTATATGCAGTAGTCCGAAAGGAAAAACTGTTTGTGAATTTTGATGATCTGTTTAAAGAATTCTTGAAAAATATTCAACACTTATATCCTGAGTACTAGAAATGTTATCTATTAAATCATGCAACGAAGAAATGCAGTATTAAACTGCATCAAGCCAGGAAAGACATTTTTCAAGTGTGTTATGTACAAATATTTTCTCTCTTAAAATAGTTAAAAATAGGAAATAATTAAGCAAAATAGTTAAAAAGCACTTGTTTGCAGTACTGATCAATATATAAATACTTACTGTACTCCATCAAAAAATTCCTTAAGGGGTAAAGTGATTCCATGACAAACCTGGGGTCTGTGTATTATATCCAGAACCTGTGCAATTTTTGTGTCTGCAGAATTCAAAATTGCCCTTTTATTCCAAGAGTGAAGATTATTTAGACTTGCTTACGCTCGGGAGATAAAAGCACGAGGCGATATGAAACGACTCACTCACTTTAGTGCCTTGGCATGTAATATACTATTTCCACTTTTTTTGGGAAATTAACTTCAGGAAAAAATACTTTTTCTACTTTTTTCAGATATTTGCAAAAAATAGTGTAGGTATGTAGCCTGAAATTACTTGTTGCCGAACTTCTACGATTAGTAAAAACATTTACTTTTTGCAACTTCTTGTATAAATAATTTTGTGATCTTTTTTTTTTTGGTATGATCAGATTTAGTTTTGTCTACCTATATACATGTACCTTCTCTCAAAGTTAGTTAAAGAGCACAATTTTAAATAAATATTATTGAGACGCAGCTGCATAACTGTAAAATATCGAAAGACGATCAACTGTTTTTTTATGGTCATACCTCATATGCGACAATGAATGGTTTATTTATCACAAGGATAATTAAATAAAAATAATAAGCTACAAAGAAAAAACATATTGATAAAAATAACATATTAAAACTAGTAGCAATTAGACAAATCAAAAGAATCACAAATCTGAACTATAATATCTGATAATCTTTAATTTTTTTTAATTGAGATATAAAAACAGCAAGATAGGTGTGCATTTTAGCTCCTGAGGAAGAAAATTAAATTCAGACAAACTTTTAAGAAACTTTTCATAGAACTAGCTTTATTGGTTGTTTTAATACCGACATTTAAGGTGGTAGAAGTTCTCGTTATTAAATTATGAACATAATCTACAGGTAGCAACAGTAATCAGGTAATAAACTGCTAATAATTTTATAAATAAATATTATTGTTTGGAAGTACAGCAACCTTTTTATGTTGAACCAATTTAAAGTATTAAATATGTAAGTTATACTTATATGTCTATTGCGTGTCTATATTACCTTCATAGACTTATTTTGAAGTATTTGCAACCAACCAATCGGTTTAAGTTTGAGCAACATGTATACATCAAAGTAGAGCAATAGAAAAAAATGTGGTAAGATTAATGTATTAAAAATTGTAAGTTTACTGTATTTAGATAAAAACGAAGACATTCACCTTAAAAACCAATTTTTTTGATCTTTTTGAAAATATTATTAGTGGTTTTATTAAATTCTAGCTCGCTATCAATGACAAACTCTAAGTATTTTATTTCCCGTACCATATCAACCATCACGCCATTTAATACAATATTCATACCTAATGTACAATATAAATAAGAATGCCCCCATAATACTTCCTTGAGGCACACAAAAGTTGTTAATATCAGAATTAGATGTCATATTATTCACTTTAGTTTTTTGGAAATGGTTAGATAAATAGCTTTCAATCCACCGTAATACAACACCAGAAAAGCCATGTTTTCCTAATTTTAGAATAAGAATCTTCCTATCGATAGTCTATAAGGCTGTATACCAGTTGCATCTAAAATTTGTTTTATATTTGAAATTACTAATTGTAAAGCTGATTCACAAACGTGAAAATTTCTAAAACCTAACTGATAAGAACATAATATACTATCTATATATTTAAAACACAAAAGGCTTATTTTGGTTCCAGTTCGTTTGAGAGTTCCACCAGACCGATTTATGTCATTCTCATTTTTATATTGAAGCTTTCGCTGCGTAGATTAGTTAACAATATTTAATTTTTATATATTTTTAATGTTTATATTTTTCATTTAAATAAATATAAAATGTTTAATTTGAGACGCGTGAATCGGACATTCACTCGGGGCGCCCTCTCACTTTCTACGGTGGTAAGTTTTAAGAACTATTTACGATTACTAATCTAGGTATTAGTCAACACTACTTACTTTTTATTTGATTTAACTTTTATATTTTTAAAACAGTCCTTTTTTAGTCCGTCAAGTTTTAGTTTTGTGATTTTTTTATTATTTAAATTTTTAAGCAATATTTGTACTTGATGCATTTCAATATTCCCAAGGCCGATTGCTTCGTCACGTTTTGGTACTAAACATCCTTCCTATACCTGCTTACTATGCCATCAGCAGTTCTCAGTCGAGTTTCACAGCATTTGATGTGGAGCATTTTCACAAAATTTGATATTTCTGCCTGTCTCTGTGCGTTCGTCTTTTCGAAATTTTTAAATTTTGCAGATTGGAATATTTGATAAAAAAGTAGAATAGGAATGTGTAAGAACTAGTTTTTTTCTCTTAGAAAGGATGGACAAAATAACCGACAAAGTTTCGAAAGCTGGTATATTAAGCATACATATATGATATATGAATTCAATGCAGAACTTTGTGATAAGAATAAGTCATGGGGGATGAGTCCGAGTGGGAAATAAGTTGAGGGGAGTAATCCGGGAGAGGAGGGGTAAGTTGAGGAAGAGATAAGTCGCAGGGGCAAGACGGATAAGTCGTGATTGATGGTGGACGGGTAAGGGGGTATTTGTTAAACAACGCGTTCAAAAGTTCATCTGAGAATGGTAAGCTTGGTATTTGCAACTGTTTTTGTTCGATTGCGTTTATTTAATAAATGTTACTATTAAATAATCACTCTTTGAAACCCGAAGGGTTGCAATCACACAACGAACTTTGTTAAGAAAACCCTTCAATAGATAAGTCTTCTGATCGTCATGTCTTGACGAGGTTTCCCTAGTTTACATTTAATTATTTTGTTATACACAGCTATTTCAAGCAGCTTTTCACAGAATGGTAACATGTTTATTAATCTTGGACTTTTGGTACAGGAATGATAGTTAAAATCTTAAAGCAACCGGGTACAACTCCTTTTTCTAAACCTAAATTAATTATATTAAGTAATCGATCACCAATAATGTTAAATAAATTGTTTATAACATCCAGACCTAGCAGTAGACCATTAGTACTAGTCTTTTTTGTTTGGTTTTGTATTATGTCATGTAAAGCTCGCAAATTTAAAGGAACAAATTCAGACATTACTAAATTAGTAGCAGGAACAGTTTAAAGTACTTCCTCAACATTGATATTTTCTAAACCTCTACTTATTGTAATGTCTTGAATACTGCTTATAAAGTACAGATTCAGTATATCTGGAAGATTATTGCTGTATGTTATACCCACACAATTTACACTATCCAGGTTACTCTTAGAGTTGTTAGGGTGTTAGGGTTAGTTGTTTTACATGCATCCACATCACTTTTGGGTTTGCTTTATTTGCATAGATGTTCTCCACATAAAATTTTTGTTTAGTCTTGTTTATAATTATAGCAGTTCTATTTTTCAGTTGTTTGTATTGATTCTAATCTTCGTTCCCTCGAGTTGACATAAATGTTTATAAGACCTATTTTTTTTCTTTAAATGCAACTCTACAACAATTACTAAACCATTACCTACTTGCCATTATAATTTATATTTATAGTATTTGAAGGTGCAATAAAGTCAATGAAAGATTATAATATTTCCAGTAAAAGATTCCGTCACAAAATTTACATCAGTAGAGAAATACCTCCAATCCTTTTCCATTAACATATTCGCTAAGTCATCATAGTTTATTTTTGGACGAACTTGCTTGGTTTGAACCATATTTTTGAATGTATTAAGAATTACAGTATGTACAGTACCATGATCAGATATTATGTAATTTTTCTCAACGAACGTTCTCATAGTATAGTCATTTCATAGGTCTAAATCAATCATTGAACTTGAATCCTTAGTAATTCTGGTAAATTCAGTTACTAATTGCTTCATGCCGTTGTTTTCTATAATTTCCCTAATTTTATTTTTATTATAAGAATATTTATCATATTGAATATTTAAATAACCTGTAATGATCATACTGTTGCAACCATTCAGTTCAACAAATTCTTCAAGTCAAGTTAAAAAATTAAAAAAAAAACTGACATCTGATTAGAATTTATTTGTACTGATAAAATCCAAACATTTATATTAACAATAAAAGTTTGTATATTTGACATTTTCAAAAAATATTTTGTAAAAATTAACAATCCACCAGTATGTATACTACTTGAATTACAACGAGCCATGTTACATCCTTCAATTTGGAGATCGAAGTCAGAGAATTCTTCAGTAACGCATGTTTCAATTAAGCTCGATATCAAAAGATTAAAGATTATAAATGTTAATGCAATCACAAACTTGATCTTAGTATTTGGAGAAACCCCACACGTCCATGCAAGATACAAAAAGCTCATTATCTCTCAGTAATTGCTATTGACTATTAAAATTACCATAACCTATCATTTTTTATAATGACTGAACAATTGTTAAATAGCACTTACAGTTTCTATCAAATGCAGTGTGGTCAATATCCAAATTCATATTCAACTGGTTGTTGTTGAGGGCAGTTGATGCATTTTATTTTGCTGAATAATCTTTTCAATCAAAACGTCTTCGTTCCCACTGTTGAGTTTCTCTTCTGTATACCAGTTATAATTAATTTAGGAAAGACCTTCTTTGGGTCGTGCACTTTGCACATCGTTTCCTATTTTTAACTCTATATTACTTTTCACTGTTTTTAGCTTCCGGATTTGAACACTTGACAACATCTCCTTTTCTCATACTTTTTCCTATGTCCAATCCAGTCTGTAAGTCGGTAGGGTTATGTTGCTATTAAACTCTTTTTTTTAACCATATTGATTTCTTTATCATTTTTCGGTTTTATAATTAAGACATTATCTATTTTTTACACTGCTCATTAATTATTTTATAAAAGTTATCTAATTTAGTGCTGACTTTATTTAATAACTCCATAACCTGAATCCTGAACCCATTCACCGCCACTGAAATCGAACAGGTAGTACGAGTAGAACTATAGATTTATCTGCTGATTTCAAATCTGTTTTCGGTTTTTCTCTAGCACGCAAGGTTTTTTTTATACGACACCAAAAAAATGTTCCTGCAGCAAACAAATTGTTTCGCTCAGATGGATCCTAAACTCTCGAAAAGATCTTTTGGAAGTGTTAAATCTATAACATTTATGTCCGATTTCACAAAGCTTGAATAACTTCTGATTAACTTAATTGTTATTAAATTCGAAATTCAGAGATTTCATTGGCTGAGGTTTAACAGACCTTAAATTTTATCCAATTATATTTCTAGATTTGAAATTTAATCACGATTAAGTTAATCAGAGTTTAATCAACCTTTGTGAAACCGCCCATTAGTCATTTAGTTCGCCTTTAGAAAATAACTGCAGTTTAGAGTTTCTTGAAAATGATGGTTTAAAAATACCAATTTCTGCATCTATTGAAGATTCGGTATCAACACTAGACTGCATGACATGCATAGACTGCTGACACTAGATATGCTTTACGTGGAACTGGTACAGATATATCCACATCGTGTGGAACTGGTTTCATTGCTGACTGAAGATTGAGATACCAGTCGTCGATTGGTCTGATTTCTTGGTACTCTCCAGATTACTGGTATTCCAAAAGGCAAACTTTTCTTGTTCCTTCAAACCAATGCCTTATAAGTGTGTCCAAAGTTTATCAATATTTCTGTTCTGAAAGTTTTGGAAATGAAAGAAATATTTAATTTGATTTGAGCAACAAAAATTGTCACAATATTGGTTTACAAAAAAAAATGTACGTGATGGAAACAAAAATGGGTTTGTTTTACTAAATATACGTCCCAACCAAGCTAAGAAAATCAAAATAGTTTAATCACAAATTTCTGGCAGGCCTGTATATTCTTTTCTATATGGATTTGCATTCAAAATATAATTTAATGTAAAACATTAATTAAACAAAACAAATTAACCTTTATCTAAAAGTTATAACTTTATACATTTCAAATAATTAGAAATATTGCATGTGCTGACATCTATGGCATTTTAATAGAACCACTGAAAATGCGAAATCATTTACTAGGGTCATTTCCGTACAGTTTAAGGGATTGTGAGCAATGAGTCATTTTCATGGTTATAGACTGTGTAAGATGTGTTATTTTCTATAGTTGTAGATAAAACAAAATGATTCATAATCTAAATGATGCTTTGAATATTGATGTTGTTGCCATGCGAATTGCTGATCTTCATTAATAGTATTCAAAAAATATCCATAGTTACTTTGTATGTTTGCTAAACATCTAATGCATATATGTAGGACTTCTCGGCTTGCTGATAGTCGTTCTCGGTAGCTCAGTTGGTAGAGATACCACCTAGATAGTGGAGGGTCCTAGTTTCGAGTCCCAGCCGAGACGAGAAATCTTTCTATATGAATTTGCATTCAAAAATATAATTTAATGTAAATCATTAATCAACTTAATAAAAATTAACTTCATATAAAATATTCATGTTGTAGATAAATACATTTATTTCATAATCAGTTCTTTGATAGTGGAATTCTTCTGCTTTTACCTTTAGCTCTAAATGCTTGCCTATTCGCACGAAGCTCTATTGCGTCGACCGTACACCTTTTTTACCCGCCTGTGCAAGATATGAACTGTTTCATGTTTCACTCTTCGACAAAGTTCCCATGCCAATAATTCTTATTTGTCGCGTGTCCACTGCGGTCCTGAGCAGGGTTCCTCTGTGGGGCCCCCTGACTTGTGGGGCCTAAAGCGGCCGTTTCGAACGCTTGTGCCTAAATCGCGCAATGCGCTGGTGGCTTTAATTTAAATACGTTAATGCACTTCACATGAGCTATGTTCCAGTATACCATCTAATTATGTTCCTATGTTCTATACATTTAGAATAAAGATTACATCAAAACTATTTGTAAATACGGATTATTGTTTGTCGGAAACTAACACTAATCTAATCTCAGGTATTCAAGATATTTTAGGTATCTAAGTTTTCTAAGCAGGGGTTTTCTTAAAGGTTTTCATTCACGTAAACATCTGTTTCGTATTTCATTAAGTGTAGGTACGTTCGAATTATAGGTAATGTTCTTTTTAGTTGACTATGCCTCTGAATCTCTGACGTCAAGTATACGAGCCCATGCACTGAATAGTTTGGACCAAGAAATAGTTCGGCCAGAACACTTCGGAACATTGATTATGAAATTTTCTTGTGGCCCACGATAATGCTGTTTCTTGTTACAGTGAAGTACTGCCATTGAGCCTGCTACATGCCAACTTTAATGAAATTATATTAGGAGGTTCTCTCGCACCATCCCTTCGAAATTCTTAGGAACCGTGTTAATCTGCGAACGCGACTAGAAGTAGTGCGAGGGAACCCAACAATAAAATTTAAACTTGGCAGGGAGTACGTGCAGGGGGCATTACTTCACTCTAACAACTAGAAACAGTCATCTAGTGAACGAAAAAATTTTTTTGGGGAGGGAATAGTTGCGCAGTGTTCTTTCATTTCATTCGAGTTCTTTTATAATAAGTGTAGTATACACGATCGCTGATGTGGTTTCGTAGCTCAGTTGGTAGAAGCGAGATGGTAGTTAACTTCGTTGCCGCCGCAAGTTCGCAAAATTAACAATAATAATTTTCTCTACAAAAATGTTTAATTTTTGAAAACTTTTAATAAATGTCTTCAAAACTAATGAATTCTGAGTGGAATGTTCTGGCCATAATTGAATGCGACCATCTCGTGTCCATCGCCTATATATTTGTTTGTGGACATAACATTGATAGCGACAAGTAGCTGTGGTGCCATCTATATTTGTCGTATACGTATGGCTTCGCCTACTGACGAGTCTAGGTGTAGACGAGGCAATATTGTCTAGAGGTAATTATGTTTGAAATTTTTAGAACTTTATACCCAAGAATTTTACATTTTATGTATTTTTATTAAACCTTTAAAAGGTTCAAAGCCAAGTTCATAGATTCAACTCCACGAACGGATATATATCCCCCAGAATCTTACATATTATGTATTGTTATTATAATTAACTTTTTAGTTTAAAGATGTTTTTTATCTTAAAGAAAAAATATTGAATTTAAAAGATTAAAGATGTTTTTTAAGCGCAATATTCTAAGTCTCTCTTCGGTCATTAACGAAGTGTTTCAATAGTTAAAAGTAGTTAAATGAATTTCTAGTGAGGAAAATCTGAAAACAGATTATCTAATGCGCAGAAGCAGGTCAAAAATGTAAGTCAGCGTGAACGAACAGGGTTTGTATTCTAACGTTATTTGCTTTGTTTCAGTGATATAGTGAACGAGCCCAGGGTTTTTAGAAAGAGAAGTTTTTCACCTTTTTGCTTTAGTCCTTTCTAATGTTCCTTTACCTTACTTAGTGTTGTTTTGAAGCAGTGGCTGAAAAATCCCACTTTAGTTTTAAGCAGTGGTTGAGGATATCGTCCATAACATCTGAAGGCGTTCATTGCAAGATAACCGAACGTCACCGCAGGCTCGCGCAAAAGAGAAACAAAGATTTATAGACTAGGGAATAAGGCCGGTTCTTCCAACCTTGACCAAGCAAATTCACCAATTCAGAAACAAGACTAGGGAAATTCAGTGAAAATCAAGTGAGGAACAAGATCCCTCAGCTCATCCCACACGATGATCTCGCAACTCCAATACAAGTTAAACAGAAGACTGATCCCACAACTGCACTGTTAAATTAAACGGAAATGCTAGATGCAATTTTTTTTAATGTGGTGTGCAGGGTTTCAGCCGCATCAATATTTTATGGCATTACCAAACTTGGTCTAATAGGGTGTAATCAACAAGAAGGACTGTAAATTAAGCTTAAAGTTCAATGTAATATTGTATAAAAACATAACGTTTAGTGGTTTTAAAGGAATAAGAGGGAACCATAACTGCTATTGTTTTCATATATGTATTGTCCTCTACCCTCAAAGATTTTTAATGTAGAAAATCTGAGGTCTAAAACAATTATTCCTGTTTTTTATAAGACCCCAAGGATGGTGATCTATTAAATTTTATAGATATTCACGTCTCAATATGTCCAATCGAGGAAGTTCCAAAAAATTAAAATCTTCACTACATATAGTCTTATACTATAAGTATATTAGCTATGCTAGGCAAGAAAGTCGAGTTTGGGAAATTATAGTGCAAACGTTGTGTAATGATAATTGTATGTCATAAAACACGCTAACTTTAACGTTCAGGGAGATGAATGTGCCTACATAAAAAAAGTTAAGAAAGAGCAAGAAGCACACAATGCATAATCTCGTATTTTAGTTTTTAACATACAGGGAGATCGATAACTATAAGATTAAGAGGTTTCGTAGCATGTCATGTGTTGCCATCTTCTTTTGTAGGTTGTAAATTTTGTAAACTCAGAGATTTATGGCTTGACATATTTTTGATGTTGACCAATAACATACATATGTTTCAAATTTATAATTTTCAATTTTCTTTTTCATTATCTGACTAGCACTTTCCTTTTTCTTCCTTTAACTTTTTTATTGATCGGAGATATTCATCAGGTAAACGATTGAAACTTTCATTATTTTCATACACACGTTCAGCTTTATAGAAAATAATTATTTAATCTCGCATAAAACTCATTTGGGGTCTATAAGAAATAAATTGGCATAACGTGTAGAGATAGAGCTAAGAATATGTTATATAATTCGATAATCCTACCAATGTTTTATTGTTGTGGTACAATACTTTATTTAAGTAACAACAGTGAAATAGATAGACGACAGAGGTTGCAAAATAGAGGAGAGAGACGTGAGAATGATATTAAATTATAATAGGTATACCGGAAAATAAGTGATAAGTTGAAGTGCTTGGGTTGGATGAACATTAGAAAACTGTTAGAATATCAGACTATGATCTTTGTATATAAAATAAGTATTGGCAGTATGCCATCTTACTTTGATAGATATATAATATATTGCAGAGACTTACATGGATATAATACACATAGAAAACATTTGTAGATTAAAACTGTAAATAAAACAGTGGGTTATAATTTAGTGTTTATTTAAGGGATTCTCAAAGTACAATGAAGTTCAAGAAAATAATATTAAAAAAATGTAAATAATTAGAGTATTTAAAAGAAGTATCTAAAAACGTGGTATTTAGATATGTAATTTATATATAGAGATTTTTTTTGTTTTGAGCTGATGGAAAGCTGATTTCTATATTTCTGTTTTTCTTTCATGCTGATGTTTAATATATTAAAAATTTGAAATTGTAAACATGTAGCAATAAGCTAAATATAATAATTATTATTGCTATCTCCTGTATAATAATAGCCAGTTCCGATGTCCGGTGTCCGATGTCCACCGAAACATATCTCGAAAACTAGAAGACTTAGGAAGCTGAAATTTTACAGGCAAGTGGGCCCTGCCCCAAAGTGGTGCACAGTATATTTTTAATCCTAAAAAACCTAAGGAGCGTCGCAGGGAGAGGCATTTCTTTAAAAATCATTATGGCTGTATATCTCTGGAATGGCGTAAGTTACAAACTTAAACTTTTCAAAATTTTTAAAAAATACAAAAATTACCGGAATTTTATCCAGGGGCGGAGTAAGGCAACATTCCAGGGGGAGAAGAGTTTTCTAAAAAATAACTATTATAAAAATCTTGATTGTTAGTAATCTGTAAGAGATACGTATATGCCATAACTGACGTTTTTGTAGATCTTTTTGAGGGCTATAATTCGTTCGCTTATAGTTTGGCTTTATCTGTTACCATTTTTGCAGCGTAATGGGTTTTGTCTCTGTTAGAGCCAATTTTCTTAAGTATGTGTTTCATACTTCGCTTATTACTGGACTCTCCAAAATATCCTCTCAATAATCTGTATATATAGAAACCTTTGCTAAGAAATAAGCTATCAAATGGTGAAGACGGCATCAAAATCTATTTAGTGGTTCTCGAGATTCACCGGTTATGCCAAAAACTGGGCTTACAAAAACTACAAAGTTAATGGGGGCACGCACTAATTGCCAGCGACTGACGCTTTTTCCGCTGCGGTGCCTCCACACGCCGTTGATTTTCCAACGAATATTATTATGCTATATAAAGTACATAATATATTAATAATAAACTAGATAGGTATATAATTAAAATAACTATATTATGTATTCTCTTTGAACACGCCTACCATTCGTTTAAAGTTATTTTGAAAAAAGAGCAACTTATGTGTTTTTATAGCATTTATTTGAGCAAAAAAAGTGTGGGACTTATTAGAAATTATGAAGAAAAGCATTGCTAATTATGAATCAAACGTGATTATATTAAATTATAGTTACATGTTATGATCCTATTGACATTATTATTAAGGAAAATAAAAACTCCACTGCAGTAGCACATCCTGAGCTACGGGATCCCAAAAAAATAACTTTTATAAGTAGATCTATTTTCTTACTTCGTGGATAGCTGACATGATCAGAAGGGGACCGTTGATTTTTCAACGGGTATTATGCTAGTTATTATAATAATTGTTACTATCCATTACCTAGCGAACCACGATCCAGAAGCTTATTATTATTATTATAAGTAGAAAGAGAAAAAGTACTGACTTTGGCCAACATTTCAAGTACAGTTAGTACACTTCTACATTTTTTGGTTTTCAGTTGTATGCTCTCTTTAGTCGTTGTCTATTGGTAACATTTTTTAGTAGTTTCAACTAATATACTATTCATATTTTCTGTAATGTAAGTATAAAAGCAAAATATATCTTATTTTCCCAAATCTCCAGAAATCCAAGGTGACCAATTCCTAATGATAACAGCCTTTATTAGCATGCAAAATGAAAGCATGTAGGATGTTATACACGACTTATAGTTTTACAGGATCTTTCTCACAGTAAAAAATGTTAAAGATATAAAACTGGACATTGAAGTAACTATAAAAATGCCTACATTAGTTACCTACATACATTTAACTTTAGAGCGTGAAAACATAATTTAATTGGTTTCAGAACCCTTTTGAATAAATGGACGGATAATGTCGCAATAAAGATAACCCTTGTAGTATAATCGACTGGTATTGACATTTTGGTTTTTAAAAATAAAATTTCACTTTGCCCCACCGTCCTCCTATATGCAAAAGAAGATCTAAAAAACAATAAGGATTTACTGCTAATTATGTTTATCATTACCAAAAATAAACATTTCGGACTAGAACTAATTCGTTAATTTATTTTGTTTTTACTTGATTTACTACATTTTTTTATGTGGGTTGACTACACAACTCGACGTTTGTTATTTTGTATGATATTTGAGACTAATTTTGAATAAATATTCTGAAATGTCAGGAGCTGACGGAGCTTATGTACCAGTATACTTAAAGGCATCTGAATGAAAGAAACTACAATGTTTTATCTAATTTTTAGGATACACAAAGAATGATAGAAATAATTATTATTAGTTACTGAAATCTGGTATTCTATCACAGTTAATCTTTTTGTTTTGAAACACGTAATTTCTCTACCTATTTCCAGAACTAGAATCTACAATCAAATTCTACAAATCTCTTTTGGTTCAAAACTTAACCAAAGTAAACATTTTAGTGTTCAAATTTAGTGTGGAAAATATTTTTTTCGCTCTATTCTTATAATAAAAATAATTGAATATTGACTATATAGATTGAAAATTCAATTTAATAGTATTCTCCTTTAAAAGTATAAAAAACCCACTCTACTCTTAATTGTTCAACTGAAGAATAGCCGTTAAAAAGTGATCTAAATTGGAAAAATGTATTTGTTAGTATTCATGTTACTCTAGTTAGAGTAGTAAATAAAACGAAATGGCATTAATATACACTTGGCAGTGTATTTGACAAGAGACGCATGTGATCAATACCCACACTGACAAAAAATGGCAAAAACCTCGACAAAACGTTTCTAAAAATCGCTTAAAAAATCATATACCGCAGTAATATTACAAAAAGAAGGTCTATGAAGGCCAGTTGCACCAAGCATTTAACCTTTACTTAACGCTATTGATCTCTATTTGCGCTAAGTGGGCATTAAGAGTTCTGTGCAACTGGCCACAGAAAACTACACATTTCGCGCTTTGAAGTCAACTTGTTTTGATAGTTATAAAAAATAGTTATTTTAGTTATAAGTGTGCTGTAACATTAGTTATTAAGCTTGTGGTTGAGATTTAAAGCACGGGCGCGTTAACAGGGATTTATAAAATACTAGTTATTTAAATAATACCTGAAATTTAAATGTTTCATTACCATTATGATTTAATGCTCATGCGGTGTATTATTATCCTTGATTTTTTTCTCTCACGATATATTTCAGTATCATACAAATTAGATAATAAAAACTACAACTCACTTAATGCTTTTACTGCAGACCAGAACTTGTTGCACTTGTTAAAACAACTCTTACCATGAAGACCAAAAGAGTAGTTACTTAGACAGATTGTTTACCAGAAAATGGTATTCGGGCGTCTTAGAAGTAAAATTACACTTTCAATAAAGAAGTCGCTGCGTATAAAAAAATCAGCTACTGCTGTATTCGACTTTCACTAGTTATAGCAGGTGAAACTTTGCAATTTCAAAAGTTACTAAAATTGGTGGGAATTTTAAAATTTTACAAATCTCTAAATAACTTAATGTAGCTGTCCAATTTAAAACGGAATGAACAACTATGCAAACTTTAGAGACCAAAATTATATTGACTAGAGCAAAAACAGGTATCTGTACATAAATAATAGCACCTATATAAGTTTAGATTTGTAAAATTTTGAAATTTCCGCTAATTTTAGTAACTTTTACTTATGATGGGTAAGACGCACTTGAAACTTATAAGACATGTTCAACAGTAAACTATTTAATATTGATATGCAACGGAGTTGTACTTCTTTCAATAATCCATATTGAGTGTTTTATTTACAAACAATAAACAAAGATATTCAGAAATTAAATAAGTAAAAAAATAGATATATAATTATATCTAATTTGCGGAACAAAAGGGTAATTACACCATAATTGTAGAAACTTTGAACTTTGGCGGAGTTCACGGAGTGGTGTGAGAGAATCTCCTAATAAAAATATTACAGGAGTCGACATGGAGCACAGGCAGTAGTTCACTCTAGCAACAATAAATTAACAACCATTCCATAGACTAAGAAAAACAATTGCGAAGTAAAAGTTTCGTGGTGTCTTTTAACAAAAATGTCTTATCTATTATGAGCCCGGGCTTGTATATATCTGTTTTAATATGTTCTTATCTTTTAATCCATATATAATATAACGAGCTTGTTCGGGGTAGCTGCCCTATGTACTTTGGAAATTGACTGACAAACGGCGCAACTACGTGGTATAAATTTAGGTGGTCTTTAGAACGGCGTTACAGCAGGCGCTACTACGCGGTGCGCAAAGTTTAACTTAATAAGTGCATTCGAAGAATTTCGTAGCATCCTGTATAGCTATGCTTTTATGTTATATTGTATAGCGTTAGGGATTCTCGAATTCTCTCCTCGTTTAGTTGCCATTTTGTTCGCAACTAACTTTCTGTTGATAAGAGAACTTACACTTCGTTTTGTTCGTTCGTGTGAAGCAAATTTTTTTAAAAGAATTTTTTTATCGGCATCGCGGTTAAATTCATTTTCCTTTTATTGTGTGGAATGGGAATTGCATTTGTGCAAATCTATAATTAATTTTTGGTGATGATTTCCAATTTTATTGGTACCGTAAGAGATTCTCCACTAGCTCTTTTGCAGCTTAGAAGCACGTTTCGAGGTTTGTAGATTTTAGCTTTTATTTACATTCAGTCTCTTATACTGTAATTCTTTTGACAGGATTCGATATGTAATCGACGTTAGCCGCATTTGGAAGCGGTATAACTGGTTCACTGTTTTAGACGATTCTTGACGCCCATTACAGAAGACCTCTTGGGAGACCCACGACTTCACACGTTAGCTGGCAGCCGACAGATTTAACTGCGGTTAAAAGTCGTTACCGTTTCCCAATTAGCATGCCCGATTTTGTGGGTAACAAGCGTGCTTAAATTCAAGATTCGTATTACAGGCACCCACATTAATTTGCCTAGTGTTGTTCCTGATTTAGTGAATTTGATTGGTAGAGGTTCGAAGAACCAGCCTTATTCGCTAGTTATACATGGTGACTGCAAAGTCGACGTATACATTTTGGGAGGTGTTAGTAGAACTAATTTACAGTCGATATAGCCAGAATATTCTTCATGCAAACTTCAATGGTTTTTGAGATATTTAAACTTTCCTGTTTTTTTAGAAACCCTTCCCCTACTACAGTCCATCAAATGAACTGCCTTGTCAAACGCAGTAGCGCATTTCTTACTTGAACGTCATGCGGTGCACTTTGGATACAGTCAGATGTAGTTGCAGGAGTGTTTGGTAGAACTACGAGCGATGTTGCATCTCGTTTACCATGAATGTCGTCCTTGTTCAACGCCTGCGCTATCCACACAAAGGTACTCGTTTGATCTAGTCCATCAAACCGAACCACTAATGATTAAAATTTAAAAAAATAATGAAAGATGTTTTCAATATTTCAGTTTTTCTTATTGGTTTACACAGTAACATATCGAAATTATGAATTAAAAATTAAGTTAAATAATTTAGTAAAACAAAAATATTATTTATAAACCTCGCCCTATAAAGAAACATCTTTAACCGCCTATGCTTCATTCGGGTGTTTATTTCTAAAATTTGGTAAATCGTTATTCTCGTTAATTTTAAATATTAGTAGTAGTACTGAATGGATTTAAAACACAAACGTTGAAATATCTTAAAAACTATTAGGTTTTGTATGAGTGACATTCTGGCTAAATCGATTGCAAATGGGTTCTACTAACACCTCCTGAAAGCAATACCTCGACTTACCAGTCACCCTGTATATACCAGTATACTTTTTATGTATGTTTGCATTGCAATAAATAAATGATTATTGATTATTGACAGTGACCTGGGAAAACTACACCACTTTTATTCTAAAATTCCATCTAAATAGAAAACAAATTATACAAATGTTTTATAACAATCCACTATAACTAGGCAATATTTTTTTTATGTAGAGTAGAAAATTCAAGAGTCAAGAGTAAAATCATACTCCGAAACTGTTAGAAATTTAAATGTTTTAGTGTTAAAAAGTTATCAGAAATTATTAAAGATATAATTGTTTTAGAGTGTGATAAATTTACACTAACATTGTATAGAAGTTTACGATATGTTTTACACGAAGGTACGAATTAGATATTTTACTCTAAATGTATTAGATGTACAAGTAAATGAACAACCTAGGTCAGTTTCTTCTTCTAGGTCAGGAGCTTCTGCTGTCGTTATTTTATCGGTAGATTTTAACTAACCAAAATTTCAACTATGTAATAATATTAACTATTTTCTTTTAAGCTTAGGTTACGATTTACTAATAATAAATATTATTTTGCAGATACCACATCGTATTAAAACCTTATTACCGTTATAAAATAGTCTATCAATTAAAAAATTAATACCATGTAATTTGTATAAATAAATTTAACCAGATAAATACTGTTCGTAAGATACTGAGGAATGCAGAATACGGTAATCAAAGTCTTTGCAGATTGCGCAATATTTAGTTTCATTTCAGTCTAATTTATACTGATTAAAACATCCTACTATCGAATGCAAAAGTTCTGAGCCCTGAGTTTGAATGCACATAGCAAAAAAAAACTCAACGCTCAAATTCATTCAAACAAAAACAGTTAGCTAGACAATTTATTTTTGTATAAAATAGTCAATTTGTAAAATTATCTGATTATAGGTTTTTGAATTTTTGCGAATTATGTTACAAAAAGTTTTGACGTCAAGCGTGTCTGTAATAATTAATATTTCAATAACTATTTGACAGAATTGAATGTAATTTTGTATGCCAATATCTAATAGTGTTGTATGTATGTGGAAATTTTTGTAATTTGATATCTGTGTTATTTCTCAGCTTATCCTATGAAATAGAGGGTTATGCATTCTGGTCTTCTGTGCCTTAATCAAGATTTTTTTTACGAAAGATAGTATTGTTTAATAAAACAACAAATACGTTAACAAATTCTAAAAATATACTAAAATTAATTCATAAATAATTCTTTAAATAATGAATTATTTATTAATTAATTCGTGAATATTTTCAAATTAATTTTTAAAGAATTATTTATTAATGAATTCGTAAATAATTTCAAGATTCCTTGTCGTATTTGTTGTTTTATTAAGAAAATACTATCTTTTGTAAAAAAAAAGATTTTGATTAATGCACCAGAATACCAGAATGCATTACCCTCCATTTCAAAGAATAACTTGAGAGATAATACAGATATCAAATTATAAAAATTCCCACATACATACAACACTATTTGATACTTCCGTATAAAATTACATTTAATTTTGCCGAGTAGTTGTTAAAATATTAATTATTAAAAAAACACTTTAAGTCTAAGCTCCCAAAATAACGGACTTTTTGTAACATAAATTCAAAAACCAAAAATCAGATAATTTTACAAATTTATTATCATATACAAAAATAAATTGTCTACCTGTTTTTGTTTGAATTAATTGGAGCGGCTCGTTTTTTGCGCATTCAAACTGAGGGCTCAGATCTTTTGCACTCGATGCTAGTAAGTAATGTGTAAAAAAGTTTTAATAATTTCATTGCATATTAATACCTAGATTTATTAAATTTCTGATGTAATTATGTCATAATTTATATAATTAATATTTATTAAGAGACACTTAAGATAATTTATAAGCTATATACTTTATAGAGAATTAAACAATTTGTAAAATAGGATTATTTCATATTACATAGTGGCTACAAAAATTATTTCTGACAACTTAAACAGATTGTTTAAAAGTTTTTCAGGTAATTTTTGTAGGTCTTCTGTAGGTAATTCTGTAGGTCGTGATAAAATTTAGAACTAGAATAAATTGATTTAAAACGCATTCTAAAAAGTGGACTTCTATCTAGCTTTTGTATTGTAATATAGATATATAAATTGTAATGGGAATACCTGAAGTTGAGGATGAAATTAAAATAAGAGAGGTGGAATCGTTTACGTACAGCATTAAACTCGTAGCTGATAAGTGTTACCTATAAAGAATTATATTTGACTAGGGAAACCTCGTAAAGACATGACGGTCATAAGCATTGATAGATTTTGTTTAAAACATTCTTGAAAACGTCTATTAGTACTTATTTCAAAAACATGACATAGAAATAGTGTTGCCAAATTTCCAGAAATTTACTTTTTGTCAACTTTCCATGAAAATATTTCCGGAAACTTATTGAAATGGCAAATGTCTAAAAAAGTTGATTCCCAAAGTGTGTTGCGTGGAACCCTGGGGTTTCGTGGAAATATTTTGGGGTTCCGCAGGACCAGTTGTAAGTCTAGTAATATAACAAAAGTATATCACTTGCAAAGCTTTAAACTTTACTACAATAACGGCATAATTACTATTTATTTGTTGGTGCCTATGCTACCACATATTTATGTGAAATATAAAACGACATATCTCAACAAACTGGATGCTACACAGGGAAACTTTAATATAAAAAAAGAATCACGTAATTCGACCTAGTGGAGCTCTCAAGCGAACTGGAACAGAAATAAGCCTTGTGTTTTAAATATATAGATAAAAAGTAAGTAGTGTTGACTAATCTACAGAGTTAAAACTTTAATATAAAAAAGAATAGCGCAAATCGGTCTTGTAGAACTCGTAGACAAATATATAGATTATATTCATTCAAAACCTGTTTAATAATTTGCAAACGTATCTCGCGATGATTTGTTTTGTCCAAACAATATGAAACAGCTATATTATAAAGAAGCAATTGTCATCATTTAAAATTTGAACAATTTGTTTGCTTTCCATGGTTTTCAACTAATGCGGTTTTGTCTACGCAACCTAATAATAAATCAAGCATTGGGTTCAACCGCAAGTAGTGGTTGCAGCAAACTTTTATAATCGTGAATATTTCTAAAACTAACCACCATGCAAAGTGAGATGGCGCCCCAAGTGAATGTACAATCCGTGCGTCTCAAATTAAACATTTTATATTTATTTAAATTAAAAATATAAAAATTAAATAGTGTTAACTGATCTACACAGCGAAACCTTCAATATAAAAAGTATCACGTAAATCGGCCCGGTAAAACTCTCAAACGAACTGGAACAAAAATTAGCCTTGTGTTTTAAATATAAATATATAAAAGATAAAACTAGTCTAGATGAAGTCAACATACACTGAGGAAAATGATAACTATAAAGTGACGACTATATATAGTAGACCGATTTTTTGTTGTTCTAACCTAATCTTAGCAGCGTTAACTAAAAACCAAGGTCAGAATAAACAACTGATTTGGTAAATAAACTATCTGTTTATAGTTAACCGGTTTTTGGTAGATTTTACCCGGGTTCTAGTAAAATAAGCCATTACCTTACTTGGGTTAAATCTACATGTACAGTAATTTACAAGTCAAACTAAAATAGCTTAGCAGTTTGGAGTTCCAGATAATATCGTATTTCATTAAAACCTTTTTATCACAATGAAAGACATTATTGGCTGCATAATACTAAATATTTCTAATTAAAGAAAGAGATTTTAGTCAACCTTTTATTATTAACTCAATAATTATTTCTTTCTTTTTAATACACACGAGAAGAATATTTTTAAAGAAATACGATACGAATGTTTATTGCATTGTTTATGCCATAAATTTCAGCACCGTGTATGCTCTACATAACACGAATTTTATTATACCAGGGAGTAAGGTTGGAATAACCCAACAGGTATGGTAAGTAAATTTAACTAATTTTTCGCTTCTACCATGTGGGAGTGTGATTAATTTAATCTTATTGGGTAAATTTAACCAAAAGCATTTTATTAAAATCATATAGTTCGTATTACACACAGGTATTGTTGTCAAAATTTGTACATATTTCCAGGTTGCTGCAACTTATTTTTGGTTACTTTAACCTGACTATTTTTCTCAGTGTTAGGGTTCATAAAAATGTGTTGAAACCAAATTTGTTCTCCAATAATGAATACTGTAAACTTAAGTATGGAAATTGGTGGTGTCTCAGGTGTCGAAATTAGTTTACTTTCAATTGTTGAGAGACGAAAACATTTTTATTCCGTTATCACTCAGGCTCTAAAAGTAAATACGAGGGTTGCACTGAAAATTGTTAGTTATAAGAAGACCGTTGCATTTTTTAACAAAAATTTTTTATTGTTTTTCAAAACAATCTCCATTCAGACTAATACACTTGTGCATTCTTTGATACCATTTTTTAAAACATTCAGAAAATTCATTTTCTGAAAGGTCCTCAAAAACTCTTTGAAATTCTGTCTTGAAACTGCTGCATCTGCGCTGGAAAATCTTTTACCTCGCATCATTTTTGTAGCAGTTAGAAACAAAAAAAAGTCGCACGGCGCCAGATCTGGGCTATACGGAGGATGAGTTATCAATTGAACTCCCGTATCTTTAAAAAAATCCAATGTTCTGGCAGCAGTGTGGGAGGATGCGTTGTCGTGATGGACTAAGATGTTACGCAAACCGGTCCTTTGGCGACCTGTCTGTAATTTTGCAAACATCTGTGGTAAAGCCACTTCGCAGTACCATTCAGAATTAACAGTTCTGCGATCTTCAAGTGGAATAACAGCAACAGGACCACTTCAGCGGAAAAATCATTTTTTTATTGATGCTTCTGCCACGAATTACTTTTGTGGGCAAGTCTTCATCTTCGAATACCCAAACACTAGACTGCTGTTTAGTTTCAGGGTCGTAACTGTATAGCCAAGATTCGTCACCAGTTACAATGTATGCCACTTGCTTGGAAGCTCCTCCGTCACATTTTTGCAACATAAATTTACATCAGTCTACTCGAGCCTGTTTTTGACTTTCTGAGAGCAAATGCGGATTCCAACGGCTTGCTAGCTTGCTTGCTACCCCAAGATGTTTATGCAAAATGGTATTCACCGCCGAGGATCCAATCTTCACTTCCTCCTGAATCTCCCTATAAGTAATATTTCGATTGGACTGAATCAAGCTTGCCACACGATCAACATTTTCTGAACAAGCAGCTTCCGCAGGTCTTCCAGGTCTTGCTTCGTCTTCTAGCAGCTCTCGCCATCGTCGAGATTCGCGAAACCCATGACTAACAGCGGATAATGAAGGGGCAGCATCGCCAAAAGCTGCTATCAAATTTTCATGGCTTTGCTGGTATCCTAACTGTCTTTTATAGTCGTAGAAAACCATAGCTCTAAAGGCAGTTCGCGGAATGTTCATCTTAACTGAATTAAAAATGCACAACTACTTATCTTACAAAATTAACTACGTTTCACAAGGAAATCGGAACGTTTGACAAGTGTGGGTAGCGAATGTCAACTAATGCGACATTCAATTGTTGCAATTGTTTCTAGGCAATTGTGCTTCCATGGTCTGCTACTAACTATTAACAGAGCATCCCTCGTATAATTGTGAGACAGCCCTTCAGTGTGTTATTAATAATTGGAAATATAGAAGGACAATAACAAAGTGATAATTGTTGTGTTTCGGACCTAAAGAGGGCATTTGATCGTGTGTAGATAGAAGTTTGACATTTTATGAACATGTAGATTATGCTTGTAAAAAAGTGGCTAGGAGCTCTTGATTGTGGTTTCTTTCTCACTTAATAAATTATTTTGTTGTTAGTTTAGTAAGGTTGTGTATATGTTTCCTGACAATTTTTAATTTTGATTTTAGATTTTTCAATCTTATTCTTGAAATGTTTATTAGTTAATTTTGTTCTACTGTTAGTTTGGGAGATTGCAATTGTATTTACTGTTATTAATTTTGTAAATTTCATTAGGAACTTTTAAAAATAATTACATACTGTCTGTTTTTTGTAAACGATAATATAGGAAATTCAATGCAATTTTATCACTTTCCTACTAAATTTGTACCCTTGCAAATATAAGTAGAAATTCTGGTATCAATCGAAAGAAGAATTCATTTTACGTCAACAACATATTAAACTTTATGAAGAAAACCAAAAACTACTTGGAAAAATACTTAGAAAGCTTACTGACTTATTGCTTTTGGTAACAAGCTATAAAGAAAAGCTGGAAGCTGTACGCCGATTGGTCTAGCGGTTAACGCATCAGATTCGTAATCAGAAATTGAGGGTTCGAGTATCTTCGTAAAAGTATCTTCGTATACTTTTTTTAAATTGTATTGCTTACTCATTATTATTTTTAGTACCTTATTTCAATTATAAGGTTTCTTGAGGAATAAGTATAAACAGACGAAATTAAATTCTTTTTACAATATACTTATTTCAATTATTATAAGTTTTTTTAATTATTGGATATTTTTGCTACGGGGATTTACTTTTTGTACAATTTTAACTACCTATCAGAAAAGCAAATGAAAAAAGGTCATAAAACTAGTAATAGTTGTAAGAAAGTTCTAAAAATAATAATAATTAGTAAGCAATACAATTTAAAAAAAATATACGAGGATGGGACTTGAACCCGCGATTTCTGATTACAAATCTCCAATCGGTGTACAGCTTGCAGCTTTTCTTTATAGCTTATTACCAAAAGCAATAAATCAATAAGCTTTTTAAAGATTTTTCTAAATAGTTTTTGGTTTTTTCATAAAGTTTAATAAGTGTTAGACGTAAAATGAATTCTTCTTTCAATTGATACCAAAATTTCCACTTACATTTGTAAGGGTATAAATTTAAGAGGAGAATGATAAAATTCCATTAGATTTCCTATATTATATAAAAACACGCGGTATATTGATGCATCTCTTTCTTACACAGGTAACTCGAATATTTTCATAGTGTACGTGTATCTATTAATAAATTTTACATATATTAAAGTGTATGTTCTGCGATCCCTGGGACACACTTGTATACAAATCGGAAGTCCTTTTCGATAAATCTCTATTTGATTATTTTCATTTTGACTTTTCAAGATATCAATAAAACTGCGCTATAAGAAATAAGGTCTTTCCATAAGTATAATTCTTCCTCCCTTCTAACCCTCTACATCCTTTCGGAAATAATTGCAAAACAACTGTGTTCTTTGGAAAATCTTTCGATCCCCTATGTAGATGTACAAAAATATCTAGTAAGTTTCATTTAAACGAAAAAAAAAACTGGTATCACTTCGTTTCGGGAGTTTCAAAGAGAATTCAACTTCCTCTAAAATAAAAAAATCTAGCTAAATTACATTCGTTCAACAGATACATCCTATTATTCGCCCAGATCCAGATTTATGGGGCATCGGTTAAGGACCGAAGTTCCATTGGTTTTTTAATTCATTTTTATATTTTAACTCCTTTAAGAAAATGTTGTTGCCGTTAATCTTTTTGCATTTGTTTCAAAGTTCCTATATTTTTTTAATTATTTTTTAAGGTTTATTAATTTAGCAGTTGTATTATTTTCAATTTATTATATTTTTGCTATTTTTCATACTTTTTTGTTTTTGTAATTATTGGAGATTTTTTAAACAGTGTTTTTTTATTATCTCTCTGGAATACAAATCGAAGGGGCCAAATAATACCAAGTGTGGCCAGGGTTAGATCGTTCCAGTCCGGTCCTAAAGCAGAGCGTGTTTTTCGCCCTCGTTCCTTATATTGCACCTCTTCGTCAGTGAGTTTTGTTGAATTTTTAAAAATTGCGAAAAAAATTTGAAAAAGTTTTCTGCAGATCTATTTTTTACAAAAGTTAATGATAATTGATGAAATTATGAAGTGGTCTAATTTGTAATACTAAGAAAAAAAAACAAAATTGAAATGACTGATTTTTTATTCCAAAATTGCAACTGTCCGTATATTTAGTTGTTACGGCTCGTATATTGTAGATAGTAGTAAAATAATTGTATATGTAACAGATATATTTCATCTATATTTTATAATTAATATCATTTCTGTAAATAGGATAGTATATTTATTAATATTAGGAGCTAGTATAAGTTGTTATGTAAATAATATGTATTAAGTATTATGCAAATACGTATGTATAAGCTAGGGAACGTTGTTATTTGAGTCATTCTATTAAATATCGTTAAAGAAGGCAGTGATTTGTGAAAAATGTAAAAAGTTCGGTTACATGTCTAAATATAACAGTCATAAAATCACACGACAATATATCATAGTCAAAATACCACATGCTAATATATCACATGCAAAAATATTCTAAGGACAGAATATCTTATGAAAAAATATCCTAATAACAAATATAACTATTATGTTTAAAATATAATAATAATTTATTCTACTTAGTAAAAACCTCTATCGACATTTAAATACTCATTCTTATTTACAACTGTAATTATAGTATGCGTACAAACCATGTTTCATTAAACCTAACCTAACATTGTAATTAAATATATCCCTCGATATCAAATACGATATTTTATTCTTGGGATATTTCTTATTATTTTAATACATACTATAAGATTTTATTAAAAATAAAATTTTCTCTTTCTGCTTTAAAATAAATTAATAATTAAACCAATTTTTAAAATTGATAATATAATAAATTGAGAGCCACATAATTTCACACCCTAAAAAACACCCTTAGACAATTATTCTGCCCTCACTTTAGGCTCCTCAGTATGAGAGGCATTGTCTGAAACCCTGACACTCTGTACCTGTTGCTTCTTTATATGTAAATCTCGAATTTACATTAATAGTAACAATTACAAATGGAGACATCTATATAAACATCTTAAAGTAAACTTCCATTACACCGGATAGTAAATATTATTAAATATAAAATTTTACTAAAAATAAAGTTTTATTAAAATTATCAAAAGTAGTTTATTAAAAATAAAACTTTGCCTTTGCCGTAGAATAAATTATTTAAACATATAATAAATTGAGAGGCACAGGGGTGTTTTGTTTGAAATTCTGTGCCTCTCTATCCTATACCTAAGTGCTAAGACGCTGCTATACCTAAGTTTTAGTTTTATTTGTTTAAATAATAACTTATTATATTTTATTATGTGTAAAATCTATGATTATAATATATTATTCATATTTTCTTACTAAGATATGTGATATTTTGTTCAAGCGATATTTTTATTTAGACGTGACACCAAAAGGTCTTGTTTGGGTCGCTAAAGAGGGTAGTCCTATATTTTAATATAATATACTTGCTTCAAGTTAACATAGCAAGTTATGCATATCTAATTAAGAGAAAAATTAATAATTATGATACACTAAACTGCGTAGCAGCAATTCAACTACAACAAATCTTCGTGTATTTATAAAATGGTGTTTTAATTAAATTTTCGAAATAGAAAGAAAAAATAAGTAACCGTCGTTAATAAAATTAAAATTTTCTACAAAGTGCCTCATAAGAAGAACATCAGACGCGGCATACAATAGGGTTTGTTATGTTCTTCAAACAAGACGTTTTATTGTTTGTTATGTTTACGTTGTTGATTCTGCATTCGGCAACATGATCCTTTTTACAATACAAATTTATCAAGTCAGTCGCTCAGTGGTAATTCCGCGAACGCCGATAATTAAGAAAAGGATATTGATGTAGGTAAACGATCATTGTAAACGATGACATCAAACGACGTAAAATTTCTTCTCATTACTAAAATATTTAATTAATGTAGTCAAAACAAAGCAGCAATCGTCCGGGGGATCCCGGCATCGCATCATGGATATTAAAATGGGAATTCTTAAAGTGATTTTCATATCAAGTCGTATGGCTGTTTTGTTTTCTAAATTAAATTAAATTCAAAGCCCCCACACTAATCAATTTTCCAATCAGATTTATTTTAAAGTATTTATTCCACCTTGAATTGATTTCAAGTTTTAAGTCTGCATTCTTAGTATTATGCAGCATAAACAAATTATTTTGTCCGGTTCTCAAATTTCAAAGCTGGCATTTATAGTTATTAATGAGATTACCATAAATGCGTTTATAATTTTACATGTACTTTTCTAAAAACGTCGGTCAAAATTTTTAAATTTTAATCAAAAAACTATTCAGGTTTTTTGTTCTAAATGCCATCAGAAACGCACTGGTCCAGTCTAGTACAGGAACTATGAGCCAGCCTGTATAAAAGTAAAAGTGTAAGTGATTTAAACACTTTTATATCAGCATATGGAAAGGTGGGTTTGGATGGTGGTTAGAATCGAATTGCTATTACTATGGCATCGGGTTAGGGCAATTGGAAATAGTAATGTTCCAATAAAATTATTTTACAGTTAAATACTCTGACAATGATATGAAAGTAAAATGGTGAAAATTCTAAACAAAACGGAAAGAACTAGTTCTATTAGAAAAAGGTAGGAAAGAGTTTTTCTTTCTACATTATTTGAAATCTTGTGGAAACTAATATTGAAAATTGTGGAGTTACAGTTAGTTAATTAAACAATTCGGCCAATTGGAATTAAGCATTAGTTTATAAATTATTATTCAGTTAGTTTATTTTTTCCTTATCGTTTAACAACTTCGAGAATTCAACATCGCCCTGATCAATATCAGATTTTTCATGAATATTTTTACTATTTACTCAATTTAACTGCGTAATCTTAAAGTTAAGTAAGGATTTGCGAGTCTTATTTGTATAAGTCTTATCTTATTAAACCTCCAGAAAAGCTTATCTTTAATCATCAGTCAGAAATATACAAATGGGAAATTGTAGTTTATTTCTACAGATAATTAAAATCAATAATTGAAAAATCTAACTCCTTATGTTAAATTATACAGTAATTAACTTATTTAAATTCTACAAGCTAGTGTAATTTATTCGATCTAAAACTATAAATCAGAAAAATTTAGAACAACTGTATTTTTATTACTTTATCGTATATTTATTTCGATTTCATTGCATATTTATTTGGTTTGTGCCATTGTGGGGCATTTCACCGCCTATTAATTTGGCGCTATCAACGTGGGGCATATTAAATTTTATTTATTCCACTCCATTTTAGTGCGGATTCCATCAATCGGATGCAATTTTTATAGTAATGTTAATGTTATAATCTTGTAATATTCAGTTAATTATCACTGTGTACATACCAAGGGAGTTTTCCCGTAGAATAGCGTATTATTATTATAGTGTTGTTGCTTTTTTCATATTTAACAAACATTATCATATATTCAAATTATTATAATTAATATTGTTGATAAAATTCTCTATTGTTTTCTATTACCTGATGCAGTGGTTATAGTGACAAAAAATAGCCTCTTGAGATTTTTTTGTTAACCTGGTATTTTGACATTTTATGTTTCTAACTACGCATGTGTGTCAACTTTAAAAGTTTCATTTAATATCGATCATATGTTACCTTTCGATTATCTTATCGTCGCTTTTGTGATATATTCAGCAATTTGCTCTGCTAATGTTGATGCAACATGTTGGCACTTTGAAAAAATTCCATCTTCTTTTTGTAAACAATCTTTGCTTCTACTTCTGATTTCCGCAATCAATATTTTGCAACTAATACTTTAGTTGTAATTCGGATTTTTATCTATATTCCTATATTACTTAATTAAAATGTTTAATAATCTTTGTTTTCAGAATCGTAAAAATTTATAACTTCTTTTGTGCTTTGATTTTAAAAACAAACTATAATATGGTAGTTTGACTTTTTAATTGAGCGCATCTTTGGAAATACTTTTATCTTCCTCAAAACAACTGATGATTATTTGTTTAACGAAAAAGCATTGTTTCTACCGCCTACAACACCTACATTGCCTACACAGTTCGTTTTATGGTCAACCCATACGCAATTTTTCATGTGCATTTTCTGGGACAGTTACATATTTAAGGTATGAATTTATTTACAATGTAGATAAGATAATAAAGAGCTGTATCACGCCAATTAAGAAATACTGTATATAATTTGCTGTTACTACAATAAATTTCTTAGTTTTTCTTGTCACTGTTATTTTAAGTTTTTCTCTACTATCAAATACCATGTAGCAACCCTTCATAGTTGTGACCTTTTATAAATTCAAAAATATAGCTGTCATCGGACAAAAATATATAAAGATATATTTGTATATTTATATTTTAATGCGGACAGGTTGACATTTTGGCAACTACATGCAACTTTTCAGACTAGTTACAAACTAGTTACAGAGAATGGTTATAACCATTGCTTTTTCCCCATAATCCATGGTTTTCAAACAAGACGGTTTTTTCAAATTTGTATTTTCATCACATCTCATGTTTGTCATGCCAAATCGATCATATCCTACTAACTAATCTAAAACATGTCGATCTCACAATCAATACTTAGTAGTCAGCTTTAATGCGGACAATTTATGGATAAGAGGTAAATTAAAACTAGATTTAGAATAGATTTGCCAACACAAACCCATGCAGGAAAACACGAAACGATGCACTGAGCAGAGGAGCACTAATAAATAAGAAAGAGAATGAAAATTTAATCTATGAAAAAGAAGAAAAATAACAAGCCTGGAAGATTATTTAGAAAGACTGCAGGAAGGAGATGGCATGCGTTATAGGGAAAAAAACCAGAAAGGAAGGGAAAATTGATGAAATTAGAAATGGGCATATAGATAGGCCGTAACTGGAAAAAATAAACAATGTGTCCCAAACCATCGACCAAACCAATCGACAAAGCAGCTGAGAGTTAATTAAACATAGTGGTTGGAAATTGAAAGATGAAATGTATAACATCTCCAATAGCTTGCTGCTTGTTGCAGGGAGTTTCTAATCCATTCTAGTAATTTATTTTTTTTAAGATGCAATAAATGCTTTTTAGCTCAGCAGCAATATGGCAAGGAGCGTCATCTTGCGTCAATATATAATTTGGGCGCCTTCCATACCATTCCGACATTTGAGGTACCAATATATATTTTAATACTTGAATACTTCTATGTATTGCTCTTTTCTAATACTACCCTGAACGACACATAGCGTTCCTGGCTCTTTGCCACTTACGAGGGAGGTCCATAAATTCGCTGATTGAGCACTAAAACACAGTACAATTTAGAAAATTCTTTTATTATTTTATTATTATTCAATGTATTCTTCCTTAATACTAATAGTTATACCTTCTACTTCTATTTATTAACTTTTCTAAGCCCACAAAAAATAATCTTTACTTTTTGTTTCAAAATGCGGCTTCTAACTCCTTATTGTTTCTAAACCGGCATCCTCAAAGGTCTTTTTGAAATTTGGAGATAAAGAATAATCTCTAGGAGCTAAGTCCGAGCTATAAACCTGATGACCAATTTCTTCAATGCCACACGCAGATCAAGATTCCATTACCACGCGAAACTTGAATGAGCAGCACACCTCTTTTCATGTTTTCACGTCTTTCTTCCTCGAAATAATCGCGTAATTGCCGTAATGGATTTGGATGGATTGCAGTAATGAATAGTACTCACCTGTAATCGATCCTCTATCTTGTCGAAATCCCAAAGCAGAATTCCTTTGGAGTCTGTGAATATGGTTGCCAAAATCTTTTCGGCTGATTGAGTTACTTTAAACTTTTTTGGCGGAGCTGTACGTTTTCTGTGTCACTCCACGGATTCCTGCTTCAGTTCAGGGACATACTAATGAACACAAGTTTTGTCTCCAGTTACAATTCTGTTAAGAACGCTAGCTGGACCATCACCACGTAACTTGATTAAGTCAAGAGAATTTATTCATGTTTTAAAATTACAATTGAAGTGTCACAATTAAATGTAAATAAACGGCAATTGTTTAACTGAAACAAATGATAGTTCTCGAAGATGTATACATATCTATCTCCCTTTTTTCTCCGGATATAAGTGTTTGAATCAAATGTCCGCATGCAATCATTGAATCATGACACCAGCAAAAATCTTCTGTTCATATTTTTATGTGGGGCTCCTGATGAACACTTTTAAGTAATTTATTGTATGAGGTGTCTTATTTGGTAAGAAAAGACATGTGGTATTAGCACGATGGGGCCCTCCACATTTTACCAATGATGTAGCGATATTTAAGTCGGTTCTTTACGAAAAGATAGACAAGACGACCTCATCGATCACCAATTTAATCCCTCTTGGTTATTTTGTCTGGGGATGTCTCAGATAGTTTATAACGTTTCAGTAGAGAGTGTGAATAAATTAAAGCAATGCGTAGGAAATTTATGTGAAGTTATAAGAAATAGACAATGTGTTTTCAGGATAATTAGAATATCAATGAAGAAACTGATAGTAGGTTGTAATGAGGAATTTGATGAATGGAGATCGAACACTTCTTGTGAACTCTTTTATTATTATGGTTCATTAGAACATTTTAGTTGTGAATGATCTTGTTAAATTATGAGTTAATACGTTCTAGTCCAAGAGCTGGCGACCAAAAAGTGTAAGAATTTTGTAAAAGCTAATATTTTAATAATAGCTTATATTTAGGGTGTAAATAAATATCCTACACAAAAGAAACTCGGATATGGGGACACTCGCCGTCAGCACAGCTTGAAAGTTGCAACAAGAAGTAGTGTCATCTAAGTGTCTTCTAAAAGCTGAAAATTGATCATTAAGCAATTTATGTAATAAAAAACTGGAAAACAGTCCTTAGATAGCGTAATGATCGAAAGCGTTGCATCAGCTCCAATGCGGTGGTCGCATGTCTTCATAGTCAGTCAGAGTAGTCAGCAGTCTCTAGAGATTGCTTCTAGCTCGGTTCTATCAAAATGAAGTCTGACTGTTTTTTTGAGAAACTATATTCAATAAATTAGCACTGTACCAAATTTCAACTTTTTCAAATCACTTCTTTACATTGACCTCATTTTGAAGACATGCGACCACCGCATTGGAGCTGATGCAACGCTTTCGATCATTACGCTATCTAAGGACTGTTTTCCAGTTTTTTATTACATAAATTGCTTAATGATCAATTTTCAGCTTTTAGAAGACACTTAGATGACACTACTTCTTGTTGCAACTTTCAAACTGTGCTGACGGCGAGTGTCCCCATATCCGAGTTTCTTTTGTGTAGGATATTTATTTACACCCTAAATATAAGCTATTATTAAAATATTAGCCTTTACAAAACTCTTACACTTTTTGGTCGCCAGCTCTCGGTCTATTACTTATTTATTTTCTTAACAAGATCTTGACTATATTTTTTTAAACTGCCAAGAAAATGAACACGTTCATGACTTATAAGAGTTATTTGATTTGCTTTACATGACCAGTCAGGAACACACCTTCCTGCCTGATCAGAGAAATATAACAATAAAGACATGTTCATTTGTAATAACCTTAGCAGCATAATATCAATGGCTAACAAGGGTACCTTATGTTCACTCGATATTTGACTCAAATACGTTAATAAAATTATTTTATTAATCTTTTAAGAGTCACAGAAAAAATCTTTTACGTAACACATAAGTAACGTGTCTTTTGTAAGCTTCGTAACTGCCTACTCCATCCTGTAATATAACATTTTCTGGACTTAGTTAGGTAAATAAACATTTACTTTTATTATGAGATTAGGGAACCGTTTTTAATTCATGTTCATAGAAGCTTTAAACGTCGTGCATCAAGGTATATCTTAGATGGTTCCAGAGATAAGAATCGTCTTGGAGAGACATCCTCAAAGGGTTATTACGCCCTTAGAGAGCACGTCCGGACTTAAATATATGAACTTCTTTTCTATATTACTGATTTGAAATATGCTTGGCATTTCTGATACAATTAATTAATTTAAAGAACGCACACATCTAGGGTTGAATTTACAGGACCTTAGCGCCCTTAGGAGACCTATGTTCCTGATCTCTGTTCATACAAACTATTTTCTTATCTTCTTCTGTAGAATCCAGCCACTGCTGACACTCATGATCATTTTCTGTAATTTGTAAAGGCAGCTAATAAAATAAAATGAAGGATGAACTGGATGATGGAACTTGCATACTTTAAAAAAAGTAGGTATATCCTGGGCCCGTATTCTTGAGTTGCGCATACAAGTTTCGCATACGAGATGACGTAATTCTCTATTACCTTCTAACATTTGATTGGTTAAGTTGCATTTTATGACGTGAAAATTACGTCATCACGTATGCGAGACTTGTTCGTATGAGTTCAAGAATACGGGCCCAGCAAGATAATAAAGCTTTTCTGATAATAGCGTTGTATAATAGTATATTAAAGTATTAGTTTCATAAGACACGTTTTTAGCGCACGCGTCCGAGTTTAGGACAAGTAAAGGACAAGTACGCTAAAACGTCTTATGAAACGAATACTTTATACTATTTTTTCTATTTACCTTATTTTTAATCATTTTTTAAAGAAATAATTTAATTTTAAATAAAATTGGTTGGGAGAACTTTGTTAACTTTTTTAACAGTTGGCAACACTGAAAATTGAAGTTTATTTTTCTTTACAGCATAAATAAGTTGGACATTTTAAGAACAGCTGTTCAATACTGATATTAACTTTAAAAAATAAAATGTTACTGTTTCCAGTATTCTAAAATATTTCATTGGGACACGCAAAATGCGTGTCCTAATGGCTTCATTAAGACAGGCAAATATAAAAATGCCATTATACTTGTAAAAATCTGTGGAAAGCAAACAACTCAGTCGGACATCAAATTTGAAAATTTACAAAACCATGATCAGGCCAATGGTTACTTAACAAAGACCTTCAGTCACAGCTTCGAAAACGTGAAAGAAAGCTACGGAGAAAGATATTCTGCCCAATATCTTTCAAGGCGCCCACAAGAGGACGATCAAAACTAAAGTGCAAGGTTGGAGTCATAAGCGACTGCCGATAGATTGGATTTGATAAAGAACCATAAATGCTGAAGTACTGGAGAGATGTAGCCTCCAACCGGAATTGTAAATATGATAATAACCGCCTTCCAACTAATCAATTCCAGAATGGGAAATTCGCTAAACCAGTTTAGAAATCTCAGAAACTTAATAATAAGATGAGAAATGGAGAGTTGCCCAGTTTTTGGTTGCGCAAAAATCATCAAATCCAAGACGCAATGAATTATTTGGCATCGGATTAGGTGCTATTCTAGTTTACCATTTTTTGTCAAACAGTTTTGGTTCTGTTATTTTGTAGTCGCCGTTTCGGAGGCATTATTAATCTATTAATCTAATTGTAAAAGGTCGTTTTAGGTAGTGATAACGATCGTCGTTCTGTGGATTAAAAACTTATTATTAAGGTCACTATACTCTAGTGTTGTTTACGACATTTCTTTATTATGTACGGTGTAACTTATTACTTTTCAGAATCTTAAGGTTTTAAACAGTAGTTTTACAGTTTCGCAGAAAAAAGTTTACAAAACTTAAAAGCACGTTACATTTAATGGATTGGAACGACATTTCACTCTTCACTTACTGTAAAACAATGTATGAAAATGAGAATAAAAGACTAATACGCATATTGCTATTTCCTTGTTATTCTATGGATTGCGAAATTAAAATGTGGAAATTAAGACTTCTTGAAAAAGTAGGTATGCAGCATTCGTTGACTGATGATGCAACATATTGCTGAACTTCTATATCAATTATTATATACAGGTTGTTTATTCTTTTGTGCCTTTTTGTTTAATTATTAATAAAATAGTATCTTTATTGCTATAAAAACTACACAGTTATTATTGTTTTCCATGGCACACTTTCGTAAAATCAAACTAAATTTTACAAGGGTTTTTATTTCTTTTTTTTTCCAAAAAATATTACAGCAATCATAATTTGCAACACATGATTGAATTTAGAAAAATGCTGTCTACCAGACTAAATTAAACAAAACTATGTCTGTATTTAAGGAAAAAAAAATGATTGTCGCTGATATTCAAGTTGGCTTGGAAAGAAATTACACTTATAGAGCACTTATTCTGTAAACTGTTGTAATTCAACGATGTCGTTATTCTAACAAGTTAACAATAATTTTCTAAATCTTTATTCTGTAAAACTGTTGTTAACTCCTAATAACAAAAGATGACCAAAGGAATTTTTTTCTGATAGTTGGCACTACTTTAGAAATTATGCAAATGATATTTAGGTCTAATGCAATATATATTTTCTCTAAATATGCTTTTCACAGGTATAGATTTGATGATACTCTCCATAATATATCCCATAAGTATTTATTGTTAATTTATATAACAATTACGTATGCCACCGTGAAGATAATTTTTTATTTCAACGTATAACAACTTACATTACGGAAAATAAGTAACGAAAACAAGAAGAACTGCTAAAATCAGAAGAAGGTCGTATATAAGATATATTTAGAAGAATTACGAACAAACAAGGCAATACTCTCTGTGGCAAAATCAATGCTTGTGAAGGACCAGTATAAAGTCAAAACAAGAATGGAGATGAGTTAGGACAAAAGGCAGTTGATATTTATCACTGTATCTATTTATTTATTGACGTCTTTATGTAGATATTCACCTATTGAAAGTCCTAAGTGAAAGACAAAGTCCGTGAATTAGTTCAAAAAGAAACGAGAAATATAGAGGTTTGTATTTTGTAAATTCGCAAAGTTGATGTTGATTTCAGCTAACGATCATAATGTGCAGTTAGGAAATGGACATCAGAAAATTAATAAATAACCTGCAAAAGAAAATGAAGAACCTATTCAAACGACAAAATACTGAGATGATATGGAATCATCTGATTGAAAATTTACTTGAAGATTTGATCGTAAACCCAAATAATTATTTCATGCATTAAATAAAATAAAATGATAGACATGCTAGGATATTAGGTTTATTTAATCTAAAAGTTACACGTTAGGTTACGGATAGATTTATCAATTTTTAAATTGAAATTATAGAAGGATGAATTTCATGTAGACGTAACCTCAATTTTTACATAAAAAGTTTCAATTATAAAAAGGCATATCAATCATTTAGATTGTTTTCATAATAATACATGTTAATGCAACCCAAGTCACATGTTAGGATGATTTTTCCATTTTTCTGGAAGATTTTATTTTCTTGTTAGACATGAGTTTAACGATGGGTAACGTAGGGCAACTCTTTCTGTTTCCCATGCGACTGAATCAGTTTCGGGAAAATATTTTACTAAAAAAATGAAAAACAGGTCATTATTGTAATGTCTATAACAATACATTAAACTTACAATTTCCTGAATTCTAAAAAGAGTGTTAAACTTTGTGAAGGTATTAGCTTTGCTGATATGCTTCGATTTTTCCAAATATCGATTTTAATATAATATTTTACATCGTTGTTTGAACCCAAGCACTTGGAGGACTGTATGCTGGACAAGCTTGACTATAATTTCAATTTCTAAAACGTGCAAATAAATTTTCATTTGTGTTTTTCTTGTATTCTTCTTATTGTAAATATTTTTCTATGTAAATTTTATATGTGTGAGGTACCTAGTGTAGTTACGTATTCATTTTTTGTAAAGGTAGAGCTGGAGTTTTGAAATGAGTTTTGTTTGTAATTAAGTTTTAATGAAATGTTTTCATCGTCAATCGTTTTTGTTAATTTTCTCAGTTGATGTTAATTTTAGACTATAAGTGTCTTATGTTGTTTTAATCGTTATTTTGCCAGTTACATTTCTATCTTTTTAGATTTAAGATTTGTGCTAATTATGAACATCTGTTTTCGTGAGTGACGTCATGATAAAACTTTGAAATGCGATTGTTTTAAAAATTTGTCATAGTTGTCATTTGTTTTGGTAAAACATATAAAAAGGCCAGGAAAAATTAACAAAGTCAGTCAATAAAACGTTTTGGTTTGCTAAAACAAAGTAAGGTTAAGTTATAACCGTATGTTTTCATAAACATACGTCAAATGTAAAGTATTTATAGAATAGTTACCTGAATATTTAAATCAAAGAAGATTTATTTTCGTTCTTCAACAATCATATGGAATTGTGAACGATTTTATTAAAATAAATGAAAGAAGATTTTATGATTTCCATTTTAACAATTTGGTTTTCGACCGTGAATGGAATGGATCAGCTGTTTGAATAAATGCAGTAGTAGCAATAATGTAAAAAGACTTGAAGTGGATCTTGACGTATTTTATATACAAGGTTGGTCAAAATAAAAGGATTTGGTTAAATTCTTAATATAACAAAATCACAAAGACAATCTTAATAAATTCAGAATTTATTTTTCTTATTTAAAAAGTTTTTCAATAAGAGTTTTACCAAATAAACAATTTAAATTTGTTTATAAACAATTTAATTTTCATTAGATAAATTTATTTTAGGAATTGTAAATATTTTAACTGATAACTTTATTTGATGTCAGTTTGCTCAAATCGAGATCAGTTATAACCCCCATGTCAGGTTAATAACGAATATTTAACACATTTGAGCAAACTCAAGGAAGATTTTCCATTTTTTTTACTGTTCTGTTTAAATAATTTTTTTGATTTTCTCTTTTGAATTAGATTTTCTAATTATCAAAAATAAAAATAAAGACTGTTTCTTTATCTTCTTCACATATAGTTTAGTTTGCTGTTGTCCAGTTGCGGAAGGAAGTTTGAGGGTAAGTTCTTTTCTTCCAGGTATAAGAATCAATAAGATTTTTTTATTTCATTTATCTCATGCTCTATCGAATTAAACCTGAGTCAGTCTATTGGGAAAAAAAAATATTGGGGTGTTATATTTTTTTTTATTTATTAAATTTCACCTGAATACATATACTGACACCAAAAGTTGATTTGTAGTGGAATTCTCAAAAATATGGTTACCCATAATCAATAAACGGGCTGGATTCAAAGCGACAAGAAACAGTTTGAACATGTAGTAGATATATCTGGCCAATGGACAGATTTCTCAATAGATGAAGTGGAAGTAGAAAAACGACGTTAATAACTGTATACCTACTATAACAACTAGGGTTTCTGCGTCTGGACATTTTCTTCAGTCTCGGGAAATCTCGGGAATCCCGGATATAAATTTTAGATAGGTAGGTACTATTATATTAAATAAAAAATTATTAGACATAAGTAAAATTAAATTGGCCTTTTGGCTAATACAAAAATCCAGATAGCCGTTTTTAAAATCTCTTTAAATAATCCTCTAATCAATTTCCCATTTCCCCTAAAAGTTCCCATTAGATAATAACTAGTAAATAACAATAATACTCCTAATAGTTAATTAAAATAAATAATTAATAAAAATAAATAATTATTAAAAATAAATAATTATTAAATAGTTATAAGAGTTTGTGTGGAACCCCGACACTGCGAAATGCGGTATAAGGGGAATGGATTATGTATGTATGTATTTGTGTATTTAGTGCGCGAAATGCTACTTTGGTGATCAAGAATGAACGTCTTTCTCGATCTCATTCGAGGCCACCAAAGTCATTTCGAGCACGAATTGCACA
The DNA here is from genome assembly GCA_929113105.1 of Agrypnus murinus. Classification (NCBI taxonomy): domain Eukaryota; kingdom Metazoa; phylum Arthropoda; class Insecta; order Coleoptera; family Elateridae; genus Agrypnus; species Agrypnus murinus. Next base: position 77,283,161 of record OV816024.1, read on the forward strand.
CAACGTTTTTTCTACAGCGCTATTAAAATAACCGAAAAAAGTAGAAATAAAAAATAATACAAGGAAATTTTTATTTTAGCGCAAAGTTGACAGTTTCGTTGTTGCTACGGAAACGATATTGCTCAAATATGCATTATTCGCATAAATGTTTTCAAAAAAACGAAACCAATGTGGCATTTTGCATACGGATATAAATCGTCACCAGTTTTCGACAGCTGCAGAAAAATAAATAATATTTAATTAAAAGCACATCACTACATAAATAGATTTACCTGTCATAAAATTCTTTCTTTCTTCTCTTCTATGGCAGAACCTTTCATGTTTAGTGTTGTATTGTTTGTCGGCAAGTTACAAGTCATTCATAACTTTAACAAAATATTCGTCCAGAATATAAAAATTATTTAACCATAATATCCCTTTGAAGTTTCCAAAATAAACAGTTTTAAATACATTCATCCTTGTGAACCACTTTGCTCTTTCCTAGAAAAAAATACCTGGTTGCACCCTACAACTATTTATTATTTCTGGTTTATTGTGGTTAGAAATTCCTCAATATGAATTTTTAAATAAAAACAATCTGTTAAGGTCTTTAGGAAGTCTTAAGGATAGCCGCCATGTCAAAAAAGTTCGCCCTCTTCCTCTAAACAGTATTTTCAGCTAATAGGTTCTCCAAAATATTTCAGTTTCGCCATTTCTACCCTATGTTTCATAACAACTTTCAGGGTAGTGTTTTGTCCTATTTGAAAAGGATAGCCAACACAGCCGAAAGGCAGTAAGCCGCTAAAAAATGCAAGCAACATCTTTGGATCGTCCCGAATCTTGCCTGCCAGTTCCTAAACGTGAGTCTGACACGGAACAAAATACCCACAACTGTACATACTATAACTAATTAAATATAATATGTAATTTATAAATTAGATACATTTGCTTGAGTTTTCCGCGTAGAGTATAAATTCACTGTCTTAGTGCTTCTAGTTAGCTTACTCCGGATGGAATCGAAAGACGAAGATGAAAACTCTGACGCAGCGCGTAGTTTGGACAAAATCTCTTTGGACTTTTTACTAAATACAGTCTCGATTATATTATAACTGTCTATCTTTTATAATAAAAAACTTTCTCGCTTGATATTAGTTTTAGCACAAATTCAAATATGACATAGTAAAACAAAATTGTAATTTTCTCAAATGTTTTTTCTCAAAACTGTTACCATTTACAACTATGTTAATGCTAAATTCCTCGAAATACTAGAATTTGGATGGACTATGCATGCAGATAGAATAATAGCACCTATTACAACGTCATTGGCATCTTAACCAGATTTTATATAATAAGTACATAATGTATATTATGTTTTACGAATGTTGTACAGCGTGATATACCTGGACCATGTGAATGCAAATATAAACATATCACAGCTTATTTGTTACACTCACATAATTACGAGTTTAGCTGCATTGTTGGAGCACGAGAGTCGTAGTCGCCCGCATAGCAGATATTAAAATTTCAATAATTTCGTCTGTATTACAGATAGCGGTATGATCTTTTCCCCAAAAACTTCTTTGGACCTTTTACTAAATATAGTCTCGATTATATAGGCGTCTATCTCTTGTAATAAAAAAGTTTTTAGCATGGTGAAATTTTTAGTGCACAAATATGACAAGTATAACAAAATGGCAATTTTCTCAACACTAAATTTTAAGCTCCATCCAAGATGAATTTATGAGGATGCAAATCAGTAGAGCGTTTTTGATTTTTTGAAATTTTACATAAAAATGACTTTTTAAGCTTCAAGGTCATTCCAAATTGACGGGTGCCCTCCGGATTCGGATTCAGCAGGAAAATCTACATAAAAACCGCGCTAAAAACCCGTGTGTCATCGAGTTCGGACGACATGCCGAATTTGCTCCCGGACTAGTACCCGTTCCTATCGAGTTAAATGTAATTAATTAATTTCATGTTAGTTCATTCAGTTGAATAAAGTCAATAAGTTCTATGACAATAATCTGGATATCATAATACAACTGATTGATGGAGAACTTTCAGTGCTGGTCATGCTTTAGTATAAGGTATATTCCCGAGTTAAATATATTTCCATATCTCTTAAATATTTATTCTTATTTATTTTATATTATTTACTCTTATTAGTTAATAGCCTCCAATATGTATTAGGCTGCCACTTTTTTATATCTCTAGTAGCCTGTAGACATCAAAGTATTTGCTGCTACTGTGGCCTGGGAACAACTTAACAAGGTTCATATTTTCGATTTTCTTTTGGGAAGTTCAGGCAAAGGTAAAAAACACAAAGATTTTGTATTAAAGTTTCAGGGCCCCATTTGTCCTTTCCTCAGAATATATTTAATCTAAAATTATATTGAAATATAAAAACATGAAAAGCATTTTGTATAATACTTCACTTAAAAATTTAACTGAAAGTATATTGTGCAACAGATCGTTGTATTTATCTGTCAGTTTTATGCAAGGGCGAATTCAAGGGGGGCGGTCGGGGCGATTGCCTCCCCTTGATTTAGGTGTTTAAATATAAAATTGCATGAGATATATCGAAATTCTATAATTATCGTAAAGTGTTAATATTCATGCTTCACAAAGGAAGTTGATCTCAAACTACCCAAGTAAATTCCAATAAATGTTAAACAAGTACACATATGGAAAGGTGGGAAGGGTATCAATATAACTGAAGAACCGATCGAAATTATTTTATTGCTTTTTACAGGAAGGTTCGTCCCTTGGGCCATTTAGTAAAATAAACACGTATTGTCCTGTCGAAATGCAAAATCTTTGCAACGTTTTAGATAATTGATTTATTCGTTTGCTGTATTGACTTTTGAAAAATTTTATTTTTAACATTAGGTAAGTTCTGCCTTATGCATAAATTATATGTGTGTAGTAAATCTATAATATTAAATATTAATTTGATATTTTATGTACATAAAATATAGAATTAATATTATATTAATAAGGGTGTTATTATATAGGAAAAAAATGAGACTACCACATTATATATACTAAATGCTTTTCAAGTTCTCTAAGAATTTTATAATAGCTATTATGTAGAAATAAATTTCCAATAAAGCAATTCTCTCTATAAAAATATTAAAAACGTGGTTGAGATCTACAATGTCTCAAGACAGGTTAGTTGGTTTAGGTCTATGCAATAATAACAACATACATAAAACAAATCCACTATCACCAGACAAAGTTATAGAACGTGTTTTCAAAAATGGTAATGGTCGACTACTACTACTAGAATGATTCATATGATTGCAACTATTAATCTTACTAATGTTATTTAGTAAGTATACCTGAATAATAAACCTAATAATATTGTTAACATCAGTTTTTCAACATCAGAGTATATACAATATGACCATTACAAGTACACAAATGAACGAGTGGTTCATTCTGCTTATTGGTGAAGAGGAGGGTAACAGAGTTACAAACAAATCCTGGAGGATGTAAGTGTACTGATGTATATAATTTTGTTTAAAATTTTAATAACGACGTTGTTTTTTGTTAATAAATTATTTCGGATTTATTAAATCCTTCTTCATTTGATAAATATCATAATTAAAACTGCAACAATAAATTTTTTGTTAACATGTATTTTTTTGATCATATTAATAGGAAAGTGAGGGAAATTTCTTTTTTTTTACTTACATTTTTGTTGTTATAGGATTATGATATTTTAATAGCTATTTATGTAACAAGTACATAATGTAGGACATTATAGACAAGCCCAGTTTATGGCCGAGCGAGCGAAGCGAGCAAGGCCTATAAAAAGAGCGAGTCTATAAGGTCCGATTATGTAAGAGTTGCATACAAAGCTTTATGATCGATTCCTAAAATTGGCTAATTATCAAAAGAAAATCAGTTTATAAATTTGACATCTATTCTTGACAGAAGAAAATTTGACATGTAATATACAGTTGTCATACTTTATTTTACTAATATATACTTTATTTTACTACTACCACTTTATTTTACCAGTACAATAATAAGCCAGTTCACTGCCGCAAAACAATACAATAAACAGTACTTTATAATGCAATCGGACATAAAATTGTTTTTTCTCAGTTTGTGGTGGAATTAAGCACACCACTTGATTTTTGTTATTTCATTTTGTATAAATGTTGAAAGATTGTTTAAAATAATTTTATAATTTCTCTAATATATGATTCTTATTAGAAAAACCAATTTTTCTTTAATTCTGTCAATTGATAAAAATGCAATAGTAAAAGCGCATGTCTATAAACGTCATTATAAATATTTTATTGTATCTAATTTTTATAATTTCTAATGTTTCGCGTTTAACCAAATAGTTAGTAGTATAAATTAAATTTTTTTTTAAAGAGAGAATAATATTAAAAATATAGGGAAACGAAAAAGAAAATAAGTGAAAACATTGTATTTAAAAAGACTTTATTACTATTCTTTTTTTTAAGAATAGTAAAAAACCAGATTTTTTAATATATTTAATTAAATATTTTGTATCTACCTAATTGTTATTTAATTTTATTAAATAACAAAAAATACTATATTTAAAATAAATTATGGTAAATAGTGCTTAGATTTTCTATGTCTGTTTTATAATTAATGGCTGTAGGACTTTTTTTTATTTCAATCATTTCGTATAATAGTCGTTTTTTTAAATTTGTTTCTTTTTGTAAAATTTTTGGTATGTTAAAATTAAAGTTGTGAATTTTATCTATTGCATGGTCGGATAGTGCTGTATTTGGTTTATTACGAGTGGATATTTTTATTTTAATTGAATTTTTATGTTGATTTATTCTTTTTTTAAAATTTTGTTTTGTCTGTCCAATATAATTGGCATTACAGTCATTACAGTTAATTTGATAAATTATATTTGTTTCATTTTCTATGTCTATTTTATCTTTTAAATTATTGAAAAAATTTTTTCCTGTTGTGTTGATGATGATTTTTGTATTTAATTTGAATATTATATTTTTTTAATGTCTGCTATTGTTTGAGATAGTTTAGGAATAAATGGTAGAATTATTAGCTTTGTTTCTATGTTATTTTGATTATTATTAAATTCTTTACCTAAGAAATTCGGTTGTAAGTTTATAGTTTGGTTTGAATTTGTATTTTTAAGTTTTATTTTTTTAAATCTTTTTGTTATATTTATGTTAAGAAAGTTAATGGATACTAGTTTTTTTCTAACATGCTTTTAATTTTTTTTTATTTTCTTTATGGAATTTTTTTGATGATAATTTAATTGGTCTGCATACTAAATTATTAATTAAACTTTTTTTTATATTTTAAATCTGTATAAGAATAAAAATTTAAATATCTATCTGTTTTAATTTCTTTTCTGTACCAATTTGTATCTATAGTTCATTTGGATTTCTATTTATTATTAAATCTAAAAAGTTTATTGAATTTTTTAAGTTTTCTATTGTATATTTTAATCTTGGGTGAATGTTATTAAATGTTACAAATATTTTATTTATACTATTTTTATCTGCACTTATTAATATGTCATCAACATATCTGTTATAACTTGACATTGTTTTAAAATTGTTTATTATTTTTCTTCTATGTTTTGTAATACTGGATTTGCAATAGTGCTACATAGGGGTTGTCCCATCGCTACTCCATATCTTTGTTTATATATTTGTTTATTGAATTGAAAATAGTTTGAATTTAATATGGTTTTTACAGATTTTATGAATTCATGTTTTGCAATTTTTGTTAATTTTTTTATTTTGTCCCAATAATTACCTATAGTTTCTATTGCTAATTCTATAGGTATGTTTGTATAAAGAGATACTATGTCTAAAGAAAAGAAAACATGATTATCTGGAAGTTTTAAGTTTTGTATTTTATTTTTAAATGTACAAGAGTCTTTACCACTGTATTTCTTTTTATTTGTAATTTGTGTTAGTATTTCTGATAAAATTTTGATGATTTATATAATGGACTCCTATAAGTGGCTATTGGTCGTAGAGGGTTATTAGTTTTATGTAATTTTGGTAATCCATAAATTTTTGGGATTAATCCATTGTGGGTGATTAATTTTTTATAAGTGATATTATCTATATATTCATTTTTAAGCCATGTTTGTAAAATTTTATTATTATTATTTTGCAATATGTTTGTTGGGTCTTTAGTTTCTTCATCATTAAGTAAGTCTTGCATTTTTTTGATATAATCGCTTTTGTTAATAATTACGGTTTTTTGTGTTTTGTCAGCTTTTGTTATTATAATTTCTTTGGGATTATTTAAAAATTTTTTAGTTTTTTTGATACTACATATGAATTGATTATTTTAAATTTTTTCTGTAATTTTTAAAAGATTTTTTTATTTTTAAAGTTTGTTAAAGTATTATTTATTGATGATCTTATTTTATTTTGGGCTTCATCATATTAAAAAACTAATTGAAAGCTCTTATTTTATTTTGGGCTTCATCATATTAAAAAACTAATTGAAACGTTTTAATTTATTTAACAATAAAAACCACTCATTAAAAATTTTTCCTACATCACCATGTACTGATGTATATTTACATTGTTATTATTATACAAAGTACTTACTTGATTATTAAAAATTTTCCTAACTTTTCCTAAGTCGACGCCATTCTGGAATCACTGCTGTAGTATTATTTCTCTCCGTCTACACAGAATAAACACTCGTTCATTTGTCTACTTGTAATGGTCGTGTTGTATAATGTAAATAACATGTTATAATAAAATAAATTTCCTTTGTTGCTTTATCTTGGAAACATGCTATATGATGTTCTTGAAAAAAATATTTTTTCGCCCCCTCTCAAAAATTCTCCTAGATCCGCCCTTGGTTCCGTTTTAAAGTAACCGTTTGGCTCTAGTAATCTATTTCAGAGAGAATGTTAAAAAAAAACTTCCTGTAGTTTGATAGATGTTAATTGTTATTAATTATCCACATACGAAGAAAGAATTCCGAAAAACAGTGGAAAATAGGTAACACTAAAAATAATGTGTAAGAAAATCGAAAATCAGGAACGATCGGAAATCTAACAATTCGAGATTCACTTGAAATTAATAAAAAATTTAGTGCTGAAGATATTCAGCGGTATTCGTATATCCCATATTCAGAAAATATTTAAAAATTGTAGATTATGACGGATCAAGTCGGATTACAAAAGACTTTGCAAAACAGAGATATTTCTGATGTTTTGCTACATCCATCATCCATCCTTAACAATATAAAACTAATTAGTTTAATATTAATCAATTCAGTTGAATTAAGTCAATAAATTCTATGACAATAATCAGGACATACAATACAATTGATTAATCTGAGGTCATTAAATTATTTTAAAAGACATCTGTGGCGTATTTACAGGGGGGGGCTAACGGGTTGAAGCCCTCCGAATTTTTTAATAGTCCAGGTCATTTATGTCGAAATCTATAATAAGTATTTTGATTCGTAATTTTTATAGTCCGGTAGAATCCACCGAATCGCAGAACCTGTATTAACTCCAATTGAAGTTTTTGGGAAGAACCTACAAAATCATATTCCCAAATTACGTCATCAATGTAAATATGGTTACGCAACGCATCCGCAACATTAGGATACTTCGATTCTTCTAAATTAGCGTCCTTTGAATGGTTCGCAAGGCTAGAAACGGGAAAGAAGATTAGATTCAATCGTCGCTGTTCGTCAGGTGCAGTCGAGTTGAACAGCGGCGAGGTGTATTGTTTCTACTTTAAATATAATTTGATTGTTGCTAATTTAAATTCAACCGTGTCGTAGGGCCCTTCGAGGAGGAACTATAAAGGCCTACCGGAAAACTCCCGGTACCCCGGTAGGCCAGCACGCGCCTGTTTTCGCTTAAATTCGCTATTAACTTTTGAATTTTTAACAACCTGTGGTAGTTCATTTTATAATTTTAACCCTTTATAAAATACATTATTTTGTAAGGATGATTTTATAAGAAAAGGTATTCTAAATTCATTAATATTACGTTATATTCATGGTATTCCCTGTTATACGTCATGAATTTTGACATGTACTGTAACTGCCCATTCATTATTCTAAAAATTAAAAACAGAGTTTTATAATAAATCCTTTGCTTTATGGTGAAAATTTCTTGCATATCTAGTATTAGGAATATTCTAGTTCTTCTGTTACAACCCAGAATAATCCTCATAGCTCTAATTTTTGAAGTCTTTCCATATCAGTTTCCTTTATTAGAAATCGAATGGAAACACACTCAAAATGTGTGAGCTTGCGTGGGTAATGTGTGACGCATCGATGGCCGATCATCCGCGGTGTATACTAAAGATTTCTAGTACATTCTCTACACTTCCGTATGGATATATAGGGGTCGCCAAGCAAAGAGCCATTATTCAACCAGTGAATTGAATGCGTACATCGTGAACTATTAGAATATAAAATAAATGTTATAAATAAATATGGTATTGTAAATAAATAGTTTGTAAATATGTAGTTTATGTTCGTTAACATTTTATAATTATAGTGTTTGTAATTAGTGTTAGTAATAATATTTCTTTTGTTATTAGACTATTAAACAGCATTTTTAGTATTATTTAAAACGAACATTACAATATTCTTATAGATTAATATTCTAAACCATATGTTTAATCTACTATTTAATCTACCTAAAAAGCCTATCTTTTTAGCTGTCTTTTTTATAACATAATCTAAATGTTTGCTAAGTTTTAGTCTATTATCTATCATAATTCCTACATATTTCATATCATCAACAATTTCTATATATTCTTCATCAATGCTTACCCCATCCATTAATTTAGAGCATACCTGGTTTGATATTATCATAGCTATAGTTTTTGAAGCATTAAGTTTTATGTTATTAAGTTTTAACTAACTTGTTATATTTGTCAAGTCTGAATTTACCCTTTGTATCGCTAGGTTAACATCTGTGTTCGATGCTGTTATTAAGGTATCATCTACAAAAATATTTATATCACAGACATTAAGTTGCGTGTCTATATCATTATTATTAAACCTGGCAACTTGATGTCTATTAGTTAAATAACTTCTAAACCACCTATTGGTTGAACCTTTAATTCCGTATCTTTCCATTTTTCTTAATAAGATATCCCTATTAATTGTTTGAAATGCTCTTTTTGAGTCCAAAAAGACTGCAAATATTTTTATCCATTTGTTCCTTCCATTTTGCTTTAATCATATTTAATGATGTTTCACAATAGTGATGTTTTCTAAAACCCGATTGGTATTCTAAAAGCAATTTATTATTTTCAAAATAATCCTACTAATAGAATTTTAACAATTTGCTCCATAATTTTTTCTAATGCGGGTAACATAGTTATGGGCCTAAACTTATCGCACTTACTAGTTCCTGCAATTTTCAGAGTGAAGTGCTTACAAATAAATTTGAAAAACCTTGCAACGTATTTCTTTTTTGGGCACCTCATTTTTTAAGAATTTCCAAAAGTGTAAAAAAGTGTGATAAAAAAGTTTTGAACAAATATTCTCTGATCTAAAAAGTGTTAGTACGACTATACACATATATTTTTAGTAATTTTGTTAGTGTAATGAACATGCCATGTTGCTTAATAGGAATAAACATACTGCATTCTATAATTGTGTATTGCATTAGGGTCTATAAAAAAATATTGAAATAGGTCCAGATGGTATGAAGCAATACATAAACGACCATTAAAGTATATAAATAATTCTTTGTCGAACAGGTAAAAATTATTACGTACATGTATTATAGGGGTATATTAATCACATAGTAAAATTATCAACATTTCATAATACTGCAATCTTTACAGTCTTTGCGCTTGCGTTTTGCTGATCATAATCAAAATAAAGCTGCAACGTTGAAGCTGTGTCTGAATAATTGTTTTATAAATTATATATTATATTATTCTAACTTCACATACGTTTTGTCAGATTACAAAATTAAAATGTTCTGTTTTACAAAATTTTTTAATATCATCACTATAAAAAATAATGATTCTAAAATTGATCCTTGTGGAACGCCGCGTTAATAATTGATTAAATTCGAAACTGCAAGATTAGTTTACTAATTATGTAAATAATCTTCAAAATACTGCATATCAATACGAGACAAACTTTCAAGAAGTTGAGCAATATTATTGATAAATCTTTATAGCATAATAAAACTCTCCAAAATCCAAATGGTACCGAATTATTGACAGGAAAGTATAGGCACGACTCGACAGAAAAATATTTTTGCGAAACGGAAGACTAATAAATCTTAGTTCTAATTATCCCAATTAATTAAATAATTTAGTTATTTAATATAATTAATTAATTTCAATAACAAAAATTAAATGATCAATTAAATATTAAAACCCCATGACTATAATAATAAACTAAATCTTTTCTACGATGGTATCTTAATCAGAATTCGATCCTATACTAATAAATATTTTTGGTATACCTCATTAGTTAATGCGATGTCTATAATTAATTGTTATCCTTATTATAATGTAAGTACCCAAAGCAATTATATAAATAATAAATAACAAGAAGGTTTTCTGGTCATAAATTATTTGATAAACTTACTCTTTCAGCACGAAGGAAAAATGTCTGTTTGCTTTTTTCATTCACTTGGAGCAACAGTACTGAATTATTAAGCTACACGTTTTCGTCAATTTTCAGTGCAAAATTCGTGTAGGGTTACGCTAAGGAAAATATACAGAAGAATAATTCTAGACTGTACAAAAACAACAAAGTGATCTTTTTACAAACAAAAATTATGTTACAGTGTAAGCCTGGAAATGTAAATTAACATTTCTTTTAAAATGAATTATTGTTGTAAAAAAACCTGGTTGGTTACATTTTCGTTGTTAATTAGTGACGTTAAATAAAAAATATCAATATAAGAGGAAATATTTTACATAAATGTGTTTGTTTTATGATACAGATGCGAGGAAATGGGAAAAAATGGTGTACTTAAATGCTTTCGGTGAGAATTAAAACAATGTAATAGCACTGAAAGTGCGTATACAATTTATACACGTACATTATTTTATACTTTGATAAATATTTTGATTTCGAATACCGTTAAGCATGAAATTATTTCATAATTATTAGGATTATTTTTATTGATTAGATAAGTAAATAACGACACTATTAAAGAACAATTTTAACTTCCTAATTAATTCTTCTCATAACAAAGTTTGCAGTTAAGAATAATTTACAGTTAACTGTTATCATAAGCAAAAAAAGAATAACACAAACAAAAGATAAACCAATTGCAAAATTGTATGGTTTCAAAACATTCTGTTCAGAAATACGGGAAGAAGTAAATTACTTCAGTAGGCTTTAGGAAAAAATAAAGCGGCTGCAAGCAAAAACCAAGAACCGTTAAAGGATAAAGGGTTTCTTCTCTGTAGAGTTTGTAACTTCTTGACGGACAAAGCTTGGCAACAATAAGAACTTCAGTACCGTTATGTAATGTTACGCATATTCTCAAGGCAAAACATGGTCATGGTTGTAAAATAGGTAATAAAACATGTAGGTACACTGATATGATCCCGTTATTCTTCTTGGTGGAGTTTAAAACTATTTTACAGTTTAGTTTACTCATATACATCAAAAGGAAGTGCTGGGTGGTGTATTTTCCGTAGCCAAAGTCTTATCGATTAAAACTGTAAGTGGTAGAGAATTTTATATGATTTTATGGCATGCCCTCATAGCTACTGAGAGAATATTTTATAAGATATTGACATATTAATGTTCATGAACAATAGTTGTCTGTTTTTTGTAACTGATTTAGTATTTCTGCTTAACAACTATGATAATAAATAATATACTAACGGTGACAAATACATTTCTTAATACTTTTATTGATATCTCACTTATCAATTGTATAAGTTGTTTTATTTAGTAATGCCAAACGTTAGTTTTCAATTAAATATTTTCTATTTCTATACTTCCTTCTTTATTATTCCCTTTATATGAGACGTACTATTTAACATGGTCAATTAAGAACAATCTTTATTATTCTATAATGATTTGTTACAATAAGTAAGAATATGTTAAATACAATAACATATTATTTAATTATTTAAACATAAAGAAATCATTTTAATTGTCTTTCGTAGCCGATATACCCACTAGATTTTTATAAAAGAGGTTCAAGGTACAATAAAAATTGAATAAAGGAGGACTTTAGACGTTACTTTAAACTCAATGTAAAAAACAGAAAAATGCTAAATCAACAAAAGCTAAAAGCTAATTAAACTGTGTTTGTATTTGTAATCAACCGTGGACATTACTTTAAATTAAAAATTATATACTTATTATATGTAACTATGATAATATAGATTGTAGATTTTTCAATCTAAAATGCAAACAGCTATTATAGAATTTAGATCATAGTCGGCGTTTTGAAGTGTACGAGTACAATAATTTTAAGTTTCTAGATTTCGCGGGAAAGAATACAATAAAATAAATTGGTATCTACTTTCAATAGTTAATATATGAATAATAAATAATTCTATGATTCAAATACATACATGAGTTTTTTGCAGAAAAAAACTTTTCAATTTTTAATTTTGATCGATTTCGGTGTGCACCAGCATACACTGTAGCGCCGCCTATGATTCAATTTAATTATTTTGTTTTCTTGAATTAATAAGTTTGTTTACATACCTATAATTATCCCTTAAGAACACTCTTTCGACCTTGTATTTAATTTTGGAATGTTTTAAATAAATTGTTATGTAAAAAATATTATTTATTTTGAAAATTAAGAAAAACACATTGTGCGTGTTTGGGGAGGGGGCACAGTTTACATATAGGAAGATCAATATTACTTTATTTCAAGCTATTATTGTACCAAAATCGCAAACATTTTCTTTATACTAGTTTTGGAATATTATTAGCCTGTATTACGCTTAATAATGAAAAGAATGGGGGATGCAAAATCATATACACAAAAATATTCTTTGGTTTATGTCTATTTTGTCTGTTGTCATTCAGATCATTTCTGTTCTCTATGATAGACATAGAACATTCTCTAAGTTTGAAAGTCGTCCTCCAACATCCAACATCAATCATTTTACGAAAAGTCTGCTTCGTTGAAACTTTGAATTTTGAAGCTTAATGTAGCTGTGGTAATTTACATAAAGAAAAAATTAAAGGAAATGTACAGAAACTTTAAATGTTTTTTTAGAAGGTCCAATCTTACCGTATTACTACGGAAGGTAGAATATTAAAACTTAGTTGCTCACCTATATAATAATGTTTTTTTAAAATTAGTTAAAGATAGTATTTGTCAATCCTGTTACGATATAGTTACTTAGCTAGTTAGAAGTATGTTTTGGTTTATCATTTTTTAACTATTTGATACACACCCTTAGTAAGAATTACAGTTTCTTAAAATATCTTTATAGAACTCTTCACTTGTTTGTCTGTTAAATGGACATGATTTAAAAAGCATTTAGGTGCAAAGAGTTTATAATATTTTCGAATGTTATTTCGAGAAGTAAATATACGTTTTTAACGGAGGTTTGATTGTGGAAGAAGAATAGAATAGCCACTGCTGTTATGAATGTATTGTGATTGCAACCAAGCTTATGTGTACGATAGATATTACAAATAGTTTTCCATGTTATCGAGTTCGTGTCCCACGTATAAACATTAACGTAACAGTATCATGATATTCTATTCTCACTAAGAAAGTGTTTCGAAATATTGAATTATTCAGTTACTACTGTATTGTTTCACAGTAAATTGTTTACGTTAAAAATGATTCAGACAAGCTAAACCGTCTCCATATCAGTCCTGCCAGATCTTCAGATTTTTCCAGTTATAATGCTAACAATTACATTACCTTAAACTTTAAGCTCAACTTTTGTATTGGTGCCAGAATTGTATTGGTTAAGAACTAGTTGCACCAAACCCTTAACTAAGATTAATTTTCATCGATACATGTAACAGCTAAGATACACTTCAAACTAAGTAGAGGATAAAAGCTTTTGTGAAATTTGCCATTAGATATTCTTAATTACTACTGAAGATATTCGTTTAGTTAATATTCCATTTAACGGCGTTGCAATTGATCATACCATAAAATTATAATATAACTTTTGAATCTAAGCTATACCGTGACACTTCTGTAACAGAAAATGTTAGAGCTGGAAATTAGAAGATTTGAACATAACATACAAAAATACCATGTACTTTGGGTCAATGCCACGCTACTTGAATTTCTTATGTGGATTTAACTGTTGATGTAACGATATAGTACCATAAATAGGAGCATTTCTCATGTGTATTTAGTTTGTAAAAATTGAATTGAATTGAATTGTTGGTTTGTTTTAGTTTCAGTAACTCTTGGTATCTCTGATTTTATACTTTGGTAGAAATAATAAAGACCTACGAAATTTTTCATTTCTCAAGTTTTCAGCTTTAAGAATCCCTCCCTTCTCATGTACTATCTTCCCAAAAACCGAGAAATCCTAGTTTTTCCTGAATTTGGGAAGTCGGTATCACGGTATCACGGATCCTGATGCGCGAAACGACCTTGATTTTTTGCATTAGACTCCTTTCAACAACCCTTCCTTTCTATTGGTACTATTATCTCTTCTAAGGATGGGGGTTACCCATGTAGGAACTGCCAGTCTTGACAATAGGCCCCAGCTTGGCTGAATATTGGATAACCAAATGTCGTTATTTCAAGATTGGTCCAAGCCTAGGCCAGCTTTCAGATCCCACGCCTCGGCTGCTTTGTCGTGGCCCAAGGGTCAACCAACGCCTAGGTACCAATTCTGAGTTCTCTAATGTCTGCCCAAGTCAGATCCAACCTTCAGCGCCCTAGTCTGGGTTTCTTAGTGTTTGCCCAAGCCTCAATTTTAGTGTTTTTAGACTTTGTTTCTTACCCTTGAACCAAGTGTGGGCCAATCTTCACATATTCTACCAAATCGAGCTTATGAAGTTTTCTGTGTTTATTATATCAGCTAGTAATTAATTAAGAGAAAAATATGAGAAAAGTTAAACTAAAATACCTACATAGATTATAATTATTATTACTAAATATAAATTCAGCTTTCAAATTTTTGCGCGCTTCGTTTCTTCGAAACAAGCACAGACATGAAAAGTAAGTAATGCTAACGCGGCAGCTGCAAGGGGAAGCCTTTACCGGCTTTTAGTCAGTGTTCATCCGTCTACCATGAGTGATGTTATGTATCGCCGTTCTGTAATACTATTAATAAAATAATAAAAAGTGTTTATTTAAAAAAAGCTTCGCTTATAAGAATAAACGCAATTTTTAGTAGTAAAAATTAAACTTGTATACTTGAAAATAATTTTTTAAACCACTTTTCTTAAAAATTTATTTGTTTAACTTACGTTTAACTTGTTTAATTTATTTGTTTATCAATTTGTTAAAAATTGAATGAATTAAAATAATTGGTAATAATTTAGAATTTTCGTATTAATTTGTTTTCTTCATTAAAGTTAATAACCCGGGGCTACCGTTGGGTTCCGATCCTACACTATCACAGATTATCAGCCTTGATACCATATTAATATTAAGAGTGAACTCTCAAGACTCGGTATTAGCGTCGGTACTATATTGGTTTTCACTATTGGGCCAAGACGTATCACCAATCTATGGCCATGACTGATTAACAAGCTTGGCACGAGGCTATCATCCCGATTTTACACCAGCCATGGACCAGTTTTGAATTTCAGGCTTGTACCAGAGTTGACAACCATCATCTCAAGCCTGAGCCAACCGCGGGCCCCTTGTTATTTCCTATGTGGGTCATTTCTACCTTTGATACAACCAAAATGTACTTGCATGAAAGGAAGGCAAGATATTTATATTTGACTCAAAATTAAAAAAATTCAAACTGCTTTGAATAGAATGTCGCGTAGGTAATAGGTCTAGTGAGATATGTTGGTATGTATCGAATTATGGATTGGTTGCAAAGAAATAAATAAATCTGAAGAATAAATAATTACGATTGATCTTTGCTGTCTCTATCAAGCAAGTACGTTTTGGGTGGGTTAGAGGTATAAATTATTTTTGACTCCTAGCGCGACTGGTATCAAAGTGCCGATTTTAGTTGGTACGAGCAATCCACCAGAAAAAAACTGTGGTCATTTCGTGCATCAAGATTGAAGATAGCGATTATGAGTGAGAAGCGAGAGGGCTTTTGCGGGCCCCTAAAGTACCAAATTCGATGAAAATAAAAACCATGCCATCTTATAGAGAAAATAAATTTTAGGTGGAAAAACGGTGGAAGCTTTTCACACCTAGCGCTGCGAGGATAAATATACCATTAAAAGTTGGTACTTTTAGCAACGCAAGAAGACCGAGGTTATTTCGTGCATTAGAACCAGAGATACAAATTTCCAATAGCATAAAATATGAGGATTTTTTGGAGTTTGGAGCTACTGCATGCGAAGGGTGAAATGGTATATGGTGTGGTGTGGAATCCCCTTATTTGTACCAAAGTTGACAGTTAGAGACACAAATGAGGGAAGATTTAATTCTAATTTACACATTGCAGAGAAAATTAGGTATTCTTAATTCTAGAAAAATCATTTTTATGGTTCCATTATCCTTGCATCATTTTCATTAATTATTTAACTATAATCTTTTTAAATAACTAAGAATCCCACCAAATGCGTTGTCCTTGTCGTTAGTTTGTTACCTACTTCCAAATTACGAGGGTGGTTTGATAAGTCAGCGACTTTTTGAATAAAAGATATTTATTTCGGCAAATAAGCGTTTTATTTCTCAACATAGTCTCCTTTTAGCTCGATACATTTAGTCCAGCGTTTTTCCAATTTTTGTATTCCTTCCAAATAATAGGTTTTCTAAAGGGCCTCAAAATAGGCATTTGTTTCAGTGATGACCTTTTCATTCGACCCAAATCTCTTACCGCCAAGCCATTTCTTCAGGTTTGAAAACAGGAAATAGTCACAGGGGGCTAGATCTGAAGAATATGCTGGATGGGGTAGCAGTTCGTAGCCTAATTTATGGATTTTTGCCATGGTGACTACAAACGTGTGCACCCGTGCATTGTCTTGAAGGAACAGCACTATTTTCTTCGCCAAATGCGGTCGTTTTCAAATCAATATCGAATCTGTCCAAAAGCTCTGAATAATATTCGCCGGTGATCGTTTTACCCTTTTCAAGGTAATCGATGTGAATATCACCGCGTGCATCCCAAAATACTGTGACCATGACCTTGTTGGCCGACAGACCCACCTTGGCCTTCTTTGGTGCACGTTCACCCGGAGAAACCCACTGGCTTGATTGTTCCTTGGTCTCTGGTGTAGTGTGATGGATCCATGTTTCGTCTACGGTAACGAAACGCCGCAAAAACTCGTTCGGATTGCGGCTGAACATCGCCAAACACTCCTTTGAAGTGGTTAAACGGTTGCGCTTATGGTCTAGTGTGAGCAATTGCGGCACCCATTGCGCGGGTAGCTTTTCATGTCCAAATATTCATGTAAAATGTGATGTACCCGTTCAGTTGAGATGCCTACAGCCTCAGCCACCTCACGCACTTTCATTCTCCGATCGTCCAATCTCATTCCATGGATTTTATCGACGATTTCTGGCGTGACGACCTCTTTTGGGCGACCTGAACGTTGGCGTCACTTGTGCTGGTACGACCACAACGGAACTCAGTAAACCACTTCTTAACCATTGAAATTGATGGTGCAGGGTCCCCATAGTATTTATCAAGCCTTTCCTTGGTTTCGGTAATGTTTTTCTTACGCAAAAAATAATGCTTAATCAGCACACGAAATTCACTTTTTTCCATTTTCGTTAAAATTCACGAGGTTGTTCGCTTTCAATGGCTGTCAAACACAAACTAAATGGCGCAGCCTTCTCAAAATTTTACAGTAGTCTATATTCATAGATGGCAGTTGACGGGAGCAGTGTTGCATTTAATGTTACTGTGCGAGAAATTCAAAAAGTTACTGACTTATCAAACCACCTTCGTACATTTTTATACCACAGATCGCAGCTATTTCATAGCATACATTAAATATATTTTTATACTTTTTATATATCTTAACAAAGAGCAACTTCTTAATAGCAATTGGTTGTATTTCTTATCTTCTCTTTTAACTTGAAAGTTTTCACTGACAATAATTTTTAAAACTTCTTCCATTACAAATACTATACAAATCAACTTATAATGCAGAAAATCCATTTAATTTGTACACCACAAAATAATGTCTAAGTTGGAACAATTTTTTTGTTTGTTTATTTAAACAAAAATCTACTTCTCGAAAATCTTAATATTAATATTAACACCATCTTTCTATTTAAATTTCCAATAAGGTAGAAAAATTCTCATTACACACGGGGTCAAAATATCCCAGAAGATCGTGACCGAACCACCGAAACTTATTTCATGACGAACTAGACCATGACAAGCTGTAGAACCAAATCGAATTACTCAAATATTGACTGTTCCTTCGATGTTTCCGGTACGGTCGGTTTCATATTTTATGGATATATTTAAATCGTTGCTGCTTTTTTTTTATGTTGGTCACTTTACTATTTCTTGACTAAGAAACATGATTATTTTGAACTTGAATTATTAGAGAATTACTTGTCGTAATAAATTTAAATTTGCTGCTAATTTAGTTGTATCTTAAATAGATTTAGCTTCATTTCCTTGTTTTTCGATAGAGTTATGAATTTTTAAGAGTTATGACTTGACTATTAAGTTAACGAGAATGACCAAGCAAAGTAATTAAATCTCTCATTTAAGAATAAATAAATCAAGTAAAAGAAATTTGTCACATTAAGGAATATTGACGTTAAGTCCTAATTCAGACTGTACATGATGTCACTGTGTACATATAAAGGCATAAAAGCAATAAACGTTATTTGAACACCAATTAATCCAATAAAATGTGTTGGTGGTGTTGGTCATGCAGTAATACAGTGTTGTTCAATGCCATAAAGTCGTCTAAATTACATTGGGCGTGTCATGCTCAATTACCATATTTCTTACACACAATTTTATAAAAATGTTATGGGAGAACGCAAAACAGACCATTTGTAACTCTATTTCTTAGAACTGTTTATAAAAAAAATAAAACAGCTAACGATAACACGTGGTTGAGATCAAGTAGTTTATCGAATCGGGGTTATGTTGCTTTTCATTCAAACGACTTTAAGCTCGATGAAAAGATTACGAAAGCTCTAAACTCGCAGACTTGCTTTGCAGAGGTATTGAAGTGTGTCGTGCGATAGGAAAAGGAACCCTATGTAACCTCACTACTACAGTCGGTTAAGATCAAAATCGTATTCGTTTTGGTATTGACTCCCTAACTTGAATGTTGGCGCATGCGAACTTTTCAAATAAGTTTTGCGCATTTTGGACATTTCACATTCTAAACTTTTGTCTTCAGAAAATTGTAACTTCTAGATAAATTGCTTACATAGGACTGTGACTAACTAACTCATTTTCGACTAGAAAATGACATCATGAAGATTCAAATTGTTGTTAAAATTAACCTTCTTTAGCCAAAGAACGCGATTTTCCGTGAGTAATTTAAAGGGTAATGTTTGAACTTGAAAGAAAAATGGGGCTTAACTTCGGTCGTTGTAGATAATTCTGTAATTAATGTGCGGGCCTAACAAAAAAAACGAAAAATCGAGAATTACTCTTGCGAATGTATTGTATTACCCACTTTGTTCAATTCCCAGCAACGTCTAGATGCTTAGTATTTTTAGGATTTTGATACAGCTTCAATTAATAAAAATACAAAAAAAAAACTGAAACAAAGAAATGACGTGCTCTGCATTACGATTACCTTGAAAAATGAGCAATATCACGCGTATCGAAACGGAAACGATAAGAGGGTTTGAAAATTTTAAGAGAATTATGATCTAACCATTCGTATTCCGACTTGGTGTTTGGTGAAACGTGGAAAGAGTTTCGAATTCGTACACAGGGAGTTACATTTAGATGTTGATGAAAACCTGTTCAGAATGATATACTCAAAACGGCATGACAATTTTCTTATATATATTTGAAAAAAACAACGAAAATGTCTTAACTTCCGAAAGGAAAGAAACCTTTGGTTCATTTGTACGCACAACCAGAACGGACGAATTTTTGAAATTGCGTTTCTTTAGAAAGTGGATTTGGGTTGGATTAGGAAGATATGTTTAGTTCTACAACTTTTCCAGATTTCGTACACTTGAAGTTTTTATACTTAAGGAATAGAGTTTCTATAAAAGCAAATACTTGTTAAAGTTTTATCGGAAAATTACTGGACCATGTAGTAAACGGAAAAATCCAATCACTTCCGAGTCGTAGTTTACTCGCTGATCGACCATCAGGATCCATTCGCTTTTCTAACATATATATGTATACATACGGTTGTGTAATATTAGAATCTGAAGTGGTCCTTTAAATTTAGAGATTTAATAAATCTTAAAACGTAGAGTGGCTATAAAAAAAAGCTCGTTACAAAACAACGTCACTTGTCAAAATAGGGCAGAAACAATTCTCCTCTTTTTATTATGTACGGTTTACTGTTAATTACTTTATTGTCAAATAAATTTTTTTATATATTTTCTAAGCATCTGACGAAAATGGGTTATGCATACATATCTTTTAACATGCCATTAGTTCGAGTTAAGAAGTCTTTTATATAGATTTATGTTTACATTAAAATGAACATAAGCAATCTCTTTGTTGAATATGAAACAAACTATTTAGAAGAGCTTTTTAATGAATTCATGAATATAAATGGTAAATATTGCTTTCGATATGTAAACCTGAACATATCCTTGGTTTGTGTAAATAACTACCTACAGGCTTACTTGTTTTTACTTAAGAAAATCAGAAAAAGAATTGCATTTCACGTGATGCACAATAATGTTACTTATATATCTACCAACGAAATATTCTACCCGCGAGCGTAGTCATAAAACAGTATTTGTTTTTGTTACTCCACGTGTGGAGGTGTATCAAAGATTTCATGTAATATACATTCACCTACAGGATATGTTTATGTTGCAGGAAAAAGGTTTTCTTATTCTAAAGGAAGTGGGAGTGGAAATAAAAAAGGCAACGCCATCACCTAGCAAGAAAAATTATATTTTCTGGTGTGCGCTGTTCAGAATGACGAGACAGAGAAAACACAAATATAAAAATATAAAATAGAAAAAGTCTTCAACCTGCAAAAATACAACTAGCCACCACCACCTCCAGATATATCTATCTGTTATAAAACTCGGTACAAACATTTGTCTGGAAGCAAATGAAGGCATTTGCAGGCAAACGGTTTCTCGGCAAATTTGAATTGAAAACAAATAAGAACAAGATTTCAGTGTCATGCACAAGAGAGTAAACAGAGGTTGAGTTTTTCTGTTATGTAAATTAGAAAGTGTTACATTGTAACGAAAATTTGTATAACTATGCATCACGCAATACTCCCTTAAATTGATTCGGTTATACTATATATATAAAGAATTCTACAAACAAACCGAAATATATAAATATTAATAAAGAGTTGACAAGCATAACAATTTAATACAAGGACAGCCGACGAAACAGTTTAGATGTTTCAAAGTCTGGGTGGTCTGAAATAATCGCAGTTCAGTTTCCAACTTGTCTTGGAATTAATATAGGTTATTTAGCAGTAAAACTGCACACAATCTGCAGTTTATATGTATATATACACATGTAGAAGAAGCACATAAAATATTTTCCCATATAAGCTAAATGAAAGTCTCCAGATAAGCAGCTTAATTATTTATAAAATACATTTATAAAAAACTAAATTCGAACAGTTAAATTAATTGGGTTGTCCAATATTATGGCGCACGTGAGAATGATACGGCACGAAATCTTTTTCAGAAGAATTTACAGTTAATTGACATATTCAATATCCTATTTGCAAAAATACTACACTGACAGCATTTTTTAAATTCTTCTTGGCTGGATATCACCATAAGGTCTGCGGACCAGTAATTAATTAATCTAGTTAAATAACCAGCATTCATATAAAATAATTTAAGATTTATGAGAAACTGTTGTTATAGGAGGTGATGTAGGTGGAACACGTCTATGTAATATACTACACTTTCAAACTAACAAAAGCACATTACATACTGTTTGTAATATTCAATTTGTACGGGTTATAAATTATATTTACAGGTATTACTGATACTGAAATACTTCCTAATAGTGATTAAATTATAAATTTTTAATACAGTTCAAAAATTAAATTTCTTTGAAATTCGACGTTGAAGAAAGCCGAATGAAAAAAGAAATTAAGTATTTTCTTAAGTATTAATCATTATCCCTCCTGACAGTCAAGTACAGCCTTTAGCGCTTTTAAAAGTTGGATCCTACGATAAGACTGTTTAAAGAAAAAGCTGTTTCCATTTTTAAGGCTAACTACTTTTTCGGATATAGATGGAGAAAAAAATTAAGACGCTACTTTAATTAAGAAAGTTTAAAAATGAGATTTTTAGAAAATTGTATATTTTTAATCGGGACCGCCTAGAATTAGTAAAAAAAAGTGTGGATTAATTTAAAAATGATTATTACTACAAAAAAAAGTATATTTAATGGAAAGGAAAATAAATTTTACGTAAGACACGATTTTCTAATATTTGTTTAGCATAATAAATTGGTTAGCAATGTAGGTAGCTAATGGTGTTATGGGAAAATAATCTTAGAAGTGATACTGCTGTCGAAATAAAAACATCTCTTTGTAATTATTTAGTTTTGGTTGCTAATGAATACATATGTATTTGGAATATGCGATATTGACGAATAGGTCCATATCGATAAATAGATCTTGTTTTAGGTACATTGTTAAAATTTAAAAATTATAAGCACTCAAGGTCAACCGTTGATTATATTTCTACTTTTAGCTAAATAAAACGCTTTTAAAACTTACATATTAAATTGTTCATACATAATTCATACATAAATTGAGCAACTACTGGTTGCTTTTTGCTCAAGCAATCTTGATTAATTTTGTTGTATTCCTAGCCTTCAACGGCTTACAATATTTTGCTATTAATAAATCATGTTACAGATAAAAGTATTGCATGTAGTAGTGCAACTTTGGATAATACTCTGATATCGTTAATTTTGCATATATGTGATTAGAGCTTTGAAATACACAAGAACTTGCTTAATTAATTAAATTACAATAATAATGACATGGTATTAGATTACCTTTGAAATGTTGATTACCTCTGATTTACAAGAAATTTGTTACAGAATAGTAACACCACTAATGATGTTTTTATATGCATCTCCCGTGTTTATGTGTCTGTTTTCCTAAAAATGACTTCTTGGGCAAACTTTTACTTACACTAGCAACTAGTTACACTTATGCAATCACGGCTGATCAACGTCGATAAGACTGTAGCAGAGTATCTAATGTAGTAAGCAAAGACATTATTGGAGCAAGATCTTTTGCAAAACATTGGAACTGACACGTTTTGTTTTATCTGCTACTTCTTCTACTTTAGATAGTTCATGATACTTTAATCTTTATAGTTTGCACATGTCAATTCTTCTAATAAACTAAATTCAGTAATTTAACTTGGTTCTTTCCTTACTGACAGTTCCAGCTTTAACATGTATTTGAAAATTATCGAAACCATACGTTTTTGCGGGACCCTATAATGATTTTGCATGTAGAAGCATTTCTGTAGTAAAACCCAAAAACTGCAAGTATTGCAGGGTCATAATGTTTGTCAGTTGGCGTCTGCAGTTTAATCATAGCGTAAATTATTTTAGATTACAACAGGTTTCAAATTTGGTGTGATTATTATTAATACTAGTTTTTGTTTGCAAATAATAAAAAGCAGATTTACTTTTTTATTTCATTATTACTAGTTATTGTGGCATAGAAAAACAAGATTGTTGTGGTTGTGTCTCCTAAAGTTCCGAGCCCCCTAGGCAATTATTTAGTTTCTAATCCGCCACTGATCGTACGAGATTTGAGACCTTACACTTCAATGTAATGAAGAAAAAACACAATATTTAATATTTTCCATTTTTTGGACAAAGAAATAAAATAATAATAATAATAAAATAATTGATATCGTGTAAAATATTAAAAAGCTATGCCTGTTTTTGAGTGTTAGTGTTTCAATTTTTACGGAATGATCATATCTTACATTCTACCTTGTATAAGATCATAGTGGAATTTGATTTGCGGAAAGTAAAACAGTAAGAATCAAAATTACACTAAAGTCAGTGCCGTAAATAGGAATCCGTAACCGGATGGAAAATGGAAATATCTGGTAGTTGCTCCTATTAGCTTTTATTTTGACTTATTGAACGAACGACATATGTAGGTACATATAACAACAACATACAAGGTATGTCTCCCATAACAAAACAGCAAATATTCCGGGGAATCTCTTAAATTAAAATATTCACTTGTCTTTGAAAACTTTTCGTGGGCACCATACGAGGATAAATTGAAAAGTCTCCGGCCTAGGCAATAAAACAAAAGAATATCAGGTTAACAAAAATTTTATTTTTCTACGTAGTCCCCATCGAGTTCAATGCACTTGGTCCACCTTTGTTCAAGTGCTCTTATACCGTCCCTATAAGCCTTTTCTTCTAACTCGTCAAAATAGGCGTTTGTGGCAGCAATCACTTCTTCATCGGACTCGTATTTCTTTCCAGCGTGAAATTTTTTTAGGTTTGGAAATAAATAAAAATCCGATGGGGCTAAGTCTGGTGAATAAGGGGCATGGGGTAACAATTCAAATTGCAATTCATTGATTTTTGCCATGGCAATTGCCGACTTGTGACAAGGTGCATTGTCCTGGTGAAACAGAATTTTTTTCTTTGCTAATCCAGGTCGTTTTTCTTCAATATTTTTTTTTAATTCATCCAGTAAGGTAGCATAGTATACTCCGTTGATTGTTTTACCTTTTTGAAGATAATCAACGAAAAGTACTCCCTTGGCGTCCCAAAAGACTGAAGCCAAAACTTTTCCGGCTGACGGAACTGTTTTGGCTTTCTTCGGAGCAGGTTCTCCTTTGGCAGTCCACTGTTTTGATTGCTGCTTTGTTTCGGGTGTGTAGTGATGAATCCACGTCTCATCCATTGTTACAAACCGTCGCAGAAAGTCCACTGAATTTCGATTAAACAAGTCTAAACACTCACTTGAAACTGTTTTGCGAGTCAGCTTTTGTTCCACTGTGAGCAGCCGCGGCACCCAACGTGCCGATAACTTTCTCATTCCCAAAATTTCGGTTAGGATATGATATGTTCGTTCCGTTGAAATGCCCAGGGTATCTGCTATTTCAGCCAACTTCAATCGCCGATCATTCAACACAACTCTATGGACTTTTTCGACAATTTCCGTTGTGGTGGCAGTTTTCGGTCTTCCTGAACGCGGTGCGTCATCTGTGCTTTTGCGACCCCGTTTAAAGTCCGCAACCCAGGTTTTAACTGTGCTATAGGAAGGAGAAGATTCGCCTAATGTCCCGTCTAGCTCAGCTTTGATTTCTTTTGGGGATAAACCCTTAATGTGAAAATATTTAATAACCGCACGAATTTCAGCTTTTTCCATTTTAACACCACACAAAACTTTATCGACTTTGACAACTTGCCAAACAATTATTGTTTGACAGAAATTTTTGTTATTTCACAGCCATACTGATAAATTATGAAAAAATAAAATGCCGTAAAAACATTGCAAAAATTTGTATCCCATATGGGTTAGGCCGGAGATTTATCAATTCATCCTCGTATAATAGAAGATTCTGTCAACTTCCAGTGATGTCGTTCTCTTTTTAGATTTATTTTCGAATTTGTCAAAACGCGCATATAATTTTTATTAATTATTTAAGAAAATGCGTGAAACCTATTAATTGTATATTAATGTTGTAATTTTCCTTGCGGGCTTGAAACACGCGAAACTATGGTGGTGATAGAGATTTAAAGAATAAAACGAATCTACTGTCAAAAAGCATCAGATTTATTCTGTATTTTAGCTCTTTTCTTTCAAGATCTCTATTTCAATGGGTTTTATTAAAATTTCTTTTAACTAGTGGACTAACGTAAAAAAGTTTTTGGCGATTTCCATACTAATCTCACTTTTACTTAATATTTATAAATGTTGCCTAATATGCCGATTTTATCTGCATAACCATCTTTAATAATTGTAAGCATAGTTTTATTAAGCTTTATTAGAGCTTTAAAATGATTACGTGGCATGTGATACTAGATTTCTTGAAAATCGGAACGGAGAAGTTCCAATTTTTATTCTAATATAAAAAAAAATGGAAATAAATATCTTTTTTAAAGCACTGATTTTACTTAACATTTTACCAGCACAGTATTATTTGCAATCCAAATTCCATTTATGATTATTTGTTTTTAAGCAATGCATTCTGCGATATTTGCAATATGAAAACCTCGCGTCCGACTTTCTAACATTTTATTTCAAAAGTTTACAGAAAATTTTGATGATTTCCTTTCTTCAATTTTTCAACTTCTTTTCCTTTTGTTTTAAGTCGCTCCGGTTGTTACTTCTCAAAACGTAGTTCTTTCTTTATATTCACTTCTATATTTCTTATATAATAAAACTTTTGTAATTTAGTCAAAGAATATTTTTGGTAAACTACAACCTTAAAAAGTAAATGAGTTCGAGGATGTAAGGATTCTCGGAATAACTCTTGATGCTCATCACAAAGTTACTGTCAAAATTCTTATTAGGTTGAGTCATGCATGTCAACTGAATATGTGAAAAGAGCTTTGCGAAAACTCTGAAGCACACTTCAGAATAATAGAAAATACATTAAAATTATAATATATAATTAAATATAAAATTCTTTATGTAATTAAATCATTAAATGTACAAATACGAAACAGTAATATGCGTTTATCACTGACCTTTATTATGTTTGGTGTTTCTCCACATCGAACAATTGCCGAAAAGATCTGAATGAAAAAATTAAATACAAATTTGTAAAATATATACAATACACAAACAGAATGCTCATTCTCAGTAAGTCGTTTGTAACGCTTAGGCAATAAGTTTGTGTACTAACACTCACAACATTAAATTCAAATTGCTGACGAAATGACCTGTAAAAATTGTGATAAATGAAAGCAGTACTTCAGTGTACGTTTGTAAGTTCAATGATATGTATAATGCGCACTTAAATTGTGGATGGAAATTCTGTATTATTTTTCCCGGCCATCTTAAAAGATATCCCTGATAAAGGTCTTTCTATCGGTCATCATTCGCTTTCCGTAATACACGTAATTTCTGAAACGTTTACCCAAGTACAAAATCTGCTTTTAAACTACCTACTTACTTCAGCAACCCTTTTTGATTTATTACAAAATTATCTAGCAGCTTCTCTTTAAAAATGATGTAGGTAGAAAGTACAAAGGGACGTCAATTTAATCAAACTTTAGAAAATTCGTCTGACATCCGTCGTTCCACGTAAGTAAGCAATCCAATCATCGGTAGCAGTTCAATCTAAAAGGAGTAAAAAAACCTTAATCGGTAAAAAGTGTTTTAATCAGATACTGTGGTGGCACACCCTTGCTATATCATCACTGATTCCACACATGAACGCTATCTTGCTCGTGTATGAAATCTCATACAGAAAGCTGAAATTATCACACACAAAAAAAATAACTACATATTTTCTCGTAAACTTTTACTGCCGCCAATTTATTTATCTTAAAATTAAATTGAAATCCGAAAGCGTTGCATCTTAAACGATTGCATTTATATGCAAGATGTTGGATTGCACTTTAGAATGTGGATATTTTACAAGAAATCCTGTATCCGACGGTCGCGCCACACCCAGTGAAATGGCGTCTAAGCGACTACGCCATGTCATAATCTTCCACCCAGAAGCTGAATGACTGGCCGGCAATACACGTACCTCGCCCGGGCAAAATCATCTATGTTACCCGGACGGTAGCAACCAAATGGCCTGATTATACGAAGGTTTGCAGTCTTCGCTAATAGAACCTGCTAATTAAGTAACTTACAGCTTTGTTTATTCTATATGTCGTTGAATGACGCTCGGTAGATGCATATATACGATACGTTAATTAATACCCATTGTACTTTTAATATCCTATTAATATTAGAACTGCTCTTGGTCAAGAACGGTTATTTTCTTGTAATAACACCCACGATGATACAATCGGAAAAAACGCTTAATTAAAGATCCGATAGCAGAATACAACTTCTAACAGTGAGATACCAGAGGTATTTAATTCCCTTTTTAAATTTTATAATCCTGAAATGTTTTAATTCCATTAGAACCCACCATTGAACATATTGGAAATGATAGGAAAAAAGAGAAAATAATGCTAGTCAGCGAAAAATTTCCTTTATACACCATATTCTAGAGAATGCATTCAAAGGCCATCACAATAATAAATTTGATTAAGAAATGGACTTGTTTTGCAAGAAACAAAATATTCACTTTTGACTTTGTTGTTTTATTTTATTCTTTTATGGCGGCATTGTCAGACACCCTAGTTTATTAATTTAAATATTCAATTATTCAAAATGTTGAAACTGTAATAAAACAGAAAAATAAGATATAATTATAATGATAACCACAATAAGTTGGCTTTTTTAAGACCCGACTTGTCTATTGCAGACTTTTTATACTTAATTTATAACATTCTAAAGTAAAAAGCTGTGAAACTTTTATTTTTCACAGGAACTTATTCGAATTATCATGATCAAAATTAATATCTTTTCAAATACGCTTTTTGTTTGTCTTCCAGTTACATTCTTATGTTCTTTTGAAAATTTGTTTCCTTTTCTAATTATACATAATTATTAAAATTTGAAAATTTTTCTAATTGGTTTTTTAACCGAATTGTTTTATTTAACAAAATTATCTAAAATGTTTAAATTGTATTTGTAATTACGTTTAAATTAAGCTGCAAAAATGAAGACACAAAATTATGATTTAAAATTCTGGACACGTGCTTGGCATTCTTATAGATATACAAAGTTAATAAGTAATATTTATTAATTATAATTTAAAATAAAGTTTATTAAATAACGAAAAACTTTATTCATTCCTATCAGAAGTAAAAATTATTTTATAATTTCTTGTTTGAAATTTGTTCCTGTTTAAGCAATCGTTGAGAAAAGTGTTATACAAAGAAAACCTTTTTGTTTCTATTTTCACAATACGGAATACATTGTTAATGAATGATACCGAGAGGTGTTATGTATCATTAGTTTACTAATTATGTAAAGTCGATATCAATTCAGACCAACAATGAATGTATTTTAAAAATACACGAAAATGTTAGTCATAGTTTTCTACAAAACATTTTTTCGTCGAGCTCATGAAATGCAAATGGTGAAATTACAAATAATTTTACAGCATTTTCAGAGATATCTGACAATAGCGTCAGATCCTCTCCTCACTCAAACGATTATTACTTATTAGTTTTTAAAATTGTTCATATGATTCAGCATTATTCAACATTTATTATACAACTAGCTCAGGGCCGTAGCCAGAAATTTATTTTCGGGGGGAAGCTAAATAGAAAAATAATTTTATTTTGTTGTCATTTTATTAGTATTCAGTTTAGGTTCGGGGGGGGTTCAAACCCCGCGAACCCCCCCTTGAATACGGCCTTGCAACTAGCTAGTTAATGTGTCACCTTTGCTCATCTTATATAATTACAATCTTGCTACGGATCATGGGCTATGCTTTAAAAATATAACTCATACTAACTAGGCAAGATGATAACCACAACAAATCTTTGAATCTGTCATCTTGTAGGTGGTGATATTTAAAGTGTTATCTTATGTATATGTAGTTGTTTTGGCATTTTATTATACATCCTTAGCAGCTACTGCAGATACAAGTAAAAGAGAGGAATTAAATGCAAAAAAAATTTCATTGAAACAAAAGCAATCGATTTTTTGGATGTTTCACTGTGCAGAAGAAAAATTTTGATTATTATTAAATTTTTAAGACCTCGTACAAAATATAGTTATAGATATATACGGTTTATTAAGTAGTTGTTATATTTATTCTTACTACAAACCTTACTATACTATAAAATACAGTGCCGTATTCGCATCTCACTATTAAATTAACAGCATGTTTAATTACCATGGCGACCAATTGTAATCTTTTCCCACCTATTAGAATTAGATAAAGCTATCTCTATTCTTGTTGATCTTAAACACAACTTTAGTTAGAGGCACTTTTAATCGAGGGTTGTAATACGGCCCAATGTCTTTAGGAAAGATATCTTGTCAATTGAGAAGCCGGTTGCTTATATATTTGAATATTACTGATGTATTTCGGATAACAACTATATGTGAGTCATTTAAAGTAAAGTACAATAACTGATACGACACAGCCAGAATATAAATAAAGCAGAGATTCACTAAAAAAAACTGTTACACAGACAAAACTGACATTCCCATGTGGTAAATATTCGTCCAGAAAAAAACGCGGATAGCTGATATGTACTACCATACGCTCCGAGAGCTCAACGTACTCCAGTACTACGATCTGACTTTCTTGAATTCTACTGTCAACGTATCTAAAGATACTTCCAATAAAATAACTGACAAAGAACTATAGAAAAAAATGAAGTATTGAAGTAGATTCTTTCTGATAAATATGTGATTACGTTATATCTAAGTTAACAAACTATCAAAACCACGAATCTGTGAAATAGTGTACTGGTTCGCCTAGTAACCGAATCAGTGACTCCCAGCTTTTGGTTTTTCGATCCCGCCACTGGCGCTGTACCGTGCATACTGCGACGTGGTTGGACGTATTCCAACCGCAGTTGCTAAGGCAAACTCGTAGTAGAAGAGTTTTCACACAGAGCAGGAACAGTTTACTAAACATTGTAATTTTATCAATACTTGTATTATTAGTGAAATAGGATACGAAATAAAAACCTTTAAAATTGAACAAGTTAAGGATAAATAGTCTCATACTGTCCAACTAAAGATCATCTAATGTAAAAGTTTTTAACTCATACCAACAGGCGCAGTTGTGAATACGGCCCTGTTATGGCAGTGCGTATCCGTTCTATAATTATAATTATACAGTATAAATATATACAATGTTTTAGATGATTTACATTCTAATTATTTTACTTATACAGAATATGAGTTTTTAAATCAGCACAAAAATATTAAGTGATGTGCATAAATGTCTGTGTAAAGATATAAATCCAGTGAAGTGGCAGATGTACACCCACCCGCATTCAAAAAAATTATTAATGTTCTTCAAGGTGGAGGACTTTCTGTGTGTCATTTATAAAATCAATACCATTGGAATACCTATTACATATATCAACACCCCTATACAATTATTATACTAATGCAGTCATTATATTTCTACTATAAATCTATATTTCTTTTTATAAATTCTGTCTTCTGTAAACGGATTTCAAAATCTAGTAGCTTTTGTTTCTGTTTCGGTTCTATTTTCTACTAAAGGATTTAAACTAAATGGTTTCCGTTACTTATTCTTTCTATTCCGATGATTTTTTGCGCATTAATAGTTATTTTCATCTACCATCGATGTATTGTTTTTAACTTATCTGAACAATGCTTAGAAGAAGTAAAAGATTACCCTGAAGTTGACCATGGTAAGAATAGCGTTTTAGTTTAAATTATAAAATGTCATCGTCGTTTAATCCCCCACTTTGCTGTTCTTTTGGATCTACCTTGTATATGTTAATTCATTTTATATATTGTTTTTTACAGTTTAGGTTAGTTTTCATAAAAATGTTTGGGAAAAAATAATCAGAAAGTTAAGGATCAAAAGAAGTAAAAGCTTGTAAATGGGAAAATTAAGACATCAAATTTCCAAAAGGCTCCAAATGATCTTTCAAAAATCTATCTGCTTCTTTATACTACTTAATGATAAAAATCAGATTAGAATAAATTCCATCTTACACTCAAAGAAATATAGCATTTAAAAATCAATTTCACCATCAGTGATTAGTGATTAAAAATTGTCAAATATTGGCAAATATCAAACTTTATCTTACAAGACAAAGTTTTTATAAAAAAATCAGTTTAACAATATCCTAGTATTTTTTGTGTTTAGAGGCTCTTCATACATTCAGCATTCTTACAGTGTCATATTATTATTTTTCAGTAAGACGGGGACAATTTTTCATACAAATATGCAGAACGAATTCCACTTAAGAGTTGTGTTACTGGTTTAAAAAAAATCTGAATGCTCGAGAAAAAAATCAAGGCATAATTAGGAAAACTTAGGAAAAATTCAAAATTAGAAAATGTTATTTGGCACTCTTAGCATTTTTAATTTTTTTAATCGGATGTAAAAATAGTAATTTAATAATATATAAATATTATTTTGTAAAAACTAACACGGATTTCTTCATTTTTTCTCGAAAATTTAGAATTTTCTGGAAAACCAGAAACACAACTCCAAGTGTATACTCGCTTTGCATATTTGTAAGAAAATTGTTCCTGCCTGATACGAAAAATAATTTTGAGATGACCTTGTATGAAGAGCTTTAATTGGAATATCTGTGTTATAAGCTTTTTGTCTAATGTAGCAAAATGAAACAAATCTCAATATGACATTTTTTGCTTTTGAACATGTGTATTTTCTTTCTGTATATGATTGAATGAATCAATGGAAGATAGACATAGTACATAGTATATCATGTTTTCGTTGATCAATAATTCAATGTCAATGAAATACTTATAATAATAACTTAAATATTTAGTTATATTTATACAGAAGAGGTTGCGAGTTTTTTGATACTTTCTATGTAGTACTTATAGACTTATACACTATGAGCCGAAAGCAAGTCTTACATATTTGCCTATGAATTTAAGAAAGCATTAGCTAGCTATTCTAAACAGTGGTCAGGTTAAGCTGGAACATTGCTATGGTAAGCGTTGTATGGCTAAACTTGACCAACACTATTTGTCGACAAGAACATAACTTTTGACGTCAATTTTGAAAAATTGTTACTAAAAGATAAAAAGTATTTTCATTTATATATACACAGTAAAAATTCTTTTACACTAGAGTGCACTAAACCAGCGGTCGCCAACCTTTCGGACCTCACGGACCACTAAATTCATAATTTTAAATCCCGCGGACCACTAACATGAATTTTTTAAAACAATATATACATTAACTAAAATAATGATCAGAGGACTTCCATTTTATTAATATGAAATACTGAGTGTCCCGTTATATTTTGACTCTTTTTAAACCTATATAACTTTTGAACTAATTGAGATAATGAAATGCGGTCTTCACCACTTTTTTCTTATTTTATAAAGTTTTCTCTGAGTGTCTGTCTGTTTCTGGTCCACTTCCGGCTTAATCGGAAATGACAGCGTATTTTCAGGGATAGGGTAGCTTTGTGATTCCAAATAGAACAACCTGTGTATTTTTCACCGTTGGAAAGCCCCATTTTTCCAAAAACCATTGTTTTCCCTTTCCAAAATTGCCCAACTTCTCATAGTTGTTATACAGGCTGGTGGTTTTATAAGCTCTTAAAATGAATACTGCATGTTATTAAAATGCTACGAAAAAAGATAATGATTCACAAAGTAAACTATGGAAATTAAAGAAACGTCACTTGTAAACGTGAAATTAGTTGATTGACAACTTTGTTTATTGAAACTCGAGTTTCTTTAAGAAAAATGTTTACTTTAAGTGAAAACGCTAATTGTGTAATCTTTTTTGCTGGAACTAAATCATATCGAAAAACATAAAGAAGATTGCAATAACATGCAATATTCATTTTAAGAGCTTATAAAACCATCACACTGTATAATAACAATGACAAACATAGCACTTTCAGAAAGAGGAAACATTATGTTTTATAACTGCACTAGACCACTCTAAAAGTCCAATACATTTAGAGTAAAATATCTAATCTGTATCTTCGTATAGATAATAGACTTAACTAATACACAATGATATCTTTAATCGTTTGTGGCAACCTTATCGCACTAAAATAGTCAAATAATTAAAATACATAAATAACAGTGGCGTGCGGTCAGGATTTAGGCTAGGGAAGCAACGACGATTTTAATTTTAATATACCTAGGTACAGGCACGGATTCACGGGAGGGAATTCCTCCCCCAAAATTTAAAAATAAGTATACATAGAATAGAAACAAATAATGTTTGTTTAATTATTATTTATTAAAACAATTATTTTTCCAATAATTTCCCCGTCAAGATAATTCTCTGGAGCCGCCTCTGCTAAGTACAATAAAAAAACTTAGGTATATAAGTTTTTCAAATAAGAACTTTTACACTTTATACTTATGGAATTTGTTGACTATTATTCATTATTTCAAAAAACTGCTACTATGTATTTATAATGCAACTTGATTTTTCCGTCTTTTTTAGCAAAATACCGGTGCAGGTTTTAATCTTTGTTGTTAATTTTGAAAGTTCTGGTTATGATCTGCCTTTCACAATAATTTGTAATTTCTCTCCAAAACTGTATGCAGGAAATTCTTTATTATAATTTACAAACTGAACAAAAAAATCGTCCCGGTTCGGATGTATCGTACATCGTACATCGATGTATGTAAGTACTCGAACCTTCCACCTAACAGCTGAATTTGCAGTCATGACGATAATGCAATTTTAAATTTGCATACAGCGCAAACTAAATAGAAATTATTTGTCTTTAAAAAGAATCCAACTTATATAAATTAAAATAATAAAATGTGACAAAATACAGTCTCGTTCGCAGATTTGCATTACTTAGTAACATTAAATTTAACAAACACTAAATCGAACAAATAACCAAATTATAATAAATAAACATTTGAGCACGAAGCACACTAAAAATAACGACCAATCAATGTTAACCGAATCGTCTACCACGCCCGCTAATCAAGTTTAGGGAAGAGCAGTTATAAGCAACGAAATCAGTGCTTATATGCAGTGTATGTAACACATTTGAATCGGTATTACCTTTCCGTGCAAGTTTAATGAGCCTAATTTAAAATAGTACTCTAAAATTTTATACTTTTTGCTTTACGGAATTGATATTGAGCTTTAAGTTGATTCAATATTACAAATTTAAATAAACGATAACTATAATTTAATAAAAATATTTTGTTAGCATTGGTTTTTATTTTTAATAAAATTCTCAACGTAAGCATTGCTTCCATTTCAAGCTAAATAGAAAATAAATTATGCAAAGGTTTTAGAACAATTGACTCTAAAGAGGCAGTATTTTACTCTAAATGTATTGAACTTTTAGAGTGGACTAGTGTTAAAATTTTACACTAAATTTTTTACTGTGTACAATAATTATATTAATACATTAATGTTTTAATGGGAAAAAGCCAAATGTTCGTTTATAATTATATTTTATTTCATAATGCCAATATTCCGAAGGGGTTTTTTTTGTTCTTCAGGGCGCTACAATAGTATATTAAAGTATTAGTTTCATAAGACACGTTTTTAGCGCACGCGTCCGAGTTTAGAAAACGACCCGCGTAGCGGGGAGTTTTCTAATGAGGACAAGTGCGCTAAAACGTGTTATGAAACGATACTTTATACTATTTTTTCTATTTGCGTTAGTTCGTTATTAAATAATTAAAAAATTACTTAGTTTTAAATAAAATTTGTTGGGGATATTTTGGTAAGTAGCATAGCAGTTGGCAACACCAGAAATTATGCAATTTTGTTTTTTACATAACCTTGCTTAACTTTAGGTAATCCTCGCGACGTAGAAATTCCCATTCTTATCTCATACACACAACGCCCGCTAAGCAGCAGGACCTCGTTCAAATTTGCCAGGTGTATTATACGAACTGTTGAAAATTATTATAAATTCAAAGTAGAATGTATGCCAATATATTTGTGACATAAATAATTGCTACTTAATGAATTAAAACTTGGATGAAATAAGAATAATTATATTTCATTTCATAGAATAAACACCTTGTTTGTTAAAAGAATTATTAATGAGGTAACTATAAATGCAATAGTGTTTTCAGCAAAGAATGATTTTTGTTAACCAAAATAATTATTCATTGGATCTTTTGGATATTATAACTTATAAGGTAAAGATATATGTATAATTTTATAAAATTTAATTTTATTACGTTAAGTTTATCGTGAGCTATTAATTGCAGATACACAATGCATCCTTACGATGTCAGTATCAAAATTTACAATTTCGTTAATAATAAAGTAAAAACTGTTACGCCCTTATTAAGACTAATTATTATTCGGAGCATTTATGTAGCCTGCAATACTAGTTTCGCAAGCGTTGCATTCCAGTTATAATTGTTCACTGCGTAAATAACATAAGTTTGACATTATAAGAACAGCTGTCTAACCCCGGTTCCACACATGCGTATACGAAAAATTCGTGTTCAAACACGAATATTCGTGACTGAATGTTTGTTTACGAATGTATCCGAACAATTTCCTACACACTTCGCATACTGTAACCGAATATTCGCGTATAGTGTATAGAGGCAACCCCGTGGAGGAGACGAATGTTTTATCCCTTTGACTCGCGCTAATTTACCGCTACAAGACGGATCGCGCTCGTGTTCGTGGACGAATAGCAAATATTTGTATACGAATACAAAAATTCCATCCACACTTCACGTATTTGTGTACAAATAACAAACATTCGTCAACGAATAACGCTTGTGTGGAGCTGGGGTAACAGTGATATCAACTTTAAAAAATAAAATGTTACTGTTTCCAGTATTCTAAAAAATTTCATTAGGACACGCAAAATGCGTGTCCTAATGAAGCCATTAGGACACGCAAATATAAAAAGTATATTATGTTATTATATCTACTACTAATTATTACAAAACTTATTATATTTATAAATGAAAAACTTACCGAAATTATAGAAATACAATTATTTAACCTTTATTTATATTTAATCTTGAAATGCACTTTCTAAAAAACACTAAAACTTAAAAAATATATACTAGAAGACATTAGAAATGTAAATTTTGATAATTTGGAGTCAACTTTTGTTTTGGTTATAATATACAGAGTTCACTTTTTTTGTAAAATTTTTATAAGATCTACTGTTTTAAATGCTATTCTTATTCTAAATATTGTGAAATATGACACATCTCAAAAAACCTTTTTTTAAATTTTCTTCAATACTTAAAATCTTGACTCCTTATAGTTAGTTAAACGATCCAAGTTATTTAAATGAGTGCTTACTGCACTGCGAATTTGGCTTTATTCTGCTGTCACTTCTATGTTGTGTCAGTTTCTATTTACTTTTTGTCCAGTCTGTCCAATGTATACATGTATACATGGTCGCATTGTATACAATCTAGTTTATAAATAACGTCTGACAACTCTAGTGCGGGAATTTTGCCTTTAAGTTTTGTAAATGTTGTGTTAGAAGTAAAAGGAATACTGTTCGAAATTTTTTTAATTATTTTTTCAATATAATTATTAATTTCGTAGTTAAATTCTCAATAAAAGGAAGTGAAAAGAAATTAATGTACGAATGTTAAAAATGATTTTATTTATTATAATTTATAATTATTTATAAAAATTTGTTTTATAAAATTATTTCTTCGTTTATAAATAAATTTCATTAATACCTACAACTTTTTTGTTTAACAACAAATTAAATTAAATTAGCTTCAGAAATCCTATAGATTATATTTAACCAATTTATAAGATTATTCAAAGGTAAGAAAGGTTGAAAAAGGCTGTAAATGTGTTTAATGAAAATGTAATGAAAATCGAATGACATCAAATATAATAAATAAATATAATCACGATATTGCGTGTTTGTCTTTTAAAATTTTTAATCATATACAGGGTGGGGCAAAAGTCCCGCAACGGCCAAATATCTCCCGAGGGGAAGGTTTTTTAAAAAAATGTTTCAGGCAAAAGTTGTATGGCTTTGAAAGAGGAATCATTTGCATACAAAACCATCTCCCACCCCTTCACCCCCTCCTGAGGGGTGGGGGTAACTTTTAAATTTTAAATGGCCAACCCTATTTTTTTTTGCTGATTAATATTCTCTAAGAAAAAACAAGAACTTTTGTCCGAAAAATTTTTTTTAAAAAGACGAATTTTGCGATTGACCCAACGAACAAACTTTGGATATTCCAAAATATTCCGACTCTTTTACGCGAAAATGACGGGGTTTTCAGAAAAATTACAAGAGGTAAAAAAGGCTTAGAATTTTGCAAAAAATCTAGGAAAAAAAAATAAACAAAAAAATTTTTGAACAATTTTTGAAAAAAAACATGATTTTTGAAAATGTGCACACGTTTACATTTTACCTCCTGGATTAGCGATGCACACTCAACTCAAGTGGTAATGTGTGTGGGTCTTGTAAGTCGAGGAGAACATCCAGTGATATTGCAGGTTTTCTTAGTCCGGATCTCGACTGATCTTCAACGGAAGCTGCTTGATGAACTCTTAGTGAACGAGGAATCCACAAAACCACAGAAGAGACTGACCTGTCTCCTCATATCGGTTAGCTGCTCGCATCACGGTAGTTTTGTTGAGCGGGCGAGGACGAGTCGGATGCAGCTGGTTACAGAGATTTGCAGTTTCCTGGTAAGAGCGTTGTCTATCTCCGTACCCACGCAATATCAATTAATGATATTAATTTTATTAATTAATTTTTAATTAATTAATTAATTAATTCTCGTTTAATGAGACCCATGCTTTTGCAATACGATTTTGCAAAACAATTTCTTGTGAATTTGAGTTGCAAGAAATTGTTAATTTAAAAGGAGTTGCAAGACTGAGTTAATATCCAGTCGTTGATACGTGGTGATTTTCTCGCAATTCAAACTGCCAGGAAATTGTTTTGCAAAATTGTATTGCAAAACCATGGCTCTCACTAAAAGAGAAAGAATTGAAGTATTGATATTGCGTGGGTACGGAGATAGACAACGCTCTTACCAGGAAACTGCAAATCTCTTTAACCAGCTGCATCCGAATCGTCCTAGCCCGGTAAACAAAACTACCGTGATGCGAACAGCTAACCGATATGAGGATACAGGTCAGTTTTTTCTGTAGTTTTATGAATTCCTTGTTTTCTAAAGATTATTTCTTGTGTTCATCAAACAGGTTCCGTCGAAGATAGGCCGAGAACGGGACGACCAAGAACAGCGACAGATCCCGGAACATCATTGAATGTTCTCCTCGAATTCCAAGAAGATCCACACACATCAAGACGTCGGGTGGCTCAGGCAGAGGATATCAGCATCAGGTCTGTGGGTAGGATTTTGAAGACACACAAATACCACCCATACAAGATACACTTGGTGCAAGAGTTGACGGAGTTTGACTTCGATTTAAGAGTGGAGTTTTGTGAGTTGATAATGCAGCGATACGATGATAACCCAATGACATTTTTCTGGACGTGTTTTTCGGATGAAGCGAAATTTGAATTGGACGGCAACGTGAATCGTCATAACAGCAGATATTGGTCCGATGCAAATCCACACTGGATGAGAGATTCTCACACTCAGTGGAAGCAAAAAATCAATGTTTGGGCTGGCATTTTCCGACATCAGATTGTGGGCCCGTTCTTCTTTGATGAGAATCTGACAGCTGAGCGATATTTGAGGCTGCTTCAAGAAGAAATCGTTCCTGCTCTTCGTGGGATCGTTGGAAATCAATTCAATTTGGTCAATTTTCAGCAAGACGGAGCACCAGGTCATTTTGGGCGGCAAGTACGTGCCTATCTGGATGCAACATTCCCTGGGAGATGGATTGGTCGGAGAGGAGAAATTGAATGGCCGCCACGATCACCAGACCTGACACCCCTTGATTTCTTCTATTGGGGTTATTTAAAAGATCGCGTGTACCAGACGAAACCTGATAGCATAGACGATCTGCGAGGTAGGATATTGGAAACCTCAAATGCCATTACGCCAGAAATGATAGCAGATGTTCTGGAGACTTTCTATCAGCGACTGGCTCATTGTCAAACAGTGGAAGGTGCTCAGTTTGAGCATCTGATCAAATAATTAGCAGGGCAGCGGAGGTTTGGAGTCGATAAATACCGGGGGAGTGACGAACCTCGGGGTCCTTCAATGCTTCCTGATTAAGAAAAACGGCCCTTTTCAGGGCCACTATGATGTGTGAAATCCTCCCTGGAACCTCCACGTGGTACACATTGGGTAACGCTAATCCAGGAGGTGAAATATGAACGTGTGCACATTTTCAAAAATCATGTTTTTTTTTTCAAAAATTGTTCAAAAATTTTTTTGTTTATTTTTTTTTCCTAGATTTTTTGCAAAATTCTAAGCCTTTTTTACCTCTTGTAATTTTTCTGAAAACCCCGTCATTTTCGCGTAAAAGAGTCGGAATATTTTGGAATATCCAAAGTTTGTTCGTTGGGTCAATCGCGAAATTCGTCTTTTTAAAAAAAAATTTTTCGGACAAAAGTTCTTGTTTTTTCTTAGAGAATATTAATCAGCAAAAAAAAATAGGGTTGGCCATTTAAAATTTAAAAGTTACCCCCACCCCTCAGGAGGGGGTGAAGGGGTGGGAGATGGTTTTGTATGCAAATGATTCCTCTTTCAAAGCCATACAACTTTTGCCTGAAACATTTTTTTAAAAAACCTTCCCCTCGGGAGATATTTGGCCGTTGCGGGACTTTTGCCCCACCCTGTATATCTGGCTTTCATTCTTATGATAGCATATTGCCCCTTCTTTCCGAAGTATAAAATCCTTTTGTTGGGGTGGATTAGTCCCCTGATTTCCTTTCTGGTTTAAGTCTTCTAGAGTTTCTGGTGGCATTTTGCTTCCCATACTATCTTCCTCCACAATAGTCTATTTCTTGTTTTCTCTTTCCAGTCCCGGATCTTCATGTTTTGCAAGTCTTCTGTTACTTCTTCGTACCATCTACTTCTTGGTCTTCCCCTTGGTCTGTTTGTATCTGGTTTCCATGTTGTTACTGTTTTTATCATTCTGGAGTCTTCTGCTCGCATTATATGCCCAAGCCATTTAATCCTTTGCGCTTTTAGTACCTTCACAATATCTTCTCCTTCCATTATTTTCAATATTTCATGGTTCATATATTGTCTTTTTTCTCCATTCTCCAATTTTTTGGCTCCCATTATCGTCCTTAATATTTTCTGTTCAAATACTCGCAGTTGTTCTTCTTCCGCTTATGTTGGACACATTACTTCTGCCGCGTACAGTATCACTGGTCTAATTAGGCTCTTGTATATTCGTATTTTAGTTTTCATTTTTATTTGTTTACTCTTCAGTATATTTCAGTTTGCATAGAACGTTTTATATCCCATTTGAATTCTTTCTTTTATCTCTTCACTGCGGTCATTGTTATACGTTAATTGTATACCTAAGTAGTTGAATGAACTTACTTTTTCAATTCTATACGTTTCAATTTCGACTTCTCTTATTTCATCTATTTTTCTTCTCTGACACTTCATGTATTTCGTTTTCTTTTCATTTACTACTAGTCCTACTTCCATTGTTTCTATTTCTAATCTTCTAAATGCTTCTTTTAATTTATTCCATGATCTTGATACGATGACTATGTCATCTGCATAGGCTATAATCTGCACTTCGTTATTTCTTATGTTCCCTTGAATATTTGAATTTCTTATTGCCTCTTCTAACGCCATATTAAAAAGTGTTGCTGACAGGGCATCTCCTTGTCGTACTCCTTTATTGATATTGAATGTTTCTGATTGTCCCTCTCTTGTTTTTACTGCCGCTCTTGAATTCTTCATAGTCATCTGTATGCATCTTCTTAGTTTCCCTGGTATATTCATTCTTTTTAATATTTGTAATAGTTTTCTTCTCTTAATTTTGTCAAATGCTTGTTCAAAATCAATAAATAGTAAGTGTAATTCTATGTTAAATTCGTAACATTTTTCCATGATTTGATGTATAACGTGTAAAGCATCTATTGTTGACCGTCCCGTTCTCAATCCCATCTGGTATTCGCCGATTTCCTTTCTGCATATTTGTTTAGTTTTCTTTGAAGTATTGTTGTGAATATCTTATATATCGTATTTAACAGTGTAATTCCCGTATAATTTTTGCATTGTTCTAGATCTCCTTTTTTTGGTATTGTTATTATTATTCCCATTTCCCATTCAGTCGGCATGTTTTCTTGCTCCCAGATTTTGTTTATTAGTTCATGTATTATTTTGTGTAGCTTTCCTCCACCATATTTCAGCATCTCCCCTGTTATTTGATCGCTTCCTGGTGCTTTCCCATTTTTAATGTTGTGCATGATTTCTCTCGTTTCCTCATAGTTTGGCTTTTCTATTTCGTTTTCATTCTCTTCTGTTTCTTCATCTACTTCTTGGTGTTCTGGTTTTCCTTCTTCTTCTGTTTCATGTAATACATTTCTGAAATGTTCTTTCCAAATTTCTTTTTTCTTATTTTGATCGTACTCTATGTTGCCTTGCGTATCTTTTAATCCCTTTTTTTATTGTGTTCTTTCTGTTTTGATTTTTGATTTGTTAGTATTTTTTTGTCTTGTTCTTTATACTGTTCTGTTCCAGCTCATTCATCATTTCGTCCATCCATGTCTTATTTTTCTTTCTGTAAGTCTGTTGTGCTTCTCTCTTGATTTCTTTGTAGTTTTCTAGGTCTTCATCATTTTTGTTTGCAGCCATATTTTTCTAGTTTTGTTTTTTCTGTTACTTGTTTCTTGGCATTCGTCATCATACCATTGCTTCGTCTTCTTGTTTTCTTTATATCCTATTGTTCTCTTACTGCTCGCTGTGATCATATCTTTGATATTCTTCCATTCTTTCTCTATATTCGTTTCTTTCTTCTTTTTTTCTATCTCTTTATTGAGATCTCTTATATATTCTCTTCTTCCCTCTTCTGTGTTGAGTTTTTCAGTGTTCCACGTTTTATATTCTTTTCTTTTACTTTTTTCTATATATTCTTGCTTTATTTTTGCAACTACCATATAATGGTCTGTATCAGTATTCGCACCTCTATATGATCTTACATCTGTAATTATCCTGTTATGCTTTTTATTTATTAATATGTGGTCTATCTGATTACCCTTTGTCGTCCCTGGTATCATCCATGTTTCCTTATGTATTTTTTTGTGTTTGTATTTTGTGCTACTAATTAGCATATTCGTCTTCATTGCGAAGTTGCAGATCCTATTTCCATTATCATTATCCATTATCATTTAATCATATACAATATGAAATAGTGCCTGTGAATCTATTACATAATAATTCCTAAAATAAAAAATATATATTTTGTGCACAAAATAAAGGAGTTTATATCGATGAAAATAAATTGGTGCAATTGTGAGCTAACCCACAAAATTCCGGTTTCCAATTCGCCAAACAGAAGTCTTATCTCCTTCATGTAGTCATATAGTCATATAATCATGTACTCTAAGTATATATAACTAATAAACCCAGGCTATTTAATAATAGTTGTTTACTTTGCAAGATGGTTACTTAGAACTTTACGTGCGAGCACGGTACCTACCAAGCGAGCGATTAGCGAACTTGTTATCCGTGCGAGCACGTAAGGTTCTTGTAACGTCGAGCATTGTACAAAGTTTTATGGTATACTGACTCGTAAATCTTTAATAAATAATTCTTTCATTTACTGAAGCAGTACAGCACAATACGTAAGATATATATGAACGTTTTAAATAAATATGTTTGTTGCTATGGTAGTGATCATAACGAGTCCGTAATAATTTTTACGGGCTTCCTAATGGGCTAGCCCGAAAAAAGAATCTTTACCCATGGAAACAAAGCTCAATAAACAGATGTTTACAAGTCAGTATACCATAAAGTTTTTTTAAAATTAATGCTGTTGTTTATAAGTATAGACATGACAGCAGTATACGACTTTTTGACTGTTCACGAAAGAGCAATTATCCCTTATCATGGCCAAATTTACTGTCAAAAACCTGATGACTGAAATTATTGAAGCAAAAGGGTCAATGCAATATTTTGTTCGTACTATTTTATATGATGTAAATGGATGTAAAAATAAAATACATAAATTTACTGCATAATAATGTAATATAAATGTTTATATAATGCATTCACCCACACGTTAGTAATTAAGTTAAACTTAAATGTTATTTATTTATACTAGAAATTATGAAATGAAAAATAAAGCAAAATAAATGGTAGAGTACGTAGAGTACTCGAACTTAAGTAGATAATTTATTACATGATTCTTGCCTACCTGGTATGCAACACTACAGATAAAAGAAACTTTATTTGCATTTCATTAACATTAATTAATTACACAAAAAGTATACAATCCATTAGGAACTAACATCAAACTTGCTGAAATAATGAAAAACAATTATTATTGATAGACTAGAAATCGATAAGTGACCAAGCAAAGAATTTATTTTATGAAGAATAAAAGTTTATGTGGAATCAATAATAAAAGAGTTATCCATTTCAGAAAATCAAAAATTAATAGGACTGTATGTAGGTAATGTCAGAATATTTTCAAAATTTATATTTATTTTTCGTTTTTATGTTTAAATGAAATAGAAATATTAAATGAAGCTGTGCAATAAAATTTTGCAATTATAGTCATATCTAGATGTTTCACATAAACATTTCTGTAAAGACTAGAATTATCAGTGTTTACCTGTCTAATTAGCTGAAATAATGAACATGTACGTAAGCTTTAATATTACCAATGCACTTTAAAACTTTAAAGTTATTCTACAGAAAACTTAAAAGTTACTAGCAAACTTTTATATAGTTTGTTTATCTTGAGTACTTTACAAAGATGCAGCACTCTTCATGTCACTGTAAAATTCAAGAAATAAATTTTATTTATAAAGATAGCCAACTTTTGAAGAGATTTTGTTTGTAATTTAGGTATTGTTAAAATATTGAAAAAGCAGATGTGCCCATAAAATACAAACTTGGCGCCAAATTAATCTACAGTACAT
Source organism: Agrypnus murinus (assembly GCA_929113105.1). Taxonomy (NCBI): domain Eukaryota; kingdom Metazoa; phylum Arthropoda; class Insecta; order Coleoptera; family Elateridae; genus Agrypnus; species Agrypnus murinus. The sequence goes on from OV816024.1 coordinate 77,328,070, forward strand.
ATGTATTACTCAAGCAAATCAAAACAGTGCATGCATGTAACCTTTTAGCTGTTTGCTTCATCTATATTTACTGCAAGACGGTGTGTTTGCAATTGCAATAGCAATTGCGAAAGAACCTAAAGATATTCATATATTCACATCTTTATTTCTTACAAGTAATGTTAAAACAACTGTATTAAAATAAATTAGTATTTGCTGTTTCTAAGAGAAAACATAAAATGATCAAACAGGTAAACAGAAAGTTTTGTTATTACTTGCAATATAGAGAGATATAGATGCATTTATTACAAAAAAAAATAAAAAGCAAGATTAAATACTATATATATAAAACCCTGGCAACTTTCCAGCTACATAAATGTTAGCGAATAACTTTTATAATAATAATTTATAAAATCCTGTTTTCCACATGTTCTTAAAGAATTTCATAGTATTCCTTTTTAGGTGGTAATTGCTATTAATGACAGACATTTTCTGATTTCCTCTGGAAATGTTTCTTATGGTTGGAATTTCGAATGGTTAATATACTTTATCTTGCCCTATGTAAACGTAAACCTGAAGCACATCCGTTGTTTCTTTATTAAGCTCGCCCTTTGCTGCGCTAGCAAAAGGTAGTACAAGGTAGCAAGCATAAATTCAGCAGTAAGATAAGACAACCCTCAAAGCTCAATGTATTTTAGCGAAAGGATATTCTTGTATCCCTATGTTGCTGCCCTTTATTATGATCCTAAGTAAAAGTACTTAACGTAATTAACGAATGAAAATGGTGCAAGCGTATGTATAAAAGGCTCCATGTTTATAAATCAGAAATTATAGCATATCTACATATATTAGATATTTAAATGGTATTAAGTATTTTAACAATTCACAAAGGTTCAACAATTTTGTTCTTTTCTAGAAGTCTAAAAGTGAATAGTTTAGATTCTACATACTGTGATGTTATTATAATAATTTTATTTATTCTTTTTTTAATTGCTATTGTTAGTTTTATATATATATATATATATATATATATATATATATATATATATATATATATATATATATATATATATATATATGAATTTTATTAAATAAAGTGGGGTTAGTGACAACCATTGACACATATACCCGCAATGTCATACATGACAGTTCCCAAATTAAAGTATAAAAGATCAAGTAAGCATAACATAAAATAAATATTTGTTTAATCTCTTTATTTACCACTCTTTTGTTTAGGATGTTAAAAGAAAGAAATCTTACCCTGTCAACTTACAGTTATTCCTTCCTGTAGTTAAATCTGCAATGTATGATTTTCCAAGTAGGTTAACTGATAGACCACTCCCTTTTAAACCTTCTATAACTGCACTTTCACAGCACATACGCTTCTTACACTTTTCAATCTTCCTCCTCTGCACTCTATGATGATGGACCGCCAAACCTTCCAACTCTTCAATCTTTCCCTGCTGGATAGGCAACTCTATACTTCTTTCATATAAGCCACCCGTTAATATCTTCTTTGACAGGACTATTATTACGGCCACACTTCTTCAGCACCTCCGGTAAGTATCTTATGTGAAACTTAAAATGGCCTCTCACCCTATTGGTACTCCTCCGATACAGGAACTGCTGCTGACTACTATTCTTCCACACCTCAGTAAGTATTAATGATGATTTTCTTAAATTGTCTCACCCTTATGGTTCTTTACTTATTCCTGAACCACTTAAAAATACTGTTCGTCCACTCTTCTGTATATATTTCTTTATTACTTCTTATTTGTGTTAACTTTTTCCCCCTTTTATGTTTTATTCTAAATTTTCTTCTATTTTCTCCTTTTCAGTAGTATTTTAATAATTTATATTTCTTACTTCAATTCTTACACTTAACTCTCCTTTTTCAATAAAACACTAGACTTTCATTTAATATTTATTAACTTATAATCCTTTTTTTAAGAGCTTTTCACAATTACAACCATCTTTTTTCCAAAAACAAAAACTTATTATTTAATCTCTCTGAGAAACCTCTATTTCATTTATTTTATTTGTTATATTTATTTTCCCCAGAAATATCACCTTTCTATGATAATTCTTACTGCCCTTTCAATAACAATGCATATTTCTATAGTTATGAAAAACTAATTTCTTTATTTAAAATTTCAATTTTGCATTATTATTGAAGGTGCAGTTTTGATTTTCATGTGATCCTTTAATATCCTTAACTAATATACATAATTTTCTTTTTAAGGTTGACCTTTGACTAAGATCTCCTTCCTCCTACCATCCTAATTTGTATTTAATAGTGTAAACTGTTGTACTTTAATAAAGATATGCTATTCCAACTTGATTTATCGTATTTCAATTTTATATTGAGTTTTCTAATCTTAGTATAACGTTAAGACATTATTTATGTTTTATTTAATGATATCCAAGAACCACAGACTTGGTTTGAATCATTGTTCAAATGAACAATGAATCTCCAAAGTTTATAATCGAATGCACTTTCTCATATTATTTGCTCTTTAGCTCAAAAGTGACCATTGCAATACATAGATTAATAATAATAAATTACAGGTTCACTTCCATGTAACTGCAACCTACTATTTAATCTGAAAAACACGGAAAGAATAGTGAAATGAACTCCTGATATTTAGGAAAAATCATGTCTGACTTGCACTTCATTAAGCAACCCAAAGATGTGAAGATATCGAAAGGAGTAGGAGTCAAGCAATTGAGTCTCTTAGTTACTTTAATGAAGTAAGTTTTGGACCTTGTACAATAATGTAGCCAACTCTAGTGACTGGACAACACGTATAGTTCGTTATCTAACGAAATTAGAAAAGATTGTTGAAGCTACAGTGTAGTCCATTCTCAGTAAATACAAAATCAATTGAGACAGAACGTAATCGTAACTTGTACACCCTCCCAAGTAAGTCCTTCGCTAGAAAAATACCAATCTAATCAAAATTTTATTTTACTTCTCCTCCAATATGAAGGCTCTTCAAATTCTATTTACACCTACATAGGCAGTAGCATAACAATAAAAGAATTGGCCATGGTGATGAAAAGTAGCACGACTCCAGCATGTGATCAATTATGTACTTATTGTTGTAGGCACCGTATTAAGTAAAGACAAACAAATTCAAAACTATAAAACGGTTCCGCAACCCACTACAAAAGCTGGTATGATAACCATTATGGATATCCAGATTGTAGGATGCATGAAATCAAATAGGGCGTAATTTTTCGATGGATGTTTTCCATTTCAGATTTACGAGATCTCATAAAAATTTAACGATTTTCTTAATAATTGATGTCCAGATAATTCGGATTTGCGTTACTTATGATGTTGCTTTTCCCACGTTCTAATAAACAACAACACAATTAAACATTTATGGTCAAAGTAACAAATATCAAAAAAAAGATAACGGTTAAATTTCACAATAAGGTTACTACAAGATAAGAAGGTTGCATTAACGCGAAGTAGACGTATCTTAGTTTCTGTTTTCTATGGGACCATAGTATTGCATCATGATTCTGGCTCAGAAATCTTAGTGCATAACAAATGATGATAATACTAATTTTTGTTAGAAACGAACTACACAATCCAAAGTTTGTCAACGGTAGCTTCATTTAAAGCTAGAATTAACTCAACTACTTTATTACAAGAATGGTATGATTCTAGACAAAAATCAAAACTAGTCGGAATCTATCATTTTAGTCTCCTCTAACCTAGATAACAATATTTACATTTTGTAAGAAAACCAAGTTTTAAAACTATACTTGATCACCATATGCTCCGGGTTATTTTACTATATACAGAAACTTAGAATTATATCGTCTACATCACAACTCAGCAGCGTAACTGATTCGTTAGCAATATCAAGAATAACTCCATTCTCCAATATACTTTTTCCTATTACTCGTAGCAAAGTTGACACAGTGTCGACCAAAAAAGTGTTACAAACTTCAACTTTTGTAAAATATCTGTTTTTGGGAACATTTTATTTGTGAAGTTGTAATTGTATTAAATTAATAATTAAATATATTCCAAACAGTATTGAACTTCAAATGTTTGAAATGTTTATTGATTCTGTCACAGCTACCAAACTTGCATTTTGGATTTTTGTACTAGCAAAATATCTACATTTCTAATGACAAAAGTAAATTAACACGTAATAGAAAAAATAGTATGAAAAACATGTATTACAATGCTCTATTTGCATAGCAACTCGTTAGGCAAACTGTATTCTTATTACCATAATGGTTATTGAAATACTTGTTTTTCAATATACGTACTATTCTTTTACTGTATATTTTATTTTTATAGTTCTTTAATTTTAATTTATTTTCTTTGTTAAATTAGATCTTTAAAACCGATTTTCAATCAAATACCAGCAATTTTTATACTCTTTAAATAAATACGAGTAGTTATAGTACCAATAACTTATAATCTACGGTTTACAACTGTGTCGTTAGGTATAGTTAGAGATGTTATAGTACTAAGAATGTAGGCGATAGGTAAATATATACTTGCTAGCAATTACTTCCATTTGGACAATCAGTTGCATATATGAAAGAAATAATTTGGAAAATATGGCTGTCGTGATCATTCCTTAGTGTCTAGAACTGCCCCAGACATTTTCAACACTAATCCTATACAACGAAACATATCTGCAGTGCGTTTTTGTATTCTTCTTGAGGTATCTTTTAAGTGGTTAGTTAGTTTTAACATTTTTCAAAACATTTTCATGAATTTTAATGAACTGTATTCTAATAAACTTGCATTTCAACTGAGAACACAAATTAAAGACGATGTTCAATATTGATTCCAAAAACTGCAAATACAATATAGAACTATGAATGCCCACTAAAAAATTAAACGCCTTGGCCAGGAAGTAAATGAGTCAAAGTCTGATGAGGACTTTGTAGAATGCTTATTACATCTGAATAGTAATTGTCGAAGCAACATAAGTGTGTCTATACAAAAGTATATTAAGATAGGTCACGTCGAAGACAAAATGTTGCAGGTTATTTACTTGACATAAAGGCAAAGATCATTGATGTATTTCAGTTATCACATTATATTTTTTGTGTGTCTTTTATAGTGGTCTGTAGTGACAACGGAACCAACTTTAGAAAAGCTGTAATCTTTTTGAGTTTTTGGAAGATGTCTGAATGCTATTTTATTTTAAATTTGACGGAAAATTCTATGAAATTACTACACATCAACTGCCTATAGATAGTGTTGGCAAAAAATGGGATATCGAAACATTTTAGTTGGAATTGAGACAAAAGTATTTTCTACCACACTTTATAGTTTCTTCTTTGGGTGATTCTGTTTTTCATAAATTCATTCTTAAGGTTAAGAGAATATCACGAAAATAACGTAACTAATGTTCCATATACTCAGTTATTATATAGTTTTAATCTTATTCTATATATAGATTTGCTTCAAAGAAAATCACTGTCAGTAAGACGTGCGTTTTAGATTTTTTTAGAGTTTCTTCCTTTTAGCCAGTTGTAACAATTGTTGTTTAAGATTAAACCAACAGGTGGCTAATAGCGAAATTGTTCAAAGTAAGCTTGAGCTGTTGTTACGCATGTTACGGCTTAGAATAAATCTATTGAGAAAATGAAATGCAAAAAGATGAATGGCATGAATAGGATTCCTGTTAGAATTACACTACCGAGGTCTGCAATTAGTACTAGTTTTATTAGTTATCAGGTTGCTGAAGGTAGTTAGTATAAGTTCAGCATAGAGTGCCATGAAATTTCTAACAATTTTTTATAAAGGTTCTCGAAATCTCACCATCACCAAATTATAAAATCTTTGGTATTATAAATTGTTGATGACAACGTTTCAGTTACCTTTATATACCCCTTAAAGTGCTTAATTGGCGGGTTCTGCAAGGGTTGCCGTTATCACTGTTTGGTAACCTTATATGACTCTAAGTTTTATAATAACGGTGATATAACTGTTACCTTTATATAACTTCTTATAGACCCCCTTAAAGACCTCATGCGCCTTTAATCAATAATTTTTTTCAACCTTTATAAACCTTCTTTATAATGGTAAACACAACGTTTAGGCACCCGTGTCGCTTTATTGGTTATCCTGCTTGCTCTTGCAATTATCGCTATCCTTCTCTATCGTATATTTCTCTTTGCAAGTTAGTGGGAAATTAAATTAGTTATAAAATATAACATCTCCAGAAAGACAGTCTCTTCTTTCGCATACATGATGTATTTCCAATATAAAAATACACTGATGTTATTAAGGCTCTCATGCAGACATTTAAAATGACCAACATTGTACCGCAATTCTTTTTGGACTGTATGATTTTCATTTGTACCTCTAACAAATTAGAGTGCTGCCAATGTCATAAATATTTTAGAATTTTATTAAAAAATCTCTTTAGCTTGTTTCCACATCATGCAAATGCAACAAAAATATGGCGGGTGCATCTAAAAGATCCAAGAAGACATTATAAAACCGTTATATAACTTATGGTAACGCTCCTAACTGTGAGTGATCACTGCAACGCTGCTTATATAATTTGGAGATTCCCGCCAGTCGTCGCATTTTCAGCATTCATAACCTCGCAAAAGTATTTCGCACTCTATGTTGTTTGCCATGTTGGATTATTATGTGAAAATGTCTTTTAAAATAGTACAAACAGATGAATCGGACATAAACTTCCTATGTTAAGTGTTGTGCCAACAGTCTAAGAGGATAATGGGATTTTACAGTGGCCAAACTGTGGTTACAAGTTTAAAAACTAACTAACTTAAAATAAATATGAAATTTGGTTTTATTACAGTGTTTCTCAACACCAACAGTTCTAAACTTTTATAACGGTTAACTTCTATTACTGTGGGTTGAGTAAGTTTTATATTTATCACCACCTACATCTACATAGGAATTCAACACTATTGGTTTTATAAATTGGTAACTACAACTATTAAAAAAGCTCATTATATAACCTTTGGTAACCGTTACTGTAAGTAATATAAGTTAGTGATGGAAACGTTTCTGTTACCATTTTATAAAACCTAAAGCTTTTGGGCCTTTTAGTAATTTTATATAACCACTATATAACTTCGCAATCCATTAGTAGTTTTATAAACCTCCAATATAAACTCGCAAACTTAATCAAACCCTTATAGAAACTAACTGTTACTTAATGATGTAATAAAGATTCTGTATTGGGATAGGTTAGACAACAATTTATTATCTGTTTGTTATATATTGTTCTTTTAAACCGACCTGTCTCCTGATATGAAAAACTGTTATGATATATTGAAAATAGATATAAGTAAAAACTTTTATCTTAACTGTTGGTAAAGTACCGCTATCACATTTAACTCTTTTTTATAAGTTATTCGTTTCAGGAGTGGTAACATTTATTAATATAAGCGTTCACAGAACTTACGTCGCTATATCTGAGCTTAATATCTGTTTTTTTCGTTTTTTCGTTCTGAGTTTTACTATTCTCTGTTTTATTTTGTTTTAAATCTTATTCGATGCCTTTAGGAATTTTCTTTTCTATTACCAATTCTCTTCTTTTTTTCTATAATACAGTATTATACTGTCCTTTTTTGATCGTTCTCTCAGTATTAGACATGACAAATGGTAGATACCCATAAAGTCTTATGGTGTTTGTTTTTCACGTTATTATTAAGTATTATCATTTGCTTATTGGTGGCGTGTGTAATTACCTTAGGCCTTACAATTAGTATGCACTTAAGTTTTGTTGTCTGCTATTAATTGGAAATACACAAGTCTTGACTTAGTTAGCTGGATACTGATGAATTGCAAAATTGTATGTTTCTTTTTACCCTGGGTATTTGTTGTTTGAACATTCTGTTCATATACATATATTTATTAGTTATAAATTACCACTACAACAATATAATCAACAGCTGTTAGAAGAAAACGCAGTAAGATTAGGAATGTTAAGATGCTGGCTTATAAATTCTGAAATTCATTGCCGACAACGGAATGTTAAAATATTAAAGGTTAATTAAATGTAAAATTTTGTGTATTTTGCTAATTATGCATAAACAGCGGAATTTTAGTATTACTTTATTTTTGTACAATATTATTTTTAGTTAAATGAAATGTAAATGCACAAGCTGCATATGAATATTATCTTTAATGCAAGTAATTATTTTTGACAGCAATTGTAAAAAGTATAAGTTTATTAATGTTCAGCTTAAATTAATGAATAAATGAAAGCATAAATATAATTTAATTCTAGACAATATTATCAGCTACATTTAATTAACTGCTTTAACATGTGAGTTAATTGTGTATTTTAATAATAATTATTAATGTAAGTTGAAACATTGCTTTTGTGATATATGCGAGTTTGTTGTTCGAAAGACAATATAGAGTGGACGACCTCTGTTATTTTCTAGAAGATGCTTTGGATAATTATGATCGTAACATAAAATACGTTTTCATATATGTAATTAATATTTATAATTTATTTATATCTTTACTTTCAATATAATTTCTGTTCTGCTTTATAGAATGAAAAAAGGAGAAAGAATAAAATGGGAATGAAGAATAAGTATATAACGATCCATAAATTATATGAAATCTGTTGCTTGAGACTTTCATCTATTCTACCATAGTTTTAAACAACATTTCAGCAATACTAATTGAATTAAGGTATGTAAAAGATAATTGGCATGTGCGATAATTTATTAAAAATGTCCTTCTTAGTATACTAGGCAAAATACATAGAACTGAAATAATAATGTTATTAAGATTAAAATAGAAGTTTCTTGATAGGACCTTTATTTAAGTTATGTCTTTACCCAATAGACATGAAATACCAAAAACAACAGTGTAAGCAAATATTTAGCCTAAAACTTCGTATAATAATGTAAACAGAGAGCAAAATGTAAAGTTATAAAGTATATTTCCTAATTAATAAAATGGAATGTGAACAACAATAATGAAACGAATTTCATTAATGACACAAACAAACAAAGGACCCAAAATGTACTTTACAAAATTAGTTGTCTGTCCGAGTTTCTCCACTTACTATATTAGTGGAATTACGTATAATCAACAGTGCAAACATCAAGTCCTTGTAGCAAACAACTGAATATGTTCCAAGTAGGTAATAAATACATGATGAATGACCTACCTTTTCCCCTCCACAGGCTTGCAGTCAAGGATCTCGAAGCAGGGAGCTGGTGGAGACGCCGCCACCAGACACAAGGACGCCCACTGACGCCGACAAGCGCGCTGCGCCGCACTGTTCGAATTCGCACCGCTCACCAACGCACCGCACTTCACTGCACACACGCGATATCTGCAAGAAAATGCATTTATCAGGATAATGCACAGAATTCTTTCAAATTATAATATAAAAAGGTTAAATAAATTGGAAATTTACATGTTATGTTTTCTAAGTAACCTTATTTAAAATGCAACATTGTAAATGCTTGTATAAACAACATTCCTTTTTACAACTTCCATTTTCACATTTGAAGAATATGTAAAACAGGTGAAATTAAATTGTTAAGGTTTTTATTAAGTTTATTACAGTAGAAATTAAAATTTAATTAAATTGAAAAAGTTTTAATATAAAAACGCAAGACAGTAAGATGGATTCAATTCCCTTATTAGTACGTACCTAAATATTTTCTTATTTTCTGAGTAAATAAAATATTCTCTTAATTTGTAAATAGTAGCAACAAGTTGATTTATAAGAGGTTTTCAAAAAGTGTTAATTGACTTTTAGATTTTACCTGAACAACAGACATTTTTTTCTGTTTGTGTATTAACCTTCAGAAGCAACCTGGAAATGTTTTAATATATCAGTTCTTGGGTAAAGACTATTATCAAGAAGAAATTAATTTTTAGTTTTTCATAAAATCAATTTTACTAATAAATCATTTATAATGTAAGAAAACCTACATACATACATATGTGGGCATGAAATAATTTATGGTGATACTGATAATGATTATTTCGAATTCGACGACACACAATTAAACTTTTTAATCACACTCTCATTTAGCGACATCTATTGCAGGAATTTCCAAACGAGAACAAAGCTTTTTAGCTGTTAAACTTAACCTTGAAGTTCTTATAAAAATTGATAATTTCATTCCATTTCAGTTTTTAAAAAGTTTTGTGCTGTTATGTAAAGTAACTAGTGAAAGTGTTTTTATAATAGAGTGTACTATTGTTGCCTTATTTAGGAGTAGACAATGTTAACCTGGTAATAATACACAACTTGTTTTATATTTTCTAGTTCTATTTCATGGTGCAAATTATGATAAATATAAATAGTTACTACTATAACAAAATGATACATTAGCATAGTTTAGATCACTACCTTCCTGGTAGGAGTTGCAATTCAGTAAATACTATTAGCACTCTAGGGATCAATTCATCTCGGCTATGTTCGTGAATGCTATACTTCTAAAACTATTGACTATTAATAGTTAAAACTAATCTTAAATTTTTCCTTGATTAAATAATTTTATAATTTTTAGTCATATTATTTATACTCTATAATTCCTAAATGTATGTACTATTTTGAATAAATTATTCAATGCAATTATATTCAAGAAATTACAAATTCTACAAATAGCTTATGTTAGCAATATATTTATTAAACGTTTTCAGAACTTTGTCTTAAATATTGGTGCTTTGAATTAATTTTGGTTAATATTCTACTGCCAAATAACTACACTCTAAAAAATTCCCCTTGAAGTTGCCTCCATTTCTTGGGGTAAATTTACTTCAAAGTGTAATTTTCATAGGAAGTGGGAAATTTCAATATTATATATGCATGGCATATAATACCGAATTTGTTGAACATATGCATTCTATACGCAATTAAACAATGATTCAATAATAATTACATAGAATGTACCCTATTTTTAAATATTTATATTTATTGGACTTGACCTTATAGTGAAATTGTGCTCTAGAACAAGCACAAGCTTTTATAAAGTATACTTTGTTACCTCCATTTTTTGGGGTAAATTTACTTCCAATGTAATTTTCATAGGAAGTGGAAATTTCAATATTAGGTCAATATTAGGTAAAGTTATAACTTTACGCAGGTGTTTTAATGTTAAAATGAAATGTAAGATTGCATTGAGATCGTAATTTTAATCTGTAAATTTATTTAAAAACGAAACATGACAATGCAAATTTAACCTAATATTGAAATTTCCCACTTCCTATGAAAATTACACTTTGAAGTAAATTTACCCCAAGAAATGGAGGCAACTTCAAGGGGAATTTTTTAGAGTGTAATTAATTTAGGGTAAACTCTAAATTAATGATATTGAATTATACTCCTAATAGTTAATGATATTGAACAAACAAAAAAAAACATTACACCTAGTTTATTTCTTTACAAACATTTTTTAAATTGGTAATAAAAAAATCTACTTATTAATTATTTTTAAAATTTAAATCATTCGGCACTCTGTTATGGTTTCCATATTATTTATTTTGGAGTTTTTTAGTTCGCATACTAAATAAATGTGCACGTCATTGTAGAGAAAAAGAATAATTTGAATAATCAGATCTTAGTTTTAGTAAAAAGGAATGCACAAGGAAATACTTAAGCGTACGGACATAGCGATTACTTGTTTGTAAGTGCTGTAATTTCATGTCTTTTTTATATTATGTTATGTTATTATGAAACAATTAATTTCAGCTGTTGCTTTCAGACATTCACAAGAGAAACAATATTCAGAGTTATTCACAGTTCCAATTTCATGGGTAGTGAATTTAACGACAAAACATCGAATGTAAGGTCAGTTACTAATCTGTGCAATACTAGACTCATTCATTTAAACAATTATTTTATGATTTTCAGGAAAGTGTTTGCATCCTCCTGACTTCGCATGATGGAACTTCAATTGCGATTTGCAAATTGTATATACTCTGCAATATATACAATATATTGTATATACTTTGATAACACAGGCCCACAAAAATAAAAAAGTCTTGTAGTTGAAAGGTGAGATACCATACCGTATGCTTTTCGGTGTGCTGAAAACGAATCTGGGGTCAGAATTGACCCATCACCCAAGAATTTCGACATAACCTCCGAAAACGCCTCAGAAAAACACATCAAAAAATTTATAAAAATACATCTAAACAAAATCATTGCATGATGGGTCACTTCTGACCCCAGATTCATTTTTAGCACACCAAAAAGCATGCGTCATGGCACCTCACCTTTCAATTACAAGACCTTTTTTTATTTTTGTGGGCCTGTGTAATTAATAACGAAAAAAATTGATAATGATAAGAAAAACAGCTTTTAACTTACTTTTCAATGCAGAAAACATAAAGGTGTCTTTATTTACAGTTAACATGAAAATAGTTAAATATTAATCGATCGGATGTAAATGGGATAAAATAAAAAATAGCTTCATATTATGAAACGAGACGCTCAAGTGGCTGTACAAGATATAAACTGTGAAAATCGAAGTTGTTGAAATGTGAAAGACGCAGAACAGTAATCATTTAGAAAAATAAATAAATAATTCAATGAATGTTTCTAGAGGAATCGGTACCAGTATATAAACGTAGTAAATTCATTTGCAAAATTAATTTGTTAAAAAGCTCTTAGTAGTAGTTACCATGGCCAATGCAAAGCTATATGGCTGTTTTGCTTAAACTGTAATATACTACTATGTAACACTAACTCTGTAATACCATGCTGTTTTCTGACATGCAAATGATAAAAAGTAAAATGGTTTGTGACATTACGCCACATTTGCCTTTGATAAGTGTGGCTTGCTTTTCCAAAACATTGTAACTACATGAAGTTTACACTTAATTGCTTTTAGGTTGTAAGTGTCATGCTTTACATTCGTAAAACCGTCTAGTGCGCATATAAAACACGTCGCTCACACCACTATAAGTAAACTGTAACCAAACCTAAAAGTAACACAATACTATTTTCAAGCGGTTTTGGTCAACATCGTTAAATACATTAACCCATACATTAGCCACGTTACTCTCGATACCTTAAGATACGTTACTAGATAAAAATGAGAGTATGGAGAAGGCGTCGCAATTTGACATTCTTTGTAACTATAATAGTGTTTCAACTTTGGTAAACTGTTAAAAGTTAATTCCGTATTGCATGATTTCTGCATACGTATTCGATTCATTTGATATCTACAATATTTCCACAAAAATATGACATTTTTTGTATTGCTCTATCCATTTTTACCAATAAAGCAATTAAAACACCCGCAAGTGTTCTATTTTATTTCACTCTTATTACTCACACTTTATACTCAGTTTCATTTTAAGTTGCTAAAGAGGGTAAGATTTCCAGGGATTTATCTACTATATAATAAGTACTTACAGGTTCTACAGATTATGGTATAGACGTTACAGTTTTACACATAAGTAATATCACCAGTAGGGCATATTTGAGACTCCATTTCAGTTGACTATAGAAAAAACACGATATCTCAATGAATTCAATCCACATGTTACTCCTGTAATAGGTAACGAGATGCTTTACAAACAACGAAGAGTTTGATAAGAAACCTCATGTAGTACATGAAGTTAACACTGTAATGACACGTTTCAGTTTAATGACTCACAGTAAAAATAAAAATGTGTCTTAATCATAACGTGACTTTTCTGAAAAAGTTACTTTGCCATAGCGAAAGAAAGGAATTTTCCAAGATTAATAAAAAAAAGCTACTGCATATCTTAACTGTTAGTTAAGAATCTTGGAATTAGTATCGCACTACCAAGTCAGATGTATGAACCTAAAATCGTATTAGTAAATCCAATTTTGTTTTTATTAAAGGTTACTCCCGCAAATCTTGCCATAAATTTTCTTGATCTTAATGGTGACTGTTTCTTATTAGAGTAAAGTATTGATATTGAGTGAATCTTATGGAGTGGTTTGATCATACCACCTCTTCGCGTCCGCAGGTGGATAGAGTACCCAAAAACCTCTTAATATAGTTTCATAATATATGGCCTGGGGTAGGTGCAGATGCAATACTTCAATCTATCCTTGTAGACTAAAAGAAAATTCGAAGTAATAACTAAGATGTCCAAAAATACTAGTAGAAGTAGTAGCAAATCGGGTAACCTTTTTGCTATTTAAAATGAAAGATCCCGTCAAACATTGGCCATAAGAACTGGCCAACTCTGTTTGCACTGTAACTTTATATGGATATTCAGATTTGTCGCCTTATTGCTTATTTCCGATTATTATAGATTCTATTGAACAGTTCTATTTTTGTGTCGCTAAAGTTGTCCCAACTACTAGACCAAAACCAGAGTATATGAAACACCGTTCTTAAACACATGTTACTTTTCGTCTGTTGTTGATATTGACACATTTATGAAACTTCAATGTACAGTCTGGAACTTTAGTAACGATTCGGATCTAACTAGCTATACGGATCACATTTTACAAACTTATTTTATATTATTGTTTTCATATATAATTTTTATATTATTAATAACCTTTATAATATTTGTAAAATTATATATTTCCTTCTAAAAAAAGTTTTATTTTGCATAAAACGAGTTTGAAATGCTAATCATTACTAAAGTCCGAGACTGTACATATCAGAATATTTCCTACTTTAGACAATCAAGGTAAATTTGCTGTTGTTGAAACTATGCCAATCAAAATGTTTATCTAACTTCATATTACATATATATGGAGCTTTTATCAATATTTATTATATTTGTTAACTTTTTAAACAGCCCAATGAAATAGAAAATGGTGTATATTTGCTTTTGGAAGAGAATGTGAAAGATGGTGTTTCGCCAACGATATTACCACAATTATCTTCTTAAAAACAATTAGATGCTCCTTTGCTCGTCCAATTCAAACAATTTTACTGATTAATGTTAATCGATTCTGTTAATCATTTAAAGTAATATAAAAGTTATTTTTAGTTGATCTGTAAGAGAAATTGACAAACACTTTTTTGTCAAAATCATTTGTTGTTGCTTTTTTTCTAATACTCCAAGTGTTAATAATATTTCTATAGTTAAAATAAATAATAAATTAGTTTAATATTTCATTCGATTTTATTTTATATAACTATGAATTTCATCAATAATATATAATAGTTCTTTATTGGAAAATATTTAATAATCTCCGGATATCATAGTATTCATGGTGTATGTTACACCACCCTCATAAAATGCTAAATGAATTCCAATTTCGTAGTTCAAAATCTAATTGTTTGTGGGATGCTTTATGAATGCATGAGATTTTAAGTTTTAAATTTTGCATGGTTAGAAATTAAATAGAAGAATTACTTATAGAACTGCTAATAGACCTATCAATATGCTTTAGGCAATTATTATTATTAACACTTTAAATTGAATTCCAAAGTAAATGTGAACCATCGCAAATCTTTAATAATGATACTGCAAATTTCTGCAGCGTCTAAATGAAAATGCATAACAAGTTTTACGTGGAAGAGCTAAATATACATGCAACAAAATATAAATCCAAGGTGGGAGCAATGGAGCCAGCAAACGAGAACTAAAGCTGCAATTCAAGAAGCATTTTACTTTAATTTAGGCGCAATAATTTATAAACGCAGACATGCACATGCTCCATTTCTATTAGTATTTTAAGTCGAAATATTGTGCTTGGTCCTCGCATTTTAAGAATAATAAGAGGTGGACTGGTATAAACTGCAATTTCGTATCAATTTTATGTATAGCTGGTGTTGCCAAGCTTACACAGGAGATAATGAAATGCATCTTATAATGCGTGTTTTCTTGCACTTTATATTCTAGTTCGGTTCAGTGCTACTCAACATTTGCATAGTAATGGAGGATTAGGTTTAAGTAATGTACGCGCGTTGGTTGGAACATAATGAAACAAAATAACTTTTTATTTCCCTTTACGTTGATGTGCAAAAATTCCATCTTTAAGAATTGCCATTTTAATTTGCATAACCGTCAAATCATTAAGTTTAATTAATTGGACAGATCATTTATAAAGAAATATAATGATAATGCGGGCTGAATACAGGCAGTACGATGTTGTTTACAGGAATAGGTACACTTGCAGGCCATATTTTTAACCTTTAGCGTCTCGTTATTTTAACAAGACCTTCAGAGATTCTTCGAAAACAAAAATAACATTAAATTGAGGAATTTTATTATATACGTTTCATGCAAAAATTCTTATGATACAGTATCAAACCTGCTACATCACCTCAACAGCAAGAATTAAATTCTGCAACTTGATCTGCAAATGATAAAAATCGGATGTTTTTCACTGGTATTAACCAACCCGACCAAAACAGTTATAAGTAATAGAGACAGTGGCAGTGTCAGTGCCTTGCATCACATTCACCACGACTACTCGTCTATCAGACAGTCTGACGGCATGCTTTATACGTTCATTTTACAACAGTTTAGTATATGGGCCCGCTTCAAACGTACAGTTTTAGGGGCATGTATAACTTCAGGTTTAGTTCGTCGAAATGGTAAGGCGCACAGCGAGATAGGTGTGTTTGCAATACGGTGCACATATATGTATAAAAGGGGACAAGTTCATAAACTACAATAATAAAGTTTCTGGTGGGGACAATATATTTATTGAATATAAATAAATTATTGAGGTCTCGTCTAAAGTATTTCCTATCAACGATACATATTGGAAATTCTTTCCTTTCCAATATAAAACGAGCTATTATTTAAGAGTAACGCAGTTAAATTACATGAGTATTCTTTTGTAAACATCTTTCGCGTTGAAGGTCAACAGTACTAATTAAACAAAACACACATAAATTTATGTCTAATTAGCATTGTTTAAGGTGTGTTAACTTCATTTGAAAAATAAATAATTAAAATGTTAACGAAACTCTGAATTCATTAATTCATCTTTAGCGCTATCATAAAGCTTTTAGATAAAAATAAAATCACAGCCTAACTCTTCAAAGTCATAAAGAATCCCTAAAAAGGTAAAATTTGCAGACATAAACGACAAAAAGATACAACTAGGTCACATCACGAACACTTCTCTATGTAAACAAAACATTTGCATTATGTAACACATTTTTTTGCTCTTTAAATTTCAACAGTTAGATCAGAATGCTCGTGGCTCTAACTTGATGAAGATTTTTTTAAATTTATGAGCGATTTTTTGACAGAAAAACATTTTGAACATCCAGTGTAATGTTAGCTTGGTTTTACGAGCATAAAATAGCCAATTTATAGTTTTCAACAAGGTGTTCAATGTTTTCAGAATAAATTACAAGTGTAAGTGAATGAGAAAAACGGAAAATACTGTTCTGAATGAGGTTGTAAGAAATCGAATTCTAAAGGTATTATTTATTGAATGGATTCGCTTTTTCACACTAATCGCAAAATACAATGAAAGCAAATATTGATAATTTTGATGATATAAAACCTAGTACTCTACAATGAGCTCAAGAATCAACAGCAACTTACAAATATTACTTAACTGTCTCTCTGTTAAAAAAGAGTCTTCAGACTAAAGCCAGACAGCAGGTAGGTACGAAACTTGCAGGATTATAATTTCGTGTACTTACTAAATAAATACATCATTATCAATCAGAACAAATAATTCTCCCAAGCCATTCAAAGATATAACAGATTTTCTTAAATAGAATTTATTACATCTGTTCAGTCCAAATTTTGCTAATAATTAGGAAGATATATCTCAAAGTGTTTTTTATGATAAATTCAAAAATCTGTAAAAATATTTTAATGTTGTATTCTAAACGCAACAGTGTGCTATGTAAATACGGTAAGTAACAAACCATCAACATAGTTCTTAGCTACAGCATATATATGGAAGTTGCAAAAAAACCGTAGGAGAATTTCATAAAATTTAAGAACTCATCTCCTAAAGTTTAAAAGGCAATCGTACTTCTGTTACTTGCTTACTGCACTGCATGGAGCAAAAAATCATCAATTGGGAGACTGAATTGTGATTCCATGCTTATAGTGTTATACCAAAATCTTTTTTACAGAATCAGTACGATATCATAAATGTTAAGAAAAACAAATTCCTTTTTTTATTTCGTACTGACCATTACAAATTTCAGCCATTGCCTAAGTTTTTTTTAATTCTCCTGCATTTCTGGACGTGGTGCTCTATGAAAGGGTTTCAACCTAAAACTTGACAACAATGACGTTTAAATCACTTGACTTGAAATTATAACTAACCAATTTTCTTAAAATGTATACTGTTTTTGTTACTACCAAAATATGTTATTACATTTCCTGAATGTACTAAATATTATTCTTTGATCATTTTCCAAAATCTATCGTGGGTAATTTATTATTTATTTTTTCATAAATTCACAAATTCTGAGTAGAAAAAAGGGTTCCTAAAATTAACGAAACAACTTTTTTGCATTCCTTTAAAAACAATAAACTGCAACAAAACAATAAATAGAAGCGAAACAAAAACATATCAACAGGAAGATTAAGAAATTATTTTGTTATGCCCAAGTGGTTCTATTACACCTACAACTTATGTTTTTGAAACGCATTTATGAAGAAATCAGAAATAATTGGTACATTACAATAAACACATAAAAGGTAATAGCTCTCATAAAACAATCTTTAAACATTATTTGTTTTTATTCTTTTGTATTTTATATCTTAATTTGTAATTAAATTGTTATTGATGAAATTCTTCAATAAACTATTATAATGTTATCTTTTTTTATTACATGTTTGGTTTAATTATATGCATTTTTAAATTATTTTTTATTGTTTGCATTGCTCCATATTTGTAAATATAATTTGATAGATTCTACAAGAGAAAACAGTTATTACAGATGACTTTGTTGTTGGTATGGTTTGCTAATTAGTGTAATTGAGCGATTACCTGTAACTAATTTTTTTTAAATATAAGAAATGTAGGGTAATTAAATGGGATAATTTGAAACCTAATTTACAAAGTAGAAAATATAATTTTTTAAAGGTAAGTCTATTGTTTATTTTAAAATTATTTAAACATTGTGGCTTTGAAATAATTTTGTTCATTAATTAAATATGTTGTAGCTTAATTATTTTTGACAATAAAATGTAGCAAGATAAACAATTTGATTAAAAAAATTAAGATGTCCAAGATGGCGATAATTAGGCCTACAAGTAGTATCTAAGGTAAGTACGAAGATTCCGTTTGCATAAGGGTACATCTTGAAAATTAAGAAGTACTTTGAAATAAAAAAGTTTGATATAATCACCAGTTGGTTACTGATAAAATAATTAATTAATTAACCTAAATAATTATATAATTTAATTTTAGAAATACTTTCTATAAATAACTGACTTTTCCTTACGACAATGTATCAATGTTGACAAATATTTAAAAAGATTATAGTTTTACTGGCAAAGAACAAGACAAATATTGTTGATAAGAACAATAACCGATAACAAGGTTAAACTTTTCACTTTTAGTTAGAGCTTGATAAAGCAAAAGTAGTTCAGACTCGCCGGTTGTGGTAGGACTGTGTATCGATATAACTTTTAAATCCTATCTTTGCATCCACTTAAAAAATTTTACTTTCTGCACGAAGATATTATATATGCTAAAAATTTGAATGTAAAAAAATGAAAATGAAAAGAAAGAAAAAAAGGCTAAAACTTTTTATTTCAACTGAACCAATCTGCTGTTGGAACGTTGACATTTCTAAAACGATTTGGTCCTCGTAAGTCGGTGCTGCCACCCTTTCGCAGCGGAGAAGCCCCGAACTTATTTAATGTTATTGTAGTGGCTGTGTGCCAATACGCGCTACATATTTACCTACCCTTCTATAAGCAACTTTAGGCTTATAGGGTCGAATTCACAGATGGCTCTCTAGTGTTCATAAAAAATACATCATCAAAAAAGTTAGTTTAATTTCAGATGTAACAACTTTTATCGGAATATCGCAACGAGTTGTATTAATATGTTTCAGGAAAGACTTACCTTGAAATTTCTTGCATGGAGGATATATTTCTCCTATTGTTATTAATAAATTTACAACAATTTTCACTAATACTTACACAGGGAAACTAAAAACAGCACTAACGTGCATGAAATACTTATGACAAATAATACCCTAAAAGGTGCCCACAAAAATACTAAGAGGGGACAGGAATTCACCACAACTATGAGAATGTGACGCGCACATTTTGATAAATACCTTGGAATTTATTACCGGCAAACTAAATCACAGTCTAAAGTATGGTGAAGTAGACCAGTAAAGAATTCTACGACCGTTAATACTGCATTCTTGCAATAATTACTTGAACTATTGTATTTATACACGCGACATAAATTCAAGTACAGTATATTAGGCAGTTATAGTGGTGAATAATAATTTCTTGATGATTTTTGGACCAACCAACATTTTATGCCTATTGTTACGATTAGATGATTACAGGTAGGTATCGAATATCTCTAAAGATATCAAATAGATTAGGTCACGATTTGGAATTTTACGATTATAAGACTCCCTAAAATAATTTTGCAAAATAAAGAACTTAAATCCGTATATAGGTGTTCATTAATTCTTTCGCTTTACCCTTTTCTGCTTGTAATAAGAACATCTAGGTCAAATGTGCAATCAAGGAGCACAGTTCCCCGAAAATAGAGTATAGCCAAAATAATTCAGAATTTAGTATTACACGTAGCGTTATTGAAGATGTTCCAGTTTATCTACCTTAATATAATAAAAAGAGGACAAAGGTATGAGTCGTATGTCTGTGATACCTTCGCTCGCGGCAAATCAAGTGAAACACTCCTGCCATGATGGAAACAAGTACAACAAGGTATCATGTGACCAAAAATATGCTCCCTGCACCAATAGAACGGTGGAAAGCGTTCGATACAGTCATGGCAACCGCTGCGTACACTCCCTTTAGAATGAGATGCTCGGAAAACCTTGAATGGTACAGACAAAGATGAGCGCAAGGCATCAGAAGCTCATTGGAGTACAAATAGTAAAACTTTTATGATTTTGCCATGTTAAATGTTGCTTATGCTTTTTGCTGGTAGATGTAGGTATCTGTCCCTATTGCCAGTCGAACAATATAGGGTTACGCGAGGGTACAATTAAAAATTTATTGTTAATTTTTGTACTATAGGTATATCTGTATAATAGCAACAGTTAAAAAATGAGACGATTTGAATGTATTCTTTGTGTGTGTTTTAAACTAATAAATTTGCTTAATTGAAACGTTTATTTCTACAAATAAACTATTATAAAATAGGGGTTATAAATAAGGAACAGAAAATGCCAATTAGCAAGTGGAATTTATGTCGATTATATTTCTGTTAACATGATCTTAATTAAATGCCAACACAATTTAGACTGCATGACCGGTTTTATTTATTTACAAAATAGCCAGACGTGTAAAAAACATGAACATTGGCTTTTAGAATTTCCATACATTTCAAAACATTAACAAAAAATGTGTAATTTGTAATTATAATCGCACAAATATATACATTATTTATTTGTAAAATTTGTTTAAAAAAGCATTAAATGACTCTACTAGTGTAATAACATGAAGTTAGTGTAGAAGTTATGAATAAAAAATGAAAGCTACCCGGTCCTGTAGGGCTTTGAATTACAGTCCTTAATTCTAACCTAAAAGTCAGAAGCAGCATCCTATTGGATAATTTTTGAATAAGAATAAAAATCGAACAACAATTTTCCTCTGGGTTGAAGAACAAACTCTTGTAGAGCTTGACTGTTTTCAGATGTAGGCAAAATTCCAACACAAGTGAAATGTCGCAGCTTCAACTCGCCGAACCATGTAACCTTGGATTGTGGCGCCCTCAATTGTAATTAAAAAAATAATAATAAAAACATTACATTCTATAGCGTGGGCTTGCTAAATACAGCCTACAATCTTATAATTCACTTATATACGTACAATTCAAATTTATTTCTGTCATAATTGTAATTTTATCCTTCACGACAAGATTAAATTATTTTCAAATTACTCCCCAATAAATAACAATAACATATTTTCTTGTCAACTGAAATGCTTCTAGAAACATCAAAGGATTATTGACCCTTGTTTAAACTAAAAAAAGTTCTCTTCAATTTAGCTTTGTTAAAAACCTATCTTCCTAATTTAAATTCAAGACAAGGATAAGTTCAATATGTATTCAACGCCAACTTTCAGTTTCATCAAGGCTTCTAAATCTATAATGGTGGTAGATACTTGTGGATGATGATATTGATCTATAAAACGGTTCCTCTTTCTACCCCTAAAGGTCTAATCCAGCGATGGATCTGATTAAAATAATTAGTGGGAAATTAATTTGAATTGTTTTAAGGGTTTACTTTAGGGATTTACTGGACACTAAAATTAAATCCTTTCTGGAGAATCTTAAGAGAGCTAAATGGGTTTGTTTTTCAACTAAATGTTTTAAATAATTTACATTTACATTTTCTTCCTTAAGTATGAGAAACTCAGAGAAGCTCGTCAACTATAAAAAACCTTCTGTATCATTTACAGTATGATTTAGAATTATTTAATGTAAAAACGGTTTTGACTAATATTTTCGTTTTAATAAGTTACGATTTCCCTTCAAAAACAAAAAACAAAAGAACTTCCCATTTCTCTTGTTCATAGAGGCAGAAAATCTTCATTTGGATGTTTATTAACGATTTTTTCCGTTGAGATACAAGTGAAGAGTCTTATTTATTGCTTCCTAAATATGGATGGTTTGATACCTTAATTCGAAACTGATCGTTCACAAGTATCGTTTCTTGACACGTTTCTCTTGCGGATAGGAAAATGAAAAAGTACAGTAAAATAATTGTCACTTGCTGGAAACCTATCTTTTAATGTATATGCAACTACGTTTAAAACTACTTTGGAACCAAAGTCCTAGAAGACTTGATAGAATTATGGTAGAACTTGTTAAAAGATTTTGCTTAGTTAGCAGAAAGTTCGTTCACTACCGCCATCAAATACAACAACATCCCAAAAAAGCACGCGAATCAAGGTCAACAATATACAATTATAAAGCGTTGAGGTTATGTTTATCCTTTCTACGCCTAATACGCTAGTGTTTATGATGACTGAAGTTTGCTACCAGATCTGAAGAAGTCTTTCAATTAGACAAGTTTTAAATATAAATCTTAATACTGCCATGAAGAAAACAGAATATAGAAACCATCAAAAAGGACAGAAAAAAATAATACAATCTAGTGGTATATCCAAACAACGCAAACAGGGATTAATAAAGGGTTCATTGGTAGGTAACTACATGCTAAACTAAGATAGTTTAGATGTAGATAGATTATCATATTTTAATTCTTCTGAATGCAATAGATAATGGTCACTATAGTTAAAATTACATACTTATTTGACTGGACTTAACACTTGGTGGTAGAACTTCTCTCATACTACACTAGCGGGTTCTGTTATAATATGACCGTCTTTATAAAAATTTGTGAAAATTCCATCTCTAAATACTATTAACATTACGTACCTTTAGATTTCTTCCCTCGGAAAAGTTGCCCCTGCGAATTGGGCCCCATTCTATCTAGGGTAACTATTTTCTTTTCTAAACTTTATCAATCAAATTACTTCCTGGTTTGTTTATGTATTGCCAATCCATATTTGCCAATACTAAGTTTGCATTATTATTACAAAAAATATTATTATTAAAGAAATCTCCTCATAAAATAAAAACTTTAGTTAAAATAAATCTATTCTATTCTAAAATGTCACAACTATATACTGCAGTTACTAACTATTTGATTATGGTATGTAAGAGTTATATGGATATGCAAGTCCACGAAGAAGACTGTTATAGAGAAATGGACAGAGGCTTTGTCATCGATTCCACCATTCGATTCAGAATAAGCGTCACTCTACGAAGAGAAATGCAGTATACAGTCTGTTTGATTTAAAGCGCCCCCGCTTTGTAGCAACTTTATTTTTGGTCAAAAATGGTATATTATTAAATGTGAAATAAATAAAGATTATTAAAAGTTTCACAGTTTTATTAAAATATACCTGACAATATTGTTTCGACAGCTATGCTGTCATTATCAAAGGTAATATAATTATAAACAAACACGTCGCTAAGGTAGATACAAAATAGGTAACTAGATAAAATAATAATAATAATAAAAATTAATAATAAAAATCATAATTAAACATCTAATACTTCCAGTATTAGATTATTAAATGGTTTAAAATTCCCTATGTTCTAGTACAAAACTTTTTTAAATTACATGATAGGTATTTTTTACTGAAATCATTAGTATATTGTGTTCTCTTTTTAACCATAATAAATATTCATGCTCTTACATATACAAAAATTATAAAAAAACGTGAAAAATGACTATGGTAGGCTTTGATTTCTGTTTCTCAAATTAATAAAACAGAATTATCTAGCAAGTTTAGGTAAATAACGAAACTTTAGTTATTCGATGGTCTTTAATTTCAATTAAGGAAAATGCAGGACAAAACAGTACGAAAATAAATAATCGATACAATAAATTGAAAAACTTATTTTAGAATTCCACTAACCAGATAATTAAAACATCAGTATTATTCTTAAGATTGAATAAAAAAAGTAATAAGTAAGTAAAAGTAAAAAGAATACAAAGTTGAAGATGGAATAAAAAAAAGTAATTTTCTTACACATCTCAACTGACATTCATTCATTCATTGAGTAAGAAATTAAATAAATTTTTCACATACTCTAAACACATAAAACACAATTCTCTAAAACGGCTAATACGGTTTCAGTAAAAAAGTATAATTTAGAAAAGTTCGATGACGTCATCACTCTCACGCCGATTTAGTAAATACAAAATGAAATGAATTTTATGCCATTTAATAATCTATATGGTTTATACCTTTATTGACCGAAAATAAAGCTACTACAAAGAGGAGCGCTTTTAATTAAACAGGTTGCATGTAAGTGTTTTAGCACGTTGATCACACAAAAAATTTTCTACGATATATAGGATACCCAAATATTAGAAAATATCATGGAAAATATGTCTAATTAATCTTTGACTCTAAATGAAATTTTTAAAAAAATTTAAAAATCGTTATGTTTCTGATTTACCAAAATAATTGGTAATTGTTTATTAGTTAGCTGTTTATTAGTATATTAGTTATTGGTTTATTTATTGTTATCATCGTTTATGTTAATTATTATTGTTAATGACCGTAGTTATTATTACATATAAATAGTTTGATTAAAATAGGCGAAATGGTACGTAATGGAGCTGTAGTATTAATTAAAAAAGTAAAGAATCTTCCTATAAAAGTATGTCCAAAAATGTACCGTTTCGGAGATATAGAATGTCAAAGTCTTTCCAATCCTCTCCGCCACTAACGAACATTTTATATACAGAACGGTCTAAATAATTTTTTTTAAACATTTTACTACAAGATTTAAATTAAATGCTCGTCTTTATTCCGAGATATAAAAAAACAGAAAGTTTTTGGAGCAAGCAAACTTTGCTGTGTATTTTTGAAGATTTACTACGAAAAATAACAATAGGGCATTATTTTTAGCAAATCGGATATAGAATTCAATCATGATGAATTAATTTATTTCTACACTGACATACCATTCTTTCTTTAACAACAGGTACCGACTCTACCCATCAACTTCGCCCCTAATATTGGTATCAGCGATAAGAATTGATATAACTATAAGCGTCTCACAGAAATAGCTGTATACAGAATTTCATTATTCAAATAATACACAAACTTTCCAAAATATTAAAAAAATTGAATAAAAGAATTTTAAAGAAACTTTGGAAATGGAACATTTTCAGATCTATATATCTTGATAGAAACTTTTGTCAGAATTTTGATGGACGCAAACACGTCATTTCCGTAGCAGCACTTATTTTTGTTATCGGAAAAGTTAAAGATAGTATACTGAAAAGTTTATCGATGTATTCTTGCAGTTTAAATACATAGAGTAGTAGTATATGTAGATCTAATCAGCTAACAATACGTGTCCACGGATCAATAAGATATTCACTGTGCGTATTCCGCTTCCTTACAAAATTTACTATTAAATAAATATGTTTATGATAGTAAGCAACAAGAAGAAAGAAGGGTTCTTAAAAATAAACTCTTAAAACGGAAATACAATCTGTTAATCAAATATCCTTTTTAGAAATGGACGTTTTAATCATTTTGGCAGGATTTTAGGTATTTGATTAAATGATTCAAACTTGTAAACAGTCTACATCTACATCTGATAAGTAACCTGAAGACCTATTCAATTATGTATATTAAAAAGCGTATGGATACTGAATCCAATCAGTTTCTCAATACTAAATTTAAAGGTTTCTAAAAAGAAATTGATGGAAAATTAATTTCTTAAATACCTGTTAGTTTTATTCTCAACTCATGAATGTGTTTAAATCTCTTACTTCACGTCTAGAGTAATTTTATTTAGGAAATATATTTTCAACGCTGTTGAGTGACTAATACTACCGGTACTGCGTAATGTGTTTTAAATAGATATTAGTTGAAAAAGTAAAGTTTACTGCTGTGTTATACTAACAGAAGCGAAACGTATATTGTTGCACTATGGGATCATGTTGGCAACATGTTCTTTATTCAAATAGTAACTCATTTAGCACTAAAATGCAAGCTTTCGTACCGTAAACTATCGAGAGATTACAAACTCTCGACATCTCAGTTGCTGTGAAATTTCATATTAATTGTCAATAATGTCAGTATAGCGTGCTGGCATACTATATAAAGTTCCTATGTTCTATTTTTCACAGCAACCGAGATGTCGACAGTTTGTAATCTCTCTATATTTTTTTGCAGGTAGTCCTTGATATAAATAAATAAATTACATATATAGGAGAAATAACAAGATTCGCATTTTCCTTAAGGCTCTTTAAGATTTTGGGATTTTACTTTTCAATTTTTCCCCTTAGGTGAATGGTCAAATTACGCAGCTTGGTTACTTAAAGCTAGATTTATATGTTTGGTCTTCTTCAGGGTATAAACAACAGGATACATATACAGTATATAATAAAACATTAAAATCATTTTGAGAAAAAATTTTATGGTGGAATTAAATTAGAAATACATGACATTCATTCTTCTGCCCTTCTTATTTCAAAAAGATTCTCGTCAAACTTAAAATTAAACTTTTTGTTATATACTATATGTTCCCTATTGGGCCCTTATCAGGACCATAGCTTCAAATAAAGTTTACATCATTCACTATAGTCACACTCACACTGTTGTCATATCGTGTACTATTGATTTCATAATGATCTAGGACAGCAAGGCTAATATGATGCTATTTTATTCTTTTTTTCAGTGTAAATGCACAGGATAAAACACTAAAAAAATACCATTAAGTTAGCCTTGCTGTCCTAGATCATTATGAAACGAATAGTATACTAGTAGTAGATATTAGATATTAAAAAAGCCTTAATATTCTTAGAAGGAATAATATGTAATAATATTTTTGTTGTGATCAATGAATATAAATTAGTTGTTTATCCCTTTTAATTTATTGCTTAGCAAAATAATTCATTTTTCATTCTAACTGACGTGAATACGCATATATCGCTTCACATAACTGTGCATAGCGCAGCGGTAGCATCAGGTGTGTATACATGTTTATGTTGGCACTAGAGTTCCTGTATAATATTAATAGATAATAATAAGAAGAGTTGGGGCATTTTGTTTTTTAAATTATGCAAAGAATTTACATTATATTACATCCTAATACACATTTTTCTTTATTAGAATTAAGTTTTCCTAATAATAATATGTATGTATTTTTTTATTACTAAATACATGTTAATAGCATTATAATAATGTCAAATCAAAGGTTTTGTCAAGAAGAAATTTGTTAAATCAAACAACTGAAAGTTGATAGATGAAAATACTTCATGAAAAATCAAGTCGTTCTTGGCTTTGGATCCACATATCCTAACTCTTATACAACCTATTATTATATAGGAACTCTAGTTGGCACCTTCGACGTGCGCGCTTGCGCGGTCGCCGATTAAATTACCATACCATCCTCTTAGTTCTATGTATTGAATGTATTAACTTATAATATCTATTTAATATTTTTAGTATTATTACGAGGTCTGATCTGTTAATAGTGAGTAGTAGGCCAAGGATCAGGAGTCGAATATAAAAATTTACACAACTAAGTTGGCCGCACTAATATACCGTATTGCAACATTTGAAAGTTAAAGTGTTAGTTAACAGTTGTTAAAATAATCGCAAAATGAGAATGGCCTGTTGACGTCACCAGCATAGTAGACGAAACTACGTTCGGGCAAGTATATTCGTTTAATTGGCGAATGTTTTACTTGTCAAGTTATTCTACCTTTCATTTGCTCGTTAGCGTTTTGCCATTAGGTATTGGCACGAAGATAATGCGCAACATTTTGCGATGGTTCTATCAACATTTCCTAAACGTTTGAATTTGCTGCTCAAATCAATGTTCAAAGTTGAGTTTGATATTGTATATTATACGGGTATTATTTAAACTCAGTTAAAACGAACATTCCACTAAGCGATTTTAGAACCATGATTCAGTAGTATTACTGATCAAGGTGAAGCATTATCCATAAAAAATTGATCGCGGTATGAGCAAGAACAAGAAAATGATTATTGGTTTTTTCCGCAAAAATAGTAATTAACGCTGTAATTCCACTGGAACAGTTACTTCTGAATGGCACTGTGACCTCGTTTTACCGCAATTAATTGAAAACTTAAAGAATGCCAAAGAAGTGATTTATGTAACATTTTTAATCCACGATAACAATGGATCCGGCTATACCTACTGTTATCAGAACATTGGATTTTTTATAAGATTTGGAGATTCAGCTGGTAACTTAACCTTTCTACAATCCTCGTTCTATTCTAAATCCTTGTTTAAGTTAGTTGTCTTTGTAAGTTGATTGGTTTTATATTGTGCTTGAAAAACCACTTCAAAAACGAATCCGAATGCAAGGTTGCGTCAGATAGAATATAGAAGAATAGTAATACGCGAATGTCACCCTTATGGACTTGTACCTATATTTTATTAATATAATTTGTTAATATATTAAACAAATATATAATTATTAGGTGTGTTTTGATGTTTGTAAATGTATTTTGTCGTTTGAGTACCTACATAGCCGCAGTTGTTATGAGTAATGAGGAGCTCAACATCTGGTACATCAACATAAAATTACTGAACATCATTTTATAATCGGTTAGGATTGTAATGCTTTGCCTTCAAGAGGAGATAGTTCAGAGTAAATTGCAATAAAGTTCAGGAAAGGGTATATTATACTTGTTTATAAATAATACGTTCTATCATAAAAAACCATTAAAAAGAAACTCGATTTTTATTGCATAACGGAACGCTGAAAAATAATACTTAATAAATGTGCAAAAATGCAACGTCTAAAGTACAGGTGAAGCATTCTTCGTTCTTTAAAATCTTGAACACACTTCGACTATGATTATCGAGTTATTCTACCTTTCAAGAATTCAAGGCCATACTGAAATATGAAAATAGGCAACAGTACTTCTAAGCTTTTCTCAAACCAACATAGGCTTAGGAGGAATTTGTATTTAAAAACAAAAAAAAATTTGTAGTACGTAATATATAAAAAGTGAATGCGGATTCCGCAACATCTAGATGAACAGAGATATACTTGCTCAAAAACCATCTAAATAAAAATCATTTTCCGCCTTGCATTAATGCATTTCTGATTTAATTGTTTTAGCTGAATCCCACTAGATGTCACGTAGCATAATTATTCAGTTTGAATTAATTCATAATTCATACCACCCAGCTAGATTAGGTAGGAGACCTCAACATTATATACTACGTCGTCCTTATAAGTCCTTACATTTTATTTATCTAAAGACAGTGTTAACCATTTTTGGTTATTATTATCCTGATGTGATATCTGTATATATAGATGTGCATGTGTACCTTGAGGCAAATATATTAATACTGTTATAGCAACTGTTTAAAATAAGAAACATCGTAAAAGCACAGTTAAAGGAGTGTATACCAACAGTGTATACCTTAACAATCCCTTTTTTTATATTCCTTCCAGGCAGCTACTGTACTTTCTCTTCTGAAAGTTAGTGTAACCATTTAAGTAATCAAAATCAAATCAGCTACTCATCATTTATCGTACCCTACCCCTACAATTCTATCTTCTCTAAGAAAATTGCTAATGTGAATATCGTATTACGCTTTCATCTTCTATAAAACGTACCGCTAGCTATCTAAATTACAAATCTTAACGTTTATTGATACACCTACGTGATGAAAACCTAATTAAACTTGAGAGGGATTCGAATTCAAGGTTGTTAAGTTCATACAAAATGGAATGTGTTAATGAAATTAATTGCATTTGTGTGGTGTAAATGGTTGATAACAGATGAAGAAATTCTAAAATATCTGTTTCTCTATATTGATTTTATTCATGAGTGCTACTGAAATCTGTAAATCCTTAAACGAATCAAAAAGTCTATTTTATTTGAAAAACATTTATTAAACCAAGAACATGTATCGACCTTGCTCTTTTGATACATTAAAATCAGGAGGAAGTCATAAATAATTCATGATTATTGCCCTCTTCATTTGATGAAGATTTTTGTCATAGTTCTACTGAAATCTATTTAAAAAGTGTGTCATACCAAAATAAAACTGGGTAAAGTAACAGTCTTAATAATAAACACGAAGAAACCATGGAAGAAGAAAACATTTAGGAAAGCTCACCTGGTGTTAAACGTCTCGCATGTTTCCGCATTTCTAAATTTATGTTTTTTTGGAAGAAATTTTATGGGGACACAATTTGTTTTATAAAATTTTAACAGCTTCCTCCTTGAAAGTCACAAACACGACTGATTTGTTTAATATTCTCCAAAGAAACTGTAAAATAAATCCCTCCTACTCCTTGTATATTTTTAATTGTTCCACCGCCATGTTCTCCCTAAAAACCCCTTATACGGTTAAGGGCCTAAACATAAACGATTTAAATGTCGAACTTGCTTTCCCCCTTTTTAATTATTAAAGCGTGACATTTTGCTAACTTTCGATGAGTGCTAGCGAAGGTAACTGAAATGATTCTGTAAATTAATTATCAAATTTCTAATATCTAAAGTAATTAAAAGGATATAAATAATGTACCATAATATAGAAGATTATTTTAGTAAAATTAAATTACTCTTATAGATCTAGGTTGCTATTAGATCTATTTTATCTACTATGTTCTGTAATTCTATGAATTCAATTATTCCGTAGAGTAGTAGAATACCGGCATTAAGAGGTTCTTATTCATAAAATCACGGCGTTCCTACCAGATTGTGGTTCCATAATTAAACTACCACAATTAACTCACCCACAACTCGTGACCTCGTACAATAACCGTCGGATTTCACAAAGTAATCACAAACGCCTTCCGTTTATTGATTAAATAAACAGAATAAAATATCACGAAAAGCAATTTGAGCTAAATCCAGCAACCTTCATATGAATATATCTTAAGAAATTGCGGCTGAACTACTATTTGTCAAATCAATTCTAAAATAGCAATGTCTATTAAATTCCAAATTTGTTCATAGCAACTAGTACTAGATAATTATACATTTCAATACATAGACTTACACCTGTAAACCTAATCAAAATGTTTTGTTTATCCAGAAATCTAAAATCAGTGAACCAAATCTCTCCCTTATTCACATAAATCTGTATAAAAGCTTCTAGAAATAGATTTTCAAAGAAAAGTTTTTCTTCTTTCAAGTTTAAATTATGCCCCCTAAGTTTCAAAATTAATTTGTATAATTAATTTTATTTCAACAGCTTAATGTATTGTCTACAAAATGTTCAGCCGTTTCTTTAACAACTTCCCTTTGTTTAAATTATACTAATGAGGCGGTTTACCATTTTAAAAATAAACTCCACTTTATTTTATAGGAATGTTAAGAATCTTGGTTGTTTGTGGTTACAATAAATAAAAAGTAGGTCACATTACAAAGTGAAATGAGTTTATGATTTTTTGCTAATATCAGAATACACTCGTAAATACTTTTACATCATCCTTGATTACTACCTTAGTATTACAACTGAAATTGTGATTTTTTAATATATTTCACTAGAGCATTAACCAATTGCACGTTCATTCAATTTCGTTAATATCGGCTAAATTTATTGGAAATATAAGCCAATCGGGATAAGCAGAAAAGCCAGTCTTTTAGAATTTAGAATCATATCAGCACCCAACAACAGAGAATGTGCCACATTTTATTGGACAAGTACACTATTAAAATGCGTTGGAAGTTGGAAGGAGTACCGAAGAAGAAAATGAAATATTTTCTTTGTTGACAATATGCTTATCGTTCTTTATATATGGCTACACTGTTACCTTACGATTAACCAACTATAACATTTCATTCTTCATTTAAATAATTTATACTTTCACCTACTTTTGTTATGATGCGTTCCGCTGTGTAGGAAAGGTTGTGATGTAGTTTATTTATTTGTTGAAGAAATTTTATAGAAGATATCAATGATCAGGTCTTAAATGGAAAATCTTCCATCGTTTCCTCATCGGTATCACAAGATATCACACAAATCTAAGACTGTAAAGACGAAAATCCTAATTATATGATCCATTTCTTCAAAAGCAAGATTTTCATGCTATTCTTTCTTTGTTTACTCATAATTAGGCTTACTGTTAATGTTTTGGTACATCAGGTATGTATATCTTCATAATGCCCAAAACCTAAAAATTGTATAAACGAGTAATTTTTTCAAATTTTAGTTTCCAAAAGCATATACCGGGCATTTAGATAATTTCTTCTACAGCAACACAATATTATGTTTCTTCGTACAAACCAGATACCGTGTATTAAAGTTAGCTGCAACAAAGATCTCACTGTGTTAGCACAGAGTGAGCCGCCATCAATGTTTTCCTCCATACACACCGGCGCGAATGTTCTACCATCATCATCCAAACGGTACTTAGCTACAATTATAGTTTGTGTAATTTATCGGTAAGCTGACTTGACTGCGATACTGTCTAATTATGGTTCGTAGAAATCTCATTTGCATTATCAATATTTAAATTTCTGTTACTACTAGAAGTATTCATTTTTTGGATTTGACAATCATTGTTAATAAAAAATATTCAATTTATTATTAGATGATAGCTAATAGAAGAGTTATGAAAATCATGAAGCATGATTACTGCCTGCATATTTAAATAATCGAGAAAGAACCTCCATCCGCACAAATGTCAAATATGACCTATAATATAGAATTATTTTTTTAACAGTGTCATTTAGGAATTGCTACTGATTTTTGTACTAGTATAAAAAAATTAAAATGAAGCTGCACATCATATTATTTTTAACGTCATGTTTTATTTCAACAGATATTGGAGAAGAAATAGTACGATAAAAATTCATTCTAAAATGTATTTTTGGGATTCATGGGAACGCCGAACTTTGCCACAAAAGCAAGCGTTTTTATATTAATTGAACAAATGCGAAGTGTTTGTAGTTGAAGAGGATGTTAGTCCACATTCCGGTTGTACATATACTTTATTTGTGACAATTCAAAAAATCGTTTTTTAAATTCCATAGGTCGTGTATGATACATATACGTATGTTATTTTCCAATAAGGGCATTCCATAGAGTTTATCTATGTAAAACAACTACGCAGAAAATGTACTTTGCTTTGCTTTATACGGAAAAATGTGTTTCAAACATCGGATAGTCCGGATAAATAATATTTAAGTCTGGTACCTACGACGGTTTTTCAAAAAATGACAATGACAACGTTGATGGTAGTCGAGTGTATAACTTCTGTGGTAACCGTAGTACTGAAGTGATTAGTATGGCTTGGATTTAGTATCCAAGGCAACAGATGTAAACAAGGAGTCAGATATTAATTCATTAATAAAACCAGTAAAATCTTATTTTCTCCTCTCCAACATTCTAATAATAAAGCTTTTAATGAACAAATAATCTTTTAATCAACCTACAACGGTATCCAAAAGATACGCAATCAATCCAAACCTCAACGTAATACAACAAATACTACAGTACTATACGATTTTAGATGCTATAACTGACAGGATGGCCATTTTATTCTTAAATGCTGTGCTAAATTGAAATTTTGCTGATGTATGTTTTTGTTTAAACGTTTCCAAAAGTACGTAGTACAATGAATTACGTTTAATATTCATATTTTACATGATGAATTTGGTGTTAAAAAATCTTTCTGCAAGATGGGTGCCGCATTTGCTTAATCCGGAGCAGGAACGCATTTGAGAACGAAATTTAGCCAATTATTTGAAAGTTTTTAAAAAGAATGCAAAGAATGAGACAATTCGTAACCATAGATGAGGCCTGGACTCGCCATTACGCACCAGAAACTAAAATGAAATCAAAGTGGATTGAACTGAGAGTAAATCGGTTCTGAAGATAGCAAAGTTCATTCACTCAGCTGGAAAGGTGTTAGAAAGGATTTTTGCTGATTGATTATCTTGAAAAAGAAAGACGGTTTACTGGCCAATATTACACAGCAACTTTGCGCACGCTGAAAGCAGCAAATAAGGGAAAACGTCCACGGAATAATCAACCTTACTTTTTAGTGACAAGCGGTTTGGACAAAAAAATGGGGTTTTTTGTTATTGCACTTTTAATGTTGAGATCAGAAATATTTCTTTGAAGAAAATAATGCCTACATATAAAAACTTTTTCACACAAAATATAAATCTTAAATAAAATGCTGTTTACAAAAATCTCATAGATATATGGCATATACTTTCTGAAAAAAAATTGTTTAACTTTTAATAAAATTATCCCTAAAAATGGGTACCTTTTATTACGTATCGTCCGATAAAAACAAAAATATAGCAATTACAAATATATTTTACCGTTTTATGTAGAAATAAATTGACTATTTGCTCATTTATAAAATATTTAATTTGGTTCGGTACTTTACGAGTAATACGCTTTCAAAGTCAGAGGACTCTAGAAAAACAATGGATGGATTCTCTTGGATTTCAAACAATTGCAACGAAGAATTGAACAGATTGGTGGGGAGAGTGGGTACGTAACGTCTTCCTCGCAAGCTGTGTAAATAAAAATGAATTATACAATTATTTTTGTATCATCTAAAACATTTATTAAGTACATGCATTGTGTTTTCATTCATGTGTCTCGGTATAGCGCTACCTAGCGCTGGATGACCCAAACCCTATTGAACTACGCGATGTAAGAGAGAGAGGTGAGGATCCGAGCTTGAATTCTTTTTTCGTATTTCAACAAAAGCAACAAGTTACTAAAGCTTACCCATTAGGGTAAGCAGTTGGCACCTAGTTACGATTATATCTAAAGTGAAAGAAAACGCAAAACTATTATTTCATTCTTCTTTATTTATGAAACATTTTCTATGTTAACTTTTTCAATTAACAATGAATCATTGGAAAATAGTGAATTTCACGGTATTCTTTCCTATGTATCTTTAGCTCCATAGAAACAATGTTCAGTGGACAGATGAACTGGTAAGCTATTCCATACTTTTTTGTCAGGATTTAAAATTATTCCTTTATTTATTCTTGGGTATTTATATTTAATGGAAAACAGTATGGTATACTTACAAGGGGGATTTACAAAATGTTAATTTCAGATTAAGACGATTCTTCTATCTATGTACAAAATTAACTTAAAATTTAAGATCAAGGCTTTTAAACGTTCCTTATTAGTAGTAAGTGATGCAGAAACTATTTAGAATGTGCTGACAATCAGAAAGGAGTAAATGTAGTTCTTCACTGAATAATGTTGTAGGAAGATAAAGTATATAAAATATGATGAAAAATTGATAATTTTGTTGAAAAGATGCGTTATTTTATTCGTATACCAAAGTAATTATTCACTTTGGTATACGAATAAAATAATAAATAGTAAAGTATTTATTACATACTGTACTGGCAACACTGATGTGTTTGAAAGTTTTGAAAAGCTTTTTCTTCAATTCTTTCCTCTCTACACAGAGAGAAATACTTCATAAGAGCTTTGCACAATATTGTTCAAAACGGTGTTGGAGAAATTTATATTATAATTGTAGAATCGTATTGTCCAGCGTTGTGTAGGTTTTCGTTACTGAATTGTCTAACAGGAACGTACGACAATTATTTAACACAGTCAGATTTAGTTCTGCATTCTTTGGAAGAATGTTGTAGAGGATAAGCTAGCATATTATGTTGAAGTATAATTGTAAAAAATGTTTAGAAAAATACAATATTTTGTTTGAATGAAATCATAATCCAGTGTTCAAACTGCTTGCTACTAATTATTGTGTTTCGCAAAGTTTATGGATGACATCTTATAGATGTCACCACTTGTAATTGTCGCTATTAATGTAAATTCGAGATTTATATATATAAACAGGCGACAGCAAAAGGAAATTTTAGTGTTATACCTATATATACTATACATTGTATAGTTATATACATATTAGTTATATATGTTTTATTTGTGATACCTAACCTTCTGTATAGAATATTTGTGACAGAGTATTGCACAATTTGTATAAATGTAAACAAGTAATTGTGTTAAATACTATTAAGCAATTGTGGCACAACTAGCGCAACAATTGTACAATTTTGTACAAAATTGTATGCAACAACATTACACATTCTGTTTTAATAAGTAACACAATTTGTTATGGAAACTTATAGACAACTACTATTCATTTGATTCTACAAAATTACTATTGACTTCCACAAAATGTTATATTTGAGTTTATACACATCCTTACAAAAAATTAAAAAATTATTTAAAAAATCTTGACAAACCAAATGACACAATTTTGTTTTATAATTCTACACAAAGTGTCC
Source organism: Agrypnus murinus (assembly GCA_929113105.1). NCBI lineage: Eukaryota > Metazoa > Arthropoda > Insecta > Coleoptera > Elateridae > Agrypnus > Agrypnus murinus. The sequence continues at coordinate 77,364,935 of OV816024.1, forward strand.
CTGTCACTTTTTTAAGACCAATTTGTTTTACAATACCACACAATTGTTGATGAAATTTAAATACATTTTTCTCTGTGTAGTAGAATAAAAATTGAGCATATCAACGAATATAAACGAAAACATTTTTTTAAGATTAATTTTTAGTTTCAGAAACTTAACGTTAAGAGAATTCATAGCAGAGTGTTGAAAGTGCAATTCCACAGATATAACATTAAGAAAATAATTCAGAAAATAACAGCTAAATCATAAATTCATTAAACTAAAGTGCATTTATGATTATACTTTCGTTGGTAATTCTTGAGAATAATTGAAAATTAAAAATAGTTAACAAAAATAACAATAAATATTATTATGTATTGGGAAGTTGAATGAAAGACCTGCTACATATATTACTTAATATTAATTGGTTGGGTAAGTGTATAGTAGCTTTAGCTAAATTCACTAACGTTTTAGATTGTATAATTAATTTAGTTAAAAAAATAATTTATAGTTGATATTTATTAACTGAAGAGTTTGTGTGGAACCCCGACACTGCGAAATGCGGGTAAAAGGGGGGAATGGATTATTTATGTATAAAATTTATCAACTGAAATTATAAACACTATCATACATTCTAAGCATTTTTAATATCTATTTTTAAGTTTAATTTTAGGTACTAGGTAAATCTTTAAAATATTTTATAAAATGCCTTCTATACTTTTGTTTTCTATTAAATCGCAAATCCGGTAGCTGCTTTTGTTGTTAAATTGTATGACACTATGACAGGTATTTAAGCTATTTTTAGCGTATGTTAGATTTAATACGGTATGTTATTACACAAGAAGGAAGAACAGGGGGATATGGTGTACTATTACATCAGATAACAACTGCAGTATAACTGGGGTCGCTATTTTTATATCAAGGCTTGAGTAAAGAAGGAAAGACGGAAATTCAGAGAAAATGAAGCCGGACTCGAAGTACCGGTTAAGTACGCAGTAAGCAAACTCTAAATAATAAACAACACCAAGTTTTTATCAACAGTGAAATTAAAGTGATTCCCATGAAACATTTTATTTTAAAATATATTTTTAATCTTCTTGAGAAAAATGGATTCTGTTGAGTATAAAATTTTAATAACTTAAATACAAGCGATTTATAGGTAGATTGCGTCAATAATCTACGTAGGTATACACTGTTTTACTCAAAAGACAAAAAATAAACATTACTTAATATTTAAAGGACCGTATACAGTAATACCACCTATATTCCGGTCTACAACTTACAATTGAGAATAAACAAAATAAATACCGTTATCAACAGAATGATTTACAATTTACACGCTAGTTAAATTTACTACCGCAACATAATTTTACCTTAATATTTTTTGCAGTACATTATCTGCCGTTTTATTAAGTAGAAAAAAAATGGACTGAACAAACAGAAATACCCTTTGATGTGCTTTACATGTATTTTGTTTATCGCTTATGTCTGAAGATCATATCCAAGAAATGTATCTACATACAAGAACAATATTTCATATCTGAAAATGGCATATTCAATATAAGATAAACGAGATCCTTTGGAATTTTTGTTCAAGAATGTTACTTTAAATTTATTAGGTTTCAGGATAAACAAGAAATGTTAACGTCGCAATTTGCTTTTCTAATGTCGCCAACAGCGATATATGTAAAGGCGCAACTCCACTGTTGCAACACTAGACGACATGTAACACGCCAACATGTCGGCTAGTGTTGCTGACGCATGTGACTGGCAAAGATAATCAACGTTTGGCATGCGGCAAAGACGCATGCTTTATGTCGCTTCACGTTGCTTCTATTGAAAGACTCCAATATAAATAGCATGCGTCATTGCCACATGTCACATGTTGCCTCAGTGGAATTGCGCCTTAACACTTGCTAAAGCAGACGCACTTGTATGTACACTGTACAGGAATGTCTATGGAAAGTTATAAACCTCTAAGTGGTGAAATGAGTTAATAGAATGAGTGAATGTAAGTAATGAAGTGAGTTAATGAGTGAATGTAATAACCATTAATCAATAAAAACGATTATACATCTGTATCAACATTTTAACAACATTAGTTGAAATCTGCATGAAATAATGAGAGTAAATACTTTAAATGCTTTGTTTTAGGAGTTCAATTTAAAGCAGAACATGCTAAAAGAAAAGAATAAAATTATAAAGGTCAGCTTTTCGGCATACAAGATGCCGACAAACCAGGAGCAACAATTGACATAAACCGTATCTACTCTTAGAAGTGCGGTATCAACAATTTGTATCAACAATTTCAAAGAGATATTTTTTATTAATTTGCAGGTTCTTTACCTCTCTTTTTTGTAAGGCACATTCATGGCACATTTGAAACAATAAAATGAAATTAGAATAATGTGAATGAAGAAATTCGGAATATGATTGCTATTTACAGCAATTAACACAGCGAGTTAAACAAAGTCATGTATTCAATTCAAATACAATCAAACGTAACATCATAATTCACATGTTATAAAGCACGATTGGTGGGTGTCCTTGGTGGGTGTTTTGAAAAAGTGATCTAAATAGCATTAACCACTAATTGCACAAATGTTTACAATTTTTTATACGTTTTATAATCAGAACAAAAACACAAGAAATTATTAGTACACCCTTCTTCGTAAATTACTTTGGACGATATGTAAAAGCGAATTTGGTTGGAGGAATCCATTACTCGCCGCTCTAGTTAGTAGAGATTATTACTTGTATTAGTTATATACATTGCAAAACGATTTCTCACATAGAATCCAATTTGTCCTAGAAAAACAAAGATTGTTTGACACTGATTGTTAAGATTCTTAGATATAACAAATTTGAATAACCTTCAAAAGACTCTATCTGCAGGTCCGAAAAATACGATAAAAACAAAGCCTGCTATGAATCATAGTATAAGACTTAAAAAATGTAGGATGAGACCGCTCAAGTTTCAATGGGATAACTACTTCGAAGATGATTGACAGGTTGCACAGAAGAAGAGCGTGACGAGATTTTGAGTAAATATGTTTGCACTAGATCATACGCGTAAACCTCTTTAAACATGCAAAATGCCTAACTTTACTTCATTAAAATTCAGATTGTATTGAATATAGTATTATATCTATAACAAAATCTAACAGAAAAAGATTATTGTAATATTTATGTTGGAGATGTGGCAAAATACGTGTAGATATGTCTGTTACGGCCGCACACCGCAATCTAAATCCACTTTCAAAAGTTGAACAATAAGAATAGCTCACGGTTACTTCTAATAGAATGACTGTCCATGTGTCCATGCAGCAGTAACAAGGCGCAATTTCACATGCTGTAATATTTCAAGAGGAAGATAAATATTTAGAAAATGAACGTATATTAGATATTGAAGTGGAGCCGTAAGCAGAATCTGAATTGCCGATCTAGAATCCTGTAAAGTGTTTTGGTGAAGTTTGTGTATATTTTTAATTTCGTTCAAAATAAAATTCAATTAAATAGTAACGATTACATAGAACAGTACGTACACAAGCCTTTTTTAATCAGAACTACAGAGTGTTTCACTTAAGATTCGTATTTTCTGGACAGGTTGTAGTACAATAGGAACAAAAAAACGATAAATCCGCACATCGAAAAACATTTGCTACAAAGTTCAACATTTGGGAACCGCTGGAAATAAACGTCAAAACATCAGCTGCATCAATGTATCAGATATCACCTTGAAAATGCAGTTAGGTACATCCAGCTTCAACTGCCATTCTCAAACCAGCTACCACCAACCCACTTTTCAAAAACATTTTTTTTTCTCGGTTATTATGAAAGATAGTCACTAATGATGTTAAGCTTTTTTATTGCATTTTATATGTACTATCAGCTGTTCAGAGGATACGAATCTTCAGTGAAACACCCTGTATATTGTTAGCTGCAATTCAATAAGCGCTCGCCTAAAAGCTCCTGTTTGGTACGCCCCTGCTATTTAAAATATGATCATATATACATGATAAAACAAGCTTTATTTCTAAGATAAGTGTAGCATAGAAATAACGTTAAAACGTGATTTACTACTAAATGTTAATACATCGCTGCATACAAATAGGATACTACTACTATATATTTTTTTTATTGTAAGCAATACTTTTCTTGGATTTTTGATTAGAATTATTGAAGATTCTGAATTGAGCAAACGTTATGAAGGATCTGTTAAATCAATACAATATAAAAAATTCTTTTTGTCAATTTCACTTAGAGACGTGCTGTATACACGCTGTATACCAATAGTTGTATATACAAAGTTCTCGAAATGCTCTTTTTTGAAGTTGAATGCTCTTTAAATTGTCTATAACTGAATTACATACACCCAACATGTTCTTGCATACACAAACATTGTGAAGGCTCTATAAGGAACGTTCAATATATAGTGTGTCCCCCAGAAGCGATCCACATTTATAATTTTGGTTTCAAGTTTCTTTCAATGTCATAACAAGATTTTAATAGTTAGTAGTAGTATAGTAGAAAATTCGACATTGCAACAAACTGTTATTTACTTCACTTATGGTGTTATGTTTACCAATCAATGAACTATTTAAACTAGGTGAGAAATATTGGAATTTGATTTTCCAAAGACAAAGCATTTTCAATTTTCTGGTTTATTATAAGAAATATTAAAGTGCTGTAATCAATTTTAGTAATTTTAAGACAAGTACAGCTTTCTATAAATCGCATTTGGGTAACATTGTATATCAAAGAAATGAGTTAGTAGATGAACGAAAAAGCGTATGAATTTGTAACAAACGTTGGATAGGAGATTATTAAGCGGAAAAATTCCCATTACATAAACCGGAAGAACCTTTATTAAATTAAAGTAACTTAATTTTATCAATTTTAATATTCCTAATTAAATCTTTTGCCGATATATTTAAGATGGCTTGTTTCTATGCATTAGGTCTGCGTTTGTGTGTTCTTATAAATTCCATAAATAGGTTAAATAGGTTTCAGCTTACACATAGGCGTATCCCGGGGGTTATAGCACTACAGACATTTACCCTAAGCTGAAACGTAATGTGTATGTATGGCTACTAAGGTTTATATAAAAGCACACTTGATTTACTGTCCCCGTTTCCATTTTCTATTTCTTTTTTTTCTCCAGCACCCATTCTATAAAAATTGTAGTTACGACCCTGATTTCAAATAAAAGTTTATCGAGCATTTAAATTTATCATATTATTTCAAAGATTAGGTAGGTGCATCCTTCATTTTTATCTTTCAATACAATTAATTAACCGTTTCCCATAACTTTATTGCATTCTAAACATTATGCCCACTATAAGCATTCTCGTCAATGAAAAAAGTAGACAACACAATTTACTTCACTTCTCTGCCTCTTCATGGTGCATTATTGTGCAGTGTCAAATGTGTTGCCTATCTTGTTACATGAAAACATCCTTTATTTTTGCCAGTATTTTTTATTTTTAATGAATGAAGTAGTTTGCATATTATATGTCAGACTTTAAGTTTAAATAAGTAAAATAAGATATTTATGTTTTAGTAACTATCCTTTTCAAAATTCATAGCAATTAAGCAATATTTATTTAAACGTACGTAGAGTTCTTTAGTTACTCGTATTAAGTGTCTTTTAATTGCTTGTGATTCTCTTTTGTAAACGATTAACTTTTTGATTAACTAACACATTTATAATAATTGTACCTACAAGCATTTGCAAAACAATCAAAAATCTTCTTAGTCTAGAATTAATATATCTATATTATAAATTTAAAACCCGCACTAACAAAATGCTCTATGGCTTTATGACATAGGCCTGGAGACTTTCTGGCCAATTATAGCAATGTATAAGAAATTGTTTAAATTATTAAATGATTAATAAGATATGATAATTTATTTATGTCTTGTAAAAGGAAATGTATCAAAACATATCTTGCAGGAAATCTACCTCAACTTAAGGCTGAGGAAACTAACATATCGCAGACAGTACTGTCGGAATAGACACTATATAGTGTTATAAAATACAATCTTATCTGTCTAGTTACAACGCAAAGCTTCATGTTCATTTAATTATTAAAGAAAAAGGAAGTTCTAATTGCATATCCAGCGTTTTTGCATATATTAGGTCACGGGAAAATTATTTCTTTCATTTTATCGAACATCTTATTCCTATGGTTTCTGTAAAATATATTCTTCCAGCCCGCACCACACACTAATTGTTTGGAAAAACATAATAAATAAGTATAACAATACTTATAACAAATTATGTATAGCTTAATTAGTTAGAAGATTTTTTTAAATATGCAGAACTGGTTAGAGCTCTTTTAAGATAGTTGTATATAGATACAATGATACAGAAAAATGACTGGAAATCCACACCGTTATTATGTCTACAACAAATCTTTGAAATAGTATCCGGATTTTGGTGTTAAAAATATTATAAAATAAATTAAAAATTATGCGTTGTATTGATATCATGTAGGTAAGGTAATGTTATGAAATAGAAGAAATGGAGAACGGTAGTGAAGCAACCATGTTCTATATTAATAAAAATGCCTTTAATATATTTTTTCTTGACTGTTCCTAACAGTTTTATGACTTGATTGAGCATATACGGCAAACTTGAAATTCTTATGGAAATTTTATTTCTTTAAGATTTGGTAAAAAAGTAAAAGTAGCATTTTTAAAATTATAAACTTGTTAGTATCAAAATGTGCATGTAGAGTCAGTCAATTCAAATATGCCGAAGCTGGTTTCAGCCTTTTATTATCGAAATGTCTTTTTGAAATGTGTTATATTATTTTGGTCCTGAACTTCAAATGGACGTTCTGGGGCTCGTAGTTCGGTCATACATTCGCAAAATTTAGTACCTATACAGGTATTTTTACATTACTCGCGAGAGTCATAAAAGATTCATATACGTTTTTAAGGGGTTGTTACCAAAAATTTATTTTTTATGTTTCTGTAAAAATGACATCTATTTAATTACTCGAAATTATTCGATCAATCAAGGGAAATTCCAGAACATTTAAAACGATTGAATCTAAATGGAGGTTAAATGGAGGGAAAATCGACTTTTCGATTTTCTTTAAAAGAATTTTATACACATTTTCATCGTAACTGAAAGTAGTTTAAAGAAATCTTCCAGAAAATTGATAAATCACCAAGAGAACATTTTAGAGTCACTAACCTTTTTTTATAGATATCTCCAGGTTAAATCCAAAAAATTGGTATCTCAAAAATACAGTTTATATTATCAGTTAATAAAAAAGTATTACCTCCTAACAACTCCAGATAATAAAACTAAGTATTAGGTTGTAGCCCTACTAAACTTGCATCTTTTAATATATCTTTTAACAGCAGTCAAAGGCTTGCGCATCTTCATTATTCGCGCCTCTCGCTAACCCTCACTTCATTTCGGCAATTCAAACTTAACTTGTTCCACACTCACATCATTTACTGACGCGACAGGAGTTCAAGCTATTCCCGGAGTCGAGAAATGAGTACGAAGGGGTGACGTGAATGGCTAACCCTACTGAACTGTGAGTGGGATTTTAAGGTCTATCAGTCTAAATTTTAGAAAGTCTCTGGTGCTATTACCCACACAAGCACATACCAAGTATATTGTTGTTACTGATGCATAAATTAGAAATTCGTTCTCCTTCGCAACTTAACGATCTAACAATGTTAAATTTGAAACAATGATCTGCTGCACGCAAAACTCTTGCAAATTTGAAAATGAATTATTAAATAGGAAGGGAAGAAGTATTTATTGAAATTCATAATTATTTATTTTGTAATTCACTCTTACCCTTCACTTTTAAATCGACAGGAGCAATAGAAATTTTTCATAAAGTTTTATAATAAGGATCAGCTATTTCGTTTTGTAATAAATTATACACAGTTATATTGTCACATTATGTTTGTTTAAAACATTCTGGCAATGTGACAGTTTACCACAATACTATGATAGTTAATTAAAATGATTGAAAGCAAAATCAAATAGTGCATGCACCATGCATGCACCAAAAAAGTGAATGTTTTACAAATATTTTTATTGCTTTTAGACATGCCATCTCCATAAAAATTACATTCGAAATCAAAATATTATCAAGTTCATTTAGTTTTTTTAAACAAACACTTTTTATTACAAATATACAGTTTTGTTTCTTTGTATTACTAATTTACGAAAACCCTTCGGGATACGTTTGAATTTTAATCAGCGAACCCGGATCTTTTTTATGCGACTCACGCATAAAATTTAAACTAGTGATAAAGTAGATGTAAATCTACACGAATAACAAGCACTCCTCAGCTGAATATGTTTCAGGAAAATATTGCGAAACTAAGATGGTTAACGTTTTAAATTTGGGGCAATATTCGGTCAAAATTGGATTTCATTTTATAGAATTTTAATATAAAAATTAAAATCTTATTAAAGTTTGTTTGAAAATATAAACATCACTAACCTCAACTTCCAATGTATATACGTAATTCGTATTGTATTAGTCTAGTATTATATACCATCTCATGTAATATTTAACTTCCTTTTTTTTTGACTTAATAAAGTAACATAAAAATAAACTGTTTAATTAAGATAAGTAAGATTACCAAATGAAAACTACTTTCTTAGAAAATTCGTAAACTCCCGTAACTCAATTATATTCTGAAAAAGAGATATTGAGCCAAAAATCTTCATAAATATACGTCTTCTATATTAATTAATTCATTTCGTTAATTCATTGCGTGCTCATCAAAACTCATCATTTCAGTATAACTTAATTATTTTTTCAAGAATTTCCACGTTTGGGAGTTCAACTTCAGGAACTATTGAAGTTCAGGACAATTTCATTTCTGCATATTTAATATTTGTACAGACCATCAAAAAATTGTATTTGAACAAATTAAAAAAATGGCGGCCGCCAATTATTGACTATTAATTAATAGAAGTTAATAAACATGAAGACAACACGTCGAGCATAACGTATTCAAACTTTCAGCTGGAGATGCCGTTATTACAAGAACACTATACTGAGAATTTTGCAAAAAATAACTGAAAAAAAAGTGATCAGGTTTAGCACCGTATATTTTTGTAAACAACTTAACACTGTGTAATTCGATATTGATCTGACAGTACCATTTCGAAAAACAAAAATTTATTCCAGACTCGGTTCATTCCGTGTCTAGCAATGAGTACAGAAGGAATAAAATTACAGTATGAGCCGCTTATTAGAATCATGTTCGTACACTTCGTATATTTATGGGATTTAAAAGAAATCTGTGAAAGGTATAATAGTAGGTAGTATGCATTTATGTTCGATATGCATAAAAAGACAACTGACGCACGACCTATTTACCGTTTCATAACTCAAATTACCTAATTTAAGCGTAGTCTTAGAAACAAGTTTCTTCCGAAAAGAAATAAAAAGGGAGAAAGATCCGTTATAATCCCATAACCATTAATAGCAATCAGGTAATGTAGGCAAATGGAAAGTCACAACCCCAAGAATTACATAGGTAGTAAGAAACTGGTCAGTATGTACAAAATAAGTTTTGTATGTTAGCAGTATTTCTTTTTTGGGTTAATGATGCAAGAATCCAAAAAACCCAAAAAATCTGCATTTAATAATAGTAAAAGGCATTTGGTTTTCATACTTGCAAATAACCAGTGATTCAAATAACCAGATCCTACTGTATTTTTGTAATTTTGTATTTTAACTAGTTCAAATTTCAAGATGATATGAATAGAATGGACATTACTTTCTAAAATAAGCACTGGTGTATCGAAAACCAAAAGACCGAGTCCAACCTCTCTCCTTAATAACACCCAAGTACCTAATAACTACGTGTGTATTAATACTTAAGGGAAATAGATCCAGTTGAGCAGAGAGCAATTACAAAATAACCACTTGCAGAAAAAAGGGATGACACCGTTTGAAATTCACCAGGATATTGTAACAACCATAGGGAAACCTGCTGTGTCTGATGACACAGTAAAAAGCTGGTGTCGCGAGTTCAGTTGTGCAAGAGTTTCTTGTGAAAATCAACCCCGTGTTACAGTAACTCCTGACAAAAATATTAAAAATGTTCTTCCTGATGATTTGGTGACGAATGTTGACGAATAATCAAAAAAGGAATCGGGCTTTGATTTGCGAGCATCTTTTCACAACGTATCGAGCTAATAAGGAGGACTTTCTTGATTACTACATATGTTACAAACTTAAGGTGGTATCGAGGAAAAATAATAAGGAATAATTCTCACCGATTACCTGCAAAATGGAAAAAATATTCAACTGATTGCCAAATTGCGAGAGGTTCTAAAAAAAAGTTGTGGAAAGTTAAGTAGAGGTGTTTTGTTCCATCAAGCAGGTTTGTGTTGCGATGGTCGCCATTCATTAAGCAGGCTTCGAATTAGTGGAACATTTACCGTATTCGTGGACCACCCTATTACACTTCACGTATTCGCCGGACTTGGCTCCCAACCAGCCTACAGGAGGCTATCTAAATGCTAGGGCATCCGTGGGATAAGTATATTAATGTTATGGAAGAGTATATTATGTTGAAAAATAAAATATTTCTTTTATAAGTTGTCTTATTGGAAAGGGGTCAGAGTGGGGCAAATAGATCAGCCCTTGTATTATGCACATACGAATGCGTAGATGGATTTCACAAGAAGAAACATGTTTTCTGCAACTGCTACGAAAGCGATCACTTCTATGACTTAAATGACGGGAATAGTCTGGTAAAGATTAAGTGACTAATCCAATAAACACTTTACCTGACTAGTCTGGTAATGGCCTGAACTCATGAAAGTTATCGCTTTGAAAGCCCAAGCTTTTATGCTTAATATGATATTTTCCACAATATTTATCCAATTGTGTTTTAAAAAAATTATTATACTTTGCATTTTTGTTTATTAAACCAGCCACAAAAAAGGCTTCTAGTCAACATACCAACACGTCCTGTAATGTACCAGTTTCCTAACTTAACGTAACGTAAACCTTGTTGCTAATTTTACAGCAAAAATTATATATAAATTATTGTACTTGCCCCAAAACTCTTCATAATGCTTATAAAATTTATTACTAAAACGAGACTTAGAATAAAAATCTTTGAAAATTAGTCTTTGTTTTATCCGACCCGCGACTAGACAAAACGATAAACTATAAAAGTTCGCCTACGACTAATCCACTGCTCTCCATGCCATCTTACCATGCTTAATGGTATTATGCAGCATAAACAAACTCGTGCTTTATTGACAAATTATTTTGTCTGATTCTCAAATTTTAGCTAGCATTTACAGTTATTAATAATATCACCATAAACGTGTTTATAATTTTATAGCTATAGTAACCTAGCTATAGGCTAGAGCTATAAAACACACTGTACGTACCTGTACGTAAAACAATAACATCAATTACATTATTTCATTTGAATTATTGCCAACATACGAGATTTGCGTAAATTCTTTCATTATGGCCCGCCGCAAATTTTTATTCTTTTAATTCGGCCCGCCACAGAAAAGGTTTGCCCATGCCTGAATACAGTATAGATGTACAATTTATATGTTATAAAGGAAGCTTCATCGATTTAGGTATGAAAGTCTAAACAAGTTCTACGTCCTCCTCAAGTGCATGTCCAACATGGGTATGAAAACTCGAAGTGATTATTTTTATGATCAAAATGAAGCAGAGTTTATGCACAAATGCCTATGGTACACTATTTAACAAATCATTCAATTTAAAAAGTTTAAGTATTAACTTTAGTCTATTTAAATTTTTCATTTCTTACAGTAATAACTGAGGACAAGTTTGGCAAGATAAGTTTCGCCTCTTTCAAACACCCATTATATCTTGGTTTGTTTACTATGTCGTTCTAAAATCAACCTTAACTATTCCAATTTCACTATGTGTGTGAATATCGTCGTTATATTGAGCCATATATTACAGTTATGTACCGTGCCGCCCATTTGAAAGTGTACGACTCTTTATGTAATATTCCAAAAAGACATCGATTAAGTTAGGATTCCATGGGCTATGTGTTTATAACAGCTGCAGCGGAATGAAAGGTTTATTATTATTTTCAAATACTTGTTTAAAATAATTTATTTATCAGCTTAGAGTTAGAGTTATAGAAAAAGAAAGTTATAGAAAATATAACCGAGGTAAATCGTATCGTGCACTTTCAAATGGACGGCAGTGTACATTAATATTTAACCAATAGCAGCACCAATGTAGACACATTACGAATCGTAACTGTTCTGTTATTTTGCTGTTTTTATAGCAACTGTCAACGATTCGGTAAATTGAGCCGGAAAAAATAGGTTGATAGCACAAAAATTGTCAATTTCATGTACTGAAAAAGCACAACTGAAACTAATCAGTGCAATCTATAAAGCAAATAAAAATATAAAGGATAAAAAAACCAGTAAAAAACCAAATCAGTCATTCAAAGCGAAAAACATAAAAGGCTACTACAAATACCAGTTCAATGAGGCTAAAAGAAAAGCCCTATGATCTAACGTGAACACACTTAATATTCCTACGACTACAAAATCTAACAATAAAAGCTTTTTTATAGCAGCTCAACATACATATATAGCACAAACAGACATATTAGGGTGTCCCTTATTTTGATAAAGTTTGGATTACATTGAGTACACCCCAAAATCTTTTATAGAGTGTGGAAAAACTCAATTTCTCCAAATACCAGCTATTTTCATCAGTATTAACCCATGCCGCCGAAAGGCTGAATTTTAAATGGCATTTAACATGGAATTTAGTTCTTTTCCTGCATTTTTAGATGCAACTTCTTCTAATTCTATATTTTAATCTGAAATTGAGTTTCCCTACCCTTTTGGGTTCGCTGAAAACAAATCTAACATCAAAAAGGACCTATGACACATTGACATCTGTCAAAAATTGTCATGCATTCTTGATATTAGATTTGTGTTTAATGGCCATAGAATTATTTATCTAATAAGGTATTGTTTGTCAAGAAATGCAATATTTTGATGTTAACAGTTAAATGACAGCTGTCAATTTGTCATAATGCATTCATGAAAGTGAATTGGAGATTAGGAACCTAAAAAAATTTAAAAAAAATCTAATCTTCCAGAAATGCTTATTTTAATACACTCTGTTTGTAGTTGACAGCTTTTTAACAGCTGTCAATGTGTCATAGGTCCTTTTCGACATTAGATTTGTTTTCAGCGATCCCAAAAGGGTAGGGAAACAAAAATTCAGAGTAAAATATAGTAACTGGAAGAAGTTGCATCTAAAAATGCAGGAAAAGAAGTAAATCCCATGTTAAATGCCATTTAAAATTCAACCTTTCGGTGACACGGGTTAATGTTGACCAAAATAGCTGGTATTTGGGGAAATTGAGTTTTTCCATATTCTATAAAAGATTTCGGGGTGTACTCAACGTAATTCAAACTTTGCCAAACTAACGGACACCCTAATATATATGTATATTTACTAAATGATGTACGGACAAGACAATGACGGTAATTACCAAAAAGTCGAGGTAACGTGGACACTCTAGAAGAGACTTTCTAATTTGTTAAAAGAACTAACTATTTGGCCTCGTTTGGATGTCTTGGAAAGGAGGAATTTATATTACGAAATCCAATCCTTTAGTCAGAAGCATATCCAGTCTAATTCATATAACCCAAGGTGATAACCATCTTTTGTTAACAAAAACTAAATTAATAATAAATATATAAGCCTTTTATAGGGAAGAGGAACCTTCAAATGCAGCAAAACCTCTGGGGAGTAAATAGATGGATATGCAGAGATGGTTAGAAATAAATTTTTATAATTAACTAAAGAAAATAAGTGAAATGCACTTACACAAGTGCATGTAAGTAGCTTGCAGTTAGGGACATCTTGAGTTTTACAACTTTGGAACTACTAAAAATTCACCTTATATACTGAGTATACGGATTAATAGTACGGAGTATACGAAATTATGAAATATAACGAAATATCACAAAACAAATACACCAAAAGCAATAATACGAGTACTAAATATAAATTTTAATATCAATAATCATGTAGATTTTGCTATTTAGATTTGAATTCTTGGTTCCAAAAAGTTTTGTCCATATATTTGTCTTTGGTGCTGCATGTCAGAAAGCTTAACGTCTTCTTGTACTTTAAGATACTAATATGCCTTAGCTAGTGTGATAGTGAAACTAATTCATTTTTGCCAACAATGCCATAGCCATATTTAACTTCGACAACCTGCCAATATCTTAAACATGCATAATATACACTATTGCTTTATGTCATAGAATTCCATTTGAATTTAGGTAGACAGTACCAAAACGTTCATTTGGATATTCTGCGCCAGTTCCAATTAAACCTACAACGCAGTGCCAATTTCAGTTAGCCTAGGCACTTCAACTAGATATAATATAGAATGCAACATTAAAACTCAGTATCCCTACGTATTTCCGCACCTAGGTAGTTTAATCAAAACACTGAGATCAAACAAGTTAGGCATGTATTTTTAACTTATAACATCATAACAGCTAATAAGCATTCAATAAAAACTGGAATTTTTCATAACTGCTACTAGATTCTATATTATAGCTATTAGATTCTGCTATATTAGTTTCCATAAATTTAGGAAATATTCTTAAAATAGCCCAGGAATGCATTGTTCTGTGTCTATTGTTGGCAGCTCCATAACAAAGACTATCCCAAAATATTTTATAGTGTACATTTTAAATCAGTTGTCATTCATTATAAGATAACGAATTTATTTTGATTGCATTCCATACCACCCAACAGAAAATGTACTCAATCGATTAATCAGTTATTAACTGAACAAAGAATGGGCTAACTTGGCGTGTTAAGTAAACTAAAATCAAATTGTGCGTTATCACACTAAACATGCGTTTATCAGCTAATTAATTGTGTAGTTAGTTTACTATACAAATGTAATTTGTTATTAAAAACTTATCAACTGTTACATTCTTTTAATTGCAAACCGTTTAATTGCTCCCACTTTAATAATGTATTTTATAGGCATGCTATGTTAATTATACAATCTAGAATTCTTGTATACTTAAGTATACCATTTATAACATGCCAGACTTAGTTGCAAATGAAAAATGCCAGAATGAAAATAAATATTTAGTTATTAAGAAATTCTTTGCAAAAACCTAATATTCTTAAGAGTAAGAAATTAAGTTCAAAATTAACATGATGATTAAATGATGTTAATAATCTGACAAGATTCAAGATATGACAATAAAGGACATGACGCGACGTGTCCTTTAAAATAATCTTCCCGTGTCTGCAAACTGTTGCGTGGCTACCATTGTTCTAAACAGTATTCTTGCTCAGTATCTCATCTATTAGTATCATCAAATGCTCCACTGTTTCCTTCTTCACATTTCAATGTATGCAAAAAAGATCATTTTCTGTTTGCTTTGTATCTGGAAGTATATAAAGAACTTACACGTCATCTAAGCATGTAGGGTATTGGAAAATGTAGTAATATTTAAGAACGACAACACTAAGAACAAACACTCTTTTGAAGACAACGTTCTCTCCGCAATACACTGTTTTGGTGACATTCTAGTGATTTATTTAGAATCCAGATTGCTTCTTTCGATTTTGTTTACTCGTTAAAATCTCTCAATAATAATAATTAATAATAATTCAATAATTCAACCTGAAAAGGCCCACATTCAGCATTCAGCTAAAAGTATTCTTCTAAAATACCTTCCTTTTAAAAATTCGTATTTCATTACAAGTATTAACAGAACTTATATATGTTCCGAAAACTTTCCTAAGCTTTTTGATTTTTTTCAACAATTGTAAGAGAGATAGACATCCTGATCTTTTATCTCCTGAACTTTTTCTGTATCGTTAGCAAACCTCCTATACTAGTCACAAACAATCGCACAACAAATTCAATTCTCCCTATAAACATATTATTAGATAGAAGTTTCGGTAACGCTTGACGGTATTACTTGACAATTAATATTTCAAAGGTGTTCTATATTTCTCTCCAATTTAAAGGAATCTGCAGTACAGAATCATCGTAACAACTCTTCATTGTAGAATTTATCAAAATAGTTCTATATTTACGATCATTACTTGTCCATAGTGTTATAAAATAAGCGGGTTGTCAAAGTAAAGGATAGTTCTAAAATTTATCTCAAGAAAGAGGTAGAAAGCACTGAAAATGTTCTTTTTCAGATTGTTTTATGTGTCAAGGTCTCAAAGAATAAGGAGAAAATTGTTTTTTCTTTTACTTATAGTCTGCTTTATTTCGCGATAAAAACTTCTCAAAAAACTGCATCGAGAGATCAGCATTAGCATGCCCCTTGAGGGACTGTTCAATCAACCTTATTCGGCAGCTTGTATTTATTAATACGAGTACAGCCACCAATATCTAAAGCTTTGTGGCCCCAAGAGATCGATAACAGAGCCAAAAACCGTTTTTTCAAAACGGGTTGATGATATTTTTGTTCGGCAAGCGCTATATATCTATACTATACCATAGTAAGATTAACAGTGACAAGTATCTTCACTGCTAGACCATTTTCAGTTCTAATCAGCCAAGTTAGTTAGTCCTAACAGTAATAAATCATAATAATGCAAAATATTAAGCATTTTATTTTATGAAGCATGTACTCAAAAAATTATTTACCCGAGCCAGAGTACATATATTTAAATTTTTTTAACAATAAGGCGTGCCTATAATGTCTTTACAAGGTCACTACTACAAGTACATAGGCGTGTACTAGGTTTTTTGCATTATATTATGTGGGTACTGAAATTTAAAAAAACGCGTCGAATGATAAAATACAAGTATGAAATAAATAAAGATTATTAAAAGTTTCACAGTTTTATTAAAATACAACCTGACAATATTGTTTCGACAGCTACGCTGTCATTATCAAAGGTAATATAATTATAAACAAACACGTCGCTAAGGTAGATACAAAAATAGGTAACTAGATAAAACAATAATAATAATCCGAATTAAATATCTAATACTTCCAGTAACCGAGAATTACTGAGCTCAAGTTGTTCATTCATTAAAGGTACCCTGAGTTTGTGTTTGTATATCTCAAAGGCTTCTAAAATGTCTAATTTGCGTTTGTTATTACAAAAATGTAGGGATTTAATATTATTTTGAGGAGTCATTGTGTGATTTTGTTCTAACAGGCGTTTGGCGTAATTCGATTTTTCAGGATGTCTATTTTTGTAATGACGTACGTGTTCTTTATATCTTATGTCAAAATTTCGAAGTGTTTGTCCAATATATACCTTTTATATAATATAATATATAATCTTTTTGTTTAATTAAAGTGTCAATCATGTTCGGATTGAATTGATTTGCATGTGCTAGTTGTTTAATGGTTGATATCTCTTTTCTAAAATCTGATTTTGTAGTGGAATAGTTAAAGCTCTGTGTACTAATGATCTGTAGGCTGCTATTTTATGTGTATTATGGTGACAAGATTCATTTGGTATTGTTATGTCTGTTTGTGTTGGTTTTCTGTATATGGAAAATTCAAATAGATTGTCTGCGTTAATCTTGATATTTAAGTCTAGAAAGTTTATAGCCCTGTTTTGTTCTGTTTCTAGTGTAAATTTTCTATTAGGGTGGATACTGTTAATAAGAATTAAAAATTCATTGATAACCTCAAAAGAACTGTCAAAAGAAGCTGAAATGTCATCAACATAACGAAACCAAAAGATAATGTGTTTAGAGAGGTTTAATTCAAATATTCGATCTTCAAACTTGTCCATAAATATGTTAGCTAATAGAGGACTTAGAGAATTACCCATAGGTAAACCATCCTTTTGTAAATAAATTATGTTATTAAAAGTGAAATAATTTTGACTTATACAAAGGTCAAATAATTGAATTAACTCTAACCTTTTAACTAATTCTATATTACTATTGATCAAGAAACTATCTAATAAAGGAATACATTCTTGTGGGGGTATTCTGGAGAACATGTTGCAAATATCAAAACTAACAAGTTTTGAATGTGGTGGAAGATGTATGTTTTGCAGCTTATCTACTAATTCTAATGAATTTCTAACCGAGTATTTCAATTTGTAACCTATCGTGTTAATAATCTTGTTCAGTTTTTTGGATAAAATGTGATTAGGTGCATTGATGTATGATACAACTGGTCTTATTGGCATATTCTGTTTATGTATTTTGGCTAGTCCATATAGTTTAGGTATTTGTGGGTTTTTATTAATGATTTGTTGGTTTTCTAATTCTGAAAAGCAGATATTGCAGTTTTCTAAACCTTGTTTTATTTCTTTTTGGAATTTTGTGGTTGGGTTTTTGTTTAAAGTTTCTAAATTTTCTTTATTAATAAATTCATTAACTTTTTGTATGTAAATATCTTTTGAAAGAATTACCAAAGTGTTACCCTTATCTGCTTTAACAGAAATTAGATTGTTCTCTGTGATTTTCTGTTTTATAGATTGAAGAAGTGATGTGTTAGATGTGTTGTACATTTTGTCCTGTTTCAAAGACATCTCTTTTAACAAATTCGAAATTTGGAATTTTGCATAGTTATTATGATCTTTCTTAAGTATAGTTTCGCATTCAACCGCCAAAATTTCTTTAATTATGTTGGTAAATTTTGGAAAACGACAAAATTTGAAACCTTTGTTTTATGAAATCGGGCATTTACCGTTTAAATTGTTCTTTTTGTAAAGAACATTAACTTAAGAAAGATCATAATAACTATGCAAAATTCCAAATTTCGAATTTGTTAAAAGAGATGTCTTTGAAATAGGACAAAATGTACAACACATCTAACATATCGCTTCTTCAATCTATAAAACAGAAAATCACAGAGAACAATCTAATTTCTGTTAAAGCAGATAAGGGTAACACTTTGGTAATTCTTTCAAAAGATATTTACATACAAAAAGTTAATGAATTTATTAATAAAGAAAATTTAGAAACTTTAAACAAAAACACAACCACAAAATTCCAAAAAGAAATAAAACATCTGCTTTTCAGAATTAGAAAAGCAACAAATCATTAATAAAAACACGCAAATACCTAAACTATATGGACTAGCCAAAATACATAAACAGAATATGCCAATACGACCAGTTGTATCATACATCAATGCACCTAATCACATTTTATCCAAAAAACTGAACAAGATTATTAACACGATAGGTTACAAATCGAAATACTCTGTCAGAAATCCATTAAAATTAGTAGATAAGCTGAAAAACATACATCTTCCACCACATTCAAAACTTGTTAGTTTTGATATTTGCAATATGTTCTCCAGAATACCCCCACAAGAATGTATTCCTTTATTAGATAGTTACTTGATCAATAGTAATATAGAATTAGTTAAAAGGTTAGAGTTAATTCAATTATTTGACCTTTGTATAAGTCAAAATTATTTCACTTTTAATAACATAATTTATTTACAAAAGGATGGTTTACCTATGGGTAATTCTCTAAGTCCTCTATTAGCTAAGATATTTATGGACAAGTTTGAAGATCGAATATTTGCATTAAACCTCTCTAAACACATTATCTTTTGGTTTCGTTATGTTGATGACATTTTAGCTTCTTTTGACAGTTCTTTTGAGGTTATCAATGAATTTTTAATTCTTATTAACAGTATCCACCCTAATATAAAATTTACACTAGAAACAGAACAAAACAGGGCTATAAACTTTCTAGACTTAAATATCAAGATTAACGCAGACAATCTATTTGAATTTTCCATATACAGAAAACCAACACAGACATAACAATACCAAATGAATCTTGTCACCACAATACACATAAAATAGCAGCATACAGATCATTAGTACACAGAGCTTTAACTATTCCACTAACAAAATCAGATTTTAGCAAAGAGATATCAACCATTAAACAACTAGCACATGCAAATCATTACAATCCGAACATGATTGACACTTTAATTAAACAAAAAGATTATAGGTTAGCTATCAAAAGAATATATCCCATTGACAATCAAACAGAAGACACAAATTACATATCTATACCATATTTTGGCAAAATCTCAGAAAAAATTGCACATATACTAAGAAAAACCAACAATTATAAAATAACATTTAAAACCAACACTAACACTTTTTCATTTTCATTTAATGCTAAAGACAGAACACATGATATCATGAAATCGGGCATTTACCGTTTAAATTGTTCTTTTTGTAGTTCGGTATATATTGGACAAACACTTCGAAATTTTGACATAAGATATAAAGAACACGTACGTCATTACAAAAATAAACATCCTGAAAAATCGAATTACGCCAAACATCTTTTAGAACAAAATCACACAATGACTCCTCAAAATAATATTAAATTCCTACATTTTTGTAATAACAAATGCAAATTAGACATTTTAGAAGCCTTTGAGATATACAAACACAAACTCAGGGTTCCTTTAATGAATGAACAACTTGAGCTCAGTAATTCTCCGTTACTGGAAGTATTAGATATTTAATTCGGATTATTATTATTATTTTATCTAGTTACCTATTTTTGTATCTACCTTAGCGACGTGTTTGTTTATAATTATATTACCTTTGATAATGACAGCATAGCTGTCGAAACAATATTGTCAGGTTGTATTTTAATGAAACTGTGAAACTTTTAATAATCTTTATTTATTTCATGATTATGGAGTTCCACAAAGTAAGGCTGGAAACAATAAACAAGATAAAATAGAAAGCTATGAACTTTTGAAACTGACTGTAAATGATTCTGATTTGGCATCATATTCGATTTAAGAGATTTAAAGTATTATCAAAGATTTCTTGTGTCTTTCGTACAAAACTTTATTACAAAAGAACCAAAATCGTTCTTTAGCTCAAGTGGAACTAAAAATGCTCATCGAAATGCAAAGAAAATCTAAACATAAATGTGCTTGTAATTAATTAATATTACACAATGGTGAATTTGTATCAACTTTAGATTTGATTCAGTAAAATATGTTGTGCTTAAGCTCATTTTGTAACATTAATTTTTCATAATTGGTTACAAAGACATACGCCATTGTACCTCACTTGAAGTAAAAAAAATCTAAAACAGCTTGTAAAAAAAGAAAAAGCAATTAAATTTTAAGTAAAGTAGAATCACTTTTTTGTCAGTTTTGTTTTAGGCTGAGAATAAGAAATGATAAGCATATCTTAGTAAATGTACAACACGTTTTGGGCTGTTAAGGACGGTATTCGTAGGCTAGAGACCTTACTGATTGTCAACAAAGGCCAAAAATCGGGCCAGCTTGGTTTTTAAAATATTTTGAGCTTAATTAGAATTTATGGGTCATTTAGGTTTTTTGGGCTTCTGAGCGAGTGAATGTTTCGAGATTTTCTATTTCATCAAACCACTGAAGTAAATACATACTTGTGTGGGGTATAGGGCGGTTATTTTTAACGACAACCGCAGAAAGAGGTTTATGTGATTGTCGAGACCGACTGCTTAACGTGCTCATCTGACAGCACGGCAAAGTTTACTGAGGCTTTATCGCCGAGAAAAATACTATCGTCGGTTCCGGGTATCGAACCCGAGACATCTGAGTAAGAGTTGGACTGTTTACCACGTAACCACCCTTTTCATAATTCTATATAGGTTAGTAAGATAAATGTTTCTCTAGATAAAGTGTTGATTTTCTATTTTTATGAATTCTTCGATTGTCGAGGTTAGCAGTTGAACAGTGCTTTGCTTTATTGTAGTTATCAAACGATAATTATTAAATCTCAACTTATTATGATAAGGTAGTGTTTAGGTGTCCATAATCATAGGTTTAATAAAAATAACATATTATATACAGATTATCACTACGTGGACAATAGCTCGGGGAAGACTACTGTAGATAAATTGAACTAATGCTGATGATAATCGAGACAGTTTTTTTGAAATCATTTTTATTGGACACAAAGTCAACATTTTGTAAAAATTGGTTTAATTACGAAACATTCATGCGAATAACGAGACAAGTTGTTAAAAACCTAGAGACGCGTAACATCGAGTGATGTTTTGCAGCAACAAGTCGAAAATATTCATTTCATGAAATAACTGCAGGAAAATTCAAACCACTTTGAAAAACAAACACTACAAGTGACACGCACAAGTAACAAGTTAAATCAAGGTGTATTTTTAGAAGTGATGATAGTCGTATAATTGCATGTTATGGTACATTATACAAAACTAAATTATCTTCTTATCAAAATATCCCATACCTTGTCAGGTTTATTTCGCTTGTAGTTAATATTTAACCTAGCTATTTAGTAGTGGTATTATGATCATCACAATAATTAGCAATTATAGTCCTTAGTGTATCATTAAACTATATTAACTGATGATGCCTAGTTGCAACAAAAGATTAAGTACATCCCCCATTGACTTAATATTTTCAAATTACCCTACCAAAATGTTTAACATTTTTTGGGAGGCTTGCTATAATATTTGTATAGAATAATTTTCAACAATAGAAATCGACGTAATTTCTAGATATAATTTGTTTGCAATAATTAGGTATTAATAAGTTGAGTCAGTTTATGAAAGAATCACAACAAAAAGCTAAAGAAATGTGGGAAGAACAAATGTTACTAATACGAAAGCGATACAAAAGCTAACATTATGGAAAATACGAGAAAGAGATCCTTCCGTTTATTTCGAACCGTGTTTAGTACAATATAACAGAATACTGTTTCGAACATTAGCTTCTCCGAAGAAATGGCTGGTTTTTTCTTAAAAATTGAAAAGACGTTACTTTCTACGAAAAATTAGAAGTGAAAAGAATGATCCATTTTATATCAGAAATTTCAAGTAGTTTTGTTAGTTAGTTTTAGAAAAAAATTAATTCGTCAATATCTATAGTTATAGCAAACACTTTGCTGAAATTCAGTATAATTTTATATAACACTCAATATTTCAAAAACTATAACACCTACTTTCATAAAATTTTGTGCATGTAGTGATACGAGGGTGGTTTGATAAGTCAGTGACTTTTTGAATAAAAGATATTTATTTCGGCAAATAAGCGTTTTATTTCTCAACATAGTCTCCTTTTAGGTCGATACATTTAGTCCAGCGTTTTTCCAAATTTTTTATTCCTTCCAAATAATAGGTTTTCTCAAGGCCCTCAAAATAGGCGTTTGTTTCAGTGATGACCTCTTCATTCGACCCAAATCTCTTATCGCCCAACCATTTCTTCAGGTTTGGAAACAGGAAATAGTCACAGGGGGCTAAATCTGGAGAATATGCTGGATGGGGTAGCAGTTTGTAGCCCAATTTATGGATTTTTGCCATGGTGACTACACACGTGTGCACCAGTGCATTGTCTTGATGGAACAGCACCTTTTTCTTCGCCAAATGCGGTCGTTTCTGCTTCAAATCAATATCGAATCTGTCCAAATGCTATGAATAATATTTGCCGGTGATCGTTTTACTCTTTTCAAGGTAATCGATGTGAATGACACCGCGTGCATCCTAAAAAACTGTGGCCATGACCTTGTTGGCCGACAGACCCACCTTATCCTTCTTTGGTGCACGTTCACTGTGAGAAATCCACTGTCGTGATTGGTCCTTGGTCTCTGGTGTAGTGTGATGGATCCATGTTTTGTCTACGGTAACGAAACGCCGCAAAAACTCGTTAGGATTGCGGCTGAACATCGCCAAACACTCCTTTGAAGTGGTCAAACGGTTTTGCTTATGGTCGAGTGTGAGCAATCGCGGCATCCATCGCGCGGATAGCTTTTTCATGTCCAGATATTCATGTAAAATGTGATGTACCCGCTCAATTGAGATGCCTACAGCCTCAACCACCTCACGCACTTTTATTCTCCGCTCGTCCAATATCATTCTATGGATTTTATCAAAGATTTCTGGCGTGACGACCTCTTTTGGGCGACCTGAACGTTCGGCGTCGCTTATGCTGGTACGACCACAACGAAACTCAGTAAACCACTACTTAATCATTGAAATTGATGGTGCAGAGTCCCTATAGTATTTATCAAGCCTTTCCTTGGTTTCGGTGATGTTATTTTTTACGCAAAAAGTAATGCTTAATCAGCACATGAAATTCACTTTTTTCCATTTTCGTTAAAATTCACGAGGTTGTTCGCTTTCAATGGCTGTCAAACACAAACTAAATGGCGCAGCCTTCTCAAACTTTTTCAGTAGACTATTCATAGATGGTAGATGACGGGAGCAGTGTTGCATTTAAAGTTACTGCGCGGGAAATTCAAAAAGTCACTGACTTATCAAACCACCCTCGTATAATTACGAAGAAGTGGTTTACCTTGGTACCCTCATTTTTTTTCTACAAGTATAGCATATTTGCATATTTGAAAAGGCGAATAGTTCAAAAATAATGAAAAATAATGTTTAGTATTACAACTAAAATAATAAATAAGAGGTTTACATAACTAAAGAATTACACATAAAGTTGATCTTTCTATGTCCACAGAAATAACGATTTTCAAACAAATCACCACCTTTTGAAGTATCATTATTAGTGCAATCTGGTTAATTGTAATTAGAATTTTTCAATCATTTTCTTAAAACTCAATTGTTTCTACACCTGTAATAGTTTGATATTTAAAATTCCAATGTAAAGTTGTGAATAATGTATTATTTTTAAATATGATTAAGCATGTATTTGATTATTAATAGTTATTAAAAATTAATTTTGCATGCTATCTAAAATAAGTTAACTATGTGTATTGAGTGTTAAGATTTACATAATAATTTATATGATTTATTGATTCTTTTGATTTATTATCAGGTAGCAGCAAAATAAAATAAATGAGAACTGAAAGTAAAAATAAAAAATTTTCACCCCAGGTCCCGTCTTATCTATTTCATACAAATGATAATTCCACGCAACACTATTTTACTACTTTTTATACTTTAACAATAAAATAAAGAAATGGTGACCAAGTACTTCTTTTGAAGAGTAGTAGAATCTATAATAATTTGTTTAAATTTACTTATAAAGCTATCAAAGCTTCATCAACAGATTAGTATAAAACTAATTTAAATGTTAATAAATAGCAACATTTATATGCATAAACTATAGAATTATATGGTATTTATAGAAAATAATCGCGGTTTTAATCTAAAATATTAAATGAATATTAACAAGCTTTTCAATGAGTTCTTTGATATATTAAAACTTTTGACACATAACAGTCAAGTTGGAATATCTTTATCATAGCTGTAGTCGTAAAATACATATTTTATTATTATTATTGATGTATTAATTAGCAAACGTCGATGTTATTTATATTATCTTGCATCTAAACATAAAACATCATGTTTACTCAATGAATATATTATTTATGATTCCAATCACCTAATAAATGAGCGTTTTTGCTCCTATTGAATGAATAGAAATATTTATAACTTTTCAATAAATGCAAATGCAACAATCTCATTATTTACAAATACTCACAAGCACATCCTTTTGCTCTAAATATTTCAGTACTATACTTTTCTATGTAGGAATTTCTAATGAGCTTGAAGATGCTTTTATTATATAAACCCAAACTTTCTAACTGTAAAGCAAAAAATGCCCTAGATTTCCCTTAATATTTCAATGGATACCTAACAAGGAGAAATGTAACGTACATTTCGGAGGGAGGTACAGTATGGTTAGAACGTCGCATGTGAGAAGATGATTATTTTTTTACCATGTTCAGTTTCAGCAGCGTGACCAAATTGAAATGCAGGCGATTGCACGTTACATCGACCGAAGATAAAGGTCAGTAAATACCTTTTATTCAAAAGCCTTGATATACTTTTTGTCATTTGATTAGAAAACAGAAAAAAGATTTTTAAATTAAGTTTCTAAAATAGAATTCAATATTTAGTCTTGGACATTTATGCATGTTGATAATCCAGATTGATTTGTACTATTAATTAAGATAGAACGTTGCTAGTTCAAGGTTAAAATCCGATTAACGTCGAACACGTTTAGATATAAGCTTATTTTTTACTTCCAAAGAAAACTTTGTTATTCAAATCTGTATTCAAGCAGAAATAATTAACTACTTTTACTTTTAAATTACAAAAAAATATTTGTCGGCAAATAGGGTAAAAATATTCGTTGTTAAAAGATGATATCTTTCTGTCTAAAAATTTGAATAATAGAAAAAGAGAAAATCTGAGTGAGAAATATAACAGAGATAGAATATCATACTTTTATGGCTGTAATTTCTTTAAATGCCACAAGATGTCTTGAGTGTACTATTCTACAACAAACTCTGTAGTACAAAATTTTCGTAGAACTTTAAAGTGTGTGATGCGGTGCAAGAAAAAGTGCCATAAAGTCATAGAAGTCAATTTTACAATATATCCAATAAACGCAATTTTGAATAAACCAATAAAAAATTATATTTATTGTTCTTCCAAATAGACCTAAAACGCAGTAGTGGCCTTACTTGTTTTATATTTTTATAGTATTTTTAATAATGTCTTACAAGTTACTTAATCTTGCCCAATCAAGGCGACTTCTTTTTCTAAATACTTAGCAAAGTCTGCAGAATAATATGCAATTAAAAAATGAAAACTATAGTTTTTCTGATTTATGTGCACCGCATCACAATATTTAAAAATGAATAGCACATTCCAATCCATTTGAAAAAAATACTCATTTTGCAGTTTTCAATTCAAATGTCAACCTTTTGGTTGTCACTTTCAAAGTCACAACGATAATCTTTTCACTTTTTTTTCCAAAAATTGTAAAAATAGTGTATATGGTGCGAAAAACGAGTGTTACTTTCACTTGTCATAATTCTCCAACTCGGCAAGTTGGACGACTTTATTATGTGTACATTATATAGGTATATGGTATATGTTATGCTATAACAGTATAACATAAATAACTTGGAATAATTTGAATAATCTATATATTTTGTAACTAAACTAAAAAAATCTGTGTATTATAGGAATCTATTGCTGATCCTAAATATAATGTAAAAGCCAGATATAAATTATTACAATACATATATTGATAAACTTGTTTTCCTAGCTCGTTTTCCATATCTTCGAATTTAAAAATAGGTACCATGGAGAGATTGCCTCCCGATAAAAGTGAAAAATATGTTTTCCCTATAGAACTTGACCACCTCTACAATGTTTAAATGGAGAGCTTTTCATTTGATCGTTCAGTTCACTCAAAGATTTACCGGGGAACTAGGGTTGGTACCGACCCTACTGGGGGGAGGACAATTCGCAGAGAGGGGTCCCGGGGACTTTCCACGCAAAATTCTGGAAATTTGATCTTCTTAAGACGAAATTATAAGCATTTTTAAGTCGAATCCGTTCAAATTTAATTTTGAAAAACAAAACGATTCATTGAAAGTAGGTAACCAAAAATATAAACTGCTTCAGCTTTTCCTCGGTAACTTAAACATCTTCTACCAATGAATTTCACGATGTCAATGATTCGCTCCATTACTTCTCTCCTTTTTTTCACTTGTTCAACTCTCAGGGACAATTGACCCCAAGCAACGGTCGAGCCAGCAAGTGTTCGATATTTACTTTCTTAGACTTATCGTGATCCTGAATTCTCTGATGAAAATGATTGCTATCAGAACAGCCCCTAATAAAAGCACTGTAATCTGAAGATTTAGCAAATGATAAACAAACGCTACAAAATAAGGCCTTGCTTTCTTCATGGTATGATAATCATCGACGATTTACGATATCCTTCCCGCTGATATGCATTTTGAAAAACAGGATCTTTGGCGCTTTGCGGTGGATGAAATTTGAAAAATGAAGTTAAATCATCTGGCTCCGGTCGTTTAAAATAATTGGAATAATTTTCCGCTTCCGCAAGTAGAGTTTCGTCCGTAGGTTGATCATCACGGGCAATTCTTTCTTAAAATTTTCTTCAGGTATTTGAGTTATTGCAGTATGTGCTTGTATTTTTATACATATATATATAATTTTATACATATAAATAGAAAGAGCTTTTGCTTTCATATTCAGTAGTATTCACCGGATCATGATCATCTGAAACAGCGGCCTTGTCAGTTTCCTTGGTAGATTCAGGATCAATATCCAATTCGTCTTTAGAAGTAGATGCAATAGGACGAGAAGAAGAAATACCGCTGATTTTCGGACATTTGGCAGCACTGCTTTATAATAATTTAAGTTTCTTCTTTTCCTCTTTTTCTTTCGTTATCAGCCATTATTGTGTCAACTGGAAGGAGAGAGGGGATTACAAATTCACTCCGAAGGATCACTGACCTTTTAGCATCGACCACAAAAAACGGACCAAAATCAAAACGTGTTTAATAATAATTTCACATAAATGGATTTTCTCGCACTCACACTGGATACAAGTAAACCAAAGTATGGGATCTTACATCCAGCACTGGGCGTGGCCTTTCGTAAAAGGTAAAACATATCATAACTTTATAGGTCCGAAACGCTTATATTTTTAAAATTGAAAAAAAATTCTTTTTAATTTACAGTGGAACATCTTTTTAACGAAATTTGGTAATTTTAAATGTTTATATACCTATTTTTTTGCGAAAGCGGCCGACCGCTGACCCGACCGGCCCACCGGGGATTTTCCCGGTATCCCCGTTGGCCAATCCGACACTGAACGCGACTATAAAATCACTATGAAAACTGGTACAAAGGCAGAGTTCAGTGCCGCATGTAGCGTGAAGTCCCTAATCAGTAATTTTGTTGCCCCCCTTCTATCCCATAAAAATGAACAATTTTTATTTTGCGCAAATATAATTGATATTAATAATTAATATGAGTAATATTTATTATATTGAAAATAATTATTAAATGTTTTATATTAGTTTATTTTGCTTATATTTAAATACAATCCTCGCAAAAGTTAACATCGTTGAATTCGATTAAATTAGATTCAGTTTTTAAAAACTATACTAGGCACTACCCAGAAGGCGTCAAAGCCAATTATCATGTCAGATATGCATATGCGTTAATTAATCTAAAATTTGATTACCCAGGGACAATTTAGAGCTCGACAACTGTTAATTATTATCTGTTATTATTTGCAGTTTCAAAGCGGCAATCTTGATAATTAAAAGTTTAAAATTAAGATAAAAAATGTTTAGAATGGTTTTTGATTAAGTTGATACGTTTCATATTTTTAGAGTTGAACAAGATAAATGTCACTAATTTTGCACATTATGTAAAACGCCTGCAGAGCAACATTGCTATCAACCGAAAAAGTGTTCATTTCCCCATATTGACTGTGCCTGATACTTGCTAACTTTGTCAGATTTTTCCTATGTGTCAGTTCACATTGATATTTCCTTTTACGTTCTGTGTTAATGGTTTTAGGAAAACTGTTTCTAAATCTCTCTTTACGAGCGTAGGAGATGTTTACCTGTCTAGGCAGTAAATAGCAATACCTCACAACAGCACAACACAACACAACACGAAATGATATAATAATAATAATAATAATAATAATAATAATAATAATAATTGCTACAACTCATAACCTGGAAACCAGGCCCCAGAAGCTATAAGCTTGTGCGGGAAGGAGGGGGCGATTATTATTATTACGTAGGCCCTATGTGCGGCTGCAGCCGACTTACAGATGGAACAGCGCAAGTCCCACATTTATGTCACAGCTAAGGAAAACTGCAGAAAACCTTAACCAGATCTGCCGGCACCGGGAATCGACCCCGGGCCGCCTGGGTGAAAGTCCGGCACGCTAGACATTACACTACCAAGGCTGTTATATTACTTCAGTGTTTGTTTCACTAATTTTTGTGTATATAATGAAATGTTTTATATCTTCGATAGGTCTTAAAATGTAATAGTTTTATTTTTCCGGACAATACAAAAAGACACAAAGTTTTGGTCCACTTGATATAAACTTTTAAACAATTAAAGTATTAGGAAA
Organism: Agrypnus murinus; assembly: GCA_929113105.1. Classification (NCBI taxonomy): domain Eukaryota; kingdom Metazoa; phylum Arthropoda; class Insecta; order Coleoptera; family Elateridae; genus Agrypnus; species Agrypnus murinus. The sequence continues at coordinate 77,394,840 of OV816024.1, forward strand.
TACCCTAATTTTACATCTTATTAATTACGTTTATACTTCTATTACATTATAGTTGTTCACTAAGAGATCAAATGTTAACATTAACCTTTTTATACAAAGTTAATGCGGCATTGCAATTCTAATATCAAAAATTATTCAAAAAAATGCATCAATATTTTATGTTACAATCAGCTACGACTTTCTGTATGCTAGTTGCTATAATTCACACTAGTAGAGACAAAATTTGACATTAACCTCTCTTTTTAGACGTTTTGTACCATACAGTATGTATAGCATACAGAAAAGTCCCTCTGTCACGCTTTTTACTGAGACATTGGAACTAGCTATACAAAGAGTTGTAATAAGATCTCTCCAACTAGATCAGATTTAACCTCCGGCGATTCCCCGCTCTTTAGGAGGCATGGCTCAAAACTGGCCCTTGAACGTGTGGCACATGTTTCTATGAGTAGTCTGCCAAATGACCTTTCTCTAGGTCAGTGATGGCGAACCTTTTTGAGAAGCGGGTCAATCTTTGTTCATTATTTTTTTAATACTAGCCCGTGGGTCACTAACTCAGTGACGTCACTTGGAAGGAGGGGGGGGGGTAAAAAGGGTATCAATAATTTGGAAACACCGAAAATCTGTTAACAGAAAAACTTGACAGTTGACCCTTTTATTGGTTCGTACTTTTAAAATCCTCTAAAAAGGTTTACGTTTCCTTTTTTGTTTCACAACTTTTACTTTTGCAAGTGTTAAAATAAAGGTCGATATCAAAAAATTAATATCAATGGGATGACACCATGAATTACCGCAGCAGGTGACATGACCAGTGGTGCCTCTGCACTGAGTATTTGAATGAACAAAAAATAAAGAAAAGAACATAATATGGGTCATTCTTTCTGAACTCAACCACCTAGAGCTAGATCCAAAAATTGGCGCAACTTAGAAAGGCCGGCGGGGGCTCATTTTAAAGCTTGAAAACTCTACTTTCGAATGTCACATGTCTTCTATATGAAAAAATTTATATTTGATCCCTAAAACAGAGTAAACACGTATCCAGTTAAAAAAAAATTGGAAAAAGAAATATTTTTGTAAATTTTTTTTAACGGCATCGCATTCTTCGTCCAAGAATACATAAATTTTATCTATTGCGTTTTTTTCGTAGATTGCTTCAATTCCGAGCAAAATTGAGAACAATTTGCCATTTTTGAAAGTTTCTCATTTTTTTTCATCGAAAATGGCGTCAGATAGAAAAAAATGATAAGTGTAAAAAATGTTTATTTTTACTCGATGAAATTAATTGTAATTGTAATTTAAAATAATAATTGTAATTGTGGGGATCTGGTACATCCCCGTTCTATGATGCATCGAATATGCGCGTTAAATTTATGACCGACTGTCATGAGTCATACACAGGTGCAGTGATAGGATAGAAAATCAGTTAGCCAAGATTCCCTTGGAAATATAATTTTATAAATTCGACATTAGATATTTATACTTTAATTTTCTAATATTTTCGATTGTCTGTTCTCTCTATGATATAAAAAATAAGTTTATAAAAATCAACGTGTGGGTCATTTATAAATCCTTCGTGGGTCAGTGTTTGACCCGCGGGTCATAGGTTCGCCACCAGCGAAGGTCATTGTTCTAGGTCATTGTCATGGGTTAGCGTTAGATGGGCGCCTGCTCTTAGCAGTCACCACTGTGACCGATTCTTATTCCTATAATAGCGGCAATGTCTTGTTGTCTACAGGTTCCTATAAAGTAAAGGAGTTCTTCCCCAAATATCTGGTAAATAATATCATAAAATCTTTTCCGTGTGGTACGAAATGTGGTAAGGTAGGTATTCTTTTGTACGAATTGCTAAGAAGGTCATGTTTATACGCCCTTTATATCAACAGATGCGGTTGCGGCTTTGATTGTTGGGATCGCTTCTATAAGGCTTGCTCAAATAATTTCTGAGATTAAGCAGATATATAAAGAAAAAGCAACCGCGAAAGAGTGATAATTTTCTAAATGACGTTTGTGTCAATGCGATGTTTGGGACGATAAAGAGTCCTACTGTCGGTGGAATTCCCCCAGATTTAGCTAAATTGTAGTAGAATCAGCCAAATCATCAAAGTAACCGGTGCCATGAGGTACGAGAGATGCTCCGCCACCTCAATTCACCCAAAAATAAATAAATACAAAATAAAACATGAAGTAGGCGCTAAAGATAACTACTAATTGTTTACAGGGGTAAAATGATTAGATTAAATAATAACATTCATAATTGAGCTCTGGTTAAACAGGAAAAGTTATATGTACATACGTACATAAATTATTTATTCAGCCAAGAACTGCAGTACTAGAAAATACGTTACAGCACGTGGTTTGCTTTTAATTGGTCAAACCTTACAACATTTGAAATACACTATACAGCAAATTGCTTGACATTGCTGTCCAGTGTTGTCTAATTTTTTAAAACTAAATTGTTTCATAAATAATTTATTTTAAAATTTCTAAATCAATTTTAACATTTTATAACAACATATTAAAACAATTGTTATAATCATTTATTAAAAAAAGATTCTTTAATTTACTTACAAAAGAAAAATAATTTTACACTATACATTTACATATAATACACAAAGGGAATATTGGCTTCTGTTTTTCTCAAGACTATTCATTCTCCGTTTGTATTCTTATTGTAAGTAATGATTGCAATATTTTTTAATAAAATAACCGTCTTAAATCGGTTTCTTCTTACGGTTATCTTTTGTGTACTTGAACATTCAGTTCTCTCCAGCTAAAAAGCGAAAGAAAACCCACTTATTCGTTGAATGTAAACAAGTATTAAATATTTTTATTATTATATATGGGACGTTCCACGTCAACTGGCCCACCTGAATATCCAAAAATTAAAACTACGAAACAAATATTCCAGCGTGTCAATTTTTTCGTTGAAGCGTTATCTTTCAAATGCAATGTGGCCCCTGAAAAAACAAACTGGTGGTTCAAGATAGCTACCAGAACACATAAATTTTTTAAAATTGCAAACAAAAATAAGTTAGAAATAGATCCATAATACAGCCAAAGTGTATTAGTGTATGAGAGAACATTGATCGGAAAATTAATGTTCTCTTAAAATTAGCTTTTTACGTTATATTGAAGGATCCAGGGCAAATTCTGACTACGGGATCGTGTTCAGTGTGTCAAAATACGTCGAAAATGATATGCCCGTCCTTTGTATTTGGACTTGGAATTCATGGAATTTTCCGTTTTATATTGGAAAAACAAAAAATATGGTGTGCAGGATTAATTATACACTCAATAATACACTTTGGCTGTATTATGGATCTATTTCTAACTTATTTTAGCTTCCTAAAGAATTTTTAATGTGTTCTGGTCGCCATTTTGTTTTTTTCTCAGGGGCCACATTGCATTTGAAAGATAACGTTTTAACGAAAAAATTGACACCTTGGAATATTTTTTTTGTAGCTTTAATTCTTGGGTATTCAGGTGGCCCAGTTGACGTGGAACGTCCCTTATTAATAATATAAGTATAAAAAACTTTTATTTTACTACTGTGTGTTTGTGCATTAATCTTCCTAAAAAGTATTTGAGTTACCTTTTTGTATTGACAAATTTGTCAAAGTTACTTTTAAAGTCCATATCTAAAGAGTATTGTAGAGAAAGATCCCTTTGCAGTGTTATAACTTAAGATTAAAAAAAAATTAATTAACAGGTTTATTATTGTGTACGGGGGACTCAACTGAGGAGACGAATCGGCAATGGGCGTTCCAAACATTTGCGTACCCAATGGCCTGTATTTTAAAAAATTTTCGTTAGAGGGCGCTTCGGTCCTTGACAACGCTCAGACCACGCTGGCCATTGTTGACAGTTCGCTGGAGTGCCATATGGGTCGCAATGTTTCATAAAAATTAGCCAGATTTGCGATAAAATTTGCGATAAATCGCATAATCTGTCAACACTGTCAGCGTTGTCCAGAATCGTAGCGCCATCTAGAAGTAACGTTCAAACTTGAATTAACGTTCAAGGTCGGGGACGCTTTATTTGACTCGTTTCGTCTCCTCAGTTGAGTCCCCCGTATTATTGTGTATAGATCTAGAATTTATAGCGTAAAATGAGAGACGTTTCACAAGGAAAACTCTAAATTAAACATCGCAGTGAGGCATTTGTCCAAAATATAAAATAATCGTCATGTTTTTTATGTGAATTGTTTACATATTCATAATTACTCATTTTCAATTTCTTCATTTAAAGTTCTGACGTAACAGCTTTACATTTGATGTATGAAATTTATGATATTTGACAGGTAATTTCTTAATTTCAAATTTCGCGCATTTTATTAAAGCAGCATTAATAAATTTTGCACTGTAACTTCGGTTCATCTGAGAACCGCCTCTTTGACCTAAGTACTGCAGTTCTTGGATAAACAGATAATAGCTCTAGTTTTACTATATCAATTACTGACAAGAACGCAGATCAATAAAGAGTAAGATAAAGAGGGACGCTTGTATGTTTTATACGTATATATCATAATTACAATATTACAATTAAGTTGTGAATTGGTTATAATTACTGTATATCTAAAGTACAGCTGTTTAGAACTTTGAAGTATGGGTACAAATGGAGTTATATATCATAAACTGCTAGATAACTTATTGCCTCACGTCAGACAAGAAAGAGTTTTAACAGTTACCGATTTTATCACCACTTGCACACCTGTTATTATATTAAGTATATTTTACTATGGAAGGTATCAAATTAATTAGCATAAAAAAATCAAAATTATATAATTTTTTTAACAAGAGACCAAATCATAGACGTTCCTCTATTTAATGGTAGGTCTTGGATTGCATAAAAGTTGTACTGCATATGGATATTTGTATATTTTTATAGGTAAATTTAATTTACCAGAAATTAAAAATTGACCAGGAAGTCCAAATTAAAATTACTATTAAAAAACTAAAATGAGAAATAGTGGCTGAGATGCTTTTGTAAATAATAATAATTGCTACAACCCTAACCTGGAAACCAGGCCCCATGGTATTCAACACATTAATGAACACTCTCATTAAATTAGTCTGTAGTGCAAAATGTTTAGATCAAAATTAAGAAAAGAAAAGAAAAATTAACAAGAAGCTAATAAGCTATAAATTGGAAAAACCCTTTGATACATGTAGCTTTTCATGAATATTCATGTCAATTGTTACGTTTAACTCATACGGTAAGTCCGGGGGAGATGGCCATACGGTAGAGATGGCCCGCGCTTGTAATTTGGAACTGATTTAACAGATGGTGTTACCACCCAGTTAATTCAATAGTTTGGAAGGTAACGGTCGACTGATCGAGAATCTACGGCGAAGAATTTCCATAAAAGTAAGTAAATTGATATTTCTTATACTTGACCATGTGCCATTTTCATGGATAAAAAATCAACATGGTGGTAAAGCCACATTAGTGTTTGTTTGTCGAGTTTAACAACTCCCAGTTGGAAAATGATGTTTTGGTGCTATTCTAACCTTAAAATGTATAATCTTTCTAAATTCTTTGTACCACTAATTGGGGTGGCCATCTATCCCGTACAATCGGGAGAGATGGCCAGCTTTTTTCAAGGTGATATGGCCATAGTCTATGAATATTATTTACTAGTTTTTACAATATATTTTAGCGTATTTATTCCATTTTTTTTGCCTAATTAATATGTACGTAAATGCACTGGAGGTAGAGGAAATTGGACGGAAGAGCAATTAAAAAATGCTATCAATAGTGTTCAAAATGGCATGTCCGTTCGCGCTGCGGCAGCAATATTTGGAATTCCAAGAAAAACACTGGAGCGCAGAATTAAAACAAATAACGCCAAAAAAGGAGCAATGGGACCTGGTTGCACGCTTGGTAGAGAGAATGAAGAGCGGCTGGCCCGGCACATTAAGACAATGCAACGACGTGGATTTCCCTTAACTATCGATGATGTCAGAAGTATGGCTTATCGATTTGCAGAACAACTTAGTGTCAAGCACAAATTCAATGTCGACGTCCAAAAAGCTGGATATGACTGGCTAAATTTGTTTTTATCTCGAAATGTTGACATATCCTTGAGGAAATCCGAAGGTGTTTCATTAGCTAGAGCACAAGGTATGAATCGTGTGGAAGTGAATGATTACTTCAAGATCTTAGAAGAGGTAATGCAGGAGCACAGACTTTTTGAAAAACCAGGCAACATTTTTAACATGGATGAAACTGGCTTACAACTGAATAATCGACCGAGTCATGTACTTGCTGAGAAGAGGTCCAAAGCTGTATCGACTATCACTTCTACAGAAAAAGGCGAGACAATTACTGTTATTGCATGCTGTAACGCCGAGGGAAGTTTTATACCTCCAGCAAGTATTATGAAAGGTAAATATAAGAAATAAGGATTTCAAGATGGTATGCCACTAGGTTCCACTTTGTTCATGTCACAAAAGTCGGCATACATTAACTCTGGAATATTTCTTGAGTGGCTGAAAGATCATTTCCTCCCAAGAAAGCCTGATGGAAAAGTGTTACTGGTGCTAGATGGTCATTCGACTCATTGCAGTTCAGTAGAAATGCTTGAGTTTGCCAAGGATCATGATATAATTCTCGTCGCTATGCCAAGTCACACTTCCCACCATTTACAGCTCCTTGATAAAGCAGTATTCAAAAGCCTAAAAACTTACTTTTACGAGTCGTGTCGATTGTGGCTAAACAGAAATCCTGGGCGTCGTATCACAAGGCTGCAGTTTGGTGAACTTCTCAGTGAAGCCTGGGGTAAATCAGCAACAGCACAAAATGACATTTCTGCTTTCAGAGCCACAGGTATTTTCCCTTTAAACCCCTCAGTTATCCCTGAGTACGCTTTTGCATTGGGATCCGAAGCCGGTGGAATAGTCAATGGTAACGTGAATAACCAGACATTAGCAGTACCTGAAACATCACACGACCTGTCTGATACCTTGAACGGCTCACTTGAAATTGATATGTTACCGCAATCTAAAGACACTAGCCAAAAGAAGGAAACTCCATCCAAGATTCTGCAAGACCTTTCCTTTGCTGTAGTGAAGACTAATAATCCAGCAAGAAAGAGGTCAAAACAAGTGGCTACTTTGTTAACATCACCTGAGCACATAGTGAAACGTCAAGAAAAAGAGCAAGCAAAGCTAAAAAAAGAAGAGAAAAAACGTACGGCAGAAAAAAGAAAACTGTTGGCAAAACCCACAGGGAAAGAGCAAATAAAGGAGAAAATAAAAAAAAATTGAAAAAAGAATCTGAGTCATCAACGTCTGGTAGTGATGATGAATTTATCCTTAGCGGTGATTCTGATTTGGACGTTAGCGATGATCTAGATTCAGCTAACTATTGTAAAGGTTGTGGAGAAAATTATTACTAAACCGAAAAGGCTGAAGACTGGATCGAGTGTATACTATGTTCCCACTGGCTACGTGAAAATTGTACAGAGTTCACCGATAAGTGCCATGAATGCGGGAAGGCCCAGAATATGGAAAATTGTAAGTGGAAAGGAAAAGGAGTCGGAAAAGGAACAAGCCAGAGAAGGAATTAAGTATGGCCATAACTCCCTCATTGCTATGGCCATCTGTAACGGACACTCCGGGACAGATGGCCAATGACACTTTTTTTATTTAATTTTTTTTTTGTATTAATTTTATAGAAAAATGTTTATTTTTTTGAAAAATATATAGAAAAGTTATTGAAGTTTTGATTTATATTGGGCTGTATGCATAAACGGAAGTAAATGCTTTTACTTCTATTAGTAAAAGGAAAAAGGTATGATTTTTAATTGTTAATGGTTTTTTCTTTAAAAGTTGTTTGGATATACTTGCGTAAGCAATGGTAAATTAAAATATCCATTTTCATATCCATCGCCATTTACACGATCTTAATTGCGTGCATTTCTCATGAGAAATACAGCTTACATTAGCCATGCTATATCAACCAATCCATCAATCATAGCTGAATAAAATCGGATTGTGAGAAATTCTGCAAGCAAAAAAGCTTCATTGTATTGTTTACTTAAAACATGTCAAAATCGAATTTTTTAGAAATTTTCATTTTAGCTGTAATACTTTCCAACTCGAGCATCTTCCTCATCTCGAAACTCCCTGGTTTTTTAAATAGCATTAACACTTTCGCGAACATCGATGCCAATTTTCAGCTTTCTACTAACTTCTTAATTCTTATTTTACTGTACTCCTGTAATGTCTAGGTATGCAAGGGTGCTTTACTAAAAAAGATTAATATATGTCAATGGAAACAAGTTTCTCCAATAAATTAACATAAATTACCTATCAATTTTAGATTAAGTATTTTATTTTTCCTTCAAGCAACTCCTTTCAGTTATTTTCCGCTACAGTTCTCTATGACTTTAATTACTATTTTATGGTTTTCAAATAAACATAATTTTGAAACTTCTACATTTAAAGCTGTATTCATTGATCTTCCATAACACTTCCTAGATTAATCGTTAAAGTTAGTAATCTACGAGGATTGGCTAATAACACCGTGGCCTGAGGTAGTCACTATTAACTTAGGGCATTCACTTCAATCACAGACTCAAGTTATTAAATCGTAAATTAAAATATCAAGCGAATCTGGAGATTTACGAAATTAGGAGCACCGTAAAGTACCTTGTGAAAAAGAAGAAAAAGCCGAAAGATATTTTTGATGAAATGTCATCCGTTTATGTGCAGTCTGGACATTCATATACCATGGTCAAGAAGTGGTTTCTGATCCAAGTTTTTGTTTTTGGATTTTCTGAATTTTAACGCTCTAGGTCGGGAATCTATCAGTCGGACCTTGTATACCTAAGTTAGATACAGTATGCCTACGATTTTCTTTTTACAGTATTGAGGGTAGTTTGATGTATTGTGGAACTGATAATATTATTTTTTATCTTATATTAACTTATATTATCTTAAATATTAACTTTTTTATTCATATGTACTTCAAATAAAGGAATAAAATGGAATATTAATATAAATTAGCAAATTGCTTATTTTTTCCTAATACAGATGTACATATATGAAATTAAATGGCTTATATAATTCAAAACCCAAATCCTATTCGTTCTCTTTATTGAATTGTTCCCCTATTATAATATTGTGCCATGATATCCTTACTTTGTCTCACATTTTAATTCCAATCTCCATACTCTGCATGCTGTTGAAGCTAAATATGTACCAGAGTAGTACGTTTCAGAATGCATCGTATTGTTTACCTGCATCGTATTGTTTATCATATCATCTGTAAAAGCAATCGCAGGCTTCATTCATCATGTAGTAAAACATTTCTGAAGGCATGACATGATAGCATGACACTGACGAGGTATCTCTAATAGTATTTAGATTGTGTTATTACGAGCAAAAATGAAGCCTTACGTGCTAAGACTGGGAGTTTGGCTGCCCAACGTCAGTAAGGCGGACAAACCAGTCGAATGTGATAATTGATGTAATAATTTATGTAACATTTCCATTATATTAATGGATTTAATTACGGAAGTTTGTGACGGACGGACATTTGTGTACTAAATTTAATGAACAATTGAAAATGAATATTTTTTCTTATAATTTTGCAAGTGTCTGGTGTATTTTACTATATTTACTCACAAAACTAAAGAAAATTGAAGACATTTTAATAGGTTACAAAAGAATTTATTTTGACATAAAAACAACATGTGTGACTGATAATAATTTTGTCTGCATTTATTTATGTTAGTTAATACTTCCTTTTTAACAAATCAATTGATTATTGTAACTATTTATTTTTTCTCCAACTGTACGAATATGACGCTATATATCAAATTATTTTGTATAAAAAATTGACCATTTAGGAACTGTTATTCGTTACCATAGCAACTGTACAAAAAGTACTCACTTTTTGTACTAAGACAAAAAGTAATCTGATATTACGCATAGTATACTTTTCGCGGTGTTCTAAAACATTTTATTTTATACTAATAATGCGAAATAAATTAAAAAAATTCAATTAAATAATAATCGTTTATCTGTTTTTTGATAATATTAATATAATTATTAAATGAAGACATAAAAATAAAAAGAAATTCGACGTTTCTATTAAAATTTATTTGCTGTTCCCAACGACGACGTAACAAAAACAAAAACCAATCCTAACCTCTTTTCATTTAAGGTCCAAGTGTACCCAAAAACGTGTGTTATTTGTTTCATAAATAATATAATAATGTGATAACTTTGGTTTTAAGTTAATAGTCTAGGAATGTTAAAAACTTGCTTACCTAACTTGTTTTGGAAAAAAAAATTTTTTATTTAAATTATTTCACATGTTATACGTGAAAAATTAATTTTAGAAAAACTGTACATTCAAAATTAACCAAAATAATACCACTTATATTTCATAGTATTTGAACTGTTTTCCCAGAATTTTAAGAAAATCGTATGTCTAGCGACTAAATTATTGCCAAAAAACCTGCTTTTTGCCAAAAAAAACTGCTTTTTTGGCAAAAAGGAGGTAATAGTTTAGTCCCTAGACATACGATTTTCTTAAAATTTTGGGAAAATAGTTCAAATACTATGAAACTTAAGTGGTATTATTTTGATTAATTTTGAATGTACAGTTTCTCCAAAATTAATTTTTCACCTATAACATGTGAAATCATTTAATTAAAAAAATTTTTTTCCAAAACAAGTTAGGTAAGCAAGTTTTTAACATTTCTAGACTATTAACTTAAAACCAAAGTCATCACATTATTATATTATCTAGTAAACAAACAACATACGTTTTTTGGGTACACTTGGACCTTAATGCATATCTATGTCCGTCGCCTGTAGAAAGTTCTTCGAATTTTCAGTAGATTGAGAGTGCAGATTAGACATTTGTAAGTATTTCTTAATTATATTATTAAAATTGCCCCTTTTTACCTGGAAACAAGAATTTCTTAAAAAGTTGCAGTACGCAAACTCATTTACTGATTCCACTATCCACTACCCACCTGTTGATGAACTGTTTGTTCGTATCGAAGAATGTCCGTCAGCTATTATAAAAATATAATAATATAGTCACTTATATTATGAAATAAAACATTTCAATGTAATATATTGCAGTTTTTGTATATATATTTTTTATACTAATTATTTAATTTTTTTGTGGATATTAATTCCATAAAGCAAATTAAAAAATCGGTTTAAATTTTATTGTCTGCAAGGTAATTAATTAATCAAATTAAAATTTATTGAAAATACCATAATTAGTACAGTACTTCACTTACAGGTTTGGGACACACCAACACTATTTGTGTCATATCGCTCGTATTAATGGTCATTCATTTGACAGAATATCAAGAAAGGACACTTGAAAAGTTTTATAAGTGAATATAATATACATTTTTTTCAATTTTCAGGTTTGTTTCTGTGTTATGTGCGATAGAACTATTGCAAAGTAAGCATTTTATTAGTTCATTCTATTGTATGAAACGTTTTTCCGGTATAACTTTTATTGCATTTTTCAAAAATAATAGTCATTTCAATACCTATGAAATCAATAATAAATTGGCGTTCCTCGTTCCTGCCGAAGTGCAGATTGAATCCATATTTGTTAGTCTTATTTTAATGCAAATAATATAATTTGAATTTGAAATATATCTAAAATGGTTTAGTATTTTAAATGAAAAGCAAGAGCCACAATATCGGTTAAAATTTCATATTTTTGTCCAGAATAATTTTACTGACATCAATAAATCCTAAAAACAGATTTTAAATAAATGAGATGTGTTTGAAAAAAAAGGGTTATCTGGAGGATGTGGTAATATATTTTAATTTTAAAAGGTATCTTAATACAATTTGACATTTTAAATGTCAATTTTATCTATTATTTTATAATTTTATTAAAAATTAGTGTTACTTATGATGAGTAAGACGGGAGCACTTGGTAACTTATAAGACCTGTTTAACAGTAAACTATATTATATTGAAATTCAATTCTTTTTTCAATAATTCATATTCACTGTTTTATTTCCAAACAATAAACAATAAGCTATCAAGAAATTAGGTAAATAAAAGCAATAATTATAATTATATCTAATTCGCAGAACAAAAGAGTAATTACATCATAATTGTAGTAAGTCTGAACTCTGGCGGAGTTCACGGAGTGCTGCAAGAGAAACCCCTAATAGAAATTTTATGGAGCAGGAGTAGTAGTTCACTCTAGCAATAATTAACAACCATACCATGGACCAAGAAAAACAATTTCGAAGTAAAGGTTCTGGGGTGTCCTTTAACCAAAATAGAAGTGTCTCAACTAGGCTCGTATGTATATATTTTTTCAATATGTGCTTATGTTTTAATTTGATATATTTTATATATACTTTTTATGTATGTTTGCAATACAAAAGATAAATAAATCACTTATTTTATTATTCACCTTGACCTTGAAAAACTACATTCACTCTAAATTTTAATCTAAATAGAAAACAAATTATACAAAAGTTTTATAACAATCCACTCTAAATAGGCAATATTTTTCCCATGCAGAATAAAAGATTCAAAAGTTTTTAGTTTTAGTGTAAAACAAGTTACCACAAATGATTAAAGATATAATTGTTTTAGAGTGTAATAAATTTACACTAACATTGTATTGAAGTTAACTCTTATGGTCTACACGAAGGTACATATTAGGTATTTTACTCTAAATATATTGGACCTAAACGCACACTTTTTAGAGTGGTCTGGTGTTCGAATTTTACGATAAATTTTTTACTATGTAATGGGAACCTTTTTTTCGGTTAAAATTCAGCGGATCAAAATTAAAAACCGAATAATCCGTACAGGCCGCTACAACGCCAACTTTGAAAAATATAATTAATTAATCTAGAAATTTTTAGTTTCTAACAACACAAACATTACACACAAATTAGTCGTACCGTAGGTTAACAATTACAGCCTGCCAGCCGCAAATTGCACAGACCTATATAACAGCTAATTTTAATATTATAAATATTTTCAGTTACGTTAAGCGGTCTCTATTCTAGTATACATCAACTCTTCAACTAATAATACATTTTAAATAATTTGAAAATATTTATAGATGTCCGTGTTTTCCTGGTTCTTAATTAAATTTCCATGTAATTATACTAATTATATTAACTTACAAAACATCTAGTTGACTAAAACTCTGAGGCTTTATTTCCCTTATCAGTAAATATTTTGCTATAAAAAAATACCACCCTAATAACCGTTTCTTCAACTAAGTTAACTGTTCTTAAATTAACCTTAGCCAAAAATTCAGATTATAGTGGGGCAATGAAAGGTTTGTTGTTAACAATATGATGTGGTGTTCAAATGTGAAAATTAAAATAAAAATATAACAATAAAGCATTTAATCTATAATTTCAGATTTTAATCACAAGAAATATTTTGAACGATAATTTATGTAGTTAGAATACCTTCATAGAATGTATTTTTTGTTATTATGAATACAACTTACACAATTTAAAATAAATCTTAAATTATATCACATTATCCTTAAATTACGTCACATATACCCCGTGCCTCCATGTAGCGGTTCACGTATTCCTTTTATTGCCTTGCCCTTTTCTGCTATGATCCTATTGAAATACATAGCCAACGAAGGTTAAGTGCAGCAAACGAAAACATAAAATTGTAATTTCTCTGTTAAATTAACTGATTTACTGCAAAAATTGTGTTTTTTAGCCTCAAACTTTTCTGTTTCAATATCACCTAAATCAATTTATTTTAAGTAAACGAAGCTTTTCATTCTTGGAAAACTAAAAATATGAATAAGAAAATAAACTTCTAAAATTCTATCAAAAATATTTATAGTTTTTTAAACATCCTAATCCATTTCTATAAATTTTATTTGCAACACATTAATACCTACTAATAATTTCATCACGGAGGCGTTCGTTGGTCGATATGTGTAGGATTAAGAATGTTTTATGTTCACTTTAAAAACGGTGATAATTATAATTGATTTTGTAAACAAATAAATAATGAGATGATAACATTTTGATTTTAAAAATAATTTGTGAATACACATACAATTTTAAGATTTATAGATGTCTATTGCGTAGTTAATTATTATTTGTTTTAACTATACCAAAGCAATTACTGTTGTTATCTTATGTTCAAGCAAATTCTCTTAAAAGAAACGAACAATATTTTAGTTATGCATTTTTTACATGACCTAGATAAATACTCGATATCAGTGCCCAAAAATCAAAGATAATTAAATATTTTCTGAGAAAAGGTAGCGTTTTCTCTTTGATATAGTCCCATTCCCAAACATAAACTTTCTGAAGTAAAATTCCTCCCTACTGTTCATTCAACTAGGAATATAGCCGAGTTTGGTGGTATTCACAAAACTGATCGATATTTTATCTCGCACGTTAACTTCTCAATGGTGTAACTTTCGCGACCTTATACTTGGAAAATACAATATAAAACATAACAGAATTGTGGACCAATCGTTCTGTGGTTTGATATCAGAAAAATCTATTAAGGTAAAGAAATAAGAGGGTCTTTGACTTTGATACTACCATAGTATTATTTGTAGATAAGAAGATTTAACACACCAAGTATTTCAATCCAAACTGTAAATAAATACCTTAAATAAAAATGAATGAGAGAAGGAAAACTGAAAATCTGAAAATAAAAAAGAATCTTTGAGAACTACTGCAGTAGATGTAAACTAAGTTCAACCGCTAAATGCATTTCAGACTAACCAAGCAAGACAGACCATCCGACAAAGTTAGCACTACAACAAAAATAAAACAAACAAAATTAGTTTTGTCTCCACCTTAGCAATTTGTCTCTACGCATATGACCTTCGCGGTGAGGTTATATTGCATAATCTTTGCTTCAGTTCTGTTGCCTTAAAAATGGATAGCTTAAATACGATGTGATCAGAAATGTCTGCGATGTTTAATTATGTTAGTTTAAGCATGATAAATAAAATGACAAATAGTAATTGACAGGTTGTACCACAGTCATTACAAACAGTGGCATAATTACTTATTTCATCACTGATCACTGAAAGAAATCACTGACACTGATATTTCTGATGGGCAATATTATGACGCAGTATTTACTGCTAAAAAACTGACAATTAATAATAAATAAGAATAGTATATGGTACAACTAGTTATGAAAGTAATACATACATTTTTTTGCATAATTGTAAGTTAAGAAATTTGTTCTAAAAGGATTTATGCGAAATTAAAAAGATCGGAAAAACATAGTATTCTTTGACAATAATCCCCGAGGAGATTAAAGTTTGTTTTTTACAAACATAATTAAAAAATAATTAAAAATCATACTTACGATTTTTCGTTAAAAAAAGTCAACGTTCATAATCAATATGCAAAAAAAATTTAAAAAAAGTGCTACTTGCATTACGATTTTTCGTTAAACTTTTATAATAAATAAATATACAAAGAAGTAATCAACAATACGAGATGAATTACGGTAGACTAATTTTATAGTAATTTGGCGTTTTATAAATTTACCATCCTAAATCCTTAGATATTATTATAGACTATATACGATGCATGTTTTAAAATGCAAATATGTATCAAAATTA
Source organism: Agrypnus murinus (assembly GCA_929113105.1). NCBI lineage: Eukaryota > Metazoa > Arthropoda > Insecta > Coleoptera > Elateridae > Agrypnus > Agrypnus murinus. The sequence goes on from OV816024.1 coordinate 77,410,434, forward strand.
TTGGAATTGAGATAATCGAAAAAATTTAAAACATCTGAGACTTAGCTTAATTAAAGATTTTCTGCAACATCTACTGACTGACCATAAAATGAATAAAAACTGAATTCCTAGGTACTTCGTCTATGTTAATTCAACTAACAATTCTGTAGTTCAATATACAAAGAAAAACGTTCCACTCAAACCGCTATTATATTTATAAACAAGATCCACTTAAATATAATTCTTCTAACGGCAACTATGTCTCGAGCTTTTCTTTAGCATTCCATAATATGTTTCATATTAGTTAGAACCGAAAAATCTTTACTCCTGAACGTAACATTCAACTTATGTCAGTCCTGAAGTTTGGTAATTTATCCAAAGATGATAAGATAAAAATAAAAATAGTTTCTATTCTTCGACTGAAATGAAACAGAATCTTTGTTTTCTTTACAAATATACCCATTTCAGTTAAAGAACCTGATTTCTTTACATATAGTAAAGTTAGCGATGCTAAATCTATAAGTACAGTGAAGCCTAACTAATTCGGACTAATTAAAACAGGGGCAATCCGAGTCATCGCGGTTTTCGGATTACCGCGTCTGTAGAGTTAGAATGTTTTATTTGTAAAGAAATGCATTTAAAACATTCTGCAACACATTTATTTAAAAAAAACTACAAAAATATTTACGCAAAAACTGTTTTAAAAACACAAGAAATAATATTCCGCATTAATACGTCGTTCACCTAAACAGGCGGTGATTTTTACTTGTTTCCTGTTTTTTGAACTCAGATTATTCTTTTACTTTTGCTACTATATAAAAAGTAAAAGAGAATATTACAACCGCCGCGCCCCGTTGATATTCCATCCAAGAAAAATAAATCGCAACCCTTTCACGACAACAGCCTAAATAACTTTTGAACAATGAATAATATAATGGATTAATGCCAATCCATTAAAAATAATCGATTCCAACAAAGCAGAAATATAGAAGCTCAAGTGTAATATTTTTGAAAAGTTTGCAGTTTCTTTGGTTGCTATAATAATTATAATAGTAGATTACTTACCGAGGCGGGAAGTAGAACATTACACGGAGAGCAATGTTGCTGCCCGAGTCGCGACAAGGGAGCAATTGCTCGACGCGTAATGTCTTCCCGCCGAGGCATGTATACTATTTTATTCACAATCGTACCTAATTATGTTCTTTCATTGATACCTTATACTTGATATATGTAGGACGCAACACCAGCGTTTTTATTCAAGTGGCGATAAAATGACAATTGCTGCAACAATTGTCCAAGTAAATTCGTGTCACTACTAAACAAAATTTAATTACATTACTCCTAATTGCAATTTACACGATTTAAAATGTCTGATAGTGAAACTGATGTAAGTTGCACACCACCGGAATTGCGAGAAGTTGCTAAAACAGTGACTGACTGTTACCTGCTAAAAGTAAAGATAGATACGAAAAAGTTATAGCCCCTTTATTTTCAAATAGTAGCGACAACAATTGATCTCGCCGCTGGAGCAAAATCACGTTGGGGACATTGAATGTTACCAGATTTGACATTCTGTCACAATAAATCTTAGGTTTAATAATAATCATGTACAAAAATATTCACAGTTTGATATTAATTTGATAATGGACATTCACGTTCGGTAAAAACGACCATATTAATATGACATATATTTCTGTAATTCTAATTTTTTAAACACTTTTTATTAAAATTCCGGGACACCATGCATGTAGTAATTTTTTGTTTATTAAAGTTTGTATCAGGTTTGCTCCACGATGTCGCTACTATATGAAATAGAGGGTCTATAGAAAAAGTGTATCATTCCTGCCATCTGTTGAGAATATTTAGAACGAGCAAAAGGTGAGTAATGGATATTACTAACCAAGAGAACTCATTACTAACCAAGAGAACTTATTATTGACTATGGCGTATAATAAACTACTTTCTAACTTTTTAAACGTCTGTAATGAACACATTATGTATCAATTGTGAATAGAAGAGTATTCACGAAACTATAACCATTACCATGTCGCACATGTACCCATGTATGGTATGGTGGCACCCAGTGGAGAATCCAGAGAAAGGCTAATGGAGGCTAAAGCCCCCCCCTTTGGTTCCAAACTTGCACTGGATAAAATGTAAGCTTGGTGAAGTTGGTACTGCAGGTTTGTGCGTTTGATTAACTTAGCATAACCAGTCTGTAATTGGGGGGGGGGCTAGGCAGGAAAAGATGTACTGAAGATGATATATTCTTCCCTGGTAATAATAACGATTGAAATATTTTTGTTCGTGAGGGGTGGCCCACAGTCTCCCCTGTTGGTTACGCCACTGCCGTGTACTGTATTTATGAAAGACTACTCGTTCCTTATTAGCTATTATTGCCTTGTTTGAGATTAAGCTTTCTGAACTGATGAAATGTGAGAGATTTAAAAGAATAAATAATATTTTATGGTGAACTAGAGCATTCGAATGACATTTCCCGGGATATCACCGTGATGTTTAGTAAATAACATTTGGCTCTGCTTATTCAATAACAAACTCATATGGGTTTTCTCAAAAATGAATTTCAAATTAACTGACAGTAAATATCTCATACTAGGATAATAACACAATATAATAACAACCAGTAGGTGGGCCCCCGCAAATGTTTCCAGACTGCATGCGACCTTGTTGTATTCTTGGGATATTCGCGGGTTACAGAACAACAGTTATGCTGTGATATTCACTGTTTGTTATAACCAGCATGCAATAACGATGACGATTGGCAAGCCTCGGCAAACTAATCGTTGTCTGTGCGATAATTGAAGCTAGCTTACTTGAAAGTACTGACAATCGAGTGCATAGCGCTATGGTACTAAATTTGTTGTAACAACTTCGTGGTTTTTAAACAAACTAATGTATTTATTTATTATACTGTATTACTGTAAAAACTATGTTCAGTATTTTAATATACATACAGTGTGTTTCACTTCTCAGTTTCACACGCAGTCACAAATACAGGCACTCCTGTATTTTTGTTATTTATAATCGAATCAAATTCAAATTTTTATCAGGTATAGTTAGAACCCCATAAAGTAAGTTTATGGGCAGGCGCGTGCTGGCCCACCGGGATATCGGGAGTTTCCCGGTGGGCCTTTATAAAGTAGTCTCGAAGGGCCCTACGACACGGCTGAATTAAAATTACCAACAATTAAATTATATTTAAAGTAATAATGTACCTCCGTCTGTTCAACTCGACCGCACCTGACGAACAGCGACGATTGAAACTAATGTTCTTCCCCGATTTTAGCTTTGCGAACCATTCAAGGACTCGAAGTATCGAAGTATCCCAATGTTGCGGATGAGTTGCGTAATCACATTTTAATTGATGACGTAATTTGGAGACATGAATTTGTAAGTTCTGCACAAAAACTTTAATTGGAGATAATACAGGTTCTGCGATCCGGAGGATTCGAGTTACGAAAGTGAGCAAGTAACTGTCCGGATCTTCTTGCGACTGTACAATCGACTGATGTCAAAATGCCAGTTCAATTAGACAAAGAAGAATCTATCTTTATTAAGGTTTTAGGTGTTCATTGGGACTTCATGGTGAACGTGTTTTCTACTTGTGTCACCCTATTGATCGCCCTTGAACAAAAAGAAATATCTTATCGGAAGTAGCGAGAATTTACGATCTTTTAAGATTTTTAAGTGGTTCTGTTTGCAAAAAGGTTGCTGCAGCAGTTATGGATGGCGAAAATAGATTGGGATGACCATTTCTGAGGCAGTGCTCAATAAAATACCTAATTTGTTCAAGTTGGAACTTTCCTAAGTTTAGACTCGGCCGCCAGAAAAAACTTTCTTTTTTCAAGGTTCAATATTCTGACAACTATCTCAGAGTTTTTTTGATGTTCGGGTAAACTAGAGTTGTACAGTTGCGGCCGAAAAATGTTCAACGGTCTATTACAACTGCGGAATCTCGACTTTTTAATTCTCATAATAGACGTCACTTTTATTCATCTGCAATGTCATAAATGGCATACAAGCCAGATTTATTCGATCTGAATATCAGAAAAATCTGCTATCTTGATATTTTACCGTTGAAAATTTTTCGGCCGCAATTGTACCTTTCAAAACAATCTCCATCCTACGTTTGGAATTGTGCGGTGCTGTTTTAGCAGCAGAATTGGTGCAAAGTCTCATTGATGCTTTGAAGAAGCAGATCACGTTTGACGATACGATCGTTTGGAAGGCTCCCAGATTGCAAGACACTTTTGGCTAACAGAGTAGCTTTCATTCACGCGCCTGTTTATGGGCAATTAAAAATCCCATTTATTATAAACACTCTAAAAATGAAAAAACATATTAGGCCGTATTTAATCGGAAAAGTCATTACAGAAATTTGTTCTGGGCCACTTAAGAACCCCAAAACTAAATTTTAGTTAAAATTCCAAAAAATAAAATAATTTTAATTCAATTCTAATAATTTATTTCAAATAATTACTTTTTAATGTTTAATGTTACAACATTAAAAAACGCAAAAAGTCTAATTAAGTAAATAAAAACAATGCATAGAGACTACTAATGTAGTAATATTAAAATAAATAATTTGCAACACATAAAATAATTTTTGATTTTTAGTCCTTGAAAATGACTTTTTAGTTAAATCAAAACTGCAGTTGGACGAAATAACTTTTTAGATATTTTTTTAAATAAAAGTGTGAAGATGACTATGAGTTATTTTTATTTAATTATTTAAAATCCACTAAGAGCCAGATGGATCCACATCAAAATTTAAATGCATAACAACTTTAGTACAAGCCTGAAATCCGAAAATGATCCACGCCAGGGCTAAGATCGGCATGATAACTGTGTCCCAAGATTGGTATGAACAGTTTTTCCGAATACTCGGCCCATCCTTATCAAAAGATAAGTACTGTGACTATTATACTATTTGTAGAGCGGGAGATCTAAATGGGCTAAGTACCGTTTACGTAAATTAGTTTTTTACGCGAAAATATGCCTATAAAAGTACCTATACCTATGCTGTACTATTGGTTTCATAATGATCTAGGACAGCAAGGCTAATATGATGCTATTTTTTATCCTTTTTTGTATATAGAAACTAGCATCACATTACCCATGCCGACCTAGATCATTATGATACCAAAAACGCATAAAAGACAGTGTGCCAAATTATAACTGAATATAGATTGATCCTGTATTCGAAAGCATCATTAGTGCCAACTACAGCACATTTATTGCTGTAAATCTTTTATTAATTATCTTAAAATCTACATTGCTAGATACATGTAGTTCATTTAGAACTTTTACTCAACATTTATTAAGCTATCCTTGCTCCTCGGTATGCTTGGGTATATTCTTATTGACAATTGTGTCAATTTCATGTCAAGTTACTATTGGTAACTAACAAAAAACACATTTTCATCGGTCTGGCTGGCCTAGCGGTAAAGATCCCTGTCATTCTACTCATTTACTATAGAATATATTGACGCTAACTGAGCAAAGTCATCTGAACCGGCGTAAGATCCGGGAAAAGATTTATAGACTCCAGGGTCGAGATCGCGGGGCTAAATGACCTTTGATGTTGGTACTCGTAATCAAATAAAAAAGGAACACAATTTTCCACTATTTAACAGCAGTGAGTTAAATGATGCAATTGTTATGAATTCCTCGACTCTTTCTTACACACATACCCTAATTTAATATAGTTAAATTACCATTAATGTATAATTAAAAACTAGAATTATTAAAAGGATGTCAAGTCTATGTAAGTTTTGGGTGTGCTTTCAGCACAATTTAAACGAAAAAAATTAACATGATAATAAAATCACAATAAAATTAAAATAGCAAATCCAATCAAGTATACACTAATAAACATAGGTTATAGATTTTGGAGTAATATAAATGAAATTGGCAATAATCGAATTTTGTAAGTAGACGTCTGCTTTATTTCCGTATTTTATTTAGATGAACGGAATTATTTTTCTGGTAATGCATGATGAAAAATTCGTAAAATCTCTTTAATTAGGTGCATGAATGAAGAAACATAATACATAACTATAAAACCAGAATGACACTGGCTGTAAAGTAAGCAAAACAGGTATAGAATAAGAATGGTTGAAACACGAGATAAATAACTACTATATGTTGTATCAAAAAATTAATAACACCCAATATTTATAATGCACGGGAAGTCCCAAATGGGATAAGGTGCATTTACGCCTGCTATTGTAGCTTATTGAACCATACCATTCAAATCTATAGAGGCGTTTCCAGAATATATGAAAAGTACTAGAAGCTGATGGGTTAAACATATACGATATGTATCATATAAGATTGGTACACATTAACAAAGCGTAATAAAATATTTGATCTCAAGGTTTGAAATATATAGGCAAAGCAGTTCTTTTAATTAGCCCTACAAACATATAGGATATAGAACTGTTCTCTTGTTCGCTACAAAGTTTTTGTTATAAATAACTATAATATTGAAAAAATGAATGGTATAGCACTTTGAATTAATCCAGCTGCAGCACATAGCTGCTGTGTATGTGTAATATACCTTATGAGACTCCTCATTAAGCCTAAGACTACAACCATGATTGATATTGATCCTAATCACACAATTCTTGAATATAATAAATTGTGCCTATTATGAATAATTTTAAAAATATTGCAAACATTAATATGCAACAACTGATTATTCGTATACAGATAAAATGAAAACAGGTTGTGAATATTCGCAAATAAATGTGTATGCATTTGTATGTATCCGGCATTTATATAGATTAAAATAATGTAATTAGAACGTATATAATGTAGAAAAAACTAATATAGAAAAAAACATAGTTATAAGACGTAAATAATACAGAATGTAAAAAATGAATAATATAGAAAGCAAATTATATAGAAGAACCATTACATAAATAGAAAGAAATAATATGGAAATTTCTGTTTTTATTTCTAATAACTACACTAGTTTATAAATTTTGACAAATTTGTTCTTCAACGAATGAAGACCATGTTTTCTATAGTAGACTTTCGTGTAGATTCGGAACATCATATTCGTTTTTTTAGGTTAGCTTGGATTTTCGAGATATTTGCATAAAACCACTTTTTCGCATACTTACAAAACAATACAATCTATATGGATATGTGAAAACTTTATCTAACATGGTATCAAATCCAAATTCATAAAACTTATAAAGGTGACTTACAGATTTTTCAGCTATAGAAATGCCAAATCGCATCATTAGTTCTCAGTTTTTACTATGGTAAAATATATAAACGAAAAATAATCGATTTTTTCGACTTTTATCTGTATTTGTTAACCTTAAACTAATCAAAACCGCAAAAAAATTATTGGGTAAAAAACGCTAGTCTTCCAATGGTATGGAGAATTTTATTACGAAAATTTTTAGTCTAAATATACACCTAAATATAGCCTAAATTTTTAAATGTAAAAAGAATCCGATTTTACGCGTAAACGATTGATCATACGAAGAAATATTATTGAGGTTTTTTGTTATGTTATATAGGATGCATCTCCTGACAAAGTCCCTTAATTAAACTAATATTATTAGTACGGCAAACTGATGATTAAAGTTTCCAACTTTATTTTTTGTCTGAAAAAGTGGTACGCCCTAGAACAAAGTTGTACAAGACTTTTTTGTTCCCTTTGATGTTTTTTATTTCTCCTTAATATTAACGCATAATAACCCCTTACACTTTTATATAAAATACAAGTAAACACCATATAAGTTCCTCACTACAAATTAAAAAAAAATTAAACTTGAAAATTGCTAAAATAAACCTAAACTGATGTAAAATAAATAAATTTAAAAAAATCATTTTATGTATTAATTGTCTTATATTAATCAATGTGAAAAATCGGAAAAACAAAGTTTTCCTAGTTTAAAGAATTTGCTATATCTACCACAAGACATGTTCAATATCGACATACTCAGGCTCAAAGTTTTGGTAATGAAATTCTCCATAACATAGGAGGGCTAGCTTTTTCTACCCATTAATTTCTTTGCAGTTTTGGTTAGTTTAAGGTTAGAAAAAAGTCGAATAAAATGAATATTTTTCTCGTATATTCTAACGACTAAACTAATGAAGCGATTTGGCATTTCTATAGCTCAGAAATTTCATGTTTTATGAACTTGGGCTCGATACTATTCTAAATAAAGTTTTTTCATATCCATATAGGTTGTATTGTCTTGTAACTATGCGAAAAAGTGCTTTTATGCTAATATCTCAAAAGGTTTTCCGAATCTACATAAAATTCTACTATAGAAAAACATGGTTTTCATTCGTTGAGAAATTTCTTGTAAACTGGTGTTATAGATATTATCCTAAAGTTTTATTTTTAAAAACTAAACATAATAATTTAGATATTCTTTTTTAATAATAAATATATGTATGTACAGTTTTCTACAATAAATTCAAGGACCTAGGAGAAAATTGTAGTTTTCAGTTTCTCAATAATTATGCCAAATAAATAAATACTATATACCAATACCATATTTATCTTCTATATCTTTTTATAAAAAATATATTTTTCTTCTAGGGTAGATTTTATTATTTTTATTATAATTTTTAACTTAAAAATAAATCATTTTTATTATATACACAATGCTTGTTTTAAGGTTTTGGTAAAACTGCATAATGATTGTGGTATTTGTTCTATATGCAATAAATCAAGAGTCTCGGTACCTATAAGTTCACATTTTGTAAAAGTTTACAGATATAAGTACGTATCTAGCTGTTTTTAGTATAATTGTTTTGTTTCGTTTCCTGTAATTGACATTGTTCGAAAAAAATTAATTCAACATTAAGGTTAGCGTGATTTGTTAGCGTTTCGTGCGTCGCGTTTCGTGCGGAATTGTAAAATCTTCTGGTTTCGTGCGTCAACCAGATGGACAATCAAGTTCGGTACTAATGACTTCTGGTTTCGTGCGCTCATCCAAAATTTACCTGCAGACTTTGGATACTTTTTAAAATAAAATTTCTACATACAAATTGTTGATTTTCTTTTCAGTATTCTATTCATGTATGTTTTCACACCAAATACAAAAATCTAAAGTATTATAAAAATTATTAGTTTAGACCGGATATGAATAAATAATTATTCTCATAATTTTTTAAACAGTCATGTAATTTTTTTAAACCAGTTCGATTGCTTCACCAATTATATTGATTTTCTAAATTCAAGCTATTTATTTTAGCTACTTTTAGATCCTAATTAATAAAAGGGAAATAATAATGGATAAGTACATATAAATAAGAAATTTATTAGATATTAAGAATAAAAATGTATCAGCTTTAACAAATGTCAATTTACAAAGCATCCACATCGACACTTAAGGAAAGTAAGGTTTTCCCATATTAGCGTTTCTTTAAAGCCTGTATATTATGAATTGCTGTTTCACATTGCAAATTTAGTTATGTTATGCATTTCAAGGAAATTGCAGATAATATTAGCGGTACATAACAAAGTAGGCATGTAGATCTGTATTATCCATCAATATTCTGAATTGAGTAAAGTTTCCGTTTGTTTTTTAGCGCTACTAATGGTAAACAAATGATGGTTAAGTAAAAGAAACTACCAAAGAGAGAGGAATTTGCTTACTTTTTAGCTGACTCTGTGAAATGTAGAATATTAAAGTTGATATTATACTTGATATTCAGATAAGATCAGGTAAACATGTGCAGGTAATAACGCACGAAATAAGTCATTAACGCCATCATTATCATTTTAATTCCGCACGAAACCAGAAAGTTTCAGGTAGATTTTCGTCGGCGCACGAAACCCGACGCACGAAACAAGAATATACCGTTAGCGTATTGTAGAAAAGGAATGACTGCCAAAAGTAACAGGTAAGATAGAGAAACAAACAATATCTCTATATTCCCAGTTATAACTGCAGTTATTTCATTTAAAGCTAAATGCTAACTAATACAAAATGGAAATATCTCTTATAATGTAAAGAAAGATATAAAAGGAAATATCGTGTATTTACTGAATTATTAGTGATGAAATTATACATTATCTGTTCATAGAAATCTCCGAAATTATCAGAGAATAATTTCATGCGAAAGATATCTTAATCGATTAATTTATTTCCTCTTTATCTTACCTGTTGCGTTTAGCGGTCTTTCTACAACACGCCATCCGCAATAATTTTTATTCAAAAATAAATATTTTTATATTAAATATTTCGGCTAATAATTTCAAACATAAAAGAAAATGGTATTGAACTAATATTAGAGAAAATTAATAATAATATTTTCTATATGTTAGTCATTCTTGATTCTATAAAATTACTATTGTACATGCCTTGCTTTCTTATATGTTATTGGTCTTCTATACTTTGACATTCTATATTAAATATGTTCTGATTCTGATTTCTGATTCTAAATATATAAATACCTGGAAGCAATTTGTAAGTTATTTCTAAACAGTATAACAATAAAAAATATTTCTTTATTTTAAATAAACAGTTTATTTGTGTACATTCACAACATTTTTTTGTCACTATGAAATACTCTTTTTATCTGTGTAGCAGATACAGATTATTGACTAAAGTAATCATTTCATGAGGATATAGCACATCAATACCTAAAAATTTAGTTAAACCTAAACTACTCTTAAGGTTATTTTTATTTATTTACTTAATAATTTAACTTAACTAATGTAACACAAAAGCCTTCTAGTTTCGATTTGTATTTGTAGACGATTTGAAGAATTAATGTCATCTTGTACATAACCTAACCCAATGTTATTACATGTAACCTAACCCCACCTAATCTTTACTTTTACTATAGATTCTTCTTTAGTTAAATAGTTCGTATATCTAATAGATGTAGCTATACCAACTATAAGCTTTTAAAGAGGTAACCTCAATAAAGCATTCCCTCGCACGTATCATGTTCAAATGAAAGATCAATGTTCTCACTTTTACTGCTCTCTTGTATAGGCATGCGCATTATTATCGCTACTAAACGGCAAAAAATCATTTATGTATACATTTATAACTACTTTTTTAATTGGATTCTTATGTACAAAAATATCAAAACTCATTTAAGTGTAATTAAGAAGTTCCAAACGTTCGCATGTTATGTTACAGATAATATTTTTAAAATGGTTCGTCGAACTTAATCTAATCTTGCATAATTTAATAGTGACATACCGGAAAAAGATATTAGTTTTTATCCCAACAGCTGTCATTTCTTAAATATCCAAACGAAAACAACAAATTAAGTTCATTTGTCGACATTTGGATTCTCAAAGAATTTAAGCACCAAACCACAGTTTTCCCTGTTTTCAGGGTTTTTCAAAGGCAAACTTTACTGCATTTTTCGATTTCTAGCCATTATTTATGTTTGATTCCGTATAGAATATTTGACTTGTGCAATTTGGTAACATTGATACATTTTGCACTAAAGATTGTATAACACAAAATTAATTGGGTACTTTAATTAGTACCTATGCTAGATTTTACCCAATTTGAAAATTTGTATCCCACATAAAACCTATAGACAGTATATACCTAGTGTAAACTATAAAGAAAATTATAACCAACCAAATTTCACCTGTGGCGCAAACCTAGAAATTCTAGAATTTCTATAATTTCAACGAGCGACCTAGCACTAAAAGGGGCATAAAGCCAAAAACTCGCGAAATAGTAGGATATGAAAAGGGTATATTCTACCTTGGTCTTGTTATGTTTACGTGAAGTAACTTGTTTTTACTAAATGAAGGCGTGCCTAAAACTTCAAATATACAAAATTATCCCGGTTACAAAAGTTAGTTATAAAATTATTCATAACGCCAAGTTCATATCGTACAACTAAAATCCTCGTATTGTTAGAACACAAGTTCAAATTTTAGGTCACGTTCAACATAAATTCATTGCTTCGGGTACACATCAAGATGGGCGATATCAGCAAAATTTTGCTCACAGTTGTTACTCAAGGATATATAAGGGGTAACAGGTTTGCAAAGTGGGGTGGTTGTCATCGATCTAGCACGGTCACAATCGCCGTCATATAGACGTCTGGGGCGGTCCCCATATCAACACATCACATTCAATTAAGCATCTTTCATTTTGTTGTACAACGCAACAAGCGAATAACAATTTTCTGGACGAACATAAATGTTGGCCGTTAACAAGAAAAATATAATTCTTATTGGGTTTTATTGGGAGTTATTTTTGTAATACAAGTGGATGTTCAATAATTTTTATGAAAGTTATTCTAATGTTAATAAAAGGTTATATGAGAAGGACTACAAAAAAGGACATTTACATATTATATAAAAAATAGTATCGAAATATGGCTTAGAACGATAGATATCCTACAAATGGGGCTCTTTGTTTTATTTCTCGTACCGCTGAATTTGGTACGTTTTATAACAGCAACTTGAATTCTGGGGAGCTGCCTTATAAAATTTGCATATTCTTTCCAAATACGTTCCCTCTTTTTTCTTTTGCTCCATTCTTTCTGTTAGTTGATTTTACAAATAGATAAGCGCGCGTAGATTGTAAACTTAGTACGAGTGTTAAAGTGGATGTCACTAGATTCATTCATATTAGTTATTCTTATTGAATGAGATGTTTACATTTATTCTCGTGGAAGTTCGCTTGTTTTTCTGGTTGTAGATACTTACACCATGACTTAGCTATCGTATATTTTTTACGTTAAGTAGTGCTACTTATACTACAAATATGTAGTAAATCCATTTGAAAACAACTGAAAGCGTCAAGGTTGTTACTGCATGCATGCGAATTGGTTGGCATGCACAGGAGTGGGTCGAATACATCAAGCATTACTTGGCAAGCAACAAGCGAGTGTGCACGCGCTTGCCGGCCGGTAATTGCCGACATGGGATGGTTCAAGCAAGGTATAATTAGCAAAGTAGGTTAGGTTGCTCACCTCCATGTTGCCCGCGGCTGTCGAACACGACTAATGACTGTCACAGCACCCTGCACTCGTTGGGTTATACCTATAGGTATGTGGCATGCGGATTGCATATAGCATATAGGAGGGGCCCAGCGCAGTCGTATACATCTTAGTGTTATGGCCGCTACTCACATTGGAAGATAGGCCATCAAGCATGCCGTATACCGCACAGCCAGCGAGCGATTGTAAAACTTTTAGGACACTTTGCGAACCCCCCTCGGCTGACGTCGGATCCGAACACTCTTTAATACCGGGATGACTGTATCCGTCTTCCTCTCACCCATTAGCACTTGTCGAGGTGAGCTATCTCCCTCATAAATCGTAAACATCCCCATCGTAATACCACCTCCCTGCACCCTTGTTTGCTAACGCGTGCAGTGCATATTTGCATTTTTGTTCATAACACTTCTAATTTCAACGCAGTTTGGTGAGTGAAATGTTAGCAAAACACGCTACTCATATCTATTAGTCTACCTTGTATGCAGGTAAGTATATTAATATGCAACTGCAGATCTACACAATACATTTGCATGTCTGTCATAAAGTAACAACGTTGTATAATGATCCGCGATGTAATTGCAGATAAACTTAAATATTAATTCATACGTTTTATAGGATGTTTCAAACTTGAAACTTAACTATATTATTTTTACGTATTACGAACGTTTTATAACATAAACTTCAGCAAAATGTTTACTGGGAAATATTGCATACAATGTATGCAAGCATACGAGAAAACTAATTAAATAACATGTAGTATAAAATAGATTATCAAACGTATCTAACATTTATTGACGTTATTTCATAGAATGCAAGACTTTATAACTAGGTTATTACATTTTATGTTCTTTCCAAATTTAAACCGATTTTATTTTGTTTTTGAGTTTATTGACATGAAAGCAATATTATAAGATATCCTGTAGCTCATTTGGAGCGTGTACTGTATCCGATCAATAAAATAATCAAGTTCAAAGTTTTCAACTCAATTAAATTGAGGTATGTAAAGAGTAGGGTTAATTTTTTTTAATTTGCTGACTATTTGATGTTCATTTAAAATCATTAGATTAGTTTTAATCACAGTGTTACTATATCCAACTATTAGAGTTGTTAACCCCCCCCCCCCCCCCCATTAGAGATATAGTGATATATGTATACTCTTTTTAAAACTTTTAAGCCTAGGTATAAAGATTTTCCTTAATAGTGTTATTTAGTACTTTTGAAATCTTTTGACATTAGTCAGCAAGATCTGATTAGGCCCATTTTTACCAAGCATTTGCTTTGGGATAATCACCACGGTAAATAAAACAATTTAAAATACTAAGCATTACACATCGATGACACATTGTAATCAATTTAATGTCTAATAAAGATAATACAATTGCGAGCGTTTACTAATAATGTAAGCACGTCAAAACAAAAACCTACAGTCTACTCAATCAACCTTGCATTGAATTGTTTATTCGGAGAATGGCCAGGAGCTATAATCTGATTTTGGTGTTTCATAACAAAAAAGTGTTAAAAAAAACCTTTAATACAGTTAATTTTCAGGTTATTGTTCAATTTAAGTTTATTTCTTTTCAATCTTAAAGGTCTGTTTAAAATGTCAAATATTTTCTATATATATATATATATACCAAATCAATCAATGCAATCCCTTTTGTATATACTTATGGTAAAACATAATGTAAAATCTGCCAGGTACGATACCAAGGACGAACTATTCCGCACCATATAGGCTCTGTCAAAATCTAGTGTTTTTAAATCTAAACTAACTTTAGGTAATAGATTAGAGAAACAGCTACCAAGTGCAAATCTATTATAAGGTGATAAACATGCGCCTGTTTTCTATAGCTTCTTATACTATGTAGTGAAAACTGATGGCATGTAATATTGGGACAGAGCAAAATTAAGAGAAATTGCGTGACCCATTATAACAGTATTTTATCGTAAACCAGAGTTCTATGCCCCCCCCCCTTCACTGACTCAGGTAAATGCAATGCGATTCAGAAAAACCCTACAGGTTTTATGACAAAACCTGTATCAGTGGGTAGTGGTGTATTAATTCTTCTCTTATCGGCACAATCAGGTGTAATAAAGACTGTAATAAAGAAAATCTAACAATTTAAAAAGTCTATTGGTTTAATACACACTTGATAAAAATATCGATTAACCTGTTTGATCCAAAATGTTAAACCAGAACACTAGGTCCATGGACTTGAACAGAGGTTCGTAACCAGTTTTCAGCGTTGGATTTGGCATTATTTTTGGACAAATATTTAAATACAAAACAGTTCTAAAGTACTAAATATGTGCTAAACATTTATGTAAATATATAAATCAACTTCCTTTAAAATAGTCTTTGTAATAATTTGAACAACAATAACCATAGGATAAGAAGGTTTTTTTGCAACATTACATGTACAGGCGGTATATTAATTACTTTTAATTCCTTTTACGTCGCTTCGAAATTACATCCGTTTTAGATTACACCTGTGCCCACATACTATGAGTTCATGTTTACTTACATTTAATTAGTTTATTAATCTGCAATTAATCCCTTTGTATGGATACGAATACTGTTTGGAAGAATCCTAAGTTTTCTAAATGATGATTAAGCTGATTGCAATGTAAGGTGATATGACTATTAATAAGATCTACTGTCGTCCTGTTGAGTTACCCTCTCCGTCTTTCCGTCGTCTAATGATAGCTATGCCAACAGACCACCAAATATAACAAATTTCTGTAGCTATAAGTAGGTAAGTAGATGGTAAAAAACTTTCAGTAGTTCCACTGTATCTTAACCAAAGTATTTATTTAGGCAAAAATTGTAGGTAGGATTTAAATGATGACCAGTATCAAGCTGCATGGTAGTAAAACGATGTTATGCGAATCTAGATTTTTGTTAAAATTGTACTTATTCTGCTAACATATACTGTGTAACATGTAGTGTACCATTCCAACTTTCTTGTCCGAATTTGGTGGACTAAGAGTGTACATTAGTTAAAGCTAATGGTTCTTCCTAACCAGCAACTGTGGACCAACGTGACTATTGATTTTCCGACTGTGGTCTTTAACTAAGAAAGACTATACGTGTGAAGATGCTTATAAAGTTAGGTATCTATATTCTCTATTTCACATTTTTGTTCACTGTTCACTGTTCGGTTGAAGCGTTCTAGTGCCCTTAAGTAACATCCAGTCTGATTAATTAATCATGTCGCGCTGCGTCGGTCTTTGCTAGTTGTAATACATTCATCGTTTACGTAAACATGGGTATGGAACTCATAGATTAATATTATGTCTTGTAGGAATAATTATCTCATTTTATTATTACCTAGTATTTTAATTTTGTTCAGCGATTGCTTACAAAATAAACAATTGTAACCCGCGTAGCTTCTGCAGCAATTTATATCAACATATCCCATTATTCCGATATTAATCTTTCTTTAAAGAATATTCCAGTAATAAGTTTCTCGACTAATTTCTGTCTAATATTGCAGCTACTATCGAGTTATTAGGACCCATACATTTTGGTGCTTCTAGAATAATCTATCTACACTGTAAAAAATGAGGTAAAATTACCTTGGGAAAGAGGTAACTTTTCGCTATTATTTGCGGTATTTTTACCCTAAAATTAATTTTACCTATACAAATAGTAGTTTTACTATTTGTGGTAAAATGCCCTGTAATTATGTAAAATTATACAAATATAAGTAATTCTACTACATTGAACTGGTTAAAATCACTATCCATAATATAAATTTACATAACTCAGACAATTTTTTCCTTACAAATGTATAATTGCTCAATAACTTAATTCATTTTTAGTGTAATATTAAAGATAAGATGAACTTGAACAAGAATAGTGTAATTTTACCCTTAATATGTTTTTAACCGTTGAGATGCTATTTCGCTGATCGCACTTGTTTGTGACCTTCGTTTCGTGAAAGAATTCAGGAATCCATTATGAACAGTCCAAATAGGCTTTTTGGGGAATGGTCGGAATGGTGTGTACCATTCTTTTATGATTTCGGCGAGGCGTACTCTATCGATATCGAACGAAGTGTTCATTGATCATTAATATTTTGTTTTTCGTTGTAGTGTAGTGCGGATTTATTAAAGGCAAATATTTACACGTATGACCGAAGATGGGAAGAATTTTATTTTATAGTGGAAGTTAAAAAATAATAATCGGTAAGTACCTATATGTTAAAATTACAAATTTAAACCAATAAAATAAAAATATTTAATTTAATGTTTTTCTAGGATGAATCAAAAATTGAAGAATTCGAAATAAACTAGCATAACTGTAATTGAGAAAGGTACTCGTGTATAATTGTTTATATAATTTATAATTTTTTAATTTTCTAGGTGGAATCGAAACTTTATCTGAATGTCTTTGAGAGACCAAATATTTCCGAAAGCCCCTGAAAAGAAGTTCTGTTAATGTCTTATATTTTATATAAGTACATACGTTCAATAAAAATTACTTTGATTTTATTTTGTTTCATACAATTCCTTTACCTATGTAAGTAATATTCAGAGGAACGATTGAATTTGCAAGTACTTTCGCAAGTCATCGTTACATTCAAGAAGTATTTTCACATTTGTATTTTAACCCTGAAAAGTACTATTGCCATGAAATATTAACTTTGTCATGTAACTTTACACAGGTGTTTTAATGTTAAAATGTAAAATTACATTGAGATTGTAATTTTAATCTGTAAATTTACTTAAAAAGGAAACATTACAATGCAAACTTAACCTAATGTTGAAATTTTTCACTTCCTATGAAAATTACACTTTGAAGTAAATTTACCCCAAAAAATGGAGGTAACATAGTTGCCTCCATTTTTTAGGGTATAATTCACCGGTAATTTTTTAGAGTGTATATCAAATTATTAAGTTTGCTTTTTTACAAAAAATAGTATGGACCCATTGATAACTTTAGACTGAGAGTATGTATTGCAATATATAATAATCACAACGGAATAAAATATAATTACTATTATTAATTCTCTGCGCATAAATGTGCAAGAATAGTTAAATGCAATAAATGTAAAATAATTACAGATGCACCGAATTGGACGATGTCAGCTTAGGTATAGGCAACCTGTAATTTATGTGACACTTCTATGACCAAGTGCCCCTTGCACTGCACAATGTCACACCCATTTGCAACAATTGCGCTGTTAAACGTTATATAATCATAACTTGGTCAAGAGGTACAAAAAGCTACAACTACAAAAGATAACAGATTCTCACCTTTCACAACATCTAATATTAAATTTCTCGATTTTAAATTGATTAAACAATTTTAGAAGTTAAAAAGAACATTTTCGGTTAACATAAATAATTATATTTGGCCGGCCAACTATATTTTTTTATTTTTAATTTACATTAATACATGATTGGAGAGATAAACGAAATTTATTTTTGCCGTACCAAAAAACTATATAATGATCAAATCTATCCCTTAGAATCACTTCAGATTTCTTTACAGATGAAATATACCGTATTTGAGGTTGGAACTACGTACATAGCAATAGACGATTACGCTTGAAACGCACGACTTGTTATACACCGCGAATTTATATGTTATAATAGTCATTAGAATCGGCCGCAATCGTTAGATCCTATATAGGTAGTTCCAACTTCAAATGTATATGACATGAAAATTCAGATTATAACACTCAAGTAAATCTTAATATTTGCATTTTTTTAATTTTTTAACGTTAAAAAAATTTTATTTTAAAAACATGGTTGCTGATTGTCTTCAGTTTTTGAGAACTATCGAACTGTAAATCCAACATTATTGAATAACTTTCTTAGTCTATTCGGCACTTCATTATTAACGAAAATGAACTATAAGATTTAGTACTTTAAATATAACGATCTAAAGAGTGGAGTATTAGGATTTCGCTTTCTAAATAAATATAAAACAAACTGTGTAGTATAATTTTAAAGCACATCCATTAAAAATTAAGTTCACCATTGAGGGTCGGACACGTGTTTGTAAGCGTTTTTACTCCAAACTGGATTTTCAGAAACACTTGAACACTATGTTCGTAGTGTTGTAAGTCACCCTCTACGTAATATATACAAACTAATGAAAATGATTATGAAAACAACTTTAATTTACCATTGCCAATTACTTTATTGGTAACGCCCACGTAGATATCAGTGAGCTTAAATATCAACAGCCTGAAACATGGCGGATGATAAAAACAAATTTTATGTGAAGTGAAAAAGAAACCATCTCAAACTGGTTCATTTTTTGAAAATATATTTTAAATCCAGATAACAAGAGTCTAAATATAAATTCTTTAGAAACCATTAACAAAAATAATTGTAAAAAAAGTTAGTTGTTTATATTTTTGTTTATTGTTTTCAGCCTTATTTTGTGGAATTCCATAATTATGAAATAAATAAAGATTAATAAAAAGTTTCACAGTTTTTATTAATTTAGAACCTGGTAATATTGTCTGGCAGCTAAGCTGTCATTATCAAAGGTAATATAATTACAGTTGCTTATATGTTGATATCCATTCGTGGCTTCTGAGACATCTTGTAGTACATAGTATGTGCTAAGTTACTCTCGTAGTTATTTGATTACTCTACAAATGACCTAAACATATTTTAAGTTGCACTGATATACATAAGTAATTTGCTCCATACAGTTGGAGGAAATTTCTATTTTATTCGAAAGGGAGAATCAACCATGGGAGAGGGAAAGAAGGAGGAAAATTGTCAAGAATTCTCTAACGTATTTAACGACTAACTCTCTACAGCTATTACCAAGTATTTTCAATTACTAGGTAAAATTTATTACGATACATTACGCTTCATTTATTGCATTTAAATCAAAAAACTATCACTAGCAATAGTCAAATGTACACTACTACAACATAACATTACAATAGTAAGTAATACTTGATAGTCTGGCAAGGCTGGCGTTGCCTAACAGTGAGGATACCTATCACAACTACTTCGGCAACTTCTTATTGATGGGTGTTCGCACGGTTCAATTCTCACTCTGGCGGCTCGGGTTCCATCCCCGGAACCGACGAGAAGATTTTTCTCATCGATAAAGATTCTCATCTAATACACTTCGCCGTACTGTCAGATGGGAACGTTAATCAGCCGGTCTCGACAACCACACAAACACGCACAAGTATATATTTACTTCAGTGGTTTGGCAATGTTAATTACAATTAACATTTATACAATACAATACAATTAGCTAAAATATGTCAGTCGGTCAACAAGCAATGAACCAGAATTTAGCCAAAAAAAGACGTTGGGAAATATAATATTTTATACTGTATCATAATGTCCAAGTTTACGTTCACGATGACAGTCCGGTAAATGGGACTTTACGGTACTGAGTCCTGACTTTTACCGGATTTAAATAAAATAAATCAACTGGATAATCCATATACAATATAACGAGCTTGTTTGGGGTTTATATCCTACACAGTGGCCCTGATAGCTAGCGCCAGTTTAAGCAAAGAAAAACACTTGACATAAAAGCAGCTTTCTTTTGCCATGAAAACAATTTCAAGATTCGTACCTACATTATTTTTATATTAAGTGAATTTAGTTTTTAAAGGTTCGAAGAACCGTCGGTGTTCGCCACTTATTTATTATTCAGTTACCATAGGCATTCGTTCTTCCTAGATATCCATATTTTGAATTCGAAAATTTATTTTATTTCCTACTGTATCTTAAATACGATATAGATAAAAGATCTTGTCTCAAAATCAGCAATAAAAAATGTTTTCTTTTGTGAACGGCATCTGGGGACATTCTGTATATGGCACTTTGATCGAGTACCAAAATTTTGTTGTGATTGTACCAATCACTATGAAGGAGTTTCGCGTAATGAAAAATTAGTTTTACAAGAATTTAGTATAACTTTCTCAGCTACTGAAAATTTTAATAAAACTGTATCAGAAGTGACGCCTACCCCAAGTATGTCGTAGCAAAGATCTTATGATACCACCTCGATATTTAAGTTGATGTTTGACAGCATCTGGGTTCAGGTTCGTAGTTTCTGTTGTATAATCAATAGAGTTCTAAAAAATTTGAAAACATCTGGTTCCAGCTTTATTAATTCCAGTTAAATAGGGCACACTAAAATTACCTATAATAATAAAACTCTTATCTCAAATGCAGAGAGAAATATCTTCAAATTGTCTGTATCTACATCAAAATGGATTATAATATACAAACCATAAATCTAAATGATTGAAGGCAACAGTTGCAAACAATAAAATCAATTTGTTATTGGAGCAACTCTCCCAGTAGCAGTATCAAATAATGAAATGTAGGAAATTGGCTAAAGCCGCCTTGAGATCAACCAATAGTGGAGAAATTTTTATCGACTCTTATATGTAGCAATTACTAACTTATATTGTAGTAATTACAGAATAATCCAGAAGTAAATAAAAGTCGAGTCAAGTGTGCATGGTAACTGAAGAATAAATAATCATTGAGTTGAATTATCTTACTTAAATCAGGTAAGATTTTTACCGGGATCAGTTCCGTAAAGTCTCATTTACCGGACTGTAATCGTTAACGTAAATATGGATATTATGATACAGTATAAAATAAAATAAACAGTTTATTATTAATTCCGAGTTTAAGATTTGAACATCTATAAAGAACGAATGCCCAAAGGTAACTGAATAATCAATAATTATTCAGTTGATCGATTTTATTTAAAAAGGTAAAATGTTTACCTGACTGTAATTATTAATGTAAACATGGATATTACTATAGATTAGATTAAAATAAATTTCCGAATTAAAAATATGGACATCTATGAAAAACGAGTGCCATGGTAATAAATAATAATTGTTTAGTTGATTGATTTTGTTTAAATCCGGTAAAATGTTGATCGGACTGTAATCGTAAAAATTTAAAATTGTTTGAATTTTTATAACATACCATAACTTTCAAGTGACTTAATATAAAATAACGACATCGTATCTACTTTGCACAGTGGCGTGCGGCCCATGGAAGCAAGGGAAGCAATGCTTCCTTTAAGAATTTATTAAAATTAAAAAACAATGCTAACAAAAATAGTTTTATAAAATTATGGTTATCGTTTATTTAAATTTGTAATATTTAATCAACTTAAAGCTCAATATCAATTCCGTACAACAAAAAGTATAATTATTTAGAGTACTATTTTAAATTAGACTCATTAAACTTGCGCGGAAAGGTAATACCGATTCAAATGTGTTACATACACTGAATATAAGCACTGATTTTGTTGCTTACTGCACTTCTTGCTCTCGGTAGTGGGCGGGTCGCGGGTGCGTTGTCGGCTACAGTTAACATCGTATAAGATCAAGTTATTTTTATTAGCGTGCCCCGTGGTGAGATGTTTATTATAATTTCGTTATTTGTTCGATTTTTCGTGTTTGTTAAATTTTACTTAAGCAGTGTAAATCTGCGAATGAGACTGTATTTTGGAACATTTTATTATTTCAATTTTTATAAGTTGGGATTTTTTTAAAGACAAATAATTCTATTTAGTTTGTTCTGTATGCAACATTTAAACTTGCTTTATCGTCATGACGTCATGACTGCAAATTCAGCTGCTTCGGTGGAAGGTTCGGGTACTTCCGATACATCCGAATCGCGACGATTTTGTTGTTCAATTTGTAAAGTATTATTATTATTATTATTATTTGATAAAGAATTTTCTTCATACAGTTTCGGAGGAAATTATTGAGAAAGGCAGACCAAAACCAGAACTTTTGAATTTATCAACAAAGATTAAAACCTGCACCAGGTATTTTGCTAAAAAAGACCGGAAAATTGAGTTGCATTATCAATAAATAGTAGTACTTTTTTTTTAAATAAAGAATAATAGTCAACAAATTCCATAAGTATAAAAGACGTATTCTTTTAGAAATTGTGATTAAATCTAAACAATCATAAAAATTTGAAAATGCTTTGTCCCAAAAGAACGTTGGCAACAGTTACAAGTTTCTTCACAGCACTTTTTATGATTCAATCATATCAATCTACTATTCAAAGGGGTAAGGGGATTACCAATGAGCGCATTCATCAGACTTACCGGTCACACCGGTCTGGGTCACCGGTAGTTGTTTTGCTCACCACATTTTAAATAGGGTTTTACCGGTAGAATTAAAGTGAGGTTACAACATTGTGCTTATTAGATATTTTTACGATCTTTTTCGAAAAAACTGTTGATATTTATAATTTAGATTTAAATTATCCTCATCTAATATTAGCTGTTCCATTATTATTAGTACAAATATCGAATTAGGTTATGCCACTCTATATTTGACAAGTAAATTTAAATATATCAATCGGTAACCAATTTTTCATCATTCAGCTAAAATCTACTGGTGAGCAGCACCGGTTTGTCACCGGTAAGTGTGCTGGATGCGCCCAATCATGCTAAAAATATCTTACTAGGTGGGGGTTAATCAGTATTCAGAAGAACGAGCTGTGCTAAAAAATTACCAATTCGATTAATCATTATAGAGTGAAAGAATACTACTGAAGTGTAAAAGTTCTTCTTTAAAAACTTTTAAGCTTAATAATTATAACACTGTTTTTTATTGTTCCTAGGTGTATTAAAATTAAAATCGTGGTTGCTTCCCTATCCTAAATTCTCACCGCACGCCACTGACTTTGCAGTTCCTAATGTCACGAAAAGTTCCTGTTGGAACTTTAAGAACGTTTAAGTTTAACCTCACATTTAACAATTAACATAAACAAGGAATGGAAGCTTGAGCTGCTGAACGTTAGTTCAACGAAATTGCATTAAAGTAGCTCATATAACAGCATTTTGGATTAACAGTGTCGTTAATAACTACCATATGTAAATAAATTATTATTTTTATTAAATTAATAATTGGATAGGTATTTTACAAATTTCGAAAATTAAAGATGTTCAATTAATGGTAAAGCAATTGAGAGAATGCTAATTTGATTGTAAAGCAGCTGTAGCGGTAAATCATTGAGAAGACCACCCTAGGTCACTTTGCAAAGAAAAAAAATGATGACACCAATGGATTTTTCATTATATTCCGCTTTAATTATATGGTTATAAACAAATTGCCAACATTCGTTACTAAAAATACTAAGAGCCGTTCAAGAATCAAACTTAAACTTAAGGATGTTTGGGAGGTACAATTGGAGGTAAAAGTACTGAAAATTAGAAATTCATGAATATCTTCGTTTTACAGATCATTACGAAGTAAATTAAGTAATAGTTACAATGCTAAAAATAGTGTATTACATTACAAGTCATGAAAGTGAAACTTTGCAGAAGAGGCTTATTGAAGAGTACGAGGATGCGTAGCATCCGAGTATCTCTTTAAAGCCTCCGAGTCAAGCAGAGACACTTTCATGACCAGTGATGTATTATATTTTTTCTGAAATCGTTTTTCAAAACTAAAAATAGATTTAAACTGAAAAAATATATCAACATCAGAGTCGTATGAGAAGTTAATATCCATGACAATGAATTAACAACAAATCAAATAATATTTGTTGTATTTGATTGTTAGTGTTTTTAATTATATTAAATAAACGTTTCATAAGATAAGTGACGATTTCTAATTCAATTGCAGTCTAAAAATGACAGATGAGTCTTGTAAAGTGACAGGAGTCTTGTAAAAATCATGAAAGTGACTAGTCTTTAAAGTGACACTTTCATGACCAACCTGAGTTCTGTCATGACAAGCTTTCTTGACGATTTCAGAAAAAGAATATATTATTTAAAAGAAAAGATGAATTTTTACTAATAATGTTGAATGAAATACAAAATAACGAATAATATGGAAAAATTTTAAATAACTTTTGGCAGTGAATATGCCTTGATTTTAACTTTTCGGAAAAAAATATTTGATTTAAATCTTTATCAATTACGAACACATAATTATTAATTATGCTCGAGTATAAATTAAAACATTAAAATACTGTTTATTTTTTATAATTGTAAATGATAAGTATGTTTAATATTAATAATTTAACGTTTTATAAAATATAGAAAACGTGACAACAATGTTGATTTTATAAGTTGGTAGCATAAGTATATGTTTCTCTTACATAATTAAGAGAGAAAAGTCTTTGGGCATCAGTTAGCAGTTGATTGCAATTATGGACGTATTTAAACTAGATGGACGGAGCTATTTAGGTATTTTCTGAAGCCTGCATGGTTTGTTTACACAAAGCACAAAACGATATGCGTGCTCCGAACGTAGCCGAATCTAATCCTAGTGCTTAGTGGTTTACTCGCCGCGACACGAGTGTTCCATCTTGGCTTATTTGTTTTCTGTGTATTTCGTTTTTTAAGTTGTATTGTGACTATTTAATTTAAATAATGGTGCGACAATTTGTTTTCTGCAAAAGATACGGTATGCAGGAAAATCAAATATCATTTCATCAGTACCTGAATTCTAAATTATGATAAAGCTAGGTTATGTCACTTGTTTTGTATGTCAGTGCTGTAACGTCTGACGGGGGCACATAAACATGTTAGAAACAGAAGAGACCTTATCTCAATTGCATTGCAAGCAAGGAAAGAATTCAAAAATGTAATAAAGGCCTCGCCCTTTTTAATTAAAATATGTGAAACAAGAGAAGCCTTTAGGTTACATCAAAAGATTGAATCTTTTTCTAAGTTACATCAATTTAATTAACAAGTTAATACTTCAGACTATAATATCCCAATTATCTTCATCTTTGTCAGATTACTGTGGTGATCATCTTTATGACTAGAACTTAAGAATTATTATTAACTTATTATTAATTAATAGTAAATAACTTTTATACTAACTATTATATTAAACACTTGTATTAACTAGGTATAGTATAAGTATTATAATTATGTAATTATAATAAATTCTATAAAAATACGTCTGTGTTTTTGTCATATAGTAGTGCAAATGAGTATTAGGAATATTTATATCCAGCAGAAAATTAAGTCTAAAACATTCCATGGTCTTTTTTTTATTATAAATTCCCGTTTGGCGCTACTTCAGTCGATTCCGATCCACCTTACTACAACAACAAAAAGGACAAATTGCTTTCATCGGAGAACGCGGGAAGCTTTAGCTGCAACTATCTTAGCTTTAAAATATTGTAATATTTATTGACTTCTAACAACAGGTAAGTAGGGGTCAATTTTTCAACTTTACAGATTTAGCTGCTCAGTAATTCATTCATTTATACAGTTTCCAAAACTCAAGGAATGGGCACCAATACTTTTTTTAAAGCAGGTTACTCATAAACTTATTTAATTTACCACCAGTTTATTGTAATTCAACTTGTACTAAACTATTGTAATTACTGTTAAAGAACAGAGCAAGCAGGAACTACCTTCTACTACCTATTATACCAAATAGGTAATAGAAGCTACTATTTTATTTATTTTTGGGCGAGGAATCAGGATGGCGGAGCAGCCTTCGTACCTTATGGCACCGATGGCTATGATTATTTGGCCGACCCTACTAGAATTTACCCGAATCTGAGGGAATTGCACCCCCAGTAGGGATTTTTAACGTGCCAAACATCACATTGACAAGGGACCTACAGTTTTACTTCCTATCCAAAAAGAAAGCATGTTTTTAATTTTTCCCGCTATGAAAAATTACCAGCTCCGCCGGGGATCGAACCTTCGATCCTTGGATTATGAAGCAAACATGCAAACCACTAATTCACCGAGGCTGGCAGAACCTACTATTATTCTTGTTTTACTTTATTATAGTCTTAACTAAATTATGTTTACAAAAACCAAAAAGGTAGCAATTAGCTGGAGGAAATAATTAAATACCGGCTTCATACTACCATAGTAGTTTAGGACAAATAATTTGTAGGTATGTAGTTAGGATTTTATTTTATTTATATTTGTAGTAATTATATCTACTACCACAAATTACAACTTTATAGGCATCATTTGCAGTTTACATTACTGCTAGTTCAGAGTTGAAGCTCATATGCTCATAGTGGATATTGGATGTCTGGAATTTACAAGCCCCTTTTTAACAGCACGCCACGCACTCGACGGAAACTATAGCTCTCAGCTGAGTACAGTGTTGTCGCATTTTCGGTTTGTTTATAACTCTTTTCTCAAGAACCGTTTAGTGAATGTTTATAAAACTATGCAAAATCGGTTCTATGGAGTTCAAGTTACGTAATTTAAAAATTTGGGACGCTTGGTAGCTTTTTTCCTGTAATTGAAATGAGTATTGTATTATGTGAGCGAATCTCCATAAGATCACATGTAAAATTACAGTTACTTTAAATTGCAATAACTTTTAAACGGCTTAGTTGATCGGATTGAAATTTTCACTGTAGTTTTAGCATTAAATGAGGAAAATTCTACAAAATTTTTATTCGTTTCGTAGCATTTTGAGATACCTCCTAAACATCCTTAAGGAATTAAACTTTTTTGTTAATAAATAAAACTGTTAATAAAATAGTATAAAAATTTTTGTAAGTCAAAATTTGTATTTGGAGAACATAATTATTTAGTAGTAATCGATTTATAATATTACATGCTACACGTGACGTGGTGTGTTTATGAAGTTAGTTTTTTAGATTACTAGAAAAGTTTTCCATGTGTCCCTTCAGGTTGTTCGATCGTGTAAAACGAAAAAAAAACAATCTTGTTATTTGTATTGTAAAACGTTTTCATTCTTCGAATAGCTGTGTTTCATAAATAAAATAAGAACAAACCGAGCATAATCCATATCACATGCGAAAGATAATCCGTTTAGTCCCCAGACACTATAAAACTCCCCAAAACAAGCAAAACCATAATAACACAGAACTACCAATGGAAAACAGTCGCTTCCTTTTCGAACAAAGCCAGATACATAATTTATGAAATAATACATAGTAGTATGTTATTACTTTACTGATTGTTTCCCAGAAAGAAATGTCGTGTTTCTTTGTAATACTATCGTGTTATTGCTATATATTATCGTATAAAATACCAATTCTTTTTAATAAGAGCCGCTGGAGCAGCTGAAAGAACTTGTCCAAATAGAAATTTAAGTTTCAAAAGACTTATTAATGTTTTTCTAAGTTGTAAAAAAAGAAGGAATTGTATTAAATTTTAACAAGATTTTGGATGAGACCAGTTGTAGTTTTTAATGGTGACCTGTAAGTAACTCTATAATTAAACAATAACAACAATAATAGCTACAACACATTCTAATTATTTAGTACATTAACATAACATCATGCATCGTACAGAATTAAGAAAAATACTGCCCACTGCAAATGTAATAGCATACTCGTAAATTAAGTATTCCCTGTGACAAAAGAAACCCATGTCAAGTTTTAGTTTCTTTTCTGTCTATTGGGCAATAGGAACTTTTATTAAAATGCCTTTGGAGTTATTGATCTCATTCACATTCCCATATAGCTCGCCGATAACTGATGATAAACGAGAGTGTTTTTTAGATGTCAATTCGTTTTATCTAAATGTTTTGTTCTATTCTCCAACAAACACACATTAATATAATAAAGCTCTGCAAAAGCTACAGTATTTAATTTAGTTAGATTTAACACTAACAATCATGATTCTGAACACCGCAACTGTTTTCGTGGAAAATAAATCTACTACTAATAAATACAACTCGTAACATTATGATGTCTTTTATAGTTAGAAATCAAGCAGTAGAATAGATTAAGGAGTATTATGCTGAACACTTTGAAATCTCTATAGGCATAGTGACTACCAAACAATCTTTAACTGCCCTAAGTATTATTGGTGAGAACAGAAAAATGAACATAATTTACTCTTTGAAGAATTCCAGCGATATTCAAGGAGACGGAAGACATTCTCTGACTATTAGTATAAAGATGTTGTAGAATGTCTAATTCTATATAAAACTATAAAAGCACTGCAACAAAATTCTGAGATGAGTATAAAGTTTTCACCTTTAAAATTGTATTAATAATTATTAAACGATGGTTCAACAACAATATAGGGTAAATCGACACCAATATTGGGACACTCGCCAATAAATGGAAACTTCAACTATATTTTTCAAATCAAGAAAATCATTTTTTAAGGTTTTCAGAAATTTTATTTATCTATAAAGATAAAATAGGTAAACCTGTATGTTTTTAAAACTAATTGCGCATATGTTCCGTAACCATGCTTTTTAGGAAGATAATTTTAAAATAGTGACTTTTAAAACATCTTACACAAACAAAGTGTGCAAACAGTAAAGGTAGTATTCTATTATTATTATAAATTATTATATTATATTATACCTGCATCATAATCGCTGATTAAAACACGCAAAAGCGTGTATAAACGGGCCTTTAAAGCCCTAGTGCTTTAAAGTTGCCTTGGTAACAATAAATGTAGTTAGAAATTTGGATAATGATAACACGAACGAATTAATTTATTTATCTAAATACAGATCAATCGTACAATTGTTATTGTTTGAAAATAGTAAACCGGAACGTTTAATTACATCACTATTATTTAAACTAGCAGAAGATTCCTGATCCATTGCTCTTTCTGGAGCCACAGATGTAATAGTATTACTTCCATTTACTGCCCCAATAATGCGCTTTGACTCACTAAGTTTATTCGCAGTAGACTCTTCAACATAGTAACTTGCTACCGATGAAGACTTCCACCCAACTTGTCGCTTAAGTTGATCCACACTCATTCCAGTATTTGCCATGATTGTTGCAGAAGTCCGTCGAAACGCGTGGCCTGTGTATTTTTTAGCGTCTGGAAGCTTTAGATAGGTCGCAACAAGAAACGGACCTTGACCAAAAGTATTCACTCCGACAACCTGCCTGATACACCTGCCTTTGCTGTATTTTAAGAACACTCTATCCGTGGGCACCTGATCTGGGCGCAATGAAAGATACTTCTTGAAAATTTGAACGTATGGTATCTCAGAATCATCAGTTACAGCAGATTTTCTACCTTTTTCAGTCTTACATGGTCGAATAGTAATTAGCAAAATAGACCCTTCTTTAATATCAGACATGCGTAGGTCACACATTTCTTGCCTTCTGCACGAGCCAAATATCCCACAAATAGCTACAACATGAAATTAGAAATATTACTGTCAACATTTTGTGAAAGCTGCCAAATCAGTACAAACCTTCAAAAATAAAAAGATATCGTCAGGTGCTGTAACGAAAAATTTGCGTAGTTCCTCTTCTGTAAACACCCAATACTTTTTAGCCTCATGTCCTTTGTTTGTGCTTTTCATAAAAGCATGCAGTTTATGAAATGCAGCAATGTTCACCCCGTGTTTGATTCGCAGCATCGTTTGCAGTTTGGAGTGGATGCACCACATTGATTACGACTTGTAAAGGCTTGACTATAATGAAACTTCGTTAAGTGATTGCTGTTTTTAATAATTAATTTCTACCTACCATTTTATTCATATATGCAGGCATTAATGTTTCATCAATCACCGTCTGGTTTGTCGTGACCATCCACTTGGAAAATCTTTCGTATTCCTTGACATACGCTGCTTTAGACTTATCGGGAATTAACCTCTGTTCGGCTTGTTCAGCTAACAATCTAATTACAGATGAATTATCCTCGTTTTCAGTCATTTTATGATTCACGAACGCACATTTCACAAATCAACAAAATAGTAAATATAAATAGCAACGAAACAAAACAATTCTTAACAGCAACGATTGGGATTTCAATTTCATTTTTATAATTTTCAGATTGTGGTGCAGGTATAATAAAAAATAGCGTATAATACACATGTATAAGCGCCTTTAAAGCACTACTCCGTTAAAAGGCACTCGGCTTCGACTCGTGCTTTTAAACTCGTCGTGCGTGCTTTAAAGGCTTGCTTATACACTTGTATTATAATATACTAATTAGGCAAAATTTCGGAATGGGATAACTGGACCCGGCCAACTGGGTGTGACCAACTGAACGCGAGACAAGTACGCGCATGTACAACTGGACGCAAGGACATCTTGGCGCAAGACAAGTGAATGCAAAGATAACTGGGGGAAAAAATCTATTAAATTTACATATTATATTAAAACGTTTCTGATCAGAAAAATGAATATTAATATTTATATATGCAGGATTAAAATAACCACATTGCAGACAAATAAATACAGATGGCTTAAAATACATAATAAATTGTATAATAACACATATTTCATATAACTCGCATAATTTATTTATACGTAAAACCAAATTAAGATATTTGTGGTATCACCTAATATCATCGCTCCGTAGTCAAATCCTCATATTTTTCTTATTTTGAGTTAAGAGTGTTGTGAAGTAAAATAGTACGCCTTGCGTCAATTGACAAATGCGTTCTAGCGGTAAAAGTAAAAAACCTCATATCTTGTTCTAATCTAGCAAAACCTAACTCAGAGTATTAGAAGCAGAGTATTATACCAAATCTGTTTATACCACATGCAAGTGTAATATATTTAATTATAAGAATATCAGCGAAAGAGGGAGGGGAAAAATAGCTAAATTTTTATTATAGCCATTTTTTTAATAGCTAGTACTGTTAGAGCCAGAGACTATGATATTCCAGTTAATACCCATCAACTCTTTGTTCGCATGTATTTTATAATCTGCCTCCGAATTTGAAGAATATCTATCGTTTGAACTCGCCCCGAAGCCCCCAGCATTATTTGATGGCATATCTATGAGAAAAACTGTAAAATCCTTCTTGCAAGATTTGATATCAAAGCAAATACCTTGTAAAGATTCTGTCCCTAATGGAACTAGATTTGTTATTGATAGTGGTTATTTATTACACAAGGTTATATGACAAAGGCTAGCCACGTTTGATCAAAACTGTTCTGGTTACGTAAGTTACGTTTTAGCAAACTACAGCGGACAGAGCACAGTAGTTTTTGATGGCTATGAAATTAGTAGCACAAAATGTCAAGAACAACAGGGAAGGTGCAAAAGCTCGATCTGTCGATGTAATTTTTGAACTTAATATGGTTGTATCATCTTCACAATCAGAATTTCTGGCAAATTCGAGGAACAAAACTCGATTAATTCAGTTTCTTTCGGAAAAACTAAAATCTTCTGGAATTAGTGTAACTCAGGTTGTTGCTGATGCTGATACGCTTACAGTGACAACAGCTATTAATATGGCTGTCGATGAAGATTCTGTCTGCATTGTGGGAACAGATACTGATTTGTTAGCAATCCTTGTTGCTCGTGCTGGTTCGCAACAGAAATTGTATTTGTGTAATGCAGGGTCAGGTGAGGGTCATAAGCCTGATAAATTTTTTTCTGTCGTGGACATATAAACTGAGATCGGCGATATCAAGAACATACTCCTTTTTCTTCATGCTATAACTGGCATGGACACAAATTCTGCCCTGTTCAAAAAGGGAAAAGTTTCTGCTTGGAAACTTTTGGAAAAATCCGAGGAACTTAGCAAAGAAGTGAAAATATTTAATGATCTTAATGCAGATACGAATAATCTGGTTGCTGCTGGCATTAAATTTCTTTTATGGCTTTATGGTGAAAAATTGCAACACTCTGGAGGAATTGCGATACTATAATAGGAATAAATTAGTTGCACGTCAACGTGTCACCGCAGACTTCGATTTGGCAATTCTTCCGCTTACATCTGATTCTGCCCGATTTCGTATATATCGAACCTACTTATAGGTGCAGCAGTGGCTGGGCAACGATTTACCTCCCACA
This sequence comes from Agrypnus murinus, assembly GCA_929113105.1. Classification (NCBI taxonomy): domain Eukaryota; kingdom Metazoa; phylum Arthropoda; class Insecta; order Coleoptera; family Elateridae; genus Agrypnus; species Agrypnus murinus. The sequence goes on from OV816024.1 coordinate 77,443,093, forward strand.
GAATGGGGTTGAATTTGTATAAATGGTGAATTGACACCTATTGCTACTCTCTACCACCTGCTCCCGAAAAGCTGCTTTATTTAATAAGCTGTAATTGTAAGACAAACTGCAGCAAAAACTGTGAGTGTGTGCGAGCTGATCTGTCATGCTCCCCTATGTGCGCATATTGTAGGAGTACAGAATGTTGCAATGTCGTCATAATACCTGATGCGTTGGATCATGACTCAGAATAGAATGCGTACAAGTTAAAAATTATAATTAGTGTGTTAAAATTAGGTACTACATAAAATGATAAGACAATATATAAAAAAATATTAAAAATAAAAAAATATAAAACCAAAACAAAAATTAAAAAATACAAAACAAAAAGAATGGTTTTCATATTAATTTAATTATATACAATTTATGTATATAAACACATTAACAATCACGTGTGGGACATAATACTTCATACGAACAGAGTGCTCTGACTAGTTAAAGGAGCGACGTCGGCGGATGGTCGGAAATTCAATCAAACATTACACACGTTATTATCCATGTTTAAAGGAAAATAAGGAATCATTATGTTCAGAAAACATAGGCCTACAACATTTATTTGAACATTTTTTTGGTCACGAACCTGGTCCGTGAAAGTTATCGCAATAAATTTTCATATAATTCATTTTTTAGTTGCAAAATTGAGCAGTTTTTTCCTCCCTCTTGCGGTGATATTCTTATAACTACGCTCTTTTTCCTAAAATGCAGGCATAAGGGTAGTTTTTTCATCATCCCTAAGGAAGCAAGGGTCCAACGCATGGGGACTTTTGATATGTTATAAAGGACATCAAGTACTACCTATATACCAAAATCCAGCTTTACACCTAAAATATCCGGGTTAAAACCTATACTGCCTGGGCTATTATTAAAACAATTATTTTTTTAAAAATTTCCTCCTCAAAAGAATTCTCTGGATCCGCCCCTGCTAGGTACAATAAAAAAACAGTGTTATAATTATTACTTAAAAGTTTTTCAAAGACGAACTTTTACACTTTATACTTATGGAATTTGTTGACTATTATTCTTTATTTAAAAAAAAACTACTACTATGTATTTATAATGCAACTCGATTTTCTGGTCTTGTTTAGCAAAATACCGGTGCAGGTTTTAATATTTGTTGTTAAATTTGAAAGTTCTGGTTTTGATGAGCCTTTCTCAATAATTTGTAATTTCTCTCCCAAACTGTATGCAGAAAATTCTTTATTAATAATTTATAAACTGAACAAAAAGATAGTGCCGATTCGGATGTATCGAAAGTACTCGAACCTTCCACCGAAGCAATTGAATTTGCAGTCATGACGATAATGCAATGTTAAATTTGCATACAGACCAAACTAAATATAATTATGTGTTTAAAAGAAATTCTAAAACATTAAAAAAACTTAAACTAAAACTTATATAAAGTGAAATAATAAAATGTGACAAAATACAGTATCTTTAGCAGATTTAGATTACCTAAGTAACATTAAATTTAATAAACACTAAATCGAACAAATAACCAAATTGTAATAAATAAACATTTGGGCACAAAGCACACTAAGAATAACGACCAAACAATGTTAACCACATCGTCTGTATCACCACGCGCGCTAATCAAGGTTCGGAGAAGAGCAGTTATAAGCTATGAAATCAGTGCTTATATGCAGTGTATGCAACACATTTGAATCGGTATTACCAGCGTATAGTAATAAGAAGTACGGACAGTTATTCGTTTTTCATGTACCCAATTTCAATGGCCGTCAAACGCTTTAGAGTGTAGTTACAACCAGCAGCTAAAAGATGTCGCTGTAAAAGGAGGCAAATTCAAGAATTCGATTTACATCCCTAATTAAATTAAAGGAACTAGGATAACGCAGGTTAAAGAAAATAGAAAGGCATTTCCACATTTTGTATTAATAAAACCAATAAGACTAAGGTGAGGAGAATGCCCTACAATAAGCCAGCAATAATAAGCATTAGTTTAAAGTAAAATGATAAATTTAAAATATTAAAAATCATTCGTAACAGCAGAGCAAAATTTTACTTTTAGCTTTGAATAATTACAAATTATAAAAAAGTATTTAATTAATTTAATTATTTAATAATTATACATCGCGAAAAAACATTTCTACGTGCTGAAAATTTAAATTTAACCCTTTGTAGAGAACTAAATTGATCTTTCTTTAATTTTTTCAAAATTCTTTGTGCAATAATTTGGAATGATTCATATCAAGCTAATAAGATGTATAAACTTTTTAAAACATTTTAAAAGTAGTTTAAACTATGTACTTTTTTCTATCAATTTAGTTTTCAGCAAATTTAAATTTTCAGCACGTAGAAATGTTTTTTCGCGATTTATAATTTTTAAATAATTAAATTAATTAAATACTTTTTTATAATTTGTCATTATTCAAAGCTAAAAGTAAAATTTTGCTCTGCTTATACGAATGATTTTTAATATTTTAAATTTATCATTTTACTTTAAACTAATGCTTATTATTGCTGGCTTATTGTAGGGCATTCTCCTCTCCTTAGCTTTATTTGTTTTATTAATACAAAATGTGGAAATGCCTTTTTATTTTCTTTAACCTGCGTTATCCTAGGTCCTTTAATTTGATTATGGATGTAAATCGAATTCTTGAATTTGCCTCCTTTTACAGCGACATCTTTTAACTGCTAGCGGTAACTACACGCTAAAGCGTTTGAAGGCCATTGAAACTGGGTACATGAACATCAAAGGCGCCGGTAGCTACTGTCCATACTTATTTATTACTATACGCTGGTATTACCTCTCCGTGCAAGTTTAATGAGTTTAATTTAAAACAGTATTCTAAATAATTATTATACTTTTTTCTGTACGGAGTTGATATTGGGCTTTAAGTTGATTAAACATTACAAATTTAAATAAACGATAACCATTATTTAATAAAAATATTTTTGTTAGCATCTAATACTCTTGAAGTACATGCATTGTGTTTTCATTCATTCATTCATGTGTCTCGGTACATTTTTTCTGTGGAGACAGCCAGCGCTACCTAGCGCTGGATGACCCAAACCCTATTGAACTACGCGATGTAAGAGAGAGAGGTGAGGATCCGAGCTTGAATTTTTTTTTCGTATTTCAACAAAAGCAACAAGCAGTAAAAACAGCAGTGTTTTAAGAGTACGTTAGTTACTAAAGCTTATCCATTAGGGTAAGCAGTTGGCACCTAGTTGGTTTTTACTTTTAATAAATTCTCAAGAAAAGCATTGCTTCCATGGACCGCACGCCACTGTTATTCACCTTTATTTATTCTCATTAAATAGTAAATTTAAAATTGATAACAATAATTTGATGAAAAGATTGCCAGGAATTTCTCAAAATGTACACATAAGTATTTGATTCACGTAATGTAAATGTGTAAATATATTTTATAATGACAAAGTTTATATTTTTTAAATGCAGTCGCTTTCTAAATACATATTATACATATGAAAGTGATTATTACGTATTCTTCTGTAATTTTGCTATTTTGATTCTGCGAATACTATTATATAACTTTATTTTATCTAATTCGTAACATTTACATAACGTAGCAAGTATTCCTACTAAATTTCTGGGCGCAATTGTCTTCGCCGTCCACTTGTCCCGCGACGGGTTGTCCCTGCCCCAACTTGTCTCGCGCGAAGTTCCTGTGTTTAATTGTCCCTGCGCCCACTTGCCTCGCGCCCAGTTGGCCGCGTGCACTTGACCACGTTGTCGTTGACAGGCAATAGTTTATGGTTAATTTTAAACGATTTATATGACTGATTTTATGCTGACGAATTTATTGTTGCAATAAAAATTGATAATTTGAAATCTTTAACCTAAAATAATTAAGTGAATGAGTTTATTCTAAACCTGACGGATGGACCACCTTTTTTTCTTGTTTTTCTCGCGAAAAATGAAAATTAGTACGTATTAATTTAGAAGTAAAATCATATATTTATTTGGTAAAACAATAAACTGTATAACGCTAACATGCCTCTATCCAGAAATGGGCAGCATTTTAGGGCAGCGTTTCTCAAATATGGGACGCGAAATGACAGCTGCTACCTCACGTTAAAGCGATGTACTGGTGAAACACTCTTAGAATGGTTGATTCTTTGTGTGACTAATAAAAAAACCGTTTTTACAATACGGTTTAAGAGATCAGATAATACAAGTCCTTAAGAACATCAACGAACGCTGTCGGCTTTGGTCGATTGCGGCCGAAGTAAGCCTGCCGAAGGTGCGTGGTGGGAGTGGGATTTTGGTTACAAACTGAAGCAGAATATCGAACTCACGTTACTTCCTTTTGCAACAACTTATTTGGTTGAAAATGGATTTTTAACAATAGTTATTGCGAAAAATGAGTTTAGAAACCGATTCGAAAGATGTGCAACAATGAGAATAAATATCAATATCGAAATAAATTTCATTTGTTTATTTTTGAGCAAGGAATCGTGATAGCGGAACAAGCCTTGTACCTCGTAGTACTAGTTACTACGATCATTTGCTCGCCCTTACTAGAATTTAACCGAATATAACAGCAATTGGATTATGTGGTTTGGCCCTATTGGTGCAAGTTCCCATTATATACAATAAAAACTGTTGATAACATTTGACAAGGACTTTTTAAAACATTAATATCTAAGGAACGCAAAAGTGCATCCTGCTACCCGAATTGTTCTGGGTAAGCTTTTAAAATAATTACTAGTATAGTTATAAATACATAACGGTTCTTGTTAAATTTCGTTGTGTTTAGATCCCTTACTAAATTGTTACATGAACTTAAGTTTGTCTCATTATTATTTAACATACGATAGTAAAGAAAATAAGTTAAACAAGAAAATATAGATGTCAGAGTAAAGATAATAACAAAAGTAAAGCTGAAGATAACGAGAAATTTGAAAATAATACTGCCAAAGAAAAAGGTGATAATAAGATTAACGAAGAAAGTAATTTAAGTGAAAATAATAATATAGAAAAGAATAATAAAAAACCTCAAACAATAACAACAAATAACAACAATAATATAAACAATATTATAAAAATAAAAAGGAGACTAAAACAGAAAAAGTCTAAGTTAAACAGTAAAGATGAAAATAATGGTAAGGCTCAGAATAATGAAAAAATGAAATTGCTAATGCCAAAGAAAATACTACTGATGAGGAAAAGAAGAAGAGAATTATCTAAGTAAAGATATTAATATAATTAAAAAAAAGGTAAGAATGGGAGTACTAACTATGAAAATAGAGAGGAGACTAAAGGAGAAAAAAATAGGTGTAGAAGAAAAAATCGGAATAGAGACCGACGAAGTAAAAAAAGTTACAGAGGCTAATATCGTATGGACAACTAATGTAATAATGAGAATTTAATGATAAAAATAAGAAAGAGACTGAAAGAGAAGAGTATAATAGGGATACTTTAAGAAAAGATATAAAACAGACTCAAGACCAAAGTACTGAAGACTGAAAGTACTAACTTCAAAGAAAAAATAAAGATATTGGAAAAAAACCGAGAATTATAACAAAACTGATAAAATTTAATTAAATGATCAAAAAATTCAAGATGTGATTCATTGCCCGAAAATTAACGAATTTAAAAACAAGAAGAATAATCAATATCAAATAAATGATTATGGAAGTCCTATTTTAAGAAAAATATTACACGGCATAATTAAACAAATTAAAATTATAAACTATCCTGAAAATTTGGTTAGTGTGATGGTAAAGTCATGTCAAAATTGGAGATGTCCAACACCTAAGGATACAAATTGGTACGAAGTTATTCAAAAATCAAGCAACCAGAACAGAAAAATAGGGTTATATTTGTAGCACCTGAAATGTCAATTTATGGTTTAGGTTTATGGTTAAATGTTATGCTATTTTTAAGTTCTTAGCTGAAAAAATGTGTTGTTTTTGTTGTCTGAGATTTATTTTTGTAAGGTTATTCTCGTTTACTAAACAAATGTTTTTTTATAAATAAATTATATTTTATTATATATTAATGTTATTTTTTAATTTCATCGCGTAATGTCTTTAGATAAATAAGTAAATAAATCAGATAAATTTGTGTCCATTTACTGGACTTTGCATGTTCGTTCATTTGACATAAATGTCCATACATTGGACCTTTTTTGTACATTTTATAAAAAAATATATATTTGAAATACATATACACCGTGTCCGCGTAAGTTGGCTACATATGGAAAACTTTGTTATTATTGATTTTATGAAAAACAGTTATTCTTCATAAAAAGTTCTGCATGTTCTAAAACCCAAAATTCAACCATCAGATATTAAATTATATCAGTCGTATCATAATAATAATAATTATATCATTTTTGTTCAAGAGTAAAGTACCTTCATTTTTGACCATATCGAAAATTTTTAATAAGAAAAGATGTTATGGATTAAAAATAATTTTTAAATATTCAATATTGTTTATTTAGAATTACAAAATATTATTGAATAATCATTTACAAATCTACTTCTATCAAAACAAACAATCTTCATTTTTACCTCCTAGTGCCTCCTAGATTAATAATGTATTAATCTTCAAACTTAAACTTTCAATGTTATCGCAGAGAAAATTTAAAAATAATATTTTGTAATTGTAGATAAACAATATCGAATATTTAAAAATTATTTTTAATCCATAACATCTTTTCTTATTAAAAATTTTCCATATGGTCAAAATTGATGGTACTTTACTCTTGAACAAAAATGATATAATTATTATTATTATGATACGACTGATATAATTTAATATCTGATGGTTGAATTTTGGGTTTTAGAACATACAGAACTTTTTATGAAGAATAACTGTTTTTCATAAAATCAATAATAACAAAGTTTTCCATACGTAGCCAACTTACGCGGGCACGGTGTATATAAGATTTTTTAATATATCTTATTTGTATATTATTTTAAATTTTATTTCATAAATAACTATAGCTTACAAGCAATAATCTAGCAAAAGTTGCATATAGTCAACTTTTTCGTAAGTGTCCATTCACTGGACGATGTACCCTATGGTGTTTTTAGGATTAAAAGTGGTATTTTGTTTAATGAGCACTTATGTTCGCACTCGCAAGGTGAAACGCAGCATAGTTGAACTACAATTGCTAGTTGAAGTTGAATTATGCAATTAAAAGTACTTTTAATCCTAGAGTAAATCTCTTTACCACTTATTTAAGTGATAAAGGAAACATTTACCAAGTTTTGATAATACATTTTATCGCCAACCATCAATAAAGCCATGCATTGCAATAGCGATTTTTGGAAGTAAACAAACACTTTATTTTACTGTACAAATCAAGCATTTTACCTGCCGCAATAAAAATTGGGTTGGCGATAAAATTTTGTATGCACCACGTCAGTAAAGTGTCTTTATCGAAGGGGCCTGTTATTCGCCTCTCTCGCTTCACTCGCTCGTTTCATAATCTCAGACTCGTTCGATAAAGAATCACTTTACTGACTTGGTACATATAAATAACTATTACCAAATCTCCGAACGGTTTTGTTTCCACTTTAAGGAGCAGGCAAAGTAATAAGAAAATTAATCATCTGGACACGTGTTTCAACAGCTAGGCTGTCACCTTCAGCAGACACTGAAAAGATAGTTTTCAGTGTCTTTTTAAAAAAATTTGTTCAGTGAAGACGACAACCTAGGTGATGGTGAAGTACCATATTAGTAAGTTTACACCACAGTTTAAGGTTTTGTTTTTTAAATAAGAAAATAGTCAAAGAAAATGGCAACGTTATTTAAGTAAACTTACAAAATGTCAATTAAAATCTGAACCTACATACAAAAAACAATGCTGCAAACTAAAATGGCATGATAAAAATAATAAAATTAATGTCAAAATTTTAATTGATGCTTACAATTTATTTATATTGCCAACAAAAATTTAGTAAACTATTTCATTGTTAAAACTTAACATGAAAAATTTCCAAAATTTTATAATCAAGATATTTATACATGTATGTGCTACTCAAGATTAGGAAACTTGCTACACGTTTAAGTGTACATAGATATCCTTTTACGTTTCAAGGTAAATATAACAATATTATGTGAACCAGAAAGATTAGTTAGTCTGCTCAACCCTAATTTCCGTATATGCCACCATTTGCATCTTCATAATCTGCAACCATTGCATTACGATTACAGGAGGATTGGTGAAATGATTGCAGTGAAACTAAAATGCATCGAAACCATACATTTAACTTTTGAAATTTTTCAGAACTTTTTCATTGAAAAATTCTAAGCTTTTGACATTTGACTTTCTGAAAGGATACATTTCGAAACTCTCGACATACCCGAAATCCACCAGTAGCTCTCCTACTAATGTTTATCTTACTAAACATAATGAATTTATCTTATAAAAAATGAACAGATCAAAAAACTATGTAGCAACTAACAGGCGAAGGCTACCGTAGCATATTTAGAATGAACAATGATTACAGGATCGAAAAGTAGGAAAACCATCCGTATATATTTTTTTTGTACGACCATGTTATTTCGGATTGTTTACCATACTTGGTTTTAGAACAGTAGGTTATATTTACTGGTTGCTAAGCAAAAACGCGTCGGTAAGTAATTACTTACCGTTCAGTTCTGTCAAAAACAGAACGGTAAGTAAATTATATGTAATTTATAAAATAAATGCATGATCTTTAGATGTCTCTTTCGCGAGAAATCATTTATTTTCTAAATGATTGGACTATTTAAAAAAATGTATGTTGTTTATTTAAATTTGTTCAGGCCTCTTCAATATCCCAATTATATTCGTTTTCAGATTCACTCATTCTCACGAGTTTGACAAATATCGTGACATTCAAAAATAATAGTAATTACAAACGTATACATGGTAACGACAAAACCTACTTAATGTTTGGTGGATATACAGGGCAAAAATAAATTATCTTAAATCTATTTTTTTCGGGGATATTTCCTTAGTTAATACCTTTGTATTCATAATGGTCGTACAAAAAATAGTATAAGCATCTCAAACAGTAAGGAGTTTACCGATCTCCTCCAATATTGGCGACTGAGCGAAGCGAAACATTGTCGTGGATCGGTAAACTGTCCTTACTGTTCTTGATACTTAATATACTATTACGACTTAGGCACGCATTTTAACAGTGGTTTCCTTTTAAGGGTTCATTTTGTAATCTTGGTTTTTATAAACATTGGCTTGGGCAGTGTTAAAATTAATAGACAGTAATATGCTTGAATTTCATATTTTAGCAATATATGCAACAAATTTTAGCTTTTTTTTCAAACAAATCCCTGCATATTTTGCCAAAAATGTCATATTTCGAATCTTGTTAACAAAAGTATAACAAAAGAAACAAATTAAGGTTTTGTCCGATCAGAGGCAATAAGAAACAGCTCACAAGATTGAACAGTACCCTTTTTTGAACTACACCAAAGGATAAGCAGAATTTACCTTATACTTTAATAATAAGTAAAAGTAATAAAAATGGTTGCATACGAGAACCTGATTACAGTAATCAAATAAGACATATTATCATGAATGAACTTAGTATGACTAAACACAAATTGATAAGCGCAGTTGATATGTATTAATGTTATTATGTTAACTTCCAAAGACCTAACGAAATTTAGATTTAGTATTATGTTTTATGGTTCAGTAGCCGAGACACTTGGGTAGCTAATTGAGCTAATAGTTGAACATTTTAAACCTTAATAATAACTAATAATAATAATAATTGCTAGATCTCACTGCACATGACTCATACCACTGTACAGCTACGATCATGTGCTAAGGAACGACGAAAAAATCATAACCGACGATTTTCGAGTTTTTTGTGCAATGTGCAATGCAGAACATTTCATAGTTTAACAGAATTACAGCGTACATTGTAGAACAAACTGAAAAATCGGCTATCAATATTGTTTCTTAGCGAACGGTCGCAATCGTACTTTATAGTCTTTAAGACTACATAAAAAAAACGACTGCTTACTGACTACCATACCTACAACCACCTTTCATTAATTGAAATTTATGGTTCTTCTTAACTAGAATCGAAACTTTCACTGTTTTTTCGTGAATATTTCAAAAAAGAATACCTGAATGAAAAATAGTAGGTAGTGCCTACATACCCTATCACTTCTTAATTTTAAAATTTTTTATTAATTCGTCAATTAATACTAATTAGTTTTTAATTAATTAATACGAATTAATATCCAAAAAACGTATACGCAAATTTTAATTTTTTATGTGCAATTTTATTTATTTAGTTTTTATTTTATGTGTAAATTAAAACAGATTAAAACATGTGCTTTTATGAGTTTTTCTGTGCACACAAACTGCACCAAAAACTCATTAGCCCCTTAATACCCTGTCTGAATTGCACCACATAATATGCACCACCTATGCTTTAATCCAATACTTGAATTGCACCACGTATAATAATAATAATAATAACTACTACAACCCATAACCTATACCAAGGCCCCAGAAGCTATAAGCTTGTGCGGGAGGGAGGGGGCGATTATTATTATTATGTAGGCCCAATGTGCGGCTGCAGCCGACTTACAGATGGAACAGCGCAAATCCCACATTTGTGTCACAGCTAAGGAAAACTGCAGAAAACCTTAACCAGATCTGCCGGCGCCGGGAGTCGATCGCGGGCCGCTTGGGTGAAAGTCCGGCACGCCTTATCCCTTAATTGCCGCTCCTAGAATTTTCCAATATAAATTAAAATTTCTAATAGGATTGGTGATTTTTGGAAATTGTGGTAGGGTGGTTTTTGAACATAAATTTGAGGACATTTCACATTAGTTAACAGTTAACAGTTAGGTATATTAAAAACAAAATCAATGCATACCGAAACATTAAAATTACTAGTGTAAAAAATACTAATATTTTATAAGCTTATAAATGTATGTCCACACCTTGTAAGTTTCTCGCAACTTATTGTATTTTTTATAATAAAGTTGGGGCATTTTAAACAGGGTTGGACTAATGCATAAGCAGACTAAGCACGTGTTTAGGGTCCCATCCACATAGGGACCCCCAGCTATTGAACAGTTTTTTCTTTGTCTAACTTATTTTTATCAATTATCAATTATACCATTATATACATTTTTATTCATAGTTTAATGTGTTTTAATATTTTATTTTCCTACACTCAAAAAGAAAATCCGTTGAAATAAAAACACCATGGGACTTAGTTCATAAATTGACAAGTCCGCAGTCGGTTGATTGACGTGATTTTCAATTGGTCCAAGGAATAATCGGTTTTGCTTATTGTTGCCAGCCTTACTTTGTGGAACTCCATAATCATGAAATAAATAAAGATTAGTAAAAGTTTCACAGTTTTATTAAAATACAACCTGACAATATTGTTTCGACAGCATATGCTTAATCTGTTATATAATCGGTTTACTTAACTGATTTTTAAAATGTATTTTGTGTAACACGTGCACGAAAAGTGACGCTTTGGATGCCTGCCGAGCATGCCTAAGGTACTACTTTTAGCCGTAGGGTAAAGAACGTCGGGCCTAGGTCAAAATCGTCAGCCGTGAGCCAAAAATGTCAGCCCTAGTGCAAAAAATAATACTTTCTAATTTCATCAAGATGTATAACAGACATTGTTTGTCATTAAAATTAAACCTATCTTTTACCTTCTTCCATTTTATGGCTCGGCCTTTCCATTCCTGTCTATCCTTAAGACTTTTCCGCTCATTGACAGTAATTCTTACCTTTCTTTATAACTGTCAAATACTGACTGAAGCTGCTTAATGTTTAAATACTTATACTGTATTGTATTGTATAAATGTTAATTGTCATTAACATTGCCAAACCATTGAAGTAAATACATACTTGTGCGTGATATAGGGCGGTGTTATGTTTAACGACAACCACGGAAAGACGTATATATGGTTGTCGAGACCGACTGCTCAACGTGCCCATCTGACAGTCCGGCGAAATGGGCTGACGCTTTACATCGACGAGTGAAATCTTCTTGCCGGTTCCGGGGATCGACCACCTGAGTAAGATTTGGACTTATTACCGTGCGACCACCTCGTTCACTACTACATATAAACATACAGTTCCACAAAACTTGAGTTGTCACCATTACCCAATGCATGTAATGTTTCATGTAAAATAAAGAACGGTGTCCTATTTGCTAACGCTTCAATTTTACATTTCCGTTGACCGGATTGCAGTCAATTGAAGATTTGCCGACACGTTTCTCGGATATTAATTAATATTCATTATTTAATTAATTAATTAATTAAATTTTTAAAATATAAGTAATGATGGGATTTAATTGGTATGTTCACCTTTTGTATGTGCAATTATACCAATTGCTGGTAGCGACCTCTAAGCATTAATCGATTTTAATTCTTTTTAGCTTCCTCTTATTTTTATTCAATAAGAAATGCTATGATGGTGTGCACCCATAGAAATTTAAAAGTGATCTTTTCCGAATCACCCTAATACGTGTAGGTATATACGGAGTCGGTAAATTGATCATTTCCTATTTTATTTGAATGCGTAAATGCAAGATACAAGTTAACAGAAATAGTTATGTTGTATTAAGTGTTATGAAACTAGTTAATATGTAACTTAATCTGTTTCATTATTGAAGTTGTGATTTACGTTTTGCTTACTCATTAAAACACGTTGTCTATAGGAAATACTTTTTAATTCTGTATGTACTATACAGGTTCTTCTGATTCTTTTTATACATAAGAATGTGTTAGAAAAGTAAAGAGATATGTTGAACAAATGTATTGTGAATTGCCATTATACACCCGTGAGAATTACCGCATTTGTGATTACACGTTAGTGCATCAAACATCTTGTATTAACGTAAATACATTGTAGTTTTGTATTATATCCGTTGGATAGCCAACGGATCTATTTTGTAACTTACTTCGGTAGCTCGATATACTGTCTTAAAAAAAATAAAACAAGTATAGTCCTAAGGTAATAATTAATGAGATATCAACGTTTAAAGTATGTTAACAGAAACAGTAATACTAAAGTGAAACCATGAATGAAAACAAACGTAATAAACAAATGTTCGATATCTTTCAACGTACATTTGCGTTGATTTAGAAATACAGTTTTTGTGGCACAAATGTACATCTAACATAAATTAATATGAAACCATATATTTGAACAGGACTATCAATCACAAATGTTCAATATGGCACACATGTAACATATCATTGATAATGTTGTACACTTGTTTTTTACGTTTGGTTTCATTCCTTTTGCATGGCCGCGTATGTTTATTTTCACTTTAGTTAATACTACCGCAGCATAAAAATAAACAGCAGATTCACTCTGTTGTCAGCACTTTGAGATTTTTCAGCCAGTCTCGCATTTCGTACACATACACGCGAACAGTTTACCGACGTGTGCCGATGTGTTTCGTCATCATACTAAAGAGCAGATACGTACTCCGTACAATTATTATATTATTGTGGCATCGTACACAACTGTCAACTACTCCGTAGTCTGCCAAGCAGTCTGGGAATAAGTCACACTCGGCGGCTGAAATTACTAGCGCGAGTGCATTTGCAGTTATTAGTCAATTATTTTATTTAATTCTTTTAAAGTATTTTTCACATGAAACCATAAAACTTTTCTTTAAATATTTTTCTTCTATCTCTCGTAATAAAGAAGCAATTCAGCCAGACGTTAGTTTAGAATCAACCTGCATGTTTTTAATGATGTTTATTTAATTCCTCAAAATAACAAAATAACTTGAATTTCTGGTTGCAATTACGATTACAATTATGTACGTACTGTCATGATCTAACTTTGTAATATAATTTATATTTCGTTAAGATAAACATCTGTAACTAACTTGTTTAAAACTAGTTATGTGTAAGAATAAATTTACATCTTAATTAATTATTACTTTGGAACTTAAAGGTATGTTTTAATAGCAACATACATTTATCGTCATCTTCGCAAATAGTTATTTAAATAATTTATTATTTGGTTTAATAATAAACAGGTTAATTAAAACATATATTATTCAATTGCCGATTTATTATTTAAGGAAAGTGGACATTTGAAAAAGACGACGCGACGTTCGAATTTTGTACATATTATTTTCAAATTCCAACGTGTTTATTACATTTAACTGATTTAACAGAAACTAATGAATTATATATTTCAAAACGACGAATTATATAACAAAAACAAAATCTAGTTTCACAAGAATCTCAACTTTAAGCAATGTAAATGAGATAAGAAAATTAAATTAAGCAACTGTTTGAATGTTACCAAGTCATCCCGTAGGTTCCTGATGTTCTCCTTATCTATACTCCGTATTATTGAAATGGATCCCTGCAAATAGTTTCATCTCAAGACTTGTAGACTTCATTACCTTATTCTCTATTACACAGCTTTAAATGCAACAGTCAGTCCAATTTTTAAAACTGAAAAAAGAAAAGTAAACAATTACCAACAGTGAATACGATTTTAGCCATTATTTTTACTACACGTTAAATGGTAAAATGGACGACAACACTTCCACGAAGCAGGTAAATGAGTTGGCCCAGTTGCCAGCGGTTCACATTTATTAACAATAACCACGTTGGATTTTAATTTCTATTTTGCAAATGTATATTTATAGGATTTTATTCATAAATATTATTAACAAATCCTTTGGGCTATTGTTTAAACAAACATGCTTACTGATCATTTCTAGTATAAAATAACATCATTAAATAATAATAACAACAATAATAATAATAATAATAATAATAATAATGCTGTACCGCTGCTGACTTATTCCTTTGGAATAATCAAGTGGAGCCCAACTGATCTTGAAAATCTTGATATAACACTAAGAACTACGCTTACAAAGCATAAATATCATCACCCTCACGCAGCAAAGGAAAGAATAAATCTACCAAGAAGTAATGGAGGAAGAGGTATAGTCAACATACACAACGCACACAGCAAACAAATAAACAACCTTAACGAATACTTCAACAGAAAGTCAATTGAATCTGAGATACATAGAGCTATCAAATATGCAGATGATCGACTAACGCCTCTTAATATGAAAAATCACCACCAAATAGACAGTACGACAATGGAAGATTTTACAACACAGTGGAAACAGAAGGCAATACACGGAAAATACCCCAATACAATAAGCCAGGAAGAAGTAGACGTTACTACAACACTTGAATGGCTGAAAAGAGGGAGATTATACCCCGAGACTGAGGGATTCATTATTGCTATCCAAGATGGGGTGATAGCAACCAAAAATTACAGGAAACACATTATCCATGATCCAACAGTAAACAATGATAGATGTAGAGCATGTAGGCAAAACACAGAATCAATCGAACACATACTAAATGGATGTACTACACTAGCGCAAACCAAATATAAAAGCAGGCACGATATTCTGGGTAAGATTGTTCACTGCAACATCGCACACAAACTAAAATTAATTGACAATATTGTTCCACATTACAAGTACACACCTGAAAAGATCATAGAAAGTGAAAGATACAAAGTGTATTTGGACAGAACCATATTGACTGACATACAAACCGAAAATACAATTCATAACAGACCTGATATGCTAATACAAACAAAACAAAACAGCTACTATCATAGACTTTGCAGTGCCTCTAGATAAAAACGCAAAAGAAACGTACAAAACAAAAATCGATAAATACAAAACCCTTGGACAATGCATAAAGAACATCTACAACTTGGAAAAAATTGAAATAGTACCAATAATTGTAACGTCAACTGGAACAATTCCTAAAACTACAGTAGCAGCAATGAAAACACTATCTTTAAATACCAACGTAATAAAAATTGCACAAGAAAATATCTTAATTAAAACAGCATCTATCGTCAGAGAGTTCTTAAATGAGGGAGTAGATTAAAGGAAAGAAAATATAACAACTTGTATGCTTGGAATGATTCCCGCATATAAGTTAACATACCCAATAAGGTGAATAAAAACATAATAATAATAATAACTACTACAACCCATAGCCTAAACCAAGGCCCCAGAAGCTATAAGCTAGTGCGGGAGGGAGGGGCGATTATTATTATTATGTAGGCCTAATGTGCGGCTGCAGCCGACTTACAGATGGAACAGCGCAAATCCCACATTTGTGTCACAGCTAAAGAAAACTGCAGAAAACCTTAACCAGATCTGCCGGCGCCGGGAGTCGATCGCGGGCCGCTTGGGTGAAAGTTCGGCACGCCAGACATTACACTACCAAGGCTGTAGCTGTTGAAATAGCTGTTGAAATTCCATCAGTGAAAACAAGCACATTAAAATATTACTGAATTACTTAACGAGCTTCTTTATGAAGTAATTGGTTTATGAATATAAATTTACCTTTAGTTCTTGAACGACAGCCGGTTTTTGGATGTTATCATGGCAAGTGGTAAACATCTGCAGCAAGAACGCCATGAGTGTGTTTTAAAAGATATAGAGTATTTCACTTGCGAGAGAGAAAATGGCGGACCGTTACTTCCCGTATCGGAAACGCAACTCGGACCCTTTTAACTATCGCCGAACACCGTGAATAGAGCGATGAATATGAAAAGAATAGTAAAGATGTGAGACCCTGTTAAAAACGCTGCGGCCGTGTTAAATTCGTTGATATGCTTATAGAATTAAAAAAGCAATTAAAGATCTTGTGTATTACATCTATTTCAGGAAGGAACACATCATGTTGGACTCTTTGGTACAAAACATTCGGGATAGGTGATTTAGTGACTTAAGTAGAGCAAGCCTTTCAAGGTTACTGAAGCATTTAGGAGTTAAATATAAAAGGAATAATAGACGAGATAGTGCGAACCGACTCTTTTGTCAGCAATGAGAAACTCTTTGTTAAGACGATATTTAAAAAAATGAATGACGAGCATCCACGTCAAGTCGTATTTCTCGATGAAATTTGGATTTTTAGTAAGTCGACGACGAAATGTTTGTGGCAGGACGATAGTATGAAATGCGTATCCAGTACTTGCTCCTTCAACGGTAGAAGCTACATTATCAACCATGCAGGAACGAACAGAGGTTTTGTTAAGGATGCTGGTTTAGTTTTTTTCGGTACCAATGGTCTACCATGATAACGTCCAAGCTATTTGAAAAGTGGTTCGAGGACTCTATTTTGAGAAGATTTAGAAGAACCTGCCTTGATTGTACTTGACAACGTTTCATACAATTAGAGACAGTAGATGCTTCTAATTGGATAAACTTTAATACAGTACAGTGGTTAAGAGAAAAAGGTATCGAATTAGTCGAGAATAAGAAGAAGGTAGAGTTAAGTATGCTAGCAAAAGACCGAAAAAGGTCAATACAAAAAATGTTATAGCATTTTATGCATTACACAGGCACAAAAAAATTGTAGTTGAAAGGTGAGGTACCATACCGTATGTTTCTTGGTGTGCTGAATTGACCCATCACCTAAGGATTTTTGCAGATGTATTTTTATAAATTTCTTGAGGTGTTCTTTGAGGTTATGTCGAAATCCTTAGGTGATTGGTTAATTCTCAACCCCGATTCGTTTTCAGCACACCACACGCACAAACACATTACGGTACCTCACCTTTCAAAATTACAAAACTTTCTTTGTGAGCCTATTATAAGAATTTGGAAAGAGGTGTTAAAAAATAACCCCGGAAGTTTAGAAGAATTATATTCATTATACGGAAGATCTATGGAAGATGCTTTCAAGAAGGAATCTCTTATTGAAGAAATAATGCATCTAATAATAACCTCATAATTATAATTAGTGAATCCGAAGCTGATGCTCATGATGATAGTGAAAGCACAAATTTTTTGTAACTTGCAAAATTACCAAAAATTAGAAAACAAAAAATAAGAAAAACCATTTAAAAAACTTTTAAACACATCAGCAACTTCGCAGCCAGTCCTAAACCTGGAATAAGTGTGAAGAGAAATTGATGAACTTTTATATGTAAATACATAATTTAAATAAATTATTTATACAAGGTGTCTCTGGGACTCGAAAAGAAAAATTCAAGCTCGACTCGAAATAATCTGTTTCAACTCGACTCGAAACTCGGCTCGAGTTTCGAGTCTCTAAGTCTATACGTTAAAACAAATCGTTGTTAACAACTTGGAAGAAATCTATAGCCTGGCTACAGATATTTACTACATATCTTTTTAAACTTTTGTCGGTTCTTACACTTTAAACCAAAAATGTGAATTCTTAGCAAATCTTAGGTAGTTTTCTTGTGAGTATGTATTTAAGGTGCCTAAATAAACAATAAATGTGTCAGTAGGTAGCCGGTGATAGTAAACAGGTTTCAAAGAAGGGATTAAGGGATGATTCATTGCGGCTCCTTTTCATTACCCATCCGGTTTAAAACCAAATGTTAAACACATTTTTAAAAAATCCGGAAATAAGTAGGTAAACCTTTTTAGATCAAGTGTTTAATTGATTTGTTGTTGAAAAAGATTCTGGAATCCGGTTTGTTTCTTTGATCTTGTCCGTGTACTTACACCAAGGTGTCATTCACAATTTTAAACAATTTTACCGTAAACAAATTGTACTGCAAATGGACATAATAATAAATGTTCTCGATGCTGTGCGTTTGATACGTTTGTCATGGAATCAGATTAAACCAGAAACAATTAAGAATTGTTTTAAGAAATCGGATTTTTACATAAAATTTAATGAAAATCATTTGGAAGAATGTTTTTCTGATGAGGAGCTTAATAAATCCACGACATTATCAACACGTTTTGAACATAAAAGATAAGATCAGATTGCAAGCAGCAACTCTTGTTACTTCAGCTGTTAAAAACTTATAAAGTGGCGTGCAGGAGTTTTACTTTTTAACATTTTGTTTGTCATTGATGAATACATTACACCCTAATAACGGGATAAAATAATTATATAATAATTAAAAATTCCATTATGTTTTAAGTGTTATAGTGTAATGAAGCCATTTAAAGAAAAGTAATTGCGCAAATTCTTAGTTATAATCCGTTAAACTACAAAATAGGAGAAATACTGTAAACTGTACAATTTTTTCGAGCCGGCTCGAAAAGTTCAAAAAACTCGAAAAACTCGACTTCAAAAACTCGACTCGACTCTGGCTCGACTCGACTCGAATAAAGAATTGTCGAACTCGACTCGAAACTCGGCTCGAAATCGAGTCGAGTTTAGAGTCGAGTCGAGCTTGGCTCGGGCTCGAGTCCATCACTACTCTGAGTTAATTATTAAATAATTTAGAAATTTTTGCAATTAAAAATTAAAATTTGCAATCGAAATAATTTTTGCATGAAACTGTACACTTTTCTCTATAAATTTCATTAACGATTACCAATTTATCATGCACTAGAATTAAGATATAATTTTTAAAATAAAACACTGCAATAACATTTATTTGTTTATAACTTTTGGTATAATGAAAATAAAAACAAACAAATTTGCCACGAAGTATACTTTATATAGTACTATTTAAATAGGATATAAGTTTTTTTATTTTATTCATGTCAAAAAATGATGGGCCCACTTCAGAAACTCTCACTCAATTCGATTGCTTCACATCTTTTGATAAATCACGATTACTTACGCGACTACGTAACAATGCATACCGCAGCATATTAGGAGCATGCATCACATTCTTAAAATTTGTATTCCCATAGTTCTAAACTACATAATTAAAAAAAAATACATTGCCTTGATCTGTAATACCTTCCCATCATTAAAGTAATCATCTATTTCGAGCAATATCGTATTGGTTTCTTAAATAAATATTTCTTCTTTCTTAATCATAATTTCATTGAAATGTAACAAAATTATTGAATGAAATTTATTCGTGAATTAAACTAACAAAGGTTGAAGATTACTATACCATGTACAGTCATTAGCAAATATCTTGTTCCGAGCAGGCAACACATTTAACAATTCTGGTAAAAGAAACGACGTACGTTTCGGTGCATAGTTTCTTTTGTTTACAAACAACACAGCAAATCTAACCAGTTTTAAAGGTTGCTACCCTACCTAGAGTGGCTTTGTATAGCAACAATAGAATAATAAAAACTGCTATTTTCAAGTGAGTTTCTTATTTTACTGGAATACTTCTACTATCGTTTCTTCTATTTTAAGAAATAAATATCGTATACTTTTCTCTACTCTATTATAAACTCTATTAATTTATTTACGAGTTTGATTTGCTTATTTACAAAGTTTAATTATTTTGAAAACACTAAAAACAACTGAATTTTTAGTACTAAGTGTAATCAGTCTTTATTGCAAAAATTAGTAAAAATAATAAATAATCAAAACTAATAATCATTCCCCGAGTTTCCAAAGTAGAATCAGTTTGGGCATACAAACGAGGCATATTTAAACATTAAGGGCCGGTTTATTCACCTTCAGGTAGATTTCCCAGTAGTTGCCAGTCAAATAAATTAAGTTTAATAATAAATACAGTTTGGGTATATTCACAGGATAATATCTTGAAAGTAGTTAGTGGAATGTTTATGAGAAAGGATCAAACTTTTGCACTCAGGTAATACATGCAAGAGAGAGATGGGTAATTGACAGAATAATGTGTTAGAAAGAAAAATTAAACCCATTGACTAATCTATGTAAAAGGAGGCGGGATTTAAAAAAAATCTGTAATCTTTCACAAATATTTTCTAAAAATTTTAGGTAAACAGATATTAATGATATATATCATCTAAGGTTCTATGCTTTGTCAAGGGTGTTTTGTTTTTAGTACTGACTATATCTATGTTTCTAGTTTTTTCTTAGTTTGTAGTATTTTTATTAAAACAACTGAATATTTAATAACTTTTTAAAATTTTAACGTATTTACATAAATAAATGCCTATATTGTTACTTTATTTTTATTTATCGCTTACATTAATTTCTGCGATTATTTAATTATCTAAAATACCCCTAAGCCTCTATTTTTTGATGATTGTTTTCATTATTATTTTCGTTTAGTTATTTTTTATTAAAGGTAAAGAATGAAACATAAACACGCTATATAACTTTGTTTAACTACTAGATGCTTCTATTTAAATGGGCTATTTTATAAAGTGTGTCAAAGAAATTTTGAATAGAATGAGTAACAAGAGTTTTTGCAAGCGTGTTTTCAAAACAAGCTTTAAAGAATTCAAATATCTTGCCCACGTAGTTGTCCATCTCTGTTTAATTCGGTCTCTTTCGTACACAGTATAAGGGGTATTTCGATTCTTAAAGCAGCAACGTCCATACTCGGGACAAGACATTTGCTAATGACTGTACAGGCTGTACTAAATTCGATTGGAAATAGGGGTTTCTTCAATTTGGTTATCAGTGAAGATAAAAAGAAAATTTCGGAAGTTACCGGCTACTTTTTGCTACGGGTTAACTTTAGTCGTCCATAGTAAACCAGAAATGACAATACCCTTTCAAATGGTAATCATAGCTAATCCTGGCCCAATAAACTTTTTAAGCTTTTCAAAAATATGTAGTTTGTCAGGGTTGCTACCTGGCTTGTTTTTCATTGCTATTTGTAAGGTAGTTGTAGTTATGTCATAAATCTTTGCTTATCTCCTGGTTACTCTTAAGTAGTAAATTGTTTTGCACGCTGTGATTGTTTTTGATAAAATGTGTTTTTCGCTAAAGCATTGTATTATTTAAGCTCTAGCTATAAATTGTGACAGTACCGCCGACGCCGCTGGCGCGACAGTGTTATCATCTACGCCACTGGCGAAAAAAATGGATTGTAAACATGAAAAAAATGTGTGTTGGTAAAACTGCAAAATGATTAAATGCCAGTTGCAGCGACTGAGTGTTGCTTATGCTGGTGTTTGTTAAAAAAAATACTAGTGTGTTAAAAAATTATCATGAATTCGTTGGTGTGTTATTTATTTTCGTTGTGCTCGATATTCCTTGGATATCATGTTAACGGTCAAGAAAGAAGACAGGGTCTCTCGATGGCTGAAAGGGTCCAACAGTTTAAAGTCATAGCCAAGAAAAAAGCGGTGTTTAAACTTAATGGCATTACATTTCGTGTTTATATAAAACCTACTCCTAGAAATTATGTGGTAATAATAGTGTTTACAGCAATGGTCAAGCAAAGGCAGCGTATGGGGTGCAATCATGCCCTTGAAGAATTCCCGAGATGGACTAATTTATCTAGGTATGATCAAGCTTGTTCGAAGGCAATCTTTGTTGCTGTGGTTAGTGGTGAGGAAGGAGAGGACGCTTTAGCAAAGCTTACACCGGTATTTATACATTTACCGCCTAAAAGAAAACCTAAGGATAAAGATGCAAGAGTAAGAAGAAAGACAGGTTGGCAGGATTTTGGGTATTTCAAAAGTTTTATTTATAAGAAAATGTCTAAAAAGAAAATGGAGTAACCTATGTACTCTCGTTTGTTTTGTTTTTTTTGTTGCTATGAATAATAATTCAAAAAGTTTTTTATTCAATTTTAATTAAAAAAAGTTATAATAGCTATTTATGTAACAAGTACATAATGTAGGACTTTATAGACGAGCCCAGTTTAAGGCCGAGCGAGCGAAGCAAGCAAGGCCTATAAAAAGGGCGAGTCTATAAGGTCCGATTATGTAAGAGTTGCATACAAAGCTTTATGTTCGATTCCTAAACTTGGCTAATTATAAAAAAAATCAGTTTATAAATTTGACATCTATTCTTGACAGAAGAAAATGTGACAGGTAATAGACAGTTGTCATACTTTATTTTACTACTATATACTTTATTTTACTACTACCACTTTATTTTACGAGTACAATAATAAGCCAGTTCACTGCCTCAAAACAATACAATAAACAGTACTTTATAATGCAATCGGACATAAAATAATTAACCAAATTAATTTTTGATTTTCTTGATAATATGAAAAATATTATGAATTACTGATAGTACTAAAAGAGCTATCGTTCTACTTGTTTCAAAAAAGTTATTAATTGGTTGATAACTCCTGATAATCAATATATAAATGTTTTAATGTTTAATCCAAGCAAATATACTTGGGAGTTTGCATAGAATTAATAAAGTTATGAAAACAACTTTCCAAGAGGGAAAATCGGCAGATCTTTCATTAAGGAAGGTTACAATTCGTTCTTGTTATAAAGTTTTGAAGATTCAAGGAAAGTTTATTATTGGTTGTAATAATTTCAAGAAAGAGTTATTCATTATAATAGCTGCTGGGAACTAATCGAATCGCCATCAGTAAGAAATAATCTTGTTATTATAACATATCATATTGGTGGTTACGTTTCAAGTAAGTGACAATTACAGTGACTTGTTTTGTTTAAATAAAGTATCTGTTAGGACATAAGGTCCTATATTTTGTAGTGATTTTGGATAAAATACCTAGAAAATTATAACCATAAAAAATTCAATTATCATTTGAAACGATATAATTTATATAAATTTTAAAGAGAAAGAAAAAAAAGAATTATTATTAAACTTTATAACACAGCTATTGATTTATAACACTATTGATTTAAGATATTACTAAAATAGAAACAATTTTAAAAAACCAATAGTAAAGGGGTGTTATTATTAATTTAGCTTGTTACAGCCGGCTGAGGTACCTTTTAGATTTTTATGTCACTATGAACAAACTGTGTAGTAATTTGTGATTAGTTCTTGAACCTGAATATAAATGTTTAACTTCTCTGAGACTTAATTCTATTTATTTGTAACAATGATTTAAATAAGCTTTTGTACTTGCGAAACCAAAGGTAAGTTTTGTGTAAACTGATGACTATTAGATATGATACTTCCTGCTTAAAGAACCTATGAACCACGCCCTGCAAGAGTTTCATGTCTCTACCTCACTAGTTGTGGATTTCCGTTTATATTCATCATAATAACCAATATAACTAAAGTCATAACCTAAATAAAAAAGAGTAAACAGATATCAAAACAATTTATTAATAATTTCTTTGTACATTTCAAAAGTCAATTAATTATTTATATAGTATTGGCAACTCTTCAGAGAGTATTGTTGGCTACTTCTGACTAAACGCCCTAATTCGGGACATTTGTGTGATAGAATGTATTAATCCTGTAACGGTTGAGGGTATCGTGTGTGTCTTAAAGGGGAGCGCGCAAATAAGAGATTTGTTACAAACTCTTTTAAAAAAGTTTAATTCTTGCCATATCTGATTTAAATTAAATCAACCATTGCCTGAATCAACCTAAAAATTGCAGTTGTACATAAATTGTTGATAAAAATTATGTGTAAAGTCTCTGCAAATAATTGATTTTAAACTTTAGAAATCTAAGATTCTTCAATTTTTTCAACGAGATAAAGAACTATAACAAACTTTTTCTGCCACCATTGGATTAATTTCAAAAGATTAGTGAATGAGAAAGTAGTTTTTTGTCTATGTGTCCTATAAGCAAGAAATCTCCATTTTCAATGCAATTCAAACGCACCGTATATTTAACAAGGTAACTACCGAAGCCATTCATTAGTAAAGTTAAAAAATTTAATGCTAATATTTATTTATTAATTGTTCTTTTATATTTTTTTAACTTTTGGTATACAATTAAGATCGGTATTCAGTTTATTCAAAACCTATATTTCGACCCATTTTAGATCTTCGTCAGGGTTACATTAATATGGTGGAACTTAATATTAATATTTTGAAATGTCAATAGCAAAATAGTTTTTGAGGTGTATCTGTCACTTTTTCTATTGTTTGCGTGAGAAAAGTGTGTGTGTGTGTGTGTGTGTGTGTGTGTGTGTGTGTGTGTGCGCGCGTGTGAAGGGAAGAAAAGAGAAGGAGAAAATAGATAAGGAAAAAATTTTATATAGCCATAGACTTAATTAACAAATATACATCTCTTACAAACAGTTTAAAATTATAAGAATTATAACTAATTAATATCTAACGCTAATGTTTACCTAATTTTAAAAGAGAGTTATATGCCAAACTAAGATTCTGCAAATCTGATTTATGGTTCATAGTATAGGAATTTTGATTAATGTAACACATCTAAAAAAGAGTATTTTTTGATTATTATCCTCCCGTGTTAAAATCTTGCTACCGTTAAAGTTTATTTTGTGAAATTCATTGTTTGCATGTATAGCCAAAGCTGCCGAATCTTTGTTGTTTCTAATGTCATTTCTATGTTGATTTAATCTTACTGATAATTTTTGCGAAGTCTGGCCAATATATATTTGGTTACAGTTATTACATGGAATTTGGTATACTAACCTTGATTGTTGATTAAATGGAATTTTGTCTTTCAATTTGGAATGAAGGTTGTTAACTGTGATGATATTCTTTTTTATTAGTTTTATGTTTGTGTTTTTTAAGATGCGAATAATTTGGTTTGTTAAATTTGGAATGTGAGGAATTGGTTTATAAACAATGATGTCGTTATTATTTTCTTTAGGTTGCTGGACGGTGTAGAGTAGTTGTTCTGTCAATTGTTGAGAGTAATTATTGTTAATGAAAATTTTGTTAAGTTCCCGCCGATTGTTTAATTTATAATCGTCATGACTAATTTTTATAATTCTATTTTTTAAAGCCAAAATCACGTTCTTTTTATTGTTATTTGTATGGAAAGAATTAGAGTCTATATATCGTCCAGAGTTATACGGTTTTATATACCATTCTAATTTTATTGTATTGTTAAATCTAATAACTAACATGTCGAGGAAAGGTATTGTCTTATTGGTTTCTTCTTCAACTGTGAACTGGATTTTTGAATGAAAGTTATTAACAGTGCATTAAAGTGAATTAGAGTGCTTTTGCGTGCAACATAACCGGCTCTAGATTTTACAAACTCCATTTGGTTATTAATATATTTCTCAACTATCTTTTTTGTTCTAACCTTCATTTTTATTTTCTGCATTTTAATATAATTACAGTTGATTTTAAAATATTTAGCTTACTGCTTAATTTTCTTACCAAAATGGAAGGTTTCTGTTTAAATGTCTTGAAGGTCACATGACTTAACTTGGTTTCATTGACTTTTGTTTTCCACTTTTTCAGCCAGTTTTTGAGTTACGTCTTCATGACTTACAGTAATGACTGTGTCATCAGGACAAATGCTATATTTGTGTTTGGTGTTAGTAAATATGAGGTGAACAATATAAAGGGGGAGGAGGAGTAAAGAAGAGCTCCCAAGACACTCCTGATTGAATTGGACAAACAGCTAAAAATCCATCGCTGACTCTTGTTCCAAATTGTATTGTTTCTTAAGTTCTTAAGATTCTAATAATTTGCAATATTGTGATGGTAGAAGTTGTTTGTTTTTACAAAGGATCCCATTACGCCAGACTTTAGCAAAAGCCTGGCTAACGTCTAAGAAGATAGCTGTGAAACAAGTTTTATCTTCTAGACCACTAAGGTATTTATTTTATGTGCAATGCGGTGGTACTGTGTGACCTGGTATCCTGGTAATCTGGTGGTACCACTAGCTCTTCTAGTACTTTTAAAATCACTGATTAAATATAAGCTGGTAGAGCGGTAAGATGTTACTTTGCTGTGATCTTTGCTTGGCTTAGAAATTGACAAGTATGTCAACTTTTTTAAATTCATTCATAAATTCATGTTTTTTTTTGGTAGCTACCTTAACATTTTGGGTGTAATTTGGCCTAATCCTTGTGATTTATTGATATTTAAGTGCTGTATCTCTTCTTTAATTTCCTTTGGAGTAACTGATGAAATGGGTGCGGAAGTTGAATGATATGTGGTTGGAATACGCCTGCAAGATATTTTACGAACAGATCTGTTTTATCTTTGTCGCTCTTATCCCATCCTAATGCTGGATATAGTTTTTTCGTATATGTAGGAGGTGATGTAGCTTTGGGTTTTATTGGTCTACAAATTGAGGTAACGAAGCTGTTTAATTTTGATATGTAGTTTTTAAATGTCGTCCCTTAGTGCCTCAAGTTTAGCTTTAAATTGGTTGCTCAAGTTGTTCAGTCTTGTTTTGACTAATGGGTGGTGACTTTTTACCATTGTGTTCTGGCTTTTTTTTGAGCAACTAACTTTTTAATGTCCAGAGTGAGTTAGCAATGTATGAAGTTTGTTGGCAGCTTCTTCTATTTCTTACGGACTTATGTTCAGCTCTGTGCACTTATTTATTTAATGGCGGTATAGTTCCCAGTTTGTTTTTGGATTATGTGATTTGTTAGAGGATTTTTCATACTGCACTAATTGTTGCTATAGGTAATTAGTAAATGGCCTGATGTTAAATCTAAGTTTGCTGAAACATCTTGTAGTTTACGATGTCTTATTGCCTTGTCCAATATGTTTTCTTGAATAACTTTGTACCACCCTCTACCTTTAGTAGTGACTAGTCGAGATCTCAAAATGTGTAAAAGAATTGTTAAAATCTGCTTTTTTAATATTGTGTCTAGGAAGACAGTACACAGCCGCATCGGCGAGTTCGTATGATAATATGAACACGTAAATGGATGTTATCTAAGCTTTTCTTCCTAATATTTAGATAGATCGTAGTGTATTATGATTTGTTTTATTGTTTGGATGATTGGTGTAATAAATGTGACAATATGGAATTTTGAATTAAAAAACGCGTGTACTTTAAATGGGAAGCTTTTCCTCGTTACAGCCAATGATTAGAATAGAGATAGGAAGTTCGTATAGGTCTTCCTATACAATTTATTATTTTAGTTGTAAGTTTCTTTGTAGTCTAAAAAATTAAACTTTAATTAGTATTTGTATAGAAATATTTATATAAATATAAGAATTTGTAAGTATTCATATTTGAATATGTTTTTAAAATATTTAAAAATTATCCTCTATACTATATCTCATTTCTACTATTCCAATCCATTTTAAATTTCTAGGGATTTGTGTGGATGTTCTACCCCAAACTGATATATGTTATCATTATGTATCATTTAATAATATCAACATACATAAGTTTGGGATTAGACCAGTGCATCCACATAAATCCCTAGAGATTTAAAATGAATTGGAATTATAGAAATGAAATATAGTACAATTATTATATTTAAACCTCCCGCCATCTGAGTTTAGTTTTCCCCGCAACCACTTTGGCGCTGCAATTTGTCCAGTGTTGGTAATACAGTACTTTCTTATGTAAAGTGTTTTATTTATGATGCTCACTAAAGAAGAACGTTTCTATGCTATGGTATTTAAATGGTATGGTAAGAATTGAAAAGTGTGTACAAGTTGAAGGAAGCTATAGTGAATAGTGATTGTTAGTTCTGTTTTAAATTAAGAATTAATCCTTATTAAGTTGTTTATTTCAAAAACTGATTGTTATTTAGTTGAAAAATAAAAGTATCAGCTGCAATAATATTGATTTCTTTCCTCTTTGTAACCTCAACCATGGACATCCTGTATATTCCTGCTTGGACATCTAAATTTCATTATCAAAGGTAAAATAAATATAAATAAACACGCCATACAGTATTAATCATAGCGGCGTGTTTATTTATATTAAGTTTGCCTTTGATAATGACATTTAGATGTCGAAACAGTTGCCAGAAATATAAAATAGTATATTATTATACGAGTTGTATAAGACCGTCTATTGTAGCACGAGTTGTTTGGGACACGACGAGAGAAGCGAGGAGTGTTCCAAAGGAACGAGTGCTACAATACGTCTTATAAAACAAGTATAATATACTATTTTTTGTACTTTGCGCCATTAATTTTATAGAAATTGTAAATTCAAGCTATTAAATGCATTGCATAACAATCTAGTGATTTTTGCGTTTAACATGTGGTAACACTATAAAATGACTTTTCGCGTTTTGTGAGGTTAGAATGTGTCAAGATTAAATGTGTTTATATGTAATATAAAACAAATGTTACCAATCTTACAAAACAAATAGTCTCCAAAAACGCTTATGTCTTCCTTGTTGCACTCATTCGTTTTTGGATGTTTAGACTGGTTTTCGGATAATCTGTATATTTAAAACTCAAAGCTTATTTTTGTTCCAGTTCGTTTGAGAGTTCCACCGAGAGATTTACGTCGTTCTTATTTTATATTGAAACTTTCGCTGTGTAGATTAGTCAACACTATTTAATTTTTATATGTTTTTAAAGTTTATATTTTTAATTTAAATAAATATAAAATGTTTAATTTGAGACACGTGAATCGGACATTCACTTGGGGCGCTCTCTTACTTTCTAGGGTGGTAAATTCTAGAACTATTTACGATTACTAATCCAGGTATTAGTCAACACTACTTACTTTTCATTTTTATTTAACTTTTATATTTTTAAAACCGTCCTTTTTTTACTCTGCGGAGTTTTAATTTCGTGATTTTTTAATTATTTAGATTTTTAAGCAGTATTTGTAATCGATGCATTTTAATGTTCCCAAGACCGATTGCTTTGTCACGTTTTGGTACTAAACATCCTCCCTATACCTGCTTACTATACCACCAGCAGTTCTCAGTCGCGTTTCACGGTATTTGTTGTGGAGCATTTTCACAAAAATGAATGATTTCTGCCTCTCTCTGTGTGTTCGTTCTTTGGAAAGTTTTAAATTTTGCAGATTGGGATATTTTATAAAAAAGTAGAATAGGAATGTCTAAGAACTAATGTTTTAAGTCTTAAGGAGCATGGGCAAAATAACAGACACAGGCAAGACGGAAAAGCAGTAAGACGAGGCTAACTAAAGGAGGAAAATGGGATAAGTCATGATTGATAAATAACGCGTTCAAAAGTTCGTCTAAGAATGGTAAGCTGAGTATTAGCAACTGTTTTTGTTCGATTGCGTTTATTTAATAAATGTTACTATTAAATAATCTCTCTTGGCACCCGAAGGATTGGAATCACACAACGAACGCTGTTAAGGGAACACTTCAATAAATTAGCTTTTTGACCGTCATGTCTTGACGAGGTTTCCCTAGTAATTTATTATTTATACATCAACTATTTGCATATGATTTGTCATTAAATATAATAATTATTATACATCTAATTACATACCACATTATCCCGATTATTTTACATTAACTTCATGGGTAATTTCATGAGCGGGTACCCGCGTCACATTTTCGGTAAGGTAACATTCTCAGCGCTAGTCTTCTCAAAACTAAATGTCGATACCTGATGTGCTAAGTGTTATTCAGAGTGTTAAAAGAAACCAATCGTTGTTGAGATAGATAAAGATAAAAATTAATGTTAATGGTAATAATGACCTGCTTCACGTGCTATGAAGAAAGCGATAAAAAGAGTTAAGAAACACTACTACTTAGAAGACAAATAAAGTTGTGATTCGGAATAAATTGAGTAGTTATTTGAATCACCGAAATACTTTACTTACTGCTAATAATACCATGCAAATATGTACATATTTAAATGTCAATAAAAATCTTCAACTCAAAAAAGTCATTAATAGTTGTTTTTACAACCGGTTTTTAATATAAGTGGGTACATGGATAAATTTAGAAGAAATTTAAATAATATTAACTTCCATACCGTCAGCAATATTTTTTTAAAAATAAAATAAGCGAGGTACATTTTAATTTGCAGTAAAGACATGTATAACAAAGCATCAACAGAATAAAAGCATGAGCAGAATGCGAAATGTATGAGGGTCAGAGATGTCCACGTGCTCCTCATTCAGATGACAATCACAGTTCTAATGGCGCTACTCCTACAATTCTGAAAATTAGGAATCATTTCAGTGACGCACGAGAAATAGCAATAAGCATTTTTCAGCACTGACTTTCGTCTACATAACGCTTTTGGAATTAAATGTTTATAAGTGGTTTAATTAAAAGCGCTAATAATTGAGAAGGGTTGACTTTTGGTATATTCTGGTTTCAATGAAAAACACACTGAAATATAACTTTGAAGTGCGAGTTTTATTATATTTTTATTAATGAACAGTAGGTATTTCGGAAAAGCAGATTAAAGAATGTACAAGGTGTAATTTTAGAATAGGTGCCTACAATCGAAATATAAATAAATGAGCAGTAGGTATAATTAAAAGTAAGTTATGCAATCTCAAATACTTCCTAGATAATTTTGCGTTAGCAATTCAAATATTCAATCCAAAGTATTGTAAGTATAGTAAAATATATAGTCCACGCATGGGCGGACGATTTTGAACATTAATTAAATTAGGGGAAGAGGGAGAACAGTGTTACATGTACTACGGTGTTACACTTAATGTTTTTAGGATTGCTTTATATTAAACATTGTTCATATGTTCATGTTAGAAGTACTTTGGTGTGAACCAAGTGTAGGTGCATTTTGGTTAATATTCACTAATGGGTATTCAAGAAATTAAAGTATGTATATTTTTTAATATCAAAAGTAATTATTTCAAGTAAAATACAATTTACTTCAGGAATAAATTAATTAAAGCTAGATTATTAAAAATGTATTTATAAGTAGTTTGTAAGCTTATTTACGCCGGAGAAGCACGAACTTAACCTCAAAACTGTTTGTGCCCTTATTAACTATTCGAGTATAGATTTTTGATGATTGGGGTACAGTGGACAGTGGGGTTCGGTGTAACATTATTTATGTAACACTTGTGCAGACAGTGAGCAGCCCAAGTTGCATCTAAGTGACAAACATACATTATTCCATTCAAATGATATCGATGTTGGAAACTTTGTGGTAATACAAGAAGAGGTTACAATAAAACACAGGATTTTGTCAATTAGGGAAATTACACGTAAAAGGAATACAGAAGTTAATCAAACTTATAAATTCGTACGACAACGCAAGAATATAAGAATTTTAAGTTGTTTTATTAATATTAACATTGTTAACCTTTCCTTGTAACTCTGTACCCCACTATTAGGATACAGTGTTACACAGAGCACCAAGTTGAATAAATCTTAATTTCTTTAAAAGTTGAAATAATCAAAGCAAGTTAAATGTAAAAGTTGAAACAAGATTCGTAACTCTTAAACTAGGAAGAGAATAAATTTTAAAATTTTTATTTGGTTCTGTTTTTCATCAAAAAATAGTTTTTATGTAACACTGTTCCCCCTTCCCTATAACACTTCAGGGATTACTACGCTCTCTGTTGATTCGGCGAAATTGTCTCTGTTAAAGTTGCAAGTTGAGATCCTTCTACACTGAAAAAAAAAAGTTTAATTGGCACAGTTAAAATCTATTTAAATCAACTAACTGTTTAGTTCAATCAAATCAAATTTTAGTTGTCCTAACTAAATGTTTCGTGGGGTTAAATAAATTGGAATTGGGCCAACTAAACTTTTTTTTCAGCGTTTAGAGAAAAAATTACATTTTCCAATTTTGGTGCCAAAATCTCGCATATTCATGGAGACACATTTATACATTTTCTGATTTTTAGGCAGTTTGTGTTAAGGAAAACAAAATGATAACATATATGTGAAGGCGCAACTGTATGAAGGTGGCGGATTTTGCTGTACAGGAAATGGCCAAGCAATTTGTTAAATCGCATGAAGTTGAACTATTTGAATGCCCATATCTTTTATTTCGTAGTCAATGTCAATGAATTGGATATATTATAAACATTTCTATTTCATATTAAGCGCATGTTACAATTATACAAAAAGCATACTCAGAAGCCTTTATTCTGGCTAGATTTGGCTACATGCCACAATGCCAAACATGCTCTAAAACGGTATGAAGAAAGTGGTGTCGTGTTCGTTAATAAAAACCATAATTCTCTAAATGTTCCCAATATTAGATCAGTTGAAAAATCTTGGGCTTACTGCAAAGGGAAATTAAGAAAATAAAATAAGATTACTAAAAATCAAAAACACTTCGTAAATAATTGAATTCAATGTTTTTTGTTTTTCGTTGATTACTATATATTTGTAAATTATGTAATTAAATAAATATAAATAGTTAACAACAAACTAACTTTTTCGTTGTATTTTCTTCTGCGCAAATCTAATAAAATACTATGCTTTATCTGACGCTTCCAGTGACCGAGAATTACTGAGCTCAATCTGTTCATTCATTAAAGGTACCTTGAGTTTGTGTTTGTATATCTCAAAAATTGGAAATTTCCAATTTGCGTTGGTTATTACAAAAATGTAGGAACTTGTGTGATTCTGTTTTAAAGGATGTTTATTTCTGTAACAAGGCACGGTACGTATTCTTATGTCAAAAGTGTTTGTGCAAAATATAATAAACTTGTGAAAATTTACTAACCTGTTTTATTTATTTCATGATTAAAAAGTTGCACCAAATAAGGTTAGAAACAATAATCAACGTTGTTGCTCGTCCCGGCAAATAATATCAACCTATATATAATGTTCTTTATTGAACCACTGTCCTATACTTAGGATTGCCTTATGACACAGTATAATTTACAATTAATAATTTACAATTAGAATAAAAGGTTTAAAACAATAACTTACTTTTTAAATAACTTATAGTAACACAGATAACAGTAAAAGAGTATTAAAAATAACCAGAAACAAAAAATAATTAACAATACTGTAACGAATAGTAAACCCATATACGCCGCCATCAAACATTCTAGATGTATGAGTCATCAACACCTGAAAGTATGACTCATCAACACCTGCATATATGACTCATCAACATCTGCATGTATGACTCATCGACACGACTCATCGACGTGACTCATCAACAGCTTCATGCAGCTAAAGTTCCAGAACTTTACATGGAAGATATAAATGGAGGTCGCGAGTAGAAGGAAGGCAGTTAGTGTGTAACCGTCGCACAGTGGTTCCTATGACTGATCTAGCGGGACTAAATTATTCGAGTAATATGTTTTGATTTTGCCAGGTTCTGAAGGATTATAATTGTACTTTTAGATAGATGAACATTTATTCAATACATTTTTTTAGAAAAAAAGCAAAAATATACTCTTGTTGGTGATGACACTATTTACTTGATTTA
Organism: Agrypnus murinus; assembly: GCA_929113105.1. Lineage (NCBI taxonomy): Eukaryota > Metazoa > Arthropoda > Insecta > Coleoptera > Elateridae > Agrypnus > Agrypnus murinus. The sequence continues at coordinate 77,476,948 of OV816024.1, forward strand.
CAATTTTAGCGGTATCTCTCTTGCCATACTGCTGGAGACTCATTTTGTGTGGCAAGTACAATATATCAGTTGTACTTGTCGAAGCAAGGCGAGAGCTAACCTTTCCCTTTTGTGAGTTTTTGCAACTGTCTTCAGATGGTTTAGAAGGGCCAGGGATATTCGATGCCGTTATAATTTCTTCAAAATATTTTTTTCTATTTAGCTATTCTTTATTTTTTGTTCTTCTTCTTCTTCTTTTTCGAAATCCCTGGTATGCTTATGCATTTTATTTCTTACATACATTATATAGTCTTGGTAGTTTAGCGGCTAGCGGGATAGTTTCTCACCCAGGCGGACCGAGATCGAATCTGGTTAAAAAACCTTAAGGTTTTCTGCAGTTTCCCTTAGCTGTAATACAAGTGTGGAGTTTAAACCTTACCATCTGTAAATCAGCTGCAGCCGCACGATGGGCCTGCATAATAATAATAATAATCACCCCTCCCTCCCGCACTAGCTTCATAGCTTCTGGGGCCTGGTTCGCCAGGTAATGGGTAGTAGTAATTATTATCATTATTATTACAAAACTCAGTAACTTTTTTTGCATTAACGAAGAGATTTTATCATCAGAGTCCTTTAAATGATATTTTACAATAATATAATTAAAAACAGCAGTTGGCCTTTTTGGTATCTATCTTTTCTTGCTCCAAGTTTAGAAAAGCTCTTTTCGCGCTATACCTGCTTTTAATTCTGAAATAGACATAAGACAAAGAGTTGGTGGGTGCTGACAAAAATTCTAGTATTTGTATGTGTGTTGATGTTTGGTGAATACTATAAAAGTAAATTTATGGCTGCCTTTCAAGGCCCAAAGAAGTATAACCCTAGTAAATCTTAAATAAATCGACATAAAATTTGAATTTGAGAGGTAAGATTAACAAGTTAGTAAACCCTTTTTAGCGCGACATAATTATATAAATAAATATCAAATATTAAACTTACCCATACTATCTAACGCTTTATGAGTAAAGTAAAATTGTGTTCTACCTTGAAACGTTTTGAGGCGTGAATATGCTTTATTTAGAAACCATAAAATGCACAAAAAACTTTGAAAATTGTGCTGACATAGTATTTAAAAAGTTTGTCTTTTCAAAACAAATCAAAATTATGAAGCAGAACGTAAGATTATTACTAATGTTAAACTGTAGGAGACGTAAGAACACATGCGCATATCCCAAGCAGCATTTTTAGTCACCGCTACGTACCAGCAACCACCGGTGGAACTATAAAGTGTTTGCCGTTAGTCACAAGAACGTAATTGCTACGGTATTGTTACGTGCCTGGAACCAAAATGGGGAACAATTCTCGGGTAGCAGATACGTTGCAGTAACCTTTCCGGAACTTGTCCAGCTACCTTTAGCCTACGTAGTGGGAACGTGGCGGCGTAGTAATTGCTACTTTCGTGGAACTTTTTTTCTCTTTGACACATCGTGTCGCGTCGTTGTTCTCTCTTACTCTTGCAACTTAACAAATATTCTTTCATTTTCTCTACTAATGCCGCGGTCGTGTCACAAAATGGATTACTATTTTATTTATAATACGTACATAATACATGATGAAATGTTTTGTTATTTTGTCAATCTAGCATACCAAAATTATAAACCATCATAACTTTTCTGTTAAGTGCGATGATGATAGATCGAAAAATAACAAATCTATATATATATTTTTTTAAAATGTCTTGAATAAAATATGACAAAAATACTTATAAATTGATAAACATGATAGAAAACATTTTTATTTTATTCCCAAGGCACAATTTGATATCGATTTGTTATCTTTATTGAGAGTTATAGTAAAAGACTTTTTAACAATTGCAACAAATTGCAAATTGATTAATAGCCTTCAACATTTTACAAGTAAATATGGAGTTGTTTTGAAAATGTCACCTTAAAGTAGTATTAACTGTAAAATGTGTGTCTAAAGTTTGTGTCGCTTTATAAACAGTAACGGAAACTAAACAAATTCTACTTCAAGGTTGTTGTTACCACGACGTATAAAATACGGTTTCCGTAGCCACTTTCTAGCTCCTAATGTCACTGCAAAATTCCCATTGGAACTTAACCTCAAATTTAAACAAACAACCAATATTTTTATACTGATTGCTACTTAATAACAATTATTATTTAATTATGGCTCATTTTAAAGTTGTAGCGACGAAAGAAAAAAGGGGAATATATTTCACCCTTGTTTACTACATGATGGTTTATCAGTGATCTCATCCCTATTTTATTCTATTTTGTATTGTAAACAGTTGATTTTGTTTCCACTGATTTCACCTAACTGCTGTTCTAATTTTCTATAAAAGGTGGACGTATATCTAAAATTTTTTTTTCTTATTGCATTTGCCTTTGACATTTTTGACATCTTGTCTATATTGTTAGGTAGCTGTTGTAAGAATTATTTTCTTGTTATCAGATAACATTATTTTATAGTTTCGTTCTTTATTTACTTAAAGTTTGGTATATTTTGTACTAATAATAAACTGACTTTGTATTGAAAAGCCCGTTTTCGAAATTATTAAATTATACTTAAGTTAGAATTCATTGTTAATTAGTAAGAAGTAAATATGAAATAATATTACAACGTGCGTTAATTATGATGTTAGATGCTTTATTGAAAATATTGTGTTATTTACATATAACCAGTTATACATGTTACCAGTGACGTCACGCTTCAACTGCTGCAAAGTGTCCGTGAGATTACTTTCCATTTACTTTAGTCTAGAGCTACAAGTTTATGTTTGCAACTCAACTCGACAGTGCGTTAGTGACCTGAGTCAAGCGTTATAGCATTTCTAAATATTGGCATGGGTCATGCAGGGTATTCTGAAGAGTCTGGATAATGGACGATTCAAAAACACACGTTATCGTAATCTATTGAAGGGGCGTAGCCTAGAAAAAGGTCAGGATTGTGGGTATATTACGACATGGAACGTGTGGAGTAGCAATGCAGAGCCATGAGATGAGATTCAATGAATGTTGACATGAATTGACATGACCGTGTAATCTGAAAAGTTATTTGTTAAAGTTAGTTATTAAAAGTAATTTTGCTTCAAAATATTAATACCTAATTGTTGCAGAAAAACTACATTTATAAACTGAAAATTTATTTTTTCTACGACCCTTTATAAAAAGACATTTTTCGTCACCGAATACTCCAGCGAAAATTTGATTTCCGTCACTAATGAGAGAAAATCCCATAACGTTAACTTTCGTCACTAGAGACGAAAATTACCTACTAATTTTAACCTCCGTCTAGTTGCCTGCTGTCGATGTATCGCGTCATTATTAAATCACGTCAGTTTGTGCTGTTCGTAGCTTTATCATGATTTCTGATTCAGAAAGTGACTAAGATCTCCCCAAATTCCACCAGAAATAGTAAGTGAAGTTGGGAAAGCCCCTTATGGTGGACTTATCGCCAGAAAAATCGAAAAAGAGGTATGAAGAAATATATGCAAGATTCATGGAATGGGGGGGGGAGGGCTGATAATCGCGTAAATCCATATTCGGAAACTGTGCTGCTTGCATATTTTGCAAAATTGTCGGAAAATTTTAAGCCATCGACCTTATGGTCTATATATTCTATGTTAAGAACAACATTATCAATAAAAAATGATATCGATATCAGATAAGTAATTTAAATGGTCGTAGAAAAAGCATAGTGTTTAACTCGTTGAAATCATTTTTTTAAGCTCGCGAAAATTACAAAACTCGGTTTCGCCTCGTTTGGCAAATTAGACTCTCACTTAAAAAAATGTTACTTTCGTCACTCGTTACACAATATACTATTTCTAGAAAAAATATTGGACTTCTGATGCCACAAAATATATTTTTCTAGGAAAAATTACCTTAAATTAAAATATTTAATTTGAAAAGTAAAATTTTCAGTTACCTGTTGATTAACCAAAATAGTTTCATTCCCTGATTTGGATTCTAAAGAAAGTTTCAATTAAAAGCAAATAATAAATATTCATTCATTACTCGTCCAAAAATCATCAAAAACGGCTAAAAATGAAAAATGATATAAGCACTGAAAGAAAGGGTACAGTTTACCCACCCTGTAAATTTCAAAATAACAAAGATAGACTAATCTGAAGATTTTCAATACATAAATTGATTTATTAAAAACAATTATGCATAAGGTATTGATTGTGTTTACTGAGATTTTAAAGAATAGTAGGTTCAAACCGAATGATAGAAATATTAAAGTACAAACTATAATTTTACAAATTTGTTTCCAGAGAATTAGGCAAAATTTATAATATTAATAATAATAACCCAAGAACATTGCGATTACTACTTGTTTTTTTTTCATTTGAATAATAAATTTTCAATAGTGCTTTATTGAAAAAGTAATGTCGTAATGTGAAGACACATTTTTGACATTTTCCAAACAGAAGACAAAATACAGAAGAATTCTTCCAAGTTTCAAAATGGTATGACAACTTCATGCATTAGACAGAAAGTACGCACCGGAAGTGCAGTGTGACTGGCGCTGCCGAAAACGAACTGCAGTACCATTCACCGACTCGAAAGAACTTAACTGTATATAACAACTGCATTCTGCAAGCATAGATGAAGACCATTTTAAACTCGAATATGTGTTCTTATAAAGGTTCTTTTATTGTATTTTTAAATAAATATTATATTTATAAAATAAAAAAGTTTCGATTTCTGTTCCTAGTTGTGCAGAGCTGCACAAAAAAATAGACAAGAATATATTTTTTGCGTTTGCGTGATTACATCTGAAACAGCAACTGCAGTGCCATTTTGTAATAATAGGAAACCAGAATCAGCATCTTACAGTCTAAATTCTTTAAGATATTTTAATAAAATCCCTTGATCTGTTTTGGAAACTTAATTTGTAAGTGTCCTTATAAAATAGTTACTTTTTGAACGCTCTACTTTCAAAATGACATTTTGCAAACGCAAACGTAGTGTTCGTGCACTCAAAATTCAAATGATGCAAAAAGTAAAAAAGCTCTTTTAGGGCCTCTAAAAATAATTTGACTTGATAATCATAACATTTAGTTTAAAAATGGCATTTTCTGATTTGAGTATTAGAAATCACAAACGAATGATTACAGTAATCGCTAATAATTCCACTGACATATAGCCCCTCTATTTCAAATAGTATAGCCACATGGTGGAGCAAATTTGACAAACTTTAATAAAGGAAAAATTACTACATGTATATTCTAACGTCAATTAAATAAAAAGTTGTTTAAAAATTACAATTTCGTAGATGTATATTATATTAATAATATGATCGTTTTTACATAACTTGAATGTTCATTATCAAATTAATCTTCAATTGTGAATATTCTTGTGCAGGGTTATTATTAAACCTAATATCACCTGGAAACGGAATGTTAAATCTGATAACTTTAAATGTTGCCAACATCAGTTATAGTACTTTTTCACCAGCGGCGAGATCAATAGTTATCTCTACTATTTGAAAATAAAGTCGCTATACACTGACATAGAGTTCCTACATAATAATCACAGGTTATATATAAGATAAGAGATCCCACATGTCTTCAATGTGGATCCAATGTCAATAACGACTTGATTTTTCATAAAGTATTTTCACCTATCAACTTTCAGTTGTTTGATTTCTCAAATTGTTTATTGGCAAAATATGTACATAGATGTCAATAAATCCCTCCATTCGACATCATTATATTAACATTTATCTACTAATAACAAATACATATAATTATTAACAAAATTTATTTCCAATGAAGTAAAATGTCTTATAAATAAATAAAATACAACTTTGGTAGAGGCACTTTTGGTATTGTAGAACTAACACAGTTCTGGATTGACTTCCTGCTGCAAGTCGCTCAGTTCAGTCCTGGGTTGGATTCCTAGTCGGGGTGATAATTTTTCTATATGGATTTGCATTCAAAATATAATTTATCTTTTTTTTATCGTTTCAAACAGAATGTATTCCTTCAAAATTTAAAATAAGTAAATTTCTCTCTACCCATGAGAAAGGAACCCGTCAATTAAGTCATGACTACAAACTTATAAGATAACCTCGGCCTGTGAAAATTTTAGTGTTGGTGGTAAAAATGGAAACAAATACGGCAATTCATGCTTTTTATGAATGTGTTGTTGAATATCTGGAAGCTGGATAGTGTCCTGTTGGGATCATTTATAATCGACTGCGTTGATCACAACATATTACTGAGTAAATTATCTCATTATAGCCTAAGGGGCAATTCTTTTGGGTGGATAAAGCCATTCCTAGATTTTCGTATTCAATATGTGTCTATGGCATTTAATAGTGATAATTATCAAGCATTTTTACTCAAACTTTACGGATATTAGCACTGGGGCTCCACTTTAAACCCTATGTTGTGATTGTATATTACTAACCTTGTTTCAAGTTAGTCGAACGATATACGTTGATAATACTACTGCAGTTGTATCTGATGCCTCTGAGGATACCCTACAAAAAAATATCACCATTTTTCTTAAACAGATTACAAAAGTGGTTTGTTGAAAATTTTTGACACTCGTCAACATCCATATATAAATTCAAACTTGAAAATTGATAGTTGCCATTATTAAGAACTGTGATAATATCACATTCCTTGGAATTACTTAAATTGGAATCTACATTGTAATAACCTAATCTCAAAGCTAAATTATTTGTGAATTACGTTATTTATTTAAAACTCGAAGAGGTATTCTCACAGCACAACTGGTTTCTCTTCACAATGCACAAGCAAAATGTAGATTCAAATCTGTCATCAGTTTTTGGGGCAGTTCGATTACCACTAGGGAAGTTTTTATTGTAACTGCAAATGTTCCTACAACAAACTCTTGAAGAAATTTGACAGATTTGAAAACTTGCCTAGTTGTTTTTAGCATATCTATTTTAAAACTGAAAAGGATTTTCATGTTCCTCGTGAAATACTTAATATAGGAAATAATTCGCCAAATGTGTTATAATTCAATTTTTTCTTTTCTTCAACAGAACCTGTAAACATTGGTTTTACATGTTGATGTTCAACTACGATATTCTTATATTATTTGATTGTATGTAGATCATAGCTTCGTATTATACACCGTTTAGTCTAAGATTACGTTCACGTCATAGATATAAAAGTAGTGACGTAAGAGTACAACCAACTGTGCAAATAATAACTTTCAGAATTGAATTTTATGAAGAAAGATTATTTGCTTTATCGAAAATAATAAAATTTAATTTTCATCTATTTAGTAATACATTTATTTATAGAATAAATACAAATAGGTTTTTAAACCAAAACGTAATTTGTTAATTTAATGAGAAAATACACATTTATTTCAACAGAAAAACAGGTTGGTACACCTGTGTAAGCGACACGCTGTATTGTCAAATTTATTTCTTGTGTTTTCTAAGTTCGGTTTTCAATAGTTTGTTACCTATTTTGTATTTACAATTGCATTAACTGAATATAATTCTAGAGAATTTCTCAAGCACTGAGAATATATCTTAAGACTGTTTCCAACATTTCATCTGTGGAAGAAGTTACCAGTCCAAGCAGGAAACGAAATCGAAAACAAACTACAGAGATTGATTCTCTGTAGAGGCAAATATTAGCAATGAAATTTATGAAATACATATATAAGAACAGTAAGTACCTGACGTTATGTGTGTGGGTGTGCTATCACTTAATATTTTGTCAAAAAAATTGAAATCCAAGTTCATGTATGAAGAAAGTAGAATTTATTTATCCATTGCCTTACGACAAATTGGATTCGTATACTATAAGAATGACCATCCATGACAAGGGATGATGGGGGAATGGATGGGGACGAACAAAGTCATATTGTTCATAAGAGAATAATTCTTTTAAAAACGTACACTGAAAATATGCAGCAAAGGTGCTGGATCAAAGGAATATCCAATTCCATATGGCAACAGCGCGTTGTCTGACGTCATAATTTAGTAATGACGTGAACGTTAACTTACACTAAATAACGTATAATTTTAATATTTATAATGGTTCTATCAAGGATTTTATATGTTGTTAACGTTTATATCATAATTCTTATGAGGGATTCAATCCTACAGACCCTGGTACTTTTCTTTAGCTTCTTTCTCTCATCCGCAGCAATATCAGTATTTTGCACCTGCAACAACAAATTTGGTTTATTTCAATGACTTCTAATATATGTAGAAATAGCATGTTTTAATTCATTCATTAATTACTCTTCTGTGTAGAATTAACTTTCGGTTATAACCAGATATTGGTAGGGGAGAAGGGGGCACATGGAATCAGCTGGGCACAGAAGTCTTATGCGATTTATTGTAGTATAGGGAGTGGCATCTTTGAACCAATGTTAAAACTAGCAACCTAGAAATATATTTTACATCCCGTTTTAGTTACACGTAGGTACGTGCATGTTGAAATAGTTTTTGAGTAAAAATGTGATTTTAAAGGTAGGAAATGTTAAATCTTACATTCAAATCAAGTAAGATTTTTGCGTAGTTATTAGTGTAGAATTATATTTGAAAATATTCGTGAAAGCAGAAATATTGAGGAACAAAAAGTGCCGATTAGCATTGATATAACTAGCTAGTCCATAAAATATAATTTTAATACAGATAGTCATCTGGGTTCCACTACATAGACCCATATGTCTCACTAATACCGGGTGCATAGGACCACTAAGCTGAGCTCAAAAAATACAAATAACTTTTTAAAACCCCTTTTTACCGTACGGAATCAATGCATTAATATACTACATATACTTCATAGTATTCTAAGAATTTTTTAGGTATTTGCATTTAGTAAATATAATCAATGACGGATTTTTAGATTCTCTGTTCCCCTGTCTCCCATATGATTAACCTCTTCAGTCTATGCCATTTCTGTTTTCAGATTTTCAATGCTTTGATTAGTTTGTTTGAACTAGGATTTATTGAGTTAAGAGACGTTTTTTAGGTTTCAGTATAAACATTGCGATATTCATTTAATAGGTACACATCAAATTTATATTTGTATCATTCAAATTTAATATATAGCATTTAATGATATAGGCGTTACCACATTCTGTTTTCATATTTTTGTTACTCCCTTGCGATGGTCATTCAACAAAACCATGGTGAACTATACTTACTCATTTCTCAATCATTGTATTTCACAACATATGTAGTTGCATTTAAGGTTGATCGTCAATTGCGTCAATGTAGTCTTCTTCTCTACTATCTGCAGAAAAGTACCTGTCGTTATCTTTTTTAGGTGCTGAACCACATATTTATAGATTTTTGGAAAGTTTTTATTCCAATAATAAGTAACTCAAGCGTATCTATCTTGGATGTGCCATTGAAAGTATGTGCTACATATCTGTTAGGATTATTTAGGATAGTACATTACTTCTATTTTTTTTCATTCCCAACTATTTACTTGGTTTTGCATACTTATCTAATTACAGCAGGAAGATATTAAATCGCATATACGTGATTATACTGACAAAATCAAGCTGAGGTCGAATAAGCATTAGCTTCCGTCTTGCTATTGTGTGCTTAAAAGTGAGCTAACAGGTTATCTTAACTTCCAATACAGTTTGTTGTAGTTATTATTAATCTATACCTAACCGAATGATTGATTACAGCATATGTCCGAATTTTTGAAAAACGACGTTTATGAGTACATCAAGGACAAAGTAATTAAATGATTTGTTTTTTTAGCGCACGTAACTGTTATTTTTATCTTGATTCCGTGTTTTCCCTTGGCCACTTATTTTGATATGACATAATAGTACATACTTACAATTATGTATAGTTATTTATTTTCTTATGCTACTATAATGTTCATGCAGCCATTCGGCAATCAATTTCACGCTATATTATTTTACGACTATAAATCAATAGAAAGCATAAAAATATGGAAAGCTCTGTTAAAATCAGTCAGCTCTATTTTTAATCCACACACACATACGTTTACAAATACTACGTCAAATACTATTAGCTTTCATACATAATCTTATGAAGCCCATAGCTTTATAAGAGAGTAACCTTGAAACATCACGTTTTTCAGAATTTTAAAAATATTGCATGAAATTTCATTTGTTGTTAAATTATGGTTTATGAAATCATAAATCAGCTTTGTAATACTAACTTCCTATTTATACTTTTCTTTTTTTTTCGTAAGTACGTGCACAAGAATAAAGAAATGTTTTCCATCATAAATATATTAAGAAAAAAAGAACATGGTGAACATTATTTTTAATTGATTATAAACAGGAAGCTACATGGGCTGTTAAATGAAATGTCAATTTCTTATGATCGAAATATGATGTTTATGCCAATAGTTTTCAGTCGTGTTATTGCTGTAATAAACGAAAACATGGTTGGTTACAAGGGCTTTCGAAAAAACTACTTTAAACCTATGTAATAACTACATGTTTTGAATTTTGATTTAGTATCTGTAATATGAATATAATTTTCATTTTAGCAACTTTAACAATTGTTTATCTAAAACGATAGATACATATTTCTTTTGGAAGATATTTTGGAAATTTAGTAGGTGCATGTTATGAAGATGTTAGTTTGAATTTAACGACAATGGTAAACTGTAAATTACAATATTAATATATTTATGACTTTCAAGGTGCTTGTATCAAGAAAGTAACCTGCCTTTTCTGAAATAAATAAGGGCGTGCCAAGGACCTTCTTGTAAATTCTCTGTAGATGACTATTTAGAAATACTATTTCAGTTTCAATTGCTGTGGTAAAATCTCAAAAAATTGTTATAACTACATCAGTAAAATTGTAAATGAAATTATATTAATACCGTCTATAAGTACAAACAGTAAATATTCCGTCATGGCACTCTAGCGACTAATTTTCTGTAAAGTTAAGATACTCATCAACAAATTTAGCGCCATCATTAAGATTATTATTTATATAAAATGTTATTTTGATATATATAAAGTTATTTTAATAAACAGCGACTATAAAACAAAGACAACTAAAAATAAATTTTGCACGTTATTTGTAAACAAAATATCAAAATTAGCATTGTCCATTACCTACAGAATTTCAAAACAAAGCAGTGATAACAAATCCGTTGATAATTAAATTTACATGTGCTGACAATGTGTGTCCATGAACGGATTTTAATTTATCTTTCGACAGAGAAATTCAGATTACTAGAACAAGAGCAGGTCACGCCTGAAACACCCCTATTATCACATACATTGACGCAAATCGAGGAACGCGTTCGAATAATGTCGACTTTCCTCGTTTTTCAACCGAATGAATCCAATTCTTCTGCTACAGTTCGCAATTTCTTGAATGAAGTCTTGCCAACGATTTTATACTACTTGGGAACGTATGCCTACTAAAACGGAGAAGCTTACCTGGTGTTGTTTGGGCACCCTTTTTTTATTAAAAAAATCCATTTCAGGAATTCAATAATACAAGTCATTAATTCTTTATTTATTCAGTAATTTACAATGGACAATATAAAACAGAAAATAGTAATGTTTATAAAACACATTTATGCGTACTTATATTATTTATATGTGTATACATTACATACATAAACACAACAATATGCATATTGAACACAACAATAATAGTAAAAAAAATCTCGAGTAGAGTAACATATTTTGGTACAAATAAATTCCAAAATTAATTTAATATAGATGTCATATCATAAAGAGTTTTCTGAAAATATTTAAATATTTCAGTTACAATAAATAATATAAAGCAAATATAAGAAAGTAAAATCTACATTTTCGTACGTCTTTTTGAAAATTTGTTTTATCTACGTTTTTACAATAATGTAAATGTTTAGTAATTCAGTTATTCGAGATCTATGTATAAAATTTAGCAAATGGCGCATTTATTTATTTTCTTCTCTTTCAATTACAGAAAATCAGTTTTTTATTTAGTTTTAGATAGCTTTAGAAATTTATCCCTTAAGAACGCCATGTACTTTACAAATTGCACTAAATACAACTCTCTGCAAGAAATAAAATTTTGCAGGTAGCGGATTAAATATTTACACATTTCATTTAGCTAAAATAAGTCTTGAGGGACTTATACGATGCGGTAATACATACACAGCTGACAAAGGACTACCGTTTTACCATTTTATGATGCATGCAGTAGTTTAATGATGAAATTCGGTTTTCTAGAGAAGTTTCATTTATCAATACACTAATAGTATAAGCAAAAACACCAACAAAACAATATAAAAAACAATTTTTTAAAACTTCAAAACTCAATATTGCTCGATAATGATCAACAGTTATTAAGACATACGCTGCAAAAATACCAGCAAAACAAAAATTCCTTCGAATCTGAGTATACTATGCATTAGCCGTATACAACAAGCCACAGATATACAGGTACCTAAACTCTTACTAATTATTTTTCATTTATGTACAATTAATTAAAAACGTAAAATGCTGCATTAGATAGCTGAAAAATATAATTTGTACCATAATTGTTTCTCTTAAAAACAAACAGACATAATCATTGTAAATAAATCGATTCGCGCATTGTGCATCTCACAGTATGTTCATATAAAAAGTTAACACTTTGTATGTTTGCTTAAGTAATATAGTTAAGCGTCTAAAACAATTAAGTAAACTTACTATACAGTTTCAATTCAAAGAGCTCTAGTAGTATAAAATTTACATTAATTTGTTAGATTATAAATTTAACCTTTTTTTTGCTATTGATAATTATTTATATGCAGTTCAATCACTACAACATACAAAAGACCCACAAAGAATTAGGCTCAGATAAAAATCAGAACAAAAATACATACATTAATATAAAAATATAAATTAAAAAAATATATATATAAAATAATAAACTTTAATATATTTTCAAGCAATCAAATTTCTTAAGTACAATTATTGTGCTTGCAAATTCAATAAGGTCTAAAATAAATAATGGTTTTTTTTTATAATTATTAATATCTATCAATGTAAGGGTATTATTGTAAATCAATTTTTTAAAAACAAATTAATGATAAAATTTTTTTAAAATAGATAAGGTTAAATAGAAATCTAAAAATAATAGTAATTAATTAAACAATAATTTTCATTGTTTCAAATATTTGTTCTATAAAACGAGATATATATTTGAATTAATAGCAAAATATTTCGCTAAACTTGTAAATTATCTCACCAGGAGAGAATTCTTAACAAACATACAAAGTAAAAAAAAATAAAAAATTAAGTAACAGTGCATATTAAAAACAAAAAATAAAATAAAAAATAGAAAATATGTTGCGCAAAATTTAGAGTTGTCTATATGCAATAATTTACTATACATTCAGATTACGAGCAATATGGATTACATTTGACATAGTGAAATATCAATTACTTAAAACTAAGACAATGACAGTCGACATATGTACAGTGAATTGTTTACTCATGTGATAATCAGTCACTTGAGCTTTTTTGATACTGAGCTCAATGGCTCATTTTATTTTTCTACTCTGGTGCTAAGCACCAATTTACATAAAACTTGCACAAGCCCAATATACTGTTCAATAACAACAAAGTTTTATGTTTACAAACTATTAAAACTAACACCAATTTGGTATCACGTACCTTTAAACTCATTTATTCTTTATTTATTATTATTATTATTACTTCTTTGGCACAGCAAAGCACTACTCTGGGGTTGAAACAGCTTTTTCTAACACCTTCTACCTATCTGACGCAAATATACGTTGATTTAAAAACATTTTATAAAACTTTTTGTTTTTCAAATTAAAATGATGCTTAGGATGTCAAACCATGGTGATGGTGGCCTAATACAACCCCAGAGAACGTCATGGGTCACTGGTGATGCTTGATAGTCCCATTAGCTGCCACATGGTGATTCACTATATGATGTGGTGTGTGCGGATGATGAGTCACATGGTGACCATGGTGATTTTGATTATTAGTAGTGGCATTATTATTATTTTGTGTTTGTTGTTGTGCCTGCCTTTGTGAATTCTTCTTGTTTTTCATTCGTCGGTTTTGAAACCATATTTTTACCTGTCTTTCAGTTAAATTTAAATTTCTAGCAAGTTCCCAACGCTTCTGTTTGGAAACGTATGCGTTAAATAGAAACTCTTTTTCCAATTCTAACGTTTGGAATTTTGAATAGGGTTTACGTTTTTTTCGTACTGTCACCTGACCAGTCCATTCTAAAGGATTAGACCCCGTACCACACGGTACTCCTACACCCATAGAACTTAAGGAACCTGAAAAATAAAACGAACAATTGTAATTTGTTATAAATATAAAGAAAATATTTGATATTATTTTAAGCCTTCCTTCCATTTGATTAATTTATATCTATAGTGTAAGCATGTTACTTAAAAAAATAATAAATCTGACTTAATGTGAATCTATAGCATTTTTCCTTAAAAATTTTAAATCTCACCTCGAACTCCTATCATATATGGAAAGCCATTTTTCAACGAAACCGGATGGAAGGGTTGTTCTTAAATAACAAAAAAAAGAACTACTTGGTTTCATGTTTTTGTAAATATGAAATATGTATGTGTATGTTAGTACCAAGCGTTTGTTATATATTCCCGATAAAGCATGTACTAACTACTTTCAACTTACAATAGTGTTTGGACTAAATTTCATTATTTGTATTTTTTAAAACAACCAAACAGTCACGGTAGGTTTGTTCCTGTTTTAAAAGCAAAGAACTGTTATGCATTTTAAGATGTCGTTCTAAAAACAGCTACAGATATTCTAAATAAATTGGTTAGGATATCCTTTTGTAAAAACCAATAGATTTTGTGAGAAATTGTGATCTAATACTTTGATCATTAAATGAAGGAAACAAAAGACTGTATAAAAAATAGTGTCTGTGTTTTTAACTGCCGCGAAATAGTAGGTGTACAATAATAAATTTCGTCATCTTTTGTTGTGTATTTAGTTAAAAGAATGCATTACTAATTGTGAATTCTGTAATATACTACAGTTGTTTTAGGTTAAGTGTTTCAACACGTGTTTTGAATTTTTAAAGTTCTGTATACGCACTGATATAAGAGCAAATCTTAGTAAACAGTTCTTATCAAGGTTCATGCTTGAAATAAAAACAATTTCAACGTATTTGCAGACTTAAATTAGAGCAAATAAGAGATAATAATGGCGTAGGTGCCGTAACCAAGAATTTTTCCTTTGAAATTTTATAGCAAATATACTAATGTTTGTTTTTTTTTTAACGAAACGCAAATATTACTATTTATACCAATAATTCGATATATTTTCGTTTTACTTATAGTAAACTGTGCATAGAAGCAATTACTATGATTTTATGTCGATTTATAGAATTTGGAAAATCAACTGGGGAGTTTGTTAAAATCATCATACTCAACTAAAACATCGCCAACATTACGAAAAATCATTTATTGGATGAATTAGAGAAAATTTAAGAATCATTTCGTCGTTAAACATAAACATGAATTTAATGGGTTTTGAGTAGTAGTTTGTAGTATAGTACATTGATTTCATTCATAAAAGTATTTTTATTTATTTTGTTTCAGTACCCATTAAAATAGAATTTTATATACTCAGTATTCTTTAGCTGACAAGACCAGATTTTTTTATAGCTCAAGGTTACTACTAACGCCTGCCTGAGGTTATGTGTTCGTTGCATAATATCTAAAAAAGTTATTAGTTGCTGAAAGGCGCGAAGTATTTGAACTGCATCTATTTTTATAAATTCGGAAGCAATGGATTTAAATGAAAAGAACACCTTCAAGACCAACTTTGTTTTGGGCCCACATAATAATTTCCCGTGAAGGACTGCATTCTCAGTGATGATAACAGCAATGCGCTGTTTCAAAGAAGAATAATTGCATAGGTGGTTTCTAGGAAAAAAGCAAGAGTGTGGCGAATACAGGTTGGCATGGTAGATTGTTAAACAAACCATTGTAAGCAATTAAGCGTGAATTGAAAGATTTAATGCAATAAACAATGATTAATCTCCAACAAAGTTATAACAAAAAAAATTAGTAAGAGTTTCCAATATTAGTGATTAATACTTAATATTGCATGATACAAAAATTCGTAATACATATTTTCTTGGAAAATCTATAGCAAAAGTCGTAGGATAGCAACAAATATCATAGTGCATACAGCATTTTATGACACATTCCCAGCTTTTATCCATGAGTCATAAAACAAGCTCGTTCAAAAGACAGTATTAATTTTTGACATAATTAAAATGCGACATGCTTATATCTCGAATACTTTAGTACAAAATCTTGCATAGCTTTTCAGACTTGATTTGGCGTCATAGGTATGGTTTTCAACAGTTTCTTCGTGCGAAAGGTTTTGCACAATAAATTACAAAAATATATGAAATACAAAAAGTTCTATCAAAAGTGAAAAGGTTAAAATCTGAATCCAAAGAGAAGTAAATTCAAAAACCATTCAGAAATACAAACGAATTAGTCAAGAAATGATAGAAGAGTATAGAGAATATTCTGTGAAGGTTTATCTGAAAACTTTTATTTGTTGAACAGTTTAAGAGCTATTGAATGATAGCTCTTTATTTTCCATAATAATTGATACCTTAAATTCAAATGGCAATGGGAAATAATGTACAAGTTATAGTATCAACAAAACTACCGAATGAGCGATAATCGAAAAAGCTTTCCTTCTCAAATCATATATAATTTTTGAGTTTATATGCCTTGGGATTCAATATTCACCTTCCAGTAGCCCTAAAAACATTTGATTGTCTTTTATTTGATCTCCTAGCAAATTGATTTAAAGATTGGTTCGTTAAAAGTTATTCAATAAAAGGTGTTTTTAGAAGTCTTAGAATTTATAAACTCGGGACAAAATGATTATAGAGATTTCTTTCGATAGTTAGGATGTCGGAAACGAAATAGGGCTACCCTATGCTTAATACGTGATTTATGAAGTAAAAACAATAGACGGTTAAAAATTTAAATAGACCTGGATTTTATTGACGTTAGACTTTCCGGAGAGTGATTTTAGATGCAACTACTCCCGTTTTACACAGTAGTCAGTAGCAAAATATCGCAGCACACTTCTTCCAACCCTAACTGACATATTTAAAAATAACAATTTACGCAATGAATTTGGTATTTCTTATCAGCTATTGGCCAAAGACATCCCGTTCAATGTTTTTTTTCTACTTTTCGTTAAATTATTCATTTTTCTAAACACACCTTTATTTATGACAAATTTGAAAGAATAAAAATTTTCAAAACCGTTCTAAAGTATAGGAAAACGTTTTAACATTTCTTTATGAAAATTCGCACACAGTATTAAGAAATTAATAACTACAAGTTCCTCCACTCTAGAGAAAATTAGATTTCCAAAAATTAACTGTGTACAAAATTATAACAAAAGCGGTACATTTAATTAAGCTGGCTAATGGAAGCAATCATACAACAATTTAGCCTTGGTTACTCCAAATGTTTGTGTGAAATTCTAACCACTTACATCCATGTTTCCGAGTTATTAATTAAAAGTTTGTAGAAGTTTGTAGCAGTTAGTGGGAGTTTATATAATGAGCTGAAAGGGACTTCGTCTTTCGAAAGTTGCCGTGTATTCTTCAATACTATGGTGAAAATTAATAAACGAAGCTTTCTTGATAAGATGATTTTGGTATATTGGTATTAGGACCAATAAATAGTATTTTATGCAAGATTTCAAAATTAAAAGAATATAAAAAGAAACGTACATAGATTTGGATGACAACTTCTTTATCTAAATTTTTATTTTGATAATACATACTCAAACCCGGTAGAAAACTTATAAATAATAAACAACTATTGTCCACAAATTATTTTCAATATTTACTATAATCTATGAAAATTAAGAAATAATAGACTACTGAAGTGAAAATTTCTCTTTCTCTCTGAGGGCAAGAAATATAATGGTAAGGGAAAAAAGGAGATTACACAAGACAGATCAAGCAATCGCTTCGTTTACCTATTACCTATAGATAAATAAACGAGTTAATGAATCAATCAAAGACATCAGTAGTAAGTTAGCAAAGACGAGTTAAAGTCCGAAGGACCATTCATTCTTGCTACTTTTTGACAACTTCAGGTTGGATATTGGCAAAAGTCTCTGGGAGAAGTATGGCCAGCTAATCAATGGATATCATTTTGGGGCTTCAGATTAACAAACATCATCGTGGATTTCCTTTTTCATTAAAACAATTTATTGATTGATGTCAACTTCGTATTTAACTAAAACACCAAAAATTGCATATTTGTCTCACTCCAAACAGATTATCGCAAACTGACACAGGAAAGTGCATGTGCATATCAATTTTCACATATCAATATCTCGATTAATTTTTTACGGAAATTGTATCAGTTGTTTCTTTGCTAGGTGTAATTTGTTCACAACGCTTATGACAGATTTCTAGAAAAACTACGTAAGTTGTGTTTTATAATTTATTTCCAGAATTTAATAGTTAGATTTTATGCAAATCATGGTTTACGCAAAACATTGGTCGAGCTGTGGTCGAAAAGTGGTACCATGATAGGGAGATGCAAGTACATTATTTTGGATCACTCCAAACAAAATTATAAAATTACAAAGTTTCAAATTCAATGTAGACTTTCTCAAATAGTTCTTATGGAAGGTTGTTGTGAGACTCACTACAGTAAAGTTTGCAATATATTGGAAAATTAAAAAAAGATTGTGGATAATCGTCTCTGTCATGTGATTAGTGGTATTGTGAAAAAAATAAAAAAAGATATTAAATTGCAAAACATGGGGTTATCTGACATGATGCATCCATTTTTTTCAAATTAATAGTGCCAAATGTGAAAACCCAAAAAGTATGTATGATTATGACCTAAGAAAGTAAGTTTTATTCCAATTGGAAGAAAACTGGGAAATTTGATACACAAAATTTTTAAAAAAATAGTTAGTATTTCTTATTTCTTTAAATATCTGTTTCAAAATCTGTATACATGGTTAAAGATAAATTATCAAAACTTTTTCCAAATAACCATTTTTTATGATTTCATAGAAATTTTTTACCAAAATATCTACATTCATGTGGCAAATATTAGCTAGTTTTCAGGTTATCAAAATTTTTCTCGTTATCTTAATAATAAACCACGTACTTTATATGTTGTGAATTTTGTGCCGATTACTATGTGCAACTCTATTTAACCAAGCATAATAATATGTCAGAAATGGTGTACGGTAGAATAATGTTTGTAATCAAAACTTTATATTAAAAAAATTGCCTTTAATTAAAAAATATTCAGATATATAAGGTATCTCAAAAAAAAACAAAAGGTAATAAAAAATATATTTTTTTAAACGGTACACCCTATATTTTATTGGATTTTTAAATTTTATGGAAATTTCATATACTATACTGTTCCGCTAAACCAAATCAATGTGTCTCAATAGTTTTTTTTATTCTGAAATAGTTGACGTTTTTATGATATATATTTGATAACTGATAACAACAGTGATATTTCGTTAATGTTTTTAAATGCTTTATATACAGCGTGTGCATACATTCTCTTGCCAAATGAGGAACGTTGCTATTATTATTGTTTTTTTAAAAAACATCGCTCTTTAAAAAAATTTTTACTTCACGTAAAGCCTCAAATGCTGTCATTAAGATAAAATTAACTTATCGTATACAGGGTGATAACAAACAGTGCCTTTGATTTTAGTGTTTGCATTGTTTTAAAAATTACTTTCTTTTGAGCTACATGACATTGTTTTGTTTGTGACATCTTTTTACACATATTAGTTATATAAGAAGAGTTATACATATAATACCAGTCATTAAGCTACTAAAATAAGCCTTGTTAAATATTAG
This sequence comes from Agrypnus murinus, assembly GCA_929113105.1. Classification (NCBI taxonomy): domain Eukaryota; kingdom Metazoa; phylum Arthropoda; class Insecta; order Coleoptera; family Elateridae; genus Agrypnus; species Agrypnus murinus. The sequence goes on from OV816024.1 coordinate 77,496,805, forward strand.
ATTTTCTTTAATTAAATTACAGAAACAACAATTATCGTAACAAAAACAAACAATAATATTTATTAAATGTTGAACAATAAAGAAAGTAAACTTAAACAAAAATTAAAACAAAGCAAAGACACTGTTTTATGATCACTATGAGTTTAATTTTAATGACAACATTTGAGGTTTTAAGTGAAGCGCAAAAATTTTTGAAGTGACGTTTTTTCTAAAAATCAATAAAAAGAGTTTTCCATTTGGCTTTTCCCAAATTCTTTTGAATTTATGTACAATTGTACACGCTGTATATTTTTTTATTTTTGCATAAGATATTCAGCATATAAATTCGCAAATGGGGAAAATTTGATTTACGTCATTTAGGCTTAGGAGAGCAGTACACACTAGCTAAACTAAATCGTTTTTGAAACACTAGCATTTGAAAGTTGACATGTTTTAGCAGTTTGTAAAATCCAAACGGCTTAATTTACAGTTTGCAGTTTTTTATCTTAGTTTATTTATTGATGTCAATTTCCAGTCTAAACAAAAACGTAATTTTCCGAACCGGAGGTCAAATGATTTTTGCTTACGGTTAGGTCAGATGAATAGATACAAGAAAGTGCAAACTGTTTCTCTCTTAGTTAAGATATTTGAATTTTATAACCTGTGAAGGCATGTAAAATGTTTATTTTTAAATCTCAATATTTCGAAAATAATTGAATTTAGATATAGGTGTATAGGTGCGGTCAAGCGACTGCGCATCAGGGGCTTATGTTTTGCATTTAAATATACTTATAAAGTTTATTTATTTCTATTTAAATGTATTTAAATCTAATTGAATTCATTTAAATGTATTTATTGTATTTAAAAATATTTAAATATAATTATGTATATTTAAAACTATTTAGATGGTATATTTTTATAGTTAAGTAAAAATACTTTTTCTGAAACCCCTGTATGCAACATACAAAAACAAATTTCCTGATAGAATGCAAGCTTAGAAAGGATGTATAACTGTAGTCCCTAGGTAAAGATAAGCCCACATGAACCTTTTTTTAATTTATTCGTTTTTTTTTCTCTTCAAAATAAATATAAAGCAAAACAATATACACCATGTCCCTGGTGATTAAACCGATAGCAAACTATCCCCCTACTTGGCCGAAATGAAAAAATCTCTGATTTGTAATATGTTTTTGTTATTTTATTCTTGATATTCTTGTTTTGGAAATTAATTCCATTGTTACCCTGGCTGCGAAGAAATTGATCAATGACGAAATTACATGTATTAAACTGCGTTTCCTTAGAGAATGGGGCAGCTCGTCATTATATTCCCATAAGAATAGCATAGAAATTGATGACATACCTGTCACCTTCTTTATGGTAACGGACTTTACAGTTTTTATCTCGGTTTTTATGTACCCTACCCCTTCAGAACTTCTGTAAATTCTAAGTTTATTACCATTCATAATGTTTTTGTATCTATAAATTAAGAGTTTTCAAGAAAAACATTTAGCTAGGAAATTATACATGTACTTGATTTATTTTTCTATGTCGCAGACTTTTTTGTATAGTCTTTTTTAGTAACCTACAGACCATGGTTGAGTGAAGACTATTTTAGCAGAAATTTACCTGAATCATTCTAAAATGTTATTTCTAAAAATAGCAAACTTTTCATTGCTTCCTGAACTCGAGATTTTTCAGCTCCATTCATTCATGAAATGCGTGAATGGATGAGGGAGCCTATCTAACTAAATAATTTAGATTTGAAAAACTATTTCGTAATTTCATATAGACGATTTAGTTTGCAAAAATTTTTGATCAAAACAATGATAAATCTTTTCATTTCTTTAATCAATTCATCAATTTAGGGAGTTGACTATAGAAACATAACAAATGTAATTTTGGACCAAAATGCATTTCGTGCAGTACAAATAGCGATTGCATTTTCTAAAAGTAGTCGGTTCAAAGATCTTTACACTTTTAGAAAAATTAATTGAAAAGATTTTTAGACCGACCGAAAATAAGAAAATCGCAGCAACAGATTTCCACTTGTGCCGGCTTGTATTCCACAACTCTCGAACAACTCAGTGCGTGACAAGTGACAGTCAGCTGTGCGGTCACGTTAGTGTTGAGTGACGTCATCTGTTGTAATGTGGGGGTCGATATTCTTGGTCGTTCTATACTACGCGCCAACTAATATAAATATATTTGTGCTTACACTACAACCGTTAACGATTGATAGTATTTAAGAGCTGACTTTAAGTATTCGTTAGTATGTACAAGTATGTTGAGTTTTTTTTTGATCAATGAAACAATTTAATTTTAAGTCAAGAGAAGAAATTGCATTGTCTATAATTTCCGGTAAATTTAAATTAATAATTAGTACGCGTATGTAATACATTAATTAAAAAGTAGCTAATTAAGATGCGATTGGTCAGTTAGATATGATGCATTTACGAATGCAATAAGTATGGCAAAACGGCAGCTTTACTATTATACTTTTACTATGTAATAAAACTGACCTAGACAATGAAGTCATTTAAAAATGCTGAATGAAGAGCTATTAATTATTATTACACGTCTATAAAATACTTTATAAATAGAAATAATTTGGTTTATAGCCCTAAAATCGTTTTTATAGCTTGTTTGGGAATTACGCGATTTATGTATCACACTGCATATCTTAATGTGCAAAATATACATTTCATCTTACTATAAATTCTTTAGAATTCACTTTTCGCTGGAGAAAGTAATTATGAATGATTATTTAGTTGGAAAACTAGTTATTGCAAATAGCTATAACAATTTCTCTATTTTTTTCTTTAACAAATGTGGGTATAGGTTAAAGTTATTTTTTCTACAGCTTCTTTATACATGGATGACTTGATTATGCATAATAAAACTAGATGTTCTTTCTCATACCTTTGCAAATATGTAAATAAAATAGTTTTTAATAAAAAAGGAATCCTAAACCACACTGCCGTATTCTATCGGAGCAGTTCAGAGATATTGACCTCGTTCGTAAGAACTTAGGGCCCATCTCGTCTCGACCCCTCTATATTCGCTATGTGAGTGTATTGGTGTTGCTTTAGTGTTACGTGAGCTAACATACTGGAGCTATTTATATTAGGTTTTGAGATTACTATGCCATCTATCGGTGCATATACAAGTTATACCAAATAAATAAATGTAATAGCCATAATTAATCAACAGGCTGAATACAAGAAGTATATATTAGTTACTTATTTAACAATAATTATTATTGATTGTGATGTTAATTTTTGAATGCTAGCTAAAATCTAACTTTATAAATATAAACAAGAAATAAAATATTACAAACGAAATTTGAACTTGAACAAATTTGCATAAATCAATAAACAATTTGAATACCCACTTAGTAGGTTAGTACGTAATAAATTATCAATAATTTCGTACCTGGTGGTGGATACGGTCCAGTAGGAACTGGTTCAGGTCCATAATTTCTCAGTCCATAGCCACCATCGTGTGGATGACCAAACCCCGCGCTTTCTGCAACCATAGCAGCAGCAGCTGCTACTCGGCCACGCTCATCTGAAGAAGTTAAGTACGGGACGGGCTGATGAGCCTCCACGGGGTGTCTTGCTGCCGAAGAGTACGGAGAGTAATTACACCATGAGGAAGAAGAGAAGCTTTGGTGACAAGACGAAACCGCTGGATCCACGCTAGGGCCAGCAGCTGATACACTAGAGTATTTGTACTCTGGAGTACCGCCTCCGGATATTGTATTAGCGGGAGACCAGAAAGATAACGGGGCAGCCTTACGACTATCTCGACCCCCTGAGGGATCTGCAGCGAGATTATAATATGTGGGAGCATTTGCATATTGGTGATGATTTAAACCGACTGTGGGTTCAAATGCTGTTGCTCCTGCATGATGGTTATCTGATGGGGAATAATTCCAAGGTTGTCCATGATGGGAATGCCGAATGACACTCGGTTCTGCACATTCCCCGTACCCGGAAGTTATTCTTTTAGCTGGTATGTGCAAAGGCCCCGCAGATCCGCTATTGCTGGTTACGCTAGAAGGTGAAGAGCTAGAAGTAGCTGATGTTGTGGCCGTGTGTGGTTGTGCCGTTGCAGGACTTGTCATACCGCTGTTGCTTATCGGCGTGCTTGCTGTTTGAGGGGCTGGCGGGGGGCTTTCTTCGTACAAACCTCCGTTCATCATTGACCACCACGTCACCCCGGTGGAAGTCCCCGCTCCGGTGGCTGGGGAGGATCCGGGGGGATGCACATGGTCGTACAGGGTGGGCGCGGCGCACGCCACGGGGTCCGCGATGGTGAGGATGATGATCGCGCGAGGGGATCACAGCATCGGAGGTGGCGGGGATCAAAAACACGCGGGCAACCCAGTTGCGGGCCAAACGTCGAAAGGATATGCACGTTACAGTTCCAGTAGAAGGATGATGCGTAACAGCAATTATGAAACAAACAGTACTTTTTTTAGAAAATAAGTCTTAATTAATTATAAAGTCAATTCAACTTCCACTGATAAATAAAAAATGCATGAAATTATCAAAGGTTAATATTAATGTCACTGTGTCATTACGTTAATTGACCACACTTCAGGTGTAAACTCAAACATAAATCAAAATCATACACAATGTATACAGCTACACAAGTTTATGAGCCATAAATTAATTTATTGGTGGTCATAATTTTGATGTGATGCTAGGACAACACTTTTTGCTAACAGTTTAAAAGTCAACAGATTTCTTATTTCCAACTATTTATTTTTTGCTAGTTTAGACAGTAGGTCAAGTCCCATCGGGATGACAACCCCTAATAAAGGTATAAAAATACCCGCTGTTAACAATAGCACGGCACACTATAAACAACCTGACACTATCTTTTCACACCAAGGGTCCAGTGGACCAATTCAAATAGTTTTTATAGTTTCTTAAAGGATAGATTTATTAATTTTCTGGCAGACTGGATTTTTCACAATTTGTGTTAATTATTAGATTTTTTTAAATTCTTATTAAGATCTGTTTGATCTCGCGATGTCATATGAACACACGTACGTAGCAACTGACATCAACGTACAGGTTGCAAACACATACTGAAGTCGCGCAGCGCGCAGTCCTCGCGCCTAATACAGTCGGTTCGGATCGGCGACGCGCGTGCGATCTAGCGGCTATCCGTCGGAACCGCTTCGATATAAAACCTCGTATCAATGCAGTAGGAACTATCTGCTATCAGTAGGAACGGTGTCTTCGGGAACAACAAGGATAACAATACCGGTAAACTGAGAGCGTATTCTCTTTTTTAATTAAATGCTTCCAATTTTGGTACAAACAGGTCTTTCATGGAAATCTATCTAAAAGGAGTCCCTTGAAGGCAAAAAAATTGAATACCAACATTTAAACAATTATGAAAAAGGGTACACCCGTGGGGGGTACGTAAGCACCAGAAGCATTTTAAGCAATCAAAATTTAAAAAAAGGAAATCTAGAATACTCCTGGATAATTGAAAACTAATCTAATTTTGAAGTAGTGATAACAGGAAAAAAATTTTTGATGTCATGATTCAAAAAAGACAAAATATTTTTCTATGAATCCATGTTGTTTAATTTAATAAATCAAAATCCCACAAAATGAGAAATTCCCTCCCTAGAGACGCACCAATTCGTCCTCAATTTTTCATTCTGTTACACCCATGTGTCATTTTCATCATTTTATTGTCCCATTGAGACTCTCTTCTATTATACAAACCAAGTAAATTCACTAAACTTTTATTATGATACGACCTGTGTAGTAGTGGTAACTACGAGTATAGTACAACATCTGATGATTTAATGATCTATGAATAAACGATAACACTTGAATTAATGACCCATTACAACAGTCATAATTTCGCGGAGTTTCGCTACTGATGGAGCGATCGGGCGCGCTTGTTGTTACTATATTATGAGACCAAGAAGGAGTAATGGCCCTGCTTAGGAACCGATGTGGGAAAATTTATGATTGTTATTGGTAAATAGAAACGCTAAATACGTATAAATATTTTTAGTTGTAAAAGAAGTTTATGGCTTGTAGGGCTTTTTATTTTGATTCTCTTCTTTATCGATTTCTTTTTAGCATTGCAAAAAAACTGAATACTATAAAAGGATTAGAGATAATGCAAGTGCTACTATTGGCAAAGTTTTTATAAAAAAAAACCAACATAAACCTTTTGGGTTTTACTAAAGTCAAAGTCATTTGCGATAAAACAAAAGTTTATCATGTCTTCAATAAAAATTTTTATTGATTTTTCTAACTAGTCCTGCAATTATCAACATTAATTTTAAAATGAATATATAGATCCCCTAGACATTTCTTGGGATTTTCTTAAAAAAATATGGGGACGAATTTAATTACTTCTTTAAAATTTAAAAAAAATTAGAATGTCTATTGAAATTCTTACGATGGATATCGAACTTTTGACAGATTAATACACAATTACTAAATGATAGTAATCACGAATGATAAAGCAAATGTTAGAATAAATATTGCGTAAATGAAAAGCTTTTAGAGCGCATCTCGACACAACATGACCCCCGCCCCCAGAAATGTGAGAAGAAAATTAAGAGAAAATTATTCCTGGTCAATAAAGAATAAAAAACGATTAATATTTTATTAAAGTTTATTTTGTAAGTTCGAATAACTATTTTGTACATTTTGCACAAAAAAATCAGATTTACTTTCTTTTAAATAGAATTTGCAATCTTGAAGATTTTGTTTATGAATTCCAAATTCTTTTTGTAACACAATTTGTCAATTTTCTACTTTTTTCAGGTTATTTCATTCTGATTGTCACCAAGATGTTACGTTAAATACCCAAAAGATGCCTAAATTTTCGTATTGGCACACAGCCATCAAACATGGTAGTGCATACAGCATGGCGCATATCTCCGCCCTGGTTGCGGGGGTGTGAGCCAATATTGCAGTACGGCGCCCGTCACTAACTACATATTGGATGAAAGCTCAATTCGTTGCGCTCGGATACCCGCCATGAACGATTTGCTGTCACATGGAAATTGGATAACGTAATGCAGGCACATCTCTAGCATACAAACCATTCAATATACATACATTTTTAAATTTTACTGCTGCAAAGCATTTAACTAGGGACATAAACCCTCTCTACACACATATTAGGGTCAAAGTTTAAAACCCAACAATCTCTGAAAAGAGAGGTAGTATTGTCCTGAAAAACCATTTTTTATCAAATGTGACTGGCTATTGTTAACGTGTTTGTATTTGAAATTAAATTGATTGATCATTTGGAGTAATTAAAATGCGTATTTTATCGGTGGAAGTTGTTTGCTTATAGTTTCCATATCCTATACCTATTTAATGCCAACGTTGCATAATTTAAAAGGTTTGAATAGCTATGCCTGAAAGCCGATTAATGTTAATTACACCAGCAACGTAGGCAGTATGTAATGAAACGAAACAAAATTATTCTGCATTGCAGCATAAAACATACAATATGGATTATTTCTTTTTAAAAGCAAAACCTCCTCATTAGCTATGTTTTATGCCTAATTAAGTTATTTTTTAATTTATTTTAGAAAAACCTACCTTGGTGGAAACCCGCAAGTGCTGATCCAGGGAATACTCTCGAGAGTCTAAACATAAACAAATTAAGTATTCAATTATTATAATTAACGAAGTAAGCTAAGCTTTCAAGAGAATATACATTAAATTTATTATAACTTCTAATTACTAAAAACCAGAAGTCTCAGCCATACCACAAAGAAGAGGAAATGCGTAAAACAAGCATCCTTCTGTTTTGTGGTTTATATACACATAGGAGTTTACATTTTATGAGAAGCTAAATAAACTCATCTTCCTGTAAATGAGTGACAGATTAAATAATGAAAGATTAAATGAAAGCTAACTACTACAAACGTGCTTTACTAAAGTGATCTCATTTTTTCCCTTGTGTATAACAGCTGATATAATAATAAATAAAAATTCCTCTTAACAAACATGTTTTCACGTTTTGGCTAAATACGACAACCATTTCAATTTAGTTAGAAAATAGTCTTTTGGGGCGTATCCGAGATTAGTTCGTTCTGCAGTATTGTGTAATCTTTTAGCTTAAGCTTGAAGCACGTTCCGGAATATTGAACTGTTTGCCTGTGGAAATCTACACGAATTGTGTATCAACGTCGCTATTGATCAAAGTGGTATATTTTTGAAGGCAGGTTTGATGATATTAATTTAATTTAGATTATACTAACCTGCTAGACAACTCGAAAGGATGAAGAACTCTTTCCACGTCCCCGAACAGCTTGAAGCATTAGTTGAAAACTCGTACTAGAAAAAAAATGTGCCTGAAACAAAGAAAGGAAGCTGATGAAAAATGACTTTTCTCTAATATAGCTGATTTTTTTTATCACAAATATTAACTCTCTCCTGCTATACTATTATTGCTCCGGCATTCTTGCTCTAATCAGAGTTTATGGAGACATCTTGGGGTGAGATAAAGCGCAACTGGACTGGAACCATTTCATTTTCTTGGGGACCTCAGCCACAAATATCAATTATAAGGTTAGCCTGATAAAACCCTGACTTGAAAAGAAGGGAGTTATGACGATAATAATAAAAAAAATATCATTTTTTTTACGTTGAAAATTCGTCTTTTTTTGCTTCTGTTGCAAATTGATAAAATTAAAAGTAATTAAAATAATAATTGTAAAGCCAATTGTTGGTAATGATTTATGGTTTGTTTTAAATGCATGGTTACAAAATAACAATGTCACTTTCAACTAATTACAATATTTTTATAAGTACTTCCATTTTTATGTTATTTACAAAAAGAAGTTCTATACAAGAAATACCAACGACCTAATTTAAATCTGCATTAAATCACACATAAAAGTTTAGAATTTATTAAAAGTTCTTTTAAGTTTAAATATCAATGTTGCAGTAAGCCTTTACATAAATGTCTTTACCTTTTTACTCTTACTTATTGTCATTATTAATTTTTCTATTTTAACTACTCTGCTTATTATAAGGCAGTAAAAATTCAAAACTCTATTACATAGAGACTACTATATAGTGCATATAAAAATTTATGTTCTCATTTATCCATAAAGTAAATAATTTATTGCATTTAGTAATAGCAACATTTAAATATGATAAATGACAACTTTATTTGCTTTTAATGTGCAGTTAACAAATCAATTAATAAAGTCAGAGAAGTATAAGATTTTCTGTAAACGCGCAGCGAACATACGGGTTTATACTATTTAATTGCTAGCATATAAATTTTATTTCTTTGCATACATTTAAATAAATATATCAACTATGTAATATTAATATCTTACGCACGATAAATTTATTAAAAACCCGCACCACTACTATTCTCTATTTCTTTATTACCTTTATAACAGATTTAAGACAAGTCCTTCATAGTAGGTTGGCTAGCGCCTGACGCAGTACGATACATTACATTGTATCCTATGTAAAGAGTCAGAACGGGAGCTTTGGAATGACTGGCGACTTCGAGGACAGAAAGAAGGACATTTTTTTAATTCTAAAGAAGGTTTCTATAAATATCATCTAGACCTAGTATTGATTGCTTAATAGTTTTATACAAGAGTCATGGTACTGAAAATGGGGATTTTGATATAGAAATGGCGATTCTATTTGTATTTCATTTACAGTGTGTAAAATTTTGACCCGCAAGATCTATTCTCAGTCTGTCAATCATCATACAAGTTGTGCTAGTTCATCGTCAAAATACTCTAGCATGAACCACAGTATGTACGTATACATATAGTATACATCATCATTATTTTCTTATTGCTCTATGGAGCAGATTGTAAATCTCGCAGATAAATAACAAAAAAAATCTTTATACATCAAATGTCACATAGACAGTGGTAAAGAATTAAAATAACTTTTCATGGTTATGTTCTAGTAACTCTAGCAGTTTCAAACACAGATTTCCTGCTGACGAAATAATGAAAGCAAATGCTCAAATATTATTTTCTTAATTAACGCAATGTTCTGTGGGACAATCTGCTTTAACTAGCACCAAATCGGCTTGGTCTGTATTCGGAAAAGACAGCCTTTATGTATCCTTGTCCCTTTTCCCGACATTATTGTTTCCACTTTCCACTTTGACCTCTCTATTATCTATCACTTCTTCATTCTTTAATTCATATCAACTCCTGCGAATCATTAGGCTTTCTTAAATTCTTTCCAATTGTTCCAGCTACTAGAATCTAACCTAAATTTCCTAAGTTCATTAGATCTATCTTTCGCGTTATTATACAGATATAGAAATTTCGATTGTTATTAATTAGATTAAGGAGATACTGCCACTGATATTGCAATTTCTCATCAATAACTCATCACTGAAAATTGCAAGATGGCGCCTAACAGATTGGCTGCAGCTGTGTTAACCGATATCTATAAATTTTTTTACAAATACATGTTGTGAAACCAATCAATATCCGGGACCGATACTGAAAATGGTTGCTATGGAACCTCACGAGTATAATAAAAAAACGTTGTAAACGTTCATTTTTGGGAAAATCAAGCACCTGATTTCCTGTTCAATCAGATGCGATTGGGTGTTAATTTATTATTGGAAGTTTCTCTTTGGCCGAGATTGATTGCAATATACATACGTGAGGTGAATCGTCGGAATTACAAGTTCGAAAAATCAATTTAATGATTTAACGATTATATTTGTTCCCTCATTTCTGTGCTATGGGCGAGTGTGAAACGAAGCTTCTGATAGCATATAATACATCATTACTTCAGTAGTCTTTAATCAATTCATAAAAATGACTATACCAAGAAATAAATTTAGATATTTGAAACTATAAATACTACACAAATTACAAACCAAAATAAATGTAAATATATAATCTACTTAAAAGCTACCGAAAGGTTTTTAGTACAGATTAAAAAAGTTTCAAAGCATTAAAAAATGTTTCTTTTTTATTCATATTTATAGAGGATTAAATTGTTTATTTAGTGTCAATAAATGCATTTCCAGAAACCTGTAAGTATAAAAAGTCCATTCACCATGAGATAACATTACCTGCATTTATAGCTTTTAGATTATTATTATTCTGTCAACCATGGACACAAGTGTATGTAGGCGGATACAAACTGAAAACATTTGCAGGCAAATTGTGCCTCTTCAAGCATACTTTGTATAAATATATGACAGCGGACTGAATAAGCCACAAAAATTCTATTCAACGGTTCGTTTTAAAAATTTCATTTTGTTAAAGGTCAGGTTAATTCGCCTATAAAGAGCAAATACGGATGATTTAGCTCACATATAAAAATTCCAGGAACAGCGTTTGCGAACCAATGGTCAATGAATAAATAACATATAGATCTACGAGCCAGTGAAGCTGGTTCGGTTTATTGTTATATCTGAGAGTAGGGAAGTACACGAGAAAGCTTTCGGCCTCCGGGGCGCACAAACGGAAATTGGATGTATGAGGTTGGAATTAGATGAGCTCCCATCCAATACTTAAACCTACGTACACGATTGTTCCATGAGCATTTAAAACAGAATTAAAATGAAATACACCCCTATGGTGAATTTTTATATTTATTATAGATGAAATGTAGATAGAATTTATTAAATGGTAAAAAGCTTTCCAAATCGTATCATATCGAAATACCTACAGTTTAATTATTTTTCATATCTGTAAATAATAGATAAAAAACTGGTTCTGTTTGCAATTCTAGTAAACTGTGAGCAGATTTTTAATAATTTTTAAGTACAACTATTTTTCATAAATGCAATTTTGGAAGAGCAAGCACGTCACCTTATCGGATTTAATGAATTTTCTGAATTTGCTGCTACGGTTGTGATAAAATAGAAATTGATAAAGAAATTTTAAGAATAATTATTATAAATTACTTAGATATTAACAAAAATAGTTAACACAACAGAATAGGTCCTGAACATCATTCCTGTGAAACCCTGCATAATGTAATGTTTAATGCCATCTCCTACACACTGCTTAGGTAACTTAATAATACAAACTACGAACATGTAACACTGATGAAGTTTTCTGAAGGAATAAAAAATTAAATAAACGTTGTTTCTTACAAAAGATTTCTTATATTTCATATAAATTCTACCAGGATGCAAAATTTCAAAAAATAAATTTTCGCACTGTCACTACTATCAGGTTTAATTATATTAAACTTGGAAGATAGGCCCAGATCTTGCAAGATGGAAGATAAAGTAGGATGCAATGTATCCCAATGATAGGTTTTTTAATTGAAAAGTCTTTAAAGCATTTTTTGCAACTTCTAATTGGCTTTTATATACAGCATGGGTAAAACTTCGCATAGGGATTGAGTTTTTTCATGTGTGAGTAAAGAAAAAATAGCGAATACTAATTCATCCGAGAAAGATATCCCAAGCAGCATTTAAGTAGCAGTAACTGAGATCAGAACTTTGATTGAGTAGTTGTTACGTAACTGCAACTAAATTTATGACTTTATAGGTTTAATTTCTTCAATTCGGAATATTTTAGTAATTGTGTAGTTGTTTCTACTGTTTATTGGAACTATATAGTTTCATTACTTCTGAGTAACTATTAAAGTAAAGTGGAACGGTATTGCCACTTAGTATACTTACTTTAAAGTCGTTGCAACTTCAAAGTGGTATTATGATTGTAGCAGTAACTTGCCCGAAGCTACTTTAAAGTTTTTAAAACCTTACAGTAGTATTGAATGTAAAACTTACGTTTTTGCTACCCAGGAGAATCACATTAAAGTAATTTTTCGTAAACTACTCCATCTCAATATATACTTGTAAAATATTGGATTAATCAATAATCATTAATCAATTTGCAATTTGTGATGATTGTTAATAGATGTTTTACTTATAACTTTCAATAAAAATAACAATTGGTGCGAAATTGTGCCTTAGGGATTGTTATGTATGTAGCTTGAAGTTGGCAACATTATTTGTAGTGATGTAACTAACCAATCCTGGCCCGTCCCCTGGGCGAGCGTCAGTAACACTTGAGCCGGCTTGGAGGATACACGTCTTCTACAGTCTATGCATTGTGTATGTAATTCGCCCTGCTCACTCAATATTAATAAAGTTAATTAATGACAATAATTGAGTATCTTTTATTTAAACACATAAAAGAACATAACAGGAATAATATAAAAATGGTTTCTATCATGTGTATCAACTTATAAGTATTTCGTGTATATTTATCATGTTTTATTAAAGACATTTCTTTACTAAAAAATATATTTAAAGAAGGCGCGTTGTTATTTTTCGATCTATCATCATCATATTTAACAGAAAAGTTGCAATGGTTTATAATTTTGGTGTACTGTAATGACAAGATAATCAAACATTTCATCGTTCTTTGTATTAAGTACGTATTACAAATAATCTGGTAATTCATTTTGTGACACGATCCAGCATTATATAGTATAGAAGATGATAGAATATTTGTTAAGTTGCAAGAGCAAGAGAGAGCAACCACGCGACACGATCTGTCAAAGAGAAAAGAAGTTCCACGAAAGTAGCAATTACTACGCCGCCACGTACCTGCTACCCAAAAATTGTTCCCCATTTTGGCTCCAGGCACGTAACAAAACCGTAGCAATTACGTGCTTGTGACTAGTGGCTAAAACTTAATAGTTCCACCGGTAGTTGCTGGTACGTAGCGATGACTAAAAATGCTGCTTGGGTAGATATTATGGCATATACTTGCCGACTTAAAATAATAGTGACAAATAGTTTTTCATTTTGACTTAACTGAAAACCTCATTGAATGAAAAAATACAAATTATAAAATGATACCAGCCTTCTGCGAGTACAGCGGAATTATCAGTTGTTGATCTTTAGTTTACTAAACGTACAAGTATTGTTGACTCAAAAAAGTTTCAAACACAATTAAGATTAGTACGTCAAAAAGACAAACGTCAGTTATATTTAAAAAATTTTATCTATAGCACCAACCTTACAAAAAAGTTACTATAATTACTATAGTTTGCGATGATATGTATCTTTCTCAGGTGCAGATGAATTAGTATTCGCTATTTTTCCTTTGCTTGCACATTAAAACCCAATCCCTAAGCGAAGTTTTACCAATGCTGTTTAGTATTTTTATTAAAGTACATTATTGTCTTTCATAAACCATCTAACTTCAGCATCTTACTATTTAATTGGTAACCACTCTTGTCGTGTCATGTCATGTCATGTCAAGACTTGCATGGCCTTTAAAGGTTAGATTTTGTGGTTTACAGTGACTTCTTGTTTTATACTATTTTATGGCCATTGTGAATATTTTTCGTATGAGTGTACACTAAATTTTACAATAGTTTTGAAAAAATGCCTTTTGCACTACCTACAAAACGTTTAAGGACGCCCGTGATTAAGGCTGATTACTGATGTGAGATTAATCTTTTCTGTTTATCGATATATGTCACTACATTTGATCTCCTAAATTTTGAACGTGATTTCGACAATAATATTCTCAGTTTTCAAGTACTACAGTTTAACAATTTAAAAAAGAACCTTATATTACGTAACGTGAAATCTTCTTTGTGTGGGTTTGTGCCTGATATTGCTACAAAGACGTTTTGAGAAGTTTTAAGATGCACCTTTTTTTCAGTTTTTCCACTTTAATCTTAATATGGGTATAATAAAATTCACAGCAAAAGTGTTAACTATTTGTTCTTTATCGCTGTTATTTAAAGACAAAAAAGTAAAGTATACAGACTATACGCTATAATAAGGGAGGCACGAGATCGCCTATTGTGTAGCCAGCCGATTGTGTCAAAATTGTATTCAACATAATTGAATCAAAATGATTGTTCGAAATAAACTTTTTAATTTCAATTAAATTAATTTTAAAATCAATAATTATGCAAATTAAAAGGGGTGAACAGCTCCAATTGTTATGATTTGTGATACGATTAGTTTCACATTATTTATATAAATATCAGTATCAGGGTTGTCGATTGTATAATTCATTTAAGTGACAGTAACTGAAAAACCAGCAAAGTCCAAGAATTTTAAAGGGCTGTGCTGTAGCAAACGAAAAGTTTCCTCTTTAAACACCGCACGTTTCTTCATTTTTAAACTTGACTATTATTTCTTTTAGTTATTAAATTTTATTGTTAGATAGTGGTCTACATAAGTCGTATTCTAACTATATATTTTTTGCAATTCTTTATTTTGTAATTTGTTTACGTAATTTACATTATATCATCGATTGTCTTGGTTTGTGCATACCATGTCCTTCAGTTTGTCTACGACATGACGTCTTTGTGGCTATTAAAATGCATTTACGGTACACATACTACAAGCAGGCAGAAAGTGACTTGCATTATTGTTTTCTAGGTTCCAAACCTCTAAGAATCTATAACAATTTATTTAAAAAATTATAATTAGCTTTTAATTTTTGTCTTCTTAATACGGTGTATTTGATAGGTAAACTGTATTGAAGAATGGAAAAGCACGCATCATTTTGTAATTCTAAACTTTAATCGGTAGGACGTGACCATTCCCATAAAAAACAATTCGCTCTGGCTTAAGTAGATAAGAACATGGAAACAATAGCGCCTCTTGGTAGTGCCATAAAACAATTAAACCAACCGAAAGCGTTGCTAAATTCATTCTTCGTGTGGATCCATGGATAGTTTACTCAAATAATATAGGGAAATATCGAACAAGTAATGCCTGTTAAAATATAATAATGGAATTAAAGATGAAACGCACTTAAAAACGTAGTAATTAATCTTGTTGTGAAGAATATTATAAAAAACATTATAGCATCTATAGTCATGAGAATAAGAGTCTTAAGAAAGCATAGAGGGAAATAATAATGTGAATAAGAAAGAGGCACTGAATCCTACACTACTTTGCACGCACTTACGTTTTATAATAAAAATATATCACTAAAACAGGCTTATTAACAAAAATTAAAATATACTATTGAAACTTTTTTATTTTTCTAATATATATTTCAAAACTGAATTGTGATGAAACACATTCTAAGCTTAGATTTTCTAAACGGAAAGACGTAGTATTTCCTAAACATTTTCTCCATTTTATACACAAATCTTCTATAAGTTCTGAAAACAAAGTAATTTTAAGTTGACATGGTTGCTTTTATTCCTACAAATATTATAAATCATTTTTATGGCAACATCTATGCTTATTGAAAGTATTTTTCTGAGATTGCGTATGGTAATATTTCCATTCAGTAAATTGATTTTTTTATAGTAGCAACTCAGATGGCTGTATGACTTTATATGATTTAGAGTTATACGAATCACTTCCTTTCAGACTGGAAAAAGAGCTTTTACTACAAAACAACATATGGGCACATATTAAAAAAGTTTGTATATAAACACATTCGAAACGTTAAAATCGGTTTTGGAAATATTCCATTAAAAACTAAAATAATAATAATTGATTCTAAATTAAATCAATAAACATTGTTTTATTTAAGTATTCAGAAGTATTAATTCATACTCATGAAGTCTATTCTAAAAGCAATTAATGCTTAGTGTATTATTACTTCCTCTTACACATTATTTATTAATTAAAAATCCTGATTTCCAAACAATTCAATAACACTGTAAAGATCGTATCATTTAATCTTGCTTTTAACATCCACCCGAGAATTCATTTTAGCTCATTTTATATGAGGTGTTTCTATTGAAATCTCCTACATAAACATTGCGCTACTTACCCACACACCCAACGCTACAATTAATTTCGTTATAATTTAGAGAATCAGCAATTAATTTAAAATATTATTAATTAAAATAATAAGTTGTGACTTGCGGAAATTAACAAGAAAAAAGTAGTTAACACTTAATTTAAAAGAATTATAGCACTCTCTTCGCTAATTAAATTAATTTTCGTTTCAGTTAATTAAATTAGCAAAAGAAAGAATTATTTAATGCTAATTAAATCTTAGTAAATAATCAACAATTTTTTACTAATATACTTTCCACCTGTTTAGAATTTGAAGATTGAGAAATATTTCATAAGCATAACCGGGAGTTTACGACTCGACAGCCCGTAAAAAGCTACACATGCTTCTTTCCAGGTTGACCATTAGACTGTGCTACGTACCTCCATTAACTTATTTAATGGGTTCGGGGTTGTATCACATTCTGATGTTATGCAAAAACAAAAACATTTGGATAATCTTTGAGAAGGTATATGTTTTGTTAAACTGTATATAAGTAGTTATGTACATTTTGTTCCTGCTTACACCTGTTGTTTGGTTGCATTAACCAAACCTGAAGCATTATTATGCAGTTTAATAACGTGCAGGTAGATATTCAGCTGCCAAAAGCCAGAGAATTGCAGCTGCAATTACTTTTTGTTTTTTATTGCATGATGCTGCTAGCGGCCAGAACTGGAAATTGTTCTTATCGTAAATGTTTATTTTATGTACCAACCAGGAATCTTTTAATTTGCATACAAATTGATATTGCGGTTACTTCAGAACTCTACATTGATTAAATAGAAAAAATTATTGAAATCCCGCCCTTATTTTTTTCGGTGAATGTCAACAGTGGTAAATAGTTTTTATTTCAGCTAATAAATTCAGACTTTTTGTAACAGAAATCTCAAATCTTTTTCAGTCCATAGAAAGCTTTTGAAAGCGTGAATGGTATAAAATCCATCTGGATAGTTCGGAGTCAGGCAAGCAAAAGCACTTAGCGAGATTCGCACAAGAGTGCACGACTTTACGATTAAATCCTATTTCGAACCAGACTCGGCATAACAAGAACTCTAAGTGCTCTTGGGAATATTGAACAGTTCAATTTACTGATAAAAAGCTTACTTTAGTTTATACATGAGTGTGTTTCGATTTAGTTTTGTAGTTTTATTAATAGTTAAAGAGATTGATGCAGTTTTCTTTCATCTGAAACGGGTCAACTTGAGAAAGTCCTTGTAAAAACTAGAAACCATCATGTTTAGATGTTGTTGCATAATTTACTACCAAATAGATTACCAAAATAAACTAATTATTCACCAACATCAAATTCATAGTTGTTCAAACATAAAAATAAAGAATGTATTCCTTTTTATTATGAATTATTGAACTTACATACGAAAAACACTTTTCAGTTTGATTGTTTATGATAATTGACGATCAAGATGTGAGACCCATGGTCGTATCATTTCCCATTTTATTATTATTGATTTCTAAAGTAAACATCAGCCATATTACATTTTATAAGAATGATCATGAATTAGATCAATTCCTGGGATAATGAATTCCTTGTGAGACTGGTCCAAACTTGTTCTATTGTATTAGCTAAAAATAATGTAGGAAAGCCAGTAACTATGAAGACCTCTATCTAAGAAATATGACTTTTTACGGCCTTTTTAAAAAGACTTTTGACATCGATCAATGACCTTGGGGTAGGTTATCTGATCAAACGACATCTCAAATAATTCCTGTATAGTGTATATACAGGGTGTATCTATGGGAAGTAATGAAGTGATCTTTCACCCCCTTGAAGGGGTGAAAGATGAGTGTATGTTGTGATCGTTAAAAAATAAAAAAGGTCATGCATCTTATCAAAATTTTAACAATTTTGTTGAAATCCGCATGAAAAAATAACAGTAAATACGGACCTGATTTGTTTTAAGAATCTAATTTAAAACCGAACGAGCTTAATGAAAAAAATAAAGTGATAACAAGAGAAGGTCCACCTTTCGGCATTCCAGATGCCAACAAAAAAGTCGTTTAAGAAAAATTTAAACTTAACAGTGCACTGCCTTACAATAAACCAATAAAGCAAGCCGATACCGCTATTGCAACAATAACATCAATATCATGTTTCCGTTCTCGCCTTCACCTTGTGTTTGCTTAAATTACTAGTTTATTTCACTCGAAAATGTATACCTCTTTGCTGCTACAGTATTTTTAATTTAATGTGAGTGCAACAGGGGCGTATTTAAAATTTGATATGAAATCTTTTCGAAAACTAACAGAAAGCAACCACATGTTGATAAGCAAAATATGTTCTAACTAAATCAGTACACTCCCCCCCCCCATTACGAGATTATTACTTATATTAGTTACACCCTGTATATGTGTCACACTTGAAATTTGTCGCACATTGAAACAAGCGACAAAGGTCACGTCGGAATCTAAAATTAACAACAGTTTCCAACTTCGAGCGAATTTCGCCATCTAGTTAATTGCACGGTTTAAGCTAGAAATTGGACAAGTTCTCTCGTAATTATTTTTCCACGCCGATTTTTTCTCGATAACAGGTTGCAAGTACTAAGTTAGACTTAAGGTGGGATTTAAATGAGGGACAGTTCACAGAAGAAAATCGAAGTTAATTAACACCAAATGTAATCAAACTTATGACAATGCAACAACTAACTCCACATGTCACTTATAACTCCATTTGTTTGAGCAATAAAGCTTGCTTTATCAAATTAGTAGCATGTAATCTTCGTCGACTAGGAAAGGAAAGTTTCAAGTCAATATCTAATTTTTTCCAGAGATATGAAAATTGAAACAAGTACATGTCTTAAGAGTCACAAATGCCATTTATTCGCTATACACAGGGTGTATCTCTGTGCCTCAGAGAAAAATGGCGGGTGTCGTAAAATGGCGTCTTTAGAGTAGAAGTCTCACGTTTGTCTTTTTTCGTTTATGATTATGTAGAACATTCGACAGCATTAAATCACTAACTTAGTACATTATGATCTTATGATACCAGGCTTTTTAGTATTGATAGTGTACATTATATTGGACAACTTGCACACAAAAAACTAATTTTATAAAAATGGATATCCTCTAAATTTTTTTTTTTTTGCTCTAAATCACAGAACTAATATAAACAATAATATCTTCAGAGGGGGGGATAGTTATATATAATGATTAAGAACGTATTTTCCTTATAAAGATTGCCATTTCCTGCTAGTTTTCGAGAAATCGCATTTCAAATTTGAAGTACCCCTCTTTTAGAACTAGAGGAATGAAGAACAATAGACGATGTCAATCAAATTGCAACGCAAACCATTTATATGCAGATGAATGGTGGTCATTTTGGACATTTGTTCTAAAAAATTTTTCATTCCGAGTGTTTTTTTGTTAAAATAATTTTGTATATGTTACTGTGGTTTCTTATTGGAGTTTTTGCAGTTACGTTAATTTGTAAAATTCTTTAATTATTATAAACTCTGAGATTTTAAAAGCCTGTATTAACATTAACGTTTATGTTGATGATTTGAAATGATGATGGCGTCTTTTTGTATTTGCTTTGTAATCAATCTGTACAAACGTATAAAAAATTGTAAACGTTTGTGCAGTTAGTTGTTAATGCTACTTAGAATAACATCACTTTTTAAAAACATTCTCCAACCGTGCCTTATAACTTTTTGGGTTATATTGTTATGTTTGATTGAACTTGAATTGAATAGATTATTTTCTTTAACTTGTCGTGTATGTAATGCTTTTGTACTTATTCCATAATTACAATAATTAACCCTATTCATAATTGTAAAAATTTAATAAACAATGAATTTACAATAATGGGTAATAGTTTGTCACTTTTCCATTTATATTACTCTACTTTCATTTTCTTATTTCGACATTAACGTGCTTTACAAAAAAAGGGAAGAACCAGAAAATTAAATATATATATATATATATATATATATATATATATATATATATATATATATATATATATATATATATATATATATATATATATTATAACTCTTTCTTGTATATATATATATA
Organism: Agrypnus murinus; assembly: GCA_929113105.1. Lineage (NCBI taxonomy): Eukaryota > Metazoa > Arthropoda > Insecta > Coleoptera > Elateridae > Agrypnus > Agrypnus murinus. Next base: position 77,517,569 of record OV816024.1, read on the forward strand.
TATATATATATATATATATATATATATCTCTTTGAAATTGTTGAAACTAAACGGGGAAAAGTTGACCTTGTCTTGTTTTTTGTTCTTTGATCATGTTCGGCTTTAAATTATATTCTTAAAACAAAGCAGGTTCCGTATTTACTCTTATTCATGCAGATTTCAACCAAAATTGTGAAGATTTTGATCAAGATGTATGACTTGATTAATGGTCGTTACATAACTCTTTATGAGCAATTTTATTTTGTTGTGAAAATTTGAACTGAATCTGCTTTAAACAAAAATAGTAAAATTGTTCAATACGTATTGCAGAAAATCTAGCTACTACTAATAACATGTATATATCGCAGGGTGTTTGGGAACCAACAGGACATACGTACGTTTGCAGAAATTGCAAATATGTTGCAATATAGGAAAATCCAGGCGTGGTTTAAGGTCATATTGACTTGAACTTTATTACACATAAAAAATAAGTTCGGAATTTCCTATCACTCAAAAAGACACCAAAAATGAACTTGTGGACCAATGCGTGTAGATAAAGATTGTGTTTAGATAACGCTGTATTTGTTTACCATTCTTTTTACTAAACTTGAAGGACATTTTAAAGTCTGGAAATTATAATGCTATAGCGATAAATGAACATAACATTATAAGAAACCGTATAATCTCAGAAAACTTAATTAGTTTATAATTTTCTTTATCTTATTTGAAATACTGTATAAAATATAGTACGGTAGAACTAAAATTAAATACAGGCTTGTTACTGAACTTTTTGTGCTATTGTTTATTTGTCTAACAAGGTTTGGATGAATTATAATACAATAGATGGACTTTATAAAACGCTCACGACCTTTTAGTTGATAATCCATAGTTTACTTTGTAAAGTTGAATAAATGTAGCAGTAGTATCTAATTTGTTGTGTTACTATCATCAAATATAACAAAGTAAAACCAGTAACAAGTAACAAGTTAGAAGCAGTTGAATTTGAGCATCCATAATGGGCATAAGTCACAAAAGATGAGAACTACAGGTTCTCTTATTCCATAGCACAGTAATACCTTTTATCGAGCACTTCTGAGTAAAAAGGCTTTTATCTAAATGTTTTTAATCAACCAAAGTTTGAATTTACTCACTAGTGAGTAGAAATAACTTTTTGCCCTTGATCCGTTGGAATGTGTAGAATCATATGAATCATATGAAGTAGATACACGTTAAGCAAGGAAGCCTTTTATACATACATTTTATGTTTGTGATTATAATCTTTTATAGCAAGCTACTCACTATATTGCTTATAACTATTTAGATCTTAAACTACCCAACGAGAACTGCTTGGGGCTCTTTCAAAGGAAGATCTTCTCCTTGAAAGGAAAGCTGGTATTCTATAGCTAGAGTAGCTTACGACGATTCTGAATTGTGTTCCTGTTTGTGTTGGAATAGACACCAAAAACAATAAAGCAGTCATCTTCAAAGCGTTTTACATTCATGGAACGTGTAAATGCAGAAATGCGTAACAGATAGAAAACAATCAATATGAACAAATATCTGCAGGTAATGTACAAACTCAAAAATTTCTTTGGCATTGGATTTAACATTTATAAGAGCATCAGTATAATACATCTGAGACCGAGATATCGATATCATTAACTGCTGAGGATTGTTGAAGTATAGAATTTGTACTAGGTATGAGTAGATGGGAGTATTTTTTTAACTAAAAGAAAGCATTGTTTTACTCTTTCTTGGTTAATTCTTTACAATTCTTATTGAGAATGTGTAAGCAACTTTTATTGGCTATTGACACACTAAGACAGTTCTAGGTATTTTTGCTATGACATTCGTTTGTAATCTTTCAACTGTTCAAACATGAACTGTCTATGGTATATATTGGCCTACAATAAGAAACACATTAATTGCTGTTGGACAATTCAAAGAAATGATGCATCTTTTAATAATGCCGTGTGGGCATAAATAACTGGGAAAAACGCATTACATTGTTAAAAGTAAAAGCGTTGATGAAGATAAAAGTTCTTATACAGAGCATTGTATGGTGATAAATTCAACCTAACTAAATATTATCAAGTTGATTAATTAATTAAATTGTAAATTCAAACTTATTTGAATAGAGCATTTCGGATTTGTTTATTATTTTTTTCTATATACAATTTTTTATGGCACCCATGCTTATTGTGCTTTGTATTGTACAATGCGTTAACTTGTTTTTATTTTCAGCTATTAACACCAGTTTGTTAATTACTACAGTATCCACCTACAAAAATAAACTACAGTTAAATACTTTTATTTATTATCGTCTTTATTATCATTGCTTATTATCATAACACTTACGTAATTTTTGTTATGTCTTCATTTGAAATTTTGTGTCCATTTTTGAACAAGTCCTAATATAAAAGACTTCCTATTAAGTCTATGCTAAGAAACAAAAAAAAAACGAAATTGCTCTTTTGCGTAATTATTTATCTTAGTTATTGTAAGATAACAACAAAAAAGTAAATAAACAGAATTTAATACAATAAAAGTGTGTATCTACGAAACTAGTGCATCTAAGGTGTCCGTAAAATGGCTTCGTATTATATGGGATTTATAGCTACATATTTATGAAGCAACATATGTACTTTATAAGCTTTAAACTCTATAGAATATGGATTTCAAATACAGTTATGGCTTGGGCATCATTTGGTGTAGGTATGCGCTCTGTACAGAGTTTCAGGAATTGAAAATCAATAAATAAACAAGGGCAGATACAAGCCAAATATAAAAGCAGTCATGAATTCTTTTCAGATGCCAATTAAAACTCAAGTGTTTCTGTGTTCACTTTTCTGCAAATTTATAAAATCTCAGCGAGAAAAAATAGAAAAGATTAATGTTATAAAACTTAATGCAGACTTATCTCGACTCATTGCCTTCCGGGGTTTAATAAACGTTAAATTAGTTATCTACTCTTTCCATAAATCTGAAATGCTTGAGATAGCATCTATCAGCACGAAAAGGTTGCTTTAAAGTTACATAGTGCTGAGTAGAAAATTATAATATTTACTTGATAAGCCAATGTATATGTAGAAGATCTTTTAAAAAAGAAATCACAATCTTCTTTGAGCTTTTCTCCCGGGTGTAATTATGTTGATGTTGAATTTTGTTTATGTCGGCGCGCTGCAAAATAAAACTTAAGATAGTTATCAAACAAAGGAGCGATGCTGAAAGGTATTTCGACCCTTAACTCTAGCTGAGGATGCAATTAGACTTTTAATGAAGTTTTTGTACATTGAAACAAAGAAGCACCTATAAACTTGGCAGTCAGAATAAAGTATGCTGTATTGTAAAAACGTCATTAGACGAAAGAAACTGTTGGAATAAGAAAACTGTCATAAAAAATATTTTCCAGATTTGCATAAATGCCTGACTTTCAAAAATTGCTTTTTAAATTTAAAATAAAATTCTTCTTTACTTTCCTCTTTTTTAAAATAATATTTTTTTATTGAAAGGTTTTAACCATTATCAAGCTCTTACCTGCGGTGCTTTTCTAAATAGACCTATATTTTCCAGGCAAGGATAAGGCTAAATGCTAGAAAGAATGTAGACGGTAGCTGAATGCAAAAGAAGGATTTAAGGAGACGCGAGGATTTGGTAGGACTTGAGCGTTTTCAGTTTATGGAAGGCAACTTCCGGCGCACGCGATAACTGGTTCCGGAAATAGAGACCCTCTGATCGAATGCAGGTAGGGGTAAGATACGAAAGAAATACAAAATACAATGCATCTCTCTTGGCTACTGTCTTTGAAAAATCTGAACGTTAAATTTTAAAATAAATAACGTGTTTTTGTTCTGTATAGAATATTAATGTCTTAGTTATGTAAAAGAAGGATATATTTCATAGTTTTTAATTAATAATAATTGAATTAATTAAAATTAATAGCTGACGTGAGTTACGTAAAATAATAGTAATTAATGCAGAGTAATAGCAAGTTAATTTGAAATCTGTATATCCTGTACAGTGAGTTTCAGAATAAAGTATCCTACAAGTGCTAAATGTGTAAGTATGCAAAAAGTCAACTGTTAAAGAGCGCCCTGCTGAACGTCTATTTAATTTAACCCTTTCCCGAACAATGATATAACGCTCCAGAAAGGACGGCTCCATTGTTCTTCCCCCTTTCCCAAAGGACAGTCTCTTTCTCCATTCTTCCAATCCTTTTCGTAATAAAACACACGCGCTTGCTTGTAGACGTTTTACATTTCATTAAACATTAGTAGGTACGCCCCGCCATATATAACGACACAAAGAGAAAATGGTATGAAAACTAAAGCTCGTAAGATTTTTCATTCTAATGTATTTCACAAACGACCTATGAAATTTATATGTATAAGAGAGGAAGAGGGAAAAAAACAAGTAGGGCATTATTGGTTCTAAAACGCGGGCTTTCTGCCTCTGACAAAAATATTAAATAAGAAAAATACAAAGCCGCCTTTGTTATTTCTATTCAGCTGCCTACATAGTAATAATTAAAAGCATGTGTGAAATATATGGTTTTTGGAGTTATTTACGAGATACCCAGTCTTATACACGGCTCATAACCCTTTCGAGACCCTGTTGGACTACATTGTGTAATGTCTTCTTTAGAGCGGCCAAGCCTTTGAACTTTAAATAATGGGTCTTCCTTCTTTTACTTTTAATTTGAAATAGTTTTTAGATATATTTGTTATGTATGGGTAACAGATTTATACCTACATATGGTTATTTAAAATATACATGTTGAAATTTACTAACAGCTCAAACCAAAACGTTTTATATCTTACCGTTGAAAACTGAAACGCGGAAAGTTAAGTTTTGGCTTGAGCGATTTTTGAAAACTTATGAAATAAGTAATGATTTACGGCCATATAAATTTTTATATACAGTTTAAATACGGTTCAAATAAAGACATCATTTGTTTGGTTTACAGAGCGTGTAATAAAAGCAAACCAAACCGAGCGAGCAGTGAACACAAAGGGGCCTTGTCTGCAGTTTCAGGGCTGGAATGACTTTGCAGGGTGGCGCTTTGCGGTATGTCACGGAAACGAAAATAAAACTTTGAGAATTTTATATCTAATGATGGCGTACTTTTAAACAGAGGTAGGTACAGTTTAGTTCAAATACATTTAAAAGGGAAACAAACGGCGGTTTACTTATTTGCAGTTTTCAGGTTTAATACATATAAGAAAAACAGACAGAACTTCCCTGAATTTCTAAAAACATTTGTATTTTTTTATCCTTATAGTATTTGTGAAGTTTATTAGTCACTTAAGTGTAGGATTAAGATGTAAGCTATTCATCAGGTTCTTGGTGATTCCTCAGATGATATTCTTTTTAATTTAAGGAATTCTTGGTGTTGAAATATATGGTGTTCATTAAAGTGTCAGGAGGCATCATGGTGATTATCCAAATACCACAACCCTTTCATAGCTTTTATGCGGAAGGAGGAGAAGAGAAAGGAGATTAAGGAAGTAAACGGATAAATTGAACTTGTAGGGGGTTGGGACATTAGATCAGGGTGGACACACAAAGTTGCTTCAGTCACGTGGCATCAGTTTTATGGTTATGTGTAGACCTGCTGGGGCCACCAATGAAGGATAGAAGATATTTGGAAATTAAGAAAACAAAAAGTCACAATAATGTTTTTGGGAAAATAGTATTACATTGATTGATTAATTTTAATCTGCTTTGGAAACGAAAGATTTTCACCATAAATTAGTTTATATGCCCATAAAATTTATTTATATAAGTCCTTTCCTTATCAAAGCTAATGTATTAAAAAATTATTGCAATATTTTTACCCATGGCAATAACACATCGAAGATTGTGTGCTTGGAAAACCACATCTACAGTTTAGATACAAGAAATTAAGAAATTCAGGGATTTCCCTGAAATTGAAATTTCAAAGACGCCAAAAATAAAAATGTTATCAACTAAAAAATTTTGCAAACATTTGTCTCTACTTGTTAAAATTATATATAATCCTCTTTGGCTATTCATTCCTCCTCATCGTATAGTGTAATATTTTTGTATTTTTTTTTATTTTCCCATTGAAGTTTATTATTCTTAGCTTAACTGAAGCTTATTATTATTATTATTCTTATTATCAACGCAGTAATTGGTATTGTAATAACCACTGCTACCATCACTAATCATTACCTCCTACATTTTGATATTACAAAAACATTGAAGGTAAGGTAACCACAGCATGCCCATATGAATATGTCTTGAATAATTCACATCTGCAATGGCACATTTAAAGAAAAGCAGTTTCAGCAGTGTTTATAAAAAGAAAATGTTGAAAGCTGTATGAAATATGTATTTTATTTGACATTTATGTGATTTATTTTCATTTTACAATTTATCTGAAGAAAAGTGCAATAGGTGCAATATTGAACTCTTGCTAAGTTTTATAATACATACTTTGGTTTCGTTTCAACTAACACCACACGCTCATTTAAGTCAGCTAAAAATAAACAATATGTAGACCAACCTACATTGCAAATGCCAAGTAAATTGCATACCATGACGTCATGCAATAATGTAGTTGCAGCAGATGCATCTAAAGATCAAAATATATGTAATAAATGCATAAAATGAATAAGTTGAAATCTAAATATAACGCTTATGTTATAAACAAATTAAATAATTCTGAAACTTCAATAATATTGTTCATTTGTATTCTTAAGGGTAAATTTTGCATAAGTAAACAAGCAGCATTTTTTAGTTTGTAAATTTAAATTCTTAAAAAGTTTTCATAAAAAAAACCGCCGTTACGTGGGTAGGATGCACATCACTTTTTATCTTCACTCATATAACAGCACAGTTTTTCCCTGATGATTTTCACCTCCAAGCTGTGTTCTATATTGATTTTCTTACGCTATGTTACTTTTTGTTCACTATCCATTTTTTAATTTAGAATCAAATATAATTTAAGTACAAATTACATTTCTAAGAAGGTTGAATACAAAATAAATATGAAATAGCTTTAATATGCAGAATATTTCGAAGATATTTTATGTAAATTTTCCACTTTACTCCCTCAATTCATCCATAGTTAGGAGTTAAGGATAGAGTGTCCGTAATGTAATTAAAGTTATATGACGGAATTGATGATATAAGAAAATAAATAAATAATGAATATATAAGTATAGTAGTTTGCCTCAGACTCGTAGCAAAAGGGACTTTGGAGGGGACCGATGCATATATTTAGAAGGGATATCCAATATACAAAAGGAATAAAATATATCTATAGGTTTTTAAAAATGCTAAACATTGTAATGATATATTATGGCAAACAGGTATTCTTATAATTCTTAACTTATACATTGAAACAGTGTTTCAACAGGTGTTTCGTTGAACTTTGATCTAGGAAATCTATATAAGAGTCCCAATATTATCGAAAAGTATCAAAATTTGTATATGTAATCTTTGGTCGCATGCTCTTGTAAATCTTTCAATTCCACACTGCTCTAAAGGAAATAAAGTCCAAGAACAATTTCGAAGAGTAACAGACCATATCAGTACACTTTAAACTACGAAGAAACTATGAAATATAAACCATGTAAATCACATATAATTATGAACGTATTATACGCCATAAATCATAGATCATAAATATCGAGGAGGGTAACCACCTTATACAGTGCTATTTATTTACTATGTCATATAAATATAAATCGTATAAAATCGCGTGCTGTATAATTGGTTGCCTATGTATGCATAATGCTTTTACTTGATTATTTTCAAATACAATATAGAGTATATAACACATATTGCATTTTATTTTAATAGCACTGTATGTGAACATACGATACAAGAAATTAAGGAAAAGATAACGTGTGTGACAGTTAAAAGTCCTTGACTATGGAGTCAATGACTTTTAGGAATTAGTGCATTCGATAAAAGTAAAGCATTTTACATTGTATTTGTGCCTTTAAGGTACTAGAGTACTTTTAAATAAAAACGATGTTTTTAGACATAAGCAGAAAATAAGAATAGAGATAGTTGGATAACATTAGTACTAACTAAAGAAAACTACGTAAATAGCGAAGCATATCACAAGCTCAAACACCAATTAGATATTTAGAAAGTCGTGTCCTTACATGTGTTGAAAACAATGAAAACTTACATTTACTCTACCAGCTACAACTGACCGATAAGCAAGGACTAGTACCAGTCATAAGGCGATCGGTTCACAGGCGGATGTATGCATCAAATTTCTAAGCTAATATAACCTAACCTAATCTAAACACTGACCTAACTAGACTCAATTTTTACCTAACCAAGACTTCTAAACTAACATAACCTAACTTACACGCTAACCGAACAACGTCAAAGCCCGAAGCGACTGGTAAAACCTACCTGCTTTATATAGAGAAAATAGAAATGATAGTTATTTACCTAACAATTAGATTATAGGGTGGTAGGGAGAACGAGGACGAGTGAGTTCAGGAAGTCTACGAACACTGTAAGACACTTTACATGTTACGGATAATATTTTTTCTGAAACTCTTAAAAAACTAATCTTCTTTTTCAGGTGCTATCGATTACCGATGTTTGCGACCATTTCACGATATTTTCTCTATCCCGGGCTATATTGAATAATTCTTGAACTCCCAGACCTGTCCAATTTCTCAAATTTCTAAACCATGACATTTCTCTTCGCCCAACTCTTCTCCTACCCTCTATCATGCCTATCATTATTAGTTGCAACATTCGATATTTGCCTCCACGCATTATATGTCCGAAATATTCGGCTTTACGTCGTTTTATTGTTAAATATAGCTCTCTTTCTCTATTCTTCTCAGGACTTCATCGTTTGTAGTTCTTGAGGTCCCGGATATACGGCACATTCGACAATACATCCATTTTTTGAAAGCCTCCAGCTTGTTAATCATTTTTATTTTTAAGGTCTAAGTTTCTACTCCGTACAATAATACTGGTAGTACATAGCATTGGACCATTTTCCATCGGATGTTAACGTTAAGTTGTCTACAGCATAATAAAGTTCTCATTTTAATGAAGGTGCTACGGGCTATTTCAATCCTGATTTTAATTTCGTGGTCAGGATCCCAGATTCCATTTACTTGACTTCCGAAATATTTATACGTACTGACTTGTTCAATATGTTTGTCTTCCAGGAATAGTTCCTCGTTATTTATAGGAGTTTTGTTAACAATCATCATCTTCGTTTTGTCATTATTGATTTTCAAACCGATATTCTTGTACTCTTCATTTAATTTTTCTAATAATTCATGTAGATTTTCAAGATTGTCAGCGAGTATTACCATGTCATCAGCGTATCGCATACAGTTGATATATTCATCATTAATTTATATCCCTTTTTGTTGATTAGATAAAGCTTTTCTAACTACTATTTCTGAATAAACGTTAAATAGAGTCGAGGAAAGGATACAACCCTGTCTGACCCCTCTATTTACATGTATTTTTTCTGTTTCTAATTGATCTATTTTTACGCTAGCCGTCTGATTCCAGTACAGTTCTTTAATGATGCGTAGATCTTTGTATCCTATTTTCATACTTTGTAAACTTCTTATAAGTTCTGAATGTTTCACCTTATCGAAGGCCTTTTCCGCGGCAGCAAAGCAGATATACACTGTTTTTGATGATCTAAACATTTCTGAATGAGAACTTGCAAACTGTAGAGGGCTTCTCTGGTGCCCAAGGATTTGCGTAAGCCGAACTGTGATTCACTTAGGCAATCTTCACTTTGTCTGTATATACGTTGGTGAATAATTCTTAGAAATATCTTGAGTACCTGGCACCAGTTATTTGGCAATTGTCTTGTATAGTAAATTTTATTAAACAATTCTGTTAACACATCCACTGCTGTTTCGCCCATCGCTTTTAATACTTCTGCTGGAATCTCATCCGGACCAACTGATTTTCTTACGTTGGCTAATTTTACTGCATATTCGGTCTCCGATCTCAGTATACCTCTCGGGCTGTTGATGTCAATGAGATTGAGTTCTACTTCTTCTTTATCGTCGTTGAATAAATGTTCCACATATTCTTCCCACCTGGAGGCTATTTCCGAGTCTTCTGTCATATGTCTATTGTTTTCATCAAATAATGTCGCGTTTCCCTTTTTTCTGTATAAGTGCAGTGTTTATCTATTTCTTATGTACGCTATGGAAGTCATGTTTGTACAAAAGTTCTTCAATTTATTAATGTTCCATCCATTTCTCCTTTGCTTCTTTTATTTTTTCTTCGTATTTGCCTATGCGTTTCTTTATATTTATCATTATCTATGTTTTTCCATAAGCATCTCTCGTCCATCAATTTTAAAATATCATTTGTCATCCAAATTTTTCTTTTTATTCGTTCTGAATCATTAGGTTTTAAAATTCTTTTCTCTACACTTAGAATACTATTTTTTTATGTATTCCCAATTTTTCTCAACACTATTTAGTTCGTCTTTCTTTATCTTGGATAGCTCTAACGTGACCTCTTCTTTCAATTGAACTTGTTTCTCCTTGTCTTCTAGCTGTTTTACGTCTTTTATCCTTTTTTGAGTTCTTCTATTTATCTTTTTTAGCCGTAATCGCAAGTGTACCATAAGAAAATTGTGATCTGAAGGGACATCAGCTCCGGGATACGTTTTAGCACTTTTTATACTTAATCTAAAACTTTTTTCTCACTATGTTTCTATCTTGGTCTTGAGGGGATTTCCAGGTATATAGTCTCCGTACTGGTAAAAAAAACTAATAAAATTAGTTTATTGAAATATTTGAGGCAAATATCAAGTCAGCATTAGGTACTAGTAGCCAGTGCTATTATGTTGCTGGTCCTACCCATACAGCGAATGAAAACAGAAACTCAAATTTTATAGTATTTCTCGCCTATTGTAATGGTTCAAACACTAATTAAAAAACCCTGTGCAAAATACTTATTTGGACAACGTTAAATCGTGCCACAATCATTCTAAATATATCTTACTATTGAGTGTGTGACATTATAACTAGTTATCTCCATAGCATGTCAGTTATTATTTAAGCTGTAACGTGTATCCGAAAAACTGTTATTACATTTCATTCCACAGACATCACATACTCTATCATATTCGACGAAATGATCGAGTTGCCGTAGATGTATATTAAATAATAGCAACAGGAACATCAACCCAATAAATTAGTAACAAACAAATCATGTATTAAAAATCGTCGTACTTGTTTAAGAAGAAAAACCCAAAAATTGCAAAATCAATTCTGTGTATCCTAAACAAGTCCAGTGTCTACTAGAATGACAAACTGCTCCCTATTTTGACTGGAAAAGAGCAAGTCGATAAGTTACCTGCTATTATTTCTTGTAGAGGTTGTCATCAGCTTCCAGGCTTTCGAAAACTGACATTTGGCTCAGAACAACAGGCTTCAACCATACATATGGATCCATCTAGTAGAAGCTGACAAACAAATGTGAATGCTTGCCAGTTTCTCCAAAAAGATATTAATTCAATGTTACGTTGGAATAACACAAATAGATTAGACCTCAAGATAAACAAATGCAAATGTATGACATTTACAACTAAGAAACTACGATATCACTTTCAATATACTATAGATTCCGTTGCTGTATAGCGTATCTATAATTGTCGCGATCTAGGAGTATATTTCAGTTTCGATCTGAAACGGGACGATTATATTGAAAACGTAGTAAACGCGTCACTTAGAATCCTTGGGTTTTTGATGATATCTACAACAGATTTTAAGAATGCTAGCTTTATGACTTCTATATAATTCATTACTTAGATCAAAATTGGAATTTGAACTCTACTGTGTGGAATCCGGGGCAAATAACTTATCAAAACAAAGTTGAAACAGTACAAAATAAATTTTTGAAATATCTGTATTACAGAATTTATAATCAATATCCAAATTATAATCCTGGTATGTTTTCAACCAGACCATACACGAAGACCTTGGAATACCCTATGTGCAAGACGAGATCCACCGACTTGCTGCCAATGATCATGCAAAAGCTCACGGACATCAGAATGAGCTAGTCACCTCTCAAACGAAGAAGTTCGAAGGAGGCTACGGAGAATCTAGCCAACTGATTTAGTGCTACAATAAAACATTCTTTTCATAATTAAAATATACAGAATATAGTACATTTACCTGTAATCTACATAGGAATAACATCAATGGATGATTATCTCCTTCAATGTCTCGCACTGTAACAACCCTTTTGCTAAATACTCACTCAGAGTAAGATGTAAAATTAAATAGAGGTCAATAAAAAAAATTATAATCAGTATAATCATTTTAGATCCGAAGTTAAAACAAAAAGTTAGTAACGAAGAGAGAAGAGTTGGTTCATTTGTACGTGCCAACATACAGATCGCGACCTCGAAACATTCTGCATATTCAACAATAATGTAGGCCCAACATAGCAGGTAATTCTCCATTGAAATGAATGCCACGAATTGTAGATTCAGTTACGGAGAAATATGACATTGATATATTCGATACGTCCCCTAACGCATTTACACCTATTATTACTTAGCAATAACTGCATCAACTCATCCCGACCTCTTACATAGTAAAATGTATCTTTTTATTTAAATTCGTAATACACATAGTAAGCTCATTATTATGACAGTGTGATCATTGCAATTTGACAGTTTTAAAGTATTGTTGTTTTGTATTAATGAGAATCTCCAAACGTTGTAATCGGGGTTTTGGGTTAATAAATAAGTAAACAAATGCTTCGAAGGGTGGGTTCCTCCCAATAAAATTCGAACGTTATGCTGTGATACTCCAACATTATCCACTGGACATAAAAAGAATTCCTGTGTATTGTTAGAGAAGAAACTTAACAAACTTATATACGAAATAGTTTTGAAAAGTTTAGTTGAAGTGAAACTTAAAATATCGTGCACACTAAATGTTCCAATTCTTAAATATTTTTCGCAACAGAAACCACGCCAATTTGTCAAGCCCTACAAGATGTAAAAGAAAAAGAAATGTATTTTAGTGATAAATGATAATCAACAACTATCCCAGGGAAGACTATAAAAAACTTCTAGGATTAACAATAATTTTTCTTGGTGTATCTCTAACCTCATCTCATCTAGAATTAATTTCATTTCGCATCCCAGGAGCAGTTCACCACGCCAGATGAATGACAAAGGCAAGTTTAGCTTTAAAAGTTTGCGTTTTTCGAAATCAATTCAAGTACTCAAACGCAAACAGAAACTCTTGTCGATATTTGTGCACCTATACCGGAAATATTTGCCTGTTTGAATTTTCTGCAAATTCGATAAAATACCAATGTGGGCTCCACTTGTGACAATAATATTTCAGTAGCGTATCAGAAAAAGGAATATGGGATTGAAATCCACTAGTTTCACTGGGTGCCAAATTCAAACAGTGATAGTATTTGGCCGACGTTATATTTATAAAGATATGCTTATTTTTAAAGGTACTAAATAAAATACCATGTGCTTGTAGATCTATTTATTAAGTTGCTGTTATATTGTTATGGCTACCTTTGTATCTGTTCAATATGTAGTAGTTTATTACAGTACCAATCGCACAAAGCTGCAACTCTGGCTTGATACAGGTATAGTGAGTGACTATAGTAAGACATTCTCAAACTGTAAGAAAGTAATCTATTGAACGAGTAAAGATGATTTTTGTTCTTATAGTTACCTTCAATAAGTTATTTTGTTTTATTACGTGTTAATGATATTTTATGATTTTCATATTTTTCCAGAGTTATATTTACTTCCATTGGAACTATTTTTGGAGATGAGACAAAGGAAGTTTTATACTCTGAAAATAAGAACCATCCTAGTGTATATGTCTATTAATATTTTCTACTCCAAGTTGTATCCATAATAAGCTGAGATTGTACCTGTTGTCCGTCTCACGTTGGGACTACAGCGAAGGAAAGATAGCCAATGTATTTCTTATTGGAGTTTGTGCTTCGTTGTTGCCACCTATTTCACTGTATGAATCTATAGAAATGTGGATTAAGATTCCAGAAGTTCTAAACCTTTGAAAACAGTAACCATACAAAAGGAGAATTTAAAATATATTAACATATATTTGTTATTTTATTAAACATTACTTGAGATTGTTACATCGTACATGTATCTAAATATTCAATATTTTATTACTTATACTTTTTTGTTTAATTCTTTCGTTTTCAAATTCTTTCAAAATAAAAATAATGGCGGCTGGTTAGCTCCTGTATGATCTTTTTAATCTTTTAATTCACAGATAAATAAAGGAAGTCCCAAACGCAATTTTAACGGTAAAATGATTCATCATGATAAAATCATTCATTTGTTCAACTTGTTTCAAAAGAATCTTGCAAAAACAGAAATTTAGGATTAGCAGCAAATGCAAAGGATTTTAGTAAACCATAAACCCTTCTGGTTTTTTCTACTTTTACTTCGTGGAACTACATAATACAGTTTGTACTTACTAAAATTATAGTATAAAGTTTTTTTGTCGGCACTATTATTTGTCACCGAACGCATATAAGCAAATTTCTTAATACAGGAATAATTATTTGGTTTCAAATTTTGATAGCTTGTGAGTCTATAGATCTTCGCTTAGTTGTTTGGGTTTTATCGTTTGTAATGATTGTTAAGATTGTCGTGTTGTTTGTTGTAACTATTCGTATTGTAGTATTACATAACGCACATAGTACATTATACATAAGTATGGCGGATATTGTTAAAAACAGAATGGGTTGTGTAATAAAGGTTGGTGAAAAACAGATTTCGATAGTTCCCGGCTTTATACGCTCACTATATGAACAACAAGTTTTGAAATTTTGTTTTACTACCGCTGTCAGAAGAAGTGACTACCTGCAATATAACTTGCTCGAACAATAGGGATTATAAAGGTTTATGCAGTTACAACTACAATATTTAGAAAGTGTTTTTAGAAGTTGCTTGCAAGATGTTTGGCAACCCCGTTGTCCATAAGAACATACAGTGTAGTCCCAACGTGAGACGACCAATAGTTATCTGAATCGTCTTGTACAGCTTCAGGTAAAACTATTAACATTTTTGAAATGCTTGGTGTTTGATTTATTTACAACTGAAACTTTAACTTCTACATATAAATGTATCGTAATTTATAATTAATTGAAGTTGAAAAAATGTTTTTCAACAAATAGAAACGCGAATAGAATACAATAGTACAATATAATAATTAATTAAAAGAACTTGGGCATCAATAATAGAGGACATAAAAGAAAACGTAAAATTAAAGTCTTTGCAATGGCTTGTTCAGTCTTGATTTTTTTTAAAAACTTACATTTTGGGGTTGATATTTTTCGATCTTTTAACAAATTTGAATACTAATTAGGTTGAGCGTTTTTATTCTATGTAGGTGACGAATTTGTATAGAAATATAATAACTCAACCACATTATAGATTTAAAAATATCAAACAATGTAATTGTTTGTTGTTGTAAAACAAATATTTGTAAATATTTAGAATTTTAGATGTAGTAAATTAATTATTTATAATCGTCAATACTGAAATTCTAGATTACATATTAGCTGACACCATTAACTGTTATTAATTGTTTAATAGAATTCCTTGTTTACTACACTAGAAAACATTGAGCCTGTCAGAAACTATAACTTTTTCAAATAGATCCTTCTTAATGTTTTTTTCCAATAAGAATCCGTTTTACTCATAAATATTCCATTAAACCAAAACTTAATGCAAATTTAAAACTTTACATTTGAATAGAATTTGTCGACCCTGCGCAAATCTTAACTGTGAGATAGATTTAAGAAACCAAACCACTGATTATAGAAAGCAGGGAATGATGAAGGATAAGTTTTGATATAAGAAATATTTGTGCTGTAAGAAGTTGTCAGGATGGCTTTACTATCTGCACTACTACTTGCGGCGTTCTTGAAAGTCACTTGCAAGAGATAAATACCTACTACAAATTTCTGAGAATTCGAATCACACTCCATTGAATATCCCTAAAATGGAGTGGATAATTTGGTATTAAATAGAATTCATAAAAAAGTTATACAAATTATGATTTGTTAGTTGCTCTAAACCAGTTAATTCTTGGCACACCCTGTATATGCTTATGTGTAGACGTTTAAATTAATACAAGAGTCGTAAAAATGCTAAAATGTAATTTTAAAATAGAAAAATTATTCTTGAATCTTGTATCTATAGTGAGAGTAGTGATTGAATTGTGTAGTTTAAAGTAGTTTTAGTGATATTAAAATGTTTAATTAATTATTTTATAAAAAATTATTTATGATTATTCATAAAAATGGCTACCCAAAACATCTCAAATTTTTCTATGTGAGTACATATTACTTTTAAATAGAAGTCCAATTGCTCGAAATAGAATTTAATAATAAAAAACAAAATTGGAAGATTAATGTAGCTTGCAATTAAAATTAACAGCAAGCAATTATCATAATACAATAACAACAACAACACTAAATTATTGTAAACATGTTTTTAAATAAAACCAAGTGCACCAGTAAGGAAAGGTTGATTACACTAACATAAAGTCACGTTGCATGTGTTGCGTGTGGGGGTTTGGGGGGACCTGTACCAGTTCGAGTTAATTCCGCTGCATCCCCACTACTGCACTTGCAACTAGATCTCATCTAGCATGAACTAGCCTAGACAAACCTACCGGTCTATAACCTCTATGCGATGCTGTTCTCCTGCCTCGAAATATATTCAGAATGCAATGTTATTAGTTTAAATAATACAAAACAATTGTTTATTTATATATATTTTATATATTCTAAATATTTTTGCGTCTCACTCTAGTAGAATCATGCAATTTTTAAGTCAGACTGTACTTAAATTTTGGCAATGACGTCACTGGTGGGGATTGCGATTTGGTGGGAGACCAATCCTCCAAAAACTTAACAAATATACACACTATTGTATTGCACGCAATGCATTTTGATAATGCCAAACACGATTCTGTAAATGCATTTCAAAACTAACATGCATTATTAATGACCTTCGCGTAATAAATGCAGTATGATCCTTGTAATTAGGTTTAATTTCTTTTTTAATTTTAATTTTAAAAGTAGTTGAATGGTACAAAGCAAATAAAACGCAAAATTCAAATAATTAAAAAATATAATAAGTCGAATTCCAATTTTTTAAGTCCTTTTAATTATGCTGTGTAATTAAACTGCATAAAGTTGCAAAAAAATTCGAAAACTGCATTCGAAGCCAAGTAGGTAGATTATTTTTATGGATTCCACTTTTTGCGTACTGAAAAACAAGAAATTTTTAAATTACAATGCCAAAAGTAACTTAAAAAAGGATTTATACCTTGAAACACGTCAACGATATATTTAACATGAGTATAACGTCACGTATGCATGCACCACCGGATGCAAGTGCATCCTAATCTTTATTAATAAACTTTTCTAGCATGACTAGAAAGATAGTGCAACACAAAGTATGAGTATGATCTATTCCTACATACTCAGTACCAGGCTTACAGCACGGAGCAGCTGGTTGTGGATGATCATGTGTGTACTTCGAGGGCGTAAACTTAACACATACGATCACATGACCCTGCATACAGTACCAACTACATACGTGCATTGCGTGTATGCAAGTGCAACATACTTATAAACCGGATTGGTAACTCGACACAATCTGCAATCCGGCCTGCAAAAATGCCTCTTGTATCACAAGCTGCAGTCTGCACGCTTATTTATGGAAATTATTTTAACAACGCTAAGGTAAAATGTTAATTTACATAATAAAGTTGGTATTTAATGATATTACTTAGTTTTTACGTTGGATATAATACTTGTGGATATCCACAGTGGAAGAAAATTAAAATCACTAGTTTATTATAGGCGACAAAGAGACACGTATGTTAATAACAGCAAAACAGTTATCTTTATTATTCTAGCTAAGTAATATACCTTAATTAATATTATTTTTTAAACAATTTCAATACCTACATTAATGCCAATTCTCTTATGTACTACATAATTGCAACTGCAAGTCTGCAACTCTAGTTGATCCAAATAAAACAAATTAAATGAAAAGAACTTCCACAAAAGTTTTAGATAAAAACTTTTCTAATATTCCAAGCTGATGAGACTGCTACCAACATATGTCCAAGAAATAAAATAACCGCGGCATGAAGTCGAGTACTTAATACTTATGTCAGTCAGTAAATCGTTGTGCTGAAGTATTGGAGGATGCAGGAAATTTTCTTACAGTTACAAGCATTTCAGCAGAATTGGGAACATTTGTAGATCTATCCAATTTTAAAGGAACATATTCACACAACGCGAACGTCAAAGAGAAGATGGGAAAAGGCAAAAAGAACATGAAAATGTATTTTTTATAGTATTGACTTTTTCTAAAGTATGCACAAGTTTTTTTTATTTTAAAAGAATTGTTCGATTTTATTTTATAAAGCGTAAGCGTTGCACAGAAGATGTTGATGCCTTAAATGAGATTTTAGAGATTTTCGTAACAGTAAGCTTTCAAACAAATTAAACTTTTTTAACATTCCAATCTTCTTTTTAAATGTATTTAATGAATATTTTCAAGATTTGAAAGATGTGAAAATGTATGTAGAATGCTGTTAAATCAATTTGAATAGTAAAATCATCAATTGTGACATTGGCCAACAACTCCCAATTTGAAGACAACTTTTCTGAATATTTAAATGTATTTAAGTTTTTCAGTGTATTCATGTGTTCGATTTTCTTATTAGTCTTTGACCTGTACTGAATTCCAAAACCTGCACACAAAAATTGTAGCAATTGGTGAATAACCTGCAATAAACATCCACTGTAATCAGTTATTAAGAGCAGTTACATCATAAAATTCTTCATCGATTAACTGTTTTTGTAACCGTAGTGTAGCACTTCTGGCATCGATTTCTTTTTAAATTAGCGAAAAGAAGTTGATGAAAATAAAATTCGAAAAATATTTCCACTGTTTTATTCATGACAATAAACAACTTTCTTATTTGTATTGTACGTCAGTACTCGACGAACTATACCCTTTTTTCCCTATATTAGAAAGAATTGCAGAAAGTTCAGATATGTTCTTTGATTTTTGCATAAGTCTTCTCTACAGTTTGCTAAATAACCCCCTAAAAGAACCAGGACCACAGATAACGAGGTTAAACCACTTCCTCAAACATATATTTTGCTGTTTTCCTCAGAAACTAATAGGTTTAAGAAGTTAAAAGCAATTAGTTTAAATAAAGCTTACTTAACCTCCTACAAAAAAGGCGACATTTTTCTTGTTTCTCATCCTGTTTTTGTATAATCGAAAAATGAAGTAGTAGAAGTTGTCAATGAAGAAATATGTCTTGAGCAGACCAGCAATTTGTACCGGTACATTCGATAAAGAACATTTAGACGCAACTTATAGTGTTTTCATATCTTTTAAGAAGTAAACTAAGAATAATTGAGGGAGGAGCGTTTCTTCACAACTCAATAAATGCAAAAATGGTGAAAAATGAGTTATGAATTTTTTGGTGCCCTCTTTTTTGTTTCTGGTCTCAGAATACATCAAGACTCAACAAAAAGCGAGTTATAAGCATTTAAAATATTGAAGGCTCTGAAAGACTTCCTGAAACCTTCCTTTCTGCAAATAGTTGACATGGATAGTACACGTAACAGCGGGGCCGTCAAGGTCTTGTCAAGACCTTCATATCTATACTTACAGTAAGTGGTCATATTGCAAAACTTATATTTTTATCCTAATTTTAGATTCTCGCTGTTACGGTCGACCTTAACTCCGCCTACAGTTACTATATTATATGCTTTTCTTCTTTCTCCGTCTTTACAGAGAAAGTATGATTCACGTGTTGAGGTACTGTGCCTTCTATACCCTTTCTCTGTTTGTTTCTTCAATTTGTTTAATTTTGTATCATTTCTTTGCAGATATTCGTTTAGCTGCTTTATCGTCCTAAAGAAGCCTTGTACAATTCCGGATGAAACGTTGACTTTATTATTTTCAATCTGACGCCAAAATCTTTCTTTGTCCCTAGAATCAAACCGTGAGGGTCTTCCTGTTTATCTGCTTGTATTGTTTTGTGTTTGATGATTATTGTAGTGTTAAAACAAAAAATATTTAATTGTCACAATTTTTTGTCATTAATAAATTGGTCGAACAATAAAAGTTTGCATAATGTTTCAGGAAATATGGCCACCTATTGCGATAGTTTCTAAGAAAGCTCAACTGGGAGGGCATGATTTCCCTTCATTACTTCTTCCGGCTGATCAGGTTGTGACTTTTAGGAGGTTATGCAACAAAGCTTGGAGAAGATCTATGCAAAAATACGAAGTTACCTCAACTTTCTGCTATTCCTATTATCTAAGCTGATTTGACTAAAATGTACGAACAAACAAAAAACCATAAGTTCAACAAAGCAAACGAGTACCTTCCACAGCCTCAACGTGGGTGTGAAACTTAAGCACAGCAGCAGATCTGCTATTATTTTGCCCAGTGAGACAAAAATAGAGTATTCCAAACACGAAGTCTCCTATGCCCTAAGAATATGAATACGTGGTAAAATCCCAAAACGTTTACGATCAAAGCAAAATGTGTTCCTTAAGATTAGTTAAATAGAATTCAGTTTTATTTACATCACAACTTAGAAGACTTATTTTGGTGAATGATGGGCTGTTCAGTTGCAATGCACGTTGAGGAAGTACGCTTCTTAATGTTTTTCCTGTGTTGTTAGTTCATGTGCTATATAGAATGGAAAAACTGTAACCAAATTCTGATGCCAAAACTAAACTCTGCATCATGTTTGTCGTATTTAAGCAAATTATTGGCAAATACCATAAGTCAGTCAGCAATGTGTTAAAAATCTTTGAAAAGTAAAGACAGTATTATATGCAGAAGAATTCGTTTACTTTAAATCTTTATATAGAAATAGTAATCTTTTGAAAGACTTCACGTACTTAACAAAAATTTACTGTCAACGCAATCCTTTAACAATTGTATTTCAGAAAGCAGTTTATATACAGTTCATCCAAGTCTGAAAGCAAATCTAGAAAAAATAAGCCACATTTCGCTGAATTAAAATACTTATCTGGGCTTGAAAGTTCATTAACGTTATTTTTTGTTCAGTTATTTGGAGCAAAACAACCGAACTGAACAGAGAATAGAACCCGAAGTCTTTTCCTCTTCAACCTGTTGTGGATTCGGTAGTTTAAAGTGGATTTAGAACGAGCCAGCTGAGGAGGAACCAGCAAAGAGGAAGGCTTGGACGAAGCTGAGCCAATTAAATTAAGTGCGCTTTTGCTGACTCTGTCAGACTTTATAGACCTCCACCGAGTCAATTGAATTCGCAGTTAACTTAGTTTGCAATTCCTTTTGATGGTTGAGCTGACAATCCAGGGTGATGTCCAATAAAACAAATAATTAAAAGCTGACTTACTTTAAAATAATAAATATTACATAGACTAGGATAGATTTCTCAGCAGACTATAAGCAGATCATTTTTATTGTATAGCAGTTAAACGTAGTGATTCTTGCGCAGAATTATAGTCCACTTGACGGGTTACTTATGAAAGTGATTGTACTTAGTATGGGCGTGTTAAATAATTTGGAATAATAAGATGCTTCTGTGTTTAACAAAAAGATAAATGTTTTTTCTTCTAATCGGTTGAAGTAGAACCGTTTGTGTGTTAATCCGAGTGCCTATTTGAAAAATTATCTTTGTGTAAAAAAATGTGTTTCCTAATTGTTTTAGGTACGTTTTTCTATAATTTAGAAATGGAAACTGCATATTTATATTAAAATATTTATCATAAAAACAATCTATGTGCCCAATTAAGGAGAGTTTGATGTTTATATTTACCACAACTTTTTATTTACCCACAAAGATTTAATTTCTTATAGCAATACAGAATGCGACAGATAAGGTTTTTCATAGCCTTATACGAGCCCCGTCTCATTGAAGTTCGCACACTCTATTTTTGTTATTTAATGGATGCTCCGCATTGTTTTTCTGATATACATAGTAGCTGTTTCTTGTTGTTAGAGTAAAGTACTGTCTTTGCACTTATTCTATGTTAAGTTTCATGAAGTTCTATCGAATGGTTTCTTCACGCCGCCCCTTTAATTCCGAACAGTCTGAGGACGCAGAGAGGCGATAAGAGGAATCCCTGCCTTAGTAAAATTTAAAAAAACGTGGCATGGAGTAAGTGCAGAAACAATACTTTATTTTAATATAAGGAACAGTTACTTTGGAGACCAAAGGAAATTTTGGGGAAAAAATCTTGGGGTGTACTTTGTTTTAAAATATAAAAGATAAATACACAATGAAATATATCTAACAATAAAACAACATAACTTATAATATAGGAGAGCAGTACTTTACTCTGGCAACAAGAAATAGCTACTTCGAAAAACCAAAAAAATCCAGAGTGAAAAAGCGGGGTGCCGTTTAACAGAAATAGAAGTGTGCGAACTTCACTGAGAAGGGGCTCGTATTGCCAGACTTATCAGTCATATCATTTAATCATGTTGATCTAACTGGACCAACTTTTAAACTTTGATACACAATTGTACCGAATTCCCCAAAAAAGTATGACAAGCTTGAACATATAATTATGTAAAATAATAATTCATCAGACTGGACAGATTCGATCGTAGTATTGAACTTAACATTTTGACAATGGAATATAGTTAGAAGTTAAAGATAATCCGCAATAATAGGACTAAATAATTGTTATGGAATTGCTGTATCTATGTATTGATTTAGAAACAACAAATAGATCTTACGGTAAACGTTCCTAATATTCAAATTAAACAAAAAAGTTAAATATAAAAAGACTCACAAAGTTCCATTACTACTTTCTCCATATGAATTTTCTTCCAGCGCCTTCGGCTTAACTTACATAGCACAAAACCTTTGCAGAACAGACGATAAGAGAAGTTTTGCTATAGAGCTATAGGGTCTCCAGAAATACATATGGTCAAGCAGCTTATCATTTCTACTGTATTTCATTTTTTTGTTTACGACCTAAAACTTTTGCTGGCATTTAAAGACCCAAGAAACAAGAAGTGGTTGCGATAAATCACGATACTGATAAATTATGATAAATCAAGATTTTTCTGAACCACATGAGGTAAGTTTTCCATTTTATTATGTAGAACACAGTTGCATTAAAAAACATTTCAGAGTGAGACCGACAATTCCGTTTCAGTTTCTTATGTCATTGTCGAAAAACTTCCTCAACTAGGATTAAGTAAACATACGAAATGAGAGCTCCGGGATCAAATCAGCTGAAAGAGACAAATGGGCCCAATTTCAAAACTTTTCTGAAACCATCAGGTCTGTCAAGTGAAATAAATAAATAAAATAAAAATAAGGAAAACTGGTATTTTTGTATGGATAATACATTTTATGTACATCTACATTATAAAGTAACGTTTATAACATAGTTTTGCGGCTATAAAGTACCTCTTTATAGTATAGTAAAATAAAGCACAGCAATAGCAAAAACGCACTATATCAGATCCAGTTTTCCAATGGCAACTATATATATTACATGTCCAATTTTCTTCTGCCAAGAATAATGATGTCAAATTAGATTATAAATTGACTTTTTTTATATTGAGCGAATTTTAACAGTCGAACATAAAGCTTTGTATGCAACTTGCCAATATCAGCGTGCTTTGATTTTTACATGCTAAGTTGTTTAGCAACCAGTCTGTAAAATATTCATAAATGATTTATCATAAATCTCTTGCTGACATTAGCGTACAATACAAATTTTATAACACTAGCTCAATAAATGTTAACTTTTTACACGAAAATCAGTGTAAAGCGTAGTTACTTTTTCTATGATCGTAGACAAATAGCTATTGCAAAAATTCCCTAACAATAGAAAGTACAAATTAACAACTAAATACAAAGTAATGTAACACTGACAAATAAAAAACGCGAACGGTTGGATTGAAGCAAGCAGCGAATGTTGCCAAATATTTGGCTACAAAGGTGCTCTGCTTTTTCCTTGTCCAAACGAGGTTGAAGGCTCTATAGTCAAATAGGGGGACCAGAAATTCATAGACTTCAGGGCCAAATCGGGCCAGTCCGATGCTCTGAGTTCGTGGATACTTCGTATTCTTGGTTTGGGTAATGAATTTTTTGGATGGTTACAATTGTTTCCAAATTCTCATCTTTCTTTACCGAATACTCGCTAAATCAATTCTATGTTATAAGAATAACAAAATTTGTTTTTTGGAAAACAGTTTTCCAACTTTTTCCAACCATTTACCGAGCCAGGAAAGATTATTTGAATTCCATTTTCATGTCGTACTTCTAATAGTAGGGATACAGTCTTGTAGTGCACTATTTTATGACTTACATTTAATTGGTTAATGAATTATTGATTTTGAAAAAACACTACAGAACGCTATAAGCCCAACCTTAATTCCATTAAGAAACACCATATGTGCAATTATTTTTTTATAATATAATTAGTACATCATTATCTTTTTATGTAATAAGTACCTTTAGTAATTTTAATGGCATTGTAAGATCAGTTATAAATACTGATGGTGATGTTTCTATTTTTATTCATTTTTATGTATGTTGGAACCTACAATTTTAAAAATATAAAAAAGGAGTTACGTTGTTCACTAAAATATTTATTATCCATGATCGGTTGTATTAAAAAAACGCAAAGCTGATTTAATAAGAGTTTCACCATATCCATAGGGTTATCGATTACTGATAACTAAAGCTCTAACATCCATAAAACCAGAAGTTTAAAGAATCCCGGTATTTTCTAAAACGTGTTCTAATTTTTTGTCGTCTTATCCTTTATAACCGTAACATAAAATGTCTATTATTCCAGAGATGGTTGAAGTAAAATATTCGTATTTTTTGTGGCACTAAGTGGGTAATGCATAAGCAAAATAAAGCATTTAAATGCATAGAAGAATTTTACAGTTCCCAGGAAGGAGTTTCACAAATTCAAGAGCAAAAAATTAGAAAGTCGTGCGGTTTTATATAGGTATATGATTTTGAAGAAAAAGGTTCTCGTACCCTTTGTACTCGGGTATCCATCTTAAACCACTCAATCGAGAAAGTTTTAGTGTGTGAATGTATTTCCCTTTTGCAGAGTTTCAGACTTTGAGCGAGTTCAGTGTACATCATTTGGTCGGCGCGGAGAATAATTATAGCAACGAGTAAGTAGTGCCGTTTTAGGGTTTGCATTAAATAAGACTGTACATTAAATATGCAATTTAAAATCAGTGTTAAAGAAACGTGGGTTTAGTTTGACACAAATAGCATGAAGTTAGTAGACGCTAATGCTAATTTACAACGATTGCATCCAGTTGGTCGAGACAGGAATGGCCGCCCGTTTTATTATGGATGCGGAATGGGGAAAAGACAAGGTTTTAAATTAAAATTTAAATAAAATGTCTGCATTTTGTTGCTTTACTTGTTTTGGTGCATATAACCCAAGCAGCTTTCAGGTCAATGCATTTCGTACTGCACTGAGTTGCATTGCTAATTTTTTTATTTTAAATATGGATTCCCATAAAATTGTAAAACTTTTTCCTTTTAAACTACCAATTGGGATGTGGCTCGAGTCTTCAGAATATACCTATTACAGTTTAGACGTATTGGCATCTTGTAATACGTAAGTAATCATTATTTAAATTTATGCTTTCAATAAAAACATCTGTTAGGTGAGAAGATATTGCTAAACAGCTACTATTTAGCCTCCGTTTTAAAAGTACCCGAGCACTCTTGAATGATTAAAAAACTGAATTCTTATGCACATGGAGAATAAGGTTGTGAATTTGTATGTTTCTTATAATCTATCTGTATACAAAGCTTAGCGAAGATGCTGTTCCTAGCAGACATGACAAGTTGATCATAAAATGATCGTAAAAACTAATTTTATTATTCGAATTATGTAGAAGCCTGCATATGAGTTTGGCGGGAAAATTAAATTTTGCAAGATTTATTGTCGTGCATCCCAATTTACACAACTATTATTTTGGCGTAAATTTTTATAAAAGCCGTTTTCATTTTAAAATTCTCAAATAATCTCAAAAAACGACCACGAACGAAATTAGCTTTTATAAACCTTAATTTATTCTGCTTAAGGACATTCCAAGAAAATGCAACACTCGTTTAGAATCGGAATGTAACGTCAGTCACGTGACTAGCATCAGTTTATAAATATTCTCACGAAATGGGATGTGCGACATCTTAACCTACGGCGACGAGGGTGCTTAATAATTAAAGATGTGTTGTCTACATCAACACAACAAAGATATGTTTATAGTTTGACAGAACTTGAAAACACGTTAAATGGTTAGGCATTTTTTGTAATATGTAGTTTTATGTGCAGAAATGTATAGCTAATATTTGACCACCAAAGTAGAACCGCTATAATGTATGATATTTATAGTTATGAAACCTTTGTTTTTAAATTGCAACTATGAACTCTAATACTAATTTCTTGCTATTAGTGAAATTGGAATAGACATGATAGCTATAATTTATGGTAATTCGCTTTATGATTTAAGTATCTTAAATCATTAGTTGAGAAAAATTAGTTTGGGAAACTTTATTGTTGAAATTGCTTCAGAATTTCATTTTTAATATTCTCATACCTGAAATATTAGGTATTAACAAAAATTCACTTTACAAGTGCATTGATAAACCCTACTTTAGTTATTAAGCCAAAATTGGGTACAGTTTCGAAAAAAATAATTTTTGTGGTACGTAATCGGACTTTCAACATGTTTTTATGAATAATGTCTAACACGTTTAGGTATAGAACCAGGTTATCTAAACTGAGAAGAATTAATAATAATCTGATCAGAATACTTAAATTAGAGAGTAATTAAGTTAGAGAGTTGCTTCAATACTTGAAAACAAAATGGTTTATGTAAATTTTATCAAAAATTCGTCTAAAGGAAATCGATCGACTTGTTCAGATGCAGAAGATATGAATTTGAATACTAACTTATAGTATTAATTGATTTTATAAGATTGTTTTGAAAACGACTTCTTGTTTGT
The DNA here is from genome assembly GCA_929113105.1 of Agrypnus murinus. Taxonomy (NCBI): domain Eukaryota; kingdom Metazoa; phylum Arthropoda; class Insecta; order Coleoptera; family Elateridae; genus Agrypnus; species Agrypnus murinus. Next base: position 77,544,625 of record OV816024.1, read on the forward strand.
TTAATTTGTAGGTGTATCAATGGAAATGAGGAGGCCGATTGCATAGAAGTAATAAAAGATTAGTAAAGACATGCCTGCTTGCAGTCATGGCCCATATGTATCTATTTAAAATAACACGCGAAACGCGTAGCACAAAAATTACATGCGAAAAATCGTTTTTGGAAAACAACTAGCATCTAGGGGCTGCAACCGCCGACATGCGTTGTGGTTATTTATATCAGTTGTAATTTTATATTTCAGCGGTTCTAATATTTAAAAAATATAAAAATCCTAAAATAATAGTCTAAAGTCAACCCAAAATAGGAGAAACAATTATTTCTGTATTAAGACACTAAAATGTTCGACTTTTCAACACGAATATGGATATAATTTAAAATAATAATAAGATTACCACTTGCATGATACGAGAAGATTAAATTTTCTCTGAAATTGTGAAGTTACAGAAAATCTAAAGCATCAGTATTGAATATTTAGGTGATTGCGCTTCATATAATAACTATAATTATAAAAACTAAAACAAACGTATTTATAAAAAGTATTTACAATAAAGTTTATTAATTTTATTTTAAGTTACTGTTATTAAACAGTTTTAGTTTGAAATAATAGTTTCAATTTAAATATTTTTTATAAGTTATATAAATATATTTTTAATACTGATAGACGTGTTTAAGAATCTTTTCAAACAAGATCGATTCTAGATTTGATTGTCATCACTTCTTAATGTATACGCGCACAGTGGATGTCGGCGGCTACAATCCCTAGACTAGTCTAGTGAAAAACATACTAAGTGTGCTGCACGAATTGCAGCTAGTTTAATGCACACCTCTCGCGTCTGCGAACTTCATGATGATTATTCAAAATTGTTCAATTTTTCTGTTTCCTAGCTCTTGTTTTTTTAACAAACAATAAAAACTTGTTTTGTTTTTACTACTTTCAAGGGGTCATTTTCCAATAATAATTGTTTAAAATACAATTTGTAAGTACATGTACACATGGTTGCCGTTCTCTGTTCAGTTTATGTATTAATTTAATGTTGTTTCTTTTGCTATGTAGTGTTTGACAATGGTTAAAAATATAACCAAAGTATTGGAAATAATTAACCGTTTACAATACCGAAAAACTTAACATCCTCAATAATACGAGGGTTGCTTGTTAAATAACTGGACTGATTTTTTTAAATTCCGGTTAGATTCGGATTACATTGGCCGATATTGGGCATTTAACTTAGGTCCTTTATGCATCTCCAAGAAATTTCTGAGTGTCTTAGGTCGCCTCTACCCCTTGCTTAAGTAAGATTGCCGGATTTTTATTCAATTGAATTGAAGCAGCATATCAACCTTAAAATCTACGTGAAACTCGGAAAATCTGCGACACGAAAATGCTTACAAAATGCTTCGGGAAGTGTTTGATGATGAATGTTTAGGCCTACACAAGTTTTCGAGTGGTACAAAAGCTTAAAAGAAAGTAGAGAAGGTGACAAGGACAAGGACGTCCAAGGACTTCGTGAACGGACGATAACATCGAAAAAGTAAAGGATATCGTTTGAACAGTAAATTAAGTGTATTACTTTGAAGTTCTAAGCACTCTCAGTGAAAGAGGCAGAAAAAAGACCCTACCTCTAGAAGACGGTTGGATCCGCGTGTATAGCATTTTTCGTCGAAAAAAAACATTACTGTAAACTCGAACATAGATGGAAGTATCCAGATTTTTTTAATTTAACATTGATTTAATAATGGACATTCATGTACTGTAAAAACTATCACAGTAATATAAACCTACGAAATTGTAATTTTCTAACTTTTTATGAAATTGCTATTAAATAAATGCATGTAGTATTTATTTCCTTATACAATTCGGTGTCAGGTTTACTTTAGAATGTCGCTACTATTTGAAATATAGAGGCTATGTTTGCGCTGTGAAAATCACATTCAAAATTCAGCAATTTAATTAGTGGATTAAAAGAAGCGTTTATTAACCAGTAATAATTAATGCACAAGTCGATGTAACAAAAATAAGCTAAATCAAGAATCTATTAACCCTACAGTAAAATCATAGTTATTAGTAAAATAAATAGTTATTTGTTTAGATAGGCAAAAAGTACCAGATTTACTGCCGCGGTTGGTTTCACAACCGAAGCGAAACTGAGCTCAAGCTATGTAAGCACGCTCGACCGGCTTGCAGCAATAATCAACAAACTTGCAAGTACAATTTAATTAGAATCAAATAAAAGACCAGGTTAGGTTAGTTAAGGTTGATTAATTACCTTGACATCGCTGTTACGTCGTCGGCGGGTCACCCAAAAACCTGTTTAACCCGTTTGATCTTTAATGTGTTTCCCGTAGACTTTTACGTTAGATTTTCATACCTTTATCTGTCAATATCTCGAGTTTTTCCGCATCGATTTATTTGAAATTAGTCGAATTTATAAAAATCATCAAAAATATTACGCTTCCCCCACCCCCCTTTCACTAAGAAGTATCAGGATAATTTTGTGGGCAGAACATTTACTATCTCATACATTTGTAATCTTAAAACTGTATATTTGTATTTTACATTTTATTCCCATATTTATATTCTTCGGTAATTTTTTTTTATAGGAACATACTGCATAAATTAGTTAAATAGTAATTTATCCAACACATCTATATAAATACCATGTTTTCTATGGTCATTTTAAATAAAGAAAGTGATTGTTTACTCTTATGTTACATTATAACCTACGTTGCCCCTAGCAACGTGGGTTATTTTTAAAAAACTCACTCCTTCAAAGATAACAACCAATCACCAGCTTGCGTTAGTTAATATTATAAAATCTAGTCATCGTGCTAGAGTAATACCATCAAAACTACAGACTAACTATACATTGCAAATTCGATGTTTAAACTTAAATAAAGAGGTGTTGGATAAAATTTTGTATGGCACGCGTGAGTTAAGGATATTATCCACTCAGAAAAATTAACGTAAATCTTTCGTTCGTGGATAATATCTTACTTAACTCACTTGTACCATAAATAACTATTATGTTTGCCTTAAATCAACGGGAGTAATTTAAGGTTATGTTGATGTCAAGCAAAATTATCCAAACTTAAAAAAAACTAGTTCTTATAATAGTTAAATTCTGTATAAAGGATCGTAAGATCATTTTTTGCGATCTAGATACCTGTTTATATTTTTTCTACCGTAAAAATTTATTTCATGCGATTCGGGTAGGGATACTTATTTTTAAAATTCGGCATTTATTAATAAAATTTACCCTTTTTGTTAATTTACTTAATATGTAATTTAATTTCAAATATTAAAATGAAACGGTACTATTGATAATAGCCACTTTTTCATTATGTCTGCTTTATATACAGTGTGTCCTCAGATGTGGTTCACAAAAGGAAATACTTTTCTATTATTGATTGTATATACCAAAAACTCGGTGTTTACAAAGATCTCTGTTTCTTTTAAATAAAAAGTATAAGAGAAGATTAATATTGCTTACAATAAAGTAGAAACAATTTAAACCAATGCTATTTTTCGGAGATAAATACACAAGCTGAGACTTTTTGCTTGATTTAGTGACTTTTGCTGAAAGCTTGATTTTGTCTAATTCCCTTGATTTTAAAAGGAACTGAAATTGATCTGGTAACAAATTGCAATTTATTATCAGTTGCCCAACGCCTATAACATTCATATGGTTATTAGTGTATTATAGGAGGCGCTTATTAAGTACACAGCATTATAAGTACTGCTATTATTATTGTTACAGATTGTTTCAAACATGACAACATGATTTTTGATTAAAATTCAGGAATCGATTTTCCTTACAAAATAATCTCATACATAGTTAATAATACTGTTGAAATTCTGTTATGTTCTTTCATGGATTTGAATCAAGTAGAAAAACTATTTTATTAGTGATTTTATCACTGATTTCTTGTGATGCATCTGGGTACACATTGTATACGGCGCTGCTATCGAGTTCCAAATAATCTTTTAATGTTTTAATGTTTCTACTCTCGACTTCCAACAGAGAAAAACATCACTTAAATCATTTTGAAATATTCCTTCTATACCATAATTTATGCTAGGTTTTGGCTGTTTTAACCGTAGTGCCACATGAATATGCTGAAGTGATATGCACCAGTGATATGTAATTATTTGTATGCATAGTACATCAAGAAAAACTAATCTAATTATTAATTATAATCGATATCTTAAACGTATAATTTTTAAAATCCCAAACACTAAAAATGCCACATTACAAAAATGCCCAACAAATTAAATAAATGGGTCGCTATGAGACATATCCGTGAACTAATTAGGCACTTTTGGAAAACATTAAGATGCCAAAAATTCTATACAATGACAATTATTGGTTCGGAAGTTTATCTAATTGAGAATTATTCTCAAATAAATAGATTATAAAGAACCTGAACAGTAGTTTTTAATTTTTTTGAAAACCAGTTTATTATAATTTCAAAGTGGAGAAGTTTTTCTGATTCTTAACGTAATAATTAACCAACTTACGTAACTTGTAATTTATCTAATTAACATAAGGCATGGATGTATGGAAATAACGTTTCTTTGGTAGGTATGTAATTATAATTTCATTCCATCTTAGGAAACATATCAATTTTCCTTATTTAATTATACATGATTATGTAAATACCAGTTTTAAATAAAACTAGCGTTTAGTTTTAAGGAAAGATTATCATCTTTATCATAACCTCACTTTTTCTAAACTTCCCATACCATAATACTATAAAATCGATTTAGCTGAAAAGTAAACAAATAACAAAAGATAATAATAGCAAACCTTTTACCATATCCAATCGGTGATAAGCTATTAAAAGCGATTTTATTACACGCAAATACTAAAATTAGCGTTTATTAGTTATAGAGAATCTGTAATTACTTGCAAATTAAAATCATCAATCTTATGTTAGTTATGCATAAAAGAATCTTAACAATTTAATTTTTTTTCCAGAATTTTAATTGGTACAAAATCTATAAACGGAAAGAATGTATCAACGTTAATGAGATAGGTAGCAGAAAGGCTACTGACTGTTGCATAGCATTTATCTTATACTACATACATATACATAAACTTTGGTGATAGGCTGGTTTTGCTGAAAGATAATAATTATATAACCCCCACCAGGATTAGATATAAATTGTAATTAATTAATTTATTAAAAGAGATTGAAGAGTATTATTCAGTAAAAATTGCCAAACTAGCAAACAAATTCAACACTGTAATAACGATTCACTATATCAAACACTATCAAGAATAAAACCTAGTAAAAGTGAATGTTAACTTCCTAAAATCCCTAAAATCTGCAACAGGTATATTTATTAAGCCATTAAATTTAACTACTTACACTAGAGTCACATCAACTTAATTGTTTAATTTGCTCATTACGGCAATAAAAAATTAATAAATTTAAATTTAATTTCAATATTAATAACATCATATTTATGTCTTTCCACCAGCTGTTTAATAATATAATATAAATTGAACTCATATAACAATGGACACGCCAAAGTCTCATATTGCAACATGGCTTCGTATTTAGGGTCCAACAGAAGCGACTTCTTACCCGCCTGCTACACCATGACCAACCAGTTCCAGCCGCCATTCCAGTAAACAAAGAAGTGTGTTATGTTTGTACGTGGTTTTTAGTTCAAATCAACAACAAAAAACGGGACAGGGTAAGTAAAGTAAATTTATGTCTACATAAATACCTTGACTCTTGATATTAACCAGGTCATGTTAAGATAAAAATATATATAAACATTTTGAGGAGTGTGAAAAACATAAGCACCATACCTTAAAAAGAGACCCGTTTATACATGGCGAGCTTGTTGAGTTTATAGTTATTTGGTGAGAGAATTATTTTAAGTACACAAAAGTCAGTTAAAAAGGGTTGTTTATTATGTTTAGAAAAACAATTTTAAGGTTCAAAATTTTGATAGTGCTAACTAACATAAATTGATATAGGCAGCATAAAAAAAGAATAAGTGTTAACTTTCATAAAAAATTATGGTCTATTTTTAAGAGAAATTCTCTAGCTTATTACTATTTTCTATTATAAATATTACATATTTTTGACGTATTTGCATATAACATACGCAAAAGGAATGTGTAATTACGAAATGTGTCACGATATAGAAATAAACTCTTATAAAACATGGATACTTGGTCTGATCACACGATATTTAATATTATATTCCTGCACAGTTTATTTTGACGTAAATGCATTTATTTTGCATGTATATGAAAGCTAAATTGCAAAAGCTTCCCACAGTTCGATGCGAAAATATCCGGTTAATAACTCGTTCTTGTATATGAGGAATTTTATATTTTATATATAATATAAAAAGTGTAAAATCACATAAATACTGTATTTTAATAAGAACATTCAGGTTTCACTACACTACTTATTACAGGGCCCCCCCTCTTGCGCATTTGCAATCTGCTGTTTTTACTGCCTGCTTTTAATGCAGAAAAATGAAGTGAGCAAATGGAAGGTAATTTAAAGTTTTTAATGTATTGTAAGTAAGGATTTGCTTCTTTAAACTGCTAATAAGGGTGCAGCTATGCATTTGTGGGTGTAAAGTATGTGTTTGTCAATCAAATGATTCACAATAAGTGGTTTCTAATTGAGTATAAGATGTCTCTATAAACATCATTATCCTAGAGCTTTTGAGTCAATTAAGTGGGAAACGCTTTGTTTGACAGCTTTCCTGATGTGTAATAAATTCCCTTTTTAGTTTGATTTTTAGTTTTTTGAACCGTTCTAATTATAATATTTTTTTCATCTGGTTACTAAAGAAGTGGAATTCAGAAAATAAAAATAATAATGTAGAAAATAGAAAATCAGAATAAAATGAGTAGACAACTTATGATTAACATTTTTGTTATTTTTTGGACTACTGTTGATAAAACTTCTTTCTAAATTTACTGTATTTAACATATTTGTATAATAGTAGTTTTGTTTCTGTTTGGGTATGATTGATTTTATTGCCACCATATAAAGTTTTGATCGAAAAAGCACTAAAGTAACAAAACATTTTATAATAGCCTATTACAGAAACTCGCTCTTGAAGTTTTTAATGATTATTATATTGTATTAACTTATATTGTAATTATATTGTGTTCACTGTAAAATATATGTTCACAAACAAATATTGTCACCATAACACACGTTTCGTGAAATGCGCAGGAAATCACGACACACAGTAGTGCCCTAGGAAGAAATGAATCAAAGATGTGAAGTGTGTAAATTGTGGCGAAAACCATCCAGCCAACTATAGAGGATGTACCATCTATAAACAACTACAAAAAAAGACCTTGGCTACAGTGCGCCAACGACAATCTACCACTCTACAATCATACACCAAAAATAATCCTGTATACCAACCTGGTATTTCCTATGCACTTAAAGTCGCAAACAATGGTGCCACGCCACAAGTAACCAATACTTCCTAGATCTGCTTCCGAATATGCTTTTTCCCAACATGCAACAAACAACCCTCTCGAGACAGTCTTAGCAAAAATGATGGATAAAATGACGTTTCTCCTGACATCTGTGCTCTCAAAAATATTATAAATAATGGCAGCCATAAGACTCAAGAATTAAAAATGTTCATTAAAATATAACCTAGACATAATATTAATTTCTGAAGCACACATGACAGACAAAAGCTACATAAAACTACCTCAATATCCAGTTTACTATACTCAACATCCACTTAGCAGAGCTCGTGACGGTACCTCCATAATTATTAAAGAAATTAAACACTATGAAATGGAAAAATACAGTCTAAACAATATACGGACTATAACAATAGTAATGGAAAATTACTACGGTATATTACTCCTTTCTGCAGTATACTGCCTCCAGATTTAACTATCAGTAAAGATCAATATGTGACCTTCTTTAAAACCTCAGGAAATCATTTTATCGCAGGTGGAGATTACAATGCGAAGCACACATCCTAGAGGAGGAAAATCAAATTTTACAAGTGCTCGAAACCTCAGATGGACCTACCCATTCAAAAATTCAAAACACATAAAATTGAGGAACCTATAACACCTGAACCCAAAGAAAGCTCCAGGATACGAATTAATAACAGGTAAAATTCTAAAAGAACTGCCACCAGAGGAATATAAAATAATTAAGTATATATTCAACGCGATAATAATAACTGGCTATTTCTCACCTCAGTATAAAGTGACAGAAATAATCATGATCATAAATCCGGGTAAAGACCCTACCGACATTGCATCATATCGCCCAATGTGTCTTTTGTGAAACAAGGAGAACCATATTCCGAATTTATACCCATACAATCTGGCGTACCACAGGGAAGCGTGCTAGGACTTCTGTATTTATTATATACAGCAGATTTACTGACTACGACTAGCTAGTAACGGCTACCTTTGCTGATGACACCGCGATCCCAGCATCCCACCAAGATTCTAAGCTTGCATTGCACTTCCTACAAAATCACCTAAACAAAGTACAGGCCTGGCTAAAGAAATGGTGCATTAAAGTAAATTGTTTAAAGTCAACGCATATAACACTCACACTTAGAAGAGAGAAATGTCCGCCAGTGTCGTTATGCAACACCCTCCTTCCGCAAAGAAATGAAGTTAAATACCTTGGCCTTCATCTTGATCAAAGATTAATATGGTCCAAACACATATGGAACAAATGCCTCCAACTAGGTTTCCAGTACCGCAAAATGTACTGGTTAATGGGTCGCAACGCACAGTTATCAAAGGAAAATAAACTTCTCTTATACAAAAGTATACTGAAAAACAGATTTGGTCCTAGGGAATCCAACTATGGGGTACCTCTAGTGACACCAACATCAGTAAATTGCAACGATTCCAATCCAAGAGCCTCAAGGTTCCCAAGGGGAATTTCCAATGCTCCGTGGTACGTGCCTAACCATTTCATCCATCGTGACCTAAATATGCCATACATCAAAGAAGTAATTGCCTCAAGCAGTACAATATACCAGGATCGCCTAAATGACCATCCAAACACGCTCGCCAGGTACTTCCTTAACACGCCTCTTCGCGATCTTCCAGATAGAACATGAATGTTACATACGTATACGTATATAGTCGTGAAAAAAACATTATCTCATATTATTTTCATGTTAATACAAATAATGCCTGGTGTGCGTTAATGTTTACTAAGGAGCTCAGACTCCACTGTGTTATTTTCTACCTCTGTCATACATTATTGTTTATTGTCGTATAAAGACAGATTACAATAAATCGTAGATGCTAAAAAAACTAAAGTAGATAGGTACAGTGGCGCACATGGAAAAACTACTCACATAAAAACCAGTTAAATGTCACCATATTGATATTTTAATAACAAAACCTATCAAATGACAAAAAGTATGTAGTTTTATACAAGAACACTAAGTAATGAGTATATCCCATCAGCCTAGTGAACCAGAACAGGCGCCAAGAATAATAAAATCCAGAACAAAATTTCTTTAAACTATATCTGGAAAACCTATTTCTACATGCGAAAATTTCAGTCAAAGATTAGTCAGTCAGTCAGAGACTCTAAACAGAATTGGCCAAAGCTGCTTCAAGTAATAAACAATACTTGAAAAGTTACTTATACTTGGCAGTATTTACTACTTACAATTAGTACAAAATAACCTATTATTATTTATAAGTACAGTCATTAGCAAATGTCTTGTCCCGAGCAGGCAACACATTTAACAATTCTGGTAAAAGAAACGACGTACGTTTCGGTGCATAGTTTCTTTTGTTTACAAACGAAACAGCAAATCTAACCAGTTTTAAAGGTTGCTACCCTACCTAGAGTGGCTTTGTATAACAACAATAGAGTAATAAAAACTGCTATTTTCAAGTGAATTTCTTATTTTACTGCAATACAAAACAGCCGTTTCACTTCTACTATCGTTTCTTTTATTTTAAGAAATAAATATCGTACACTTTTTTCTACTTTATTATAAACTCTATTAATTTATTTACGAGTTTAATTATTTTGTAAACACTAAAAAAAACTAAATTTTCAGTACTAACTGTAATCAGTATTTATTGCAAAAATTAGTAAAAATAATAAATAATCAAAACTAATAATCAATCCCCGAGTTTCCAAAGTAGAATCAGATTGGGCATACAAACAAGGCATATTTAAACATTAAGGGCCGATTTATTCACCTTCAGGTAAAATTCCCAGTATAGTTGCCGGTCTAATAAATTAAGTTTAATAATAAATACAGTTTGGTATATTCACAGGATTATATCTTGATAGTAGTTAGTGGAATGTTTAAGAGAAGGTCCAACTTTTGCACTCAGGTAATACATGCAAGAGAGAGATGGGTAATTGACAGAATAATGTGTTAGAGAGAAAAATTAAACCCATTAACTAATCTACTTAAAAGGAGGCGGGATTTAAAAAATCTTTCACAAATATTTTCTAAAAATTTTAGGTAAACAGATATTAATGATATATATGATCTAAGGTTCTATGCTTTGTCAAGGGTGTTCCCTAATTTATGCTTTGTGAGTGTTTTGTTTTTAGTACTGATTATATCTATGTTTCTAGTTTTTTCTTAGTTTGTAGTATTTTTATTAAAACAACTGAATATTTAATAACTTTTTAAAATTTTAACGTATTTACATAAATAAATGCCTATATTATTACTTTATTTTTATTTATCGCTTACATTAATTTCTGCGATTATTTAATTATCTAAAATACTCCTAAGCCTCTATTTTTTGATGATTGTTTTCATTATTATTTTCGTTTAGTTATTTTTTATTAAAGGTAAAGAATGAAACATAAACACGCTATATAACTTTGTTTAACTAGTAGATGCTTCTATTTAAAAGGACTATTTTATAAAGTGTGTCAAAGAAATTTTTAATAGAATGAGTAACAAGAGTTTTTACAAACGTGTTTTCAAAACAAGCTTTAAAGAATTTAAATATCTTGCCCAGGTAGTTGTCCATCTCTGTTTAATTCGGTCTCTTTCGTACACAGTATAAGGGGTATTTCGATTCTTAAAGCAGCAACGTCCTTACTCGGGACAAGACATTTGCTAATGGCTGTACCTATCACTTTTTCTATTTCCACTTTGATTATTTCTGCTATTTAATACTTATCTTTTAATTAAATACGCAAAAGTACTTGATGGAAAGGATACATAATATGAGCATTGGTAGTTATTTATAATTACTCCAGCAATAATTACATACTTCTACTGACCACCTTTACACCCTCCCTAACCAGTGTAGGAGTTCTATTTCAATAGAAACAAAGGAAATTGTGGATTATGAATTTTGATGACAGTAAATTAAATAAATATTCTCAGGATCGATTACAAAAGTACCGCAATATCAATAACTAAATATCTTATCCCCTTACATCCCCTATTAAAGGCCATATATCACATTCACCACAAACTGCTCTACACATATTCTGGAATTAAAGTAAGTACTGTGCTACAAATTGATATATTTAAGTCTAACCACAAACTTATTCTCGCCCAGTATTGAATTATATTGAAGTTATACTTGATGGTTACTTGCTGAAGTAGACCTGCACTTTCCCAATAGTTTGCGTTTGCGTTGTTTTGTTTAAGCCAGATTAAAACAGAAATTCTCCGTTAATTTGATGTTAGTAAACCTAAAATCTAAAAACTATAACTATTTATTTGAATTTTCTTGTGACTTTTTAATTTTGAGCATGTCTTTTAAGATGTAACATTATTTGTATATTCGGATCGATCAAGAATCATTTCCATTTAAGTTAAGTCCTATTTCATTGTTCTCTTCTTTCTGTTACAGGTTCTAAGATATCAACCGAAAGTGTTTGCTTGATTGGTACATAACTTTGCAAAGCTTAACATGCAGTTCAAGTTACAGAAGATCATGATCTCAATGAACGAAATAGATGGAATTATGTATTGTAGTACTATGACATGAATATGAAATCCTTCAACCATGAGAGCTGTCAAGAAGAATACTATACCGTGCACCGCATCAGTTCAAATTTGTTTCCTTGCTAATATTATACAAGACTGGCTTTGCTTATGTCCATGGATAAAACGACTACTTAAGTTCGATAAATGGGAAGTTCATCACGTAACTTTAGAAAATTGGTACAGTAATTTCTTACTTCTTATTGCTTCTCGTTTATTTATTCTAAATATAGGTATAAACCAAAGATACATATTTATTCAATGATATATTTATATGCATCAATTTTCCATCTACTAAAGAATACTATCCCTGTTACAAATGGAGTGACTATCGTAGATAGGTTACGGCCAGTAAGAGTCTTTGAACGACCGGTTTACAACTAATGGGCACCACTCACGGTCTTCCGCGTCCACGTCGCCGACGACGTCGGAGACGTGGTCGAGATAATGATGCAGTGTTTAATTTATTGCATAAACAAGTTTGTATAAACGTTTCTATCACAATGAAAGACATTATTGACTGCATAATACTAAATACTTTTAATTAAAGAAAGAGATCTCAGCCGATCTTTTATTTTGAACTGAATAATTATTTCTTTCCTTTTGATACATACGTTTTAAAGAAATACGATACTTATAATTTTATTATACATACTAACTCGAGCTCAACTTGTTTATACAATAAATTGCAGCAAATGTAAACATTGGCTCATTATCTGGACCACTTCCCCGACGACGTTGACGACGTCGTCGACGACGTGGTCGCGGAAGACCGTATGTGCTCTACATAAAGTAAGGCTCTTTACTTCATGGTGCCTCACATGTTATCTCTCTATGTATTTGCGGTTTAATTCATCTGCAATTCAGAGATGTTGATTTTGTAATTTTCATATGTGATGCTAAACTGGTACAGTTCTTTTAATCAGATTCACTCGTTCATTTGTATTAGTATCGAAGTGAGGTTACGTGTTTAGTTCAGGTGATGGCAGTTTAATGGTGCAGCAAAATCAACCACGAAATCAAATAATATTAATTTGCGGAATTTTCAAAACTTCAATTTTATAAACTCATTCAAATTACTCGTAGTATTAAGTTCTGAAAATTTAATAAAGAACATGAGTAAATTCTTATGACTAAAGGTGTAGTGATAATCTCTGGAACATACAGACGCTATACCTAGCTTTAAAATACACATTTATTACTTATACTACTTTATATATTGATTTTCAGTTTCAGTGGAATACATATGATCTAAACATATTAACGTGCAGTTTAAATAATTGTAGACATTTTCATAATTCATTTAAACTTTGCTCTCAAATAATTTTACAGTCAGCGATTAAACAAAAGGGAACGTATGTCCATAATTACAATTTAGATTCAGTGCGAATTTAAACTAACTTAGAACTAATCCTTTTGATAACACCGTGTGGGGTTAATCATGTTAGAGAGAGTGGCGGTGTGGATAACCATAAATTCAGAGGATGCCTGGGAGTGGCAAAACATTGATGAAATTAAGTGAGCAGAATTCAGCGTTTTATGTAATCTCTGGGAATCAATTTTCGCTTGGAGTAATATTACTTGCGCGCTAATCAATTTATATAGAAAAATGTATAAAAAAATTATTCGTTATGAAATTTCAAATATGCCAAGTCTAGAATCGAAATGGGTTGTTCGAATAGGTATTGTTATGTAGTAGTAGAGTATACGCAGCGACAGTTGCGACTGACGAGTCGTTATATTAACAAGTCACCAATTGCTGAAATGACCTCATAAAGTTTCATGTTCTTTTTATTTAACATCAACCATATTTACTCTCTAATATCTTTCATAACTAGAACGTTGGGACACAATTGCTAGTACTTACAAACATGATTTATTTTATTAACTGATAAATTTATTGGTAAAATGAGTTGAGTATCACTTCATAAATTAATTAGTTTATCCATGAAAATACTATCTATTTAAAGCATTGACCCGCAATTATTTCTTGAGGATAATATTATTTATTAAATTTAGGTTTCGTTTCTGAAGAAATCGAATTTTCCTTGTTCTATTGTTTTTCAATAAATAGAGCAGTTAATAAAAAGTTAAACTTGCAGCTTTATCAACACATGTTCTGTTTAAACCGTCAACCTTAAATTAACATTTAGCACCGTCAAAAGACATTAAAAAAAGATACGCTAGTTAAAATCAATTCTAAACCACTTGTAGCTTGCTACACTTGGTTCAACCATAAAACATTATAGCTACGGCTTTATGATCGATTTAGCAGTAAAGGTATTATAGGTGTTTATATTCTTAACAAATTGAAGTAACTTTATCACGTTTCATCTTCACGAGTATTTCAAAATTGTGTTAAAGGAATTATGTATTTGTTGTACTTTGACTTAATACCATTATTATTATTTTTTAGGGTGTGCTATATTTGAAGAAGGAAATTGAAGTTCGGGATTAGAGTAAGACGTCACAGTGTAGCACGGGTATATGACGGAAATTGCAAAATATGGTCCAGAAGTTTTGCTATCGTCTACAGGAAATTATCATCGTAAATAATATAAATTCCTATTAAACTAGATTTCAGGTTAACGTAAATTGAGACAGTTAGACAAGGACCTTATTTGTATAAGATGGAGGTACGTGAAATTTGGTAAGTATATTAACACTTTACAGTGGATATGTCTATCCAGTATAGGAGTTCTTGAATATTTACTAATGCTATATAAGTATCTTAAAAATTTCTTGAATAGAATCTACAAACCAACTCTGTTTAAATTAAAAACCATATGCATGTCAAGACTAAATAAAGCATGAATTTTATATAACCTATTTTCTTAAGGAACTATAAGTGCACTGAATTAATATAAGATTAACGGAAATGCTTCCTGTTTTTTTTTCTTAATTGCAAGGTAACAATCTGATCATTTAAGAAGTGTTCATAGTTTAATTTTATGATTTTTATCTGATTTGAACAGGAAATACTTTTTTTGGTTTTATGCAATCAAGGGTCTAACAGGTAACATTATAGAAAGTCAATGTTTTTTTTAATAAATTGAAATCAGTGATATTGTTAAGATTTTGTTCGTTTGAATTGTATAATACAGTTATTGATTTATGAGACAGAATAAATATTTTTATGCAGATTGAAACAAGCATTATCATAGTCAGCCGTCATAACATCATACATTATTACATATGATTATAGATTTAACTATAGCTATAGAAGGAGGTCTTTGGAATAACTAATGTTAACTGAGTGGTGATTCTGAAATTTGCACTGAAGAGAACAATTTCACAAAAAAAAGAAATAATACAATAAGAGATAGGTGTATAGAAAAATAATTTCTTAAACTCATTAGAATTATTAAGTTCCTTGCACTCTCCAACAAGTTTTAAATACATTACTCTTCCAATTCCAAAAAACAGGCATATTTGAACATGCTAGATAGAAAATTCTTCCTTATCCAGAAATGTCAATATTTCAAAAGTTTAAAGGAAGGTACAGTACATCAAAGTTACAAAAATAGTCTAGCATGGAGAAAATTTAAAAAGTCCACGGCAGAAATTTAATCGGTTGATGTTATTTAATCAGTATATACATACACAATTCTTAATCGTTATATAGAAAATGAATAAATGTTGTATGGAAAAATAATAAATATTACCTAGAAAATCGACAAGTGTTATATATAACATTAATAAATTCTATACACAATTAATTTTTATAGAAGGGTTTCCTTATGTACACATAACGTTTGTTGTGTGGTTGCAATCCTGAGTTTCCAAGCGTGATTTATTTAATATTAATATTTATTAAATAAACACAATCGAACGAAAATAGTTGAAATACTAAGCTTACTATTCTCAGACGAACTTTAGAACGTGTTACACCCTTTCTCCGTTTGTTACCACCGTCTTACTCCTTTTTCCGGCTTACCGCCCTAACTTATCTCTTCCTCAGACTTACCTTCCCGCTTCTAGCTTACCCTCCCCCGACTTATCTCCCTATCTGAGTTATCCCCTCCAGTTAACTCCCCTTCGGACCCCTCCTTTGACTTACTCGCCCATTCTTACTATAAAATTCTACATTGAGTTCATACATCATATGCTTTATATAGCAGATTTCTAGACTTTGTCGGTCATTTTCTCCATGTCCCTTAAGAGATAAAACATTAGTTCTGAGACATTCTTATTCCACTTTTTCATCAAATTTCCCAATCAGCAGTAAAAATTTAAAGATTTTGAAGAAACGGACACCCTCAGAGACGGGGATATCGAATTTCGTGAATATGATCCACATACTATGAAACTCGACTGAGAATTGTTGGTGGCATAGTAAGCAGGTATAAGGAGAATGTTTAGTTCCAAAACGTGATGGTTTTAAAAATATAAAAATTAAATAAGTAAATAAATAATCTACAGATTCAAAACTTTAATACAAAAAAAGAATAAAGCAAATTGGTCTTGTAGAACTCGTAGACGAAGTGAAACAAGAATGAGCCGTGTTTTAAATATATATAGTTAGTAAATAATAATTAATCTATACAATAAAGTTCAGTATGGCCGGTGTATTCGCTATTGAAGAACATAATATTTTCGTAATCTAAAGCAGTGTTAATGGGAACACGATAAATTTGATCGCCAATAATGAAATCTTTACAATAATCGCCACAGTCATTTCCAACTTTTGCAACAATTTGCAACCGTATCTCTTGATGATTTGTTTTGCCCAAACAATATGAAACAGCTATGAATAAGCAATTGCCATCAGCACATCACCTAATATTTGTATAACTTGTCTGCTTTCCATGGTTTTGAACTTGGCGGGTTTGTTGCAGCAAGCTTTTATAATCGTGAATAGTTAACAAAAGTTAACACCGATGGGAATTAAGAGGACACTGCAAGTGAATGATCGTTCTCGTGCGTATCCAAATAAATGTTTTAGAATTATTTATTTAAAAATATAAAACTTAAAAAAATACAGATATTAAGTAGTGTTGACTAATATATACAGCGAAAGCTTCGATATAAAACAAGAATCATGTAAATTGGCCCAGAACTCCCAAACGAACTTGAACAAAAATGAGCCTTGTGTTTTAAATATATAGATATATTTTATGATAAATATGTATCCATATGAGGAATATTATTCTTGTAGAACCAAAATTGTTAACAAATAAATAAGTTAATTAATTAATTTATAATGTGTTTAATTTTTGATAATAATTGTTTTTAACATTTAAATAATCAATATCTTGATTTTAAAACCTTATTTCTAACTTATGTCTATCAATGTTAAGATTCTAAGAAGTCTCTAATCCTGACCACATTCTCTACATTTTTTACATAAATAAATAATGGCGACAAATAAAAGTAAATACATAATAACTTTACTTTCATTGCTGTAATTTTAAGATCTAAAAATCCAAAACCACTTCTAAAAAATTAAAAATTTACTTTAACGACATATTTTCGTAGATACAGTTTCCATATTACTGTTGTTGCGGTAGTGACTTATGATGTAAACCTCACTTTAACTTTAGAACTCTATTAACCAATCTCTAGAAATTTAGTAGGTGTTTCTTTTCGAATCGATATCATCCAACATTGCTTGCTTCTATATATCGATATTAATTTGAGCAATCGTTTTTAATTCAAAGATATTAAAATCAGATGCTTTTGAGTCATGAATCATGCCTGACTGTACTTGTCTCAATTGCGTGTAAATATTCTTTCGATCGCTAGAAGCTACTATAGTAATAATAATAACGAGTACTACCCATAATCTGGAAACCAGGTCCCAGAAACTAGAAGCTTGTGCGAGAAGGAGGGACGACCATTATTATTATGCAGGATCATCGTGAGGTTGCATACGACTTACAGATGTTATAGCACCAATTCCACATTTGTGTTATTACAGCTAAGGAAAAACTGCAGAAAACCTTATAATCAGATTTGCCGGTACCGGAAGGCACTACCAAGGCTATTTTTTAAAAAGGACACAACTTTTGAGTGCTTGAAGCTTAGCTGATAATTTCAACAAGTTTTATGTTATCGAGTACGATACATTTTTGGAAAATCCATTGTTTCTGAGCTGATTTCTTGTGTACTAATAGTCGGAGATAGAAACAAAAATCCCTGAAACGGTCTTTAGAATGAAAATTTTATTAACAAAATTAAATAGGTAAATCATTGAGAGATAGAAAAAATATAGTCTGTTTCTGTATAATTATCGATTATTAGAAATCCAAGTGACTCTCGAAAATGCGACTCATGATCTCAGAAACCTAGGAAGATTTGATGGACACTTTTTATATTTCGTTAAAGTTTTACAAAGAAATTACTATATGATTTATGTAAACGCATGCGAAAATTAATAACTTTCACAATCGACTATAAGAGTTATCAAAGTTTTAGCAATTTAAAAAATAAATCAGAATTTTTGCAGCGCTACCAACCTGACAGAAAGAACTCGTGGCTTGGATTTTACTTTTTGCAGTTCGATTTTGTATACAACATCACAGATGAGCAAAAATAAATTGCAGGTAGGTATTACAACACACAGCCATGAGAATAATTTTGGGATGTGATAAATACACGAGAATTACATTCATGTTAAATCGTTTGAACGGGATGAATATTGAAAATTATCTTTTGTTTCGCGTTTTGGTATTTCTACATAAAATAAATTTAAATATTTCAGCAGCATATTATAATAATTGTCTGATTAAATTTAATCGAGTTCATCAGCTACATTATGAGAGGAAAAGATAATTTTATATTTGAATATAAACGATTGAAAACATCTTAAAATTCAATTTTTTGTAAAGGGGTAATAAAATATAATAAATTCGATAGTGAGTTAAAAAATAGCAATCTCAACACTTTCATTACAAAATTATAAACAAAGATCTTCATGAACTTGAAAAATTTTTATTTAGGGCCTTTTTAAATTATAACTGTTCACAATTTAAAAAAAATAAATGTGTTTATATAGTTTTACTTGCAAGTAGCAAATTCTTGCTAAAATAAAATCGCATTGATTGATTGATTGATTGAATCATAAACCACAATAAACAGAAAATATTTCAGACTTGTGGAAAAGGCCATTGCGTTCTTAAATAAAATATATTACGTCTAATAAAGTTACTTTTGCCTCTAATTTCTTTCATTTAAGAAAGATTGACAAGCTTACAATCTATGGTAACTTTAGTTTTTGTATATTAAACAAACCTTTTATATAAAACAAGAAGAGTAAAACAAGTTGATATTTAATATTGTGTTTCATAAAACTTCAAAATAGCTAAAGCTAAATAAGATTCGACAAGTAATAGACTTGGATATATCTATACAAAGAAAATGTGACATTGTTTGTTTTTAGTATATTTTAAGGTAATATTGAGTTCAGGCTACGTGTAATGATCATATTTTGCGGCTTACCAATATTAGAGGCAACAGAATTAGTTTATAAAGACTAAAGAGTCTTACAGCTTGATAAACATTTCGTAATCAACTTCAACAAACTTATAACTAGAAAATACATTCTGATAATTTAACGGTAGCTATACCCGTTTTCAATGATGTTATGTTTTAGCCAGGAACTTGAATACAAACCTTACTTAATCATTAACAATAACAGTATTATACATTATAATTAAATAAATTTAAAAATGAATTAACTGTTTAAAAAACAATAGCAACAATATCAGAGAGAATAAAAAAGATAATTATAAGAGTAAAGAAGATTAAGAAATGGAAATGACAGCTTATTGCATTTAAAGATGAGCTTACATTTTTGGAGACATTTCAATTAATTCCTTAATGAATTATTGTAAAAACAAATTATTAACAGAAATTAAACATAGTTTAATTTGTGACATTGCTGTAATATAAATTTAATTAAATTCATATGTACTTCTCAAATTTAAGAATAAGTGTTTTATAGCTGCAATGTTGATTTTATACTATAATCCTTCTGAAAATCCTGAAATTTCTTTACTGAATTAATTTGGTTAATTAAAACAAAAACTAATATATTTTAGAAGCGGTTATTCTCCGTTATGCCTATGTAACATATGTTTGAAGATATGTACTTATCTACTGAGAGATTGAATGAGCATCCATACTAATCTTTGTACTCCAGTGACCAGGCTTAATTACATATTATCAGTTGTGAAAGTACTGCAATGTTAATCGAAAAAAAGATGGATTGGGCGATAAGAAGGAAACGATTAAAAAGGATTGTATCAGATGGATGAAGATAACACTAATGTCTTTTAGCATATTAATTAACCGCGAATGAATTTCTAAGGCACACCTACGAAAAAGTATGCAGGGTAATTTATTAAAAAAACAATTAATTAATTCACGATTTCATAACCTAATTAACAACACGCACAAGATTTGTCGGAAAGAAGAAATTTATAAGTTTTCAGTTAATTAACATCCTTTCAGTTTCTAAACGGCATTAACGACTTTTGTACTCATTAATTGCATTGTACATAAATTCATATAGTAGGTATATAAGGTATTATGCACTATAAGATAAAATTTGTGCAGTAAAGATTATCAACAAAATTATAGCATAAACTCTAAAAGGGAATACTTTATAATTAAAATTTAATTGTATACAAGTGTATTACTGCATTAATTGAATTTTTTAATTAAAAATTAGTTATTGTATCACTAATGAACTCTATTTTATTATTTGCAGGATCGCTCTATAAAGAAAAATCTAACTAGAAACAATATCACATTATAAATTTTGTCGATCAGAAAGGAAATCTGATACGTAACAATAACAATACGACCAAAGGACAACAAACTGTAATGAAGGGCTACTTACAGGAATGTGTAGGTGGATACTGTTGCATTCAAGTGTTAGTAAAACAAAGAGAGATTTGATTAAGGTATTGAGCTTGGGTAACCCGTAGGTGGACAGCAATGGTTTATGGTGTAAGAATTTGAGGAGTGGGTTAAAATGATTAATTGATAAAACCCTCCAGCTAACGATTTCTTATAAGTTAAACAGGTAACATTATAGGAAGTGTAATAAAAACAGAGATGAATTGATTTTCTGCTCTTAAATACAACATTCCAAAGTTGAACTATTATTATGTGCATTTGTTAAATTTGATTTAGCTTTCTTTTATAAGGGAAAAAACAGGTTACCAGTTAGTTATTTACACAACCAGTAATAAAGAAACACCTATGCATTTTTTAATTAGTAATCTGTATGATTGTATTTGTTTTTTACTTTGATACTTTTTATTTTGATTGGTACTTTTGTGACTTATTAAGCAGTAATAAGAATAAGAACTAAAAATAAGAGTAGAGAAAATACACTATAAAAAACCTACAGAAGTACATTGTTTATTCCTTACCTTTTACAAAGTCAAGGACTTTCTTATCATATAAGCAGTTATTGCCTTTATCAATATTTTTTAATTTACTTTTTTATTGGTTTTCCTAATAAAGATATGCATTTTCAGTAAACCAATGACAGTTTTACGACTTTGGAACGGTTTAAAAATAAAATGGAGGAGCTTGGTAGTAAAACTGTAAAGAACTAAAGAAAAAATATATTTACAATATATCTCAAGAGTGTGTTTGAGAGGAAGAAGTGTAATCGATATCTTGTTATGTCTCCTTTTTTTCTTAAACAATGATTTTAATTAAACAAAAATTATCTCAAAATAGTTCTTTTTTTGTAACTTCAAAGACTGCTTGACTATCTCCAAAAACAAATTGCTTTTAGTTTTAAATTTATTTTGATCTTAATAATAACATAATATAAATTTTGTTACTTTCATATTAGAGAACAGACATTATAATAATATTTTTATTAGGTCAGTTTGCAATCCAATAAAAATAGTTTTGTTTAAAAATAAATCCAACGAAAAACGTAAAAATTAATAAGTTCAATAAATCCTCTTCAAAACGTATGTTTTATATTTTTAAATAATTTTATTATTTGATTAGTTCTTGTTTTATGCTGTATAAGATAGATTAAAAATGCTGTTAGATTTTAATATTTCAATAGAGTATTTTAATTATGAATCACTCTGTATAACCACCGTGTAATATATGCAACACAAATAACAGGTACGACTGTCAACGACATTATTAATTATTATTGGTGAATATCCGTTTTCTACATATTAAACCAAATTAAATGATTAATATTAAATTGTTTATTTAATTGAAATTATTAACTTACATATGAACGCTTCTCTTTATAAATAGGTATACGTTACACTACACATTAGCAAGAAAACGTACTGAAATATATTGACAAATAAATGACCACAATAAAATAATAAACAAATGAATTAAACAAGCATATATTTGCAGGCCATTTTTTAATAAGCTTTTGTAATAACCTACAATAAAAATATTAATTGTACATTAAAATACAATAAAAAAGTTAACGGTGCATATGTAAGGACCATTACAAACAAAAAGTAAACAGAACCCACATTAAAAGGCAAACTTTAAAAGAATATTAGAAAATAATGTACGATAAATAATGTATAAGAAAAATAAATCAAAATGTTTAACTGCAAACAGCACTACGGAAGATTTACGTATTGAAACTTTTTAAAACTAGATTGAGAGTATGATATGAGAAGTTGTAATGAGAAGTGATAATATTTTCAATTGTAACGAAACAAAAAATTAAGCAGGTGATTCTGAAAGATTTATTTACCAGTCAAAATTAGTGAAGTAGGTCAAATTTGACTCCGACAAGGGGATCTCAACATTACTAGCATTTAAGGGCTGCAGCCGCTGACAAGCGCTTCTAATTCTAGTAGTTGTAATTCTATATCTGAGTGGTTATAATATTCACAAAGTATAAAAATCCTAAAATAGTAGACAAAAACCAACCGAAAATATACAAAATAGTTGTTTCTGTATTTATCACACTAAAGTTCGACTTTTTAACGCACATGTAGATAAGTATAATGAAGAATAACAATAAGAATACCATATGAATGATAAGAGCAGGTTAATTTTTTTCTGAAGTTATAAAAAAATATAAACCAACAGCGTTTAGTTTAGTTTTTTGGATAGCGACTTAGTTATAAACACACAATTTATTAATATTTATTGCAACTATGCAATTTTGATTCGTAATAATAGTTTTAACTTTCATAAAAACGTACAATAATAGATTACTTTATTACTGCAGATTTTAGATATAAATATTTTTTATAAGTTAGATGTTTTTGAAATAATGGTAGACGTCCAAAACCTTTTCCATACGAGATCAATTCTCGATTTTATTGACATTAATTTTTAATGTATATGCGCGCAGTATTTAAAAGTGCTAGAAATAGTCATAGCGCATGTCGGCGGCTGCAGCGTCTAACAAGCGTGACTGACGGATGGACACGTCAGTGAGATATATATATATAGAGTTGTTCTGTATAACATGTATGCTGTATGGTACAGAACTAGCTTCCAACTTCTAATAATTTTCACTGATCAATCTTACTTTATACAATTAAATGGCTGACAAGAAATTACATATTTAAAGTTGATTGAATTTAACTTATTAGGCAGGAATTTAACTTATCAATCTTAGTTGTAAAGAAAACGTTGATTTTATCTTCAAACACCAATTTTTAGAATGTGCAAAGGTAGTACTTATAATAAAATATTAAGTATTGCTGTGTATATCCAAAGGACAAATTTCACTTTAATAACTATCACTTGTTTAATTACAATCTCGCAAGCCTTCTTATTGATGATTAAATATTTTTTAGGTTTCTAAAGAACTTGAAAACAAGGAAACTATAAGAGACAGGTAAAAGCAATTCAAGTGGAACATAACTTGTTTTATAGAATATTATTAAAGAATTTCCTTTTTGGACAATGACTGGCAAAGAAAGCCAAGGTGAGATTATTATTGAAAGGTGATTATCTACGACTCTTTGTCTAAATATATGTAAATTGTACACTATTTCCCTGTAATTTAAGTTATTTACGCAGAGAAAGGGTAACTAATTGATGAGTTTCTTATAAATAATTATACACTTAAAACTATAAGAAACATTCGAAAAGTACTTCCATATTTTATATGTGCAATTACTTTTGACTTAAGAACAGTTCAATTAAAATAATTATATGTTTTTCTTGCGACGTCTTCTTATTTTATTATTGAAGTCTTTCGTAATTCATTTATTGTTAGAAAATATTCTATTAATAAACAACATAAACATTCAACAGATATTATACTGGTTGTACAGGAATTCCTTTTTTCTAAATTTAGTTTTTCAAATATTCATTTCTGACATTTTTCGTGGATAGATTTACGAATATAATTTTTTATGCTATTACAAAACAGCATTTAGTATGAATAATTAATTTAGTTATCTTGTGACAAGTTATTCCTATCCTAAAGAATTTTATTTTGTCAGTTTTAAATGAATAGCCCAGATAAATCGTAAAATGAATTGAATTAGTGAAAGGTTATAATTTTCAGACCAAAGAAGAAAGCAATTGGTCTGCGCGGTAATTAAGAAGATCAAATGCTTGAAATTGTGACGTCAGCATCTTGGGTGGTCGTGGATGCTTGCGAGTTCGAGCTTGGGAAGGTCAAAGGGGGGAACAAATTGCAAGTATAAAGCTGACTGGAGGCGTTTTCCACCAAGATATTACAACGCTGCCTTTCTAAGCTATCCTGAATAGCCGTTAGATACTAAATTATCTTTCAAGTATAGATACTTTGTAATTTTCAAATTAAAACGCAAATAATTTTATGGCTAATTACTGGTTATCTCCTAGGCGTTTTAGAGGAGTGAAGGAATATTTTTAAAAAATAACCTTTCCTGTATCTACCCGGAGTGGAGTATCTTTCTATTCAGGTTGACCTTTTGCAGAGCGGGAGAAGATAGCACGAAACAGTATGTAGGTAGGTATGCGGATAATTGCGATCTTATGCTTTGTATCTAATTTCGTTTAACAAACCGTTATACAGCTGGTGTAATTAGTACAGAAGCAACGTTAGGTAGGGGTGTTGTATTACATTCATTAAACGAAATTGGCCCCTTTGGTAGGTTAATTCACTCCAGCTTTTCCTGTTTTAGCAAAAGTCATGCTCGCACAATTTAACCCTTGAATAAAGCGGCGACTGTTAAATTCTAGTAATTTTCAGATATTAAAAATATGAATATACCTTTATACTTGCACTTAAATTTTTGCTACGTTTGTTTAGTGTTTTGTTATTTAGACTATTAACTTGGTACAAATTTGCGAATTTAGCGAAAGTAATTTTTTTCTTTTATATAATTTAATAACAATTTTCAAACGTAATTAAATAAAAAATTATTTGTTTGTTCCATCCCACCAACATCTTTTTTTCTTATTTGAATACTTGTTTATAACAAACATGCTCTTTGTTTTATAAATTGACAATGAGCGTAAGTGCTATGTTGTTGTACACAAAGAGACAAAATTGTCGAGTAAAAAATAATATGAAAGAACAATGTATCTGTTAATTTATCTTTTGTATAGTTTGTAGATACTTAAATACGATAATTTTATGGCCATCTAGAATTTTGTAATGACTTTATAAGAATACCTATACCTATGAAGCATATTTGATGAATAATGCACTCCATACAAACATCATGTTCATTGCATTCAAACATTTGTGAACAGTACTTTGAACTTCAAGATCCCATAATTAAATTTGCTTATAACTCATAACATTTGTACTGAAGTTAATGGCACAGTAGAAATGAAAATATATGGAAAACAGTCTAAAGTAAGAGATAATAAGAAAGTAATCATTATTGCTATAAATATTATTTTCCTGTCAGTAAGACATAAGGGCATATTGTCCTAAAGTCGTAAAAATTTAAATCAAAATCTTGTTTCAAAGAGGCTTAACTTGAATTAACATGAAAACAAATTCTTTTTTTGATTGATTCTGTTTTAGTTTTTGTTTGTATGTGGCAGCACATTTAAATGTAGGTATAGTGTTGAAAACTTTGCCAGGAACTGTTCGAACTGTAAAGATTCTTTTGTAATTATCAACCAGAAGTAGTTACAGTTTAAACAATACCCCAAGACATTGCAATTAGAATGTTACCTTTAGTAACCATTGCACATGTATAAAATGCTACAGTTACCGTCAGATTGACACAGGTTTTTTTTAGAAAGAAGGGGCTTAAACCTTGATAAAGTTTATCTAACTTTCAGGCTTTTTCAATATCCTGGACTTAAAACTACTTAGTTTAAGTAAAAAGTAAAACTACTTAGTTAATGTTAGATTGCTTAGATGGTATCCAAACTGCACAAGATGAGAAAATTGCTTTTGGTATTAATCTTAGACTTAAAGAAGTTTAGAGATATTCTATCTCGCTTGTTCTTCCTCACAAGTAGAATGATAAAGAAATACTTACTTGAAATAATAAATTAAGTTTAATTTTCAATACAGTGAGAACTGAAAGTTGTCTTACTCGACTCGGATCCTGTCGAAGGGGTTTCCTTTAATTATTATATACAAATTATTATTATATAAATAATTAAACATACATAATATACTTTATTCCAAATAAATAATCGAAATAGTAAAAAATTATTATGTTTATAATTAAATGTATTATATTCTGATTAATTGTGATTGATTAATCAGAGCAGAGACAATTAAATCTGAATCAGATTATTTTATTAAAAGCAATATCTCGTATCATCAATGTCATACATAAAATATTCAAAATTTAGAAATATTGAATTGTTAAACTTTACATCCTACATATGTCAACCTTTTAATATGTATATGTATTGTCCCTCTTCATATTATATTTGCATCATTTTACGTCATATCAAAGAAAATGAATATAAATATTGAATATTTGTAAAAAGTTGCTTTAAATGAACAACAAGAAAAAAACGAGTTGTGTTTAAAAAATTAATATTATTTGTCAATGTCTTGTAGTATGTTTTTGTATGGTATATTAATATAGACATACATACACGAAACCATTAGCCAACAATACAATATTAATACATCATTAAAAAGTATAAGTATAACAGAATAAGTCATTATCTACGCTTATGTATTTTAGATTTTTGTATTAAACCATGTTTTATGTATGTACTATCCATCGATCACATAAATACAGTAGAAGAAAATTAGCCTAAGCAAGTAAATAATAGATGTAGATAGAAGCTAAATATAGTATAATTACATTGTAATAAAACAAAGTGGGTAGACAAGTAATAAAGATTAATATACAATAACAAACAATATTCAAAGCATATGATAAAAGAAAACATAATTATGCTGAAATAAAGCGACGAACCATGAGATAAATGAAAGAGATAAAGAAACCAATAACAAAAGAATATACTTAGATTATAACTATAGAAAAATAATTAGCGTGCTTGTATTTAAATATAAAGCCTTTTTCTCAGTTTAATCTTAGATACAACTACAGTGATGTAAAAATTGTAATAGTATTGTAAAATTCATGTGTATTTTAGTTTAATATTTGTTATGTTAGTTTAGATACAACTTTTGTTTAAATCGAAAATTAATGTTACTGCATTACTGTATTATTCATAGTAAAAGAAAAACTTACACCAAACATTTGAATTGTGAACAGTATGCTTTGCTTATTTTTCTATTTATGTTAATTGCTGTATATCTTTTATCAATTATATACGTTTGCGAGGTCTGTTGTATTTACTTAGAAAAAATGAAATGCACAAGATTAGTAAATACCACCAATTAGAAAAGTGTTTAAAGTAATGTGTGTTGCCTATACAAAAACTGCTGTTATGCTAATGCAAACAATACACTCTGTATATTTGCCGTAGTAGTGATTAATTCTGAACGATCGAGTTATATTTTGTTGTTATTACAATTATTATTATTATTTATATATTTTTTATAAATAAATCAATTCGTGTATTTCTTTTTATTTGCATAAATTTACTTAATTTTTGCATGTGTTTGAAATAAAATCGTATTACCATAATAACTTAATCAGTTAAAAAGAATGAATAGCTAATAAGAGATACTACTAGATATTTATCTTTTGGATTGTTAAATGGAGATGTACTACTCGATTCAGACAAAAACTATCAATTTCGTATGACATGAATGGTGAAAAATCCAAAATTTGTAACCTATAAAATAATTGTGCAATACATTTCCTATGTGTAGATGTTTTTTAAATAACCAATTTAAATTAATTTACTGAGTATTTAGAGATTTATAGGAAAAGTAATAAAAGTCGCTTTTGTGATAAGCATTCCCAAAAGAAAATAAATTAAACGTAACCTAACCAGCGCAAATTTCTCAACTAGAATATTTTTCAATTTATGAGTTTTTGCTAATAACTACATAAATGTTAGAATAACTTTTTGTAATCTATGTTATTAATCAAAAAACAGTTTTATAAATAAAATCTTTACATCTCTGATTTACGATTACAGTATACAATTGTTGTTTGATTCACATTCAACGTACATTATCATTTCATAGTGTCTGTTATATACAGATAACCTATATTTTAAAAATGTATTTTGTCCAATTTATGTTTCCCAGGATGATTGCATTTTTTCCCTTCACCTACTCTATACGAATTCATAAAATTTGGTATGCTTTTGATTTTTTAAAGATATCTATTTTTAATTACTTAATGTAATGTCCAAATTGAATTAGATTAAGCAAAATTTGATATTCTAACGTAATATTTGATTATCGAAAAAGGTTTTTTATAGAGATGTGTATTATTTAAAGATGTTTTCTTCTAGGCGTTACGAGCATTAAGAAAGATTAATTTGTAAATAAAAGCAGTTTAAAATTAAAGATTTATTGAAAAATGAGAACAATGCTTTTTTTGTAAAAAACACATGAGAAATGTATATTTTCAAGGTTTATACTGAAGATTTCAAAAAGGAATATAAAATCAGCTAGTAGGAGTTGTTTATATAATCATTAAACAATCGTAACAATGGAGTTTTGGTAAAGCTTTTACGGATTTTATAAATAATTGTCTTGAAACCATATTTTTAAGTAAAACGTAATTTTCGTATTGATGGTTGAAATAGACATTTTAAATGAAACGAGGTTTCATTTACAGTTGGTTTTTTAATGGACGAGGGAAAATTAAAAGTTTTAGACTTTGTTGTTAGTTGCTCTTTGACTGAACCTTCCAGAAAAGTCTCATTTATATATTCGCCTGATAATTTGAAATTAAACTGAAGGATTCTAATTTAAATATAGGTTTAAGGAAAATGATGTTATAGTTATTTTTACATAAATATACAAATAAACGAAAAATAAATAAATAAATTAGAACCATATTCGATTAGTTAATCAATAGATTTTAAGTTTTTCTAATTTTCGATTTTATTTTGTGTCGACCACTTACCGGAAACTAGGTAAAGTTAATAAATACCAATTTACAATACAAACCATATAGATGGTTTCTATTGTTTGGTTTATTAGATTTAAATTTGTTTTAAATTTGGTTACGAAAATGAAAAGAAAAAATAACTAAATAAATAATAAAGACAGGTAGTATTTGACTTATATATTTTTTAAGCAATTAAGCTTCAATAGCTCTTCGTTGCCTTATTCTCTTAAAATTTAAATTACACTCCGGGTGAAATGTGAAGTTTCAAAATGGTTGTTAAGAATATAACCGAGGACTCGAGCCAGAACTTCGACCAATTTAATTAAGAGAAGCGAACCTACTTTGCATCCGAATGGCCAGAGATAAATCCTCTGTGTTCGTCTAACAAAGTCGTCTACATGTCATTTTCCTACATTTAGTTATACCTTAACCCTATTGCTTTCAAAATGATATTCATATTTTATGCAAGTATGTTAAAATGAAAACTTAAAAATTTCAATTTAATCTACAAGGCTAATTACATTGAAACAAAAAAAAACTAAAGAAGTTGTCTTCTTTCTTTAAATAATTAAAATAGTTCTTAAATCTTCTAATTTTTATTTTCTTTTCTGCTTTCTATTGCTTTTAAATAAGTGAAATCGTTAGTTTTTAAAGCTTTGTCAGACATTTTTTGTTTATGTAATTTTGAGAATCACTCATGAATTAAGAAAATCGCGATCTTTTTATACAAATTTCATTCGTATCCTAAATCCAGGCATGTTTAGAAATTAAAGAGAGGTATTAATTTCACGTTGAGGCATTTTTTGCAACAATAAACCCTTTCTGTATTTCAACCAATTGAACCATACCACTAATCATTGATTTGAAAACCTAAGATTGAATCATTTATTTTGTGAAACATCATATTTTAGCAATTCGGTTGTGATGATTTGTTTATAAAAAGAGAACACTAAGAATAGGTACTTTTTTTTAATTCAAGAGTTTATGTAATTATTTTACGTATATCATAATTACTTTTTGATTACATCACATCCATAATGTAAAAATAACCACATTCAGTAATTCTGGAAATTCATTGTGCTGTATTGTAGAAAACAAGAAAATTTTGATTGCCGCTACCAGCAAAATGCACTTGCGCCACCTAATATCACTCCTCTAAACTTTCTGCAGAAATAGCGATTGCTCTTCCGATTTATAGATTGAAGGAAATACAGTTGCCTCCCTAAATAAACAAATAATTTTATTTTTTTTCTTGTAATAAGAACCGTTATAACTTTTATTAATAAAATCACATTAATAAAAAATACTACAAATATAGTCAAACAATATTTAATTTTTATTCCCACCTTTAATGAATTCATTAAGGAAACAATTAAAGATTTTTATAAATATAATTGTTTTTAGTTCAGACTAACAGAAAACCAGAATAAATCAAAAATGAAAATGTTTACATATCTACAGTTGTTTTTAATTACGCAAAACCGATTAACATTAAATTTTTAATTAACAGGAGATAAAACAATAATAATGTGTTAATCTTTCTTTCATTCAAATATTAATATGATTTCCAGTTGTAATTCAATTGATTACCAAGGATGTCACTTTAAATCTGTTATACAATTCCCTACTCATAAAAGAAATCAAAGAAATATTAAAAACATTTCAGAATATTTAATAGTGTTTATATTATGTTTATAAGATTTAAATATAATTTAATTAAAACTGCTATGATTAAGCTGTTAATTTTTTCAACAATTAATCTTCTGGATTATTAATTTAATTAGAGATGATTTGAAATTATCAACAAATTTATGCGTTTTTAGCCGTTATGCATGTTGCTTTTCTGAATTATTTCATAGACGAGCATATCAAGTAATTGTCATTCGGCAATTATACTATTTAGAAATATAGAGGGTGTGGGGTGGAGTTTCTTTGAGAAACAATCTTTTCTACTGATATGCTTAATTTTTGCTGGTATGAAAGGTATATTTTTTAACTTAATTTTAGACAGTAATTGGTCTAGGTATGTGTTGTATCTTGGGGTAAATCAGCAAATGCTATTTATTCTAAAGTTAAATTTAAAAAAGATTAGTTCCATACTCTTCCATGCTTTAATGAATTCTATCAATCTTTAGTACTATTTTATAATGACGAGTATGTCAATTTTGCTTCAAGGAACTAACAGATTGCAAAACTACTACTATTAGGCCGCTATCTACGTACTGCAACAAAGACTCCAAATACAGATTACTCAAAGAATTGTTTAATTAAGAGTTGCGGTGGAAAGGTGTCTCTTTAATGTTCTTTAAGTCCTTAGCTAAACTAAGTTGAAATATCCCATATAGGAAATAACAAAGGACCCACGGTTGGCTCAGGCTTGGGGTGATGCTTATCAACTCTGGTACAAGCCTGAAATTCAACAAAACTAACATCGGGATGATAACTTCATGGCAAGCTTGTTAATAGTCATGGCCCTAGATTGGCGATACATCTTGGCCCGACGCTGATACTGAGTCTTGGTGCAAGGTAAATAACCAATATTGGACCACTCTTTATATTAATATAAGAACATAACTTAAAAATTTTGTGACACAAAAACAATTATGAGACTGATTTTATATGCAATTAATAATATTTTAAGTGTTAAACAAATAGATTTTAAAGAAAGATGGTTTAAAACATTATTTTCAAGCCTACAAGTTTAATTTTTACTACTAAAAATTGTATTTATTCTTATTAGCGTAACTATTTTTTTAAATAAATACTTTTTATTCATAGACATTATTTTATTAGTAATATTACAAAACGGTTAAACGTAACATCACTCATGCTAGGCGGATGAACACTGACTAAGTCGGTAAAGGCTTTCCCTGCACGTTTCTTACTTTTCATGTCTGTGCTTGTTTCGAAGAAACAAAGCACACAAAAATTTGAAAGCTGAATCTATATTTACTAATAATAGTTATAATCTATATAGTAGCTATTTTAGTTTAACTTTTCTCATATTTTTCTCTTAATTAATTACTAGCTGATATAATAAAGACAGAAAACTTCACAAGCTTGATTTGGTAGAATATGTGAAGATTAGCCCAAACTTGGTTCAAGGGTAAGAAACCAAGTCTAAAAACATTAAAATTGGTTGAGGCTTCGGCAAACAGTAAGAAACCGAGACTAGGGCGCTGAAGGTTGGCTCTGACTTGGACAGAGATTAGAAAAACCCAGAATTGGTACCTAGGCGTTGGTTGACCCTTGGGCCACGACAAAACAGCCGAGGCGTGGGATCTGAAGGTTGGCCTAGGTTTGGACCAATGTTGAAATAACGACACTTGGTTATCCAATATTCAGCCAAGCTGGGGCCTATTATCAAGACTGGCAGTTCCTACATGGGTATATCAAATAAGTGAATTTAGTATATAATTTCAGTACAAATACCTATCTACGTACTATACAGTACACGTGTGTGAAATATGGTACCACAGGCTAATTTACCATTTTGCATATGCAACCGATATTCATGTCGGTATATCGCCATATTTAATCGATCTTTTGGCCGTTTAAATGATCATTTAAGATAGTATACATAAGAATCGACAACATGTAAATTCTCAAAAGGTAAAGTAATCATCTATGCAACTAACTATACTACATATACAGTATCCCTGCTGTGTATCTATAATAAAAAAAACAAGATGTGTCTATCTTTCAAAGTAATAGATTTGCGTCGTACATGTAAAGAAAACAAAGAGTTGAAGTTTAAGGTAAGTTGTAATTACTTAAAATGGCTAAATAGGACCTACTATATATATAAATACTACTCATGTGCACTACTGGATAAAGTGATATATTCATATACATCATCGATGTATATTCGTATAGGAATATTAACCTAGATAAACATAAGTACTGCTTGTCCATTAGACCTTTCAATAAGCATAAGAACTATTAAGATATTATCTTTAGCAAATGTGTATTCTTTCCAATGCTGTTTGGTAACGAAGCTTTCACCAGTTGCACAGCACATAACAGAGTGTACAAGGAATGGAAACTTAGACGAACGGTTCTAGTTCAAGAATTACAACATAAAAATAATACTGAGCAAGTTCTCACTGCTTTTTTTGACAATTGGGCCATTTTTTATGGTAATGCTTAGCATTTTCTTGCAGAGAAATAATGTTTAAACAACTTTATAGAATCATATCTGTAAACCTGAATAAATAATAGCGAAGCAAAAAATGAAATATATGTCTATAATCAAGGAAATGGTAACATATTTAGGAAAGGGATAGTGGATATGAAAGCGACTCCGACGCTGATGTTTGAAAATTCCAGTATAAGAATTCTAATAATTAGTGAAGTGCGCCTCTTCAAAGTGTCGGTTTATGTATCCATCAACCAACCAAATTGTATCATGGATATATTTTATTATAACAATGAGGCCATAATTTATACATATAACAGACATGAGTGGAAGCGAACAACTTAGTATGAAAGGAAGAGATAGAGAAAGGTTGAGATGGCCTTGCGGGTGAGATGACTCAATCGTCTAATTTCCATAGTGTTCAAATTTCCCGCTGTTACTGGTAGTGCATCGGGTTCTGTTACGAAGCGGTATCGCACATAGTGTTTCTGTACGTTCAACTAAGAAATTAGGTAAGTTATGCATGATAATGAAATTTATAGCCTTTAGAAATTTTCTGCTTCTAGTTTAACTTGTCATTGATTTCGTTTTCGCAAAAGAAAAATTACTTTTCTTGACATAATATGTTAATATAGTATTGAGAGGTTAGGTTGACATCCGTGTGGTGATATTTCAGCGTGTCGGTATTTAAAAAAACAAGTAAGCCATCTCTCCCGCACTTTCGGGTTAGATGGCTCTGTATTTTAAGGGTTAGTTGACCCATCATAAAATTATTGAGTAATAATTTTTTGTGTTTTTTCAGAGTTATGCCGACTGAATATAAAAGAAAATATGATCATTCTAGAGGCTCATGGTCACAAGAAGCACTTTCCGATGCCGTTGAAGCAGTTCGGAGCGGCAGAATGGGTGTCAATGCTGCCTCCAGAAACTTTGGTGTCCCAGCTCCTACGTTGAGGAGAAGAATTAAAAACAAGGACGTGTCTAAGAAAACACTAGGACCACCGTCATTGCTGGGAGCAGAAAATGAACGGAAACTCAAAGCTCATATCAAAAAGTTGCAAAAGTATGGCTTTGCACCCACACGCGAGAGTGTTAGGTCGATGGCATTTCATTTGGCTGAAAACTTAGGCATTAACCATAAATTCAATAGAGACAAGGAATTAGCAGGATATGATTGGTTAAACTCGTTTTTGCGACGTCACCAAGATCTCAGTGTACGAAAATCAGAAGGTGTTTCACTGGCTCGCTGCCATGGCATGAACAAAGTAGAAGTTCGGTCGTATTTCCAGCTTTTGGAGAGAACTTTACGTGAAAATGATCTGATTAACAAACCAGCCAACATCTTCAATATGGATGAGACCGGCCTCCAATTAAACAACAAAGCAGGTTTTGTGATCGCCGAAAAAGGATCTAAGAACGTTGCAGCTATAACTTCATCTGAAAAAGGCGAAACCATCACAGTTATATCTTGTAACGCTGAGGGCTCGTTCTTACCGCCTGCATGTATCTTTAAAGGAAAGAACAAGAAGGCTGAGTTTGAAGACGGAATGCCTCCCGGTTCTGTTGTGTACATGAATCAAAAATCTGCTTACATCAGCACTAATCTGTTCTTGAACTGGTTGAAGACCCATTTTACACCGAGAAAGCCAAATGGCACAGTACTTTTGATTTTGGATGGGCACTCAACTCACTGCAACTCTGTTGAAATGCTAGAATATGCGGAGGAATGTGGAATAATATTATTGTGCCTTCCCAGTCACACAACTCAATTTTTGCAACCTCTGGACCGAGCCTTTTTCAAAAGTTTGAAGTCACATTTTGCTAAAGCTTGTAACTTATTTATCAAAACAAATCCTACTAGAAAAATCAACAGAATGATATTCGGAAAATTATTATCAGATGCTTGGTCGAAATCTGCCACTGTAGAAAATGGAATATCATCTTTTAAAGCAACTGGCATCTACCCTTTCTACCCTGACATCATCCCAGATTACGCCTTCTTGAATGAAGACTCTCTACCTGAAGAAGATCAACTCGAAGATCATCAAGCTGAACAACATTTGTCTGACGCTTCAAAAGAAAATGTGAACGAACAGATTGAACCAGAACACCCCTTACCTGGATGTTCACAAGCAGTTGATGAGGTCACTCCTGTTAAAGACACGCCAGACACGATGCTTGCCAAAATCAATCCTATTCCCAATACGTCAAATGTAGTTCAGCAGGCCAGGAAACGTGGAAAACAAGTAGCATTACTTTTGACATCATCCGACAACATTGAAAAAAGAAAAAGGGTCGAAGAAAGGAAACTTGAGTTGGAAAAATCAAAAGCAGCAAAACGTGCTAAAATTTCATGAAGGCCTAAACCTAAAAATGTTATGGACGATTCATCTTCGGACGAAAATCTTTCTGATTTTGTTTCTCAGGAGTCGGATGACAGCCCTGAGGATGATGACAGTGCTGAATGCGTAGGATGTGGGGAGCAGTACTGCTCTACATCGAAACGAGACGATTGGGTTGAATGTTTAAACTGTAAAAAGTGGTTCCACGAGGGATGTTCAACATTTGTTAACCTCTGTAACCCTTGCGGAAAAGTTTTAAGTCTGAAAAAGAAATGATTGCATTCCTATTTGTTGCAGAATAATTATTTTTGACCTGGGCCGTCTCTCCCGGACAATCCGGGATAGACGGTCCAATGCATGAGTTGCAGTTAATTTTTTTCATGATAGAATATATTATTTTTTTTGTATTTTACTATGGAATTATGGTTTCACATTGTATTTACTTTTGCGAATAAATTTTTCTTTTGGAGTATCGTTTAAATTTACAATGTTCTGATTTTTTTAAAAAAAGTAGGTCGTCTCTACCCGAATTACCCTATATGTGTATCTGATATTGTAGTAGGTCGAAACTGTATGTTTAGAAAATTATTATTGTCGTAACCTGAAAGAATTCAAAGAAGGACTTGTCCAAGATTATGAGCTCTCCTGTAATGTTTGAAAATGAGTAAAACACTGCAATTTGAGTTTTTAAGTTAACTTACTGTTCCTATTTATGTTTATTGTTATGGTGTTCTACTCAGTACCTTAGATTTAACTTTAAAGACTTTGTGTTAGAAGATATGCTTACTATTTGTGCAGTATTTTTACGACCACATGAGTGATAAAAAAAATCTTGTTTCGTATACATTCAATTTTCTGTAAAATCGTGAAGTTTCTTAGAGTAGATTGAGTTCGGTTAAATGCATTTCACATAAATACTAAACATATAATAATAGCCAGTTCCGGTATCCAATATCCACCGAAAAATATCTCAAAAACTAGAAGACTTAGTAAGCTGAGATTTTACAGGCAGATGGGCTTTACCCCAAAGGGGTCCATGAATATATTTTAAATCTTAAAAGCCCAAGGGGTTACATGGGGAGGCATTTCTTCAAAAATCATTATGGCTATATATCTCTTGAATGACGTAAGCTGTAATCTTCAAATTTTCACATATTATACTTGAAGCAACTCTAAAGGTATTATAAAGGTAGGTAGAAATACAGAAATTACCGGCGATTCATCCAGAGGGGAGTAAGACAACATTCCAGGGAGAAAAGAGTTTTCCCAAAAAATAATTATTAAAGAAACCTTGATTGTGAGTAATCTGTAAGACATAATTATATGCCACCACGGACTTTTATGAAGTAAATCTTTTTGAGACCTACAATTCGTTCGCTTACACTTTGCCTTATCTGTTTACCTTACCCTATCTGTTACTGTTTTCGCGGCGTACGGCATTTTGTGTTTGTTTTGGTAATTTTATTGATTTTTTTTTACATTTTGCTCATTATACGACTCTCGAAAGACCTTTTGAACAATCTATAGAACTAAACATTCTCCAAGAAACAAGCTATCGAATGGTGAAAACGGCATTAAAATCTATTCAAGGATTCTACGGGTTTTAGGGAGACATAAGTTAATTCTAATTATTTGAGTGCGCGTGCACCTACGAATGATACGAGGTATGTGGTATGCACGCAGATTGCCGGCGCCACCAGCAGCTCAACTTTTGTAAATCGATCTCTTACTGCATTGGTAGCTGAAGCGACCACCAACGGGTCCGTTGATTTTTCAACGGGAGTTCTGCTAGTTCAATAATAATCTTGACTATGGAATGCAACTATGAACTGTAGGAAATTGTAGTATAATGAACTATTACTTTACTACCTATTTCGCCTTACGTTATTAACCAGTTATTTCTTTAAGATTTTAGAAAATACTTTATTGGTATTTTAGTCACAATAACTGGTTATATATTAGTATTCATATAAATAAAAGTGTAATTAATACAAAGAATATTGCAGTACATTTCAGGTATTTTTAATAATTTATGTCCGGTCGGGCGATTATGACCTATGTAGCTGCATGTTTTTAGAGCGTAAATTGCTAAATTAGAGCAACCCTTGTTTACGCCGTCTCCATAGTAATAATATATATTATGTAATTAGGTTGTAACGTATTGCATAAGTTGTTTTATTTTATTTCGTATTTCAATCCTAATTTCTCCCTTTTAAAATCCTCCGAATTTATTGCATAAAGAAGCAAGTTGCCTTGTCTGTGTCATCATACGCGTAACTAAGGAGATAAAAAGCAGCATGCATGCATGCATGTGGCTATAATGCAACATCAAATTATTTACGTTGCCAACAACAACGGAGATCAAGAACGTCTTGAACTCCGGTATCATTGACAACCGAGATCAAGATATACTTTATATTACTAATTGTGGTATATAAAGAATTGTTTGAAATACGAAATGAAATCAAAGTAATTACAGGCCACTGCACCTACCTACTTGAAGTTTTGCACTGTTCATTTTAAATTAAATATTAATTTAAACTTAGACCGGACATAAACTATCGGGCTTAATTACTGTTTTAGAGCCCTTTATCGTCTTAGCACCATCGGCTTTCGCCTCAGGTGCTAACTGACTCTACAGGCTCTAAGACACTCAATTAAGTCCTTTATACATAATATACTATTATCTACGTCTACTTGGGTAAGAACTCACCGTGTCGTTCATTTGGGTGATATAATGAAGTTTATTATCACACTGGAAGGGATAAGTAAATCCTGATCATAATTGCCTGGTTGCTATGGCTTCCAGTTCTAAGCTGCTCTGATTTTAAATAAAAAGTTTTATCGCCAACCATCAATAAAGCCATGCATTACCATAGCGATTTGTGGAAGTAAACAAACACTTTATTTTACTGTACAAATCAAGCATTTTACCTGCCGTAAATATGGTTACTGTACAAATCGAGTATTCTACCTGCCGCAAATATGGTTGACGATAAAATTTTGTATGCACCACGTCAGTAAAGTGTCTTTATCGAACTCGCCTGCCTTAGAATGATAACATAGTGTACGTGAGCTTTCTGCAGCTAGCAGTGGTAGCACCGCAACAAAAGAAAGGACACATAACTGTGATAATGGCTCATTAGTGATTACGATTTACTGTAATGGATAATCTACGACAACCCAACGCCTACTTCAGACATCGACTATATGGTGGTGGTGGATGTTAAGTACGACTATGCAAATTTTAAGAATTACAGACGAAGCTTTAGCCTTGTTGTACAGGGTAGCACGTCTCTGAACTTAGTTTTTGACAAGTTATACAAACACTTTTTTTATATAAAAGTTGTTTCTCTAGTGAAATAATTATAATTTTTAGTAACTTTACTTTTCTGAAATTTAAAAAACCAACTGTAATCTCCACAGGATCCCCAACATAACATGAATAACTTAAGGCCTACTTGGATATTTTATAGGATATCTTAAAAACGTAGTAATATACAGGGTGTCCTAATTAAAAAAAGTATTTTTATTACACTGAATATCAC
This sequence comes from Agrypnus murinus, assembly GCA_929113105.1. NCBI lineage: Eukaryota > Metazoa > Arthropoda > Insecta > Coleoptera > Elateridae > Agrypnus > Agrypnus murinus. The sequence continues at coordinate 77,584,007 of OV816024.1, forward strand.
TAGCAGAAAATACGATCATTACTAAAAGCTACAATTTATTTTAATAGAAATAACTTTTACGCAAAAACTTTTTTCACAAAGCATAATAGTTTCGGAGATAAAATATAAATTCATAACAACGGACCACCCTGTACAATGATGAGACATGTTTAAGATTGGCTGTAGCCTATGCGGTAGCCATATCAGCTAGTTTAAAAATATCTTAGTTTTCGTAGTTTGGCACCCTTCCTAGCACAACTGGCCTTTGCCCAGGACCTGCGTGTTAATAGAAGTTATGTTACGTTGGAAAAATAAAATCTAGTACTTTTCGTTACCAGCTCACTCCCAAGCATTTTCAACTGATATCTATAATGACTGCTCGGATCATCATCAAGTGAAAGTATTTAAATAAAATCACTTCAGTATAACTGATATCTAAAGAGTGACTAGTATTTGAAAGTGGGGCTTCTCATTAATTTTTAATTACATAATTTTTAACAGATTGAACAAATCAGATAATGGTACACGAGATAGGGAACTATAAAGTACAAATATATGCAGTGTGTTCGTTTGAAGACTTCCCACCTGGAATATCTCCTAAACTGTGCAAAACACCGATTTCAGCAAAAACACGTCAATATACTTTTTCGAGGGAGACATTTATACATACATTGTCAAAATGTTGCATCTCATCCCTTCAATCCCATTCTACCAACTTTAAAATGTTAAATGGCACCCCCCCCCATCGTGACACCTCATATTAAAGGCAATAAAAATTTAAGCTTTTGGCCCAAAAAAGTTGAAATCGGATCATGGATTGCTAAGTTACAGGAAATGTCTTCTAACAACATTCCTTCAATATCATTTAAATTATTTCACATATAAACGTTACATCGCACTGTATATATAGTAAAGTAAATTAGTATAGTCAATTTCTAGTGACACAGATTATCGGAGATTTACACCCTTAAACACAATCATAAAGTTTCCTTCCGTTCAAAAAGAACGTTCGCTGAAATGGGGAGAGCGGCTAATTCAAAACGAACTGTAAGAAACGGCAGGGAGGGAGTGAAGTTAAAGTAATGTTAATGTTCGTTTTGTTCTCGGATCTTTTAGAAATTTTAATCAACAATATAAACAAAAAAGGTGTTAAATTGCTGAATTTTCATTTACTCATCATTAGGGGGTTGTGAGGTAAGAGTCGAGGACGTTCGAGGTAATTATAGGCTTACGAAAACGTATGTATGCAAAAAGATTTTTCGAACGTTTTTTTTAATGGCCCTTATATTATACCAAGGCCTTTAAGATAATATATCATTCAACGAATCTGTTTTTAGATTAGATATTCTGCTTATTTGGGAAAAATAGTAAAAAAGATATTTTACAACAAATACAAAGAAGAAAGATTTTCAGGGAAATGAGGTATTTTGACCTGTTTTCTGTTGGGCATATATTACAATTTTTCTGAAATAGATGAAAACAAGTTTAGGTTCTATTAGACTTGTTGGTTTTTTAAATATTGTTAGTCTTTGTTGCAAGAACCTATAGTACTATAGTGTTAGCAAATACATTTTTATTTTATTTTAAAAAGCTCACGTCCATGATATGAAACAAATAATTTAAATCCAAAGCCGACCCTGCAGTATTAAAAGATGAACAAGTACGTACCTTCGAAAATACGTACGCGTTTGCTCCCGTATCTACACTTATTGATTTTTATATATTGTATATAATATATATAAAAAAATCGTTGAGTGTAAATACGGGAGCAAACTCCTATTACCAATATTAGTCAAAAGAAGGACGAAACCGGACGGAATCCTTATAGTCACAAAAACTTAACCATTTTAGTGACCTAAAATGCCTACCATTTAACTACAGTGGAAGTCCTTGCATATCGCGTCCTATTCAAAGGGTATATAGTATCAAAAAAATATAACCTTCGGAAATGAAAACCCTAGTCGTAAAATAAGGGTATAAGGCATACTGCGTGTTCAGCATAACAATACCTACATTTAGGTACGCTTTCGCTTCTCGCAAAATATCCTTTTACTTTTGGACATTTATAGGCGCTATCTGTTTTACAATACTTCAACATGCATGTTTTTAAATAAACTGTTTCATTTTGAAAATATTTATGCAGGCACTAAATGCAAAAATTCCTAAATGGCTGCCTTAAAGCCTCTAAAACATGTATCTGGAATGAAATATGGAGAAACTGAAAAGGGGAAGTAACCAAAGGGAAATTTTCAAATTTCAATGTTATTTTTATTTGGTTATTATCTATTAATAAATTTAAATTTATTTAGAATTTCGAATCAAATTCAAAATGTAAAAATCCATTTACTTAACGTATTCGGAATTAATTAGAGAAGAATGTAGGTAGGACGAATCAAAAGCATGCCTACAGTTACATTCGCGGAATCATTAATAATTTACAAGTTTAGATTGATTTGCATAATACAAATTAATAGAAATCGCTAATGAAAAAATGCGCATTCTAGATCTTTTAAGAAATTACCATAATTAATTTTGATAAATTCCATTTTATATTTGTTATTATTTCGTCAAAGTATTATTATTATGTAAAACTCACCTTTCAAGAAGTTTGTTGTATTATTGCACTAATTTAAACTTGTTGTAATCATATTAAAAACGGTTCTTTTGTAATTGAAAATAAACTTTTAATGGTCATATTTTAAAAACGCATTATCTTTATTAAAGTCAGAGGCTAAAGGTTCAGAGTTAATGTACCCCTTCTACTATTCCATATGTTCTAAATTCTGGGGTTAACCATAAGCTGTCAGCACGTACAAAATTGAGGCCTTTGAAAAGATTTTCCCATGTTATCGTCTTAGATAAGTAATCGTATAAGTAATAAAATTAATCTCTATAATAATTTCAAAAGTGACGTCTACATAATATTATTTTTAATAAAACTGCCAAACATTAAGTATTTCTAAAATGTTACGAAGTCGGAATTTCCTACGGCTTTTAGAAAATCTGCGACTAAAATTCCGTAAAAAAAGTCATATACTTAAGTTAAGTTAAAAAAAATCTAAATCATCAAGAATTTCTACTATATTTTAGGTGACAAACATTTCTGTAAAAGCTCACGTCAAAAACCTCTACAAAAGTAAGTTTGAGCTTTCCCTACTACTGAAATGAAAACCACGCCGAATATTCATGAACAGCTTAAGAAGAGCAAACAAAGATTGTACTTTTAGTGTAGAAAAAGTGTTTATTAAATTTTTGAAGCACTGAAAATGAAAACCCAGTGTTACTGAAAATATAGCATTGAAAGTTTTACAGTTGTCTCCAGATATACACTGTTTTGTGTTCCTGTTTAGGTGAAAGATGCGAGTTATTTTTGGGATGTAAAGCACGAATTTGTTGTTTGAAGAGTTTCCTTTCTAATAAAAGAAAACGAATGTTTTACAGGTTTTAAAACAACGGAATTCTTTACGGAAATAAACTCTTGGATTTATATGGCTTCAAATGTAAAGATGTTGTTTGGAAGTTTATTATACATCCTGGATTATGCACTATGAATCGAACTGTAAAAATCAATAATCCTTAGAAATCCATAAAAAACTAGTCACAACTGTGAGAAACTCTCAGAAAAATGATAACTGTAAACTAATGAAAACTATTGCAAAATTTAAGGATGTGGAAAAACTATCTACAGCACCTTATGCTGAACCTTTAAAGTTTAATATTTTTGAAAGTCTATACCTACAGAATAATTACATAAATTTAATAAAAACATGTAACAAAAATAAAGTATCTTTTCTTTTTAGAACAAATCTCAGCTTTTTGTTTTTCTAAAAATGGTTTTTAACAGTGCGGTAAAAGACATGATAGATAGGTAGATACATCGTAGAATGTTACTTTCATAACGGCGTGAAAGTAAATGGAATCTAGTCGTATTCCAGTCGTGATTGTTTTAAAGACTTTAGAAACGAATTTGAAACCATTATGGAGTCTAAACATTTACAAACAAATGTAAAATCACTAATTAGGCTTATTTCGTGAGAGTGGAAGTGTTTTGGAAAAAAAAGGTTCAGGTAGCGTGTCCAAACGTACACCGAAGCAAGGGTTTGGTAACAGTGCGATAAGTAATGAGCAAGTGAGCTGCAAATGTAAATCTATCAGCTCTTCATCGAAACATGCTATAACATACTACCTACTTGTTAAGTAAATATTTGCAGTTTTATCCTCACCGACTAACCCTTTTTATTCTCTACCGACCATCCAAGAAGATTGCAGTTTTGTCACTGGTTCTCTGATACAATTAATGGCGATGATTCTCTAAACAAACTTTTTTCCGACAAGGACATTTGAGCTGAATATGTGCAACTAGAGCTAAACTTTTTGCACTCTTTTTCCAACAATTTACCACACGAATATTTCACCAATCGAATTATTTGCAGAAACAAAGAATACAGCAAATCTGTTTTCTCCTGGGTCATGCGATTCTCAGACTGGCTAGTTTTAGAAATTCAGTATTCGTCACTCCAATTAATAACTTAAACGAACATACCCACAATTCATTCAATTCAAGATCAGCAAAAATTGAGGAAATAGGTAACTACAGATAATATGCTAGCATACTACAAAAGTGACATACTATGTCACTGTCTACGCAGAAGTGGAATGCACGATATGACTTGGTCAATTTCTAAGGTAACTAGACCATAAATAGTAATGAATACCCTTTACTATTGGCTTAAACCAGCTTATTATACTAAACAACATTAAAGTGATAATGGCTTCACCATTTTTTTTTTAGATTAACTTTGAGAGAGCTAAGACTGGTTTAACTGACGCAATTATTAAGGTTAAACCTAACTTCTATATCATTATAGTCATAAACAGTGGTGTAACTGAAAGAGGCTGGGCTCTATGTGCAGTACACATTCGCGGGCCCCTACTATTCAAGTTCCCTGCTAATCCCATTCCCATCATACGTTGAGAGTAGCTTAAGGATATTCAAAGAATTTCCCAAATTTTTTTCAAGTCCGATTCTTTCTGACCTCTAAAGCCAAAATCATTTTGAGCCAAATTTGAAGTTACGTTAATTATACGATGTACATAGAACTGTTCCCCAGTAGCTTATCTCAAAGTGTAATTGTTAATAACTTAGTAACTTTGTAAATAAGTCAGTACATTGTCCTACCTTCTATCTATTATAGGGTTAACAAGCAACTAAAAGATGTGGGTATTAGAATATGTTGAATAATTTTTGTTAATTCCTTCTTACTTTCTTCATCCTGCTCTCAGCAAACCCAGACAAATGCTTGCACTTATTCATTTTGTAATTGCGTTAATGTAGGTAGACAGATTATTACATAACCAAAAAATAAAGGTTTTAAACGTTAGTTACACTATTAAAATTCGAAAAATACCCTTTACCTAACGTCTAATTCTTTTGTTATATTTATTTTTTTATAGTGTTTATACAGTGCTTCACCATACACTGCACTTACAGCCACGTGTGGTTGGGTGTAACTGGAAGACCTGCTACCTGCGTTAAGCTGTATGGCCACGGCCGCCTAAGGGGCAACAAATTGAGATACGCTCAATTAGCGGGTCGCTTACTTATATAAGAGCTACAGTTCTCACTGGTGGGAGCAAGGTTGCTTGTCCACCCTTTTCTAGATCTCCATGATCTGGAGCTGTAAACGTGTGACTGCCCGGCCAAGTCTAATCTCAATGTGGATACCCTAGGAGTTTGCCAGCCCGGCCTGCTGTAATAAAGGTTTAATGAGCCTTCGATGCTTATATGAACTTGGAAGTTATGAGTGTCTAAGTGTCTTGCCACATGTGTTCGTATCAATTAAAAGTGTCCCCGGGCCATATCATACCAATGGCTTAAATCGACTGCAGAGACGTCCCCAAAATAGCTGGAATAAACTTTACTAGTTTCGAACCCTCGCATCCAGGAGTCCAGCCTCATTCAACCCTAAACTAAGGGATTGGAACTTTAATACTGCAATCTAGTAATAGTGAGAGATATAATGACAGAAAGCCTGGTATATTTGGCAGAACGCGAGTTATGACTTGTTAGTTGTGACATGTGACTGCAGACTGAAGTAGGAGTGGGCTAAGAACGGAGTAGAGGCCGCTTGTTCATTTTCTGCAGAGTCAATTTCAATCCTATCGGAATTCATCATTCGCTTATATTTTTATTGATGCCAGGCCGCGGGCCCCTCTACCTTGCGGGCCCGTGTGCCATGCAAGCTCTGTACGCCATGCAACCTAGAAAAAAATTGAGATTTTACAATTTTAAAATCCCAAAGAATCTCGAAATCTGAAAGAATCTGAATCTTTATATAAAGAGTTAGATTTTAAGATTTCGGAACACGAAGAGTTTACTAGAATTATTTAGACTACTTATTGAGCAATTAAACAGTTACAAAGTAATTGAAGATAGCGTTGAAGATACAAGATGGAAAAACGTTGAGAATTCCTCAAATACGTTCTGTATGATAACCTGCAGAACCATGATATAATTTTTTTTGAGATAGAAAATACTTGATTATCTTAGGACCTGATTGTTACCAATTATTTTTTTTATAAAAATTATTTAATTTTTTGACAAAAAGTAAACTGAAACATTTAAAAAAATTAAATATTAAAAAAAGAACTTCATAAACAATAAATAATTCAATAAGATTTATTTGTATGAATTTTAGTTGTAAAGTAGTGTAAAGAAAAATAATGTTGGTTCAATGTACTGATATCCCAAGCTTTTAGAGCTTTCAAGTACTACATTGTATTTCTAATCTCTGTAACACTAAATATCTAAACCAGCGGAACTTCGAATCTGTCGGTTTGACAATTTTCCAAGGCACAAAAGTAAAAATGTTAAATTAATCTAGCTCTAAAACTTTGAAATATTTAACCCGTAAAAAAGTGCGAAACTCAGGAATTTATAACTTTTGAACTTTGAAACCACGAAAATTACTTATTCGGTAACTGAGTTTTAAAGGTAAAGATAGCTTATATATATAACTAGAACTTTTTGAAACTTGAAACTTAAACGTGAAACTCGGAGACTGTAATCTTATGAACGTCCGATAGTTGAAACTGGATTTGAAGCCATCTAAACTAAACGCTATGTAACTGCAAATCTTAAAATTTCGAACTTTAAATTCATAAAATGACGAAACTAAGTGGTTTGATCTTGAGAAAGATGAACCAGTAACTCTTGATTCCCGAAAGATCTATGAAGTCTTATAGTCCTAAATATTCGAATCGAAACTGTAATTTTCTGAAACTGGTGTAATCCCTATAGTAATGTTTGTAGCATACTTGTGTATCAAAGTAACATCTCAAATTGGTGCAAAAATTTGTCAATCCTGCCTATTAGGGCAGATCATGTGTCATGTTTACAAGTTTACAGAAGTTCATAACCTTCATAAAAATTCTTGAAAAATTCAGAAAACTTAATATATGGAAAAAAACGCAAAGAGGCCCTTATGAGAAGGGGGAGGGAATTCTGTCCCCTTGCCGATCCCATGGCGCCGCCACTAACTATAAGACTTTGCTACTGCACAATTCAGACGCCATAAAACTTTTGAGCAACTATTTGAAAACAAAATAAAAAATAATTGTAGTAGATGAAATGCAAAAGTGCATGTAAGAATAATTCAGTGAAACACTGCTGGTATATTATTAAATTATTGCTAAATCGTGCAACTTATAATACTGTATTTGGAGCAAGTACTGCTAAATCTAATATTATATGGAGGTGTATTAACCAATTTAAGGTAAGTCCAATTGTATTCATGCAGGAAAGAGATTCATCTTCTAAAAAATGTTTAAAGGTTAAATAGTGATATCTTGTTTATATGCATCATGCTTTGTCCATCGACAGGAGTCTACCTGAACCCTTCCCGTTTTGTGTGGGATAAAAATGATGTTCTTTATAATTTTCTATTTGGTGCGTTGTTTACCTGCCCGTCTTTACCATCTCATATCTAAATATCAAGTATAATAGTAAATTTAATATTCTACACGTCAACCAACACAGAGCTACGTGAAGATCATGACGGAATTGTAGACTTAGGTTAGGTTAGGGCAAGCACAGTCGAACTGGTATAAAAGATCACATGATTACTTAAAAACATATGAAAACAATTATTTTTCTGGTTTAAATTAAGAGTTTTTATTAATACTTGTATTTGGTGTGAAAAATAAACAAAATACTGAGAAGAAAATCCACAACTTGTATATGTAGGAATCTTAATTTAAAAAGTATCCAAAGTCAGCAGGCAAATGCTAGATAAGCGCAAAAACGGGAAGTCATTAGTACCGAGTTTTATTATTTATCGGGTTTACGGACGAAACGAGAAGCTTCTACGGCTTAGCACGAAACACTCACAAATCGGTTAAACATTCTGACTTAAATTTATGGTTTACAAATCATTGCAATACTATTTATCTAAAACTGTCACCTGGATTACTGTAGGATTACTTAAGCCTGTTTCGATTTAGATGATTTTTGCTCTTGAAAACTGATTTAAAGATTGAAATTGTATTCAATATATACTAAACTCTTAGAAAAGTAAGTGTTAAAAACATTATCGTTTTGATTTATGGTTTGTTTTATAAACATTTTGTTGAGAATATATAATTTTAATTTACAAATTTCTTTGAATGTGACCAAGAAATGGTTAGTTTCTACTGCATTGTTGTACCACTTTCAGATAATTAAGTAATGAGGTTTTTTAGTATTCAACTAAGCATTTGAGGCCATCTGCTCAAAAAATAAGTGATAATTCAAAAGGTTATATTCCGATACCCTATAAGCAGCTGTGGGCTTTCATTATTATTTTTGAAATATTCCCGTTGAAAGCAGTTCAAAGCGATACTGATACGCCTGATAAGTAAATAACAGGCCTTCTGTATTCTAAATACTTTTTTATTTTTCTAAATAAGTGTTTCGAGTTGGTTTTCTTCAAAAGCAAGTTTTTCGAAAGTAATGCATTAAGGCAACGATGTGTACTTAAATGTTTTTTATTATTAGTCAATAACATCAAAAGTCAATAAATGTAGTAATTTATTCAAAAACAAAAAGAATTTTTATTGAATGTATGCAGATGGATAATTAACAAGCAGAAAGATAAAGGTAAATGAGAAACAGAAATATATCGAATGTCTTGCATGCCAAAGAAAACAAAAATATTTCCAGCAAAAACATTAGATAGCAAGTTAATGAAGCTGCCTGACGGATACGAGCTCTGGAACCAGAACCGCGGCTGATAAAACCGGCTGTATCAAATAAATATGTCAACGAGAACTCCGCCTTGCTTTTCCAATTACAGAGACGAGGCCGCAAAAGGAACAAAATGTGTATATAAGAAACTTACCTAAGATGGCTGGATGGGCAGATGTAAGATAAAAGTTATATAGATGTCTTCTTTACTCCATGCTTGATGGCTCCAAGTACTACAACAATACAAACTTATTAACTTTTCTGAACCGCTTAATTTAATATTATATTCTGAAGAATATTAAAAACACTTTTTAACGGCAAGTCATGACTGCCAAGTTGAAATTAAAAAGATTTTATCTTTTAGTAGCAATAGTGCATCCTTTAGATGAAAGTTGTTCTCTACTATATGCGAGCTTTAGTTGCGGACAGAATGATTTATAATAATTCATATTAATTTTAATTATTAATAATAAATTACATTTTAATGTATGTTGCTTCCAAAATTAAATTAATTTTTTAATGTAAAATTAGAGTCGAGCTTTTGTTTTAATTTAAATAAATAATAGTTTGGATATTCTAATTATTGTTTAGTTTACATATTACACTATTCATACATCAAAGTAATATATGTATTTTTTGTAATTAACATTAATGAATATTGTAATAATACCTCATAAAGATAAAACTATACTTATTTTCTCATTTATCAACGGCGGTCATTAATATTAAAATTGTAATTTTATAGGGACGATCCACGAAAGTCAATATAAATTTATAATAGAGATACAAAATGAAAAGTAGGCAATTTTAACATTTTTAACTTAAAGACTGTATTAGAATATTTATAATTGAATTTAAAATCTATTGCAATTTTTTTATCAGTATTTGAGAAAATTCATGGTCTATCCAGTATAATATAATAATAATACAGGGTTAGTTAAAAGTAAGGAGACGGCGATTTATTATCGTTAATATTCATTTTAGGAAATAGTAAAAAAATCTCAGGTATTCTCAAATGTAGATAAAAATCTCCTAAAAAACTTTTGTATTGAACATTATTTCCTAAAATGAATATTAACGACAATAAATCGCCGTCTCCATACTTTTAACTAACCCTGTATAATAATGTATAGACTGGTCCAATGGTTTAAATTAATATACGTAAGATTCATGCTTTAAATAATTACCAATATAAATAATATAGTAATAAAAGTAATATTAGTAGGTGTAATTAAATGTATTACCATTGTCGCAAAGACGCAAACACGGAAATACGAGAATATATGCACCATGTATTGTCTGTCTAAATAAATCTGTGGTCAAGCAACCTTTGATTTGTATCTCACTAATATTGCAAAATAATCGTCACAGTATAGTTTACCACAGATTTATTTAGTTACAAGATACTAAGTTGTTTAGGCGAAATTTTACTGCAAAATTATGTTACTGACTACATGTAGTACATAACCATGTTTTAACAATAACAGAATTAATGACTGAAATATTTTCTGTAGAATACTTGTGGTCAAAATGGGCGTAAGTGCAATAAACAGAGTATTCAACTCATTGAGTTCAACCTATCGATCGCTAACGATAAAATAAAAATTAATTTTTAATAAATTTTAATTTTATTTAATGTATCTTCCAACAACCAAATAATGTTTAATATATATGATGGTATTTCTTCGGAAGGGGGAATAATAAAGAGATTTGTGCTTTTTTGTATTTATTAGTCGACGTTTCGAATATATATATTCCTTTTCTAGACTGTAAGTTAAAATTTACACTAAAATATAGAATGTGCTTAATATATTAACAATTTACTACCTAATTTACATCTGCAAAAATCTTGTCCATTTCGTGAGTCAGTTCTACCATATTTTTTCATCTTATTCTCTAGGATATCACAGGATGTTTATTAATATTCGTTTACTTATTTTAATTATTACTAAAACTTATTTAATATTATTTTAGTTAATTTTGTGTCACAGTTGACATACATTAATTCTGTATAATACAAAATGGATGTTTGACATATATTACAATTGCGTCATGTACACCTACATTTGTCATGCGCAAGACCATTATATTATTCAATGTACAGTATATGTTAAAATTAACTTGGAAATATTATTAAATCTCTACTTAAGTGCTATTATATTTTTATAAAATTTGCTAAGTTGTTCTGTGTCGGTTCTGAAATTCACTGCGAGTGGATCTTCACTTATTCTTATCATTTCTAATAAATTTCTTTTTTTGGGGTTATTCTCCACATCCACAATTTTGGCGTTATTAAAATCAAATTTATGTCCCTGTTCATGGCAATGTAGTGCTAATGCCGTTGTGGTTTTATTAGTATTCTTGACATCGTTTTTATGTTGTGACAGTCTTTTTTTAAAATATTGTGAGGTCTGTCCATAGTAAGTTTTGTTGCAGTCCAAACAATTGATTTTGTACACTACATTTGATTTGTCTAATTGTGGCACGGTATCTTTCATTTGGCTAAAAAGCGTTTTGATCTTTTTAACATTGTAAAATGCTATTTGTATATTATTTTGTTTTAGAATATTAGATATTTGATATGATATATTTTTGATCATCGGTAGTTTGTAATAGTTATTATTCTTTTCTATATCATTATGTTTACAATTGTCATTTACAAATTTTTCATAATACTTATTAACTATGTTTGTGGTAAATTTTTTGGGGTAACCATACCTTATACATCTATCTTTTAAGTCATCTAAATTATTCTTATGATACATTTGGTGTGCTATGTTTACAATTCTGTATACATAACCTGTAATTATCCCTATTTTTTGTTGCATAGGATGGTGCGATGTGAAATGTAGCATTCTATTTGATGCTGAGGGTTTTTTATATAAGTCTGTGACAAGTTCACCATTGTCTTTTCTAATTATCATGCAATCTAAGAAAGGTAGTTTGTTATCTTGTTCTACCTCACAATTGAATTGAAGTTTGGAATTAAATTTGTTAAGTAATTGTAATACTTCTTTGTCTTGGTCTTTTGGTATAGCTGTGATAATGTCATCTACATATAAATGTATAAAAGGCAATTTGAAATGTAATTGATCTATGACATTATTTAATAGTTTGTCCATTACTATATTAGCAAAAATGGGGGATGCTGGATTTCCCATCGCACAACCTACTATTTGTTCATAAATTTGTCCTTTATATGCAAAATAGCTACTATCAAATATAAATTCTATTACAGTAAACAATAATAAAAAGTATAATATTGTTTGTGATAGGAAAGACAAAAACAATACAGAGGCATTAGATAAAAATTTTAATAAATCTAGAAGATTTTTAAGAAATAATAAAAACATTTTAATAACAAACTCAGACAAAAGCAATTGTACAGTAATGATAGATACATCCTACTATGAACAAAAAATGTGTGAGTTGTTAGAAGATAAAAATACATATAAACAAGTCAAAAAAGATCCTACCAACAAACACATGATAAAAAATAACAATTTAGTCACAAAATTAGCGCAGGACTCTTATATTGATAGGAATCAAATGAAACAATTAAAAACATATAGTGCTGTACCACCCAAAGCTTATGGGTTGCCTAAAGTACACAAAACAGCACCAGTACCACTTAGACCTGTAATATCAACTATAGGTAGCCCTTGTTACAATCTAGCCAAGTATGTTGCCAACATTTTAAATAATTTAATAGGTGAATTTAAATTCAATATAACTAATGCCATGGATTTAAAAGAAAAATGTAAGAATTATAAGGTACCAAGTGATTTTATACTTGTTTCATTTGATGCATCCAATATGTTCACTAATATAACAAAAGAACTTGTGTTAGAAGGTATAGAAGAACATAGGGATAATATTAGAAAACACACGGATGTAGAATTTAATTTACTTAAAGATATAATAGAATTTATATTTGATAGTAGCTATTTTGCATATAAAGGACAAATTTATGAACAAATAGTAGGTTGTGCGATGGGAAATCCAGCATCCCCCATTTTTGCTAATATAGTAATGGACAAACTATTAAATAATGTCATAGATCAATTACATTTCAAATTGCCTTTTATACATTTATATGTAGATGACATTATCACAGCTATACCAAAAGACCAAGACAAAGAAGTATTACAATTACTTAACAAATTTAATTCCAAACTTCAATTCAATTGTGAGGTAGAACAAGATAACAAACTACCTTTCTTAGATTGCATGATAATTAGAAAAGACAATGGTGAACTTGTCACAGACTTATATAAAAAACCCTCAGCATCAAATAGAATGCTACATTTCACATCGCACCATCCTATGCAACAAAAAATAGGGATAATTACAGGTTATGTATACAGAATTGTAAACATAGCACACCAAATGTATCATAAGAATAATTTAGATGACTTAAAAGATAGATGTATAAGGTATGGTTACCCCAAAAAATTTACCACAAACATAGTTAATAAGTATTATGAAAAATTTGTAAATGACAATTGTAAACATAATGATATAGAAAAGAATAATAACTATTACAAACTACCGATGATCAAAAATATATCATATCAAATATCTAATATTCTAAAACAAAATAATATACAAATAGCATTTTACAATGTTAAAAAGATCAAAACGCTTTTTAGCCAAATGAAAGATACCGTGCCACAATTAGACAAATCAAATGTAGTGTACAAAATCAATTGTTTGGACTGCAACAAAACTTACTATGGACAGACCTCACAATATTTTAAAAAAAGACTGTCACAACATAAAAACGATGTCAAGAATACTAATAAAACCACAACGGCATTAGCACTACATTGCCATGAACAGGGACATAAATTTGATTTTAATAACGCCAAAATTGTGGATGTGGAGAATAACCCCAAAAAAAGAAATTTATTAGAAATGATAAGAATAAGTGAAGATCCACTCGCAGTGAATTTCAGAACCGACACAGAACAACTTAGCAAATTTTATAAAAATATAATAGCACTTAAGTAGAGATTTAATAATATTTCCAAGTTAATTTTAACATATACTGTACATTGAATAATATAATGGTCTTGCGCATGACAAATGTAGGTGTACATGACGCAATTGTAATATATGTCAAACATCCATTTTGTATTATACAGAATTAATGTATGTCAACTGTGACACAAAATTAACTAAAATAATATTAAATAAGTTTTAGTAATAATTAAAATAAGTAAACGAATATTAATAAACATCCTGTGATATCCTAGAGAATAAGATGAAAAAATATGGTAGAACTGACTCACGAAATGGACAAGATTTTTGCAGATGTAAATTAGGTAGTAAATTGTTAATATATTAAGCACATTCTATATTTTAGTGTAAATTTTAACTTACAGTCTAGAAAAGGAATATATATATTCGAAACGTCGACTAATAAATACAAAAAAGCACAAATCTCTTTATTATTCCCCCTTCCGAAGAAATACCATCATACATAATTATTTTGGGAAAAGAAAACAACGAGAATGTTTAATATAGTTTTCTCACATTATTTCTAATTTAGATATACTACTACTATCCATTTTTTTTTCTAGAGTCCTCTGACTTTGAAAGCGTATTGCTCGGGAAGTACTGAACCAAATTAAATATTTTAAAAACGAGCAAATATTAAATTTATTTCTACATACAACAGTAAAATATTATATTTCTAACTGGTATACTTTTTTTTTATCGGACGATACGCAATAAAAGGTACCCATTTTTAGGGACAATTTCATTGAAAGTAAGTTCACTAATTTTTTCTCAGAAAGTATATATCATATATTTATGAGATTCTTGTAGGAGTTAGAAAGAAATCTTGCGGTTCTTATGTTATTAATTTTCAGACAAAAAAGTGTTTTATTTAAGATTTATGTGAAAAAATAACGAACTATGCGTTCTTGTTTATTAATAGAGATAGCGTCAAAATCAAATCTAAATCAACACTTTTCATGTGTAGACATTATTGTTTTCAAACAAATGTTCCTAATTTTAATAATAAAAATGCGGAAACAAAAAAACGATTTTTGATGACAAGCGGTTTCGACAAAAAACTGTTTTTTTGTTATTGCACTTCTATTGTTAAAATTCGGAACATTTTTTTAAAGTAAATAATGTCTACATATGAAAAGTGTTAATTTAGCGGAAAAAACTTGACGCTATCTCCATTAATAAACAAGAACGCATAGTTCGCTATTTTTCCATATATATCTTAAATAAAACACTTTTTTGTCCGAAAATTAATAGGATAACAACTGCAAGGCTTCTTTCTAACCCCTACAAAAATCTCATAGATATATGAGATATACTTTCTGAGAAAAAAAATATTTAACTCACTCTCAATAAAATTGTCCCTAAAAATGGGTACCTTTTATTATTTATCATTCGATAAAAATAAAAGTATATCAGTTGGAAATATGATATTTTACTGTTACATGTAGAAGTAAATTTACTATCTTCTCGTTTTTAAAATATTTAATTTGGTTCAGTAGTTTTCGAGAAATACGTTACCAAAGTCAGAGGACTCTAGAAAAAAAATGGATAGTAGACAGACTTATTCAGTGATGATAAAAGTTGGATTTGAGTTTGATGACAAACGTCAATTGTTTTTAAAATTTCTTACCTAGCAAAACGTCTACTATGACAAGTGCGCGAAAATATCTTTCTCAGGTGTGTTGCTATATTCTCTATTTCTCCTTTACTGACACGTGAAGATTCAAACACAAACCCAAGTTTTACTGATACTGTATTCGATTCAGTTTTGGATGTAGTTTGAACTTTATGATAGAAGTTCAGATACCACTAAATCTTTACAACTTCCAAATAGTAGACTGTGAATTTTAATATTGAAGAATCCGTCATGAATCGGCTGTCTCGTTTTGCTATACAATCCGACGACTATAGGAAATATAAGAATGTACGTTGTGCATCCATGAGATAATTATAACAATTTTATTAGCAAGTTATTCTTTGGAACCCAAAAGTATAAATATTGAAGCATCTAGTGATATCGTGCGAATTTGATTTTGCGTTGATTTTGTACTGTAATCTATCTGAGAACATATTCTCGTGTGGACTTTAAATAATATTTTGTTCCAAAGAGTGTCACTGTCTTTGGCTAATTCTACATAATATTATGATTAAAATTAATATTACGATTGAAGCTTTCTCCTTCATAAAACTTGTATAATAGTGATTCCGAGTTCTTATTATTTTATATTAACAAATCTGTCTAATAGTCTCTCCAGATCTCTAGTTAGGTCTGCTTTAAATTACCATTTTAATTAATGAACAAGTGGTTTCAGCCTTTGCAAATTTTCATATACAGTACTCAGATTAGTGCCCTGGTATTACGTTGGCTTAAATCCATGATGAATATGCAGTAAATATACTTAATTAGAAAATCAGGTTGGGTAACGTATGCATGTTCATGACTTGTCACTCAAAAGTGTCTCTTCTGAGAGGCTGCATGTAGAATAAAAAGCAGAAAAAGTGAGGTTGGTAAATAATGCAATTCTCAGGTCGAACACATCAGATTATAATAATAAGAACCTCCCAGATGCATTTATCTCCATCATAGATTAGTCGAAGTTGATAACAAACTCTTAACGAGACCCTTAACGAGACTAAAACGTACAGTATGAGACACCAGAGTCTAGAACGGGGAAGGTATCCGATCCTAGATTACTACTTGATTGCTGGAGTTATAGAATGCATTCACTGGTGACTATATACTCTCAGACGTACAGCTCACTGCAAACTGCTGAAGCCGCGGAATGCGCAGATGAAGGAAGGGTACGTTCGATAGAACGAGAAAGGTAGAAAAAGAAAATAGAGCCAGTGATACAGTACTAACTGTCGGTAATCTACTGCGCATCTCTTGCTCGCGGATTCAGCAGTTTGCAGTGAGCTGTTTCTACTATTCAGATGGTGAGACACCAGAGTCTAGATATGATGTAGCATCCAATTCTAAATTAAACCACTCCTAGATTTAGGTGCGCATTTCATGTAAAAATAGGGAGCCGGCGAGATCATTTTATAAAACATTAATCTTCGCTAACTTTAGCATGCTTAACTTGTACCTCATCCGGTGTCTATATTTAGCGAACTTAAACAATTTGTTATTATAACTTAAAATATTTTTACTCTTTGCTATGATTAAGGCCTCATTTTTCGAAGTGTCCTAGCTCCAGCTTGGTCATTTTTCTATCTCTCTAACTTTCTTATTAGAAAACGTACGTTGGGGGACATTTATAAATAATACAGATTCAATGCAATTGCAATACATACAATTGAATTGTTTTAATTCCAGTCATAATACGATATCTGGTCTCCTTAAATGCAACTCAATATGTACCTCGTACGTTTTATCTAGATTATGAGGCAAGTAAAATCAAGTTGAAGAAAATTAATACCAAACTGAATATTAAGTAAAGTAGGCAGACTCATTAGGTGTTAATAATTAGTACTTATTATTATTAATGAACAGTAAAATGTTCATTTGTATCGCTTACAGTTAAAAGTGCAATATCGTTACTGAGGTTCTATCATCTACTAGGTGCCACCAATTGATCTGGCCTTGGTTAACAGAACTTAGCCTCCAGTCTGTATTATGTTACTATTAATTCGGTGTAATTAGTATGGAGTGGTTAGCATAGACTCTTAGCATAAAAATTAGTTGGTATACATGATTTACAAATTACAACACAAGGTCATTGGTCAATTTCTGGTTTTGTTAATATTGCGCGATCGGCTGCATGGCCTAGCGCAATGAGTACTTGTCAAATAGTATTTGTAATTAAGTTACGTTGGCTCGGGTCAGGAGTTGGGTGGGTGACCGCTATAGTGGTACAAAAATCGCAACCGGTCGTGCTTTCGGAGGGCACGTTAAGCCGTCGGTCCCGGTTACCTCAGGTAGGCGGAGCAGACCACACGGCGCCCACCCATAGAACTGGTCCGATCTCTCCTATTCCAGGCTTGTCTGGGTAACGGTTATTTAGTAAAAAAAGCTTAGGTCCCCCGCCTAGGCTTCCAGGATAAAATGTGTGGGAGAGATACACGCAAGCGTATTGCGTACTCTACGATTACTCATCAACGTTGCGGAGGAAGCTCTGCTAACATGAGTACCGACATAGGTGGATTTGATCATTACCTAAGACAAGGTCCCTTATGGTACCATGCTTGACTGAATCCCAAGGAGGAGAATTGAAGTGAGGTTTATCCCGGCTCAGGGGTGTATACCTGGGTCAAAATGGAAAACCGAATGCCACCAGGTACTTTGTTCCAGAAGTTATTCGTTTCACCCTATGACGCGTCACTAGTCCGGGTACGGTGATCTGAAGCAGCTCTGGAACCTATACACTTAAAGGGAGTTGATGCGAAAAGGGGTATCATAGCCTTTCACTCTCAAGATTTGATTCTTACCTGGGACAAAGTCACCTATGATGCCTCGTAGAACCCGCTGCTTGACCGAATCTTATGGAGGAGAATTGAAGTGAGGTTTATCCCGGACCATAGGGGTAAATCTGGGCCAATGGGAAACTGCATGCCACCAGGTACTGAGTTTCGGAAGCCATTCGAATCACTCTATGACTCGTCTCTAGTCCGGGTTCTGTGATCTGAAGCAGCTCTAGAGCCCTTACTCTTAAAGGGAGTGATGAGAGAAAGAGCACATACCGGGGGTCTATAACGTATAGACATGAAAACAAAGCTCTGTCGAGAGCACACCAGGTCTATAATCTGAGAGATCGGGGTGGCAAAACCATTAAAAAACAAGTCCTCCCACACTCTAAAAAATTCCCCTTGAAGTTGCCTCCATTTCTTGGGGTAAATTTACTTCAAAGTGTAATTTTCATAGGAAGTGGGAAATTTCAATATTAGGTTAAATTTGCATTGTCATGTTTCCTTTTTAAATAAATCTACAGATTAAAATTACGATCTCAATGCAATCTTACATTTCATTTTAACATTAAAACACCTGCGTAAAGTTATAACTTTACCTAATATTGACCTAATATTGAAATTTCCACTTCCTATGAAAATTACATTGGAAGTAAATTTACCCCAAAAAATGGAGGTAACAAAGTATACTTTATAAAAGCTTGTGCTTGTTCTAGAGCACAATTTCACTATAAGGTCAAGTCCAATAAATATAAATATTTAAAAATAGGGTACATTCTATGTAATTATTATTGAATCATTGTTTAATTGCGTATAGAATGCATATGTTCAACAAATTCGGTATTATATGCCATGCATATATAATATTGAAATTTCCCACTTCCTATGAAAATTACACTTTGAAGTAAATTTACCCCAAGAAATGGAGGCAACTTCAAGGGGAATTTTTTAGAGTGCACAATTGAGGTTGAATTCGATCGCGTAGTGGTCCTCAACTCTATAAGAGTTGGGGGGAAGTCCGAAGCTGAAGGAGGTACAATCTCCAGGAGAAATTGCCGACGGGTCAGCACGTTATCGCTCCGGTACTAACCTGGAGAGCTACACTCTAAAAAATTCCCCTTCAATTTACCCTAAAAAATGGAGGCAACTATGTTACCTCAATTTTTTGGGGTAAATTTACTTCAAAGTGTAATTTTCATAGGAAGTGGGAAATTTCAATATTAGGTTAAATTAGCATTGTCATGTTTCCTTTTTAAATAAATTTACAGATTAAAATTACGATCTCAATGCAATCTTACATTTCATTTTAACATTAAAACACCTGCGTAAAGTTATAACTTTACCTAATATTGACCTAATATTGAAATTTCCCACTTCCTATGAAAATTACACTTGGAAGTAAATTTACACCAAAAAATGGAGGTAACATAGTTGCCTCCATTTTTTAGGGTATAATTCACCGGTAATTTTTTAGAGTGTAGTAGAGGATGGATAGTAACCTCGCTCCCACCAGTGAGTTACTGGTAGCATTGTGATTCAAACATGATGCGCGTGCTAATTGAGCGTCCTCAATTCGAGTCATTTTGAAGGAAAGGAACACCCGAACGTTCACACAAGTATTTTAATCAGAACTTGTTCAGAATAACATGCCAAATTGACAGGTTAGCAAGATACGGCCTATTAAGAAGTATAACGCAATGGGCGACCTCAAAACTGTGGCAATCGGGGGCTGGAATATTGCATTATTCGGAATGTAGGCTCCCCAGCAACATTCCCACACGCTAAATAAATAGAAATATCTCTCTGACGACCCGAAGCAGAATCTCATTCTTAAAGTTAGGTATAGGTATCCACGTTTCTGATACGGATTCTCTTTGAGTTAATGTATTAGTATTGGAACATTAAACAAAAATCTTTTCTGCTTTCTGAGTTTGCCTCCCTAGGGAGGATAAGTATCTGCTTTGTCTCCCTAGAAAGAAAACATTTATACTTATATTTACTGTCTTCTTAAAGAGGAAATGTTTAATTGAATACTGAACATACAATATGTTGCTTTCCCGACATTAAAATTAGACAAAGCTGGTATAAGAAATTTATTAAGAATCTTGCTGCATCCTTACAAAAATAGTATACCAAAGTTTTAGATTTACAGGTATCCATAATTATTTCCTACCATTTGGAAGATGATGAATTTGTACCTCAAACATGCTCTTTTGTTAGGTTGAATATTATTCTTAATAATAATTTGAATTTTAAATTGTTTTATTGCACAAAAAATGTTTTATTGAAACTTAAGTACTACCTGCAATTTTGTAAGCATTTGTTAATTATCCCAATTGAAACAGTACATTTCGCAAAATACGTACACATGCATTTGTTGGAAATCGTTGAACCGCCTTGTGTAAAAAAATGCAAATTACAATTTTAATTAAATTAATATTTCCTGGGAAGAAGCGCTTCGGTTCATTATAAAAATTGAGGCTTTTATAATTCATACCTACTACTAATTCAGGAAGAGTAGCAGTTTCAGTTATGCTGTTAGTTAACTATTTCTCGTGTGACTTTCGTGTTGCTTTTTTTTGCTTTTCACAAAAACGTTATCTTAATTAGTGGACGTGGAATAGTATTCTATAAGAATTTTAAATATTTATATTAATCGCTTCCACTTCCATCTTTCATTGTTATTAAGTTCTCTAAGTTTGTTAAACTTACGCACACAAAAAAACTTTGGCTGTGCTAGTTTAACAGTAAAAATAATAGTGAATTCCATTCTTACCAACTAGTGGAAAAAATCGATTTCTAGAATCAATAATATTACATGCTTCAGTTCTCATTTGGATTAATTGGAACGTTGAACACATAAAAAGTGAACTAGATTATTATAGAGCTGTAGTTTGCAAATGCGTTAGGTAGAAAAACATTTAATTGTATAATTTAGCTATAAAACTCATAACAGAGAATAAAATTTCAAGTGTAAATTTAGTTACTTCTTGCCACTTATAGTAATAAAACTCGTGCCAAAACGTTGAATTTTTAAGAAAACTTCAATAAAGCTCATAGATAAGATCTTCTAAAAAACAGAAAAATTCGGAAGGATATTTAGATTAAGTAATTTTGGTTTATAATAAAAAAAGTGAATTACAGATAACGACTTCATTAAGATATAAGTTGTAGATAAAATGAATTAATTTTTGTAATGAGCGCTTTGTATTCAATTCTCATTCTTACATTTACGGTTGTTATTGTTTTGTATATTTCATTAAGAAGATAATAGAAATGTACACAATATTTAGAATACGTTACTACTCCAGAAAATATTCGAAAGCTTTAAAAAGGAACCTTTTATCTTAAAACGATCTACCACGAAAGAAGACGAAAGAAGAAAGAGACAAAAGAGCAAGACTGGGATAATTAGAACTACTGAAGTTGAACCGAAGATTAATTAACAAATCTGAAATAATGAACAAATGTAGTTTTACAATTCTGGCAAACGGATAGATTGAATCGGACAATAATTCATCACGTTGAAATGCAATCTCAATTTTTTAATATACAATATTCTTGACATTTTAGCAAAATAAATTAAAGATATGCCAAATTCCATTAAATATTCAGCAAAGATTCATTAAATTTAAAACTGACATGAGATCTGGAATATGTTGTGCTTCAACCACTGTTTTAGTCTTTCTCTTCCTACCATCCAGATCAATTCCGACGAAGAGTAATATGCATACAACATCTCGCCTTGATATGGCTGCATATGCATTTAACGCGAAGTTTTCGTTATAATTCTCCTTATACAAAGGAGTTCTTCAACATGTGGATGAAGTGAGTATTCGCACGGTAAAGAGTTCAACTCTTACTCAGGCGCGGGTTCGATCTCGGAACCGGTGAGAGGATGTTTCTCGTCGATAAAGTCTCAGTACACTTTGCCATGCTCTCAGATGGGCACGTTAAGCAGTCGGTCTCTACAATCACTTAAACACCTTTCTGTGATTGTCGTTAAAAATAAGCGCCCTATGCCACGCACAAGTATGTATTTACTTCAGTGGTTTGGCAATGTTATTTACAATTAACATTTATGCAATACAATATGTAGTAACGTAACTGAAGTAAAATAAACCCATGCTGGAGATTGTTTATAGCAGCAATAATAATCCGTTTGGTTATACAAATTGGTTAAAAAATATTGAAGTGTGACCTTTTAGCAGCGATCTCCCTACTGATTAGCACACTGTAAAATCTTTAGGTTAGTTTATTGCGTATGTACGGAACACAGTTAAACTCGTAAAATCGTTACCTAACTCTATAGTAACTACTAATGAGGAAGTTAAGATATATCATCTCAAGTTTACTTTATTAAAATTAAATTTTCACTAGTTTAGGACAAAAGTTTCTCCTCGACTAGATCTAACGATCCAACCCGTTCATATCCCAATATTATATTTTACAAGTGTTTGTAGCTGTTTCTGAGAATCTATCTTTACAAACTGAAGAAATTTATTTCATTTTGCTATTTTTGTTTAACTTCATTTAGTATTATTTAATTATTTCTTAGATATGGCCAATACTGAGATTTAAGAAAATTATGACTTAGTGTTCAACAGTGTTCTTTCGCATGTCCTTTTTTGAGTTAGTAAACTAAGTTTGGTAATTAATTCGTATTTCTTCTTAAATCCTAAAGAAATTGTTATATTTAGGGTGTTTTAGTTTTTACTTAAGCAATTGACAATTAGGTATCATCATTAGTAAACCCTGGCTTACTGTAAATGCAGCTGTAGCTGTTACATAAATCCACTGATTATATAGTGAACAGTATCAACCATACGTTAGAAAAGTGCATTCGTTGACTTTCTAAAGTTTCATAAAAGTCTACCATAGAAGTATACTTCCACATTTATGTAGTGATGTAGTAAGTAATTAAGTAACAGTAAGTAACAAATGAAAACGATAACCTATGTAAGTGTACGCCCGAGCTTCCGCAGAATTCTAGATATATTGACTTGTCACTATAGGTTTCAAATCAATAACGATTGTTTATGTCCTTATCAAAAATAAAAAGTGCATGACTGACTTTTGATTAGAACAACCCACAATATTAAAATCTATAGTTGACAGCAATGTATTATAAATAAATTAAACAAACGAGAGATCTGTTGTGACGTATATGCTTGATTTTGTGCTTACCAATTTAGAGTATGAAGAGCAAAAATGTAACATTTGTTATAAACGGTTTATTAACTCTTTGTAATAAGACATTATACAAAAATTTTAATGTTGAATCGCCGTCCTAAACTAAGATAAATTACCATTTTTACAGTAGCAATTTCTTTGGAAGAACTTAAACAGTTACACACGGCACAGCTTTTGTAAGATATGTGTGTACCTACTCGGTTATAGTCCAGCATTTTGTCAAAGTCTTTAATATTGCATTTGGTTAGTACTAATCATTACTGATGTCTTTTCACATTTAAAGGTCACTCTTTAGTTGTAAAGGCCTAATATGGGTTGCTTACACAAGCAAATTTTGAAAATCTGCATTTTTAAGATCGTTTGGTGTTTCTGTATCTAATATTTTGTAAGAATGGGATATCAGCTTTTAAAATCTGAGAGAAGATGGTGCTTTTGTTTCGTGCCATGTATTTGGGATAATCTTAAAATATTCGCCAAAAAATTAAATTGTCTTGATTTAAATTTTCAATCTTGCTGAAAAGGTCAGAATGATATTTGTTTCAAAGCACAGAATTTTACCATATTTTATTAGACACATGCTATTGGTTAAGGTACGAAAAATATTGCTTTCTACGTTCTCCGTTCGTGATCGAAATGTCCTTTTCGTATTATACTATACAGGCCTTTTAGGTATGTCTGAAAGGTTCTTGTGATCTACGGAACTTAAGGTAGCTTTAATCAATTAAACGATTCTCTTCGTCTGGATTTATGTAAATATAAGATTGTAATTAATGAAAGAGCGAAAGGGAATATTTATAACGTATGAGGGTTAATGCAAAAAATAAAATATATATAGTGCAAATCAACCCTCACTAACAAATCATTTGACATGTTGCAACGAAATTTGGAGTGATTATATAAGAGACACAATAATAATTTCAAATAAAAAAAGACAAAATAAAAAATTACTGAGCTTTTCAAAATAGCGGCTGGTCGACATCTTGTGCTTATTTCTTAAGTACAAAGGGAGTCCAGATACGCCTTATTTTGAAGATCTTGCATTGCTTAATAAATAAGTTTAAAGGAACTGACATAACCTGAGCAAAGATGGTGACTTGGTAAATCTTCCACTGTTTCTCCAATCAAATGGCACACCACAGATATGGATGTTACTAACTGATGTAACATGACATTCTGCAGTCTTTTTTGATTTTACAACAGATAATTGGAAATAATAGATTATTATTGAAGATGAAGACCTTTAAAATAAAGTGTTCCTCGACACCCCTTCATATTTAAAAAAGTCTAAGATGGTGCCTAGTCCATTCATTTTTTAAAAGCTACGATTACTTTCTTCATTTAAAGATCAATAATTAATCTCTATTATGATTGCTCCACTAATTTAAATATGTCATTCGCATGGAATATTTCAGACCTGTCGTTTGAATGTAGATATACTTTTAATATAAAGCTGAACTAATTTAAACAATAATAACAAACGTTAAACATTATGATAGGAACATAAAGTATTAAACAAGTTATGATTACTAAAATAACAAAAATTAAAAATATGTAATATTTTTCTTAATAATGTTTTATAAATGTATAGTAATTAATATAATCTTTTCATAATAAACATCAAAAGTAAAAACTAACTGAATTATTAAGTATAGATACCTTCCAAATAGATTAGCAAATAGACAGAGCTACTGGTGAACTGAAAACGACATTCTTCCGCATTTCCTTTTCAAATTTAAAAATCGTCATTCTGCAAATCATCAGATTTTACGCATCATAGAAAAAATTTAAAGAGGTTTCCAAAACAAAATCCATACATTAATAGTATTTGTAATTGTAGTATAGCATTTGACTGACGATCAACAAATGGGCTAATATATAAACTGAATATCTTGCACCTACTTGCCTATTTGTTGGTAATAATTAAATCATTTCTCACTAAAAGGACATTTCAATTTCAAATAAGTATCAATGCACCTCCTCTACACATCGCATCAACGCTGGGGTCTTACAAGGATATATTTTGGGTCCTATCTTATTTAACATCTTTATGTATAATAATTCAAGACTATGATATTAATCAATTTATGTAAAAATTCCAGGAAAATGTAGACCAGTTAGCCGTATGGTTCCGAAAGTGGTTATATAAAACTTAATGAAGAGTAGTTCGAAAAAAGAGTTTTACTTTTCGCAGTCCCCAATACCCACTAAACATTCCAATCAACAACACATCTATACCATGAAACCCCAAAGGCAGTGCCAAAGATTAACATGGAGCTTTCATATAAATAAGAAATTAACTGAATCATACGCAAGATTAGCCATGCTCTACATCGAATCCTCGACAAAAAGTCATTTCTTAAGCTCCAATGTGGTAACCTTCTTTACGCAATAAAATTAGACCCAGCGTTACATACGGATATTACACATGGAGTGCAATATTCAAAACCAATCTCAACAAACTTCAAGTACATACTTTAGAACAAGGTATTGCGTATTATAACTAGTGCACAGTACTTTGTCAGGAATTCCCAACGAAGTACATAGAGAAACAGGCATTCCTTCTATACTGTGTTCATCACAAAATCAGTAACAACGTTTTACCATAACATCATTTAGTGCAGTGGAGCCGCTCATAATAATCTAAGAAGAAACCAAATCCACAGCATGCTTATTTACTAACGAATATCGAACACCATGTAGGTGTTTATTGAAAAAAAAAAGTTATATGCGATACACATAATAATAGTAAAAGTGGTGTATAAACCCTGGTAGTGATATTCAAGTAATAGACATTGTCTTAACATTGCCTTGTATAGCACCTAGTGCTGACCTAACAGAAACTGTATTCGTTTGGTTTTGACAAAAAAAAAGATATTTTTGTATTTGCACATATTTACACATTTTCAGACTTTATAATATTTTTATTTTGCCTTCTTATTTATGTGCTGTGGGGAAGGCTACCATTAGTATTAATCGGGGGTTATTACCCCCAATTAATACTAATTATTAATTATTAATTAACGATTAATACTCTATTGAGTTCAGTAGGTTAATGAATTCATTTGTATGTAAAAATTGATTTTGTCAAGACGTTTTGGTAGTCAGAGTTAAATTGAGTACAATATTTTGATAGCATTGTATATGCCATGTCTAGCAAATTCTGATATTTTTCTAATTTTCTCGCAATCATTAATACTTGTTAGATTTGGGAAACTTTGCTGATTAATGTTTAAGTGTCTAAACGTTTTCTGTATTTGTACACTTGATTTATAATAATCATGATTATTAATGATTTGTACAAAAATTTGATTAATTTTTCTATTGATCTGTTGATTTATTATTGATCTAATTATAATTGGTTACATTAGTTTAGTACTTGACTCTTTGATATTTATTAATATTGATTGATTTATTTTGATCACTATAAGACACTCTTTCTCTTGTGGGTGTTTAGATTATTTATTGTTAATCTTTGATAATTTGATTTTTTGTCATGACTGAAGTTAATGTTATTATTTGCAAGTGGGAAATGTTAAAGCATATGAACTTAAGTTACTTTTCTTTGGTTTCTGACTTAAAAAGTTGAGTAAGCTCTTTTTAGGTTGGTGATATTTTGAGCAACTATTTATCTTAGAACTGGTAGCGATGTACTCAGTAAGTTTGTGCTTTTAAAAAAGTATTAGGTTGTTGATGCCTATTATAAATTTCCTGAAACATCGTACTAAGCCCGAGTTAAGTTGGATCGAATCCACTCCCCAGAGTTTGCTGAAGAACTTCTTCTAACGCCTTCAAAGAAACGAGTATCTTACCATCTACGACCTAGGCTAATAGAAATAAGCATTATTAACGTATTCTGTAGGATGTAACCAAATTTTATGTTTGTACATCATCATTTTAATTGATTATCGTTTGTGATTAATTCGTTCTCTTATAAAATGGAGAATGGTTTTTTGACTTCTATCATACCAGAATTGTACATTTACCTGCTTAAACTTTTATGGGAGACCTTTGATCGTCCGCTCAGTAGATTGTAAGTTAATATTGGGAATGCCTCAAATCGTTTTACAGTGCAACCACATGAACTGTATATGGAGGATGATTGAAATGTTAAGATTGGTGCGATTCATTTCAAAGAAATTGAAATTTCACCGGTACACTTATAGTGCAAAACTCGAGCCAGACATTACGGACTTTTGTAGGATATCTCATGAACTAGTCTTCTTTTGTGTGTATGTAAATAAAATGATTTTTCCTAAAATAATTTTATAGAATTTCAGTACATGAAAAAAAAAAGAAATGATACTTATTTCGGAATTTAATAACTTATCTCAGGTTACATATTTACAAACAGTTATGACAAATTATTGCTTTATAGTGGGTTTAAACTTTCGGAATGTAATGTACTCATAAAACCAGTATAAGAGTATTCGTTGTGTAAGCAAGTTTACATGCCACTCCTCTTTTGCATATCAACGATTGCACCAGGATATCTCAAAGCTGTTTTTGAGAGTGAACCATTTGACAGCACAACATAAAACATATTAATTTAAGTCAGAATTGGGATGTAAAGCTATCATAAGAAAACATACAACTCGTTTAAAAATAATATAAAGTTGTATTTTAACTTATGACACGCAGATTAGGAAGTAATTTCTGAAGATGCGAAGTTGAACAAAACAAAACTAGCGTTTTTTGTTTTATTATAAGCTTCACTATAAAAATAATTCTTTTACCTTTTTAAACAGTCTATAAAACGCAATGTTTCAACTAGATACATAAATACATACATAAACAAGTGATACTTGAATTATAACATTGAAGGTCTAAAAATTATAATAGTAAGTATGATTTGAATGAAACATTGTAAAAGGCATATGGAACGTGTGCTAATTGTAACCTGTCTGAAGAATTAATAACATGAAATATGAATACTGCATATACCTAGACGCGTATCGCAACTTCCGTTTCGCTATAATACCATGTTTCCTGCAGACTGCAGATTTCCCTAGATTATGGTATCACGGGATACCAGCACCACGTCTGGATGCATCAGGACACATTAGAGCTGTGTTGATTTACGAGCGATGTAAAATGACGTAGCGGTTGCTGCCGTAAAACACACTCAGACCGACAGACGCCGGCAGCGCAAATATTGCTATATAGATATTGCAATAACCGCAGAAATGAAAATGTCCTTAGATTGCAGAATTTTATTTTCAATTTTAGATAAAGCAAACCCTCAATTTACTTAAAAAAAACTGTAGAGCGTCAACATAAATTCTGTTTTGCCCATCTATAAAAAAATGTATACTTGCTGAAAACGAAGCGAAGCGATTTTAGTATTCTTGCCTCAATTAGGAATATTGCAGTAGGTCTAATTTATGCAGTCTAATGCTTATGATTTATGAATTATGATTAGACTTGCACTTGCAGTATAGTAT
Source organism: Agrypnus murinus (assembly GCA_929113105.1). Classification (NCBI taxonomy): domain Eukaryota; kingdom Metazoa; phylum Arthropoda; class Insecta; order Coleoptera; family Elateridae; genus Agrypnus; species Agrypnus murinus. The sequence continues at coordinate 77,613,272 of OV816024.1, forward strand.
TAGTTAACATTTTAATGCACATAAATCGTATACTAAACATAAACTAAATAATATTAACAAAGTATGCAATTTCTGCTAGAAGGGTTGAATAAGGTAGATGGTATTTGAAAATAGAATTTTACGCACATCAACCTTGGGGAAAGATTAAAGTAGTTGTGGTAGTAAATTTAACACAAGGCGCGGCATGAATGCATAAACTCGTAATATTACTGCACCACTTTGACAACTAATGTGTTGGATATTGCAAGCGTGGTTTTCAAAGAGAAACGACGAGTTTTTCTTTTTTTTGTATAATATATGTAAGCATTTAAAAATCATGTTTATGTACCTGTACAGCTGTGAAACCTGAAGCAAAATTCCTCCTTTATCTTACTGAATATAATTTATTGTTAATTTGATTCACACTGTTGACCTTATACCAACTATATACAAGCAAACTTCACAAAGACACAAATTTAATTTACACATAAAAAAATTAAGAGAATTGTATCTGCAAATATTTAACGTTATCAATATTGACAGCAGTTTAATTAAAAGAAACCGTAATTTATGGCAGCTAAAAAGTTAGTAGGTAGCAAATACCTAAAAAAATTAAGCTCGTGATGAATTCTTTATTGTCTTTGTGTATTCCTACTGGTAAAATGTTTACCTTCAACTGCAGTTAATGCACTATTGAAAATTCCTGTGAAGGTTAAGATCGAAAGCACTTTAATTTTTTGCACCATTAAAGGGAAAGCTTTAAACATGTAATAGTGAACCGATTTAAATTCAGGGTTAAAATCTGACACACTTTTAGGTCTGGTGGTAAGGGTTGTCAAAATATTTGTCAGTTTCTCTTGAAAGTATTTACAGTTAAGTTGAATTTACTTTCAGCTTTCAATGTAGCATGAAATTGTGTTGATAAATAAAATATTAATGTAAGTATTTATAATTACATATAAACGATAATTAGGTTATTGCCGTTATTAAGCTGATTACGTGTTTTGTATTTTAATGAAATGTAGGCATATTATCAGTTGATTTTAAAGTGAATATTTGTGTTCAACTTTTCCGCATAATTAATGAGCCGGCATCTTAAAACAAGACAGAAAAAAAATGTCAATGATAGTTCAAGGTTCTAACATAACCCAAGTTATTTTGTTAATACATAATTTATAATTATAGAAATATAATACATGTCAGCCGAAAAAAACCCTTAAATTTTATCACGGAAAACATTAGAACGTCATTATCACGCACTTTTCGAAATTGCGTGGAAAACCTCAATTACTTCATCGCTCTTAATCTAAATATCGGTGTTGTTAGTTTCTTTGCGTGGTCAACCAAAATGACTTTCATGATCAAAGTTTCCCAAAACTTCGCTTTCATTTGATAAACAGTACACCAGTTGGAAGGGTAGACCTCTAGCGATATTATATTTTGTAATTTATGATAACAATTATTTTTTTCTTTTTGATCACGAAATTTCTTTTAGGTAACAATTATCTGGAAGTACTATATTATTTTTTTGACATGTTAGCTCGTTATTAAGAAACTAACAACCTTTTTTTATCTTTGAATATTGATTAGGATTAGGAACCAGAACAACTTGGGGCAATATTTTTTCAATTAACTTATAAATCATTTTGCTTATCAATCAAATTAAGGTCAATTATATACTAAGATGAATTGTGATAACCTTTAGAACTAGGAATTTACTGACTGTTTTTGTTGTTATCAGTTTTTGATCTTGAGAATGTTTGGGAAAATGACAGTCTCGAAGTCCAAACAAAATCAATAGAATACATTTATTAACAATAGTTTCCTTTTCCTAGATATTTTGGATTTGTGCAAAACTAGACAATCAAAAATTCCCAAGATCCCGAAAGAAAGTCTATTTCTGGTTCCTAAAACATGATTGTTGTATTTTGTGTAACAGAAACTTATAAATCTATCTAACTATAAGGACAAAGTTCTTGGAAAGTATAAAGGTTTTCTTTGTATTTTAGTATGCAAGAATTTTTGTCTCATAGCAACAATATTTTTAAAACCATTGTACTTTATCCTTAAACATTTTGATTTCATATTTGCCTTTCATGCTTTACACGTACGAGAGGTCAAATGTTTCTGCATTTTTGAATTTAGTATAACGAATGAAAAATGAGTAAGTAGCCCTTATAACATTTGTATGTTTTATGAATCATAAATGTAGAAAATTGAAACAAATATTGACATTACATCAGAAAAGAATTGAATGATGAATTTTTTAACGAATATTGTTTAAAAGATACAGACATAATTGAATAATAGACAAAGCTAATTGTCTCAGACCAACCTGAAGATTTTTTCATTAGTTAGTTAACAGTTTTTATTTCTTATATGATAATGGTTCTATTCTAAATGGAGTTATGAATAATGTCTCGGTTCGAAATCGAGATACCGTCTCATCTAGTCTTGAAATTAGAGATGGGAGTCTAAGACGAGATATGTAAAGTAGCATTTATTGAAACGAGAGATGAATATCCTAGAGACCTAGACTATATAAAAATCTTTTTTTGTAATTTTTGTGCTCGCACGGTAACTCATATGATATTGGGATATTACCTTTAAACTTCTGCCAATGTTAGAACGCCCAAACGGTCGGTTTGGATTGTTTTTGGGTCATATCCCATTAGAGTGTGCTTTGGGGCGGGGGGAGATAAACATATAAATCGACGTTATTCAACAATTCCTTACACTTTCAATATTAGAATAATTTTCCCATCCCCTTGAGGATTAACTCAAAGGGTATAGGAAAAAGTTTGTAGAGCAAAATATAGCAATAGAAAGTAATACATTAGAAATAGTAAATCTAGTAAGAATAATGTTGGTAAAGATGATGATGATTTAAAACATAAACTTTGGTAAAACAATAAATAGAAAATGAAGATCAATTTTAAACCAAGGTCTTTATTTTTTATTTTTTTCACGGGTTGAATTTTTGGAAAAGATCATGGATAAAAACAACAAACAACAAACAAACAAAATTAAAATCAAGTCTTCTTCTCGAGTAATAAAGTTAAACAGTAGGATCCGTATCGATGCGATGTTTGACACAATAAAGATGGTAAGGGTGGAATTCTTCTTCTAGTAGAAGCGGCCAAATGATCATAGAAATCGGTGCCATGAGATGCGAAGGATGTTTCGTCACTCCGATTCTTCGCCCAAAAATAAATAAAGCGAAAAATAGAATGTGAAAAGTTATGTTACACTATGTTCAAATGTAAGTTCAAAAAATAAATGGCTTTGTTTGTACATATTGAATGTAAGTATCGTATTCTAAGAATACTTGCCAAGGTTAGGTGCTTGTTTGGATCAGTGCTATGACGGCATGGGGCATTTTGATATTGATATTGTTCAATCATCAATTTCAATATGGGGGATATATTTTCATTTTTATTATTACGATTTTGTTATTCGCTACGAGTTCTTATTGTTATTATAGGTCATTCATGATATTCTGTATATCTTCATCGGACTTCCCACGTCCCTTGATAATTAAAAAAAAATATTTTTATATTTAACCAATCTCGCAAACGACACGAAAAATACCTTGTCGAGACTAGCGTTTCTCTATATTCAGAGTTGAGACATACAGGGGTTACGTTTTGATTGGTTGGACCCAATTTTCATGGAATTTTGAAGTTTCAAATGACATAAACATTTGAAAGAGAAGTTCATAAAAATCAGGTGGTTTTGATTTTTGGGTCCACATGTCTCAACTCTGAATATAGAGAAACGCTAGTCGAGACTAAGCTGAAATCAAGACATGACTAAATCGAAGTTAAGCCGAATTGCCCATTCTAGCGGAGACTCTCGTCTCGTTCAAGATTAATCTGTTGAGGACACTTCAGCTCACGTGAATGGGTTGCAAAACAAAATTTCAGAAGAAGTTTTCATAATTTGCAACATTTCCTAAACGTTTGATACCGAGTAATATAATAAATGCTAGTTATATATAGAAGTGTTAATAAATAGTAAACATGGTTCGTTGATTTTAGCACATTGGAGTGCAAGTGTTTCAAAGTTTGTCTAAACTTCTAAAGCAGTTTGAAACAAAATAAAGGATTGAATTAATAATTTTTTGTGATACAATCTATAGAATATAGAGGGTGCCCATGCTCGACAATATGCCGATTGTAACACTTGAGAACGAAAACCAAATTCTACAATGACCAATATAATTGTTCAAGTACAAACATTACACGGTTTATTATTAAGAGTACCTTACTAAAGACAATTTCCAAATTACTTAAGTAAACAGAAAAAATTCTTTATTTTCATTTTACTACTACTCATACTGTCATCACTCTAAAACCCCATCTAATCTTTTTTCTCGGATATCTGTTCTCTATTATACATTTGTTATTTTTCAAGTCAATCTCTTTGACAATTTTATGCTAGCTTCACCTAACATTTTCAATGATGACAAACGTACGATTTTTTGCCATTTTCTCATTCTACCAATTGCTCGTCTCTGCTTGTTTCAAATAGAGAAGAAACGGTCATGGTTTTATGAGGAATAATTTTAGCATTCGCGAATACCTTTAAACAGCCGAATTTCTTTTAAAAGTCGCTCATGAATAGTTGGGATGAACTCTAAAGCTCATAACAATATTCCTTCAGGTCTCCAGCATATTTATTTGCCTCTAAAGCTGTAGTTATTTAGCAAACTGGGAATCTTCTAATTGTCCATATTATATAATTTCTACAGCATATTTAGATGCACTGGGCGTATTGTTTCAATTATCCGACTGCGGGAGCTTATAAACAAAATTAGATTTGATTATGAAGCTTTGTAAAGTCAGAGAACTCTTAGCATTTATAATTTTTATACTCGTAGCAACTATAGTTATTTGTAGGTGCAAAGTCAAACTCTTCCTCTCCAAATGTTGCAATTTATTTATGCATAAAAAAGCACACAATAATGAAATACAGTTTTTTTTTGTGTTGTGCATATAATTTTTTCTACGACCAAAAATATTAATACATAGATTTTATCGACTTTTAATTTTAGTATTTAAAAGTAACTAAGACAAGTTGCTGTGAGCGACGGGATAGCAAATTACCTTCTTCCCTTGGAGGAAAAACACAAATGCCTTCCCTGAATTAAAAGCATTTAAAAGCTGAGTTTCTGACATAGTGGTAGGGTTCTGAATTCAAGACTAGCTAAGTTGATGGCTTCTAATAATGGCATGCGACTTTGTTGGGAATGTGTGTACTTGAAAAATGGTGCCTTCTTAGAATGTCTTTGAGTTTCGGCATTTTAGGAGGATCTCTTCAAAAGCATAAGACTCACAAGTGAATATCTATAGGTGTCTTTATGATGATATTCCTCGGATTTCTGAAATTTTATTTTATTATGTTCCAAACAAAAACAACAAAAGATATTTGGAAATGATAAGTGAAAAAAAATACTTCAGAGTGAAGGAGGCGAAACTAATCTGTCGATATAATCGGAAGTGCAGAAAATTTTAAATATACAAAATAAAGGTGTATCAGCAAATGCGTAATTTGGTACACCTGATAAAATTCAATGAGATTTATTGTCAGGGTTTAAAATCTTAAAAGAGTTGGTTGTAAAACTAAACTTGACGTTATATTAATAATAATAAATTTACGGCGATTAATATTAACAATAACAATAGAAAGATTCAGATGTATGAAGGAAAGTTAAAAGAAGTAATGGATATTGTTTAAACAGTCGATAGAATAAGAATTATTGAAGTGGCTATATTTATCTTAAGAATCTTTTTGAAGTTGGTTTGGGGAGTTAGTTTACTTACACCCTTCATTATAGATTATAGAGAAATAGCTTGGGTATTACCTTTTCTACATTAAGAATTTCAATGTGGTTAGCCAAATGCAAAACACCACAAAATAAAAAGCTTTGTAACAAAGTTAAAAGATTATCTGTACATGTAAATTTACCATAACCGCCTTGAATGCTATGAAAACAACATTGTTTTCCCTTGAAATGAAGAAAAAGATAATTTAAAACATAACCTGCATATACATTGTTGCGAACCTTGGTTATTGTTGTTTAATTTCAATTAAATCTTCAGTCAGGAAAAGAAAGGTAAAGGAAATACGCATTCTCTCTAGTATATGGATACATTAACCCAATAAACATGGAAATATCCAGACAGCTACTGGTTTATTATAAAAAATGCAGAAAGTGCAAAAAGAAGGAAATTAAACTTTTTTGAAATAATCCACAAAGAGGGGAGTGTTTTATTTAAGCAAACTTTGCTTTTAATAAAATTTCCATTTTGCCGTTATACTACATCCTTCTATCAGTAATATTCTTTTAAATTATAAAGAAACCGTCAGTTAAGCAGAAAGAGGAAGATTATCTCGCTTAGCTAAACCAAAAAAGTTCTGCAACAGCAAGCGTACTTTTGCAATTTATTTTATTTCCGGAATCCGGATACCAAAGTCCAGGCACGTATTTGTTTTAGCTAAACTAAATATCGTCTTTATGAAAGCGGTCATTTCGGTTCATTTTTATGTAACCCCTGCCCGGCTACGCAAGTGGAAGTTCAAGTTATTCCATTGCTGTAGGCGAATAGGTTGTTAGAAGAGTGGATACTGTAGCAAGTAAAGGATAGAGAAAACATGGGGATGACTCTACCCAATGTGCTACGGACCTGCCGAGACGGAGGCCATCTTGTCTGCTACGGATCAATACAAACCCGGGCCGACGCTCGATACAGCTTAAACTGCATACCCCTGAGCATGCGCCATGTGTTATAAAGAACTTGGGTCCCGGTGATTTAGGGGTTTTAACATACCCTGAAAATATTTAATTAACTAAATCAAGAGATTTCTAGAAAAAAATAAGTTTGATTATTGTTAAAGACCTGAGCGGAATTTAAAAATAAAGATAAAATAAATACACAGTGTATATAAGAAAAATTTAAATGGCGTAGGCGGGGCATGTTCGGTAGCCCTTGGCATAGATATACTTTTTATTGTAAATGATAGATAATGTTGTTCGATGAAAAGTGTGCAAACTTAATAAATTTTATGTACAACTATAGTACCATATTGGAACATTAATTACTAAGAAATTAACAGGACATTAATGTCATTAGTATAAAAATAGAAAAAAATAAGATAAGTTAATAAAGAAAAATGTGTGGGTTCCTAAATACTTTTGAAACTATCAAAAAATGTTAATTTAGTGTTGCTGCAAACAGATTTACTAGATAAAATCTTCCTCAAATACACATCTGAGGTGTCATCTTAAAAGTCAAACAAGCATTTTGTGGGACACATTTTCATAAGATCCACCTACAAGTTGAGGTCAATGTAAAAATAATGTCTAACTTTGTGTTACATAATAATTCCAAGCTAGTCTATGCTATACATTACGATACACTGAACACAATCAATTATGCCTACACAAAAATTTTGGGCTTAAGTTGTATTATTAAAAAAAGAAACTTGTTTTGCTGTATTAAGTTATAAATAAGGCATAAATATTTGATGCAAAAAATTCCGGAGAGACCGCTGTAGTAAACGTCATTTCGCGTCGACCATAAAGTAACGTGTTTATCGTACTAGGCTCAGAACTGGGGTTCTCTTCTTAATAAATTGTACCAAGTCAGACACAAGTGTAGGTTGGTTATATAGTGTAGGGTCTATATTTTCTTAGACTTAACTTGCTAGAAGTTAATTAAATAACCCCACTGTTAGTTATAAATCCGATGGAAATTATAGGAACGAATCCTTTCAGAAACAAAAACTTATTATTACTGGTCAATAAATAAATATATTGAAAAGTTATAAAGATATTAAAACATACCTCAAGGTGTTTTATGCAGAAGAAAAAAACTATAGTACCTAGTCACTGAAGTAAATAAATAAACAACCAATTAATGTGTACATAGTTGTAAAATTGGCAGCCATAGCTTTAATGATCTTTGATTGAGTAATTTATTGTTTTGCGTACCAAGCAGTACCTCTATTAATATTTTATATTTTAGTTTTCAGTTTTATAATCCGTTCAGGTTTTCTCCCGGGATTTTAACCTCATGTTTCGTTTGTTTAACTTATTTTCCGACTTGAAACATAAATATACAAAGATTATTGTTCTGAAACATGAGAAAAGCTTAACTGAAACCAGAAAAGACACAATACTGGAATAAAATACAGAAAATTATTGCTTTAACATTCCAAGGTAGAAATTAAAAATATTACGTTTAAAATATATGTAAGTTGATATTGCTGTAAAAGGATGCTGTTTAACTAAAGTTTTTAATTCTTCAAGAATTAATCAGATTATGGCTTTCAATTTAGTTTCTCGACCATTCAATAATTTAACATGCTATTATAAATTCTGCAAAACATAAATTTATGTATTTCTTTATGTACGCCCAAAAATAAACTTCGTTTCTTAGTATGTTTAGGATATCAACGGTTGATAACTTAATTTTTATTGCAGAAATAGCCACCCATATATTAATGCTCAGATAATAAAGTAATTATATACTTTTATTATATGTTCTCTTTTTTATTCTAATAAATATTTATAAACAAAAGCAGATTTTATGGCGGTATTCTTTAACAGATATCAGCCTTATTCTTGGGGATTTCTGTTTTTGTTCCGGCGGCTACAAGTGAACGCAGTAGCGTTGAAAACTGGAAATTTTCAGTAATTTTACAGTAATTTTAGATTCCCAGTAGTTATCCAAGAGATAAGGTAGATAATTATTATAACAGTATGCTGTGTTGTTTTTGTTTTCTTTAAACAATCCGCGCTGAAAATAAATGGATTCGTTTGTTGAGTTCCAGCCTTCATTTTCTTTCCGACGGCTGTATAACAGTAAGATGAACGCACAAATTCTCTGCAAGCAAATTTTTATAGAAGCTACTTTTTAATAATGTGAAGAATACAAAATGTCTCTAAATTTCAAGATTTTGATTCGTATATTTTTTGTTTAGCTTCAAATAACAACAACAAAATACCTAACATATTATCTACTTTCAACTATTACCATGAGGTATATTTGTCACTTGTTTCTATAGGATGTCAAGAAGATATTAAACTAAAAAATATCAGTTTTCACAGTTACTAAATACCTATTATTTATGTTTTTTGATGTATAAAGTAAAATCACAAACATTTTATAGCTTTCAAGAAAAGAAAAGTTCAAATTAACCCATATTATAGAATTTCATTTTATTATGTTTCAAAACCTTAACAATGAGTACCTAACTAGTCCAGATTTTGTTTAACAGTTTAGTCAGTGTCTAGCAAAATTTGTAGCACTTTTTCAAAAATGTTATGATACACAGATATTATATAATATAAAAATCCCCAAATGAATATCTTTAACGGTAAGAACAGCTTTAAAGAGTATCTTAACATTTTTTTGGAAAAGTCCTTACAGATAATTGGTTGATTGTTATGTAAATGTTGAATTTAAAATTGTACATAGCTGTTTTAAATATTCAACTTAAATATTAATAAGATTTGAATCTGTGCCATTAATAGTTTGATAGGTCGACAATTGGCTAAAAAGACACAGATTAATTTCACAATACTAATTGTAAGATTAATTTAATTTTGAAAGGTAAGAAAACATGTTCTAGTTTTTATTTACCAGTTTCTGCTTCTTTTCCCAGAAACTCTTTCTTCTCTTTTAAGGTGAACAAAATCTGATTTTTAAACTTCTATATAAGAAATTGCAAAATTTAAAAAGTTCTTTTTTTTTAATTTTTACAGGGAAAACCATTTTAGTTGTAACAATAAGCGTATATCTAATACAGATTTTTTCATATTTAAAGATATGCATATGCACTGAAAATATCCACTGAAGATACTTATAGTAGTTAAAAAACAAAATATAAATATTATTTTTGGAATGAACCACGTCTTCATGAAACTATGAAATAGCTAATCGTATTCTTAATCATATGTATCCAACAAGAACAAATGTTTCAATATTCTACACACTCATATGACAAAGAGAAGACTAATGATGAAATTACGCTGTTACATTATAGCTAAACATAACTGCAACAATGACGAAACAGATCTACAGCTTACAGGAAGATTGAAAATAACAGTTTAGTTAACGTAGCTTATAAAAGAGGACCGATGACTGAAAGGTTTTCATATGAGCAAAACTGGGGTGAAGAACAGTGGAAAGTGTCTAAAAAGCTCATTTTAAAAAGTGACGCGATGGAAAAATTGCACTTCTCTACCAGTAGATGTTGCCTAAATGTTCGAATTTTAATATCATACAAAGTTGCGTTGTTGTAATATAACAAGGCTATCCTCTGTATTCAGAGACAAAAGAACAAACAGCAAAAACGTGGGTGTCAGTCAGATGGAAATTAAGAATAGATATCGATAGTGGATGCTGGTGTTGTTTTAACTGATGCATCTTTTTTTCTCACATTCAGAACTCGCACACCGTATGAGAAATTTGTCTATTGCAGTTAGATTATTAGTAGGATTTTATAATGGTCAATACATAAAGAAAAAAATAAATGGGAAAAGTTAAAGTTTTTCTCATTTGTTTCAGTATTTGTAGAAGCAGATGTAACAGACCTGTCTATAAAATTATAGTACTCGATTTGATAACAATGGAATTCATGAATTCGAATGATTCATTAAAGAAGTAATTTATACCGTTTGTTATATATACAGTATTTTATTGAATTATATTTGATCAGTGATAGTATTGAATGCGTTAATATTGTTGTAGAGGCAAAATATAATAACTGTCGTAACAAAAGGTGATGGATACATAACCAGTGAACCAATCAATGCCCATATCCAATAAAGGCATATTATTGTTAGAGTTTTACATTGCAGCTAAACGAGTACACAACAGATGTGACACTGTACTAAATGAAAACTCTGTTCCACACGAGCATGTAAATTCCTCCCTAGTTAAAACTATGAGAAACTGCCCAAGGAACACAATGTCATCTAATAAACATTTACTTAACATCTAGCATATATGTCTATCAACTGTATTTTCTAGATGCATTGTAGACCACTAAATGTCCGCAACTTAGATTGTATATACGACGTCTAAGTTATACTATTTTTAGATGTTCTAATAAGAATGCAAATCTGCAGCTGCTTAGGACCTATATCTGATGTCTAAGCTATACTATTTTTAGATGTTCTAATAGACTACAAATTTGCATTTGCGTAGACGGAATATCCGACGTCTAAGTTATACTAGTTTTAGATGTTCTAATAGACTACAAATTTGCATTTGCGTAGATGGAATATCCGACGTCTAACTTATACTATTTTTAAATGTTCTAATAGACTACAAATTTGCATTTGCATAGACTGTATATCAGACATCATGTTAAAAATAATACGTACAATAATCTGTATAATTTTTATTAAAAAAGTCAAATGTAATCTTAACAGTACTCAATACTTATAAAATACATCAAATTATGTTTGATTTTTTTGGTGTCGTTGGGATGTCGTCTCACGGTTCCACCTCCTATTATAGCCAGTCTGTTTTTCTGTAAATTAAATATTTCTTATTAGAGTATAAAATAAGAATTTTTTACAATCTCAAATATAGAGAGGGTGTTCAAAAAGTAAATATTATTGATATAATAATAACACTTACCTTAGCAAGTTTATAACAATAACTTTTTGCTGTTATATTATAAATCCAAAAACTAGATACCCAAAGCAGCAGAGATACTTCTGGTAGTTCTACAAACGAACTGAGTACCGAACAATAACGGTAATTCAACAATAACTACCCCCTGCCCCCATCCAAAGTTCACGAACAGGCCGCATGGCCATCACGTGGGTGCAGGGTTGCAATATAGGGGGTTTATTGAGAAACGAGATGTCCTTTCTGATTATATTTATTATTAGAATGTTATTGTTATTTCAATATGAATACAAGTAAAAATACAAACAGGTACCGACAGGCAAATGCCGGAGAGCCGGGGTCGGAAAACCCTGATCTTTTCCAGGAAAAATACTAATCTCCAAAAGTCCCTCAGGCAAGGTTAATTGAAAATGTTTGGTGCATGTATGATAATTAAAGTTTGAAAAGACTTCCGCCAGCAGAAATATTATTTCTGTTATTTTTACTGGAGGCGATTGGAGTGTCAAAATTCTTACTTTAGATAACATTAAAAAAAATAAAATTGAAAAATAAAGATTATCATTATTTATGGAACCATTCTTAAGCAAGGGTAGACTTTTTATCAGGTTAATTCTAAGCATAATTGACAAATTTTTGAAAATTCTAGATAATGTCTAATACATGTCTAAAATATATAGCCTTATAGACACAATTAAATAGTATGTTTAAACTACATCTATTAAATGTAAGACAATAGACTCAGTTCTGATTCATCTAAGTTAGATTGTAAATAGATGGTATATATTTTAGCATGTGTTTTCGGTCAAAAAGTTACATCAATTAAACGCATTTCAGATAACATTAAAAAAAATTTTTTTATGAAAAATTAACATTATTTTCCCTAACAAACTATTTTTAAGCAAGACGCTAAACTTTTATCAGGTTAATTTAAAGCATAATAACACCTTCTTGAAAATTATAGATAATGTCTATAACATGTCTAAAAGATATAGCGTTATAGACAGAATAAATTACTGTGTCTAAACTACATCTATTAGATGTAAGATAGTAGATGTAGATGAAATTTAGATGAGGTAGATGGTAGATAGATGGTCTATAGATCACTATGTGTTTCTTGGGTGATACTGAACCAAAATAAAATCACTGCTATTGCAAAAGAAAAAATAAACAAAAAAAAGCACGCTTTAATGAGTATCTACGTATTATAAGGAGGTTCAGTTATATTATCTTCATACTGCAAATAATCTATGTATATGTATACAGATTCTGTATACATAACCCTACAATTAGAGATCCGAAAATCCTAAAAAGTGCATTGTAATTGTTTCAATAAGTATTATTCGATTTTTTTTGCTACTTTACGTCTAAAAGGTGAACATTTCATCTCTAAAAGTATAAAAATATAAATTGATATCATATATTAATATCATTGTAGCCACCATTGGTAACCAATTAATCCATACAGATTTTGTATACACATATAAGCCTACAGGTTTTACTATCTTATTAAATTATCATCTTTTTGTAATAAAAAAATATGGTTAATATACTATGGCAACACAAAAGCAGTAAATACGCTGATTCCACTTAAAAGTATTGGCTATTTTTGGTGCATGCTTGCTTCAGGTGAGCACTTTTTCATTTTTGGATTTCATAGCTTGCTTTCGTTAACCTCTGTCGAAATAGTTCCGACAGTTTTAGTTTTGTATTTATATCAATAACATGCTCGTAAAATCCCAAGATATCCTAATTAACAAAAAAAACACCAGATAGACGGTGAATTTCAATATGTAAATAACCTGAATTTCGATCGCATTTCCTTAGTTTGAATTTTACCAATAATCAAAGTTATAACTTTGCAAAGGAATTCGTAGTCTGTAAAAGTCTGGCACAATCAAAAGAAGTCACCGTATTTTACGGAATTTATAGTAGAAAAATAAAAATTCATGATCTGAGAAATCCAAACGAACGACGCGTAAATTTCCAACCCATTGATCAATGTATTCGCGTGATCATCACAGCCTCTGCGGGGCTATCCTTCGTTTTCTTACTAAATTTATAATTCGATTTTATTTAAAACAGCTAAAAAATTCGGAAAATGCGAAGCAAAAGCTAAACCTTATAAACATGTTCGAAATTACCAACAGGATCAAAGCTGCATATAAATACAGTTGTTTATTGGATACATTACATTGCTCACTTTCAGCTTAAAATACAACAAAATAAATTAATCTATTTAAAAGCCCCCTTTAAACAAATTCCACTTAAATATCTGGCAAGCAATCACGAACATTTTCTCTCTGCTGCTATTTATAGTTTTCAGTTTCAAATTGAAAAGAGTTTCTGACGACGAAATGGAGTAGGGTGTGGTTGAAGTTCAATATGCATGGAATATATATTTGGATCATCTACACAACCGTTGCCTTTGTCCAAGGAAATCGAGCTCCACTTTATAAGACCAGTTTTTAAATTTACTAGAAAACATCGTTTAAAAAAGGTTACATCAACTAAGAAAAAAAAATTGAAATTAACGAAGTAAATTAGTCTAATTAGAGCAATCAAATCCTTGTCAAATCTGTGGGCGCCAGTAAATTAAGTAGAAAATTTAAAAAAGTAATTAACATGTTAGGAGTATATTTTAGAGATCGTCGTTCAGACCAAATTTGGAACTTTGATAAAATCATCTTCAGCTTTCCTGCACTTTTATCCAATATGAACCCCACCTTCTTCCTCTCCGAGTATTTAGATCTCTTAGAATATAATTAAAAAAACCCACATTGTATATTAGGGAACCAATCTATAAAACTGTGCATTCCTTGTCTAAATGCAATTCATAAAAACAGTAATAATGGTAATAATACTAATAAATTTGAAAATTCAATTACATTAAGAAGATTGTTAAAGTTGCACCACTCAGATCTTTTGTGAATGTTTCTAATCTCAAAAGCCATTGAATAGTTAAAATACACTAGAAAAAATGATGCAATTAAAAACAAATAAAAATAAAAAAGACATTAAAATAAATATACAAACAAATGGGTAGTTAGACAATTTTATAGACAATTCTAGTTTTTGTCATTTCTAAGTCTTTATGAAACTTCCCACCACAAGATATACGACGAACATCAAAATTATAATTGTAGGGTAAACGTATATAACCAATAAATCACTTTTACTTGGTGTGATTAATAATAAACTGACCCGACTCAACTTCGGGCACGTTAAGTTCTAACTTTAACTAATGATCCAACAGGTTCGTCAATCATATTCGAAATTAAATTTTTATTGGCATATAAAAGCAGTGTCAAATGTTTAGATGTAGTAGATAGGTTTATTGATGTAACAATATCATTATGGCTCGTTCGGCCACGTGCGAACTACCACAGTAAAGTGGCGATAAAACTTTTTAATGACACATGCCTCTTAGACGTCGAGTAAAACGCACTTTCGCGAAAAACAAATAATTTCCCTTTCGAATGACTATTTCAGTTATTATTATCCTTACATCACATTGTGTTACAAGTTGATGCCTTTCGAATGGATAATGCAAGACTCCTTTGAATTCGCCGTTTTGGCACTTGAAACTATAAAATTATAAATGGGTTCTTATTGTGTATATCCTAAGAATTGTGTGATGGTATCCATATTCAAGTAAAGAATATTTTATTCTTACCATTTTTTGCCTAAAGATAGAAACTATAGTAGTCAGGCACACATATGGCTGAAAGTAAAGTTATTCATGATGGAAGAAGAGTTTGGAGATTAAGGTAAAGGGTTTGAACCATTATGAAAACTAAGCAAATGATACAATATTTGAACGTGCATGTACGACGAGAAGGAAAAAGAAAAACCTATTACAATCAATTATTCTTAGAATATATAACCTTCTGTGTACAGAAAGAGACCTCCATACCACGGACCTGAATATTCGAAAAACGTAAATTTTTAGTAAACGGTTTAGCTAACATGGAGGAATTTGCTTTATAAACTAAAGAAATACCTGAATACCAGTTATTAGTAGTTTCATTTGAAAATCAGCATTTTGAAACTGAAAAAATAATAAATGCTGATAATCTTTATAAAGAATATCATAGAGTCATCGATATGAGCGTATTAGGTAAAATTAGAAACGATTTATCAAAGTGACAGATCAAACAGAAACTGAGCTATACTGTCTGTGCAATCATCAAAGAGAACTACTAATGAAAAATAAATCTAGCAAAAACAGCTGAATAACAAACTTAGAGAGTGGGTTTCGATTTTAAGTATTTTAAACAATAGGAAGGATTCTAAACATTTTTAGCTAAATAGGTACCTTATACTGGGGACAACCCACTTGCCACATGAGGTTAGACGTTTCCATCAATATCTATCCATTAACGCAGGATACCGCAAGTACATATATATGTATGTATGTAGCTTAGATAATCTGTTTTGTAGAGACTCAGTCGCTATTACTAGTTATTCATTCTTGATAGATTTATATATTACTGCTATACATGAATATCTAACTGATAACCACTGCAAGCTTCTACTAGTTGCTGGTTTCCTTTTTAAACCTTCTGTCCATTTCTCACAATAGATTACATTGATTCATTATATTCACGACTTCTTTCTTACCATACTCCATTAACTTGGCAAGATTAACCTAGGAGGATTCTCACTTCTCAGTTTAAAAACTGGGATTGGGACGTTATTTATTATCATAGATAATGTCCTTTGAATGATTTACTAATACTTTTTTGCTTCATTGAACTTGAAATTAAAAGAAAACTTAACTTCACAATTCTGTTGTACACGTTCTGGCATGGAAACAAAATTTATAAACAAGATAAATTACTTAACAACTGGTTATGCTCTTTAATGTAATTTAATTAGAACTGCATAAATTATTTATATCGATTAAGATCGATTTTCTAATCGACTGTTATAAGATTAACCATACATGGATTGATTAATAACTATGACTATTCAACTCACATGTCATTTATTAAAAATTGACCAATTAAAATGCAGCATTTGATATTTTTAATCCAATGAAAATGAATTGTATCGACAATTCTCACTAGTGAAAATTGTCGACAATTTTCACTAGTGATAACAATCGACAATTTTAATAAAACACAAATATTTAACAACATTTATTTTCGAGTATTGAACGTACAATTATTAAACGTAACATTGCTACATTTATGAAAAACAATTTGATTTTTTAAAGCGTGTTCGTTGAATAGTCTCTCGAATACCATAAGTAGTCAAAGTTAAGTAGACTATTTTTGTGGTGCTTAACACTCATGTCTATCATGCTTGTGAATACCACTCGTGCTGCGCACTCGTGGTATTTAAATGCAAGCATGATAGACATTCGTGAAACCAACACAAAAATAGTCGACATAACTTTGACTACTAATGGTATTATAAGTGACATTTTTCAATTATGCTTAACAAACAAAAATGTCTAAGTTATTAATCCCTTAGAGATTTTTATAAACCACAAACGATAAACAGAATTCTTCAAACTAGTTTTATAAATCTCATACCTAACATTCTTTTATTTTTTGCCATATCTAAAATTAATAACATATAGAGACTTGTGGTAAATACTTGAATTACCAATAAAAGCTTAGAAGAAGTATTTAACTTTACTTTTCATTTTGTATAAATAGAAAAAATATTTATTGTAAATAGTTTGTTTGATATTGATAATAAATAATAACATTATAGTCAGATATCATTAGTTTATTTTATTTAGTTAGTAGTTGTTTATTGTTTTAATAATTAAATACTGTTTACAAGCTCTTATGAATTGTTACGTACATAAAACTTAATTCATCTCTTTTACTATAAATGTTGTATAGAGTACATTGTTGCAATAATTACAGTTTGATTTGCATAATTATAAATAATTAGCAAAAATATTCTAAACTTTTGCAGGAGAAAAGATTCTTATGCGTTTATTGTTCGTGGCATAGAAAACGAGAGACGACGTAACAAAGAACCAAAGAAACATAATACAAACACTTGAAATACACTACTTGTATTTGTTATATTTAATTTAATATTAAATTGTTATCGAGGAACTAAAACAAACTGTTCCTTGCTTGTATTGTTAGAGTTTTTGTTCTTTTTTTTATAAAAAATGTATAGAAGAGTAGGTACAAAGAAAAACTGATCACACCATCATTATTATCACTAATAAGCTTTTCCAAATATAAACGTATTAATTATTCATAGATAATTATAATTAATTCATTAATGATATTAATTAATTATTTAATCTTGATTGTTGTAATTTATATTAAAATTTTATATTTCATGCATATTTAATACATAGTTGGACAAATATATAAAAACTTTAAATGTTTTTATATTAGAAAAGTAGTATTTAAAAGGATATATATTTATTTCATAATATATTTCATATACAAATAAGACTTAGAGCATAAAATTAGAGCAATTTACTAAACTTTTTTCTTCATATTTTGTAAATATTTAATGTACTATTGATTTCATACCCAATAAACATTTTTATTTATATAACAGTAACCACAACCTTATAATCACTAAAATTAGTGATCGTAAGGTTATGGTTACTATTATATGACTAGAGTTAAACGTTGGGTAATGATCTAGGACTAATATAATGCTATTTTTTTATTACTTTATCTTATGCACTTACACTGAAAAAAAATTAAATATCATCGTATTAGCCTTGTTGTCTTGGATCATTATGAAATTAATCGTACATTTACAAAAAAGTCTTTTCAATTTAAGATATTATAAATTATATAAATATTACATAGCTCATCAATGTTTAACTTTATAACTAAAATATGTAAAACTATGTTGAAGCGTGAAAACTTGCTTTTTATTTTATAAAACGTCATTAAAAGGTGTATTGTGAAAATATAATTATATTTATAAACTTGAAGCTCATAAGCGGCAATGCTGGTTCCCCGTGCAAAAAAGTTTCTGTTGGTTTCGGCAATCGGCATTAGTTCGTTGGAATTACATCACGCGTATTAAAATGTTTGGCGTTTGTTTGGTAATAAATGTTTGAGTGGTGCAAAATCAAATAAAATAGTGTATTTGGTGAATTGGTGGTGGTTTTTTTATTGTATTGCATTAATTTTTATTGAACTTTTATGTTTATTAATAATATGTATTTCATATGACATTATACTTATTATGTTAAACAAACGTCAAAATTTTAGTTTTTGTAAGTTTTTTCCTGGCAATAAACCCAAGAAAAATGATTGTATTTTGTTTTTTTCTTTCACGCAGATTTCAATTAGACTCAATATTTATGAAGTATATTCCTATTATATTAAACACATCATTAAAAGTATATACAATAAAACATATATTAGAAACACATTCTAAGTTCAATATTTATGTAACAGTAACATTAAATGTTTTTTAAATAACTCTTGATGATCAATGATCTTGAATACTTCCCACGCAGCATTTAAGTAGCAGTAACTGAGATCGGAACTTATAAGTATTTCGTGTATATTTATCATATTTTATTAAAGACATTTTTTTACTAAAAAATATATTTAAAGAAGGCGCGTTGTTATTTTTCGATCTATTATCATCATATTTAACAGAAAAGTTGCAATGGTTTATAATTTTGGTGTACTGGAATGACAAAATAATCAAACATTTCATCGTTCTTTGTATTAAGTACTTATTACAAATAAACTGGTAATTCATTTTGTGACACGATCCAGCATTATATAGTATAGAAAATGATAGAATATTTGTTAAGTTGCAAGAGCAAGAGAGAGCAACCACGCGACACGATGTGTCAAAGAGAAAAGAAGTTCCACGAAAGTAGCAATTACTACGCCGTCACATACCTGCTACCCAAAAATTGTTCCCCATTTTGGTTCCAGGCACGTAACAAAACCGTAGCAATTACGTCCTTGTGACTAGTGGCTAAAACTTAATAATTACACCTGTAAGGTAGTTGCTGGTACGTAGCGATGACTAAAAATGCTGCTTGGGTTGTTTATTAAGTTGTAAATACATAAATCATATTGCACTGATAATATATTCCTTTAATTAAAAGAATAATGATGAATATTAATCATTGAAAAATAGTGCCCTTGTCTCACATTCATGTCTTGAAAAAAATAAGTACATTTTTAGAGTACGCTATTACGGATACTGTATATTATATGTCAAGTTTGTGCCCCTACAATGTATTTTTTTCAAGCAGAATGTATACAAGTCATAATGTCGACTATACTATGTTAAAATGAACGCTAATTACATATTTGGCAAATACATACACAGCTTATATCACATAAGAAGTAATCTACATTTGATCAGTACGTATTAACGTTGAGGTAAGCGATTTTGCATATTATACAGTTTCACATTTTGTTAGAAAACTATTAATTTTTGAATAACTATTTAATGAATTATATAATTTAGAGCAATTAAGTATTACTATAGTTTCATTATTAATTAATAGCTTCATTGGTAATTTTGATTTGAAAAATTTGATTAAAAATTGAATTATGAACAGCAGATAATTCTTACAAAACGTCAGGTTACATTCTTGTAAATCCTTATCAAGTGATATTTTAGCAACTCAATTTTCTTGATATTTTACTGAAATATAGTGTTTCATATTGTATTAGTTTTTTTTTTGTTACTTTTCCTTTTTTGTTGCTTTTTTAGTAACCGTATAAAACTTCTAACTAACCATCTTTCTTAAACGAAACTTGAGTTACTAAATAATTATTCGTAAAGTTATTTTTTAAGTAAGTTGTTAAGTTGAAAGATAGTTTGCAACTCCTATTTTTTTTTAATTATAAGCTAATATTATCATTTGTTCCTCAGGATCAGGAGGAAATATCTATGAACTGTTACCTACTACACACAAATCTCTATAACAGTTCATACCACCAACCCGTTATACCACCAGACTATCACGCTACGACAACTCTAGAAACATCTTCTATTGTTCACTGTATTTTCGAAAATACTGTTTTCCGATTACTGAATGTTAGAGTAGGATTATCTTTTAATTAGCATGTAATTATAAGTAATTAGCGTATAATTAGTTAAACTAATATTAAATAAACAATTTTTATTTTATAGTCAAATGTTATATATACAACAACGTAACTGTTGACATATATTACAATAAAGTGTACGTAATAAAGGTAATAACGGCTACCTACCAAAATTAATCGAATATAGATCTGACTTTTATTTATAAATATTCTTGCGGAGCATTTAATTCAATATAGTAATTCAATTCTAGTTTCTGTTTTCTTATTAATCGTTATGTAGCTGTAAGCTTGATCTTACCGTCTTTAAAACATTAACATTTACTTAAGAGGAAACCTATTTTTCATGAATTTCCAGAATCAATCCACAAATAAGAACGGTTTCCATTGATCTTGTCTTTAAAACTTGCTGCAATTTATTAAAAAATATATCTTATATATGTAGTATAGGTATATGTCTAGATAAAAGGTATGTTCATCAAAGAAGGTCAATTTTCTGTCTGCTTGTCAAATATCAAAAATATTTTTTATGTATTGATACATCTGTTGTCTGCACATATTATAAATTTTAGTAATATTGTCCAGTAATATGTGCATAACGTTTGTGCGTGTTAGACATTTGACAGAATTTTGCGATTTATGAGTCTTTAGAGTTGAAACCTTGCATTAGATTTTGTTTGAAACTTGGCAAAGAATGTCCCGGAGCAGTTTAAAGGATATGTACAGTGACATGGAGAATCGCCGATTATCTGCCAGAGAAACTGTCAATAATCTCGAGATATCTGTTGATTTGTGTCACAGCATTCTGAGCGATACCTTGGGCATGAGTTGCTCTAAAGCTAAATTCGTACGGAAACTGCTGAATATTGAACAAAAAATGAATCGAGTAGTAGTTTCTGATAATGTTAAATAAAGTTTTTAAGAACAAACAACATAACGGGTAACGAAACATGAGTGTATGGATATGACGTGGAAACGAAGCAGCAATCGTGCAGTTGAAGCTTCCACGGGAGCCGCGAGTGAAACATACACGTCAAAATCGTCCACATACTCCTGATAGTTTTCTTTGATTATGAAGGCGCAATGCATAGTAAATTCCTTCCATACGGTCGTTGGAAAAAATAAAGAGTAGAGGCAATGCGTTGTTTGAGTGAGAGCATTGGAAAGAAACGACCAGATTTGTGACGAAACAATTCGTGAATGTTACATCAAGATAACGCGCCTTCTCATAAGTCTATGCTCATCACTAACTTTTTGACCAAGCATTCAAAGACCAATGTTCTACATGCCCTGTATTCGCCAGATCTACCAACAGCAGGCTTTCTTCTACTTCCCAGACTCAAGAGAATATCGAAAGGCCGTAGATTTCAGATTGATGAAAAAACATCAATCGCTTGAAGAACTATTAGCCATCCCGAAACAGGGTTAACAGAGCTTTTTTGAAAACTGGGAAAAAAGCTAGTGCAAGTGTATAATATTGGAAGAGAATTACTTTTTATAAATGGAGTATCAATTTATGACAGTCCAAACTGTTAATTTCATTTAGCTGTGTTTAGACGAAGAAATCTTACTAGGCAACATAATGGTATCCAAAGTTAGCTAAAGAATTATTCTGGAACTACTCGTATTCTAAACTATTTCATATTTTTATTTTAACGCAATCGTATTTTGTTGATCGTGTTTTGAGATCTGAACATATGCACTACATATTTATAGTAGTTATAATCTACTGTTAAATTATTTAAGTTACTAACTGTCGATTAACAACCATTGAAGATGAGTGTATCTTTCTGAATGTCAACGTTATTTTTACAAATTCAGTTTAGGGAGATTTATTAGAGATTCTTCTTAAGAGTACCCCGTTTATTAATTTTATAGAAAGATCTTACTGATCTTCTGTAAAGGCACAACTGTTGCAAATTCTTTACGTTCAAATTCTTCTATATTGTTTAGATTATTATCGTTACTGAATTTTTAATAAATTATATCGTTATAGTAACTGTTTGTTGACGCTCCTTACTTTTTATTATGCATACATCTATCTTCGATCTTGTTATGGTAATTTCTAATTACACTGTCTAATTTATCTTTTTTTTTGTTTATTTACATAGGATTATGTCAAGTATTGCGATTGCTACACGTGTAGCAGAGATATTGCATTTTTATCTTTAATTAGTATAACCCAAATAAATAAACACCAGAATCCAAGCAAAAAGGTACCATTTGTATGTAAATATAATCTGTAAATTAAAAATGTTAACCAGTACAGGTTTATAAATTTAAAGTTTTTTGAAGTAACATTATTGTAAATCGCATTGCAAATTTTCGTAGAGACGTGAAACGCTTTGCGAAACTATATCCTTCTTTTAAGGTTGCTCAAGTATACGACAGATCATAGTTTCGTCAGTAGATATTTCTTTTAATTATTGATAAACATATTCAATAAAAAAAATTGAATAAAAACTTAGAAGCAGAGCTGACCGATCTACTTTGCAGGGCTCACTTGGTAGTTCAATTATCTCCATAAATAAGTTTGGAAATGAATGCTCCAACATATGTTCATGTATTTTTTCAATATAGTTATTGCAGTATTCATTTCCGTTTAGAACTAAAATTATGTAGTATGATATTCTTGGATCAAAACAATTTTGAATAATTGCAGAATCTAGCAGATTTTACTCAATATACTTGTGTAATAAATTTATACAAACAGGATGCGCATTAATTTGAAACGAATCGATTTCATTTTTACTCAAACATTTGAATTTTCGTTTTGTTTTCGTTCCTTTTTTTTTATAGTCTAAACGCATGCATAACTTTTCACGAACGCTTTTCTAATAGTTTTCCGGATATTACCACGCGCCTATGAGAAAAAAGCAATTCGTTTTCATATAATTGCTCTAAACAGCAGGCAAGATAAACGCTGCTTAAGTGTGTATATTTTATATGAACCATTTATATTTATGCACTGTTATGAATTCCCCAAACCTTAGCAATGAAATGGCTATCATAAAGCCATTAACTTTATACAGTGCCATTACGTTAAATATTATTGCTCCTCTCTGTATCCTATGTAGTATAGGCTTGGAAAGCGGCATCGTACTTGTTCTGATTTACGAGGAGGCCGAGCAATAAACTAATGCATCTTCAGTAGCGTCTCTTCCTAATACGGCCTTTCAGTGTACATACTAAATATTTTTTAAATAAAATATATTTTTATATGGTTCAGAAATAAATATGCTTATAAATAACAGTATGCTTGACCGAACGCAAAATGACAATAAATTGCTTACAATTAGTTTGTAACATTATTACTTTTGAGGTTTTAACATATTTTTTGCATTTCAAGATTACAGTGAAGGTTAACATAGTTTACAATTTGCCATTCACTTTCAAACAAATCTTTTTTGAAACAATTTAAAACATGGTATCGATTTTACCTGTCACGAAGAAAGTGTGTCACAGAATTTTTTTCTTATTGGAGCAGTCATTAAAAATGATCGGCTTTTATATTGGTAGATTCAATAAAATGACAATAAATGAAATAATAGTAGGACATAATAACTCATCTGTTATTGTTAAGGTTATTAAGTTATCGTCCCATAGATAACATAATTTTATTATGTTTAAAAACAATGTATCAGTTTTATTAGTATGTGCGTAGGAATATGTAGGTATACGCATAAATATTGAATTTTAAACTACTCCTACACTGTAGGTACTTTTAATTTTTCATGCACTTTATTTAAATAAATTTATTTCTGTAATTACGATCGTTGTGTAGTTTTCCTTTAATGTTAATTATCTATAGACAATTTTTTATTTGTTTCCGAAAGACATTTCTGCAAAAAAAAGATATTCCTGTTGCTTCTGTGCAGTGTCGTAAAAATTATAGGTAGGTAACTGAAAAGGAGTAAATTGAGTTAACACTACTGTTTTCCTAGTGGAGTGCTAAAGATTAGATTAGATCAGCTAATAGATTCCAAGAGTTTTTTGATTATAAACACTGCATTAATTTTTACTTACTATTTAATGAGGCCTTGAGATTTTGCGTGGTGTCATTCATAATAGATAAACATTTAATCGAACGCAGTTTGTAATTAATAAATCTCAAACTAAAAGGTTAACTAAGCGAAACAAACTTCCTAGTTAGAATTCCGATCTACTGCATATGCCTTGTTAAGATTCTTATTCAGTTTCCACTATGAAATCTCCACCAAGGGCATTCACCAAAATCTATTAAATATCACTTTTCCTTTTTGGTCCTGTTATTTAATGGTTGAACAAAGTATTTGCTATTTTTCTTATTAGAATATTGCATGACTACCAGCACTTACAGTAAACGTACTATAAGGAAGTAACGATATGCGAGGAATTTGATCAATAAGAAAGCAGTTATACAGATTTTTAATGCAAATAATGATTGTGCAACATTTTTAAAGAAAGTTTATAGTCTATTCTTTTACAAGACTTGTACGGTACACCCAGCCAATGGCTAATAATAACGGTATTGTTGGTCTTATTTATTCATAATTTCTGACAACCTATTTCTTATTTTTATATTCTGCATTATACGTACCCTTATCGAGCAATGAATTATAAAATTAAAGTTTATTACACCATCGCTATATAGAAACCAATATTAACACAAGCCCTTGCATTCATTACTCGTTTGAATGTTACAGTATTAATATATTTACTATATTGTAAAGCTTCCTGTTTTTATTTAAACTATCTTATGTATTGAAGATATTGATCTTCGAATCTTCTATTGCACACCGTTGAAGTATAATATTGAAAAATGATTTTAGTCCAATTATACAAAAGAATATAACAGAATATTACAAACCATAGATTTTGAGCTCACAGTTGCATATCAGCTTTATCAAGAAACTAAAGAAATAACTATATATTGCACATGTGTTTAGTATCTATGGCATCTAGTATGATAATAAGTTTGTAAATACCGCGGTACATATTATTTTACATACGATAGCCCATATTATTACAAGATTGTTAAAGTTCTCTTGCACAGAGTTTTTGCGCGGTTTAGCCTAAATCTCGGATTCAGATCGGGCCGAGTTACATTTTTTAAATCTTTTGAGCTTTTGGAAAGTTTTAGACTGTCGGTATTCTAGGTCTAGATTCTAGTTTTAGATCAATTTGTACGCTTTAACCGGTCTGTTCTTGGACTAGAACGAATTGGACTAGCGAGCTCACCTGTACGAACTATTTACGTACGAGAATTTGAAATGATAACATTGAAGATCTGTTTTAAAGGAAAAAATACTTTCGTTTGATCTGTCGGTATTAAAAGTTTTGAAATCGGCCTGTTTGATTCAAAATTACTTGACATATTGATTACTGACATCATTCTCTGGTGGCTCTTTTCAAGTTGGTCAGGCTTTTCTAACCGGCCAGGTATTTGAGGTCGTTGCATTATTGGATTTACGAGTTAATTGTGTTTTTTTGGAACTACCGCAGTTTTGGCCGTTAGTTTCTGTAATCAATTGACTTTTCGGATCGGTCTAGATTTTCGACGTAAGCAAATCTAGCCTCCAACACTTTCGTATGAATACTCTAATTAGAATCATGTACATTTCCTAACTTTAAAATTTCGAGTACAGGTGATAAGTTATTGAAATATAGACAAGACTTCTAATTTCCTGCTGAACTGGCATTCTTTCATCGTTCACTCAGCCAATCGCGTGTTTACTTACTGTTTGTAAATATAACTAACGATGAGTATTAATGCGGTATTTACTGAGATTTATTGCGTGGTGGTTTTTAAATGAATAATATTTTGAACGTTAGTATCGGCAGCGTTGGATCAGTCACAGCATTAAAAAATACACCAGAAATTAATGCTCGCTAGATTCAACAACACTTTATTATCGAGAATAGCATTTAAGTATTCATGCAGCTACACAACACGATACTTTGAAGTCTATTGTGACTACAGGCGGAACTTTGTCCCATCATTTTATTCCTGAGTCAGAACAGGCATTACAAAGTAATACACTAATAGCCCATCTTACTTCTTGCTCTCTGAATGTGTTGGTTTTGTCTACTAATGGCACGTGAGTAGGTCATTATTTGATAGAACGATAAAGGAATGATCAAGGACTAGTTCAGTATCAGTGGCGTAACTGGCGTAAGATTGCGCGCCCCTGCGAGACTTACGTTTGCGCCCCTCATATATACAATTATACTTAGGTAACTTTTGTTAAAATAAAATATGCAATAGCTAATAATAATTCATTACCTTTTCATTTGCGTGTATCTCTTCAACGATTTTTTTTATATGATTAATGAGATTTAACGCCAATTACAGTTTTTTCGCAGGCTTTAACGCAGACATTTGGTAACTTTAGATTAGGTCCGCAACACGCACATGCTATGTACCATTCTATGTACCTCATCGAGCTGAACAATAGTGTCCAAACCTAACCTAACCGAATCTAACACGGATCCGAATCCAACGGAATTTAGCCTTACCTAGGTTTAAGTTAGGTTTGCGTAATTCATCAATTCATACATGTTTTATTTAGTGTTTGGTTGGGTTAGGTTAGATCGCATCTAAACATGCATTTTCAGGTAGGGTGGGGCAATTAACATGGAAGGCTATGGTTTCCCTTCCAAAAAAAGCTTTTGGAGATTACCTCAAAAACCACTGCTCCCTCACAAACATTGTTCAGCTCGATGAAACGCATCGAATGGTATATAGCAGGTGCGGGTGCTAGTGGCGGACCTAAACTGGAGAACAGCCATACTTTTCTTCGAAGATTATCAATCTGTTGTCGCTGATCTAACAAGTCAGCACATTTATTTTGAAGTTTTTAAACAAGTTTTAAATTTCATTACAATTTACAAGTAGTACAGCAAGTTAGTTAGTTATTGTTAGCGTCGTCCTTAAAGCAGATCACTAGTTTAATATAATAAACACCTAATTTATAATTGTAACACAATATCCTCTAACTGATTTGAGCAGTGTAATTCCCATTTATTGTTTTCATAAAATGGTTTTTACCTCCAAAGTTTGTTTTCAAGTTCCCCTGCGTCGCAGGGTATGCAGGGGCGGTAGTTACTCCTCTGTTCAGTATAGCTAACATTAACAAACATTCCTTTATTATGCGGAAAATTAATAGTCTCGTTTGTATTCGAACAACCTAGGTTCCTTCTAATATCTAATAAAAGTATGTAGAATTCTTGAGTTACTTAGTTTTGTCAGTTGCAATCTACAACTTCAAAATAACTAGAAGTAAGCTTTCGATATATATATAATGTAAATAATAATTAAATACCATAAAATATGAAAGTGTGGGCATATACGGTACAATGTATGGTAACAAGGAGAAAAAAAGACTGATTTTTATGAAATACACATTATGTTAACTAGTTTTCTATTACTATAATCTTTAAAATATCTGATGTATTTGTATGAGATCCTCTGCGATTTGTAGGCCCTATAAGGTGATAGATTCATAAGTTTTTTTTACACTATATCTTGTTACTTTGCAGTTACTAAGAGAAGTTCCATACATTTATTTCCCGCAATCTTAGCAAATTACCGCCATTGTTGGTACTTAACATTATCCCTTACCTTATCTGGAAAGCTACAAAGAATAGAATGTGCTATTAGATTTTTTGTTCGTGATGTTATTGTAGATACTTGATAATGCTTGTAGATTTCTATTAGTATATGGTTTTAAAAAGAAATGCAACTATAGTGCAATCATAATTTTAAATAATCAGTTTGATGTTTAAAAGGATTTTTGGTAAACAAATGATTAGTCAGCAATTATAGGTTTATGCATATACGTAATCGTAAGGTTAGTTACGTACCTTAAATGTCACAACTTTATCTTATGTCTATTACTTTTTGTCCTATATTGTATACTTTATAATCTTGTTGTTCACAGTCGTGGAATGTTGCTGCAGAGTTATTTATCAGCTCAAAATGAAATTGTAAAACTATAACAATATTTATTACCTAACATTGGTTATAAAAACTATAATACAATACGGCTACATACATAAGCAGTAGTAACCTCCGTCATTGAACATATAATTTATTATATGTTATGTTATATTTATTTCAATCCAGAGAAGTTGCTGACATTACAGTATGAACTACACTACACTTAAATAGATTGCGTAACTAATCAATCGTTCAGTGTCGACTCAAATACATTCTTCCATTTAAGAAACCCATGATATGACACCTACCCAACTATATATATATATATCGTTTATTCAATATATTTCACAACGTAGTGGTTCTTTAGACACCGACAATGCAAGAAACTTATTGAAGCGAAAAACATTGTGAAAATTTATGTTCCTTCACTCAGAACAAAACTACACATGTTACAAAGTAAAAGTTTTGTAAAGGAAAAGTCTGACAAAATGGAGGTTTAAACTTTAATGCCAAAATAAGTAAATTAATATTGGCGTTTGTATATTTACTTTTCAATACTTATTTAAATAAGCAATAATTGTTCTCAAACTTTTATATTTACTCATATTACTAGCACTCCAATAATTCTGAAGAACAAACAGAAAGCTAAACACTATAATCCTTTTCACACCGACAATAACCCGACTTTTATGTATTTGTTTATTTATTTTGCGTAATGTTAATGGCTTCGGTTATAACGTTGAAAATTAAGACACTCGGTTTAACAGAAGCTTTCATTCTGTATTTTCCTCACATTTTTGATCTTTCGTTAAATCTCATCGCCAGAGAAAAATTTAAATTAAGGTTTTATTTTTGTTAACAGCTTTAGTACATTTGGTTTGCTACATCTCGGCGGCTACATATTTAAATTTATGTTGATGAAGTTTTTTCTTCTAGATAATTCTAAATTTTAACCATAATCATTTCCCGCTCTTATTTAATGAACATAATCCAGTAATTCCTTAATTGGCTACTTAACGATCTGGTTATCGTAAGAAAAATTCGACAGCTCATTTTAAGGACGATTGCAGACTCCATTATAAAACCAGTTCGCCGATAATTGTGTTGAACTTCCGACAAAAGTTGAATAAAATTGCAATTTCGTCCTGTGGTAAAAAAGTGTACATCTGTAAAAAAATGAAAAACACACTTTGTTGGTATATACGTGAATTTTTTAATAGAATTAATTAAATACTATAATGCATTATGTATGTTTCACTAATGAAACCTCTGCAGTGTAATATATAATTTCAATAAAAAAAATTAATAGCTTAGGATCGTGTAACTTCAGCTGCAGCAAAACTCGAAACCAAGACCAGATAATCATTGTTGCAACAATGTTGCAAATTACAAGCAAATGAACATGTTAGTTAATTTTATGTAAAGTTGCTGCACGTTTCGCGTTTTGTCCATCTTAAAAGGCGGTAGGTTGAAACATAGAAAAGGAAAAAGCAATGTTATAACGTGGTGTAATTTTTAAAGTGAATGAAGGCTCTCATGGCGAGTGGGTCGGCATTTTATATACAGGTGGAGTAGGCTGTAAATTATATTCAATAATATTTATGGGCCTGCCTTTCGGGCTCTGATATATCTAAATAATGCATCATACATGATTACAGAATGCGAAAGAGTGTACATGTACTTATATACCAACCATTCATTTAATATATTATGTACTACGTTTACTTGTAACAAGACTTTTATTTACAATTTAAAAAATTGCAATTTATTATTGTGTAGATATGCAGCAAAAAGAGTTATTGTATTGCCGAAGGTATGTTCTTTCTTAAATTACTAATTCCGGTACTCTGGCGTTTACCATTAGAGAGATTTATATCTCTCTATAATAGATAAATAAGATAAATATCAGATTTATTCATATGGTTACATGTTTTTTAAATTTTGCTAAAAAATTCAGATGCGTGTTCAAAATCTAGCGTTTAGAAACCTGCTTTTAAAACTTTCTGACATCTGTGCATAATTTTAGAAATAACGGATGTAATGGAATATTCATTCAACTGTGTATTTGTATGGTATTTGATTACCAAATACCCGAGCCTGTCAATGTCTTAGTATTTATTGATTAAAGAATTGGTTGTTAAAATATCTCTGATGGAATTGCAACATAAAAAATTTGCTTTGTTGGTTATCTTAGAACTGAAAAAATCTTTGGTAACACTAGCATAGTCTATGACAGAATTCCTTATATGTTTGCCTTGTTTATTTAGATATCTCTAACCCGTTATTCATAGAAACAAACCAATCAAAATAGTAGTAAAAATTAAAAACTGTACTTCTAATAGTCAGTTTACCAGTCTAATGCTCTTAATGTCGGTTATTATAACTTTCTGTTTTTTCTCCATTTTTTGTCTAAATACAGTCTTTCATTTCAGTCAATACTTATAATTAGTCGAAACGCTCCCTTTAACTTCTATTTCTTATGACTATATTTAAACAACGTCTCTAAAAGACACATATGTATTTGATTAATGTTAACACGTATTTCGGTAACAAAGTTAGCTTTCAGACGGTCAAAAACCGTTAATGAGACAAACACAAATGTATGCTAGAAAACATCTTTTAAATGTAGTGTTGTAATGGACCACAGCATTTAGTGACTATTTCTAATGGATTGCAACTTTTTTACAACAGATCATCATTTTCAATTTTCAAATAGTGTGCTATGGCTAATTATTGCTAACAAAAATAAGTGATCTCTTAAATCTATTATAGGTAGTGGTTATCTGAACGAGGTAGTGGTTATCTGAACGAGTAAGGATATGAAAGGCCGTTGTAACTTTTTATAGAAATTACAGGGATGAAGGTAAAAACTATGTTGTTGACCATTTTATTTCAGAACGGTTGTCAAGAAGAACTATCTAAATATTATCATGAGAGGTAGTGTAATTAAGAAAAGTGGATGATCTGGGTGCAAGGCAACAATAAAGACGAAAAGGACTAAACGGATTTGAACGTCTATTTAATTTACTATGCGTTTTCATACCCTTTCTTATTCGAATGGCCTTATTACTTAAGTACCTAAAAATTGAATGATCATTTATTTTTGTTTTGCAATAATTAGCCACAACCACTTTTTTAAAATATTATTTGATAATTGAAAAAAATATGATTTGTGATTAAGCACAATTCAAAACAGTTAATACAAATTTTTAGTCGCAACCCATTATAATCGCATAAGCATTAAACTATTTGTTTTGGTTAATTGTGTATGTATATGTTTATCTCCGTTTTCGTGCTCTTTGATTATAAATCAACTTAGAAGTACAAAATAAAAACAAATAGAAATTGAACTTCTATATAACAAAAAAAGTAATTGTAATTCAAACATATTAATTAAATTGCAACCTATTAAGTTTAAAAGCTTTTGAGCTACGGATAATGGATACAAAGAATTTGCTGTTTTTACTATATATAATCCCTTTCACAGTTGAGCGAATATTTTTCAATTTATATTGTACATTCTTTCCCGATTTTTGCATTTTTGTTTTCAAAAGTGGTTATAACTAATAAATTATTGAATATTTAAACAGAATTTTAATGTTATAATTTTTGAAGAATCTTTTCTCTTCTTTGATCCAAGATCCTTTAATTGACTCCTATTTGCACTGCAATAATCCTATCGATTTTTGATTTTTTTTTTACTTGACAAAAAATGTCTGCTTGTTTCAGTTGGTAGGATGCATTTAAAAATACCTACATCACATTAACTAAATCATTTTTGCAGTCTTTTGACTCGATCTTTTCTATCGAATATTTCTAGAACAAGATTGTCAGACACTACTAATTTATACAGAGCTACTTTTTAAGATTTTGCTTTTTTACAAAAAAAGTTTATATTTTATACTGAGTCTGGCATGATACAATGTTTTGAAACTTTTTGGCATATTTATTACCAAAAATCGGGTACGACTGACCAGATCCACAACACGTTACAAGAATCCTCATGAACTAGTCCTGCCTATGATTAGTTCAAAAAGTTTGAGATTGAGAACTTATACAACGCATATAATAATACTAGTTATACCAAAGTAGAGGCTCATAGAGGCCACACGAAGCCATCTTTGTAAGAAATATGTGGATATAATATCCAAAGTCAACATTTCAGCTGCCTTTGGTGCTTCTAACGCGAGAGACAAGAAATTATTAAAAATGGATAGTGGACTGGTACTAAATTATTTTGGTATATAAGAAATTAAAAATATACCTTGACATTTCTTGTGAAAGTCAAAATTCGTGTTTTTATTTTCTACTAAATGTTATGCAAGTAATATTGTAAAACGTTCCAAATTAAAATTATTCTTAATAGATCTTTCGGAACACGGAATGTATTTTAGTTATCACTACTGTAGATGACCATGTTACTTGTAACACTATGCAAACTTATGTTATTCAAGTGACAAAAACAGTAATAGTTTTCAATAACAATCAAGTAGTTTTTATTTTAACCAAATAAACACGAAGCAAATTTGGCCCGCGTTATATATTGGGGAACAATAAAGAAAGTCAACTTTTCGCCCATAATTGTAGAAGGTTTCTTCATGAGAAATTAGATAAAACGACTAAGAACATATCTTCATAGAAAAACAGTTTGAAGTTAACTTTGTGTTATCAAAAGACTATGCTATAGTTGATAATATTTGTTTCAATTAATAGTACTCGTATATGTACGAAAAGTTGCCA
The DNA here is from genome assembly GCA_929113105.1 of Agrypnus murinus. Lineage (NCBI taxonomy): Eukaryota > Metazoa > Arthropoda > Insecta > Coleoptera > Elateridae > Agrypnus > Agrypnus murinus. The sequence continues at coordinate 77,646,589 of OV816024.1, forward strand.
GTACTAATATTTGAATAATTTACATTTTGACTTGGGGTAGAATTTGCACTGTTAGGTACTGCATTCTATTGTCGTGCTTAGAGTATGAAATCATCAGGACATACCCAGAGACTGCTGCGTGAACACAAGGTGAAAAAGAAAAACTACTCCACCTTTAAAAACCAAAATGACTTAATTCAATTCAAGTTTAAAAGCATTGTTCTGTACAATTTTAGATGATACACTAAGACCAAGGCTTATACAGGTTTGTATTGAGATTGATTTTCTTCGTAAAAAGTAAAATATCTGTTTATGTTAATAGTTGCCGTCATCAACAAACGACATTAGTGGGACGTACTCCATATCAATGACAACTATACAAATATTATGATAATCATTATTACCATCGTTGCCGATTACACTACTATCGTCAAACTTATTGGCAATTTCTGTTACATAACAAGCTTTAACCTTTACCACGATGCCTTTCGATTAAGTAACTTAAATTATAACAAACAAATTTTAATTAGACAAAGTAGTCAACAATATAGAAATATCTTTTTAAAGCCTTACTTCTTTCGCAAATTAACTAAAGTAAATTCAACATATCCATTCCGATATGTTGTAAAATATAAATATAATAAAGGCAGTTAGTAAAAATCCCATAAGATTGCGATCAAGACAAAATCGCCACTATGCTTCACAGTTTATGAAACTTCACTCGGTTTTGGGATGGTCAGGTGAAACGTCCCTCGGCTATCCAAGTGGTACTCAAATAGTAAAATATATTTTTTATTTACAAAAATTTAAAAATGAATAATAATAATGGTACACTTTTTAAATAAAAGATACCTATACATAGATTTTTCCTAAACGCACGTAACAATAAAACAGCTAGCTTTAAAAATAATAATAATAATATATAATTAATATTTTGTTCTAGAACTTCTGGATTTCAAAAAATGTCTGGAATAGCTATTTTTTGTTTGTTAAATTGAACGTAATAAATCAGTATATCTTTTGATCAGGCCCATAAGGGCGATTTTTGATCGGTACAATTTTAGCTAATCCACTTTCCACTCGGATTCGTTTTTGCTTTGCGTGCTTTGAGACTTTTACAAATTATCGGACTTCCGTGGTTGATATAACATTGGTAACATTTTTTATTTAAAACATTCAGAAAATTTCAGTAAAGCGTACTCGTCATTATGTATATGTTTGTGATAGTAAAATGTTAGTAACATAACATTGTTAAATAAATAAAAGGAGTACGTTTACTATCAATAAAGAAGAATAATATTGGTGCTTTTCGATTCACATTCCGCTTAACAGTCTGTTTGAAATAAATGCAAATTGCTCAGTTTATTTATTATGTAAATATGCATTTATTTGCTACTATAAATTACAAAATTGCCCACATAATTTAATGCAGCAAAAAAGTATGCTGAAAACATAATCCGATTGTGCTACTATACGAGCAGAAATTCCGAGGTAATATAAATAATAACTATATAGCTATAGCTATCAAAAATATAAAACTTGTACTAGAATAAATTATACAACAAGTAGGAAAAATAATTCAATGTATTTTCGAAATATATTTTAAGTTGTAAATAATTTTTATACATAAAAGTAATTTATGTTCAATTCTTTTCTGATTTCTTGTGTATTTTATATATTGCTTTTTATTATATTCTATAAAATAGGTTTATTATTAACAATAATAATTTAATTTAAGCAAGCCTAAAAAATTTGAATGGATAGTTTCAAATGTTTATTAAATAGTAAATTTACAATTTATTGGTGTTAATATGGTATTTTAAAGTATACTTCATTTATGTTTTTCTAATCGACAATAATACAAACTTTTTTTCTTCAATTTGACAATAATAAATTATTATTAAATACATTACCTAATAATATTCTTAGGTTAGTAGTAAGTAAAAATTGACTAATGTATTGTTATAAGTACAGAATTTTTATTATTTTCTTTAATTCTGTTAAGAACGTTTTTTAAGTTAGTTTTTGTTCACGAATTGCAGATTTATTAAACTAATTAAATAGTATATAGTAACTGTCTTATATTTTCCTTTAAATTTTGGTCGTTCTAAGTATCATTTTCAATTAAGTTTCTAAACGTAATTTAGTAATGATCCAAACGCAAATTTGAAAATAACAGAAATCTTTGTATGGACACAATAACATATTAATAGATGAAACAATAAGAGAGAAACTGATTTTACTACCTATACAAAAAAAAGAAATAGCAATTTGGGAATCCAAATTTAAAAAAGCAAGAGGTCTCATTGAAGCATCCCGTGAAACATCTTTAAATGGTTTTAGATGGCCGGGCTCTCAAAAATTTAATAATAATAAATTTGTTTTATAAAATATGTACCATTCTTTATGAAAGAATAATTCTTGAATATCTGTCTGTATGCACTTTCATGTGCACATACAAAAAGAGCGAATTTGGTTTCTCTCATACGATTTCCAAAGAAAAATGTCTGGCTTTCAAGAGCCAATTATAATTATAAAAAATGTAATGGACTGCACTTACCTTTTCAAACCAAGATAAAAATCATTTAATTTTCTAATTGGATGAGAAGTCGGTAAGTGAAATACCTGAAACAAAAAAGAAAATCATTTTTTAACCTGTAGTGCATACCAAAAATAACCATCTAAACAATGTTTCGCTTACATCAACGAATATATAAGAACATAAATAAAATCGCTACATAAATATTTCCCAATATCTGTTTGGGAATCCAAGTAATCATAATAAACATGTCTAAAATTTTATGTCTTGAATTTAGTCGTAAAACGTTACTCCAGACACAAACCATTACTAATTCTTTTTCTCTAATTTTAAAAGTGTATCCAGAAAATTGAAATAACCAACGCTACTTTAATGGTACAGTTTATCACGATTATCTGGATCTGGATAACTATAAAATTGGGATAAGTTTGAGATACTTTTAAGTAGTAGATTTATCGTGTTATGTGGACTACTAATGTAAATTCTTTTTGTTGCAGATGAGCATATAGAAATTGATAATTCTTGCAGTATTTGGAATTATATTAAGATTTTTTTCTTATTTGCAAGCTTCGTAATTTTAGAATTTATGACTGGAGAATGTCAAACCATGACTAGAAGATCTCTGAACCATAACTACCTTAGACGACGTCGTTCGCGAAACTCTAAATATATGAGAGAGCACACGATAAACATAAATATTCAGGGTGAGTAGTAAAATATGAAAACCTTGAAGAAAATTTACACTAGTTTTATGTTTGTTGCACGTGTTTCCAGCGTTATAGCAGAAAATATTACCGTGAAATGATCAAACCTATTGAGTGATATGTTTTTGTGGTCACATACATTTCGTGTTCTTACCGATAACACAATCATTGGATATTCACGTTAAAACTAAACGTCCGTTAATAATAGGTAAGAATTTTTTTATGTGTATATTAAAGTTGACACGCAAAATTAAGAAAAAAATAACAAAAAATATTTTTCCGTTTTAGTTTGCAAACTCAACATACCTCATAACCATTTATGTGTGTTTCTAGAAAACATGGATAATCAATTTGGAAGCAACCTTCAGTCACCGAACACTTTCACTTAAAAGGGATAATATAACTGAAATGTAAATGACACTTCTTAAAGTTCAGTGTCCTTTGCACAAAATGCACCGTGAAAGAGGTGCAAGAACATGTCCTCGGCTATAATAACAACACAACACTATGAATTAGAAGAGAATTGAACCATGTCGCTGTTAACCAACCAGCGCCTAGATCCCTCAACTGACTTTACTAAGGGGAACCCCTTAGTAAAACTACGACCCTTCTAGTTTCCATTTCATCAAGGAATATACACGCTATAATAGATACCCTTATCTAAAGTAAAACGAGAACCCGACGCACGTCAAGTTCTGTTCCCACATAATTGCCGGGTAAAATGAAGACACCAATAAGCTCATAAAAAATGCCATCCAATTGTTAAAAGAAGAGGATGGGCTTCAGATTGGAAGAGCAATTTCGAAAAGAGTTTACTGCTTGAAAAGTTTGCAGTCATATATCAACTAATATTACATCATATCTGCATATAAAATAAGCGCGCTCCGCACAAGACAAAATTGGCGTGAATTTTTTTTAGTAGCCCATAAAGCAATAAACTCACCCCTCTATTTTGGTAAGATGCGCTTTGGTCAGACTTTATGTATTTTTTTCTGTTTACCGAAACAGATTTCGAAGCAAAAAATTTAAGACCCACGATTTCACTTTTACTTACAAAAAAAATTTGAAAAACATTGTTATTGTGGTTAATGTAAAACCACAAGACTATTTGAAAATAAAAGTTAGTTTTACGCCACTCGTTGTTCCGTAAACATGAGATAGAATCGTAGTGGTTGTAACCGTTTAATAAAAATTTTCTTAAGTTAAGTTAAAAGCAATAATAACATAATAATAATTCTTACTCGTGCGATGCGATGTGCGAAAACGGTGTTTCAAATAAGCCACGTCGAAACGAAACTAAACGCACACACTAATAAAACAAAAAATTTAAAAAATATTAATAAAAAAAGTCTTTACTTCAGTTTTATTATTAAGATGTTCTACTAGGAAACCATCTTGAATACGACTCAACTTAGTGTAGGTTAAATATTTTAAAGCAGCATGGTCAAGTCCACCGACGAACATGGCGTCCATGACTAAAAGAGAAGGGTAATGGTGTTCATTTCAAGTTAGACAAAGACACGGAGAGGTTTAATCTGGAGATCCAGTAGGCTCCACCGCCAATGCCTGGCTTGCTGCGACGGGAGGTAAAACAAGTTTGATTTGTGTTGTGTAGTATTTACTAAGTTTTCCACGAGTATTTTAAGATACAGTTTGACTCTTTTGAGCGGAAAGCGAATTATATAAAGAAGAGCGTGATGGTAGATGTTTATTTTGTCGGGAAACGTTTCGTTGGTAGATATTATTAATATTTTTAATTTTGTATGCGGGTAAAGAAAGCTGGATAGGGGATATGTTTTATGGCGGCATTACTGACGATTAAAATATGAAGGAACTAACGAAATCCTGTTATCTTCTTAGCATCTCATTATCACATAACAAAAATAATTAACATTTTCTACCACACAAGTTGCTCACACAATTTAAATTTTAACTTAAAATGAAATTTAAAATTGTTGCACTCGATAAAGAGAACGTCCAATTAGTGGTTGCGTGTAGATAGCATCCATAATTTATGGCTAAATTAGTGGAATAATATTTTGTAAATTTTAATCAGGAATGTATTGTTTTGTTTGTAATTAAATTTATAACTTATCGAACTACAACACAACCAAGCCGTTTGCTATTTGAAACACTACTGCACATATATAGGTAGTTTATTGGCAACAGAATACACGGCTGCTCGAACAGAAGCAATAACAGTTTTTGATTCGCTCACGCATCGATCATTCGCGATACGCATTATACGTTATAGTATCCCTCTGAATGATGACATTATATCTTTTCTCAACCAAAATTTTGTATAGATTCGTAGATTTTAGGAGGTCCGTTTTTATGATTATTTTTGGCGTTAATAAAACTTAAAAGTCACCTACGCAAACAAGAAACCGTCACCATTTGATTAAGACAAAATTATAAATATTACATCTGGCTTTAATTTTATGTCAGACTGAAAAAATACGTAGATGAAACCATACGATATGTGTACAGTCAAAAACGAAAATGTTTATATTACCATAATATACCCCTAATTAACATAGCATTGGCTACACACGTCTACCTACTGTGATATTCTTGTTAGAAACGCTCTTAATAGTTGATTATGCAATAATAAAAGCAAGAACTTGTTTAAGTTCTACCAAAAAAGAGAGGATGATAGTAAATTAATTTATTAGGATTTTTAATATTTTAAAATTAATGTATATACATTTATAATGGAAAACCTTAATTACTCGCTTGGGAAACAGACACGCATTTAGAATTTTATTAATTGAAACATCAGGAATTATGTGTTGCTACACTTAATTATAAATTTTTTTGAGATGATATTCTGTTCAAAATATTCGAGTCCAAAAATACATAGCATGTGGTCAAAATGTCGAAACCTTTGAAGTTTTTTTATAGAGTTCATACAACTGTGATTTTGTTTTTATAAAACGTCGTTTTGTATTTGTTTTTTTGCGTTTAATGAGAAGAACCTGTAGTTCTTTCCTTTTGAATCTTACTTAATTTTCTTTCTAAGTTACGGTTGGCATGCTTTGAAAATAATTTTAAAAAATATTCTAAAATATAGGCTCAAGTTAAATCGACTTAAAATTATAAAATTCTGCGATCTCATCGATCAGTAGTAGATTTCTTTGCACCTTAACTAAATATAAGGTATAGGATCATACAAAAATAATTAATACAGAACAAGGTTTATAGTCATAAGGGATAAAAGACTGCATTTCAGCTTTAACCTCCATGTGGGATAAATATGAAACGCAAACGGGAAAAAAATAAAACATCTCCATAAGTTATTATTTAGTGAGATTTCAAGTACATCAAGGTCATAGGTGATATTATCCTGAAATGGCTTGTTTATTTAATATTAAAAATCTAGATATTATATTTAATGAATGATCATAGAAGTCAGTACTATTATCAACCAATGCATCCCTATCATCAAGATAGTCATGACTTTGGGGTGGAGGGGATGTGTTTCAATACATCATTGACTTGTACAGAAAATTGTTAATATGAATAGCGTAGAATATGTTAAGGTGTCTTTAACAATGTCATTCCATAATTGTATGGTATTATTGAAGATAAATTCAATTTAAACAATAACGTGGTTGGATTGTTGAAGAAAGACTTGCAGAATTAGCTATACTTATCAACATTACCACTACCTTCGCGTTCTCCAGACTTAACCCCAGTTGAACATGTCTGAGATATGTTTCAACAATCACTAAATAACGCTCCTCTAACACTAATTAACTAATTAGAACTACTTGCATGTCTAACTTTAATAATATTGTATCTTTCTATGCTTTCTCCACTATATCCGCTAAAGGACCAGTTTGGTATATTCTATTTGAAGATATTTGAAAATAGTGAACTTGTTTATAATCTTATAAACTTAAAATCTAAACAAAGAAAAAGTATTTTCACGTTTTGCATATAGAACATAGGAATAATGAGATAATAAGGTATAGTAATATCTGTTTATTAGAAAACTACATACCAATAACGTGTAAACTAAATAAGCGCAAAATTTAATATGCCTTTAACCCGAATCTATTTAACAATTATTTTTGTTTTTTCCATATTACTTTGCCATCTTAGTCAAATTCGTAAATCGTTAAACGTTTCCAAAGGGCATTAGAAGTAAAATCTATTAATATGTTGACAAAAATGAGATGCACCCAAAAAATAAGCCTCGTAAAAGTAATGCTGAAACATTTTCTATGGATGTGATTCACTTTTTCTTAATTGTCTGTGGCATCTTTTGCCTGAACTTTGAGATCCAATAAACCAACATTAAGACCATATAAAAGCAATTTAAAATATTGGTAATATTAAGCAATGTATGCAATATTTATAAAATTTATATTAATAAAGCAGTTTTTATACAATTCGAATTGCAGAAAAAGTTTTAAGGGTGGCGTATTGTAGAAAAGGAAAGATCGCTAAACAGCAACAGGTATAATAATCTTTATTCAAAGTCAATTGGTTTAGATATACTCCGCAATGAATTATTCTTTGGCAATTTTGTTTTGGAACAAAACAGTTAAATACAATGTTGTTGAACAAATGAATTCAATATAAAGTTTATACAAATCTACATTTCTATAAGCAGGTAATGCTTAAGGTCCAAGTATACCCAAAAAAAGTGTGTTGCTTTTTTCATAAATAATATAACGATGGATAACTTTGATTTTAAATTAATACTCTAGGAACGTTAAATGCTTGTTTACACTTTCTTTTGACAAAGATGTTTGTTAATTAAATAATTTCACATGTTTTACGTGAAAAATTAATTGTAGAGAAACTGTACATTCAAAGTTAACCAAAAAAATACCACATAAGCTTCATACCATTTCAACTATTTTCCCAACATTTTAAGAAAATCTTGTGTCTAGGAACTAAATTATTACCTGCTTTTTGTCAAAAAAAACAAGTGTTTTGGCAAAAGGAGGATTTTTTGGCAATAATTTAGTTCCTAGACATACGACTTTCTTAGAATTTTGGGAAAATAGTTGTTCAAATACTATGAACCTTAAGCGGTATTTTTTGGTTAATTTTGAATGTACAGTTTCTCTAAAATTAATTTTTCACGTAAAAAATGTGAAATAATTTAATAAATAAACATCGTTTTTCAAAGCAACATTTCTAGAGTAGTAATTTAAAACCAAAGTTATCACATTATTATATTATTTATAAAAAAACAACGATTATTAATCATGCGGTTAAGATTTTATGTGCCGGGTTTCGGAGTCTAAATGACCCCTTTGTAATGCTTGTTTTTTAAATTTGGTATAGCTATTCACAATATAAGTAAATCCACTGTGATCTTATTTAGAATTTTTGAATGTACCGTTACATTTTTTTGGGTACACTTGTCCCTTAATTTTATGATTAATAATTGAGTAAATAAGCAATATTTCCATTTTGCATTAATATTCTTTGTTTGGCTTTAAATTAAACAACTATAGAGATAACTGGGAATCAAGTATTGTTTGTTTCTTTATCTTGCTTGTAGCCTTGCAATTCAAATTTGAAGTAACGGCATTACCTAAGCCGCTCTCCGTCCTGAAGACGGTCGGTAAACAATGTCTACGCTCGTATCTCTGCTCCCAGTCGAGCTATCCCGTTCTGGTTTTCGACGATGAACCGTCTCACGTATCTGAGATCCGATTAGGCCCTTTGGCTTGTGGCGGCGCCTACTCCGCCACCTCTCGCCCTAGCGACCGCTTCCCGATGTTCGTTTGGCGAAAACAGAGCAAACACCAGCGGTAATGGTGGTACACACCGACTTAGGGCCGACCCCTTTTGGTAATAAATGGTTTGGTATACAGGAAGCGGCTGAGAACACAAAGACCAATTTCCACCCAAAGCGGTTGTTATAATTATTATAAATTTGAAGTAGGTTGTTTTACTTTTTAGAATTCTCAAAAAATTGAAGATAGGAGCGTTACCAAAATGTTTCACATTTGCCCCAATTTTTTGTGTTTTGTAATTATTTTAGATTGTAGTCATTGAACTATTTCTTCACTCATTGTATCACTTGCATCATACTTCCTTATCGCTCTATCGACCAGATTGTAAATCTGGCAAATAAGTAATAACCAGAAAAATATATTAACTCCAGTTGGTCCTATTGTAATTTTGAGAAAAAAAATCATACCAATCATTCAGATAAAAAGGCTGACATGGGAATGCGCAATTGAGTAATGCTTGTGCTATTTATAACCAGGATCGGCCAAAATTCAATCGATTCAATCAAGTTATCGATTACTGTTACATTTTCAAAACGTGTACTGTCTTCCGTACTGGAGAATGCTGCAAATGTTTTTCAATGTTTCTAAGTATCTACAAAATAGCTTTCAATTTAGAGTTAATTAGTCGACATCATTCCATGTATATCCGAAAACCATAATAAAACGTTTTAGTCCATTTGTAATATAAAATTAAAGTAAGTCAGTTCAAAAATATATTTAAAATTTGCTGAGAAGACATATGGAAATATCAGTGATATCAATAATAGTAAACATTGACAATATAATATTACCTTTGATAATGACAGCATAGCTGTCGAAACAATATTGTCAGGTATATTTTAATAAAACTGTGAAACTTTTAATAATCTTTATTTATTTCATGATTATGGAGTTCCACAAAATAAGGCTGGAAACAATAAACAAGATTGACAATTTTAGTTGATTTGTTGATTCTGCTAGGGATTAATGAATTAACTTTCTTCTTGTACATACCTTATCTTAGATCTTCGATCAAAAACTACTAGTGTTACTATTCTTCTATGGTCAAATTTAGAAATGTTGTGAGGTTTTTGATTTCCAAAATAATTTTGATGATTATTCTTGTGAGCAGTAAGATTCTCAGAGCAAGAGACGGAAACTGGGCATATTTTCCTTTTCAACATGTGATCGGTTCCTCCTAGTTTTCGAGAAAATCGCATTTTAAACTTTTAGTCCTATTTTTAATGTAATGTGAGTACAAGGGGCGTACTTAAAATTTAAAATGTGACTTTCTGAAAAACTAGCGGGAAACGACCGCATGTTAAGGAAAATATTTTCTAAAGTATTGTAGCTACTCCCCCCCCCCCCCATTACAGATTTCTAGTTATATCAGTTACAACTTATGTGTATTTTTATACCACTGTATAATAAGTATTTTTCTATAAATATTGGCATACTAACTTAGTATGTATTGTTAATAACAGTAATTTAGAAAAAATATTTGTCGTTCGAACATATAGTGGTTAGGTCTCGTATAATATTATTTTACACAATTTCATACGTTATGTCTTTCTTAGTTACAAACTTCCTGTTTATCACCAAAATAGCCAATTGTGAAAGTAGATACTAACTGTGCGATTTTGAAGTACACGTTTATAGATATGTCGTTAGTTTAATATTTTTCCTCTTTAAATGATACTCTTTACGCAGTTTGATAGGTTCTGTCTCTTTTGGTTACAAACTAACTTTCAAAAGTACTAACTCTACAACAAAAGTACTGAAAATAATGTTTGTAACTGCAGAGTGTAACTGTTTATATATTCGGAGCGGTTACGAAAATATATCAGATAATAGTCGACTGTAAAAGTTAGATGAGGGCCTTTTAACTTGTATCTACAAGAATGAATACAGAAATTATCATCACATACCTGCCCTCGTCAACACAAAGTTCAATTGCTGAATTTTGTATGGATCAATATCTTATATTGCGATCTACATTGACCTCATTGGTCAATTCTCACAATCGTCACATCGACACCACTAGCCACCAGGGTCTATTCCTACACATATGTACTACACTTCAACTGCAATCAAACATGTCAAGTCAATTTCATTTTTACATAATGTAACTTCAAATATAGACCATATCAGAACATAGGCAAAGTTGTATATCAAATTTAAATACTATCAAATACTAATAAGTTTTGTTACACATGCTATGAACACATACCATTCTTTTATACAATTATGACTTTATACACATACTGATTTAAATCATATCTACATAAATTTCCTACATTGTAGTAATTTATGGATAACTTAGGACTTGTTTTAACCACAGTGTCGGAACGTAAGAAAAATAGGTCAAAAAGGACATGTATTGATGTTTAGGTTTTGAATATAGGAGGCCTTGCTCTGAATTCAGAACCTTAGAACTGGTTTGGAATTTGGCTCTACGAAAACAAACTTAAACAACTCGCTGAGAATGTGAAAAACTTTATTAAAAATTATAGAGGTTCAACAAACAATGAATTACCAAAACAAGCCATTCAGCGGAAAATAATAGTACCATAATACAAGCATATGTTTTGTGAAAAACAAGAAATTTTTTAAATTTAAGAAATGCATTTTTGAGAGATATCAAGATGTACTATTGATTTCATGATCATCCAGAGCAGCAAGACTAATATGATGCTATTTTTTATTTTATCCTATGCATTTGTAGATTTGTATTTAAAAAAGAATAAAACAGAATCACATTAACCTTGCTGTTCTAGATCATTATGAAATCAATAGTACATGTTGATTGAAACAAGAAGTTAACTGCTTACGAATTTGCTTTTACATTATGTTTATATGCAAACATTTTTGTTCTTTAGATTAATTTCATCAATACTGGTAGAGATCGCACTTTTGAAGATAAGTGCCAAAAGGCCCGTATATAAACAAAACATAAACACATAAAAGAATAAACAAGCTGTGGTATCCTTCGACAGCACAATTGGAATTGAAAATTTTAATTCAATTGTCCAGACGATACACTGATAACACTATTACTTTTTAAGAAACGAACTAAACGAGAGTTTACTATTTCTTAATACCTAGGCGATCGTAATACCTTGACGTTTGCGAATCTGTGCTTTCATTTCCCCCCAGCAAGGCCCTCCTGTCTAAATACCACGAAGATTTATCCTATGGTCTTCATACTGTTCGTAAAAGCAACTGGAAATCTTGGAAAATCTCAGCCATTTCCCCCTCCTTCTAGGCGATGATTTTTGACAATATTTTAAATTTATATATTATATTATATCTAGGTTGTATATACAGGGTGTTACTAATATAACTAGAAGCCTTGAAATGTAGGAAGCTGTAATGATTTAGAATATATTTTCCTTATCAACATGTGGTCGTTTCCTGCTAGTTTCTAAGAAAATCACATTTTAGATTTTAAGTACGCACATTGTACTCACATTACATTACAAATACTAAACAAGTAAAACAGTTTGTTTTAACTTTTTTAGAACATTTAAAATTTTTTAAAAATTACAAAAAATGTTTTTTTTGCTTGTTTCGTATTTTGTAATGTAATGTGAGTACAATGAGCATACTAAAAATCTAAAATGCGATTTTCTCGAAAACTACTTACAGCTACTCCACTATTATACGGTTTCTAGTTATGTTAGTTACACCCTGTATAAAGAGGAATGTGATTTGGAATTGAGTGAAACGATATTCAAAATTAATCTGCCATTACAATGCCATATCACGCTCTACTGTCTGTCAGAATAATCTGACAAACTCGGAATAGAGTTAAATCAAAAACAAAATGTAATTGGAAATTAGGCGACTTTATTTTTATAACCATAACTTCATTACTTGTAGTCCAATCTACATACGTTTTTCGTCTGACTCTAGCAGCGGAGGAGCACTAACCATATTATCTCAATACTTTTGAGGGATACCGTTTGTCTAAATCAAACAATAATAACACTGGTTTACACAGTTTTTCCTTCAAGTAAATGAAAATCAGTTTCTAACATAGTTTTGCATGCTGAATCTAAATCTGATAAAATTCAGAAAAATCTTATCACGTCAGAATTTTAAGATATTGGAGAAAAAGAAAATAGAATTTAATATCAATTCATATACCTTATTTCACAAAAATTAAAAATATTTAGTACGTCTTTTGTATGGAAACTGATCAGTTTCCCTTACAAGCAAGTAACAATAATCCCCTATCTTATTTTCGTTGCATCATCTTCCATAACGATACTTTATAATTCGCATATATTGATGGAGGCACTCTCCTTGTTCCTCACTTCAATTTTCAATCTTCGTGGAAAATATCTAAGTGAGAATCTAAAAAATGAATTCTTAGTCACATTTTAGCATCCATTGTTTTTATTAAATCAGGAATAATTTGTAATTATCGCTTCTTTTGTATCCCAGGAAATACTACATTCTTTAGTAACGTCTATGACGCAGTTTATTTTTCTGATAAACATTGTTCAAAGTTCTGATCTTGAAATATTTTTCTTATTTGTGAACCCACAAATATATGCCCTCATCTGCGCTATTCTGATCTAAGGCCTTTACAAAATTCTTAATAAGCCTCAGCTTGATATGCATAAGAGGAGGGGGTCGAATAATTTTCTGTGGATTAACTAAAGGCTTATATTTAACTTCATCTGCATAGTCCACAATTCGCTCAGTTTTCTTGTTGTCCCCAATCTTTGTCAAACAGAAGTAGCAGTCTGTTACATGATTCGATGGTTCCCTCCCTAACATGGTCTAACCAAACTTTAAATTTTCATCATTACATTTTCAAGTCCATCCAGTTGGAGTTATTCTACAATTACCACAGACAATATGTGACACCCACTTTTTATTCTGACTGCAAACCCAAAGTAGTGAAGATATGCGTATTTGATCACTTCAGTGACGTTTCCGCCTGTTTTATCCACGATGTAGTAACGAAAACGTAACTGGATATGTTTGAATTAATTTTACATGAACGTGAAGATATTTTAGCGCACACCGAATGCAAAAATCTTTAATCTCTATGTAATACATCTCTATGTATTCACTTTTCATATGAATACCGTACTTTATGTACACAATCTGACTGTAGATGCAGGTAAACGAATGACGAATGATATCTCGAAAACCTGACGTGATAGAAGCATTTCTGATTTCGGGATTGATTTTAGGAAACAAAAATGCTTTAGAAAACGCTATTTAAATTTGTGGAGGTAAAAAAATAAAAATTTGTAAACTAGTGTAATCAAATATTAGCCATTCCATCTCTACATTGCTTCTACTGACGATATTTTAAGCACCATTTTTTAACATTTGCAATTCTGCACGGCATTCCAAAGGAAATATATGTTTGAAAATACTAATGTGGTGAATAGTTTATATTTGGCTTTAATATTACTACCGCAACGATGATAGCTTGCAATAACCAAAACGATGACTGCTAGAGAATCCTAAATAGACCATTGACATGATTTGTTAGTTAGGTTCCCTCTAAGTCTTCAATTCAGCTTTTCTATATTTTCTTCGATTCTGCATTTCAATATTATAATCAAAACAATATAATGAATTCATATGTAGCTTAAAATGCTGTTTTATAAAATCAATATTCCTAGTTTATACGATTTAATCTACATAATTGCAACCAGTTTGATTTTCTATATTCGGATATGCTCTTTAAATGCAGTTTATCTGTCCATATGGTAACAGTATAATAGTAAAACTATTTTTTTTCTTTTTCCTATATGCTCTTGTGTTCTCCGCATAAGGAATTGTCCAACTTATGCATAAATTAATCAAGCTATGAACATAAGATAATCAGAACATTGCAGTGCGATAATCACATCCTCACAAATTATAATAAATACATAAAATATAATGCTTCAAAGTAGAGCACTTTTCTTATACCCGAAGTATGTAGGTTTAGAATGTCTTATTTAACAAACACAGTAAAATTTATTTACTTACTCCCTGATGTTTTAACATTTTAGGTGACAGTAGATAACAGTCGAACAAAAATAATAAAAATAAATAACTAAACAGCACAGGAACATGTCGATCGCATTTTTATGGTTCACGCTTAAACATGACTGTTATTCTTTTACAATTTTCAACACTTTACGTTGAACAAGGAAAAGTTATTTTTTCAGTAATTCAAACAGTTCCTGGAAAACAACTATGCTAATTTTCTTTAGTTATGCAAATTAAATTTTACCGTTATTCTTCGATATATACACATACAAACACACACACACTATTTTAAAACAATATGTAGGTGTCAGATGTCATGGTATTTTCAAATTTAGTTATGTAATAATAAAATTTGCAATTCGAATTCATTCTTACACCTAATTACTATAAATATTTATTATAATTGTTTTATTTAATTTCTAAATTTTATTATTTGTTTTGACAATAAATCAACTGTAGGTTGTTAACTTTTGGTGCTTCTAGTGTTAACAAAAGTTCATTTTATAGTGCACTGTTTACATAACGTAGCTTTCACTTATATTGCATGTAATAAAAGATAAATTCATTTAAATGCGGTGGAATTTCAGTTGAATTTTGGAAATTTATAGAGTACACGATTTTTAAGGTAATTTCTACTAAACATATCAAAAACAAAACTTCTACGTGTTTGTGCGAATAATGACCTCTCATAAATGCCATTAAATATGATCCATAGTGTTGTAGGTATCCAATACCCGCTGGGACAACCAGTTAAACTGTTGACTTTATTAAATAAATCCAGTTGCTTATACAGGTATTTATGAATAATATATTCGTGCACATAAAGTTTGAAATCGCCTATTATTCTAGTATACCATTTTTCTCTCTTTCACATAAGCCAATGCTATTGGCTTAAAAACAATGATCAAATTTGAGAATGGTACACATTTAACAAGAGCAATAAAACTGAAGTTATTAACGCATTTAGAACACCAGCAGTAAAATTGCGTACTCGCGCTTGTACCACTGTTTTTCAAGTAATTATGGTCGTAAAATAAAAACGGTGTATTTACGGACTTGATTGAATCATTTAATCTTAACCGTATAAATGACTTAATTTCGCAGCAACAATTTTGTGTATATATGAAAGGAAATCTAATGTGACTTTATGCACTATTTAGATATAATTTAATTTCGCTCGGTTTTTAATGATATTACAAAACGAAAAAAACAAAATGATTTATTCAAGTGAAATCGTATTTAGTTACAACTTTACATGCATACTTAAAAACGTTGCAAGTATATAGGTATACTCGCTCTTGAATGTTTATCGAGGACTTTATTCAAGTTGGCTGATTTTCATTTGCATTCATCGAATACGAAGTTGTTTTCTAGATCTCATAATTATTGAAAAATAGTACCATAAAAATTAAAGAATGTCAAATTACTAACTCTTTCAATGTCTTAGTTTTCACGACTGCGATTTTAATCGATTATTTACTTTTTAAGTTTTCATGCAATGTTTTTCAGGCAAAGTAAGGTCTGTTTCAATATACAAATATACCTATTTCAGCACCACCTACTGCATTCTTAAACAATATAAGGGGTTAGTGTGTATATCCGATAAGACTACGATACGCCAAACACAAATAATGAAGATAAGTTGTTGGGCGGAAACTCAACCGAAAAGGTCAGAAGGGAATAGAGGATCGGGGGAAATAAAACCTTTCACCCTTGCTCTCTTCTCGATCTAAGAAGATAAATTGGGCCAGATATATCTATGTATAGCGAAGTTAAATAACAAGAAAGGAAAAAACAAACCTCCTCCACCTCCACCTCCACTAAATAACGTAAAATGATATTGTTTTCGAACTCGGAGAGAATTCGCTGTCCTGAAAATATGAAATGTAAAATAATTTCTCGTAAACTAGAAGAAAATAAAATTAAATGAAAATGCGGTTCCGTCTACTGCGTGCACGAACAGCGATTATATTTAGAGATTGAAAACACAAATTCAACGAAAACCTATAAAACGAGTCAGATAAATTGAACAAGTTTTCAAACAAGATTACAGATAAACTTTCCAACTTCGAAATCCATAAAATTAGAATTGGCTGCACGTTGTTGCAAAGTATTTTTCGATATCAGGAAAAAACTTACAAAAAAAATATGAATTTTATTTTATTTTTTTATCTAGTTGTTCTAGAAAACTTCTACTTCCCTATAAAAAATAAAAAGCTGAATATTTACATTTTTCCTAAAGTTGATTTTATTTTTCCCAAACGAATAAATTAATTCCCTATTTGTTAAACCTCTTTGGATAAAAAGATGAAGGGTTATTACTCTTAAAAGCATAATGCATTCTTTCCCACAGAGTATCTAATTAGAAAAAAATTAATTAGAAGCGCTTGTCATTTAAATGAAGATTTCAAAATAGGTCCCAATTGGATACACCTCATCTATATGATAATATCATAATCGTAGATGGTAAAATATAAACTTAGCTCGTATATTTAATTCACGTAAAGAGAATTACATCTGAAATTAAGAGTAGAGATATCTTTAGGTAGTGGGTTGAAGAAGGAAAGCACAATTAATGCCGGTATCAAAACTGAGATGCCTCGTAATAGTTCAAGCACGAACTCTTCTAATGACCGAAGGGTCGCGATAAGGACAACGTTTGCGCTGATGAGACTTGGCAAATAATGACTAGGAAGCTCTCCGGAATCGTATCCTGAGTCGTCCTCCTCAGGAAAGCAATCAACCCCTTGCGTGACGTCATAAAGTGCCCTGCTATTCCCTGACGATGTGAAGTGTGACTTTGAGATACGTGAGCTTGGAAGACATTTATAGAGAGGACGTGGAATAACAGGACCCTTTTTAACTTTCGTATATATTTGGCTCTTTCTACAATAATCTCCTGAAATAGGCACTACTTGATAAAGCACTCAAAGAAAATAAAATTTACTTTTCCTTTTTATTCTAAGTCCGCCATGAAACTGTTAATAAGCTGTTATATAGAACAAATTACCAAGAACCTTTAAAGTTCTACATTTTGATTAAATTTAGAAAATTATTGTTTCCCTGAAAACATCTTTACTGCTGGCTTTTACTGGTCATTATTTTGTCTTTTTAATTACCATAATATAGATTTTCAATAAACATTACTGTTTGTGTTTAATTATTTGTCCTTAAAATTTGTATATCGCTGTTGAAGTGACGCTTTCATCTTGGCTTTTATAGATTTTTATAGATTATGGACCCATTTATTATTTATTCATTGTGAAATTGTCTCCTGAATAGAGTCATCAATAATTCAAATATGTACAGACAGGACACAATTATTTTATAGCTGACACTAAATTATGCAACGCATACAACACAGTATTGTATAATAAGTAAGTACATAGTTATACGAAGAAGTAACAGTACAAAAATAATAGAAACTGGGTTTTAGAAATTAAAGACATAGTACTACATCGCAATTAAGTAAAAGAGAAAAATCATCAAAAATCTCTTTAAATAGTTTTAATTAACAAAGTTATGAGATCCGCAGAAATTCTTCCGGAAAAAAAACTTGCTCTTCATATTTGTCTCTATATCTATCATCAACAGAAACTAAAGATTCTATAAGAATTATGTTGATATACCGATTCATTTCAGTATGCTTTTGGGTATTGGGAAACCATGAAATAAGTTACATATACGTATATTATGATACATGCATTTTTACTGCTATCAAACTAATTTATTGATTAGGGCCATAGTAATAAGAATCTACCCGGCTGCTTGGTCACATCACATATAAGGAACCGTTTTTTTATTAAATTATATTCAGAATAGGATCGGTATGTAGCTATGTTGAAGTAGGTATTCCTCTTTCACCTGCTGATAGTTCCTATGGAGTCCTATCTCGGGTAGGGTTTCTGACCCGCGACCCAAGTCCCGGGAATTACTTTACCTTTTGTTGTGTCGAGTCCCGGGAAAAATAATTCGAGACACGAGACTTTTGTATACTCATTGTATATTCAATTAAAATTCTTACTTTAGAATTAAGGATTTGTTTGTTTCAATTTCTCAAGCAAATCAGTAGTTAAAAAGGATAATTCTGCAAAAGAGTGTCGCTTTGTACAGACGTTTCCTTAACCACTTAGTATTAAATTGTTTACAACCTGTATATAAACAATCAATAAAGGTAAAAGGATTAGTTTCAATAACAAAGTACCGTTAGGAATGGTCTCGCCACAGAATTCTTTATTCGTAAACTTGCAGTTTCTATTCAATTACATTGAAAAAGGGTCTCCATCCGAATTTCCTCTCTTATTTATAAACAGGTAAGGTAGTCTTCTTAAAGACCTAAACAGAATGTTTTTATTTAAAAATTGATATTGAAGTATGGTTTTAATCTCTTTATCAACCGGTCGTTTTCAATCAGATAAATAGGTCGAAGAAGATTTTGATACTTTTTCTAATGACAATAATGCGCTTTCATAATTAATTGCTTATAGTGTGTATTTAGTAGATTTTTGAGTTTGGTAATTTTTGAATTTCCTGCTTTTACTTACCTATTAAATTTAAAATAAGATGTTTTCTGTTTAGCTTCAAGATGAATAAATCAAATCGTAGTTTGAAATTATTTTAAAAATGTAGAAACGGCCTAATATAATTATTACCGCAAACAAATTTCGTGTTAGGTTCGAATCCTGGCGGAATCATGCGGCATTTAGAATGCATGCAAGAATCACATTTAAAAAATATTAAAGAAGATATTGTACCTTGTAACAAGGAATTTGAGTGAAATTATATGTAGCTCGATAGGTCACAGAAGATTCGCAATTCGAACTATTGCTAATAATATTTATCCTGTTCATATTCAGAAAACATGTTTTATAAAAGCTATGAATAACTTAAGACTTACCGACAAACAATACAACACTAAATATAAGAGGTTTTGGCATAAAAGAGAGAAAAAAAGAATTTTATGATAGGAGAATTTATTTATGTACTGATGTGCTTTTTATTAAATAATTACAGTTATTTTCAATTGGGAACTTTTGGGAGAAACTGATTAGGGGAAATTTAAAAAACAAATATTTGGATTCTTGCGTTAGATACCTATGTAAAATTACTATTCGGGATTCCTGGGAATTTCTGGGACTTCCGAAAAAAAGTCTCGGGTCTCGGGACTAGTAAAACTGTCGAGACCCAGAAATCCTAAATTCTCGAGTAATACATGTAATTTAACTGACTATACAAATTAAGATTTTAATGAAATCGGCTGCAAACAACATGCGCTTATGTTTATCACCAACTTAACATATTAAATCAGAAGTCGTCCATATAGGTATTGATATATATTTTTTACAACATCGCTGCGTCTAAAAATATTGTTGTATGAATTATGTTACTTAAAGATTGAGAAGTAAAGCTGTATAATTTTCAACACATATTCATACCAAAGACCCCAAATAATATTCTCAAAAAAAGAAAATCGCAACCTTAGAGAAACACATTACAGATGCGGTGTTGTCAAATCACCGTAGTGAAAATTTTATCAACGACGGAACAGAAACGTTAACACAAATATTTTTATATCAGATTTAAATTAAAAGAGGGACATGCTATGTCATGGGTATACTTAATATAAAGGTTACACATAGGACCATAGTTAGGTTCATTAATACTTAAATTAAAAACTAAGAATAAAAATTCCATGCAAACATAACCTAGCTTTCTTATGTATAAATAAATAGGTTTCATTTTCAGAAAAAGGATATCAATTAGTTAGATTGCTTGGTCATAAATACGTTTATACAACCCAAGTTATACTTTGGGACGGTTTCCCACTTGTTAGGAGGAAGTAATTTCCATATTTAAATTTACAGACTACGATATTTAGCGTTAGATAAATTTTTCTATTTTCCAGGAGGCCAGCTCAAGTTTATGTTGCTAATTAGCTGAAAATGGATTAATTATGTCAATCTTGTTGTGACTTATACAATACATTAATTTTTGAATTTGTTTATAAGATTTCTAATCATTTCAATTAATGAAGGTATTAAATCCTGTCGTTCGTGTTGATATGACTCTTATAGACGCTTATCTTGTTTTTCCTCACCATTGTTTTGATGTAAGTGCTTAGAGCATTGTATGCTGAACATCTTGTGCATAAATTGATAAACATTGACTTAATATTTAAGCTGGCACTTGTATATGCATTAATTGGTGTTCGTACTCTAAACAAATTATGTTTATAGTAAATTGTAAAGATGTTTCTATGGAGAAACTATTTGTATTACCTATGTCATGTATTCATGTAACTAGTTTGTAAAGGATGAACCTTGATTTGTTGAACTTTATATGTAATTAGATCGTAACGAGATATGTACATTCTCAATCGTTTTTCTTGAATATCTTCGTTACGATACATTTTGGGATAATGAATGTATGATACTTTTTTGATCTTCGTTTCAAGAGCTACAATTTTGTAATATTAGATTTAGGATTAGTGATGATCCAGAACAGCTGTGCCGGATTAGTGACGTCACAAGCTTACTCGATGTTCCGTTGTTTTAAAAAATGTCATAGTTTTCTTTTGTTCTGGCATAAACTATATAAGCTGGGGCAAATTGTAACAAAGTCAGTCGATAAAACGTACAAGGCAGAACCTATACCCGGCTCCGGATAAAATCTGTAATTAAGTTGAGGTTAGATATTTAACCATATGTTTTTGACGCTAATGTCATATATGAAACAAAGTTAAAATAAATTAAAGTGTTACCTGAACAATCTTCAAGAATTAAAAGAAGATTTAATTATTGTGTAACAATTATTGAAAGTGAAAGTGATTATTTAAATAAATTCAAGTGGATTTATCTTCATCATCGATCTTTGCATCGATAATTCATAAACAAGAAGTCAGCTGATTGGTTTCATCGCAGTGTTACCAATAAAAAGGATTAATTTTTAAAAAAGGGAAATTATATCGTAATATACAAGGTTGCTCATAATAAATGATTCTTGTTAATTAAATGAATAACAATTAACTTGTAAAGTTCATCCTCAAATATAAAACTATTTGATTTAGTTCATTAAGTTCTTTTAAGAATTTATTTGATTTAAAGTAAATAAAACAACTACATTTCTTCTATATAAAATTTATTTTCATTTGATGAATATTTTTATTTATAAATAAATTTCATTTGTGTTGGTCTGTTCAAATGAATGACCGTACTGATCCTATGTCAGGTCACTACAACTATTTCTAACGTTTGAGCAAACCTGAGAATTTATTCTCAATTTTCAATTGTATTATTTTCAATAACATTTTTTTTACTTTGACTTTCCATTTGAATTTTTATTTTGTTCGTTAAATAGAGTTTGTGTTTTTCAATTTTACATATGTGTTTAATTGATGTTAATACAAGCATCCAGCGTTCTTTTCTTTTGAATTCAGAGTTCAGTAGCAGTTGTCCAGCTTGCAGGAGCTTTAGTGCTTACGATATAAGTTTTTCTTCCTTTCCAGGCATAAAAGTAAATAAGAGTCTCGTAATTCAAATAATTTATGCTTTACTGAGCAAACCTGAGCTAGCTGAGAGGAATAAAGAAAAATATCTGATGTGTATCCTCATTTCAATCCACCGTATATAATTTATGTTTATATTTGGAACGGTGGACATATAGTATTTTATAATATCTTCATATACATTCATTCTAATACATAACACTTTATACTACAATAATAGCTATTTATGTAACAAGGTAAGCAAGTAGTACTTTACAGGATGAGTTATGAAAGCCTGCAAGTCCTACAGAGACATTTTCTCGTCATATTGCGTACAACATATTTTCCGCGCTGCTTGAATAAACAATAAAAATAAAAAAGTAATAAATTTAAAAGTGAATTAAATAAACCTTGAGGAAAAGTATAGATTGAGATTTTTACATATTTCCAACGCCAGGGTTTTTATCACATTTTCCAAAAAACTGCATAATGATATTCCACTGAGAAAAAAGTCTGATTCTGAAAGAAACAATGTTATTAAACCAAACGACAGAAAACAACTGAAGCAGGGAACTGTTGAATATGTTGCGGCGCATACAAGAGCTTTTATTAACCATTACCAAGTGTGACATTCCAAAACCGAATTTTTTAGGCAACTCTAAGTATTTCTTTAGACAAGTATGCAAATTTATTTCTGCTGCACTTAACAAACTAAAATGTACAAAATGTCAAAATTTAAAATAAAGAAAACCTAGGAAAGTGGGAAAACCACTTGGAACATATGCCACAACCTCAAGTGTACAGAAAATTTCATGTGTAGAACTGTAAGTTACTTACTAAGATAAATAAAAAATCGATAAAGGGCATGGAAAACTGAATTACATAAGAATAAATAGAACATGAATATTGTTTAACTGTAAAATGATAATACAAGCACATCAGGAGATGGGAACCCAATAACCAAAGACTAAGGTGTGTACCAAGAAGTCATGGCTAAGTCTTAGATCAAAAAGGTAACATGAAACGTTATTTTCAAGTATATAAAGAAAACTGTAAATTATAATCAATAATACTATATGACGATCTGTAAATCCTTCTCTTCTAAGAAAGCTTATAATCTTTTAGTTGATTGGCAAACTGATACTACCAATCTTATGAGTAGTAAGTGTACGAGTATGTCTTTAATGCAGCATCTTCAACCAAGTACATTTGTAGATGTAGTTGAACTGGTCAATCAGTAAGTTATTAGCTTTAACTATATTCTCGAAATAGGTTATGGTTAAAACCTGGACAGGATTATTAGATACCAATAGATGGTAGGTAAGGAGAGATGAGGAGCTGAGATCAGGAGTTGGTTAGTCAGTTGTAAGAAGATTAAAAACTGTTACCTAACCTTAGAACCTAAACTAGTAAAAATGTATCTATAAAATCTATTGAATTAGTGATTCGAGTTCTTGTGTTGTTTCGATTTGACACTGTCAAATTCACCAATATATGTATTATCATTCTGTACAAATCACAGGTGTAACTATATAAGTACAAAACATGTGGTCGCTTCCTGCTAGTTTTTGAGAAAAGAGCATTTTAAATTTAAAGTGCAAATTTTTTTAAATCTAAGAAATTATTTTTTGCTTGTTTACAATTTTTAGGGCGTACTTTTTAGGGCGTATATTTTAAAATGCGCTTTACTCAAAAACTAGCAGGAAACGATCACATGTTGATAAGGAAAATATGTTCGAACTCATTACAGGTACCTCCCTTTACGAGGCTCGTACTTATATTAGTTACACCCTGTATACAGTATAACTACAGTCCAACCATATGTCGGTAATGCTTGTATATTTAAATTCTATCAAGTTCAGGCATGTAATGTTCTAAGCTTTTAGTGTGTAACGTTTTAAAGAATCTCTACATAAAGATCAAAATCACAAATTAATAAGTACAATCATTAACAAGATAGCTGATTTAGTAAATTTAATTTATTTATTTTTAATTTATTTTTTTTAAATTTATCACTAAAATTTTTAATGATAATAACTAGGTATGGTAGTGAAAAAAGCGCAGGGACCCGTCGTTTGATATTCGTAATATAGGTGCCGCTCTTTGGATCTCAACGGGTGGGAATCGCAACAAGGATCTTCCGCTATGTAGGCAGCACCTCTACCTCTCAGCTACCTTAGGCGACTATCAGTAGAGTGACAATTTTTCTCTATTAAATTTGCAGTCTAAATATACGTTAATGTAAAACATTAATTGACAAAATAATAAAATTTATTTTTATCTAAAATTTATATAATTAATTACCTTATCGGATGATTTAGAATAATCTAGATGATTTGAACATTGATGTTATCGTTAGTAATAAAATCAAAAAATAATCTAGTTACTTTGTATGTTTGCTTTATCTGAATCTAATTCATATGGAAAATTTGTCACTGTACTGATAATAGCCTCAGGTAGCTCAGAGTTAGAAATGCCGCATAGATAGCGAAAGCTCCTGAGTTCGATTCCTATTGTATTCTAAATGTAACTTAATGTAAATAATACAAATTTCGGAGCTGGTCATTTGGGCGCGGCCGTTTAGGCGCGGCCATTTCGGCGCGGCCGTTTCGGTGAGGGACACTTCGCCGCGGGACACTTCGGCGCGAGGACTCTTTGGCGCAGGGACACTTCGCGCGGGGACACTTCGGCGCGAACCACTTAGGCGCAAGGTCACTTCGGCGCGAGAAATTGTCTAGTATTATTGTAATGAGCAAAATCTGTAGGTACCTGCAGGTAATAAATACAGTGTGATGGATGAAATACAGCATTTGATAAATACGGTATGATGAGAAAAATCTCAATATTTACCAATCACAAAAGGTCGTATGTACTGCCAGATTTAAGAAACATTCAGTTTTCTAAGCTATTAAAACATAAAAATCAAAATTCTTCTGCAAATCTCTGCATAAGGGAATAATTTGTAATAAGAATTCAATTTGTTTATTATAAATCCCTTATTGTTTATAAAAATATCATGTTTGATAATCATATTAATATAACTTTTAAAAAATCAAAAATCTTATAAAACCAATTAAATGAAATCTATGAAAATTCATATTAACATTGAATATCGTACCACTGCTAAATACGTGTTCCACTTCACGAATCTTGTCTCAGTAGGTAACACTTATAAATGAATACTACTTAATACTTATATTTAGTCCAGTGCTTAAAGACAAAAAGCACTGGCATAACGCAATTTAACCAATCCAAGCGAATTGTGGAATTAACATAAAAATAAAAAAAGGTTACTTTAGAGTAATAGAGGATAGCTTGCCAAACAATTAGACTAGTGGTCCAAAAAAATGTTGTTTAAAGATCTCCGAAAGTTTTGCCCTAATTTGCCGCGAAAGTGTGCTTGGGTTTGAATGTCCCAGCGCCGAAGTGTCCTTGCGTCGAACTGTCCGGCGCCAAACTGTCTTCGCGCCGAAACGGCCGCTCCGAGATGGCCGAGCCTAAACGGCCGCGCCTAAATGTCCTAGACCGTACAAATTTATACCTAACATATACAGTTAGAAAACTGTGTTATAGAAAATGTTCTCGGTCGCCTGGCGATGGTGGTGCAACGCGTCTATTATGGTGCCGATGTAGTAAGCAGTGTTGAGAGATGGTCCAGACGAGCGGGATTTTCCCGCTACCTCCATCATTAGTCCTTCAACCTTCAAACGCTGAGATGTTTGGAATTTTGGTGCGCTTTATTTCAAAAGTAAGCTTTATGTAGTTACATATAAGAACTTGCACAAAATAACGGTCTCTCGGTCTATTTTATTAATTCGTAAGATATATGTAGCGTTGTTCATTAAAATAAGGTAGCTCGGTGCGGGGCCGCCTCTTTTGCGTTAGTGTATTATGATGCTATTTTTTTCTATCTCTAAATTTTTCTGCATTTATTAACACAATCTATAGAGTACATAGCACAACAGTGTTCATTGATCTTATTATAACAAAATGTCGTGTCTTGCAAAACGATGTCGTAGATATTTGTACTATTTCTTACTTTGCCAGTAACTGCAACCATGTCGGAGAAATACTTACAGTAAATAAAAAATCATTAAAAACTTTTTGCGTAGTACTAAGTTCGTAGCGGATCTATCTTGTTCTATTAAGGATAGTACGAAAAGCCACTGTAAAATTAGATATGAAGTATATATGTAGTTAATCAACCTTTTTGTCATCTAAAGAGCCTAGAAAGAGGCCTTTTCATATTTTTATGCTACCATAACAATGAAACACTGACTAGTGACTTTCCTAGTCTAATAAATATAGTACATACCTATCTTTGTTGTTCTTTATGTATTTTTGTAATGAATGAGATTGATATTTAGTTTCATTTGTTAAGAGAATTTTCTGTTTATAAAAAAATTGATATTAAATATTTGTTTTTATTAATCAAGACGGGGAAAATAATCCGCCATTTACAAAAGCGGGTAATGGATCCATGGCATCCAGTTTGCACAAGTGACTAGAAAGTCTCTGTCTTGCTACTATATGGCATACTTATGAACAATGGTAAAGTATCAGCGAACAATATGGGTATATGAATGTAGACGGTGAAAAGTCAAAAAATGTTTATCGTCCTAAGGAAAACAGATAACTTTTTTCAGGCCCTGTATAAGAAAATCTGCTTAAGTGTATGTTTGCGAAAATGAATGATGCGACGATGAAACACGCAATAAAATGCGTAGTTCCATCTTTATATACAGTTAATTATATAATAATATAATTAAAATGGATGATGTCAATATCTTTCCACCAAGAGTGAGTTGCTGAGAATTAATACTGAACCTCAAACTACCATGTTTAATGTCTATTATAAACTATGTTTGCGTGTCAAGAATGTCTCAAAAAGTGTTTTCTGTTGATATAAAAACAGTGAAAAACAGCCCTCCCTTTATGAATTTAGAGAAAATAAAGTTAATTGAATATTTTCTTTCCGTGTGTTACACGATATTTTCAGAGTGCAGCTCAAAGTTTACAGCGTCTTTCTAATTTATCCTGAACAAATCCTGCAAAGATGTGTTTTGTTATATTTCTAAACTATAACATGAAGTGTTTCTTTTTTCCTTTCTTCCTCAACTAGCTTTTACGACCTAGTCGTCCATCTATACGCGTTATAGTTTTTCTACTTTGGCAAGCAACTAGATGGTTTATTTCTAATTCAAAGCTTTCCACACAGCTTCTTTGTTAAAAGAACGCCGTTTTAACTATCGTAACTTCCCGTCTAAAGATAGCAAGAGGGTAAAACAGGCGATGTGAAGGAAAATTCACGGAGAACACAAAAGATTCGAGTTATGTCTGGAACGTGAAAGGGGGCCGCTGTACTCTGTGCTAAAGTAGCGTTTGATCCTTGCTATGTTAGCTTACGGTTTGATGCCAGCATTTGTTCTTTAAAATCTTAACTACATTTTATAGTACCCAGCACTATTTATAATTCTGATACATGTTGCTGTTTTAGAACGTGTTTATACGACGGAAGAAAATCTGAACACAAAGTAGGTACTACGGAAAGACTGGATTGGATTAAATAAAGCGCTGATTATTTCTTCGCTTTCAATTACAAAAATCTGCAAATAGAAATGGAGTTAAATAATTATGAAGGGCAGTATAATCATTAAATGATTATAAATGTTTCAAACAAACATAATTTATATTCAATCATAAACACAGTATAGTTCTAATCGGTTTAATTTTATTGCAATTAAGGTATAATAATAGACTTAATTAACGTTTCAATAAATAAACCTTTATTATATCGTTTAATTGTGTTTATTCCATCCACGTGCCTATAAATATGATACTTGCATTTACTTCATTGATGAAATGAACTGAACAATATTTATATTAATTCAGACTGAGGGATTGTGTATGATTTAGCGAGTAATTATTTGAAATAATTAAATATAATTGTATTTATGAGCAACCGATGGAGGAAAATAAGCATTTAATTAGGTGCTTATACAAATAATACTAGACCAAATTATGATTTTTTATTACTTTAATAATTACAATTACCTACGATAATATAAAGAACTCATTTCGGAACAGACACTTTGATATTTTATAATGTACTCACATATTTCTTGTTTGATCACATTTACATTAATTAATTGGAATTACTATACTACAATAACTTCCATATTAATTGAACAAAATCATGAATTACATGTACAATTTAAATTTTATAATAGTTGTTTCAGATGAAATATTTTAGTTCAATCAAGTTACAAATGGAATGTCTACTAAATTTAGTTTTTAAATTATCGATAAATTAGAATGGAACATGTATAATAGACCTAGAAAGATTAGTTGATAAGAGCGGTTTTATGAGATGGTTTCGGTAAAAAAGAAAATTCTTTATGGTTGTCCATTAAATGTTGTGCAATACCACACTATCATTATCTACTGCTGCATAGGTTGTTCATAATTGACATGTTTGGTTAAATTACAAGACTGGTTTCATTAAATGAAGAGTAAATTAGAAAAAAGAATACGATGCTGATGATAATTATATACCTTCTAATATAAGATCTATTTTACTGATCTAGTTAGTAAGCGTCCTTATACACCTTATGTTGCCTAATAACACTACTGAACTAACTCTCTGGAAAACTATAATTCATACAGTTTGTCTGTTGGTTTTCACAAAAATCTATAAGAGACATGTTTTATTCTTAGTTGGATCATCAATCAAGACTATGCCAGATACAGAAGACTGTTGCCCTGTTGCCTTAAAACTGGAGACATACTGGCTATACAGTTTTCGAACGCAGAGATTAGGAACATAATTATATAAAAGGTTCTTTTTATCCTGAGATCAATAAAAAAAATAATTTTCTCTTTGTGACCTCTGGAGATCACCAGGTTCAATCGACGCTGCCTGTTTAAACACTATGCTTAGCGGTATTGACCTCGGAGGTTTAAACCTTTTTGTGCATATCTATAGAGCATTTTTCAAAAATACCGAATGAAATGTTCTATTAAATGAAACACCTTCCTTTTTCTTGCATTTTGGATTCTATGTCGAATTCTAGTTTAAAAACTCAAAAACTACTAATTTTAGGCATTAGTAGTACTTAAATATATACCATGTATAATTCAAAAATGTAGTATGTGTGGAAGTTGCACTTAAAAAACTAATTACGTATAACTTTTTAGTATAATCTTCAATTGTGTTTTTGAGAATTCGAAAGAAATTTTCGGCAAAATTGACGTAGATACGTACAGAAGTAGTACTCTAAAACAGGGGCCATCTCAGATTGAACAGTTGTGTTTCTTCTAAGTGTTATTCAGCATAAAAGATAAAAATTAATTTAAGACTGATCGACAATTGATTACTAACTGCAAGCACATAGAACATAATGAGCATTTTATCCTATAGCATGTTTCTGTAATGAAAATTAAAGTAATTAGTAAGAAACACCTGTGTCAATACAACATTGGACTAATACCGAGGTATTATGCAGTGTTATAGTTAAATGCAAAGTTACGTAATCGGTGGAATAAGATTTCAAGTTTAGGGTAGTTTTACACTGTATGGTTTACAGCTAGTGATATATACACGACCTGGAATTCCTGCTCTATTTGGTGTTAGTCGATATATTTTGCTATTAAACGTTTATTAATGTTAAATATTTACGTTTTTTTTTATTGAACATTGATCAATGTAAAATATAATTCTAAACAGACTCCTAAGTGTCGATTTTTTTTTAAATGGGTTTATTAATAATTTTTGGTTCTAAACTTAACAGAAAAAATATAAATACGTAGTTTTATATGAAGGTACCTAACCTAACTTTTACTGATTGTAAGATGGTTAAATAGTTTTAAAATAGAAAAATGAAAATTTTTATTTTTATAAGAACATACATACTACATACTACATATTTACAATTCACAAAGAACTATATAACATATATACTCTTTCAAATAAAAAGCTAAAATTAAAATATGAAATTACAGTATTTTAATACCAACGCAAAACTGGTTACTAGTTATTTTTTCAAAATATTATAATAACATTTGGCTGTGTGTTTAAATTTTTATGTGTGAGCAACGGAAAAATGGCGAATGAAAATTCATCAGAGAGATATAGATAATATCACTGCATACCTGCCAAGCTTTACAGGTAACAATGACAAATGACAAAACAAAGAGATTTATTTGAATATTGGAAGCAGTTACGTTTTATTTTTTAAACTCGATACCACCTAACAGCTGTTCTTAAAATGTCAAACTTATTTACTTCATTCATTAATTTAAATAACAAATGCAGAATTTGGATTTTTAGTGTTGTCAACTATCAAAGTACTTAATAAAATTTACCCAACAAGTTATATTAAAAACTAGACTAGTTTTAAAATGATAAAAAAATAACGCAAATAGAAAAAATAGTATAAAGTATTCGGTACATAAGATGTTTGGGGGCACTAATACGCGTGCTCAAAACGGGTATTATAGAGCTAATACTAACATAGTATTAAAATTTTTCACCTAGTAAAATAATATCTTTCTTTCTCAGATGAATTTCTACTCGCTATTTTTCCTTTGCTCATACACGAAAATTCAAACACAAAGCCAGTAATGTTGTTACTTAGAAAATATTGAAGTATAGTCTGAAGGATTCTAAGAAAGTTGTGATAGTTTCTGTAAAGACAATAGTCCGCTTTTATAATTGTTAATACTAGTATGTTTTTATTACATTTCTGAATTTGTTTCTTTGACTTAGATTGATATTTATCACCACTCAATAAACCAGAAATAATAAAAAAAATTGTGAGTGCAGTACCAGGTATTTCTTCTAGGAAATAGTAAATTAGTTTACAAAGATTTTTACAAAGTATTTAAAACTTTGTTTATTTTGAAGATTCAAATGAATTGTTGAAATAATACTTGCTTCGCTGAATGAAAAATATTTTGTAAAAGCTTTGAATGACTTAAAACTTACCGACAAACAATGCAACACTAAGCAAAAAAGATTTTAAGAGAGAAGAAGAAAAAAAGAATTATATGATAGGAGAATGTATTTATGTACTGCTGTGCTTTTCATTAAATATAATTATGGGAACTTTTGGAGGATATTAAATTTAATTAGACGATCAGTTAAATCGGTTTTAAAAACGAATATTTGGGTTTTTGTGTTAGGTAAGTTTACTGTAAGACTTGGAAAAAAGTCTAGTCCCGGGAATAGAAAAGTTGTCGAGACTCAGAAACGCTAATATGTATACGTACCATCAAAAAATAATATAATGCATGCGTATAATAGTACGTAGGCACCAATCGTGTACAATTACAACATTATTAAAATATTTTAGTACTTATCTGTCTAATAGTCATATAATTACATTATTTAGCCATTTATTTTTGTTTTTTCTATACTCTCATGCATATATCCAATGTGTGTTACTTTTGTAATACATATTCTAGTAAGGTAAATTTATTATATGGCCATGAAAATCTTACATCAACAGAATCCTACAAGAGGACTGACTACTAGAATAAGATATTTTCCAACTACACAAATACAACATAGGCTGAGGACTCGGAAGTTTCTTTTTTCAGTTTTGTCACAACTCCATCAATCGTTCATACCCAAAGTTCCTATTCTTGTTTGCGCAAGAAGTAGCAGTAACTTAGACTATTTATTGATTATTATTGCACTTGCTTTGATTTAGATGTTGTGTAGTATTGACTATATCTATCGGTCAATAAATATTAATAGCACATGTGTTCATTTCTATAATCTATTGTTCAAATATCTCACAACAACAATCCAGTGATTTTTCTGATACTGAAAACTGACACTTTCAACATCACCAAAGATTATCATTGCAGTTGCAAGCGCCAGCAGCGAATTTTGTATTGCACAACAGCTTTGTAAAGTTACAATAACTGCTCGTCCGTGGCAGTCTTAAGAGTTTGTATACAAATAAGCAGATCATCTTTCGCAACTGCCAAACGTATTGTTTTATAAGGCTATTGTGAACTGAATAAAAAAAGAAATAACAAAAACCATGTATTGTTGAAACATTATTTGTTGAGGATTCTTTACTATTTTGTTTTTTTTTTTCTGTAAGCTTTCTTCGTAATAATAGCTATATTATTAAACGAATGATACAATGTGTGAAGACAATGATGTTTACATGTAAATATAATTTGTAAATAATAAGCTAAGCCATAACGTTTTTCATTCCAGACACCCAATAAAAAAATAATATCCTTTTAAATAGATGGAAGTGTGCACTTTAATAGTTAACTTTAACTGTTCTTTTGGTTGTTTTAACTATTGCAAAATGATCTAGTACTTGAAAGAATTGTTTTTGGTTTCTCAAGGATTTATACATAGGATGTAATTCCGGAAACTGCCCAAATAATTAAAATTCAGACAATTCATTTCAATATTACTTTAGGATTTGGTCACACTAAATTCTACTCTTCATGGAAGAGTATTTATTTGATGAAACGTTATGAAGTCGTAATATCGTATGTTACCAAGCCAATACCATGTTACCAACGATATCTTAAATTGATCCTATGATATGAATATCTAGTTAACTATGCCTTATTCACTATCAGAGGCCTATGCCAAGTTGGCAAAAATTAAACTAGTGAAATAAATAATAGATAAAATCTGGCTGAAGTGAATCAATTGTCTAATACGTTACTTGTTGTGACAGCTGCTTAAGTAAGCATCAATACTGTCGCATAAGCAATATTTGATTGTTTTAATCGAACACATTCGCATTGCCAATTATATTGGTCTTGTCTAAAGATTTAATTATATATTAATTGAAATAACAGTATGTGCCTTTAGTATTAAATTAAAATCTTAAATTAATTATAAAAATATATTTTTAATTGTCGGTTATCGGTTGGCTTTTGGATATATCTAGAAGATATTTACACTTGAAAACATTAATATTGATATAATTGACATGGATGTTGTACACGTACACATATTTGATTTGAAATCAATAATAATACTTCTAGTATGTTTATACTACTAATAGTATTCCCAGCTTTTAGTCTTCATAAGAAAATCCAATATCTCTAAAACGAGTATTTTATAATAAAAAATATAAAATAGTATGCAAATTTTTGCACTATATCGCAAAAGTGCCCACGACTAAGTAGAGTAATACATTCGTCATACATAGTAAAATATAAATATATAATTACTATTATTTTTATGGACTAATTAGCCTAATATAAATATAATTATTTAAAGTTATTTTAGAAACTGTTTACAAAATAAAAATGCATTATTATACTACCTTGCTATAAGACCTTGCTTGAGTAAGAGTACGGCATTATTGTTAGTTAGAAAAGTTCTTATGAAAAAAATTATAAATAACATAAACCACACATTGTTCTTATTCCTGCAATAAAACTGTGATTGCTTTTTTATTTCTA
This sequence comes from Agrypnus murinus, assembly GCA_929113105.1. NCBI lineage: Eukaryota > Metazoa > Arthropoda > Insecta > Coleoptera > Elateridae > Agrypnus > Agrypnus murinus. The sequence goes on from OV816024.1 coordinate 77,680,492, forward strand.
TAAATAATATTATTTAGAGATGTACCTACTATACCTTTTTTCCTTCTGCTTGTTGTCGCGTATTTTCAAATCAAAATTTTTATGAGTTTGTAGGCCTTTTTATAGACATAACAAGTGTTATATTCTAATTATCACTTCCTTAACGATGAGCAATTAACCTTGATTTAGTTAATACTGATGATGAGATTTAATACTAAATATTGTATCATTCTTTCGTCAGATTAAAAGAGCGTTGCCTATATAAAACCAATGGGAATCCTTTTTGAAGGTATTGACAAATTGAAACAATATAATTGCTAAATAGAATAGAAGCTAATAGAAAATTGTTTTTTATTCATTGTATTATCTTGCCATATCTCTCTATTAATAAAAGTTGTCTAAAATCACACACACGGCCTCATTAGAGGTGTCTTTATGACGAAGTTAGTGTTTGGTGGTTTACAACCTCTAACAGCCTACTGGAGATACACGATAAAACTAACATCGCTAACGTTAAAGCAAAATAAAGTAACTTTATGGTATATTTAATGGGGTTTAAAGTTGTCAACATGAAATGAATCGGTTTTTCATTGGACATAAATTTAATATACCTTCCTTCAAGTATGCAGTTCGTCATTTGTTGCAATATTTACTCAGTATGTTGAGATTTGATACTTCGCATAAAATTTACTTAGCGCCACAGTTTATTATTTTTTATGTTTATGTGACATAATAGAAATAACCATTAAATAAGATTTATTTTAAGCACAACTATACCACATTAATCATACATTTAAAATCCAACTTGTTAAATTTGATTTAAATCTGTTTAGTGTAGCCATATTTCTTTTAGACAAATATAAAAAGTTATAATTCCAAATTATAGGCTGCATTTAAAACACAGTGTACATACATAAAAATTTTGAGAAAAGTTGTTAAATTTATAACTAATAAAAATGTGTGCCATTATACTATCCAAAAATATTTGGTTCCTTGCACTTTACGTCTTTGCTAATCATATCCATAGCGTAGTAACCTATAATCAACACCTAGTACTGGGGCAAAAATTTATAACCATGGGAACCAATAGAAAAATCAAAATGGGATGGTGACAGCAGTCTTATCAAAAATTCAATTTCTTCTTCCTGTGACATCTTACGGCAGCTAAAAATCGGTTCCCATAGTTAACTTCACAATTTACATATTTTATATTTACAGTGTTTCCTATATGATGGACGACTTGGGATTGTCGTCATTAACACAATTTTAATTAGAAACCTCTTTAATTAAGTAGCAACGTTGGAGGTAAATGAACGAAGTTTGATTGATTTTTTATAGATTAATCAAAACCAGACTGAACTTCATTCATTTACTGTTTTAAAATAACACAAATGTTTTACACATAAATCCTGAATGATTAAAAAGGAATTAGCTTTAATGATAAACAAATCATGAAAAAACACACTATTTAGGACTTCAATATTTCAGATATACATACTTTCATTATACTTACCTATAACTAACTTTAAGCTATAATAACTGTAGCGTTTGCATTGCTTTTATCATAATATATATACAAATCCCTGATGCATTCCTGTTTTATTTGTACTGTCCGTTTAAAAACTTGTAGACAAATAATTTTTGAATTAAATACCTCTCGGTAGTCGATTCCAAAAAAGTCTTGTTGAATTTTCTTTTGTGCAAATGTACCTCTAGATGAAGATAGGCATGTATTTCTGATGGGTGTGTTTGATGCTGATGTAAGTACGCTTAAGTAGGACCACTGCACTTAATATTGCGTTAAAAATACGAAACAAGCAAAAAAAATATATTTTTTTTTAGTTTTTTAAAGATTTAAAAAATTGAAAAAATTTTTGCTCATTTAGTATTGTTAATGTAAAAATATGTTCTACATCGTCACAGCTACCCCCACCCCTCTCTAACGAAACTTATAGTTATATCAGTTACACCCTGTGTGTGTTTTTATTATGAGTTTACTATCATTTTGTTTTAGTAAAGAAATAGTTATTGATAATAATAACAGTGACAATGACTCACATTAATATATTTAAGACAAGGCATTAATCATTGTCTTGAGTTTAATATCTTAATATTGTGGTTCAATTTTAAGATTATTTCATTAATAATGATACAGTGAAATTATTTAGTTATTATGTAAATACTTTTTAATCTTTTTAATATTAACTGTATACTTCGTTACATGGACATAAGGTTTTCGCAAAAATGCAGCTGCTTTATTATAGAGGTGAATTAATCAGTCTTCATTCACTATTTTCAATGTACCTAAACAAAGGATTAATAAATGATTTTCTCTCTAAGTATAACTTAGAATGTATAGAGAGATTACAAACTGTCGACATCTCGGTTGCTGTGAAAAATAGAACATAGGAACTTTATATAGTATGCCAGCACGCTATACTGACATTATTGACAATTAATATGAAATTTCACAGCAACTGAGATGTCGAGAGTTTGTAATCTCTCGATAGATGTCCGAGTGGAAATGAATGCATTCTGTACTTCTGAAAGAATCATTTATTAAAACAAGATGTAAACACAATTTTGGTTAGGTAGGGATGTGGCTCAGTGTTTGACTACATTTTATAGACCTATGTTAATTTGGTTGAGATATACCTAGGTGCGTTTGCAATGTTTAGCACAAGTCTCTTCTTGTTAGATTAAATGTACATGAAAACTGATGCGGCTCTGTAGTACGTAAAATGACGATGAGATGAATAAATGAGTTGTTTGTGGATGTTTGTTTCAGTTGATTCCTCTTCAGTCGAGGCTGACAAGTTGAATTGTTGTCGGCGATATGTTAGTCAACAGACAGCTGCTATAGTTTTTGAGTTACCCCAACTTGTAGGTGATCCCCATCCTGAATGCTGAGAATTCAGCGAGTCTCTTCTCTAATTTGGGAAAGGGTTTGTCGATGTTATCAAATCATATCAAGTCATTTTACTATCCGCAAGATACATGTCCAAGCAGCAGCTAGGTAGTAGTAACTGAGATCGGAACTTTGATTGAGTAGTTGTTACATAATTACAACTAAATTTATGACTTTATAGGTTTAATTACTTCAGTTCGGATTATTTTAGTAATTATGTAGTTGCTTCTACCATTTATTGGAACTATGTAGGAACCATTACTTCTGAGTAACCTTTAAAGTATGTGGAACGGTATTACCACTTACAAGGGGACCTTACAGTTAACGTATCGTCGGTTTCAAAATGGAAATTGCCGTTGGAGGTTATAGTTTTTAATTTATTTTTCAGAAATAATTGAAAAAGAAATAAATACTAAACGTTATGTCAATTATTCGAATATATATCAATAAATTATTTTAGTAAATTTATGGTAACTCTAACTATATATTATTCGTAGGTTCTTGTTCCAATTTTCTGCATAATAATTAGAGAGAGTTACAATTACGATCTAGGATCTAAGCAATACACGACTAATAATCGTAATAATTTTTATTAAATTATTTAAAAATATAAGAAAAGCTTTACTGTAAACAGAGATGCATTTTTACTAAAAAACTAATTTAAAAAAGTAACGCAGCTAGTGAGAATCGAACGCTAGCCTAACCACATACAAGGTCACTACGTTAGCCACGCGGCCACCATATCTGATGCGAGTAACGTATTTATTCCAAGTAACTACGTTGCTTCTTGGTTGTGTTAATTTGCTATTTTTAAAAATAAGCCACATTAGATTAAATTCAGAAACACGTATTTTCTTATTTTTTTACTTTTGATTAACTATTGATTTACTTATGCTTTACTTTTATTTAAAAGAAGAATTTTTGAAATCAGCGACACGTCAGCTGTAAGGTCCCATTGTTAGTATAATTACTTTAAAGTCGTACTGAAAGTTCCTGTCACCTGTCTGAAACTATTGTTTAGCCCTTTAAAGTAACGGAACTTTACAGTAGTATTGAAAGTAAAACTTACGTTTTTGCTACCCAGGAGAATCACTTTAAAGTGATTTTTCGTAGACTAGTCCATTTCCATATTTATTTGTAAAATGTTGGAGGCCATTAATCAATTTGCAATTTGTTATGATTGTTAATAGATGTTTTACTACATAAACATCAATAAAAAACAAATTTGTGCCAAATTGTGCCTTAGGAATAATATAAGAACGGTTTCTATCATGTGTATCAACGTATAAGTGTTCTTGTTATGAGGCATTTTTTATTAAAGAATATATTTAAAGAATTCGCATTGTTATTTTTCCATCTATCATCACATTTAACAGAAAAGTTGCAAAGGTTTATAATTTTGGTATACTGGAATGACAAAATAATTAAACATTTCATCGCTCTTTGTATTATTAAGTACGTATTACAAATCAAATAGTAATCCATTTTGTGACACCATCACAGCCTTGTACAGAAAATGATAGAATACTTCTTAAGTTTCAAGAGTAAGAGAGAGCAACCGCTGCGACACGATGTGTCAAAGAGAAAAGAAGTTCCGCGAAAGTAGCAATTACTATGCCGCCACGTTCCCTCTACGTAGCTGGCCAAGTTCCAGAGAGGTTACTGCAAAGTATATGCTACCTAAAAATTGTTCCCCATTTTGGTTCCAGGCACGTAACAAAATCGTAGCAATTACGTGCTTGTGACTAGTGGCAAAAACTTAAAGAAAAGTTTAAAGAAGGAGATAAAACCAATAAATATACAATACGTTTCCAACTTTTTGAAGAGTTTGGTCCTAACTTATTTCTGTGCTTTTTTGATAAACGTAATAAGAAATTATCATTAAAACGGGTATACATGCATGATTAAAATTATTCCTAGGAAATACGCAGTTGAAAAATAACAACATCCGACAGTGGCAGGATTTTGGAAAACTGGCAGAGTGGATGACATGTAGTAGATAGTGTCACACCAATCGTGCACGGTAACGCGGTTTTTGGCTTAGAAAAACCTGATGAGCATGAGAGGAGCGACCCCAAAATGCGATACCATTGAATTATTTCCACTACAACTTTAAAATTCTTTGTCATATAGCAGCAACTACAGAGTTTTAAATATAACTGGGGACAATGGCATTCCCAATAGAGGGTGTCAAACAACTCTGGCCTTAAGAATCTTACTAATTCTCTACGTACAAGTTGATTCTCTACGCCACTGTAATTTCGCAGGTAAATCACGGCATAAGAAATTTTTTGAATATTACATCAACTACTTAAATCTAATTTCAATTCAATCAAATGTCCAAAAGAGAGCATTTTTAAGTAACAAACTATACAAACGGTTTCAGTTTTTCAGAACATACTTTTACAGAATTTTCTAGTTCATTTTTCTGCACGAATGGTTTTATTAAAATCGAAGAAAGTGGTTATATAGAACTAGATTAGTCAAGATATTATATTTAATGATATTAACAATTTATAACATCTATTTGACAGTTAAGTACAGTTCAAATAGCTGTAATGAATGAATGACTCATGCAGTTGAAATATCACAGCAATTCTTGACATTTTACTGAATTATTGTAATATTCAACAAATGGCATTGTTCTTATGGTATAATATCCATATAAGAGAAATATTCGGTATAATTTATTAACTCTCGCACTTTAATGCATGAAACTGATAACAGTGATTGCCTTACTGTATAACGTCTTGAATGTCAATAAAGGATGCCGTTTAGTTTAATAATAATCAGATATGAATAAGGGGTACGATAAGGTCAGAAATCAGGCGTATCAACATCGGTAGTAAGTTGTGTTTAATTTGCTTTAACATTTCGTTGTTTATATTTTGATTGTATTTTGTTGCAACATAATGTGCTTATTGTATCATATTAAGTACTGGAGTAGTTGGACGAGCGGTAAAGAATTTAACTCTTACTCAGAGTTCGACTCCACAACCGGCAAGAGGTTTTTTGTCGTCGTTAAAGTCTCAGTACACTTCGCCGTGCTATCAGATGGGCACGCTAAGTGGCCGGTCTCGACAACCACATAAACATATTTCTATGGTTGTCGTTAAAAATAACATCGCCCTATTCCAGCACAAGTATGTATTTACTTCAGTAGTTTGGCAATGTTAATTATAATTACAGATGCAAGAATAACAAAAACCAAAATATTTTTAACATTAAACCTTATTAGTATTAACGTAATGATGATTTTAAAATATTACATTTGCGTATAAAGACTCACATCAGGTGACTCAGGGACTTCGATTTTCCTGTTTCGCTGAGATTGTTAAAGAGTCTAAGAACTGTTTCTTTTTGAATGAATTTATTCATGTTGAACTTCAAGGTTTTAGACAAGAAGTTTTTCCAAAAAAGGCACAAATCGTTGCAACGACTCCTGGCAGTCCTAATGAACATTTTGTGAACTTTAGGTGTTGATCAATTCTTATAAAACTTTCTAGAATGTCTTCGAGGTTTATTAAGGTTCCAAAAGACTCCTAATTAATAATAGCACCTTAAGTTGCATAAATAAGTTGTATAATAGAGTGCTGTATCACTTCTTTATTTAAGCTCCTACAACAATAGTTGTAGAAACGTCACTGTTACAACTTTATAACACTTTATGATTTAAGGGTATCGAAATAACAAAATACATTGTTAGTGACAACCGTTTTAGGCTAGTATTTACTGGTAATGCTTTTATATCACTAATGATTTATTGTTTCGTAAGAACGCTCTAGGTGCTCAGTCAAATCTGCCATTTTAGGAAGTTGCAATTGTGAACTATTTTGGGACAACGTATGCTGATATATTTTTACAAACTTTTATTTAAAAAAATATCATTTTTAACATTTACCTGTTACTACCGATTTAATCAATCAAGATTTCTCTTCAAACAAAGTAAAAAACGTTTCTTTTCTTTTTTGATACACTTTGTAACATTTTGCAAAGATCTGTTTAGTTTTAAGTTTTAATTATTTTTAAGGAGCATTGGTTGTTTCAGCTCAAAACATTTAATTTTACAATGAAAATAATGTTCAAGACATTATGGTAACAGTATCAGAAACTTTGTTCTTCAAGATTACCAAAACAAAGGTGTTGAAAACTCTTTATAGTGCCTACTCTCCATTTAAGCTCTTTTTCGGTGATAGCTGTTTCCCCACACATAAATTAGTGACGTAAACTGTTATGAATACATCATCAATAAAACAAAAATTGTTTATAGGGGTGAGCAACTTGCTAGGAAAGCAAATGACCGTCAAAATAACTATCCGTTGGGACAACTCGCTACCAATATTATATAAATAAAATAAGTAGTTTCATGACTAGAGACCAGATTCTATCAAAATGCATCTGTTTTGCAATGTTGATTTTATAGATTTTCTTCGTTTTGTCAACCTATTGACAGCAGTAATGTGCGGAAAGAAGACTACCAAAAGAATGGATATCCTTTCCAGTAAAATATCTTCTATGAAGATTATAAAAATGTAAATTTCTAAAACATGTGGTATTGGGATTTATGGTAAGACTAGTAAAATACTTATAATTGATGAAATAAAATTATTATTTGAATTAATTTGCCCTCCACTGTCATTTACCACTTAAAGTCTTTTTGTAGGAATATGTTCTCTTGTAACGAATTTTACTTAAATTACTCTTAGTTTTCTACGTTTATTCATTCAAGATTTTCACGGAGAAAATGGAACTCAAAAGAAATAACGACAGAGATTAGGCATTCTCAAATAGTTTTGATCAAGAAATCTATTCATTTTCATAGGTTATAACTTAGCCAATTCAAAAATTATTTAAATCAAATTAACTCAAAGAAGTAATTCGTACAAAGCTATGGTCTTCTTAACCATACATTAACCGGTTTGGAAATACATGCTAAGTGGTAGTAAGTTGTTAAGTTACAGTTTACCAATTTTAAGTCGGTGAATAAATATTTTTCAAATCTGTTTTTCGAGAAATTCTAGAAATAGACAAAGAAGCATTTCAATAAGATTTCAATGGATGCGATGACATGTGTAAGATTGTGAGTATTGTTTATAGAAGTAGAAGTCTGTTTACTTATGTTGATGAGATCTTATTGTGTTAGTGTAATGAGTCAAAAGTAAAAAATTGATCAAATAGGACGAATAGAACCGAATAGACTCAACAGAATGATTGAAATCTAGAAAAGATCCATATGAAAAATCGTTATTCCACTATGTCGAATGCCTTCTATAGCGGAAAATTTGTAAATGTGTTCAAAACGTAAATGTAGTGTTTAGTAAAGCACAGCTTTGTTTAACAATTAGAAATCTGGATGGGAAAATCGAGATCTATGGGAATCGGAGAGATTTCATGCAACTTGATGGGCCGTTTTTGGCAATGAATTATACCACTCAAACATACAAAAAATCCTTTGATGTTGCAGCGGAAAAGAAACTAAAACTACCAGAGGGCAAGCAACATTTACAGTAATGGTATTTAGAGAATACAAAACATCTATCCAAATTATTTTATTAGTAGCCAATTATAACTATATTATTAAATGATTGCCTTTATGTCCTGAAGCAGATCAGGAAAAGAAGGAAGAAAAAACTAAATTAAAAAGCTATGCATCAATTTAGAACATGTTAGCGTGCAAACATTTCCTGTAGAATTTTAATAGGTAGTAAATGCATAGAACTACTCTATATCGAATAAATTCTTAAGGCCTGTGAGAAATCTTTAATGTGTAGAAGGTATAAATTGACAAAGTAGTTCTATAGGAGTTATATCGCGTTTTAAATTATTTTTAATTTTGCGAGCTTATTAATAGTCAGTGCTTTGGCAAATATATTTAGCTGTATAGGTTTATTGAAAATCTTCAGAAACTGAATGTTGTTAGAGACTCCCACGTGGTACGAATGTGCATTTTTTTAATCTAACCTAAGAAGGTAGTTTCTAGACATCACCATCCTAAAATAGCATCAAAATGTCTCCCCCTAGCAGCAGATAAGTACGACTAATTTATGAGACATGCATATAATATTTCATAAAAACAAGAGGTCGTCTGTTTTAGATAAATTAAACAAGGGACTGTTATTACTTGTATATGGATAAAAAATGATAAATCTGTGTAATGGTTAATGTTAAATTGTTCAATTAAAAATATAATCAAAACATTATTATTATTATTAGAGATGTTTAACTAGTTGTATTTTTATATTCTTGAGCTACCAGTATTAATAGAATAGCAGTATTAGTAGTATAGCAAATGGGGGGCATAACCCAGACGTATGAGAAAAATGTCATTTAAGCTTAGGGTTTGTAAAATATTTTTGAAATTCCTTCATCAATCTGTCTTAAAATTTGGTAAGCTAGCAAGGGGTAGTTCCCTTCCTTCCATCAATTATTATAAAGTGTCAAGTTCCATAAACCTAAACTGGATTTATTAGGAAGATAAGTTAAGCAAGGACCGCCCCATAAATTTGTCCTTTCTTTGTTGTCCTTTCTTTAAATGTTATATAAGATTTATTCCCATTATTTGTGACAACACTCGTAAAACTAAATACGTGAAAATCAGCACCCTTTAATTTATACATTCACATAGGTTAATGCTTTCATTTTTATTACTAAACAAACTGATCTCATTCTTCAGGCTTTACAGCAGTTGATGACTAAATTTAACATTCTAAAATGTCGTTCAGGGATATTTCCAGTTTCGAAAAATACACAATGCAATAAAGTCAAGGCTTATACATACATAGGTGCAGTTGGTATGTTTGTCTGTATTACATGCATAGTGAATGACGTACGGCTACTGGATATCAGTGTGGTGGATATTATAACTAACTTCGAAACTATTCATTCGCAGACGCCATTGTAATTGTTTATTTATAATTCAATTCGATATTGAATATTCGATAAGTACGTAGTGAATGCAGTGCTCCTACGCTAGCTATTGTTTGATAATTCTGCTTACTTCGGCTAATTTATTTATATAAAGTGCATGGTAAGATAAAAATAGCGAAACTTAATTTTATTAGATATACTAGACCGAATCAAAAGTCAAACGACACATGAATAACTGACTCGAATTACAGAAGTTTGCAAGCTTCACGTCTATGAAGCTCGTATTTTTCTCTTCATTGACATTATTCATGAGCTTTAAACAACTTTCCATGTCAATTTCTCAACTTCCCCGGGGAAATAATGTTTCCGCTTACAAAGAGTCTCAGAGTTCATTCCTTTTTCTTTTACGCCTTTTTGCTATATTATGAATTTAATTAAGGTGCAAGCTCGTAAAATACGAAACTAGTTCGTGTAATTTCAAGTTTGTGCGTGAAAAACTTTTAATTTGAAGAATTATGTAGGCGACGATTGTTTTAAGTAAACTTGAACAGAATACTCTTTCATACATAATCATAAACAAACAATTCTTTCTAAACACTTCTGATAACATTTAAATGGCCTCTGCTTGTAAATAATATGAATAAAGTGTAACTAATTGTAAGTTAGATACAGATAAGGATATTCCGTAATAAAGTTATAAGAATTTTTGACCACAACCTGCTTTTAAGGTTTTAAAATAGAAAATCTTAAGCACGCGCACTGCTATTAACTATTTAAATATGTTAATTTCCTAATCATGAAGATCTCTACTTTTAATGAAAAATCTGAATCCAGACCACCAAATTAACAATGCCTCTATAGCTTCAAAAAATAAGTTTCAATAAAAAGTTAATCTACAGCAGAATCAGTTGCTTCGTCTGATAGCCAATCGTTTTATAAGCATCTTTATACGTAATGGATTCCTGATGTGAAATAAAAACGTTTAATTTAAATGCGTAAACTCTAATAAAACGTGGAGTGAATGCTGTCCCAAGAGCAGAATTCTGGGATTAAAACCGGTTTAACATAAGGTTCTCCATGCCATACACACATTCAAAGCGAAGATTGTGTATCATTAAACCCTTGAAGCAGCATTATATGGCCCTGTGTCATGATAAACTTATTCAAGTTATTGCCTTCTGTTTACAGTTAACCAAAATTCTGTTAAGTTTACTATTAAGATGTGACAGTAAAAAAGAGCTACGCACTTGAAATATTTCCAAAAATATTTAAAAATTTTGTTTAATCTATCAAGTATCAAATATTTTATTGCATATTCCTTACATGTTACCTTATTAGCTTTTCATCGAAAAGAAAAACCTTATATCATTCTTTCTGTTTGCTCTTCCTTCCAATACATATCGATCGGATGAACTGATTAAAAGATTGTTGACCAACGTGAGATGATACAGATTATGTATATAGACACAACGAAAAGTCACTTCAGTTTTAATTATCTCCTACCATTTTATCAATTAAACAGAACCAGTTATCAGGCTGATTTGTTGCCATGAGCAAGATGGGAATTCTTTCTCTAAGGTCATTTCTTAAATTTAAAAATGCAGGAAAACGTACTGCAAAAAGGTATGACGGTGCAAAAATCCGGTTAATTAAATATAATTATATGTGTATAATCAAAAAGAATTAATTGCTTATTTACGTATTTATTATGAATAAGGAGATTTTAATTTATGCCTTTTTTCCTGGAGAGAATATTTGCTTTTAAATTATACTTTGACGTCCTAACTTAAGAAAAAGATTATGTAATAGAACTTCAAGTACACTGCTTGTAGGCATTATATTTCAACGAAGCTAAAGTGATTGGTTTTAATTACTAATTAACGACCATCTCTTCATAAAGCATTGAATAATTGGAATGCAGAATCGTTATGTTCTTCATTTTTTGGAGATTTCCAATAGTCTAGGAATATGACTACGACGCCGAAGAATGGAATTCATTACGTACAATATATTTTAATAAGTCTCATTTCTGGTGCGTTAGCGGTACATGTTTAGAAGATTTGCTTTGTAACAAGAATTACGTTTTCTGCATGGAAGCAGCAACTACCTTAGCCTAGTAAGCAAGTGTTAAGTCTGACCAAAAGACTGTCAAAAAGTTGTGTTCACTAATAAAAGGCCAAAGACGTTCTAGGAGACATTATTTCTGGTAACTTTGGCAGCAATTGTATTTTCGTAAAAAAAAAACGCTTGGCGTTTGTAATCATAAGAACATACATCGGGTGCCTGACCAAACCTGAATTTTTTACCGAATCGCCAAGCCTATGTCCTTGATGAATTCGTCTACCACTTGGTTAATACCTGCAGTATAGAGTTAAAATCCTGAAAACGTTCATCTCCAACATCTCCAACTTGCAGAAGAACTTTTTTGTTACACTTTTTTTCTTGATTAATTTACATCTTAAGTAATTTTGTTCGGGTTTCCAAATAAGGAAGAGGGGTGTGTATTGAACGTCTGCATAATCTTTTTTTCCAATTTCGTTACTATAGCTCTTGATGGCCTGCTAGTTCTCGTCTGTTCTTTTATACTCTAGTCCTGCTTCCACCTTGTACTGGTCATTTTAGTCGTCAAAAGGAATGTTTTCACTTCTCTTGCAATGCTGGATAATTTTACACCTGAATTCTCCAACGACTTTTGCAAAATCGCTTTGCAAACCTCGATCTGTTTGTTGGCCATTTTTTATAGAGGTAATAAAATCTAAACGATGGCTGGTTAACGTTGTTTTGAAAAGACTTTTACATAAAATAAAGTCGGGCCCTTAAATTCAATTTTTAACGTTAATTCGTGCACAGTTTTTAGGTACTGTGTTTGTGGATTTTTAAAAAATGTAATACCTATATTTTAAAATTCAATTTAAATTCTACTACAGAAAAATACAACAGGAAGTTTAAATTAAATAAAAATATTCTTATTTGCAATATTTAAAGGAAATAAAAACAAAACACCCAGTATATGTGATTTTGTTTGCATAATTTTTGGTATACATGGAATACTTGAATAATAATTGATTAAACTTTGAAATTATATTGAATATTGCTATATCGATTAAATTCAATAATGTGATTCGTTATACAGTGTCCGGCACATGTTCTATAAAAGAAAGGTCCCATGATCTTGGAGGACCCGGCAAAAGGTTGATTGAAACATGTTGAAATGGTCTAATGTTATCTTTTGTAGGCTTCATATGAAAATTGCGTAAGTGCCAAAATTGAAAAAATTAAGATTTTAACGTCATCTGGTAAAATATTACTTTTTCTATAAAATAAATTTAAGAAATCCCGAAAATAATTAGTAGATATCGCTTAAATAGCAAAAATAAAATCAGGCACACAACATGAAAAAGTGCTACATTTCTTGTAAACAGTATTTTTGGACTTACGCACTTTTCATGTGAAGCCGACGCTTTGCTATCTGTAGACGGGAATTGTCTTGTTGAAAAATCAGGTTTTAAAATGTCATTGGGTATGGCAAAAGGTGAGGTTTCACGATTTTTTGAATTTATCTTACATTACCTCTAACGATTACTATTAGAGGTAACCTACAACCATATGCAAGACCTCCCCAGACGATTACCCCAACGACATGATGTCCGTGCCCTTCCTTCGGCAGGCTATAGATTACATCGATCTCCACGTCGTCTTTTCAGATATACAATTCGCATTCCTATATATCTTCCGTGCTCTGCAAAACCCCTGGTTTTCAATTGGGGGGGGGGGGGGGGTAAAATGCAAAAAGCCCCTAGTAACATTTTATTCAAAATTGTATTTGTAGCTTTCTGAAACTTTGTTACATACAGATAAATTCATTTATTAACATCATTGTCATATTATCATCAAAACTGATGTCTCAGTGTCATTTTAAAAACATTAAACTTGATTTGCTTCAAAACTTGTAAAGCTACTTTCTCAGGGATTTCTTGCGCTCCACCCTTGAACCACTCTTGTGGTGGAGAACTGGCGTTCGGTTATTCTTCGAGAATGCCTTGTATCTTTGTACCTGTAGATGATCTCTGTACCTCTAGCACGTCTTTGGTGACTTTCTTGAAATCACGCTCGACAACAAATCAGTGTGGTACTTATGTTCTTGTTCACTGTGTAAGCAATTTTCCCATAAGACATACCTATCTACCGCAATCCACTCTCTATCAAACTCACTAAATTGTAGGCATAGGCAGGTTTTACTCTTACTGGGACTTAAAACTTGTGATATCGGCGAAAAGAGAATAGATTGTCAATTGTCATATGAAAAGGGATTGTAATAAGCAAAAAAATATACCAAAAATTATTAAAATAAAATCACAAATTCTGGGTGTTCTATACCCTATTTTTTGTTACTTATCTGAGATATTTACAATCCCCTCCATAGAGCAAAAGTCTAAACATCCGATGCTTCGATGATGATTTGAGAGAAAACTATGCAAATTAAAAGTCATTTAGTTCTCAAACCTTCAAACATCTTACGAAACATTATTCTGCATAATTAAAAGTCGTAGGGAGATCCGATGGTGTTTCTCATTTACGTAAAACTGCAATCACAAAATGGATTGATTAAGTTAAATAAATAGTCATTAAGGAATTCCTACCGGCAGGCTACATCGGATTCTAAAAAGAGCCTTACATGCCTATTGTTTTTCATTAAATATTAAATGTGAACCGTAATTGTTGATGATATGATGATAGAGTTCAAGAGCTGGAGTAAGCAGAGTGAAATATAAAGCAACAATTTTTAATAGATAAGATATAGGCAAATTTTTGGTACAAAACGGAAGATTATGCAATCTGAATCAAGAATATGGAAGTGTACGGAAATAGGTGAAAGTAGTTAATAATAATTAAATCTTAAAAAAGCATTATTTTAATGATTTTATAATAGCAATGACTATTTTTGTAATAAAAATACATCGTAGGAACTGTGTTGTTGTTGCGGATCGGCGATTTGTCGCCAACATCGGCCAAACGTTCCAATTTGCTACTGAAAAATTATCAGTATTAGAAGTTGCTGTGTATTTGAATTCAGTTAAAATGAACATTCCACAAGTTAGTCATTGGTTTCCAGAGTTTCAGCTAAAACAGAAGCTGTTATAAGATGAAACACCTGAGAGCTGCACCAGATGAGAGAGCTGCAGATGTGACCAGTCCAGAGAACGCACTTCGTGTGAAACAGTTAATTAAAGCTGATCGAAATATTACCTATAGGGTGATTCGGGAGACTGCATGCTCCGCAGTAAATACAATTTTGTATAAACATCTAAAGACCTATCTAGCCGTTGTATATCCTATTTGTTATGTACACTCTAAAAAATTCCCCTTGAAGTTGCCTCCATTTCTTGGGGTAAATTTACTTCAAAGTGTAATTTTCATAGGAAGTGGGAAATTTCAATATTATATATGCATGGCATATAATACCGAATTTGTTGAACATATGCATTCTATACGCAATTAAACAATGATTCAATAATAATTACATAGAATGTACCCTATTTTTAAATATTTATATTTATTGGACTTGACCTTATAGTGAAATTGTGCTCTAGAACAAGCACAAGCTTTTATAAAGTATACTTTGTTACCTCCATTTTTTGGGGTAAATTTACTTCCAATGTAATTTTCATAGGAAGTGGAAATTTCAATATTAGGTCAATATTAGGTAAAGTTATAACTTTACGCAGGTGTTTTAATGTTAAAATGAAATGTAAGATTGCATTGAGATCGTAATTTTAATCTGTAAATTTATTTAAAAAGGAAACATGACAATGCAAATTTAACCTAATATTGAAATTTCCCACTTCCTATGAAAATTACACTTTGAAGTAAATTTACCCCAAGAAATGGAGGCAACTTCAAGGGGAATTTTTTAGAGTGTAAAAAACAAAAACAGGCTCGTTTTACGTCACCGAAAAAAAATTTAGTTGGCGCAGTTAAAATTTATTTAAGTCAACGAAACATTTAGTTAGCACAACTAAGATTTTATTTGATTTAACTAAATATTTAGTTGATTTAAATAAACTTTAATTGCGTCAACTAAACTTTCTTTCGGTGTGGGAGCTTCAAAACAGGTGTCATACATCGTGACAGGTGACGAATTCTGAATATATAATTACACCCCAAAATCAAACAAATCTAGTGTGGGTCTTACCACAAACAACAAGGAAGAACAAGAACAAGAAAATAATTGCTGCTTTTTACCCTAATTGGTCTTGTAGCTGTAATTGGACGATCTAAGAACGGTTGCTTCTAAATGATTCTTAAACCGTTGTAGTTTGAGAAAATAAAAACAGACCATCAACGAAGTGGTTTGTATGGCATCTTATTGCACTACGACGATCCATCTGTCTACACTGCTGTCAGAACTTTGGATTTTTTACAGGATTGTAGAGTTTGGCTGGCAATTCACCCACCCTATAATATTGATCTGGTCCCGAGTAATTATTTTCTTTTCCCAACTGCTAGAAACTATTACCAGGTAAAACATTTCCAATGCAGCAATATCTGAATTTATAATAATTTTGAAGGACCTTCCACAAAATGAATTTTCTGACTGCTTCACAAATTGCTTTCAAAGAATGAACCAACTACATTCGTGTAGATGGAGAATATTTTGAGAAACAATAAAATAAATTTTTATTCCAAGCTGCATCTGTTTATATAAATATATAATAACTAAGAACTTTCAGAGTAGTATGACCATTATTTAAAAAACTTCTACATGTGAACTTTTAATTATATTAAATTTAATGCTCATTTAATTACGCTTGGCATTCCTTTTTTAAAAAATATAAACATGTACTGATGCGATAAGTACATGCAATGTACTTATCGTAAATAAATGGGTGCATATTTGTGTAATCTCAAGAATTTCAAGTACTAACCATCAGCAACCAACCGGTCATCGACATTCTTGAAAGAAATTTATTCATGTTACACGAAGATTTTTCATAAAGTTGAAATTAGTTTAAAGAAATTCGAATTACTAAAGCTTTGATTTTAACTTGTTAAAGACTAAATCTTTTTATATTTTTAAATAATTTTGTTTTAAATTTAAGATGCATTTACCGCAATTGTATTAGTCGGTATTTATATCAATGCACTTCAGTGACGTGTTACAGGTATTAATATATGTATCTCAGCAAATATACATTAATAGATAACTATGTAAGTATTAACACAAATATGAGTTAGTGTGCAATCGTTAATACAAAATCGATAGGCAACGATCACTGATAATTATTTATTAGAATTTTTGCACTTTTCAAATTATTTTTATTTTAAAATTAAATATTAATTTAAACTTAGACCGGACCTTAGAATATATAACTATAGGAAGGAACATAATCATCTACCACATAGACCGGGATGGGGTCTCAATATGGCGGAGTAGATGTTTCCGGTTTTGTAATGAGATATTTCCATTGGCGGTTCTCACTGTCACGAAATGAGAACATTTCAATTTTATTACTTATTATTATTAAATTAATCTTTTAAATAAACGAATACTTACTTATGAAATGTAACTCCCTTCTTCCTATTTATCGGAGTTTGAGAGAAAAGTAAATTTAGGTGGTAACTAATGGCTATCAGTGTGACGTAATATCCGTCGCTTTTAAAGCTCATTGCGCCGGGTAGCTACGCTCCTTCCTACAGTTTTATATTCTAAACACCGGACAGGAACTAACGTATGCATTTCGTTCGGGCTTAATTAGTGTCTTAAAGCCCGGTATCGTCTTAACTGACTCTGCGGACTCTAAAACACTCAATTAAGCCCTTAATACACATAACATACTATTATTTTTGGAAAATGCTTAGTGCTCGTGATTTTTAGCCTGCTGAACTATAAAACGTATTTGACAGTTGTCCATACATCCAAGGTACACTCTAAAAAATTCCCCTTCAATTTACCCTAAAAAATGGAGGCAACTATGTTACCTCCATTTTTTGGGGTAAATTTACTTCAAAGTGTAATTTTCATAGGAAGTGGGAAATTTCAATATTAGGTTAAATTTGCATTGTCATGTTTCCTTTTTAAATAAATTTACAGATTAAAATTACGATCTCAATGCAATCTTACATTTTAACATTAAAACACCTGCGTAAAGTTACAACTTTACCTAATATTGACCTAATATTGAAATTTCCCACTTCCTATGAGAATTACACTTGGAAGTAAATTTACCCCAAAAAATGGAGGCAACATAGTTGCCTCCATTTTTTAGGGTATAATTCACCGGTAATTTTTTAGAGTGTAGCTTGATCTTTACACACTTACACTTGATCTTACTTGTTAGTACATAACAAAAATAATTCTCGATTTATAGAAAATTTTAAAAAGTAGATCGCTGTGCCGCCATCTATTGTACGTATTTATTTATTTATTTTATAAAAAATTATTATTTAAAGCTTGTCGACCAAAAAGAAAATTATACAAATCTCATGTGTTAAGTTATTTTACAGCGCTCCAACTAATAAGACATGAGCCCTTAGTGGTAGAGTACCCCTCATCGACGCTCCTGGTAAGCAGCTACCAGTGTTGACTCGAAAGACCAACCGCAGTTTTTTCCAAATATAAAACAAATTATTTTAATAAACCAACCCAGTTGGAAGGTTGCCAAGTTTCTAAGAACCGCTGCATAATCATTACGGATGATAAAATTTGAAATTCCGTCCACTGTAATAGATCCAAGAGTAGAGATGAAATATCTAGTTTTTATGAATGATGGAGATGTTTATGTAATAAAACACTATTCTGGTAATGCCACAGACAAGCCATTGCAAATTAGTAGTAGGCACTCGAAAGAAACTAAGAAAATTCTTGCATTTTTAACATTTTACAAAAGAAGCTTTTAGAAGCCAATTTACTAAAAGGATGATAAAGATTTAAAAGGACAAGAGTTGTCCGTAAAAATCTTCAAATTAGAATATCGATTGCTAGGTTAGAAGCCATTTTCTTATGCTGGAGTAGTACTTGCACTAAGCTTACATAAACAATGTCTCAATTCTTCCTTCAATATAAATATACTGAAGCACGAAAGAGAAAGACATAAGGTTTGAAACCTGCGACTTAATGGATGGCATTTTAAAGCCAGGTGATCTAAAAAGTATTATGTTTTTGATGCTTTTATTTCCAATGTAAAGTTACCAATACTTCGTATTTAGTTGGTTTTAGACATGCTGGAATCTTTCAACTCTTGAGTCGTTTTGGCTTACCAGCACCAAACTCAGAAATGTCGTATAGCAAGTCTAAGCAAGTCTAGTGTAAAGGACTCAAATCAATCATATTAAGTTAATAAGCGTTAAATATACACGCGAAGGCCATATGGCGTACTTCATAATCCATACGGGATCTAATTTCTAACCATGAATGCCTAAAATAAATATTTGGCCGATAAAAATGGTTTCGTGTAAACTGTAAAGCTTGGTATATATCTTATAAAGTGGCTAATTTATAAAAGTGTCTTACAACTCTATAGAGATATAAGCTTTACATAATTTTTAAAATGACTCTAACATCGACGTAACTCAATATAGCATATTTGTTAGATTTTGTATCGCGTGTGTTCAATGTGACCGCCTAAACCAGTGATGGTTATTGAACCATAGTAGTAGTAGTAGCGCCAGCTAGACTAGTAACAGACAGCACCATTTTCTTGGAAAGGTACGAAAAAATCACCAATAACTGTTCAGCGAAAATGAGGGCTTGATTAATGGGTATAGCTGCAGTGCATGAGATCTTACGAACCAAAGATTAAGTAGATTAGGCATTGCAATAGAAGTGTTCTGCGAAGTTATAAAAAGTTACAAAAACAACAACGAACGGAATAGAACGCCTACAGGGAAGATCGTCAGGCGAAGATCACCGGATAAATTAAACATATGAACATCAACAATAAATATCTTGGCGGAACAAACTCATGGGTGCAACATGCAACTCATTTCGAATGCCTAGTTCTATTACACCAGGTTCTTATTTGTGATAACATTTTCGGGCGTGATATGTCCATGAAAACTTCGTAAAAATGCGAAAGAGATCAAATCTAAATACCACTTTGATGAAATGTTGGACAGAAACCAAACCTTGCAACAAATGCAAATAAAATAAGATAGCCAAATAGCAACAGTGCGGATGTCCTAGACGCAGTTAAAAATTAACATAAAAATTTTCACTGAAAAACAATCATTAAACACTAATAAACATCTTAAGGTAATTTTCCTTGCAGTCTCCGATGCAAGTTTTTTTTTGTTCGATCACTGTTCACTAAACGTTTAGTACACACTTCTTGAATAACTTCCATGGTAGGTATTGCTAGTCCATAATGTACTGGACATTTCTTATTCTCTACACGGTGTGTTTTAAATTTGATGTGATTTTAAACCTGAAGTGAAGTGGAGGAACCTCGGATATATTTGCACAAACAAAATAAAATAGCTTTAGCATTCGCAAGCTAATTTGTTAAAATAAATTTGAAACGGTGAAAACAAAATTTTGTTATGTTCTTTTGTTTTTAAGATATTAGCGAAAATTGCTTATATAGTGATTTCTAACAAGTAAAGTATATTGGTTATTTGAAATATAGAAGAAAGATGAAAAGGATGCTTTTCAACCATCCCAAGCAGCATTTTTAGTGATCGCTACGTACCAGCAACTACCAGTGGAACTATTAAGTTTTTACCAACAAGCACGTAATTGCTACGGTTTGATTACGTGCCTGGAACCAAAATGGGAAACAATTTTTGGGTAGCAGATACGTGGCGGCATAGTAATTGCTACTTTTGTGGAACTTCTTTTCTCTTCTCTTCTTCTCTTTCACACATCGTGTCGCGACACATCTCCCTCTTACTCTTGCAACTTAACAAATATTCTATCATTTTCTATACTAAGTAATAAAGTCATAAATTTAGTTGTAGGTACCTAACAACTACGCAATCAAAGTTCCGATCTCAGTCACTGCTACTTAGATGTTGCTTGGGATATTTACATTTACTAATCAACGGTTTATTACTGCAATATTTGTTCGGGTTTATGCTGAGCCAAATATGTTAAAAACTTGGGAGTGTTTTATATCTGTCCTTAGCTTTATTAAATTATTTCTTGAATTCTTTAAAAGCATATAGTCTCTGCTTTCTTCCAATAAATAAAAGAACAAACAAGAAAATCATAGAGAATATTTACAAAACAAAAGAATATAACAAAATTATCATTCTTCACTTGTGAATTTGCTATTGGCCTGCAATTATCATTGATCTGTCGATGGAATATCTGATGGCAATTTCTTCTTCTTCTTCTTTGGTTGACTTTCTTTTTGTCCTCTCTTGAGGATATGGTCTGCTTCTTTTAGCTTTCAAAACTTTGTTTGAGCTGGGGGGCGTCGGTCCCTAGCCTCTGATGGCAATTTAACTGTATATTTTTGAAAAGCTTAGATGCTTAGACAATAAACAATTTAATGAGCAACAACTTAACCTCATCATCAATATTTGGGGGATACCCTGCTCCTCCTGATACAGATTTTATTGATGCAAGTGGAACGTTTTAAAAATAAAAAGTAAAAATTTCTCTTACCAAAAATCTTTGATACCATTTCAGGTGCTAGAGCCACATAAAGCAGTTGCTCTTTTTAGTGGGTTAGATTATAATTAGAGCCCGCAGAGTTAGCATGAGGCGGAAGCCGAAGGCGCTAAGACGATAAACGGCTCTAAAACACTAATTAAGCCCGAAATGCAGACGTTAGTTTATGTCCGGCCTAAGTTTAAATTAATATTTAATTTTAAAATAAAAAGAATTTGAAAAGTGCAAAACTTCAAGTAGGTGGGTGCAGTGATACAACTTCAAGTAGGTAGGTGCAATGGCATATAATTACTGTTGTTACTATGGAGACGGCGTAAACAAGGGTAACAATTTTTCTAGCGGGCTCTAAAATGTTTTAGAGCCCTAGAGCTCTAATTTAGCAACTTACGCTCTAAAAACAGGCCACTAAATAGGTCATAATCGCCCGACCGGACCTAAATAAATTAAAAATAATTCCCTCAAATTCAAATTACTAACTTAAATAGTAATCAAAATAGTAATTTTCAGATTGTAAATCCAAATCAACGCAACTAACGTTTTTGAAGGCATAATTAAAAATGATAGATAAATGTGATTGTTATTTATCAATGTTTTCAATAAAATTATAAAATAATTATTGAAGGAACAATGTTCCAGTACTGGTTGTTATTTAATTATTGTTATTTTCGTCTATATTCATACACCGGGTGGCTTAATAATATCTTGTAATGGGGTGATTATAGTAGATTCAAATCTACAACTGCCATCTTTAAAAGTATTTTTAATTAGACAGGATGTTCAATTTTTCCAGGCTCAACTAAACATGATTTTTTTTAAATAGAACACCCTATATGTTACTATATGCTTTTAAATTATTTTCTAACGTAATTAGTGTGGCAACTACAAACATTTTAACATTTTAAAAGCATTTTTTTAAATTTCGACTGGCTATTTCCAAGAAGGTTGAAAAGTGAACAAAACCATTTGCTTGTTCGTATAGTAACTTTTCAAGAACTTTTATATAAAGTGGTCAAAAAATAGCAATTCTTAATCACCATGAAAAGTTAAGCTAGGTTTGATGTTATGTTGTCGCATTATTGGATTCTTCTCAAAGACCTGCGTTTGTTTTTCTCAAAAACGATTAAAAATCGAGCAAAACGGCAGAACTGAAATGTAAAATACATGGTGGTCATATTTTCAACTCCGAGAGATGATTGATTCTTGCATTGGGTAGTTCTTGCAAAATTAAGATAGGGACATGTAATCCGTCTTGCTCAATTTTCAACCGTTTTGCCCTACATATGAGACAGTCAAGGTTGTTTACTTGTGCCCCTAAATATTATAAATACGTCTTTGAAATCATGTCTTTGAGGAGAATCTCAAATGCAATTAAATACAGAAGTTGCATTTGAAAAACTTAACTTTGTTATGCCAGAACTTTTTGGGATACCCTGTATACCTCAAACCAATTTTAAAGTGCGACCATTTTGGACATTGTACAAGAAAAATTAAATATAAGTTTGTGAATACATACCAAAAAAATCAGGAAAAATCTGTTTTGTCGGGTTTTTAAATACCCACAAACATTTCCACATTACATGCGAATATATTTCAAGGACTTGCCCGCGATCATTCCGCACTTTTCGGGATTACTAAGCATTAAGCCTTTTCGTGAAGTGCTCAAAACACATCAAACACGTAAGAACTATAAGCATCGATTTTTAAAAGTGCTCGTAAGCACTGTGCTCCTGAGCACAAAAGTGCTTTGAACACTTAGACGAGCACTAAGCACAGTACTTTAGGATAGCTCTGCTGCTTACTTGTTTATCTAACAAAAGGCAATGTAATTTTTTATCTAGAATATATAATACATAGGTACTTATTTGTTCCAGCCATTTTGAAAAACTATGGATTATTATTTCAAAACTGTACTTATGTAGAACGTACATAAAAAATGTGCCAAGGTTACAGATACTTATGAATCATCTTATAAGTCATGATTATTTTTTCTGGCAAAGAATGTCTTGTTTATGGTTATGAAACAACGTTTTATAAAGATCTTGTTGTGATTTTCCGATAATTAATTAATTTTAGTAATATTTACGTAACGTTGAAATAGCGTACTGCTGCAGTAAAAGTATAATATTGGCCAATAGTAGTAGAAGTTCTTGCAAATATTTGTGTAGATGATAATACCCCAAATTGTTTTAATAAAAATTTAAACTCAATTTATTCATTTTGTTTATTTATTTTTGGGCGAGGAATCAGGGCGGCGGGGCATCCCTCGTATCTCATGGCACCGATTACCTTGATCCAATGGCCAGCCCTTCTATAATTTAGCCGAATCTGGGGGAATTTCATATCCAGTAGGGATCTTTATCGTGCCAAACATTGCATTTAAACGCTTCCTACCCAAAAGGAATGTTTTAATTTTTTCCTGCTTTGAAAGATTACCTTTCGAACAGGGGAAATTGAACCTGCGACCTTTGCGAAGCTTTAGGCCGTATACAGTCAAAAACTTTCAGAAACAGTATGCTTATGAAGATTAAATTCTTACTTATCTTGATCCTCATTACTGCAATTTCAAACTACGTATTTTTCTATCAAATATTAAAACTGCATTTATAGAAGTAAGTGACGTTTATGACTACGGACAGGTTGTATCTAAAGATATCCAAGAAAACAGTTAACAACGTAACAAGGAACATAGTACAAAGTATTGAATAGAATAATTTATGTTTCTTTATTATCTCACACTAAAGATACTGCAAAACATAAATTAATGATTTTTTAATTTGTATCTGCAATAAAGTTAATTTCCGTGCAATAATTTTCCAGCACATGGAAATGTGTATGCATATAACAAACACAGCGTATAGGCAACGTCCGCCAATAAATGTCTACAGAGATTTTAATAAAATTGAGGCCATAAAATACGCTCGTTTAGAGATACATTTATGACAAACATTTAGAACGGCCGCGGTCGGTTAGACCTTAACAGTAATGCAATATTTTGTAGAAACATCACTCGCACTAGTGTATAATACATAGTATACTTACATATACAAAAGTACGACCCCTTTTATAAATTCCAAACCAGAACTTCAAATACTACGTATTGTTTTCTTTATGACTAAATCCAAGGGTTAGAAATGTAAATTTACATCAACACTATTTTCCGGAAATTAAATTCCGGGCACCGAGTTTTGTCTATAGATCTCGGAATTTCCGGTTTATGTCTTTCGCTAAATTAAGTTAGTTATGTTTATAGAGACGAGATGCACTTAAGTTACAGATTATGTCCAGTGATACGAAGTTATACTGCTAAAGTTTTAGATTTGTCAATAGTAGTTTACTTTTAATGGTAAAACTTGAAAATTTAGATAAATTTACTCAACTAGAAGAAATTGCAAAAACGTACGTGATACGTGGAGCAATTTTAGGTTTCAGATACACACAAGAGAGATTTAATGCACTAGTTTAAACACATGAAGGGTTACTCTACATAAACGTAATTGCTCTATAACCATTATCTCACAGGGCGTGGGTTTAATTACTCTTCCATTTAAAATGCGCCCCTTTCATTTCCATCTATGTTCATGATAAATGATACTGGTAGTGATATAAAGAAATCTAGACAATCACACACACATGTGTAGCTTCAATAACAAAGTGCACCTGCCGCTTTCTGAAGCCGTGTTTAGAACAATAAATGGTGAACACAAAGGAAAAATTTGCAATTACAGGTTGATATAGATCCTGAGCCTTCATAGAAGAAATAGGAAACAAAACAATCACTACGAAAAAGAAGGAAACCAATTTGCTACACTATTTTTATTTACTTTTTATGTTGTAGTAATAAAACTATAGTAAAAGTAATAAAGTGGAATATAGGAACGAAAACAGTAAGAACTTTTAAAATATTCTTGACTTTACTGTTAGTATTTTAATGTCTTAATTAAGTAAACAATATTTTCAATGAAATATCTATATAAATGCACATAGTGCATAATTATCTATAAATGTGGGTACAATGAGAGCCAAAATTACTTGATCCTTTTTAATAGGTAATAACAATCAAGATCAACAATAGGCAATCCATCAAGATTGCTTTTGAAAATTACCTAGTTCAAACTGAAAATGCAATAATACGAGATCCGAAAGAATTTTGGTCTTATATAAAACGCAAAAGAAGTAACATTGCAAATCCGACGTCTATGAAATATAATGGTACCACTTTGACGACTAATTCTAGTATTGCCGCTGCATTCGCCTCTTACTTTAAAAATGTATACGCTTCTGAACCTGCAAATTTCACTCTTCCCCAAAACCAAGCTGTAAATGTCAATAACTTTAATATAACTTATATTGAAGAAACTGAAATTCTTGCAGCCCTTAAAAGAATGTCAGCCAGAAAAGCGATAGGGTTTGATCAGATTCCTATGTACAGTCTTAAAGGATGCAGTGACATTTTTATTAAACATCTTCACTATATTTTCAATCTATCCATCAGGAGCTCATTTTATCCAACTTTATGGAAAATTTCAAAAGTATCTCCGATCCACAAAAATGGTTCTAAAACCGAAGGAAAGAACTACCGGCCTATAGCAATCCTAAGTGCTCCTGCTAAAATATTCGAATTTCTAATCTCTACTAGGATTCAGAGTCACATTAAACCCTACGTAACTGTACACCAGCATGGTTTTTTACCTGGTCGGCCAACAAATTCCAACCTCGTAAACTTTGTGGAAGTCGTATTGGATGCCTTCACAAATGGATCTCAAGTAGATGTAGTATATACTGATTTTGCGAAGGCATTCGATAAAGTAAACTACGATGTTCTACTTCAAAAGATGAACTCTTTGGGTTTCTCTCTGGCTTCTTTAAAGTTTTTTATATCTTACCTGTCGGCTAGAAAACAATTCGTCGTCTACAAAAATGCAGAATATCCCAGATTTGAAGTTTGCTCAGGTGTACCTCAGGGCGCCAACTTGGGACCATTACTATTTATAATACTAATCAATGACTTGCCAAAATATTTAAAACACTCCAATTGCTTGATGTTTGACGACGACGTTAAAATCTTTCGCAAGGTAGACTCCATCCATGATTGCTTGAAGTTACAGTCAGATTTGCATAATATTTATTCATGGAGCATCAACAACTCCCTTGAGTTTAATGTCAGTAAATGTTTTGTAACGCATTACACAAGATCATCTTTCATCACAGAGTTTACTTACAGCATCGCAACTAACAATCTAGACACCAAAATGACTCATAAAGATTTAGGTGTCGTATTTGATTCAAAACTATCTTTTCAAGATCATATAACTGAAATATGTAAAAATGCATACAAAAGCCTAGGTTTTATTATAAGAAATAGTCACCACTTTCAAAATATAAATGCTGTAGTAATGCTTTACAAAACCTACGTGAGACCTCAGTTGGAATATTCATCTATGGTTTGGTCGACAATATATTACTATAGAAAGCGTATGTTGGAAATGGTACAATCAAGGTTTTTAAGATACCTATTTAATAGAGTATACGATAAATATCCTCGTTTTATGCCCTATCATCAACTATTAGTGTTATTTGATTTTGTGTCTTTAGAAAAGCGTCGTAATGTGTCCTCCCTTCTATATCTTTTCAAACTCTTAAATAACTCTTGTGATAACTCCTTCTTTTTGGAAAAACTGCCATTTAGAATCCCGCCAAATAACTCACGCTTACTTAATACCTTTTACATGCCTATTGGCAGAACAAACTATTCCCAAACAACCCCTATTATCAGATTATGTAGGTTATACAACTCAATTTCGCATACTATTGATATATTCGCTGTTTCTTATAACATATTTAAACATTTTATTCAGAATGCTGACTTTTAGGTTTATTGTTTCTTGTACATTGCAGTTGCATTAGGTTTGTGTTATATAATTATGATTCTAGCAATTTGAGCACTTCCATGTAATATTTGATATGTACGTATTTGGTTGCTTTTATTACTGTTTTATGTTTATTTTTGTTTGCTTCCTATTATTGGTTTATCTGTTGGAAGCATTGAATAAATAAATAAATAAATAAATAAATAAACAATAGTTATTTGTCCTACTGTTTTATGTTTATTTTTGTTTGCTTCCTATTATTGGTTTATCTGTTGGAAGCATTGAATAAATAAATAAATAAATAAATAAACAATAGTTATTTGTCCAACTAAAGAGGAAAACGATTCTTTTCACTCGAGCTCAAAGAATACCTCTCGAGATTCAAAAGCGCTTTCCTCTCGTGTTAGACACAAATTTTTTCACGATATGTCCCAAAAGTTACAAAAGTTTGCTTCTCGAAAATTAATTGTCGAGAACTTGTGCAAGAATTTTTCCTCTCTAGGGAGGAAAAACTTTCCTCGCTGTTTTGCAATTTGCCTCTCTAGATAGAGGGAAAATAAAAAATAGAGCAGGCTTTGGACATATTTTGTTGGAATTGTCTGCAGCAAGCACCCGAAGAATAATGCACAGAATGAAGTTTAATCCATACAAAATAGCAGTGGTACAGAAGATAACTGATCAGGATGAACAATGCCGTATTGAGTTTGACAACGCTACTTAGAATTAACGAATGAGGAACCTGGTATTATACAACATTTGTTCATTAGCGACGAAGCACACTTTATCTTGTATGATATGGTAAATAAAGATAATTCTTGCTATTGGGCTATCGAAAACAGGTGTAAAATACATGAAAGGCCCTTACATTTCACAAAAACTACTGTTTGCTATGCTGTATTATCCTCCAGAATTGTCGGCTCATATTTTTTTGAAGGTGAAATAGTGAATTCTTAACTGTATGCACGTATGATCCAGACATTTTTTATGCCGAAAATTGAAGAAGACGAAAGATATCACTTTTTCAAACAAGACGGTGCAAAGACCTGTCATACTGCAAGAATGAGTATGGAGATCCTGCGACAGATATTTCCGAATAGACTAATTTCTCGAAACGGTGATCTTAAATGGCCATCGGGATCTCTAGATATTACTGTACCAGACTTTTTTCTTTGGAGATATCTAAAGAGCAGAGTGTTCAAAAGGAAGTGTAGGAATATAGAGGAGCTCAAAGGAAATATCCGGCAAGAAATTGAAGCGATTCAACGAGTTAGGGCAGTTTTCGTCCGTCGTTTAGAAGTGTGGAGAAATGTGGCGGATATTTTCACACACTAAGTATATTCAAAAAGTAGAACTCCCATTCTTACTTTGTAAGATGCCGATTTCAGACCTTCACACTGATACTTTTCTTTTAATGTTTGTTACATTTATTGCAATGTTGGTCAGACATCTATGAAGTCGCAATCTCATGTTAAAGATTTAATTTAATAAGTTAGCTGTGTAATGCTTATTTAATGTAATGATTACTTGTATTTTAAAGCAGTACCTACAGCTACTTTTTTCCTCTATCGGCAATCTATTTAAGTACGCAATGTCGCAATACATCCATAGCGACGATATCCATGTAAGTGACTCATTATATTCCTAGTAAAATAATAAGAATTTCGTATATTATTCTAAACAATCCAGACAAAACTAAATAAAAATTGCGCTATAACTGACAAAAATGTATCAAACGTCAAAATTCTTTTTTTGTGTAACTTATATATGAAAGTTTACACGCTCATCTTTTATGACGTCAATAGGCTTTTCACATTTTGCTACTACTCTAGTTGCTAAAACGAACCTTTTTTCCCTTTTAGCTAAAATATCATTCCACCGGATACGCGGGGAAAAAGTAAAACATTTTAACCTACTGTTCAAAATTCATTTTGTACGACTTTATTCTATGAAGTCCTTTTTAATGTTATTCTTATTTTCATTGTTAGCTTTTTTTTAAAATATACATTCTTTATCTTATTTTTAATCCGAGAAATTAATTTTCTTCACCTTAGGTAATAATAATAATTGTTTTTGCCCGATCGGGCGTTTTGGTTCATTTACAAGCTCTGCTCTCAGGGCGGTAAGTTCAACTTCCGCTACGCGTCGGTCTACACACTATTAACCTCGACTGGTAAAGCGTACCTACCGCCCTTACTACTTAAATAACTATTATCTCCTACTATAGTAAATAATAAAAAACAAAAAAAAACAAATGTCAATTCATATTAATCGTTTGTTTTCAAATAGACAGTTTCGAAGGTCACTTATTTTCGGCGGATATTTAAAACCAAGCTTTAGAGTTATATCAAACCTTTTATATCAAACTTCTTGCTTTATTGATTGCTATCAATATAAAAACGGTTAAATAATATGAATAATGTGCTAGAAGTAAAAAAACTAACACAATATATCAACGGACTATTATCGACTTGCACTCTTATTAATTTACAGTATCTAGCTTGCTTATAAAAAATATCTTCTCAATCTTAGTATACAATTACCATTACAGCAGTTATTAGATTATAAAGAAAAATATTGTATTACCGGGAAGAGTTTCAGATTTTAGCGATCTGTGATCGCCAAACCACATCTTACGCTAAAATCTGCAATTTCTCCATTTATAAAACAAATTATTATTAAATTAATTTATTATTATAAACGAATTAATATATGCTGGTAACACAAAAAATGCTATAAGGATAACAATATAAACCTCGGTCCCACTTCGGTATATAATGATACCCCTCGTAGCATATTACATAGCTACGAGCCCCGTCCCAGTGAAGTTCGCACACTTCTATTTCTGTTAATCGGAGGGGCCTCGCAATTTTCACCCTGGATTTTTTTGGTTTTTCGAAGTAGCTATTTCTTGTTGCTAGAGTAAAGTACTGACCTCCTATATTATAAGTTATGTTGTTTTATTGTTAGATTTCGTAGTGTATTTATCTTTTATACTTTAAAACAATATACCCCACAATTTTTTTCCCAAAATTTCCTTTGGTCTTCAAAGTAACTGTTTCTCATTGTTAAAATAAAGTATTGCTTTAGCACCTACTCCATGTCACGTTTTTTAAAATTTTACTAAGGCAGGGATCCCTCTTACCGCTTCTTTGCGTCCGCAGACTGTTCGGAATTGAAGGGGCGGCGTGAGGAAACCATTCGATAGAATTTTATGAAACTTAACATGGAATAAGTGCAAAGACAGTACTTCGCTCTAACAACAAAAAACAGCTACTATGTACCTATATCAGAAAAAACATGCGGGGCACCCTTTAAATAACAAAATTAGAAGTGTGCGAACTTCACTGGGATGGGGCTCATATTTAAGCTAATAGCTGTTTAAGCCTAATAGTTATTTAAGGTACAAGGAATGTTTTAACAGTCTAAGAAGATCATTATATGCCAAGATGAAACCAAAACCTATAATTTCTTTCAAAAATGTATAGCCCTTGCATTCCGTGTTGCTTATAGCATTTTCTGTGCTACCAGCAGATATTAATTCGTTTATAAGAGGAATATTAATTTAAAACTTATTTTTCCACATTTGATAAAAATATTTTGTCATCACTTGATACTTATACACATAGACAGGGTGTTGCAAAATTAGCGGATTAACCCTTTTCTACAATATTAAAGAGCCTTTCTGAGCATGAGAAAAATAATAAAAAAAATTGCGTAATATTTTTCAAGATATGGTGATTTAAAAATCAATGGATCTGCAACGTTGTTTAAATGCAAGTAAAATCAGTAAAGCAACATTGTTTTCATGGATATAACGTTTTATTGAAATTAAACTCATACGAACTCAAAATCATATGAATTTGTAACAATTAATTAAAAGACAAATAAAGAACCTTAAATATTATAAATAAAATACCTTAAGTACATAACTAATTAAATAAAACGATATAAACCTAAATTAGAACAAAAAACCATATTCAACTAAAGAAGGTGTTCAAAGTTACAGCCTTGTAGTTCCAAACAAACTTCAATTTGGCAAATTTGGATTAATTGATTAAAAAGTTTCTTAAATACGTTGAAATAACTCATCCCTACTTTGCATATAGGAGTTTGGCACAACAAATTTTTTACGTGACCCCAAATACAAAATTTATTACAGTCAAATCAAGTGACCTGGCAGGTCAGACGGCCATTCGCTGATTGGATTAGTTATGTATTGTGTTCCGGTGCACCATCTAA
This sequence comes from Agrypnus murinus, assembly GCA_929113105.1. Taxonomy (NCBI): domain Eukaryota; kingdom Metazoa; phylum Arthropoda; class Insecta; order Coleoptera; family Elateridae; genus Agrypnus; species Agrypnus murinus. The sequence continues at coordinate 77,711,966 of OV816024.1, forward strand.
TTGAAACAATGTGTTTTTTCAACTGCCACAGGAATATTGTCAACGAGGTCTATAAAATCGTGCGTTAAAAAATTTAGAAAATTTTCACCACGTAATCGTGCCGGTAGGATCTTGTTTTTCTACCAAGTACATGGTTTCCTAGTATTCCAGCCCACACATTTACCTCAAAACGATGTTAATAGTGTGCCTCATATGTTGGTGCGGATTTTCGAAGTTAGAATCATGTTTGTTCGTTATGTTGATTAAAAGAACCATCCTTACAAAAATTACATGCATCGGTCCAGATTATTTTTGCCGGAAAGTCAGCATCAGTTCGTGCTTGTTCCAGAAACCAATAATTGCAATAATTAATTTGTCTCTTGTAATCTTCACGTAAAAGAGAATAAAATTTAGTAAAATAAGAAGGATGATACCCTTCATCATTAATTATGCGCCATGTTAGTGTGATCAACATTTAGTTCTCGTGAAATACTACTAGTAGGTACTCCTCCTTGGATTATTATGTTCTAGTAAATCAACAAACTTATTCAATTGTACTGTTTGGGTAATTCTTAGCCCTCCACGGTCAACACTCTTGCATTGCAAAGTTTCTCCTTTCTCTTGCCCGTTCATCCAGTCTTCTTATGGCATTTGGACCAGAATGTCTTCTTAATGTGTAACGTTCTTAATATAGTATAGCAGCTGCCGTTGCATTGCCATGACATTCGCCTAATATTAAATGCACATCACCATATTCTTTGTTTAAGTACATTAAGTATTTTAAAAATTTCTCAATTTTTTGAAAAATATACTGTCAGGAATTGACCAATTTTTACAAGTTGAGTTGGTAAAGGATACCTTTACGGGATTGGAAACTTTATAAACGATATATGTATGCTATTTTATTCACAATCATTAGATTTAAATATTCAAAATAAAAAGAAATCATAAATGATTATGTTAAAATCAATTTTCTGTAAACTGTCACAATAAATCTCAATCAGCGACATCTAAAGAACAATAGAAATTGTAATGCTAGATGGCTATTTCTGTTTTGAGTTTTTAAATTAATATAATTATTTATAAAATTTAAAATGCGAAATAATAAGAATAAAAACTAGTATTAAATAAAATAGTATTTTACATTATTAGCAAGGTAAGCCTGTTTTTACTGGCGATAGAAGTAAATGACTGGCGAGCCGACAGGCGAGTCTTCTTCTTCCTTGAAATTTAGTAAAAGTTGTTACCATCCAATAAACATAAAAATTTATAGTTTAGTTTAGTTCAACGCTTAGTTTCTGAAATATTCTGGGATCTGCAATATTAATGAAATCGGACAAAAAGAACAAAAAGGAAATTGTTATTTGTTAACCACTTTGCTGTTGCTGCAGCAATCGCTTACTTTCTAAGTTTCTTACAACGATAAAAATGTACATATTGCAATATGATCACTTTAGATTTTGCCAACTTAAGTTTTGCATGACTATAGAGATTCTAACTTCGTTGCCAAAAGGAATTTTTGATGTTTTCGACACATTTTTAAAATAGTTTATTTTAATACCTCTTGAGAATCTTTCGGTTGACTAATGATGACTATTATTTTCTGTATAATTAGCTTGAAGTGGTTACTTTTTGGCAGTTATACTATTAAATATTAGCTAAGAATAATCCAAACTTTTTACCTCCCTATTTTCAAAAATATAAGAAAGCACATTTTTTGCAATTTTTCGCATACACAGAGAGTGTCTTTTAATAACATACCGCCGACTTAATCCGCTATTCTAGCAACACTCTGTATATACAGCATAAGTCCAAATGTTTGATATCTTCTATATCTTTTTTATTCAATCTATTTTTAATTTTATTTTATCGTTCTGATTGTGATTCGGCTGTGTCTCCAAGCTTATTAGTCTTGTTACTTAAGTTTGTTACTTACATAACTATTACACATCATATCAACCCCCATATCAATATCAACCCCCAAACTGCCCCTAGTAATTCTATGAATGATCTGATTTTTTAGCGCTGGCTGAATTTATTCTAGTCACTGTAGAAATTCGTCTTCCTCCGTGGCACCCAGCGTTCAGTGAAACTTTAGTTTCAATTAAGATTACCCTACAGGCTTGAAGGCCAGCTGTCTCATCTCATACTTCTTTGAGACGGCACTTGATCAATTATGATCATCAAATGCAGCACGAATTACGACTGGATTTCTGTGGGTTACCATTAAATCGTGGTTCTAAAATCGCGTAATTTTAGTACGAAAACAAATTGAAAAGTAATTGTAGCAGTTATCAAAACCCAATTAGAATTTTCAAACTACAAAGCAATAATAAGCTTTTTTTTCTGACATGTTGTTCTGGAGAGCTTGATCTATCAATTTACAACAATTATCGACGGTGTCCTCGTACAGACATCATTATGTGACGAAAATATCTTTCATGACAATAAGAAACGCCAATTAAACCAACAAATATCTATCAAACTGAAGCATTGAGCTTATTATGATCGATTGATGACATCTCGAATTATTGAGAAGCTAACTAAAGTTTCAAATAAATGTTATAAACATTAAAAAATCCAATGTTATAAGCATTGGACCAAAAAATTGCATTCAGTAAGCATGAAGCTATTAATGTCCAAAAAGGGAAGCTCTTGTTCGGTCCAACATAACAATGTCAATCTTGTAAACTTGTATTTAAACCTCCCAGGCTACTTTTACCACTATGTATTTTTCAGTTGTCTTTTCTACCAAAAGAAAAAGATTAGAAACAATTAAAAGCTTTATCAATAGAAATTAATATTGCAGTTGTCCGATTTGGAGGCGTTGCATACAGTTTTTCTGTTGGATATGGAACAATAGGTATTGTTGTTTTGTTAATGTACCCTTTAAATGGATTTTCACAACTGAAATTCCCATTGAAATTAGAACATTCCCGCATTATATGATGCCGTTATCTTCATTGTAAGAAGTCGACAGAATTTTGTCACTTTTGAATATATGCAGTATGCGTGTTAACATACGGTATTATTATTGTTTTTGTGTTCATAACAGTGTTCATAATAGTGGACAAAGTACAGAAAGTGAGAACATGAGAGCATTATAGACACCTACAGCCTTTTGTTTTATGATCTTAGTCCATGGTGTAGGGTACATTTGAAAGCAACTGATATGAAGATTTGCTGATCTCCATTTAAAAGAAATGATCCAAGAGACTTATTGTCGGAAGTAGCTCATAAAACGGGTTTGTGAACTAAATTTGGATTCTATTATTGGTCATATTGTGCTTTTTAGTTTTTTTTTAATTTTAATTGATAGAATTAGCGATCAAGTTTGATTTATTGTTGATTTCGCAGTTTCCAGAGCCGGAACCCCTATAATAGAGTTTTCGTTTTTTTGAATTCGGCTTCTGAACTTTTGTTAAATAATTCTGTGTGCTTTCTAGCTCCCAACTTTCGGCAAGGAATTTCTGTGTCGGACTCAGATTTTTGCTGGCGATGATTATATTTGGTTACCTCCATCCCCAGTAACATATCCACTTGGATATGTTACTAGTGGGATATGTTACTAGTGTCCATAGTAGGACTATAAAATAATTCGAACTTCCTATGTCTACTTTGCTGCTCTATCTCACCGATGCCGAAATTTTAAACAGAAACTCGATATTAAAGACTAAAGGTCAATGTGATTATGTCGACCCAGAACCGAAAACTTTTTGTATACTACAGAAGAGCATGTGTAAGATAATTGTTAAAAAATACATTTCAAGCTGATGAAAAAATGCAACTGCATTTAAATGAAAACCTTTCTTGCAACACAGTACCATTCTCTTCTCGGTATGCTTCTATTAATGGCATACAGTGCTCCGGCACTATTGCAGCTTATCGGGATTTTATTTAGATTTCTAAGAAACTAGATGAAGATGTAGAAAATATGTTATTATATTATATTCCCCACTAGTAAGCATTCTCTGTAAAGTAAGCAAGTTCTTACTTCTACGTCTAACTGCTTACCAACTTACTGCTTTTATTGATTTTCAGGAACATCAGTCCCTGTATATCATGTGGTTGCACAAACTATGACAAAAAAACTACAACTAATCTATAATGTACTGCATAGATCGCCTTGAATTTCCTTGTATAGTATACGAGGTCTGGCTATTAAATAACGAGACTGCTTATGAAAAAGAGTTTTATTTTAAAAATTATTCTACACTCGAATGCTCCCCTTCAATGTACTCCCCTCGCCACACACCGTTCCATTCGTTTTTTCCATTGGTCAAAGCAATGCTGGAAGTCTTCTTTTGTAAGAGCATTTAGGAGCTCCGCCGATTGTCGCTTCACCACTTCGATCGTCTCAAACCGGGTTCCTTTTAAGGCAGACTTGATTTTCGGAAACAGGAAAAAATCACAGGGTGCTAAATCAAGCGAGTACGGCGCGTGTTCGAGCACTGGAGTGCCTCTAGCGGCTAAATAACGCTTCATAGACAGCGCGTTATGGGCAGATGCGTTGTCCTGGTGCAAGATCCACGACTTGTTTTTCCACAACTCCGGCCGTTTCTTACGAACTCGCTCTCGCAGTGTTGCCAAAACTTTCAAATGGTAAGTTTGGTTGTCAAAAAAACGATTAGCATGGCTTTAAATTTTGATTTCGACATCCTTGCTTTTTTCATTCTTGGCGATGCAGGAGTTTTCGAGTGCATGGATTTCCGCTTAGTTTCAACATCGTATTGAAATATCCATGTTTCATCGCAAGTGATGATGTTTTCCATCAATTCAGGCTCTTCATCTAACCTCTCAAAAAAATCTGAGCAGATCTGTTGGCGGACGAGCTTTTGTTCAGGGGTCAAATTTTTTGGGATCAACTTCGCACAAACTTTCTTCATGTTCAACTCGTCATGTAACATTTTTCTGGCAGTTTCTTTATCAGCGATTCGGATGATTGCTGAGACTGCAAACGCCGCGGCGTTTACAGTCTCAGCAATCATCCGAATGCTCATACGACGATCTCCGCGAACAATTTCATAGATTTTGGTCACTGATTGCGGAGTTGAAACAAAGACAGGTCGACCTGGACGTTTGTCATCTTCGGTGCTCTCTCGGCCTTCAGAAAACCGTTTATACCGAAAACACGCGCACGAGATAGAGAATTCTCACCATAGGCCTCAGTCGGAGTTTTTTTAATTTAACGAGAAATTTCACATTATTCCGTTGCTCGTGTTTTTCGTCACACATTTTTATCGGCACGAGAAAAAACACGTTCGTTTCTAACCTCTATAGAAAAAATACTACTACAGCGACAAAAACGTGTTTTCGTACGTCTACATAGTAGACACTTCCAGCTATCCAACGCTGCATTCGTTTTTTCCCCTACCCTCTAGGACGTCTTCTGTGCGCGCAGTCTCGTTATTTAATAGCCAGACCTTGAGTGTAAGAATTAAGGACTTAAGGACGGAAAACTTCAGAAAATTCTATGATTTTTTAGCTTCAATTGAGTTGTCGATAACTGGCATACACTTTATTTATTTTAAAGAACTTTATAAAAGTGTTTAGTACCACTGATTGAAATTATTCTTTAGATAAGTCATCTTTGCCGCTTTAATACATTGCCATTTTTTATATGAGCCTACTGGGCCATGGCCTAGGGTACTCATCTTACAGGGACTACCTAGCATGCAGAAAGAATTTGTTATTTGGTAATAATATTAAAAAAATATTGCAAATTATTAAGACCTTTAATTAGATCCGATAATTAGTAATAAATAGTATTATAAACAATAATAAAAATAAAATATCTCCTAAAAACGCGGCTGGCTGTAGATTGAAATCATTAAATAAAAATTTTATGAAAATTACCGCTCTAGAATTGCAACATTCTGTATTAGAAAAGGCTCAGAACTCATTATTGTCTCATATTATTATAATTATCAGAGCTCATTATTCCCCATCCCTACGGTTGGGGGAAGGGAAGATTTAGCTTGATGATCCTCCTATAAATGACCCAATATAATTATAGGCCAAAGACCCCCTAAATGATAAAGAAGGCCTGCGTTTATATGTCAAAATTGCAATTACGTAAATACATTGTTGGGAAGAATAATATTTGTACATCTGCATGCTATGCTTGCAATGCTTTTCTTCTTTAAGATGACAATTATGGAATTGAAACCTATAGAGAATTGGTAGGTATACGATCGTTGGATTAATGCCTTTATGCCTCCCAGAACTGTAAGATAAGAAGGATGACAGTATGAAAGCACTCTTCTGGATTTTCGCCCATATTTGCATATTCGTTTCATAAACATACCTTTGCAATGAGATGTTCGACCTCATTCACACATTAGGTTCAGACAAGCCCTCCCCCCTCTAGAGCAGCTCGTGTCAGCGATATTCTTTTGGACCACGCTCTTTTTATAACAGAGATTAGAAGATAATAACACTCTGCAACTAATGAAAGTATACATAATAAATGTATTTCTTCATTCCTTTTTGAATATTACACAGTAAAAAATATGTAGTTAAATTTAACTAAATTTTAACTAAATGTTTAGTCCCAGACGATCCACTACAAAGTGTTGTACACTTAGCAATACTGGATTTTGTTAGCTCTAACATTAATACCTTGTTAAAATTTAAAAAACTACTTGTTAAATCATATTCCTGGAAAAAGAGGACTGCAAAAAATATTGTTACAACAACCCCGTTATGTATTAAACTAACAATTATGTATTGTTGGCAGTTCAACAAAATTTGTGAGATGTACGAAATTAGTTGTAGAAATACACAAATTATAACATATATTACACAATTATATGTTATCAGTATAACAACAAGGGTTTGTTTAATTCAAAATACTAATTATGATCTTACTAAGCATTGTTGTAGTTTTAGCATTCTTGTTCGTTTTATTTACTATTTCGGTCAGTTACTGTAACAAAGATCTATAGTAATTTAACACAAAGATTAGTTAACTCCTAGTATTTCTTTTGTAGTTTTATTATAGGTGTTGTAATTTTAACATTCGTCTTTATTTATTTGCCAACACTGTTTGTTACTACAACTAAAAGTATGTTGTTACTTTAACAACAACTGTGTGCTTTTTAGATATAATGTAGTGTTAAAAGAGCAATCAACATTATTAAGTAACCTTATCCATACAAACAACTTCAAACACTTTAAATAAAATTGAATGAAACACTCGAACCAACTGTAATTTTAGATATGTAATATATTTGCTTTTAAATCCTTTCTAATTAGGAAGAACTTTGAATCTGTAATTGCACTTTAAGTTAAGTTATAACAATTCAGAAGGATCCAGGCCTCAGAAAAAGATTAGAAAGGATTTACATTAAGTAAATATGTTGTAAAACTGCAAATTTTTTGGTCAGAGTGTTCGATTTAATTAAAATGATTAAAGTTGTTTGTATGAAAAAGATATTGGGTTGATATAATTATTCTTCACATCTTCCAGACAGGGTCATCCAAGCATATATAATAACCTATAGGCTAGCTTTTTTATTTGATTATTACTAATGATGTTCATTGCTCTAATGAAGGAACTTAATAGGGAAGAAAATAATACCAATTACAATGGCAATATAAACATTTATTCTTCATTAAAAAGAAAAATATATAATATAATGATTACATACTAGACAAAAGAGTAGTACATTCAGAACAAATTATAACAACATTTAATCATAATATTATTCTGAAATCAGTTACATGTTTACTGATTTTCTTTTAAATAACTTCTTATATTATTTATGTCGATATAAGATTGCAAGACCAGAGAATACTAATATTAACAACAAAATCTAAAAAATATTATTATCTCTTGAAATATTACTGTTTCATTCTAGCAATGGAAGCTATAATAAAAGACATAAAACAAAAGTTGTATTATTGCTAGCATTATGTATAAAATCTCCTTCTCTCCAGGTGATTTTTCTATGCATCTCGAAGGGCCTACAGTTTATATTATAATAGAACAATAAATCATAAATTTATCAACAATAACATACCTCAGGTGTAATAGATTTTTGACAATTTGATGTGAGAACTCGTTTGCCTTCTGCAGGATGGTTAAAATTGCCATAACGAAGATGCGCTATCATCATCATCTAGAGAAATATCATCGCTTGGACTGAGGCTTTATATGCTGATTGTAACAGCAGATTCAAAAGTATGGAATTCTGTGATAATAGATTTTCAGATAGAACACTATAATCATTATAATCATATAAAAGTTACTTATGTTCACGAATTTTAAATAATACACCTCTAGGGGAAATCTTAATATTCTCTTCTGCAAAATTCTCCCTTAGATTGTCTCCAAATTCGTTTTGAAGTGTGACCTCCACCAATTCAAGACCAGGAAATACTTGCTTTACTATAAATGAAAACTTATATATAGGTATAGTATTATAATAACAATGCTTTTTGGAAATTTGCAAACATGATGTATCTGCCCAAAAATTCCTTTCCTTCAAAACAACTTGTCCATTGGCGTTTCCAATGATACTTTATATATTATTAACTATAAAATTTAGTAAATAAAAATGTTCCTTCGAAAAAAATCTGATAATCTTTTAAAATGTATAGGTACTAGTAAATATAATGTATGTACATATATGTACCGAAAAGAGTGACTGAAGGTCATAGTGTCATAAATTCTCAACAGAGACGCAAGGTTGATTTCTAATAGATCAAATAATTTTATTATTTGTAAAGCTAACTGCTTAAAGACACAAATGAAAAAACTATTAAAGGAAACTGTTGCAACAAACAACAATATCATTTGACAAGTGACAAATATAGGGATGCCTTTATAATAGTTATTTATGGTACAAGTGAGTTAAGTAAGATATTATCCACGAACGGAAAATTTACCCTCGAGGGCTGGCAGGACCGAGATGGTTAATTTATCTGAGTGGATAATATCCTTAACTCACGTGCGTCATACAAAATTTTATCCAGCACCTCTTTATTTAAGTTTAAACATCGAAGTTGCAATGTTAGTTAGTCTTTAGTTTTGACGGTAATAAATTTAATACTCTAGCACGATGACTGGATTTTAATAATATTAAGTAACGTAAGCTGGTGATTGGTTGTTATCTTGAAGGAGTGTTTTTTAAAAATAACTAAATAAATATTATAATGTAACATAAGAGTAAACAATCACTTTCCTTATTTAAAATGGCCATAGTAAACATGGCATTTATACAGTGTGGGATTAAAGTATGGAATATTAAAAAACAAATCGAACTCAACCGGTTTTTTTAAAAACGCTGAAACACGTCGATTTTGTTTTTTAAAAATACATGTTAATATGTGCGATTCACCTTGCGACTTTCATTTGTTTCTAAGTTATGACGTCATCACAAAAAATTTAAATGACAATATAGATTTCTTATAGTGGAATCCGATAGTGATTTTTCTTCCCTTTATGATCATGCAAATAAATCATAAGGTTGCATAACAAAAATTCTGAGAAAAATCGAGTTGAACTTTGTAAATGTTTGTTAGTTGTGACGTCATCACAAAAAATTTAAATGACAATATAGATTTTTAGTAGTGGAATCAGATAGTGATTTCTCTTGCCTTTATGATCATCCAAATAAATCATAAGGTTGCATAACAAAAATTCTGAGAAAAATCGATCTGATATATTGATATATTGATTTATGTTGGTATATTGATACCATAATATCAATAACATTAAATGTTCAGATCGATTTTTCTCAGAATTTTTGTTATGCAACCGTATGATTTATTTGCATGATCATAAAGGGAAGAGAAATCACTATCGGTTTCTACTATAAAAAATCTATATTGTCATTTAACATTTTTTGTGATGACGTCATAGCTTAGAAACAAATGAAAGTCGGAAAGTGAATCGCACATATTAATGTGTATTTTTAAAAAACAAAATCAACGTGTTTCAGCGTTTTTAAGAAAAACCGGTTGAGCTTTTTTTTAATATTCCATACTTTAATCCCACCCTGTATAGAGGTGTTGGACAAAATAATAATTCCCTAAATTTCCTAATTGTAAAATTTTATTTTCAGATACATAGAATGCATAATTGTCCCATAAAAAAAGTATTAAAAGAGAGAATATATCGATATATGTACTTACCTGCACTAATTATCTTCTTTTTTTTGTACTTGACTGTAAAGTACATTTTTTTGGTTGGAGGTTCATCTAAGTTTACTATATGGAAGGCGAATCATCCATGGTTAAAATTAATGTGTTAAGACACAAAAACCAACTATAAACGCGGTATAATATAATAAATAGGTATAATAGTGTATCACCTTTATAGCAAAATGCAAAGTACAAATGCCGGGCTATGGTACCCAACTCTTTCTGCGCGAATCATTTACGTCGTGGCAAGCGACCCCATAACATCATGGGTTAAATCCTGCTAAATCTACTTTTCAAATCATCGCGAAGCCGACGTCAGGATTAAAAAAAACTGAGGTTGTTAATGCAGTAAATGTTTAACTGAAAAAACGCGAGTTGCTGCATGTGCATTTATAAAGATAAGAAAAGAATAACAACATTCTTGCTGTTATAACTAAAACTGAAATTCATGCACACATGGCACTGTTCAATATAACATAATTATTTGTTATTTCACTAAAACATGTTTGAACTTTTCACTAATTTAGGTTTTGATTTCTGTAGCAAGTGCGTTCGATATTTTAACTAGATTATTGTCAAATACCTCATCTAGTTATGTTAGTCCTTTGAAATATTTTTGTTAAAAATTCATTTATTTCTGCACAATTGATTCTAAATTTTGTTGAAAACGTAGAACAAAAATGTTGTGCATAAATCGCAAGGATTATTGTTTACAGTAATCATCTATTTAGTAACTTCTACAAACATTTTGAACTTCAACAAAATACTTGCTGTATTGACAAGTTTTTCTTTATTAGCAATAGCGCCCGATAACAAATTACGTGATATTTGAATTTAGTTGAATTATATCAGAATTTTAGACATTGTTGCATAAAATTGTAGTGAATGTGACACAATGTAACTTAACAAAAATTATTTTTTACTGTGTAAGAGTAAGTATTTTTTCGAAGCTTAAATGTGCAAAAACAAGAAAAACCAAAAATATATACGTAAGTAATTAAATTTGTAAATTAGCTTATGAACTATTAATCATTATAATATTACTAATAAATTATTAAATTCTTTAGCTCTTGTGTTAGTTTTTCTTAAACAATAAAGGAAGGCCCTTTATTTAATCGACTTTTGCTTGACTCATACAAAAACATAACATTAAATAAGAATTTACTCGTATAACCTTGAGAGCGGGTTTGAGTGAGACCAATGTGAATAAAAGCCATTTAAAACAATGCAAAATTCTTCTTCCCGAGGCCGAGCCAGCCACTCATGTCAACCATGAGCCGGGGTCGCAGAGCTCAGTGCGAATAAGATCTTTAAAGTATCACAGTATAATGAACTCTATCATGCAATACCTTTGATATTGAAAAGACCATTAATAAACATGATTTTTTCATTACATTTCAATACTTAAGATATAGGACAATCCTGACATTCTTCACTGTGAAGTGTGAATTAAAAGATCTTTAATCTTGTCACTTTACGGTTATAATTGCATACAGTTCTGCATGTGTCGGGTATTTAATCTTAAAAATGCCTTAGCAATCTCCAGAATGCCAAGTGTTGGTCTAACCGGGGCTGTGTGTAACCTCCGCAGTTATTAATGTTGAAGACGGCGTTTCAAGTTTAATAAGTCATCACCATAGTTCATTCATCAAGGATAGTCTAATCATATTGCTTAAAATGAAATATCCATCCAGTACCACTCAAATGACATGAAAATAGCTACTAGAAACCCAGAAAGAAAAACAGTTACTCCAGCTGCACGTGCACGGAAACAATTTTCTGGAATACTTGCACCAATGGTTATTGATATTTTCTAAATATTTCCACTCTTTAAGGGCTGAAGTATCTTTTCTTTTCGTTTCGAATGACCTACTAATGTGTTGATAGTCTAAATATTACAGTTTTAACATAATTTGTATTCTGATTCTTAGCTGCTTTGCAATGCCAATGCCAGTCCACCCAAAATGTGACAATACTACTGGCTTATTGGTAGAATTCTTTGAATTCTTGATCTAGGCTGGTAGTACTTTTTAATAATTGTTATCGATTTTTACATCTATTTTGGTTAGACTGAACCTTACTAGGTTTAAAATCTAGGTATTAGTAGAATTGTGTAAGTTATGTAATTATTCTGAGATTCGTTATACCAACCCAACCACCCACTCAATAAAAGTTAATGATTTTAGTGTAGCATACAAAGTTATAATGAAAAATGTCCCGAGATCTAATAATTCGGAGTGACTTAATTAAAACATTTTTGCTAATAGACGACATTAGATTAGGCGGCATTAAATTCAGGATGCCTAGATTATTCCAGTCTCGGACACACTTACCTTTTGCTTAAGCTTACAGTTTCTGGCGGTATTTTCCATTGAAGGGATGCTAAATCACAGTACACTTGTCTCAAGAAGCTTATCCTTTATTATAAAAGCGTAAATCCATCTATGTGCCGTTTTGAAAAAATTAACGATAATGGCACAGATATCATTCTAAAAGTCCCATAGTGTAGTTGTGCCTTTGGCCAATTTGGTTTATCTATTGAATGTGATGAAAGTTCGCAAACGGGCGATTTATGTCCATAGTTTGTTGCTCTTTTTTTTATTTATTTATTCATTTATTTGGAAATGGTAATATGTAATTGCTATTACAGAGAGTTAATTTTCAGTTTTCGCGATAATATCACGAGTGCACTATTTTAGTTGCAGTAATATCAGTATACAGGGTGTAACTGTGTAAGGATTTATAATAAAGGCTTCATAATAAAATAACAAATTCTCAATACATTTTTTTGGTTTGTAATAAACTCTTGAGAGTAATTTAGAAAAAAAACTGTCTGCTTATAAATAATAGCATTTCACAGCTGATACCGACCTTGAGTCTCAATTCAAATAATTTATTTAGTCTAGACAAACCGAACAGCTTCGTTTATTTTTTAGCACATTTTGGTGGATGGTGCAGTAATTGTTTTGCTTTGAAGCGAAATTAAGCATATTAATAAAAAGTTGATACCTTCTTTTTTACTTTTTATAATATGAGTTACTATGAATTGTCATGCTGTATTTTTAAAGGTGAAAGTAATCTGATTTTATGCGTAAACGATTGATCATACGGAGAAATGTTATTAAGGGTTTTTTGTTATACTAAATAAGGTACATCGTCTAATAAAGTTCCATAATTAAATTGCCATTATTAATAACTTGGTAGGATGATGTTACTAAAGTTTATTATTTTTTTCTGAAAAAGTGTTATGTCTTAGAACCTAGTTCTATAAGACTTTTTTGTTCCTTTTGATGTCTGCTACCACCCCTAAAGTTATGTACTCGAACTCATTACAATTACAACTCCATATTAAATAAATAATAAAAACTGCTTGTGTTTATTTATTCCATTAATACAGAGGAAAGTGTTCATAAAATATGTTATTTAAACACTCATTATTATGTTTATTGATTTTTTTACTACTACTAACAAGAAGCTCACTTAAAAAAGGGTAAACATTTAAACAATATATAAACAGCTTTAGTACACATCATAATTATAACCTATTCAGCTTTATTAATTTTTATTAGATTTACATATTTGCTTGTGTAACTCGATAGTGTGAATTAAGAAAACCAATAAACAGGTTATTAAAGAGAATTATATTTAAGAGTTAATAAACATTGGGATGGTGACTTCTAACTAAAGTATAATACACAAAGGGTTAAAGATAACAAAGATTTATCGAAGAAAACTAATAAAAAATACATTTTATAGTACATGTATATATGCAACATCTTGTAATATAGCACCCGTATCTCGTTAATTTGTATATAAATTGCTTTTAATACTAGGAGTTATTATCGATTGAATACGAAAGAGGTTATGAAGTGTACGCCTGCAAGAAAATAAATTTTGTGTTTTACGCATTTGCCATTTTACACATTTGCATATAAACTAAAAGTTTGAAAAAGGTAAATAAAGCTGTGCAGAATATAAATTATTGTAACTTCGCTTGGGTGGATGTAATATAACTGCCACCGTTGCATGGGAATGACTGTTTTACCGACGGGACGCACTGCTCATGGCGACCATTAAATAAACGTGGGCTGGCTCAGTTGGCAATTAAACCCTGCTTTAATCCCTGTTTTGACTCCCTTATCCCTCACATTTTACGGATATAAATAGCAATACAACACCCCTATCCTGGGCTACCATCTAATGCTGGCTCTGCTGGTACTTGTACTTACTACCTAACTCAGCTATTGTTTCTTCACAGGATCATAAAAGGGTTCAGCAAAGTGTTAACTTTAGTGATATGAAAATGGATGATTATATTTGTACAGGATAGAACTAATTCAAAAGTTATACTACTATATTTTTAATTTTTTTGGTTTATATTTAAAAAATGGAATAATTTAATTGAAGACTAATTTTTAATTTATTATCTATAATAACTGCTTATGAATATGTCTATGTCTTTATTTGATTTAAATTAAGGTGAGAATGTGACCTTAAAACTCAGCTATTCGAACATATTCATTTTTATAGATTCGTTAATTGAATTTTTGAGAGCTTTTTCAAATTAAACTAAAGGAAGCATAAAAATACATTTGTTAGAAACTGGCTTTTAATAATCTGATTATTTCAAAAATCAACATGGACAGGAATCTGTGACCTGCAATATCTACAGTACCAACTTATTTTCCCATGGGTAAAGAAAGGCACCAGAATAAAAAGTTCAGAGTTTATGAAATCTTATTGTGCTAATGAATATAGGTATAGTAGGCATAAGTACTCAAAAAATATTGATTGTTTAATATCATTGATTATTGAAAAAATCTTAAAAATACTATATGTTTATGGAACTAAGTAATTAAATTAATTAAAACCTTTCAATACAATGAATATTTTTTGTAAATTTATTTTTTTACGCAAATAATAATTAATTACTTACTCAAAGTAAAAATACTGATTTTAAAAATGTTTTTATACGGTACTAATTTAAGAAATCGATATTATGTAAGTAAAACTGCAATTCGTTCCGAAAAAGGAGTTCGTGATGTATGGAACAACTTTTTACTGTTGATGCGAAGTTTAGCCAACACAAAACTTATGGACATTTCTTATTTTAACTAATAAGCTTTTAACCGATGGACAATTGAAGAGTCGTGTGGATAGGTATATGAGGTGTGTGACACAATCTAAAAATGGAGAAAAATCGATTTTAAATTTGTAATTGAAATTTAGATTTCTTCTTACCTTCGTCCACACGACTCTTCAATTAGAAACTAAGAAGATATAAAAATGGGAAGTTTTGGCCAGTCTATTGTCATATGGAAGGAATTAAATTTTAATTTATTTTAATATTTTAAAATGAAATTGCAAGGGAAATTGTATATAAACTATTAGTTGTAAAATCATAAAATTGATTATATCTACTACATATGGAGGATATCAGGGGCGGCTTAAGCCCCGGGCGACTGCTCAGGGCGCCGTATCTGGGGGGCGTCAAATCGGCGGTGAAAACAATTGAAGAAAAAAGTTCAAACATGAAAAGTTAATTTTCTCATTACAACGATTATTACGTAGTATTAAGTACTGTTATAGTGTTACGGTGCTCGAAATTAATTACTGTGTGGTCGTGCGAAGAGTCACTGTTTTGTTTGGGAATTAACAGTCTAACAAACAAATGAAGAATCTAGGCCACCGAAATCACGAGGGCGAAATTGTAAAAAGCATCGCGAATCGCGCAGTGATCACGCGGCTAGACGCCGCTATCATGTGGTTGACTCGAGTAATTTAACTGATAAGAGAAACACCAGGTGAGCTGGAATGATTCAGTAGCGTCAGAAACTGATTTTGCCGATAAAAAAGCTCGCAAATCTTTTTTGTAGATAACAATTTTCTGATATTTTTTTGTTTATTGTTTCTTGTTTTTGGTAATAATGTATGTACTACGTTATAATAAAATGTTATGATTTCATTGCTATTTTTTTCTAATCTATTCTCCATCGTGGTGATTTTTGGTTTTAAGGGGGGGCGCCAAATTACTCTCTCGTCCGGGTGAAAATTTTATCTTGAGCTGGTCCTGGAGGATATTATAGATAAATGATTTTATGGCAACTATTTAACTACATTAAAGTGATTGAAACTACATTAAGGTTAACAAATTAATTTTAATTTATTTAACTTTAATTATATAAACAAACATATCGCACCAGATACTAAATAATAAGTATACCATAAACTGCGATTTCCTCTTCATGTTTACGTTACTTATCCAGTAACTTGGGCAAAAACCAATTATATAATGATTCATATAATTAAATGATTAATTTTTATCATTCATCTAAATAGGGAACTTTTCAAACAGTGATTTGCGGATTTTCTTTTCTTTTAAGTTGTAGTTCCTGATATTAGTAACAGTAACAAGATGTAAATCTCTCTAATAAGATATTAAACAATACAGAGCCCTTTATTTGTCCATAATTGCAGGTTTTCTCGTTCTTTTTTTAATATTCAACCTTGCTAATCATATTTTTATTAATTAATGTGGTATTTACATTGTTTGTAGTGAACATTGAGAACTTTCATAAGCCAGTAACACTTTGAAGATGGATGCGCATATATCTCCCTTAATTTACTAATACCAAGGACTACATCTTCAAGGGAACAAACCACGCGAAAACCAGTTCACGGTTCGAAAGGCTCCCTCTTAATTTTAAAAATAAAATTATTCCTCTGTAGGCTGAGAATTTATTAGATATATAGGGTGCCCGATACATGAGATCCATTAGATAGTTGCGCAAGCAACCTAAACAGCATATTTTATTTTTCATACCAATATATACCAATTTTGTATTCAGTTGCATTTTAGATTGATTTATTATTTAACAACAGTAAAGAATAATTAGAACATGCAATATTTGAAAGGATTTGATATGTTTCCTATTAGCCGCCATATTCAATTGTTTATTTTTGTCATATGAAGAAGATGAGGAAACCAGGAATTAAAAATTAAATTAAAAACAATAATTTCTTCAGCAATAAACTTCAAATTGTAAATTTAAAATATAAAGAAATAGTGTTTTAAGAATCGTTCATAACAGAAAAGCACTTTTCAGTTTGAAAAAATGTTATACCTACTAATCATAGGGGGGAGGGTATAAGGTATTCGATTGCTATGCTATGCATAGTAATCAAAAATTAAAAAATATATAAATTATGCACTTTAGAATCAATAATTCGGTACCAACATCTTATAAACCTAGGTAGGTAGGTATATAATTTTTTTTATTATTCGATGTTGATCATTTAAAGAAATTATATATCTAATAAGAAGAATTGTGTATATCGGGTAAAAAACATTTTTATATATTTATTCATCAGTGCACAAATAAAATATACAAAAGCCAGCTCCCAAAAAGAATAAAAGGGAGATAAACCTATGAATCTCCAATAAGAACTTTTACAGCCTTTCGTAATACTGCCATCCCTCTGTGAACTTTTCCTGGAACCTCTTCGTTTCGCTAGTATCTTTTATTGATCGCTTTTTGGGTTTACGTCCATGATAGACAGGATGCTCTTTTCTTTTTCTTTCCTTCAAATTTATATTTTTCCCACAAATTTAAAAAACACCAATAAAAAAAATACAATCGTAATTTGGAACTTACAAATAATTAACCATAAAAAAGCTAAAAATATATTAAAAAACATTTTATTTCAATATAGTATTTTTTAATGTTTCTGGATTTAACCTTGAAAACAACAAAGAAACTGTTTACGCTTCGTTCTAAAATACAATGCAACAATACTTAAAGAATGAATAAGGTTAAAAAATGTAATACGTGGTCATTAATGCTATAGATCATAAATTGCCATAAAATCCATAAAGTAATTGTACAGGCAAATTATCGTTACATAACAGCAGCAATCATGCAGTTCCCGTAAACGAGTTTTAAATGTACACAAAACATTATAAATACGTTTAAACAATAAAAGCGTTCGATTAGCGTTTTATACCATTGTAATTCCAGCTACGCAGAATTCGTTAGGGTTCCGCTAGTGATCTTCATTATCGACCTTGTGCGAGTGCGGTGGCCTTCGAAAGTTTACGAAAGAAACCTGTATTGTATCTTGAAAAGAAGGCATCTGAAGATGCTAGAGAAATTTCCTAAAAGGGATCTATTCGGTCTGCTACAATTTTCCAAATTGTGCTATTGTAAATAAAAGAAATGTTTTTAAAAATATTTTTTTAATTTTTAACCCGAATTTATTGTGACCTTTATATTTATATATTTTTTCTATAGAAGTTCTAGAATAATAATTATAAAACATAGGTATGTAATTATAAATTCTTTTGTTTACTACAATCTTTTTAAATAATTATTTAATATTATACCTAATCCAGAAATTTTTAAAAACATTAGGGTTGTAAACATTCAAAATTCTGCGATGGGAGGGATATGAATATTTGTAAGATAAGGACGGAATCATGGTAGAGAAGAACAGTAGATATTGTAAAATAGTAGGGATGCACGAAGTGGTTGGATTGGAGAATGCTATTCTCTACCAGCGGCCATTGCACGTTTCCTATAGTGCTACACGAGTTACTATACCACGCCTACCATGAAGCCATCATGGATTTCATGACGTCACAATTGTATACCGAGTATGGCCGAAGCGCTATACTCATGCGCAGGATAATGGTATTGGAAGGAGAAAATGAGATTTAAATTTTGCTGTTATAAAATCTTTTTATCAAAGAAAAAGAACAAAAATGTACGGATAATAAAATACCTACAGATTTTTAGTTTAGAAGGTTTTATATAAATATTTTAGTTTTAGTGTGATTCATCAATCATATAGTAAGTTTCAAGTTTTCATCTCTGCTTATGATTGGTACGCTGTAATTAATAAATTTAATAATAATAAACCAGTAACTTTGCCTAATATAATATCACTGGTACCTATAATTTAAGAATTTTCATTGAATTCACTAATTATACAGAATTTAGAAGCTCGGTGAATATTATTGTCTCCTAAAGAAGATGCATTTTGTTAGAAGCCATTACAGAACCGGTAACATAAAAACTATGGAATGGTCAGAATTAAAATTTTGAGTTTGAAAATGTGCAAAGTAGCAAATTTTTCCAGAATGTTAAATTATATAAACAAATAAAATAGTGCCATTAGAATAAAAACAAAATTATTCATTGAAATTTTATTTATCTATAAATAAAATTAATAAACATAAATAAATAAATAAACATAAACCAAGAACTATCTATATGAAATTTGCTATTAAAACAAGAAATTTAATTTTTAAATCGTAACAAAACAACTAATGTTCATGCCACCCTAAAATTTATTTCCGACGGCCATCAAGTAGATGAACAATTATTTCTCTCTACTAATCACTGAAAAATTCTTTCTCCTGAAAATTAAAACGTTTTTATTCAGCGAACAAAATTCAGCAACTAATTCAAACGATATTTAATAAAATTTATCATCTAGTACTCTTCAAAATATCATCACCATCTTAGGACCTTCTGGATTCACCTCTTTGTTCGTACTTTTTCTGCAGGTATATACAAAAATAAAAACAGGAAGTAATTTTACTGAAGGCGATGGTAATAAGTTTAGAAAGTCTAAATTATTGTTACAAAGTGTCGTATTTTCCTGAAAGTCATAACTGTCAAGCACATCTGTTGCCAATTATGGCTCAAAGTATGGTACATAGGTAGAGGTTGCATAAAAGAAAACCCCATTTCTTTTTTTCTATCATTGTCTTATTCTAGACGGTAATAAAACTCAATATGCTTCTTTCAAAAATACAACGTGGAAAGTTTACCATTTATAAGATTTTGTAGATATGAGTATATTGAACTCCCAGAGAGATAGACAGTAGGTGAAGAAGCAGGATAAAGTTTACAATATTACAACCAGACAGGCTACTCTCTATACTTATGTTTACGCCAATTTTAGTTCTGTACAGACGTTACTTTATGATATGACAAATTGATATTGAAACATTAAATTCAATAGCTAAAAGTTCTTTATAGTACACAAAAAAGCTATATTACAATTAGTACCTTTCGATTAAATGTCTGACTCTATACGAAAATGATGAATTTGTAGATTACATCATTATGCTAAACAGTGTTGAAAGAAGCAATTTTGATACTACTATGATAATTATAAATTTAGCGTCGCGTTGGCTTTAATGAATTCAAAGAATTTGAAACAAAAGAGTTCAGTTTAAAATCAAGAATAGTTCTTCTGATTGTCAGTGTAATAGAGTTAGTGAAACATTTCAATCGCTGATATAGCATTTATTTAATAAAACTATATAGGTTTAGATTAAGAACTGAGTTTCACGCTATAACCTATATACAATATACAAGATATATTTCATTCATTAATTCAAGTTCCGCAATCCTGCTTTTCGTGGTGCGCTTACGTTTTAGAACCCCGCGTTCTATTGTTTGAATGATAATGTCCGCAATCTATTGTCTGTGTTATGCTATCTCTGAATGTTTAACACCTTACACTTTATCGTCCGAATCTTAAAGCCTGTGTTCTATCATCAAGCATTGTATAGTTTATAAACGGTTACATGTACCAAACCTTCTTGTAGAAATGTAATGTTGAACTATGCCTGCAATGTGAATCACTTTAGATATACCGTAATCGAGTGTCAGTTCTAATCTATTAACAATCATATAAAATACTGGGAAACCAACTGCTTATATGATAGTTATGCGATACAGAACCTCTCATGTTCGATTCTGAATAAAAAGCACTATTTTGAGACGCGTAAAACCATTCAGATGAATTTGCTAACATTTAATTTCCTGCAGCTATGATATCAGAGGCAAAGACGACATACGAAAGATTTGCACATGATAAAGGTTATTATATTATAATTCAACTACGTCAACTACAGTCATTTAAATTGTTATATCGCATTGTAGTGATTATAGTTAGTAGTGCTGAAGATGTCTGTGACTGCAACTATTCTACAATTCTACTTACACCTTACAAAAAAAAGAGTTAGGATGGTCGGTCTATTTCATTCTGTTAGCTGATGTTCTTGTTCATTCTGTTCATTGGTTGTTGTTCTATTGTTATGATAACGGATAATCTACGTCAAAACTAAATGAATGCATCTGTATGTAAGTTCACAACACCTTGGGTTTAGGATTTATCAGCATAACAAAGTTTATATTTGTGTCGTTAGAAACGCGTCAATATATAGGTTAAATCCTTGAAATGTGCGATACGATTAACTATGTACCTGCTAATTATATTAAACGATAAAACAACATCGTCGTGAAAATAGAAAATTACAAATGTAAACAGCGCTTATATCAAAGCCTCTTGAATATTGATGAATTAAATTGAATGAATTGGACAATGCTTCGAGTCTGTATGTCGACAATTCCGATATTTTAATAGATGTTTTTTAGGAGGGCAAACTGTGATTCCATACTCCTGGATCATGTATCTGCAACGTGTTCGAAAAATTTATAGATCGAACACTCAGAGAAAAATATAAGTGCATAATCTACATTGAACAATTTATTGAGTGAAGGAATTCGTGAAAATTGAAACTACGATAACGCTGCAGATCATTGTGAAACAGTTTACAACAAAGAATATAACATTTTGAATTTATAGCTTTCAGTGCGCTATAGAATCAAAAACAAAAATAAGAATAGATCAATTTTTAAGATTTGATATTTACTGCGAACCGCAACGTCCATTTGTGCAGTTTTTGCAATAACAACGTTTTGTATATTGAATCTTCAAAATTTGATTACTATAGATAATCCTGCCGTACAGCTGGTTATGCTAAAGCGCTTGGTTTTTGTTGAGCCCTAAGAAATAACTTTTCATTAATCCTGCCTATCCTGGATTAATTGGCTTTGGAAGTAAAGCGTTCACCCAACTATGAAAAAATAATGAGTAAAATATTTGGAGTTATTCAAGATGTTTCGAAGAAAAATGTAAATTATCTACAAAATTTTATTGCAGTTTGGTTGGTCAATGACTGTCAATAAAACAACTTTATTTCATTTCGTATTTCAAATAATGGTTTATATACTACAATTAGTAAAATAAAGTATAACTTGATCTCCGTTGTCAATGACACCGGAGTTCAAGACGTTCTTGATCTCCGTTGTTGTTGGCAACGTAAAAATCATTTGATGTTGCATAACAGCCACAGGTGACATGCTGCTTTTTATCTCCTTGGTTACGCGTTCGATGATACAGACAAGGCAATTTGCTTCATTATACAATAAATTCGGATGAATTTTAAAAGGGAGAAATTAGGATTGAAATACGAAATAAAATAAAACAACTTATGCAATATGGAGATCACGCTTCTTTAAGTCCTCGAAGATGTTATAACGCCTCGGCTGGCGCCTCGGCGTTATACATCTTCTCGGATTTAATGTATCGCTTGATCTCCTAATTACATAATATATATTCTTACTAATAACTGTCATTTTTTGACGCTTAATTTTCTTAAATATTTTTAAACAAATTTTTTGTCTTTTTTATGACGATTTAGTTGCTAGTGACCATGCTTAGGAATTATTAATAAGTTCAAATGTCTTCACAAGCTATCGATTTCATCTGTTGTAGGACAAAACTATAACGTGGTACTTTACTACACAGTAACTTTTGCAACACTCCGTATTAGTTCTGAATTCCTTGTTTGTCTGTATTTTGTCTTGGCGTGTAATTACTGGATTTGCAAAATTTCAAGATAATTGCAATTGATAAATTTCTCGAAAGGAATTTAAGGGGAGCTATAGAAAATTTTGTAAATCCGGCCGGCGACTGGAATTTACACAAACACCATAGAAAGCTATAAGAGTCAATTGAAGGAATTCTATGACGGTTTGGGAGTACTGTACTTCAGTTGATCAGTTGCAGAGCAGGCGACGGGAATTCTGGAATCTAGCTTTCAAGTTTTCCAAAATCTTTTAAGCCAGATTTCTGGAACGGGATCCACAGGAGCTATTGGTGATGATATTTCCTTTCCCTTGTACGGGTTTTCTTTGAAAGATTTTCTTTTGGAATGAATTTTTAAGTTGTGGATGCTAAAGGTGGATGGGCTTTGGAGGATTTCTTCTACTACTTGGCAGGAAATTCAAGAACGATAACATTGTACATAGAAGACTCCTCCTTGTTAATATTAGTTTATGTAGATATAATTACAAGGATTATTCTTTATTTAATATCAATACTTCTATAAATGTGTTAAAATAGATAAACAGTCAGTTTAAGATATTATATTTTACAAAAAATATAGTGCAATTTGAGAAATAAACCCTGATGATGTACCATTTATTCCTTTCTATTCATATGTCGTAGGCATACTACCTTCCCCTACTATAAGAATTCTTATCCAATCATCTTTTGTGTTTGATCAGACTTTCAATATTCATAAAAGTTTTAAATTTTATTAACCTTATATCGTTTGATTTTAATTAATTGGTATTATAGTTAAACACAAACATTTGGTTCTAAACGACGGCTTGTATTTATATAACCGCAAACAGAATTTCAGTTTTTAGCAATTTATGTTACTTTGAAAATTGAGCTACTTATCGCTCTAATAAATGTCAAAAATCAGTTAGTGCGAACAATCAACTTTTTTTTGTCGATTCTTAAACAACACCTAAATTGCTTATTTCCATCATTAACTTTTTTGTATAGCTGGATGAAAGTGAAGCTTATCAAACCCGAACAATTTTGTCGAAATTCTTGTTTGATTTTGGGCGAGAAGTAGGAATAGCAAATCATCGCCCGTACCTCATGGTACGATTGTTTTCACCACATTGCTAACTCTACTAATGATCATCAACTTCTGGGTTCTTGATTGTAAAGCTCAATACTCAATACAGACAGTAGCTATTCCTATTGTACAGATCATTAGTCAACAAAAATTGAAGAAAGTAAATCTATGTCGGATAGTTACTATACACTTTTAAAAAGATAAGTAGAAAAGTTTCTGGGTCTTCTCTTTAACAGTGCTCAGATTTTTTGGCAAACAAAGGAAGATTTATTGTTTAATTCAGTCATTCCGAGACGGCGTTTTAAAGAATGTTAACGATTCCTTTGCTTTTACCGATATGTTCTGCACATTACAAACTTGGGATGTAAAGAGACTATTTTTGAAAGCCTTTTGAGTCCTAAGTCGACTTGGTGAAAAATTGTCTGTATGCCGTAAGACCATTTTTGTTTAATAATAAGACTAGGTAAATATGGAAACTCTCAGGTTATCGGTTATTATTAATTAATTATTATTGATGCCTTTAGAATTTTTATTCTGCTTGTTAAAATCCAGCATATGTAACGTCCATACTGTAAACTGCCGAACGAGAATACATTAAGGACTACCATTATCAATCATAATGGTGCTTTAGCAACATTCCATATATCAAGGCTTATGAACTACGAAAGCGATTAACGGTATTAACTTTAACGTTAAACTCAAGCAGTTGGTTAGATATCAGATACAGTGTGAAACTTAAAGTCTTAAAACGTTTACTTTGACCCTAGTGCATCAGCGAACTTGACTGGAATGGAAATAGACTTAGGAGTAAACTAGGATAGAAATGTTACTTGGCACAGAGTATTATTATCTGCTAATGATTAAAGAGTTTCTAATTACTAATAATATAGCATCTAATAGCTAGAGTGCCTATTAAATATAAGGGGAAATTATTGTCTACGAACTAATGGAAACCTTCACATACTGGATGAAATATGCATGAAAATATAACACTGAAGAGAGTAGTACGGAAATAACTTACATTGGTTAGTGGATAGGTTTCAAAGCAACAGAAAATGTAAAAAGATTTGTTTATTTTGGTGTTTTTTTTGTACTGATTGCCGATTCAATTTTACTTATATCTGTTGCCCATCTATGGTTGGAATTATTACGACTTCCCATTTGTTCGATAGAAGCCATTTTTACATTTTCTACAAGTTATTTTGGAAAGTGGGTTGTTGTTATTATTATTATTATTATTATTGGGTGTTATTAACGAATCAGGATGATGGAGCATCCTTCGTACCTTATGGTACCGATTGCTATGATCATTTGGCCGACCCTACTAGAATTTAGTCGAATCTAATGTCTAAATTCAATGTGGTAAATGTTATTAACAAATTTCCTATTTGTACAATATTAATTTGCTATATACCAGATAATCGCTTATATCTTGAAAACAATCTAACACAGAATACTAAAGTGGGAATAGTACTCAATAAGATTTACAACTTTCCTATAGTGGCTTTTCCTCTAAAATAATTAGGGGAGGGGAGACCATCATGGGAGAAGTTTGTGTTTTACATGCTATTCGCATATGTAACAAAACTAATAATACACCCTGTGTATGTATTTAGATAGAAATTCAATCCTTTTAAAGTTTGTGGCAAATGTGCAAAATGCACGAATGTGTCGTGCTTTTAGTAAACACCAGTGCAACACTTTTCAAAAGAGACTGTCCAGTTCGATAGACCTGTGAGCGACCGATAGATTAATATATTATTAATAATAATATTTTTATATATATATATATATATATATATATATATATATATATATATATATATATATATATATATATATATATATCGATTATTTGTAGTTCTCCTCGGTTTCTTATATTGCATAAATTTGCAACTGACAAAAAACCAAATAATAATTGAATAAAAAATTAAAATCGTAGGCTTCTATGATACTAGTGTTTGATATGTTCAAATGACTGCCAAGAGATTAGAGATGTTTTCAAATAGAAAAAGATTGGTAGGTAGGTGTATAAACAATAGATCAATGCAACCGAGTATTCAAAAAATTCATAGAGACGTCTGTAGTCTTTGCTTCTAGATACAGAAGAAGCTCGAAATGAAAAACTTAAGTGTCCTTTTTCATTTGTTTTTTATCATTATCAAATACCAATACATCTGCCCACAAATTCCAAAGCATGCTTGAGTTTTTTGCATTTAGACTCCCTGTACAAACCAATATCTAATCAAACAGATCATCAGATGTCAATTAATTTTACAATTCCGTTCAGCTTTATCAGGCTTAGTTTTTAAAAATGCAAAGACGTTATTGTTTAACATGATTTGGTATTGAAATTTTTTTAATTTCATTTGAACTATACTTTTATTGTGGCTAATTCTCTTGGTGTGCTTAATGTTCAATCAGCTTACAGAAAATCTAAATTAATGCGTTAATTTTAATTTCGCAAAGGTAAAATGCCTCTTTTGGTATTTTTAATAAGCTTACGGCTCAAACATTGCTTTTTTAGATAAAACTAAATACGTACTATTGGTTTCATAATGATCCAGGGCAGCAAGGCTAATATGATGCTATTGTCTATTATTTTGTCCTATACATTAATATTGAACAAAAAGAATAAACGAGCATCATATTAGCCTTGATGTCCTAGATCATTATGAAATCAATAGTACCTACTTTATTGAAAAATATTAGCATATTTAGGATGCGTAAGGGTAAATGTCCTCTAAAAAAGTTTGGAGTTGATCCCAACTAAATTGAATCTTGTGAATCTACCTACCCCGATGACTATGTGCTCCTAATATTAAAGTGTTAAACAAAAATTGGAGAGGTACTTTTTGACGGAAAATATCACAAATTGTCTAAAAGAATCATTTTTTGGAATCTACTTATGACTCGAAAATGGTAACCTGCGCGCAAATGCACACGAAAACCAAAATTGTAGACTACAAAATTATCCATCAATTCATGTTTTTAACTTTTTTTACTATCGTTCAGAAGATATTGATATCGCAGAAGCGCCGCCGTTAACATGAAAATTTGCAATCATGATAAAGGTTGTCATTTCTTGCCCTAATAGTAGCAGCTACATGAAGTTAAAAGCATCAGTGTAGGTATATAACATTTTTATAAGTAATTCTTATTTCTTCAATTAATATAATGGTCTATAACTCTGGTGCTTCTTACGTTTACTTAGGTAAGAGTAACCATTTTTCAGTAACAAGTAGGAATCAAAAACAGAGTATGTTAAGAGCACACAGCTATCATCACAGTATAGATAGGTATAAAAATTTATTAATTTGGTTTGGGTCAACCTCTATTTTCTTTGGCCTTATGGGAGTGTTATTGTCATCACTCATACTGTGAAGATGCAAAGAAATACAATTTTTCATATCTAGATTTTTTCTTAAAGCAATTTCTAAGCTACAGGGCATATAAAATAAAAAAAAAAGTATTTTTCGTTCCGACTTGGCTTACACATACTGATTAAGTATTTGTAATTTTTTCTAATAGGTAGAATATAAGGTTGAGTATAACATACACACTATTTACGCAATTAACCTCTATTTACAAAAAAAACTTTAGAAAATAATTCTAATGAGAAATAACTTCTTACATATGTCGATTAGTAATTATATGGGAAAATTATGAATACATATGTTAGTACAGTTACATATTTCCGTACAATCGAAATTTATTCAGATTAGCGTTGCATAATTAAGCCCGAGAAATGGTCTACAGTAGTTACAATATTTAGTAAGGTTTTCCAAGAAAAAAAAAACAAAATAATGAGCACCTAAATGTAATGAAAGTCGCCAAGAAACAAGAAAGGATTTACAGACACAAATCTAGAATAATATAAAACCATACAACACTAGTTTTATAGAAGAGAAGGTCGTCCTATGGTATTTTTGGATAAGACATTTATCTAGCAGGTCACATTGGAATGATGGAAATCCTCTAGGATATTAAACTGCTATCAAAACTAATAATTATCCTATACACTAATAACGAAATATTGTGTATGCAGGTGGTGAAATGGTGTTCATTTAGAATTCTTTGTGAATTTTTCAATCTGTCTGTAAAAGTGGTCGCTACCATAAACGACCAGATAATTATGAACGTTTTCATAAACGAACTGTTACACAACTGATTCGAAACGTACTATGTAGAACAGTCAGTTATCGTTTGTGATAAGCCATCTTTATTATAAACCTATTAATTATTAAAACTGTTGTATATTTGGAAAACAACTCAGTCAAGGGCGACCATATCTGTGTCTCAGTTCCTATCAGTGTACTATATCAGTTCCTGTCTAACTAAACCGGCTGTTTTTCTTCATGGTCACCCTTGATTGAGAATTTTTTTGAAACATACGACATAAAGTACTACACAGACAATACGTATCAATTGATTCATTGTGTATTAATGTATCTTCTTTTATTTGCTGTTACTTATTGGAGAACTAAGAAGTAAGAAACATTCTAAGAATTTACAATAGAATTGTTTAAGAACATAGCCATAGTTGTTTATAGCTGCATACACTCTAGTCAATAGAACAGTATGTTGAAAAAAAAATACAAATTTAGTTAGTAAACAAAGTACCAACCTACATATCTATTTCTTATCAGTATACGTTTATGGAATTAGTAGGTACAACGATAATCCAGTTCCCATAAATATGTGACCTTAAGAAATGCTTGTTTAATAATTTTGATAGGAGTATGCGTACGTGGGTTTAGTGGTATCAGTATGTAGGTGGTATACTGAATGATAGTCCTACAAAAAAAAATGTATTTAAAAATATTTTAATTTTAATTTGCATGGGTATTATATTTTATGTTTATACAAAGTTCTTAAGATTTTTTTAAACAATATTTTTAATTTTTTACTGTTATAAACATCCTCCGCGAAAACATTTAAGTTTAAAAATAAAAATAAAATTGGATATTTCTTTTCAAATTACTAAATTCATAGTTAATAAAATGGTTCTTTTTTTTATAAAAATCTAGCATTACATTTGATTGGGATTGTTTTTAGGATGACCTGTCTTTCTTTTTGTATGTGTTTTCAAATTTAGGTAAACCTTATCGGTAATTTTTTATATAAAACAAACAAATTTAATCCACATAATGTGAAAAGAGTTTTGTTTGTATTTTTCCTCGATTATTATTCCCAATTTCAATTTGCGCTGATATTTATTATTGTAGGGTAGGTGTTTTCTTTTAATTTATTTACCATATTTGTCCACGTGGGAACACGTATTAAAAGGAGATGTTTTAAAAAAATGTATGGGCATAATAATTTCATCATAAATAATATAAACCGCAATTAATTTGAAAAACGAACAATAAATATATCTCTGATATCTACAGTGCGTGATTTGATATCGAGACTCGTTAGACTCTTCATATACAGAAAGTATAGATCCGAAAGCTCGGAGTCCATAAATAGATTCTGAGAAGAATTTCTATTGTAATACATCATAAGGTGCTTCCTATTTAAATCTAATTAACAATGGTCTGAGTATTTATTGTGTTTAAATAGTCAAAACGAACGGTAGTATTAAAAATTTTAGCATCTGTTTTGTGAAATATGTTTAAGAATTAACAGTAAAATAAGTCAAAACTAAAGAGAAAAAAGTTTAACTTTAATTTACGGCATGAACGATATAGGATGCAACAATGAAAAATAAATTAAATTGAAGAAAAGTTATAAAGAGATTGTTATGCAATACAGAAATCGTTTATTTCGGAAAGAGCATTTCGAAAGCTGTTACTCTTCGCCAATCCATAAAAGTTGTCCCGGGTCTTAATCACTTTCCGGCAAGTTCCCGTGAACTAATCTGTAGTATCCAATGCATCTAATCAATTTAAAGTTGCCGAAACAGCAACTAAAAATCTATACTAGAAGTCATGAAAATAAACTGCATACAACCTGAAGATTGATTTCATAGCACAGCTCCAATACATAAAAACAATTAGAATAGTGTTAATGTTAATAGTTAATACTATGTAAAATTAATTGGTAAATAACCAAATTAAGTAGTTAAAACAAAACAAATAGCCTTAAGGTATCTAAGATTAAACCAATTAATTAGCATAATATAATTTTCATATTATTTAAAAAATCTAAAAAACATGATGCTCTACTTTCCACTTAAACGTTACATCTGTAGCTCTCGCCAGAAGGTAGGGTAATTAATAGTTTTCAGGACACCATAAAAGCTTTACTAGCTTTTTAAATTTTAAAATGAATAAATGTTTATTCAAACATAGAATACAATGAAGGAAGGCTCATATGAATTAAAATAGTTTTTCAAAAATTTTATTAAAATTGGATTTTAAAGTAATTATGATATCAATAAAGATTAGTAAAAGTTTCACAGTTTTATTAAAATATAACCTGACAATATTGTTTCAACAGGTATGCTGTCATTATCAAAGGTAATATAATTATAAACAAACACGTCGCTAAGGTAGATACAAAAATAGGTAACTAGAACTAGTAAAATAATAATAATAATCATCATTAAATATCTAATACTTCCAGTAACGGAGAATTACTGACCTCAAGTTTTTCATTTATTAAAGGTACCCTGAGTTTGTGTTTGTATATCTCAAAGGCTTCTAAAATGTCTAATTTGCGTTTGTTATTACAAAATGTAGGAATTTAATATTATTTTAAGGAGTCATTGTGTGATTTTGTTCTAAAAGGTGTTTGGCGTAATTAGATTTTTCAGGATGTTTATTTTTGTAATGACATACGTATTCTTTATATCTTATGTCAAAATTTCGAAGTGTTTGTCCAATATATACCGAACTACAAAAAGAACAATTTCAACGGTAAATGCCCGATTTCATGATATCATGTGTTCTGTCTTTAGCATTAAATAAAAATGAAAAAGTGTTAGTGTTGGTTTTAAATGTTATTTTATAATTGTTGGTTTTTCTTAGTATATGTGATATATTCTTTTGATAGCTAACCTATAATATTTTTGTTTAATTAAAGTGTTAATCATGTTCGGATTGTAATGACTTGCGTGTGCTAGTTGTTTAATGGTTGATATCTAAAATCTGATTTTGTTAGTGGAATAGTTAAAGCTCTGTGTACTAATGATCTGTAGGCTGCTATTTTACATGTATTATGGTGACAAGATTCATTTGGTATTGTTATCTCTGTTTGTGTTGGTTTTCTGTATATGGAAAATTCAAATAGATTGTGTGCGTTAATCTTGATATTTAAGTCTAGAAAGTTTATAGCCCTGTTTTGTTCTGTTTCTAGTGTAAATTTTATGTTAGGGTGGATACTATTAATAAGACAGTTCTTTTGAGGTTATCAATGAATTTTTAATTCTTATTAATAGTAGCCATCCTAACATAAGATTTACACTAGAAATAGAGCAAAACAGGGCTATAAACTTTCTAGACTTAAATATCAAGGTTAACGCACACAATCTATTTGAATTTTCCATATACAGTAAACCAACACAAACAGACATAACAATACCAAATAAATCTTGTCACCATAAAATAGCAGCCTACAGATCATTAGTACACAGAGCTTTAACTATTCCACTAACAAAATCAGATTTTAGCAAAGAGATATCAACCATTAAACAACTAGCACATGCAAATCATTACAATCCGAACATGATTGACACTTTAATTAAACAAAAAGATTATAGGTTAGCTATCAAAAGAATATATCCCATTGACAATCAAACAGAAGGCACAGATTACATATCTATACCATATTTTGGCAAAATATCAGAAAAAATTGCACATATACTAAGAAAAATCAACAATTATAAAATAACATTTAAAACCAACACTAACACTTTTTCATTTTTATTTAATGCTAAAGACAGAACACATGATGTCATGAAATCGGGCATTTACCGTTTAAATTGTTCATTTTGTAGTTCGGTATGTATTGGGCAAACACTTCGAAATTTTGACATAAGATATAAAGAACACGCACGTCATTACAAAAATAAACATCCTAAAAAATCTAATCACGCCAAACACCTTTTAGAACAAAATCATACAATGACTCCTCAAAATAATATTAAATTCCTACATTTTTGTAATAACAAACGCAAATTAGACATTTTAGAAGCCTTTGAGATATACAAACACAAACTCAGGGTACCTTTAATGAATGAACAACTTGAGCTGAGTAATTCTCCGTTACTGGAAGTATTAGATATTTAATTCTGATTATTATTATTATTTTATCTAGTTACCTATTTGTGTATCTACCTTAGCGACGTGTTTGTTTATAATTATATTACCTTTGATAATGACAGCATAGCTGTCGAAACAATATTGTCAGGTTATATTTTAATAAAACTGTGAAACTTTTACTAATCTTTATTTATTTCATAATTATGGAGTTCCACAAAGTAAGGCTGGAAACAACAAACAAGTTTAAATTAATTAACTTGAATTTTCAAATTTGAGTAAAAACTAAAAAACCGCTTCATAGGAGGTTTTGCAGATTATATTATATGCAGTCGATCAACTCAGTATCAATTATAGGGGTTGCCAATTACCAATCAAGTAAAAAAAAAGGAAAGAAGGTCATGAAGGTCAATGCGTTTAACAAAAATTAATATTTTCATTCGACGAGTGTGATCTGTTATCTACAGTGATTATATTTATCCTATAGGTAAATAAAGTGAGGAATTCTCTTTATCAATGATATCTTCGTTATCATAGCTGTCTATTTTGTCTTTAATTACCACTAAATTATAGGGGTTTTTTCGTTTTGCTTGAAGTGGGAGTGTTAGCTTTATTGACATATTCACTTACCGATTCTCAAAATGCCACTTTTGGCAAAATAACTGATAATAAGTATGAATAACTATCGAATTTCCCGCAAATTAATGATGGCACCACTTCTACTATATTCGATTTCGACGACTGCGATGATTGAGGGATTGCGAAAGATTTCGCTGATTGCCAATAAAAACTGCGAGATTTCTGATGATTTCCTTGTGATTGCTAAGGATTGCGTGCGATTGTCGCCAAAATGTACATGTATTGCGGCGAGTGGTTGACCCCTCGGGGCTGCCTGACTTCGTTCCTTTCATTACTTGAGGGAAAGTAATGAGTAAGATGAGGGGTTTTAATTCTACATATGCAAAGATACAGCTACAGATATTCACAAATGAAAATAATGAGTAATCACAAGTAGATATTTTTCGGTAGACTCTGGTATTCTACATGGATGGTTTGCGTATGACTGATAGATAAAATTGCCAAAGACAGGAATCTATATTCTGGAAAGTAGAATCGTATAAGAAATCCTAGCTGTGGCTAAGGACACTAGAATTTATGTCGATCTTATAGTGCACGACGTACTACAGGGTAATGTGCAATTACATTTACTCATATAACGGTTATGGCAATCTGCCTCAGGGATATAGAAATGCTGGAAAAACTATGCAATATGAGGAATGTAAAGATAATAAGAGGCTTAATTTCGATGAAGATATAAAATAATTTGCTAATAATAATTAGCGGTTGCTAAATACGTGTTTGGCATCTAGAAAATATATTCAAACTTTAGTCAACCACGCTAAAACCAAATTTCAGTCCTTTCAAAATGAAACATTGTGGGACTTGAAACAAACTGTGAAATATGGAATCTTGCACACAGTGGTACTTCGTAATGGAAATTAGTTTATTGAAACGCTGTATGTACTCGGAAAGCTTATACATGAATAAATAAATAGCGTATGGGATAGTTGCTGGGGAGCCTACATTCCGAAGAATGCAGTATGCCAGCTCCTGACCGTCAGAGTTTTCAGGACGCGCTAGCGCCTCTGACATGATCTAACTGGTAACCGGGACCAAGGCTTAACGTGCCCTCCTAAAGCATGACCGGTTGCGATCTTTGTACCACTATAAATACGGGTCACCTACTCAATTCTGACCCGGACTAACGTAACTTAACTACAAATACTGTTTGACCAGTACTTATAGCGCTAGACCATGCAACCGATGGAAAGCTTATACCATGCCTGAAACAGAAACTACATACATAGAGTCAGCGACTTGTTTAAGCCGCGCCCGCTCAACCTGCCGACTTGGCGGGCCACTTCGCTCGTCTCAACCGTTATATGTACGAATGTACGTACTTCTAGGTTTACACACGATATACATAGAATAAATTAATTAAGTAAATTATTTTATCGTTAAAAATAAATTTTATATTGAATCTAGAAAACCACGAGGAAACTTAACAAATGATTTATTGAACGATTCCTGCAAATAAAAATATGTACAGGTATACAGTCTCTGAAAGTACTAGCTATCTTTGTACTTTACTTAATGTCCTTGATGATGACAAAGTACGAGCATTATCCTGTAAGAAACAAAACAGATTTCTGGATTTTCTACACTGGTTCCGCATGGCAGTTTTGACTTGGCCTTCTAGCACGTCTGAGTAATACCCTGCGTTTATCGTTTGTTGTTCTGTCAGGAAATTTATGTGTAAGACGCCCCCCTATGTCTCAAAAGAATCTATCCATAATTTTCCCTACTGAAACAAAGGTCTTTGGTTTCCGAGGTGAAGGCTGTTGCCACTGCATCGAAGCTCTTTTGATTTCAGAGGTAAGGTGGTGTACCCAGGTATCATTAGTAGTAACACTAGACTGTAGAAAGTCATCCCCATTTTCTTTATATAATAATAATAATAATAATAATAATTACTACAACCCATAACCTAAACCAAGGCCCCAGAAGCTATAAGCTTGTGCGGGAGGGAGGGGGCGATTATTATTATTATGTAGGCCCAATGTGCGGCTGCAGCCGACTTATAGATGGAACAGCGCAAATCCCACATTTGTGTTACAGCTAAGGGAAACTGCAGAAAACCTTAACCAGATCTGCCAGCACCAGGAGTCGAACCGGGCCGCTTGGGTGAAAGTCCGGCACGCCAGACATTACACTACCAAGGCTATATCGTGCCAGTAGTGCAATAATGCGTTGTTCGATGCTTGAATGCACTTTGGTTTTACTCATAGTTGTCACACAAACCAAAGTGAAGGCAGACGACTCAACTACTGAACTAAGCTGGACTTGCTCCTGCCCATCATTTAGTGTATACAACTTCCTTGTTTATTTCTTACATTTGGTGCGAAATTTGAATTATAATTTAAATTTGAACGCTCCGTGTACTATCACAATAAGTGACAGTAAAATAAACGACTGGGCGCTCGCGGCGCAGCGGGAGCGCTGAATAGATGTGCGATATGCAAGGGACATAATAATAGTTACTATATTTGTTTCTATAGACCTAGATCAGTGATGGCGAACATTTTTGATAAGTGGGTCAAATTTTGTTCATTATTTATTTTAATACTAGCCCGTGGGTCACTAAGTCAGTGGCGTCACTTGGAAGGGAGGTAAAAAGGGTACCAATAATTTGAAAACACCGAAAATTTGTTAACAGAAAAACTTGGCAGTTGACTCTTTTTTTGGTTCTTACTTTTAAAATCCTTTAAAAAGGTGTACGTTTCCTTTTTGTTTTACAAATTTTACTTTTGCAAGTGAAGAACAAAATTCGATATTAGATATTTATACTTTAATTTTTTAATATTTTTGATTGTCTGTTCTCTCTTTATGATATAAAAAATAGGTTTATAAAAATCAACGCGTGGGTCATTTAAAAAGTCTTCGTGGGTCAGTGTCTGACCCGCGGGTCATAAGTTCGCCACCACTGAAAATCTTAGAGGTATTAGAAATGTTAACAGCAAAACATAAATAATATAAATAAAATGTGTGCAATAAAAAATAAAATACAACAAAAAGAACATATCGTATATCCTGTACACCTCTTAAATTACGAGCTCAAAAAATTCTTGTTCTGAATAACACAGACATTTTAAGAAAAATTTGATTACAATTTCTAAATTATTCTACGTCCTAAGTCATGGTATATCTAATTGAGTGAACATTATACAAGTCGGTTGTAATAAGGCATGTATATAGTCTATTCGCAAATCTGGTATGATCTCATAATGAAGATACGATATATCCTGAAACTATCAAAATGTGAGAAATTACAAGTGATTTGGGTAGGACCTCTTATGTAAATATATACATAAACCCAGTGATAATAATTAATTAAACTAACACAGTTAAACTAAATTATCTTCATTTTTGTAATTTTAATGTTTCGTAAATTAACCTTCCTGCTGGTTACTTTAGTACACGTGACATAAGTACGTAATAATACAAACTGGTACCATTTTGTCAAACATACGTACCATCAATTAAAAAAGTTGAAAGTGTAATCTGAAGATACATTTAACTTTAAATAGTATTTTCAGTTAGGGCATATTTATCGTGGATCAGAGCGGTGAGTATAGCGCCCTGGAACTGCATTCAGTCAAGCATACCGATGAAATTGTTTTGGCGAATGGAGTCAACCATCCTAACAGCGTTCTGTTAGCCTATCGCCTGATAAATCTATAATAGGCCGTATTTGCTAACCTGCCTTAACGACAATAGAATTGGCATTAAACATGGTGTTCTTGTTGGTAATTGAAACTATATATTATTGAACGTTCAGGTGTTCCTTGCCGTCAAAATGACATGAATTGATTACGCTCAATTAGCACGCGCGTTGTGTGACACAAGCTAGCAGTAACTCACTGGTGGGAGCGAGGTTACTATCCATACTCTACTAGCTCTCCAGGCTAGTACCGGAGCGATAAACGTGCTCACCCGTCGGCACTTTCTCCTAGGAGAGTGTACCTCGTCCAGCTTCGGACTATCCCCCCAATTCCTGAGGAATTGAAGACCACTACCCGATCGAATCCAACCTCAATTGTGGCAGGACTTAGTTTTTTAATGGTTTTGCTACCCCGATCTACCAAATTATAGGCTTGATGTGCCTATAACTGCATTCAATCAAGCATAGTAAGACGAGATATTCCAAATATTCGAGATACATGAAATTAAAAAGGTTACTTGATTGGATTCGCCACCTAGATTTCTTTTGGTGGCCATATCTCAAAATTGCAGTTTTTAATATCCTTGTTGGGTATGGATAAAAATCAATGTAAATAATACTCTGAATATAAATAATACCCTTTGGATACTAGACGATGCTAGGAAGGTTTACAGAAAAAGTCAGATCCTAGATTACTTGATTCTAAAATAATATCCAAATCAGTGGGTGCAAGGGAGTTTATAGCTACTAGAATGGTGTCAAACCAAATTGATCATGAATAATACCGATGTATTCACTATCTAGCTGACAAAACACTAGATGTACAAATGAAAGCTTAAATTAATTGGGCTTCATCGCTTTCTAATGCAAACACCATAAGGGAAGGAAGATTCAATAATATAATTAGGACGCATCAGTCGACGGGGCTCAGAAGCGAGCATCCAATCGAATGTTAATGAAACCCGTATCAAACACATTAAAAGAAGAATGAATTATCAGTAGCTACATAGGTATGCACTGCCTTATTCTATATTAATGGGATGCCGTACGCCAAACCCATCACAGAGAGTGAAATACCTAACTCTAGGTTAATTCAGGCTTCACAACAAAGACCCTACAGAAGAGTACGAAGAGTCGTGCGTGGTTTCGTGATTGGTCGCCAAACTTAATTTTTATAACTGTATATGGAGTCTGTTACAATGGGTTACAGGTTCATATCAAGGACAAAACATTAGGTGCTAGAATGGGGTTCATTTGCTTCAACAATGAATCCATGACACAGATGCATCATGTAATCGAATAGAGCTGCAGAACCAGTCGTGAAAAATACGCCGGCCTCGAAGAGTCAAACCACCAAAACAGACATAACTTAGAAATACGAGTATTGCCGATTTCCATGCTACCTCTCTAGATTTTCATTTAAGTTTTTATTAAAACTCCTAAGTCTTGAGGTGATTCAAATGATTACTTTTCTAGAAGTAGTCAATACACTAGTGGCAGCAAAACGCAACAATATCATGTTAAACTCATTTCAACAGTAAGGTGTACAGTTATGTTTATTAAACAAAATATAAAAGTACAATCTCATAGTGGAGCTAATATGAATTTCCAAGAATAATTAATCAAATTAATCAATTGAAGATATAATGAATTAACACATCGACAGAACCTATAAACGCACGCTAACGTTTGTGGATTCTGAAAATGCGTTAATTAATAATTTATAATTGATTAGTTATTTTCAAAATTCAAGAATTCAAGCTCTAATGAAGAGTCATAAAAGAAGAGAAGAATGAAATATAAAAGCAGTTTACATAATTTTATTGTTGCCCCATTCCTTTACATTATTTATGGCTTGTTTTCGTTTAGTAAGTTTGTTTTTTAGAAAGTAAAAATGCATTTAATGACACATCAGTATGAGTCAGAAATTTAATAAACGATTAAATAATTGCGTTTATTAACGTGCAGTAACACTATTTTAATTATTAAACAAGGCTAATAACAATTACGTTAGTAAAATTCTTAACTGTCTCGCTTAGCCTAACTAAATGCAATTCATTAATTAAACACTTGTATATAAATAATAGCAAGCGTTCAAAAAGTAGTTGGATCAGGACACCTTAAAAATTAATATAACTAATATTCATTCTAAGGCAACCTTATACAGTTATTTTTTTGAACGTTCACTATAATATT
The DNA here is from genome assembly GCA_929113105.1 of Agrypnus murinus. NCBI lineage: Eukaryota > Metazoa > Arthropoda > Insecta > Coleoptera > Elateridae > Agrypnus > Agrypnus murinus. The sequence goes on from OV816024.1 coordinate 77,750,571, forward strand.
TTTGTAACAGTTTGGCCATTGTTTGATTAACAAACAATTTGAATCATTATGAAAAAGTATTTTATTTGTAAGTGTTTTATTGTTTAATCATATTATTCGTTAGTCGTTAAGTCAAGACTAGTTGTTATTTCGGTGGCTGGATACCTCGCCGAAGGGACATAACGCCCACCGCGGACACTACGCCGACCGCAAGCAGTGGACGCTTTACCGACCGTGGACAATATGCCGACCGTTAAAATAAATGTCGCTATTCACTTCGCCGACCGTCGACACAGGGCCGGTCACAAGTGTTGGACTCTTTGCCATCCTGGACACAACGCCAGCCGTTAAGAGGTTGCTTTAAAAAACTTTTTAAAAAACTTCATTTCTGATACGTTTTTATTATTGCAACATATTCACACGAAAGGCATGTTGAGCACGTCTATTCTATATAAGATTTTTAGCGATAACAATTAGTTATTTAATGATTTTTTTGTATTTAATATTCTTTTCGAGATTATCTTTATCGGTAACAATAAATTGTTCATTGTTTAAAACAATGTTAAAAAAAATCTTTGATAAAATCAGGAAATAAATAAATTTTTCAAGTCAGTCTAATGAACTTAGTACCCCATCGATGATTAAAAGGTTGTAATGAGCGAGTAATGAGGTGGCTGAGCATACCACCCTAAACGCCTGGAAATTGACAGCGCACACGTATCAAAAAATAAATTGTGCGATCGTTTACACAAAATAGTAAAAATCATTCAGTTAATCAGTTACTGTAAAATGCTGAAATAAATTCTGGAATTTGACGAATCAAGTACATAAGCGAGAAAATCTATACATATCTGTATTTATTTCCACTTTCTATGTAAATGACACTTTATAGGCATTTATGGTAACTAAGTAAATGAGAAGTTACAGCTACAACCCTGTAAAATTTTACAGGCTCCTAAAACAGACTTACAAAGTTCTACAGTGTTCATCAACAAAACGCTAATGGAAACTGATTGGTTGATTAAGCACTACACCATGACAAAATTTAGCTATAAATTGTCCTACCGCCTTTGATTATAAAAGTAGTTTTATACAAAATATACAATAAATTAATGAACGCTGATGAAGATGGAAATAAGACTTTGTACGCTGCACGCTTTGAAATTAATCTTTACTAGGCTCACTGGATTATGGAGGCTCGCTCCTTCGTCGCTCGCCCCAAAAACTTTCCAACTCCAACTTTCATAGAGTATCCTTTTAGAAAGTATCCAGAACTTTCAATTTTTTATAAATTTTAATATATTTCTTATACACTGCACTCTAAGTGCTAAATATATTTTATGTAAACTGCATTGATAGTTAGCTATGAACATACCAGGAAACAATACTTGGTACATGTTAAATATTGTAGAAATTCCATCCAGAACTGTCTGCAGAATTATGTTACAATTAGCAAAAAGGAAGTTGGGATATTACTCCTGAGGGATGGCGATTCCAACAAGATAACGCAAGAAGCTGTAACATATGCATATATCCAAGAACATCGCTCATCAGCTAGAAACCATTCCATGGTCGGCAGCTTCGCCGGACCTTAGTCCAATAGAAAACATATGTATGGAGACTAATAACAATTGAAGTTGAACGTATGACACCTTCAAATAAAAATAAGTTAATAGTATGAATTTTACAGGCGTGCCACACCATTACTGCCCAATATGCAACTGACTTAATTTCAGGTCTTCCTGGACGTCTAACAAAGTGTTATCACCTGAACGGACATTGTATTAGCAAATAGTTAGGATTGTTTGATCTTTAATTTTATTGTTTAATTAACAAGTAAAAATATATTTTGGAAGTTATAACTGTACTTTGTTTTTTCCGGATACTTTCTAGACGGACTATATTTAGTCGTATAGACCACATTTTCAGTTGAGCATATGCAGTGTCGAATATAGCACCTCTTGGACCCCAAATTTCAGTCATATTTTAAACATATAGGTACCCAATTATTCGTATTTGGATAACTAATATATAAATTACATGCATTCAACTTATTCAGTGATTCAACATTTATTTTAGTGATGAGTAATTGTTTATCGGGGATCGCGAATCCATTCGGCGTCGCAACGCTTAGGGAATTGCAATACTAATCAATCAAATCTATTCTGTCACATGTAAAATATGTAGAAGATATTTTGGAAAATTTAGTCAATAAACTTATTTTTGAATTTAAAACAAAAGACTTAGAGTTTGAAACCCCAAACTGAGAGATTGAATCATATCTTCATTTGTGAATAATTAGCAGATCTCTTGCTTACAAAAAACAGTGTTTTGTGTAGTAGTTTACCTGATATTTGTACCACATTATAGTTGTATTTGTCACTACCTGTAACGTCAGCCGCGGCAGAAAGATCTTTTTCTACATAAATTGAAAATTATAAAAAAATGATTAAAAGCCATAAAGGCAAGGAACTGATGTAGAAGCTGTAAACGATTTGGTAAATGTAAAAATTATAATTTTTTTTAAATTTAGAATTGAAGTCTTTGGAATTCAACCACGAGTTTTTCTGAAATAAATATTCTATTTTACTGTTTTGAGTTACTGACTTGAAGTATTTTGGATTTTTGGAATTTCGTAAGTTAATTCTTTATTTTATCATCATTGGTAATCATTGTTATTGTCCTGTCATGGGAGGGTGTGGGCTCGAAAGGAGGACTCAACTAAATATTGATTCATTACTAAATATATATGTATATTATTTATTTTTGAATAAGTATGTAATGGTACATAGATACATACTTATTATGTTTTGGAATTTTGAAATCATTTAGTAACTACACCTACAGCAACAGTGCAAATCCCATAATTCACTTTTTGGAAATTTTCACACACTGAACAATCTTAATCACATTCAAACTTATCTGACATTTTTAGGAAAATGCAACTTTAATAATAGAGACGTGATTTATTTTTTACATCATTCATTCTATTTTGGTTTGAGTATTTTTTGCTATCTACAAGGAGTGTACTTTATGTTACTAAAGAAATTACAAGCGAAGGCGTTTTGGCACACCTAGTGAGAAAACATCGACATAAATCATTCTAAATCTTGTGATAATAAGCTTATTTCATAATAATTATCTTTTGGTAAACCATTTTCTAGAGATCACTGTAGCGTTAATAATAGTTAATAATAGTTAATAATGTAGGTGGATTCTAAACTGACTACTAAGAAAATATCAAATAATTTATACACAATTACATAAGGAAAAAGTCATTAAATTCCTTTAAAAGATATTAATTTTGATGCTCAATTGAAATGTGAACAGTTTGAAAGCTTTCTTATAGCATAACAATCACTTTAGGATAGTTATCAGGAGTAAATAAGATTATTAATATCCTGGTGGTGCTGTTAATTTTTATGTTTAATAGTTATTTAGTTGGTCTGATGAAATGTACCTACTGTAATTAATTAGTTTACGCCCACTTCGAATTATTCAATTTAATCACTAATTAGCTATATCCCTATTGCTTTTAAACCTAGTCAAAACACTTAAGTTTATATATTACATAGGCATACAATCTTATACTGTAAAATTGGTAATTAACCACATTGTAGAATTTTTAAATAGTGCATGTTAGTGTGGAAATGTACAATGGACAATATTAAGCTATTAAAAGATATTCATTAAAAGTTCTTAATTGATAGCAAAAGTTGGCCATTCTTATCTGAAAAATGTATGTTCTTTCAAAAAACAAGTAGTGTAGTATGATACACTAAATAACTAGTGATTAGTTAGAATCGTTGTTAAATATGTTGAAACAGTACAACTCTGAGCTTTTCGTTTATCTTATGCCATAATAATTCGAATGATTTCTTTGAAACATCGAATCCACAGGTATCGGTTTGATACTCTTGAAACCAGTTTAAATTTGTTCTATTGTCTATTTTGAGGCTCATACCATTTGGCCACCTTATCCGTGCAGTCTAACCTCAAAAGATAAAATAGTAAGGAGAGACTTTCTCCAGAAAAAAGTCCAAAATTCCTCCAAAAGAAACAAGAATATGTGTCTATGCCGAATAATAAAGCTTTTAGTCTGCGTTTTTTCTAGTTTTTCAGACCTGTCTGCATATTAACAAAAGTAGGCTGTTTTTAAATAAAAAGTATTCATAGGTTAAAAGTATTTTTTGTAACCTAGAGTACTTACGCCATGGTGAAAATAGTTAACGTGCCAAATTATCTATCCAAACGACAACAACTGGTTTACATTGCTAGGAAGCGCGCATTTTAAGATAATTAGTTGAAATATACATGACTAACATTGTTCGACAACGCTTCCTAGCTTTATGGTCAGCTGACGTCAGACTAGATAGCCAAATCCACGCAATGTATCTATCTTGCCTATGGGTACCTTTACAAACACGTAGTACTCAACTGTAGGTGTTTTTCGTTCATGATTAATGGTTGTTGTTTACAAATATTGTATACTATTTGTAATTTTACTGTAACGACTGCTCTTCAACCAGCAATTGGTCAATATGTCTTTTGACTTTGCATAACAGTAGCTACCCACTAGCTTATTGTTATACTAACATTGATTACTGAAGAATCTCTGCTATAAAAATAAAAGTGCGTATGTTTGCGATTTCTTAATACTTTATTTAAAATACCTAGGCTAAATATTCACCACAATCAGAATTTTGGATTTATGTTCCGAAACGTATAACTATAAACGATTGGAAAAAACAAAGATTATTTATCGTTGTAAAAGAGTTTGTTTATGCAAAGGTAAACCTACATAAAGATTTTCTTGAAGAGGCATAAAAATGTCGAAGGTCATACGACGATTTATAAACAATATTTATCGTGAAAATATGCGTTCTTTATTACTCTTTTTCTCATTAATCTGTTAAATACAATATATACTGTCCTCAATTTGGGGTTTATTGAGAGATTAATATGATTACATTAAGGCCATAAAGACATGTGGACATGAAAATAAACAAAAATGTGCATGTATCAGCTGTAGTAAGCATTAGCTAACACGGAAACATATTCCTACGTATTTGCAACCAACATATTTTGGACAACATGGTAACTGAAATTACTACAAACTTATTCATGTTATTTATTATTGTGAATTCACGATTTTGTGAATCTAGAGTCCGTTTTACAGACTTCGGTCTATATTAATTACTGGTTACAGCAATTGCATGTTCTACAAGTAGATGATTATTACTTGAGTTGATTATCTGAATTTATTTACATTTTTATCTTAACCGAAATTCTAAAATAAAATGGAGATATGCAGATTGTGCATCGCACAACGTAACTTGTATATGGATAGTGCGGAACTCATGCTCTATAGCCATGTTATAAATAAAGTTTATATATGCCAAGAATTTACAAGAAAGAGACATGTGCTAGTTAGTTACATCAATCCTACCAATATACTTAACCTTAAATTATTAGATTACTTGTACTTAGAAAATTAGATCGCTCGTACAATAACATACGTTACTCAAAATTTGAAGTAAATTTAGAAAATCGAAATTCAAATTTGATAAGTAAAATATTAAAAAAGTCATTATGGTGATAAAAGTCTGAAGAAATTCATATCGAATGTATGAAATCGCATTATATCTAATCCCATCACAAAATACCGGCAAAATGATAATGCTAAACAAATACTTGGTCCACTTCAGGAATTTTCACTCTACTGTAAGAATATATTGGACCAGGATTTGATACAGTCACTAATTTAAATTTAGGGTTACTTAATTACAGGACAAAAACCAGCCATAATTTAAAAATGAGGCGTAGTGTAGATGCAAAACTCACTCTTTGCAAAATTACAAAAATTTACATAGTAGTCAACAGTCATTCCGAATTTAGAACAAAAGTCGTTCTGTGATGACCAAAATTAGTTGATAGTATTGAAGATTTGTACAGAACTTAATGGCTATTTAAAATACTTTTATGCAAATAACTCAAACCAAGAACCTCTGGCAGTACATACGAGATTTTGTTCATTGACAAATATTGATTTATTTATCATTATACCTTATTTATCGAATACTGTATTTCATCGATCATACTGTATTTATTACCTGTAACTGTTTACCTGTAAGTGGCCTACGTCAAGGTATCCTTGCGCTGAAGTGTGCTGCGCCGAAGTGTCCCGCGCCGAAACAGCCACGCCGAAATCGTTTGTACTTGCACTGCAGTACCAATGTTAATATTTTGGGTATGACAGCAATTGTGTTTTTTTTAAATTAAACAACAAAATATTGAAGTTGAATTTGCTTAGTGAAATTGAAATTGAAGTCGCGCGCTACGCCCTTTGTGAGACATTGTGTTTTAAGGAAAGAAACTATTGTATTTATTAAGGGCCTCAACAGCCGACCAGCCTAAAGCCTCCTGCTTTAATACATATTTGGAAGGTAGCATTGATTGTGTTAAACCATTGAATTTCCTTTGTCACGCAAGTACATACATATAGGTGTTTTATAGCCAATAGGCATCCAAAGGCTTGACATATTTTATGTAAACTTGTGTGAATCTTTAAAATAATAAAATACTATAGTGTGAAAAAAATTTGAAAATATTGAGTAAAATAATTAGGTAACGGTACAAACCAATTCAAAACAAAAGTACATTTTTTCTGTTTATATTCATTTTTAATTAATTAATTAACAACATCCTACTAGTAATTTATTTTTCAAAAACAAGGAATAGTAATAGTATATTATGTAATGTAATCAAGAAATATTTTGTAAAAAATACTAATTAGAGATTCAATTAAAAATGTATATTAAGGTTAATAATAATAATAAAAGCAGCTTAGGAGACAGCAATTAAAGAACAAGAACAATATAAACATATCTGTTTTGAGAATATTTTAAGGCGAATATCCTAAATAGTAGAACCCTAAATACTTCATCTGCAGATGTACGAGCCCCGACGTTTATTAATTCGTCTACTTTAATTTTTTGTCAAAAATCACACTGCAACTTTACTCCGAAATTCTCTTTTAGTCTAGAAAGTGATTTTTGTTGTTAGACGTGGAGTACTGCATATGCATCTACACCATGCGACGTTTCATAAAATTCTATCAGGGGTTTTCCTTACACCGCTTCTTACAAGGTTTATGGGTAATGTGATGATCAACGTTGGATAATTTATTACTATAAATTATCCACCGTTTTTTACCTCTTTGGTTTACATTTGTTGCCTTGGATTCTATCCAAGGCAACAAATGTAAACAAGGAGTCAGAAATAATTCATAAGCCAAAGAGTCAAAGCATTCATTCTCTGGTCTTTAACAGTAAAAGAATAAAGCTTATACACCATAATCCGTCTTTTACTCGACGTAATACAGAAGATATTAGAGTGCTTTTCTCGATCTCGAGATGCGAAGAAGCGTGAGGAAAGTGTGAGGAAGCTTCTCTGTAGAATTTCATGAAACTTGGCATAGAGTAGGTGAAGGTAAGAAAGTAGTATAATGAACATAGGTATCTTATAATGTATACATTGAATAATTGTATCTGTATACTAAAATGTGATGTTAGGTTAATAACTATCCTATATTGCAAAATATATTCATTTGTTTATATATATTTTGTATTTTTCATATTTTAAATCAATGGATCCCTGTCATTTTTACGCCGATATTCTTCTGCGGGTCTACGAAGTAGGTGTTTCTTGTTGGTAGTTTGAAGTATTACCCCTGCACCTACTCTTTGCCAAGTTTCATGAAATTCTGTAGGGAAGATTCCTTACCCTGCCTCAAGATTGACAAAAGTACCCAAGAACCTTGTAGAAGCAGTGTAAGGAGACACCTTGATATAATTTTATGAAACGTCGCATGATGTAAATGCAGATGCAGTACTTAACTTCTGCCAACAAGAAATAACCACTTTCTATATAAGAAGAAAACTTCGGATTGTGGGGTGATTTTTAACAAAAATGAATGTATTACTATGCGTGGGGTTTCGTATATACAAAATTTCAGTTTTACACTACGGACTACATGACATCCCAGAGATGGGCGATTTTTTTTCTAATGAAGGACTAATCTAAGTTCTTCTAGGGTACAGGAAGATTTTTATGAGAGAAGTTGTTTTTAAAAAAAATACATATTGTAATAACCAAGAGTTGAGATAGGTCGCTTCTCTATTCTGTCAATGGTTGGTATCTGTAGACGCTTAGCGGTGGGAATAAGTTGATGTGCTAGGTAGAGTCAGAGAGAAAGCTGGTGTTGTTGGCGGCGTCTTGGATTACTGAAGCTGGTAGTGGACGTAGCCATGCCATGCTAGTAGATGTATTGTCTTTGTTATCAAAGAAGTTAGCGTAATTAAAATAATTTAAAGTAATTGGCTAACTTGTCGTGATGTTATATAGAGAGGGTATTATAGGATGAAGTAAAATTGTAGATATGTTTAGTAAGATATAGGCGAACATTGGCAGCCTACTCGAACCAAACATTTACTCTTGATTTACAATGGATCGCTGGCGAGAACAGAAATGACCAACAATGACGGGAGGTAACTTGCCCCGCAGTTATGCTATCTAGAACTAGAAGGGTGTTTACTACCCCCTACAATCGTGAAGCTGAATATATCTCTTAAGGTCTGAAAGCGTTTCAGAAAAACTAAAGGTGATCGATAAAACTAAAGAAACTAAAGTTTGATCAGAAATTCCATACTAGAAATAAACTGGATATCGACGCTAACACTTGTACGTCAATATATTACAAAAAACACCATGTATCTGTTTATATATCCATCCTTTTTGAGAAACGAGGAACCAGATCCAGATGCCCCCCTCTCTCTCTCATGAGAGAAAGAGTGAAGATACTTATTACATAATAGGAAGAGGCTTCCTTAATGCTTACGGCATCATTATACGGATGTAACTATGACGTTCTGCTACTTCATCTGGTAGCAGCATGAAGTAGCATAAACAAATGATGTTAAAAATATGTAGTGTAATATGACGCAATTACATTGTAAGAGACGAGATAAAAGAGTTATTATATTAACGTAACAGGTAATAGAATAATCGGCTGTAAATATGTCCACAGTATCACCTGGTGTTCGCGTTATACGTATCACGTTTTACAGTCATGGTCAAATTTATTGGACACCTCTACATCTTAAGTAATTTTTCAGAATTACAGCTCATTTTTGAGAATTGTAGCCCATATTATTGTAATTAAATTGTTTTTAGGGGATGTAGATTAGGTGATGTTATTTAGCTAACATACCTCAAAAGCAATTTTTTGATAATATAAGGCGAGTTCTGATTGAATGGGCTAAAATGCAAATAAACTAAAAAAATATACATACATACATAATCTTTAACCTCATATACCTTTCGGTGTCGAGGCGTCAGACACACCGAGCCGCAGAGTGGATATGTGCGTGTGAGACAAGGCAGCGGAGCCATATAGGCAAGTACACTACGCTCGTGGTTTACCCATACGAGTCTGACCGACGCAAACTCGACTTAACTATGTTAAGCGACAGAAATCCACTATAACCACTAGCGTGATTCTAAAAAATCAACTGTTGAATTTTCAATTGACCAACCCACCATTTAGTTTCATTTGTTATTAAAGAGCATTGATACTTTTTTCAGCTTTTTATTTCAACATTTAGTACTTGCACAAGCATACCAAAGTTTTCATTATATCATATAATACGTATAACGTGAAAATCATGATTGACAGAATTATCAGTTTTTGCACATCAATAACACGCAGCTGAATGAATACTCAATTACTCATTACTTAACAACAATGTCAGGTTATTTTGGCATAACAGTTTTGTTTGCTGTAGCAAATGTTTGTCTATGCTTCTCAATAATCTGAAGAAGATATTGTTTTTGTTCCTCGTCGCGTGTGACAGAAGAATTGAATTGTTGGATAAGTGCCACAGCTCGTTCTGCCAGGTCATTCACAACCCTCACTGCTGCAACTGCTCCCTGACTGTTCAGATAACTTTGTTGTTGTGTCCACTGGTCGGGATCTGTAGTCAAGAAATACTGTGGAAGATCAAGAAGTGTGAAAAACTGACGAGTTGACGTTGTGACAAAATCGTGTAATCCTTTCTTGGCAGGATCCTGAAATGGTGGTATTCGTTTAAGTGGTTTTTCACTTCCATTTCTTTCATTTTCTTCAGCTGAAACTCTACCATCAAAGAAACTAAAACCAACATGTACTTCTGACAGATACCAAAAGTGTCTGTGAAAAGCTTTGGTAGCAGCTTCGACAACTGTCTTGTCTGGATATAATGATAGTTCTTGTAGCAGTGTTAGATCATTTCTTGGTGCAGCTGTTGATACTGGAGTTTGAAACCAGTACTTCAAATAAACTCTAGTAACAAACAAACAGACACGCTGTAAGTGATCCAACAATTGTTTGTTGTATGCCTCACGCCTTGTTTTGCAAAACGAGTCTTGCTGCGACAGCTGATCACGAAACAGCCACATCTTCAGGGAGTAAATTGCTCGAGCCATCCACCGTGCACGGTGTAGTGCACCCGGATAGTGAAACATAATGCCATTTACAGGAGTGCCTCCCAAAAAGATAATGGAAAGTTCAAGCAGCTCACGATAGTCGTCTCGAGGTTGTAGTTGTTTGAGCTGTTGTGATGCAAATTCAATGATATCATCCTTCCAAATCATTAGCTTGTAATGCAGTCTTGAAATCAGCCTGATCAATACGTGGCCAATAATCACGAAACTGAACAAACATGTCAATTTCAGATGATTTTTAAACATCAAACAAACCGAACACTGCCTATTTCAGCACTGTACTATTTCAGCAACATGATGTCGGCAAGCCAGATATTATTAGTAAACAGACTCATAGCCAAGAATATTAAACTCTAAAAATGACAACTGTGCAACTAAGTAAGTAAGAAAATTACAATACATGCATCTTAAGTTGGGTGTCAAGTGTGTCCATTTTTACCAACAAAAATCCAATAAACCTGAAATATTACTAAAACGTTGAATCTTTAGTTGGATTGTGCAAGTTTTAAACATTGATAAAATTAAACTTTTCCTTTAGTTTTTATAATGTTTTACCATGTGGCACACATTTAAGACTTGGAGAAATATAACAGGCAGAAATTAAATTTGGGTATATGCAATAGAATAACCCTAATAACCACTCTGCCGTACTGCCGACTACTAAAAAAATATATTTTTTAAAAATAAAAACTCAAAAACTGTTAAAAAACGATCCAGATTGTTTTGCTATGTTTATATTTCAGACCTGTGGATGTTACTGTATATAACTTGGGTATGTTGTTATTTCAGTAACACCTGTATCACACCTCCTTGTCCAAATAACTCCAAATTTGGCAAGTTTCTAGTCTATCGGTCAGTAAACTCGAGATTATCTCTAATATATCTATATCTTGTCTCTAGTTCTGATAGTATCATCCAGTATATGTAATCATTGCACGTATTTATCAGTCAGATACACCTGATGAATATCAGTTTCAGAAACAGTGTTACATATAATATGCATCATTTTCTTACCTTTTATATTGTCTTTGGCACGAGACCATGCGGATTATTAACTGACACTGTGCTCTAACTAGGATATCTTTAGTTCAGCTACAGAAAATACTAATGCTAACTACGTGTAGCCGGGGAATCAATATCGTTTACACTTTAGTTTTGCCAGTGTAAATTTAAGGTTATAAAAATTCAGTAGCTTAGCAACCACTAACCCATTTTTATGATAAAGCACGTTTAAAATATGCAAATATAACCAGCACGGTGGTTATAGTGGATTATATCGCTTAACAGAGTTAAGTCGAGTTTGCTCCGGAAAGTACTCGGATGGGTTAACCACGAGCGCAGTATACTTGCCTACATGGCTCCGCTGCCTCGTCTCACACCCACATATCCACTCTGCGGCTTGGTGCGGCCGGCACCTCGACACCAAAAGATATAAGGGGTTAAAGAAATTAGCAAAAATTAAAAAAGTTGCAAATATTCAAGCGCGATCGGTTCATTGATTGAGCGTTGTAGGAAATGTATCGGAAGCTGGTGGATTTCATTTTGAACATCTAGTTACCTATAGATAATAAATATTTTTAACACCTTTGTTATTGATATTTATAGACTGATATTTTTATTAAATAAGTATTTTCTTGGAAATTGATTTTTGAAAACTTCAACCCCTATATCTCCGAAATGGTGCATTTTCTGATGTGTTTGTTTGCACTTTTTTCATTAATTTGGTTAATAGAATAGGTTGACGTTTCCCGAAAAAGGAATTAATCATTCTGTATGTATAGTTACAATGGAGCATACTCCTAATAGGCTTTTCTCTTAATAATTTGGAATCTTTTCTTAGTTACGCAGTACGTTTTGAACGTCTTTTATGGTTAAACACAAAAATTTAGTATGTACGAATACAACCTTTAACAAACACTCACTAAGACAATAAATTATACAAAATCTAATAATTTACAAGTTGATAAGACAAGTATCATTCTGAATTTGTATAGAAAAGGTGTTAGATAAGACCAAATGTCCCAAATTAGTCATTTCGTCAATTTCGTCTCTTTTCGGTCGAAATTCTGCCGATGACGTGATACTAGATTATACTTTGTTTATTTCAGTTTTCATACTTCGAAGAGATTAAAATGATATGTGACGATCTTTTCGACCCTGTATTGATATGAAAGAACAAGCAAAACTGTCTAGAATGAAACAATTGCATCTATTTATCAGTGAAAATTGTTTTTCTTTAAACCTAGCATGCAGTTTTATGGATTTCTAACAACTCCACTGATTACACGGATAAGAAAATTCAAATCACCTGGATTGACGCTAACAAAAGTTCACCAATTGTAATATCACTGGACTGATTCACTTGAAATATCTCTTCTAGAAGTGAAACTGCTCTCAGATAGCAAAACTTTTCTATGAAGTGAAATGTGAGGAACTCCGCAGTTGGATCTTATAACTAAACATTGATAATTATATTAAGTTCTTGGTTTACAGTGGACAAAATAAGGAACGAAACTTATTAGTGGATGGACATGCAAGTGATTATCTGCACTTTTGTAGTGTATAAAACGAATACTCCAATAAATAAATCTTTATTTAGTCTACCTTATTTTTATACCTATATATATAGATAGTATAATAGTGTACTACCAAAATGGCATAGTAAATGCTTCAATGTATCGCTGATATTTTATTTCTACTACGGCCTAGCAGGCAGATTTGAGCTCAAAGCCAGTTACACTACATCACCTGCTCAGTTATTAAATTATACCAACTGAGTTATATAATTGCTCTCCTGTTATTTACTGAAGTTCTATGAAACATTTGAAGGCAGCGTCTGTAAACTATATACCTAACTACCCAAGATCTAATCTATACCATCTCGTTAAAGATATTTATTACTTCCACAATATACGAAGATATAGCAGAGTAGATCTACCTTTTTTCATATTTTTTCGTCACGTGTACATACATTATTTATTAAAGATTCAATTTCTTCTGTGCATTTATTTCAAGTAATGCTTTCTTTTAAAAAGGTAGTAAACTTGTGACTAATCTCATCCTCCTTTGCAAATGTAGCCCACGGTCAGGGATAGTTTGTCCATTACATTAAACCACCATAAAACAATAAACTTGATTTTGAATGTCATAGTTAATCATCCATTTCTAGATTATATTAATGAAATTAATACATGCTACAGATGAAAGATAATAAAATTTGCTGGATAGAATTAAGCATATCGTATCTTACTGTATTTTATATTGACAAGTTGACAGCTGAAAATACGCCTGGCTATTTTATATGCATATATTCTAACTATCCACAAGATAGGCATAGTTGTAAAGAATTTTATTGTTTCTGTTTTATGGAAAATTTAAATTAGGTGAGCATTCATATTCAGAGTTATCATCATGAAAATCTAAAAAATATGTTTTTAATTATATTTACATACATTAATAATAGTGGTAGCTATATAAGCTATAACAAATCAGACAAAGAAGCAAAAGAAAGTAAAGAGTAACTTAATAAGATCTAAAACAATAAGATACAATAAAATTACTTGGTATGCAAATAACCTGCATCCAAACATATTCATAACTATCCATAGATTATAGACGTGTGATATTCGTTTGAATGGCTTTGTTATAGAAGTGTCGTCCTCATATTACTTACTCTATTTTAAGTATCACACTAACTAAAGCCACAAACAAACTTTTACGATGTACTTTATTCTAGTAACAACGTATAGTGTGTAGGTCAGTTTTTACTACTTTTACTTTCATATTGTGTAAATACTTAGGAGTTAACCATATAAATTAAGCTAAGTAAACTTGTAAACAAATAAAAATGCTAAATGGCATCCATAAAAATACCATGAACATACCTAAAGCTTATTGTAAAAGACGAGTGCTAGACGAGGCCCAGACATGTAGATGTAATAAGAATAATTAACGTTTGGTGGGCTGTTAATTGTTATACCTGCCATAAAACAATGATATAGTCGTTTTAGTGCGTGTTTATATTTGATGTAACTGTGTGCGGAAATGTGTGTTTCCGATTTAAAATTTAAGATAAATATGCCAATAAAGTTTGGACATAAAGCAATATCAATTTTCACCTAAGTAATTATATCGTGCAACTTTACATAACCTTTATTAACTGTTTATTAGGAACATCAATAAAAAAAGGTAATAAAACCAAGAAGAGCTTCTTAGTAAATATCTAATGATATGGGGCAAATTGCACCTTATAAACATTTTGAAGTTGTAATTAACAGGCCCAAAAATATGTTATGTTACGTGTATGTTAGGTACTTTATGAATCCGTAAAATGAATGACAAATTTTAATGTTTTCATGGTTAACTCTAGAAGTATAAATCGAATTGCAAAACGCATACATTGTTTCTAATTATGGTTATTAATCAATATTACATACCCATGATTTATGTGATTGCTTATTATGCAGAATCCATAATTCTTAATCAAAACGCATAAATATCTAATTTAAATAATAGTGCTATTGATATAGAAACGCTATGCCGTCGCATAAAGACAGCATTGCTAAAGTTATGAAATACTATGAGAAAAAGTCTTTCTGAATTTTAGTTCATTTTGAAAAGCTGTGATTGTCATAACGTTAATTATTTATATTTTTTCACATATGGTATCATAATTATATTTTAAAGTATATCGAATATTTACCACGATACTTCACTCATCGCAGATTTATCTGTTATTATTGATCCTGATTCTGCTGTCAGTATTATTTATGCATGGTTATTTATGAAATGACGTACATATTTAGTAGTACACGATGAATGAAAAATTAACATTTGTATACATTCAATATTCAAAAAATATTTAAAATGATCTATTGAAATTTCAATTACATAGTCATTTTTTTCTCAATAGTGTGATTATTGTTTCTAAGAAAACTAAAAATAACTTCAAGAGGTAGACCTTTAAAAGAACAACGACTTCACTATTTCAATTTCTCAGTGTAATGCAAAATGTATAAGCAAATAGTAATCTCAGAATATACACAAGAAGATTCTTGTAATATTTAATATCGAAATGAAAATTAGAAACGCAGTGGAATGTTATTCATGTTAACAAAGCAGTCTTTCCTCAAGCAAAAAATCGAGACTGAAAATAAATTGTTTGTCTTCATGTAGTATATGAAGTGGTAGCTGAAATTGAACCCTCTTGTCGAATGTCATACCATATACTTACTTTGTCGAAATTCTATATCTACAGTTGTAGTCTTTTCTATTCAAATATATACTACCTGCAAATGTGTGTATGTATCTATTCATAGGTAAATACTTCTCAAGTAAATAAGTTGATTTAGCATGGATTATTTGTTGGCACAATTATTATGTAATTTGAATAACTTTGAGCCTTTTCAGTTACTAACACAATCGCAATTTGTTTATTTTTAAATGTCAGAATTATACATATATTTATTTACATTTACAGTTACGAAAACACAAATACTGCTACCAAAAGCAGATACGTTGTAGTGACCTCTCTGGAACCTGGCCAGTTTAAAAAATATTCTAATATCTTTTTTATACTATGGCTGCAATAGTGTCACAAAATGAATTACTATTTTATTTATAGTAAGTACATAATAATACATAATGACATGAAATGGTTGAATATTTTGTCATTCCAGTATACCAATATTATAAACCTTAGATGATATAGATCGAAAAACACTTTAAATAGATTTTTTAATTAAAAAAGTCTTTAAAAGATATAGTTATAATAAAACAGTTTTTAACAACTACAGCAAACTGCAAATTGATTAATAACCTCCAATATATTACAAGTAAATATGGAGTAGTTTTTAAAAAATCATCTTAAAGTAGTATTCACTGTGAAATGAGTGTCTAAAGTTTGTACCACTTAATTATCAGTAACGGGAACTAAACAAATGCTACTTCAAAGTTGTTACCACGAAGTACAAAATAAGTTAAAAAAATTCTGGAACTTTCAAGTGTCTCTTACTATAAAACAACATAAACTTTTGCGTAGCCACTTTCTAGTTCCTAATGTGCTCACTGTGTCAATGCAAAGTTCCCATTAGAACTTTAAAAACGTTTAAGTCTAACCTGACATAAACATGAATATTATATTTTTTATACTGCTACATACTAATTAGATATAGCATATTTTAAGGTTGTGACAACCAAAGAAAAAAGGGGAATATACTTCACCCTTGTTCCCTATAAATATGAGCAAAATAATATTTTGTATTGGTCTCAACATTTAAGACGTCCAGTCCGAAAAATGTCGGGGTTGAATACAAATAGCTGCCCTGATGTACAAACATGGGAACAATTTAGAATAACATTTTATTGTAATTTTTTAATAGTAACTGGAGATTTTGTAGTGATTCTGATACAAAACAAGTACTTAGTAAAAATCACTTTCAAGTGATTTTCCTCTGTAGCAAAAACGTAAGTTACTTTCAATACTTACTGTAAGGTTAAGCAATGGTTTCAGACAGGTGGCAAGAACTTCCAGTTCTACTTTAAAGTTTTTTTATACTTCAAAGTAGCTTTGGGCAAGTTACTGCTACAATCATAATACCACTTTGAACTTGCAACAACTTTAAAGTAGTTACACTAAGTAGTAATACTGTCCCGCATACTTTAAATGCTACTTAGAAGTAATGAAACTACATAGTTCCAATAAATAGTAGAAACAACTACATAATTATTAAAATATTTCAAAATGAAGTAATTACACCTGTAAAGTTATAAAAGTTGTAGTTACGTAACAACTATTCAAGCAAAGTTCCGATCTTAGTTACTGCTACTAGATGCTGTTTGGGATTGTAAGTCCAAACTACTAAAAAATACGTCAATAGATACTAGTGTTAAAGCTAGACATAAACATTGTATTTTGATATTTTTCCAAGCTTGGCTAAGCTAATAATTCTAATTATTTAGTTTATTTATCTGAAATTGTAGATTTCCCATCTCTTAGAAGATATAAAATAATCGACGTTAAATAAACTATGTTATTGCAACAAGGTTCACAACCCTATCCTACCCGATCGTTTGCCATTTTTAAGATAATTGATGCGAAATACTTTTTATTATATACTTAATCTGCCATTTCTACTATGATTATTCTTTTAGTATATTGGATATGCATCCATACAAGCTTTAAATAACTAGTTTGCAAAAGTTGACCAATGAAATGAAATATAGGTATTACAAATCAAGTGTATTACTTCTTGGGAAAACTTGAAGATTTTGGAAATTCTTCCGCCATTACTATTCATTTCTTGTTACTTCTAGATTTTTTTGATGAACACATTATAAAAGTTAATATTACCTTCTTCTCTTTTCTAAGATAGAACTCTATATTAATATCTTCTAAGATGTATTTGTTACGGTAAAAGTGCATACAGTGAAACCTGTAAATCTGACCAGCTGTTTAAACTGACCCTCTGGCCATATTGACCACTTTTTCTCAGTCCCTGCAAAAATCCCATTACTCTAATGTAATTTATACTGTATAAACTGACCACTTGTCTTTTGTGACCATTGAACACTTTTACCTCAAATATTTGTTTAAAAATGTTTGTGTAATGTGACCATTAGCCAAGGGATTACTTTACTTACAGTTATAACTAATCTAAAACTTTAAAAAGGCATGTACATGTAAATTGCATTCAAAGAATTTCTAAGAATGCATCTAATCCTTTAATAGTAACCAGTTGGGTTCAGGTATTTCCAAGTTTTAAGACTTTATTTCTGCTTCTGAGAAATTCATTACCTGCAAACTTTCACATTAGTAACCCTTGGATAGTTTTAAAATTGTTTTATAAAATCAGTCTTGTTTCATCTATTTATTGAAACCCTTGTGTTAATTAGTGCGATCAAGATGACTTCAAAAAAGTTTACAAAGAACTAAATTTGAAAGAAAAACAAAAGGTGTTAGTTTTTAGAAAACCACAGTGAAAGAAAAACAGCGGAACATTTTACTATTCAGAATTGCCCTGGAATCCTAACAGAACTGTATCATGCTAAAAATAATATTAATGAACTAATGTGTGCTAAACATATGATCTTGAGACAGTCTACGTTACATGATTTTTAAATAAATATGTACCTATAAGTAGGGTAAGTGCTCTGTTGAATAAATATATATTGTACATATACATTTTTTTAGCAGTTACTATAAGCACAAAAACTCAAAATACCTACCTATGTAATGAATATCGCATGAAAATAAAAATTGTTGTGTATAAAAAATTCACACTTTTACAAAGTGACCACCTGCTTAAATTGACCATTTTGGGTCAGTCCCAAAGGTGGTCACTTTAGGCAGTTTCTACTGTATTTGGAAAATATGGAAAATATACACATTTACCGGTAAATGTGCACATGTTCCGGTAAAAGTAAAAATAAAAGAAAATACTTGTACAGCTTAAAAATAACCTAATATTAAATTCTAACAGTAACCTAACATTCTAGGTTAGGTTATTGGTTAGTAAGTGATTATAATCTAATTAATAAGTTTTGTTAGTATTCAAACTTCTACTATTAAAATGTCTTTTTACATTTTACATTTACTAACTAGGCAAATCTGTACATGAGAAACAACTATGAGAAAATAGGAATCAAGTCATTTTGAAATTATCAAAATCTTCAATCAAAATTAACGTATCTTTCCTTCGGACATTTTTCTTTGTCTTGCACTAAAATGTATAGTGCATATTACTTATCATTTAAACAAAGATTCCACATTTTAAACATATAAAGCAAAATTCGTAAAGGAACCTTTAAATGTAATGAACTTTTGCATCATGGTAGCATATGGAATAATTATTGGGCAGTCCTGCAGTGTCGTAAAATCTTATGGAGCAGTTGCTGATGGTGCACCAACAGAGCAGGGTCATTGTTCAACTTATGAATTGCCCATTATTACCACAACCGTGCATAATCGCAAGGACTGAGATATATAAATATTTTTTGAAGTTTAATATAAATATTTATGTCTCTTTAAATTTCCGCGTGGTGGGGTTAAGGTTCCGCAAGCAGAGGACGGTGGAAATGAAACTCGAGTGCTTTAGTGTAATACAGGACTCTATGCACGATGCACAGCAAAGATATAGATCAAGAGAAATGTAGTTTGTAGGTTTAGTTATATATAAAATCGAAGAAACACACAGGAAAATATTCTGCTGATGTATTTTCTGCTGCAACATTAAGGTAGAATATTCAATTGAATGAATTTAGAAAAGGCTTAACAACGTCTTGATTGTGTTGTCTAAAATGAAAGAAAATATTAAGAATTATTGGAATTAAGAACTAAATATAATGAAGACAAGAAAGAAATAAGAATTAATGAAAATAACTGAAATACAAAAGCATTAATAGCATATAGTAGCGCTCTCAACGTTGTTTTATAAACCGTATTCTTCAATAACTGTTATTATTATTATCGAAAATCTTTGTTATCTAAATTATTTTTTATATATAACAATAACGAGATTTTTTACCGAGAGTTTATTCTTTATCTTTTAATAGAACCTTAAGAACAGCAAACAAGCTTTTGTTACCTTATGTTATTCTACTAATCAGTTACAGTAGCATCAATTACAATAAATTATTTGTAAATAAAAAAAATGTTTACATAATATACATCTATTATTGTCATATTGTTAATTAAATTATCTATAAAATATTTATTAACATTATATGTATTCAATGCTATGTTTATGCAACGCTATTTTATCCTACACCTTCTGGTATCAATACAATTTATTTAGAATGTAAAATTAGAAAATTTGTTGCAGATCTTCATATAATGCTTATTTATAAAATATATCTTTTTCCTTTGCATTGTGTTATCTACCGGTCTCCTTCAAATGCATTATTCCGTTATATTGTTTTTCGTTTAAAATCATTTCCTCTATTATATGCGTTATATTATCCTTTGCAGAGTATTTGGGCATTTAGCGTTAAGAATAAATAGGGGAGTAATTCTTTTTCTATAGTAATATAGAGCTATAGCATGTAAAGAGGGTGTCTTATTATTTTAGCAAAGTCGAGAAAAATGAACTATGTACATAATCAAGTTACATGTGGCAAATATTTAAAAGTGCATAAAGGTCATAAGTGGATGTCTACTTAACTTATTCGACTTAATAGTTGTATAGTTGTAGTAATGAATATAGATAGAATACATCATTTACCTTCTTCAAAATTAAATAGCAGATTCATCCTTATCGCAACCGGCATATTAATAATTCAGTGAATACTTTTTCGGAGAAAAACGCTTGCAGAACTAAGGTTATGTTGATCTTAAAGTCTCTGATTAGAAGTCTATTAAAATCGATCTGTTCAACGTGAAAGCTTTTAAACCCTTATTGTAGAATAGATATAGGTGGAAGAGGAACAGAAAGGGATCTTGCGTGTATAATACGTTACTCCCAAATAAACGTCACAACATAGTTAGATCTATGATAGCTCAATCTCTCGCTAGAAAATTCGAGGTTTTTGAGAGATTGCTTGTTTGGCGTGTAATGGAAGTAATCGCAACGTGGCCATTTTGGCGATAGACAGGTCAAACAAAATTGATTTTATTAGTTTTGATTTTATTAATAAATGTATAAAATGCATACAAATATATATTGTATCAAGAGTTGCAGCCCTGAATATTGTCCGATATTTGCGTATTACATGGCTTCATGGCGCATTAAAAGTGATTTTGTTAAGAATCAAAGTAATTGAGTTTTATGAACTTTCACATCGTATCAAAGGTATATAACCACACCATTTGCACAGATTAATTTTATTAAATTTCACCTGCATTACAAAACTCATGAATATATGACTGAGAATTCCCGTGTCAAGAAACATACACATTATGTGGTCAATGTAGAAACGTTTTTCCACAGAAAGACAAAAATATGCAAAATGTGTGAAAAATATTTTCAATCGATTGAACTTTCAAGTGAAAACAAAAAGATACTCTTACAAAAGTCTTTCAAATTCGAATAACTAACAAATCTTGGAACAAATTCATTAAATCTGGACCATCGGCATTGCCAAGCTGTCATCCCAGAAGTAGATGTCCAAATTCAGTCAAATAGCTATTCGTGCTATTCCAAGTTTGGGATAATTGACAGTGCAAATGTCGGTCTAATGTATGGTATTCCGTGATATAAATCCATTTTATATTAAACTCAAGGTTTCAATAAGGTATTAAAGTTTCAGTGCTGAAGAAAATCAAACATTCTTACACACAATAAAATATAATATGTGAATCTATTATAACAAGTAAAGTACCTACTTCATTCATCGTTATTGTTGGCCTTCGTCAGCATAACTCTTTGTAAATAATCTGTGAATGATCTAAGCTATATATCAACAGTGAGGAACATTACTCAATTAAAATTGAACGTTATATCATGCGTAAAGACAATTGCTTTTGCTTAGTCAAGCTAGTAGATAAGTATAATCTAATCTAGTAGATTTTAAAAGTCCATTGTTATAACCAAAAATACTGTTGTGCTGTAATATAACGTAACAAGACCACCACCACGCTGATATATTGCAGAAACCATGATTGGGAATCTTCAATGAAATCACATTTAATCTACCGAACTTTTCTGCCATCGAGTCGTAGTTCTTATTTGACAATTCTTTGTTTTTGTTACAAAGGAAAAATTTAGATGATATATAAAATAACAAGAGTTATCATTCCTTCATTTTCTTCAATTCCTTTTAGTTAGCATATCGGGAATTTCTTTAACTTCTGGGAATATCGTTTTCTAATCAGATATAGTGTTAAATGAGTATGCCTGTATTATAGAATGCATGGGTGACACCAGAAAGGCATTGACTTTTCCAGAGAAAAAATCATGATCACACGTATCTAATACGAGTTAGAGGAGTATATGAAACCATCACTCCCCCTCCCACACTGTCTATACATAGCATTCTCAGTCTTTTATTTCGAAGTTTGAATACAAAGTTACTAGGGAGATGTTTTTATCAACAATGAAAATGGGTCAGCTATAAATACTGTTTGCAAGTAATTATTTTTATTTTTAAGATGCCATACAATTTGTAACTGAGAAATGTAATAAGTGTGTAACAATAGTGGGTGATTATTTTGAAAAATAATCATAAATGTTTGGTTTACATTGCACTAGTTGACCAAAAACATGGATGTGGACTGATATAATTTTGAAGCAATTTACTCACGTGGTTTTCTCAGACGTCGTCGTACTAAATATCGCATTGTTTGGGCACACGCGTATCTGCGAGTTTATAATCTTATAGAAGACGAAGACCTATTTTTGAATTGAAAGGCTCAGACAAACAGAAACGGAATACCTAAAAAACCTGTGGAAATGAAATATGCTAGCAATCATGAATTTAGGGGGTTTTAGGATTGTTTACACCAAATATTAGATGCCGTTTTTTAGTCATGAGTAAGTGAATAAGCTACTTAATGCAAAGTTAATAAGAATAAGGTTTTTTTTAACTATTATTATTTATACTTCACGATGGTATTTTAAAAACAAACAACAGTAGATCAATCAACTTTATGAAAACACAAAATTAACCGTTGTGTAATGTTCCATTCTTAATTATAAATACCAGTTAAAAGCTACATGCATAGCTGATTTGTTTAATGAATGCCAGTTTATTAGCAATAAATATGAAAAAGTTACCACACAGCTACTAATTTCACGGAAGGACACGTTTGTTGCGATTTAACATGTAGAGAATCTCAATCAGTCTTTGCTTTGCTTCTTGATTATCAACTTCTGGTTTATCGTTCTTATTTTGCTGTAACATATTTTCCATATTAACAGTCTGTTACTGTAACACTTTTTCTTGCGATGTAATATTAGATGTCACTCCAATTTGATAGTTGGAAGAAGTTCTATTTGTTTTATTTCTACTGGTTTTTCTAGTATTCCTCAACATGCAGATTGATTACACAGACCAGTAATGGTTTTTGGTATTTTGAGCAACTGGGGAGCAATCATCTATTTTTTCCAAATGAGAAAATTATGGTATTATATGAAAATAGCAGTTCAATTGAAATCCATTGATGTAGCGCTCAAGTACTGTTGTAAGCTACATCGACTAAGATTAATAATTTTTTGGAAAGAGAAATATATTAGAATATGTGGACTGTTTAAACCTAATTTACAGATGTTTTTTAGCCTGTTTCTAAAAAATAGACCAAGCGGTAGATAATAACATTATTGAACTTAAATGTTGTTTATTTTTCTGATACTGGCCGCATTCTCCACAAAATACTACAAGGAGATTAGGAGATAATTTATGAGCATAGGACTAATTATTATGAATACACAATTATTACTTCACTAAATATGTAAATTATACCTACTACCAATTTCAATCGTTTCTTCATCCAGAAGATCCTGTCTGCTTCTGCAATATACCAAATTCAGCATTTCTTCAAATTTATTTAACAATATTTCATAATAAAAATAACAGTACGTGTTAATACTTAGTAGAATCATGCAAAATAATAATAAACAAGATCTCGTGGTTTTAGTTTCAAATCAAACCTGTTGGTTATGGGTACACATTGAAATGCTAGTTTTTAGAATAAAATCAGCAAATGTGAATACCTTTAAATACTCCTACTGCTATACTACTTTTTCATTAAACATTCGTAGGAGATTGTGTTGCTGCCTATGAGAAAGTAACATCATCACTAAAGTACATATTTGTATGTACCTACACCCTTGTGCAAATTAATCAGAACAAGCCATTTTACATTCTGGCTAGATCAAACCCGTAATGTGTTAATGCAATACCGAATACATTTTCGGTAAATTAATGTTACTTTGTGATTTGGGCGTGCTTGCTGATACCTACTTTCAGATTTTTTATATGTTTCTTAGTTTCTTGTCTTTCTATTATATCAATAGAAGTTCGTACCAAAGCGATAGTTTTTAGCAGCAGGAAAATGAACCCTATCTAGAGGAAGTACAAAAAAGAAGATAGACTATAATCTCAGACTCATTACTAAACAGTAAATTTAATCCAAAACTAGTGACGAATTGCAGAAAGTTCTTGTAGCTGTAGATTTTGTGCTCGACTCACTAGCCGGATACCGACTATCGCACTTGAACCAAAAACACGGAAGAGTGGGTATACCTACTGGGTATTCAGAAGAAACAGCTGCTAACAATCCTCATGAAAATAAAAGGCTAAATCATCAAACAAAAATATATGGAATGCACAATAAGATTTTGTAGAAAGGTAGTTGTTCGAGTTTCTCTCATATATTTTCTTGTTCTCTCACATAGATTTTTGGATGTTTCAACACTTCCTTTTTTAATTGCCCTATAATCCATGTATGTTATTTATATGGTAGGTCTTGTTTTTATTTATATAAAAAGAATAATTATTATCTCTGATATATTTTATATAAATCACTTGAAAATAAATGTTTGTAATCACCCCTAACCCCTGAAGCAATTTTTTCTCACTTTAATGAGCGAATTGAAACCGCTACACAAAAATGGTGTCGAAACCCGGGAATAAGAAGCAAAACCTTTAGATCGGGCCTATATCTCAAAAATTAATGCAGTGGCGTTTCTAGACAAAAATCACTCTTTCGTTCAGGGCAACATTAATTCGATCGAAGATTTGATGGAGAACCGCGTTGACTATATCACATCGACAGTCTGTGAAGCAAATATCTTAGGATTGTTTTTCTTTTTATGACCCGAAATTGCTAGTACCAATCGAAGAGATGATGAATAGCAAAAATCTATTAATTTATTGAAGCTTGGCCGTAAGCTGTCAAAATGCCGATAATCCAATATTACAACAAAATTTGGCAACACACCAAAGAAAGTCAAGAAATTCTTCGCTGACAATACTGTCGCTTGCGTAGATTGGCCTAGAAACTCGCCAAACCTCAATTTAATTCCAATTTCCACTCAATAGAGAATTTCTAGCCAATTTGAAAGAGAAGGCTTAGAAGAATAAACTGAATTAGCTCATAGAGGCTGGTATGTAAGTGTCGTTCCTAGATGAGAAACTACAAATTGCAAATAATTTGTCGAATCTATGTCACAATGAATAAATATGTTAATAAAAGCCAAATGTAGACATTGTTTTCTCGTCAACTAGTTCAGTGTTTACGAGTACATTAATTTGCACAAGGGTGTATATTAAACAGTTTATCACAACATTAAGGTTCAAAAGGATGGGTCTTGATGTTTAGATATCACTGACTTTAATCAAACTAGAGATTGGGGTAAATTGGGAACTTCCTGAATTTGGTTCGTAACTGTTGTGCCTTATTCCCAAAATACAGGTAAATTTTAATACACCAAAGAGAAAACCTATTTAACTTCTTTTATTAGATTCTTAAAGCTAAACTTTTTTTGGAATGTTTCGTCTTCTGGAAATGAATAAATAGAAAGCAAATTCTATTAGCTTAAAATGAAGCAATGTGGGAGACGAGAAGGGCGTACTAATATTGGGGCTGTTTGATCAAAACCAGAACTTGGTTACTGGGGTAGAAATGATATTTTAGAAATCCAGTTTATAGAACACAGTATATTTCTATAGATATTAAGAATGCACTACCGGCGCTAAATAGAAAAATGTCAAATCTGTTACAACAAAAAACCCACAACGTAAATTTTGGCCAAGTTTGTATAATAATTTGTGGCTTACATTCCAATGTCGCGATGCAAGGTTGATATTACCTTTGGCTAATTACATACGCTGCTCACATTACGTTACAGCATACAAAAAATACAATTTCCATCAACAACTCTAAATCGAATGTACATAATCTCAAATTATTTCTCAAGAAAATTGTTGTAACTAATTAGTGAATACATTACACGAGCGATATTTTTATAGAATTAGTTTTGTAGCGATGAATCTAGATTTGAAGATAAATTTAGAATACGATATATTTAAAAATATCGCTTCTAAGCAAATATCAGTCATACAGTCGCCAGAATTAGAATAGATACAGGCCCGATATAACAAAAGCTTGGCTCTAACATGAATCTACTGCAGGGTAAAAGAATGAATTTGTGAGATTCGGTAATGCCATACCTAACCCACAGGACGGAATACAATAATTCCATTAGAAATACATTATTTATGTGAATCTATACTGTAATAGGTACTAGAAGCATATTTGCTAATTGTAACGGTACGATTTATATTATGCAAGTTAATTTACAGCAAAATATTCCTCAAGAAGTTCAAGAAATAGAAGCCAAAATAATGTTGGTTATAGTATCCTTAAGGATAATGGGTACTTAAAGGTATTGAGAAACGACAGAGAAATGACGGAAGTCTTCAATGTATGTAATTAGAATTCTATATTGGATTCTAATCGTTACTAAATATATAACTGCCAGGACGATTATGATTCTGTCCGATAGATAAATATATCACAGCTTTATTAATAGTTTTCATCACTTCACCTTGGTGGTCCCTATATAAACAGTATTAATCTGCAAATCAGGATCACCTAAACAATGAGATGCATGAGTTAATTGCAAACCTACTGATTAAGCTGCTATGCTTCCGAGGAGTTTAGTAACCAACGAATCTGGATGTCGCGTCGTTGGTGTACATATAGAGAAGCGTTAGCAAAGATAGAAGATAGAAGAACTAAAATACAGATTCTGGCATTTTTGTTTCACAATGTTGTTTTTCTAAATAACCAAAAAACAGAATTTGACTAAACAGCTTTAATTGAATAATTTTTTTAGAAATGATTTTTTATTGTAAATAAATGTAAAGACATCAGATCGATTAGAGCTTTTTTAGGGAATATCTAGCGGTAGAATTAATATATGGTATTTGCTACCCTTATGCTACTATTTTTCGCGAATCCTTATTCTTTGAATTATAAATTATCTGTTCACACATCCACATCCCCTTCGACTTATAAATATTTAAAAAAATATAATTGACTCCCGTCAAGTATGCACCCCTTAGTATTTAGCTATGCTATTTCTGCTAATTGCTGCTAGTATCTAACTGGTAATGCAAATACATCAAAAAGTTATTCATTAATAAAATGTAGCGCTTGCCTTCATTACAGGATTTGGAATAACCAAATGTACTATTGATTTCATAATGATCTAGGACAGCAAGGCTAATGTGATGCTATTTTATTCATTTTTTTGTGTGAATGCATAGAAATAAGTAATAGAATATAGCATCATATTAGCCTTGCTGTCCTAGATCCATTTTTCCTAGATATTTTTTTCGGTGTAAATGCATAGGAATAAATAATAAAAAACATAATAATAGTAGCCTTGCTGTCCTAGATCATTATGAAACCAATAGTACATACATATCCTGTTTGCTATAAGTTTTCGTTAATTTTAGAATTTAGGATAGATGACAGAATGGTGATAATTTCTGTAACTGGAAGTGGCACCATGATATTAAAATGAAAACAATTAGTTATGGGTTTTATAGGAATAGAATGGGGTAAATTGTCCAGCAGACTATAGAATAGCGAATTTTAACAGAACGATCTATATTGGTAGTTAATTACGAATTTATGATATATCATAAATAATTCAAACGAGACCAAGAAGACAATTATATTAACCTACATATTGCAGTTACGATTAGGCAACTTTTTCAATCACCTATCTATCTACCTCAAGATCTACATATACAATTCCAGTATCCGATTAACTCGGAAATTTACAACTCTTCTTATATACAAATTGTAATAACATATTACATGGTAAGTTGAAAACTGCTTAAATGCATTACAGCACAATTAGTTGTACAGTATATATAATTATAATGAAACCTAATTATTACACATTATCAATTATTAAACATATTATCAAATGGCATTTAATAGCTACATTTTTCCGCTTAAAGGTATCCATAGTTAGAATAAACGAGTCTACCTTTAAACCAAAACAAACATTAACAGTTTATAATAGTTAAAGATTTGATATCTTGTATCTACAAGATATCAATATATGTAGTTTATAGTATCTATATAGTATAATAGGTTTCCTTATTAGAAGTGTTAAGCTTAACAATTAAAGTTTGAAGTGGATTAGAAATTCAATTTTAATTAGGGGACATAATGTATGTTTTTCATCAATATACATTTCATAAGTGTATTTTTATTCTGCTTTAATTACTCAACAAAGACTACTGAAAGAATGCTTTTCAACAGAATTCCCGCCGAAACACAATTCAATATAATGTATAGCAAAAGAAAACAGCGTGCCATTTTATTATCCACTTAGGAAAACTAGCAATTAAGTATATTTTATTTTAATTGCCCAATCTCGACGACAGTAATATGTGGCGGCATAAATAATAAAGACTAATTGGTAGTAACTATGATGTCGTTAAAATTTGATTTCATTATTTAAAATTCATCAAGTTTTTACTTTTCATTAATGCATTTTTATAATGTAAATATTACAGATAACACAATAATTGTATTAAATCATCTAAAAAAACACAAACAAAACATAAAAAAGACATAACAAAAAGATGATTCTACTTACTGTTATTTGCTAACGCTGAACAGTTCTTCGGACCAACGATGATGTAAAACGTTTTCTCACAAAGAAAATCCATAAAAGTTAAATAAAATTTTTATTTCCACAATTTCTTTTTAAAACTATTATTATCATCACACACTGTGCACTTGTTTAGTTGATCCCGCGGCCATGGCAGTCAGCCGTAGCTTATTTTCAGAGTGGTTACGCCCGCCAAGCAAAGCTCTTACATTAACTTAAAGGCGCTTGCGCTGTTGAAAAAGAACACATTACTAATGTTTCATGGTTTCAAGACGACTAATAACTGGTCCTCTATTCAAGCATGCGCTTTCATATATTCCATCCTTTTTCTGAACAAACAGATTTAGGTTTTTCGCGCCCTCTCAAACTACATAGTACACATTTTCAGCCATTACCCCAAAGATTTTATAGGGTTTTAGGCCTGCCTGAGTGATATATGCTTGAACGAATGGTTATGGGGTATTTTTGGATTCATTAGTTATTTTTGTTGATTTATTGGTTTTAGGCACGACACCTGTTTTAAATGATTTTGATTGTATATTAAACAACTGTTTATTGATTTTGTAGTTACTACATTACGCTGAAATTAGTGTTGTAAATAATTATTACAACTTTATACTACACGCATTAAATATTTATTGGGGATTATAATCATTATATTCTAAACGATTCTATCTTAAAGTTGGCAGCTTAATTTTTTTCATGAATATCGGTTTCTAAGAATGCCGACATATATTTTTTTAAGCAATCATTCGGAAACCTAAAATATTTCAAATAGAACAAAGCTTTAGAGACAATTAATTCTATTGCAGAAATAGTCAAATTTATGATATCACATAAAACCGTTGTTGATAAACCAGATTTCTTTATTAAAGAGATTATGAAGAAAGTGTTATTTTTGAAACATATATTTTCTCATATATTAACAATCATGGCAATACATATACATCGCGATTTTGAAATTACCGTATAAACAATAAACTTTAACAGTAAGGAGAAAATTGATCAAGACTGCGACATTTTAAACAACGGAAACAAAATGGCAAAAATTGCTCAACTACGTATTATTTAGGTATATTACTCAATTGCTAGCGATTATGAACGCAAAATGCATGAGATAATGGAACGTATGGAAATTTGAATTTTGAAACTAACATATGCGTCTTATCTGTACTCGTGGGCATGCAATTGTTATTTTTCAGAATAAGAGAGGTAACCTACATTTTTTATCGATTTGTATCATAAAATACAAGATATGAATCTTAATGCATTTGAATGAATTAAAAATTAAACGAAATTATTTTTCTACAGTCGATCTTAATTTGAACTGGCGGGTGTATCAATGTAAACCAATTGATACACTCGTCAATTAAAATTAAAGTCGAGTATATTAACGTTTTAAACGAAGGCGCATATTGCTTAAAATTTGATTAAATTTTATTTATATTCAAAGCTAGGAAAACACTGCAAAAAGAAAACGCAACAGTTGGAAATGTTGAAAAGAAAGAAAATTGTTTTAGTATGAATAAGTAGAAAAATCATAGCGGTCGCACAAACACGTTGTATCACTTTTTTAGAAATACTACTCTTTATATTGTAGCCTATTTGGCGCTATTCTAGAAACTAAGAAACCATATATTTTAATTGTTTAAACTTTAAATTCCTTAATTTCTTTAAGAAAATTAACTTATATCCGAAACGTATATCCCAATATGGAAGGCCAATAGCTTAGGGCTATAGAATCAACTACGTAAAACCTTAAATAACATTTTCTTTTAGAGATTAATTTTTTCTAATTGGAGTAGGACTTAAAAAAAAGGTTTTTTTACATACCTTCTATCTCAAACCTTCTTTCTACATTATGTGTAATGATTAGATTTCCGTTAACTTTCGCAAAATTGAAATATTTTTAAAAATATCTATTATATTTTTAATTACACTTTACTGTTAAAATTCAATGTTTTAGAGGTAATGATTCAAAATGTATACATATAAAAATTTTAAGAAATATATATAAAGTCATTATTCAGATTTGGCTCTTCAAAAATAAAGGAGAAGCTACGTTCCAAGCAACAGCTTCATTTTTGATATCAGCATTACTATCATTTTTTATCGTGGTTGTCAGGAGAATCGACATTATTCAAGCACATTCAAACAAGTCTATTGTATTTACTAAAAATTCAAAATTTAGAAACAAAAGATTCCAAAATATCATTCTGATAGTTGTTTACAAGGATATAAATTCTCATCCATCTGTCATTAAAACCTCACCACATATCACCTCTGTCAACAATACTATTGACCAACAAATTATGTCGAGAATTTCTTAAAACCCTGAAAAGGATGTGACCAATCTTTAGTTGCACCTTCCTAGAAAAGTTTCTCTGCAGCTTTATGCGAAACGATCAATATCAAAATAACGATTGCGGTATGGTCGGGGTAGTCTAAAATATAGTTGTTATCAATGGCCTAACCTTTTCCCTAGGAAGAAGTATACATTTTCGCTACGAAATTCTTGTTACCCATAAATCTACATGTATATGTATAGCATATAAAGAAATATACAAATATTATACATAATTAACGGAAAAAATAAACAATGCAAACATTACATAAGTCAGAATTATAGCTAGCTTTTATTAAGAAAAGTAAACTTTTTTTAATAGTTTAACTCTTTTCAATAAATTTCAGAAACGTTTAACGTTATAATCAATTTATTTCTTAAAGTGTTGGCATTTTTAACTTTTTAATATTATAATATTTAATATATATAAAGCACTAACAAGTATTTTACATTAAATATTGAAGGATATCCCGATATTTAACTATGTAGTAAATGGTAACTGATAGTTTATATAGGTGTAGTATCTGTAATAAACTACACACTACATGTACATGTATATGTATACATCTTATAGATAACATTACATCGGCAATTCAAAATAATCATATGAATGACTATATAGTTTTTGTATGATTAGAAGTCATATGCACTAAGTTAAAACAATTTGATATAGTAAGTAAGTGTACTCATTAATGCGCTTCTCTTGTTAGGAAACAACTAAACAACATTCAAAAATAGTAATTCAAAGGCAAATTAAAATAATTTAGTACTTACAAGCTAAGCGTTAAAGTTCATTTTGACATTTTACTTGATGAATCTTATTTATGTATTTATTTTTGTATTTTTTTAAATCAGTGTAACAACCCAGCAACGATCTGCTCAATTTGGTCTTTCAATATAGGACTTTCGATATCTTTACATTAACGATTGATGAAATATACAAAAATATAATTTACATGTGCTCAAGTACGATATATGTCGTAAATGCATCTGTGGTCCATACCATTGCTACTGCCACCTTATCTTCACTATAAGAAATGAACTTATATGTCGTAAATGCATCTGTGGTCCATACCATTGCTACTGCCACCTTATCTTCACTATAAGAAATGAATTCAGTTCGTTCTCCCTCCAATTTTGTAGTTGCACTTTTAGTGTATTGTACTTATTGTAGGTCTAAAATTAAAGTTCCGCTATATCAGTACATGACTGTAAACCAATGATTACTTAAATTCAAATGTTTTACTTCTCATATAGTTATAAACATTTTTACAATCTTATCTTGTGTTATCTTATTATCTTATAAATGTCAATTTTATATTTATATTATATTATTTTTTTCTACCTTGCTTCAAAGAATGTTTTTCTTTGAAATTAATTGTTGTTATTAGTATCTCAATAATTTTGCTATTACAGTTACATACAAATCTTCTTGTCACTACTTGTATTTGACATGTTATCCCTTCATAAAAGTACCAAATTTGTTGATGCTGATATTACTAAGCATTACTACATCTTAGTTTTATAGCACAATATGGAAAAAAATAACCACATCGTGCTTCAAACTAAATTTTATATATGAATGTATAATTGTATAAGTTGTATAATTGTTTTTGTTGAGAAGGTGATTATTCGTCTACTTTTGTATTGAAAATAATGTGTTAGTGTATTATTGTCGAATGGGTTTTTGTCAATTCAAAGTCATCTAACCTATACTGCAATCTAAATATAACAAGTTACAGTCAGTCTAACCTCTAAGCAGTGTTAATGAAACAAACACCTTTGATTATAAATACCTGCTGCTCTATTGCAAATTAAATGGGAATTAAGGATCAATCAACGTGCATCTAAGCAATCCATCGACTGTGATGCATGCTCGAGACCATATCATAGGTCAGTGAAATAAATTTCATATGAGACATAGCTAAATACTGATTTTTAAATTAAATCCTAATATAAAATGTAACACTTAAATGGAATAACGGTTGTTCATAGCAAATAGTCTCAAAACGAACTACCTTGATGATTACTTACGTATTTTAGTATCTTCTGCATTATAACTGTAACTGGAACACATTGTCATCGGTGCATCATATACTCCCTCGTCCAGAAATAAGTGTCCCATATGGATTGTTACGTGCCCATAAATAACTTATTACACTAAGAATACTTTCTAACCAACAACAACCTCACTACAATTTACTTATTTTCATATCAGGTTAACTTAAGTTACAGGCCAAATGTCACCATCAATGTCATTCCTTAACTGTAAATTTCAATAAAATGAAATGGGACACTTATTTCTGTACAGAGTACAAAAAATATCCAAAAAATAGCAAAGTTATCAATATTGCCAACGGACATACTTCGATACCTGGTATACTTTTTAAGAAGCTGGAAGTTTTCAATAATTAACCAATACCGTTATGTCATTTTTCTGAATACATCAGCCAATCAGAATCAGTTTCACTGAAAATTTAGTTGACATAGATATATTTCTGCGGAAACTTAAAATTATCAACATTACGCGGAATTTTGGTTTTTGTTTAAAAATTGAAATAATCTTTTTTGTTTTACAATTTAACCTATGGTGAGCGTTCCACAGCAAACTTAACATTTACAGCAATTTAAGAATAATATATTACAATCACAGGTTTTTCTATCCATATACAGTAATAAAGACTTTCCATGAAATTTCCTTTTTCGTATCATCTCGTATTATTTGCTTTCCTTCTTTAAACTTGCTCATCCCGATTTCCATAGTAGAAAGAAAGAAAGCACTCGTGTGCTATAGACAAGAGCACTTGGAAATTCTCATATTAGTTGCAGTTAGTATCATTACTGAAATCATTTCTGAAAATGATGTAAACATAAAAATTCAAAGAAAGTATAAGTGTATTATGATATTCCATAAATAAAGGCATCATGAGCTATTGTTCAAACTGATCGCGAAATGCAAAGCTGTGCTATTGTCAGATTCAACCTTATCATTACATGAACGGTAAATGTTAATTATTGTGAAATACCTACATATGTTAAAATTAGGAGTCATACCCTCTTAAATCTGGTTTGTATGATCAAAGTAAACGTAAGTACGTGCTTCCTTATGAATATATAATCCTTAAGACAACACTATCTTTAACAACTATGTAAGGACAAACTTTCACGTATTACGGTATATTTCAAGGACCAGCCTATCTGTTAACTTATCTGTACATAAATCCGTAGAGGGCATACTCAACACCAACACCAGGAACACCAACACAGCTAAGATGAAGCATTAAAGATTAAATGTATTATAATGTATAATGGTTACAATTATAATCGAAAACAAAGTTATAAAAATGCTATAAAAAGGGTCATAATAAAAAATGAAAAACCTAAAATAACTGCATACGTGCACATTAAGAGAACCTGATCAATGTTAAAAATAACAAAGAATGGGAATTTTTAGGTCATTGGGAAAACATTTAGAATAACAATAAGACGAATGGTACAGACTCGTCAAAAGTATTTCCTCAGTGACATTTAATTATATTTAAATGGTCAAATATTTTAATATAAAACACTTTTAAAGAATCCATAGATTATTTAATAGAAACCTACTTTCATTTGTTATATTATTTAAAAAATTCAATTTGCTCAAATTAAATTTGTCTTATGGTACCATTGATGTCCGGTTTTTAGAGCTTTATAAAAAAAGTCGAGCATATCTAAATAATGTAACGCTCCCATTAAATTGCCCACTTACTCACTACAAAGACAGATAAAAGTTTTATGTAGGTATAATATAATTATTTAATTAGCCGGTTTAAAAAATGGCAGATAATACAATTCGAACATATCTAATGAATGATTCTATTGACATAAAAAAAGCTCTTTATATGTATATTGCTTTCTTTAAATATTCAGAATTTTATCTGCATTAACTTATTATATTAGCCAAACAATTATCTAACTCGAAACAAATAAATCAAGACATTTATTTTTTAACGCTATTAAAACGTTTATACAAACAAATTATTTATTGTCTATTAATCAGATTTATAGCGCAAACATACCTAGGAAAGAAATTTAAATAATTGTAATTTCGACAAATTGAATTCTATTAAAAGGCTAGTTGAGGACTTGGAAATACCGTCGCGACTTGATGCTGGAAAACGTTTATTAACTGAATATAGTAAAATCAGAATTTTCATGTTAGAAACACATTCATCACACTTTTTTTAATGAACTTAACTTCTAAAGCAAATTTACTTAAAAATTGGACAAAATAACAAATTACGAGGACGTCAAATTGTCTGTTAAAAGTTTTGCCGAAGTCACACAGAGGATGTGTTTATTTAGTTTTCACTTTTTTTGTTAGTTTTTCTGTGAAACATTGTTTGAACGTCTTGTGCCAAAGTAAACAAACCTACTATATGTGTATGCCCTAAAGCTAAAAGTAAATGTTTACAAAAATACACAAAATATCCGTTATATCTACAGCTTTTATGTATACATATCCTCAATTAGCGATATTGTACGTGATCCATGGAAAATTGTGAATGCAGTATTTTCGGGAAATATTTTGAATTTGAAATAACTGTTTTAATCAGTGTTATTGTTAAAAAGAGCGGGTTGATAATTTTTTCGCTTCTTGTTAAAATTTAACCAGATAACGGAAAGTTTACATTTTTGGTTTTTACAATTTTATCGCTTTGTTTAATAATTTCATGGAATTACACGATGACAAGGATTCATTGTTTTGATACATTATTATTAAGTTTGAAGACATTTTCCTACAGTCTTTTTGCAGATTTTACAATAATAAAATTTGTCTGAAAAGGTTGATTGGCAATGTTAAAGTAACGGCGTTTTTGATAAGTTAGTTTCAGTAAAACACAACTCACTTTTCATTATAGACAAGGCACCAACAAAGGCCACACAAAATAATTTTTGTACTATTGGTTTAATAATGACCTAAAACAGCAAGGCTAGTAGGATGTTATTTTTTATGATCTATCCTATATCCATTTACACTGAAAAAATATCAGATTCGCCTTGCTGTTCTAGATCATTATGAAATCAATTCTACATACCTTATGTTCAGTTTGATACGGCGACATAATTTAATAGAAATAAAAAAGATTCAATAACTTTTAATCAGTATTTATAGTAGTTATTAAGATAGTAAAAGTCGCATTACTTTAAATAATTTTGAAATAAATTTTTTATTATTTTATTTCTTTGTAGGCTTTTTTAATTTGTTAATAAATTTATTTTTTTTTGTTTATTTTAATTTTATGAGGACTGGCAGAATTACTACTATTTTGAATTATTAAAGAGCTAGGCTGTTGATTATGTAATTGAAATCTATAAAATACTTGTGTAAAGCCTTTTACACGAGCCTTCAGTGCTCGAATGTAGAAGTTGGAGCTTTTATCGTATATTTCAGCTTGTATGATTTTTTTAGGTGTTGTACAGATCGCTACTGTGAATTAAATGTGCGCATCACTTTCCAGTACATCTTCTCTATTCAATATATATATATGGTCGACAAACAAGTACATAAGAGCAAACAGTAAATTATAAGAAAAAAGGTATTGCTTAAATAGTCAATTTGAGATGCTGTCTTGTAATTTATATAGAATATAAAAATATCGAACGTAAATAGTTATATATAAAGTAATAATGTAGGAAGATATTTATATAGATTATAAATAATATAAAATGTAAAAGTATAGAAATCAATAATATAGAAAATAAAAAAAAGTATAGAGTAGTAATTTTATAGAACGACATTATGTAGTTCAATACCTATTTATTTATGTTATATTATGAATATTCTTGAACATTATTATATTATGAATAATATATTCTAAAAAAATATCAAATTCAATTATTTGCAAGCAATACAAAATATTTAAAAAACGTTAAAATATACGTTTTTTAATTAATATTATAAGAAAATCTATTTTCTACTAAAATATTTTATATATTTTAAATCTCGCTATCTATCTGTCTACTATCTTGCAGATCATAAAGAAATGAAAATTTATTTCTATGACACAAATTACAAAGAAACTGAAAAATATATTATATATTTTATTTATTTGAACTTAATGAATTACACACGCATCTATAAAAAATAAATTATTATTTATAATTATTAAAAAAATAAGTAAATCAGAAACAAAAATATAAATTCCTATATTTTTTCTTTCTCTATATAATTTTTGTTTTACGTATTGGCTTTCTATATTATTAGTTTTGTACATTTTTTCATATTATATTATTTATTCTATAAAACGTATTTTCTATATTATTGCATTATTATTTGCATTTTATATATTTAATTCGGTATACTTGGTGGTTACGATGGCCTGTTAGTATTTTGTGAAAAGTGTCCGGAATAGAAAAAACATATTCAAACAGTCAAACGTTAAATAAGAATTTACGAACTTCAAAACAAAAATCAGTTCAACATCTTTCCTTATGACCAAACTGATGGGCACTTGCATAAAAAATAAATATTGCTAAATCGCATATAATATGAAATTAGACAGCTAAAATAAGTGTCGGAATTTTTTGGGCGACCTAAAAGTGTACAGATGTGGATTAAAACGAAATTAAAAGTTAATCAAATTATGAAATTAGAAACTGCTTGCAAAACGCCTACGAGTCTGCGCCAATCGCGTGACGTCACTTCGCGTTTACAATTCTGTATCAGCTATGCCTGCAACATGGTTTACTTGTTTTGCCGGTGCGTTTAAAATTATTTCGTTTTGTCTTGATACGTGTTCGTTTGTTAGTTACCTTTGAATTTATAGAAAAACAGCCTTTTTCAAGGCTACATGCAGTAGGAAACCCGAGAAGAAACGTGAAGTATCAACGAAATTGTCGCATTTATTTCTATTAGTAATTAATTTCTGTTTATTCATTTAAATGGCTGCTGTATTCAAAAGTAAGGCCGTTGTCGTCAAAAGAAGGTTTGATTGTTAGCGTGACAATTCTAATCGCCTAAGAAAGTTCAATTTTTCGGAACAAAAGCCGCTACCTTTACAAGAAAGGCCGATTTATTACATACGTTAATTAAAAACTGCCGTGCTTTCATTGTTAATAAATGATTAAAAAAAACTGAACGCGTATGTATTTTGTAGTTTTAAAATATTGGATACATTTGTCGTTATACTTACGTTAAAATGATCTTCACATGCAAGCATGAAGTTTTCGCAAGATCTAAATAATTCCGCCTGCCGCATTTATCGACAACTTCGTTCTTTTCTCGGCAGTGGGAACGCGAAAGAAAAGTTTGTTTATTATTAATTATAATAAAATGAGGAGGAAAGTATTTTGTAAAATTAAATAAGGAGTATAGTTATTAATGTAAATAAGTTTTAAGAAGTTGGGACTTTTATTAGTAGGTATTGCAATTAAGTTTTTTATTGGTAATCGTCTGAGGATGGCAATATAATTACTTTGAACGTTTTTATATTTTTAATGGTGAATAGACTTGAGTACTATTATTTTATTTTATTAATAATAAGCATACATTTATCGGTAATTTAAAAGTTACCTTTCTATAATCCTCTTGCTTTTGTAGTCTTGAAAAAGGCTGTTTTTTAATACAAAGAGCAAAAACAAAACACGTGGTAACTTAGAATATAAATAAACTTGAAATTACAATACCTAAATACACGGAGTAAGTGCATTTACAAGACGGGTCGACGCGTGGTGACGTCACGCTGCCCGCGCCAGCGCAAATGCGTTTCAAGGGCCTGAATAATTATTTAAACTTATTTCGGTAATAACTATAATAAAAACAGTTATTTAGCAAAAATATTTTAAATAACAGTAAAATATACAATTCTGAACTCGTTGGAAATAAATCTGAAAATCATGCAAGGACCCTATTACAGGACTATGCGCACCATTCCGTAAGTAGATTTAGGTTTTGTAAAAGTTTCGCTTCGTTTACTCTTAAGTAAATTCATATAAAAATTGTATAGGAGAAATAAATGACAATATTATATAGTTCTTATTTAGTTCTTCTCAAATGCCAAAAAATGAAACTAAAAAGTATAAAATCAACCAATTTGAAAGCTGAAGATGTGTCAAAAGTAACAGACCTACAACATGTACCAACTCATAGAACTCATAGAAAAACATCAAGTGAACAGCGAGGACTTATGTGGTATGATATAAAGCGAGATAGAAGATTTCTATCTCGCTATATCTTTTAAACAGATTTACTTTTTCCGAAAACTGCATTTTAGCTGCTCATATTATACAGAGATTTACACATTTATGACGAAACCCACGATTGTGGCTCGACGTGCGGTACTACCGACTAAGGGACTCGGATTCAAACAACCCAGCCAGTATACCACGTTATCGTTAATAATTGCTTTCTCTCGGAAAGCAATAGTAAACAACCGAGGTATACTTTGCCCACGAAATTTTTAAATTAATAAAAAAAAAACAAATATTATGTACCTACTTGGAGAGATCCGGGGACAATCTCAAGACATCTCAAAGCTAGAACCTGAGAACTTTATTCTTTTAAACAGTTCCCGAATAATATAGATAAATATTAGGGTGGAGCGGTCCATATACCGGGTGATTTTTTAAATTTCTGATCTAGTAAGCCGTGATTTTTACGCCGTATCGAAACGGGTCACCGAAACGTAGGGCGTAGCGTTGATCACACTGCTATTCCAAATGTCATTTATGTGACAAATTGACTACTTACTTTTACATTTATTAAACAAATTGATAAATATTTAAACAGTGATCATTTGCGAAACATGCTTTTACCAAAGTGTGCATTTTATTGCGAGTTTAAGTGCAATTTCGATGTGATTATTGACTTGAGAAGTTTAGGTTATGGTTACAACTCGCTTCAATTTTTATTCCTTGGATTTAAGAAATAGCAAGATTTATTCACAATTATAACAATTTACATTGTTAACACAATATTTATTCAAAATTTACAACAACTGTTGGAAATGTTGACCTTCAGCATCTATACACAAATTAACTGTTTATGTCAACATTTTTGAAATCTGACAGTTGTGACAAATCGAACGATTCAAACTACGCCCTACGTTTTCCGCATCTTTTGTTTTAAAATTATGTCATGGCTTTCTAGATCAGAAATTTAAAAAATCACCCGGTAGAATGAAAAAATTTTTTCTTGATGATCAATTTTGCGGGGCATGGGATTGACGCTCTATCACTTAATGATCGTGTTAGCAAAAAAATTTTTTTTAAATATTAATATTTAGTACTGCCCCAAGGTCGCTGAAGTTTTATGAAAGTCCGAAAAATGACTTTATTTGTGCAAGTTAACTTTAACGATTTAGATCAACAAAATTACGCAAATGTAAGATCTGTTTAATAAAATAATTCAATGATTTAATCAAAGACAGTTATATTTGTTAGGAACGCTGTGTTGTTACTATTTTCCTTCCTGATGTTACCTATTTTGCATATGTACTTCCTTCCCAACCCTCCCGCATTATCACTTGATTTATTGTTAACGTAAGTTGTTCTACCTCTGCTGTGATAGGTTTTTTTATTTCATTTGATATATTTATAATTCATCATTGCAGTATTGTTGTTAAAATAATGAGTTTACGTAGAAGTAGTGTGAAATGTCCTATATTTGATTCGGGGTGTGAATTACCAAATACCTACCTACGAACATGGCATGAAATTATTTATATTAGTCGCTCATTGTACAAATAAAAAACCATATAAAGACTTAGTGCATAACACTAGTAGAATTGTAGCAATAAAAGCAGAAGAAATATGGCACAAAGCTTTAGTACCTATTATAGAACAGCGCACAATCTTAACCCAAATTAAAACTTATTACAATAAATATAGAAGTATGCTAAAACCTTATAAAAGTAGAAAGAATGTGGACAGTTATACAGCTAAGTTACTGAAATTCAGAAACGAAAGTAAGAAGCTATTTGACATTGCAATTTGTAAATGTGAAACAATTAATAGTTGTTCTTGTAAAAAAGCCCAAAGGTACCTTTAAAAGAGCGAGAGCTTCTAAGCGACCAGCATGATACTCAGGAAATGATTATAGGTTCTTTAGACCTAGTTTCTACCAAGAAAAATGTTTAGAAAGCTTCAACGTGAAGCATGCAAAAAATGTGTTAATACCTGAACCTAAACCTAGTACCAGTTCAAGATTCAGAGTAAGGCAAGATTCAGTAACAGAAATAGGAGTTTCCCACAAGATAAAACTTTGGTTAATGAAAACAATCGCCGAAAAGTGATTAATGAAGTACATATAAGTTTATTAATGGAACCTGATTCACAAAGTGTAGGACATATTTCTGTAAAAAATGGTAATGCTAAAACTATTTGCAATAATCTTATTTCATTCCTGTCCTTTCAATCAATTAATTTCAAACCTATTTTGGCTGTTGGCTGTGATGAAACTGCAACAAATACGGGATGCAAAGCAGGTGTTATTCGTCTTTTGGAAGAAAAGATTTAGTGACCATTACAATGCCTTATTTGTCAGTTACACGCGAACGAATTAACATTGTCATCTTTTGAATACCTAGATGGAACAACAAGTTGTCTTAAAAGTCTTACAGGACCTATTGGGAAATCGCTACAGAATTGTGAACGATTTCCAATTGCAGATTTTCGTGAAATCGAATGCACTTTACCTACTGTTACTAAATCTAGCGAAGATTGAAGTACAGATCGGTTATACCTATTCGAAATCTGTAAAGATATTGATAGTACCGAAGTAAATCCAGAAGCAGTTTGTCACCACGACCAAATTGAAAGAGAGATTTTGGAAAAACATCGTCTCTTACCTTGTCACACTCAAGCAACAAAGAGATGTGTGAAATTAGTAACTGAAGCGGCTTCAGTGAAGCCTGTCCTGCTGTTT
This sequence comes from Agrypnus murinus, assembly GCA_929113105.1. Taxonomy (NCBI): domain Eukaryota; kingdom Metazoa; phylum Arthropoda; class Insecta; order Coleoptera; family Elateridae; genus Agrypnus; species Agrypnus murinus. Next base: position 77,792,920 of record OV816024.1, read on the forward strand.
GTGGAACAGAAAGACGTGAGGGGGTTTATAAAAAATAAACTGGAAGCCCATCGTACTCTGCCGACTTTTAATACTAAGAAAAAATATCGTGGGCAATAAATAGCGTTCTGCGGGTTTCTTTTTTTTCAGAATTCGACAAAAAATGTCCATTCTTTATAGTTTGTCATACGTACAAAGTTTTGCTTATCATAAAAAACTAATAAAATCTTTATAATTATTATTTAGTGTTGTTTTATATGTCTTGTGGTCCCCTATATTTTTGAAGAAATTTTGAAACTTCAGTCTCGTTGTGGCAGTACTTAGAGTGAAGATATAGAAAATTGTTCATAATATGTTTGGATTGTATCTTCACGTAGCATCCCGCATACCGCCAAATTGAATTTCCAAGAAAAAAATATTCGCTCCACCCTAATAAATATCCTAATCATAATAGAGAAATAGGGACCTAACCACAACGGCTAGTCGATATTTTGACCAACGTGACCATATTACTCAACTGCTCGCTCCATCCGTCCTTTTTACTACAAGGACCACCACTGCTTATTCATTGCCGTCGCTGACACAATCGCCAATAGTTGGTCGTTAGGTTAGGTAACAGTGGCCGAATTTTGACGTTGCTCTGGTGGTCATGGTGGCCATTATGGTTGAGTTAAGTGTCGATATGGTTAAATTGGTCTGTGTCCGCGCTGTTGGTCGTTGTGGTCACAGCTGCAATAGCCAGAATAGCGATTGGCCGTTGTGACTTAGACCCGAGAAATACAATGTACTATTATTTTGTATGTATGTAGGTAATATTTAAAAATTAAAATAGTTATATGTTATGGAATGTTACTGTAAATTAATAAAGTTAATGTAGATGTAGAATGTATACTGTAAATATCACTGACATCTGGTGACCAGTGATATTTGCATACTGTATAAATATTCGTTATATCGGGTGCTGCATTGCTGCGCGCAACATCGGAAATCGCATGTTATTTGAAACACATTCAAATATTGTCTTCCCTAAATACTTACTAACAAAAAATGTTGTAGGCTATATGCTGGATTGATTTTATTAGAAGAAATATATAAATGTCAAACATGTGCAATGTACAGTGGTAATGAAAGAGAAATAAATATTGATTCGACAAATAGTGATATAGAAAAGCTACAAGAGAATATTACACATTGGAAAGTATGGTAAACGAATGCCATCCAATGATTAATTTTAATTTATACCATCTTTTTTAAATTTTATTTTGTTAATTTTAATTGGTTTACTCTCTTGAAGAAACGATGCAGTCACACATATCAAGAGTGGCTATTCAATTTTAGACAGTAGTGTAAGCAACTTTACCATAATTGTTTATAAAAGTTAATTATCGTGTAATGGAACCAACTTTGCTAATGCGATTGGAATGATAAAGGAGACTGATTAAATCAAGATGAAACACGATGAGAAAGATGCAAATAGAGCAGAAAAAGAAACCAACTGAGAATTGGTATAGATATAAAATCATCTACAGATGATAGAGTTGTAGGTAGTAACGCAAACATCAGATTCAATCAACTTATTTTAAATACCTAGATTAATCTGCACTAACTGTAAATCAATTTATTTCATACCACATAAACGTTAATCAGGTTTGTGATGTCAAAAGAAAAATAAGATATTAGTAGATATCGAGTAAAAATTGTTTTCATCTTATTGTTTTCAGTTTAAAGGTGTTTCACGACTTTATGTTTTTCATATTGAAGGCATAAATAATTATGCAATCTTGATAACCAATGAGAATGTAGTGTTTTGTTATAAAATTTAAAATTATATTAAATTCAGTTAGTAAAAAAAACAATTAAAAACAATAAATAACCTTAACAGATATTTTTTAAATTAAAAGTGCTGATAAGGTTTTCAGCAGATTTCTGATTATATTCTAATAATACAAAAGATTGTAACAACTAGATTCAAATTTCTATTTTAGATTAGTTTCGAACTATTATTTGTTGAATGAACATAAATTTAAAGAACCAGTACATAATTTATTACAAAGCGCTCGTTATTTTTTAAGGGTATGTAAAATACAGGAATATAAATTACAATCGTAAACATTGATAACCTGCTGCTCTACACAAATTTATAGTTATTTAGATTTAAATCCCGAAATAAACTGGTATAATCAGTTCGTATCCTATTTTGATAGAATTAAAGTGTTATAATCAATATACAAGAATTCGATATTTCTCTATCCGTTCGCATCGAACAATCCCAGTCTAAAATTTATTTTTATTTCATGGCCCTGTTTCTTGTTCCTTCTATTCAGAGGAGCTTTAGGCACTGTATCTACTATATCACTCTTGACAAGTCTGCTAGCGTCGGACCAATGAGCTACGTTTGCTGGTATTGACCGCCATGGCCCGGGCATCAAGGGTTCCTACAATCCGGCATTCTTAAAATGTTTCAGATTTTCATATTTATTGAGTCGGCGTGCGAGAACTTTTAAAATTACTTCTTGGAAAATTACAAGAATTTGAAATAATTACTTGCTGGAAGCTTTAAAACGGTGTGCATATTTTATGAAACGCAAATTTGGAAAACGAAGAAATTGATTTTTGGATATGAATAATATTTACCATAGATTTACTACATGTTGGTCACGTATTCTTAAACTCATTAAATAAAAGACTAAAACAAAAACATTAAGTAAAGAAAAAAATACTGATTTGCAAGAAAGACAATATTAGCTTTTGATGTTTTTCAGACCATTTTACACAAACGCATCGGCTTAAGTTTCACTAAAGACAAAGCATCACAGATGTTACAGTATTTTTAAAAACTTCCCTTAGTAAATTTTATTTGACACATGTTTTAGAATAGACACAACACTACTAGTTTAAATTTCTAATTTTCCATATGGTTTTCATAAAACTCTTCCCACGTTCACTCTCTTATTCTGTCACTTAAGTCAACTTTTAAAACTATCAACTACGATGAGTGATGATGTAAGATTATTTGAAAGAAATGTACAGTTAATGCCATTGAAACACACTTGCACATAAAAAATATTGTATAACATGTCTTTTCTTTTAGACTTATCGGGTTATTCTGATAGAGAAAAACGTCTTTAAGACTGGAACGGCTTTAAAATGCATCAGAACAGCTGAACGATCATAAACTCATACAACCTTTAAAGCTTCGCTTAGGTCAGACGCAGCTGGCTATGGAATTTCTTATAGAAGTGCTAATTGCTAAAGTAAGCACCGGTATTCCTTTCGGCGAAGTCCTTTTTTGCTTTAGGATTTTTTGTTTTGTTCAAACTTTATTCATGTTTTGTATTAAATTAAATATAGGTATACACGTATTAATTTTGAAATGGATATGCGTATATGTTTAAATGCTAGGTATTATAAATATAAATAAATATAGATTCATATTATAGAAACAAATTTCCCAGATGAAATATTTATCGACAATATATTACAATCAGGTGTATTCTGTAAGCAAATTGTTGAAATTGTTACGCTTGTTATAATTGATATGCAACAAGCATAACAATTCATGTGTCAAAAACGGTATTCTGTAAGGATTTATTTTGTTCAAGTAATTGATATGGCCTAACAATTTATTGAAATCTATAACAATTGTTGGATAACAATTGATATGGATAACAATTCACCACTTCGAGATTTTGATGTTAGTTTTTACTTTTAAAACGTATCGTATATGAACGAAAATACTTGGAAATTATTTAAAATATAAGTAATTTAAAAATAAACGCCCTAGCAATTGTTGTCGAAGAAATAATTTTCCTCTTCTAAAAACGTTCAGTGCATTTCGACTTCGTAGGTTGCGGTCAGCGGAACTGTTTGTTGTTATTAGTAGTATTGCTACTAAACGTAAGTAAATTTTTTAATGATTGCCGTTGATTCTTATTACAATAATAATGGATTTGGAAGGAAACGTGTTCCTGGGTAGAGTAGAAGAAGTGGAAGCAGCAAATGAACGGTAAAAATAAATAAATAGTATAGTATAAAAACTTAACCTAACATTCTACACAGAAATCGTATTTGTATATCGCAAGGCAAGTATGGGATAGTAATGATCCTTTCTCTTTGCCTGAACTTTGTCAGATGCATCCGAGGTAGCAAGGAATGATTTATCAAGCGATGTTGATTGTAGAAGACAAATAAGAAACAACATATAAATCACTTCTTATAGAACGAGGTAATGTTTATTTTATGTGATAATGTATCTAAATTGTTACTACATTATTTCCTATTATTGTTCTTTAGAAATTGTAGCAAATTGGCTACAACATCAATAACAGCAGCCCTTTAATCTCTTTCTGACAGTAGTATTCTTGCACATGCAGTTGTAGTCCTCTTTGCAGCAGAGAGTAGTGCATCAATACGACGAACGGTTCTTCGTCGCTTGGAAAGTGCTTCAGTGTCGCGTTTGCACCCTTGGATCTTTTAGCACCCTAGAAAGTCTAACTGGTTACTTGAACATCCTCTACTTTGACTTTCATCATGGGAGATTGTACAAGTATGATTTCATTACCTTCCAAAACATCTTGTAAATTGTAACGTCTGTTGCAGTAATCACTTTTGCTGATATGTTGGCGGAATTGCTGGTTCTAAGAAAAATGGCAAGTTCCACCCTTAAAAGTTCGAGCTCTGTTTCTAGTGTTGCAATAATATACATTTTGTAAATTAATAAATAAATGTAGTTTTTTAAATGAAGTGTTGAAGTAGACAATATTTTCTCTAGATTATAAATTCGATAAATGTAAGTTTCTACCCCCAATTTATTAATGCATAGTAATACTTAGGCATCTATATTGAAAAGTCAGTGTTTTAGATAAAAACAAATCATTTATTCAACTTACGACCTAAGGAATTGATTGTGACCTCAGATTTCCAAGAAATTGCATTATATTTTTATATTCATTGGGGTTCTTTCACACAATTTTGCAAAATTTAAGTATGGATAATAATAAGATTTCTTTCTTACTATTATTTACATTATAAAACTGTAGGTAATATTGTTTATTACTTTAGAAAGAAAACACTGTTACGACTTGCGACACACACACACTAATTTTTTAACGTTCATCTAGTCATCACCAGTTGTTGCTCTTGCTGGTCCATTTGCGACAATTTAGTATACTAGTAAGCTCTTTCCACAGTTTTTGTAAACATTCGGGCCCTTTTCCCGGACTCAATCTTTCCTTAAGCAATATTTGGTGGACATAAACTCCAACATTACATAAAATTAAAATTTTCGGTTTGTCGGGTATTCTTCTCCATGTTTCAAATTCGCGCGTCTAACTATTCGAAACTGTCAAATGCAAATGTCACTGCTCGAACGCGCATGCACAGTCGGTAATATCGTTCATAATTAGTTTGCATTTCAGTTGTTGTGATTCATTTCAATTGGATCATAACAGTTGCAGTTACAGAATACCAAATAATGCACGAATTGTTAAGATTTCGTAGCAATCGGGTTCATAACAATTATTGTTATACTCAACAATTGATATGAATCAGTGCTTACAGAATACATGGCAATGTTTAAGTTAAGCAATTTATTCTTATATTACTTATTGTATTAATCACTCATTTTGTAAATTTGTTTATTTTTGTTAGTAAATTATTTTGATATTATATTTTTGAATTTTAACTATAAATATAAAGTGCCAATAAAATAAATCAACAATAAACTTCCACAGCAAAGAGGCAATGCACGTTTTTTTATATATAGTGAATAAATAATTATTCTTTTCATTTAGTATATTTTTGTTATTATTTAGTATATTAACTATGCTTCTATACCTAATCATTATAGATTTGATTAATATATGCAGTTTCTATTTGCAGATTCAGTGCAATATATATAATGGTAAAACAAATTATGATTAGTTGATATCACAAAACATTACCTTTGTAGATTCAGTTTAAATTAAGATCGCCGTTTTGAAGAGTATGATTTTATTCTCTTTTACATTAGTTTTTATATATATATATATATATATATATATATATATATATATATATATATATATATATATATATATATTTGCCTTAGTTGTTTTACTGTAAGTTTCTATTCTGTTTAAATTATTGTTTTTCTAATTTTATTTACCAAGATGAATCTTTCTTATTTTAATCGTAACGAGCTGCGTATCTTGTTTTGTTAAAATATAACGAAATTGTATTAATTAATATCACCATTTTTGAACAATAAATTAAACTTCGTTTTAAAATGGATATTTTTGAATTTATTCTTTTTAAATTCATTACTACACTTTTAACTTGACTAAGTTAAAGATACTAATTTATACACATAATTATATTACATATAACATACACTACATAAAATTAACTTCTTTCTTTTTGATGATACATTTATTGAATTAGATTTCAAAAACAAACTACATGGATATTCAATTGCAACACAATGCCTCGATGTGTGGAGAAAATGTGTAGGTACAGTTTAAACTCTTATCTTCTTGGCTGGTGAGTAGTTAATTGACGATGTTGTGCCGTTTAGATGCACTTTTTATAAACTAATACTATTCCTCGATCATCATCAATATTGCATAGTTATTTGGTTTAGCAAATTCGTATATTATACTGTACAAATTGTGTGAAAATATGGAAAATACTTAATAATAAAAACTAAACCACAACGTTAACAAATACACGTAGTATATTTTTTATGGCAAGTTGTGGTTTACTTCTTCACCTACAGCAAATATGTGCTACTGAAAAATAGAAGCAGAATAAATACAAATTCAAACAAATTATGAATTATTTGATTTAGAAATACATTATGCGGCAGATTTCAAGAAAACTGTACCCAGTAATGCACACCTAACCCAAGCAACATCTAAGTAGCGGTAACTGAGATCGGAACTTTGATTGAGTAGCTGTTACGTAACTACAACTAAATTTATGACTTTATAGGTTTAATTACTTCAATTTGGAATATTTTAGTAATTATGTAGTTACTTCTACTATTTATTAGAACTATGTAGTTCCATTACTTCTAAGTAGCTTTTTAAAGTATGTGGAACGGTATTGCTACTTAGTATAATTACTTTAATGTTGTTGCAACTTCAAGTGATATTATGATTGTAGCAGTAACTTGCCCGAAGCTACTTTAAAGTTTTTAAAACTTTAAAGTAGCACCGAAAGTTCCTGCCACCGGTCTGAAACCATTGCTTCACCTTTAAAGTAACTGAACTATACAGTAGTATTGAAAGTAAAACTTACGTTTATGGTACCCAGGAGAAACACTTGAAAGTAATTTTCACTACTTATTTTGCATCAGAATTACTAGAAAGTTCCAGTTACTATTAAAAAGTTACAATGAAGTGCCAGTAACTTCTAAAGAAGTATATCTCCTGTAGGTTAGTTTGGAATTTGAAGGTTAATTGTGTTTTTGCAATGGTAGTAGTTTTGCAAGTTTTTAATAAAAATGTCAAAGGCAAATTCAATAAGAAAACAGAAGAATTTTAGATATACGTCCACCTTTTATAGAAAACTAAAACAGTAGTAAGGTGAAATCAGTGGAAACAAAATCAACTGTTTACAATACAAAATAGAGAAAATAGGGATGAGATCACTGGTAAACCATCATGTAGTAAACAAGGGTGTAATATATTCCCCTTTTTTCTTTCGTCGCTACAACTTTAAAATAAGCCATCATTAAATAATAATTATTATTAAGTAGCAATCAGTATAAAAATATTGGTTGTTTATTTACGATTGACGTTTAAATTTGAGGTTAAGTTCCAATGGGAATTTTGCAGTGACATTAGGAGCTAGAAAGTGGCTACGGAAACGTTGACGTCGTTTTATAGTAAGAGTCACTTGAAAGTTCCAGAATTTTTTAACTTATTTTATACTTCGTGGTAACAAGAATCTAGAAGTAGAATTTGTTAATTCCCGTTACTGTTTATAAAGTGACATAACTTTAGACACACATTTTACAGTTAATACTACTTTAAGGTGACTTTTTCAACACTACTCTATATTTACTTGTAAAATGTTAAAGGCTATTAATCAATTAGCAATTTGTTGCAATTGTTAAAAAGTGTTTTACTATAACTTTTAATAAAGATAACAAATCGATGCCAAATTGTGCCTTAGGAATAAAATAAAATGGTTTCTATCGTGTTTGTCAATTTATAAGTATTTTTGTCATATTTCATTCAAGACATTTTTTATTAAAAAATATATTTAAAGAAGGGCGTTGTTATTTTTCGACCTATCATCATCGCATTTAACAGAAAAGTTGCGATGGTTTATAATTTTGGTATGCTAGATTGACAAAATAACGAAACATTTCATCTCTTTATGTATTATGTACGTATTACAAATAAAATAGTAGTTGATTTTGCGACACGACCGCAGCATTACTAGAGAAAGTGAAAGAATATTTGTTAAGTTGCAAGAGTAAGAGACAGCAACACGCGACACGATGTGTCAAAGAGAAAAAAAGTTCCACGAAAGCAGCAATTACTACGCCGCCACGTTCCCGCTACGTAGCCTAAAGGTAGCTGGACAAGTTCCGGAGAGGTTACTGCAACGTATCTGCTACCCGACAATTGTTCCCCATTTTGGTTCCAGGCACGTAACAATACCGTAGCAATTACGTTCTTGTGACTAACGTCAAAAACTTGGTACGTAGCGGTTACTAAAAATGCTGTTGCTAAAATCGCCGTTTAAAGCTTTATGAATAATAAATTATAAAGAATTTTTTTCATAGGTTTGAGGTTTTGGAAATATCGCGATAGAGCTTTCTTTCACACATAGACGCTGACTTTTATTCTCAAAACCAAATGATATAATCGTTGCTTTCCTCTGCTGATAAGGAAAAAAGTGTTTTTTGCTGTTTTTCTAAAAACTTGCTTTTAAGAAAGGACTTAATCTAAACAAGAATAAGGAACAGAAGACAAGCATCTGATGTTATGTTGCAACTATTTTAAAACACCAACTGCTTTGTTTTTAAGATTTAGGTGTCATTTTTAGCATACTAAATTGATGCAGAATTTAGAAATTACTTTTAAATATAAAAAATATTTAAATTAAAATAAATCTATCTTATTTAATCTTTATCGTACTAATAATAATCTTGATAATTATTAATCATACATGATAATAAATAGGTAAATCTTACTTTTAGATATTAGTTTACTCCAGTAAATTAATACAACAATTGGTACCAAAAAGTAAATAATATATTATACCCAACCCCTCTAAGGAAAAAGGCATTTATCTTGATGTTCTTAAGCAATTCAAGTTGAATTTTACTCACTAGTGCGTAGAAATAGCTTTTTATCCACTATAGGTGGTGATTGGTTGCTTTTGTAGCTAGCTTATATTAAAATCCAGTCATCAACCCAAATTATACATTTAAAAATATTTGAACTTAAATATTGAGGTCTTAGTTGAAACGTTGCATGTAGTGTTTCACAAGACAAGATTTTTTGTCTTGTCTTGTCCTGCAAAACAAGACAAGAATTCTAATAAACGCTTGTCTTGCTTCATTCTTGCAAACAAAAATCTTGCCTTGCTTGTAAGACTCTCGCATTTTCTTGTCTTGCATGTTTGCGGTTGGAATTTACGCCGGGACTTCCCCGTTTCTCGATTTTCTTGGAATTCTTACACTGTTGCGACTCCTTGCGACGGATTTAGTTGTTAATTAGTTGTGCCGTTCTGTTAATGAATCACAACTTCATTGTCAGTAACCAATTGGACTTCGCGTAGCATACGTATTGACCAATAAAGCGTAGTCAATATCGATATAACATTTAACACAGATAAGGACACATTTAAGGACAGATGCATGACGCAGCGAACGAAATTAATATTTTGCTCATAAACGGGTAAGCGAAGATACTGACAGTGTAGTGCAATCATACAAAAGTGTACCCTGTTTTTTTTGAAAATGGTGAAACCTTTGACTGCAAGAAAATGCAAGAAAATCTTTCTATTCTTGCAGGAAAGGTTCTTGTCTTGTCTTGCAGAACTGATTGCGATTCTTGTTTTGTTCTTGTCTTGCAATTTGTGCAAGAACAAGACAAGAACAAGAAAAATGCAAGACTCTCCTGAAACACTAGTTGCATGATACACATGAATAAAGAACTTTTATCTATCCACTTGGTGAAGCTAGCGGCTTTCGCTTTGTGTGCTACACTTTTCAACTCATGGATAAAAGCTCTCTTTATTTACTTATACCATGATTAACTATTCACTTTGATTAGGATACCTAGTGATTAGTCTGATTTAAAATTATTTGCTCAAATCTTGCTTTTAATGCTTTACAAATCTTATATTTCCAATCTTATGGTATTTAAATAGATGTTATACTCTTAGCTCAAAATTCCAAGTTTTAATGCCTACTTCCATAGATCTTCATCTTAATTTACTAGGAAGGAATATGTCTTTTTTTTGTAAAAAATCTAGAATTTCTAACGTTACTTCCTTTGTTATCGCCATTTCTTCATATTCTCACTCATTGCATTCTACTGTAATACATGATTACAAAACATAAAATCCAATGTACCTTTATAAAGTTTTCAGTAATATGGCAAATTGAATTGGAATTTTAATTGTGCCACATTTATTTTAAAATTCTTAATACCTTTTCACACCTAATAGTGAATGTGTACTTTACACAAACTTATTTGACTCTTATAGAACTATGGAAACTGTTGATTTGTAAATAGTTAAGATTTCTTGATTGTTTTATATATTAAATTTCAAATAAAGTGATGTGATTGAAGCTACGTTTATAATATACTCTTTTTTTTGTTAAAGTTGAACCTGAGTTAATATTTAGTTGAAATGTATGTGTATTTGTTTCGATCACTAATTTATGTAATGGTTCTGAAAAGAAAGTATTCAACGTTTGTAGTAGTCAATAATAAAGTATATCGCATACAAAATGACGCAGTTTACGCATTTACAATTACATGTCATTTGCACTAGTAAAAATGCATTTGGTGTAGGTAATGTCGTAAGGCGTTATGCCGCCGCACTGATGTAGTTCGTAATATAAGCAGTTCACTTGAAATTATTCCATTAACTTGAAAAATAGTTGTGGGAAACTGTTGAATCATCCATATTAAAAAAAGATAATAATGATAATATCGAAAAAAACGTATCCGGAAATAATAAAAATAGTTATAGATATAAAAGAATTTATTACTTAAAAGCATTTTTAACATATAAAGGTATTTCCTATTTTATTTCAGCTTTTACATTATAGAAAGCTTCCATAATGACGATTCTAATGTTAAAAGGTCATCTTCGATTTATTTATTTAACGACAAAAATTTATATTTTAGTAAAAAAAATAAAAATACATTATTTACTATTTTTAAATTGTTTTAATCGAAAGTGCACTTAGTATGCAATATTAAATTTCTCAAATAAACCGAATTTAAATCATTTTAACGAGGTAGCATAACGTAAGTAGTCAAAAGATTTTTTACATTTTATGTTCTGTGTATAAGACTGTCATCAATTAACTTTATGGAGTCATTATGATATACGAGCAAAATTTTATTATATTGTAAACTTCTATTTGAAATACATGCTACTATGGTTCTTTTAATATATCATAACGTAAAAAATCGTTGGTTTATTTAATTTGCACTAATTATACATAATCAATTTATCGGTAACTGACACTAAGGCTTAATAATGAAATTGCCTACCAATTATCTTGCAAAATGTATATGGAAATGGGACATAAATAAATCTTGAAATTTACTGCAAGAAATGGTAAACTGAAGTATAAATTTCTTGCACCTCATTAATTTCATCAGCATCGGTGCAGTCATTCTCCTTCTTGTACGCATGCTTTTGTCATTAATGTGCTCACAATTTATGTTCCACTGCTTATAACAAATTTGAGCCTTATATGTTAGCGTTACTTATACCAGTAACAATTTGTATTAGACTTGCAAATATGTATTTACCAATCCCTTAGACTTCTATAAATATTCAACTCTATGTCATATTTAACTGAGTTATAGAATAATAAGTTCCCTACAGACATAAAATTCACCCATACTGCTCAGACGGCTTGACTAAAAGGCAAAACTGGAGACCTTTCAATCCCCTTCCTTTTCAAGCGAAGCGAAATGTTATCCAAATGTCACAATTCTTAAAATATTGCTCTTGGTTTATGTCTTCATCACATCAAAATGGAGTGTGTGTTATATAATATCATCCCCTTTGAACGCATATTCATTCCAAACGTTAAGAAGAATTAAACAATTCTTTGCAGAACGCCAACTTCCCGCTGCTTTTCCATTAATATAAACTTAATTAGAAGAATGAAAGTCGTAAAATTTTATTCTTGCTATAAATACTTGTTCAAGACTAATGGAATATTGTTTTCATTCTTCGATTTCTTTTACCTGAACTATTAGCACTGTAAACAACCCAGATGTCGCCGTGTTTAATAAAATACTTGATAGAGATAAAAGCTTTTATACCTTAGCAAAGATAAGAAACATGTAGGATTGTAGGTACACTAAGTTGACAATTACTAATCAAGTAACGATTTAAGTAATTTTTCTTATTAGGTAGTAGGTGTTAATATCAATACACCATGTCTTCAAAAACTTTTCTTATTAGAGTAGGTTGTGATTTTATTATTTTTTATATACATACTATTTAGTACTTTTAAAGTTGGCAACTCAACAGAATGACAAAAACGACAAGTAAAATAATTATTTGACAGACAACTTACTCAAGTTGCGCCTTTCTTGTCATTCTGATTGTATTCCCAATTTATAGTAAGTAAAATAATACCTAGTTATAAACAGAAAACTTTTGAAAACATCTCCAATTCTACTGTTTATAACGGTAAAAAGATATAGTCCATAAGAGTATACCTTGCAATAATGATATTAACAGCCACTTCTATTACATTAGGACGTAGCATTGTCTAAAGCAAACCTTGGTAAACATGACATGAAAACATGGATTTTCCAAAAAGAAGTTGTTAGCAAGGAAAGGCAGTGGTTCTTTCAGTAACCAATACGAAACTGGAAAAGTCTATAGGAATCTAATAATATTCTACCAACGCTCTTAATATTATTGGAATATACCTTAAAACTATTTATCTTAAGTATTTTAAACATTAGCTTAATTAAGTACCTATTATCTTATAGTATTTAGAGTATATCTTAACTGTAGTATTATCTTAATAATGCTTTATTACTCGTTTATTTAGGGCGTTATTAAACGCAATCAATACATAATTTTGCCAAGGAAATTTACACATGCAACCTACATACAAACAAACCTTTAAAAATGTAAAAACTGATTAACAACATTAAATTTTACATTAAACTTTTTTAACCTACTTTTTTAATGTACAGTCTTTAGCAGATTACATGACTCGAGTAGACCACAAATTTAACACATCACGTAAAAGAAACGACGTACGATTCTGAGCATAGTGGTTTTTTTCTATTGTTTACAAACAACACATTAGATATAACCAGTTTAAAAGGTAATGCTACCATATCTAGAGTGGCGTTGTGTAACAACAATAGAGTCATAAAAACTTTTGTTTTCAAGTCAATTTCTTATTTTACTGAAGTACAAAATATTATTAAAACAGCCGTTTTACTTCTGCATACTATCGTTTCTAGTATTTTAAGATCTACTTTATTATAAAATCTATTAATTTATTTAGAATGAGTCTGATTTGTTTATTTACAAAGTTTAATTATTTTGTTAGCACTAGAAAACAAGATTTTTAGTAATCAGTTTTTATTGTAAAAATAATAATAAATAATAATCAACAATTATAAAAAGTAAGATTTTTTACAAAAGCGAAAACAAATAAGTTAATACAGAAATAATACAATACTAAACAAAAACTGATAGATTGACGGCTTTTGTATGTATTTTATATAGAAACTATTTTAATTTATTTTATCAAGTTCAACTTTCTCTAAAAAATATGAATTTACGTTAAAGGACTTGCAGGTAAAAAATAACAGTTATTTTGAAGGTTTAAATAAAATTAGTAACAATAGATTTACAAACATATTTTCAAAGCAAGTTTTCATAGTTCAGTTGGCCTGGTAGTTGTTCATCTCTACCAAATCGATCTCTTTCGTACGCAGTACGAAGTTTTGCCAAATACTCAAGATCCTACTAAGATCCTCAAAAGTATTTTGTAAAGTTTGTCAAACGCACAGGGGCCCGAAAGCTCTGACACAGATATAAATCATGCCCCTCCCTGTACCCAAACATAATCTTGTTAAAATAATATTTTTCGACAATTCACCCACTACCTAAGATTTGTATACTAAATGGCGATTTTGTCTATGTGGGTACTACCTATCACCTATATATAGCCTATATTTGATTGTATACTTAATATGATACTGTAACGCTTATAGAAAAAATCTTTCAATTTCTCCACACTACAAAACAAAGAATAATATCTAATGAGTTAAACATGAAAATCGAAAAACAAAAAACATTAATAAAACACGTAAGCATGACAATTGATACTGAGAATAATCAACAAACTCAATGGCCTTGAGCAGTGGCGTATCCAGAAACTTAACTTGGGGAAAGGTAGAAATTAAAAATTTTATTATTAACAATAATAAATTAATATTTTATTAATCTAGTAATCAGTGTACTTCGTACGTATGATGGTTTCCGGAGAAGAGCAAACAGACTCCCATCCCTAACTGCTTCTTCATGGACTGTGTTGACATTGCATAACATAGCTACCTGCTATTCCTTAAGTAAGGTACTATTCGATTTTATTCAAAAAGGCATTACCGACATCTGGAATTTCCCAACATTCTTAAGGTGGGTACACATCTGAGAGGATATTAGAGTTGAGTACGAACAAATATGCGTGTGTACTCAACTTATGTGTTCTCAAGTTAGGTGCAGTACTTTAATTTCATGCGTATGCGTGTCTTCTCAATCAGCTCCATTCATTTGCAGTAGTTAGTAATAAATTGTTCATTTACTATTTAATAATACTTACATCAATTTCTAATGTTATTGCTATTTCTGACCAACCATAATTGTTTTTGATTAGTAAAAAGAATGTTTGGAATCACATAACGCACGGAAATGTTCGTATGAATCAATTAACTGCAGGCACATTTCATTGCTCCAGCGAATCATAAGCGTAACTAGAAAATTTCTCTAGGGGGGCCAGGCCCCAGGTTAATGGACGGCCCCATAGAGCGCGCTGGACCGTTTAATACAAGCTAGACGTAAAGAAGTCAAAGTTTAATTTCATTACCAGCCCCATTTTCAAATCGTTCACAGATAACCACTGACCTCAAAAATGCATTTACCAATCCTGTATCCCGAATTGCAATTGAGTAATTACACCCCAAAGTTGTTTTACAAGAAAAGTGCAACAGACGACTTTATGAACTTGCAGTTGACGAGTTCTCAAAGAATATGTGTTTTAGAAATTTACAGTCGTCTTAAGTGTTTGAGAAAAATGTCCTATATAGGTGAATGTATGTATTATTTTATTGGCTTAATGAAAAATTTGTATCTTGTGTAATATTGTTTAAAAAAAATCCAAACTCAAGCTATATCAGTGTTTATAAAATGCATGTTGATGAAATATTTTGGAGAATCTAAGTATGTATGCTGCGATATGTCACGATCATATATAGCTTAAATGAAAGTTTGAAGTGTCTACTTTCCAATACTGTAGTCGGTTGATTTCGCACGGATTTGCATGACACTTTTTTTTTATTTTCATGGAGTAGGTTTTGCATTTCCCGCATGGAGTATTTTGAAGTTTGGTACTCTACTTCAAAATGTGAAGGATATGACTATTTATTTGTACACATTTCCAATAAAATAAACCTACCAGAAGCTAGTGGCGACTTTGTACGAAGGATTAAATCAATCCATAAAAAAAAATTAACTAGAAAGGGAAGTCAGCTGCTTTCCGTAAAGAATATAGTACCTACTGTAACAAAAGAAGTATATTACAGGAACGTATTTATTGCGTTCGTACTGAGAGCAGTACCAAATGTGACCGCCTCTGAGAAAAAGGGCACAATTTGTTCTTTGGTTTTCTGCAAAAACCTCGAAAAAAGCAAATCAAGTTGACTTCGGTAGACATTTAAATCTGTTTATGTACCTATATTATATATTCAATTATTAATGACTGATTGCAGCACCCTTGCATTTTTAAAATTTGTAAATTCCCTGAGTTTTCCAGACCAAAAATTTTCCCTGATAATTCCAGGTTCTCCAGGTGCACAAGAACCCTGGCACTGCTGGTCTTATTGGTTTCATTACTACAAATCATGAATTACTTTTTCTACTTCTATATACGTAAGTTGTCAAGTACAACGATTTACTTGACAAGTAAGGTGTCATTGTGAACACTATTATGTAATGAAAAGGAAAACTGTTACATAATATGTATATTATGCTACAGTTAGTGGGAACATTTTTGTTTATCACATATTTGTGTTGGCGGCATTGCTAGTTATTTTGTCAAAATATTTGACAAGTACAAAAATCCAAACTGTTATTTAAAAAATGTCACACT
This sequence comes from Agrypnus murinus, assembly GCA_929113105.1. Lineage (NCBI taxonomy): Eukaryota > Metazoa > Arthropoda > Insecta > Coleoptera > Elateridae > Agrypnus > Agrypnus murinus. The sequence continues at coordinate 77,809,496 of OV816024.1, forward strand.
TTGGTAATCAATTCGGTCGGAGAAAAGAGAAAAGATATCGCTCTAGTTGTAAGACAAATTATGTACGCATGAAATTCCAAAGTGTAATTTGCTACTTACAACCCTCGAAATGTAATATACTATTTCTTTACAACATTATTTAAATCTTTTTGTTAATAATTATAATCTAACTAGTGTAATAAACTAAATCTTAAGAAAGAAACTTTGTTTTTTTTTGTCTGCACAGATGAGCTTACTATGTACACTTAACTATTTTTTCTTAAATAGTTAATTATACTTTAACTACTTATACTGAGCTATATCTACACAAAATATGACGACTACAATCGTTTAAAGTGATATTAGAATTATTTACGTCTAGCTTGTATTAAACGGTCCAGTGTGGAGCGCGGCGAGTTTTAAACATCCAGGCTTTTTGCAATTGGCTTTTTCCTAGGGGGGGCCATGGCCATTCTAGAGGGGGCCGGGCCCACCTGGCCCCCCCACTAGTTACGCCTATGCAGCGAATCTTAACACAAATTCGACTTTTATGTCCAACCATTCGTACCTTAGATTTCTGTGCATATTCTGAACTTTTTGTAGGCGGTAAGTGGAAATTCTTCCATTTTTAGTACTAAAAAATTTACATAACACCGACTTTTTGACAACCACAGTTTTAGAATTATTTAAACTGATTTTTGTAAACTGAGATTTCATATTTGAAGAGCTCTATTTAGAGTTAAAAAATATTTTTAAATATAAGGTGTCCATGATGTGTTCCTAAATAACTGATAACTGGTTTTCCAATTCATGGTCGAATTCTTTATTGATTGAGATATTATTGCACTGTCTATTTTTGCGTACATTTTATGAAAAGTAGCTAAAAACAAATCAGAATAAGATAAGCAACCATATTTCGAGGTAGGAAAATACTGTATCTCAGAACTTACCCTGGCCCCGGTAATTTGTACCTTTAACACCCTCTCCTCAGCCCTGCAAAACACATCTTAAATGTTAAAAAACGTTAAGGTGACTCTTATAGAAGCCTAAAGCATGGAAAATGTTTGTTTAAAGATGACTAACGGAAAACGAGTGATGGACAATTTTTTTTAAATGGACCGAAGTCTCTTATCAGAAACTAATAGAATTAGCAAAGATTCTAGACAGTGAAAAATTAAGTGTAAAATTTTAACACTAGACCACTCTAAAAGTACAATACATTTAGAGTAAAATATTGTCTCTTTAAAGTGGATTGTTATAAAACTTTTGTATAATTTGTTTTCTATTTAGATTGGAATTTTAGAAAGCACTAAAACTTAGAGTAAAACTAATATAGCTTTTTATTATGTGTGCTTATTTATTATGTATTTTATTTATTTGACTGTTTTAGTTTCATAAAGTTGCAACAAATGATTAAAGATATCATTATTTTGGAGTATGATAAATTTACACTAACAATGTCTTGAAGTTAAGTCGATTATATACACGAAGATACAGATTAGATATTTTACTCTAAATGTATTGGACTTTTAGAGTGGTCTAGTGCACTCTAGTGTAATTTTTTTTACTGTGTAGAACTTAATATAACAGTTACATTTATATTACTCTTTAAACTGCAAAATACAGAACTAGTTGACCAATAACTGTCATTATTATAACATAACATAAAACTGTTAGCCATGAGATAAGTAGATTTAAATTTGCTATGTAGAAATGTGACACAATAACACTTATAAGAACAAGTATAACACATGAATAAACACTTTTTGAGAATTTTAAGATGTTTCAAAGTGAGATTCCACCAATGTCATTCAGTTACTGCTTTTTAAGTGGGAATAATTTCAGGCTGTGCTTATATAATACACCTTGAACTCCGAATATATGTATTCTTTGATAATATTATACCACTAATTTACAAATTTTATTATGTGCTGTAAACAGCAATGAATAATTTGAAAGAGCGGTTTTGAACCAGACTAAACGAAGCCTCTACGGTTTTACACTTTTATAAGCTGCTGATTAAAGTAAAGATGAATTAATTTAAAAAACAAAATGTTGAATACTTACCTATGAATACTTAGTGTTAGTGTTACGTGTTTTTGTTCTTTTAACGTCTTCATGCTTAAGTTTTCGATGCATCTTCTATTTATTGCCTACAAGAGAGCGTGGAATATGTAACATAATATAATAATCTAGAATCTACACACTAATATAACTAGAGACCTCATAACGGGAGATGGCTGTAATGATTTAGAACATATTTTTCTTATCAACATGTGAAACTGCTAGTTTCATTTCAGAAAAAAAAATTATTTTTAGATTTTAAGTACGCACACATTATGCTTACATTACATTAAAAATACGAAACAAGCAAAACAATTTTTTAAATTTTTAAAAAATTCGTTAAACATTTCAAATCAATTTTAAATCAATTTTTTGAGTAAAAATTCGCATATTTTTTACAGGCTTTATTATTGTATGTCCTTTAATATATCCGTACTTTATCATTCCTGTTGTAATGATAATTATGTTGTAAAACCACGAACAAGAGATGTTTCAAAAAAATGAAAGATAAAACAGTGTCCTGTCTAAACGATACAGTATACACATGAACTAAGCAGGAACGATATGGTAACTGACACATCTTAATGATCAGTAGCAATGACATTATAAGCTTGGCTCTGCTTTATATTTATAATACTGTAGAAACCGAGCTCTTGAAATAAATATGTATATCTGAAATGCCAAACGCGGCTCTGCTAGCATTTCAATATTATAGGCGTCATCTGTCAATATTGTTATAACAAGAAAGTTTACAGTCTGCCAGAATTGTTTGCTTAAAATTATCTACCTAACTAATCAACATATTCATTTTTATGAATATGTGTTAACATCAGTAGGTACAATTTTTTGTACCTACCGATGCAAACGTCGATAATTTCAGATCATAAAAACTATGGTTTCCGGTAAAATTGTTTTTCGATGAAACATATGTAAAACGAGACCTTAACGGTCAAAATTAAAACATTGAATTGGAAAACGAAAGGGATTATTTTAACTATTTTTATTGGACGGTGAGAATTTTGTTAAATGTTAATATTTATTTTCACTTTCTTAAGAAAATATCCTCCCAATAAAGGTAATGCCATAATTCTTCTATACATTAATTCAAAATATGATTGTGGTAAAACGTTGATTTTTAGATAATTGCATTTTTTAAGAAATTAAATTCAGTTATATGCTATGATACGCTACAGCTTAGATTAGGTACATAAATTTAATGAGTTTTTGCAATTTTCTTCTATAATTCCTAACGTTATTCTAATAAAAATAACTATCCATAAGCTTCTACTGTAGGTATGTAAATATTTGCCAATAAAACAAACAATACCTTAAAATTCCTGAAACATCAGAGATATCTAACTAATAAAAGAAAGAGTAAATTACTTTTCATGAAGTCAAGAGTCTATGCAGTACAAAGCACTATTTTAAGAGATCTGAAAACGTTTCTACTTTTTCCAGACAACACAAAAAGGGTCCAAAAGAACGTCTAATTTTTTTCTATAAAACCCTTTGCTTCATACGGATGCAGGCGGCATAATTTATTTTTACAACCCTTAGTCCCTGTATCTTTTATATACAACTTTTATATGTTGCGTTTGCAATATGTGTGCTCAAACAAAGCTTCCGACTTTCGCTTTCCTTTTACACCATAAATTTTTTGTTTACGTTTTTACGTCAATAACCCACAATCTTGAAATATTTCCGCATTCTGCATCTTAACCCTCCGTATCACCTACATCCCTAATTTGCGCCAGCTTCCCATTTTTATGTTTACGGTGCCTATTTGTTTTGGAGATTTATTGTTGACAATTCAGGTATGTTTAGTATATAAACAAAAAAGTTGAATCCATAGGTATACGAATCGGTACACGTACTGTATAAGTTTAATATTCTAATCTGACGGTTGATTATACATCTAAGAGAATTTTCTGAAAATTCAGAAATGTGCGACTATAGCAAATAGCAATGTGATGTTTCTCCAAGATATTTCCGTTCAGGTAACATTGCTACATTGTGGCCAATTACGACGCATGTAACACGAGAGCCATCACGTCGGCGATGATCTATAAGCCATAAAGTAGACCTGTTTACTGGCGTCACCCCTACTTTTATAATTAAACTTGCAATAATTCCTAAGTGCCTTAGCATCGTAAACTTGCGTCTCCAGCAAGTCTAAACGTTTCAGCTTGTCGATTTAAATTTATGACATGTTTTACTTTACATTATTAAGTTTGCCTGATGTGAATAACGCAATTTGCCTCTATGGTTATTTTGTAATAATAATGAATACAGCACTCTATCATGAATTACTCATATACGCAAGATTACTAGAGACCTAGTTGTTAAATGAAATTAGCACAGGAACGCAACGAATTGGATCAAACTAATCAGGAAAATTGCTTACGTGTATATCGTGAGCGTAACGTTAGGTGCTCGTTAGCTGTTCAATTAATCTTAACGGGGTTTACAGTGATTGCTTCAGATTTTACAGATATTTATAACTATGAGCCGTGTCCGTTTAAATATATATAGGCTTTAGTACCAATCATAGCAGTAACAACTCTAAATTATCCTTAGAAATGTAATGTCTAAGGTATATAGACATTCAACAAATTTTGTAATTACAACTAACTAGCTAATCAGAAAATTAATTATTAAAAAACAAACTCCATATAGCAGGGTGGTCCAAAAAAATCGAAGTGTTAAAATGTTCTGGGGCGGTTACGGATTTCGAGTCCACTCTAAAAAACAAAAATTTTGAACCTAATTTACGAACCCAATCGGACAATATTTAGAGGACGCTAATCGCATATCAAGTTGCAAGTCCAAGACGCAAAGCAAGAAAGGCTACAAAAGAAATGCAAACTAATTTATAAAGTAAGATAGATTTAATTCTCCTTTACTTAAATTTTTACATTTGCTTTTACGTTATTGCTCATCCCGCGTCATTCTGTTAAACTTGAGAAACTGCGAAATGAGCGCAGCCCCTCCTTCGGCAGTATCATTAACAACTTTCAGGTTACTTACAATAAGAAAACCTTTTCTAAAAGTAAAGTCTTCATCTCGAGTGGGATGAAGATAATACTTTTAGAAAAGTATCTGGGTCTTGGTCTTTATTCCTCGGTTCTGGGTCTTTAACCAAAAAATCTGCAGAAATTCCTACTAACTACGTTAGTTTTTTGCATAGCTTGCGTAGCTGCTACATGCAGAACACATACACACAGTGAATCGACAATGCAGATGAAATCTTAGTTTTCTGTCTTGATCAGCTGAATGAATTTCTGAATGACATTGAGTTTCTTGTTTTCGGTTCATTACAGAGACTAAAGCAACTGCGGGATGACTATTGTGAGTTATTGGAACTTTCCATAATTTATAGGCCATATATCTTCACTAAAAACATAAATATTTGGAAGACAGCTTAAGATCACCAGTCAGGAAACGCTGATCTGCTCTAAATGAATTTATTTATCATTACCGTCCATCTGCGTGCATGGTACACAGCCCCACGAGCAGCGGAGGCTCTTAGAAATGACCTATTGCTCGTTAACTTACTGTGGCAGCGTAAAGAAAAGGAATGCCGTTTTTCTGTTGTTTGCCAACTACCTTTGGTACTTGTCTTCGAGGATGGTTTGTCTGTCCCTGTTTGATGACAATGTATCTTCTGAAGGTAAGCTCCTTGGCGCTGCGTGGTAGAGAGAAGGAGATGAAGATGCTCGTAATCGTGCAAAAGTCATTCTAAACAATGGTATCAGGTATAAGTCTTACTGATTTTGCTTCACAGTATTCCAAAAATTCTTTTCAGTTTTAGGAATTTCTGCAGAATTTTTGGAAAAAGAGCAAAAACCCTGAATAGTGGGATGAAGAGAATACTGTTAGAAAAGGCTTTTCTCTTGTAAGTAACCTGAAAGTTGTTAATGATACCGGCGAAAGAAGGGTTGCGCTCATTTCGCAGGTTTTCAAGTTTAACAGATTGACACGGGATGAGCAACAACGGTAGGACCTCATCATGTTGACTGCGTCAAGACACAGGAGAAATGTAATGATTTAAGTAAAGGAGCATTAAATCTATCTTACTTTATTACTTAGTTTGCATTTCTTTTGTACTCTTTCCTGCTTTAACGATATAAAAATTACCTTTTAGAAACTTTTTTAAGAAATCAACAGAAAAAAATCATAAAAATCAGAGTTTACGAATTTATATGTAATAGTATTAGAAACTCGAAATGTGATTTGAGACCTCTAAATATAGCCCGATCGAGCTCCTATTAGGCTCAACATTTATGTTTTTCAAAGTGAAATCCAAATCCATAACCGCCCCAGAACATTTCATATAGTTATATACTTCTATAATATATGTGCATAGGTGTGGGTAATATATTTGCATCACTGTTTAGTCCCTTTTACTTTTAGATTACCAAGACACTTTGATTTAAAATAGCTGATTAACTTTATCTGAGAAAAATACATAGAAGAATAGAGGAATCATTATGCATTAGATTCCAATGAAAATAAGTACTACAACTGTAATAAGTTTGCAAATATGTAGAAAGTGTTCAAACAGCTTCGCAAGCTTCAGGCAGGAAGTCAGATTAGCAATAATTGCACTGTTTACAACCAGTGGCGGATTTAGGCACAAGCGTTGGAAGCAGCCGCTTCAGGCCCCACAAGTCAGGGGGCCCCGCAGAGGCCTCCTGCCAAGGACCTCACTGGACACGCGACAAATAAAAATTATTGGCGTGGGAATTCACTTTCTCGAAAAAAGTGAAAAAAGAAACAGATCATATCGTGTACCGGCGGGTATAAAAGATGTACGGTAAACGCAATATAGAGTTTTGTGCGAACAGGCAAGCATACAGAGTGATAGGTAAAATTTTATAATGGAATATACAGTTTCGCAGCAGACCTGCCAGGAATGTATCATCTTTGTCGCTCCGAATGGCTTGCCTTCAATGCCTTCTAGCAAACTCTGCGCGGTCGTCCAACTTACATTCGGGGAAGGGGAATTGTACCATGCGTTCGAATGGGTAAAATTCCTTAATGTCATTTGTCAATTTTTATTGCATTTTTATTTGCATTGTTGCACATGTATTTGACATAAGTCGCACAGAGCCACGTTGACTTAGTTACCTACTCTACTGTTATTAAATACACATTTTGTATTTTAAATTCTTTATTTCATTTCGTATTTCAAACAATTGTTTATATACTACAATTAGTAAAATAAAGTATAACTTGATCTCCGTTGTCAATGACACCGAAGTTTAAGACGTTCTTAATCTCCGTTGTTGTTGGCAACGTAAAAAACATTTGATGTTGCATAACAGCCACACGTGACATGCTTTTTATCTCCTTGGTTACGCGTATCACACAGACAAGGCAACTTGCTTCATTATACAATAAATCCGGATGAATTTTAAAAGGGAGAAATTAAGATTGAAATACGAAATAAAATAAAACAACTTATGCAATACGGAGATCAAGCTTCTTTAAATCCTCGAAGATGTTATAACGCCTCGGCTGGCGCCTCGGCGTTACAATACATCTTCTCGGATTTAAAGTATCGCTTGATCTCCTAATTACATAATATATATAATTTCACGATTTCAAAAAAAACGTAATGTACACCTCAGCACTAAAGCTGATTTTTTATCACTTGTTATGGCTGTTCAACAATCTCCATATTCGTGATAAAAAAGTACAACTTTATTTGGTATACAAATAACTAATTTATCTACGACCACGACCACTATAGAAAATTACACATTTCACATAGTCTAGTAATGATGAAAATGACTCATTGTTCATAATCTTTAAACTGTACGAAAATGACCGTGGGAAATGATTTCGCATTATCAATGGTTCTATTAAAATGCCATAGCTGTCAGCACATGCAATATTTCTTATTATTTTTTGATATATACAAGTTACAACTTTTAGATAAAGATTAATTTATTTTTAAGTTGTCAATGGACGACTTATACTCACAATTTTATAGTGATATGTGTATAAATCATAGACGGCACCTTAAGACAGCTGTTTCGAGCTTTTGGTTCTCCTCAGTCCTCAGTTAGGGGCAGCTCGTCTGTGATTTATACACATATCACTATAAAATTGTGAGTATAATAGTCGTTCATCAACAAAACTCACTTTATTAAAACACGTTTGTGTTAATTTTGTATTTTATTTATGTTAATTTATTCTGTTTAATTGATGTTTTACTTTAAATTATATTTTGAATGCAAATCCATATAGAAAAAATTATCACCCCCGCTGGAAATCGAATCCTGGGCCTTCCACTTTCTGAGCGCAGCTCTACCTCTGAGCTACTGTGTCGCTACCAGCATATAAAGTTACGATTATTACATTGGGTTATACGCATTTCTTAATTTTTACAACTAACACCTGTTTTTCACAAACTGTGGGCATTGCCTACTTTTGACAATTCAGTATCTCAATCTCAAGTCATATTCTAGGTTAAATATTTTTCCTAGCTTTTGGTGTTTTATTACGTTTTTGTGGTCGTAGATAAAGTATAGTGTGTAACACTTACAAAAACACCAATTTCACACTCGTATGACTGCGGCATGAGACAAAGTCGGATTATTTAAAAAGCTTGAGGGGGCAATTTCCTCCATCCCCTCCCCCTTGAATTCGCACCTGGTATTAATAATTACATGTACTTAATTTTTGATAAAAAAAATAAAAGGTGTATAAATTGTAGTAATTGATTTGGGGCCCCAAAAATTTGTAACGCTTCAGGCCCCTTATGTGTTAAATCTGCCACTGTTTACAACCAATGTCTACAGAAATTTAGGTATCAATGTCGGTGAGATCAAGTTCTTCCTATAATGTTTTCAAATTTATTTGTATTAATCAAATCTGCTTGCCTGCAGTTATTAAATCTTATTTTAAATTGTGCACTTTTCCGGTATCTTTTATCTTTTGTTAGTGTATAGGCTAATTGATTGTTTATAGGTTAACTTACATCGCACGTATAAAGTTGATTTTCTTGGTACTTTAATTATTATTTATGCTGAGAAAGTCAAGTAAAAACCCAAGAGTTTATATTTTCTATTTGGACAGAGGCTGGTAACTTAGCCACAATATTGTCATTTGATCACTTCCTTGCCCTAGTCAGGTTTTTAATGCAGGCAGACGAACAGACGGATGGACACAGGCCGATGCTATAGGCTTTATGTATACTATATGGAATATTAGGAATGTTAGGTGTTCTAGTATACATACAGGGTAGGTATAAGATCGCTTCACGCACAATACATATTTACGTGGACTTTGTTTCAAACCCTAATATTATCTCTCCTAATTATTTTACAATAAAGATATTAATATCTATCGGCATTATCATCATTCTAACGACCTTGGTACATAAATAACTATTATGGGGCCCTCACACTGAAGCAATAAGCAATCAACAACTAGCAATTGGAAACACGCAACAGTATCGCCATCGGGTTGTTTACATTGAATTAAATCAGACGTCTCACATTGGAGCAACATGTTATCGCTTCTACAAAAACGTTGCCGGTTGCGTTAATATTTTGTTGCCGGCGATATGTCTGCATGTCGAAAGCCGATTTTATCGTTTCAATGTAGAGCAATACTTGCATTATTATTATCAAGACAGAGTGGAATTTGTATACAAGACGTGACCATTCAGCATTTGTTACAAAAACATAAAGACATATGTGTAAAACAAACTGTTATTTATGCTATTAGTATATAAAAGAATACTTGTAAATTGTTATTTTTTTTATTATTTACTGGAATTATTAGGTAGTTTTATATGGTTGTGGCCGAAATGTAATTAAAGACGGTCTAAATAAGAAATGTGCATATGTAGCATAATAAAAAGAAACAGATTCATTTTAGGTAGTTGTTAAAAATTTTTGTGTGCAAGGCAATTGGATTAATCTTCATCTAGCACTTTATATATAATATAATTATTGAAAACTGATGATGCTTTTTCATACTGCATACTGCAGAAAACAATTTTTACAATATTAGTTTATTAACACACAAAATCCTGAAGATTTTGCATTTAAAGTTTCAGTATTAACAAGTACTTATTTGACATTTTATTTATTTTGATTTGAAATAAATACGTAATGAGAATTCTTGAACTCACGTTTTATTAATTGGGTATCATTATTTTTTATTTGTAATTTATTATTTCTTGTGCGTTTTTCGAATAAAAGAATAATAACAAATTATTTAAATTGTTATTAATTTAAAGATTAATGACAAATAAAATTAAAAAAGTCTTGCTTTCAACGGGATTCGATCTTGCATTCCACGAGTCATTTTTAGCATTTCGGCTTTTAAATTAATATTTTGCAAAAATTTCTTGAATTTATAATTTCTGAAGAATTGGGATTGTTATTAAAGGTAATATTTTTGGACAGTACGTTAGAATATCTTATCTATCGATTGCAACTATTAATTTCACCGACTTTTATTCGAGAACGAACTATTTGGCATATTTCAGATTTCCCATACTAATTCCCTATAGCAAATGTTACAACGAACACGGTGTATATAATCTAATATAATTAAATAATCTGTTAATAAATTCAAGTTTCGCTAATTTATTTGTTGTTATTAAATTTATGTTCCTTAAATGCCACCAAATTTAAGTCGCATATCCAGAGTTTTAGAGGATGACATGATTGTTTGAGAATGCTAGCTACACAAACTAAAAGGAATCAGTTGTTGCAGTGTGAGAGCTGGCCAAAATAATATTGTCTGTTCCTTATTGTCAGTTTCTAGTTGCTGTTTGCGCATTGCCCCGGTGTGAGAGCTTACTTACAGCCTCCTGAAATATCTTTACTGTCATATAATTAGAGGAGATAATATTAAGGTTTAAAAAAATGCACGTAAAACTGTATGTGCGTCGGGTTATTCTACACTCTGTAGGCACATAAATACACATCGCCAAAAAATTCTGAAAATAATAACTATAGAACAACTTTGACAGTGGATATATTTTGTAAAATATTAATTTATTATAGACAATAATATCGAATGATCGAATTGTTGTCGACTATTAGGTTATAAAATCTCACCTTTTTTAAATCGTACTTCTTATATGCAATGAACTTTATATTCTCGTAATCTGTCACAAACACTTTCTATACTTAATTGTGATTTCTAAAACTTATAATAACCCCCCTTATTAGCATCTCAATTAGCTACACGTTTTTTATGCTTTAGAAAAACTCTTCGTTAGGTCGCATCAAGCATTTTAAATTCTTGAATTTAAAAAGATTATAATTATTGTTATTAATATTTGTCATTGAAAAAGACCATTATCTTGCATTCTTTTGATACCAAATGAATGATGTTTACAAATTGTAATAATTATGATTATTTAACTGAAATAGCTTACCGTACCAGCTACTATGTTTTTCGTTAATTAAAATTTGGTGTTTTAAAATTAAGAATGTTTACTCTACATATTTATAATTACGAATTCATTACAATGGGCATCCAATATTCTTTTTAAATTGCATAGAAAGCAGATATTTCAGAGGAATTCTTGGACTTTTTAACTTTTAGGAATATAATATCTAATAAACTAATTGTATACACATGTATTTATATGTGTACGGTTGTCCCTCGTGGTTTTAACAGTGTCTGAAGGACTCTTTCACGCGAATCGCAGATTCAAACCTTTTCAACACGTAACTTTGTTGCAATCAGTAATGTTAGCAGCTAGATTTAAACTATTCCCTATGTATAACAATTATCGAAGAAGTCTTACCGCACGAAAAACCTACAAGCCCGTCAGATGGTCAAAATAAATCTGGTTTAAAAACCCAGCTTTTTTATGTTTTTTGCAAATGTTGTTAGTTTCTATAATTCTCGATGTTTGTTGAATGTCAAGTTTACTTATTTTGATAAGAAACTGTTTGGTATTGAAGAACAGGCATAAATATATGTACTGCTCCACAAAAGTTGTTGTGGTTGTGAATGTTCAAAGCGATCAGGCACTGCTGTCAATCGCTGCACCCTTATAGAAGATATACAATGCCATGACTAGTACCCACAGACTTGTACGTAAATGAGTGCAACATGAACAGCATGCAATATATTAGTATAGATACACTGTAAAAAATGAGGTAAAATTACCTTGGGAAAGAGGTAACTTTTCGCTATTATTTGCGGTATTTTTACCCTAAAATTAATTTTACCTATACATTTAGTAGTTTTACTATTTGTGGTAAAATGCCCTGTAATTATGTAAAATTATACAAATATAAGTAATTCTACTACATTGAACTGGTTAAAATCACTATCCATAATATAAATTTACATAACTCAGACAATTTTTTCCTTACAAATGTATAATTGCTCAATAACTTAATTCATTTTTAGTGTAATATTAAAGATAAGATGAACTTGAACAAGCATAGTGTAATTTTACCCTTAATATTTACCCTTAATTAATATTTCGCTGATCGCACTTGTTTGTGACCTTCGTTTCGTGAAAGAATTCAGGAATCCATTATGAACAGTCCAAATAGGCTTTTTGGGGAATGGTCGGAATGGTGTGTACCATTCTTTTATGATTTCGGCGAGGCGTACTCTATCGATATCGAACGAAGTGTTCATTCTGTTGCTCATTAATATTTTGTTTTTCGTTGTAGTGTAGTGCGCATTTATTAAAGGCAAATATTTACACGTATGACCGAAGATGGGAAGAATTTTATTTTATAGTAGAAGTTAAAAAATAATAATCGGTAAGTACCTATATGTTAAAATTACAAATTTAAACCAATAAAATAAAAATATTTAATTTAATGTTTTTCTAGGATGAATCAAAAATTGAAGAATTCGAAATAAACTAGCATAACTGTAATTGAGAAAGGTACTCGTGTATAATTGTTTATATAATTTATAATTTTTTAATTTTCTAGGTGGAATCGAAACTTTATCTGAATGTCTTTGAGAGACCAAATATTTCCGAAAGCCCCTGAAAAGAAGTTCTGTTAATGTCTTATATTTTATATAAGTACATACGTTCAATAAAAATTACTTTGATTTTATTTTGTTTCATACAATTCCCAGAGGAACGATTGAATTTGCAAGTACTTTCGCAAGTCATCGTTACATTCAAGAAGTATTTTCACATTTGTATTTTAACCCTGAAAAGTACTATTGCCATGAAATATTAACTTTGCCATGTAACTTTACACAGGTGTTTTAATGTTAAAATGTAAAATTACATTGAGATTGTAATTTTAATCTGTAAATTTACTTAAAAAGGAAACATTACAATGCAAATTTAACCTAATGTTGAAATTTCCCCACTTCCTATGAAAATTACACTTTGAAGTAAATTTACCCCAAAAAATGGAGGTAACATAGTTGCCTCCATTTTTTAGGGTATAATTCACCGGTAATTTTTTAGAGTGTACAGTGAACATGAGTAGAAATCTATTCTCACGTTGGAAGAATATAAGAGATAACACAATCATTGTTCAATTCAATGAGTGGTCATTACCAAACAAAGGTTCACTGTTCGACTTAGGTCATTACTACCCCGTAGTGAAGATTTATTTTTAATCCACTTTTCTTGTGTAGGATAGCTTCAGGATAAAACTTGAGTATCTAAATAAAGAGCGCGGAAGAAACTATTAAGGGACATCAAAAATTACATAAAGAAAGTACACCACTATTTCATATAAAGCTTGGTTTGAGGTGTAGTAGAAATTATAAGCTTATGAGTTATCAGTATTTAAGTATAATCTTTTGGAGAAGTTTTTGTTGTACTAGATACTGTTTAAACGCATGACGATAAACGCATCTCAATATTAAATTTTGAATCTCACCCCTTTGAACTAGTTTGAATTGTAAGTTATGAATTTGTAGTGTTCGTTCGCACAAATTCACCTTTATTACAAACTTATTAGTGTTTAGATACTTTGTGACAGTAGGATACTCATGCCAAAATTATTTATTAAGTACATCTTTAAGTTTGATTTTTAATAAGATTCTACAAGAGTTTTACAGTTCGAAAGTTCATTTCTGCCTTGAGCAATAACAGCATAAAACATCTCGTGCTACATATTAAATGCTACAACACGGTTGATATTGAAATGTCAATTTACTTATAGTAGTTACTTTTAGACCATTTTTAAGTTGCACGTGATTATAAAGGCTGAAGTATTGGCAGCTAACTTGAAGTATAATATACTAGTAGACTTCCATTAACTGTATTAAGTTAAGTATTTAGTTGTTCCACACAGTAAAAAATGGAGTGTTAAATCTTACACTCAAATAACACCCAGAGTGGTTCCTATTTATCCACACTGACGAGTGTAAATAACATTGGTCTTAAAAGTGGTAAAATATATAACAACTTTAACCTTCAATGCAGGTTAAAGTCAAGACACTGAGTGTAAAAATGACAACCATATTGTTGAGAAAACATTTGTTGAGTGTAAAGTATGCACGAACTGAGTGTTAATTTCCCATTCTTTTAGTGTAAAAATTATTGCTTATAATGGCAAGGAACATTTTTTTAATGGAAAAGGAACCAACTATAGTGGTTACAATCATTTATTGGAGTGTAAATAACTATTTTGTTCGTGTAATTATATACTTCTATTTTTTGGTTCAGATATTTTTTTTGTAATTTAGGATAAAACAGAAAAAGGTAAAAAAATAGTGCACACAAATATTAGTTTTATTTTAAAACAAAATGCAAAATATAAATACATTCTAAATCTAAATAAACCAATGTAAATACATATTGTGATGATTTTCCTTCATTATTTGAAAATCATGAATTCTTAATTTTGTTACCCAATGTAAAAAAGTTCAAAGTTGACTGTTTGTGTTTATCATTTGTAATTATGAATTGAATTTTTAAAAGGATTTATTGTTAAAACTATTCAAGTTTGAGTTAATTTATTTATTGGATACATGTATATAGTAACAAAATTTGATCAGGAAAACAATTTTGGGTCTACAGGATCTTCACTTCCAGTTAAATCTGAAAAAGAAAATGTATTAGTTACAAAGGTTTATAAAACAGTACAAACATTATTAACAGCAATATAAAAATAGTCTTGACGACCATATATAGTTAGTAGGTACATAATACAATTGCTTTATAGACAATAATCAAATTACTGAAATAATGATCAAGGTCAAGCTATTTTTTGAATAAAATTATAAACTACCAAAATATATGGAAAATAATTGCAAGAAAAACAATATTAAGTTACCAAGGGGTAGTGATGTAAATAAAAGGGGGAGATGAATTTAATAAAATGATAAAAATGGTTGTAAATGAATTTGTCCAGTAAATAAATGTATAATTTATAAAGAAAATAATAAATAAAAGTTTAAGAAGTTATCCTGGGTTAATAGTGTATAGTTTATTGGTCAAAATAATTAAAAAAGAACTACAGGAGAAGAACGTAAAATATTAATTAGTATTCAAATTAAAATTCAAATTCTTTATTGAGCTATCATTTTTTTCGGAGAAAAATATAAGCATCGTCAAAAACAAAAAAAAATACAAACAGTAGATAATGTATATAACAACAAAGATACCATAAACAAAGATAACATAATATAATAAAAAATCTGACCAACAATATATAACAACGAATAAAAACAAAAGTAGTAAATACATTAAAAAAAAATAAGTCATCAGTCAGTTGGACATTAGATTACACAATCTGCTTTTGTAATTAGCTCAGAGAACTCTTGTAAATTATACAAAGGATTTACAGAAAAAAGTTGTTTAAGTTTAATTTTAAATGTTTTATTATTTAAGTTTTTGCAAGCTAATGGAAGACTATTATATAAATTGCATCCAGTGTAGCAAGGAGATTTTCTATAGAAGGAATGCTTTGGTTTATTTAAACGAAATTTATCCTTATTCCTGGTATCATAATTGTGAAAATTAGCACTAACTGCAAAGCTGTTCTTTTCTTTATGGATATAGCTTAACAATTGTAAAAGATACATAGAAGTGACAGTCAAAATTTTATTTTCTTTAAAAGTTTCCCTACAACTATAATTGTAAGGCAAATTAAAAATTAATCTAATAAAACCCTATTAATATTAATATACCCCCAGAAAAAACTAAATTAGAATCAATTAAAATGCCTAAAAATTTCGTTGAAGTCGTCTTACTAATTGTTTTATTTTGAGTATTAAAATGAAATTCATGGCTATCTCGAACCTTATTGTGCATTTCCATATATACAGTTTTTTCGTAGTTTATCATTAATTTGTTTTTGTAGCACCAGAGGTCAAACTGAGCTAGAATCCTACATACGGTTGTTTTCAAGAAACCAGCAACAAGTGAAGAAGAAGTTAGCAATAATGTTTCTTGAATAGTAATGAAGAAATGTTATTTAAGAGAGGTAAACAAATAAAAAGAAAATTGAGCTTACCATTTCAGTATTGACAGCTATCCAGCCCAGAGAACGGTTTTGGGAGTACCACAGCAGCAGAATCTTGAAGGGCATAACACCAAGCAGCATGCAGCTACAAAAGAAAATAAAGTGAATCACAGAATAAGGTTTGTGGAAATAGAAACAAGTGTATATAAAGCATATCTAGTGTTTCTCATAGAAAGAAAAGTAAATCGAATTAAATGAAAATTATGGCCTAAAAAAGATAATGGTTAAATTACAAATACAGAATTAATAAATAAAAATATGTACAATATAATAGGTACAATATTTAAATATTATAGAATACCTTATAGACAAAATGTTATAATTTGTATATTATATTATTTACATATTATTATTTACAGCCGTACTATAGATAAATTACACGCGTGTAACACAATATTTATTAATGTTGCACGCGTGTAAATCTTTCTATAAGTACGGCTGATAATACTAAAATAATAAATAAGTGAATCTTTACTACTAGGAAATCAACATTAGTTTTGAACAATTACCTATGAGCTCCTTTGTATGATTAGGGTAAATGACCCAGCCATCACCATCATGACCACCAGTTTCTGTAATTAAAGTTTTATTAAATTTATTATTGACACATTCTAATTTACATTACAAACCTTACCTGTAATTATAGAAACGACATTTAATGTCACTAATCACAATGTCAGTTCTTCTTCATAATCACACGTGAATTTTATAAACACATGTGCGCCATCGCCACCATCTTTTTAAGCGTTCGGCCGTCAATGTTCCAACCTACTATACCAACCCGTAGAGCGCGGCAATAATTAAACTATGGAAGTATAATTTCATTACATACATACTTAGGGTTAGGTACTACATAGCAGAAACCAGAAACGGTTTTGCATTTAAATTGTTCCTTGTAAACCAAAAAACTGAAAATAATTTTATCTATTATTTATCCACAATTCACGTAAACATTATTATTTTTATTTATGCATAATGATGACTTAAATTACAATGGATCAACATGGCAGCTAAAACTTTTACATAAGTAAAAGCTGAATAGACACAACCAGGACTGGAAATTATAGTTTTAAAATCTTACTTACTTAATTGCACAAGATCGTAGAAAGATGCATCCTCTTCTATTTTAGCATATTTACTTTTATTGGCTAGTTGAATCTTAAAAATCATTGTTGTCACTTTCAAAGAGAACCAACTACATTCAAACACAAACAGTAAATAAAAGTGCTCACGTCCAATCGTGATTATTCGCGTTGGAGGTGGATGTTCGGTGGATGACACTCGCGAGGGTTAAATCGGTTTTTTTGGATATTATTAACACTCTTTAATGTTGTTAACATGCTAGAATAGTGAAATACATTTTTTGAAAGATGACTCTTACACTAACGAGAGTATCTTTACTAAATTCAAATGATTTTTGTACACCAAAAACATTATTTTTACCCATTTTTTAAATTAAGATAACACTCATAAGAAACCTGGTGCTGCGTGTTAATTTTAGTTGTTAATTTCATTCACATGAGTGTAGAAATTTACACTCAGATATTTCACCACACCAAATATGTTTTTCACCACCACTGCATTTTTTACTGTGCAGTTTAAACTTATTTAATTCAACTAAATGTTTAGTTAAATCAAATAAGATTTTAGTTTTGCTAACTAAATGTTTTGTTGAATTAAATAAAATTTAGTTTCCCCAACTATATTTCTTTTCAGTGATACTATCCAAGTTTGCCAGTATGGGCAGCGAACAGCAGCTTTAGAAGAAGTTTGGGTAGCTTGTTAATCATTTCTCGAGTCTTCGCGTAATTCCCGTTTTTGAAAACCATTTAAATGTAGGCATTTTTACAAAAAAAGTAGTTCTTTCGGCCTGGCTAACGGTCTGGAGCCCCCCTCCCTAGAAAGTTTTTTAATAGTCTAGGTCATTTCAGTCAAAATCTATGTTTTTTTATTTATTTAGCGTATGTGATTGTTGCTGGAGAAACTGCGTCCCGAAGAATGCGGTATTCCAGCCCCTGGTTGTCAGAGTTTTCAGGTCGCGTTAGCGCCTCTGACATGACCTAACGGCTATCAGTATAACATTGGTAACCGGGACCGATGGCTTAACATGAACTACGAAAGCCACCCGCCCAACTGCTGACCCGGTCCAACGTACCTTAACTACCAATACTATTTAATCAGTACACTCATAGCGCTAGGCCATGCAATATCTACTGATTAAACTGAAGTGTAAAATTATAAAAAAAAATGCAAAAGAAGTGGTCGGCAGATATACATAGAAAATATTGGGAGATCAATAGCAGAAATTAGTGTTGACCTGTCACCATATTATATACTAAGACAACAAGGACGGTTCTTCGAACCTTAAAATGGCATAAGAAATGGAAAACACATGACCAGCAAAATCACCAATTCAAGAACAAGATCAGGCAAATTCACAAAACCAGAAACAAGTACCAGCAGCACAAGGAAATTCACCAAGTGAGGAACAAGAAACCTCAGCCCAGCCCACCCACTGATCTCCTTGTTTTGCAGGAAAACATTAAATACAAGCGGCAGTTTTCGTCTCTCTGGAACTCTATTTTTAAAACAGACAATATCATCAGTTCGCTATGTTTCAGTTTTTAGTGAAAACTGTTAAATTAATGCAGAATTTCCTTCTAGGCTGTTTTGTTTTACGCTACGTTTTTCCGTTCCAGCCTTTATTACTGTACTGGAAAGTTTCCCTCCGGAATGTTGAGTCTTGTTATCTACTATATTACCGTTGGAGTCGCATCTAAAATATCAAGTGTATTATCGAATCCATGTTCAAGTTATATAAGACAAGATACACAACATCCTTCAGTACATAAGTTTCTGCTCATCCTTTAATTGTATAAACATTCTTTTCACTTCTCTTTTAGGTTATGTAATACAGATAATTTTTGCTATTTCTAACTTGATTATATTTTATTGCGTTACGCAGCTGCCAGATTCAATTTAAATTATCGTTTCTGCAGAAATTTGGATTATGAAGCAAACATGCAAACCACTAATCCACCGATACTGGCAAGAGTTTCTGTTTAGCTCTATAATAATTTGATTGATTTTATAATTTTATAATAAGAACTGAATAATTATTGTTTATATTGAAAGAGGTTATTTGAGAAACAATAGCAACCTAATTTTTGTGTGAACCATATAATTTTGATTATTTGATTCTTTGATTTTGATAGTTTACTGTTTGTTATTTTGTTTTTAAATAAATCTTTTTTTATGTATTTGTTATGGCGGATGTTATCCTAAACCAGACGTTTACCGGATTCAAATATTTAGTAAGCCTCAGGTTTATGTTTTGTGTTATAAATTTTAATTTAAGATAAATATGAATTATTGAATTAACACTTAACCTAAATCATATTTTTTGTATAAAATTATATACAGAAAAATTATCACCCCGGCTGGGAATCGACTCAGAACCCCTTGCTTTCCAGACAGATACGCTACCGTCTGCGCCCCTAAGGTGATTACCAACGAAATTTTTCCATACCAACAAGATATTAATGTTAACATATAGTACTCGTGTATATCGTGTATTGTAAAGGAGCAATAAATTTTTTTCTGAATTACAAACAGTTTTTTTAAATCTTTTTGTGTTAAATTTCTGGTTTTGATTCATTTTTATTTAAGATCAATCATATTGTTGGCTAGAATTTATAATCGCATTTGAACTTGCCACTTACATCGAAATGGTGAATACATTATATTTGTAATACTCATACTAGGTATTTATTAGAAGAAAATTGTTTTACGGTTGTTCTAAGGAGCACCTTTGTTTAAAATAATTGCATTCACTGAGATTTGATGTTTATTTTTAAACATTTCGTTACACCACGAGAAATGTTTTTGTTTATTTTTATCCCTGCGAAATGCATTGGATTTACTAGATACTATTAGATACCGATTTTATCAAGTTTTAATAATCATGCTAAGTAAATATGCAGTGTGAGTGCTTAATTTATTTTACAATAATGATACTGTAGTGATCACTATATTTAGTTTATCATTCTTTTAATTTGTTTATTTGTTTTCAACAATAAAATTTTTGAATATTCTATAAATCAAATGGTTTAAGACCGTGCGTAGGTTTTTGTATATTTATTATATGTAGTGATTTCATTCATGTAATGGATAATTCATTTACAATTAGTGCATATTTTATACACAAAAAATCTCGCTTTAAAAATAATTGATTAACTATGCTAATTGATGAACTAATAACTAACGTAATAAATTATCTAAATAGAGCAGAACTCTATGACGTATTTTTTATTTTCCCCTTAGGTTATTAAATTTAATTAGTTTTGTCTTGTTAATTTTAAACTTGAAAAGGGATACCAATACATTTAAGCATAACAAATTTGCTTCCCTTAATTAGGCATTAACTAATACATTGAGTTAAATTAGCATTTTTTTTAATCCATTTACAAAGTTCTTTTCAATATCAAAAACCAAATAAAAAGTTGAAGACAGAGTAAAAACAGGATTTTTTGTTTGAGCATCCGGCAAGATCCAAGAAGGCAATTTCAAAGCTGAACCTGTAAAAGCTTCAAGGCTTCTCGGGTGGGGCTCGGGTAAGTTATGTGACAGCTGCTGACGGTAAAATCATGACTGCTTTGCTTGGTTTCTGCTTTCTGGTTCGACTGGATGAACCAGACTTCAAAATTCCTGAGCACGTACATAAGTTTTTAAATAAATGGCTGCTTCGAAACATATATTAGAACTTCAATTAACGGCGAGACTTTATTTACGATCTTGATTATTCTTATAATTTATTTTTAATGATATTTTTCTTAATTGATGCGATTCCGAATTCCATTTAGAGCTTTTATAACATTGAAGTCATCTTAACTCAGCAAAAAATAAAACAGCCTACATAAAAGAAAATTATTTAATTAATTTCGCTTTCATTCTAGGTTATATTGTGAAGAGCATCACATATGATATACAATTAATATTATTTTTAGTTAAAAAAATCTTATTACTCTTTCATTGTTATTTATTGCAGAATAATGCTGTAATTTAATTTTATTGTATAAAAGAAAAGCGTTATTACATTTCAGTGTTTTCTCTCACCCTGTTTTATACTTCCCTGAGTAATCAACTGATAACTGTTGGATGTTAGCTAATGCAATATTTAATCAAGTTTCCCCTGCTGCATTCGGCCATAACTTTGGGTCTGATTTAATTGGATCTTGGTGCGAAGGTTTAAAATGGAAGTAGGTAGGTTTTCGATACTGTTGAAAATAACATACAAGTCTAAACCCCAGTGTTGACAAAAAACAGTAGTTTTTTATATCTATTTGATTGACGCCTTTTGTTTTTATATTTGTCTATTATCGGGTTCAGATATAGGTATAAAATTTAATAGCCTGTTATTTTAAATCCTTAAACGTGTTCCATGACATGATAGAAATCTTCACATAGTAGGAATGTGATCTCATTACTGGGTTTTAAGCCAATCGATAAAAACAGTTACAGTTTAACACTTGTGCACCTAAACGATATATCTTCATCTTCTTTGGCGGTGTTATATTGCCCAATAAAACAAGGAACTAAAATGTGCCACGTAAACTAAAATTTTAACCAACAGAAAATTCATCTCTTTTACGAGCTTTGCCTTATCTGTTCAATTTACGCGCCATTCGAAACAAAACAAGCACATTCGTTATCAACTAATTGCAGTCGGCCATGAAGCAATACTCGTGTTGTTAAATCTAATTTAAAACTGAATAAACAGTTTAGCCACAGTGTTTATATTATTATAACTTATAATGCTAACGTTTATTGTTCATTTTAATGGTGGATATTACATTCAAAACGTAAAGCTTTACCTATACCTACGTAAAAAGTCTGAATAGAAAATACATTCTTGTTGTAGGCATTGTGTAACAAAAATTGAAAATGTTCAACTTCTCTGATGGTTACCTTATCTACATCCTAAAAAGCGTCGCAGTTCAAGAAGAACAGTTCGTGTCTAAACCAAATTGGATCACCCAAACAGGAAATCATACCTACTGAGCTTAATCTTTGATATGGGAAATATAATATTAAAAAGCCTGCGTTAACTAATGATAACAGAAATTAAAATAAATCAGTAGAATGCACACATCTTTTTTATTTTAAGTTAGTATAATCTGAAATTCTATAAATAAAGATTTTTTTACTCCTTAAAAATATAAAACCTTTTTTCAGTATATTCATCTTATTAATTCATTTTTGTAAAAGGTATGTAGCTTTAAATAACGAAAATAAACTTTTTGTACAGTTCAAGGTATTACAAATCTTCAAAATTCAGATATATAGATATATATATATATATATATATATATATATATATATATATATATATATATATATATATATATATATATATATATATATATATATACAAGAAAGTGTTATAATAATGGGATATCGCGCAACAGAAAAGAAAGAAAACATAAGTTGCATCCGTCTACACGTGTTTCACACTTATTAGTGATCATCAGGACGGCATAGCAGATGGAATAAATATAAAAGCAACTAACTCAGAAAGATGTAATAACACAAGGTTTCACTGATAGCAGCCAACCGCACATTTGCAGTATCGGCCTGAAGACACTGAGTTTTCAGTGCAACAACAAACGTCACTACGGAGGCAGCTAAAGCCACTACCGTGAGACAACCAATCCCAAAGTATAATATCAATGATTAGAAGAAATAATGCGCGTAGATTATTATACTTTGGGATTGGTTGTCTCACGGTAGTGGCTTTAGCTGCCTCCGTAGTGACGTTTGTTGTTGCACTGAAAACTCAGTGTCTTCAGGCCGATACTGCAAATGTGCGGTTGGCTGCTATCAGTGAAACCTTGTGTTATTACATCTTTCTGAGTTAGTTGCTTTTATATTTATTCCATCTGCTATGCCGTCCTGATGATCACTAATAAGTGTGAAACACGTGTAGACGGATGCAACTTATGTTTTCTTTCTTCTCTGTTGCGCGATATCCCATTATTATAACACTTTCTTGTATATCTCTACGCGCATTATTTCTTCTAATCATTATATATATATATATATATATATATATATATATATATATATATATATATATATATTGTGTTATACATTGTTTCTAGTTTGTTGCTTAAATTTTATTTCTTCTATTTGCTATGCCGTACTGATGAGCACTAATAAGTGCGAAACACGTGTATACGGCTGCAACTAACTTTCTCTTATAAATCTATTGCGCGAATTCCCATTATTATCCTTTTGTTATATATATATATATATATATATATATATATATATATATATATATATATATACAGTGTAAAAACTTCCATAAAAAAATCAATGATAACAATCGTAAAAACTGGAAGTAATGAAATAGATTATTCTTAATAAAATGTTGATAATGTATTCTAGATATTGTCTTGATACAATTTCTTGTTCTAGGAAAATGGAGGCTTGTGCTTGAGCTTGAAGGCGCTATCTTACAGACCCCTTTAGGTTGCAGTATTACCGGTGATCAGTACCTTCGAAGCAGAACCTCAACATCAATCATCGCCTATCCGCGCCGCCCCAGTCTGATATCCAGGATGAAGCTTAACATTCTCGAATTCCTTCCAACGCAGGTTAATGTATCTGTAACATCATGGTTTGCTACCCATCTTTTACCTATTATCTTGTTCGTACTATGTTCCACTTCTAACATTCTCCTCCACTGATCATTATTTTACCACCTATAATACAACTTATTTTATCGTTTCTTGTTACGACACCTAGAGAGCTCATACATCGAGGTTCATTTTCCGTCTGTATAGGATATTCGGGGCGATCGCAACTACCGTATGAAAAATTGAGAATCAGCACGACAGACACTACTTTGCTGTTCTTCACAGCGCTGTACTCCACGCCGTTATAATTACCAACAGCATGCCCGCCATGTCAGAGCTACAAAACTAAAATATATTAGTAGCAGCATGCCCTCCATCACAGAATACACTGACACTGATACAGTGTCATGTAATTTTTCTAGCGAACTGAAGAGCTTTTCAGTATTGTACAAAACAGTTTTCAGGACAGGAAACAACTAAGGTAATCAAGCTTTATGATCTTATCTTTTATTAGTCCTATATTGGATTGTCACGGATTCGATTTACGCCAACTGATTCGCAGTAGCATCTACTTCGTCGTGACCGTATACAAGTTTTAATTAATGTGTCGTGCTCTGCTGCAGAGCGTTGGCTTCTCCCCTCCGATATTTGTGTTGTGAGTGTTGAGTGCTCACAAGTATAGAGAATTTACAGTTTAAGGTGAATTCTGAACCATCCCAAGTACAGTCGACTTTAAAAGAATCGAGTACACCTAATTTTCTATGTTTAAATTGTTCTTTTTAATGACACTCTGAATAATATAAGTTAAATTTCGTGCTCGATTTTCGTACTTCTGATCGCAAGCTTAAGTACTTCATTTTTTTTATCAACTGTATCAGACAATTTTTTGGACAAGGTATACCAAGTGGTTTGCCATTACCTTTCTAAGGAAAACTGTTTTTTAAAATTTGGTGATATATTGACCGGGTTCGTTGGTCGGTAATCATGCACTCAACTAAACGAGCCACAACCACTGTCCAATTTTGAATGTTTTTAGTTAAACGTTTAGTAACTACTTGTTATGAATTAACACCTCCAAATCTTATAGTTGGCATCTAACACAACACAACACTTACTTTTTAAGCTCTATATTGTAGCTTTTCTTCTGTTGATCTTAATTCAAGTTAATCTTTAGAAAGTCTGTCGACAAAGACTCTATGGATGAGAATTATTAAAATTTCAGTGTCTGCGAGCGCAACTAGTAAAAACTTATTTATACATACATACATAATCCAATCCCTTTTACCGCATTTTGCAGTGTCGGGGTTTCACACAAACTCTTCTGGGAGTGCAACGGAGGTAATGGAGCTATTGTAGCAAGTACATTATGCTCCCCCATACTTTATCACTCATACAACTTTCATACCTTATCCTAAGGAGCTCAAACACGATTGTATTAAATTTTTAAAATTCAGTCGCAACCGAGGTTTGAACCCCTGTTCCTCTGAACTAGAGGTAGGATTTCTACCACTCGACCATGGAAGGCCTAAAAACTTATTTATATAAAAGTTAATTTACAATTTAGAGTGAGTATCAATCTCTGATTTCTCTTATTACAAAAATTTCTAGGAGCTGCAGTACCGAACCAGGTTAGGTTAGGTTAGGTTAGATTAGATTATGTTGGATTAAGTTAAGCTAGGTTAGGTTTTTTTAATACATTTATTTCAGCATATTCCATTACATAAATATAATACTATATGCATAACTAAATCAAAGTATTGTTTATTATCTATATTAATATCTTATGTAACATAAATATAATAAATGAATTAGATTCTTAGAATAAATTAAACGTTTGTAATTAATTTCCTTAATTATCCTTGCACCTCCTATCCTTACACTAATAACTCCTTAATAAATAAATTCTGTTAATGGTTTACACTCGTTACAGCATCAAATGTAACATAACCTTTATTTTTAACCAATCACATGAAACTTACCAAAATAGTTACAATTATTTTTCCCAATTAATGGATTTAACGAATCTATTGAAGGTTCTTAGATAAGCACTTGTTAGTAATTCTTTATTTACAGGCCAATTACTTTCTGTAATCATTATATCGTTTCTTAATAACTTCTTTGTACAATCACAAAGTAAATGTTCAACTGCCTGATCATCAAAATCACAAGGACACCGAGCACTAAGAGATATTTGGAAACGATGCAAATAGCTTCGTAATCTAACATGCCCGGTTACCATTATTGTAAAGTTTGGATTTACTGTAAAGTGATGTTTTAGTCTTTGAATCACTGTAGGGTAAAACTCTTTAGTCACCTTTGCATTACTTGTGCTTTCCTATTCCCTTTCCCACTTAGCGAAGGTTGCATTACTTACTACTCAACTTCTAGATATCTTGGTGTAAATTTCCTCTTCCTGGTCACTTTCTGCTCTAGATTTCACCAAAAAACCTGCTTTTTCATCACCTTCGTTCCCGTAGTGTGCTTTAATCCAAAAGAAAAATATGTTACCTCTTTCCCCTTCCGGTAACTTCAACTTTTCTCTTGTCTGTGTTGTTAAAGTACCTTGGTTCCTTCTATTTTTATGGATTCTAATGCTACTCTGTCTGAATATATTACCATTGTTAGAAAATTACTTTCCGAGATAAGTATGTCTTCTTTTTTTTAATTTGTTTTATTTGTACCACGGTTGTTTGGTTCTATATATAGCCACTCTTGAGCCAACCTTCCCGTCTCTTTTGCTTCTGTCCGTATAAATTTCCATTTCTGCTGATATCCTGTCATCTGGTTCTTTTATTATAGGTATTTCTGAAGGATGAAGCCATTTATTCAGGGGAATTGGTGAATTACATTCATCGTTTTCTTCATTTAAATTTTTGTACTTTTAGGTATATTTTATTAAGTTCTTTTATTTTCGTGAAGATTGGTACTACGCCACTTATAACACATATATTCTGCACGTTTTAACTATTTAAATATTTATTAGTCTTTGCACTCTTTTTAACTTTATTTGATTCATTTTCTTGTCTATGGCTTTTATCCACACTGAAGCTCCAGAACTGAGAATAGACAGAATAGTACCTCTATATATCGATCCTAAGGCTCCGTGCCCTTTGTCTCTAATTCATTTTCGCTGGTCTTGAAAGTGTGTTTGTTATTACATTTGTTTTTCCACTAACGTGGTTAATGTGCCTGTTGAAGTTTAGTCTTTCATCGAAGTATATTCCTAAATATTTTAATTCTGTAACACGAACAAGGGCATTTTCATTAAGACATATATTTAATTCTTCTCTTGTTATGTTCTTTCTTGTTATTAGCATCGTCTTTGATTTCTTGTCGTTAAAGATTACTTTATTAGTTTTTGCACAGAACTCTATCTTCTTAAGATCCGGGTTCATGTAGTTCTGAGTTTCTATCGGATTGTTGCCATATGTTATCATTAGAACGTCGTCAGCGAACGCTATAAATTTTATGTATAATTTAGATTTAGTAGAGAATTGTACTGGATGTTCCAGAATGTTAGGTTATGGTAGGTTAGGTTAGATTATGTTAGATTCAGTTAATTTTATTTTGCTCTATTATAACCTGAATTGATCATTCTCCATAGACTTTACATATAAATTTACATAATTACATTTTTATTACATATAAATTTGCGAGTGTAGACCCTATACGCTTTTCTGTTCAGATTCGAGGGGTGAGCCTAACCATTATAACAGTGCCCCCTATCGGCATATGCTAAAGTAAAGTAGTATCCAAACTTGTTTTTTGATGAATCTTATGTAACCCTGCAACTCTACACGACTACTACTACTATTAAGACGAGGACGTTAAAAAGTGTAAGAGAATAACTATATGAATATTGACTCTGGTACTCGATGTGAAATTGTCCGATACGAACTAATGCAAAATTCAAGATGGCATATTTCTTTGAATGAAACCTGAACTTTTAGTTGAGGTTTCGAAATGCACAATAGAACAATTTGATGATTTTTCAACTGAGTTTACATTTTTCTCACATCTATGTAGATCTGTTATCCCTACAGTTGTTTATTTTATCTTTACATCGTATGATTGAACTAGCCCTCGAAATCAACCCAATGTTTGCAAATTCTGAACTAAAGTAGTTGAATGGTAATGTAGTGAATCAGGAAGCGTCGTGGCTTCAAGAAAAATGCTACGCCGGTCTAAGTAATAGATAATAATAATAGATAAAGATAGTAGATAATTGTGCGTTTAAAATAAATAATCTCGTAGTGTTAAATAAATTAGTTTAAGTTCGTTTAGTGATTACTCTTCGTGTGTTTTAATTAGTTTTAGACGTGAGTTTTAGACATACTGTAAACATACCAAAATCACATAAGAGTTTGTGTAGAACCACGACATTGCAAATGCGGTGAAAGAGGAATGGATTATGTATGTATGTTTGTAGCTATGAACAATAAGTTATCCAGTCACCTTAAATACTATAAGATGTATTTCTAGGGCTCGATAGGTCATTTTTCCAAATATATTATCTGAATGGCAAAAATGATCTTCTGTAATAGAGATTTTTTTTAAATTAAGTATGTATTACTATATTAGCACCAAGAAAAAAAATCATTTATAAGAAACGTTATCATATAATATTCAGTAATTTCTTGTTGATTTTATTCCAATTTAGTTTGAATTAAATAATTGATTAATAGAGACCATTTTGTGTATTATTCCGTAAAGTAATGAATGAAAAGTAATATTTTTAAAGCGTTTTTAGGATAAATAAAATTGTACATTATGGAAG
Source organism: Agrypnus murinus (assembly GCA_929113105.1). NCBI lineage: Eukaryota > Metazoa > Arthropoda > Insecta > Coleoptera > Elateridae > Agrypnus > Agrypnus murinus. The sequence continues at coordinate 77,838,403 of OV816024.1, forward strand.
ATTGTATGCACATGCCTATTTCCAAATAAGGATGTAAGTATTCTCTGATAATAGTGTTCGTTTTTACAGTATAAATGCTAAAAGACACAATATGTAATTTTAACGTGTATTGCAGCTCTTTCTGCTCAGTAATTTAATGTTCTAAGTGTCTATACAAAAGCTATAAATTACACCCAGTTTTTATAGCTACATGTTTTTTTCTATACAATGTGCCTTGTGGTATGGTTTTCAAACCATTAAAATATGTTCGACAATACTTAATAATTTTTTTCTTTTTTATTTAACACAAACCTGAAACTTAAATATTTAATGTTTCCAAACCTTTCATTTTATCAAACAATAAATTAAAGTATCTGTAATTTATTGGTTGATCGGAAATTGCTTTTAACTTATTTGTGAACTGCGTAAAGAAAACTAGAAAAATAAGTAAGAATTTAATAAGAAAAGTACTGAAAAATATGCAATGCATTACTTAAAGCACTGACCATCAAAATTGTAGCTGTTATAATCGTCGCCCCCCTATTTACTTTTGTTTTTGGAAATACACTTTGAATTGTTTGCAATAAGCTTGTGAAGATCTTATTTCTATTCAAGAAGCAATACCTACTTTGATACATTTTAAGTTATTGTTATTTAATGACTGAGATTTCGTAATGTTGGTCTATAGTTAAGCAAAACAAGAATTTTGTAACATAAGAGTTGACAAGGAATAGAAATCAACCTATAAAAGTGTTAATGCACATTAAAAATGTTTTTTATTTGTTTTTAGTCTCAGATCATTAATTTGATAAACATTGTAATTGCAAAGTTTTATTGTTTATTTCGGGCGCGTGCAACTGCAATAAATTTACAAAATCTTTTCTAGAAATTTACTCTTCTAACATAAGAAAAGCAAAGTTGTCATTGTCATCCCAATTATATTCCAATATATCTATATATTCATTTCATTATAATAGCGTAATAAGAAAAAAAGATTATGTAATAAGTTTGTACATTACGATTGTGGATTATGTATATATAACGTCTCCAACGAAACTTCCTCTTTTTTGATAGTTATATATTACTGTTATTTGAATTTGGATAATACTTATTCACAATAAATACTCTTTGCACTCCCTGCAGGGAAACATCGATCTGAACATTTAATGTTATTGATATTATGGTATCAATATATCAGATCGATTTTTCTCAGAATTTTTGTTATGCAACCTTATGATTTATTTGCATGATCATCATCAGGGAAGAGAAATCGCTATCTGATTCCACTACTAAAAATCTATATTGTCATTTAAGTTTTTTGTGATGACGTCATAACTTAGAAACAAATGAAAGTCGGGAGGTGAATTGCACATATTAATGTGTATTTTTAAAAAACAAAATCGACGTGTTTCAGCGTTTTTAAAAAAACCGGTTGAGTTAGCTTTTTTTTAATATTCCATACTTTAATCCCACACGAATAGCTTGACTATATATCTCGCATAGATATCCCCACAAAGTGTTTCAACGAGTGGCAATAATATTAAAATTTGGGGTTGAGGGTTGGACTGAATTAATAGTCACTAGGCACTACTTGAGTAAAATGAAGCCAATTAACCCTTTGGATGTAGTAACCTACTAGTTTCAACTACTAAATTAAATTATGAAGATTAACTAGGTAAAAAGATGTGGTAGAATATTTTTTATTGCAACGTAATTCGTACTGCATAGTAGAAAAACCCAATTGTTTGTCAGTATTTACATTTTTTTTTTGAAAAATTCTTTGTTAGGACTGAATTACGTTTAATTTTTATTTATTCTACATCATATCTACTCTTGAATCTACTGGGGTTAGATTTTTACCAATAGGAGCGTATTTGAGAAAAACTACATATATAGGACACGGGAATTTTCAACTAAAAATATTTTTTCGGGAATTATACATTTTCGGGTAATTTTTAAGGTAAGATATTTCAAAATATTTGTACAAGAAATATAAGTACAAGCATTACAAAAAAGTCAAATTTAAACTCCCGAGCGAACGAACTATACTAATCGTCATCCGAGGAAATCTCATCGTCCGAAGACTCGTCACTTTCTTTTTAGGTGTTTTGGTAATATTCATGCTGAAAGCAGCCCCATCCCTCTGTACACGGAAGTGTCATTTTTCTGCAACTGCATTGCCCAAGACAACCCTTAGTGCAATTGCATTTGTTTAAAATTATCAATATTTCTGGTGCTGGTAGTTGTTTTGATATTATTGATTTTACGACATTTTCTTCTATTTTCCAACAAAAAATTTAAATGCTGACTTCGTTGGTGGCAAATTTTCAGTTGTACAGTTCTTTTTAGCCAATAGATACCATAGTAACTTTTTAATATTGTCGATATCACTCCTTTTGTATAATAACATAAACGCAAAGCGTTCCAGCTCGGAAACAATATTTTCGGAAAGTTCTTCAGTTAGTTCCAATTGAGAGAGGGCTAACTAATAAAATCATCGCTGTTAAGAAAAACTTTGAAACATACCTGTTTTGAAAAACCAAGAAATCTTTCCGAAATGTTTCCGGTAAAGGTATGAAATTCTACTAATTTTCCAAACTTTCTTTGCTCTCGAGTATTATTTGTTGGGGACATTTCTTCATATCTAGCAAATATAAGATGCATTTCGTCATATTCTTTTGATAAAAAAAGTAAATACAGCATATTACTGACAAACAGTTCTTAAGGGTTTACTAATATGCAATGCGAATTGCGTTGCAAATTGCAGTACAACTACGCACTACATCTTGTTAGAATTATATAAAATCTACCACCAATATCAAACCTACATAATTTAATTTAGGATTTAAACGGGTAGATTAGGATGTTCAAAGGGTTGGTTAATTGGCTTTATTTTACTTGTCTTATAAGTATATTACTTAAGTTATTTCAGCGGATAAAAAAATATAAATAACGGAAAAAATCGATCATCAAGTCAAACCCCCAATTTTAATATCATTGCTGCCCTTTGGAACCCTTTGCGGGGGTATCTATGCCTAATATATGTCAACCTATATATCAAATTAAAATAATTTAATCCTCTACAAACAACTTCCCTTTCCATTTTTCGAAAAAAGGCTGCCGTTTTCGAAAAAAATAGCAATAAAGTTTGACAAAATGCCCATTCGGGGGTTGAAACTCATTTGCCAAAAGTCCAAGTGGGGTTTTTCTACCCCCCCCCCATTGGCTACATTTTGCCGTAAAGGAATCAAAATTAACATAAAATATGAACGAGCCCCATTTTTCCTAGACATGTAAACGGACTATGCTGTTTTAGTCCTTCTTTGTATCTACTGCCGAACTTGATCTCGTCTTCCACCACTTCGTCTTTAACGACAGGTATTTATAAATCTCGATGTATCGCTTGATTAGTAATATATTATGATGTGTTGGCTATAAATCTAAATACTTTTGACTGGGTATGTTGGATGTGGACTGGACTGTATTAGAGTTGGTAGCAATTTACTTTCAATATAAAGTTTCGATTTTCTGTTCAAAATCCAGTAAAGATTTCGTAGTTTCTTATCGAATTGCTTTTTTTTAATGTGCTTTCTCCAAGAAGTCTCCAGATATAGGTCAATGTATTTAACTTCTTTACTTTACAGGAGGGTAGATATCTTTACGTGTACCCCACATTTTATGTGGGGGATTTATTTTAACTAGTTTTTAATTAATTACAAATTATCGTGAAATAATTTTGAATATGTAGTTGAATTTCAGCTTAAAGCAGTAATAAATGTGTTGTCGACAAAAGTAGGAGTAAATCAGCCGGTACAAAAGGTGAATCACTGGTCTCAACACTCTCTTTTGAGACACTCCGGCATGTATAGGCTATACGTCAGTATACTCATTATCAAACTTGAAATGTTGTGTAAACCAACAAGTTAACTATTATCTATTCACCCAAGAACTGCAGTAATTAAACGATATGGCACAGCACGTGGTTTTCTTGAACCTGACAGAGCGTGATTTACCCTATACAGCAAAATGCTTATCAATTATTTGTCATTGCTGTTCAGTCTTAATTCTGAGTATGAAAGAGGTTGCCTAACTTTTTAAAACTAAATTGTATCATAATTTATTTTAAAATTTGTAAATTTATTTTTACTTTTTATAACAACAGATTAAAATAATCGTTATAATCATTTATTTTACTTTACTTCGCATTGGAATAAACTGTACAAAGCGCTTGAGAATTGAAACCGAAAAATATATAACAATTTCACTTATAAAAAACAAAGAAAAAATTTGTAAAGCTGTCACTTGTAGTTTGCTGCTGTACAGTTGGCAACTGTTGTAATTACTTTTGTTTCCAGTCTTCTAACCCGCATATTACAATAATTATTTTATTTAATAAAAAAAAAGAGATAATAATTATCAACTTAATATTTGTTTAAATATATTGTACAGCTCCAAAATGAATTTCTTGTTTACAGTTTATCCGAGTTCTGGGAAACATCTGGGAGACCTTCTTTAAGACCATTTCGTTTTCTGATGTCCTGAATGATGGTGTATAGTTTGGTGTTAGGTTCCGTTGGGTCACCAGGGAAGATTTGCCAGTGGTCAAAAACGCATTGTGGGAAAGCTTGTCCACCAGCGTTGGAACGAAGATCAGCAGTGAAACCGAATGATTCATTTAAGGCAAGTATGCCTTTACTACGAACATAGGTGTACCAGCAACTTGAGCTTCTTCAAATACGTGACTTCTGTTCAGTACACCATAAATACCACCTACAGCTACTTCAGGACACTGGATTTCACATAAGTATACAGGTTCCATAATTCTAGGTGCAGCAGTAAGAAGACAGGCATACAAGCATCTAGGAGTTGTTGGAATGATTTGACAACCACCACGGCGAATAGCATCAGCGTGTAAAGTTACATCATAAATGTTGAAACGTACCCCACGCAAGTTTTCTTCAGCCAAGACACCTTCTTTGGCTGCCCATTAAAAACCAGCAACAACGGAATCCTTGATTCCATTAAGGTATTTTACACCCTCTGTACAATCAACTAAGATGTTAGGACCAGTACCGTCAGGACCAAACCACCAGATCTTACAAGCTTCAGTGATATTATAGTCGCATTTCTCAGTCAAGTAACGAGCACGTACTTTGAAGTCATCACGAGGATTTACGTCACCATTATCGATGTCTTCTGCTAATCCATCATCTGCCTAGGCATTGGGCAGGCTCTCATGAATAACCTATTGTGCTTATTGGGTGATTTAGAAAGGCACATTTGATTTGATTCCTCGCTAACACTTTCACGATATGATACAACGGGGTCGGATTACTTGATTGGAATACAGGCATGGTCTTCTTCCAAATCTTTTAGGCAGATTTCTAAATGCAATTCACCGGTGCCGGCAATGATGTGTTCACCTGATTCTTCAATGCTACATTGTACCACAGGATCTAATTTGGCTAAACGTTTCAAACCTTCTACTAATTTAGGCAAATCAGCAGGATTCTTTGGTTCCACAGCCACACGTACAACCGGATATACACTGAATTTCATGACTCTCATGTTGTGGGCATCCTTGAATGTGCTGATAGTACCAGTGTTGACCAAGAACTGATCAACACCGACCAAACCACAGATGTTACCTGATGGAACATCTTCAATCTACTATCTTCTACATAAAGACCCATCATAAGGATGGTTCTTTGAATGGCTTTTTCGTACAAATCTTCTTTCTTGCCTGGAACGTAATGTCTAGCGAGCTGGACTTTCACCCAAGCGGGCCAGGTTCGACTCCTGTTACTGGCAGATCCGGTTAAGCTTATCTGCAGTTTTCCTTAGCTGTGACACAAATGTGGGATTTGAAGCTTATAGCTTCTGGGGCTGGTTTCCAGGTTATGGGTTGTAGCAATTATTATTATTATTAAAAGAAGATTATCATTTAATTAAAAAGGAAAATTTATTGTACGATGGACTTACTTGCTTTTTTGTTGGGTCGAAACTGAGGTTGAGACAATTCTTTTGGAGATTAAGCTGTTTGATGGTGCTGTACTGGTTCTTGTATTAGTGATACGGCTTTTTCTTAATTGTTCGCAATAATTGTTTTGTAAGCGTAAGTTTTTTAATATTAACTCAATAAATCACTTATCACTCACTTTTTTTCTTCTTTTTTTGTGAATGCGTTCTTTTTAAGAAAGCTTGATGTGTGTGTGTGCTTTTTGCAAGTGTTTGCGATGTGCGTGTTACGGTGTTAGTGTTAAAAGAATATGATTTAGTGAAGCCAACCATTCCCCTTTCATCTGGCATTACTGTAGCTGTCATTCTGTTGTCTATTAGTTTCTGGTGTTTTAGATTTGCCTGTTATTTTCTTCAATTTTCTTATTTCTATTGTTATTTATTTATTGTATAGAAAAAGTTTTTCTCAAGACTATTCATACTCTGTTCGTATTTTTTATTGTAAGTAATGATAACAGTGTTCTTTAAAATAACTATGTTAAATTCGTTTCTCTGCAACTAAAAAGCAAAAGAAACTCACGTATCCATTGAATGTAAACAACAAGTATTAAATAGGGCCAAACAATTTAAAATTGGGCTATTCTTGACAACATCGACGAAGAAATGAAAGTCATCCACAGGAAAGTTTAACATTTATTTTTTTAATGAAATGAGACACCTACAGTTGCGAAATTAATAACAGCAGAGAAATTTGAAAAATTTATTGTTTATTTTAGGGTTTTCACATTTTCAATGTAATACAAATGAATAAATAATATTTTCTGTGTTTTTCTGCATTAATCTCCCTAAAAAGCATTTGAATTGCCTTTCAGTATAGACAAACTTGTTTTTAGTTAACATTTGGTAAAAACTTTAATCATAGTTGTATAATTGATTCAAATTTTTGTTGATTACTTTAAAGTTTGTATCTAAAGCATCCTGAAGTTCTATAATAGTAAAAAAAATAATTAATAGATTTATTGCGTAGAGATCTAGAATTCATAGTGCAAAAATGAGTGGCACAAAGAAAATTTAAAATTTCTTTAGATAAGGCGTTACAGCAATTAATGTGTTCAAAATATAAAAAATTGTTATTTTATTATTATTACGTAAATTATTTACATAATAATAATTTCTTAATTTCAATTTCTTCAATTTGAAGTTCTAAAGTAAAAGTTTTTTATTTGATGTAAGAAGTTTGTTATATTTGATAGGTAATTGTTTAATTTCCATTTTCCCAGTTTTAATAAAGTAGGTAGCTGTAATAAATTTCGCACTATAAATCGGGCTTTTTGAAAACCGCCCGTTTGACCTTACTGCAGTTCTTGGGTAAATAGATAATAATAGGTCTCAATTATTGAATATGTTTTTTTTAGCAAAATTTGTTTTGATTCGGGATATTGTTTTGGTTAAACATTTGTGTAATTAAGCCAGGTCTGTAATTTAAGTAAAAGGTCCAATTGCAGGTATTTTAGTTTTTTATCAGTTTTTTAGTACATAGCCTAGAAAGGGCCTTATTACTCAAACAGGTTAATATTAAATAAAACCAGAATTATTTGAGAAAAACTGCACAAACGTGAACATTTTATTATATTGAAAAGTACAAAAATAAATACGATATTATCTAAACTTCAAAAAACTTAAATATATAGCAGTACAAATTTGGCAACAAATTGCGCAAAAATAAATATTTAAATTTTTGAGATAATAATTGTTAAACTAAATTAGTATTTCAAAAAGACAACAGTGCTGTAAAATAGACAAATACTTAGCTATACCTAACAATAAAAAGTTTTAATAAAAATATTTAAAAGTTTAATAAAAATGAGCTTTTTGATATTGGTGTCCTTTTACATTTTGGGTAATATTTGTGGGGAATATTAGTTGACGCTAATATAAGCCATTTCTTAAGTGTCTACATTATGTAGGAATTTATGATCCCTAAAATGCTTTTCGCTCTATACTTCTCATTCAGTTGTTTCTTAAAATCCTCACACCCTACTTGGACCAAAATAAAGAGGAAAGTATATTCTATTTCCGTGTCTTTTCGGATTTCAGGAAAAAGTATTTTTTATGGCAAGAAGTTTTCAAGAAAAACATAAAAAAATTGATTGATTTATAAAAATCCTAAAATTCTAAAAAAAAATAAAAACGCGGAACAAGCATATTAATCGTACAGTTTGCTTTTGTTTTATTTTAATGGATGAGTTAATAAGATCAGGAGATGAATAATTGGAAATCAATTTTCTTGATTTTTAGTTATTATTGGTGTCAAAAAAAGGCTACTGCGATCACTACATTTGCTAAATACCAAACTTGGTTCCGCCTACTCTACGTGGATGTAACGCGGTTCCGGTAATTTTTTTAAAATAAAATTATAAAATATTTAATATATTTTATAAATAAACAATTTTTTCAATTCAACGATTTAATTTTAAAACATCTTTTCTGCGCGGGTGATTTGTAAATGAAGGACTACAAAATATAACCTACAATAAAATTCCAAATAAATACAAATCATAATATATCACCACCATAGCCGAATACAAAGCACGCTAGATTTATATGTACAAAACCCAACTTCTAATTCCAGTGTATCTAAAATTCTTTTTATAAATATTTAATATATTTTATAAATAAACAATTTTTTTATAAATTTACACAATGACTACAAAATTGAGGAAAATTTTAGGCAATTATTTCTTTAAAATTACCCAAGCTGGGATTAGAATTCGGGTTTTTGAATTCGAAATCTAGCACGTATTCGACTTTGTCATACATTTGTTTTTTAATTAATGTCCATTTTTCATACTTTTTTGTTGTTTCTTTTTTATTATTAAATACTTTTTAATTCTTTTTTGCTATATTACTAGTTACAGTACATTAACTTATCAATTGATTAATATTAACTAATCAACGATTAATATTAATTTATCTACGCATGTAAAATATGCTTTCAAAATCTAGATTTCATTGGAATTCTATAACAAAGAGGGGAAATGAGTAGGAAAGAAAAGCACGATTCCCACTACTCAATATGGGCGTGTAATTTTAGCAAATAAATCCATCCATATTACAGAAGATGATTTCGAGGGTATGTTTAAAACGATGAATGCTCTTTCATACTATAGGCTCTTAAATAATCATATCAACGAACTTCTCTGTATAAAGCTAGCTAGCTCTAGCTTTTGACTCTGTATAAAGTTGGAATGATGAGAAACTGCAAGTCATCAGGTAGCGTTTCGGAGATGGCAGTATGGGGGTCCGGCTTTGGCTGTGGAGTTCTATTCGTCGGATTTCCAGAAATCGTTTAGAGACTTACGCTTAAGGAGCGTTGACACGGAGATATACAGCCTCTCACGTTCAAGACAACTTCACCCTAACGGGTACACACCGTGATGCTACTTCGATAGGCCCTATGAAGTAGCTTCGAAACGAAGCTCTGTCAGGGGTACACCAAGCCTATAACTGGGAGATCGGGGTGGTAAAACCATTTTAAAAAAACTAAGTCCCGCCACAGCTGAGGTTGGATTCGATCAGGCAGTAGCCCCAACTAAGGCTGGGTGAAGGAACTTATGAAGGCAGGAAAGAAGGCTGGAGCGTTCTGATGTACCTAACCTAGGTTAGGGAATAGTCCTAATGCTGGAAGCATTTGTCATGCAAATACGCGCTGATTGGGCGTATCTTAATCACTTCCTATTGGAAGGAACGTGGGGATAAAGTTAATACAGGTGCTCCACGTAAAACATACATACATAATAATGTATAGTTGAAATGTAGTTATGTACTTAATTGAGTTAATGTAGTTTTTATAAAATCTTAAAATTGCATTTTGAATGTGCATGCCTCAACTTAATATAAATATAATAATAGAAATGTAATAATTTTTATTAGTTTTTTGATAGTAGAAAAAGTGATATTTATGTTAAAATAATCACTAATTTTCGAATTTTTTGCACCTAATTTTCGAAATAACTGACTAGCCGCGGAATCCATATGAATACCTGGCGGAGCGCATGCAGCCCGCGGGCCGCTGGCTGCTCAGGTATGAACTAAGCCAATGACTATAGTATTACTTATCGATTATTATTTTGGTTTGTGCTTTATTACTGCATTACAGATTAAAGTTACGATTAGCGCATCAATACTTAAGTGTTATTTTGTGTCAATATTTAAATGTTTTATTTATTTATTCGCTTTTCTTTCTTAAAATTATTTCAGCGATGTGCAGTGATTGTTTTTGTATTGACCATCTCTCATTTTGTTAATATAATTTTAAAAGAGATTGTTCCAGATTTCTAGTTTAACAACCAGACAATAGCCAGGTTAACTATAAAATTAGTGCAAGCACAAGAGCTGTGATAAGATAAATCTGTATTATTTACGAGTATATTTAAGCATATTTCAGGTAAACAGTTACATCCAGAGTGTACGATTCGGATGCTGTGTTTCATGCTCAGTGTAATAAACTGTAATAAGTAATTCATAACTTTAGAAGAATGATGAATTGTTGCATTACTGTTTTCATTAAATTTCAGACAGCCACATCTAAGTCAGAAATTCATGGAACATTTAACAATGCGAAGTTATAAATTATTCCAGATAAATAAATTTTATCAAGACTTAACCAATGAATCAAACCATATAAACTTTACTTCAGCAAAATAACAAGTGAAACAGGTTCTATTCGAAAACTTCAAAAAGCCAATCTGAAAGCAGCAAATTATAGAAGTCCCATTGGACGAAAGAAATAAAATTTCTAAAAATATGTCCACTAAATGTCAAACTTTGAAGGGATCAGATAACATAATAATATAGGTAAAATATGTGTTTATTAAATATAAAAAGGTGAACACTGATAAAATCTTTAATTTATGTCCGAGTTTACTTTGAATCCTTGATAGGTTTAATTTATATGCAAGATATCCATCCTAGCATGGAATGGAATAACTATCTAGAAAGAGTATTATATGTATACGAAGGCGTATTGGACAGGTAGTTATATCAGGTGATAGTTTTATACCTTGACATCTCGCTTCGAGACAAGTGAGTGCCGCATAAAACACGAACGAAGTTAACGCTATTTCATTTGCATATCGTATGGGGTACAAGTTAAAAGAAATAAATTCTGCGAAAAAGAGGACACACTTTTGAAATATTCAATTGGGTTCCATTTTAATTTTTCGTATAGGTCGCATCTTTCTTTTAAGGCCAGCAATAAAATTTTATTCATTTGTTTATATATTATTCAGTCAATACACATATAAATTATGAATTGGACATATTGATGTTATTTTCAGAAGAATTACTTACTTTATTTCAAAATTGATTTAATTAAATTGTTCATTACATATTACTTGAACAAATACTAATAAAAAAAATGTATTATTCCTTCATATATGTATTGCTTAAATTAAGAAACCCAAGTATTTTCTAATAGGGTATTGTATTCTCTTTTTCTGCGAGTGCAGTGTTCAAACTGCTCCTAACAATAATAAAGAATTGGGTTCTTCAAAGCCAATTAGCTTCAATGTTTGCTAATTTTTCTGGCGTTGGCTATATTTGCGTTTATTAATACTTAACCCTTAATGTTTCTGTTGTTTATTGGTTTCAAATTGGTTATTGGTTATTTGGTTGGTCAGTACGCCGCATGGCCACGTTAGTAAGCAATTCCGAATATGTAAAACAATTACTCTTCATTTTCCAATGTACGTATTATTGTCAGTTTAATTGACAAGAACTTACGTCTTTCAATAACCTAGCAGACATAGCTATCAACTAAAGAGCGGCAATCTCGGCAAAGGTAGACTCGAATAACCTATAATTAGACCCTAAAATTCGAATCGCAGACAATTAGAGCACCAAAGTGAATAACGTGGTTTAGATGTAAAGAAAGCATACTAGCCTTGTTAGTGTAGTGACTAATGTGCTGGTCTCTCTAGTTAAGGCTATATTTAAACAGATCCATTTGCTGGGGGCAGCGGTAAGGGGACAACGAGAGGTGAACCTCTCGAACTAGGCCCCCACCACACATTATTTTTGGAGAGGGATATATTTAGAGATATATTGAGATTTTTTATACCAAAAGCAGCGTGCGTAAATGAATTAATATTAATTGCTGATTAATTAATATTAGCCAATTAACAAGTGACTGTACTGTAATTAGTAATTGTATAAAAATCATCAAAGAGTAATAATAAATAAATTAATAATAAATGAGAAACAAATAAAAAAGGATGATAAATGACATTCATTAAAGAAGCAAACAACGTCAGCAGATAACATGGCCTCGTGGATGAATGGCTTGATTTCAGACTATAAAATCATAGTTCAAAAGCATGCAGTTCGTATAATCTTTTTCTTATAAAATATTTAATATATTTCACAAATAAACCCTTTTTGTAATAATTATAATATTTATAAAACAGAATATCTTACAATTAAGTACTAATATGGTAATGTATAACTAATTAGTGTTATTTTTAATTAACATAAATATTATACATATATATATAGTTTAAACAATGACTATAGAATAAAGGGATAATTGTATGTAAGTATTCTTTTTAATGTTTATTTATAAAATAAATTATTCCTGCTTGCCTTATTGTGTTATTCCCTTTTTCTGCAAATTTAACTGGAGTAGTTAACTCCAGGAGTAAGTAACTAAGGAGTAGCTAACATTTATCGGTCGCTAAAAACAAGGTGTTGAATAAAATCTGTCTGTTAAATTTGCAAAATTTATAAATCCTGTAATTACAACAAAGCTCGAAGAAAACATTTCAGTTTTCTTAAACAATTGAAATTTTTGCTCGACGCTGGATTAGCAGCCGGGTGACAATCGAATCATTCGCCGAACTTAACCTCACTTGTTTTTTTCTTGTGGGGTTAATTAAAACAAAAGGTTTATCGCAATAGATCCAGGAATGTGGAATATCTTGACGCAGAAAATGGGATGAATTCCTCCAGATATTATTTCTCGTGTTCAAAGGGAGTTTGTACGTTGAGTTGGTAATTTTATAGTAGTAGATTGGGATTGTTTTTAACATGATTTTAAGTGTTTCGCGAATTGTAATCGTTGAGTAATAAAAATTAAATGTTACAAATTTAACAGACAGATTCTGCTTAACTCTCTTTATTACTCCTGAAAATAGGGTATCATTGACGTGAAATAAAGAAAGAAGCATACTAAGACACACAAATTAATGTTTCAATTACAAAAATTATGAAAAATGCGATGACTCCTTAAATAAGTCGAAACCAATGTAAATGATACTAATGAAAAATATCATAAAAGGTATATGAAAATATTAGGGGGTCGTTTTTAAATTACATAACGCATATTTAGACGAAATCTGGTACCCCCTCCTCCTTGTAACGCCTTATAACGCTATTCTGAACCTCCCTTCGATAATATCGTAATAATAACCATACTATCAAGCTCCCGCAATAATTTAAAAAGTTATGACGTCGACAAATACGAATATCTCGAATACTCGAAGATTTAAAGGATTATTATATAAAATGATGAAATAACAGCAATACTATAACGTAGAATAGTATATTAAAGTATTAGTTTCATAAGACACGTTGTTAGCGCACGCGTCCGAGTTTAGAAAACGACCCGCGTAGCGGGGAGTTTTCTAAAGGACGCTAAAGTGCGCTAAAACGTCTTATGAAACGAATACTTTATACTATTTTTTTTATTTGCCTTATTTGTTATCAATTAAAAAAATTATTTAATTTAAAAAAATAAAATTTGTTAGGGGAACTCTCCTAACTTTTTTAACAGTTGGCAACACTGAAAACTCAGGTTCCGCATTTGTTTTTCTTTACAGCATTAAATAAGTTTGACATTTTAAAAACAGCTGTTCAATACTGATATTAACTTTAAAAAATAAAATGTTACTGTTTTCCGTATTCTAATAAATCTCTTTAGGACACGCAAAATGCGTGTCCTAATGGCTTCATTAGGACAAGCAAATATAAAAAAATATTTAATTTGTTAAAATCATATTCATACTATTGTTTTAAATCAATTTGTAATTTAAAAATTAAATAACTTTTTTCATGAGAAGAAGTTACGTAACGCTAAGCTTAATACCTCTCTACCTCTTGTAACACTGCGTAACGCTATCAAAGATCCTCCTCTCCCTTCAAGTGTTTAAGGACATTTAAGTGTTCTTTTTCAGTCATTTTTCTCAAAGTTTACTCTACACATTTTGGTCGCCCTGTATAACCAAAATCATTTAAGTTTGTAATTTCTAATTTACCTAACAAGCAATATGTACCAAATTTTAAATAATTTCAAGTTCAGACAAGAATTTTTAAATCGTTGAGAATCCCCGTGCCTGCGATGAGGATGTTTTTTGTACCCGTACTTGTATTGCCAGATTTCTTAAATGCTCGTTGCAAATTTAGTTGTGGTTTGTCGTCGAAAGTCGTAACATATATAAGCGTTGTAGGATCACACTAAAATTTTCTTAAAAGGATTACCCGAGCTTGTACTTGCTTTATAAAATTTGCGGCAAATTATTGTTGAACAACACATTAAAAACAATTTGGCTGTTTCGCTTTAAACTCTCGTTAAAATGACAACATTGCTAGCTAAATGTAATCGACCTTGAAGACCTCCCCGAAGGTCATACTTGTTTTCCGATCACTCACTATCCTACGAAAGGGGTCATGCTTGAGAAAATGACTACAGGGCGGTATGTGAGATTATAGTTTACAGATAGTGATATCTGTATGTAATCGACTGTAGAGACCTGCCTATCAGGATCAGACTTGACACCCCCCTCCAGTCAAAACCAATGATATTAAAATTTGTTTTAACTTACAGAACAAAGAACTGCTCCCCCCTTCTGGGCTACTTGCCCGGTAGCCACTCATGCCAACGATTGCCTTAATAATAATAGTTACTGATTCTTCATTGTTACCTATTCTTTATGAAGTATAGGATTTCTGTGTTTGGTTAACTCTAGCAACTTCCATATACAATCAATCAATCAAGATAATTAAAAATTTCCATATTTCCACACTGATACACTTCTTATTATAATTAAAGCGTATGAGTACGCATAACATAATTATAGAGATATCATTCCTAATAAGTATCAAAAATATTTAGTTTGAGTAATTACACAAATAATTACTCAGTTAGTTTATTATGCTAAGCAAAGTTCTGGTTAATTATAAATGTAGAATAATTTAACCAAGCCAGTTCGCTAGATTAAGATTAGATGTAAAATTAATACTAAGGTGAATGAAATTGCACCGATTTTCTTTAAATAAAATTTAGTTTCATTTACTGAAGTTATTGAGTTCAAAAACGCTTATGTTTATCCAAATGATACACAAATAGTAAAATAGTTTTACATTTACAAACATTTAAAAACATATAACAATAAATATAAGAATTATGTACTTTTTTCATTAAAGATACCCATAATAATTTTTTAAAATACATAATAAGGCATATGTACAAATAGTTCTAAAAATACCTACATGCAATACAAAATTATTCTCACTTCCAGAATTTTAATTTTAAAACGTACATAAATTTTATTATTATATTATTCCTTTAATAAAATATACCTATAAACACAATTTTTTCAAGAAAATTATAAAATATACACACAGATTCGTTCGAATATTGTATGTAATGTAAAAATGATTAGCATTAATCACAAAATTCCTTCTTGCGCGCAAAACATATCTATGTAAACCGTAGGTTCCCAAAGGGGGCGGTACCGCCCCCTAGTGGGAGCTGGAAATTTTCGTGGGGGCGGTAGCGGGTCCAAAGGCAAATGGGGGGCGTTATGACAGTCAAGGGGGCGGTCGTGGCGTACCTACCTAATTAGAAATTTAATGTAATAAAATCCTTTGAAAATACATCTATTTTCATGAAAAAACATTTTATCTAGCGTCTAAGATGTTTATCTTATTATTATGGCGTAAATAAACATTAAAACATTTAAATAAGCATTAAGTATAAAGATAAACTAACTAATTGATTCGGTTTAGGACTGTCGGTAACAAGTCTATGCAAGTTGGTAAGCAAAGACATGATTTACGCAATCAAGCATGTTTCGACAAAAATACGGAAACTTGTAACAACCTGTTTGCAGGGCAAGTGCACCGGGGCACCGCAAACAAACAAAGGCATACAAGTTGTTGCGTGATCGAAACCAAATCTTTAAAAGGAAGGGATTGCTCTTCTAATGTCTTATTGTTTCTGTGTGCTTCGCCAGTGATCCATACTCGCGCGTGACTGATAAAGTAAAGAAGTCATTATAGCCATTAGTTTTATAACTTTCTATAAATCGATTGAAAAGTTAATGTATTGAAATTGTGAATTCCAAAATGTCTGAAACTAAGAAGAAATGTCGGCAGTACATTATGTATTTGGAATATGGATTTACGCAATCTCCAACAAATCAATTATTACCTATGTGTTTAATTTGCCAAAAAGTATTTTCAAATGAAGCCATGAAGCCTTCTAGGCTCCAAGAGCATTTGAATAAAATACACACTGATAAAAAGGACAAAGATTTATCCTATTTTCAAGGACTTGAAAAGAAATATTTAAAACGATTTGTTAGTGTTTCGTGCGTCGCGTTTCGTGCGGAACTGTAAAATCTTCTGGTTTCGTGCGTCAACCAGATGGACAATCAAGTTCGGTACTAATGACTTCTGGTTTCGTGCGCTCACCCAAAATTTACCTGCTGACTTTGGATACTTTTTAAAATAAGATTTCTACATACAAATTGTTGATTTTCTTTTCAGTATTTTATTCATGTATGTTTTCACACCAAATACAAACATCTAAAGTATTATAAAAATTCAGTCAAAAATGAGTTTCGACCAGATACGAGTAAATAGTTATTCTCATAATTTTTTAAATAGTCATGTGATTTTTTTTAAACCAGTGCGATTGCTTCATCAATTATATTGATTTTCTAAATTAAAGCTATTTATTTTAACTTCTTTTATATCCTAATTAATAAAAGGGAAATAATAATGGATAAGTACATATAAATAAGAAATTTATTAGATATTAAGAATAAAAATATATCAGCTTTAACAGATGTCAATTTACAAAGCATCCACATCGACACTTAAGGAAAGTAAGGTTTTTCCATATTAGTGTTTATTTAAATCCTGTATATTATGAATTGCTGTTTCACATTGCAAATTTAGTTATGTTATGAATTTCAAGGAAATTGCAGATAATATTAGCGGTAGCGGTACATAACAAAGTAGGTATGTAGATTTGTATTATCCATCAATATTCTAAATTGAGTAAAGTTTCCGTTTGCTTTTTAGCGCTACTAATGGTAAACAAATGATGCTTAAGTAAAAGAAACTACCAAAGAGAGAGGAATTTGCTTACTTTTTAGCTGACTCTGTGAAATGTAGAATATTAAAGTTGATATTATACTTGATATTCAGATAAGATCAGGTAAACATGTGCAGGTAATAACGCACGAAATAAGAAGTCATTAACGCCATCATTTTAATTCCGCACGAAACCAGAAAGTTTCAGGTACATTTTCGTCGGCGCACGAAACCCGACGCACGAAACAAGCATATAGCTTTAAAACAGCCAACTACATCAAACCTTTTTGCATCGTGTTCTAAACAAGAAGATGATGGACTACGAGCTTCATATAATATTTCATTATTAATCGCAAAAGCGGGAAAACTACACACAATTGGTGAGGAATTAATTATGCCGGCAGTCAAAGAGGTAATCGAAACTGTTCTTCATCATAAGACGGCATCAGATATCATCAAAAAAATTTCTTTGAGTAATAATACAGTGCAAAGAAGAATCGATGAAATGGCTAAAGACGTTGAACTATCATTATGTGACTACTTAAAGACTTCCAAATTTTCCATTCAACTCGATGAATTAACTTTACCAAATAACGAAGCACTACTCTTGGCTTACGTCCGATTCATAAAAGAAGAAAAAATTTGTCAAGAGTTATTATTTGCAAAAAATTTGGAAACCGATACAAAGGGAGAACCCATATTTAATACCATGCACGTTTTTTTTTCAAGAGAAAGAAATTCCTATTCGAAATATTTTGTCAGTTGCTACAGATGGTGCTCCAGTAATGACGGGGCGTCATAAGGGTTTCATTGCGCATTTAAAACAAGCAGTACCAAATGTACTTGCTGTACATTGTGTTATTCATCGTCAGCACATTGGTTGCAAAAAATCTTAATGAACGCCTGCATACGTCGCTCCATTACGTTATTAGAGCAATCAAAAAGATAAGAAGCAATTCATTAAATGACAGATTATTTGGGCAACTTTGTAGTGAAAATGATGAAGACTATAATCGCTTGCTGCTGCACACAGAAGTGCGATGGCTCTCGAAAGGTGTTTGTCTGAATCGCTTTTTCAATCTATTTGACTCATTACGGGACTTCCTTGAAAACAAAGACGATGAACTGCGCGGAAACTCGATTGCGTCCAAAAATGACATCGCTTATTTGAAAGACCTTTTTAAAATATTTAATGACGTTAATTTACAATTGCAAGGTGATGAGTTGAATTTAATAAAAACAAAAAACGTCATAGCTGCTTTTGTCGGAAAACTTCTATTCAAAGGAAATCTAGGAAGAGGTGAATACAGCCACTTTCCGACATTATCAGGATTATCGGTAAAACAGGAAGATTTACTTACTTACTGCCAACACCTGGACGCTCTTCATGCTGATTTTACAGAGCGGTTCCAGGATATTTTAAATATGAATATACCAAGCTGGGTTTTAGACCCTTTCGCAAATACAGATACAGCAGAATCATCAAATTTAGAAGAAGAACTCGTAGAACTCACAACTAACGAAGAATTAAAAGTAAAATTCAGAATTGGATACCAAGAGTACTGGCTCCAAAAATCAATATCAGCTCTCCACCCTGGATTGTGGGAAATAGTCCAGAAATTTATAATTGCGTTTCCTTCATCATATTTGGCTGAGCGTAGGTTTAGTGCAGTAGCTCTTTTACTGTCTAAGGAAAGGAATAGACTGATGCAGATCACTGAGCGTGGTGATTTGCGACTGATGTTAACTAAATTGAAACCCGACATTAACAAATTGTTAAAACTCCACCAGCCTCAACCGTCTCATTGATATTTATGTTTTCTTATTGAATTTTGTTCTTTTATTATATTTTTTTACTAATTTTGATTAATCGTCTTGTCTTTGCCTTTGTGAAGTGCGCCAGTGCGGGGTGCTCCAGCTTTGTGTATTGTCTTGCATTTGTTGGTTAAGTTATAATTTTGTTAATAACACTTTGTATGGTCTTTGTCTGAATTAAATGTTTTTATTATAACATGTTTTTGTATTTTTAAATAATTAATAATCACGACCCTCAGCCACGACCACGAGTAGCACGATTACAGAGAGAGAGAGAGAGAGAGAGAGAGAGAGAGAGAGAGAGAGAGAGAGAGAGAGAGAGAGAGAGAGAGAGAGAGAGAGAGAGAGAGAGAGAGAGAAAGAGAATTAATTTTTAATTTGTGATTATTAATAGATAATAGACAGACATATAAAATTGGTATAATTAACTATTATTATTAAAGGGGGGCGTTGGAATTTTCTTTTCTTGTAAAGGGGGCGGTAGTCCATAAAAGGTTGGGAACCTATGATGTAAACCATTACATACAGAGAGAGTATTAAAAAGGTATATTGGAGCAGGCTAAGACTAAGGTTTTGACTGGTGCTTTATACGAGATACTATCAAATTGATCGATGGAACTGCATTTGACATGCTCTAATTCGCTTTTCAAATACTGTTTTTATACTTTACTTAGTTGAGGATTATAGAGGTGTGTTGATAACTTTGCAGTAGACTCTGTGTATCATGGCAGTTTAGTAGCCACGCTAGATGTTGACAATTTATAAACATCAGAAGTAAAAAATTCGCTTAGAAAGTAGTCAGAAAAAACAAATTGTACATGCAAATATATTGTTATAGAAATTGTATATGTATAATTGTAGATTTGCAATACCTTTTTGTCCATAAAACAAAACGACCCATACCATAAACAGTTTATAATAAACAATAAATACCAGATCTGATACTGAAAACTGATGTGAGATTTGGGTTATACCCCTTAACGCAGACAAATGCACTCTTTTACACGTAGGAAAGACTAATCCAAAGTATGCATATTACATTAACTCATTACAGATGCTATTATCGTTAGATAATGGCATCTAACGAACAAGGAGATCTCAACATAACAATTACGGTTTATTTTAAATGGTCAAACATTTTTCTATTATAACCAAAATGAGAATGTGTTCCATTTCTTTCAAATTTTTAAGACCAGATAACCTTAGAAAGATCTATACTACTTACATAAGACCTACGCTAGAACACTGTGTGCCTGAGTGGAATCCATACTTCATAAAATATGTACCTAAATCTTTTTGAACGAATTCCAGGGTAAGGAAATTATCACTCGCGAAGGAAAAAAATCGATTCTTTTCTTATTTTATCATTTGTGAACGAATTTTATATTTAAAGATTTATGATTCATTCTTTCAAGAATTAAATTTTAACGAAGGCAGTTTTATTCGTTCGCGAACGAATGTAAAATCATCTGTTTAGAAAAATTCCATTCGTGAATGAATGCAAGCGGAAATGAGTCAATCGTTTTCAGTTCTTATTCTTGTACTACTTACCTATAGTTCTTACTACTCAGTTTTATTTATATAAAATCATTAACCAACTTCATACAATATGGGCCGACACAAGCAATTTAATTTAACCAAATATATTAACTATGTACGTAATGAATTAAAATTTGTTAATGCAAACAAATAAATTGAAAACAAGGTATCAATTAATTAAGAATTGTCAAACAAAATTCGACAGCGTGCATACAGCGCCATGCAGATTTGCTCTCCTTGTATTAATAGAATTGCATCTTTACATATTAAATAAACCTGCCTTGTTATTTAACTCCCGAATGAATCATACATGATAAATTTGTGAACGAAAAATATTTTTCAACTCTCAACAAATATGATTCGCTCGGGAACGGAAATTTATTTATACCAGAGAATTAAAAAATAAAATTCGTTAACGAATCAAAAATTAAATTCTTATAAGAATCATTTTTTTGCGAGCGAATCAAATCTTTTTGTTCTTCCTACCCTGACGAATTCAAAGAAAACCTACGAAAATACCAAATAGCTTAAGACAACCTCCTTTTGAAAACCCACTAGCAGACCTTAGAATCTAAAAGCAAGACGCAAATAGAGATCTTATTGAAACCTACAAAATTATGTATGAGTACTGTGATTATCCGCTGAAAGAAATTTTTACATTCAATTCCAGTACAATTTTGAGTTTATGCATCGCAATGTAACAGCATGTTGATAAAAGTATTACCGGCTAATAAATAATAATAATTTTAAATGTTTTAAACTGACTATTTTAGTTATACATATCTTTATCGGTGTCTATGTCTATATATCTACCTTATTATGCCTATTTGTGTATTCCTCATTCCTATAATTCGAAATAGATAATTGAGACTAACTGTTGTTGAAAGAGCCTTACAGTGTCCTTTTTCTTTTCAGTAATACTAATTAAACTACTACAACCACTACAATTGGAACTTGTTATATGTGTTATAATTTGAGCTGTTGTAGCTCGTGAGAAAATAGGATTTTATGCATAAAATTACATTATTATATAATACAATTTAATATAATGTAATGTAATGTAATGTAATGTAATGTAATGTAATGTAATGTAATGTAATGTAATGTAATGTAATGTAATGTAATGTAATGTAATGTAATGTAATGTAATGTAATGTAATGTAATGTAATGTAATGTAATGTAATGTAATGTAATGTAATGTAATGTAATGTAATGTAATGTAATGTAATGTAATGTAATGTAATGTAATGTAATGTAATGTAATGTAATGTAAGGTAACGTAACGTAACGTAACGTAACGTAACGTAACGTAACGTAACGTAACGTAACGTAACGTAACGTAACGTAACGTAACGTAACGTAATGTAATGTAATGTAATATAATTCCCTGAGGGGCTCTCACCTAGTGAGTACAGGGGCTGGCAACCCGAGGTACCCTAGCTGGGCCTGTCTATATTTCAACTAGCCTTACGGACAGGTCCCTCTCTGTCTTTCTTTTCTATCTGGTCTCCCTTGACCAACTCTTGTTCTTTCCAGGCCCCGACGCTATTAGAATATTCGAGGGCTAGGGGACCTTTTAACTTTCCTTCTTCTCTGGCGACGAACGCAATGAAAATGGCATAAGCAACTGGTTACGATTTTGAATTAGACGCAAGAGCTGGCGCTGCGGGGTGTAACTTTACTTCTTGAAGTGGAGTAAAGCTTACGTAGGCCCCCGGCCTGGCAAGCGCTTAGGGGGGTGCCCACGTCGTCGGAGACGTGGGATCCCCGAAGGTTATTTTTAACTTGTAAGGGACTGGAGTCCTAGGGAGTTGAAGTTTCCTCCCACTTGGGCATATTCTCGGTGCAGCAGGGGAACTTGCTGGTGTCGGTGATGCTCCCACCGTCATGGGTATACCCCACCGGGGCAGCTCCCCTAAGTTAGGGATTATTTTAATGCAAGCATGAATAAAGATATTTTAAATCCGGAGCTTCCCGGCTCCACCCCTTCCCAATTCCTAATCCCAACCCCAATCCCAACCTCCCTTCAATCCCATTAACCCCTTCAGTCCTTCCCAACTCAACCCTTTCCAATACAGATTTCCCCCCTATAAGAGAGAGTTTTTGGCATAGAGACACGGTGGATTGTCCCCGGTTCCTAGTCATGGAGAAGAATGAAGGTGATTTTGTAACGACTAGTCCATTTATCATATCCAAGGTTATTTATGGTTTAATTGGAAGAACGAAAATGGTTAAAAGAATGCAAGGGATGATTTTCAAGGGATGATACCCCCAATCACATTCTTACTTTTAGCACACCTAAGTTACCGAAAACTATCACTGCAGCTTTTTATTCCTTAAGTGTGAGACCCTCCATATACCTCCACCTATCCGCTGTTACAAATGTCAATCATTTGGTCACGTGTCATCTGCTTGTAACAAGACTGAAATATGTATATGTGGTAACCCTCCGCATAGAGGTAAAGCCTGTACCCAACGCTTCAATTGCCCTAATTGCAAGGGAAACCACTCAGCGATATCAAAGACTTGTCCAGTATTCCAACAAGAAATTAAGATATAGGAAATCAAGACCGTACACAGAGTTACCTATATCGAAGCAAAACGCATGTCTAATACCCTTGTAGTCCCTGCCCGTTCCTATGTCAAGGCTACTACTTCTTTAGAAGTGACAACTCTTCGGATGCTAATTCCTGAAATCAGAGGGATCATTAAAACTGAATTAGCTAAATTAACCAGTGCTCTTTCAATAAAAAGAACTGCTTCCTTAGAAACCACTACTAGTGATGATGAGATTATAATTAATTCCCAAACACCTACTCCTAAAACCAATAAACCCGTAGTACATGCTTCATCAAGTAAAGAACCCGATGTAAACTCGATAAATTTAAGTACACATGATAAAAGAAAGCTCTCCCAAATTAATAGTAAGTCGGGAGACGAGAGATCCGGCATATACTGTAGTCTAGATTATGTTGATCAAGCGATAATAAAGAAAATAACGAAACAGAAAAAAGGCTGGCCGAAAGGTAAGCCTCGTAAGAGCAGATAATTAGCCTAATTAACAATTTATTTTTAATCCTGTAAACCGTTTTAACCTTGTTTATAACTATTTATAATATTTTAATAATGGGCCCCACTCAAACTATGCAATTAACCGATGACAACATTATCAATACAAATGCTGTTCTTATACAATGGAACTGTAACGGTTTTCTCAACAAACTTCCAGAATTAGACCTCCTGGTTAAAAAATATCATCCTTTCAGTATTTGTATCCAGGAATCGAGGTTTTCTCCAGCTAAGATTGTAAAATATAAAAACTACAACATTTACCGTAAAGATGTTCAAGATGGTGAAAGAGCGCATGGCGGAGTCGCAGTTTTAATAAAACAAAACTTTCGAAGTGCTTTAGTACCCCTACAGCCAAACTTGCAAGTAGTAGCAGTCCGAATAGAATTTCCGATTTAAGTCACTCTTTGTTCTAGTTACTTGCCAAATCCTGACTGGACCCTAGATGATTAAACCAATTTGGTTTCACAGCTTCCTCGACCTTTTCTGCTAGTCGGTGACTTTAATGCCCACAGTCCATCTTGGGGATCAACAGAAATCAGTGGCACTGGACGTGTTGTTGAAAACCTACTTGAAAACATTGAGCTAACACTGCGAAATGATGGTTCATTCACACATTTCTCTGCGAGACATGGGACTTTCTCGGCTATGGATCTGACCATATGCTCCTCAACTATTTTAGCAAATTTGCTGTGGTATGTTGTACAAGATTTACATCATAGCGACCATTATCCGATTGTCATAGAGTTCAACGCCTTAAAGAAAAGCTCATCATACCTACCTGAAAGCTGGATATTCCAAAGAGCAGATTGGATACAATTTAATAGTCAATTAGCTAAATCATTAATAGAAAACCCATCCACATCAATGGAAGATTTCACCAATGCAGTCCTCCAAGCAGCAAACCACTTTATACCGAAACGATTCGGCGCAATTAGAAGCTCTCGCAAGGTTCCATGGTGGTCTGACACTGTAAGGGTGGTTATTGCTGAAAAGAAAAAAGTATTACAAAAATTCAAGCGACAACCCACGCAAGAGAATTTAATTCTCTTCAAACGGAAAAGAGCCATTTGTCGCAAAATCATTGCCAGTGCTAAGAAACGATCATGGCAACAGTATGTTTCGTCCATGAGGGAAGACACACCTATAAAGAAAATCTGACATAAGGTTAAATCGATAAAAGGGACCAGTTGTCCATTATCTATTTCTTCTATAACTGTTGATGATGCTGTAATCAGTGATTCAAGACAAATAGCAGACAACTTAGGAATACACTTTGCACAATCGCATAACAAAGAATTTGGCGAAGCAATACAAGAAATATATTCAGATTTTAACACAGAAGAAGAACTCTCTTACAACGTAACCTTGACAATGGATGAACTAGATTATGCTATTGCTAATTCTAAGAGTTTTGCCTTGAGTCCAGATAATTTATCTATAGGTATAATAAAACACCTAACGGTCGAGAACAAAGAAAAATTGCTGGCCGCTATAAATACGGTATGGCAAGGTGAAAACGTTCCTGAATCTTGGGAAAATGCTATTATAGTGCCGATACCTAAAGTTCCAAACCCGTCCGAGCCCTCACATTTCAGACCTATCTACATTACTTGTTGTATCGGTAAACTAATGGAAAAGATGGTCAACTATCGATTATATTGGACGCTCGAAAACTTCAACCTACTGTCGCCTTACCAGTTTGGATTCAGGAAAAACCACTGCACGACGGACGCAATTGTATACGTTGAAAACACTATTAACAATTGCTTTTTATTTAATCTACACGCCTCTGCAGTATTTCTCGACTTAAAGAATGCCTTCAATGCTATAAAATCTACTCATATTCTGCATCAATTACATCAGTGGGGTTTTAGAGGTAATCTACCCAATTTTATAAAACAATTCTTGGAGAATCGCTCTATAAATGTCAGAGTAAATAACACCCTGTCGAATACGTATCCTTTAAAAAATGGTACTCCTCAAGGGTCACCGTTAAGCGCCATTTTATTCTTAGTCGCTGTTAACTCAGTATTATCGTCCATAGGGAATTCGGTTGGCTTTTGCGCTTATTCTGACGACATAGTGCTCTTCGCAGTCGGAAAATCTACAGATGATATACGGGAGAGGCTACAATCTGCACAAACGTTTTTAACCTATTAAAACAAAAAAATCTTGAGATTTCGTCACCAAAGACAAAATCTATACATTTCTGCAGGAAGCGTAGCACTTGTCAAAATCCACCTATCTTCGTACTGGGAGATCACGAAATAGAAAATGTTGATAATATTAAACATCTCGGAATAACGTTAGACAAAAAACTTACATGGAAAGCCCATATCGATCAACTTGCACTTAAATGTAAAAATATTCTAAATTTAATAAAAGTATTAGCACACACCAGTTGGGGATCTGACCGAGAAGTTCTGCTTCACATTCATAAGAGTCTAATCATTTCCAGACTTGACTATGCATGTGTAGCATACTCATCAGCAAAACCAAGTCGGCTTGCTCCTTTAAATGTAATTCACAACAGCGGAATTAGATATGCTATAGGCGCCGCAAGAACATGTCCAGTCGACAGTCTATATGCCGATTCAGGATTAGAACCATTGGAATTAAGACGCGAACGATGCATAGCACAATATCGCGTTAACTTAAGTCGTGATTCTAGGCATAAAGTATACAAGCTGTTCAAAAGAAACACCTTTGCTAATTACTACTCCGCGCAACCCAGTCGGCTTCAATCATCTTCATTCCGTTCCTCTTCTGTTGTAAATAACTTAGATATCCAGCAGTATTTAACAAGTCCTACAATAAACGATCATATACAACCATGGATCTGTAGCTCTCCAAAAATAAAAATTGATTTAATTAAACTAAACAAGAGAGAGATCAATTCTGCAGCTATAAGGCAAGCCTACTACGACTTAGTGAATAATAACATATAAACAAATATTAACTGATATTTACAGATGGTTCCAAAACGGACCATGGTGCTGGCTATGCTTGTTGTACATAATAATACTGTTTTGAAGCGCTCTCTACCGAAAATCGTGAGCATATTTACCTGCGAAGCATTAGCCGTACAGGACGCTCTCAACATATGTCTAGATTCTATCCACTCAAGTTCGCAAATTGCGTTGACTATCTCTGTTTTATTATCTATAAATGATCGTTTCTCCCAAGATGCAATAATACAAAAAATACGTCACACATGCCATCACCTGTTAAGTAACAATAAAATGATAATATTTGTATGGGTTCCAAGTCACTGCAATATTCAAGGTAATGAGAAAGCTGACAAAGCCGCAAAGGAGGCTGCAAGTGATGAGTTGGAAATTCAGCAAATACTTAGATTGCAGGACCTGAAAACGGTGATTAAAAACAAAATAAGAGAGAAACACCAAAGTTATAGGGACCGAAGTAATACTTACCTTAGAAGCTTTCAGCCTAAAGTCGGAGAATTTACATATCCACCACACCTTACAAGAAAGGAACAAGTAGTATTACAGAGAATCAGAACTGGGCATACCTACCTGACCTCAAAATATATGTTGTCTGGTGATAATCAACCATTCTGCTATATGTGTGAAGTGCCATTAACAATTCGTCATATATTGTTAGAAGGTCACCAATACAATGTTCAACGTACCTCCTTTGACATTGAAAAACTTATTAATGGCAGTACAGAAGCCCTAGAATTTATAAAAAGAATAGAGATATTCAAGGATATATAGTATAACATTAAGAAACAGCTGTGATATTTTCTGTATTTTATTAATTTTCTATATTTTATTTATACAAATACAAATTATATGGTCTGTGATAAAAACTATTAACTGTGATATTTTATATATTTAAATTATGTTTATTGATTTACACATCTAACTTTAATCTCGTTTTATTTATTTTACATATTTATATACCTGTTACCGTCTTATTAGTGTTTTGTGTCGTATTCTATTACGTATTTAGTTCATGTTGGTTGTATATATCGTTGTGCTCGTTTCGTAGTTATATTTATATGTTATTGCATCAGTTTGCTGCTAACTACTGGTCATATACATCAGCAATGTTGTATAGCAAGAGCGACAAATGACCCTGGCAGTCGAGTCGCTTAATTAATTAAAAAAAATATATGTATAATATAATATAATATGTAATATGTAATGTGTAATGTGTAACGTGTAACGTGTAACGTGTAACGTGTAACGTGTAACGTGTAACGTGTAACGTGTAACGTGTAACGTGTAACGTGTAACGCGTAACGCGTAACGCGTAACGCGTAACGCGTAACGCGTAATGTAATATAATATAATATAATATAATATAATATAATATAATATAATATAATATAATATAATATAATATAATATAATATAATATAATATAATATAATATAATATAATATAATATAATATAATATAATATAATATAATATAATATAATATAATATAATATAGTATAATATAATATAATATAATATAATATAATATAATATAATATAATATAATATAATATAATATAATATAATATAATATAATATAATATAATATAATATAATATAATATAATATAATATAATATAATATAATATAATATAATATAATATAATATAATATAATATAATATAATATAATATAATATAATATAATATAATATAATATAATATAATATAATATAATATAATATAATATAATATAATATAATATAATATAATATAATATAATATAATATAATATAATATAATATAATATAATATAATATAATATAATATAATATAATATAATATAATATAATATAATATAATATAATATAATATAATATAATATAATATAATATAATATAATATAATATAATATAATATAATATAATATAATATAATATAATATAATATAATATAATATAATATGCATTATATAATATGCATATTATTATAGAACAAGCTTTCGTAACCTTAAGATATACAGCTAGAATATTCTTTTAAATTCTTTTCTTTACTATAAGCTTTATCGTATTATTAGATGCTTTGAAACGAGCAAGTAAATTTTTGAAGAATGGTTCCGCCCTAAAATTAGTAACAAGGTTTTCTCGTTTATGAACTCTATCTGGGGTCACACTGTATATCCGCTTGAAATTATAGTTGTAGGTTTAAGTCAATACATTTTACATGAATCTAACATTAATAATAACTTAATAAAACTGCATGAACTATTTAAATATTATTCACACTTAACAGAAACATATAAACAATTTCAAAAACCTGTATATAACACTGTAATAATATGTAGAGCAGGAACTCTTTGCGGGAAGAGATGGTCGTAAGAAATAAATGTTATAGGCACTTAAATACTTTGTGGCTCTTAACACACTTCAACCTTTTATTACTATGTACTTGTGGTTATGTACAGGTGTGGAGAAGAACTATTGTTACGTTTAGTCTTTTTTATTATTTAAAAATTTTATAAGAGATCCTTACTAACAAACGATATTATTCAAATTAAAGATTGTTAATTTATTGGTCTTATTGGTTTGTCATATAAATCTTCTTGTAGTTATACTTCGCAGAATTTTAACGAGACGTGCAAAATTAACTGAATTTTCTGCATTAATAAGGTGTGAAAGATAAAATAGAATTTATTAATAAGATACACTTGCATCTTTGATTTTTAAGGTCACACTAATTGTAGTGTAAATTGAATAAATCATTTTTAAACTTTATGTTATCTTTTATGCGAGTTGTTATTGACAATTTAATAAGGTTAAAATTACATCAGGAGTAAATCAAAAAATTGTGTTGCAATAGCTGTGTAATTCATAACTGTACTTAAATATATTTACAGCTAAATCATATAGTGCACCTAGAAGAGAATTGAATATTATTAATATCATTTGTATTTTTTTAAGTCATTCAAGATGACTCATCAACTACCTGATTTCAAAATTAACTATTTCAGATTTATAGTTGTGCGTTCGTTGTCGATTGCAAGTTCACTGGATAACGCAATGCTGTTGCATTTCTTCATATGTAAACAATTTTACTTGATGCTGGATACCAAGTGTTGTAGGTGGCATCACTGCAGATATGTTTTTAGACGTTAGCTTGTAATTTTCCGATCCTGAAAACAGTCGTTTGTCTATAACTTTACTAAGTACCTTATTATTATTATAATTGAATACAGCAGTGGAAATTGTTTATTTTATACTTTGGTTTTAGACAGGCTTTGTAATGCTACGGCTTACTGAAAATCGAAGAAAACAAAAAAATACATTAACTATCTATCAGAAGATTACTGTCTATCTTTGAAGAGAACATTCGAATAGCACCTGAAAACTAGTACTATACAAAGTGTCAATTACATACAATTTTTAGAGTATTGGGTAAATATTTTAGAGTTAAAATTTAGTGTAGAAATACTTTTTTTTCACTCTATTCTAACAAATTATTATTTTCCCAGTTTTCTCACTTTCTTTTTCAGGTTACGTATTAAGTTTTGGACGACTTCCTTTATGACTGCTTTAGCGGCCTTATTCAATTTCTTTTGAAATCTTTCAGGCTAGTTGCAGCTTCAACGTTTTTCTGAAGATGTCGTTTAATAATAGTCCGATATCTTCAATAGGACGTGCTTCTGGATAGTTTGTGGAATTAGGCTCTTTCTCGACAAAATTGTCTTTATGCTGTATACCATTCCCTAGTGGCCGCTGGTATTGGCAGCTAGGTCTAACTCAATATATAAATTCTTTATTGAACCTTGACTAATAGTTTCTGGTTTGCCAGATGGCACAGGATAATTTACATAACATTTAGTAGGATGATGACCAACGAACAACACAAACAATTAAATTAATAGATAATAAATAACTAATAAATAACAATAATATGCAATAATACTTAATTAGTTTGATAACATTAAAATAAGTTAATAACAAATAAAAATACTAAAAACTAAACAAACGCATTACTAACAATACTAACTATATTTTGACGCCAAACAAATGATTGCTAAGAATGTATACAGAACTTCTTAAAATTTTTAATACTACGAGGGTGGTTTGATAAGTCAGTGACTTTTTTAATTTCCTTGAAAAGCAAAAACGATCACCGGCGAATATAATTCAGAGCTTTTGGACAGATTCGATAATGATTTGAAGAAGAAACAACCGCATTTGGCAAAGAAAAAAGTGCTATCCCATTAAGACGCACGGGTGCACACGTGTGTAGTCACCATGGCAAAAATCCATAAATTGGGCTACGAACTGCTACCCCATCCAGCATATTCTACAGATTTAGCCCCCTGTGACTATTTCCTGTTTCCAAACCTGAAGAAATGGCTGGGCTGCAAGAGATTTGGGTCGAATGAAGAGGTCATCACTGAAACAAACGCCTATTTTGAGGGTCTTGAGAAAACCTAAGTATTATTTGGAAGGAATAAAAAAATTTGGAAAAACGCTGGACTAAATGTATGCTAAAAGGAGACTATGTTGAGAAATAAAACGCTTATTTGCCGAGATAAATATATTTTATTCAAACAGTCACTGACTTATCAAACCACCCTCGTATTTCATTATCCAAAGAGTTTGATAAATTAAACTGCTTGCGAAAGTCAATATATTTTTTAATAAGTGTCCCGCACGAACCAGAAAGCAAACCAATTATAGCAATGTCTCTCACTTTAAATTTGTTTTGTAAAAGTTTATGGTACTATTGTAGATTTTGACTTTTTCGTTATGAACATTATCAGGTTGGAGTTCATCTTCTTCGAAGTGCACAGTTGGATCAATAATATAGCCCTCAACAGATGATCTATTGATGGCTATAATATCTATCCTTCTGCTGCTGTCTTGTTCCGAAATCCCAAATACCTCCTCGTGTTTCGTAACCTTTTCTTGAAAGTTTCCTGGCCAAGAGTTGTCTGATATCATTATCTTGTTTATTGTTTCCAGCCTTATTAGGGCATTTACCGTTTAAATTGTTCTTTTTGTAGTTCGGTATATATTGGACAAACACTTCGAAATTTTGACATAAGATATAAAGAACACGTACGTCATTACAAAAATAAACATCCTGAAAAATCGAATTACGCCAAACACCTTTTAGAACAAAATCACACAATGACTCCTCAAAATAATATTAAATTCCTACATTTTTGTAATAACAAACGCAAATTAGACATTTTAGAAGCCTTTGAGATATACAAACACAAACTCAGGGTACCTTTAATGAATGAACAACTTGAGCTCAGTAATTCTCCGTTACTAGAAGTATTAGATGTTTAATTATGATTTTTTTATTATTAATTTTTATTATTATTATTATTATTTTATCTAGTTACCTATTTTGTATCTACCTTAGCGACGTGTTTGTTTATAATTATATTACCTTTGATAATGACAGCATAGCTGTCGAAACAATATTGTCAGGTATATTTTAATAAAACTGTGAAACTTTTAATAATCTTTATTTATTTCATGATATCATTATGTCTTTTAATGCGTAAGACTTCCCCATGACGACAAGCACCTAATACGTGAGCAAGGGTTCCGTACTCGCCACAATGTCTGCAGCAGTTCGTATTAGCGCTTTGTCCGGGTACTGTTCTAACAGCTGCTACATTACATGTCATCTTGAGACAGTCTCGCCACTCTGAACAATTCAAACCTTTACTATTAAAAATCTATTTATTGGCCGATTTCACTTCTTTAAATAGTGTTACTCCACGACCTTTCTGAGGTAGTTGACACCATTCGTTAAATTCTCTTTCCTTTAAGTGTGTACAAAGAGTATTGTTTTCATTTTTTGAGTTTCTAGAAATAGTATCAATATTTAATTCTGTACTTAGTTTCTTTAAACATTCCTTTTTTTTATTTTCAAAATTATTGCCTACATATGGGTTATTTAATTCCTCTAGATGGTTAAACTTACTAAATTGTCGTATGAAAAACTTTGCTGAATATAGGAAATCATTTGTGGTATCATTTGGAAGTTGGAGCATTTCTTTAACAACACTTCTAATAATTTTATCTAAATTTTCCAGAAATTATTTTGAAATTTGTTGTAGAGATTTGGAGCGGATACACGAGACAAGGTGCAAAGTATTGATTCAAGATATTTAATTTTTCCTGGCAGTTTAATAAATTTGATTTAACCAGGGTTTCCAAATTGGTTGAAACATTTTTTAATATACAATCTTGGTCAAATAATAATATCGACGAAAACACCTAAATACTTGATTTTTTCATTACTGTCAATTGACAATATCACCCTCCAGACCAGCAACGGTATCCTTTGTTAGGTGTCCCTTTTAGATTACACTTGCAGAGGCTTTTGACGAACTCACTTTAACCCAAGTTTCAAAAGTCTTCCTTCCACGACTTCCAGTAGTATTGATGCTGATTGTTTGTTGTTTCCAATTAGAACAATATCATCAGCAAACCCTAATATTGGAATAAAATCTTGATTATCAACTAATTTAAAACCATATGTATAATTAAGGGCTTAATCGCAAATTTCGTCAAAAATGTGATTTAGACATAAATTGAAGAGAATTGGAAATAATGGGAAACCCTGCAATAAACCATTATTTACAGATATATTATTCGATTTCTTGGTGCCCAAGTCTATATTATGTGACTATAGGTTAATAATGATCTTCTGTAGCTGTATTGGCAATTCGGAATGTAGAATTATATTATTTAAATGTTGATGACCAATAGAGTCGTATGCCTTTTCTATATCTATAAATAATAATGTTGCATCCAACTTTTGTTCTTTAGCCTAATTTAAGATGTTTCCAACAATGGTGGTATTTATATGGCAGCCTGGAACTTTCATGAACCCCCTTTGGTGTTCATTTTTATATATCGCCGAACTTGCTTCTCAACAGCTCGTTCGATGATTCTTCGCAAAAGTGAACAGATTGATATCGGTCGCCAGTTTTTCATATCTTTAGAATCGCCTTTTTTAAATATCAACACTGTCGCTGCTGTTCTGAATGTCTCTGGTATAAAGTTTTTCAGTATCATGATAGTTTCTATTCTACTAAGAACAGATGGAATGTTCTTATTGCATTTAATATCCCTCATGATTACCCTGTCTGGCCCTGAGGATGTGTCAACAGCAATTCCTTTGATAGCTAATTTTATCTCGTCGGCCGTAATTTGAGGCATATAATTATTATTCAAATAGTTTCGTTCCAAATCTGTTAGTTTTGATTGATAAAACGTTTGTATATTAGGATTTTTGTGTTGAAAAATCCAATTTCCAAAATTATTGTAAGCCTCATCAATGTTAATTTTATTAGAGTCTTTATTATTTTCAAATACTTTCTTAACTGGTTTTCTTTTCTGGTTATAATAATAATACTAGGTTAGTTGGCAGTCGTAGTTTGTTTTTTGAATTTCTGCTTTCATTTAGATATACGTTGAGGAGTTGTACTAACTTTATAAGGTTCATTTGTTCTAGCAAATCCTTTTCTTTTTCGGGCTTCATAATACTTACGAGCAGGGTGTTTCGGTATAAATAAATAAATAAAGTAGATGCTATACGCTTTATAATCATTGGTGACAGTCTTTCTGGTAACTTCATTAAGGGTTCTTTATCATCAATACCATAGCAACATACATATTTATTTAAAACATTCATATACCTATATCTTACGTATTATGTTGTACTGCTTCAGTGAATAAACTAATTATTTATTAAATATTTACCAGTCAGTATACCATAAAACGTTGTACAAATGCTTGTCCGTTACACGAACCCTACGTGCTTTCACGGATAACAAGCTCGCTCTTCCCTGGCTTGTTAGTTACCGTGCTCGCACGTAAAGTTCTACATAATGATCTTGCTATGTAAATAACTATTACAGGTCGCTTTTAGGAGCCCGTAAGCTTTTACAGGGCTATAGCTGTAACTGTTCATTTACTTAGTTATCATAAATGCATATAAAGTGTCATTTACATAAATAGAAAATGGAAATAAAAAACTTTAAAGATTTGACTTTTCACTGACACTGTGCGAAGAATGGCATGTGATCTTGATGAGAAAATGGACAAACACCAGTTCACTAAGAAATGTAGCAATGAGGGTTACGTTCATGTATAGAGTGGCAATCCGAGATTATAGATTATCGCAATATAGATTATAAAGTGGCAATCCAAGTAATTTGCAAGAAAGCCAAAGATTGTTTCCCTGGCTAATCTTTTGCTGCTAAAAAAGCCGATGTTTCGGATTCTAATTCTGGGTTTGAAGTCCAGTTTTTGATGATAGTGAGGAAAGACTAGACTAAGTTTGAAATGTATGAGAGTTGCACTATAGTTATATATAAAAACTATTGCGGCATATGCGGTAAATATGTTAAAAATTTAGTAACTGTTATTAAAAGTTTAGTAACGTACAGTTACACAATACTATACTCTTTTTGTTTAGGTACGGTAATTGCACCCTCCCCTTGCTACCACCAAATCCCGCCACTACTATCCATTTTTTTTCTAGAGTCGTCTGACTTTGATACCGTATTGCTCGAAAACTACTGAACCAAATTACATATTTAAAAACGAGCCAATAGTAAATTTATTTCTACATGTAACAGTAAAATATCATATTTCTAACTGGTATACTTTTATTTTTATCGGACGATACATAATAAAAAGTACCCATTTTTAGGGACACTTTCATTGAGAGTGAGTTAAATATTTTTTTTCTCAGAAAGTATATTTCATATATCTATGAAATTTTAGTAGGGGTTAGAAAGAAGCCTTACGGTTGTTATCCTATTAATCTCGGGCAAAAAAGTGTTTTATTTAAGATATATATGAAAAAATAGCGAACTATGCGTTCTTGTTCATTAATGGAGATAGCGTCAAATTTTTTCGCTAAATTAACACTCTTCATATGTAGACATTATTTTCTTTAAAAAAATGTTCCGAATTTTAACAATAAAAGTGCAATAACAAAAAAACCATTTTTTGTCGAAACCGCTGGTCATTAAAAATCGTTTTTTTGTTTCCGCATTTTTATTATTAAATTAAGGAACATTTTTTTGAAAACAATAATGTCTATACATGAAAAGTGTTGATTTAGCGAAAAAAATTTGACGCTATCTCTATTAATAAACAAGAAAGCATAGTTTCCTATTTTTTCACATAAATCTTAAATTAAACGCTTTTTTGTTCCTTTCTAACCCGTACAAAGATCTCATAGATATATGACATATACTTCCTGAGAAAGAAATTAGTGAACTTACTTTCAATGAAATTGTCCCTAAAAATGGGTACCTTTTATTGCGTATCGTTCGATAAAAACAAAAGTATACCAGTTAGAACTATAATATTTTACTGTAGTATGTAGAAATGAATTTAATATTTGCTCGTTTTTAAAATATTTAATTCGGTTCAGTAGTTCCAGAGCAATACGCTTTCAAAGTCAGAGGACTCTAGAAAAAAAATGGATAGTAGGTATATCTCTTATCTAAATAAAAACTACGTTTTATTTTTTTTCTTACGTTTGTGCTGTTTAAAATAAAGTATAAAATTTATTATATCTTTGGTATTCAAGGATTTACTTTGTTATTTAAAACAAAAATGTCCTGGATTTTCTAAAAACAGTGACCCATCTTTCCTGGACACACCCTAGGTCAAGACTGGGCGTTTTAGTGACTTAACAGAGTATCGAAATTGTAAGAAGTAGGGGTTGGTTAACTAATGGCACATCAATTGCGGAGTATGTAGAAATTTGTTATCGATTTCTAATGTCAACAATATTCCTGTCAAAAATATTCGGATCAGTTTTGATCATTTCTATCTGTAAACTAGACCATATAATATATATGTACTATGTACAGAATTAAAAATAAAAACAGGACAAATAGTGCGTTGAGAAATGCTTTAAGAACCAGAAGATATAATGTATGTGAATTGATAATAAATGTGTAGAAGTTCCTACTTCTTTAATAGTACCATACAGTTTCTTATAAATGCCCCTTATCGGTTTGAATATTTTCCACACGCCTACTGGAGTAGTTATTGTTCTTTGAAATGGCGATAAGCAATTTGTTGCGGTTTCATTATTTAGATCTGATTCAATAATTTAATTAAAAGCACGACTAACAGTAACATAAAATAAACTTATGTATATGTACTCTTTCTATTTGTTATCTTTTCATTTTTATTAATTCGATTTTTCTGCGTGTTCTTAGAATGTAACTTTGGAATTTTATTGGGTATTTTTCATTTTTTCTTGTTTTACAAGATTACAATGAATAAAGAGAAATTAAATAATCTAAAACTTAGAATTGTTTATAATAGTTAATGTAAACTCTAAGTAAAGTATAGTAAATATATTAGATCTCCTTCTAATTGTAAAAAAAAATTAATGCCTGAATCTGGAATTGTAATAAAAAATAAATACAATTTTACGTTTTTCTCCGATGTACTGTTATTTTTTCTTTCCAATAATTGAAACATGTTTATGTGCAACTTATAAATAGTTTCTGAACAGACTAGGTTCCAAGACAATTCCAATAGATTTCATTCTCTTCTAGCTCATGACTTTATACTTCAAACAAAGAAACTTTAACAAATACACATTACCAATACATGAAACAGTTTTGTAGGCCTGTTTGAAACATGGTTAGATGATTTTGAATACGTTTGCTTCTAAGATCTCTTCTTACTTTACTTGGAAGGAAAGGTTTTCTGAAACGTATAAGAACTGTATCGAAAAGAAAGTTGACACCTGCGACTCATATACCTTTTATATTTATGCAATACTTTTAATAATTTTATAATAAAACAACACTTTAATATCTAGAAAATCTAATAATTTACAGAAATATAAAAAATTATTATTATTTTATCTCCAGTTATCTGACTTTATTTTTTAGGTTACGTATTAAGTTTTGGACGACTTCCTTTGTGACCGCTTTGGCGGCCTTATTCAGTTTTTTTTTAATCTTCTACGCTAGTTGCAGCTTCATCGTTTTTCTGAAGATGTCGTTTAATAATAATAGACCAATATCTTCAATAGAATGCGCTTCAGGGTAGTTTGGGGAATTAGGCTTTTTCTCGTCAGAATTGACTTTATGCTGTTTACAACATTCCCTAGTGACCGCTGCATAATGACATGCATCTAGGTCTGACCAAAATAAAGTAGGCACTGTATACTTTTTAATCATTGGCGACAGTCTTTCTGGAAACATTCTTTTCGGTATAAATCTGCATTCAAATTTTCTTGAGTAAATAAGGGACTAGATTTCATTCCGAATTTTCTATGGCTTGCCATACTAGACCTTTTTCCCATGTTTTTCCATAAAAGTTTACTTGTCCTTTTTGCTCACATATGAATTTTTCTTAATAGTGTAAAATTGGGCCATTGGCAATGTTTTATAATCAAATTTGTAGTAAGTCTTATCGTCCACTATAACACACTGATTTTTCCTTGATACGACGTTGTCGTACAGGTTTCTTGTCTGTTTTCTTACATCTACAGATTGTTTTTCGTTCCTTTCAGATTTTTTTGTTTTTTATAAGATTTTAAATTATACTTTTTCTTTATTCGCTGAATCATTCCTATTGATGTTTCTGATTTTTTCGTAGTGTCGCATACTGACAACATTGATTTATGTTTAAAAATCTTCAACACCTAACTATCTCATCCTGGATTAGAGGATCCATTTTTAGGACCAGATTTCGACAGTTTTTCAAACTACAAGCCTTGCCAAACTTTTTAATATATTAATGACACTTTCATGGCCAACATTGCGTCTTTTAGCCAACTGTCTTTTAAAAATTCCTTTTATTCTGCACTACTCGTCCAAAATTGCTTTGCTTTCATTTATATTCATTCGTGTCATTGCTGTATATTGTACACAAACTTGAATTTTTTTTCATATGAAACGGTTGTCGATATACAAATAAACAAATTATTATCGAAATTATTTTAAAAATATTCCACAGCTTGCTTTTGCGATTGTTTAAAAATGTCAACTTTATTTTCGATACAGTCCTTAAACGAAAATATTCCTAGAGTTTAGTTTTCTACTCTAACGCCTCCCGGTTTTTTGGATGAATAGGTTTTTTTTAACCTTGGTAGTGTAGCGGTTGCCGACAGATCTGGTTAAGGGTTTCTGTAGTTTTCCTTAGCTGTAACACAAATGTGGAATTTGTGCTATACCATCTGTAAGACGGCTGCACGATGGGCCTGTTTAATAATAATAATCGTGCCTAAGTGATACATACTCAAACGATAAAATATGTTGATCTACGACCACTATAGAAAGTTACACATTTCGCACAATCTAATAACCGTGAAAATGACTCAGGGCTCATAATCTCTAAACTGAACCGTAATTACCGTGGAAAATGATTTTCCGCGATCAGTAGTTCTATTAAAACGGCATAGATGTCAGCACATGCTATATTATAATATTATTAATTATTTGAAACTTATTATATTTGTAAGTTTTAGATAAAAGTTAGTTTATTTTGTTTAATTAATGTTTTACATTAAATTATATTTTTAATGCAAATCCATCTAGAAAAGTTATGACTCCGGCACGGCAGGGAATTGAACGCTGAACCATGCTTGCTAAGCCAGATCTCCTTCCGTTGACCTACCAAAGTGACTTGTCAGAATTTAGTAATTATTACTATATAAAGTTATTAGAAGATTGTTATTGAATTAACGTAAAACTAATTAATTTTTTACATTATTATATAATTGTTAATATAATAATATTTCTATATTTTAACAATGAACTTATGGCTTAATGTTATTACTAAAGAAAGCTATAATTCTACAGTCAAAGAATTCCGTGCATTTAGAATTACAAATAGAGCAAAATCAAGATCAAAATTGTCAAGTTTTCAAGTTAAATCAATTCATATCTTATTAAAGATTACCAAATTAACCAGTAGAATAGGTACATACTACTTAATTAATATAATATATTGACAGCTATCCATTACAAACGTAAAATAATAAGTAGTAAAAGACATAAGAGTGCAAAGATTTGAAAAATACAATTAAATAGTAAATATGCTACGTAAGTACATTACATTAGTAATTCTTAGTAAGTATTAAACAACACTCTGAAGAAATCTAAACTTCTATAGTTGGAGCAAGACAACACATCTTATAAGATACGGCGAAACCGCATTTAACCCATACATGATCTGGTGAATATATATCGGCAAAGGTGCAATGCTTACGTTAGCACTAATAAGAAAAAATGTATATATAAGTATATTGCAGGGAAATTTAAAACAAGAATTTTATAAATCTTTTTTGCACTGCCTCATGTTTATCAATATACACCGTCAAGAAAGGAGTCCAGAAAACCGTGCAGTATTGTAGAGATGAGAACGTATTTGCAATGTGAATAAAAAAATATTAAGACTCTTAAATCAATACTTAAACGAACAGTAACTCCTAACAGTCCGTTAGTTTTGTTTAATAGAGCAGTAATATGTAGATCATAATTTAAGTTACTATACATAATGATATTAAGATCTTTGTAATAACTTAGGTGCATTTTCAATTGAACTACCGTCTATCGAAAAAGAATGCGAAGATGAAGATATCTTCCTTGTAAATTGAAACACTTTATATTTAGATATATTTAAGAAGGATATAATGTTTTAGCACATTTTTGTTTGTTTTTTAGGATTTGTTGTTCTTCAAAACAAGACGCTTTATGTCCTGTTACGTTCATGTTGCTGATTTTGCAAACTGCAACCTGATCCTGTTTTATTGATAAACAATACAATTACGAAGTCAATCAATCAGATGATAATCCCGAGAACGTAGATAATTAAGAGGAATATTGGCAAAGGTTTAGAGCTTTGCAAAAGAATGGAAATATACATCAACAACGTAAGCGTTCTTGTAGCCATGTGAAAAGTTTATTAAATCAAAAATTCCATAGTGTTTTCTGCTTTCAATAAAATTAATTAACAGTAAAAACCGCTCGCACTTAAATTAAACATCGCCATTTAATTTAAGATTAATTTACATAATTTCCGCTTCTTTAAGTCTTTGTACTGTTCGTAGAATTTGACTTAAACCTAGAATTCTCATTATTAAAATGTTTAATTAATGTGGTCAAAGCAAGGCATTATAATCCGGTGGTTTCCCGGATCGCAGGTTATTATAATTCGTAATGTAATTTTCTTATAATAGGTCGAATAACAATTTTCATGTTTTTTAAATTAAATTCGAGGTCGCACACACTAATAAAAATCGCCTTTTAATCTAAATTACTTTTATTATCAGGAAATCAAATGTTCTCTTTAAAGATCAGATAAGAGATTCATATATTATCTTATAAAGCAGATTTATTTTAAAGTTGATATTCGACCTTAAATTTATTTTAAGATCAACAGTCTTCACTCTTAGTAGTATGCAGCATAAACAAACTCGTGCTTTATTAACAAATTAGTTTGTCTGACTCTCAAATTGAGCTGGCACTTACAATGATTAATAATATCGCGATAAACGCGCTATAACTTTATATGTACTTTTCTAAAAACGTCGGCCAAAATTACTAAAATTTTTACTTTCTCTGATCAAAAAACTTTATTAAGATTTCGTGTTCCAAATTCCATGCCATCAGAAATGCTCTGGTAAAGTTTGGGTGTAGGGGTTATAAAACATCCTGTATATTAGAGTAGAGAGAAGTGTTTTAGTCACAATAGCGCCCTACAGCATAGCGTAATAATAAAACTTACTATTAATTTATTTCTCATACAAGAAGAGAGATAATTATCATCTTAAAGTTAAAGTGCTACAAATTACGCTAAACCCTCAGTTCATTAGAAAGCTTTTTGTGAACATCTATTTTAATTGATAATAAGACTTCTTTCCTCAATGTTTTATTTTGCGTGTCGGTAAAGCGGTGGTTTAGAAAGTGTTACTGTAGTACTCTGATAATTCGTAGATTTGTTGTTATGAAATATAATAAAACATCCAAGTAAATAGACAAACTGGTTAGATGGTTTAATAAAAAAATATAAATTAAAGTTTGTCATTGAGAATACAAAGAGAATATTTAAATAAGTTCAAAAAATTAAATACGTTTTAGAAAAATATGAATATTCTTTAACTTCACGAATAACCTAAAACCTTCAAAATATTGCAACATGACATCATAATGGTGTTATTTTCAGTTGAAAAGAACTTTAGATTGTTTACCTAGTTAGCCAGAAAACTACCCTAACATTCTCAATAATTTCTAAAATGCGTCGAAACTTAACAAAAAACCGTTTTTACTCTCAGTTTGAAGCTACTTTAGTTACCACAACATTGGTAATTACCTTAATTACTAATTACCTTAATTACTTAATTTGTCATAGGCATTTATTTTGAATTTTTGAGTTTCATTGTTTGTTTGTGTGTCCTATTTTTTTCGGTTTTCCAGTTCTTGCCTAAATAATTTATCTTCCATGAAATACAGTTTTAGAGAATACGCTGATATGTATGTAAAATGGTCTTCAGAGCATGTATGTATCAACATTAGCAATGCTGTTACAACCTTATATGCGAAATGTTGTCTGGAAAGACAACACCCTAACCGCATGACCTTCGTTATGCTAGATAGGAGAACCAGGAAAACGCGTTCCGTTGTACAAAAAACAGCAAATGGTGGAGGTCACCTTCAAAGAGTAGGGGAGAAGCTTAGTAGATAAGCTATAACAGTTCTGCGACAAAATCCCATGTATTTTCTTATGGAGGTTCGTTTTACCATTCAAGGTCATCCGCGGTTCCCCACTCCTATCCCCACTACCCCCTACTTAGGCCCCCCACTTAGCCCCCTACTTAGGCCCCCCACTTAGCCCCCTACTTAGGCCCCCCACTTAAGCCCCACTCCTATCCCTACTCAGCGGCCATTTTGAATAGCCATTTTGAATCGCCATCTTGGATCGCCATTTTGAATCGCCATCTTGGATCGCCATTTTGAATCACCATTTTGAATGTCATTTACATATCCGCCATTTTGTATCTGTCATTTCCAACTTGTCATCATTTCCCGCTGAAAGATTTGAATTCCTAGCGCTGCTAATGCCATCTATCGGTGACGTCATATGATCGGTATAGTAGATTTCTATACGCCTGTAGATAGGCAACCCGCTATATTTTTTTTATAAAAATCAATGGAGCCAACAGGGTTTGAACCGGGGACCGCTCGAATGGTAGCCAGCCAATGCATCCACTACACCAACGAGGTAATCTATTAAAGC
Source organism: Agrypnus murinus (assembly GCA_929113105.1). Classification (NCBI taxonomy): domain Eukaryota; kingdom Metazoa; phylum Arthropoda; class Insecta; order Coleoptera; family Elateridae; genus Agrypnus; species Agrypnus murinus. Next base: position 77,881,381 of record OV816024.1, read on the forward strand.
ACTGTAAACTGGTTATAAAAAAAAATTGTTGACTAGCGACCACGTACTCATAATATAATACAATTAATTTTAGGTATAAATCTAAACGTGATACATTATTATTACTAAATTAATTTATTAAAATAAAAATAACTCAGAACTAAATTATTAATATCAAGAAATTTATTTAAAAAAAACATTTCAATTCTAAACGTAACTGCTTTCAAATAAATACAAAATAAACAAAACGCGCTTAAATAAATGCGAATCATTATACGTGTTTTAGTTATAAGTTTAAGCGATAACAAAATGATTGGAATTTGTTATTATGTAATTATGCAAGTTAAAAATTCAATTAAAGAATCATTAGATCTTTTACAGCCAAATATGTTTCAATCTTGATCTCAATGCCTAAGACTTTCATTAATTAAACTTTTACTGACGTTTTGTAAAATTGTATATAAAAAAATTGTTGACTAGCGACCACGTACTCATAACATAATACATGTTAGTAATTTCATATTATCAGATATGATATCCATTATCTCAACAAAATCATTAGCAAAGATGTGTTTTAGTTATAAGTTTAAGCGATAACAAAATGATTGTAATTTCTTATTGTCAATACATATATCAGGGTTAGATTTAATAATTCGATATACATTTCACCATTCAAATATAAATTTCATAACAAAAGAATTAGCTTTTCTTGGAAGCGAATTTAAAAAAAAAACAAACATGTAAAAGACAATTTTAAAATATCAATATTTGAAACTCTGATTTCTTGTCTAACAGGGTGGACTCAACCATTTTTTTTTGTTTCAAGACTGTTTCTAGCCTAAGGATGTATAGCCCCAGGGTTAATTAATTGAGTTTGACCTGTAGAGCATTATACCTAAAATAAGATACAATATATTTAAAGCAATTTAAAACATTCGATTACACAATAAACAGAATTTGTTTGCTAAAGAATCAGTGCAAAACATTCAATTTCATCATCGCTGTCACTGTCGTAATTGACTTGATATTTTACAGTAGACATCTTTCATTTCCCACCATTAGATTTGAATTCCTAATGCCTCAACTGCCATCTATCGGTAACGTCCTGTGATCGGTATAGTAGACTTCTATACGCCTGTAGATAGGCAACCTGTTACACTTTTTATAAAAATCAATTTTGGAGTAACCAGGGTTCGAACGCTCAACCATCTGATTAGAACTCCATAGCTTAGCCCCGAGACTACGGAGCTTGTCTTTTAAATTACTGCATACGAGTTATTTATAAAAATGCTTTCACGTATATTTGATTAAAACCAATTTATTTAAAAATAATTCCCAGAAAATATTTATAAATATTGTACATTAATAATATTAAATCTTTAGGATTCAAAAATTATAAGCCAATTATGATTATCATCATGAGTCATTGAGATGAGACAATTATTAACCTTATATGAGCCAATCGTGAAGAAACTCAAGAAATTTTTCTTGATACATCTTAAATATAACAATTTGAAAACTATATACAGATATTATTACTACATGAGGCCCGTAACATCAATGTGATAAAATAAAAATAAATTGCACTATTGCGGACCCGGTACTAAATTATCTAAAAGATTACATATGTACAACTAAGTTAAAATCTCATAAAATAAATACACAAATTAAAACTAAATCTTATTTACATAAAAATTAATAGATGTTATGCAAACACCTGGCATATATTTAATATTTTTAATTTCTGTATAGCATTTTTCGAATGCTACACAGAAATTATTTAGTTGGATGCTGCTTGGTGACGTGACGTATCTTCGGTTATCGATTAGAATACCACCCCCAGGGAGTTCTATCTTTTCCTCGTATGAAATAATTGCACCTACTTCATAATTAGTACTGCTACTACACCTGTTAATTACTTCTTTAAATTTTAGAGTTAATTCCATTTTATCTAATAGAGCAGTATCACTTTGTGCAAAACATTCAATTTCATCATCGCTGTCACTGTCGTAATTGACTTGATATTTTACAGTAGACATCTTTCAAACTGTTTTGAAGAACTGATAATATTAAAAAAAAAATGATTGATTTTATATAGTATTTTTCAGGAAAACCTTCTTCAGAAAAACCTAATAATTCTTAATTGAAATGTTTTCAAAATATGATTACATTTATTTATTTTAAATATAGTCATATACATAGTAAGGATTTTGGTTTTTCCTCTATTGTTAATGGTAATAACCGTACTGAGGTCAAGCTTTCACTAGATGAATTAAACATTTTTTATGAGAATACAAAATACAGTGATCTTTTCATGTATCATTCGTTTCCTCGCATAACTTTTAGATTATCTGTGAGAAATTCTATTTTATTTATTTAGTACATGATATGATTTTGTTATTTTTAAACTTTCAACATATAAAATAGGTATAAATTATCATATCTAGAAAAAACTGATTTTATTATTTTTAAGAAATTTTTCTTGATACATCTTAAATATAACAATTTGAAAACTATATACAGATATTATTACTACATGAGGCCCGTAACATCAGTAGATCCGCGGCTTTTTATATCAGTATAAAATAATTAGATATAGTTATATTTACTATCTATTCTTTTAAACAGCTGTTATACTTCTACGCTTAGATAAATGTTTACTTCAATCATTATTACTAATGTGTGAATTACGTACAAGACAATTATAAGCCAATTATGATTATTATCATGAGTCATTGAGATGAGACAATTAGTCAGTCTTATATGAGCTAATCGTGAAGAAAGTCCAATTTTTCTTAATGCATCTCAAATCACTTTGAAACAATTATTACGTATGACTAGAGTCAGTTTAAATTAATTATAAATCTAAAAAATACATTTTTAAAATTAGGATGTAGCCCCGAGCTGTTAATGAAAAGCAATTAACTCGTTTATACTGTTCCCCAAATTAGATTATTAGAAAAACAACCTTTCTAATTGCTCGGAAATTAACTAAAAATGACATATAAACTGAACGGTTTTTAAAAATAAATCATTGTGAAAGAGTTTTAGGAATCATCAAGACGCTATCCTACCTTCTCGTGTAAGTGTTTTAATTTTTAATTAGCTTATATATTAAAATACTATCTCATTTACGATATGTAATATGTAAATGTTTTAGATTGACTTTATTACAAAACTTTAATATTATAGCAGTATAATCAAAATGGATATCGTGAAACTTTTCAACAGTATAGTAGAAGATAAACCAATTGTATCCACAGAGGTGTTAGAAATCAATAAGGCTTATAAGATTTTAAGTCTGAAGGACATGGACACCAGATATGGAAGATCGATTTTAGTCGAGTTAAATAATTGTAAAATATTTCTACCAAAGAGATATAGCGAAAAAGTCGATAAGACTCTTATAGACGAGATCAATAGATTAGGTAATTTTTCAGTAACTATAACATCATTCAAAACATATGGCAGACATCATCAGAAGACGCCGGTGCTTGAGATGAAACAATTAGAAAAAGGTAATTTTTTTTTTAAATAATTTGATAAAAATATCTAAAAAGTATAAGACTCTAATTACATATTTTATTCTTTTACAGACTAAACAAGCAACCACCTGTAGTAGGATGAACTGGAAGTAGATGACTTTTTAATATTTTTCTATATTTATGTATATTTAAAAAATAAATAAATAAATAAACTTTTTATTGAATCGATGTTTAATTTCTTTGTTTGTAGTTGGAGGTTGAAACTTCTTTTCATCCTATATATCATGCATCTGATCTCTTTAAATTGATTTTTCTCATGTTGATTTGATAATTAATATTTAAATAACTTTTAATTTATAAACAAATCCGCAGTCAAAGGTTCAGATGAAAATAAAAAACAAATATTTTATACAAGAACTTCTATTGAAAGAAGAAGAAAATACATTTCATAGAGATATATTTCAACAGTAGATGATGAATGATAGGTAATCGCTATCTACATGGGGTAAAATTATATACAGTAAGAAGGTATATATAGAAATCGTTTACAAGGGTAGTAGATATAATGAAAAAAAGGTTAAAAATCTGTTCAAAATTACATTACTAACGCTGATCAATACCTACATATTACTATTTTTCTGTGTTTCTGTAAGAATTTATTTTCTGTTTTTAATACCGTATGTCTCATTCACCTGTTTCAAAACGTTAATGCCCAGACGCTTGTAAACAATGAAATTAAGCAACATCAACTCAATAAATTAGTTTATTTTTAAATATATATTACAAAACTTTAATATTATAGCAGTATAATCAAAATGGATATCGTGAAACTTTTCAACAGTATAGTAGAAGATAAACCAATTGTATCCACAGAGGTGTTAGAAATCAATAAGGCTTATAAGATTTTAAGTCTGAAGGACATGGACACCAGATATGGAAGATCGATTTTAGTCGAGTTAAATAATTGTAAAATATTTCTACCAAAGAGATATAGCGAAAAAGTCGATAAGACTCTTATAGACGAGATCAATAGATTAGGTAATTTTTCAGTAACTATAACATCATTCAAAACATATGGCAGACATCATCAGAAGACGCCGGTGCTTGAGATGAAACAATTAGAAAAAGGTAATTTTTTTTTTAAATAATTTGATAAAAATATCTAAAAAGTATAAGACTCTAATTACATATTTTATTCTTTTACAGACTAAACAAGCAACCACCTGTAGTAGGATGAACTGGAAGTAGATGACTTTTTAATATTTTTCTATATTTATGTATATTTAAAAAATAAATAAATAAATAAACTTTTTATTGAATCGATGTTTAATTTCTTTGTTTGTAGTTGGAGGTTGAAACTTTTTTTCATCCTATATATCATGCATCTGATCTCTTTAAATTGATTTTTCTCATGTTGATTTGATAATTAATATTTAAATAACTTTTAATTTATAAACAAATCCGCAGTCAAAGGTTCAGATGAAAATAAAAAACAAATATTTTATACAAGAACTTCTATTGAAAGAAGAAGAAAATACATTTCATAGAGATATATTTCAACAGTAGATGATGAATGATAGGTAATCGCTATCTACATGGGGTAAAATTATATACAGTAAGAAGGTATATATAGAAATCGTTTACAAGGGTAGTAGATATAATGAAAAAAGGTTAAAAATCTGTTCAAAATTACATTACTAACGCTGATCAATACCTACATATTACTATTTTTCTGTGTTTCTGTAAGAATTTATTTTCTGTTTTTAATACCGTATGTCTCATTCACCTGTTTCAAAACGTTAATGCCCAGACGCTTGTAAACAATGAAATTAAGCAACATCAACTCAATAAATTAGTTTATTTTTAAATATAATCATATTATATTTTATTTAAAATTAATCGCCTCCTTTTCTATAATAAAAAAAAAAATGAAATTTACATTAATTCATACGTATTGCCTTCGATTAACTAAACTTACCTGTACAATCCAGACTTCTCTATGATCCAGACGGACGAATAAGTATACATCCCTATACTTATAACCCTCTATATGTATTAAGTCTTCAGCTACAAGACACGCTGTAGCAGCTGGGTAGGGAGGCAGCTTTCCATCACATTTTAGTACATGTATCAAAAACTGCGGCTGATGACATGATGAATGTGGTTGATAGCGTAATTAATGTGGCTGATAGCGTGATGAATGTGGCTGATAGCATGATGAATGTGGCTGATAGCGTAATTAATGTGGCTGATAGCATGCTGAATGTGGCTGATAGCATAATGAATGTGGTTGATAGAATGATGAGATTAATCATTATAATCCGAACATGATTGACACTTTAATTAAACAAAAAGATTATAGGTTAGCTATCAAAAGAATATATCCCATTGACAATCAAACAGAAGACACAAATTACATATCTATACCATATTTTGGTAAAATATCAGAAAAAATTGCACATATACTAAGAAAAACCAACAATTATAAAATAACATTTAATACCAACACTAACACTTTTTCATTTTTATTTAATGCTAAAGACAGAACACATGATATCATGAAATCGGGCATTTACCGTTTAAATTGTTCTTTTTGTAGTTCGGTATATATTGGACAAACACTTCGAAATTTTGACATAAGATATAAAGAACACGTACGTCATTACAAAAATAAACATCCTGAAAAATCGAATTACGCCAAACACCTTTTAGAACAAAATCACACAATGACTCCTCAAAATAATATTAAATTCCTACATTTTTGTAATAACAAACGCAAATTAGACATTTTAGAAGCCTTTGAGATATACAAACACAAACTCAGGGTACCTTTAATGAATGAACAACTTGAGCTCAGTAATTCTCCGTTACTGGAAGTATTAGATGTTTAATTATGATTTTTATTATTAATTTTTATTATTATTATTATTATTTTATCTAGTTACCTATTTTGTATCTACCTTAGCGACGTGTTTGTTTATAATTATATTACCTTTGATAATGACAGCATAGCTGTCGAAACAATATTGTTAGGTATATTTCAATAAAACTGTGAAACTTTTAATAATCTTTATTTATTTCATGATTATGGAGTTCCACAAAATAAGGCTAGAAACAATAAACAATAATAAATATAGGAGGAATATAACTATATCTAATTATTTTATAAAATACTATGTTAACTACGAGGTAATATACTGAATATATACGCCTGTATTCAGCCTCTAGAGGGTTCATACCCTAATATAAGGTTAGTGATATTGCGTAATCTTCTTTTATTCTATAATATTTCTCTGTTTAAGTTCAGAAATAATCGAAATTATTTCGGTTTTGTGACTGCTCATACCCTCTTTCTTTTCGGCGTACAGCAAACGAAGTCGATCCACTAGTTGGTCAGGTGTGCTCTGACGCATCCAATCAGGCTTCATTTTGTTTAACTTTTTAAATTTGGGAAGACTAAAATTTGTTATTCTGTATAAATTAGGTTTAATAATATGCTCATATTTCCAATGTTTTACGCTTATTATTTTACCCTCTGGCCTATAATCTTTTCTGTATGCATTGGTTAGTGAGATAATCTGCATGTAATTTTCAACATCTTCCTCCGTAGGTGTAGAACCTAGATGTTTAAGTGTTAGTAAATCAAATAGTCCAGGTGTTCCCTTGAAAAGTTTGTTTTTAATTAGAATATCTTTTCCTTGTATTCCTACCGAAACTGAAGCAAATCTCAATTCGTCGTTATCCTTATGGAGACCATATCTCGTTCTATCTATATTTCTTCCTATCAACGTATCGTAATACTCAGAAATATCATGATATTTCTCTGACCCTTGATTATATTCTTCTTCTTCATACTCCGATGATGTCGACGTAGTTGATGTATAAGAAGGTAGTTTTTTAACTTTTAATGAGTTGTTATTGGATTTAGCAATAGATTCTAATAGAGATATAATCTCTTTTAGTTTGTCATCACAACTACATTCTGTTTTATCACGATGAACTTTTCTATGTTTCGCATTACGAGCATTTATTATATCGTCTTCCCCATCTTCCATATTATGCATTGCTTTCAAATGTCTCTTATAACTGTCAGTCCGTGAGAATCCCCTGGAACATTTCTGACATTGCACTTTATATCCCTGATGAATTCTCATATGACGTGCAAAATCAGATTGTCGAATTCTTTTGTTGCAGAGATTACAAGCAAGTCTGTCCATCTTTAATAGCCGTAGACAACTATTAGCATCATTATAACACAACTTCTATTTATATTTCACAGACATATTAATTACGCTATCAACCACATTAATTATGCTATCAGCCACATTCAGCATGCTATCAGCCACATTAATTACGTTATCAGCCACATTCATCATTCTATCAGCCACATTCATTATGCTATCAGCCACATTCAGCATGCTATCAGCCACATTAATTACGCTATCAGCCACATTCATCATGCTATCAGCCACATTCATCACGCTATCAGCCACATTAATTACGCTATCAACCACATTCATCATGTCATCATTCAGCATGCTATCAGCCACATTAATTACGCTATCAGCCACATTCATCATGCTATCAGCCACATTCATCACGCTATCAGCCACATTAATTACGCTATCAACCACATTCATCATGTCATCAGCCGCAGTTTTTGATACATGTACTAAAATGTGATGGAAAGCTGCCTCCCTACCCAGCTGCTACAGCGTGTCTTGTAGCTGAAGACTTAATACATATAGAGGGTTATAAGTATAGGGATGTATACTTATTCGTCCGTCTGGATCATAGAGAAGTCTGGATTGTACAGGTAAGTTTATAGAAAAGGAGGCGATTAATTTTAAATAAAATATAATATGATTATATTTAAAAATAAACTAATTTATTGAGTTGATGTTGCTTAATTTCATTGTTTACAAGCGTCTGGACATTAACGTTTTGAAACAGGTGAATGAGACATACGGTATTAAAAACAGAAAATAAATTCTTACAGAAACACAGAAAAATAGTAATATGTAGGTATTGATCAGCGTTAGTAATGTAATTTTGAACAGATTTTTAACCTTTTTTTCATTATATCTACTACCCTTGTAAACGATTTCTATATATACCTTCTTACTGTATATAATTTTACCCCATGTAGATAGCGATTACCTATCATTCTTCATCTACTGTTGAAATATATCTCTATGAAATGTATTTTCTTCTTCTTTCAATAGAAGTTCTTGTATAAAATATTTGTTTTTTATTTTCATCTGAACCTTTGACTGCGGATTTGTTTATAAATTAAAAGTTATTTAAATATTAATTATCAAATCAACATGAGAAAAATCAATTTAAAGAGATCAGATGCATGATATATAGGATGAAAAAAAGTTTCAACCTCCAACTACAAACAAAGAAATTAAACATCGATTCAATAAAAAGTTTATTTATTTATTTATTTTTTAAATATACATAAATATAGAAAAATATTAAAAAGTCATCTACTTCCAGTTCATCCTACTACAGGTGGTTGCTTGTTTAGTCTGTAAAAGAATAAAATATGTAATTAGAGTCTTATACTTTTTAGATATTTTTATCAAATTATTTAAAAAAAAATTACCTTTTTCTAATTGTTTCATCTCAAGCACCGGCGTCTTCTGATGATGTCTGCCATATGTTTTGAATGATGTTATAGTTACTGAAAAATTACCTAATCTATTGATCTCGTCTATAAGAGTCTTATCGACTTTTTCGCTATATCTCTTTGGTAGAAATATTTTACAATTATTTAACTCGACTAAAATCGATCTTCCATATCTGGTGTCCATGTCCTTCAGACTTAAAATCTTATAAGCCTTATTGATTTCTAACACCTCTGTGGATACAATTGGTTTATCTTCTACTATACTGTTGAAAAGTTTCACGATATCCATTTTGATTATACTGCTATAATATTAAAGTTTTGTAATATATATTTAAAAATAAACTAATTTATTGAGTTGATGTTGCTTAATTTCATTGTTTACAAGCGTCTGGGCATTAACGTTTTGAAACAGGTGAATGAGACATACGGTATTAAAAACAGAAAATAAATTCTTACAGAAACACAGAAAAATAGTAATATGTAGGTATTGATCAGCGTTAGTAATGTAATTTTGAACAGATTTTTAACCTTTTTTTCATTATATCTACTACCCTTGTAAACGATTTCTATATATACCTTCTTACTGTATATAATTTTACCCCATGTAGATAGCGATTACCTATCATTCATCATCTACTGTTGAAATATATCTCTATGAAATGTATTTTCTTCTTCTTTCAATAGAAGTTCTTGTATAAAATATTTGTTTTTTATTTTCATCTGAACCTTTGACTGCGGATTTGTTTATAAATTAAAAGTTATTTAAATATTAATTATCAAATCAACATGAGAAAAATCAATTTAAAGAGATCAGATGCATGATATATAGGATGAAAAGAAGTTTCAACCTCCAACTACAAACAAAGAAATTAAACATCGATTCAATAAAAAGTTTATTTATTTATTTATTTTTTAAATATACATAAATATAGAAAAATATTAAAAAGTCATCTACTTCCAGTTCATCCTACTACAGGTGGTTGCTTGTTTAGTCTGTAAAAGAATAAAATATGTAATTAGAGTCTTATACTTTTTAGATATTTTTATCAAATTATTTAAAAAAAAAATTACCTTTTTCTAATTGTTTCATCTCAAGCACCGGCGTCTTCTGATGATGTCTGCCATATGTTTTGAATGATGTTATAGTTACTGAAAAATTACCTAATCTATTGATCTCGTCTATAAGAGTCTTATCGACTTTTTCGCTATATCTCTTTGGTAGAAATATTTTACAATTATTTAACTCGACTAAAATCGATCTTCCATATCTGGTGTCCATGTCCTTCAGACTTAAAATCTTATAAGCCTTATTGATTTCTAACACCTCTGTGGATACAATTGGTTTATCTTCTACTATACTGTTGAAAAGTTTCACGATATCCATTTTGATTATACTGCTATAATATTAAAGTTTTGTAATAAAGTCAATCTAAAACATTTACATATTACATATCGTAAATGAGATAGTATTTTAATATATAAGCTAATTAAAAATTAAAACACTTACACGAGAAGGTAGGATAGCGTCTTGATGATTCCTAAAACTCTTTCACAATGATTTATTTTTAAAAACCGTTCAGTTTATATGTCATTTTTAGTTAATTTCCGAGCAATTAGAAAGGTTGTTTTTCTAATAATCTAATTTGGGGAACAGTATAAACGAGTTAATTGCTTTTCATTAACAGCTCGGGGCTACATCCTAATTTTAAAAATGTATTTTTTAGATTTATAATTAATTTAAACTGACTCTAGTCATACGTAATAATTGTTTCAAAGTGATTTGAGATGCATTAAGAAAAATTGGACTTTCTTCACGATTAGCTCATATAAGACTGACTAATTGTCTCATCTCAATGACTCATGATAATAATCATAATTGGCTTATAATTGTCTTGTACGTAATTCACACATTAGTAATAATGATTGAAGTAAACATTTATCTAAGCGTAGAAGTATAACAGCTGTTTAAAAGAATAGATAGTAAATATAACTATATCTAATTATTTTATACTGATATAAAAAGCCGCGGATCTACTGATGTTACGGGCCTCATGTAGTAATAATATCTGTATATAGTTTTCAAATTGTTATATTTAAGATGTATCAAGAAAAATTTCTTAAAAATAATAAAATCAGTTTTTTCTAGATATGATAATTTATACCTATTTTATATGTTGAAAGTTTAAAAATAACAAAATCATATCATGTACTAAATAAATAAAATAGAATTTCTCACAGATAATCTAAAAGTTATGCGAGGAAACGAATGATACATGAAAAGATCACTGTATTTTGTATTCTCATAAAAAATGTTTAATTCATCTAGTGAAAGCTTGACCTCAGTACGGTTATTACCATTAACAATAGAGGAAAAACCAAAATCCTTACTATGTATATGACTATATTTAAAATAAATAAATGTAATCATATTTTGAAAACATTTCAATTAAGAATTATTAGGTTTTTCTGAAGAAGGTTTTCCTGAAAAATACTATATAAAATCAATCATTTTTTTTTTAATATTATCAGTTCTTCAAAACAGTTTGAAAGATGTCTACTGTAAAATATCAAGTCAATTACGACAGTGACAGCGATGATGAAATTGAATGTTTTGCACAAAGTGATACTGCTCTATTAGATAAAATGGAATTAACTCTAAAATTTAAAGAAGTAATTAACAGGTGTAGTAGCAGTACTAATTATGAAGTAGGTGCAATTATTTCATACGAGGAAAAGATAGAACTCCCTGGGGGTGGTATTCTAATCGATAACCGAAGATACGTCACGTCACCAAGCAGCATCCAACTAAATAATTTCTGTGTAGCATTCGAAAAATGCTATACAGAAATTAAAAATATTAAATATATGCCAGGTGTTTGCATAACATCTATTAATTTTTATGTAAATAAGATTTAGTTTTAATTTGTGTATTTATTTTATGAGATTTTAACTTAGTTGTACATATGTAATCTTTTAGATAATTTAGTACCGGGTCCGCAATAGTGCAATTTATTTTTATTTTATCACATTGATGTTACGGGCCTCATGTAGTAATAATATCTGTATATAGTTTTCAAATTGTTATATTTAAGATGTATCAAGAAAAATTTCTTGAGTTTCTTCACGATTGGCTCATATAAGGTTAATAATTGTCTCATCTCAATGACTCATGATGATAATCATAATTGGCTTATAATTTTTGAATCCTAAAGATTTAATATTATTAATGTACAATATTTATAAATATTTTCTGGGAATTATTTTTAAATAAATTGGTTTTAATCAAATATACGTGAAAGCATTTTTATAAATAACTCGTATGCAGTAATTTAAAAGACAAGCTCCGTAGTCTCGGGGCTAAGCTATGGAGTTCTAATCAGATGGTTGAGCGTTCGAACCCTGGTTACTCCAAAATTGATTTTTATAAAAAGTGTAACAGGTTGCCTATCTACAGGCGTATAGAAGTCTACTATACCGATCACAGGACGTTACCGATAGATGGCAGTTGAGGCATTAGGAATTCAAATCTAATGGTGGGAAATGAAAGATGTCTACTGTAAAATATCAAGTCAATTACGACAGTGACAGCGATGATGAAATTGAATGTTTTGCACTGATTCTTTAGCAAACAAATTCTGTTTATTGTGTAATCGAATGTTTTAAATTGCTTTAAATATATTGTATCTTATTTTAGGTATAATGCTCTACAGGTCAAACTCAATTAATTAACCCTGGGGCTATACATCCTTAGGCTAGAAACAGTCTTGAAACAAAAAAAAATGGTTGAGTCCACCCTGTTAGACAAGAAATCAGAGTTTCAAATATTGATATTTTAAAATTGTCTTTTACATGTTTGTTTTTTTTTTAAATTCGCTTCCAAGAAAAGCTAATTCTTTTGTTATGAAATTTATATTTGAATGGTGAAATGTATATCGAATTATTAAATCTAACCCTGATATATGTATTGACAATAAGAAATTACAATCATTTTGTTATCGCTTAAACTTATAACTAAAACACATCTTTGCTAATGATTTTGTTGAGATAATGGATATCATATCTGATAATATGAAATTACTAACATGTATTATGTTATGAGTACGTGGTCGCTAGTCAACAATTTTTTTATATACAATTTTACAAAACGTCAGTAAAAGTTTAATTAATGAAAGTCTTAGGCATTGAGATCAAGATTGAAACATATTTGGCTGTAAAAGATCTAATGATTCTTTAATTGAATTTTTAACTTGCATAATTACATAATAACAAATTCCAATCATTTTGTTATCGCTTAAACTTATAACTAAAACACGTATAATGATTCGCATTTATTTAAGCGCGTTTTGTTTATTTTGTATTTATTTGAAAGCAGTTACGTTTAGAATTGAAATGTTTTTTTTAAATAAATTTCTTGATATTAATAATTTAGTTCTGAGTTATTTTTATTTTAATAAATTAATTTAGTAATAATAATGTATCACGTTTAGATTTATACCTAAAATTAATTGTATTATATTATGAGTACGTGGTCGCTAGTCAACAATTTTTTTTTATAACCAGTTTACAGTGCTTTAATAGATTACCTCGTTGGTGTAGTGGATGCATTGGCTGGCTACCATTCGAGCGGTCCCCGGTTCAAACCCTGGTCAAACAAAATGGCGGATATGTAAATGACATTCAAAATGGTGATTCAAAATGGCGATCCAAGATGGCGATTCAAAATGGCGATCCAAGATGGCGATTCAAAATGGCGATCCAAGATGGCGATTCAAAATGGCTATTCAAAATGGCCGCTGAGTAGGGATAGGAGTGGGGCTTAAGTGGGGGGCCTAAGTAGGGGGCTAAGTGGGGGGCCTAAGTAGGGGGCTAAGTGGGGGGCCTAAGTAGGGGGTAGTGGGGATAGGAGTGGGGAACCGCGGATGACCTTGAATGGTAAAACGAACCTCCATAAGAAAATACATGGGATTTTGTCGCAGAACTGTTATAGCTTATCTACTAAGCTTGTACCTTGAACCACCTTGTACCTTGGACCATTACTATCATTTCAAATTTAGCGCGTAGATCTCAGTCAAATTCTAGTTGCTAGTTAACATGTCCACCACTAATGCGTGACACTTTGTTTACGTCATCTCTGACAAACGGTTGTCTTGTGAGCGAGTGCTTGTTTTATGTGTTTCCAAAAGTAAGTATTTTGACGTGATTTTAATATTTTCTATTCAGTTTTACAGTACATACATAAAATTTTCGCATGCCTTATGTTAAAGTTAGGTATGTAGACAAATCATTTTGATAATGTTCAATTTTTAATTTTTGCTTTTTAGGGGTTAGAAAAATAATCCTTTCTTAAATTTAATAGGCTTGTACCTTGGACCCTGTACTTGTCTTGTACGTTGAGCCATGGCCCAAGGTACAATCCATGTTTTAACCTTCTTGTTCGGATGTATAATTCTAAGGATATTTGTTTTTAGATGCCAAGAAGTAAACAAAGTGTAAAGAGAAATTGCCCCGACATTTCCGCGTTGCAAGCCGCAGCAAATGCTGTACGAAATGATCATATTTCAGTGCGTACTGCATCTAAAGACTTTAAAGTGTCCCGATCTACATTAAAAAGGTACTTGATCAAACTTGAGCAAAACGTATCTTACAAATCTTATGAGAATTGTGCCGTTAAAAAAGTGTTTTCGGAAGCTGAGGAAAAAAGCTTATGCGAGTATCTCGTCGCAGCGTCTCATATGCATTATGGCCTTACTCGTCGAGATCTTCAGGTCCTAGCCTACGACTTTGCAAAGGCAAACAATAAAACTATCCCTGCTTCTTGGGAAAACAAATGTCGGGCCGGAAAACAATGGTATTTAGATTTTGTGAAGCGCAGAAACACAATAAGCTTAAGAAAACCACAAGCGACAAGTTTAGCCCGGTCCACCAGCTTCAACAAGCACAATGTTTCCACATTTTTCAAAAAGCTTAAGGGGGTTATAGAAAAATATCAGTTTTCTGTTGATAAAATCTACAATTTAGATGAAAGCGGAAACACAAACGTTCATATGCCAGGTAAATTTCTAATATTTTTGTTTTACATTCTTGTTTTTGACATCATTAGGAAAATGTCAACCTGTTATACATAAGTTTTGTTTTTGGTTTCAGATAAGATTTTGGCCTGTAAAGGGGTGAAACAGGTTGGAAGCGCAACTTCAGGTGAAAGAGGTGTCAATGTTACTATTATTGCATGCGTGAATGCCATAGGAAACAGTGTGCCACCCTTATATATATTTCCAAGGGTAAATTATAAAGACTTCATGATTAAAGGTGCTCCTCCTGGTTCGATTGGATCTGCTCACCCTAGCGGCTGGTCTAACAAAACAATTTTTATACAGTATCTTTACCACTTTATAAAACATGTAAACTGTTCCTCAAATAATAAGGTGCTACTAATCCTAGATAACCATGAAAGCCATGTTACCATCGAAGCAATAGATTTGGCAAAGAAAAACGGAATAGTTATGCTTACCCTACCGCCTCACACTAGTCACAAGCTCCAGCCGCTAGACAGAAGTGTATTTGGGCCTTACAAAACATACTACAACACAGCATGCGCCAATTGGATGCGTTGCCACCCTGGAAAACCCATTTCAATTTATGATGCGGCCGAAATATCAGGAATAGCCTACCCTTTAGCATTCACTCCTTCAAACATTCAATCTGGCTTTAGAGTATCAGGTATTTGGCCTTTTAATGAGAATATCTTTCAAGAGCACGAATTCATGGGAGCATCAGTCACTGATCGGCCATATGACAAACCATCTACATCGCAAGGAGCCCAATCTTTACATCTAGTATCCGTATCCACAACAAGCATTGCTACAACTGCATCAAATATTGTTGCAACTTCATCCAACATTCATACATCAACACCAAACGCTGGTTCGTCCAGATCAAACACGGCTCCATCCACACAAAATGTTACTCCATCTGCATCACATGCATTAATCTCACCCGAAATGATTCGACCATTTCCACAAGCTGCTCCAAGAACTGCTTCCTCAAAAGGACGAAAAAAGGGAAAATGCCGAATATTAACTGATACGCCTGAAAAAATGGAAATTGAAGCTAACAAAAAAAGCGTTACAAAAACGCCAAAGACAAAGAAACAAATTGTTAAAAGAAAAGTGCTACAGTCGTCATCGTCGTCATCATCTTCAGATGAAGATTGCGAAGACATTGCTGTCTGTAATGACGATTCAGACTTCGATGCTGAAGATGATTTTGAAATGGATACCATAAAAGAATGCCAGGCTAAACCTACAGGAGTAAAAATTTCCGATTTAGCAGTAGGTGATTTTTGTCTCACAAAATTAACGGGGAAAAAGATACATTTCTATGTTGCCGAAGTAACTGCCCTAAGACCTTGTTTAATGGTCCAATACCTAAAGAGGATTCTCGCCAGCAATAAATTCTCTGGTCCGAGTGGTCAACAATTTCAAATTGATATTGAAGATGTTTTGATCAAACTTGCACCACCACGTCAGGCAGGATTGTCGGAAAGGCAAAAAGGGATACATATTTTCGATTTAGATTTTGAGAAGTACAATGTTGAATAGCAATAAATATTTTTTTACATTTATTTTTAAACTTTTATATGTGCCTCAAGGTACAAGACTACTTGGTCCAAGGTACACTACGTATTTGTACGTTGGACCGAATTCGTAATAATTAAATAAAATCCCAAAAAAATATATTTGTTTGTTTTATTAAAATAATCCTTTAATATAATGTTCTAATATGTATAAGCTACAAGTTAGCCCAAAAACTTTACCTTAAAATTTCAAAACGTGAAAAAAATGAAGTCTTGAAAAAATCCGGTTCAAGGTACAAGCCTCTCCCCTACATATGCCGCAGATTAAAGTTCTCAAGTTCAACATAGTATGTATGTGATCAACCTACAAGTAGCGAGTCGTGTATATGTGAGTAACGATGCAGTCCGCAGTATATTGAAAGAGGAGTGAGTGAGAGTGAGAGGAGTGAGTGAGAAATGTTTAACATATGGTTCAAGAAAAAAAAAGTTTTTGCCTAGTTTTTGGACAGATATAACTAGTTTTTCTACCATGTCTCCTCAATACCCAAAGCTATTTGTATTTGTAAGATATTCTCCACTACTTGAGTTGCAGCATTTAGTTACGTTGCGAGATATGTATTGATAATAATGGTAGTTCTGTGAAACAATCTTTATACTGTATCGTATTGTATAAATCTTAATTGTAATTAACATTGCCAAACCATTGAAGTAAACACATGCTGGTGTGTGATATAGGATGGTATTATTCTTAATGTCAACCACAGATAGATTTTTCTGTGGTTGTCGACACCAACTGCTTAACGTGCCCATCTGATAGCACGGCAAAGTGTACTGACTGTAATCGACGAGAAAGATCCTTTCGACGATTCTGGGATCGCCTGAGTAAGCATTAGTTCAGATATTTATTTTCTTACTATAAATATGGGGTTTCATATAAATTTTCATCAAGGGGAGATTATGGAGGTTGAACACCCCCCCTCCCGAACAGGATGAACACAGCCACTACTTTTTTAAAAACTAGTGTTTCAAGGAATTTGTTATAGGTTTGTGTGTGGCAGAGGTTTTGTTTGGCTATACAATAAATCTTAATAAAATACTTCAAACTATTAACACTAATTTACCGCCCGCTATTGCTTTCAATGAAAATGTGAACTTCTGATCGGAAAAAATCGTGAAGACATAAACAATTGTTTCCATAATATTTTTAAGAATGCCAAAAACATGCTTATGTCAGTAAAAGAAGTTGTTACTTAGAATTTTAAGTCCCTAACTAAATTATTGCCTAAAGATTTGAGAAATGATATCGATCTCATTAACGAGGAGTTACATTATACATTGGATTTTTCTAGTCAGTTCATAGAAAAATTAGTGGCTATATCTGAAATAAAAATCTGGCAGTCCAAATGGGAAAACAAAACTGAAGATATTCCCCAGAATGCTCCAGATACATTAGATTTGTGTGATGAAAGGTTTTTTACCAATGTATATTTGCTTATAAAACTTTTAAGCATCACATTGCCAGTGACCACCGTAACCCCAGAGTTCAACTATGAAGAGTTAATGTAAAAAATAGTATTGGACAGGACAGAATGACCGACTTGGCATTAATAAGTGATTATAGATATGTAAATATTGACAATCAAGAATTACTCAATATTTTTGCCGAAAAACCTAAACGTTTAAAAATATGTTAAATTATACATCCACTGAAATCAAGAATGATTGTTCTGATCCTACACTACTTTCCACGAGCTTGATGTAAATTTTTAATCAAAATGATACGTTTTTGCAACACTATGCGACAGTCAATGCAGCCAAGACAGTAAATATATTTTTTACCGTGCTAATACTTTCGCCAAAATTAACATTAGTTTTGGAGGTTATTTTAAAAGTTTTTGCCATCATATGTATATAGTCGCTTATAGATTTCTGTAGGGTTGTTATAAGTAGGTTGCTACTTAAAACAAAAATTTGCGTTTATAATTTAATGAATGCCTTTCTGCTTATTGGATGTGTTGTAAATGTGAATGCTAATTAATTTTTAATTAATAAATTTCTTAATATATAATGGACAGTGACGAAGAAGGTTAACGCCACTTTTTTTATTTTACTCTGTATCAATTATTGGATATTATAATACAGCGCGGAATATTATATTTTTCACTGTTCTTAAAAGTTTATTTTTGCAAATTTAAAAACTGTATGAGTTTGGAAACGATTTGTAACTTCGGCAACATATTACAACCAAAGAAAGTGTACTCATAATGTTTAGTACTAAAATAAGATTAATTGCAATAGGCAAATACAGTGGCTAAACAGACAACCATTAAAGAAACATCAGTTAGAAAATAAGCGACAGTTATGAGTTAAGTGACAGTTATGGTTAAGTTTAATTTCTTTTAGCAAACTATTTGTTTTATGATTTATTATCAGTAATTAAATTTATGTTATGTTCAAACAGAAATTTTACAAGTAGAGTAGTAAACACGAAAGTAAAATTCATTGAAGTTTTATACGAGTCTCTTTTCAATCTAATTGTAAGAATGAAGTTATTTAAACGATAATTTCTTTATAAGATATGCAGTACTGTATAATTAATCGATTATACTTCTTAATTACTTTAAAATAATTATAATTATCATACAATTGTTCTCCACAACTAAATTCCTCTTCTTTAAATCAATATAAAGCACATTCTCACATGCAAATGGAATTTTAGTTTACAAAACAATCGTACACGTATAATTATAAATCAATTGTAAGCTTTTATAAACGGAACTGAAATTTCAAAAGCAAATCATGGAACACGACTGCTGTTAGTGTTCTTAAGTTGCTATTGTGTAAGAATAATTAGATGTAAAATAGGTCATAAAGCGTTTTATGAATATTAACCACTTAACTACTGATTTTACTAACAGTAATAAGTTAACCATTATTCCCGGGAATATAATGAAACTGAATGAATATACATGAGCTAGGGCGCAGGTATAATAAATTTTCTTTCCCTACTTAGCTATTATTATAAGATATTTAAAAAGGAACCAATAAAATTAAAGTTTCTCCTAAAGCGAACAAATTAGAAAAGTATTATAAACGTGCTATATCTTATCAAGTTTATATATAGCGTCTCCATCTCGGATAACAAATATTAGTGCCGCAGTTGAAAATCAATTTAATTTTCTTTTATTAAATGTCATTATTACATTATAATTTTATTATCCAATGTTTGGGTTTACTTTTTCTTTGTAGGTAATGAACTGTATACCATTTACAGGCCTTTAACCTTTATTATTTACAGAGTAACATTTGTTACACACACACAGCAGGCAGCAGAATAAGCTTAAGTTATTGATATAATAACGTGTAAATGCAATATAGGTAAATAAAAACAATTTTAATTGAATTTAATATTAAATAACTCGCACATTTAAAACACGATCCAAGCGGTAGCAATATGGTACAACTTTACTGCAGAATAACCACACATGATTATGAATTTCCAACACTGCAGATATTTTTCCAAAAATAATTTAATTTCTATTAACAATTAGAACTGTTTGGTGGAATATTTCTTTTGGTAACAAGTAAGAGCTGTTAGCTGGATGAAAAAATTCTAAATTTTAAATGACTCCTCCCTCTTAATGGATAATACTTACTGAATTACTGAAGAAGATAGTAAAATGAAATAACGAAGAAAATTACAATTCCTAAGAATGGTACCTTTGGCCATTCAAGCAATACTAACTAGCCTTTTACAGGCTATGAACATCACGATATCCTACTATCGCGACCACAAGCAGCATTTTTAGTCGTCGCTACGTACCAGCAACTACCAGGGTAACTATTAAGTTTTTGCCAAGTCATAAGCACGTAATTGCTACGGTTTCATTACGTACCTACAACCAAAATGTGGAACAAATTTTGGGTAGCAGATACGTGGCGGCGTAGTAATTGTTACTTTCGTGGAACTTCTTTTCTCTTCTTTTATTCTCTTTTCTCTGTAACAAATCGTGTCGCGTGGTTACTCTCTCTTACTCTAGCAACTTAACAAATATTCTATCATTTCCTATACTAATGCTGCTATCGTGTCACAAAATTGATTACTATTTTATTTGTAATACGCACTTAATAATACACAGAGCGATTAATTGTTTAATTATTTTGTCATTCCAGTAAACCAAAATTATAAACCATTGCAACTTGTCTGTTGAATGTGATTATGATAGGTCGAAAAATAACAACGCGCCAACAATATTCTTTAAATATATTTTTTAATAAAAAATATCTTTAATAAAATATGAAGAAAATACCTATAAGTTGATACACATGATAGAAACTATTTTTATATTATTCCTGTTATGTTCTTTTATGTGTTTAAATAAAAGATACTCAATTATTGTCATTAATTAACTTTATTAATATTGAGTGAGCAGGGAGTATTACATACATAATGCATATACTGTACAAGATGTGTATGTCCTCCAAGTCGACTGAAGTGCTACTGACGGACGCCGTCGCACGGGTCAGGACTGGCTAGTTACATCACTACAAATAAATGTTACCAACTTCAAGTTATATACATAAAAATTCCTAAGGCAGAATTTGGCACCAATTTGTTATTTTTATTGATGGTTATGCAGTAAAACATCTAATAACAATCTTCACACATTGCAAATTGATTAATGGCCTCCAACATTTTACAAGTTAATATGGAGATGGAGTAGTTTACAAAAAATTAGTTTAAAGTGAATTAAGTGATTGAAAAACGTAAGTTTTTCTTTCACTACTGTAAGGTTCCGTTACTCTAAAGGGTTAAACAATGGTTCCAGGCAGGTGGCAGGAACTTTCAGTACTACTGTAAGTTTTAAAAACTTTAAAGTAGCTTCGGGCAAGTTACTGCTACAATCATAATATCACTTTGAAAGTTACTTGGAAGTAATGGAACTACATAGTTCCAATAAATAGTATAAACAACTTCACAATTACTAAAATATTCCGAATTGAAGTAATTAAACATATAAAGTCATAAATTTAGTTGTAGTTACGTAACAACTACTCAATCAAAGTTCCGATCTCAGTTATACTGCTACTTAGATGCTACTTGGAAATACGTCTTAGAATATATGGGAGTCAAAAACGTGATTTTTAGACTTCGAGTTAGAGATGTAGCTGCCATTGCATTTGTTTGGCTTTTTTCAGGTTTTTCTTTTTCTAATAGATTATGATAGATTGATTCGTGCTATAATGATTGAGTATTTAGTATAGATAACTATTCTTTAAAATTCAAAATGCCTAATCATTAATCATAATCATCGATCGAAATAATTATATGATCCATATGTACGCCTCTATATTTACATTTTCAACAAATTCCACATTCAACTGCTCTTTCATCATTGAACTTCGCTTAGTGTAATAACTTGCCGCCAATATCTTCAAGGTATCTCAAGCAGATGGTGAATCACAGTCTCGAAGGCTTTATTGAGGTCAATTGCAACACATTCTATTTTTTCCAGTGAATGATGTATCATGTTGAGAATTACATATTGGGTGAAAACAGTTTCTCTAAATTCAAACTGTTTGCTGGGCAAAACATTGTACTTGATTGGATACTAATTTGACCTATTTTTAATTACATTATATACTGAAAATAAAAAGTAGATAGGAGTTTTATGAGTTAACATTGTCCCCTGTCTTCTGTCGGCCATCAATGACACTTCATACCTAGCTTACCTCACCAAAGACTTATAATACAACGAACTTTTGAAACATTTTCTCATAAGAATTTCTAAGTTTCCAATTTTCATCGATTAACCTTTTTTGAATTAAAAAATGTAAATAAAATTTAAAAAACATATCCGTCTTCCAGACAATGAACTATCACTTGTAATTACACGAGTGCTTCGAAATTATCGATTTGTAATACGAACGTTGATTAGCAACCACGAGTGTCATTTTTTGACGTTTTAATTTCCCGACGTGCAACGGAGGGAAATTTGTCAAAAAATGACACGAGTGTTGCGTTTTAATCAACTTGAGTATTACAACAGATAATTTCAGAAGCACGAGCATGTAATTCGGTAAGATTATTTCATGATACAGTTGTTTATTTAAGCATCTACTTATTAACATAAAGATTAGTATTTGACATGAAAGTAAAAAATGGGACACATGTGACACTAGTTTCCAGCGTTGTCACGAAGATAAAAACAGTCGAAAAGGACAATAAAAAATTATCGAATTATCGCTGTAATCCAAAAAATAAAGCCTTGCGATTGGTCAAAAACGAAGTAGAATGAAAGAATCTAAAAAATTGTTTGTTCTCAAATCTAAAACCTTTTTCTTATAAATCTGCAGTTCCAGCAGTAATAAACAGTAAATTTCTATTTCAAATTTCCTAATATTCCCCCTCTGCAGTATCTAAAATCCCAAAAGAAACTTCCTGATTTTCTTTTTGACTGTAACTCTTAAAAAGGTCAGCAAATAATTATTTGTATGGCAAATAAAAGTATATCTTATCCAATTTTACAGAGTTATCAATTAAAAATAATACTCCGCAGGTGGGGTATTAAAGTGGGTGGCCGGGCGGTAAACAGTTCAACTCTTGTTCAGTCGACCCAGGTTCATCCTTGTAACTTGCAAGAAACTTCTCGTCGATAAAAATTCAGTACACTTCGCCGTGCTGTCAATGTGCACGTTAAGCAGTCGGTCTCAACCACAACATAAACATCTTTATATGGTTACCGTTAAAAATAATACCGCTCTATACCACGCACAAGCATGTATTTACTCCAGTGGTTTGACAATGTTAATTACAATTCGCATTTATACATATACACTTATACAGGTAGACAAGTCGAAGACAAAGTCGGGCACATTCTCTTCCATCTAAACAGGCAGGCGAGACAGACGTCTTGGTTAGACATAGAAATTCGAAAACTGGACACCGCGGATATAAATAGAGCGAACCCACAAGAAGGGAATAATTAATTAGAAGAGCGCAATTAAAACCAGACGTACCTTCGTGAAAAATAAGTAATAAGTAGGTAATTGTGTTAAGTTCAAAATAAATATTCTAATTAATACAGTAAATAGTGTTTAAATAAATTAGTTTAAGTTCTTTTATTACTAGTACAAAGTTTGTGTTTTAATTAGTTAGTTTAGACGCGCTGGAGAGTAGTTGTAACTACTTCTAATTTTATTTTTAAATTTTTAAAAGTATAATTATTTATTTTAGAATTAGTTTTGAAACATGTATGCAATTAGTTTAACTATTCAGTGTAACCTCAGATGTGGTTTATCAAAGGAAGAATTGTATTATTATTGATTTTACAAGTTATTCTTTATAATAGTTTTTGGATTGTTTCAAAACCACTAAAAACCATTCTTTTTTTTCTACTAATTCTAATCAATTTCTAAGTTTTCCAACAGAGCAAGTATTTTGATTTGTAACCTATCATATTAATAATATATTTTAGTTACTTGGACAAAATGTGATTAGGTGCATTGATATAATACCACTCGTATAGTCTTATAGAGTGGTTGTGGGTTTTTATTTATGATTTGTTGCTCTTCTAGTTCTGAAAAGCAGATATTGCAGTTTTCTAAAGTGTATTTCACTTCCTTTTGAAATTTTGTGGATGGATCATTGTTTATTATTACTTTTTATAGATGCAGAAAAACCTAATTACACCAAAAATATTTTAGAACTGAGTCACACAATGATTCCCCAAAAAAATATTAAATTCCTACACTTCTGTAATAACAAACGCAAATTAGACATTTTTGAAGCTTTTGAGATATACAAAGACAAACTCGGGATTCCTTGAAGAAATTGACAGATTGAACTCAGTAGTTCTCTGATACGGGAAGTGTTAGATGTTTAACTTATATTATTTATATCTTTTTATCTATTTTTTGTATTTACCTTAACGACGTGTTTGTTTATATTTATATTACTTTTGATAATAACAGCTTAGCTGCCGAAACAATTGTCAGATAGATTACAATAAATTTGTGAAACTTTTAACTAATCAGTTTTATTTAATTCATGATTAATGCATTCTTTTCTACGGAAAATGCGACCTTTCTTTCACTACAAATTCATAATGCCGTATTTGGATCAATGCAGTAACAATACAGCAACAATATTAATAGTACTAAAAATAGCATTACCTTATTTTTATTTTTCACACTATTCATTCAAGCAAGGTGATGTGATTTTTAGAAAGATGTTCGACTTTTCTTTCCTTAGAAGATACTGAATTCTTAGCTTTTCAACTTTATTATAAATAATATTGAAATTCTGTTATAGCTTTTTAATGGTTTTGATTTTTGAAACAAGCAAGCATTATTATAACGAATAACTTATTGTCGTAAAATCAATAATAAAAAAGTTATCATCTTGTAAGCTGCATCTAGGAACACACTGTATATTTATTTTACAATAATTTTTGAAAAATATAATTATATTTTTTATTAGAAGTTAAAACGATATGCGAAATAAGATGCTTATTTTGGTACACCATATGCACTATGTTATGTAAGAGTTAGGTTCAAGCGTCCCACTATATTAGAAGAAAAGTTTTTGCGATGTAATAAATTGCATGGTTCTATACAGGGTGTAACTGACATAACTAGAAATCTTGTAATGGGGGAGGGGACAGACCAATGATATTTTTTCATCAACAAGTGGTCGCTTTCTGCTAGTTTTCCAAAAAGTCACATTAGAATTTTAAGTACGTTTATTGTACTTAAATTATATAAAAAAATGTTTGTTTTTTTCTTGTTTAGTATTTTTAATATATTGTGAGTACAATGTACGTACTTAAAATTTGAAATACGATTTTCTCAAAAACTACCAGGAAGCACCCACTTATTGATAAGGAGAATATGTTCTAAAACATTACAGTTACTCCCCATTACGAGGTTTCTAGGTCTATTTTTAAATGCCCTTTACTTTTACAAGAAAAACATATTGTATGAGGGCGGTCTGAATAGTGAGATAACTAATACAGAAATGGCGCCACTATGAACACATGATTGACATTTATCAAATTTATAACCTTTTATAAGACAGCTGCAAAAGTTGGAGCCAATTATATTGCGTCGTTTGAATTTTACAGTTATAAACAGTAAACGAGATCGGTTATTTTGTGAATATGGATAAAAAAGAATCTCGTCCTGTTATTAAACATTTTCATATTGATGGGAAAAACCAAAAGAATCAAATCAAGGAGTAAGATCGTGTTCATGGCGAATCTGCAGCATCATTTAAGCCAGTTTGCTTTTGGGTGAATGAATTTAAACATGGTCGTAGAAGCACCGAAGATGAATCAAGATCAAGACGTCCAAAAGAGGTTACCACTGACGAAATGATCACCAAAGTTCATGGTCTCTTTTAAATGATTGTCAATTGAAGGTGCATGTGATAGCCGACACTATTGGCATGTCAAAAAAACGTGTTGGTCATATCTTACATGAACACTTGTATATGAGAAAACTGTCAGCAAGATGGGTGCCACGTTTGCTAACTGATGTCCAGAAACGAATTCGTGTAACCACTTCTGAGTACTGTTTGAGGCTTTTTAAGCGTAATCGCACTGAATTTTTGCGTCTATTCAATCAAAACAATAGGTAGAAGCCGGTTGCAGTGCACCGAAGAAAGCAAAAGTGGTTGCATCAGCTAACAAAGTTATGGCCACAGTGTTGTGGGATGCTGGTGGTGTTATCTTTATAGATTATCTCCAAAAGAATAAAACAATCACAGGAGAGTACTACGCGTCGCTTTTGAACCAACTGAATGAAAAATTGAAAGAAAAACTACCGCAATTGGCTAGAAAAATGGTGTTGTTCCATCACGTTAATGCACCGGCTCACTCATCGGCATTGCAACGGCAAAATTAATTGAATTACGATTCGAAATTGCTCCTCATGCACCTTACAGTCCAGATTTAGCTCCGTCCGACTTTTTCTTGTTTCCAAATCTGAAAATTGGCTTGGTGGTAAAAGATTTTCATCAAATGAAGAAGTGATTGCAGAAAAAACGATTATTTTGATGCATTTAATTCGTCGTATTGTAGTGATGGGATTAAGCGACTTGAATATCGTTGGAACAACTGTATAGACCTCAATGGAGACTATGTCAAAAAGTAACATTAAAAAACTGCAAAAAACAGTCTTCCTCTATGCTAGTTACCTCACTTTTCAGACCGCCCTCGTATGTTAATCATTTCCTTTTTTTGATATATTTGTTCTGACAATTTGCTGCCCTGAATGGGTGTGTCGGGCGCCGTTTCCTACGACGGGAGTGACAGACTGTATGTATATCAAACACAAAAGATCACTTATGCAACTTCGATAGATATTTATCGAACCAACCACTAAAAGTTTTTTGTACAAAGCTGTAGAACAAATCTTAATGTGGATCAATGAAAGATTCCTCGACGTTGAAACATTTGTTATCTTACATAAATAATTAATGTTGTACACCTGCAACAGACTTTAATGATCTTAAAAGAGGTTCTTTTGGACATACCTAAGTCGACCTAAGTGCATACCTGCTAGCATTATAACTACCCATTACCATGTGTACATATAAAATTCAGTTTGTTTAATATTTATTAAACCCAGTTAAATACGAGTATAGTATCATATGAAATTAAGTAGGTTTACATTTACATTACCTACATACTCAGTATATCATAAATATCTTTTCCTATAAACTATTTTATGAAAATTGTTTAAGTAACTTTTTATGAAAAATATTCTAAAAGTTAGCTTTTCAGTAAAAGAACAATAGGCAGAAACATTGTAGGCTACATGTGCTGTTATTTTAAGGAAACTTTTGTATAATGGCTAATTTTCTAACAGGGTTTGCTTAAGCCCAGTTAATAGCTGTTTCAGGGCTGGCTATGAAACCATCAGAGCGAGAACTAATGATGATGGGCCCGGCCGGGGTGGAATTTAGCAAGCCGCCAAAGGAAGCAGTAAACCACAGCTCAGCTTATTCTACTTCATCCCCTTTCGGATTCCTAAAATTGCGTTCTCTTAGAATGTGCTTACCCTCTGAATATTTCAGGAAAAACATTTTCTTACGCATTGTGGATTTTGTCCATTTCAGATTAAAACCAGCCATTGCTGGCTTTAGTTTTATAACACACAATTTCATTATTTTATATATCGACTTTTAGATAAATGTAAAAGAGAGGGTTCATGTCTTATTAAAGGTTTTAGTGTCTCGGCTTCCAACCCTGTCACATTCACAACGCTGCAGAATCGCATCACGTCTAGCAAAGAAAACAGGAAAGGCGATATCCGAAACGCAAACGACATCGAGGGACGCCTGTCGTAAACCGGGAAATTGAAAGAGCTTATACGAGTTCCACTCAGCTCAGCTAAAAATAACAAAAAATACTCACAGATAGCCAGTTTTATTCCCTTCTAAAGCGAAACAATAATCTTTGCTCTAAAGCAGACATAAAATAGATTTTAATTAAAATTTTTACTGAAAAATATAAAATTAAAATTCCTATTATCGTCTTATTAAAATATTTTACGGCTCAAGTTTGAAAACAAAAGAACGTATATAAATGCAAATCGCAAGTTTATCTTGGTAGCTTTATGCGATCATTTGAAGTTTTAATGGGGCATAAGTAACGTTTATTGATCTATAACTGAGTTTTATTCAAGTTAATACAGCTTCCAAATGGATCAGACTTTTCCTAGAAATTGAATCGATTGTGAAAAAAGCTTATCTGCTTATCTGTATCGTAAAAACCTAGATAAATAAGCACTAAATATTTTAAATACACGTTTGTACCGTAATTATAGTAACTAACAATAACAGTTACAGTAAACTATTTAAAATTAATATTACAATTTATGATTTACCTTGTTTAAAAGTAGCTACATAGTATATAAACTTTAATGACTATAAAAGTCGAGATAAACAACTATTTGGTTTAATAACAAATCTGATAAATATATAATTTATCAGATTTATTGTGTAAATCTTTTGCACTCCAAGCTTTCTTTGCAATTTCGTAGAGAATTCACGTTCCGTCTTACACAAATCGTCGCCATCAATGCATACTGGCGTAACTCTGTTTTAGCAACTTTACAGGAGAGCTGTTTAAAGTTTTCACCAAAGTTTCAATGCTTATAAAAACTTTATTACAAATGATATGAACTTAATTTTCTGAAATGTTGCAACTAGCAACAGGTAAATTAATGGCATAATCATAATTATTTTCTACACCAACAAGTTTTTTTTATTTAGGGGCAAGTACGACATACGCCTGTATGTCATAATAAATATGCCACTGAAGGAAGATACGCCTAAATAGGAAATATTATGTCTAAAAATAAACAACAACGGTTTTAAAGAATTTATGTTATTATTGTTAGTATTTATAGAAATGTAAATAAAAGAGTAAATTAAACTTAATATAAAAAATAGAAACAATAAACAGCTAAAAACTTATTAAATAAAGAATAATGAATGTGTTAGTTTTTAAAAATGTAGAAAAATACTTTATGAAATTAAAATTTTATTGGAATGTACTAGTTATTATAATGTATTAACACAGAAAAAAAGAATTCAGAAATCATTATTAAAAATGATAAGTTATTGAATACAGTAAATTTAATTTTTTGTCTAATGGGAGGTTTTAGCCCCAAACAGAGAGAATGTAAATCTTCATATTTTTTTGTTGAAATTTTAATTGGCCCTTGATTGAGCCGAGACAAATTGTCTAATAAGTTACTAATGTTTCTAATGAAAAAGCTAAAAATGTAGGGACCAACTTCACTAAAACTAAATAGAAAAAATAATTCATTATTGTGGTACTTTGCATTATTTGTATATCATAATTATAAGTTACGTTCGTAGACCGTTACAAAATTTAAACTTTTTATAATTTAATTCTTTCACCTTAATTGAATGGCTTATTATATATAAAAGTCCCGCGTCTCGATTTATTTTTCCCGAGACTTGAGACAACAAAAGATTGAGACAATTGCATTTACAATTAGATTAGAAGTTATTATGGTGTAATATTTTTAAATTATGAATAATATCTCGTTTTTCCCTAAACGTATTTTGATTCTGATTATTAAAAATGAGAATTAACTTATGTTCACCTAAGATCTAAACACTTTTGAGATATAATCAAAAATGTGTATGATAAATTTAAAAATGGGAATGGCCGTAATAGTTATTACACTTACCTGATGATATTTATGATTCAACAAGAATATATTATGGTATGTAGGTATATACATATCATGAATTATTGATATATTTATTTTATTGGTACGTACACTCTATAATCACTTACTTGAACACCCTAAGCCATAATGACGAATTTTTAAAAAATTCTCAAATATAAAATACTAGCAAATACCCGGCGCGCTTTGCTACGCTTTATTGAAATTACATGTTTTTACTTTTTGTAATTGTCAAATTGCCAAATTTGACAATTGACAACATATCTATTCACATCAATCTCAGTACCCATTTTTAACTTCCATATATGGGTTTTTCGCTGTTATTTCGGACCACGATGGCCGATCAGAGTCCAGAGTCCATTTGGTCTTATTTTCTATTCTGGGCCAAGACCTTTCCAATGATACCAATTTCATCCAAATCGGTCCAGTGGTTGCGGAGAAAATCGCATACATATATACAGACAATCTTTCCCTTTTATATATATAGATGCCGCTAGTTTTTTAAAATAAACAGATGTACATACCATAAATTACAGGCAGGTTTGCCCAGATGGATTTCTATGGTTTATTGCAAGTTATTAATCATTATCACAATTTAACACTTTATTTTGCTGCAAAGAGAATTTTCAAAATACTAAACCAACGTTTTTGTAATTCATGTATTTTTTAGTTAACACCAGTGTAGACACACTTTTTAAGTAATTACAATAGAATACGTACTATGTAATAATTAAAACCTCTGAGCAATTTAGGGTGCATCAAATGCCCCAAGCTTATAATACTGACCTGTCCCTACTTTAATTTTTTACATTCGATGTACTATACTGTGAAAAGAAATTTGAACAGTTTAGACCGCGGTTTATGGGTCCTCCATTCACCGCAGTTTTAACTATAAGAATTTATAGCGAAAAATTAAGAAATTCTCAAACAATGAGCTTCTACCCTCTACCTTGGTAAAACTAATGCTTGAAATATCATTTGTAAACAAATCTTATTATTTTGACATCATTGGCTATAACTTCAGTTGTCTGCAAGACAGCAAATTGGTAAGTACATTAGGAAATTGTCTTTTATCGATCACAAAAAGCTAGCTTTGGTTATATTGCGATAATATTCAATTGCTATCATAAGAAATATGTAAAATTAGTAAAACTTTACAGTACTGTGTCTGTAATATGGCATTATTATTATAAGTGAGCGATAATAGAAGAATTTGCATTCTTACCTAATACCTACCAATACCTAACACCTATTAGATCTACTTACCGGTTTTCATATGAAGATTTAAATATGAAGATTTCAACTTCATATTCCACTACTGACAGGTCGCGTCGTAAGGGAGTCCAGGCTACAGCAGAATCAATCAAAGCACAATGGGTTGCACCTAAAATGGCAACACTTCACTGGGACTCCAAAATTATGTCATCACTGACTGACAAGTACGCAACAGAAGAGCGACTGGTTGTCATAGTTGGCACTAACGACATGGTGCAGCTTCTTGGGGCACCTCAATATAAAACAGGAAGAACGAGGCATGTGGAAATATTATAGCTAACGCCACTGTTAGTTTATTGCAATCATGGAACAGTTGCGATATTATTGTTAACATGACTTTTGACACAACTGCTTCGAACACTGGCCATCTATCGGCTGCCTGTATAGCTATACAGCAAAAGCTGAATAAACCGTTGCTATGGTCCGGCTGCAGGCATCATGTTGGGGAGGTACTGCTTTCTCAGGTCTTCAATGATCTGAAAATCGAAACATCAAAGTCTCCTGATGTTTCCTTGTTTGTACGTTTCAGAAAGAACTTCTCGCTCCTATCTCAGTCTAACATGCGGTCTTCGCTAGACACCATCAACATGGCTTCACATCTGGTACTGAATGTAGAGAGCGTGTCCTCCGGGATGCTGCCACCATGTTGCAATTTGGTCTATGCCGTGATGATTACAAAGAGTTCTTGCAGTTAGGTACAGTTTTCCTGGCTAACGAACAGGATGAAGATGTGTCCATAACCTTCAATAAGCCGAGTGCGCTTCACAAAGCGCGGTGGATGGCAAAGCTACTGTACTCTATCAAATTGTGTCTTCTCGAGAAAGAGCTCAGCAAGCTTCCTCGGAGAACAATAACCTCAAAAAGTTAGGTTGACAAAATCCGCGAGTTTGTTCAATTTGTAACACTGATATACAGTTCGTGGTGGATAGCTTGTTCGTGTGTTGCGGATGCACCATGGAATGATTTGTACCTGTATCAACGTCGGTTAAAGTATGAAATGGTGAACTAGGGCATTTCAAGGAGTGCCATCAAAGCTTTAAAACGCCATTTGTGGTATCTCACTACTGACATGGTGCCTTTGTCACTGTTCAGTACGAAAGTACCGAAAGAAGAACGCCGTAGATTAGCTGACAAACTGTTCGCTATAAGGCCAGGTGATGGTCATGTTGATTCACTTGTGCCAAGCAACAGATTCGGTGCAGGGTTTGGCAAGCCATCGTTTCCAGATGACCTAACTGCCTCAACTACATTGGCTGACCTGGTTACTTCAGATTCGTGGTTTACATTCAGTATTCTCCATTTGGAAACAGACTTTCTATCGGAAGATGTAACGTTGTGGCCTGATTTACCTTCATTTCAAGCGTCACTGTGTCACATAAAGGCTAACAACGTTGTAAATGATGCAGCCGAAAGAGGAAAAAACTGAGTAGCGATTTCTTAGCATCCAGCAGAGACGAAGAACGGTATCAGAATACGCTACAAGTTGTTTCTAAAAGTAGGGCAGAAATTCCAAGCCTGCGAAGGAAGCACTAGATCTCAATATGTTGTATAAAGTCACAAACAATTAGTGCTATTTTTATCTTCATGTAGGTGTATAATTACCGTGCTGTGCTTACTAACTGTTCAAATAAACTATCTTCAGTGATATTGACCTTCATTTTGTTCTAAGTTAACTATGCAACACTGTCTTAAGCCATACTTACCAATAAACTTATAACTTACTTAACATTGAAATTCTATGCTAACAGAGGACCCCTAAAACGATGTGATAATTGAAATAGTATATTACGTTATAAGTCCGGTAAACCCAAGTTTACAGTAGCGAGTTGAAAACGTTTCGGGACGAGGCGACGAAGGAGCCGAGTCTCGAATGTTGAAACGAGCTACTGTAATGGTTTACCGGAAGTATGACGTAAGGCGTTTTATTTCATACTGCCTCACATTGTTCATTTTTTTAAAAAATGCATTTAAAATTTTCAGTCCGGTAAAATTTTTTACCGGACTCAAATTAGATTTTCAGTCCGGTAAAATTTTTTACCGGACTCAAATTGGATTTTCAGTCCGGTAAAATTTTTTACCGGCCTTGTAACGTAATAATTCATTTACCGGACTCAAATGAGTCCGGTAAATACCCTTTTACCGGACAGTATGAAATAAAAAAAATTACGTATATTATTACTTTGTTATGTATCACAAAATTAAAATAAGAACAGGTCAGTATAAAATATTTAAATTTTTTGTGGGGCACATGATGCACCCTACTAAGCATTGAAAACAATGACGAAATACGCCTGTTTGTGACAAAGAAATATTTTAATTTAGGAGTTAGGTCCTCATTTTTTATATAATATCTTCTAATCAGTAAACAATTAGGCTGTAATTGTCTAATATGTTATAGACAATATCAAGATAAAGCGTTGTATGTCATTATCTCAATTTTGCTATTTTTCGAGATACGCCACTTTGCATTAATGACGACGAAATGTGCCCATCAGCTCCAAGGATCCTATAATACATAGGATGGTTCGATCCCTATACCTTCAATGTTGTCAGCTCGCGACCGCGGCCGATGACTCGGCTGACGTCATCGCGGACCGCGCTGTGCCGGTCTTTCTTTCAAAGTCTGGTTGGCTTCCGGACGTACTATTGTAATTTTCAATAAAAGTTTCATTACGGTATTAAATTGCAAATAGCAATGCCTGGACGTCGTTGTGCTGTGTATGGGTGTAACAATAGTCGTGTTGTAACAAAAGAAAAAAATCCCGAAATTGTGTATCATAACTTTCCAAAAGAAAATGATTTTGTGGCTACTACTATTAGAAAAGAGTGGATAAGACGTTGTAAGCGAGCAGATATGTGGAATCCTAATACGAGCCAAATTTGTTCTATTCATTTTACGCAAAATAATTATGAACGTGATATGAGGAACGAAATATTAGGTAATTACATATTGTAATCAACTGGAATTATGAATGTCAATAATATTTATTGTCAGGTTTGCCTCCAAGAAAACTTCTAAAGAAGAGTGCTGTCCCAACTTTGAAGCTTCCAAATAATTCAAAAGAAGCAATTTCTGCCAGAGAGGAAAGATATTTAAGAAAGAAAAAGGTGGAAGAGGAACGACAAGTCAGGGAAGACATAAAACAGATTATCGACGAAGTTTCGCAAACAGATAATTCAAATTTGACAGCCAATTTTAATGATTCCCTTGCTAGTGATGTTAAAGAACAAGCTGACACAAATGTTAAATACGACAAATTATTAAAAAGTCACCAGCGGTTACAACGAGAAATGAAGATTTTAAAACGTAAACTAAATCTGCAAAGAAAGCAGTTACAGTACTACAAGGCAAAGACAATAAAAACAAAAAATTATTTGCCAAATGTGGAGGCTGTAAACATATTGAAAAAAATATTGACACAGAATCAGATTGATATTCTTTTGAAGAAAAAGAAACGAGTAAATTGGAGCACTGATGAAATTGCAATTGCTTTCACACTTCGTTATTTTAGTAAGAAATGCTATTTATTTCTAAGAAGTAAACTAAATTTTCCGCTACCTGCGTTGTCTACACTAAGAAAGTGGGCATCCAAAATTGATATCAAAGAAGGTGTTTTACACGATGTGCTCACTTTCTTAAAGGTAGCAGGAGAAAGCATGACAGTAATGGAAAAGACGGTTGTGGTTATGTTTGATGAGGTGAAAATTAAATCAGTTTATGAATATGATATTGCTGAAGATGAGGTGTTAGGTCCGCATAATCAAATGCAAGTCTGCATGGTTAGAGGACTATTCTCGAATTGGAAGCAGCCTATTTATATAGGATTTGATCAAAAAATGACAAAAGATATCTTGTTGGATATCATTACAAAACTTCATGAAATTTCATACGAGTGTGTAGCAATTGTCAGTGATTGTGGAGGTAGCAATGTTGGCCTTTGGAAAGATCTATCCATCGACATAAATAAGACTTCTTTTGAACATCCACAGACCAGAAAAAATATTTATGTTTTCGCTGATGCTCCACACTTGTTGAAGCTTCTGCGCAACTGGCTTTTAGATAAAGGATTTGTTCTCGGAGAAAAAGTAATATCTAAAAAACCTCTTCAATCCTTAATTGAATTAACAAACAACGAAGTTAATTCATGTTACAAGATTAGTGAGAAACACATTACCGTTGAAAAAAGTCAACGACAAAATGTTAGACTTGCAGCAGAATTGTTGTCACGAAATACAGCTGAGGCTTTACTACGATATAAACCTGGTTCAGATGAAAAATTGGCTGAAGATCTTGGCAAATTTATAAGTGACATGAACTCATGGTTTGATATTTTTAATAGCTTTGTAAGTAGATCACCTGATCCCGACCCAATGAAAGCTCCATTTGGCATTAATCTGAATCAACAAGAGCAGCATTTAGATACAGTCAAGAATTTGATCTTAAACATGAGAGCAGAAGGGAAAACTTCGCTCCAAATATTTCAAAAAGGAATAATAATGTCAATACACTCGTTGAAATCTTTACTTCACGACATGAAAACTGAATTTGAAGAGGTGCATTACCTGTGTACTCACAAACTGAATCAAGATTGTTTAGAGAATTTTTTTTTTCAAATTCGGTGTAGAGGCCCTAATGAACACCCGTCGGCATTAGAAGCCCTAAAACGTATACGAATGATTATTCTTGGAAAGAATCCAGGAATTTTAGAGGCGCAGGTATTTTATTTATTTATTTTTTCTAAATCAATTTTTATTGTGCATTTAAGGTTAACACAAACGAAAGGATTCCTGAAGAATATATGGTGGCTCAGGTTTTGGAAAAAGCCCACATTTCTATTCAGGTACCACCAGATGAAAATATTTCGATGATACCTAGTCAAGAGAACAGTGCTGGCAGCAGCAGTGGAAGTTCATTTTCGTCAGGAGTTTCATGCAGTTCTAGCTCAGATTCTCCAGAAACAACAAATGATGCAATAGAATACATTGCGGGTTATATTGCCAAGAAATTTAAAGATACACATCCTCAACTAGGGGATTATACCTATAAGATCAGGACCGATAATTCATATGCTTTACCGTCGTGGGTACAGCAATTATCTTTTGGGGGACTTATTAAACCTTCATCAGATTTTTTAAAAACAATTAGTAAATGGAACAAGTTTTTTGAAATGTATCATACTGGTGGTGATCTACGAAAAGGTTGTTTAGTTGTCAAAAAATTAGTTTTGAAAATTAAAAAACGAGAAAATTTGGATGTTGATATAATACAGTCATTTTGCAAATTAAGAACAATCATTCGCATTAATTATTTGAATACCAAGAAAACCCTTCAACAATTAGGAAAAAGAAAATTTACCAGCACTCCAAATTCAGATTATAAAAGAAAATTATCTAAAAAAATGAGAAAAACGGTAGAGTAAGCAATGTTTCTTTGTTATCAGGTTATTAAGTTTTATTTTTATAGTTAAGTTTCATAAATGTAAATTATCACATAGGGACACACAGTGTTACACTGTACAATGAAGGTCAAGGAGTCTTATATTATCTCTTATATTATAGGAGTCTTATATTATAGGATCCTTGAATGAAGGTATCTATAGCAACAACAATTTCAAAGAAGAGTGAAATTGGGAAAAAAAAGCTGTTTGTTATATAAAAAATGTTTTATATTATAATAAATCTTATTAAACTTTTCACATGACTTTATTTCAAATAATGTTTCAAGTCGGATATTTAACACATGATAAATATCGTTACTTAACTGTTGGATATTTTCAGGAATGTTATTTAGGTATGCTATACATATATGAAATGTTTTTGTAATATTTCACAATAATTTTTTTTACATATTTTTAATATTTGACCAGTATTTTAGTCGAATATGTAGATATAGATGGTTATCAGTTTTTTCTTTGTCTACAATATTTTTTATTACTTTTAAATTGAGAATATTTATTTTAGTTTGTATTTCTCTGTTTTTATTTGTTGTTAATATTAAATGTTATTATTAAATAGTCAAATAAATGAGAAAACAGCTTTTTTAAGTTTAATTATGATTTTCTGTCTTAAATTCGACTTAATAACTATAAATAACGTGTTATTTAACATGGTAAATATCTAGATAATTAACCAGTTAAATACCGTGATACGTATCTAGTTAAATATCATCGATTTATGAATTACAAGTTATTTTAGAACACTAAATCTTACGCGTTTAATTCATTTTTACTAAAACTATGGGATGCGAGGCATTGATGCGGTCCGCGATGACGTCACGGCTGTCGCCGCTCTGGGAGAAAATATACGCTCATCCGGCAATCCTCTATATTAAAGACTCCTTGCATCAGCTCACCTTCACGGTAACCTATGCCTCACTCTTTTCAAATCGATTATTGTTTCTGGTTGCGTTCTTTCTTCTAGTACCTGCGAATTATACTCGTTTAAGTCCTGTGTATGTCAATATGGCTGTAAGAATAAGAGTTCTTTCACTTTTTTGCAGATTTACAGATTCCTTAAATATTAGGATATTAACACTTCATTTCTTCCCAACAGTAAATGTAAGTCGTTAAGTTATGTACTACCTATATGTTTTATAACTAATTAGCCGTCCCGAATCGATAGTATATTCTTGTTTCGTGCGTTGCGTTTCGTCCGCCGGCGAAAATCTACCTGGAATCTTCTCGTTTCATGCAGAATTAAAATGATGGCGTTAATGACTTTTCATTTCGTGCGTTATTTACCTGTACATATTTACTTGATCTTATCTGAATATCAAGTATGATAGTAACTTTAACATTCTACACTTCAGCGAACAGGGTGCCAGCTAAAAAGTAAGCAAATTAGCTCTCTTTGGTACTCTCTTTTACTTAAACATCATTTGTTTACCATTAGTAGCGCTAAAAAACAAACAGAAACTTTACTCAATTTAGAATACCTATTGATGGATAATACAGATCTACTGGACAGTAGATAATACAGACTAATTAGGTGTACTTTTTTATTTAAATTTCTTTCAATGTCAATATTTGACAAAAAAACAATAATTTTTTTTAATTACTTATATTAAATCCGTAATGCTTTTCTTTGTACAGAAATATCGAAAGCATCAAATAATACGAGTGCTATTGTATTTGAATGTATCCTTTTCAAAGGATTTCGTTTTAGAGAGACTAATAGATACCTACACTCTAAAAAGTTAAGGGGTAAATTTACCCTAAAAAAAGGAGGCAACTATTTTACCTCCATGTTTTGGGGTAAATTTATTTCAAAGTGCAATTTTCATAGGAAGTGGGAAATTTCAATATTAGGTTAAATTTGCATTGTAATGTTTCCCTTTTAAATAAATTTACAGGTTAAAATTACAATCTCAATGTAATTTTACATTTTAACATTAAAACACCTGTATAAAGTTACATGACAAAGTTAATATTTCATCGCAAGAGTACTTTTCAGGGTTAAACTACAAATGTGAAAATACTTCTTGAATGTACTGATGACTTGCGAAAGTACTTGCAAATGAATAGTACCTCTGATTACACAGGCCCACAAAAAAGAGTCTTGTAGTTGAAAGGTGAAGGTACCATACCGTATGTTTTTTGGTGTGCTGAAAACGAATCTGGGATCAGAATTGATCCATCACCCAAGAATTTTTTTTAGATGTATTTTTATAAACTTCTTGAGGTGTTTTTGAAGTGTTTTTTGGGGGTTATGTCGAAATCCTGTAAATGTCTTATATTTTATATAAGTACATACGTTCAATAAAAATTTTATGTTTTATACAATCCAGTTATCAATGTAAGTAATAACTGGTTTAAAAAATTATACGATTACGTAAAAAAACACGAGAAAATTCTTTATCTGGTTTTAATTAATACTTTTTATTACTAGTTTAGATTTTTTGTATTTGGAGTGAAAAGATAGATAAAATATCTCGCAAGCAGAAAATCAACAATTTGTATGCAGAAATCCTATTTTAAAAAGTATCCAAAGTCAGCAGGTAAATTTCAGATGAGCGCACGAAACGAGATGTCATTAGTACCGAATTTAATTGTTCATCTGTTTGCGCACGAAACGAGAAGATTTGCAGTTTAACACGAAACGCGCACAAATCGAATCGACAGCCAGATTCTTCGATCCCGGGGACGAACTCATAAAACAAACTTATAAAATAAACAAACGTGAATTATCTTCTTGACTTCTTGATGAAGAAGAAATATGAATATACCAGCTTCGGTAGATTGCTGAGTAGTTAGCATGTTTGCTTCATAATCCAAGGATCGCAAATTTAATCCCGGCAGAGCTGGTAATTTTTCATAGCGGAGAAAAATTAAAAGAAGCCTTTGTGTCAATACGATGTTTCGCACAATAACAAGCCCTACTGGGGTGGAATTCTCCTAGGTCCTGCTGAATTCTAGTAGGATAATAGTAATCATAGTAATAGGTGCCATGGGGTACGAGAGATGTTTGCCACATAAATTCCTCGCTCAGAAATAAATAAATAAATATCGATATGGAGAAAATTATTCAGAAAAGAAAAATATAAATCCTTATTGAAAGATTGTAACTTGTCTACAGCTCAACTATTTTGATAATTATTATTACCACGCCTAGTAATACTTCGTGATTTATGTGAAATGAGAAGTTAGGATAGAGGGGTTACTAGAAGCAGTAGTAATTAAGAACAAAGGTGGTCATTTTGCAGAAAATCAGTGGGTAAATGTTACCACTGGTGTCAAGCTTGTCATTTTGCCTTTCATTATTACTACAATTTATAACATGATCAACAAAACC